>OX374621.1:10000000-15000000 GCA_947347705.1 Nymphula nitidulata | reverse complement strand
TAAGCGGGTTGCTAGTCCCGAAACTGATTTAGGTATGACCCGTAAAACAGATACATTACTTCAGTCGCACGATATCTAAGTTTAAACTAAATCTACTTAACTCAAAGAGGTGCTTAAAGACGTGATATATCGGTAATGCGCCATAGAGTATGCTTATAAAACTATAAATCCCAGGGCTTTGTTATGAACCTCTACTACGTGCTACGATGCGAGGCGCTACGTGGCGTTACGGCGTAGACATGTTAAGAAGGTACTGCTTGATAAAAGTTTTGGCCTTGTCTCAATTTAATATATTTGACTTTTCTTTTTTATAGTGGTTTTCAGAGTTAAGATTGCTTATAAATGAAGTTGGTACAGTCGACCACAGAAGTAGCTTAACACTTCAGTACCATGTCGCACCGACTATTGCGCTCGTACTTAATAGTGCTACCGTACTAATATTGATGCCACAGTTATTGTGACATGGTACTGAAGTGTTCAGCTACTTCTGTGGTCGACCGTACCTTTATTTAGTATTCCTTTTAGTTTTTTTAATACATAGTGAAATTAACACCTGTCAAATTACACTCGTAAGCAAACATTCACGTCGGTGACATCACAGTAACTATCAATGCTAGATTCTTCAAAAAAAAGTTATCCTAAAGATCATTTATTTTAAGTTAATAAAACATCTACGTTGTTGTGTAAAGCTATGCCATAAAAAAGCTTGAGCTGAAATCAGACCATTTTTAAATCGAGCAAATTTACTGCATCTGTTTTAGTTTTGTTTCTTTTTGGTCATAAACAATTGGATAAAACCTTTTTTTACAAATAAAACTACTTTGCAGTTTCGTGAAAATGTTTTACTCACTAAATGGAATTTAATGTTGAAAGTATTAAAATTAAAACCCAAGAATGGACAAACGTTAGGAAAGGTTAGGTCATATTAAATTCAACACGACGACTGGTTCACGGTGGATTTCTTTTATAAAAGGACCCCATGACAGGAATTTGTCAGTAGAATACAATAGGCGACGTGACATCATCAAAAATTCTATAAAGCTGATACGAAAATGTGGCAGCTTTTTCATAAAGAATAAAATAGCTGTCATCCTATAATTTGGGTATTTAATGACCTTTTCTATTGTGCGCGAAATAGGAAACTTACGGTACTGCATATATTGATATGCTGCCTGACTGACATTTTTCGATATTCTACTGGCGTACCAAGCTTGCAGTGTGAAGTCGTAACGATTATAAGCTGAAAATAATAACTATAATAATATAAACTAGTAAAATTTCACGTCCTGAGGCCGGAATCGAACCCGTGATCTTTCGCAATCCGGGCGACTGCTCTAACCACTAAGCCACCCAGGACTTGGGATATCCCTGTGAAATTCTTCTAGTCAATCTGTATTTGCGTTTATGAGCTAACGTCCACCCGACAATGTCGAAATGTTCCGACAACGAAGAACACGAGCCATTACTAAGTAATTTTTCAAACATTTATAAAATAATGTTAAAATAAAAAGTTAAGAATATTTGAAAATAATAATATAGAGCATTTTATTTCTCAGTTATTCAAACATTCAACAGTCATCTTTTAGGTGATTTATGTTAAAATACAACTACAACCGGTTTTAGCACGACCCTGTCCTTTACATCGTTCTGCCATAGTGACTATATCGACACGTGTTTGTAAGAGTTTAAAGTGAATTAATCCTTCTCCCAAAACATTAATAGTGCTTATGACAAATAAGCATAAAAATAAAAGGTACCAACTCAAATTAATATGTTTTTCGGCTGCAAGCTAGTATTCTGCGACTTCTAATGGGTAGCAAACGCAGTACCTTCCCTTGTTATCTTACACATCATTGAAATAAACCAGGATGCAATCAGATATCTGGAGTATCTGGAAGTATACCCGTAGATAAAATGTACTCTATGTAACTAACTCTGTTGTTTTTTTAGTCCAAAACCACTGAACCGACTTAGTTGAAATATGGCATGGCGATTTACAGTTGTTCACTTAAAATTAAAAAATCCCTTTAGAACATTTTTGATACGATTATATGCACTATGACGTCACTGCCAACTCCTTGAAATTACCAAGTTTCTATTCCATCAACGTTGAACTTGTGCATTCCACCCTATTCTGCTTTATGTCTGAATCCCCGGGCTTTAGCGAGAGCGGAAAGTTGCTAATTATCATATTAAACCTATTAGGAAAAAATATGTAAGCTTATCATTTATTTGAACTCTTCTCTGGTTCAACAATATAAAATAATGAAAGGTTTTTTACTAGCATTAATGAAATTCTTCTCAATTCTCTTCAATTAATGACAGCAAAAAATCTTTCAGTCTCAAATCGTTGAACCAGAGGAAAATTCAAAAATGTATGGATCCCACCTTTAGAGGGTGAAATAGTGTATCTAAGTATGTAGCGCTTTTTCACCCAAAAGTATTTTACAGCCCGCATTTTATTTTAATACAGAAAGGAAAAAAAGTTAAGTTGGCTACACTCCATAGCATAAAAACATAACCAATTATAGACACAGCACATGAACATTATCGCCATTTAGTAAAGTTTAATTTTCTTTGACACTTACACTAGCATTCTTACCCATCCTATGTAAATATACTTTACTTACTATATTATCATTATTATACTTTTCTATATACTTCCATTCTAATATTTAAATGCAAAAGTAACTAAAGTACACAGATGGATAGTTTTGCATACATATTATTAGTAAAGATATTATATTAGTATGCATTATTTTAGCTACAATCCGCTACCGCGTTACCCTTGCTTTCATCGGGTTTCTCTTGCTTCGTGTGCTACATATTGTGTGTTGCTCAGAACGGATTATAGGCAGTCGGAGCCACAGTTTGTATCTTCCGATTAGTTCCCACTGAAACTCAGGAAAGTACCTAACTTCAAGTCAAAATAGAGTCGAAATAGGAACCAATACAACGCATTTCCTCGCCTGAACGTATTTGCGTCTAACTTCCTTTGGCTGGAATGTTTTACACCTCAATAAGCAAGTTCTTGTGCCGTCGAAGCGTTTAATTATTGGAATGAATTTAATTATATTCTCGAATACCAAGTTTTAAAAATCTTTCATCGCATGGTGATTTTATTATAAGTAGAACACATATACCTTGAGTCACAGGCAGTCTACTGGTTAATAACGCTTGCATTATTAACAGTAACAAATAATGCTTTATATAGTTACAGTGTGGAAAAATGAGCACACAAAAACACCACAACACAAAATCTTTTCCGTGCCGTTTTAAGTATATGACAATTAAATACCTACGTGGATAGCCAGATTATTTTTATGTAAAAATTCTACAATGTTCGATTTTCGAGGATCAACTTCTTAGCCAAGAGTCGTTTTACTTTGCAAAAAACCTCTCTGTCATCAATTGGGATAAATATCTGGGAAATAATGACAAACGGCGACACTGTATTTGGCTGGTGTATGATACTTTTTATTTTATTTAATATTAGCGAGCTCTTTTCATAATTAGTAAAGTATTTCTTAAAATTATAATGTTGCAGCTTAATATTTAATTAAAATCGGTCTATAAAGTCATGTAAATACTATACGCTATTTTATATTATTTCGGATTTAGTCATCCAGGCACACATGGAATATTCATCTTATAAAATAAATTTTTAGTATGCTTAAATTCCATAATTATTGTAACAGTAGTATAGGTACCACTATTACCATCTAATACGAAAAGATATGGTGTGACAAACTTAATAACTGGCATAATATATACTAGTTGGTTAAACGAGCCCTCGGCCCCATCTGAGCTTATGGAAGCAGAAGAATCTTTTGTAGTGGAACAAGTTAACCTTTTATAACACCTAGCGCCCTTAGCTTTTCCGAGTGCTATAATATTGTACTTCGTAGCTCAAGTAAGTATAGGCATGTAGCTATATTGTCGCTGGTAGGTCACTAGACTGACTACGACAGGTAAAAGTGTATAACTCTCAATATAGTTGATTGCATTTCAACGTTTTCATTCATTTGATAATGACGTACAATTCGTAAGGACACACGAATATGTGACATTTCCCAGCTGCTTCCGCTGTGAAAGCATAATTGCTGAATTATATAAATAAGATTGCGATCCGCGGGGCGGCGCCGGCGGGGTGACGCGGCGGGCGGAGCGGGGCAATGTATGTGAGAGCGACGTCTAACATTTCCAAACTTAATTCCATCAGATTGGTGATAATTGATAACAGATAGATGGAATAAAATATACCAATTAGATCATTGTAGACCCTTTCGGCCACAGCAAAAGTAGAAGAGAAGAGAGTTTCATATAATGGAATCTTAAGCCATGACATTATTAATATCTATTAGATATTGACGTGCGTCGCGGATTTACCTTTGATCTTTTGCAAACAAAACCTTAAAAATGTGAACCTAGAGGAACACAAACTATCCTTTCTTGTCACTGCTAGAAAAACTCAACTCTACTACGCTCCACTTTGTCCCTATTCAACTACCTTTATTTTCTCCCTAAAATACCAAAAAAAAAACTGTCGAACAAAACAAGTGCACACGCTCTCTGACATTAATGTTGACTCGTAAAATGTCTAGAAATTCGATAATCTGGGTTACGGGATTTTGCACTCACGGGTGCAGGGAAGCCCGCCCTATTGAATGTCAGAGGTCGCGAGCTCGACTCTTTGTTTACTTTCACGTTTGAAACGGAGGGTTTTACTTAGGCTTAAACTACATTAATTATTATGTTACTAGTTTTACTTCAGTACTACAGGCTTTGCCTAACTGTGTATTGGTTCGCAATCAGGGGACAGACAAAACCCTGTCAAAGAAAATAAAGTTTTCAATTTAGACTTGAGTACGTAAAAAAAAGAAATCTCGATTGAAATGAAAAACCATAATTTGATAAAGTTCTGTGCCTTTTTGAGACCTTTGTGATCATTACGTACTCGTTAAAGGTAGCACTGCAAAAGACTCTTTATTCATGAAGTATTTTAGATTATACTTGCTATCTTGATATTTATTTAAAGTAGGTACTCATTTCACATGCTAAGAAAGTATTGTCCTTGAATATGGCGTTATTTTTCACAAATTCGGAAAATATACACTACTGTTATCCATAAAAACAAGTCAAACTTAAATGATATGGAATATTGTAAAAGTTGTACTGTTTTTTTTAATATGTTGGTTAGCTTTAGGTTTAGCAAATACTGATAGGCGCTAACGGTGTACGCCCATCTAATATCAGCATGTTTTTGTTAGTAATTAAAAATGTTAAATGCATGTTTTTGTTGTTGTTGTTTTTGTTGTTAATTTTTTTCATTATTTTTTTCCATGTGTAATATTGTTGGTTTTAAATAATCAATTAAGATTTGTATTAGATGAATATATTACATTATTAAGTTTAATTTATAAATATACTATGAGTGTGTATATAATTTGTGTATAGCTGTGTAGTATGTGTGTTCATTTGCGCGTGCGTGTGTGTGCGTGTGTGTGCGTGTGTGGTGTGTGTGCGCGTGTGTGCGTATTGGTTTATGAGTGTGTTTATCATAAATTTATTTTTTTGATTAATTTTCGTTGAATTGCTTTAAGTTGTTTACTATATTATATATATGTTTTTGAAATGTTTTAGTGGTGACATTTTTATTTGCAATATTTACAAAGATGTACGGGTTGATTTTGTTTATGGTGCAGCACGTGAAGTGCTCCTGTCTGGACGGTACTGACCCGATTACAAATAGAGTATACTCGTAAATGTTTCAATTTTGTTTTGAAATGTTATCGTAGGGGCAGATGGAGTCATGTGCTATGTGGAATCTGTAAAGGTACTAATTATGACAGATAATTCATTTTATTTTTTAAGTTATCAAAAATGTTAATGATATTAGATTGCTGACATCAATTTAAACAACTATTATTATGTTAACTATGAAAAAAACATACTTATTACATAGTTCTTATTAATTTTGTCAGTATGCCTTTCTTAGTAGGAACATAAAACGTCACCTGTTTCGTTGATTTTATAACTGTGAAACTAATGATCTTAGACATAGTATTAATTTTCAATATTCCTTTATATATTTTTTTCTTATTTATGAAAAAAAGAAATTGTCAACTACCCTATTAAATGATTAGCAAGCTAACAGCCTACCCTACATGGTGGTAAGTAACTACCATCGTCTATAGATAGACACCCGTGTGTTAACAAGGAAAAATTACCTGGTGAAAAATTACTACAGTGGTAGTTAGCAGTCACACAACGAGCTATGTTAGGTGTTTCTCTGCGAGATATAATCAGAATTCAGAGAACCAAAGTCACTGACATAGCTCATAGGATTAGTAAGTTGAAGTGGCGTGGGTAGAGCTCATAGCAGAATGGACGGCCGATGGTGCGTTAAAGTTCTATCATTGTAACCATGTACCGGAAAGCGCAAAGTACGACGGCCTCCACCTAGCCCTAGATCCTAGATGGACCGACGGCTTGGTCAAGGTCGCGGGGAACGTTGGATGCAGGCTACGCAGAACTGTACTGTACCCCTAGCACGAACATTTTTAAATTTCTAATCCTAATCGTATCGTTCACCCACGCGTAAAATTTCAAACAAAAGCCAGACAAAAGCAATCATATCTACTCGGCACGATGGCTTTTCGAAATTTTAAAGTGTTTTTGCTAGCTAGAGGTACTATTCTATTTGGAAATCGATGATGAGGCCTTTGTTCAGCAGTGGTCGTCATAAGCTGTTATGATGTCATCGTCATAACAATATTGACAACCCACCTGCAATCATTTGCAGGTGGGGCCCGATGAAATGCCTTCCATGTTCATTAATTGACTAGCCACCTTTCCCTTCAATCCGAAACACGGCCAACTATCTTACACCCGAAATATCCCGCTTTAATTGACATGTGTCAATATATTTTCACATCATAAAGATAATAAAACGTATATCATTTTTTGTTCAGACGCCACAATACAAAGTTGCAAATAAGTAATCATTATATTTGGAAATGCGTTGTATTTGTTGATAGTTGCTAGGCAATAACTTTATGATTAAAACAGCATAATTTGTTAATAATTAAAGTATATTTAGCAATATATTTTTTGCATTTTGGCGTGACCTTTACGATATTAATAATAAACAAACTTTAACATATACCTACACTTGGTTATGCACTTATCAGCTACTAAAGCAAATGAAACATAGATATGAATATATCAGTGAAATAATTAAAATAATAAATATGTAAGTACATAATAGGGAAAGCGTAGTACAACAACATACCGTGTACGCACGTACTTCGAACTTAGTTGCGTTAGATTAGATGATTTATTTAAATGTGCGTACATACAACGAACACACACACACACACACACACACACACCTACACACACACCTACACATGGAGCACAGCAAAATGTTGTTTTTTATTTCAAACTTACTTTACTATCTGCTCTATTTATATGCTCAATTTAGCTCAAAACAACTGATTTAAAACTTGACCAAGTTAAATTACCGGCCCTTGTATATTACTATGCCTACAAGCACAGAACCGATAAAATAGTTGTTCTGTGGCAACAAGGGCCTAATTATAAGGATATCTTATCTGTGGCTTATCTTGTCTATATCATATCTCATCTTGTCTGATAAAAAAGAAAAATTGGTATCCATGTATCCATATGGATACCAATTTTTATTTTATAGTGTCAAGTAGACTCAATTCTAGCAGCTTCAGTTAATTTACGAAAAATAAGACATTACTTTAATAGGGTAGTTGACAGCTTTTTATTTTATAAATTGTTTATAACTCCTAAGGAAATATGGCAAAAGAAATTTGATTGATGTCAGCAATACCACTAACATTTTTGATAAATTTTGAAAAAGAATTCAATTTTCTAAACAGTGCAATTCAACAATATTGAATTGTTTTTATGGGTAACAGTAGCGTATATTTTCCAAATTTGTGAAAAATAGTGCCATATTCAAACTTAGGCAACATTCCAATTACAATGTAAAAGTTTAACTCGGTCGGTAAACGTGTGTACAAATCCAAGACCTTCCACTAAGAGCCCCAGTTATCCTTTGCAATTTATTGTAATTTTGTTAATACAATAATTATATGTAATAAGATACTAACTGGACTATACATTTTATAACTATATTACATAAAAAAAATTAATCCAGTCCAAAGAGAATTTAACACTACGATGCTGTCTTTGTAATTTTATACTTAAATTTTCCTATTCATATTATTGTCCTACACATATTAAGAAAAAGACATGTACTGCATTTTAAATTTAGAATTAAAATATGTCGTACAAATCGGGCCCATTAAAAGACGAAAACAAAATCATACAAGTAAGAACTAGAAAATAAAAAAGTATGTGCATAATTGTTTTTGAAAGCACAATATTATTTAATTTGTTACGATTGATATATCTTATGTGTTATACTTTCATTATTTTTTCATATTCAGAAAAAGAATCCTTATCACAATCTAACTTGCCTGATACTGCTTAAAACATCAATGTTATAAAATTCCGCTGTCTGGCGTGAGGTGGGTAGGAAAATAAAAATATGACAATGTGCCAATGAATAGGTTGATTTTAATGACTGAACTCTATACGTCTGATAACAACCAAATTAATCAGTGCCATTGATACTTTGTTGCCACCGAATAGTAAATTAAAGATATTATTTTCTATCCATAGGCGTGCAGCATTGATAACATAATTACTCATTATTTTGTTTGATAACGTTTACTCAGTCGTTTGTCCTACAACGTATGCGCGCGTGTGTGTGATACCAATAAATTATCATTATTATTTATTAATAAAAAAATAACGAATCATATTTAGGTATAAACAGTTTTAGAACTATGGAGTAAAACGTGTTAATGTCAGTAATAGTGTGCGTACAGAAACTTGCTACAAGGAAATCGAAATTTTGGTAAGACTAAGTGTACTATTTAATTAACTATAAATATAAACAATTGTTAATACTATTTTTGCAAAAATTACAAATGGAACGCTATATATTATTATAGTTTTTGCTGACAATGTTACATAGGTCATAGGAAATAAGTTGTCAGAATTAATTGCTTTGTAACATTACAATAATAAAGGCGTAAGTGACTTGAAAATATTTAATCGCACTGCAAGACGAGGAAGACACTCTTTGTAAATTTTGTTGTTTGTTTACAAAAATATTATATATATATTTACGAAAAATTGTAAAGCTTGTGCGTAAAAAGCTTAAATTTTTAAGTTGTAAGCGACAAAGAAAACTATGAGTATAAACTCATAGCGTCATAATATATGTTTTAGCTTTATTATGAATTTATTATAAACTTAATTATGAAGGTAGAATTTCACCTTTGGAATAAAAAAAACACTACCGGATTTCACTCTCGTTTAATTAGATTCTATAAACATTACTAGCTGACCCCGCAAACGTTGTTTTGCCATAAAAAAAATGTCCAAAAAATAAAAAAATTGATAGTAGCCGATTCTCAGACCGACTGAATTTACATATAAAATTTCATGAAAATCGGTCAAGCCGTTTGGTAACTAAATTTGTGACACGAGAATTTTATATATTAGTTAGAAGATTCTTTCCGACAACCGCCGACGTTTTGATTACAGCTGGATCCTTACGGGAAGACTGAATATGTCAGTAGCCTTTGTAGTTTTTTTTTATTTCGAATGTGTCGTGCTCACGAAAATATATGACATACTATAATTTCGTCTTTGTACAATCGCGGTCCAAATATGTTTACCACCTTAAGCCGATCGTTCACCGCCAAGTTTATAATTGAATGCACAAATCTGTGTCACGGAGCCGATAATATAATTTGATCAGACTTAGGGCATAGATTTTTTCACGCATAAAAATTGGTCGCAATATGAAGGAGAAAAACTTTTTTGTTAAAAATTTCAAAATATTATCTGTTAAAGAAACGAGTCAAAAATATACGGACAATTAACAATAAATTAATTTTATTTAATCTAACTGTTCTAATATTTTTGTCAAATGGCAGCAGATGCGTTTCGGCTTTTTGGTGGGATTAATAATTGCAAAATTGTGTCAGAGCTAACATTGTGTTATTAAATTGGTGTTGGTTTGAGAAGCATGTGTTTGTGTTGAGGTGCAATTGTTAGTTCATTGTAATATAAGTGAATTTGATATTAAAGACGTTGAAAATTTTATCGTAGCTATCCATGCAATCAACAAAGTAGCATTACGGAAACTGTCATCATAAATTTCGCGCCACTCTTCCAAGATGCATTGAAATGTGTTACATCAGATGATGTGTGATGTGTTTCATCATTTCAATGCCATATTTTCAGAATTAAAGCAAATACTTAATACATGCCTTCTTTTTAATAGAAAGAACTTAAAAACAATTTAAAAAAGTGTCAATTTTTTTAATTAAGGAATAAGTTCGATTATCAAAAATTCACTTACACTCTTTAGTGAATAGATGCTTCACAAATATTAAAATAAAAAGTAATAAGTATGAATTTCAATTTTTAAACTGATAAACATTTCATAGATGTATAATTATGGTGTTATTTAATCTAAATAAATATTTTTTATTCATGTAAAAGCAATTAGTTATAAGAAAGCAAAGAGAAAGTGTATAACAAAGAGAGTCTAAAAATTTCAGTCCATATAAAGTAAAAATATATTCTTCTTTTTTCCTTCTTTTTTTAAACTTTATATGCCATTTTTGAATTTGAACGACAATCAGTAAATTGATCCGTTTCTTATAATCGATAAAATCATATGAGAATTTTTTATTTATGTTTTAACAATTATAATCGGTATTATTATTATTATTGATAGTTTAAATAGGGTTGGAACTTCCAACTTGGAAGTTCAACGCGGTCAGTATAACTCTGATAAGATAATGATCAGTGCAAAATATGATTGCAATAGACAATAAGTTTTTGTTTTCATAAACAAATGCTTATCTCGTGCGAAAGGTTAGGTCTCTAACATTAAATAGCATAATTAATGCGTTTGTTGTTTGCATTCTGAACTTGTTGTAATATTCCAGAACCTTTGAAAGTAGATCTCACCGTGTTTTGTTGCCGACAAACCGCCACACATTTATCCATGTTTTCCTTAGATTAATTAGTTTATAGTATTTTAAAATAAGTCAATAAAATAATAATAAGTAAACACCAAAATAAAATCATTTTCGTTTGGCCAAAAGCCCGCGTCTGTGATTTACAACCTCAGAAATGGGAGATTTTTACAAAAAATTGATCATAATAATAATAATACTTATTGCAAACAAGAGACAAAATATACAATTTTAAAAAATGCACTTTAACTAAATGAGCGCCGGAGTACGAAAAATTTACAAAAACACATACAAATTCTATATTTCCCCTTAATTATCAGGGTTGTTTACTTAAAAATATTATGTTGCTAAATTAAATTATTATTTTTTATTGTTATTTTAATATCATCTCAAATTATTTATTATTTTATCAATTACCTCCCTGTGCAATATCCGAAATATTATGCAATGTTACTTTGTACAACTTCAATCTTAACGACTTGCTAACGTACTTAATTAGGTTATGTCCCATTTGTACGACGAATTCAATCGGGTGAATTAGGTAATACTTTGTAATGTGCTGCTAAATTGAATCCCTTTAAGTTAATAATTAAGTATCTTACTTAAATTAAGTATCTTAAACTGAAACCGCTTATTATTCGCAATATCTCATTCATTCCATATACTTATATCAAATGCAGATGTGTTAAGATAAGGACTTCATGCTAATCTAGAACTAGCCAACTTCGAGTCTTAAAGTCCTAAAATATATAAATAAGAGAGAAGGTAGGGTCCCTCGATGTATCTATGAGGTCTCCCTTTTTGTCATATATACCTAAAAGAAGCGACTCTGCATGCACTCCTCTGAAAAAATCTATCCGAAATGTCGGAGAAGAACAATAGTAGATTATACACCGAGGGGATAAAGCACTGTCTTATGTCTCGGGCGCGATATTGAATCCTGAACGTAACGAAGGACTCCAGATTTAATTCCCGATCGCAGAATTAAGACGAGTCCTGAGCGCAGTGAGGGGTTTAAGCGCGCCCAAGACAAAAACAGCTTTATCCCCAAGGAGTGTACTTACTCACTCTTACCTTTTGCGAGACAATAAAAAAGCAAGGCTACTAAAAGCAGCGTTTTATTATAGTAAATTAAAATTAAAAGTGAAAATTGATGCTCAGAAGCACTGATTCAGACACAGACTTTGCACCTTTTGCAGTTTTCCATTTGTCGAAATCGTTGTAGGCTTTCAGGTATTTCTCCTTTGACTTATCTGGGAGTAGACTATGAACAATGCTTATGGCACATAATTTAATGGACTTCACTCACTCAATCACTTTCGTCACTCGACATTTTAACGGAACTTTTCTTCTATTTTGATATATTTTCATAAAATCTTTGCAGTTATTACGTATATTATTGCAGCGTCTTACAATACTCGCGGCTTTTGTTTAATTTCAAATGTGTTCCATTTAGCTTGCCGTGGCCAGCTCGATTTTAGAAAAAGAGCGATTTTCAAATTACGTTCGATTTTCAAATAAGTTCAACGCGGCGCCGGCCGGGCCCCGGCCTTCGAGTATTAGTTGATCGATTATTACAAAATTAGACGTTAAGGCCATTGCAATAAGAACTATGAAAAGTGAATCTCATTATACGTAAGGTTTGCATGATATGTAATATCAAATAATTATGGCATTGTCGAGCAGGTGGTGTGAAAAATTATGATTATTATACCACGTAGCTCCCAAGTTGTTTTGGATTCAGAGCCCTTTAATTAAAGTAATAGCGACGACTTCAGAATGAAGAAGTATTTATCATCTGAAGATCCAGCAATGTTGGTTTAGAGAGTAGCAACGATTGCGAGCGAGAGTGAAATTAGCTCCGTGATTTCTTGAGGCTAAGCTATCAAAGTTAGTACTATTATGACTCTAGACATTAACAATACTTAACTAATGCGTTACAAACGCCTTCAACAAGAAAGTATAAATGAACCATCCAATTCTGTTTATTTTTACATAAAACACGACAAATCATTTATCACCACCTGATGAGAAGTGGCACGAAGAGTCCATATAGTATGGGAGGACAGCTAGAACATCATGGACAGACTGTTTTAGTCCTTGCGGGCCCTAAATTATTATTTACCGCCAATATACTCAACAAAAGAAATGTTCCAAATATTTATGGGGACCCGGCCAGGTCTATGTACACTACACTGAAAAATATACTATAAAAATATGCAGAACAGTGTTCAATTCTCCGTTTTTTTTTTTAATTGCTTTGTTGCGTTGTACAAAACAACATTTTTTATAGAATAAACTGCAACACAGCCAAATATTAATCCTGGCGCCTGTGTCACTTTGGTGACATTAGTTGACTTCAATGTTGCCCGCCATATTGCCATATTGAATAAAAGTGAAAACGACGAAAAATTTCAACAAAAAACTATGCATGAAAATGAATTATTGGTATTTGTCCCGGATTCAGGCGATTTTTCCTCATTTTTTGAGACAGTGTACATATACCTGGCCGGATATGAAACATCTTACTCAACATTTTGTAAAATTGTTGCGAACAAACGTTTTCAATATGCGAATCGTAATTGTATCGAGTTACTTGTATTAGATTTTTTTCGCAAAATATATGCCTGAATACTTTTTATAGACTTACCTGGAAACCGGTTCATTTTTTAAGAAATAAAAATTGGGGGTTCGATATCCATCTTTCTAAGTAAGTTTTTTAACTAATCTTCGTTCCTATATTTTGGTAAATCGCGATGAATTATGATGTAATGACCAACCACAGATTCGAGTGAACCGACGTTATTCTTTGTTGCGGAAGGATGCGTACTTGTGTATAAATATGACGTTAAATAATATAACACTTTCTATTCCCCGTCCTCCGACTGACAAAATCAGTTTAAAGTTATGATTAAATGGACCAGTAAATCAAAAATAGTTTGGACAGGTTAAAAGTTTTGACTAGAACATGTTTACCCAACAAATCCCTTCGTCTCTGTGGGATTAGCTAAGTGAAAATGGATCGTGTTTCCAGTGTACATTGAACAGCAAATTGACAATGGCAATTCAAGTTCAAAAAAAAAATATAGCCGAATAATTATATTATACAGTCGAACACAAAAATTGTTTGGAACGCTTATTATAAAAAAGACGTAGATCAAATCAAAAAGGTGCAAAGAAAATTTTAGTGTTGGAAATATAAAATAACCGAAATATACCTAGTGAGTCATATGAGGAACCAACAACACAATATAAATTATTCCTTCGGAAGGAATTCGTACTTTCAAGTTACAAAAAATTGTAACGCCTACGTCATAATGGACCTAATTCTGGGAACACATTTTAATTCTAAATTTAAGTACAGTATATCTCTTTCTCGCAATAAGTAATAGGAAAAAGATAGCAAGAATCTGTTTAGAGCTGTCACTTAAATTTAGATAGATTTCTAAGAAACCATAGACAATTTTAGACGGCATGTACGGAGGTGCCTCCTAAACACGCATTTTATCACGTTCAACAAGGTCGAAAATTTAACGCACGTTTCTAAATGTCAAATTATATGACAGCCATCCTTATCGTATTCCTTTTGATAGAAAGAAATGCACTGAACTTAAATTTAGACTTAGCATGTGTTTACCAGAATTAGGGCCAATTAAGTTCTACAGTGTAATAGTTAGATTACGCGTAGTCTTCGTATAACTGTTATATCTCTGATATTCATTTGTTACATTATTCATTCAGAAGCTTTAAATCAAAAATATTTGAAAACTTGTGATATGTTAGATTTTAGTATGTTTATTATATTTAACTCTGTTACTTTTGATTATCTTTGGAATTTAGCGAAAGAGAAAACTATTAATTTAGTTTATCATCAATACTCATACAAATTGCCTTAATTAAAAACTCGTGGTCTAATTATTCATTAGTGCTTTAATCTGTAAATTGTTGACTTTAGAGATAGAAAGCAATGAAGAAAAAAGAATAAAGATAACTTTCTTATAAAATATTGCGTATGAACAATATAACACATCAATGCAACCATACTAAAGAATAATATGTCGCCGCCATGGTTAAATTCGCCGCTTAATTGGATGCCTAGCCCGTTGATTAAGCGCCGACATTCAATTGAATGCCTAGGCCGATAGTTTATTGAAATAGACTCACTCGACGTTTAACAACATAGCGTATTGAAAGTCCGCTCAATTAGATGCCTAGGCGGATCGTTGTTCTAAAAAGTTTTGGTGAGTTTCGTAGGTTTTTTTTATTACCGCTTTTATCTGAATCTTTCACATTTCAAAGTTACAACATTTAAAATTTCTATGATTCTTTAGACTGGTATCAATAGACACGGTTTAGATTAGAATAATTTTAAAACTCGACCGCCCTTTTATTTAACCAATCCATGTCGATCGACATGTGCGATTCCGCTAAACTCATGTTAGTACTCTATGTTGTACACTGGACAAGCGATAATGTAGCCAGACATGATTGACTTCCCGCGTTAATTTTCTTTGGTACGTGAAACAAGACCGCCACTGGAGCTTTTTACCAGTATATCTATCTCTATCTATCTATATCTATCTAGTCATGGCTATTGCCTACCGACGTATGCCATTTTGATTTGCATTCTAAAATTATAGACACAAATCGTGGCTACATCTGGTTTATTGTTTTAATTATGGCCAAAACTCAATAGTTTAAAACAATAACAAGGTGTAGCCACAAAACAATAACTACTTAGGTGTATGGCAATGCTATATCACGGTATTGTGGCCGTAACAATGTCACCATACTGACTATGACATGGAATTTTAGCGTTAATCTACTTCTAAGCCGGACCGGTTATTATTGTTGTTAATTAAATTTATATTTTTTTAAATTCTATTTCATAATTATAATACTCTAGAAAACATCATAACTATTGATTACTTTATATTTACCATACCATTTTCCATTGTTAAACCGACTTTCTTGAGTCTAATTTCATTACAAATAACTTCATTTTCTACAATAAATGTAGTATCTAGAAGAAGTTTTCTTTTCTTCTTACTAAAGTCACAAAGTTACAAAAGACTATATTTTTTGTACTTTTTTGTAAATTTGTGTTCGCAAAGATAAACAATATTTATTATCAGTCATACTCATGTCCAATACTTTGGAGACAAAGTAATTTTTGTTTAATTTTGTTTATCGTTTGATTAAATTCATTATTCGGGTCACTTTCCTCGCTCATTTGTTTATTTTGTGATAACAAGTAGTAAGTTGCTTCGAATTAAAACATAAACTTGGAAATGTAAGGTTTTTTCATCTATCAATTTCGTAATTATAATTAAATTCTAACACTCAATCTACCGAAGTATTACTAGATTTTCCTGGATTTTATTTACTTCTTACCAAATATTATTAGAAAAGACAACTCATGAAATTTAAAACTCATTTTCTGTAACTTTGATAGGGTTAAATGTAGTATTTCATATTTCAATTATATCAAAATTATCGTGTTCACTTTCAGATTTATTAAAGAAACATGGCAGAAGCACGCCACCGACGCCGGGAAACCTCAGCTCCGAATGGAAATCTCATACCTGGCCTTGGTGATGAGAAAAAGCACCCACAACAGTTTGTTTATCGGGAGTCCACGTTGACAGTCCTCATGGAGAACTCGAAGCACATTAGATCTATCTACCACATATTCGTAGTGATTCTTTTGGTGTTACTTTGTGATACCGTTATTTTCGACCTTATTGAAAGAGGAAAGCAAGTAAAATATTATTCATTTTAATAATTAATAACAACACTTATTTAAATTTGTTATTATAGGTATTAAAAATGTTAATTGTTATTTATTTACTGTGCAATTTATATCAATGGTTGGTACTTCTGAATTCACAATTAAGCTACAATTATTATTATTATTATTTTCTATGAGAATCGAGATAAACCTGATAAAGGCCTCGAGATACTATCTAGTAACCAAAATTGTTAGATCCTTGAAAATAAATACTAAATAATTTTAACATTTAGACGTGCCATTGACTTTCCATTTACCTTTGAGACTAACAATCGAAAATATTATCAATAACATTTTAATGTTTTTGATTGTAACAATTACAAATAAAGAAAGAAAACGATGAAAAAATATTCGTCGTTTTCTTTCTTTATTTGTAATTGTTATTATCAATAACTTCTTTTGAAGTAATCTTAAACGTAAAGGCCCTTAATTATTTTTAAATTTCGCTTAATTGTGTAGGTACTTTTAAAACACTATTTTTTTACAACCTATTGTAAATTATAAACGATTGTTTTAACTATACAATAGACATTATAAGCAACCATAACTCATAAACGTGTCTTTTATAAGGTTTGTATCACTTATAATATTACGTACTTACTTATAATATTTATTAATAAATGGTCTACAGATATACATATCTGTTAAAAATAATATTAATAAAGAATATTAATGAATAAATGGTCTACAGATATACATATCTGTAGACCATTTATTCATTAATTTTCTTTTTAAATATTACGATTTGATATCATTTATATTTGTTTAATTCATTTACTTATGCATTTATAAAGAAATATTTGAGACAAAAAATCTTTTGTTTCTTTTTAAAGTTTATCTACCGTTAATTAGCGCTTTGTGTTTATTCTAAACAAACAATGTCTTTACTTATTACTCGGATTATTTTTCAGGATAAACGTAGGTCTGTCGGTGGTCTCGTATGGTTTTGGAGATGTGAAACGTGGCGCAAAGCTTTGGCTATATGAGTTAGCAGTCGCAATCACTTTCTACCCCGGCTTAAGAATGTATGAAGGGGGAGTTAGGTTTCTTAAGAAATATCCAGGTAAATTGTATTTTTTCTATGCTTTTATGTGTCTTATGCACAGCTGTGAAAACTTAAGTTGACGTTCCTTTATTTTTATGTAATTAACCAAACTTAATTAGCTGAGGTAATAAAACATCCGGTAACGAAATTATTATCTTTGTCATCTACCATTTCCACCTATTAAGTGTAATGAATATTGTAGGAATATGACCAAAGAATCTACGATGAAATATATTTATTTAAATGGCCAGTATGAGCTCGATGCCAAGTTATAAATTTCGAAAATCGGAAAAGTGCCAATTCTGAATACATAAATTATTAATATAGGCTAGATTCATAGTCGCCAACTACGAGTAGGTGTAATATACGTAGCAAATCAAAGGTGGCTCTGAAATAAAGTTAAGGATAGGAGCACATAATAAAAAGTACTTTAACCTACTAGTATATAGAGCTTGAATTTGGAAATCCGATAAACCTGACATTGCCTACTCGTATACCAATTATTATAAATAAATTGTCATACAATAAACACCATGCCTATGTAATCAAAGTCTAGCAGTCAACTACTTAATAACTTACCAAGTTTTACTAGATGGTAGGCCGGTATGTAGGGTCGTCTCGGTAGGTACCACCGCCTTTCTTATTTCAGCCGTAAAACAGTTTGCTGTGTTTCAGATTGAAGGGAAAGGTAGCCAGTGTAAAATATCTTAGGCCTCAGGATGACAACGTACCTGCAATATCAAGTAATTTTTCTTTGTTATTGCAGGTAACCACCAGGCAACCCACCAGGTGGGCCGTCAGCTTGCTTGTAATTTAGTTGTATAAATAAGTGGATTATAAGAGAAACATCCTTTTAATCACTCGGTGACCTGGTGACGTCACTATCTCAATTGACTATCGTAACCAACTTTAACCTTCCAAGACTTGACTGAGTGAGTCATTTGTAATCCTCAGAGTATAAAGCACACACGATTTGCCGGGACTTGGCAAGCCTTCCAATTTAACGCCTCGCAGTGCTTGACTACGATTGGTGTACAATAGCCTCTACAGCGTCTTTGTTATTTCACGATTCGAGCTGTTCTGTTTTTGAAAAATATTAGTAAATTTCACATAATTACTAACTTACTATCAAATCGAGTAATTTACGACTACAAATTTATTTTTTCTTCATTGGCACACAAAAAGAGTCACAACGTACTTTTATGATGCTACTTTTACGAGTTCTTTTATTTAATATCAATATATGTGTATAAATATATATTTAATAAAAATAAATTTAAATTTCATATTATGTAAAATAACATATTTCAATATAACATACGAGTAACTAGTACATAATTAGATAATGTGGCTTACTGAATAATCCTTCAGTGTTTTTTATGGTCTCGATTATTCAATCGCCATATAATCTAACTTAGTTGTAACTAAGTATATCGACCAAAATGTTTCACTTAAAAACTTTTTTATTCTTCCAAGCTTCACAAAAACCTAGAGTAATGAAATTTGAATAATAGCTGGATCGCCAATATCCAATATCCAACACGGATTTTCAATCTTCACATTACCCTTAAAAGTTTCTATAGAATCTTTACTTAAAAGATAAAGGAGACCTTTAAGAATGTTTCTAATTAAAACTTTATAAGGACGACTTTTTTGAAAAAGGACACGGGAAACTTTTTTTCAGTGCTATGTCTCCTTTGGACAACCCTGGGAATAACTGGACTGATTGTACTGCAGGCAGCCCTAGTTGCAGTTCCAGTTTGGGATTTAGGCAAGAAACACCTTGCTTTGGCGTCTTCTGTAACTGTCACCTGTGAAATGGTAAGTAAAACTAGTTCTTGTGTAGCATATAAGCAATAATTAATATCTGTTTTTAACAGATCACATTCAATTAATTCATTGTTTATTGTCTAAATATGAAACCATCCTCTAAAACAGTTTTGATGCTCAAATGATTATCAATAAAGCACCTTTTTGGTCAAATCAATAATTAACGAATTGAAATGGTTTGCATCAAATACTGCAATAAAATTTCACAGCTTCAGTAGGTATATAATATATGGCCTCATTAATATATTGCAATTAGTGGGTAACTGTTGGTAGGTGTGTCATAAAATTCTCTACAAACTTTTGAATACTTTGTAATTACTTCAAATTATTTTAACACAATGTTTTCTAACACGAAATTGCAATTAATATTGGAATAACAACATATACCTACTTAACAGTGCTTAATAAAATTCTTTTCATCTATCTAATCTATCTATCTCTTTCTTCTATCTAAAAAAAATTAAAACCCTGTTGCTGGTTTGTAAAAAGATTTCTTCATACAACTAGATGACAAACAAGCTGACTGGTGGTAAGTGGTTACCGTCGCCTATAGACACCTGCAATAACAA
This sequence comes from Nymphula nitidulata, assembly GCA_947347705.1. NCBI lineage: Eukaryota > Metazoa > Arthropoda > Insecta > Lepidoptera > Crambidae > Nymphula > Nymphula nitidulata. The sequence continues at coordinate 14,979,663 of OX374621.1, read as the reverse complement.
GGAAAACATCACTTGGTATTGCAGGTGCGTTGTCATCCTAAAGCCTCAGGTGAAATATTTCAGACTTCAGGATGACAACGCCTCTCTGCAGTTGGATAGGTTTGACTGGACTGACATGGTGGTGCTCTCGTACTAGCATCTCATCTCCTCGATATTCGGGATATCTTCGGTATAGTGTCGAATCCGTCGGACGCTTGGGTCTTTTTCCGAACTGGTAGCGGGATACGCTGTGGTGCTATATAACAGCTACGTCATCATCACCAGCCTATATACGTCCCACTGCTGGGCACAGGCCTTCCTACATGGGAGAAACACATGAGGAGTTTGGGCTATAACACCACCACGCTGGCCCAATGCTAGGTGGTGGGTGAACAGCTACGTATGTGGCTGTCATCAGGGTAAACCGTGTGCTCAACCGTCTCCACATCAATGGCGAGTACATTACTCATCTTCGACTTGCTGATGATATAATAGTTATGGCAGAATCCCTGGAGGAATTAAGCACAATGTTCAAAAGTCTGAAAATGAACATAGACAAGACAAATGTTAAGTCGAATAGCCATGTTGCACCTATATATACCAGTTACAGTTGGGAGTTTTGTTCTCGAAGTTGTTGCGAGTACGTTTACCTCGGACAAATATTCCAGCTAGGTAGGTCCAATTTCGAGAAAGAGGTAAATCGACGAGTCCAATTCGGATGGGCAGCGTTCGGGAAATTGCGTAAGATCTTCTAGTTCCAAAATTCCTTAGTGCTTAAAATCGTAAGTTATCCGTGTGTATTGCCTTGCCAGTGATGACAAAGGCTGTGAAAGGTGGTCACCTACTAAGGGCCTTCTGTGAAAGTTCGCAGTCGCACAACGAGCTATGGAACGAGATAGAATCAAAAATGATGATAAAGAACTCGTAAGACAACCAAAGTCGCTGACATAGCTCACGGGATTAGTAAGTTCAAGTAGCAGTTGGCAGGGTATATAGCACGCAAACAGACAGCCGATGTGGGGCGTTAAAATTCTATCATGACGACCGCGTACTGGAAAGCGCAAAGCAAGATGACCTCGCACTAGATCGACTGACGACATGGTCAGGGTCGCGGGGAGCCATTGGACTCAGACTGCGCAGAACCGTTCCATTTGAAAATCGATGGGAGAAGCCTTTGTACAGCAGTGGACATCATAGACACCAGCATCCATAACACAAGCTCTTAATGATGCTTACCTTGGGCTAGATAATAGGTATGAGGGGATAAACTGGTATGATGATCATGACGTAGCTGTTCCGTTACCGATACTTGAAGCCGAAGCCAAGCCAAATTAATGTCCATCAAAAATAAATTTATTTATTATATTTCAAATACCTTGAGGATCCCTTTTAATGATTTTGTGGACTTTTAAATAAAAAGCTAAATTTGTCTAAATTATAACCTCCGCGCAAAAAGAGGGGTGCCATACGTGTCTGTCAGTGTAACTGTGTTATGGTCTGTGGCATCGTTGTTTGTTCCTAAACATTTTGATTTGATTTTATTGGTTTCAAAGCTAACGTGATCGAGATGGTTCGAGAGTCAACTTTGACATATCCGATTGATTTGAAATTTAAATAATTGTTACTGATCCTGTACCACCAAATAGTCTGCAGGATGCTCATAATTATGAATTATGACTTACAGCAGATATAGCATGTTTGGTCATAAAAGAATAGTCACGATGAGATGGTGTTAGATAGATGATTAATGAGGCCGGGGTTAATCAAAATTTCAAATTCTATATTACTTTTCGTTAAGTACACCACCCGTGCGAAGCCGGGGCGGGAATCTAGTGTCAAAAAAAATTATATTCTTAAAATTCTCATTTTGGTTCGTGTCTGGCGCATAATTAAATCTTGACTGAAAAAGTTTCTGTAGCTTTCTATTTTAATTATAATTATAATAAACTTGTGAGTAATTAGTTTTCCATTATTTTCTAAAAACAAACCACTAGAAACATTGTATGAATGTCAAGTTTTAGTTTTAAGTATAAACTTTAGTTAATATAAGACAGAGTTTAAATTTAAGATGATAGGTACAACAAATAATTTGATCGAAGTTTCAATACTTTTACAACAATTTTTAATTATGATAAAATTCTATTCTCGTATACTTGAGTACCTAAACTTATAATGGTTGTCTAATAATAAGAAGGTAGAAACTTTTACTTACTAAGTACCTACATGTCGAATGAAATCGAATTTTCAGATATCAGAACTATCGGATTTCTGACATCCTAACTTTATTATTATTACTAAGTCGGACATTCTGACCATCTTTATCTTACAATCAGATCTTAAATCGGTAGGTGTGTTAAGTTATCGGACAAGTTGTTGCGACGATTCCGACGCACTAATTTATAAATACGTTCGAGACTGCTTTTGTTTTATAATGTCTTTATTATACTGCAACATACTTCCAAGTGCTATATGGATGCACCCGTAAAGATAAAACTGTCGGGTTTATAAAAAAAAAGTTTTTATAATCCAGGAACCTTTGCAGGCGTCCCACAACACCCTACTAAAGTTTCATCATAATCAGATCAATGGTTTCGGGGCGCATAAAGGACAAACATTCATATAAACATTAATTTTTATTTATTTAAAAGATAATGGTTTAATGGTTTTATCAAACTTACTTTACTTACTTGGAAAATTTTAAGTAAATCGATCCAGAAGTTTTTACATGATGCGTGTTCTGTCAGACCGACTGACAAAACTTTCCGATATTTACGATTTGTCATCTGTATCCAGTAATAAATGGTTTACAAGCTGCAGAAAATGGATTTCAATTAAGGACTGCACCTTGAAGAACACCACCAAGGACGACTGTCTAGTAAAACTCATATCGATCGTTCCTTAAGTCCGAAATCCAACCTTAGAGGTCATCAGAGATTCAAAATTTGGTAAGCATTAATAAAGAAAATATAAGCAAATGAAATACCTTTTTTATTTGTATCTTATCTTAATCCGTCAAGAAGCATTATCCCTCCGGAGGGCTACGAGAATATTGTGTCTGGAATCTGATCTTGACAGGTTAAGTATTCACCTGATGGTTGTAAAGTCAATCTTTTTAATCTCCTATAGCCTACTTACTACTAATTTTATTTTAATTATTTTAATATCAAATTAAAGGATTTTAATTTTAGGAGCATAAAAATAAAGGTTACGGTTGTAAATAACATAAATCAATAATAGAAAAGAACATTCACACTCGACGTCAATATTAAATAAACCTATTACTAACCCATCAAAGCCCGATAAACCAGAAACAATTAAATTTAAATTCTTATGACAACTTAAGTTGCCGTCTGGGCATTGAATTAATATTCTCTTTCATATTGGCTCTTTAGGTAATAAACTAATTGCTATCTAAATAATGTAGCGGCCCTAATAGGCGGCCGTGTCCAGCTTCCTAGGTGTAAGACTAACTTTCTCCTTTGCCCCTAGTGTAAGTAACTACGTTTGTATCAATTTCCATTGAATTGAAACGTAACGTTCGTCGTTTTTAAAACAATTATTGGAAACCACTTTTTATACAGGGTGGTGCCGTCAATGCGACAATAAATTAAAACATGGGCTATATTAATATATTGAAATGGTTTGTCACTTTCAAAAATATCGTATTCATTTGATAATTTCATGACATTTGTATGGAATAGTGTAACTTTGGCAGCATTATTTCATACAAATGTCATGAAATTATCAAATGAATACGATATTTTTGAAAGTGGCAACCCATTTCTATGGACTAATATAGCCCATGTTTAAATTTATTGTCGCATTGACGGCACCACCCTGTATATGGATTTAAGATGTGAACACTACGATGCTCGTTTTCGTTTCATTTCGATTGAAACTAAACTTACAATAGGGGTACTTGACTCCTTTAGTTTTCGCGCTGCTATTGTGAAAGTCTTGTGACCTCACTGTCACCCATGAGAGTCCTTCAAACACGTCATTTTGATAACAGTTGAAGAATTACTTCGTAGCACAAGTCACCGCGTAATCATTAGATGTTTTTATCATTCATCTTCATCATCATATCATTATACCAGCCGAGGGACGCCCACTGCTGGGCATAGGACATTTTTATTATTTTCAATCATTTTATTCTCATTTTATTATGAATGTATTATCCATCATAGATCATCCCATAGATTATATATACTTATTTATAATATACAGGGTGGTGCCGTTAATACGACAATAAATTAAAACATGAGCTATACTTGTTCATAGAAATGGTTTGCCACTTTCAAAAACATCTTATTCATTTGATAATTAGGTAAGACATTCGTATAAAATAATATAACATTAGCTGCATTATTTCATAGAAATGTTATAAAATTATCTAATGAAAAAAATGTTTTTGAAAGTGGCAAACCATCTCTATGAACTAATATAGCTCATGTTTTAATTTATTGTCGTATTGACAGCACCACCCTGTATATAAGTATTCATTATTATTTAATAATATTGTCATTAATTTAAATTTATATTGTTCTTATTACTATACATACATATATTATAATATCGGACGCTGATAATTTTAATCGACATTTTATAATCACAAAAGATATATCTAAATCTAATAGGCAAAATCAAACTGCACCTGTTTTGGCGTTGGTTTGATAATTTGGAACATATTGTTCAAGTAATTATTTGCATGTAATTATTTAAAGATTAGTGTGAGATATTTATATTGTGTTACTCAAGAGAAACATTGTATTCCACCAATAATGTACCACTTTAATGCGAAAAAAATAAAAGGGACCAAATGGCAACTATTCCGCATCGAACAAAAAAAGAAATATTATAATAAATGTTTGAAAAATTACTTAGTAATTATAATGTAAAACTAGAAAAATTTCACGTCCTGAGGCGGGAATCGAACCCGCGACCCACAGGGATATCCCAAGTCCTGGGTGGCTCAGTTGGTTAGAGCAGTCGCCCGGATTGCGAAAGGTCGCGGGTTCGATTTCCGCCTTAGGACGTGAAAATTTTCTAGTTTTACATTTTAATTACTACATCAGAATATTTAATTTTAATTTATTTTAACTTATTTAATAATTGAATTTATTTTCATGGTTTTTTTTTTATTTTTATTTTTTGCATATTTTTTTTGTTGTTTTTATCTATGCTAATTGATAAAAATTAAATGTGAACAAATATGTTCAATCGTCAAGGTTACTCTTCATATGATTCATATAATATTGCATATTCATGTAACTGGTGCTGACAGAGTAACAGCCAAGGAAGGATGTTTTGATGTTCCACTAATCGCTTGAGTTGCGAGCCTTCTTGTTCTTTTGTTGTCGTTTGCACTTTTACGTACTTGAAAATTTCTTTATTCATCATTCAACCAAAGAGCACCGGAATTATTGTTAAAGAATTTAAATTTTAATAAATAAAAATTACAAAACTGCTTCTACTGAATATATCTATCTCGTCTAATATTGCGGTGCCCGACAGGGTCCACAATGATCCTTTTAATTGTATGTACCATCTGATTTATTTACATTGTGGTTTGCAATAAATATTGAAAGTGAAATTGAAATTGATATCAATAGGCGCAAAAAGGTATATCTCGAAACTAGATACGAATTTACGTCGGTTAGGGCTCAGTCTTTGGGCCCTTGCTACTATTTAGGGCACTGATGGTCGGTTATGTGAAACTTTAAGTGACAATAAGTCTGGTGTAAATTCCGCCCAAAGAGTTAATTAAAACTTATACTTGCAGTTTCGCTTTGCTATGAAAATACATGCGGTAGCTACTTCGTGTGGCCCTCGCTGCGGAGTTTCACCCCTGCCTTCCTTCAGGCACTATATCTACTTCCTATTCGCTCCCACACTCGTCTACAGGGACCAGTATCCAAGGTAAATAAACTTACTTACTTTTACGCATTTTGTCCATCCATCTGGGGGCTATAATTTAATTACAAACTTACGAGTACGGTATACGGGTGAACTTAAACACTAATATTTAAATAGGATTAATTACGTCATACCTATAACTTAAAAGTATATTAGAGTAGCGAAAAGAAGTAGCTCGAATACTTTTATACATATACATATTCTAACGATGGATCAGAAGCTATCTATACAGAGTGGTGATGTCAATACGACAATAAATTAAAGCATGGGCTTTAATAGTTCATAGAAAGAAATGGTTTGCCACTTTCAAAAACATCTTATTCGTTTAATAATTTCATGACGATTCTATGCAATAATTCAGCCAATGTTATTCATACAAATGTCATGAAATACTGTCGTATTGACGGCACCACTCTGTATATTGAAGAGCTAGAACATAATTAATAAAAGTTAATTATTGAAAGGTACTTAGTATGTACCGGGGAGAGTCAATTTCGTTTCACAAACGACGAAATATGATTAAATCCTAATTTTCCTTGTTAGAAATTGTCAGCACCTGTGCCAGCTGTGACCGACAGCGACTATTGTTAACTAAAGTCATTAAATAAATTTTACATTTAAGATTATAAATAGAGGCCAACATCTGATCACAATCTTCGTGCAAGTCTTGACGCTTGTGTTAAGCTGTCAAATGGCGTTCATACAATGAACTTCTGTGTATAGAAAGTCAATGAGTGCATACTATGAACTAAGAGACACTTGGGGCAATAAAGGCACTAAACTTAGAGATGGTGCACTTTAAATAGTAACATTTAGAGAATAAACGAGTAGACAGACAGGCAGATAATCAGTTGAATTCTCTGCCGACCCTACTCGTACTCATATTCTTCATATATCGTCTTTATAAAGTAGTGCCTTAAGAATCTGGATATTGCCAATGACGTGTCTCAACACGATCAATATTTTTTATTTATTTTTTATTTTTATACAAAGCACGGCAAATAACTCAACACCACCTTATATGAAGCTGTAAGTAGAGTCCTTGCGATGACAGCTAATGCAGGTTGAACACATTATTCTAGCCGCTTTCACCTTGCCGGTATAAGGTGCCCTTTCAGGCCTCTTTTGAAGGAACCCATGTTATAGAAAGGAGGGAGCACGTGTGTGGCAAAATATTCTAAGTTCTGAAAGTAGGTACGAAAAAGAAATGAGTTACTAAATTTCTTTGTGCGTGATGTTGAGGCGGAGACAATGAATTGATGGCTCTGAAGTCCAGTTCGCTTGTTCCTATGTAGGAAAGGGGAGGGTAGGATAAGGTGTTCAGAGTAGTCCCCATGATAAAGCCGACAGAAGGCGCTAAGCGCTATATCACATAAAAGCTGTCTACATGAAATGTGGACGGCAAACACCTTGAAGCTCCTGTGATGATAAGGTTGCCAGAGCTTCTAGAGAAAGCTAAATTTTATTGATAGCAGGGAGCCCTATCATATGCCTCCCAATGCTTAATATGAGAATGTTACTTTATGCACGCATATTAGGTATATACAAAAAATTGTAATTGTAATAATTCATCTTTGCATTTCCAGAACAAAGAAAATTCGATGGGGCTTTGTGCTCTTTCATTTTTTAGAAGTGGCTGCCATCATATTTTACAACAGTTTTCTGTGGGAGCGTTTCATTCTACCCTACTGGTCCGATTATGGAAAACAGGCGAAAGTAAGTGTAAACTTGGGGTTCGTAACGGCTTTACTACGAAACATGTTTCTATTCCAACAAAACGCGTGTCTCATCTTGCCACGAAGAGAATTTATAAGTAGAATACCTACAAGGTATAATCGCGTATAAGCGTATAGGTGTAAGTATAGCTAGGCGTTATAAATGCACTTCAATGCTAATCCTACACCATGAAGTCTGCGGGATGCTTAATTCTTTAGAAACTTTCAGCAGATATAGCGTGTTTGGGCTTATAATAATAATCTCAATGAGATGGTGTTAGATAGATGATTAATGAGGCAGAGGGTCCATTTTTTCTATTGATGAGTAGAATAAACACTTAAAATATGACTACACCTTTTTGTAACAGTACAATTAAACTCACCACGGACAATCTCAACTCGTACTCCTGTGGTCAGGTCATCTTCAAATTAAGCCACTACGGCTTCAACTTACACCTTACAATTGAACTCTTTTATGGGACAATGTATAATAATAATAATCATACACTCACATCTGTTATCTAGCCCAAAGTAAGCATCATTAAGAGCTTGTGTTATGGATACTAGATAACGGACAAATAATGTTAATAATATGTATATAAAATATTAGAAATATACTAAATAGACATATAAACATCCATGAATCGTAAACAAATGCTCGTACTCATCATACAAACATTTGCTCCTACCGGGAATCGATGTATACTCTTTTGCAACAGGCTTCCGAGCAATATTATCAACCATACAGTTGACAAACTGTGCAGGAAAGCCTACTATGTGTTAGGTAACTGATACTGACGTCCGAGCGCATTTATTGCCTGCTAAGGGTGGAAGCATCTTGTTAAAAGACGAAGATGATACTTTAGAATCTAAGGACGATACATAAAAAATAATCATTGTAAATATTATGCAACGTTATGGCATAAATAAAGTTTGTAAATGACATAACAAACATTTAAAAGCTGGAGAAGTTCTGCCGCCGCTTCTTCTCCATAGCTAAAGTATTCTTCGAAGGGTGGTATGGTTAAATTATAATTTAATTAGAAGCTAGGGTCCGTTTAAATACAGAGTTTTTGATTTTGTCAGGTGGAAGCCGGCATGGTGGTACGCGGCATGTTCGCGTGCGTGCTTCCTGGGGTCATATCATTCCTCTGCGGCTTCTACTGTCTTCTGCACGCTTGGCTTAACGCCTTCGCTGAGATGCTCACTTTTGGCGACCGACTCTTTTATGAGGTAAGGAGCAATTGTAGATTGAAGTTTATTGATTTTAAACTGTAACACCTTTATAACAAAACTTTCTGCCTCTAACTAAAACAGCGCAGCTGCAGTTTTAACCTTCCCTCTAATTACTCCTACACACACTACGCTTATTGTATTACTTCGGCTACTACACTACACTACGACTTTTTATGTAATTTTAATTTAACTTATTTATTTATTTTTTATCTTTTTAAACAATTATGAAATTGCTGAGGACCTAGCACTTAGAAATACATCTGCGAGGTTGATTAAGTTTATTAATTTATAAATAAATAAATACTCATATAGCGCAACACTGACAAATTTACGCTTTTGTAATGCTATTATACAGGATGGTGTCGACAAATCGACAATAAATTAAAACATGGGCTATATTAACTCATAGAAATGTTCTTAATTTTTGATTTTAACATTAGTATAAATGTTTGAAAAATTTATTCGTAATTAAAATATATCTAAACTAGAAATGTTTTGCAACTTTCAAATACTACTTATTCATGTGATAATTTTATAACATTTCTATGAAATAATGCAGCCAATGTTATATTAATGGACGTCAATACGTCAATTAAAAGTAGGTATAAGAGTTTGGCAAGAACCATAATTAATACATCTAAATAAGAAATGTGCAAATATTTATGTCCCGAAGGACATAAATGAATATATTATTAATTAATATAACAATGGCGTATTCGCACTCAATAATTTTGGCAAAGAGTCTATATTCATTGGTTCATCGATGTCATTTAAGTAAACAAGAAGTATATGATAGACTTCGATTGGCCTTACACGATGAACCCCCATCGCGTGCCTCTGTTTACAACTGGTTTAATGAGGTTAAACGTGGTCGCACTAATCTTACCGATGATCTGCGTGAGGTACGGCCTTCCACTGCGACGACTAAAGATAACATCAGTATTGTGCGGCGTATGATAGAGACAGACAAAAGATAACCTATCAGCAGGTTCGGACAAGCTTAGGCATCCGTATGAGTCAAGTGCACAAAATCCTCCATGAACAGTTAGCGGTCAGGAAGCTTTGTGCCCAGTGGATACCTCATAATTTGACCGAGGCCCAAAAACTCCGTCGTGTTGATTGGTGCCGTGAAGTGATTCAAAGATTTAACGGAGGTGACTCAAATGCTGTGTTCGACATACTTACGGGTGACGAAAGCTGGATTTACTATTTTGATCCTGAAACCAAAACACAGTCTGCTCAGAGTGTGTTTCCTTCCGAGGAGTTGCCAACTAAAGAGAAGAAAGAACGAAGCGTGAAAAAAGATACTTAGTAGCCTCGTTCTTCGAAAGGACTGGTAATTACACGACAACTGTTTTAGAGAATTGAAAACCAGTTACTGTAGAGTGGTACACTAACAATTGTTTGCCACTTGTCTTTGTAGCAGGGAAAAGTAAAAACATTACTAGCAAAAATCAATAATTTTGTCTTTATGCTACGTTTTATGTCTTTTAGTATAAACAATGTAACAATTCCATTCGTTAAATCGGTTTTTTTGGGTATACCTACTGCACTTTGAATGTAAACTGTTACATTTTAGGTAGATATTCATTTGAAATTATTTGGAAAAAATAGCATTGGAAAAAAATGGTAATGTAATATTTAAATACCTATTATTTTCTATTATTTGAGAATCAATTAAAGTGCAAAAAATAAAATGATAGAATACCTTCTTCCACTTACCTAATAGAATTTAAAAATACATTTAAAGTAAGTTTTTTTTGTTTAGGATTGGTGGACAACATCACAGTTCTCCAAATACTACCGGGCATGGAACCGCGTCGTGCACTCCTGGTTACGAGATCACATCTACCAGCCGTTGGCGCCTCACACCGGCCGCGCCATCTCCATACTCGTGGTCTTTTTGGTAAGTAAACAGGGCGGCAATCAGAATTATCATTCATTATTTTATAGCCACTCGATGCGTCGGGAAAAGCATTAGGCTGCACTCACGATCTCAGCGGCGAGCGGGCCCGAACTCGAAGTCAGCGGGCAGTTCCCGCAGCAGCGGCGCAGTTTTGTGATCAGACAGATTTATTTTTGAGCGAACAAAATATCTAAACATCGGCGATAACATTTCTTCGCAATGTACAGTCGACCTATTACCGCTCTTTCTGCGTTCGTAATAGAGGCGGCCTTCGTAGTGTCATTGTTACACGCTTGACGTGCTGTCGTCTGTACTACTATAGGGCAAGAAAACAAAAAAGACTTGTTTCATCGGAAGTATGAAGTATGAATAGGTATAGAAACTTTTGACTATACAATACTATATTGAAGTTAAAACGCATAACCTTTAATATACCTATTGTTCGTTTCTTATGTCTTCCCTTAACTGGTTGATAATTCGCCTATTTTTATGGTTCAAAGGTGGCCTGTCAAAAATTGCCCAAATTATTTGCACCACCACGTCCGCAGGCATTTTAAAACGTAGCGTCGGCGTCGATTCGAACCACAATACACTTGTTACAACACAACGTGAATGCAGACGCGCGGGCACCGCTTGAATGGAGTGCACCGCTCTTATGGCGCGCAGTTGCTTTTGTAAACAGTTCAATTTAAATCTAACTCGGCACCGCTCCCGCCACCGCCCCGCTCACCGCCGAGTTCGTGAGCTCGGCCCTAGGGGAGGCCTTTGTCCAGCTGTAGATGTTTTTCGAGAATGATGATGATTTCATAGTCTAGTTTTAAATGAAGTTTTTTAAAATTAGGTAACAAAAGGAGCTCGGTGGCATAGTGGTTTGAGCGCTCTGCTTTCGATTACGAAAACAAAGCAACTTTCGCCATGGTCGATCCCGGGGTGGGTCTTAAAAATTTGTAATCTCAAGCTCCTCAGTGTCTCAGAAGGTACGTTAAGCCGTTGGTCCCTGGTTGTTACTGCAACCGTTTTAGTCCACCAACCCGCATTGGGCCAGCGTGGTAGTGTGTTTTATATTTTCAAATTTATTTAACAAAACATTGTGTCTGAAATACAATTTTTAAACGTAAGTAGGTAATACATACATAAAGTAGTAAAAAAACTTCATCATATGTCAAAACAATAGATAAATTACATCATTTCAATACAAATATCACACTAAATTACATTCAATTACTAAAATTATCTAAACATACTCTAATTGATTCGTCAATATCAAATAAACATTTAACTTAAAAGTTCCTAATGCCCAAATCCCATAGTGCTCGAGTTTATCTAAAAGAATGTTATGGTTAACACAGTCAAATGCTGAACTTAGGTTCAAAAATAGTCCAACATCTTTATTCTTTTTATTAAGATTTGCTATATCATCTAAAAGTGTTTCAATTGCGTCACTAGTACTAATATTGTTCTGATAACCAAACTGTCGACTACCAATAATGAATGTTATTTGTTGAATGATGTTCTATCAGGCGAAATTTGATGACCTTTTCAACAAGATACCTACAATAATTATATAGGTATCTTTTAGACGTGACGTGACATGATATATCTAATCGAAGTTAGTTTCGGCAATCCGCCTATTATCTACTTATCTCACTTATCACTACGTAAATAAAATCATTTAAAAAGCCGTTTTAACAAAAAAGTAAATGAAAGTTTAGTCGTTATCACTAATTACCCAATCTGCAATTTAAATTGACGCCGCCGCTGCCGGCCTAATTGGCGAATTTTCCAGTTTCATTAGAAATCGGAAAACTTGCCAATGAAACACTGCTTTATATAATATATTTTCCAATGCCAATTTTCAAAATGAACTTTGCACTTATTCTTTATTAACGGCTCTCCATTTGAAATTAATTCGGAAACGTGTAAAATTAAAATTGCCTGCGCTGGCACAAATTACTGTACTTTCATTGTACAAAAATAATGAGCGTAGGTACAAGGCTCTATCTACTACGCGAAGACTAGTAGGTACCCAATATTGTTTTAAGCATTCAATCATTAGTATCATTCATTACTGACAAGATAGATTTGTCCGCAGTGAAATCTTAGAAGTAAAGTCATTAAAAATAACAACCAGTATGTCTGTTTCTTCACAATTCCAGGAGGACTTCAAACTTAATTGAAATTAAATTACAGTTATAAATTGAAACAAAGGGAGGTATAGAATATGATCTAAATTCGTGCTATGAGTTATTTTTTGTACGAGAAGGGTGTTAAAGCAATTTGTATTATAAATAGAAACCTAAATTTATTACTTTTACCAAGGATTATAGGATATTATTTGGTCTGTGCTTTCACTTACTACGAGTATGCTATGCTACAAAAGGCTACAAACAATTAAATTTGACTGAGTTTTGGTACTTTTGATAAAAGCTGTTATCGAGGCGACGTTATTCAAGAAGCTGAATAATGATAAATTAGATAAGTCTAAAGGCATAGCACTTTTGTATGGAGTGTCAAAGGAAAGATGGTGCTATTAATTAATTTGGATTACAGACATTAAAGTCAAAATTGCTTTGAAGACTAGGCTGAAGATAATAAGGTTCGACCGAAAGTATTTTATTAATGGTCACTAATACGTAGGGCTGCCAAACTCTTATTTATGTCTGATTTTGGCTTGTTAATACGTGTGAGTGAAAAAAAAATAGACTTTGGTAAGTACTCTATTTTATGTTAATGTACTTTATAAACTAAAACAATTATAAAGTAGGTCTGAAAAATGTTTTCCACTTCTGCCGCTTTATGCATTTAGGTATTACCGAGCGGGTATTACTGAGACTTTGGTCATGAATGCTCAGTGTAGGAACGAGAGGAACGGTATACAATTATGTATAATATACAAAATAAAACATTCTCGTTGATTTAACGTGGTTAATGGCCACAGTTCCACAGAACGTGACAGAACAGGAAAAAGGTGTCTTACTAGTAGAAAGTTATTATTCTACAGAATTTAATGTAATAGATACTTAATTGTAATCTATAATTATTCCGGACACAATATCTTTCTTTGGATTTGTATACCTAATAAGTAATAAAAATATGCTAAAATAGGTAGGTAGATATTTAGACTTATTTTTTAAATTCTTAACGTGGTAACTCTTGGGCTTCTCGCCTGATGACAAAGCCGAAGATGGAAGAGAGCTAAACCTGGATTCCTCAACCACAGAGGAACTGATTATTTTACCTCCAACTTCCAAATACCGGAATACAACAATACTGCTAGCATTATTTTTACCCCAGACCTGTCAATCTGAGGAAGGTGGCCTCAACCACAGAGACGGTGAAATCAACTTTATTCTTATTAGAATTATTTTATTTCTTTATCCATTAGGTAGATACTTTAAATATAGAGTTTTAGCGAGATCTGCCCGTAAAGTTACCCCATAGATAACTCGCTTGTGGCAGCCAAGATTTCGTCAAAAAAATGCTAGTGGCGTGGATGTCGGTTATCAGGTCAAAAAATGTTAGAGGCCTAGCCTCGTTGTTTTATTGTAAAGGGGGCTGTATTTTCATGTGGTCAATTGAAGAGAAAGGCCCGAATATTTTAACTGAATTTATCCTTACAACTAGGGTTGCCATCCGTCCGGGTTTCCCCGGATGTGTCCTAGTTTAGAGGGCGTCCGGTGAGCGTCCGGGTGGGGCTTCATTTGTAGTCCGGGTTTAAAAATTTAAAGTCTTGGGCCGCCCGCGACACACGCACTGTGCCCGCACGCCGCGATCAACCGACGAACCGACTCGCTAATTGACTATGTTAAATAAACCTGTTGACGTGTCCGGGTTTTGGGCTCTAAAATCCGGGGATTTCACGCGTCTTGTCCTGGTTGCCAAATTTTAGAGATGGTAACCCTACTTACAACACACGTTACACTCAGACCCATCTTTCCCAGTGGGCACTTTGGGCAAGTGCCCAGAGCCCCGCGATCGATAGGGGCCCCCTCAGATCAAATACAATGTCCCTAGTTCCTGTCAGATCACCAAACGAAAACCAATATTTATTACCAAAAATCTTATATAATTCGAAGACATCGAACCTAATTTACTGACTACAATACCATTGAAACTATTCTACTCTCACCCAAAAATTAGGCTTCGTCCAGAATTTTTAAGCACTAACTTTAACTAACTAAGTAATTTTGCACTAAGTAATTTTTCAAACATTTATAATAATGTTAAAATAAAAAATTAAGAATATTTGAAAGCACTGCCCCAACTTAACCGAATCGTCGGTATTTGTAAAAATACTCTTTTCGGATGTTGAAATAGAATATTTCGACATTGTAGGGTGGACGTTAGCTCATAAACGCAAATACAGATAGACTAGAAGAATTTCACAGGGATATCCCAAGTCCTGGGTGGCTCAGTGGTCAGAGCAGTCGCCCGGATTGCGAAAGGTCGCGGGTTCGATTCCTGCCTCAGGACGTGAAATTTTTCTAGTTTTATTCTATTTTACTAAGTAATTACTAAGTAATTTTTCAAACATTTATAATAATGTTAAAATAAAAAATTAAGAATAACGTAAATACCTGTCCAATGTAATGTAATTAGCCACCCCATTTGGCGGCTAGCCCGTTGATTAAACGCCGGCATCCAATTGAATGCCTAGCCCGATAGTCAAACGAACTGGACTTACTTAACGTTTAACGACTTGGCGGTATTGAATGGATCGTCTTGTACTGAAAAGTTTTGGTTTGATTGGTAGGTTCAAGGTTATTTTTATGCCCATTTATAACCGACATCATTTTGGTTCTAAGTGGTCATAAAAAAATAAGCTTGAACCTACCAATCACTCTAACAGTCACAAAAAAGCTCTTCGATTTAAACGACCTGCCTAGGCGTCCAATGGAATGGCTAATTTAAGCCAAACGGCTGACATGACGTTCAGCCATCTGGTTAAACGTTGCGCTTAATGACTTGGCTAGTTGTAGGAATTCAGCCGTTTGATTGGATGCCGGCATTCAATCAACGGGCTAGCCGTCCAATTAGGTGGCTGATTTAACCAGACGGCTGCGACATACCTACTTGCCATGTTAGAAATTATGTATAGGTATTTAATTTAATATTGCATGTTGCACGCAACATTAGTGATGTTATCTATCTCCATGGCAAATTAAAATTTCATCTTTTTTAATTCAGCGGCAACTTTCAACTAGGTAACTCTATATTTTACGTTTGCACTCAGAAGAGGGCAAACGTAACAGATAGAGTTACCTACTTTCGCAATTTTTGATATAAATATGGATGCATAAAAAGCACTTTTCATGAAATTAATCTTCCATCTTATTCGTTAAACTAGGACACTCTAAGTGAGTGTCGACCCACACAGTTACTAATTAAGACATCAACAGACTACAGAGCCACCGTCTGCGCTCGGACTGCTCGGCAACCGTAATTGAGCGAGTCGTCGTTCATTAATATCACACAGAGATAAAACATTAATTTCTGCTATTCCTCGCTAAACAGATGACGTTCCACTCCGCGGGCACCAATGATCTACGCATCTCATTGCTGTGAAAACATTATTTCTACCTATTTTATGTCGAGAGTTCAGAACGGTTACGTTTTTACCACAAGGGGCCAACCTAATTCAACAAGGTAGGGAACAAGCGTTCGCTGCTGATAAACGGTTACCATAATAACCGTAACCGTCCTAACCATAACCGTAGCAGTGCAATATAGATCATTCTACCCTAGACGTGCCCACCTTGCCGGCCCCTAAGGTGCCTCTTCGCGCCTTGTTCGAAGGAACCCATAGGTATCCTAGGACGAAACACGCATACTGGCGGAGATTCACATTCCTTGGTAGTACAACAAAGAAACGAGTCACCAAATTAAAGAATGACCTAATTCGAAAAAGAACCCCATGTTTTGCATCCCGTTAGAGAATAGCTCCCCTGCTCCCACGTTATATTGCCTCGAAACGTGATATTATAATAGCTACCTACTCAATATTCCCTCCATTTTGAATTTAGTTAAAGTTAAGCCAACTGTACACATTGGGCCAAGGGGTTGAGCCAGCGCGTTGTCCCACGGTATCGGATCCCAAATACCGCTGTACACATTTACGCCCAGTAGCCCTTTAAGCGTTGGCCTGATGTGCTCAATGACAGCATAAAACTTATTTCATTTGAACCCTTTATTATTTTATTGTTAAAGTTATCATCAATAGCGCATGAGGTGGTACTATCTCTGTCATTCGGGTTCTTCTACCCAGTGCTACTGATGGAGTTTGGTGTGTGCGGTTTGCTGATGCTGCCCCTGACAGCCGCCAGCGGTCGCCGGTACCCCAACACCCTTAATTTGGTTATGTGGTTGTCATTCTTCATTGGAAACGGTAAGCGTAACTAACATGTCCATTGCATTTTTAACCGACTTAAAAAAAAGAAGGAGGTTATACTTGTTTCACTGTATGTATTTTTTTTGTATGTATGTTAACTGATTTCTCTGTTAACAATTGTGAACCGATTTTCAAAATTACTTTTTCATTCGATAGAGTATTTATTCCACTGAGTTGGTATCTTGTGGCTTGTGTAGCAAGTTGATATTATTATGTACCATCACCCAGTTGACTGCAATTTTCAATGTAGCTTCGATCTTTTGCTTTTGTGTAATAGGCGTGAAGTAGGTATCTACCTAATTGCCTTATTTTGGTGGGAGGCTTTTCGAAGCTGACAATAACAACAGTTTATTATTTATTCGTTATCGTCGTTCAAAATACGCAATAGGTATAATACCTATTGCGTATTTTGAAGGTAATTATTTCGGTAGGAAGGTACAGCTATTTTTTGGCTACGTCAATATTAGGTGTCATTAAGTATGAAATTGCGGTTGTGTATGAAATATTTGTGCACACTAGAATTACCTACCCTAAGTATTTTATATGTATTTAATTCGAAATTAAATTGACCGATTTTTTTGAAATTTTATTGTTAAGTAGTTAGGTATGTGCTGTGAAAATAAATAAATTTTTAAGCACCTAATAGAAAATAATTACAACAAATCTGAATATTGAAATCGGCTAGATATTCTACAAGCTCTAAGGAATTGACCCCAATTTTCAACTAATAGGTACATTTTATCGAAAATTAATAATTTCATTCGTATGGATTACACTTACTAATTGTGTGCTTGTGTAGCACTTTGAATATAAACTATTACATTTTAGGTAGACATTCATATAAAATGATTTGGAAAAAACGGCATGGGAAAAAACGGTATTTTTTTATTATTTACCGTATTATTATTATTTAACACAATTATTCTACAAGGTATTATTTAATTTAATAGACATTCCTTGTTTTAAGGTATTCTGTGGAGCCTGTACCCAATGGAATATTTCGCGAGGAAGAACTGCCCGCCTTCAGAAAATGACAGTTTCTTTGTACCGAAGTCTTGGTCTTGTCCCGAAATAGTGTTAAAGCCCAATTGGACTTTCCACAACCCCTTTGACTTAATTTATTAATAAAAGAAACATTATAAATATATAAATTGTAAGTAATAAGAACTATAGTGGTTTTTTTTTGAAAATTTGCTTTCAAATTAAATGAAATAATTTATTGTGCTTGTGTTAACCAGAGACATATATTAGAGATAATGACCAGAGACATGAAATCAGCTAGCGCATAGAGTGCCTACCAAAGAGTACATTTTTTATACGGTTAGTACCTACAGCTACAGAATTGTACCTGTGAAAGGTACCCGTTTTTTTTCTAAAACTGTGCAGTTGCGTAGCTAGGTATATAATAAGGTACAAAGTAGGCACTGTGCTAGACCGGGCCCATAGGGTGGAGAGCTCAGATCATCATTATTTCTATGATATGAGGTGGAGAGTCGAGAGCCTACATCTTGTTTTCAACATGACCTTTGCTCGCACCGCCTAGCCATGCCACTATATGTGGGTAGGTTAGCACTCACAACCTTAAATGCGGTTCTTTCGAGATACCTAGTAACTGTACCTACAGAGTGTACGGGGGGACTAGGAACGCTCTTGAACGCGAAGGGAAATGACAGCGATGGTGATTCTAAACAAGACTTGTTGTAAAGAAAATTTGAAATCACCAAAAAAACAGCTATTTCATACTCAATTGTATGTAATAAGCACAGATTAATAACAGTAAATAAGAACGACGATCTGTTTGTATGCAACATCTGATTTTTATTCGGGATTTCAAACGACACACGACGCGACGGTGTGTCTTCGTTTTTGTTTTCACTGTGTACCTGTAAATCTCAGAATATATCATATAATTTATTTAATCATTATTATCCTATAAGGGGTTGGTGCCGTCAATACGACAATAAATTAAAACCGCTTTGTCTTCTGAGACGCACCAAACATGGGCTCTATTAGTTTATAGAAATGTTTTGCCACGTTCAAAAATATCGTATTCATTTGATAATTTCATGACATTTCTATGAAATATTGCAGCCAATGTTATATTATTTCATACAAATGTCATGAAATTTTCAAATGAATTAGATTTTTTTGAAAGTGGCAAACCATTTCTATTGACCAATATAGCCCATGTTTCAATTTATTGTCGTATTGACGGCACCAGCCTGTATAACACATGAGGAGTGAACATGGGAGAAACACATGAGGATGTGTTTCTCCCATGTAGGAAGGCCTGAGCCCAGCAGTGGGACGTATATAGGCTGGTGATGATGATGATGATCCTATATAAAGGCTATAGGTAATTCGTTTAATTTATTTATGTCATTTAAATGGATGACGAAAAACGAGGAGCTGAGAGTTAAAACCATGTGCGGTCATCCACTCACAGGCGATGGGAACGTGTCAACTATGCGTTAAGTCCTTATCCAATAGGTAAGTACCTACGGATCACGAAACAACTTATGTTTGTCTAAAACAAAATAAGTACCTACCTACCTAGATCGACTTGCCCACGTTACAAACAAAGTCACGCAATCCTCGACCGAATCCTTCTCATCCACTAATTGTAAACGTGCAAAGGATGCTTAGGCTTATATTGGGCAGACTTTCCTCAATGATTGTTGACTCGACCTCTTCTTGATCTAAACTTACAATTCGTTTTTTGCCTACAATCACGCGCAATAATAATAAAATCTATACAGAGTGGTGACGACAATATATTAAAACATGGGCTAGATATATTAGTTCATAGAAATGTTTTGAAACTTTCTACTAAGTGCATCTTATTCATTTGATAATTTTATGTCATTTGTATGAAATAGTTTGATTTCCATTGGCTGCCCATTACATTGGCTGCCCATGTTTTAATTTATTGTCGTACTGTCGTCACCATCCTGTTTATGTAGGTACCTACTACCAACTCACAGTTTGGACTTTTCCTCAAAAAGCTGTTGCTCAAGCACCCCAATAGAGATAGTATAAAAATGTATGTCATAGTTATGTTTGAATTAAACCTTTGTTCCCGTTGAGTTACACTAAAGGTGCGTGTTACGCACCCCGTCCCGTGTGATGTGATTGTGACTGAATTAAGGACGCTAGAAGAATGATTTTTTTTTAATAAACAGAACATATTATATATATCTAAAAGTTAATACCAATTTATAGTTCATCAGACGTAGTTTTGGTAAATATCCCGCTGGCTGGAGGTCGGTTAGAAAAGTTTAGATATATTTCCGTTTCATATTCGGAACAAATTCTGTTTTCAGCATAATTCAGTAGAACATATCCAGAACTAATTCTCTGTATCACTCATGTCTCCCAGACATGGAATCCCGCTAGGTGTAGACACATCCGTGTGCCATGGGGCGCTGCGTAGGTAGGTATATAGTGCTCTGCTGTGTGCAGTTACTTCAGCAGGCCACAGGTATAATTATTTTCCTGTGCAGCAGCCGCCGCCCGGGACATTAAAAAAGTTAGTTAGGTACTTTTCTCTTTCACTTAGTTTAAGTTTTAAAATGGAGAATGTAGGTACCAGGCAGCTGCTACTGTTGATTATTTGTTTTTCGGGCAATCAGAGACTGCTACCTTATAAAGATCTATCGTGACTAGCCAGTCGCCGCCATGACCGATGGGTAAAAGTAGACCCTTAATTAGGGCATTAGCTATCCATAAATTTCAGGGTCATTTCGCATAGCATAGTTTTTGTTCCTTAGTGGGTCTACCGTCTAACAATCACGGCAAAGAGTTGTCGACTAAGCCCGTTCGGGTAAATAAGATCCGTTTTTTCTCCACGATAATTAGGTACCTATACGTTATTTAATTAGGTTAAGAATAGGATAACAGCAGACTACACGGTGAGACAAAAAAACAAGAAAAATGTATATTCTAAAAACATTTATTTTCTAAATTAAAACAAAATTTTGATATACCTAAACAATTTTTGGTTTTATATAATCGCAAATTACAATCTAATTTTTAGTACTTATGTCAAAAATAAATTAAAAATGCCACAGACAGTTACATTATTTTAGAAAACAGAATACTTGTAAATATCACCTATATTATGGCATCTAAATCGTCGTCAAAAAGTCTATAAAAATTATGAGCTAAAAGTTGACAGTTTAAAGCAAGATAAAGTGACAATGGGCAGGGCTCATAGCACGCAGAAAAAACGGCCGATGGGGCGTTGAAGTTCTCGCATAGCGACCACGTACCGGAAAGCGCAAAGTAAGACTGCCTCTCACTAGATGGCAGACGACCTGCCCCCTTATTCACAATTGTCGGAAAGGATTAGAATTTGGGAATCTCTATACATGTTAGTTTTTATCACGGTGCGTCAAAGCGAGACAGCATGAGTCTTATCGAATCGAATCCGTGATCCGACAGTTTCTGAATAAGGGGGCTGGTTAGGGTCGGGGGCGGCCGTTGGATGTAGGCTGCGCAGAACTATTTCGTTTGGAAATCGATGGGGGAGGCCTTTTCTCAGCAGTGGAGATCATAGGCTGATAAAATGATGATGATCTAGTTATGAACCTAGATTATTCAATTGTTTTCCCAGGTCTCGACATATAATATCAGATTTCCATCACTAAGCCGTATCGATCGACGTCACTTACACGAATTATATCTATAGGAACAGTATTAGTACATCCTATAATCGCACACCTATTCAACCTTGCGCTGACGATATTCGGTAAAATTCTATATACAGTCGACAGCACACCAAGCGTAACAGTTTGACCTTGAGACCGCCCTTACAGCGTTCGTAATAGAAGCGGCTTTCGTAATGCAACTGTTAGGTACGCTTGATATGCTGACATCGGTATGACTTAGTGATGGAATTCTGTCAAATTGCGAGTTAATCTATCTGAGAGTCCTGCTACTGCGCTTAACATTTTAGATCCTAAAGCATTCTCAAAAATTTATATTACTTTAAAATTAATTCATCATAAAAATGACTATTTATAGACAATAATTAAGGCTAAGTGGACCAAATATGAAATATGATGGTTTTGAGAATGCTGTAAGATCTCTTTTAGGGCTCCTGGTAGTAATAAAATTATTTATATATAAATTTACTTATAACAACATAATCCGTTTTGGATTCTTATTTTTAACAGATTGAATTACCTATTAAAAACAACAATATTTCATTATAAATGAATTCAGGAATGTAGACTGATATAATTAACTATGTAGGTATTGTATTGAGTAACCAGCTATAAATTTATAAGAAAAAGGTTCAAGATAAATTATAATAATTTTATAAATATAAACTAATTCTAAATGTAATATAATATAACATGTAACAACTATTTATGTCTACATACTAATTCCAAAAGCTATTACATAATATGAAAGTTAAAATCTCTTTAAAAACCTTAAAAATATGAAACCTTTTTGCTAAACATAAACTTCACTCAGCCAACATTCTCAAACGTTTCTCGGTTATCTTATTCTTTAATATCTGACTGATATGAAAAAACACGTTGGAACACGATTGCAAACATCTTACTCTTTAGCTGTTTCACAATACAGTTTCAAAAAAATTAAATCTATGGCATTTTAATAATTTTAAAGCAATAAACTGAATGTAGATTTTTTATAATGAAGAATTCGTTCCTGTTGTACAGTCAGTGTCAGAATCATCTAAGCTTTCAGTGCTCAACCGTATTACTACGGCTATATGTATAATCTCCATTCACTTGTTAGAGAATTAAATCATGCTACAAAAAACATTGTGTTTCGATTCTATCGTTTTCGGCAACAGTGAAGATATTTTTGTCACTCTGAAAGCTCAGTGCCCGTAGACAAGGTGCCTCTCGGTGTTCGCTATCGCTCAGCGGAAAATATATGGGTTTTGAAAGTCGATTGACGACCATGTCAAATCCCATAATATTGTTCATTACGCAATATCGTTTATCGAAAGGCATGGTTTTCTAGAGGGGCAGATGATTCTGATTATGGTTAAATATAAAATGTTATGATAGCTAGTAGCTACGTTAAGTCTTCAAAGTACACATTCAATGCCTAAGTGCAAGTTCCTCTACTATATGAAGCGAGTACACCTACTTTTAAGCACCTAATTAACTCTTAGAATGGTAATATAAAACTGCCAACAGAACATAAAAATGTTGTTGGTAGATTTTATATTATCTTCCTCATTAGCAACCTGATTAGCAAAAAATTTTCGATTGGAAGTTAAAAGAACTTTAATATTTTAAATGTTCATCTAATTTCACGTGATTAGAAATAAAATAGAAGTTATTTAAATTCACTTATCACTAGAGATCGGATATTCGGATGCAATTTACCTAAAGTTAAGATGTAATCTGTTATGGAAAGCACTTTTTAACGAAAATATCCCTTTTTTTGGACGGACTATTGCTGTTGGCCACAGATAACCCTAACAGCGAAACCGGGGTTTTAAGAAGGCAAGAACCTTGGTTAGTCCTCCACCGCCTTGAGGGGCCAATTTGCCTCTGGAGGATATCTAATCACCAGGCATCACCTCCAGGGGAGGTGTCCGCTGACTCTTAAGTCACCAGGGCGCTCGAGCCACGAGGGAGCGACATCAGGATAATAGGTGTGTTAATTGATGTCAGGAATCTAATACCATTAACATTCTTGTACACAATTTTTTATAAAATAAGTTTTAAGTTTTAGTTGTTTATATGGGTAAAAACAGCGTATAATTTTCAGTATTCGTGAAAAATATCGCTATATTCAAACGTAGGCAACATTGTGCGGGTAAGACGTCATGAATTTTAACTGAATCTGAATAGTCATGCAATACCGGGATTTTATTTTGAATAAAAATATATTCTAAATAGCAGCTTCTACATTATATGAGCAAAAATGTACTTTATGGAAATATTCATCCGAATCTCCGATCTCTAATAATCCACACAAAAGCCTTTTTTTTTTGTAGGTACATTGCTCGTGGTATTTGATGGGAGTAAATCTAGACCAACCCTCATATTGTCAACTGTCAAAAAAGATTTTAATATTTAAAACTCTATACCGGTCATTTGCTGTGCCTCAAAGCGAGATGGCATGTAAGTTGTGTGAAATTTAATCCGTGATCCAACAGTTGAGAATATGGGAGCTGCTTGATAAAACATAACTTTATTTTCCCCTATAAGATGATAAAAAAAACTAAGAATCGATAACTCAGATCTAAAAATAATGAAATAAGAAACCATCCTTTTTCTTATTAGTACAAAACATATACAAAAAATATGTTTTGTTATTTAGAAAAGTTGCCATGTTAGAAAGTTTAGTTTGTGAATACAGAACTGTTTGATATTTATTATTATTATTATTGGACAAAAAAACAGTCATTCATCTTTCACAGCCCTTACTGACTATCATAAAACTATTGACGTAAAAGTTTGCTTAACATTACAATAACTAACTATCAGTACTACATAAACATAAAAATAGTTAAACATCACATATCCACACACACTATTTTGAATATGTATGTGAGAATGTGATATACAAATATGGGTTATGAGTGACTATTAGTAAAGTGCCAATTGTGTATAAAAATATAAATTCGTGAATTGTGGCAGTTGCTTGAAACCAATACTTTAGCAGTGTTGTTTACACAGCTGGTGTGCGATCCAACTCCTTGAACAATGATGATGACATTCTGAAATAATAAAATATTCATGAAATACTTACTATTTTTTGTTTTGAATATTGTGAATAAGATTAACAAGAGTTTTAGGCAGTATTTGTATACTTTTCTTTGTAAAATATTTCATGTCTCCTGGGAAAAAGGCAAATAAAAACTAATGTGTAGCTTATATGACAGGTTAAAAACGCAATACTACCAAATTCTTGTGGTAGTTTTTTTTAATTTATAGATATGCCTCTAATCACAAGAAAATAAAATATCTTCATTGTTTGATGAATAAGCAATGACTAACAGGCACAAACTATTCAGTACAAAAAACCAGATGGGAATTTCCCAGTGAGTCATCAATCACATAGTCATTAATCAAATGTTTTTTTTATTTACAGTCAAACTTAAAGAAATCATTGAATTGTGTCTAGAATTGACAGGGTAACAATATGTATGTTAGATGTGAAATAACTATATTATAGATTACATTTCTGTCAGCAGTTACTATGTAATGTTTACTTGTCCTGATAAATATATTACTCACTTGCTTATCATATGTTCATATATGTAGCTTGGTATTATGGTTATATTCACAACAGAAGGACTATCTTCAATAACTTTTGATACTTCTTTATCTTTCATGCCCACCACATTTATTGTATTTACTTCTAGAAGCTGATGATCGGTTAGCAGACCGTTTCGAGCTGCCGATGAATCTTTTACTAATCCAACAATTTTACCATTCTTGAAGTGAAACCCAACATGGCCAAGAGATCCTTTGTGTAGAGTTATTGTTCTTTCAAATGGCCTGAAAACCATAATGTAGTTCTTTAGTAACAATGTAACAATCAATGACAAATCACAACATTAAAATAGTACAATTAGCACAATGTTTTTGTAAACAAAATAAATTAGCTATTGTTTTGTGAAATTATTTAAATAGGGTTGTAGTAGCATACATACCTGTCACGAACAGCCATCATTATACCATTATTAGGTGCCTTTCTCAATAACCCATGACACTGATCCATAGTCATACCAGCCAATGAAACATTATTAATTTCTAATATTTGATCTCCAAATCGCAAACCTGCCATAGCAGCAGGACTGGCCGCCTGAACATAGCACACAAAAACACCACTGTTCACAGAGTGAAGTCGTAGGCCACATTTACCATCCCTGTCTTTGCAAAGAATCACCTGCCTGATAGCTCCAGTTACAGTTGATTTTATGAGTGAAGGTGATTGAGAAGAAATTGGTGCAATCACATTATTTATACCACCTCCAGATGGGACCTAATAAGGAAAGAATGATATAGTCATTAAAAAACCATTATAGGTTTATAATTTTGTTGCTATAATATTTTGTATCTTGTTTGTAGGTACTTCACGAATTAATACAGTTAATTTCAATAAAAACTGATAAATTAAAAGTTAAATAATATTTCATTACTTTGCAGTATCTTTTTAACATAATATAAAGTACTTATATTGGTAGATTTGGTACTTACTATCTGCATCTGATATTCAGGCATATTGAGTGCAATAACATCAGGAGAGAGCTCAAGGCCCATATAATCTCCTAAAGCAGGATAGACATGAGCAGGAGCACTTGAAGGCAGGGCAGCAGGATAAGATGGTGGCGCCTGATGATGACTCATTTGGGCGCGCACCATATTGTCAACTTTCATATCCTCTAATGATGGGTATAAAGCCATTTTGGTTGCCTACGAATACCCCAAATAATTATCTATATGAGATGTCCAATGTGAAATAGTTCATAACTAAAGACGCAATTACAAGTAATAATACTTACGTTTTAATTATAAAATAGCAAACAAACTAAACAAATGAACAATTAAAACGATACAGCTTTCTTCGGATCTCACAAACTTTCTTCTCTTATAAATCTAAACTAATCTGGTAAAATTGAGTAAATTGCAATTAATTTTATTTTGTAGATATCAAGGAAAGAAGTACCACAGATTAGAAAGAGTATGTCTAAGGACTAGAAGTACTCTTATTCCCACAGATTATTGAACTTACGTACTTAGTTTATTGAACTCTGTGACTCTTTGTCTGTGGTTCACAGAATACTTTCACTTTGTGGTTTTTTTTTGTTAATTCTCTCTGTAAAGGGAAGGCAAAGGGAACTAATTCCCATACAGAATTGTTTTTAATATTTCTTTATTTCTTCATTTATTGGATTGAAATGCAATGATGTTACACATTCCAATGCATCTTAAAAGTATTTGACGCAAAATGTATGATGAGAATCTCCTTATGATGGCTACTTGATGAGGTAGATATCTATCACACCATAATCACTTTTATTTGTATTCGACACACAAACACTTGTTTTTATAAAACTACAACAATTTTATAACACAAAGTTTGCTCCGATACAATTTTTAATTATTGTAATAAAAATCTTGACTTTTTGTTCGTTTTTTCCTATAAAGAGAAGGCAAAGGAAACCAATGCCCATACAGCCATGTCTTTAGTATATATTTAATTGATGCAATAAAATTTTAAGAGGCCCTTCGGACCTAATTCTGTGGATTCTGGGTTACTAGGTGGTAGACCCATATGTAGGGTCGCCTGGGTAGGTACCACCGCCTTTCTTATTTCAGCCGTGAAACAGTTCGCTGTGTTTCGGGTTGAAGGGAAAGGTAGCCAGTGTAATTACTGGGCATGGACGGCATTTCATCTTAGGCCTCAGGATGACAACGCACCTGCAATATCAAGTGCTTTTCCTTGTTATTGCAGGTGTCTATAGGCGGCGGTAGCTGCTTACCACCAGGTGGGCCGTCAGCTTGTTTGTCATCTAGTTGTATAAAAAAAAAAATTAAGTACAGTATATCTCTTTCTCGCAATGAGTCATAGGAAAAAGATAGCAAGAATTTGTTTAGAGCTGTCAATTACATTAAGATAGATTTCATAGAAACCATAGACAATTTTAGACGGCATGGAGGCACCTCCGGCCTCATAAACACTGCATTTCAGCACGTTCAATAAGGTCGAAAATTGAACGCACCTTTCTAAATGTCAATTTATATGACAGCCAAAGAGAATATAAAACGCTACGCTAGAAGAGACGGGACTTCAAGGGAAAAAAAATTTCTATAGAACGTGCACGCCAGACTCATACCAATATAATAAAAATTCAGCCAACAGTCTGGCAACAATAATGCCAACATAAGCAACAAAATAGGGATGTGCTTAGAAGGGATTAGTAGAGATACAGTTTAGATTTTATCAATAGTTATAGGTGTTTGAAATTAATAAACAAAGGTACTTGAAAAACTTTTATACATTTATAATATACAATATATCAAGCTTGCCTACTATGACAACATGGTAGGTTGTTAGGTTGACGGTAGGCGTGTGAATCGTTCTGGATCGGCCATCAACTCCGATTTGGATTCCGACTACACCAAAAATATGTCGCGATTTTGTTGTCGATTGGTACCTACACCAAATCCTTCCCTGTCAATTGAACCCACTGTTTACATCTGCGAAAAAAACATAGTGGTTTATTTAATGGGCACGACATCGATAGGGAAATAAAATTGTACAGACAGCACTATTTTTTACTTAGGTCGGTAGGTAAATATTACTTTTATGTACTGAAATTTGTACTAAAATCACTATTTAAACAATAATAGCTTTAGAATAGAACTAATTAACAGTCATTGGTACTTACCGATCATCATTGAGAGGAAATTCAGACATAATATGTTCGTTTTACATTGGCCGCCGGCGTGTCTTTAAATTACATATTTCTTAACTTATTCCTTTACTCATTTAGTTCACTTCACATCACACACAATCCTTTTTGGGTCAAGCTTATTTCTTGAGGCAAAACACTCAATTTTAATAATAATTTACATTAATATCTGATTTTAGAAAATTCTCCAAAACAACTAAATGAAATGTCAAACGTTTTGAAAACAAGACAGACAACAGCGACAGAGACAGATGACAGATATAAATCACCTGTTTATGAGTAGCGTCGACCACCATATTGATTGTATGGATAATGCCTTCTTTCGGATTGAGGCGGATTATACCGCCATTACTGAGCGTGCACGTGTCATACAATTTTTTCTTCTTACGAACTTGCGCTAGACTGATGACAGCAATCCTTTTCGTATTCGTTTTGAAAGAAAGAAATAGACTGAACTTATATTTAAACTTAGCATGTGTTCTCCAGAATTAGCCAATTAGGGCCACTGAATATAATCAGATTGAAGAGAAAAAATCTTCCAATCATGCAAAATAAAGCGCTTATAAAATGTAAAAAAGTTGAAGTAAATAAATAATACTGCTTGAATTTAAACGCCGGATTTTATTTGAAGGTAACTTTTTAAAACCCGCAAATATTGCATGATGGTTTTAAATAGTTAATAAAACTATCATTATTTTTCCGAACAAAAATAATCACCGTGACCAGGTGTTCCATCAAAACGGAATGCAGCCTACATGACAACTTATGTCAATTGTCAAATTTGTCTGTGTTGTCAATCAATTATAAATTAAATCAATTAAAATAAATATTAATAAATATTGCTTATCTTACAGTGATTATTTAGGTAGAATAATATGGAACTAACTAACACGAAGTCTAGAACTCAAAGGTATCAAAATATTCCATAGTCATGATATCAAGGTAAAGTATATCTCAGTGTATTGATATTGGTAAAATATCTAATATTTCAGTCGTTGCCGAGAATGGGAACGCCAAAGACGTATTAAATTCAATGTAGCAATCTCCAAACTTGGAGAACTGGTCAAAGAAATTAACAAACCAACGAATGGCAACACCAAAGATACGGATAATGTTCAGTATCCTAAAGTAGAAATAGTGCAAAAAGCAATTATATGTCTCACCAACTCTGTACAGGAAAAAACTCAACTAAGTAAGTAGAATTATTTTCACTAATATCAAATAGAAGTTACTGAGTAGGTTTATTAACTTGTTACTCATTTTTCAGAGGCTGAGATATTAGCTTTACAAGTAGAACTAGACTTAACAAAAAATAAAAAAAATGCAACAAAAGATGCATCAACTCAAGTTTTCTTAAATTTAGGCAAAAAATGTCAGAGTAAGTAATCAAAAAAGTGCAACTTTTTTTAAAATATTTGCTGGCAAAGTTTATTTGACTTCTTATTTACTAATAAATTTAAATTTGTGAATGGTAATGTGAGAACAAGAATGTGTTTTACTATGTAGTACTTACTTGTTTTGTGCAATTCAAACTTTAAATTCATTTTTATTGAAAATCAATTATTTGCACTTCAGGACACAATACTGCCGTCCAATGACTAAAAGACCATTCAGTGACATTTTGTCCAATCTGAGTTATATATACTACACAAAA
Organism: Nymphula nitidulata; assembly: GCA_947347705.1. Classification (NCBI taxonomy): domain Eukaryota; kingdom Metazoa; phylum Arthropoda; class Insecta; order Lepidoptera; family Crambidae; genus Nymphula; species Nymphula nitidulata. The sequence goes on along the minus strand of OX374621.1, from coordinate 14,949,450 downwards.
GCGCAAATCTTTCTCTATCGACCAGTCTGGGTCATATATTTTTATCATTTATAGTTGAGATCCGGTGACTAACTCCACTGTTAATGGACTCATTTCAGAATCGATTAACATGTCTAAAATACAAAAACTTACATTTAAATAAATATATTAAAGCTTTAACTAAAGCTTCAGCTTTTATGTCACACACAAAGTAAATTTAAAAGTTGATAAATAATTTGAACTCACAAAAATATCCATAAGCCTATACAAGTTCTCGGGACATCATTTCTCACTTTTTGCTTGGAAGTCATAATTAGGTTTAATCACTTAGCAGTCTTTTAGTCATTGGACGGCAGAATGGTGGAACTAGACACTTTAAGAGCCATTTTATAGCACTATTTTGTAAAAGTGGTCAATAATATATCAAATGTTATTGATATATTATTGACTAGCCACTTTTTATTCACTAGTATACTAACAGTTATTGTTATGTCAAATGGTACCTAACTATTATGTCATAGTTCTGAAAAATCACAAAATATTTAGCACCTAGCCATTTTAGTACCTATCTCACAGGTGAAATACATTAATTATCCCAGTTTCATGCCCCCAATAATCAACATGCAAATTTTTATTAATGAGTATGTTTACATGTAGTAAATACTTTATAACTTACAGATAATAAAAAAAGAAAATTATTGACACAAAACTCTAAACGAACTGCTTTGAAGGAAAAACCTGTTTTGATGACTAACCAAAAAGTTGTGGGTGAAACCTCTAAACCATTTCCAGCCCAAAAGTTACCCATTTTATTGCCAAGGTCAAATATTACCAATGATAAAAAACGTAAGTATTATAAGTAATGAATTATTAACTATTTTATTATTATGGCTGATTTACTGTTGTGGCCGGGTATGGTATACCCACCTATGTGATTGTGCACTGAATCAATGCTATGTCAATGTTAGCTATCTATATTACAGAAATACTAAGATATTTGTATAGATTATTTATGAAAATTAAACATTTATTACTTATAAGTAAATAGCTATTGAGATCAACTCAACCTTGGCATGCTGGGATATCTCGCATACAATTAGGCTTGTTACATCTGTTGCAATTTTGCCTTGTTTTTTCTCTTTGGCAACAACACTAAATAGAATAGCTAATAAGCTCAAAGACTACAAGGGCCTGTGCCAATTTACTATGAGCGGCAAACCATATGCATATGTAGGTTTAAAGTTGTTAGGATTTTAAAAACCGTCAGGTATTAGATACACAGCCACAATGACGCTAGGCTAAGCATGAAAAGGTTACAGACAGACAGAACTACTTTCACATTAATAATATTAGTATTGACCTCATATTGTTGTAATAAAATTAAAAACAATTTAAGATATAATAGTGTTGTGTTAATTTTTATATTTCAGATCCAGAAAATACTATAGTGGTATTGCCAGCAACACCATACATTTTTCCTCAAAGACCACTTTTATTTCCTACTATGCCACCTGCTATTGTACTTGTTGATTCAAATTTACAAACCCTCAATAAGGCCTCCAGTTCTGTAGTTAATAGAAATAATGGTGATGTTACTAAAACAACAATGGTAAACATCCTACCTATCTCAGCATACTCTCGACCATTGTCAGCTACAAAAACAAAAAAAACTGTTAAGTCAAAAAAAGAAAATAGTAAAAAGATACATAAAATCGAAAAGAAAGCTACTGAAAACCCCTTAGTATTATCTACAGAAAGTAAAAATTTAACCAAAAATAAAACTCAGAACTCTCAAAATACTCAAACTTCAAAAATAACTAATAATTCTAATGAGGAATTGAAGGCAAAAAATGACAATAAATGTATAGATGGAGAAAACAGAGATGTGAATAGTAAAAGTGAATCTATTATCAATGAACAATGTAAGTCCAAGAGCAATAGTGCCAGCTTACTAAATGGAAACAAAGAAACAATTAGTAAAATAAATAACATAAATGAAATTCAACAAAACAAACAAAAAGATGTAAACGAAGTTCCTAAAAGTAGCAGTATTGAGAGCACGTTAAATGAGAAAGGTGCTTTGCCGTCAACTTCTGAAGTAGAAAAATCCACTATTGGTGTGATCGATGATGAAAATAGTACTTTAAATAAATTTAATAAAACCCCACCCGAAAAAGTATCAATAATAGTAGAAAAAGAAAATAAATTACCAAATATTTTAGAAACAACATTATGTGATACAGTTGTAGATGGTGGAAATGCACGACTTGAATTAGCCGAAGAGTTCTTAGCTGCTTCGCCAACTGCAGCATTTCTTATGTCTTTTCCTTTAGTCAGTGGCAATAGAGCTGATAGCCCGGCGGAAGAGGCCCATAATGCAATCCAGAATATTAATAACAAAGACAGTAGACGCAGTGAAGTTACATCACATACGCCTAATCAATTTTTCGATAAGACTACTGTAAATGATAGTAAACTCAAAACCTCCCAGAAAGTACAAACTCCAAATGAAGTTTTAGCAAAGCAGAACGAACCTCTAAAATATACAGATAATGGCTTAATTCCAAAGCAAACAGAAAATAAAACTACTATTGCCACTTCCAATTCCAATGCTTCCAGTGAAAATCCATTCTTAAATCTTCCTATGCCTTCCTTAATTTCAACAAATTGTTCTGCAACAGATTCTACATTTGGTTTAGATTTTGAATGCAATATAAATAAGTCTATACCAAATCAATCAACAAGCTATGCCAGTAACGGTAATTTCTTTTACAAAAGCGATCCATTTAACACAGTCAAAAATTCTATCTATAGTACCAGTAGTATTTCTTCAAGTCACGATTTCAATAATATCGGGCTATATCCCTGTGCTATGGAAAAATATTCATCTAAAAGTAAGTGTGATTACCCAAATGTGGAAGACAATCTAATGAAAATTGGATCGTCCAGATTAACTTACGATATTGATTTAGGTTGGTCACACAAGAGTTTTGATTTTGTTAATTGCACTACGTCGTCGAACACCTTCAATAAAGATAATATACTAACGAATGTGTCGGCACCATATTCAACAACTTATAATCCCTTCAATCCCGAATTCCATGTGCCATTAGTAACAAATTCAAACAAAAAAGATAATATGACTAACAAAACCAACACTTCTATTGCTGATACTATTACAAGTTTTTATTCACAACCAACTAACTTTTGGTCAGAAGATGTGCCGTTTTATACTAACAACAGCGTAGCTAAAACAACGACTACTAAACATCAGAATTATTTAAATATAGAAGCATTTCCATCAAACAACACTAAGCAAAATGAGAATAAGCATTACAATGCAACAGTAAAACAGCCATCAGATCTGACTGCACCAAATGTGATGAAGACCACTAATGTTACTGTTGAGCCACAAATACCTGAAAAGTATACGAAAAAGTCTCCAAGTAAGATGCATATTAACTGGATGACGTCTGAAATTAGACATATGGAATCTAATTGTAACTCTGTACCGATTGAAGTTAAAGAAGGTAGTAAAACCTTGTATCCTCAAACAAACCACTCAACTAAAAAACAAGATCACAATGAAACCTATTTTCCTATATCCATGCATAATTTTCCATCACAACCTACTCAAGAAGAGTTTCAAATGTGGCCTTCTACTAGAGTTATTGGACCCACTGAAGTGACGATAGAGCCACCACCTATAAACTTACCGACGCTAGTTGGTGATTTAGCGTTAGGTCCACACGACAAAAAGAAAAATTCTGATATATCTAGTAGACCTCTGATACAAACACAAGATCTGCAAAATTGTAGCAACTTTTTATCGGTTACACAATTAATGAATCGTTCTTCCGATAGTATGCCTCCTAGATATCAGGTACCTAATATAGAGACAACTAAAACGGGTATCACCAAACAGAGTTCAAATTACTTTCCGAATGATATCAATCGTAAAACGGTCTCTTCGCGTGTTGAAAGCCAACTATCACAACCATGTTATGGTTTCAATGAAACGAAATCATTGACTGCATATGAAAGTATGAACCAGTTTTCTCATAGCAAAAATAAAACAAATAAGTCTGATAAAAGTTCCAAGTCACAAAAAAACAGTTACTCTGCTGAATCATTAATACGCGGTGGCAGCTTCACACAAAAAATTCAAGAAAACACTGGTAAATTTGCTACAACAACGCAAAAATACAATGAATTCAGTGGAACTCAAGATAGCGCCATAGCACAAGTATCACACTTCCCACCTATTATTGATTATTCAGACAGCAATTACACTAGTCAGCAGTTCTCAGGGACCACATTATACAACTCTACAACTAATACAATATCAAATACGTTTTATTCTAACTTTATGCCAGGAAGTAGTAACCTAATGTCAAGTAACTACACAAGTGCTCCATTTACTGGTGAATTTATTGATTATAGTCAACCAGAATGCAATTACACAAATCATAAGTATGAAGAGTTAAAAATGAGAAATAATCCTAATGCATTTCCGCAAGATAAAGTGCCTTCAAATTATAAAAGCTCCCGTAGAGAATCTGCAACAAAGCACAAACTGGAATGTACCAAAAAAGAATCCAATAAAAAATATCAAACTAAGAGAGTAAAATTGAATAATGAAGTTGAAGATTGGAGTGATCCATCTCATCATCTTTGGCAAAATAAAGCACCGAATAAGAGACATAGTAATTTGGTGTCAGAGGAGTTGACATTCCCTAACTATGTTGGTAACCAAATGCCAACGCAATACCAACCTGAGCTCTTTAACAGTCACTTGATGCCTTCCAACGTGCAAACCGTAGGTCATAACGTTGACCGCTCATTAAGCTTCCCCATCACCTCGCGCGCCAATTTCAACCTTAGCACCATATTTCCAGAAATTACTATGGTAAGTAATAATAATCTACATTCTTACACCCGTACTTATTATCTAGCCCAAAAAGAGTTTGTGTTATGAATATCAAAGGAACGAAATATTAAATACGTACATAATAAACATACAGACATCTATGAGCCGTGAAGAAATGTTCGTGCTCATCATACAAATATCTGCCCCCATCGGGATTCGAATCCTGAACCGCTCTGGATTAGTAGGCAGGGTTACTGACCACTCGACCGGACGGCCGTCAAACTATCACGATCGTCAAGTATCATACTGCTTACTGTAATGTGATATTGCTATTTTTATCAAACATTTTTAAACCATTACAATTAATGACAATACCTACTAAGCATACACAAAATTGGATTACATCCGTATTTATTTAATGACTCCATTCTTTTCTATTTTCAGAAAGTGCAATAATTTCGAAGAAGAAGATATTGCCAGTTGTACATAATATTATTACCTATGATTGTTTCCTGCCAAGCATGACACAATATTTCAAATAGATGAATTGAGTTATAGGTATACGCAATAAAATTATTAACTGTGATGAACAATATACATATTTAAGTATTTTATATTTTTTTTGTGTAAGTATAATAAATTGATAACTTTACAAAGTAATTGTTTATTTTACAGCATGCTGCTTAAAAAAAGTGTAGGCAGCGTGGACAAGTTGCATGTCTGTCGTCAGCAACAGAAGTCGATGATTACTTTAGTACGTGTGATACTCTGTGGCCGAACCACATTTAAGTACTTAGATACCTTAGTTCGAAATAGGAGCTACCTGAAGTCTATAACCTACCAAACCTACCTATGTCAGACTACGCCATTCACAGTGTTCGTAGGCATTTTCAACCTACGCCAATTTGATAATATGAATAGGTACTAAAATGTTAAGTGACTTCTGATGCTGACTGTACCTTACCCCAGCACGAAAATTTTAAATTTCAAATCGTAATAGCGTCATTATCAAAATAAGAATACAATGGCCCATTCATTGACGACTTCATACGAAGGCCAAATAAATTTTATATTCGACAATGAATTTTTGATTAACCTTTCTTACACAAAGAGCTGATTCTGAAGACACAAAAAAGGTAGTCCAGTAGACTAAATCTAAATTAATGAACAGTTTATATTTCTTTAGTGTACAGACAATGGCACATGAAGTGTTACAGTTGAACTACGAAAGCCGCCTTTATTACGAATGGAGTAAGGGTGGTCTCGCATATATTGTCCTCCTCCATCCCGAATTCAGTTTTTTTTCATACCAATAAGGTGGCAATCAAGCATAGGTGCAACTGGTACGGTCAAGTGATTGCCGTAGTAGCCTGTGGACGCTTGCCATAGAATTCACTTAGGTACGCGTTGCCGACTCTACAAAAACTTTTTTAGAGCCTGTTTGAAGAACCTCATGCTGTAGGTAGGTCTGCAGAGAACTTATTCCACAACCTGAGCGTCAGTACGTGGAAGAAAGTTTCTCTGAAATGAAACCGTAGGTACAGTAGGTTCCTATACGCGACCACTTCGGTTCCTACAATTTTTGAGAGTCAAGGTGAGGCATAGGCTGTTAGCCTAGACGTAGCGAAGGCGAGTCTGACACATGGGTCTTCTTTCGAAGTTACCAACTTACGGGCTACCTGAGGGGCTCTGCAATGGGTCGCTAGCTTTTTGTCCGGCAGATGCATAAAAGCCGTCGTTGATGGCTGTTGCTCGGAATGTTGGATATTAACGCTGGCGTCCCGCAAGGCTCGGTGCTGTCTCCAACGCTGTTTCTGTTACATGTCCATGACATGCTGTCTATTGGCGGACTGCATTTGTATGCGGATGACAGTACTGAAGACGCCTACTATACGGGCCGTGCCAATACGTCTCGGTCTACAGTGGAGGAAAGTCGTAGTCGACTTGTGTCTGAAATCGAGAGTTCCGATTGGAGACGACTAAACTTAGTACAATTTAATCCCACTAAGACAAGTCTGCGCATTTACTGCTAAAAACCCCCATTCGCTTTGTCTCCACAATTCCTTGACATACCCCTTTCCATCTCTAAAAAGAGTATCGGAATCCTTAGTGTCGATATCTCTAGTGACGTGCAGTTCTGCAATCGCTCTGCATTAGAAAATAAAGTCAAGCTGGCATCCAAGAAACTTGGTGTGCTCAATAGAGCGCTGCGGTACTTCTCTTCGGGGCAAAGGCTGTTACTTCATAAGTCTCAAGTCAAGCCCCATATGGAATACTGCTGCCACCTATGGGCGGGAGCACTTAGATACCAGCTTGGTCCGTTTGATGCAGTTAAAAGACGCGCTATGAGAATTTTCGACGTTCCCGAGCTCACAAGCGGTATTGAACCCTTAAGCCTAAGGAGAGATTTTGCTTTCTTATTTGTGATCTACCGTTTGTATAACGGGGTGTAGTGTTCTGAGGAATTATTTGAAATGTTGCCCACGGCCTTTTTCTACCATCGCACCGCTCGCCATCGGCAGGGAATTCATCCTCACACGTTGGAACCAAAATGGTCTCGTACCGTGCGGTTTCAGAAACTTTCTCCCGCGCACGCTCAGGTTGTTCAAAAAGGGATTGACAAGCTCCGATAAGTACCTTTTCGATGCACTGGACAGATTGCAGCGTCATGATGTCCACGTATCATTGGCGATGTAGAGGTGTCGAACAGCTTTAAGCCTCTACAATTCCGTCGAGACATTGCGTCGCTTAGGGCCTTTTACCTGTTGTATCATGGAGAGTGCTCCGAAGTGCTTTTCTACCGTATCTCACCTTCCCCTTCCTACTTAGGAGCACGCGTGTCGGTCTTTAGAGTCATCAATTCTTGTCTCCATCATCGCGTGCCGGTCTTTAGACTTTAGAGTCATCATTTTACGCATCAAGAATGGAGATTTTTCATATCCTGCCAGGTATATGTATATGTATAGGTAACTACGCTATCTTAAAATTTCAGGGAAAATCTCCTGAATCCGGGAAATAATATTTACTATTAATTCGTTTTCATGCATATTTTTTTTGTACAAAATTTGAAATTTTTCGTCATTTTCACCGTTATTCAATATGACAATATGGCGGGCGACATAATATATAAACGTCACCAAAGTGACATAGGCGCCATGATGATTATTAGACTGTGTTGCAGTTTTTTCTATAAAAAATCTTGTTTTGTACCACGCAACAAAGCAAATAAAAAGAAAATTGTCAATTGAACACTGTTCTGCATATTTTTACTGTTGGCAGGATGATGCTGTCGGGTGCAGTAGAAGTGAGATGGTAGACAAAAAGAGAGTAATTATGTTATAAGTATTTATTAAATTAATTAACGGAGGAGTACAACAACTTATAGTGGACGACCATGACACAAGAGAGTGTTACCATATAAAGTAATAAAAAGTTACAAAATTAAATGTTGCCTTATTTCAACACACCCCCTCAACAGTTGATTTTTAACTTTAAATTTTCAACATAAACATTGCACCCCCTTAATGTTATAGATACAAGTTTATTATTTAAGTCCTGAAACATTTCACTTTAGTTTTATTTATCTTTAAAACATTGTTACTTAACAAAAAAACTTTTATTGATGAATAGAAGTACTTTATGACAATATTCAGTTAATCAAACTATTTCTAAATTTTTGGAAATTTTCTTTGCCCAGTGGCTTTGTGAAAATATCTGCAACGTTCTCATTAGATTGAACATATTTTAAAATTACAGTACCATCACAAACTTTATCCATTATATAATGATATTTTATGTCCACATGTTTTAACCTCTTATTACTATCTCTGGATGATGATATTTTGATTACACTTTGATTATCCTCAAAAATATTTATATTAAAATCATAACCAAAATCAACTAACAATTGTTTTAACCAACAGCCTTCAGTTATGGTTAAACACAATGCAATATATTCAGCCTCACAAGATGATAATGATACAGACTGCTGTTTCTTTGTACTCCATGAAATAGGACAGTTAAATGCATAAAAAATAAATCCAGAAGTTGACTTTCTGTCTATTATATCTCCAGCCCAGTCTGCGTCACTATAACCCTGTAATATGGCATTCTTATTATACTTATATACTAATGACAATGCAATAGTGCCCTTTAGGTATCTTAGCACTCGTTTTAAACATTTATATAACATCATACTGGCACATTGTAAATATCTACTAAGAAAACCTACTGCTACAGCTATATCTGGTCTAGTATAACATGCATATAGCAAACTTCCTATTATTCTTCTACAATCATTTTCTATTTCCTTACTTTCTGACTTTTCGTGTTTCAACAACTCAAAATTAAAGTTTTGTTCTAAGGGTGTAGATACTGTTTTACAATTATACATCTGATATTTAATTAACATTGTTCTCAAATACTTTTCTTGATTAATCATTGTAATAGAGTTTTTTATGTCTTGTTTGATGTTCATACCTAAATATTCACTTGCAAGGCCTAAGTCTTTCATATGAAATTTATTACTTAATGAATTTTTAAATGTTTTAATTTCTATATTATCATTTCCAAAATACAATAGATCGTCTACAAAGATCAATAAATATATATATTTATTATTATGTTTTTTAAAATATAAGCAAGGATCATTTTTAGATTTTTCAAAATTTTCTTTTAACATGAAATGATTGAATTTTACATTCCAATATCGAGGAGATTTCTTTAAACCATATAATGATTTTTTAAGTTTAACTATTTTTTTATTATGTAATTGCATATATACCTTTTCCTTTATGTCGCCGTGTAGGAAGGCTCCAACAACGTCCATCTGGTATACCGGTAGCTTCTTTTGAACTGCTACAGACATAAGTGTTCTAAAAGTTGTAAGACTTGCAACTGGAGTGTATGTATCATCATCACAGTTCTTTTGCTCAAACCCTCTGGCTACTAGTCTGGCTTTATATAATTTGTTACCTTCTGATTCTTTTATTTTAAACACCCATCGGCTACTTATGAAATCTTCTCCTGATGGCACATTATCTACTTCTTCCCATGTGTCATTTTCCTGTAGCGTTGACATTTCTCTTTCAACGGCTTCCAACCACTTGCCTTTGTCAGGTCTTGCCATTGCTGCTTCAAATGTCATCGGCTCTTCACCCATGCTAAAGAAGTTTATGTCATAGTCTTTCATCCAATTTGGCGGTTTTCTTATTCTTTTCTGTGTATTTTCTTGTTCATCAGTAATTGTTTCATTATCAGGTAAGTTAATATCTCTTTCTGTTTCTGATAAGCTCTCATATAACTCACTATCATTTTTCTCTTCTGTTTCAGATTGCATCAGCTCTTCATCATTGTGTATGTCTTCGTGTAAATCTTCTATGGTGTCTTCTGGGATCAAGTCCAGTTCAGGTAAGTGATTTTCTGTATTTGCATTGTTATAAGTATTACAATTTCTTTCTATAACTATAATATCCCTCTTTATTTCAATATCATTTTTGTTTGGTAGGTATATTCTGTATCCTTTACTGGTTTCTCCATAACCAACAAATTTTCCAAATTCTGATTTGTAATCCCATTTTAATCTTTTTTTATCAGGTATGTGCACTGCCACATCCTTTCCAAAACTGTATAATTTTGTAATATCAAATTTAGATTTATTGTACCATATTTCATAAGGCGTCTTGTCCTTTACTCTACTTTTTCCTGTCCGATTTAATACATAGGTTGCTGTGTTGGCAGCTTCTGCCCAAAATTCTTTTCCAAGACCACTCTCAGCTAACATGGATCTAGCTGATTCAACTATGGTACGCATTTCACGTTCTGCACAGCCATTTTGTTCTTGAAGATATGGGATACTCTTCTCATGTCTTATACCATTTGACGTAAAAAACTGTTTTAAGCTCATATTATCGAACTCTTTCCCATTGTCGCTTCTCATTATTTTTATTCTATGGCCTGTGACATTTTCACTTTCTTTAATAAAATTTCTGATTTGTTCAACAGTTTCACTTTTATGTTTCGAAAAAGATATTTTACGAAATTTTGAATAGTCATCTATTAATAGGAGAAAATATTTAGAACCCCCAAGAGATTCACATTCCATAGGGCCACATAAGTCCATGTGTATAAGGTCTCCTGGCCTCTCACCTCTGGTATCACTTTTATTAAATGGAAACTTATGATGTTTGCCTTGTAGACATGATATACATGTTTCTATGTCACCTTCTTCATATTTTATATTATTTTGTTTCAGGATATTTTTGACTTGGTCAATGTTCTGGTGACCGAGCTTCGAGTGCCACTCAGAAAGTCCACTGCATGACTGACCAATCATACCACAAGGAATTTCATACTTAAATTCCATTACAAACATTTTGCCTTGTCTCTGAGCTATTGCTTTTATTAAATTATTTTTAATAATTTCACATGTATTTTGATTACACAACACCTTGAAACCTTTGTCCATTGCAGCAGTAATTGAAAATAAATTCACCTTTAAGTCTGGTATAAATAACACATTAAACAAAGTTGTAGGTATCCAGTCCTTTCCATTAAAGGCACTAAGCTTAATTTCACCTTGTCCATAGGCTTTTATACAAGAACCATCGCCAATTAAAATGTCTTTTGGCACTGATAAGGTTATAAAGTTCACAAACATATTTTTGTTTTTACACATGTGCTCTGAGGCACCACTGTCTAGAACCCAGCAGTTTAGGTCTTCTAAATTGTCAACACATGTAAAGTTTATTCCTGACATTATAAAAGCATTCTTATTATTACTGTTATTGTAATTGTTTTTATGATTATTTTTATTTTTGAACCAACAGTCTTGTTCTTTATGATTAAACTTTTTGCAAATTTTACACTGCTTATTGTTTCTGAAATTATTGTTTTTGTTCACTGTATTGTTAGTTTTATATTTACAGTCCTTTTTGTAATGACCAAATTTTAAGCACTTAAAACATTTTCTTTCACTTTTAAAATTTGTTGATTGTGTTGTTAATGCCATTTTTTCTTCATAGCTATTATTGCGTTGCTCTTCAATCATCAATCTTGATATAAGTTCTGACAATTTTCTGCTTTCACAGGGTACTGAGTCCCAAGCAGACACAAAGTGTCGATAGCTTTCTGGCAAAGTACTTATTATTTTGGTGATAAGCATGCTCTCTGAGATTTCACCACCTACTTGTTTTATTCTATTTACTAACTCTTCCAGCCTTGATATATAAACTGAAATTTCTTCATTTTTATTGTAGCTCGACTCGAAAAATCTTTGTTGTAGTATATGCAAAGATGTATCGGATTTTGACTCGTATATTGAGCATAACCTTTCCCATATTTGTTGGGCTGTTTCACAGTTCGCCACTTGTAATATATTTTTGTGAGTTAATTTAGTGACAATTATAGATTGCGCCTTGGCATCACGTGCCGTCCATTTTTCGTCGGCTATATCTTGTTTTTCCGTTCCATCTATGATTCCATAAAGGTTTTGTGCTTTCAAAATAACACGAACTTGGAATTTCCATGATGTCCAATTACATATTCCTTCTAGTTTAATTTGATTTTCTGAGGCGTCCTCCATTTTGTTTCACACCGTTGACCCGGCGATTTTTCTTTGTAACTGCTTGACCGCGTACACTGCGCTTTACCACGCTTTTCTCTTTTTTTGTCAAACCACTCAACACCTGGGCCCATAACCTGTTGGCAGGATGATGCTGTCGGGTGCAGTAGAAGTGAGATGGTAGACAAAAAGAGAGTAATTATGTTATAAGTATTTATTAAATTAATTAACGGAGGAGTACAACAACTTATAGTGGACGACCATGACACAAGAGAGTGTTACCATATAAAGTAATAAAAAGTTACAAAATTAAATGTTGCCTTATTTCAACATTTACCTATTTTTCAGTATACATACTGTATAGACGACAGCACGTCAAGTGTAACATTGGCACTACGCAAGCGGCCTCTATTACGAACGCAGTAAGGGCGGTCTCAAGGTCAAACTGTTACGCTTGATGTGCTGTCGACTGTACATAGACCTGCCCCCTTATTCTCAACTGTCGGAAAATATTCGAATTTCGGAAACTATATCTGTCACTTTTTATGGCGGTGCGTCAAAGCGAGACGGCATGTGACTTTTCGAATCGAATCCGTGATCCGACAATCGAGAATAAGGGGTCTGGCCGGGTCTCCAGATATTTTTAAAACATAATTATTTTTTAGTTACTCGTTACTTTGTCATGCTTAGCTATCAACTATTTAATATTAACCAAAAACATGAAGTTTCCAGAATTGCATTCCCGCGGTGAGTAAATGAATAAAGCTGCTTTTAGTAAAAAGCGGCCAATAACAAAATAATGTTTTTGGGTAGGTCTAGCACAAGTGTTAGGCTACCCCTGGTGTTATAATGACTATGGTAACTGCGTAGACTGTTCGCTATTAGGTGGGTTATAGTTAATAAAATAGGTTTGACCTTTAACCACGATTACGATGCAATCATTTTAGCTACAAAATAGTTTGAGGTTTATTTCTATTTCAGTGTTAAATAATATTTTACTGGTTTTAGCCATCATTTAGGTAATATTGAAAAGGAGTCTTTACTCGAATTTTATTGATCACTATTGTTTCGTAAAAAAACGAAACTACGTATTGAAAACTTAAGGACTCTACCTAGGTATACATGCTTATCATAAATAGCTACGTGGGATATTAATTAATAGGTATGTTAGGAACAAACCTACTTAGAATGTTAGCTAGGCAATAATACAATTGAATGACAATTGATGTGTACATATTTTGCTTGGCCCATTGTTATAACATGACTCTCGAACATTACCTAAACATCGTTTGGTGGAGCCTGTGGTAGAGCCATAATGTGCTAACAGTCTGTCACAGTTCTATTTACTTACTTATTTTTCTTTCATTGAATTTCGTCTAGTATTTGTAAAAATACTCGTTTCGGATGTTGAAATAGAACATTTCGACATTGTAGGGTGGACGTTAGCTCATATCATAACGCAAAACAGATAGACTAGAAGAATTTCACAGGGATATCCCAAGTCCTCGGTAGCTCAGATGGTCAGAGCTGTCGCCCGGATTGCGGAAGGTCGCGGGTTCGATCTCCGCCCCAGGACGTGAATTTTTTCTAGTTTAGATTTTAATTAGTTAATAATTTTTCAAACATTTATAATAATGTTAAAATCAAAAATTACGAAAAAATTAGAACGAAGTTCGCCGGGTCAACTAAATATAAAAATAAAATGAGCCTTAGTCCATCCTGAAGTCAGAATGACGAGTGAATGCTGAGCCTTCATCAAAATAGTAATTTAAATCAAATGCGACGAGTAAATAACGAGAAAATCAAGAAAACGAATTATTTCTATGATTTTCCACATTATTCCATGTTATTGTTATAGGTACAGACGACAGCACACAAAGTGTAACAGTTGAAGTACGAATCCCGTCGCTATTGCGAACAGAGTAAGGTCGGTCTCAGGTCAAACTGTTACGCTTGATGTGCTGTCGAGTATACAAAACACTCAGATCCTAGAAACATGACCTGAGTACAAAACTGCATCGATTTTTAAGACAAATCCACTTGACATCATCTTAAATCATAGTAAATAAATTATCAACCCCTGCAAAACAAATCGACCTAGTATTGTCACGGTAATGTTATATAATTATCACTACCTGCCGTGATATTGTCTTATATTTTCGCGAGCACTACACATTTGAAATAAAACCACTTTACCGACTATAACTCGTGTTTAATTAAATATGGTCTAAACGCGAGTGAAATCCAAAAAAGTTTGTATGTTTCGCTCTATATGTAGCGTAGTTTTGGTTATGCTGCCACGTAATCCTGGTTATGAATGCTGCCAAAACTTTGCAATCAATCGCAAGTAACTATCAAATACAAACGTGTTTTATTTCTAATTAACACGACCTTTTCAAAGGAAACCTACCTACAAGCAGTAGGTACAAACAGAGAAATTACATTACAACTTCAGTTCATACATACAAAACACAAACCCTGATTTATTATTTAGAGTGCTGATGATTCATCCGTTGTTTTAGTTTTCATCACTTTGACTTTAAAAAGTAGTCATATAAGTACGGTGAGTACTCCACCAGACTCCCCACTCCACCAGATATCTTAGGTTCGAATCCTGGCGATGCAGAGAGGGAGCAGAAGCTTTTGTGGTGAATATGAACATTTAATCACAAGCCAGATGTTTGTATGCTTATTTTGTGTTTATATTATTTATAAAGATAGGTACAGACGACAGCACATCAAGTGTAACAGTTGCAATTTGAAAGCCGCCTCTATTATGAACTCAGTAAGGGCGGTCTCAAGGTCAACCTGTTACGTTTGATGTGCTGTCGACTGTATATCTAATATTCATTCAAGTGCCCGGTCTCTATGACAATTAAAATCCATGTCAAAAACTCCTACGAATAAAATGTAATGACACTAATCTGATGACGCACTTCAAAATTACGCGTGTAAATACGTATGTGAGTATGTATGTAGTGCAGTGCAACGAGCAGGTTCGCCTTGACCGCCCTTCGGCTGTTAATTTATTTCATTCATACCTGCTGCAATTTCGTTGGTAAAAATGTTAATGATCGCTTTTTTCTTTTAAGACCCGAACTAAGATATCCCTTTCCATTTAAAAATATGCTTATTGTATCTATTACCTAGATAGATACCTAGCTTTAATTATTACACGCTACATCTAATTTATTCAGGCCCTAATTTTTTAATATTTGTAGTAACAAAAAGAAATTGGCCATGAGCAGCAATCGAAGGTATACTGACACGATGCCGCTGGACAGTTACATCTAGACTTCTGCATATACCTATGTGTGAATGCTATCTCCCTATTCGATCGATCAAATCGAAAAGCATGTACCTACTTAACAAAAATATATTACATTGATAATTATTCGTAGATAACAATTTGCTTACGTTAAAATGATATAAAATTAGTACTGTATTACTCTTAATAAATATTCATTATTATTAAAAATTATTTTATTAAAATGCAGCTCTCCCTAAATAAAAAGCAGTTATTGGCAAGTTGCCGTTGCAAGTCAATTTTGCGTCCGTACGCCATTCAGTCGTAACACGCAGTCTGTGGCAGACGAGACGCGCGTGGAGCTTGCCGGCTGACGCGGGAAAACTTTACGATGCCGGGATAAAACACCCTCTCGTGAAAACTTTACAATGAATGCTAGTTTGTTTCTGTGATGTTACTTTGTTTATCACTGTGAAATTCGTTCAAGTTTACACCATGAAAATTGCTTCATGGTCAAAGGTAAGGTAAAAATTATCTGTCATTTGCAGACATATTGTGCTTGGAAGTGCTTTTGTGCGATGTTCGTTTTTAATGGAAATTCTAAAAATATCAATTCATAGTACCTTTATAGTTTCATAAGTTATACAAGGAAGATTCATACTAATTTGTGAACTACCCACAATCATGTCGAAAAGGTTAGACCAAGTAAGTAAATAGTACCTAAAGTAGGTATAACTAATAATAAAAGTAATTTCATATTAAGATATGTGGGTACGTTGTTGTTCTAAACTTTTAAGTTATTTATGTTCGAAATAAATGAAAAATAATAGATTTCTACATAGTTGTAGTTGCTGTATAAAGGAGATGTTCGATATTGGTACTCAAAAGCGCCTCACGATCAATTATATATTATGCGAAAGCTTATGCTCAGAGGATCTTGAATATACTATTTTTTCATTTTGATACCCCGGCATTTTTGAGTAATTTTGAAAAGTGTGTGCATTAATTTTAAACTTCTTATCAAAGTTTCTCTGACAAAATTTAGTAAAAAATAAATTAAAATCATAATTATTAGTCAGAAACAAGTGCAGAAACCAATTTGCCATGTTCTTCTAGCATTTACAATAAAATATAATTGCAAAATAGTCGTAGGCTGAACCAAATCAACCCCATGCCTAGTTAGTAAAAAAATATTTGACAAGACAATAGACGACATTGACGTTTCATACTATGTCTGTGATGTGTCACATTTTTTAAAATGGAATTTTTCATCTCTGGATAACAGTTTTTTGACCAGAATAAAATGTAATTTTTTATTTATATGCAGGCATTAAAAATTATAGTTTTTGTCTCATAATATTCTTAAAAATATACTCTTTCTTCTGATATAACTTTTGTCTTGGGGGGTAGCTGAGTACCAGCCCCCATACATTTTCAGAACATGTCCTTTCCTGTGAAAATATACTTTACGCGGGCCGAAAAAAAACCACTATCTATTCGCAATATAATAGACTCCCAGAACATAAAACAAAAGCCTGAGTAAAAATACATAAATAAAAGAGGGTTTTTAACAGTAGTGATAGGAATGCAACTGCCCTGTAAAACAATGGTAAGCAGAAACTCAACTCAAAAGGTAAAACATTATTTTTCCTACTTTTAGTTAACTTTTTTTCAGCGGTTATAAATAATACTAATAATATTATTTTTTGACACATGAAAAAAGTTTTAGTGATACAAAGTCTTTATTACATTTCAACTTACTGTCTTAATAGAAATGTTGTGAGTTTGTGTGTATACTTGTAAAAGTTGAGTTGCTCACTGGTGAATAATAGTTATTTGTTATACAAGAGTGCAAAGTTGCTTTTTAACCGCGTCCTGAGCGTTAGCGAGGGAATCAAAAGAGCACGAGGTGAAAAATCTTTGCACTCGAGTGCAACACGTAACTTTTCATCCCACCTCAACGAGGAAATGACTAAACGCAAAAAAAACATTTGCGCATTATTATTAGTTTCAGTCAAATCTGTTGCCGTCAAATAAACTTCTTCGTCGCTAGAATCACTTATTATAGGTTTTTTACTTGTTTTCAAGTTTCTTGCTTTAAACGCATGGTTTTAACATTTACCTACTTATGTCGTGAAAAGAAAATTGCGCGCGCGAAGCAAATTAAACAAAAAGTACACCAAGAAGGTGCCGAGTCTGAGTTTTTAACAAGTTAAAAAGGTTGTATGATAAATTCGGCACTATGGAGGTAGAAGTAGAGAGGTTTAATGATGTTTTGAATTCACAACTTACCTAATGCACACGATGTTCTAAATTCAATTTTACTTTATCCTCTAGCGCCTTAGTTCCCAAAGTGGTCCAGGTGGATCCCCACCACGGGAGACTCGACGGGGGTCTACGTTGGCGTATCTTATCTTCACATTTTTTTACCAGTTTTGGGAATAAGGTAGAAATGTAGCTACAGGGGGTCCACCGGAACCAGCTAAATTTTGAAAGTGGTCTATGAGAAAAAATGTCTGGGAACCTCTGCTCTAGCGGATGAAAACGGCTTTTGCACTCAGATATCGAAGAGCAATAATACTCTTTCCGAGATGGGGGGATGAAAAGATTTATTTAAATCTTTATTCACCAGTGAGCAACTCAACTTTTACAAGCTTGATGATATCAAAAAATAAGTGTATGCAAACTTAGTGTCACAGAGTCGATGATATTATTCACAGAATACTTTTACTCCAATATAATTTGATTAGACATAGGGATTAGATTTTTCACACACGAAATTCTATCGCATTATATTGATTATCTAGGATTCTAGGATACTGAAACTTTTTTTGTTATTAATATTATCTGTTAGCGAAACGAGACAAAAAATATACGGATCAACGATCAATCTATTTTGCTTTATATTTTCTATTTTTTGTTTCCTCAGAGCACTACAAATTATATCATAGTTTAATCATAAAGTAATAAATAAATAAAATAATTTTTGGTAATGTCATTGTAACAGATGCATTTCATTTTGTCATGTGTTAATTTTTAAATTTAGAAATGAGTTTAATGTTTAAAATCATAATATATTGGTTATATAAATCCTTCAATGCCCAGACGGCAACTTAAGTTGTCATAACAATTAAAATTTAATTGTGTCTGGTTTGTCGGGCTTTGATGGGTGTAGGCCTATCATTCTAGCCTTTGTATTTTTTTTAGAATATATTAGCATTTTGGATATAACTCCTTAAGCCTTTCCTGCATACAGTGTGACAGAGAATCTAATTTAAAAACTCTTTATTGTTGTGAGTGAAAACTGATAAACATTTTTAGATCGCGATTGTACACATGTACCAATGTTATTCTTAGAATAGACCTACTTATTTAGAAAAGAATAGATACTTAGTACTGAAAATGTAAAGTAAAATATCACAGATAATACTTAATTTATTATCCTACTTGGTTACCTACCTATAATGTAAATAAATAAGTAATAAGTAATGTAAATACGTGATAGAGCGCAATGCGTCAGGTTTTCTAGATGGAAGATTTCAACGAGCTCTAAATTAATTTTTTCTAGGTTTTTACTCGATAATTTAGGATCAAGTTTCATTCACCGACTTTCACCTACTTCTGGGATCGCACTTTATCCAGGGTCACACTGAATAAATAATAACAATAATTTTAATCAAGATTATTGTTATTATTACAAATACAGAAGATATTTTCAAGACTGTATCGTAGACAATTAGACATTCTATTGTCTTATTTCTTTTATATTGAGACAAAAACAAAGTAAAAACATTAAAAAGAAACAAATAATTGAAATAAAGTATTGTTTCTGGAAACAGTTGGTGCTAAACAATAGTATTAATAACAATTGTTTCTTCATTTTTTAATCCCTTACTACATGGGGGATACTCCTATGTGTATCTCCCATATAGGAAGGTCTGTGCCCAGCAGTGGGACGGTTATAACAGGCTGGTGATGATGATAGCCTAATTGCATGCAACCATTGAAAAAACATGCATAATTACATGTTTTAGAATTACGCTGTTAAGCCAACGACACGTTTTCTTAGTGACTGATACACACTTTAGGGCTTATTACATTATCCTATTTCCTAACTCTTTAAATAGGAAATAGGAAGGTGTAATCGCAGTTAGAACAGTAAGAATCCTATTTAGAGAGTTAGGACAGCCCTTATCGCTCTGCTTCCAAAAGGCGATATGACACGGTTCAAAAATTTATTGAAATAATTATAAAAAGGATACAATGACTTCGTAAATATTATAAATGCGAAAATAACTGTCTGTCTGTTACGTTTTCATTTCTAAGCTACTGAACTTATTAAGAAGAAATTTTGCATGGAGATAGATTTCATCGTGAGAAAGGTCATAGGCTACTCTTGGCGAGATATCCAATATCTACGCGGGCGGAGCCGCGGGCGTTTTCTTTTGTGATAAGAAATATTCTTATACCCAGCACTTTCTCTTAGTTTTTTTTTATACATCTAGATGACAAACTAGCTGGCGGCCCACCTGGTGGTAAGCGGTTACCGCCGCCTATAGACACCTGCAATAACAAGGAAAAGCACTTGAATTTGCAGGTGCGTTGTCATCCTGAGGCCTAAGATGAAGTGCCGTCCATGCCCAGTAATTACACTGGCTACCTTTCCCTTCAATCCGAAACACAGCGAACTGTTTCACGGCTGAAATAAGAAAGGCGGTGGTACCTACCCAGGCAACCCTACATATGGGTCTACCACCTAGTAAAAGTTCTATTTAAATAATAATATAATACTATTAAATTTAAATTTCTCCCCCTTAATAATAACAGTGATATTGATAAATATATTTTTTTGACCACTAAGTCACAACAGACATAAAACTGAAATATTACAGAGTAATATGTTAACAATATTAATTACAATACTAATACGGTGTCATCAATACGTGCAACCCAAAGCGACTCTACGTATGTTTCGCGACTTTTAGTAGTTTTCGAGTTATATCTTCTTTGCAGTTTTTTTCCGACATGATTGTCTTAAATATATTAAAAAAATACATAATACTCGCTCGCAGAACACATTAAAAACACACAAAAAAAATATAACTCGAAAACTACTAAAAATCGCGGAACATACATGGGGTTCCCTGACATGATCGCCGCACCGGACTCTCCCCACCCAACATTAGAATATCGAATGTGTCTCGTTTGTGGGTACCTATTTCACAAATTACGACAACCAACTGTAGTGATAGTTTTTACCCAAAAGTAGCTTTTTATTTTTAACATTAAGTCTCATAAAAACGTTTGAAAAAGAATGTTTATTTTTCTTCTAAGTTTAGATATCTTTTAAAAGTAGTTATTTACTTTGTAGCTGCGATAATCTGTAAGAACCTCCACCTTACAAAATATCACAGTTAGATAACTTATTTTGTAATAGGATAGTCATCGCAGCGGCGACTAGCCGCAAAGCATCAGAACAGCCTCACGGAAGCTCAGTGTCCTGAAAAAGGTGCGTCTATTTTTCACGCCTGGCCAATTATGGTTGCTCCGCCAAGTACCTCCTCGATCCCCTCTACAGATTCTCTACAGATTGCAGCGTTTACTAACTCTCCATATTGTTGGCGATGGTCATAAACAACCTTGAGCCTCTGCAATTGCGTCGAGACATTGCGTCGCTTAGCGCCTTCTATCGTCTATATAACCTTATCCCACCTTCCCTCTTCCTGCTCAGCAGCACGCGTGCCGGTCAGCGGTCTTCAGTTCTCGTTTCTTTGTCGATCGTTCAAAACTTGGAATTATATGCCAGCACATATGTTCCCATCCTTCCTATAACATTGGTTCCTTCAAAAGAGGCGTGAAAAGCATCTTTTGGGCCGGCAAGGTGGAGGCGGCTAGATCAGTGTCTAAACTGCACTAGCTGTCTTATCATATGGACTTTTCTTACCGCTTCACATCGGGTGGTGTAGAGTCATTTATCGTGCTTTCTAAAAAAAAACTGACGGTCACACTGGTACCGTTAAAAAGTTCGTATTTCATGTCATAAACGTCTTATCCCCTTTCTTATCAAAACATAACAGTATTTTTAAAGCATCGTGTCTTGTGTATTTGACAAACATACATGTGTAGGTATCAGTAACAAGGTGTAAAGCCTAAAACAATGTTAAACGGTACATTAATATGTATCGAGCGCGGCGTATCGAGAAGGCTGCGCGGGCGCAGGGTATTGTTACTGTGATACGGGCGCAGCTCGGTCATACGGGCGGAAACGCGACGAATACAAATGAAAGTTTTCATGCCAAATATCTTGATAACGGGCGCATATTTGAAACTGGGTAACTTTCGCGTTAGAGATATTCCTTTATATTACGAGTATAAAAGAATAGTTTTCGATTTTAATGAAAATATTTGTATCTTACCTTATCCCATGGTCATTTTTTACTATAGCAATAAATTTAAAAGAGAACAAAGAAATGAAATAATAATTCGCAAACAACTTTTATTTCAAAATGTTGATGACTTAAAATTATGTGAAATAATGTGGACAGTTTTTAATTTGGTTTAATGTTACTACAAAACAGCACTCTTCAATAATGTCAGTCATTGCGATCTCAAATTATATCTATTGTGTAGTTATTATAACACTCCAATGACACTATTAACTATCTATCTTAACTTGATACAATTTTCGTAATCCGATCTGCAATGGCTTAATTATGTATATTTTATGTGTAAAATGTGCTGAATAAATATTTCATATTTTAGTACCTACATAACTAAACGCAGATAGGCACGTGAGTTTATTTATTATGAACTGACTAATATTAAGAACAATATTTTGTTTGTGTATGTGACTTATCATTATCACTATAGTTTCACAATGCGCAATATTTAGGAAGATAAAGATAAAAAAGAAAACAGGAAAAGCAGGAAAATAAAGATAAAGATAGTTAGATAAACTTTTTCTTTTGCTGCGACACATATATCACTACTGTTACAAAAAATATATAGTTATTAATATTATCCAAGAGAAATGAATCGCATATGTGCTCTACCCTGGGCCTTTCTCAGTGTAATTTTCACCACAAGGCAAAACTCAAATTTTCAACTACATTATATGACCAAAAAAGTTTTAAGCAATAGAAAGGCCTTGTGGCAAGAGTTCCTATCTAGAATAGGGAAAAAATTATGTCCTGTGTTGGAAGCCGAATCTGCGACCAATTATTAATATATACGAAATTCAAGTTCAGTGGTCAGTGGTTAGAGCAGTGATGGTCACGGGTTCGGTCCCCGTCCCAGGACACGACGTTTTTGTGATCAAGATATTTTTCTATATTATGTAGAGTTATTAACGTTTATTTCATTTTACGAAAAATGTGAGGACTTCAAAAAGATATTATCTATTTATTTATTTAAAAATGTACACACGTAAACAATGATAATAGAAACAAGGACAACAGAGTACAAAGTAAGTATCTTCTAGGTTGGGGTTGCGAATTTACGACTTTTTTCAATACTGGTCACTAGTGTCGCATGCGCATTTTATTTTGTATGATATCACGAAGGAAAATGTCTATTCAAACCATGGTAAGAGCACGGTAATATTTGGGTATTAAAAAAGGTACATCATTTTTACTTTTCTGTTTTCCTGATAGACATTTAAATGCTTGATTTATTTGAAGAAGACTTGGTTCTTAATTTTTGATTTTAACATTTTTATAAATGTTTGAAAAATTACTTAGTAATTAAAATAGAATAGTTTAGTTTCATTCTATTTTAATTACTAAGTAATTTTTCAAACATTTATAATAATGTTAAAATCAAAAATTAAGAATATTTGAAAGCATTGCCCCAACTTAACCGAATCGTGGGTATTTGTAAAAATACTCGTTTCGGATGTTGAAATAGAATATTTCGACATTGTAGGGTGGACGTTAGCTCATAAACGCAAAAACAGATAGACTAGAAGAATTTCACAGGGATATCCCAAGTCCTGGGTGGCTCAGTGGTCAGAGCAGTCGCCCGGATTGCGAAAGGTCGCGGGTTCCTGCCTCAGGACGTGCAATTTTTCTAGTTTTATTCTATTTTAGTTACTAAGACTTGGTTGTCATTACTAATCTTATCTCCTTGATCTCGTCTTTTCAGATTTCTACGTTCTGCTAGTTCTACTTACTTGACTTTTGTGCCGAATAGAAAATTTGTCCTTTTATTTATTACTTGCATCGAGGCTGTTATTTCTGGTTGATGATCTATCCAGGGTTTCACCGCCAGAACAACTTCCCGTTGTGTACCATAATCATATCTAAGCAAAGCTTGATTTTGAATTTTGCAGAATCGATTTGCATTTAATAAAATTTATCTGTGGGTGCTTAATTGGCTTGAAAATTCATCATCCTATCCTAAGTTAGCGTGTTGGTGCGCACGCGGCGGTACTCCGCTGCCGCGATGCCGCCGCCCCGATCTGTGTCAATGCCGCAACATTATCGTACTCTTATCGACCTCTTCGATTATTGGAAAATTACATTACGAGTAACAGGCTGTTTTACAAGCAAATTAAGGAAACACTGTTCGACGGATCATGTCCGTCAATTTTTATCTATTTATGTAATTATGTAGACTATACATATTGCATCAGTATTAGTTTGTTAGATTCATAAGTATGAAATTGCCGTTTTGTATGAAGTAGGTATTTTGTGAAAACTGGAATTACCATACTACGTTTTTTGTATCTGATTTGAAATTGGCTCGACCGATTTTTTTTAGATTTTGTGGATAATTTAAGGCATTCATTGTTAAGCAAATGCACTAAAAATAATATTTTTTTAAATAATAGAAAATAATTACAACAAATCTAAACATTGAAATCGGCTACATATTCTACAAGCTCTAATTGACTCTCATTTTCAACTTGAGAAAAAAAAATCCATTCGAAAAATCCTGATGTATTTTAGGAAGACCTACCTATATAAAATGTTTTAAAAAAGGCATTGGACGAAAAAACGGCACTTTTATATTTTAAGACAGATATCATTAATTATTATTGAGTTAAGGGAAGAATATTGTATTATATTATCGAGAGCACTACACATTTGAAATAAAAGCACTTTACATGACTTTATTGGATTTAACTCTGGTTTAATTGCACGTTACAATATCATTATTATAGGTACCCGAGACGATTTCGATTACTTTACAGCGATCGTGCTCACGGGAAGAGTAAATGTGTCATCTCATCAGTCTTCCCGTGTTTAGGGAAGAATTTATTTTATTACTTAATCACCATTTATCATTGCAGCGTTGTTGTTTATCTTTACTTTTTTACTGGTCGACTGGGAGAGAAGAGAGTGTATAGCTTTAACTCCGCTATTATTTTGTACCATTTTTGTAAAGAATAAAATAAATATTTTTAGTGTCTAAACTTGCACAAGACAAAAATTAGTACAAAATTAGTAAAATATAAATTCAGATAAGCTAGCAGGGTAGCAGCACAGTGGAATCTTTATTCTGTGGTACTTGTCTAAAGTCTGAGTCTACGTGGAATGTACTAAAGATTTCGGGGACCAAAAAAAAATGGAATATTTTTAAAGATTTCTTTCACGGTAGCAATATAAGCTCATAAAAATAGCACTATGCATAAATAATTGAAAAATGACCCATTATTGTAATTATCATTACCTCTCATTGGGGGAAATGTATCCAAAGATAAGTAGTGTCCACGAGTGTGTGTGTGCATTTTTCAAATTTCTGTAGTAATGACTACAAATATACGTGATTTCGTGTTCGAATGTGTCACGAGGACCTAACTTCACACACTTTGACATCTAAGAAGTCTTGTGTGAAAAGGTAAAAGTACCTGCAAAAGTTTTTTAAGTAACTGTACCTAGTACTCTTATGCCAACGGAAGGAATATATTTGTAATCAATCGTTTATTAACTTATGTGGGAAACATTTGAAATGTATAGTGTATATCTACATACCCATTAATTGTGAAAGCTACATCTTTAATTGTGAACTTCATATTGGTTACTTAATTAAAGGTCAATTACTATTCCGAAGTTATTTGAATAAGAATTCAATTATATTTATTGCTTGTGATGGTATGTATTACACACAGTCATTACCTACGTATTACAAATGAAGCATGATTTATTCGATATTACCAAACACTATTGCGAAGACCACGTGTTAGCTATATTACATGTATATATAGTTATTCATTTCTTCAATAGTTACAAATAAAACATATCTAACATTCTATAGGTATGTAATACAATTATAAAAAATTACAAAATCAAACTGCATATTTTATGTGTGTTGCACATTGCACATGACATGTGAACAGAGCACTGATATTCTGCTTCAACTCGAGGGATCCTTCCTAATAAATATTTAACAGAAAGATAACGCTCGAAATTTAAACGAAACTAAGACCGAGACGAGTGCAAAATATTGAAATAAAATAAACAAAATTGTGTAGTAAGTATATTATTATAATAAAATAAATATTAGTAGGTAATTTAATGTAGGTAAGTTTGATAAAGTACCTACATATTCAAATAATAACAATGTCACCAGGGGTTTCATCTAAGAGTTACGATGAATATAAATAGCTGAATTCAAACACATGTGTAATAGGTACATAATTATAATTAAATGACAAAGTAAGTAACTGTGGATAAAACTTAGATTAAAAGATCGGACTATATATAAGAGCGATTTGTAAAGTCACATCTGTCTTAAGTATTTGAAACATTAATAACCTACGTATAATCTTCTTATTATGATTCGTTTTATTAGTCATCCCCGCTGCATTGCAGTAATTAACCGTTACGACTTATTGGCTGTGATCAAGACAATAAAACTTAACTGGGTACTATCTTGTAAGTAGTCTAATACTAATAAGCTAGTAAAAATACTTAGTTGCTAATGTTAGATTGAATAAATAATTAGGTAATTTTTTTTTACTTCGAGACATTAATTAGTCGACTATTTTTGTGTTTTTCAATTACATAGTTAAATAAGCAACTTATCATAAATCAATTCTTTTGATATTTAAGTCATCGCCGCCGCCTTGTATTGGCGACGTCAAAATATTTATTACATTGATTAAAATATTGTGTCGGTGTGGAAATTGCGTTGTGGAATTGGTGTCGTTTTGTGAAACTAATGTCGGTTTTGTTTTGACGAAAAATATGGAAAATCATAGTAAAAAACTTTTATTATGGTGATTACCACCTTCTGTATGCTAGATGGAGCGTTCCGCTACTAAACATAAGAAAAAAAAGGCCAGCGGTCACACGCTTGTGTGTGTGAGTTTCTATATGGATGTAGGGGGGCTACCCGCACTTATAAATATTACCCGGTAGTATAAAAAAAAATTGCAAGTATGAAAATAAAGTTTAATTTCAGAGTGTACCTAAATTCATTGTGATTGATAATAAGAAGCAATATTTATATGATATGATATCACGGTCATCGCACTTTGCTTATGATAAAATAATACCTGTAAAAGTATTAAACACAATAGATCATCACCAACCTATCACATCCCAGTTCTGAACACAGCCCTTCCTACATGGGAGATAACCTTAAGGAGGATGCAATTAGATAGCAAAATGAAATCCTAAGCACTTCCACTATGTAAATTTTTTAGCAACTTATTACTTAATAACCTTTAACATACTTCAACTGAATTTATTCGTAACTTATATAAATAAATGTTATTTGCAGAAAAGTGTGAGGTACAGAAGTAGTATTATTTGGCTTGGAACTGGAACTTCTTAAAGTAGCGTTACTTTCCCCTTGGGGCCCAATTTGGAAGCTTCGCTTGTATAGGTTTTGCTTGTTTAGGACGCGATCAAAAAACTCAAACACTTTGAAATCTTGAATAGCAATGCATTTATCCAGATTTATATATACCTTTTAAACCGACTTCAAAAAAGGAGGAGGTTATCAATTCGTCTGTATGTTTTTTTTATGTTTGTTACCTCAGAACTTTTGACTGGGTGAACCGATATTGATGATTCTTTTTTTGTTTGATGCGGAATAGTTCCTATTTGGTCCCATAATATTTTTTTTAAATCCATTGGGTGGTTTGGTTTTTAAATAAAAAAAACTGGAAAAGTTAAGTCGTCTACATATGCGAAATTGCGGAATTTTGCTTTCCTATGAATTTTTAATGAAATGATACGATAGTAGAAATCAATATAAGCTCACGGTCACCCATCTAGCTTTGACCTTCAAAAGTTATCACTAATAATTGTGAAAAAAAATATTTAAACAAAAATTAAAACCGACTCCAAAAAACTGAAAAGGATAAAATAATTAAATTTTTGTAGGTACTCATCCCCTAGGAATATTTTTTTGGGAGTTGGTGCTAAGTTGTTTCCAGAAGCCATAGATAGTGAAGCACCGACTACAAAAATATGTTCCTAGGGGATGAGTACCTACTAAAATTTAATTATTTTATCCTTTTCAGTTTTTTGGAGTCGGTTTTAATTTTTGTTTAAATATGTTTTTTCATAATAATATGACCAGTTATGATATGATACGTAACGTTTTTTATTTTAAAAAAATACTTGTGTGTACGCTATGTCCCATTTTAAACGTAAATAACCATCATCATGAGAACGATGAAACGTAAACACTGATAGTATGTATTTATTTCAATGTGTCACTCTAATGAAATTGCATAGCAAACACGGCTCAGTATTAATGACACGCTTTAACCCGGTCATAGTCACACAAATATCCCACGGGAGCTATTTTTAAACATAATTCAAAATTCGCCCTCCCGTCTAGTTTGTAGCGAGTTCGTGCAACATAATACTTTTTGTGCTTTTTTACCATTTCTGGCTTTTTAATTTAAAGCTCGACATTAATGACATCACACATATATCGTCTACTTATTTTTTTACAAAAAGATCGACTAGTCTCACGATTTCACACACTTATAATCAGTGGTCATAAAAGGTTGCAAGTAAAACTTTTCGGTATCCGTAACTAGCGAAGTCCAAACTAATTTCAACACTTGACCAATTTATTTAAAACTTACGCTGCTCGGTTGCACTTGACTAAAAATGAAAACAAATTAAGTAAACCTGTTTACAAAATCTGTGCCCCGTTTTAAACCTGTTGCTGTCACATGTGTGTCTTTATGTAGTTATGTTTTAATAATGCTATACATGGGTTGTTTGGCACATATACCTACTACATCATCATTGGTACTACGTACAAATTACAGATCGCGACTTTCACAATGCGCAAACGCCTCGCAAACTCTGCTTTGTGCTTGCTTGGCCAGACAGACTAGTTTTGGTGATCGACATTCGATTACACGTAGGCATTGCGTAAATATTATTCAGTAGTCTTATCACGGTTCATAGTATGTGTATTGTATTCTTAGTATGTACAGTGAATCAAGTCTATTTCTAATCTCTTTTTGAGCAAATGCTCTAGTTAATTGATGCTTCAAAAAGAAAGAATAACCGAGTCAGCTACATAACATTATTATTTGACGACCGGCTGGTCGAGCGGTCTGTGCCCCTTGCTATGCAGACTACTCCGTCGGGTCCCGGGTTCGAATCCCGGTGAGAGCAAATGTTTGTCTGAAGAGTACGGGCATTTGTTGTCGAGTCATGGATGATTACAAGTTTATTTAGTATATTTCTTATAATTATATACACAATCATTATTTCTCCGTTCTCTAGTATCCATAACACGAGCTCTTAATGATCCTTACTTTGGTCTAGATAATAGGTGTAATTGTATAAATATTATTATTATTTTATTCATTATATTTTTTTTATTTTGAGATTTTCTAGATAGGTACTACCTCACTCAATTATGCTACCAAGAAATACATAAAGATTATATAAATACTTAGTCAAACACTTTTTGTTATGTGACTTTTATTATTACAGAGAGACTAGTTTCACATACTACCATTGTCTCTGGATTTATATATACTTACATAATTAATAACTCCCAGAACCAGTAAATAAGTCCGATAAGATAAGTGCGGCCTTAGATTCTGTCTTTCTACAAGAAAAATGTGTACTTATATCTAACGATTTGTGTGCTTATTGGGTTACTACCTTAAGAGACTTTTCACAATAAATCTTCGGTATCTGAGTAGCAAAGTTTTTGCGTTAGATACTTTTTTACGCTGGGGGACTGGTCCCCAACTTTTTCTTATTTATTCATACGTTATTTTGTAGCATAAAACTCTAAACAGTCGTATATTAGACTTCCGAATCAAATTAACCAACCCCACGAAGCTATTTTCCCAAAAAGAAAATTTTCTTTCTGAGAAAATAGCGGTACCTTCTTACTTAATTTATATGATACTGATCGTTGTACATTATTCCCATGTAGGACACTATGCTGATACTGTTTGCGGGTGATTGGTCCATAATTCCTGCTAGTGAGGGTACATAAAGGAGAGCGTGTGTTTAAAAGCTTTACATCTACACTCGGGCACTTTACGAGCCGACAATATTGGAAAAATGTTGGTGCCTCGTGTGCTACGTTGATTTACTAAATGAAATCTTTTTTTAACATTTAAACTGGAGCGTTGATTATTATTATCAATCATGGTTATTAGCCCCCGACAAAAAAGAGGGGTGTTATAAGTTTGACGTGTCTGTCCGTGTATCTGTGTGTCGGTCTGTGGCATTTTAACTCCTAAACGAATAGACCGATTTTGATTTTTTTGTAAGCTGACGTGATTAGAATGGTTCTTAGCTATAGTTTATGAAGATCAGTTCAGGCGTTTGATGACTATCAGCACATTTTCTACATGATAAAATGGTTTTCTAACTTAATATCACAGATCCGATCGATTTGAAATTTGCGGTACTGTTCAGTGACATACTAACCTTGAGCTGATCCTATACCATCAAAAAGTCTGCGGGATGCTTAATTCTTCAGAAACTTACAACGGATATAGCGTGTTTGGGCTCTTATGAATAGTCTCAATGATATGGTGTTAGATAGATGATTAACGAGGTCGAGGGTTACTATATTTTTTATTTATTGATTATTTTGAATTAAACGTGTTTAGAAAATGTAACTTATAGATTCGATTCAAAATTATAAAAGGATTCAGTTCGAAACGTTCATTAGGAACGTTGATCATTCGAACTGAAAATTTTAATCTAGCGACCAGCTCCCTTATTCTCAACTGGCGGATCACAGATTTGAATGGAAAAGTCACATCCCGTCTCGCTTTGACGCACTGTGATAAAAAGTGACAGGTGTAGAGTTGCCGATATTCGACTCCATTCCGACAGTTCAGAATAAGGGGCTGACGACTTTTAAGAGACAGGACAAAACTACATTGGACAACGGAATAAAGAGATACAGAAAACCGACGCCTTTGTTATAGCGGGAAATGCCAACAACGTTTAGAGTTAGACAATGTCGCGAGATTCGCGACGAATGGAGGCAACGGTTGTCAAAAATAAACAATAAAAAAAATTATGCCTGACGATCCTATTTTATGTGGGGATCAAACGACTCTATGAAACCATTGAAGATTTGTACGAAAAACGATAAATCAACTCGAAATATTCTTTATTGCCTAACGATCCTATTTCTTGTTCTGGTAAAAACACTGAAATTTCAGCACAGAAACAACGGTAAGTCACAACACCGGCTTCACACGCAGACCTAATGTTCTACAACATTAGAACTAAAAATAATTAAACCATTTTTAAACATGAATTTTTAAGCAAAAATAGGTGATCTACGAAATAAATTACTCAAAGAATACCTATTTCAAGTTGATTTTTCGTTTTTCCGTACAAAATGTATGAGAAAAGTTTTTGGCGATTTCTTTCATTGCTTTACTTACCTTATATGGTCCCATAGAGTCTTTCTAATCCCTCATGAAATAGGATGGACTGACTGTACATTTTTTCCAAAATCTGTGAATGCAGTTCACAATATCTTAAAAAGTTATGAATGGTCTCCTAGGACCGTTTTCCTGATACTTTAAAGGTTAAGGTACCTGCCCTTACTGTCCCGTTGCAAAAATCCAACCTGTGTAGAATGACTTGGCATTGGCAATCGCACATATCGCACTCGTATGTTTATTGCTCAAACTGCATGTCATTAGGGTTAGCACTTGGTGCATGGGAATTATTTTTAATAGTTGACGATTAAATGACTTCCGACATTCAAAAACAAAGACATTTTGAAAATCAGTCATTTTGGGAAAAGGTGATTTTAGGATTTGTTCTATTGGAGATTTTCTACAATATAAAAATCTGTCCTAACAGACCGGAAGCGTCGAAGTCAACTAATTTTTATTTGGTAACAATTTATGACAAAGTTGTTAGAGAGACGTTTCGCATGGATAGGTAGTGGTGGAGCATCAAACCTAATTCGCTTGGCAATCTAGAGCTATTTGAGAACTGTAAAATGTGTTTCTCCATGGTTTTGAAATAGAAAAGTCGGTGGAAATCGTGTTCTATGGACAACTCCTGGACAATGACTAAAATAACCAAATTGGTTTATTTAACATTAGGTATATCTCAAACTTTTATGTAGTATATGAACTGCGTTGCGAGACTTGCAACTTTTTACATGTAATGTTTTTGATTAGATTATTACCTGACTTTCAATTCATTGTTCCAGTGGCGTTTGTGTTGGTATGCGCTAACATTAGTCCTGGGCGGTTTGCGATGCGAGAGGTTTACTATCGGCTACATCACCGGCTCGCAGCGGCGGCCAGGGGACTACACCTACCAGAAACCAGGCAGAGTTATTTCAGGTAAGCATAATGTTTATCAAATGATTAAATCATAAGTTAATCAGACCTAAATTACATATTATTAGAAGCAATTTCAGCTTTTTGACACAAAACTTTTTCAACAAGCAGAAAAGCCCAAGATACCACAGATTACAAAACTCTATCACTCACTTATCACAGCGCTGCCAGAGATCCATCTTCAATGACGTGTTGGTCCGTACGCGCTCCCAATTCCACCTCAGACGATTACTGACTTTTTTTATTTTATTTCTTAGAGCTTATTTCTGAGGTCAGAAGTTGAAGTACCCTTATCACTACACTAGCCACGACAAACCTGTCACTCCTTGCTGTAGTTACACACTTGCGTGCGACCTTGCCCTCCGCGTCTTGTATACTGTCCAATCTGCCTATATCGCTTTTGACATTACAAAAAACAACAGATTTTGAAACTTGCAGTGTTTCGGCTACTTCCCTGTTTGTGTAACCATTTTCAATTAAAGTTAAAAAGATTCACAATAAAATTCAGTTTAAGCGTTTTTAAAGTAAAAAAACGCACACTAACAAAAAGTCCAAAGATACTTTTAGGAAAATCAATTGTAGCTGAACAAAACAAATGAATTCGAAGACAAAAAATGTTTGAAGTGGTTGTCTTTTCAACTTCATAGGTACTGTTCATTCCTACATTGATATTAGTGGGCTGTACGTTAACAAAATTTTCATAAAAATAAACAATCCTATTTTTAACGTTCTTCTAACTTAGGTATATAAACACAAATCAAGGCTTTTCAGTTTATTTTTGTATGTATCGAGAATATTATTTCAATTAAGCAATTTCTGCCCTCTCGCACATTTTGAATGGCTCCTAAGAGCTTTGCAATGTCGATAAAATTTCCATTAGCGCGGCATTCTTGAGCCAATGATGAAACTTAGTCCTTACACATTTCAGCCCGTGAAGTTTGTTCTACAGAACTAGCTAAGTTGTAGAAGATTGTATGTAACGTACTTCAGCGATAATACTTTAAATAAATATTGGAAGTTTTTTGGAACTGACTATTTCTATTGGCCGCTTTTGGTCCAAAGTTATGTTGTAAACAGAAAAGGAGGAGGGAATCTTGCTGAGTTCAAGCCTTAGGGGTGAATCGCCCCTGGAGGATTTCTAAGCGACAGGCATCAACGCCCGGGGAGGCATTTCGCTGTTGTTTAGACTTTGCAGGATTCTCGAGCCAAGAGGGACACTGGGAAAGTGCAAGTCGTACTCGCGCACTGAGGAAAATGTAGGATATCGTATCTACAGAAATACGATCCAAAATCATCTAGATAGTCATCATCAACATATACCTACTATTTCCCACTTTTTAGGCACGGGCATGAAATGATTATACATAACAAATATTATAACAACACTAGTCCAGACACATTTCGGGCCCAATATATTTCCTGAAGAGATACCTCAGACCTCAGTCACATAATGTAATTAATTGACTCTCAAGCGTATCTAGTATAATAACGACTAGTACTTATACGATATTTTATAGATATTTTCTTTAATATAGGTACAGTTGTATTTTTTGTAGTACTATAAATGTCTAAATATCCAGTATCGGACTCGGAGGATTAACCTCCGGAAGGATAGAATTTTGGTAAAATACTTATAGAAAATGTCTCACTAACATTTTAAAGTTTCGAAGCACTGTGAAAATAGTTAATGTAATATTTTGGCTTAGACAATGGAACTTGCGACAGCTTAGTTAGCTGCCAAGAGTTCGGTCGGTAGTTCGTGGCGATTAATCGCTGGCAACACTTGGCAGAGCGAACTGAATTAAATCATTTAGTCCATATTATATGTCAAGATTATGTAACTGCATGCATGAGATATCCATAAAAAGTAATAAAACTTAAATAATACTATATCCACAAGTATCATATGTTATATAACACATTTGCTACTGCACTGTATCGAAATAACCGATAGATGTCTTTACATAACATAATGAGTTTTTAAATTATCTTGCGCTATTTATCGATTAAGATAATTTACAGATAAGTTTAATTTTATTCGATCGTGGTTTATCTTAACCAGTTGTTTATTTGGGATGTAGAGTATGGGTATTTCTTACTGTAGTCGCTTTATTAGGATTACTATCTCGATAGTCAAGCTATGCGGTTCTCTAAAGTCAGCTGCCATAAATTCAGGGCTATCATACTTTTGGCGTTTGTTTGACAACCGTTGGCGACACCAGCGTTCCGACGTCGAGCACGGCGTGAACCGGAACTAAAAAGTGGTTGATTTTTATATCTTTATGTAAAAAAACTATCAAATATTGAATGAAGTTATTACGATAAAATTTTAACACAACAAAAAAGAAATAAAATAATATCGATTGTACTTCATGTCGTATAACCAAAACAGAGGCAATCGTACACAGCCAAGAGACCGACGCGACGTAGAGATTAGTGAATATGGATTCACGCAGCGCAGTGCGCAAACGTCAAAACCAATAGCAGCTCGTCGTCTTTGTCAGACGTCAAGCTCGATGTCGAATATCTTTGTTTGTGAATCACACTGCAGATAGCTATAGACAGTGGGGGTGATCCCGTGTCGCCCAGTTTTTTAATACGACAAGGGTGACAAACAAGCACGCCAGATGGTAAGTGGTTAGGTTACTGTAGCGCAAGTATGTCCAACGTGCTACAAAAGTCTACAACGCTGTGCTGACTCTGCGTTGGACATCATTCACGCATTGCCTACCGTCCTTTATGACTCGAGCGGCCCGGAGACTCTAAGCGTCAGTGGGACATCTCCCCCGGAGGTGATACCAGGCGCTTAGAAATCCTCCAGAGGCGAATTCGCTCCTCAAGGCTATAGGACTCACTGAGGTTTTTGCCTCCTTAAATTCTCGGTAAAAAGTAAGAAAGCGTCATTTTGACAGCAAAGGAGTCAAGTCCACCTGCTCCCTTGTGTTGGGAGCAGGTGTTAATGAGCTCTGGAGACCTTACTCAAGCAAGAGCAAACTGATGCAACGTTCTGTTAGGTGGAGGTCATCACCAGCCTAAATACGTCCCACTGCCTTCCTACATGGGGACCATAACACCACCACGCAGGCCTACAATACATGGCACTACAATACATGAGGACTTTGGGCCATAACAACACTACGCTGGCCCAACACCGGTTGGTGGGTTAAATCGGTTGCAGTAACAACCGGGACCAAGAAGCACGGTGGAGCTCGACATTACAAATTTAGATTGACCCATTTCGGGTTTTTTTAAGTTGCTTTATTTTGCAACCGAAATCAGAGCGCTCAAACCATTACGCCACCCAACTTCTTAACGCCTTCGAGTTCCTCTCTACTACAGTCGCGTGCTCAAAACTTGAGTGGAAAAGACCACTTTGCCCTTTTTTAAAGGGGAAAAAATTCAGTTGCGCATTCCCAGCATCTTGGGGTAATGCAGGGACACCTGAGTGTACTGGGGCTCCTCTGCCTAAGATGTTATGGTTGAGCCTATTGAAATACGACTAAAATAACCCCTTACTTCTCGAATACACAGATCGGGCGATAGTTATTTAGATTTCTATGCCCTGCCCCTCTTAAGTCTTTCTAGTTATTGCTTTCATTTCATATCATAATAAAACATCTTACTATATTCACATATTGTGCTACAAAACATGGTCATATTATATCCTCTCTCTCCGAACTCTTACAATATGTGTTATCGTAAAAAGTCTTATTACGGCGGAATTTTTTTATACAACTAGATGACAAACAAGCTGACGGCCCACCTGGTGGTAAGCAGTTACCGCCGCCTATAGACAACTTTTTTTTTTCGGGGAGGAATCCGCTTACGGACCTACCTGCCGCTGGCTAAGCGACGGGCGTGTGTGGGGGTCGCCCAGTGCCTGATCGTATTGGCACTGGGAATACCCACTAAAACTCCCCGGTAACTCCATTGCCCTTCACGGGGGTATCCTGGGCTCTGCCGAAGCAATTTCACCAACTCACCCCCAGGCATCCCGGCCTTGCGGCCAGGTTTCGCGCCGAAGGAGATTACCGAGAGTTACTTGGGTAATCCCAGACGTGGCGGCCTGTGCAATGCATGCGCGGGGGCCACCCACGCACGCGGCCGCGCCTAGGGCGCAGGAAGACGAGCGCGCCTATAGACACCTACAATAACAAGGAAAAATTACTTTGATTGATATTGCAGGTGCGTTGTGCATTCTGTGGCCTTTCAAGTTTAAATCAAGGCCTGTTGAGAAGGTTTTTTTATTTTCGTGTTTTATTCTTATTTGGTTATCCGTAAGTCCAGTCCGTATTATGACTTTTTACGTTATTGTGAGAGATCCATTATAAAAAGTTCCATGTAATCATAGATGTAATAACATAATATCGTATTTGATGTAATTTATGTTTTTCTCGTATCAGATAGTTGGGATAATCATGATTGACTTAGTTAGTTCCGTTACCCCTTAGCAGTATTACAGAACCCTTAAATCGACTATATTAAAAACCAAATCAAGTTTGGTGTTGTCACCAGAGAATACTTAAAATCGTTAAGAAAGTTTTAGTATTAAGATAAACCAAATATTGGTGTTAAATTAGTAATTTTTTGTTTTATACAACTAGATGACAAACAAGCTGACGGCCCACCTGGTGGTAAGCGGTTACCGCCGCCTATAGACACCTGCAATAACAAGGAAAAGCACTTGATATTGCAGGTGCGTTGTCATCCTGAGGCCTAAGATGAAATGCCGTCCATGCCCAGTAATTACACTGGCTACCTTAAGTACTTATCAAATATTTTATATTATATTTATATATTAATAAAGTACTTATCTATAACAAAATTTTAGTTCAATGCTCCTCTTTCGGACCAATCTAAAAAGAAGAGGATAGGAAGATGACAATCTTATATTTTTAAAGAAGGAAACCTTACATTTTTAAAGTAGCAAGTTGAATAGACTTTAGCCATATCTGAAAGCTCGGAGGAGCTCGGTGGCGTAGTGGTTTGAACGCTCTGGTTTTGATCACGGAAACAAAGCAACTTTCGCCATGGTCAATCCTGGGATGGGTCAATCAAAGTTTGTTATCTCGAGCTCCTCCGTGCTTCGGAAGGCACGTTAAACCGTTGGTCCCGGTTGTTCCTGCAACCGCTTTAACCCACAAACCCGCATTGGGCCAGCGTGGTGGTGTTATGGCCCAAACTCCTCATGTGTTTCTCCCGTGTAGGAAGGCCTGTGTCTAGCAGTGGTACGTATATAGGCGGTTGATGATGATGATGATGATATCCGAAAGTTCTTTGTATCGGTACATATCATTAAACAATGAATCACTTCATTTTTATTGCATTTGTGTCTTTTACAGGAGCAATATCAATGGCAGTAGACGAGGTGAACGAAAAGTTGTTGGGCCCCATGGGTCACTCACTGGACTTCGTAGTGGCAGAGACATATGGGCAAGAAGAAGTATCAATCAAACAGGTAGGTAATATTTGTTTGATATACTTACTTAATTATTTCAGTACCAGTCAAACAGAAAAAAAACAAAAAATGCTTAAGGTGGCAGAACAAAGCAATACAATTTTTGGGAATAAATATATATTATGAAAAAATATATAAGTATTTTTGTTTGATATAACAATAAACGTCAAACGATTAAATCAATCTATCAATCAAATCAAAAAATATCTAAACGAGAGAAATTTTATGTTCTGGGGTGGGAATCGAACCTGTAGCCTTTCATAATCTCGGAGACTAAAGACAAAGACAAAGACTTTTATTTTACATGAAATATGGTACATAAGTATAAATATAAATTAAGGTTAGAATCACTTGATATTCATTATTAGAAATCCTTTTATTTCTTTTAACAAAGTATTCTTTCTCTGCTCTAACCATCTGAGCTACAAGGACTTGGGATAACCCTATGAAATTGTGAAAGGTCGCGGGTTTGGCCCGTGCCCCAGGACATGAAATTTTTATAGTTTAAATATTATTCTCAGTACCTTTACAGGGTGGTGACGTCAATACGACAATAAATTAAAACATGGGCTATATTAGTTCAATTCTTTTGCAGCTTTCGAATACTTGCGTCTTATTCATTTGATCATTTAATAATAATATTAATATTCATACACTCACACCTATTATCTAGCTCAAAGTAAGCATCATTAAGAGCTTGTGTTATGGATTCTAGATAACGGAGAATAATGATAATAATATAATATGTATATAAATATTAGAAATATACTAAATAAACATATAAACATCCATGACTCGTAAACAAATGCTCGTACTCATCATACAAACATTTATTCCTACCGGGATTCGAACCCGGGACCTCTTGACCGAGTGGCCTGGGGTACAGACCACTCGGCCAGCCGGTCGTCATTTGATAATTTCATTGACATATGTATGCGGATGATTCAGAAAAGTGAGTGGTCATACTGATGGGACAAATTAGTATGACCACCAGGAAACGGCGGAAATAATATTGCATTGGCTGCATTATTTGATAGAAATTTTATAGCTCATGTTTTAATTTATTGTCGTATTGTCACCACCATCCTGTATATATATTTTTAAACATTTATAATATTTTTAAAAATAAAGTTGGGTAATTAACTTTATTTTATCCCTCGACGTTTCGATTACTCTACAGCGATAGTGGTCACGGGACGTGGTTTTATTTAAATGTTATGTCAAATAATTGAGCTACATAAAAAGTTGCTCTTCCGTCTTATTATTATTAGTACATATTCATAAATAAATTATCATTTTTCCAAAGCGTATATTGAAAATATTGAAAAAGTAAAGAAAATATTGTCAAAATATTAAATTTTCGTGGCAGTTCCCAGCACTTGCATCACTTAACTCTTGCAAACCAAAAACTTTTAAGTCTGAATGACAGACTTAAACAATTTGACATTACTTCCTTGTATGAAAAATTTAAAATTTTAAGTAACCCGCCGGCGTTATTACCTAATTGTCTAACATCATCAAATTGAGACTATTCTTAAGAGCCTAAACACTATATATCTGCTGTAAGTTTCTGAAGAACTAAGCATCCCGCGGCCTATTTGATAATGCAGGATCAACTCAAGGTTAGCGTGTCTTGAAAATACCGAAGTAACAGTTAACTAACTTTCAAATCAGTCGCATCTGTAAAAGTTAGTAAAACCCTTTTTTTTCAAGTAGGAAATAAGTTGATTGTCATCAAAAGCCTGAACTGATCTTAATAAATTATAGCTAAGAACCATCCTGATCACGTCAGCTTACAAACAAAATAAACCTAATCAAAATCGGTCT
The DNA here is from genome assembly GCA_947347705.1 of Nymphula nitidulata. NCBI lineage: Eukaryota > Metazoa > Arthropoda > Insecta > Lepidoptera > Crambidae > Nymphula > Nymphula nitidulata. Next base: position 14,909,737 of record OX374621.1, on the reverse strand, counting down.
ATTCGTTTAGGAGCTACAATGCCACAGACACTCGGACAGATACACAGACGGACACGTCAAACTTATAACAATTCATTTTGCATCGGGGGTTAAAAATTGTAAACCAAGACGGTCTGATAGAACCACGTTGCTATCTAAAATTTATTTTATTACTAAAGTGGCTTCTCGCTTGCTCCACTCGTAATGAACAAATGTTTATACTTCATACCACCAGTGCGATACAAAAGTTATACTCGTAACGGTTTTGTCTGTCATTCAATCATTTTATACGGCAAAATATAAAATTGAAAACTTTAAGTAACCCCCAGCTATTAATCTGTGCCCCCAGCCTCAATAATCATCTATCTAACATCATCTCATTTGAGACTATTCTTTTAAGCCCAAACACGCTATATCTGCTGACTTTGCTATAAGTTACTGAAGAATAAGCAACTCGCAGACTTTTTGATGGTAAAGGATCAGCTCAAGGTCAGTATGTCATAAGAATGTCACCGAAGTGACAGTACACCAAGTTTCAAATTAATTGGATCTATAAAAGTTAGTAAAAACTTTTTATCACGTAGAAAATGAGCTGACAGTCATCAAACGCCTGAACTGATCTTCATAAATTATAGATAAGAACCATCCTAGTCACGTCAGCTTTCAAACAAAAAAAAAACAAATCAAAATCGGTCCATTCGTGCTACGATGCCACAGACAGACAGACACGTCAAACTTATAACACCCCTCTTTTTGTCGGGGGTTAAAAATGATTAATGACATTGATTTCTAATATCTCTCTAAATTGTTTAAAGCGGAAATTAATGGAAAGATTGTGCACGAATATGAATAAATAACATGCTCCAAAATGTTACGCTTTCAAGGCTAATATACTACTATGACTACTAAGCAATCAGACAGTTCTCCAAATGACTTTCTTTAAATATAAATTTAGAGCTTCTTATTTTACCTTCCTTTTTTAAGACATTTCTATGATGTAATAAAACTTTCGCTGGATTATTTTATAGAAATATTTTAGAATTATTACTTGATGTATTTGAAAATTGCATTTTTTTTCTATGAACTAATTACAGCCCATGTTTTAATTTATTTTCGTATTGTGTCACCAGCCTGTATAATATTTCCATAATAATATCTTTTTCCTTCATTAAAGTACAATACGTAGGTAGAATATCCGCTTGTTGACTAAATTTTAGGTACTTTTTTGTATTTTCTTATCGCCTGTACTTATCGCCTATTACTATTTTAGGACTGTTTGTACCATATGAAAGAAAAAAAAGAAAATAAACGAAAGTCATTTCAGTTAATGAGAACTTAAGCGTTAAGCTACCAAAGTTAGTTGAGTCTTGCTTTCATGCTAACTCTATAAAGGTTATACATAGACACAACTTAAATTGGAATAACTCCAAAGCTGTTTTCTATTTTCAAACAGCTTCAGAACTTTAGCTTTAATGTGTTTTCATTACATCAAGATTTTTAGCCCCGACGAAAAAAGGGGGGTGCCTGTCTGTGCATCGCGTATCTTATCAATAGATTTTGATTCAGTTTTTTTTTATTGAACGACGTGTCGAGACGGTTCTTACTTTGCCTATAATTTATAAAGATCTGTTCAGACGTTTGATGACATCTGCCTGTTGATTCTGTAACAAAACTCGCACCTCACTTCGCAAGTCACTTCGAATTCAACTGTCAAATAGAGCAAATTTTCATACATTTTTTGCTCTATTTGACAGTTGAATTCGAAGTGACTTGCGAAGTGAGGTGCGAGATTCGTTACAGAATCGCACCCCAGATCATATTTTCATACTTGATAAATATAGTTTACTGTTACTTTTTCCTGTAAATAATAGTTCAGGTACTCTATTTACGCTAAAGCTGATTAAAGATTACACCTACCTTATTATTGACTTTACAAACAAACTTTGGCATTAAAATTAACACAATAATTTTGTGTGTAAAGTATCGTATTGTCAATACCTAGCATATCAATAAAGGCTTACTTACTTTTCATAATTTCTATATTATTTCGTGATATTGCGATGCATTAGGCCCTGCCTGGGTCTTGTGATGTTGTCCTCCTGTTGAAATGGAAAATAGTTATACTAAATAGTTACACTTAGTAGGTATATATGATGTGTTAAAATGTTAATCTATTCCAAAAATAGCAACTCATTTGCATCTCAGCAAAAACCCATTTATACCAAACATTTTCAGATAAGACTATCGTGAGTAAAAGCTTTTATAGCATCTCATGCCCAAAGTTTACAATGGCCATCAATCAACAGGGAACGGCTACCTAATCGCAATCTGCACAAGATCAAAACAAACCGTTATCTAAATTCTGAGCCGTTATCTCACAGACGCGATTCAAAAGCAAACAGCATGATTGTGAAATTTTCTAAAAAAATAACGTTTCATCACTTCTGTATTATTTTTGTTTTTGGTATTTTATTTGTTTCCATCAAACTCAGCGACGCTGAAGTGGTTTATAGTATTACTATTTCGGTTTTCGTGTGAAGGCCGACATGTATCGAGCAAAATATATATTTACTAACAAATTCATTTACATTGTAAGTACATTATACAGAGCGTCCCACGGCTTATGATTCAAGGGGAGAGTACTCTAAATACTGGTAGATAAAATTTTACTGAAAGCAGACTTATATTTAATTTTCAAAACATTATTAACTATATTTAAAGATTTTAAAGAAGTCGCCTGCCGGAAATCAAACCCGCTAAATTTGCAAAAACCATACTTACTGTTTTTTATGAGGAATACCTACTATCGAAATGTCAACCGTAGGGACTATTCAATAAGGATATTATATTTATATGCTTGTTATTAGTTAATACTTTGAAATGATAATACCAATTGTTAGAAGTATGAAAAAAATTGTGAAACGTCGAAGTATAAATGAAATTTTCAAATAAATATTAAATTTACAAAAATACGTCGTCGTTATTATTCATTGTCATAAGTAAGATTTTTGTTTGTATTGTATACCTACTGTTTAAAATTTTGCCTATAAAATTATTATTCAGCTTTTGATCAAAAAACAAGTGAATAAAAATTTTTGAACAAAAATTAAAACCGACTTCAAAAAACTGACGGTGTTTCACGTTCTATTCTTTCTGGAAACAACTTAGCACCAACTCCAAAAAATATGTTTCTAGGTGATGAGTACCTACTTAAATTAATTTATTTTATCAATTTCAGTTTCATGAAGTCAGTTTTAATTTTTATTTAAATTTTTTTTCCACAATTTTACTTGTTTCCTACTATCGTATCGTTTCACTAAAAAGTCAAAGTCATTGGAAAGTAAAAATCCGCAATTTTGCATACGTAGAAGGCTTTCTCATTTCAGTTTTTTTTTACTTAAAAACCAAACCACCCAACTGATTTTTTTTTTTAAAATATGGGACCAAATGGCAACTATTCCGCACCGAACAAAAAAAAGAATCACGTAAATCGGATCAGAAATCTCGGCGTAATCGATGTTCATACATAAAAAGAAAGAAAAAGATACCAACCAAATTGAGAACCACCTCGTTTTTGAAGTCGGTTAAAAATGGATACTAAGTAGGTATAAAGATTATACATACTTAGTGCTAAAACTTTTTAAGATATTAAAGCTGACGCGTATTGAGGATATTTGATATGCAGAATATCATTGAGATATGTGTTATGTGTGTGTCTATCTTCATCACATCACCAGCCATCTGTCGAGCGTTCGCAGCCATAAACAGGTTGCACTCCAAAAATATCGACGAGAGATATGCGTTAACCAGTACATCCCGATGACCTGTTTGGGATGTTGCCTAAGTTTTAATATGGCGCTATTTTTCACAAATTCGAAATATAGACGCTACTGTTACCCATAAAAACAATTCAAACTTGAAAAATATGGAATATTGTTGAATTTGTACTGTTTAGAAAATTAAAAAAATGACCATATTTTTTTTTCAAAATTTATCAAAAATTTTAATGATATTAGTGTTAAGTTCAAGTAAAACACGTTTTTAACTATTAAACATATATTGAGCTAAGGAGCACACACTATATGAATATGTGGCATAATATGAATCTACCTGCACTTAGCTAATCTTATTCTGACAACAAGATTTAACAAGTACCTACATATGTTTATACACAACATACCTTTCCCCCAAGTATGTCAAATACATATTAAATAAACATATTTTTAATTATTAAAATAACATCATAACCTTACATTACAATATACCCAAACTACAATCAACCAGCTACTGACAATTAAATCATATTGTAACATAAAACATATTACTAATATAACATCTAATATAAATATTATTACTCTACATACATTATTTTTTTGACGACCGGCTGGCTGAGTGGTCTGTGCCCCAGGCTACTCGTTCAAGAGGTCCCGGGTTCGAATCCCGGTAGGAACAAATGTTTGTATGATGAGTACGAGCATTTGTTTACGAGTCATGGATGTTTATATGTTTATTTAGTATATTTCTAATATTTATATACATATTAATATCATTATTTCTCCGCTATCCAGTATCCATAACACAAGCTCCCAATGATGCTTACTTTGGGCTAGATAATAGGTGTGAGTGTATAATAGTACATTATGGTACAAGTGTGTAATGTTGGTGATTACCGCTGAGGCGCATTGAGGCCCGAGCCGTCAGGCGAGGGTCTTAAGGAGCCGAGGACGGTAATCATCAATACACACGTGTATCATACAACGTTTTTCAACACACTTCTGAATAAAATAATACTTAAATAAAAAACCATTTTACATAGTAGATAAAAAGTTTATTTAGAGAAACAATTAGTAAATGTGCAGTTAGTAAAATTATAATTAACTATTTTTGATGATATAGCGGTCTCATCAGATAGATTATTTACTGAAATACTTTCATGTTCTATTGTTATTTGTGATGGTTCATTATTCGTGTAGGTAGGTGAAATCCAATCATTGGATGTACTTGGTATTTCGCTAGTAGGATGCGTCTCAGAATCAAGTTTAATTCTTTTTGTGATTTTCGCACAAATTTCCTTCTTGTTTTGTATGGAATCTTCTACGTATGATTCTGCTACATTGCTAGATCGCCACCCGCCATGTCGCTTCAAAGTCATTATATCAGCTCCTGAATTTGCCAGCAATGTAGCTGAAGTTCTTCTGAAACTATGTCCAGTGTAGCTCTCAGCATCTACTAAACCCAAAAACTTAGCGATTTCTTTAGGCATATAACCAAATTTGTTTATACCTATAGGCTGACAGGTACATTTACCATTCTGGTAATTTAGAAAGAAACGGTCATTTTTTGTTTTTGGTGAACGCAAACTTTCATACTTCTTAACAATATCATAGAATGGACCGTGTATGGTGAATGACCTAGGTATTTTATTTTTCGTGATAGGTATCTTCACTAAAAGCATCTGGCCATGGTTTTCTATATCTTTTACAGTTATATTTGTTAATTCTTGTATCCTACAGGCACCAGTTACACCAAATATTAAAGCAACCTGAAACAAAAGAAACAATAATTAAAGTCAACAAGCTGCTATTAAATATTTAATTAAAATTAATTTAACTAACCTTTGTAGCCAAATATTGGTTATCTGGAGCATCTTTAATAAATTTTTCAATATCGTCAGATGATAAAACCTTTGATTTTTTGCTTCTAAATCCATCAGATAGTCTCTTTAGATAAGCTGACAAATTCGAGTATGTTTTTAAGTCCACTCCATTCTTTGTTCGGACTGTACTTTTTAACATTGAGTAAATACACCACAAAGAGCTAGGTTTGTACTTAGAAGATAATTCTTTAAAGTACGCCATGAACACATTTTCTGAAAAAGACTGCGTATTCTTGTTGTTCTGCCATTGTATGAAATTTTGGTACGCTAATAGATATTTTTCCTTTGAGTTTTCTGGTAGTAAACTTTCCATAACGTTCTGGGCTTCACATCTTATATCGGGCGGTGTACAACATAAATCATTTTCTTCATAAATTGTATTTGCAGACATCTTAATTAATAACTAACTAAATAACTTCAAAAGAGAAAACGAGACGAGTTGTGAAAAATGTTTCGTAATGGCGGGAAAAATTAATCAGTTTTCCTATGCGCGCGCATCGGCCATAGACTAAAAAATGAGGTTTCTTTTTTTTGGGCTTTTCGCGGATAGCTTTTTAGCGCAAATGTAAGCGTAACTCAACCAATAATATTAAAGAAAGAAAGAAAGAAAGAAAAATATTTTTATTTGACATGCACATAACAAACAACAACAAGAAGCTTAAACAATAAAAAAAAAAAAAAATAGACAAATACAAACAGTTTATACTTGACAATAAGTGCAGTCAACAAGGCCCTATCTCAGCATAAAACTTTTGCGACATTATAAAAAACGTCGCAGAAGCGCTGTTATTATGATAGGGCCTTGGGCGTGACTTTGGATTTTAAACTACATATACTTACACATATACATAAATACAAAAAAATACATATACTTACACATATACATATAGATAAGTGACATAAACTCAATCACATCAGACATGGCTGTATGGGCATTAGTTCCTTTTGCCTTCCCATTACAGGGAGATTTAACAACAAAAAAAGAAAAAAAATATATATTGGCAATTTTAATTATTAAAAAAAAAACTATTACTCACTAGTGAATAATAGTAATGAAAAAGTCACAGTTTGATTATAGGTGTCATTATGTGCCTAATTGCCATGGGATTAGAGCCACTTTATGAGGAAGTGTGTTGAAAATATTATTATTATATTATATATTTACAATCATCAGATCGGTCATAGGGTAACTTATTATGCATTTTTAATTTATTCCTAACTTTACCTCCTGAGTACCCTGGCTCAACTTCTACAGGTATTCCTAACATTTCCGCCCATTTATCTGGACTAGGTAACTCTATAATTTCCTCCTCCGTGATGTCCTCTATTTCATTAGACTGTCCCAAATCATTTCCAACTTCTTCATTTTCTATTTCTACACTCTTCTCTCTCTCTTCATCCTCTTGCTCCCCTTCTGCGTTTAAACCTCGATGTTGGACTAGTTGATCAATGTGTCTGCTAATTATAGTTCCATCATCAGTAGCCACCCGATAACTAGAAGGGCCTTCTCTATTGACTACTGTCCCCGGCAGCCATCTTGGCCCACTTCCAAAGTTTCTGTACATGACAGTTTGCCCCACATCAGTCTCTCTGTGTTTTCTTTTACTATTTCTTATAATCTGTTGTTCTCTCTTTTGACGCTCCTGGTTATTTGGATGGATGGTATCAAGTAAGGTTCGTAGTCGTCTATTCATCAGAAGCTCAGCAGGACTTTTATTAGTTCCAGCACAAGGATTTGTGCGTAGACCTAACAATAAGTTTGGCATTTTTACTTCCCATGGCATCTCATCCATTTTACGGAATTTGTCTTTTACTGTCTGCACCATTCTTTCAGCCAATCCATTAGTTGACGGATGATATGGCGCTGTTGTAACTTGCCAAATTTTATTAGCCGCTAAAAATTGTTTCATTTCTGTTGAAACAAATGGTGTTCCATTATCAGAAACAATGGTTTCGCAGATCCCATGAGTTGCAAATAAAACTCTAAGATAGTGAATAACGGTCGCTGAGGTCATATTACTAACCAGAAAAACTTCGGGCCATCTTGAATAGGCGTCAACAATAATAAGAAAAATTTTTCCTTGAAAAGGCCCCGCAAAGTCTATGTTAATCCGGGACCATGGTTTGGTCGGAGTGATCCACTCATATGTAGTTTTAGTTGGCATGTGACGATTTTCCAGACACTTGTTACAGTTTAGTATCATCGCTTCAATGTCATTATTCAATTTTTTGGTGCATATAAATAAGTTTTTTTTTTTAAAAATATCTGTTGTAATTTACTGTATGTGTAATGCACTAAATAAATTGTTTTTCATTCATTCATTCATTCAATTGTGGCCACCATACATAACTTCTCGCCAGAGCCTTAGTTTGTACGACTCCGCTGTGAGTCTTGTGTAATGCACCTAGTACTATCTCGCGCAGTGACGGCGGCACCACCACGCGATACCCTAGGAGAATACATGGTTGAGCGGAGCGATGGCTGGCACATGCGTCATACTTGTGAACAGGTGCCACTAGTGGAAATGGTCATCTCTAAGCTTCCTTGATTTTGTAATAATTTACCTACATATTCATCAATAGTATCATTTTTGAGGGATTTTTGAGGTATATGGCATTATAGGATATTATATATAAAACAATACAATTATTATTGTAATGACGTGCTCAGACAAGTGTTTAAAATTAATGAAAGATGTTTAGCTTTATTAGGTCTTTGTATATTAATTGTTGACCTTTGTGTATTGTAATACCTATATTGTGAAGGTGCATTGTCGGACAGCCTTTAATTACAGTAAATATTCTTATCATCAGGTACTTATTGGTACTTTAATATACCTTTTTTATACTCTGTGCGACACTGCGCTGCTAAATACTATTACTGTGTAATTAAACATTGTAACTTAATGATTGAAAAGAGTGACTACACGAGTTTGTTGCCGGAATCTTCTCGGTAGTTCAACTTTTGGAACCGGTGTAAATTCAGACAGACTGACAGACAGACTGACTGACAGACAGACTGACTGACGGACAGACAGACAGACTGACTGACGGACAGACGGACCGACAGACAGACCGATAGACAGACTGACATAACATTCTTAGCTTACGTAGATGCAGATAAGACAGAGAGACAAACATTATGAAATTGTTAGTTAGTTAATATTATTTTTATGTGATAGACTTAAGGGTTTTTTTGTTGACGATTCAAAAGTGCTTCTTGGGGGGCCTAATTGGGGTGTTGCCTAAGTTTGAATATGGCGGTATTTTTCACTAATTCGGAAAATATACGCTCCTATTACCCATAAAAACAATTCAATCTTAAAAGATATGCAATATTGTTGAAGTTGTGCTGTTTAGAAAATTAATAAATATGCTAATTATTTTTCACAAAATTTATCAAAATTTTTAATGAAATTGGATTGCTAACATCAATTAAAACAACTATTATTATGATGACTATAAAGCAAAACATACATATTACATAGTTATTATTAATTTTGTCAGTATGCCCATACATTTCTTAGTAATATAGGAACGTGTGACGTCATCTGTTCCGTAGATTTTCTATGGAGCGTTTTCGGACGATGCGCCGCAACACATCGAACATACCGCTATATCTGTGTAACTATTGATCCTAGGCATACTGTTTCTTTTGCAATATTTCTTATTGAGTTATATACTTCTTATTTATGAAATAAAAAAAAAGTAGTCAACTACCCTATTGAATAAAGATATTTTCATTTTCATTTTCATTTTACATTCCTCGTGGTGAGATAGCTCATTACGATGCAACCAGTAAGGCCGTAGATGTTTGTCCGTAACTTTCTCTGGCCAACCACTCAGTATATAATGCATAACTGTTGATAACACCTTATCACGCTTTGTAGCTAAAATTATTTGATCTACGTCTATTGGAAAATCGTCAGGCGTCTCAGCCATAAGTAAAATGTCATATAATTGAATTTCTGGTTGTTCGGGGACCGATTGTGGCAATCGGCTCAAACCATCAGCATGACCAATTTGTTTACCGGGTTTGTATACAATGTCGTAATTATGCGAAGTGAGTGCTAATGCAATTCGTGTAAGACGAGGTGATAAAACATTGGGTATAGGCCGCTTTGGATCGCAAATACCTAGCAACGGCTTGTGATCTGTCACGACTGTAAAAGAATTACCCATCAAATAGTTGTGAAATTTGTTTAATCCTTGTTTAAACATAATTGCTGTAGCTTCTTTATCTAGTTGTGAGTATCTCCGTTCATGCGTGTGTAATGTTCTAGAGCCCATCGCTACCGGGCGCTCCTGTCCATTTTCCATCACGTGCGATAACACAGCGCCAACACCGTAGTCTGAGCTATCGCAGGTTAGTACCAGCGGTTTGTTAAGATCAAAATGGACTAATGTCATCTCACAAGACAGCAAATGTTTAGCAGTTTCGAAACTAGTCTGTTCCTTGTCTGTCCATGTCCAAGTTTGTGATTTATCGAGCAATCTATGTAGGGGCTCCAGTACCGTGGCTTTATGAGGTATGAACCTCTCATAAAAATTGTACAATCCTAAAAAAGCTTGTAACTGTTGTACATTTTTTGGCTCTGGAGCCTTCAATATAGACTCGACTTTACTAGGCGCTGGATGAATACCCTCCGCATCTATAAAAATTCTACTCGCTCTTTAGCAAACTTACATTTGGCACGGTTGAGGCGCAAGCCTGCTTTATCTATGCGATCTAACACTGTGTTTAGACGTTGCGCCATTTCAGTCATGGTACGGCCACTGATGATGACGTCATCTATTAACACTGCCACACCTGCGATGCCTGCCAGCAGTGCCGTCATTAAACGCTGGAATATACCTGGACATGCTTTCACCCCGAATGCCAATCTGTGTACTGTGAAAAGACCTTGACATGTGTTTAAAGTTAAAAGTCGCGCTGTGTCCTCTGTGACAACGACCTGTGTATAAGCTCGATCGAGATCAAGTGTCGTGTAATATCGTCCTCCGGAAATCGAAGCAAACACCTCACTAGCAGTTGGCATCGGGTAGGTATCCGATTCCGTAGCCTGATTGACCGTGCTCCGGTAGTCACCACACAGACGGATGTCGCCATTTTTTTTAATTATAGGGACGACAGGGGTAGCCCAATCTGAAAAAGGTGTAGGACGCAGTACACCTTCACCTACCAAACGATTAATTTCCTTAACAATTCTATCTTTAATAGCATACGGCACTGGTCTTGCTCTTAAAAACTTAGGTGGTATACCCTTCTTCAATGGGATTGATACAGGATTTCCTCGGTAGGTACCAAGTCCATCCCTAAATACCTCTCCATGTTTATCTAGTATCGAATTTGTTACAGACATGTCAATTTCAGAAATTGAATTTACATTAACAGAAATTTGAAGCGCTTTAAACCAATTTCGACCTAATAAATTGGGTCCAGATCCTTTCGCCACTATTATATCCATATCACATCTAATGTCTTTAAATTGAACATGCACTGTCGCTTGACCAAGCACAAACACCTGCGAGTCAATCCAAGTGCAGAGTCTATTAGGCAAAGAACGCAGAAGCGATTGTGACTTCATCTGCTTCCAAGTATGTTGGTTCACCAAGGAGAAGGCGGCGCCAGAGTCCACTTCCATTGATACCGGCACGCCCTCTAATAGCACCTTTAATTCGTACGCGGGCACACGCGTTCGCGGACTGCCCACATTGTAGATGCCGTACAGCATTGAATCACTCTCATCAGCAGTATAATTGATTTTTCTCGGGTTGTCTTTTTTTTTTGTAGAGCAAATCTTTTCAATATGCCCCCGTTTTTTGCAGTAGTGACATACCACGTTGACAAAACGATATTCACCGCCATGACGATCTCCACAACGATAACAAAGTCGAAAGTTAGTTTTAGGTTTGACCGCGTTCACTTCCATAGGTTCTGGGGTGGACGGTGACGTCACCGCGAACCCCGACGACGTGGTCGCGCAGTGTGCACCCAAAGCGATGCCTTGCATCATGCAAGCATCCTTCCCCGCGCTCTCTGATGACAACATGGCTTCCACAACATTCTCATACTGCAAATTATCTCTTTTAAGCAACTCATATTGTAACTTGTGATCCTTCATACCGCACACTAATCTATCTCGAAGCATACGGTCTAGATCCGTGAAATTACATCCAGCACTGATTTTACGTAATTTTGCAATATATTCTGACACTGATTCGTCTTGTCTTTGATCACATTTGTAAAATTTATAAGAAACAGATATCTCATTAGGCTTTGGACTAAAATGCTTGGTAAGTATCACAACAATCTCACTGAATGTCACTTCATTAGATTTTTTAGGTGTAATCAATGCAAGTAAGGTCTCAAACACTTCTGTACCACAAATAGTATAAAAATTTGCTTAATAGCATCATTGATAATACCATTAGCCTCAAAACAGTATTCAAGTCTATCAATGTAACTGTCCCAATTGTCACTTTTCACACTAAACTCATGAAATTTTATTGGTTTTCGATCCATAGTTCCGATTTATCTTATGTCGCCACTGTTAAGTTCAAGTAAAACACGTTTTTAACTATTAAACATATATTGAGCTAAGGAGCACACACTATATGAATATGTGGCATAATATGAATCTACCTGCACTTAGCTAATCTTATTCTGACAACAAGATTTAACAAGTACCTACATATGTTTATACACAACAATTAGATTGCTGAAATCAATTAAAACAACTATTAATTAAAACGTACTTAATACATAGTTATTATTAATTTTGTCAGTATGCCCATACATTTCTTAGTAATATGTGAACATGTGACGTCACCTGTTCCGTAGATTTTCTATGGAGCGTTTTTAGACGATGCGCCGCAACACATCAAAGGTCATCAAACATACCACTATATCTGTGAAACTATTGATCTTAGACATACTATTTCTTCTGCAATGTACTCTATGAGTTACAAACTTCTTATTTATGAATTTAAAAAAAAAATCAACTACCCTAATCCCATCTGAGTTTTACTCACTTGTATGTCCTGTAATGTAGGAATAATACAGTTGTATTTAATACAAAATAAAGCTCTGTGGTTGTAAGATCTACCAAATAAACATTTATTACAGGAATTTGTCACTTTTTTACCCCTGACGCATAAAGAGGGGCGATTTTTTTTGTTGAGTGATCGAGATCGTACTTAGCTATACATAATGTATAAAAATCTTGTACTCGCGTACGTACTTAGCTATACATAATGTATAAAAATCTTGTAATCTTGTACTCACTGCAACAAGGTGTGTAGGAACGCACAGCGCCATTTTTTTCATAGTTCTGTTGAAAACGGAGATCCAGCGAAAGTTTGGAAATTTCTCCGAACAATGGGGGTTGGGAAGTCTCGCCAAAATTCATCGCCTAAAAACATAGATATAAATTCTTTAAATTCACATTTCTCTTCATCTTCTAACTTTGATAGTATTACCAAAAAAATGACTCTAAACAGTTTATCTAAATCTTCACCTCTCAATTACCCCTTATTATCTTTTAGTCAATTTGCCGATTGTAGTGTTAAAAAGAGTATTATGCATATTACCTCAAATGCAGTGGGCTGTGACTCCTTAAGCCGTAGGATGATAGTACCTATCCTGGATGAGATCCTTCCAATTATTTCCCATGTGCTGAATCACTCGATAGAAAGTGGTGCTTTCCCTACAGCATGGAAAGATGCCCAAATCATCCCTTTACCTGAAAAACCTAATCCTGCTTCCTTTTCCGAATTGCGTCCAATATCTATCCTCCCTTTCCTTTCCAAAGTCTTAGAGCGTCTTGTTTACGAACAAATTAACAATTTCCTATGTCAAAACAATCTCCTCAATCCATTCCAGTCAGGTTTCCGCCCTGGACACAGCACCACTACAGCACTCATTAAAATCACTGATGATATCAGGCATGGCATGGAGAATGGTTATCTCACAGTACTCTGTCTCCTCGATTTCAGCAATGCTTTTAACACTGTGGATTTTGATTTACTGCTAGACATACTACGCTCTATTAATATATCTCCAACGGCAATTCAGTGGTTTCGTAGTTACCTGTTTGGACGCCGGCAACGGATTTGCATTGAAGATTCCTTTTCTTCCTGGTGCAATACTTCCGCCGGAGTACCACAGGGTGGCGTATTATCTCCGTTACTTTTCGCAATTTTTATAAATTCTATATGTAAGCTTAATCTTTCTTCATCCTACCACCTCTATGCAGATGATTTACAAATTTATTTTCAAGCTCCATTACACCAACTTAATGAAGCTGTAAATACAATAAACTTAGATCTAGCCCACATTTGTAAATGGAGCAACGCTTTTGGACTCAAGGTCAATCCTTCTAAGACCCAGGTCATTATTGTTGGTAGCCAAAGGATGACGTCGAAAATTGAGTGGTCGAAATTACCTCCTGTAATGTTTGATGGAACTGTAATCCCCGTTAGCAAACGTGTTAAGAACTTGGGTGTCCACATCGATACCAATTTGTCCTGGGGGTTTCATTTACAAGAGGTTAGTAGGAAATTGTTTGCGTCAGCTGGGTCCCTTCGAAGAGTTCGTAATTTTCTCCCTACTGCTACGAAAATTGCGCTGGCTCAATGCCTTCTCATTCCTCTTCTTGATTATGCTGATTCTAGTTATCTAGATCTCACCGAAGAGCAACTGAACAAACTTGAGCGGCTTCAAAATGTTTGCATAAGGTTTATTTTTGGTTTACGCAAATATGACCACATTTCAGAATTTCGCGCAAAGCTCAATTGGTTGCCTATTCGCCTTCGCCGGAATGCCCACATCGTTTCCCTTCTTTATACTATCCTATTTTTTCCAAATACTCCTTCATATTTAAAAGAGAGATTTCATTTCCTCAATGACACCCACCCACGAATCCTGCGGTCATCAGAAAACTTACTCTTGTCGACACCGATGCATTCCACAAATTTCTACAATAAGTCGTTTACCGTGCAAGCTGCTCGCTTGTGGAATGCATTGCCTATTGAGATAAGACGAGCTCAGACGATAAGTGCCTTCAAGAGGCTTGTAAAACAATTTTATTTGACACTATTATAGGTATCCATGTACCTATTTCGACATCTGCATAATTATGTAGTTAATAATAGGTATCTTAATATATATAGTATGTATGTATTTATAAATGTATGTATGTATACGTGTATTTATTTAATATATTATACGTATGTTTATATGTGTATTTTATGTAAATTAGTAAGTTAAAACATTTTTGCTTGGTAGTCATAGTCATACATCGCCCACTTTCCTTACCCTATATATTATTTTATATCCTGTCCATCCTAAGGTTGCCTGGAAGAGATCGCTTTTAGTGATAAGGCCGCCCATTGTACAAGTTTATTTTAATAATTCTTTCTGTTTGTTTATTTGCGTGATGTGTGTTGTGCAATAAAGTATTAAATAAATAAATAAAAATCTGTTTAGGCGTTAGTTGACTGACTATTACCTTATTTTCTATTTGACAAAAGGGTCTTACTAACTTTCACAGATCCGATTTATTTGAAATTTGATTTATTGTTACTTCGGTGTTATTTCGTACCATTATTTAGTACCATCAAATAGTCAGCAGTCAACTCAATTCTTCAGAAACTTACAGCAGATATAGCGTGTTTGGGCTCCTAAGAATAGTCTCAATGGGATTGTTTTCGAAAGATGATTAATGTAACCGCAATTACTTGAAATTTTATTTGTTTATTTAATATAAAGCTTGTCGCTTGTACCTAATTACTATTTAAACAAAACACTGAGATTTGTTTGTAGTACAAAATCTTTAAAATAAAAGTCTCCATACCTCCATACCGAGGAAGTTGATGGAGCACGGTAAAATCGACGAAAAATTTCAATTTTTGTACACACAAACTATATGGATATAAATGAATTATTAGTATTTTTCGCGGATTCAGGAGATTTTTCTTGATTTTTTTGAGGTACTGTACCTGGCCGGAAATGAAACATCTGCTTTAGTATGGTGATTGTTTGACACCCTAGGAAGAATACAGGATACTTTTTGGAGCGATAACCTACATCTACGCAGGCGGAGCCGCGGGCAGAAGCAAGTCTCTTATAATGCGCACGTCCGGAGAATAGAAAGCACTGTCTTCGGTATTGTCTACAGCATATTACCTACGGGCTTAATCGCTCATTTTGACAGTTGTAATGATAACCACTGAGCTGATAACCCATCTAGGTATTGCTGCGTTTCAGAGCAAGATGTCACAACAATATCATAATTCAGCAGCAGTGGTTCTGCAAATTTCTCGGTGGTAATCACTTTAGCTATCAACATTATTAAAGCTCGCTTAGTTTCTTTAAAACAGGATTAAATAGATATATAATAAATATAATATAATATCCAGCCCAAAGTAAGCATCATTAAGAGCTTGTGTTATGGATACTAGATAACGGAGAAATAATGATTATAATATGTATATAAATATTAGAAATATACTAGATAAATATATAAACATCCATGACCCGTGAACAAATGCTCGTATTCTTCATCATTATACAAACATTTGCTTCCACCGGGATTCGAACCCGTGACCGCCGACCGCAGCCTGTATAGCAAGGGGCACAGACCACTCGGCCAGCCGCTCGTAGATATCTCCTGGGTGGTCAACCCGCTCTAACTTCTACCAAAAAAATAATCGGATCAATTTAAAAAAAACCGTAATAATTTCATATCTTCTTTAAACACTTTTTCGCACGTTTTAATACGTTAGTGGATACTGTGTAAACACTTTTTAGAGAATCCTTGAATCGGTATTTTTCACGTATCTAATATCCACTATGTAAGCATAAACTATTCCAATAAGTTGGTGTATTCGGTACCTACTTACTAGACAGATTTCTTCGAGATATTTGCAAGTAATGCGGGTTTATGTGACTATATCAGACCTCCCAGTGTGCGTCTCTTGACTTATTAGCTTTGTTAATGCAAAAAATGGTAATCGTCCGCTCCCTATGACGTTTAATATAAGCTTTTTGCCCTTTTGTAAGGATTACCATAAAGATTTAAGATGCTTGCCCATTATTCTTTGCTTTCTATCGAAAACTTCGTACGAATCGTCGTAGTTGGATATTGTGCCCTATTTGTTTATTATGTGGTAAAGTTTTGTAATCCGTTTATCGTGATGTAGACACGTTAAAAAAATAAATGACAGATTCCTACTAATACGTGATTTGCTGTAAAAGCGCGGCCAGATACACACGTATAGTAGGCGCTGTTTCGTATTAATCCCTACAAGACATATTTTTGCTCGTAACGGCTCGTTTATGTTCTTGTTACGGGAAATATATATAGCAATACTGTGGTCTTGGCATGACACAGTGTAAAGGGCAGACAGATCCCTATAAAGCCACGAAATTGATAAATTCTGTAGCTAAGCTTTTAGGTATGTATGTACATCATAACATGGAATAAATCATGAACTTTTTTACGTTTTTTACGTACAAACCTACAGTATCAAAACTTACTAACAAGCTAAATAGCTCCATGGACTCGCGGAAATGAACTATTGAGCCACTTTGAAGCAATTTTGCAACTTTATTTATAATAATAGGACAGCTTTTATTCAAACGGATACTACTTTTATTCACAAAACACTTACTTAGATCAAAAGTTAACGTGAGTACACCAATATGAGATTAAAATAAAAATCTATTGTTTTTCTGCATTTGTGTCTGTTTTTATCCTTTATTGATATAAATAAAAGATAAGCACAGACAGAAAATGAAGAAAAACCTTGTATTTTCCTGATTAAAAAGAAATATCATGTTTATGAATTAAGATTTTCCACGTTTTCATAAAATTCCGATAGGGAGTAAAGCTTCGCTCAGATTTGGAGGAATTAAGTCTTCCATGCCGCCCATACCGCTACCTATTGATAAAGTTAAATGAAAAAAATATATATCTCCTGATCTCGGATTTGACATAAAGTGCATATTTGCTGATGATACCGAAAAACAAATATAATATATGATAAACCTGCATTAGCTACGGAATCACAAAACATAATGATGGTCTCGAAAATTAGATAGGCTTAGATTCAACTTTAAAATTTGATATATAATAGCAATACCAAAGATTATATACCTACTCTAATGACGATACTATAGGTCCTAATATAATCATATTTAAATAAGGTCAACGGCTTACTATTGACTTGACCATTCGTACTTAGTACCTAATATTTTTTCCTAAATGCTACTGAAATTTTCACAGTAATTTATTATCTTTCACAACGACCAAACAACAATAAAAGGAAATGTAGCAGTTGAATGCTCGAGTGGAAAAAATAGCTCTGCCTGTCACAAACACTCACTGAATTTACCGCTGGCACTTAGTTGAAATGTTAGCTATTTATAATAATATTATCTTTTCTTGCAATTTCCACTTAATTATCATCAGGTAGTGTAATTCACACTAATCTATATGAATAAAAATGAATGTTTGTGTGTGAATGGTGTTCTGGGGAAAAGTTCCTGGTTTTTTTTTTAAACTAATAGTTTTTCTTTACGGGCATTCTATGAAAGGACATGAGCTATTTTTTGGGGCAATAACCAACGTCAGATGAAGTATTACAGTATTTCAACGTCAAAGTTACAACTTCTTCACCTGATACATTGACTGTGCATCTATTTTACATAACACATTTGGAAATATTTTGGATAACCATCCATCAATCCTTAAAAAGCGTATTGAAAGCTTGAAATGTATACTCGGTTGATTTATCTGGCTGTTAAGGACAAAGTGCTTTCAACACAAAGTTTTCTGCTTCGCTCGTTCGAAAGTTCCAACAGATAATAATGTTTGTTCATTTCCTCTCAACGACGTCGAGCCGCTAACGCCTCTTAGTTATACATGCCTATTAGTACGATGTTTGCTCACTACTCTAACGTAGGTTTATATGGTTGGTAATTAAGTTTATAAAACTTCCATGTATTAATTCATGATACACCGCAAGTAGCTGTCTGCAATGAATTCCACAGTTCCTCAAGAAGAATTACGGTGAGCGTTACATAATTGCACTATCCAACTTCTACCACATCTAAAGGGAGTCATACTCTGTTTTATACGAGTTAAGGCCCATTTACACGATTTAAGTATCTTGCTTGTAGCATACTATAATTAAATTGTAGTCTAACTATGGTGTTGTTAAGACTGTGCAAGTCATTTATTCATTCAATTTAATTGTTTACCAGAAGCAAGATAGTTGCATCAAGTAATTTGGCCTTTAGACCGTTTAGGCGCTCTGTGACAACTTCTTGAAATGTCCCCTTCTGGATATGACTTATTCTGTTTTTGACCACTTCTTGTGCGTGCGCAGACGTGACGTCATTTCTTGCTTCAATTTAATTGTATGCTACAGATAAGAAACTTAATTGTATCGTGTAAATGGGCCTCAAGTGTACTGCGTTTACCGGATGAGCGCTTTATATATTAAATCCCTATAACACTTTGTCACAGCACTCGTAAACTAACGTCCGTAAAATTGTTGCCTCTCGCCCTCGAAAATTCTTCGCATTTCCAATAAAATCTAACAACTGTCGTCGACGCTGAGATATTGTTAAAATTGAACAAGTCTTGCGCCTGGTTTGGTTTGAAGATGCATTAAAAGAATACAGAACTCCTCAAGAGTGATTTAAATGGGTTTCTCTTTACAAATAGATACTGATAAGACATTGTAATGGGACTAAAGCAAAGAATAACTATCAAACTGGATTAAATTGAAATAAATCTTGATCATCGTTTCTTGTTATAATTTCAAGGCTATGTATAATTTTACATCAATAAATCGTTCGCCTTTAAGTTATTGAGTCTGAGAGCTTCACTATGGTTGTATTAACAAAGCGTTCAAGTATCTTGTTATTTTTTTAATCTGTAAAATACCTACAATCCTATACAATAGATGTTCCGCTAGGGCCAAAAAGTTAGCATATGTTTCACTCATATTTTTGTATTAAAATAAGAATAGTCTTATTTTAATTCCCAGGCAAAAAAAATGTGTAACCTTTTTATCAACACTGATCGTATCTGTGATACTTGAACTTCTAAGTGCCTATTCAAGTTAATGTTGTGCTCTATCGCGTGTGTGGACATTGTTTTGTCTCTTAGGGACTCACCATATTGAAGGTAAAAATTACTCAAACACTCTCTCGACATTGTTTTGTGTTAAGACATTCTCCAGAATCAGCTTCATGTTTAAAATTTTTATATCTAAATTGAAAACTAGATGTTACAAGACACAATAAAGTCATTAAAGACCAAATAATCATTTCGTGTGATTAGGCACGACTGTGCCTAATTGATGACATTACTCACCTACCAATTTCACAGTTTTGTAACCGGTACCTACCTAACTCAAAAAAATCTGACATTGACTTCCCAGTTTCTTTATTCATAAGTTGCGTAAGAAATGCAAAAGTAAGCTTTTGCGTTTATTAAGCTACGATACAGGAATATTAGCTTTACTTTGGTTATCTTCTGTACTGGGTGTTACCGAATTCCGAAAAAATTGGAATTCTGGGTTTACGGCCGACTTGCGGGGGGTCGATATCTTAGAGATTATAGCTGCTAGTAACTTATATTGCGAGACTAGAGCAAGTTTTGTTAAATTAGTTTAATTAACTGTTTTAGTTGACTGAAATTAAACAGTTTTTTAGTATTTAGCAAGATTATCAAGCAAAGCAAGTTTATTATTTGTAATTTCTGGGCATGGACGGCATTTCATCTTAGGCCCCAGGATGACAACGCACCTGCAATATCAAGTGATTTTTCCTTGTTATTGCAGGTGTCTATAGGCGGCGGTAACCGCTTACCATCAGGTGGGCCGTCAGCTTGTTTGTCATCTAGTAGTATAAAAAAAAAAATTCGCTTAGTTGTAGTTTCACAGCAAATTAAATAGTGACATAACTGCTATGATTATTTATAACAAAACTGTTGGGTTATTTTTAGAACTTCTTTTACTTGATACGACCCACCTTGTTTGGTTAGAAATAGCTCAACTTGTTATCTACCTATAAATAAATAATTTATTTCATCGTAAGTAAGCTATATGGCAACATTTTTTTAGGTCCAATCAATGCGTGGAGCCACTTAATAGCATATTTGTTTGAATGATTTGAAAGAATGTTAATGAATGATTTCCTTTTGACTAACATTTGCTTAGCGTTACGAGTCACAGCGATTTGTAACTGTCTAAAAGCTCATTATATTATCGCTGTGCTAACCTAAAAATGATTATTAAATAAATAATTTATTTCATCGTAAGTAAGCTATATGGCAACATTTTTTTAGGTCCAATCAATGCGTGGAGCCACTTAATAGCATATTTGTTTGAATGATTTGAAAGAATGTTAATGAATGATTTCCTTTTGACTAACATTTGCTTAGCGTTACGAGTCACAGCGATTTGTAACTGTCTAAAAGCTCATTATATTATCGCTGTGCTAACCTAAAAATGATTATTGAATATAAGAAATGTCTATAAGTATGAAAAATAATTTTCTTTAAGCCTATAAGTAAGGCGGCCAATACACAATTGTTACAAACTTCAAAGTAAACATGATTATTAATTACAAATTCAAATAATTCAAAGTTTTCAATTCATTATCCCCAAGATCCA
Organism: Nymphula nitidulata; assembly: GCA_947347705.1. Taxonomy (NCBI): domain Eukaryota; kingdom Metazoa; phylum Arthropoda; class Insecta; order Lepidoptera; family Crambidae; genus Nymphula; species Nymphula nitidulata. The sequence goes on along the minus strand of OX374621.1, from coordinate 14,888,409 downwards.
GTTTTGAAAAGACACAGGACTGAAGGGAATTAAGCAAGCGATATACCAGATATACCATACAATACAAAAAATAGTCAAGGAGCAAGCGATATACCAAATACACAAAATACCCACTCCATATAACAATGTTTACCTAATGCAAGTGCTAAAGCAATGAGAATGTAATCACTGCGTGCATTGCGTCACGAACGGCTCTCAACCAACTACAACTTAACATGAGAGAACACACACGTTATTAATTTGATTTTATTTAGCAGTACCGAAGTTCGCTTCGGTACTGCTAAATAAAAATAGATATAAATTAACATATGAGATAGTAAATGTTTAATGAACACATTCGAATTGTTATTACATCGATGTTTAGTAAAAATATATTAAACGAAAAAATTAAAAGTAAACAAACACTTTCTCCATTTAGCTGAACAAGTTCATCTAACTCAATTAAATAAATATTATAGTTCAGATTTTGACTAACAGTAACTAAATCCTATTAGAAAAACTAGCTTGGGATGTACAGCAAAATCTATTTTCATTCCTTATGCTCGGAAAGTAGCGTTTTCTTGTTGAGTATTGGGAGGAAAACTCATATTAATTGCTTCCTTTCCAAGGGCGGAAATAAAAAATTTAAAAATAGAACTGAATTTGGTTACGTACAATCTGTGGTAAGTACAATGAAGAAGAAAAAAGTATTAGGATGAATGGCCATTAGGCGGTAACGCGATTTGTTCCAAATTTAAAAATATCTACTCTTTTTAAATAGGTTCTACTCATGTTAGGAGAATTTTTATTAATAAATTTTATTAGAAAAACAATTTTTAATTTTCCTTGCATTTGAAATGAAAAGTAGAGTGCTACACACGGGTAAAAGGAATCAAACCCTACTCGGACTAGAGCCGCCCTCACTGCGCTCATGCGTCTAACAACCTCGTAGGGATTGATCCCTTGCCACCCTTATAAAGCAATCTACTATTACCTATTTTTAAAAAATCTTTAGTAATTGATCATTAAAGTTTCGCAATTTAGGCCTCAGGCTGACAACGCACCTTCAATATCAAGTGATTTTTTCTTGTTATTGCAGGTGTTTATAGGCCGTGGTAACCGCTTAACCACCATGTAGGCCGTCAGCGTGTTTGTCCTCTAGTTGAATAAATAAGAAAATATAGTTAGAGATCAGCTGTTTATTTTTCTCAGTTAGGTGCGTCGGTTGTTTGTGTCTGGTATCAACTGTAGTGTCTCATACTTTGCGCGATAGATAGTACGCATTTTTCATTGTCACGAGCAGTGACAGTTGCTCTTTATTTATTTAATCGAAAAATAAAAGTGGTCTGAACGACCACCGCCATAAGAGAGGGCATAAAGCAAATCACTAATCGTAGATTTGATTTTAATCGTATTATATCAAATCCAAATGAGCTGAAATTTTAAATATGGTAATTACATTATATTTGTGAGGGTTGTGTCAGAGCAAAAACATGAATTTATAAAACTTTCTCGATAGAAAAAAATCACAAAGATACCTCTGACTTCCAACGAGATTCAATTTATTGCCCAAATCACATTACTTCACACTGGGAAAATTGATAAATATGAGAGTCACCATGTTTCCGAGGGCTTCTACTAGCGATTTTTCAATATATGTTATGGTTTGCAAGTAATTAATAAAAAACTGTATTGGCGCATACTCCATTTTCCTTCCGCGCTAAACGCCATCGTCGGTCTCTGTCAGTCGCATGGTAGGCCGCATGATATTTGTTTTGTTTCACTCGCGGCTGCTCCATTGAGACGGGAAGACTATGTTTCTGCGTTCTCGCGCGCCCTCGTCAATATTCTCGCAAATAATTTGTAGTTTATAACTTAAAAACCATAATTTAGTACATATATTTTAAGACTATTACTTAAAAATTTAATGAAACGTTGTAAATTGTGATTTCTCATAATTATTGAAATAAAATGCTATAAAATGAAACTGAAAATTCAAATGACGGCTAGGTGTCAAACTCAAGTCTTTTGTTTACTTACTTTTTAATTATTGATATCGACCTTATTTTTATGTACATTGAGCAGAAATCGCATTGTTTTTGCAATCTCAGTAGGCGTAGTATATGTAAAATAAAATCATGCTTTGTGTTTCTTAGTGACTTACTCGTATTTGATTTATTTGTAATAAAACTTTTTTCGATGGTCGAAATTTTCATATGTATTTATAATACAGAAATCACAATATTATCGTGCAGTTATCAATATGCAGTTGGAGAATCCAACACTTTAGTTTATTATAAACATGGCATAATAAACTTTATTGCAATTTAATGATAACAATCATAGCCTATAATAGTTCTATCCATAGTTTTACGAAATGTAAGCCTTTTGACTTAATAACTGGACATTTTGACCCTAGAGACCCTATCGACATAGACCCTGTTCCACACTTATTACAACAATACTTAATAACTCATAAGACTCAAATGGAGACCGTGTATGACCTTATAAATAACACGTCCTTAGCAGACAGAACAGCTTTGATAGAAAACAGGAACAGGACCCGAGAACCCGAAATAGAGTATCTCCCGGAACAACAAGACTTTATTGAGAATCCTGTAGCCAGTAGACAAAAGGTAGCCTCACGATATACACAGGACAAGGTACTAGCTGACTTACCAATACATATTTATACCTCCAAGAAACGTGGACCCGTAGCAAAATCAAGACTGAAACGTGTTCCCAAGCATGCTAAATTGTTTCAGGATTCTGATGCTGCTGATCCAGATGGCCACAACTCTGGAGATAAAACTTGAAAGCTTAGACGATGGACCTGGACTATTACCATTTCGTTTAGGACCGACTAGACTTATAACGCACTATCACACCTTCTTACAACATATCCAGTTAAGCGAAATAGATGACAAGATCTTACAGCTTCAGTCACAGATTTAGACTTACGAAACGAGACTCCCTAATGATACATATATCTTATTTGAACTTCAGATTAGTTATCTTAATAATAAGTTAGATAAAACATTAGAACAGTTACATAGTTTAGAGCCCAGCAGAACCAAACGTGGTCTTATAGATGGCCTAGGATCAGTAATAAAAAGTATATCTGGCAATTTAGATCAATCAGACGCAATCAGATATAATAATGCAATCAAAGCACTTTATAATAATGAAAATAAGATGTCATTAGAATTAAATAAGCATATTAGTTACAGTAAAGAATGGATGACAAGACACTTTGGCATCATTTCACAATTAGTAGAAAATCAGCAAATTATTAATAAAACTTTAACCTCTTTTGTAGACGCGGAAAGTCATTATAATGATAATCTGTTTATGCTCGCTAAAGTTGCTCAATTACTAGCAATAATTAGCGAAAACGTAGATGAGTTATACTCTCAGTTAATTAACTTAGAAAATATATTAGCCTTTATACGTGCATCGAGCACTCACCATAGTATGCTAAGAGTAGATATCTTAAGTAATATGATAGAGAAATTAAGAAAAATCTATGGTAAAGACAATATCCTAAACTTAGAAATACGGGAATTTTATGATCTTATAAAACCCGCATATTATTTTATAGATAGAGAGATAGTACTAATTTTTAATTTTCCTATAGTAACTAGTTCGTCCTATGACCTATTCCGATTATCAGTAGCTCCTAACAAACACCATCAAGCCCTTATCCCCTCATACCAATTCATGGCAACTAACGACAACGAATTCGTGTACATAGAGGCTGAATGCCCGAAGTTATCTAACGGCTATCTTTGTGAAGAAGACATTAAGAACCAAATCCGTACTGTACCTGACTGTATCCAGCATCTTATCTCAAGACAATCACTGGAGAAATCATGCAAGTTAACAAATGTCACTCTACATAAGGAAGCGATGGAGAAACTAGATGACCAACACTATGTCATCTCGCTGCCACATCTTACCAAGATTCATCTCACCTGTTCCCGAGTAGACTACACTCAACTTCAAGGAAGCTATTTAGTCACTATCCCAATTAACTGCTGGCTACGCACTCCTGAATTCACTATAAGGAATGATAACGACGAGATAAAAGGCCAGCCAATCAAGATAATGAACATCCCAAACATCGAAACGCAAGCTACGGAGCTAGCTCACATTAGTCTCCACTCCATAGACCTACAGAGCTTACACAGCATCCAAGATAAAATAGCTCTTCAGACGCCTATACAGATCAACGAACCTGTAGTGGACACCATCTATCATACTACGATACCGTTCTACGGATTATTATTCGGTGTAGCCGTACTTACCATCGTAGCATTACTACGACGCTACGAGATGCTTACCTGCAAACGAAGATCTGTCGAAGCAGCAGAAAAATCTGAAAACCATGATTATGACAGCTCAGGTCAACCTGAAGAGAGAAACCAAGGAAACCCTGAGGATAAAAACTTCCCAGCAACATTCTCACTGAAAGTCATCAAATAGTTGCTGATCTACGGGTGGAGGAATTACGCATTCGCCCACTATGGGGATCGCTGACAGGCAATTCCTATAAAACATTGCAACATCAAGTAAACGCTGACGCCGCAGCTCGTGCAAGTGCAACGTGACCACGGCGCCGCGCCTCGTGTCCTCGTCATTGGGCTCACTTTGGATCTAACATCGACCGGGTCAATTAGTGTTAGATTTAATTATTAATTGTAATTCTTTTATTAAATAAATTAGTTTAAATTTATTTTAATTTTTTTCGAGCCTCTGGCTGTACATTCTGTAATTCACGTAATCATTTAAATTAATGGTACCTTATATGTAAATATATTCTCATCCGTACTTAAACAAATTTTTTCTGTGACTTCCCTTTGCGTACCGCTTCAGTAGTTGTTTCGATTTTATCAGTTAAAATAATCAGTTAAGAAATGACCAGTACGTCTCTTATAGGCTGCAAATCCTATTAAATTTCAATGTCTCTCTGACCAATATTAGTGAGCATCTCGATATATGTGCCCGGCTACATCATTGTGCCAAGCTTACTGACACTTTTTTAAATAAACAGAAAGAAAAAAAAATATTTTATTTAAATAGGCCACAAAGAAGCACTTTTAAATCGTCAAAAAAACACATTTTGACGGTGGTGCTGAAACATAACAAATGATTCAACACTACCTCATGTACAGCGATTAGATGAGTATTTAAGCGCAGACAGCCACTAAGAATTCCAAGTGTTGGAAGAACGACAAAGAAATGAGTTACTAAACGTCTGTATGAGTAATGTTGGAGTGGAAACAGTGAATTGATAACTCCGAAAACTGGCACGCGTGCACTTGAGTAGGAAAAAGGAAGCTGAGACAGCACTTTTCGTTATTATAGCCAATAGAAGGCGCTTCTCATAAGCTCGCTCGTAGAGGCTCAATAATTGTCCTTGTGACCTCTATATCACTAATTATATGTACAGCTCGAACACTGCAATCTTTCCCATGCTTATTAGAGTGCAATCCCACAGGTGCGAGTTATATTCCACGCACGATCGGTCCTTTGTTATAAAGCAGGCATACTTGGTCAGCCGTGAAAAATCAATGCACCTCGTCGTGTAGTTTCTTTGATTTGGATTACAGCATATCTCCATGAGTAATACTCTGAAGAGAAGGCAGGGGAATGAAAGGCGACATTTTAGTTGTGAACGCGCACACTCGTAGTTTTTAGCATTAAACTCAACAAGATTATTCGAACCGCATTTGGATATAATAAGGTTTAACTAACACAAATACGCTGCCTGTTAAGCTCGACGGTAATATTCATTCTTTCTTTCTCGGTGTCAATGCGTTCCGCCCCTGGGCAACCGTAATAACAATTTACCATGCACTGTACTGTCATCTGCATAGCTAGTAATTTTAAAATGATTCAGTTCAAACTGATGTAGCAGCAATATTTAGTACAGTTTATGAAGACCTAAATTTTGAACAAAATATAATTTTATTTTCAAAAGTAAATAGTTTGTTCATTGACTTTTTTAGCGTATCTATTTTAGTCGTAACTTTTTCCAGGTGGGTGACATATATTCATTTCTCTTAATGTGCCAACTACATCTAATTCAAGAGCACCCAGAAATAAATTACCGACATTGATTTGAAATTAGAGATGATTTTGGTATGCTGCACCATTTACAAAAATTATTAATGCAGTGAAAAATAGTACAAGGATACATTATATTTTATTCAATAAATTCAAACAAGACTTAGATCTTAAGTTTACAACGATTGATTATTTTTTTTAATTTGAAAAAAAAATTTGAATTAGTGAATTAACTATGTGTTACCTTGACGAAAATTTTGTCTAATTTAACAACTCCCCTAGTAACAATAAAAATCTAGACTTCAATATTGCATTGAGCCAATATAATTATTATTATAGACTAGAAATGCATTACATTTACTCCTAAGAAGCTACTGTTGCTTTCATGTGAATATTTTGCGTATACTATGCTATGACGTCCGCAGGTGACTAGACGAGCTCGATTGACAACACACTGCAATCGTGCCTCGCGATGCGGGGGGTGCGGGTGAAATTAGTTTTTTTTCTAAGTTTAGGCGCCCTCTTCGGACTTTTGTGACACACTGTATAATTAAAAATCTTTTTGTATGCACAAAGAAACTATCGAGCACATTGTTGTATACTTCATTTTATTTTAACATTATTATAAATGTTTGGAAAATATATTTACTTAAAAATTTATCTAAACTTGGAAATCTTCATGTCCTGCGGCGGCCACAAAACCCGCCATTAAGGAAACTGCCTGGGGAGTGGACAAAAGTTAGTCTCTCTCTTTTTCCGAGAGACAAAAGAGATGTAACACTTTTTTTCCTAATATAAGTGGACATAAGTGGTGGAGAGACATTTTGTCCGCGGCCCGTGCTACGGGTGCAAATATATTACTCGCCAATATTATATTTATCAATGGCGATATTTTTCGCCGATATTATATATTTTTCATTATTTTTATAGATTAGATATTATATCCCTTTCATACTTTCCAGGTGGCAGCTTTGTGGGCAGCGAATGTTTCCGCGTTCATCGGACCGCAGGAGACGTGCGTGCACGAGGGACGCATGGCCGCCGCCTTCAATCTGCCCATGGTCAGCTATGTAAGCATTGCGTTACATTTACCTACTTACATCTAAACAATATTTATAGTACCTAGACCTACTTACTCAATAACGATCATTCTCTTACAGTGTTAAAACTTCTGATGTTCCTTTATTAATAAAATCAAACTTATTATTTCATTAAATACATCTGTGAAGCGGCGTTATGTTATACCTTTGGAGACAATATCACAATAGACAAATCCATTGTGTCTGGAATATGAAGCTTGACGGGTTAATTTTCTTAGATTATGTTTGATTGAATAAAACTTTATGACAAAAAGCACAATTGGCGGGCTTAAAGTCATAGGGAATTTCCCGCTTCGTTAGTCAACCGGAGAATTGAGTCCAGTAATACGGATAGCGCTAGTAACCTACCCAAACATAATTTACTCATCAATTACCATAATTTAAACACTCATTGCTGATGAAAATTTGTTTTTTACTCGGATACATATTTTGTTATCTATAAAAGTTCTGAATCCGAACAAACATCATGGTAGCTGCAATTATGTACGTACCTTTCAGGTAGAGTGGGGCAACTACCAAAGAGGCCTTTATATCATGATAGAAATGGCATAAGAGCCCGTGCTTCGTACCTGGCATTAAGCTCATTTGATGCCCACCCCTTAGCCAGCAGAAATAGATTATGTTTAATTTTTTTTAAATGAAGTCAGCAGTTGATGTTGGTGTTGCTTCGCGTTTGGAATTACCCCACTCTACACATATTTCGTTGTTTCGCCCGACACTGGCGGTTTTATTACTTGGAATATCCTCGGATTACCTATTCCGTGTTTTGTCGAGTGTTAATATGTAAAAATATTACAAAATATAGATTAGCCCAGGGATGGCGAACCTTTACGTATCAGCGTGCCATTTTTCTAAGGAAATGTTTAATGAGGTCATAGACGTGCCATCAAATCAATTTTTACTTTGTGATTATTGGTAAAATAATACTAATAAATACTGTTAATTAACGTAGGGAGGGATCACTCGCGTTAGCCCGTCATATTATACCTACTTCACACTGTTTTTCGTAGTGAACAATGAATTTTATGATCAGTGACGTGCCCAAAATATTGTGTCGCGTGCCATTAATGGCACGCGTGCCATTGGTTCGCCATCCCTGGATTAGCTATTCCGAGGATCATCTAAGGAATAAAAATTTTATGGGATAATAAGCCTTGAAAGTTTGAACAGACCTTTTATGGTAAAATAATTTGTTGTCGGTGATATTAACGATTCTATTTTATTGTCAACAGTACTGCCGCGATGTGGCGAGCTCCAATAAGCGTGTGTACGCGACGTTCGCCCGCACGCGCCCTTCCGACATCGACATCTCACGATCAGTCGTCGCTGTCCTCAAACACTTCAATTTCATGCATGTAAACATTCCACATCGCTACTTTAATACACTTTTCATGGCATAAATGACGTGTAATACATGATACATTAATAGGGTGTGTCACACAAGATTGACACTAGGAATTTGTTAAAAATATACATCTTTATCAAACTGGTAGGTTTCAATTTTTTTTAAACACAAGATCTCTATTCTTGTGATTAAAGGCAGGTTCTTACAAGAAAAAATATTGCGAAAACTTTGGAAAATCTTACCAAGCTATATCTATTAAGTAATTTTGCATTTTTAATGGCATAGTTATACCCATACATTTATTGGTAGAGCTCTTATATTTGACTACTTTCATTACATTATTTTGATTTTAACTAGTTTCAATATAATCAAAACAGAGCATTAGTTAGGTACTTGAGCAAATTTTTCAGCAAGGCTGCTTGGCAATAAATACTATTTCGATCTTCCAGCTTAAATTACGTAACCTAATAACGACCGAATTATCAAAACGCTTCGTTTTCTAGTTTAGATATTTTTCTAAGTATTTTTGAAACATGTACCTACTCAGTATTGTTAAAAATAAAATTAAGAACCAAAATTTAGCCAAACGATGTAATTACAGTTGATTTGATTTAACCAAACAGTGCATCTCTATGCAACTTTATTTTGGCTAGGTATCACCCTAAGTTATTATACAGTCACATTGTTGAGCTACAAGTAGTCCAAAGTTTAGTGGTAATTTTTTTCAGTGAAGTATATTTTTTTATTGGTAAACGTCAAAATGAGCACTCTTGAAAACTGAAGCGAAGATTGTATATTTGGCCGTTGAGTGGTCTCAATTTACTGATTTCGAAAGATTGGGAAAGTTCTACAGATTTTGTAGAACATTTTTTTTTACACAACTAGATGACAAACAAGCTGACGGCCCACCTGGCGGTAAGCGGTTACCGCCGCCTATAGACACCTGCAATAACAAGGAAAAGTCACTAGATATTCCAGGTGCGTTGTCATCCTGAGACTTAAGATGAAATGCCGTCCATGCTCAGTAATTACAGTAATTCATAATGATAATAAAATGGATATTTTAACAGGTGGCGTTCGTGTACCTAAAAGCCCAGAACCACGATTATTCCCGGCTGGCTCTTGCAATAATGGCGGCGGCGAGAGAGAAACATATCTCCATAAGAGCGGCAGCTGAATACAGGCAACCGTTTTACTACGAGAACAGGCGGGAGAACTTCAGTCGAAACCCCTTCTTAGATATCGTGAAAGACACCTATAAAGATACCAGAAGTAAGATTACTGTCTTATATTTCTATTTTATAGCAGTAGTCATAAGTCATGTTATCAGACGAGTCAAAGGTCTGAAAGTTCAACCTTAAAGGTCATCTGCGTTTTGCCACCAGTCTGTGGAGCTTGCCCGTAGGTACTATGTCCACAGAATCTTTGACCATGATCTTGTACGCACGTTCTTGTTGGTATAGAATCACTGATTTAATTCGTTGTTTTATTAATATTAATTATTCATATTTAATTCTAATTATCTGACTTGGTCTAACTATACTAATATATTTTTAAGCTATCGGCATGGCTGTGCCGTTTACATGCATTGGGTGCTTCCTTCGGGTGAAAGCTCAAAATCAGCGATTTGCTTCTTAAGCAAACAATAAATTGAGATCACTCATATTTTTCATGCTTGTAATAATCCCGTCAAACCACTTCATTGTTGTATTCTTATCTTATCCTAATTCACGTTACTGTATGCATGTGTATGTAAGTTGGTGATGGCAATAAAGCTTTAATTTTATCTATGTGTTTATCTAAAAACCAAAGTCCAGGCACAGATATTTTTCTGTTGATTAAAATAAGATAATTTTTGTGTTTAGTGTCTTATTTACTATCAAGGTTTCACTCAGCCATTTTATTACCATTACAGAATACGACAAGATTTTCTTCCTCACCTAAATATTATTATTAATTAAGTAGGTACTCAAAATAATAGGTGGGTGAAAAAGTTTTTTCGCATTTTTTAAGAAAATTTGAAACATTTTTTAATATAGTTTATTTACATTTAACTAAAGTATGTAGGTACCATTTTGTTCGATAACTTTTTGCCTTCTTGTAGGTAGGGGCATGATCCCCATCAAAATACCGCGACAAGTGGTTTTGGCAGTCCTCTCGTGATGTTAACCTGACACTGCCTAGAGCATTCTGAAGAGAGCGAAACAGGTGGAAATCTGAAGGTGCAAGGTCAGGACTATACGGCGGATGCATTAACACCTCCCAGCCAAACTCTCTTAATTTTTGCGAAGTGGCTAAAGATGTGTGAGGTCTAGCGTTATCATGGTGAAAAACCACACCCCTTCTGTTGATTAATCCCGGCCGCTTTCTCTCAACTTCTTGCTTTAATCTCATCAGTTGTTCGCAGTAGAGTTCAGAATCGATGGTCCTGCCTGGTGGTAACAGCTCATAATGAATAATGCCCTTCCAACCCCACCACACACATAGCATCACCTTGTTGCGAGTTAACCCGGGTTTCGCCACAGTCTGTGAAGCCTGCCCGGCCTTTGACCACGACCTTTTTGGCATGTTCTTGTCGTACGTGATCCACTTTTCATCACCATTTATCAGCTTCTTCAAAAATGGTTCGGTTTCGTTACGTCGTAATAAAGAATCACAAATGAATAGATACACGGTTCATTAGGTTTCTTTTAGTGAGCTCGTGGGGTACCCAAATATCGAGCTTTTTTGTGTACCCATTTTTTTTTAAATGAGCCAAAACTGTTTTGTGGTCAATTCCCAGTTCTTCAGCTACGTCGTAACTACTGATATGCCGATCTTGCTCCAGTTTTTCAAAAATGGCATCAATTTTATCCGTAATAGGGCGACCAGAGCGACGTGCATCTTTGACATCAAAATTTCCGAATAGAAAACGCTTAAACCAAATTTGTGCTACTCCCACAGACACTGCACTAGGTCCATGAACATCGCAAATTTTTTTCGCGGCTTGCGTTGCATTTTTACTTTTTTTTTTGTAGTAAAATTTTAAACTGTATCGAATGTCTTCATTAGATTCACTCATCTTGACAGTACGAAAAACAAATGAAAAACACACATTTTCCTAATTTGAATTTGGAATTATCTTTTTTAAAATCTAAACTTTTAATGATACCAAAACCGGCCAGATACAAATAGTACAGCCAAAGAGATTTTATTACAAGTTCATACATACTATAATGCGAAAAGACTTTTTCCCCAACCTAATAGATATAATTAAGAAAGAGAAATTCAAAACCAATGGTTTAGTATTAGATATCTGATGGATAATATCCAATAATCCTTTTTTTGCCGTTATTATATTCATTTTCTCTTAGTCCAAACAACGATTATTCCAATCTTTGATAATGCTGATATGTGTTGTGCTGATTTAACCGAAGAACTTCTAGACAAATTGGAATCGCTTACTCAATAATTACATTTATTTCATTTTCAATCTTCGTAAGTTTGACTATATCTAATCTGTGACCATATTTCTTTATTCCGAAAGGTTTTAAATTGGCTGACATCCTGTCTTCGGTTTTTTCTATACTAATTGATCCATATGCTCCTGAATATCTTAAATGTAAATTTCAGTATTTGGGTGCTTCTCATAGTAAGCAACAAACTAATTCTATATATTCCTTCCCACTGCACTGACTTCATGTCTAACTCCTTTCAAAGTCATGCAATACGGCTCTGGGACGCACTGCCTATTCAAGTGGCCAAAAATCAGTTCGCAGTCTTTTTTTGGAGTCCCCTTTATCCAATTATTACTGTATTTATTTAATATTTATTTATTTATTGTGTATTTGTTCATAATTTTCCATCTCAACAATATTTCTTTGCATTATTTTATTTAGGTATACCTATGTGTATGCACATGTTATTGCACATTTTGATTTTTAAAAAATTGACTTTCCACTTTGGACTCAACCTTCTGTTTGACTGATAGAGAATGCCTAATGGCATTAATTCCGCTTAATTGTGCCTTATTTTGTGCAATTGAAGTTAAGTTAGTTTTTTGTTTTTAAAGTTAAGTTACTTCTTGTTTAATAAACTTTGTTTAAGTAACTACAAAATTAATAGTGACAATATACTTATTTATGTTTACCTATTCTGTTTTTATGGCACATTAAAGTTTAAATAAATTTCTCTTAAGATTTTGTTAACGTTTTGTTTTTTTGTCTGGTCAAGGACGACTAAGTATAGTCGAGTAGAGCTATTAGGTCCTATTGGGATTTTTGCATATTTTATGGCTTAATTTAATTGTTTGGTTCTGCCATAAATAGCTAAAAAATCCTTTGCAGTTAATTATAACTTTGAAAATTTTAAGTAACCTCGAATTTGGGTGTTGTGCGAAAAATTTGGGTGTCGTGTTTGATGCTAACCTATCTTGGGTCCACCACGTCAACGAAGTCAGTAGGAAGGTGCATTATTCGTTTCATTCGCTAAAATGTCTTCAAAATTTTCTGCCCTTGCAAACAAAAATTACACTCGCACAGTTGTTAATCCAACTATGCTCATGCCTGTTACCTCGATGCCAGTGAGGAACTGCTGAACAAGTTGGAGCGTTTGCAGAACCTCTGCATCCGTTTTATCTTTGGGCTTCGGAAATACGACCATATTTCGCAACATCGCAGCAGTCTCAAGTGGCTACCTATTCGCCTCCTTATCCTTTGTCTTCTTTTTAATGTCCTTCATAACCCTTTGTATCCTTCCTACTTACGTGAGCGCTTCTAATATACCTGGTCTCCCGATAAACCTTGTCGGTCTCACCTCCGTTCTATCCTTAATTTTCCTTCCCATACATCTGATTTCTTTTCCTATTCCTTCTCTGTTCACGCCATTAGACTGTGGAACTCACTTCCGTCCGCTATCCGTGATTGCGAAACTGTATCAATTTTCAAATCACGTGTTAAAGCTTAAATTATCTTTCCATTCTATAATCCTCTTTTTACTTGTTTTATTTTTATTTTGTGTTTTAAGTTATATTTCTATGTATTGATGGAAATTTTTGTTTATATACATATTATTTATATAATTATAATGTTGATTATATTTTATTACACACCATTTCTACCATTATTTATTCATTCTCCTAGTCGTAGGGCTGCTGGAAGAGATTTCTTTTAGGAATAAGCAGTTTCCTTATACTCTGTTGTCCTTGTTTATGTTTTCATTGTTGTTTTTTATTGTGTGTACATAAATTGTTAAATAAAAATAATAAATAACCTCCGGCCTCATTAATCATCTATCTAACACCATCTCATTGAGACTATTCTTATGAGCTCAAACACGCTATATCTGCTGTAAGTTTCTGAAGAATGAAGCATCTCACAGACTATCTAATAGTCCAGGATGAGCTTAAGGTTAGCATACCTTGGAAATACCACCGAAGTAACAGTAAACCAAATTTCAAAACAATTGGATCTATGAAAGTTAGTAAAACTCTTTTGTCAAGTAGGAAATTAACTGATAGTCATGAAACGCCTGAATAGATCTTCATAAATTATAATTAAGAACCATCTAGATCACGTCATCTTTCAAACAATCAAAATCGGTTCATTCGTGAGCTGCGATACCACAGACAGACACGTCAAACTTATAACTTCCCACTTTTTTTGTCATGAGTTAAAATAACTTTTCCTTAAAATTCAAACGGTAAAAGTTTACTAAGTTTAGTCAAGTGAACTCTGAGTTTTCATTTGGAAGACGTAATTTGAATAATTCCTTAAAGAAAAACCTCCACAGAAGTTACTCATGAAGTATTTTACAGAAATATTTAAAATGTTAGAAATATAAAAGAAAATCCCACACTCATTGAATTACTTCTCTTTTTTGTAAATTAACATAACATCCAAGTATTACGTACTAAGTACCTACATACACAATTTTCAGTCGTCACGCCTTTATGTTTCACATGTTTTGGTCAAATTATAACGTAATATTACTTACTCTATGGTAGTATTGATGTTATACGGGTGACAATTTTATAGAATCATAAAATCTTGCAACATAATCACAATACAATTTGACTTTATGACGTAATTTATACTAAACGATGTTGGTACCTTACGCTTGATATAAATAAACATTTTGCAAAAAGTTATATGATCTAATTGTGGTGATATAACTTTATGCAAAAAGCTTTATGTTTATTCTTTATGAAAGCCTGCTCTCTACGTCTAAACAATTTTAATAAAATCTGACCAAAAATATTAATACCATGTTTAATTTTCAGTTTACGTATCAGTGGGATACTACCACGATCACATCGGGCTTATGTTAGCTTTGGATGCCATGCAACTATTGGATTCGGGTAAGTCATTCAAAACCAATAATAGGTAATATAGGAACCGATGTCTATGCTGCATAAAAATAGAGCTGAAAACGGCGTTTTATTTTATTTGCTAAACTAGCTGCACCCGGCATGCTGTGCATATCCAGTAATAAGAAATTGTTAAGTTTTATAATAATACAAAAATAAAGTTTAAAAATCCAGTAATCTTTAGGTTTAATCAATGGTTTCGAAGCGCTTAGGAGAAAAACATACAAATATTAATTTTATTTACGTATTTTATGTATTTTGCTCGATTTAAAATCTGAAATTTACAAAAAGTTTGCAGATATCTGAACCTTGGCATTCATTAAAGTTCAACACATTAAAGATTAAAGTTTTGTTGCACCCACGAAACGAAAACGTTCGTTTCGTACATTGGTTATTATCGAAATACGCTTCATGCATTTGTAAATGCGAGCATTTTTGAGAAATTTTCAGTCACTTTGGTCTGCATAATGTGTACACATAAAAAGATTCATTCATTCAAGAAGCATTAAGTAGGTAAGTATTAGATAAATGCTATACCTACCCCTATATTTTCGAACCCATAATTATTGTCATTTATAATTAATATTGAATACAAACACTACTAGTGTATAAAAATAAACATGTTTTTGGAATTTTTCATGCGATAACAATAAAATGCAACGAGTCTTACTTATTTAAATACTTTCAAGTCTACTCATGCTCTGCCAAATCAGGATGTTTTGAATCTGGCCCTAAGACGTAGATGTTATCGTGGCAATTTTGTTGTCAAATTACCCAAAAGGGCCAGTGAAATCGACACTAAAGCAATTAATTATCGAACTAATTATAGGTACTGCGATTTACATAAGGAACAATTTGGTACATTGGAAATTAAATTAAGGCATGTAGTTATGCTAGATACGATATAGACAGCGACCATCGCCACCAGAAGCTTTTAATTTCGATGAATCAATTTTGGGGAACGCTATATGGTATATTTTATTAAAAAAGAGCTTTCATCTTTTATCTCATTAAATAATAAAATATTTTCACACACTTCTATTATTAAGCCCAAACTATTACTTATTAATTATTTAACCATTATGAGCTTATGTTACGGATTTGGGAAAATATAGAGAACATTATGTATATTCATAAATATTAGAAATATACACGTACCTACTATAAACATACAAACATACATGACACGTAAACACATGTTCGTACTCATATACAAGTGAATCGTAGCCCCCTACTGGGATTAAATCCCTCCTATAATGGTGTCTCGATTCTTGTAGTAACATACATATATTTATCCTTACTAATATCTTTACTTCCTTACTTCAGGGTGGATTTTTGAGACCTTAACCGTTATAGTTACAAGAAAAAGTCCCTAGGACACCATCCATAACTTTTTAAGATATTCTGAACTGCATTTACCAAAAACAACATTTTTAGGCTTATCGATCCTATTTTGTGTGGGGATCAAAAGACTGCATTTGAAAGTTTTTCATTTCTAGTACATAAGTACTATAAATGACAGAAATCGTCTTAAACTTTTTCCATACATTTTGTACTGGCACTGGCAAAAGAATATTACGAGTTGTTAGATCGTTTTTCAGTACAAAATGTATGAAAAATGTTTTGGGAGATTTCTGTCATTTTCTGTGAAACTGAAATTAACGCAAGTTGCCAAGCTCTGCGCGCCATTCACAATGAACGCTGCGCCGCAAAATAAACGTCAAGAAAAGTAAAAAAAACGTCATATCATACCCCATAGAGTTTCTCAACTCTTTAGAATAATCAGGAGTGCCTTTCCATAAGTTCAGTCTGAAAGTTGGTGTTCCAGTCCTATAAATGAGAAATCTAGACGCGCCAAGTCTATGTAATGGCACACGGATACAAATTACACATCTGGAACATTATAAAAGCTATAATGATGACTAGAATGTCAAAAGGAGAAAATGTTTTTATTCCCCGTATTCCAATAATTCCAACTGATTTGCCATTTCAGTTTAAAAGAGTGCAGTTTCCCCTGAAAGCAGCATTTGCAATTATTATAAATAAAGCTCAAGGACAGACCTTGAGCCAAAAAAATATTTTTCTCATGGGCAATTCTATGTGACATGCTCACGTGTATCAAAAGCTTCAAAATCTTTATGTTTTGGCAAAATATGGAAAAACTTCGTATATAAAAATTTACTTTAATAAGCTATTCGCAGTAAAATACTGTAAATAGCTTATTTTAATGTATATTATGTCTGTGTTTTATTTGCAAAATAATTAGCCTAAAAAATTGAATGTGAAAGTCACTATTCTACACGGACGAAGTCGCGGGCACAGCTAGTATATAGGAAAACGAACTGCATTTTTTCTATTTAACAAACAAAACTGTAACAAAATTTGGCAGAGACTTCGTTATCATATTCCTGCCTTCTTGAATAAAACATTCGACTGTATGGCGAAGAAACAAGGAGAAAGCTGCCGCTTATTTGGTTATGTAAATCTAACGGATCCTTAGCTGACAAAAGGACTCTATATAATTTTTTGCAAGTACCGTGTGAGGATATATCTCAATCTGTGCCTTAAGTAAGAGTGAAGCTTTGATTTCCTAGGAGATCGGGCCGCCACCTTACCGACATCAATGTAGGTGAATGAGCTTATCTTCATTATTTTTATGTACTTACTAAAAAAAGTCATAATAGCATAGGCACGAAAAAATTTTTCGCGTGCACTAAACTTTTTCAGTAAAGATAAGTTCACTCAGGTACATTCTTTAAAATACGAGATTTTACTTGGACGCTTTGATCATAAACAGAACAGATTAAATTGAAGACCTATTCACGTTATTTTGTTAGAGGTTGGCCTTTATATATACAGTACATCGAAAAAGATTAAAAGCATTAGCGTAAATGCTTACTGCTAGTTTTAAACACTCTTATAATTAATTATGGTAGGTTTACTACTTAGGGCGGTGCCGTCAATGCGACAATAAATTTAAACATGGGCTATATTAGTCCATAGAAATAGTTTTCCACTTTCAAAAATATCGTATTCATATGATAATTTCATGACATTTGTATGGAATAGTGTAACGTTGGCAGCATTATTTCATACAAGGCACCATCCTGTATAAACTTGGCATTCTGTACCAGCACATATTGTGTTCCCTCCTTCTTATAATGACCCCATGGTATAACATGTGGAGGTGGCTAGATTAGTGTATTCATGCTGCCCTAGCTGTCTTCGCCTACGGACTCTATGAGAAGCGATAAGAGCTTCTCGTCAGGTGGTGTTGAGTTATTAAAATTATCGTGGTTTTACAAAAAATTCGTGGAAAATAAAAGGAAAAATTTTACCTGAGTATTCCAGTGTGTACATTTTTTTTTATTAATAAGTACAAATGTTATGTTATACATTTATTGCGATTATTATAATCTAGGACTGGTTTCTATTTTAGAGGCATATTTTATGCCTCTTTAGGAAATTAATTATTTTTATAGTGTTTTGTCAGGAATATAGTTTAGTTTTTTTTATTGTCACAATTAGTGTTTCACAGTCAACCTTATCGACCTTTCTACCTGTCAGTCTTTTGGAAATACATAATTATTGTTTTTTTCACTATCACTTGACTGCTGTTTGTGAAGGAGTTCCATTTTCTTTATTCGAAGAATTTCAAAAGGTTACTACTATATCGATATGAGACCAATCTGATAGTATCTTCGTTCCCTTTCGAGCGAAAACCATTATTTTATGAATTGGTCCACAATTGACGAAAGTATCGGTGAACATACATAAAAAATACATACAGACGAACGCACCTCCTCTTTATTGGTGTCTGTTAATAACTTAATTCAGTAAATTTTGGTAGCCATAGCAAAACATCTGGTGTTAAGACATGTTGTCATTATTGTTTCGTTATGAGCAAACAAAGGGCGAACAAAGCTTATTGGAGCAGGAGTAAATCCTTCTAGACCCAAACATTAATATTAATGACAGCTTTCTTATTAGAAACGAAATACCTTGGTTATTGTTAACAGCCGTCTATATTTTCAGTAATCCAAATAGTTTACTTAGTACTATTAATTCGATTTGTATAGTTACCTTATTGAATATGTAACATTATTTAAGCTTTTGTCCCCTGCCAGCCCTCTGGGATCTAAAAATCATAGAGTCATATGTCTTCAATCTTAAATTAAAAATAAAAGTTCCGTACGACGTACGTGCGTTATTTCCATAATCCTAGCCTGATATATTTGTCTGGGTTCCCGCCTTTGTTGGTGCGACAACATTCCATTATTTGAAGGGAAAATCCCCTCTTGGCCTCTTGAAAGAGAATCAATTTATTTTTATGATAACACTTTCTTAAAGTTTGTTAGATATTTTCTGAACGTACCTACGCCATCTCCAGTTACTTGGAATGTTAATTGTTAAAGAATCTTGTGAAGTCGCAAATTTTGATTTGATGTATTGTGAAGATATTTTCATAAATTCACCGATTTAATGAGCTTCTGTACTTTTCTTACAAAATGTAAATACATTTAATACCATTTAATAGCGCAGCTGTTGTTATAAAATATAATCTGTCTAATAAATTGAAACTTTTTTAATATTGTGCCTATGACACTTCGCAGTTACATAACCATAATGTGCATATATATAATTTTAGTACGTATTACAGAGTGGTTGACGAAAAAATGGGTCCATCCATCAAATGTGTAGGAACTCCCTCTCGCGCCCTTCCTTAGACCCACAAAAAAACATTACATTAATATTAAAGAAACTCTTATATGCTTAACTCGTCTCTTCTGATTGAATATGTTTTTGCTTGAAGACTATTGAAGTATATTATAAAATAGAAATTTTAAGTAACCTCGGCAAACACGCTATATTTGTTGTAAGTTAAGCAACCCGCAGAATATTTTTATGGTACAGGATTACCTCAAGGTTAACATCTCTTGGAAATACCACCGAAGTAACAGTAAATCAAATTTCAAATCAATCGGGTCTGTTGTCAAGTAGGAAATGATCTGATAGATATCAAGCGCCTGAACAAATCTTCATAAATTAAAGCTAAGAACCATTTTGATCACGTTAGCTTTCAAACAAAAAAACTGAATCAAACGGTCCCTTCGTTTAGAAGCTACAATGCTACAGACACAGAGATACACAGACAGACACATCAAACTTATAATACCCCTATTTTGGCGTCGTGAGCTAAATATACTATAAAATCTAATGACCTCTAGTTAGATTTAAAAGCTTTTTGTTGGTCCCGGTTTTAGATAGTCTCAGCTTCGAACTTTTTAATTAGGACAGTTTTGGATTCATCACATTCTATCTAATCAAACTTTACAACCATTTTAGCTCGGGGAATTTAAATTGGCTGCACTGAACTTAATAATTACATTAGATAATTGATGATCCTAGTGAGATTATTTAATACTTTATCTATATATAAAACGGATATAAGGGGAACTCCCTCGAAAACGAAGGCAGAGGGTAGTACTGATGACTTAATATTCGATTTAATTGGTAAGTCGATATTCGTCAATATCGACTTACCAATTAAATAAGACTTAACAATACTTTAATTAAACATTTTAGTGAGTAAAAGTATTTTTCATCCCCCCATCTCGGAAAGAGTATTTTTGCTCTTCGATATCTGAGTGCAAAAGCCGTTTTTATCCGCTAGAGGGTAAAGTGAAATTGAATTTAGAACGTCGTGCGCACTAAGTTTGTGAATTGAAAACATCATTAAACCTCTTTACTTCTACCTCCATGGTGCCGAATTTATCATACAACCATGTTAAACTTGTTAAAAACTCAGATTCGGCTCCTTCTTGGTGTACTTACTTTTTGTTTAATTTGCTTTGCGCGCGCCATTTTCTTTTCACGACATATGTATTTGTTAAAGCCATAGGTTTATAACAAAAAACTTGAAAACAAGTAAAAAACCTATAATGAGTGATTCTAGCGTCAAAGAAGTTTATTTGACGCCAACAGAATTGACTGAAACTGTTAATAATGCGCAAATGTTTTTTTTTTGCATTGAGTCATTTCCTCGTTGAGGTGGAAAGAAAAGTTCGTGTTGCACTCAAGTGCAAAGATTTTTTACCTCGTGCTCTTTTGATTCCCTCGCCAACGCTTAGGATTCTAATTTGATTCAATTTTAGAATCCTTCGCTTGCTCGGTCATCAAAATTGAGCACGCGGTTAAAAAGCAACTTTGCACTCTTGTATAACAAATAACTATTCCATTTGAAGTTTGAGCGCCGGACTGGGGTAGCTCGCTTACAGAAGATCGCAGCCAAAAAACATTACTTTGCAGTTTTATGCTCCTGCAGTTAGTTAGGTCGCCAGAGATATGATCTCTGTTGAAAAAGCGTTATGTTAGAAAAAGGCGGGCTCGTCTATGCTATAACACTTTCGTCCAAGGTGCTACAAGAGTCTCATAAACTGACGCCATCTCGCAGCTGCGCAGGAGCTTTATGCTGAGATAGGGTCTTGTTGATTGCACCTGTACTTAAGTCTTACCTAATTTGGTTATTACCATTACTGTTTGGTGTACATGAGCGAATATTTTTCTTTCTTGTAAAGGCTACGGAAACTGCTTACTATTTAGCGGGCCGGTTGCTTGTTATCTAAATTGAAAAAAAAAATACTTACCTCTGTATAGGCGAGTATGCAGCCATTGGCGTGGACGTAGACAAGTACGAGCGAGATGAAGCTGTCCGGTACCTCGCAGGCCCCCTTCGCAAGGAGCCCGAAGCCCGAGCCTTGAAGATTTTCCGTTCGTACCTGGCCGTGGCTCCCTCACCGTCGCCGTCCTACCCACTCTTCGCTATGGAAGTGAACAGGAAGCTCCAGATGCCACCGTTCAATTTTATCAACCCACTGCTTGCGTTGGGCGGTGGAAAAGTGGTGAGTAATTTTGAACTTTTGATAATCATGATCAGAAGATTTTACGCAATTTCAAACGAAACTTAGCGCATATAGGTGTGCTTTGCTGTTTTATTTATGTGGCTAGGAACCTAGTTAATTCGTATAGCAAAGATCATTTTTGTCTAAAAGTAATAACGATTTTTTTTAATCTTTTCCCATCGCTAAATTAAGTAAGCCCATTATTGCCAACCGAGTCAGTTGATATTAATATTTTACAAATAATACATCTCAATAATTGAATTAATCACCAGTTTCATAAAACATAATTTCAGTATTATTTAAATCAAAATATTTGACATACGACTTCGAGGCGGATCTGAAAATTAATTAGAGCTTTAATTAAAACCACTTGCTAACTCTCGCCATGCTATTTCCTTTGAATATAATGAAGACCGCACATAGCGAAATAACAAACTTTAATCTCCAGAAATTTTATTTCGTCATACCTTTTCTTGTTCTTTTGCCTACAATTTAGACTCGATATTATGTATAAGTGTAGTGGAAAAAACTCGTGATAAAAAAATTCCTAACAAGTATTATCAATTCTAATTTATATTGGTCATATCTCCCCCATACCGAGACTCGAACTAGGGACCTCTGATTTTGGAGACATGGCCACTGCCTATAGTAGCTCCTACCGCCTGCCATTTCACCACCAGCCGAGAAATAAGTAAAAGTTGTTGTCTTATCTGGTAATCTTTTAATTATTATTCGAGCATTCAAACAACGCAATAAGGAGCTTGATTTCATTTGACGACCGGCTGGCCGAACGGACTGTACCCCTTGCTATACAGGCTACTCGGTCAAGAGGTCCCGGGTTCGAATACCGGTAGGAGCAAATGTCTGTATGATGAGTACGAGCATTTGTTTACGAGTCATGGATGTTTATATGTTTATTTAGTATATTTCTAATATTTATGTACATATTATTATCATAATTTCTCCGTTATCTAGTATCCATAACAAAAGCTCTTAATGATGCTTACTTTGGGCTAGATAAGAGGTGTGAGTGTATGATTATTATTATTGAAATTTATTTACGTATGCAAAGTTTTCAATCCCTTACTTTATTTTCGATTGAAAATTTTATGATGTTGCTTAAAAGTTTAAAAAATCATGATGTAATAATAATTTTCCGTGAAAATTGCGTTGATATTCCTACCATGTTAAAAGTTGTATGTAGGACCCTAATAAAATAAGCCGAGTTTGTAAAGTTTCTAAATGCGTTAACATTTACAAACTCAAATATTCCTTCACTTTATTTTCATATAAATTCTACTCTGATGAGATGTCTCAAAACTCAATCTCTATTTTAATTGAGTTTTATTTAATGATTAAACGATTATGAATAGCTATTTTAACATTCTGGTTAGTGATGTGACTAATGGCGAATTACTATAGTCGATCAATGACCAAACACAAGTTCTAAGTCTACTTGTTTTAGATTATTTTAAGGTACCGCTTCAGCTAGATTGACTTTACTGTCAGGGAACGATTAAGAAACTCAATTGAAATTAGAAGTATTATGAATAAAAATACAATGGTTTTCATTTCCTTAGATACCAGTGGAAGCTGCTTGGTTACATGACGCAGTGTGGGTGTATGCGCGTGCACTAGTGGCGGCTCTATCTTCTGGTGACAACCCGCGGGATGGTAGGGCCTTGGCTGCATTTATGAGAAATACCACGTACCACAGCGTTATGGGGTTAGAAATTTTACTTCTACCTATATGAACTCTGAATATAATTTTCTCCGATAAATAAAAATATTGTAAGAATCCTTATTTGGCTCATGTTTTTGTACTAAATAAATCATACTTGATAAATGAGAAAATATTTTTACAAAATGTAACAATAAACCCAACACACTCGTCTAGCTATTTTAAATCTCAGTGTTTGTTACATAATTTTGTATAAGAACCATCAAACTAATCTTCGAGAGTGCACAGATTCTCAAAATGTAGAGTTTTCCTTAAGTTCATTGAATTTCACTATACAGGCTCATTAAATTCCCCTATCTAATTTGCTAATTGATTTCAGGTACTGGGTACACATGGACGAGAACGGTGATGCCGAGGGTAACTACACCCTGTTGTCGGTGGACCCGACGCGGCCACCTGGCCTCTACCCGCTCGCCATCCTTCACAAGTCCGCACCTGTAAGTCTTGTTACTGTCGCAATTAGTTTTCCATTTATTCAATTAACGCGAAACTCAGTAAAACACAATCTTTTGTCCTATCGCCTTAACAACGACTTGGGATCACCGGCCATTTTAATACCGGCTTGCAAACTCAGGTCACAAATAAGCGTGACCAATCTAAAAATACGTAGAGTGGTAGAGCAAAAGCGGAATATGAAGATCTTTAAACCAAACCGGGTTGCTTGATCAAAGACCTCAAACAAATAAGACACTACTTTAAGGGTATTTTGGTTTCGCAGTGATTAAATCTTCGGCCAAAACTGAGTGAACAAGGATTTCGTGAAGATGAAGGGTTAGACGCGTTGCAGACCTCTACATGGTAGGAAATGAAATAAAAACGCCAAAACCACTCGAGAAGGCATTATTTTTACAGCAGCTAGATAGTAAACCAATGACAGTTCGTGACTATTAAAAATCTACTGGCACAAGCCAGACCAGCCAGACCAAAGGCGGTAATTCTTAGGACTTTATATCCATGGTCAAATTTCCAAAAAGGAGCTCTTAGACGGAATGTGTTGTGAAATGGTCACAATTGTCTATTTCCAAACAAGATTTTGTCTGAAAAGCGTGAAATAAACAAACAGCCTTAATGGCCCTAACACTATCATTCTTCCATGTTTACTAAATAACATGAATTTGAATAGTTAATAGTCGTAAAGGAGGCATTCACCACGAAAATGTAAATAAGGGGTCGCTTTGGAGTTTCGTCACGTCCACATTGCGAATCCAGACGTGACCCAAACTGCCGCGCCTTTTAACCGTTCGTTCGGCAAAGTGTTTACGTCATATGTTGGCCACTCAGATGCACGTTTGTGCCAACTTGCATATAGTACTTAAAATTCCATCTCAGAACTTCATCGTCGCTGTAATAAAACTTTTGTCTTTATTGCAGGAGTTTGCTTACTTTAACCAGAATTGGGTAGACATTTTGGAGTATACATATACCTATACTACCCATAATTTTAAATATATATAGACAAATAGTATAAAAATTGTTGCTCCTCGATTCTTCAATCTACAGTGTGTTTATATTCTTTATTTTGACAAAACACTCGAATCCGGGGCGGGCAACTAATATTATTATTATGATGAAATTGTAAAAAATATCTATTTTAGAAAATTATAAAACAATAGGCGTTCGTGTCCATATAGAATTTGAACTATGTATCTAAAAACGTTTGTTTACTTGGATCAGGCAATTCAGGAAATATTATTTATTTTAAACAAGTTAATTTTCCAAATTATGGAGCGTTTAAAAAAAAAAACTTAAAAAAACGCTTCAAACAAAAGAAGGAAGGGTTCTTTTGTTGGATGTGATGTATTTTTAACCCCCGACGAAAAAAGAGGGGTGTTATAAGTTTGACGTGTCTGTCTGTGTATATGTGTATCTGTTTATCTGTCTGTCTGTGTATCTGTCTGTGGCATCGTAGCGCCTAAACAAGTGGACCGATTTTGATTCGGCTTTTTTGGACAATTTTGTGCTAAGGAGCATTCGGTTACATCATAAAATGTGCTCTGAAATGAGTCTGTGTCTTCGAAACTACATACACTAAACAATCATCTAAATAATAGTGCTTAGGCAAAGATAAATAAATGTTGAGCTCTGATTGTTGAACGTTTCTGCATAACTAAGTGTGAATAATTGTTAATTAATAAGAAATGTAAACTGAAGAAATACATTTCTTAAATACATTTAACAGTTAAGAAGCTTCTATTGAGCTCTATATTTCAAGACAAAATTAACACACAAAAAGAATAATAAAGAATCAAAAATTACTATTATGCTCGTTTTACTCAGAAGTAAAGATTTAATGAAATTATATTTTTCTTTGCATTATATTTTGTATGAATATTATTATTAATAATAATAATATATTGTCCATCTTTTGTAATAATAACACCACAGGAGGTGAGATTCCTGCGCGAACTGAAGTGGCCGGGCGGACAAGTACCGCTCTCGGAGCCACCTTGCGGGTTCCGTGGTGAAAAATGCGCGAGTAAGTAAAATATGTTAATAAAATAATTTTAATTAAGTTAACATTTCAGTAAACACTTGGCACCTATGTTTGTCATTGGTGTAGTCTCCCCATATTATGTGTCCACGTAGACTTTTCAATTTCATACCCTATGTCCTATTACATGAACAAATAACTTCTTATTATCATTTACAGACACTAGTAATAATGGTGGAGACAATACGAGAATAAATTAAAACATGGACTTGAATAGTTCATAGAAATCATTGATAATTTTATAACATTTCTATGAAATAATGCAGCCAATGTTACATTATTTCATACAAATATCATGAAATTATCAAATGAATAAGATATTTATTATTTGAAAGTTGCAAAAGATTTCTATGAACTAATATAGGCCATGTTTTAATTTATAGTCGTATTGACGGCACCAACCTGTATATGTCAATATTTACACAATATATTTAAGGTCTCAGCTCAGATCATATAAATGATGTGAGGTTAAGGTGCTCTTTATTTGATATTCGCATCATAATAATAATGATAATCATTACTAGGTGGTAGACCCATGTGTAGGGTCGCCTGGGTAGGTGAAACAGTTCGCTGTGTTTCGGATTGAAGGGAAAGGTAGCCAGTGTAATTACTGGGCATAGACGGCATTTCATCTTAGGCCTCAGGATGACAACGCACCTGTAATATCAAGTGCTTTTCCTTATTATTGCAGGTGTCTATAGGCGGCGGTAACCGCTTACCACCAGGTGGGCCGCCAGCTTGTTTGCCATCTGGTTGTATATAAAAAAAAATACACTCACACATATTATCTAGCCCAATGGATACCTACTAGATAACGGAGAAAATAATGATAATAATATTTATATAAATATTAGACATATAGGTATTAACTAAACATATAAACATCCATGACTCGTAAACAAATGCTCGTACTCATTATACAAACATTTGCTCCTACCGGGATCCGAACCCGGGACCTCTTGGCGAAGTAGCCTGTATAGCAAGGGGTACAGATCACTCGGCCAGCCGGTCGTCCATCGTCGTATCATCTTCGCATTAACTTATAAAAGCAATAATAAAAGCGCTATTATTGAAATGCACACTTGCTAGCCGGCGCCAACAACAGGACCTTCTTTGTTTACATAAAATAATACATTCCAAACTAGATTCGCCTTATCTGCTCTCCCACATCAATTTCAACACCAAGCCTAACCCCAGACATCCTCGTGCTTTTGAACTTCAAGTATTTAAAAATAACACTTCTTTTTACAACCCAATAGTGCGCATGTGTAGACTATATAACCAATTGACGTCGCAAGGAGATGTAGTATTGGACGTTTTCGAATGCGAAAGCAACAAATTTCGTCGGCAAGTAGCGAGTGCTCTTGGGTTGTCACCACGCTCCAGTGATCATACCAGAATCAAGCCTGTTGCATCCATCCGTACTGCAGCCCCATCGTCTGTCTCTTAGAATTACCTACTCTTATTTTTGTTATATCTTATAAAATAATGTACCTTGCAAATCAAAATCATCTTCCTTTATATTTCAAATTTTACTTTTTGTTATATTAAGTCCAGCCAATGTACGAGTATATATACATTACCCACATTAATTTATATCTAAATATGTAAAGTTATTTTGAATTTGATACTCTGTGACGCTGTATTCATCATGTAGTGTGTATACAACTTGGTTGTCGATCTAGCATTAACTCACTAACCATGCCATTTAAGTATCTACTAACCTTTGATTGTCAACTGTAGTATATGCCAAATAAATAAATAAAAATGATCGTTGTCACTAATTACTTACGGCTTTGTATGAATAATTCAAAGTACTCTTTCACTGATGTTTGCCCTAATGACTGGTGTTTAACGACACTGACAAAATTAATAACCTTTTCCTCTCTAGCTCTGTACAAAATGAACTGTTTTCACCCAATACAATATTCACAATTGCTCCGGTGGCTTTTATAATCTCTGGGATTGCGTTTATAATAGTTTATTATACAGGGTGGTGCCGTCAATACGACAATAAATTAAAACATCATGGGCTGTATTAGTTGATAGAAAGGGCTTTCCACTTGCAAAAACATCTTATTCGTTTGATAATTTCATGACATTTGTATGAAATAATATAACATTGGCTGCATTACTTCATAGAAATGTCATGAAACTATGTACTAATATAGCCCATGTTTCAGTTTATTGTCCTATTGACGGCACCACGCTGTATATGAAATTGCCGTTTTTTTTTCAAATCATTATAAAGGTAGACATTAGTCTACCCTAAATATTAGTTTGTATCCAAAGTTCAGTAGTATACAAGCAGGATTTTACGAATGGAATTTTCGATTTGTGTTAAAGTTATTAGTTAAAAATGAGGGTTGTAAAATATGCAGCCGATTTTATTGTTAAGATGCAACGATATTATATTAAAAACTGGAGACCTTACATTAGATATTATATTAAAGAAAAGACTTCTTTTTAATATAACATCATTGTTTACATGTGTTCTAATTATTTCATATCATTTAAAAACTGATTAAGTAATTGTAGTGAAAAAATCACTGCAATTACATAACAAAAAATGTCTTAAATTAGGTATCCACTAACTTAAAAAAAACGGTCAAGCCAGTTTCTAATTAAATACAATAAAAATTCCAATCTGCACAAAACACTTCATAGAAAACAGGCAATTTCGTACTTAAAGACCTCTTAATACTTTTGTTTACGCGTTTTAGTTGTAGTTAGATACCTACTAATATTTATGTCCGTCCATCCACCCGCAATCGTTTGTCTGTCACAGTCGAATTATTCAGTTATCTTTGCACCTACTGAACAAACATTTTGCAGGAGACGTAGACAATTAACCCAAAACCAGAAATAGCGTCACCAAAATTATTCAGTTTGTTTTGACGCAGCAACTACTTAACCCTTACAGCGTCTGCGAAATCGCTTTTTTGTAATTTAATTTCAACTTGTCATTAGCTTACATTACAGTAAAATTAAGATGAAGTCCATTAAGAACAATCGAGAGCACATCAAGCGTAACAGAATGACCTTGAGACCGCCCTTACTGCGTTCTTAATAGAGGCGACTTTCGTAGTGCATTCTTCTAGACGGATTTAATTGTAACTCGTATATACTAAAGCATTTATAATAATAAGTAATTATAATTTTGCTCTATAACTGAATGTATACTTCGGCTTAACTAAGCCAAATCTATAGAACCTGTACGAGGCTGAGTCCAAGTAATTTCACTTTTTTGGACACCTACCCTCACTTATTGTAGTTAAATGCATGATAATGGTGTTTAATTGACTTCATCTAAAGTTTACATATTACAAGGAAACAAGAATTGAAAGTATAAGCAAATTACCTACACAATTAATGAATAAGTAGGTACATTTTTATTATAAAAATCGTCTACTTATATCGTTAAAAGGTTTTAATCTCAATAAGTTTTATCTATACTAAACCAAAAGAGCTTAAAAGGGTCCAAGACCTTTGAACATGTCCTACTTGCTATACGAAACAGGGCCGAGTACACAGAAAACGTTTTAGCTCAAGCTATGAAAATCTTTTCCGAAATAACAGGTTTACTTTTCTTAATACAAAACGCGTGTTAGCACTTAGAACCTTACGGGCTATAATAGTCCATTAGGGATAGTCAACGTCTAATAAATAACAAAATAAAAAACTTAAGTACTTGCACAGGGTCTCATTAATTGCACGTCCTGACGAATGTTACGTACAGACTTTACAGTACTTAATTGTCGCCGACATCGTTTGGGAGCTGAAAAGAAAGAAAATTTAGCTCCCTCCTACGAAATGAAAAGAAGGAGGTAGGTAATTATAGGGCATGTTCAAACAGTCTGACATCCACAAAATGTGTCTTTTTAATCTCTGCTCTCGGTGTCTATTGCAAACCTTCGTCAAATACTCGAGATGCTTAGTTGTAGGGCACTGAAATCCTATTTAGTAGATACCTATACTTTGACTTTATGAATGCTATCATTTTGCTGCGACAGTTAATAAAATAGGGATTTTTGTGTACAAACAGTAGAATTTCATTTCAACTTTTTAATTTAGTTGCCGTCATGTTTTATCAGTTCTTTGTTTTTTTGCACCATACTTGAAAAATAGGTAAATAAAACTTGTATAATAAGTTAACTCTTACAATCCAGTACAATCAAGTTTTATGTGATATCAATGTGATGCGTTACTGTATAGCTTATATACAATATATAAAAAATAAACCATGGTGTGGAAATACCTAATGCCCTGTCGTGAAAGCGTCCCGGTGAGCGACAAGTACACAACATGACGTCTGTGGCAGCGGGTGGCCACCCGGACGTCCGGCTTGACCGGGCATGTTGGGATTTTTGCTAATATACGAATAAGTAAAATAGACTGTCCGACTTCGTCCAAAGTTCTTTTCGTCCAAGTTTTATACAAAAAATATTCATTGCATAAACCTAAAACATTCAAATAACGATCCACCACCGCTTACGAAACGACGACAACAGAAATAACCTAACACATTTTTCGCTTCCAAGCTTTTACTAATTTCAAAACAGTTGAACCGTCAAACGCCTAATTCAGTGTAATGATGATTTCCCTTCGGTGTAAACTTACTTTATATCACAACACACAACATTCAAATCATTTTCATTATTTCAATGAGCAATCTGCAAACTTAATGTTCAACACATAAAAGATTCTAATATAACGAGCTTTTAGCGCCGTAGACGCCACGCTGTCTCTATACCCACTAATAGTTTGTATAGAACATAGAATCACTTGAAGTGCTTCAAAACAAAGACTAAACACAATACAACAGTATTAATATTAGTATATCTAGGTACATTCCCCGGCGAGCAAAAGCCACTTCTACTACACAAAAAGAAAAATCTTTTCTATTTAAATTTGTTTCAAATTGAAAATAGAAAATCTCTGGTAAAGGAGGTGGCCAAACGTCTAAGGGCGTTAGCTCTAGGTAATATGATTTTGGTATCTCAGATCTTGGTATGTACACAAAGAAAATAGTACATTATGGTACAAGTGTGTAATGTTGGTGATGACCGCTGAGGCGCATTGAGGCCCGAGCCGTCAAGACCCTCGTCTTAAGGAGCCGAGGACGGTAATCATCAATACACACGTGTATCATACAACGTTTTTCAACACACTTCTGAATAAAATAATACTTAAATAAAAAACCATTTTACATAGTAGATAAAAAGTTTATTTAGAGAAACAATTAGTAAATGTGCAGTTAGTAAAATTATAATTAACTATTTTTGATGATATAGCGGTCTCATCAGATAGATTATTTACTGAAATACTTTCATGTTCTATTGTTATTTGTGATGGTTCATTATTCGTGTAGGTAGGTGAAATCCAATCATTGGATGTACTTGGTATTTCGCTAGTAGGATGCGTCTCAGAATCAAGTTTAATTCTTTTTGTGATTTTCGCACAAATTTCCTTCTTGTTTTGTATGGAATCTTCTACGTATGCAAAAGCATCTAGCCATGGTTTTCTATATCTTTTACAGTTATATTTGTTAATTCTTGTATCCTACAGGCACCAGTTACACCAAATATTAAAGCAACCTGAAACAAAAGAAACAATAATTAAAGTCAACAAGCTGCTATTAAATATTTAATTAAAATTAATTTAACTAACCTTTGTAGCCAAATATTGGTTATCTGGAGCATCTTTAATAAATTTTTCAATATCGTCAGATGATAAAACCTTTGATTTTTTGCTTCTAAATCCATCAGATAGTCTCTTTAGATAAGCTGACAAATTCGAGTATGTTTTTAAGTCCACTCCATTCTTTGTTCGGACTGTACTTTTTAACATTGAGTAAATACACCACAAAGAGCTAGGTTTGTACTTAGAAGATAATTCTTGAAAGTACGCCATGAACACATTTTCTGAAAAAGACTGCGTATTCTTGTTGTTCTGCCATTGTATGAAATTTTGGTACGCTAATAGATATTTTTCCTTTGAGTTTTCTGGTAGTAAACTTTCCATAACGTTCTGGGCTTCACATCTTATATCGGGCGGTGTACAACATAAATCATTTTCTTCATAAATTGTATTTGCAGACATCTTAATTAATAACTAACTAAATAACTTCAAAAGAGAAAACGAGACGAGTTGTGAAAAATGTTTCGTAATGGCGGGCATTGGCGGGAAAAATTAATCAGTTTTCCTATGCGCGCGCATCGGCCATAGACTAAAAAATGAGGTTTCTTTTTTTTGGGCTTTTCGCGGATAGCTTTTTAGCGCAAATGTAAGCGTAACTCAACCAATAATATTAAAGAAAGAAAGAAAGAAAGAAAAATATTTTTATTTGACATGCACATAACAAACAACAACAAGAAGCTTAAACAATAAAAAAAAAAAAAAATAGACAAATACAAACAGTTTATACTTAACAATAAGTGCAGTCAACAAGGCCCTATCTCAGCATAAAACTTTTGCGACATTATAAAAAACGTCGCAGAAGCGCTGTTATTATGATAGGGCCTTGGGCGTGACTTTGGATTTTAAACTACATATACTTACACATATACATAAATACAAAAAAATACATATACTTACACATATACATATAGATAAGTGACATAAACTCAATCACATCAGACATGGCTGTATGGGCATTAGTTCCTTTTGCCTTCCCATTACAGGGAGATTTAACAACAAAAAAAGAAAAAAAATATATATTGGCAATTTTAATTATTAAAAAAAAAACTATTACTCACTAGTGAATAATAGTAATGAAAAAGTCACAGTTTGATTATAGGTGTCATTATGTGCCTAATTGCCATGGGATTAGAGCCACTTTATGAGGAAGTGTGTTGAAAAGTACATTATTGCAAAGTGTTTCAAGTCTAAAAAAACAAAAATGTTCTAGAAGTCCCGGATTTTTTACAGGAGCTATTTATAAACGATGGATATAAAAATAAGTCATGCGGTTTTTTACTATTTTCAAGTAAATAACTGCTCCTAAAATACTTGACTGATAATAAATAATATCCGCACGTGATTGGCAGAATGAGTGCATTCCTTGGGTGTAGGTACGAGTTCAATGCATGTCATTTATTTCAATTTTGTACCTGGTGTTACCTGGGTTCATACACGGATTCTCTATAGGTAGGTACCTAATACAGTCACAGCCGTCTCAAAGAATATGAACATCTGGTTTTGATTACCAGAACAAAGCAACATTCGCCTTCGTCGATCCCAGATGGGTCAATCAAAAAGCGTTAGTCCCGGTTGTATCTACTTGCAACCACTTTAACCCACTGTAGTATGATTGTGCCAGCGTGGTGGTGTTATGGCCCAAACTCCGCATGTGTATCTCCCATGATGATGATGACTCAAACGCTTCTTAAATTTTAGGCCTTCCTTAAGGAATTGATTAATCAATCAATCATTTATTGCTTTCATGTTGTTCACAAATGTTCTTACAAATAATTTTCAGTATCAAACATGAACCCTATAAGGGTACCGCAATATAAGTATACATCCGCATGCAATTAACAATTATTAATATTATTTCAAATATTGCTTGATTTATATTAATGTCAAACATTATGAATACACAGATAGTCAAAGTAATCTACTACAATGTCATATTTAGTAATAATATAATAATGAAATTTTTATTAAGTTTGTCATAATAATGTCAATCAGTTAATTAGAATGTCAAATTATCATTTCAAGGCTGAACATAAATATATATCTTTTAATTACATATTGTTTTCATTAAAAAACTCGTCAATACTATAATAACATTTAACAATTAATAACATTTTTCAATTATTTAGGAAAACTGTATCTTTTTTCTCTATTTTTAATCTGTCAGGTAATTTATTATAATTTTTTACTTTAAATTTTAAATACTGGCAAAATTAAAATGTTTGTTTAAACAAACGTCAAACTGAGCTTTCCATAAAAGTGGGCCATATTTCAGTAATGTTTGAATATATTTGAGTTACTCTGTCTCTCAACCGATCGCGAAACGAATCTCGTTATGATTTCAACAGACTTTTTATACGGTATCTACGTCTCTTTCATCTCTTAATATATTTTTTATTTTTCTTTCCTGTTGACAGTTTGCGATTGCTTTTTATTCCTGTTGGCAATGAAACGTCTTTAAATAATATTTCTGCAAAGCGAACACGAACATGAAGCAATCGGTCGAGAGAACTCAAGTGGAAATGTCGTTTCAGTTAATGAAACAAGGAGTGCGTAAACTCTAATTTAACCCCCGACGAAAAAAGTGGGGTGTTATAAGTTTCACGTATCTGTCTCTGTATATGTGGGCCTGTCTGTGGCATCGTGGCTCCTTTGATTTGATCGGACCGACGATTTGTTTTTTTTTGTTTGAAAGCTGACGTGATTAGGATGGTTATGAGCTATAATTTATGAAGATCAGTCCAGGCGTTTAATGACTATCAGTTCATTTTCTGTATGATAAAAGGGTTTTACTAACTTTCACAGAGCCGATTGATTTGAAATTTTGGTGTATAGTTACTTCGGTGACATTCCCATGAGATACTAACCTGGAGCTAATCCTATTCCATCAAAAAATCTGCGGCATGCTTAATTCTTCAGAAACTTACAGCAGATATAGCGTGTTTGGGCTCATAAAAATAGTCTCAATAAAATGGTGTTAGATAGATGATTAATAAGGCCCGGGGGTTACTTAAAATATTTAATTTTATGTTTTTTTTAAATATCATTAATTTACGAAGTACTAATAAACTGGACATACCTAATACATATTCTATTGTTATTAGATGCTAGCGGGTAGGAAAGGGATCAACGACACGACAATCTATATTTAATATTTATTTTTCTTTATGACCCACATCATGGGATAAACGACTAACAAAATGCAACCCCATTTTATTTAGGTACATGTCATTGTAGGGGAGGTAAATTCTAACATTTTTTTTAGATATTATTTTACTACGTTATTGGTGTGATCAATTTGTATATCCATGCCAAATTACAGCTTTCTAGAACTATAGTTTCTAAGCTTTAAACCGCAGAAAGATAGACATGGCGAAACTGTAACCTTTCCTTGTTGACCACGGGTCTCTAAAAATGAAGTAATATGGGTTCAGTTCATATTTACTTTTTGATCCTTACCAGGCCGTCTGCGTCCACTCTACAATAGAATACCTCTTGCATGTGTCTGGTTTGTGACTATTTCACAGCTAAGAGCATAGGCTCTTCTGTTCGATATCTGGGAAGGTCGTGTGTTCTTTACAGGACGTTTTTTATAAGTGCAGACGATGCAAGCTTGTATCAAAAGCAGTGGCGTAGCTTGCTTTAGATGGACCCTGTATCAAAAATTTTTGGGGGCCCTATGATAATTACACAAATTGTCGGTTCTATATGGTCTAAATGAAGACCATCGATGGAGGAGCTCATGGTTTTTTCAGAAAATATTAAAAGGAGTTTTTGAAGTAGGTATGTCACTTTTGTTATTTGATTTTTCGAAGTGAAAACGTCCTAAAATAAGAATATAAATATCATCCAAATAAAAAAAAAGTTTATATTTTCCCTTATTCAATATTCACATTCCCAAAAAAAATTTGGTCTGACCGTTGTAGAACAGAAATTTAAAAAAGTAGGTATGCAACATTTCGGGTGCTTTTATCGACAAAAAAAAACCATTTTCTTTAAAACTGAATGTTCGAAAAAGAAAGGTACATGGGGGTCCCTTGGGTAGCCCATGGGCCCCTCCATCGATTGTTTTCTTTTGGATCACATTTTTTTTCTGGAAAGCACGGCCTAATATTTTACGATTTTTCTTTCCACGTTCGGGGCCGCTGTAACCCGGGGGCCCCGTATCATTGATACGGCTGATACGGCGGTAGCTACGCCCCTGATTAAAAGCAAACTTTGTTTTAAAATGTCCAGACAGAGCGTCTGAAAAACTTAAAAAAAATATTCTTCATTTTATTTTTAACATGATAACAAACATTCTTAATTTTTGATTTAACATTATTATAAATGTTTGAAAAATTACTTAGTGATAACAAACGTTTAAAAAAATGTGAACTTACATACATAGAAAAAATATTTAATCTAGAAAAAGTACATCAATCGATTAATCAATATACACTTTATTGCACAATGACCTAATAGACAATATTAGAAAATAAATTCGAATACGATACTAGGCGGTCTTATTGCTAAACAGCAAACTCCTCCTTCCTGGAAGAGGATATGAGTAAAGAGGGTGCAAGAACTTCTTGTGAATTAAATTCATATTCTACTTCTTGCCAAGAAGTAAGGAATAATATTTATACTATATTATATAACACTTCTCATATGCTATACTTATATCTTATATACAAAGTAAAGAAACGAAATTTATAAAATCCCTGAAATTTATAAATATAAATAGAATATTGTGAAACATAAACCTTGTTAGCTTATGTGAAGTAAATACAGATAGACTAGAAAAGATTCACAGGTTAATTCCAAGCCCTTGGTAGCTCAGAGCAGTTGTAAAAGGTGGTTGGCTGCTGGTTAGAGCAGTTGTAAAAGGTCGCAGGTTCGGCCTTTGCCCTAGGATATTTTTTTTAAGTTAAATATTTTTTCTAAAACTACAGACAAACATGATGACATTGTTAGATAACTTTTTTTTCTAAGTTAAATATTTTTTCTAAGACTACAGACAGACATGATGACATTGTTAGATAACATTTTATATTATTAGGGGATTGGTGATTTTTGACGATTCGAAAAAGGTATTTGGAGAAATATATTTTTGATTTAGAGTAAGTAAGTATAAAAATGTTGTGTGTGAAAACGCTATTTGAAGAAATATATGTTTGATTTAGATTAAGTAGGTACCTAAGTTTTTTTTTATATACAACTAGATGACAAACAAGCTGACGGCCCATGTGGTGGTAAGCGGTTACCGCCGCCTATAGACACCTGCAATAACAAGGGAAAATCACTTGATATTGCAGGTGCGTAACGTTGTCATCCTGAGGCCTAAGATGAAATGCCGTCCATGCCCAGTAATTACACTGGCTACCTTTCCCTTCAATCAGAAACACAGCGAACTGTTTCACAGCTGAAATACTAGGTGGTACTACTTCTTACTAGGTGGTAGGCCCGTATGTAGGGTCGTCTGGGTAGGTACCACCGCCTTTCTTATTTCAGCCGTGAAACAGTTCGCTGTGTTTCGGTTTGAAGGGAAAGGTAGCCAGTGTAACTACTGGGCATGGACGGCATTTCATCTTAGGCCCCAGGATGACAACGCACCTGCAATTTCAAGTGATTTTTCCTTGTTATTGCAGGTGTCTATAGGCGGCAGTAACCGCTTACCATCAGGTGGGCCGTCAGCTTGTTTGTCATCTAGTAGTATAAAAAAAAAAAAATAAGAAAGGCTAAGTTTAAAAATGTTGTGTGTATAGGCCCTAAATGTCACAGGTCACATAGGAGCATGGGCGCTCGGAGCTTCAGGAGCAACGCTTGTGCTTTTAGCACTGGCGGCGCTGGCTCTCTACCGAGGGTGGCGTTATGAACAGGAGCTGGACTCCTTGCTGTGGAAGATAGACTTCCGTGACCTCCACCTGCCCGAAGACGAAGAGAGCGCCAACAAACTGAGTAGGTAAAACAATTTTGTATGATGTTGTCTGCATGTTTTTAGATCTTGAAAAATTGTAGCTAAAATGGCTTACAATCTGAAATCGTTATAATTGGATTAGTTAGGTGAAGTAAGTGAACTTCATCAGTGGCCTAAAGTGGCCTTTACTCAGTAAAAACATCAGTAAACCTAGAGTGTATTTTTGGTAGACTATCAAGCTTTCTTACTGATAAATAGGTACCTACTTATCTCCTTGTATTTAAGAATCACTTTTATTTATAAACTGGCCTTAACTCAGTAAAACTATAAGTAAACCTAGAGTGTATTTTTGGTAGACTACTCGTCTTACCAAGCTTTCTTACTGATAAATAGGTACTTATCTCCTTGTATTTTTGAAACACTTATTTATCCTACATTTTACTTTATAAGACTTGGATTAATACTTCAAATGGTACTTTATGAAGATTATTTTCGCTACTAGTTACTATGCTTAATATTGTTAGCATTTTGGTTAGAGCTGAATTCTTCCAGCAAGACAGCAGCGCGGGCGTGATCCCCAACTCCTCAACTAACCCTGCAGGAGAGAAGAGCGGCGGCATGAACGGGGGCGTGCGCTCCAGCCAGGTCTCCCTCAGTTCCAACCCGGACCTGGACTTCAGATACTCCGCCATTTTCACCGAGGTGGCCTTCTATAGGGGGCGACTGGTAGCCGTCAAGAGAGTAAGGAGACATCACATCGACATCAACAGGGAAATCAAGAAGGAGCTCAAAATCGTAAGTTGGAAGAATTTTTAGTATATAATTTTAAGAGGTTAAGTATTAGCCATTAGGCCAGAAACCATTCAATATCTAATGCTTGCAAGATAAATATGAATTTATGGACACTAAAAAAAAAGGCCCGCCTAAATATTGCAAAATAGGACGTAATACTATTATTATAGAACGGTGGCATTAAGTTTAACTTTTATTAATTTTGTTATTTTTGTATTCATCATGACCGAGCAACCCGTATAGATAGCAAGGGGTACAGACTACTCGGCCAGCCGGTCGTCTAACTCTATGCTTGTCATGTTTTTGCGTTTCGGTTTAGTAGGCATTTATCGCCAAAGCTCGCAAATAAGCCCTTCGTCTTCGCAAGTTACCCTTTGGTGTTACCACAAGATGCGGTTGCCGGTTAGGTATTGCATACAATCAGAGGGGTAATATTTTTTTTCATCATGTAATCAGTCCATTGCCTGAAATCAGCTGTTGCAAGATGAAATAACGCGTTAAGAATATTCCCTATAGGAAACAAACAGTCCTCGATTTGCGATTAATTAAATAAATAATAACGATTGTGGAGGTCCATAATTAAATTCGCGCCTTCGTATCTAAATGTTTTTGCCAGCCTTTTATCAAGTCTAAAATGTTTTCTTATATTTTTACATTATAATAAAAGTTTTAGAAATATTAAGAGAAACATAAAGACTAGAAAATGTTAAAAACCATTGCATTTGTTTTTTAAAAATCCTATCGACACGGTTTGGTTAAGTTGTAACCAAACCGTGTCGATAGGATTTTTAAAAAACTCGTTCGTGTTCGGGATTTTGAAAGAATAGAAAAATCCTGTCCTCGGTGGATCAGGGGCTATAGCATTCACCCGGATTGAGAATGATCGCAGATTCGCATCCTGCCGTAGCAACACGGGCATGTCTTTTTGAAATCAGATATTTTTCTTAGTGTACCTAAAATGTACCAGACACGCGCTGTTAATATTATCATTATTACACATTTTATTGATTAAAAGTAAACTAATAACAA
Organism: Nymphula nitidulata; assembly: GCA_947347705.1. Taxonomy (NCBI): domain Eukaryota; kingdom Metazoa; phylum Arthropoda; class Insecta; order Lepidoptera; family Crambidae; genus Nymphula; species Nymphula nitidulata. Next base: position 14,849,019 of record OX374621.1, on the reverse strand, counting down.
TATTGTTTTTAGTAATGGAAGTTCCCGATCTGACTATTATACAATTTAAATTTTTCACCACAGTAGCACTCAACTATCGAAGAACAAAATAAAAGTTCGTTGTTTTCGATCTATTTTAAGCTAAAATTACAAGCAGGGAATCAACAAAAAACTGTAACACATATACAAATAGTCGTATTGTAATTCTCTATATATTTCATTAATTAAGCGGTACTATATCTACAAATTACATTTATAAACAAAACTGTATGAAAGCGTTATCTTGAGAGCAAAGTCAAGAGTCAAAAAGAGTCGAAAAGTCAAATTCGTCAGTTATCAATGTGGCGGCTTTTCGGATTTGGTTATAAGATTAAGGCAATTTGGGATTTTGCTTGTAGTGTTATTATTATTTTCATGTAGCTAAATATAAGTATAAAATAGATCATTATTACTTCTAGCTTTTTTTACATAGCGATACTTTAAAGTATGTTAAATTATATTTTTTCTGTGGTATCCCACAGAAAATATATAATTCAACTATATAATAAACATACCTATATTTCCTCGTATTATCAAAATTTTAACTTTGTGTTTGAAAATATCAAAATGATAAGCGGAAAAATGATTTAGGTACTTAGGTACCTATATAGGTACATTCTGTTTCCCATGTCAATGCAATAGGGATCGTAATCGTTTCTCTTTTTGACGCTGACTGTACACCACCTACAAGCCAAATATGTTACAACATTTCTATTCCTTCACCGAAAAACGAAAATCGTGACTGGATAGCAAATGTCTCCTACTTGGCGGAAATCACTTCATATCCTATCCCTTTGTTTGCCCACTAAAGAGAGAATTTACGAATATAGGTGGAGGGGCCATTTCTGTTACGGTCGTAAGCTTCCCCATAAAAGAGGGCTCAAGCCTGCGTTCTCAAACAAAACAATTTCTCGGATATGACGGAGAAGCCGACTGAGACAAATCACTCCTATCTACCCGGTTTTGTTGCGATGCAGGTTAATATATAAATCGGAGACAAATAAATTGGGAGAGTAACAAGATAACTTTTCCAATTGTTATTCCAAAAAAAAACGAGGACGAACTGTTATTTCTCTTATGAACTAACGTAATTTAAGTAGGGTAGGTATTATAATACTTATTAGCTACGCTTGGTAGTGAAACGGCTGGATGATAAAACGTAAAGTAAAACCACCTCTTTACATTAATTGCTATTACCTATGTCCATTTTAACTAACCATTCCCTAAGCTTAGGTGACTCTTAACGCCATTTGTCTCTTTCTATCTCCTTTAGTTAGAAAGAGATAAAAATCGCTAAGAGACTCTTAACGCTAAGCAAATATTAGTAAAAGCGACCATTACTGTCTCGTTTGATAATAGTAAACTACTATCTGGATTGCAAAGCAGACACTTTATACTACTGCTAGGTGTTATTGGACAATTTTCAATTTTTTCACTCAAACGGCAAATATGCTGTTTTATCTGGACTCCAGATAAAGCTGGTATATATTTCACACAAAGATTAAGCCTCGCAATTTAGCCAGGTAATGGAACCAGCCTTATTGATACACGTAGGTACTTCCTGTTACAAAAGATTAAGGTTAATTATAATTTATAAGTTTGTTTATTTAATGTCACGATTATAATAAATATAGTGACTTTTAAAAATTATTAGGCCTTACTAAGATTTATTTATTTTCGGCGTGCACACTGAGTTTGCCCTTGATTAAAAAAACCTTTCACGAGTCTACTGGAAGAAATTTCAGTTGTAGAAATAAGTAGCATCCGTGTAAGGTAACAAGGATTCTTTTTTCGTCGATTGTATCATTTTATGTTGTGTGCGAATATGTAGGTATAGAAATTGTTAAATAAGTAGGTAAATTAATAAATAAATTAATGTTATTTAATAGGTATGTATTGTACAATCATGCATGACTGCGATCGCTTGATTATGCAGTGTCACGGAACGAATCGGTATCTATACTTACCTACTACACTCAAACCTCCCACGAACTATATCATGGTTGTTCAATTCTGACTGAGGATGAGAACATGCGTCCCGATGAACACGAAAACATTGTTAATATGATAGATTGATTCAGGTGCCAAAAATCTAAAACCTGCTACGTGTGTATAGGAACCCGATTGCGCCTCTAATGTTATCCATATAAATAACTTCTTAAGGTTTAAGAACGTGGCCCTATAAAATTAAATCTTTTAACTGTTTGCCGATTGATAGTCACAATATGTACTCAAAAACATTAAAACCTACTAGGTACATACACACCTAGCCAATTTAATCCATACTATCCTGCATCCATACTAATATTATCCAAACATAGTAATTTTATAAATGCGAAAAAGTAGGGAGAGTTTAGACCGAAAAAGACATAGTTGTAGCCATACTCGTATACAAACAATACGTAAATATTGAAATTAAATGCTAGGTATTTCCTTAAAATAAAAAGATTTGAAAAAGACAGTTCCTGTGGCGGCATTCGACCTCTCGGCCTTTCACAATACCCAAGACTTGGAGAATCCTATGAAGTCTTCCTGCTTACGCTATATCGTTTTATTTTACCTCCTTCACGCATCACTATTATGTATAAAGTATTCTGTGCTTCCGTGGGGTACGTGAAAAATTTTCGATGTCTTGGTTTACATCGAAGTTACCTTTGAAATAGTTACAAAGATCCATATTTTTTACAGATGAGAGATTTGCAACATGACAACGTGAACGGATTTGTAGGCGCGTGCATCGAGCCGCCCAATGTCTGCGCGCTCTCCGAATACTGCACTCGAGGGAGTCTCAAGGTATTTATTCAAAATGACACGCGCTAGTGAATAAAGGGTTAAAAGATTTGGTGGTAGTTTAAGGGTAGAATCTTTGAGTAAAATGTAGAAAATCCGACATTCGCTTAGAGAGCCTGTACGAGTCAGGCGCGGATCCAGCCCTCAAAAAAGGTTGTGGGCACAGCCACCCGAAAATCGCCCAAGTGCGAGTTGGAGTAGAGCTCATGATCGATATAGTGCATGCCTACAAAGGATCTGTTTACAAAATGTATGACGCTTTGATCATCATTTTGCCCAGTGTTTCCACGTGGGCAAAGCTGTGAGGCAAACCAATTTTTTTACTGTTTTGATATCATTGATATCCTATGTCTCGATATCCCAATATGGTATATGGCTAAGTACTTGGCTGCGTTCCGAATCACGCACGATCCTTTGTTTTTATTTTATTTTATTAAGACAATGCAATATTATCAGTCTGTCGATCTAAATAGACCGTGTAAGCGTGGTATCAAAAGTCTATTACTTTAAAACGGCGACCGATAATAACATAGACGAGTAACTAGCCCATCCAAAATGACACCCCCAAAGAGACTCCAAAGTGGGCAGGGCTTAAATCGGACTCCGCGCCATGATTTAATTTGTCATTGACTGCGTCACGGTGATGTACTCGTAAAAAAATAATAAAATCTCAGTAAATATGTCCAAAAGTGAAATAAAATGGTGTGTCAGTCGCGTAGGTGAACATAATAAGAGCACTGGAATTAAATTTTACATGTAAGTCTCTCCTAAACCTTTATAATCGAGTCAAATATAAACAAAAATATTGGCCGCCATGTTGGGCCAATATTTGTGGACAATTTGAACAAATACACGAGTGGATGATGTTATGCAGTCATTTGTGTGTGACAGTATTTTTTTTTTTTTTTTTTATACTACTAAGGTGGCAATCAAGCATACGGCCCACCCGATGGTAAGCGGTTACCGTAGCCTATGGACGCTTGCAACACCAGGGGTGTCACTTGCGCGTTGCCGACCCTGTAAAAACCTTTTCACGCCTTTTTTGAAGAACCCCATGCTGTACTCATTCGAGAAAACCTCTGCAGGGAGCTCATTCCACAACTTGAGCGTACGCGGGAGAAAGTTTCTCTGAAACCGTACAGTACGCGACCACTTTGGTTCCAATTTGTGAGGATGAATTCCCTGCCGGTGGCGAGCGGTGCGATGATAGAAAGAAGCCGTGGGCATCATGTCAAATAATTCCTCAGAACACGCTCCGTTATACAAACGGTAGAACACACACAAGGAGGCAAAATCTCTCCTTAGGCTTAAAGGTTCAATACCGCTGGTGAGCTTAGGATCGTCGACAATTCTCATAGCGCGTCTTTGGAGCACGTCAAATGGTCCAAGCTGGTATCGAGGCGCTCCCGCCCATAAATGGCAGCAGTACTCCATATGGGGCCTGACTTGAGACTTATACAGTAACAGTCTTTGCCCCGAAGTGAAATACCGCCGCGCTCTATTGAGCACACCAAGCTTCTTGGATGCCAGCTTGACTTTATCCTCCAAATGACTGCGGAACTGCACGTCGCTAGAGATATCAACACCAAGGATCCCGATACTCGTAGAGATGGAAAGCGGAGTGTCGAGGAATTGTGGAGCTACAGCAAATGGGGTTTTTTTAGCGGTGAACGCGCAGACTTGCATTGTATTTATTTATTTTCAACTCAACTTTTAACTCTGCAAACTTTTATGACGACTTATTGTTATTGTGTTTGTTTAATAGTTAACTTACCTACTAATAATCAATTATGGCTTTATACATCGTTGCCTTATATAATTTTTGTAAGAATGATAAACAAACCTCCAATTTATGGATATTTTACCACAGTTCCTTACAATATGATGCCACTTTCAACACATTTCTCAATAAATTTAAGCATTATTATTTTAACATGTGTATGTTTAATTATTACTTTAATAATTTACTTATTTACAAAATGATCTGGAAATAGTATAGGTATCTATTTTAAACTGTTAAGGATAAGTCGTAGTAAATAAAGTTGTAAACTGCGAGATAGTTTCGTGAGGTTATTGAAATAAAACAACATCATTATTTCAATAGAGAAGATAGTTGGAACACACCAGCTTGGGGTCTTATCATGAGAATTACAAAGTCTCAAGCCCGTACTCTTCCCGACCTTCGGACACTGTAAGCTCCATGGCGTGAATCGGAACACTCAAAATATAACTATAAAAAATATGACGGTATTTAATATTAAACTTATCAAAGACAACTGACATCTTTACTTCAGTCTTCCCGTGACCTTGATCTCTATAAAGTAATCGAAACATTAGGTATAAAAAATCATATTGTGCCATCTAATTAAACGCAAGTTAAATCCGGTAAAGTGGTTTTATTTCAAGAAATAAAACCACTTGATGACAATTTAATTTGTTTTCTTATGTCCTTCATCATCACCAGCCTATATACGTCCCACTGCTGGGCACAGGCTTTCCTACATGGAAGAAACACATGAGGAATTTGGGCCATAACACCACCACGCTGGCCCAATGTGGGTTGGTGGGTTAAAGCGGTTGTAGTAACAACCGGGACCAACGGCTTAACGTGCCTTCCGAAGCACGGAGGAGCTCAAGATTATAAAGTTTGGTTGACCCATCCCAGGGTCGACCATGGCGAAAGTTGCTTTGTTTTCGTATTCGAAACCAGAGCGCACAAACCAATACGCCACCGAGCTCCTCCTTATGTCCTTAATACAAATAAATAATATCATGACAGATATTTAGATTTTTTTTATTTAAATGAATGAAGCGAACCCATTTCATTTCTGATTTCTGATCTCAACTATAAAATTGAATAAGTTTACCGATTTACAACGTTACTATATTTATTAAAAATGACGATATATAATTATTAAAGTCGTTAAAAAAATTGCATGGTTACATCCTGCATATATGACCCGTCCGGCGCGTGTAAATCAGAAGACCGAGAGGGCGCTATACAATTTCGATATTAGCCGATTTTATCCGACGTGCTCTTCTAGCCGCCGAGGGTACCCGTTTTGCGACGAGTTTTGTATGAAGTTATGCTTCTAGGCTCTCTACGTTCGCCGCTTTAAAATAATAAAATCAGTTAAAAGAAAACTTGACTTTTATTATTAAACAATATCTATCCGACAACAACGGTTGCTAAGCAATGTAAAGAACGATATAAAAACCATAGTAAACCTTCTTTCTTAACATCCCCACCAGTTTTAAGCTTTAGCAACCATCAGTAACACACCAGTTAGTGTAGCCCTACTTGCTTGCATAAACTTTCAAGTCTAGGCTTGAACGCAGGTTTCGTTAGAAAATCGGCCAGTTTTAAAGCTTTAGCAACCATCAGTAACACACCAGTTAGTGTACCCCTACTTGCTTGCATTAACTTTCAAGTCTAGGCTTGAATGCAGGTTTCGTTACAAAATCGGCCAGATGTTTTGTGGACTTGACCTCTTCCACATTTTCAATGCCAATCTCATCTACCCTCTCAGCTACAGGCCCATTGCTTTCATCTGCAATAACGTTGCTTGGATTACTTAGCAATGGTGAGTGAACCTTGTCTTCATTCCTAGTATCACTTCTTGGCAGTCCAAAATGTTCTGACTGAAAACGGAATTTTCTGATTGAGTAAGATAAGGGTCCACAAACATCCGTATAAACAAATTCACCAGGTCGTGTAGCTTTCTCTCTAGTGCCAAACTTTAATTGGTGCGATTTGCCATAAATGCGACCCTCGAGTAATTCTTTGGTGACCTCTGCTTTGATATTGAATTTCCTTTCAAGCAGTTTTTCCACATGAGTTTTTGACTGATGACCAAATCGCTCGTGGTATAATTGTAGAGTTGAACTGGAACTCGTTGTCAATTCATTTACTACGACTGTCTTATTGCATCTCAGTCTTAACTTATATAATCCTCCGTTCTTTTCTCGTGTACCGATGATTTTTGTTTGTCCATCAATCTTAATTGAACACATTAGTGGTGTGGACTCAAATTGGCTTTTCTCCGATCTGTCATGCGCAGCCAGTACAGAGAACAAATTTCTGCTGATCTTTGGAACATACCATACGTTTTTGAGCAATATTGGCTCTAGTCTATCTTCGACTTTAGCTTCTGCAAGTATATCACCCATGCCAATTGCGTCTATGCATTGACCATCTGCTCCGGTAACAGTGTGTCTGCTTTTGAAGTGAGTGAAAGTTTGGAAATAGTCTTGTGTGTTGGTGACATGACTTGTAGCACCGTTGTCAACATACCACATTTCTTTATCCTTCGCTTCTCCCAAGTCCACCATAAAGACTGACAAATTCATATTGCAACTTGTTTCTTTTGGCGGTCTTCCATCAGCAATCCACCTCTTGCATGCTCTTACTCTGTGTCCAGGATTTTTATAATAGTTGCAAATTAGTTCTCTTTTCTTCAACATGCGCTTATCGGCTTTTGCATATAAAGCATCTGTGCTTGACTCTGGCACATGTGCACTCTGTGACAGTACTCTCTCGTGAGCACACAACTGGCTGGTGAGATTCTCTATTGTACGATCTTTCTTTTGAATAAGTAACCAGCTTGACTTAAAACCAAGGTATTCAGTTGGAAGTGTATCAATAATCTTACACATAAGGAGAATATCCGGCAGCTCTTGTTTTGCATGTGTTTCATTTAGTAGTGCTAGATTCAGGTCACTCCAAATATTCTTCAGCACAGAAATATGGGTTGCAATGTCATGCTCCTCTTTCTTCTTGTAACTAAAGAAATTCAGACAATAGTTGTAGGTTTGATCCATACAGCTACCTCCATACAGCCTTTCTAGCTCAAGCCACATATCACTTGCATTAGTGAAGCGCAGAACCTTTTGCAGAGTCTCATCTGTCATGTTCGTTGTAAGTAGTATAGATATAGCACTGTTTAGCGTTTTATAACTTTGTAGATCTTTCTCATATTGCAGTTTCTGTTCAGCACTAGCATTCTCATCCAAGGTCGGCTTGGGTTTTGTACCATCTAACAATTCCATAGCCCCTGGCATAGCATCCAGTACTAACTTCACTTTGAAGATCCATGTTTTATAGTTCTTGGGGTCCAAGTGCCCGATTTGTATTTTGCTTGCTTCAGATATGCTCTTTTCCATATTGAAAACAAATCTCACAAATTTGGCTTTTCCCTTCACTATTTACGCTAGGAACTACGCTCTGCTACCACTTTAAAATAATAAAGTCAGTTAAAAGAAAACTTGACTTTTATTATTAAACAATATCTATCCGACAACAACGGTTGCTAAGCAATGTAAAGAACGATATAAAAACCATAGTAAACCTTCTTTCTTAACATATTAGGGTGAGTAAACAGGGTGTGTATCAACGCACATGCAATATCAAGTGATTTTCCCTTGTTATTGCAGGTGTCTATAGGCTTAGGCGTGAAGGGCCCGCCGCCTAGGAGGGCAATTGCCGGTGGGGGACTGGAAGTAGAGGCTCTGCCGGTTTCCCAGTCCTCCTACTACATAAGGCGATGAGGGAGTGCCGCTGGGTTGTTTTAGTGGGTAGACCCGACGGGAGAGCATGCGTTAGGCATATTTTCCCAGCGAAACAAAAAAAAGGTGTCTAAAGGCGGTAACCGCTTACCATCAGGTGGGCCGTCAGCTTGTTTGTCATCTAGTTGTGTAAAAAAAAAGGTTTGTATGATGAATACGAGCATTTGTTCACGAGTCATGGATGTTTATATATTAGTTTAGTACGAGTATATTTCTAATATTTATATACGTAGGTATATAAATATTAGAAATATACTCGATAATAATATGTAGATATTATTATCATTATTTCCGTTATGTAGTATTCATAACACAAGCTCTAAATAATGATTACTTTGAGCTCGATAATAGGTAGGTAGGTGTGAGTGTTTCAATATTATTGTTATTCCAGACACAATTGATTTTTCAATTGTCATAGACCTCCTGAGGTATAACGCCACTAGACAGATTAATAAGTTGTATTCTTTACTCAAACCTGGAGTGCCCGACTGTGGAAGCACCTCCTCGTGTAATCTGCGCCTCCACTCTGTAGTCTGAGCTCCACCTAACAGAAGATCGCAGATAGCTCGAAAGGTCATATCATTTATAACAAAGCCACAACAATTTAAAAAAAAGAAGATCTCTAGTTAAATAACCTCAACATCTTAAACATTAATTTCACAAATATTCAAATCTGATAATACATGATTCTAAATTTAATTCTAGTTGAACCCTCAGATCATAGAATTAAGAGTTGAACCTCTAATTTAGTTTATAATTTTTGTTTTCTATGTGATTTGTCACTATTTTTAACAATGTTGTGTATGTTTGTAAAGGCTTGCATATATGTCTGTACGTTTTAAGTATAGTTTATTCAAAATTTTGTATATGTTTAGCTGTAAACATACCTAAATAAATAAATACAATAAATATAAATAACATTACTTTGTAGTATTGTGTTCCTGCAGTGAGTAAGGTCACCGCGTCTAATTAATTTGTCCAGGCTCGTAAGACTCGCGGGAATCATTATGAGTTATGACAACAAAAACCAATTGTGTCTGGAGTCTTAGTCATGTCGGGATAAGAAAGCGTTATGTTGGGAGCAAAGGGGTAATCATTCCCCATGTTGTCAACATAAGACTTTCTTTAATTTTTACAGGGTAGGCAACACGTATTGCCGTTGGTGCTACGAGCGTCTACGGCTACGGGGCAATTAGACTACCGGTAACTGCTTCACGGAGGGCCGTACGCCTATTTGCGACACTTGTCTTGTCGTACCGATACATACTTAATTTAATTTAACTTGGTACAAATTAATGAAGTTTATTTCTATATATTTATTTCCTTATAGGTATATATACCTACCTATAAGGAAATAAATACGAACCTCCTACATCTACACCAATCAATGTTTTATTTAAAGTTATGCACCGTTGTCAATGGGATTAGTAAATACTCAGGCAAAATAAAGGACAATTAATTGCTATGTATTGAAGGATAGGTAAAATCATAGACAAAATTTTACACTTCTTAGTCTTACCAACGAAGCAACCTACACAAGGTAACAATACATAATATATGTAAAGTAACAATAACTCAATTATTTTGTTTTGCGTGAATAGGATATTCTGGAGAACGAAGACATCAAGCTCGACAATATGTTTGTCGCTTCGCTCGTAGCTGATATTATTAGGGTAAGTGTGAGTGAGCACATGAATTATTCCGAAATAGATGAACACCTACAGAGATCTTTTATCATATTTACACCAAACCAATCTCCTTTGTATACAAATAACTCACTTATCTTGATAGTGGGCCCTAATAATAAGAGGTTTTACTTACAGCTATAAACAAAAGTAAATAAATAAATCATCTTCTTGACTCTTTATTGTAACAATAACAAATAAAATCGAATATCAAAAAAAAAATTCAAATAATCTCGGTTATCTTATTTCGAAAAAAATAAGGGTTATTTCTCTTGTTCTCTTTAATAGTAGTACAAAATTTTTTTTAACTAAAATTGACTATTATATGGTGATATAGGAAAAAATTAAAAGCTTAACTTTAACAGGGCATGATATTCATTCACGAATCTCCCTTACAATACCACGGCGCACTCCGTCCGTCTAACTGCCTGGTGGACGCGCGGTGGGTGGTCAAGCTCGCGGACTTCGGCCTCAAGGAGTTCCGAAGGGGAGAACTGCCGCCCGCTGATCCTGCTGCATTGAGATCTCATCTTGAAAGTAAGATTCCAATAAAATCTATCATGTGTAGTAAATTCCTTTACTAATAACACTAAATTAAATATATGGTAGGATTAGACATAATTTAGTATTTCAGTCTTCCTTTTCTTAACTTTTGTTGCTCTCAATTCGAGGAAGAGTGTTTTCAGTAGGTATGAAGTGTTGGCAATCAAATAAAATTTTCTACTTATTATAAATTGAATTTATCAATTTTTTATTTTTAATTATTATCAATTGAATAAGATGTTTTTGAAGGTGGCAAACCATTTCTATAAACTAATATAGCCCATGTTTTAATTTATTGTCATAGTGACGGCACCGCCCTATATACAACCTATACACAACACTATTCAAAAACACTAAGTTCAAATATACCTACTAAATCAAAACTAAATAACACTATGTATTTGTACGCTTACAATACTATTTACTTATTATTAAAATAAACACATAAAATTGTCGTTGTAAACAAATAATTTATAAATTGGTATTGGCCGATTATTGAAATTACGTGACACTTGTGTTATCGCTGGTACATAAGGCGAGCCTAAGCCGTGCGCGGGTGGAGGGCGGCAAGGAGTCCCTGCGCATCGCTCGTTGTCATGGTTACTCATCCCGCCCTCACACCCTACCTCAGCTGACACCTATTTATCGCCTTCTGCGCAATTTCATGACTCGTGGCGCGCACTGTACCTTATTTTTAAAATTCTCTCGGTGCACATAGTGCAATAATCCAATTATTCATGCCCAAATTTTTAATCATATTCAATAATTTCTACAATAACATCTTCTATTCTCCAGATCTAGTCTACCTCTCACCCGAACTCCTGCGCACTGCCGGCTGGGGATCGGACTCGTTTCCACTTTCTGATGAGCACAGGGACGGATCTCCTGAGGCTGATGTGTACGCCTTCGCTCTCGTTCTGTACGAGATCCACACGAGGCGGGGACCATTCGGAACGGACGCCCCAGCGCCAGCGGCCCTGCTGAAACGACTTGCCGCGCCCGAACTGACGCCTTTCAGGTAGGTGCGTGTCTAATATAGTGTAGGCCGTTAAGTTCGAACGTCAGGCTTGTTCTATTCTACGGAACTGTTTCTCAGTGCGATGTCTAATATCTAACGATGAAAGGTTTTCCTTTTTAACTATCGAACCTTGACTTACCTGCCTTTACCGTTAAACTATTACCTCTGTAATAAAGGGTATTTACCTAGTGTTATAATTAAAGACCACCTCTGGAACCGCTGTCTGGACGATTTGACTGCGTACGAGAATGCTGCGGCGAGTGCTGGACAGAAGACCCTGCGGCGCGACCTGACTTTAAGGCCATACGAACTAGGCTCCGTCCGCTCAGGAAGGGCATGTAAGATGTTCATAATTTCATTTAGCTAAGTAGGTACTGAAAAACTTTTCTTTTGGTATAAAAATAGACGCCATATCTCTTCACTCTTATTGTAGATTTAAGTATTTAACAGGAATGGAAATATAAAGTAAATTAATTCATATTTCAGGAAACCAAACATTTTCGACAATATGATAGCCATGATGGAGAAGTACGCAAACAATCTAGAAGTTCTGGTTGATGAGAGAACGGACCAACTGCAAGAGGAGAAAAAGAAGACTGGTGTGTTGAGAAACAACAAGGTTTATACATTGATAATACCTACAATCTGTCTTATAACTTTATATCTTTTTAGAGGCACTTTTGGAAGAAATGTTGCCAGCCCCAGTGGCGGAACAATTGAAACGTGGTCGTCGGGTCCTGCCGGAAAGCTACGACTCGGTCACCATTTACTTCAGCGATATAGTCGGTTTCACTGCTATGTCCGCTGAGAGTACGCCGCTACAGGTACGATACTAATTCCAAATTGTTTCATGAATTACATAAACATCTTTCTGTATCGTTATCAACTTTCAGACAAAAATGTCGTAAATGTCTGATTCATAAACAATCCCTGGCGCATCAACGATTATTTATAATAACTTTTAAACTTTTGTGTCAGCATTGCTACTTTTGTGTTTCACCGAGCCCACTTAAATAATGCTTAAAATGAAATTGTTATAATCGTCTATGGCAGAATAACAGAGGCAGCGGGACTCCTCCTGCAGCCACTGAGTCATGGACCCTTTTGTCTTAAATTTTTATTTTTACTATTTTTCATTTTATTTTTATATTTCATCACATAAGTGATAAATGTGGTGAAAACGTCATCTCAAAAGTGACGCAGGGCCATTGGGATTTTCAATCAAATTTAGATTGATCAGACAGGAAAGCACTTATCTGTTTAGGTATTCCGTTTCAGTAAAATTGTGTAGAGGTCTTTAAAACTATTTATTACGTTTTATATTGTAGGTGGTCGATTTCCTGAATGACCTGTACACCTGCTTTGATTCGATCCTGGAAAACTTCGACGTGTACAAAGTTGAAACCATCGGTGATGCCTACATGGTGGTATGTGTTAATTATAAGTTTAAATGTGATATTAGTTAAAGGTGCCACTGTAATTAATCAATTTTTAATATTACTATAATGGCAAAAATAAATTCTACAACAGTTAATAATGAAAAGGTATTCGATCGAAATGATGCAAGGTCTCAAACACTATTTCATTTATTTAGGTACTTGGTATATCTTGCGCAAAACTTCTAGTTCGCTCTGAATACAAGTCGATTCACGCAGTATTGAGGGTAGTTGCCGGCAGCTGCGCAATATAGCGCGATGCAACATCAAAGCGAAATATGTTTAATGCGAGTACCTACTATCTGCCTACTTAAACAAATCTAACACATCCTGTATTTTCCTTGGAGATCAAGTAGTCTTTGTCTTGGGCAAGGTTGCGTCCCATACGTTTCCGATTAAATATGCGTCCATGGCGTAAGACAGCACTGCTTCCCTTGGTGAATCGTCTATTTATAAAATTTGTCGACACATGTGCCTACCGACGGCTAAGTACGGTCGACCACAGAAGTAGCTGAACACTTTAGTACCATGTCACAACGACTCTAGCGTCAATATAGTACGTACGGTAGCAACTATAAATTACGTGCACAAGATCGGTGTGACATGGTACTAAAGTGTTCAGCTACTTCTGTGGTCGCTGTACCGTCAGTGCCTATTTTATATTTTATAATAAATTCATTTGCTTATTTCTATGAACTTAAGGCTGATTTCGCGGGTTTTGATGAAGCGACTTATCCGTTGTTTAACGAAAACTGAAAAAAATAAATGTGGAAATAACTTCTGACTAAAATAATGTTACGATTTATGGCAATCAAGCGTTTTTTTCACTCAGTGTATTTCGTTGTTGTGTTGTGTGATTAAGTTAAAAGTTATTGGCACTTAGAAACATGAAATAATACTGATTGCGACCGACGGCCATCAGTATGCCTTGCCGCACACGGGCCACTGACCACAGCCACAAAACGCCGCCACCGGCATATTTCCTGTAGTTTTCATTCATTTTATATGGACTCGCCGTATACGGTTGACGCCGGTGGCTACCACACGCTAGCCGCTTCTAGCTTCTCGTGGCGGCGTCTACTGAGGCTGTGGCCGGTGGGCCGTGTGCACACTATTATTTTATGTTTCTTTGGGGCGATCACGTGTTATATGTATTTGATACTGTGACCGCAGGTGTCTGGTCTGCCTATCCGCAACGGCATCGTGCACGCCGGGGAGGTGGCGTCGATGGCGCTGGCTCTGCTCGCCGCCACGCGCGCCTTCCGCGTCAGGCACCGCCCCGAACACCGCCTGCTGCTTAGAGTTGGCATACACTCAGGTAACAACTGTAGTGTGATTCACTAACAGAAATATTCGACATTGAGCTTGACGACTGACAAGACGTCGAGCCAATTTTTCGATGTCGATTTCGTTTTTCTTATGTTTAAAATGTATCGCAATGACTTTATTCAATACCAATTGACTTTTACATAAAGATATAAAAATAAACGACTTTTTAGTTCCGGCTCACGCCGTGCTCGTCGTCGGAACGCCAGAGTCGCCAACGGTTGTCAAACGAACGCCAAAAAGTTTGAAAGCGCTGCCGACAGCTACGAATTTAAGGCTCATGACTGTAGAGAATAGCATCAGCTATGCGATTCTCTGTCAGCAGCCTTAAATACTTGACTATTATCTATACACTACCCATACAATAGGGAATATGCATAATTTTTAGGTTTTAAATTTACAAGTCCTCATATACGACGTCTCTTGAATGCCTCGATAAACTTATACCAAATACTCATTGTTCTCTCTAAAAAATCAGAATTTATTTGCACCATCAAAAATATTGTCTTTTGACTCAATATAATTATTGTAATTGACTAACATAATTTCAGGTCCCGTTTGTGCCGGCGTTGTGGGGCTTAAGATGCCCAGATATTGCCTGTTTGGAGACACCGTCAACACAGCTAGCCGCTTCGAATCAACAGGCGCACGTAAGAAAATAATTTCGTTTCATTCACATGGTCCTTCCAAACGGATAACCGGCTTTTCTTAATAATAAAATTAATGTTATTTTTAGCTCTCAATATTCACTGCAGTGCTGCATGCAAGGCTTTATTAGACCAATTAGGGGGGTATATCTTAGAAGAGCGCGGGATAGTATCTATGAAAGGTAAACGCGACCAGGTGACATATTGGCTAAGAGGGGAAGAACCGATCGCGGCTGCCGCGAGAGCAAAGCGCAGGGCTCACAGAGATGACGTCGCTCCACCGCCGCCTATAGACAGACGAGGGCAAAGAAGCTCTTTGAAGAGCAGAAACTGGAAGAATCAAGTCGGAGGGTTACATAGGTATACACGAATCCTTTTTAGGTACTTTAAATTACCGAACTTACCATAACACTCAATAAACTTATTTCAGCTTAACAGTTATAACGTTTTATATTATTCATATTGCATAAGGAAAGACAAATAACACTTCTTATCTCTCTTATAACTTACCTTTGTTATAATCAAAAATACTTTCGTTTTCAGATGTTGTAGTTTGGAATCTCCAAAGAAACTAAGATTTGCATCTGGAAATCATTTGGAATCGCACACAGATAGCGCATTACATCATAGAAGCGATGAATATCTCATGGAGGTAATAAAATCTGGATAATCATTAGTATTTCACTCGGAAACGAATTTCTTTGCTATAGGTATACAGGATGGATTTTTGAGATGGGATAGTAAGGACAAGAACCATTATAATTACAGGAAACGGTCTTAGGAGACTATTCATACCTTTTTAAGATATTCTGAACTGCATTTAAATATTTTGCCAAAAACTTCAGTCAGCTATAAAATGCTAAAATACAATAAAATATATGACTATCGATCATATTTTATGAGAGGATCAAGAATATGGGACCATTTAAGGTATTACTACAAAAAATGACAGAAATCATCAAAACTTTTCCCATACATTTTTTACGGAAAAATAATAAATCCATTCGAACTATTCTTTATTGCCAAACGATCCTATTTCTTACTGCGATCAAAAGACTCTTTAAGGCCAACTAAAATTTGAGTACAAAACTACGGTAAGTCACAAGACCGGCCGATTTATCGTTTCTCTGTACAAAATGTATGGGAAAAGTTTTTGTTTGTGGCCAATTCTGTCCTTTCTAGTACTAACACCTTAAATTATCCCATAATCTTTCGATTCCCACATGAAATAGGATCGATGGGAATAAAAATGTTTATTTGGTATTGTAGCATTTTTTTCGCCGACTACATTTTTTCCAAAATCTGTGAATGCAGTTCAGAATATCTTAACAAGTAATGAATGGTCTCCTAGGACCGTTTCCCTTTAACCACGTTTAAGGTACCTTACTGTCCCGTCTCAAAAATCCAACCTGTATAGCTAATGACATTTTTAACCGACTACTTATTCTATAGGTTTTAGCTGATGGTAGACTAGCACCAACGCAGCGCACTGATCTATTAGAAGCGCCAAGTCTTCGTCACGAATACACCAGTGTCTCTTGTCCGATCATAGAACATTCAGAGTGTCCTCCCGGACCCATCGAAATCAAACCCTGCGCACCAATGTTACCACGAGAAGAAAAACCATGCGAGCCATGCGATATCAAACTAGTTATCAACGGCTGCACGTATAACGAGAGAGATAGCGCAGACATACCTCTACTAGCCGACGCATAATTTGACAGCAAAATGTACTTAATGTTGTATTCACTAGTCAATCACGATTATTTATTACATGACTGTTATTGTAACTAAAATTTAGGGTAATCTCTTTATACAAGAATATAATGTGACCGCCTCGCCACCACTACCTATGATTAGACTGCCTGCTCACTGAGCATGACTATTTTATAATCAACGTACTAAAATAAAACCAATAAGTTTTATTTTCGTTTGCTCAGAAAATTTCGGTCGCCTCTTCAGCGGACAGCCAGCCTGTGAAGTTAGCATTATTGTGATCTATGTCAGTATTATTAATAAACTTTGTTAAATAGAAATTATTTAATAACATTAAACTCTTATTTCACAATTCACGGTAACATCGTTTTACTTACATGTATTATTTACAACATCATTTCATATACATACCTAATATACATTTAAATTGGAGTAGATATAGGCACGGAACGCGTAGTCTCTAAACATTTTATACATTTCTACTCTGACTGACCTACACTAATCTAATCACATAACTAGAATACATTATGACTCTTAGAAGAAACGGAGTAGTATGTTTGACCATCGAAATTGACTGGACCAATCACACGACTCCGCAATGACTGCGTCGCTATGGCGTAGTCTAGAGGCTATGCGTTTCGAGTGGTACAAGTTACGCAACTTCTCTCATACCGCATCTTGACCATAGGCACGTGTGACACCACAGAAGCAATTTTTGGAGTCGATTAGAGCACAGAGATAGGCGGAGCGGAATAAGTGCCTAGATCCAAACTATACGGAGCCAGCTCAGACGGCAGATTCCTTATCGAGCAACGGGGGAGCGCGGCGCAAGGACGAATCGCTGCTACGCGTGCCACTGAAGAATCCCAGCAGCCACGAGCGGATGGCGAACCGCGGCATCTTTCTTATCTCGCTCTTGTCCACCGCTATATTTTCCAGCGAACGCCACTTCTTATAAAACTCTATATAGTTGGCGTCGTGTACTTTCCGTTTGGGCCGTTCGAATTTGTTGTACAAGCTGCATTTGCGGAGGAGCGGGCTGTCCTCCGCCTTGTCGTCGGTGACGATGCCTATGATGGTGCCGTTGAAGACTGGGTCGCCGGAGACGGTGGCGACGGGTCCGTCGGCGTCGAGCGAGCGCGTGGTGTGGTGGCGGCGGATGCGAGGCTCGCGACGCGCCGCCAGTAGGTCCAGAGACTGCGCCGCGCGCAACGCCTGCGACTGCAGCGAGTCGCCGTCGCCGTCGCCCGCCGTCGACGACGCTATCGAGCTCAGCGCGTGCCTGACAATAGGAATAAGCTTCTTTTATACGGTTTCAAAAGTAATTTTACAAAACTTACGGAATTTTATGGAAATATCGATAAATATTTTGAAGACCGGCTAGGTGGTAGACCCATATGTAGGGTCGCCTGGGTAGGTACCACCGCCTTTCTTATTTCAGCCGTGAAACAGTTCGCTGTGTTTCGGATTGAAGGGAAAGGTAGCCAGTGTAATTACTGGGCATGGACGGCATTTCATCTTAGGCCTCAGGATGACAACACACCTGCAATATCAAGTGCTTTTCCTTGTTATTGCAGGTGTCTATAGGCGGCGGTAACCGCTTACGGTGGTAAGCGGTTACCGCCGGGTCGAGTCATGCCGGCCATGGCAAATATTTGTGTGATAAACACGAACGTTTGTTATAGGGTACATTTCTAATATATAAATATACGGCGCTGGCGGCAGCAGCAAGGGTGACAAAGACCATGAGCTACGATTGTTCACTAATAAAACGTCCACCTGGTGCGTCCAACGACATCATTCTACGCGCGCCTTAAAGCGAGAGGGGAAGTGGCGCCGGCGGCAGAAGCAGCAGCATTGGTTGGGCGATAAAGATTATTACCTACTACCATTATGGTCAATTTACATGCGAGACAATTGGCTAAGCCAACAAAATATTAGCATCGTCTAAGAGGTTCCTAGACTTTTTCTCATAGACCACTTTCAAAATTTAGCTGGTCCCGGTGGACCCCCTTCAGCTACATTTGAACCATACTCCCAAAACTCGATACAAAATGATTTTTTGTCATGCCAACGTAGACCCCCCGTCGAGTATCCCGTGGACCCGTAAGAGGCCACCTGGACCACTTTGGGAACTAAGGATTTAGACGATGCCAATATTATCTTGGCTTAGTGGATTGTCTGATTGACTTAGTGGATTCTCTCACGTGTAAATAACCGACAATTCAATACGCAGTACCTTTTAAATTGATGACGGTTTTGCTCCCATACCGCTTTACACTATGGACATTTTTTCAATGATGTCATTTAGCTCAGAAAACTATCACCGGCGGCAACAAAGTTTGGGCAATAAAGATCTACTACTAGAGTCTCACCTGGTGCGTCCAGCGACATCAGTGCGCGCGCGCCTTAAGGTCTATTCACACATATCAGTGAAGCCACAGTTCCGGCACAGTACCGGCACAGTTCCGTATCAGTGCTTCAGTGTTGCGTCAGTGATTCAATTCACACATGTCAGTGCCTGCTCAGTTCACGGAGCTTCAGTGAAAACGTGTCCGTCGTCAATCGTGATTATATTTCGTATCCATATACTTTGCATGAGATAAATCATATAAAACTCTATTTTCACGAACCAATTCTATTAATCGCTCGTCCTCTATTTTGTTTTTGTTGATGCCGGCGTCCGTGATCTGTCCGTCCGGCAAAAAATATCGTTGTCGACAATCCCTTCCGTGCTTGCCGGTGCCGGCACGGACACAGAGCACTGTCCTCACTGACACGGACAAGTGGAGATACGTTCATAGATAATGTATGAAATAATATTTCGCACTGATACGGAGCTGTGCCGGAACTGTGGCTTTACTGATATGTGTGAATAGACCTTTAAAGCGAGCGAGAGGGGCGCCGGCGGCAACAAAGTTTGGGCGACAAAGATCTACTACAGCAGAGTATTACCTGGTGCGTCCAGCGGCATCAGTGCGCGCGCGCCTCGAAGCGAGCGGGGAGAGCGGCGCCGGCGGCAGCATCGGCAGCAAGGGTTGTGCCGCGGAGACGGCGGGCAGCGAACAGCGCGAGCCGCGCGGGGCGGAGTCGCCGCCCGCCGAGCGCGTGCTGCTGGCCACGCGCTGCCGCACGCCGCCCGCGCCGCCCGCGCCGCCTGACCAACCACGAGCGTCGTACACGTCTACCGCGCCACAGTTACTCGCTTAGCTTCACGCTTAGACATCACGCGCGGCCGGCCGACCGCCTAAATACATTTGCATCGACATCGTTATCGTTTATGACGTCACGTTGTCATTTTAAAAAGTGATATGGCATTCACCACAGGTCAATAAAGTCGACAATGATTGAGTAATTTGTAGAAAACAGACTGTTTTTCTACAAAGTATGCTATGTCGCGTGCAAAATGGCAACGTGGCGTCATAAACGATAACAGTGTCGATACCAATGCATTTAGGAGGTTGCCCAGCGGTCCTGATTCTGTTGCTTTTTTAATATTAAATCTAAGCCTCCCTTTCATTGCAGTCGTATTAAAAGGACAGATAAAAGGTGGCGTCATTTCAAGTCTCTAAAATGGCAGTATTAAATAAGTATATCGACTGAATGTTAAATATCTTGACGTTCCGTGGTCTTAGACCACCTAAGGTAAGCGATTACCATAGCCTATGGACCCCTGCAACACCAAGTAAGGATATCACTCGCGAGATGGTATTTTATCCGTTTCTTATCCAAGTGGAATGAAAAAGAGGCAGATAATTTTATTAATTCTTTAGAGAATGACAACAGAACCAGCACTTATTTTAACAAAAGAAAATACATTATAAAGGTACATACGTATTTTAGTAGCACAATACTAAAATGAATGGCAATGTTACTTACTATAGATTGATTGGAAAAATTGAGATAAGGCAATATACGAACCCAACTTGGAAGGCTAGTGATTTAATTCATAAGTTTGGGTACTTTAAGAAATTTAAGATGCATACTATATGAAATTAATATTTTTTTTAATGGAATAACTTTACCTGATAAGGATGGGTGCCTGGAGTCTGTGAGTTTGGGACTCTTTCGCGGTCGCCGGAACAACGGCCTCTCCTCGCCTTCCACCGGCCTCTTCTGAATCGCTTTCTCTGTAGCACTTATCAGCCAATAAGTTTGCAACTGTAAAACAAAATACTCAATGTAAATTTAAGCTAACATTTTTGATCCTTTGAGCCGGATATAAACTAGTGTTTTGTAAGTTTGATTAGAACCCGTCAAACATAAGATTCCAGACACAATTGATTTTTCCATTGTCATCGGCCCCGGTGGTATGACGCCGCTTGACAGATTACAAAAGATATTCTTTGGATTTTAAAACCTAATGATTTATAATATTAACCAGTTGACCTTTATTGACACTCGACCTGATAGATAACTTATAAACAACTACTTTCTAATGACTGTTTAATTGTAAAACGATTTTACTAAATCACATGAAGTTTGGTATGAAAGTGATTGGTGGATGTATTACATAAAAATCAGAGATTGCGCCCAGTGTTGATATCGTTTTTTCGTTTCGTTTTAGGAAATACAGCAAAATCATTTTTAATATCGAATCCTGTCGCCTGGAGAATACAATTTTTTTCATCGTTTTCTTTCTTTACTTGTAATTTTAGACGTCATAAACGCACTAAATAAAAAAAAATTGAAACTAACCTGTCCTTTCCCTTTAATCGGTATCGTTCCCCTCGGCTCCACTATGTAGCCGCCAATCTTATCCAGCGCTTGTTTGCAGCTCGGCGATATGTGTATACGGAGAGGTTCACCGTTCGACTCCATGCGGGACGCGGTGTTCACAGTGTCGCCGAATAAGCAATAACGGGGCATTGTCAAACCTACTACGCCCGCTACTACAGGACCTAGAATAGAAAAAAATAATTAAGAACGCCTATACATAATTGGGATGTTGCCTAAGTTAGAATATGGCGCTATTTTTCACACATTTGGAGAATATACGTTACTGTTACCCATAAAAATAATTCAAACTTCTAAGACATGGAATATTGTTGAACTTGTAATGTTTAGAAAATTGATTAATGGCTTTTTTCCAAAATTTATCAATAATGTTCATGATATTAGATTGCTGTCAGTTTTATTTAATAAAACATATTTTATTATGACCACTATGAATAAAAACATACATATAACATAGTTATAATCAAATTTGCCAGTATTCCCATACATTTCTTAGTGAAATAAGAACGAGTGACGTCACCTGTTCCGTTGGTTTTTTTATGGATCATTTTTGGACGATGCGCCGCAACACATCAAAAATACCACTATATCTTTGAAATACTATTTTTTGCAATATTTCTTTATCAGTTAAATACTTCTTATTTATGAAATAAAAAAAGTTGTCAACTACCCTATTATGCTACAAAATGTTATTAATGTAATCAATAATCGGATAATGTACTACTACTCGTACTCATCATATAATCATTTGCCGCTACCGGGTTATGAACACGGAGATGTCTAGTTAAGCAGTACTGACCACTCGACCAGGTAGCGCGTCTATTACTGTTATGAATTTACAATTTATTAATTTAATTTATTATTTATACGATTTTCTCTTTAGAATAGTCTACGTGTGATTTTTAAGTACGCACATATCGAGCACAAAAAAAAATGTGTATTAGGTCCGGTGGGCTGGTGTATGACGAAATGATAAATGGTGAGTTGGTTTAATAGTCCTTATTTTATAAAAGGTTCTCTCTCTCGTTCATTCTAATAACATATGAAATGAACATTTAATTACATGTCAGTCACTGAGACTAGTTTAGTTTAAAATAACTTCAATATATTTGTTACCTGTATGTATTCCTATTCTTAGTTTAAGCGTTTCGCTCGGTCTGTGCGATATCTTGTGACTCTTTGCGACGTCCAACAACTCGAGCGCCATCGACGCTATCTCTCCAACGTGTCGATCACTATTCCGTATAGGAAGGCCTGATACCTGAAAACAAAATTGTCTGTTATTTTAAAATTTATCACGGGGCCAATAAATTTTATTTCGACAGAGGAATGAGATAGTAGACTTAGAAATAAGAAAGCATGAGTTTTACATCACTAAATTTGTCTTGTGACGTCATGGTAGGTACGAAAAATTAGACACGCTTGGGTTGCATACAGTTTATTCTATTGTATTCTTTATCTGTGACTATCAAAAGAGATGTTTCAGAAATGTATGGGGACCCGGCCAGGTCTATGTACACTATACTATAAAATATGTAAAAATATGCAGAACAGTGTTTAATTGTCCATTTTCTTTCTATTTGCTTTGTTGCGTGGTACAAAACAAGATTTGTTATAGAAAACTGCAACACAATCAAATTTTCATCATGGCGCGTATGTCACTCTGGTGACGTCACTCTGGTGACGCTTAGTTGACTTCTATGTCGCCCGCCATATTGCCATAGTGAATAACGGTAAAATCAACAAAAAAAAAACAACTTTTGTACAAACAAATTATGCATGAAAAGGAATTACATATTAGTTTTTTTTACGAATTCAGGAGATTTTTCCTGATTTTTTGAGATACTGTACATATGCCTGTTCGGATATGAAACATCACCTTTGAACTACTTTAAACGATGAACGACTTTTACGTGATAGAGCGTAAATATAATTAACCTTTCATACATATAAATATTTACTTACCACCATGTAGGCGTCCCCAATGGTCTCGACCTTATAAACGTCGTAGGCTCTTATGATCCTATCGAACAACGTGTATAGATCGTTGAGGAAGTTAACCACTTGCAGCGGCGTGCTCTCTGCGGACATGGAAGTGAAGCCCACTATGTCGCTGAAGTAAATCGTCACTGAGTCAAACGACTCAGGTTCGACGCCCTCGCCGGTCGTCAGGCGGCGCGCCACAGACCTAAACATAAATATTTCTTGTCATTCTACAAAACAAGACAAAAATCTTCAGACAGGGCTGTCAAACCTAGATCACGTTGCCATCTCATCTTTATCTAAGCTGAATATAATTGTAATTAACTTTCACACAAAGAATTCTGTAAGTAAGTACCTAATTTAAGTATAAATTCAATTATTGATTAGGGACCTAACATCATCCATTTTAACAAATCTCTCTAACTCCTTTAATTGGTTAAGATTCTTTTAAATCCTTTGTTTATTTTATCACTTTTTCCTTACTTTGACTTTGAAAATCACTAACAGCTAATGAACTTTTAATTTATTATAAAGTTGATGTTTTTAAAACTATGTTCTTTTTCATTTCGGCAGTATTAGAAACTAGGTTTTAAAAAGAGTTAGGTAAATGAAGAATATATAATAACAATAATGTCACACTTGCACCTGATAAGTAGCCCAAATTAAGCATCGCTATCGGATATATTATAATATTATATTAAATACTAAATAAACATCTATAAATCGTGAAAAATGTTCCTACTCATCATACAAACATCTGCTGCTACAGGGATTCGAACGCGGGACCTCTGGTTTATTACACAAGGGTATTGAACTCTGGGCAATTATCAATGGGCATACATACCAGTCAAGGAATATTCAACCGTAGATATTACAATATTCGACATTTAACATACAAAACTGGCAATCCTTTTTTACTAGTGATTTTAAAATAGTTCAAAAGACTATATTAAACATGCTATAATCGATTTCTACAGCTACGGACAAATAACTTAAAGGAGTCAAGGCGTCAATACGGAATGCATTTAACTTAAATTGAAATTCCGCTGTTTCTGACATCAACGGATAACGATTGACGCCGAGATAATTAGGAAGACTACATATAAAATTCTTCACTAACTAAAATGCATTGTTAAATATAGATTCCAAAAACCGCATGCTAGGGTGCAACTTTTTCATAAGTATTACAAGAATCCCGTAGCAAAACTAAATAACTACATGAAAATGAACGAAATAGAAGCAATAAAGTAAACAACCCCGTCTCCGACACTCCAAAACCACCGCAAACCCCAAAGCAAGCTCTACGCTACTCAAACCAAAAGAAAATCAGAGCCACGCTGTTTCACCATAACAAAGAACGTGACCCGTAGAGATGCTAAACGCAAACCATTATCAACTACTATCACCAGTAGGGAGTTAATTACCTCAAGACATTTTCACGACATTTCTATAATGGATTCAACCTCCAAATCTGGAAAAGAACACAAGTACAACAAAGTGAATTATATTAACTTTTCTTGGTCTCTTTTTCCATGTAAGTAAAGCCACTGGTTTACATCAAGTCCACTTCGGTTATTCTACAGAGATCGCTACAGGAAATATTATAAAAAATATATACCTATATGAGTTCACTATCTTCAAAGTACATTTTTATACATTTCTCATGATTTATTTTTTGATACAGTTTAAGTCAGTCGGCATTACAGTTCCATAGTTAAATCCAAATGCAAAGTCATTAGATCGGTTCAAGCCATTCAACAATGAAGTTCAAAATGTACTTTTATTACAAAAACTAAACTAACTGTATTTATTAATTTCGTTATAACTATGTGACTAAATCAACCTATGAACTTTGCCCTGCATATAGTGACGTAAGTTTATATTAGGAAATTCTTAAAAACTTTGAACACTAACATACTTCAAACTTTGGTGTCGATTCTGTGATCATTCCCAAAAACTAAATCAAAGATATCTGCCTCTCTCTCATCAAAATAAGAAACTGAAAGTTTTCTGATTTATAAACTTTCGACTTATTTTAGTCGGCGTGTTTTAAATGCAATAAATAAGGCAAAATGCTTCAAAATGAGTTTTGAATCGACAAACTTCGACGACAAGCCATCTGTCCTTTCTGACGTGTAATGAAAGATAGAAAAGGTAGTTTAATTTATTTTTAGTTGGTGCACAACAGAATTAAGGCCATTGGAATACAAATGATTAATTGGACTAAATGTAAAGCAGTGTGCACACCACTGCTTCGCCAGGAACGTAACACAGCTTGTTGTATTTGCGTTTTCTTCAATAGTGGTCACATTTACAATTATCATAGGTACACCATGTTATTCACCTTATTAGCAATAGGATTACAACTCTATAGGGTTAATCGTAACTGAAATCACGGATATTTGTCATGCATACACAATATTCAAGTTATTTCTTTATCGAATTCTGAAGTATTAAATTTGAACAGCTTAGGACACTAAAATATCAAGCAATATTTGTGAACAATATAACATACTATATTTATATATTTAAATAGACGAAAACTTAACAGCGAGTATTAATGACGAATACATATTTCTAATTTAATTAATTTAAACTTACTTCGGTAGCATTCTATGAAGTAAATCTTCTGTTTTCTGTTTCTCTTCTATAAGTAGCCTTGTCCTCTCAGTGACTAGTTCTTCTAAATTATTAGCGTATTTCTCCATCATGTCCATCATTTGGTCCATTATGTTTCTAGATCTGAAATAGATATTATTTATTAATATACGCCACAGAACGTACATCAACACTTGAGATTTATACAAATTTCGTATGTCATAGACATGCAAGAGCAATAAAATAAAAATCAATATTTGTATGTTTTTACTCTATGCGCTCCGAAACTATTGATCAAACTGTGATGAAAGTATTCTGGGGACGCCCGCGACGGTTCCTGGATTATAAAACCTAACAATTGTCTCTTTACGGGCATTGCAAAGTCTGTAATGAAATCTGTAATAATGGGCCTAATTCTGGAGGCACACTCTAAGTTTAAATTTAAGTACAGTATATCTCTTTCTCACAATATGTAATAAGAATGAGATAGCAAGAATTTGTTTAGAGCTGTCATCTATTGACAGACAGATTTCATACGAACTATAGACAATTTTAGACGGCATGTACGGAGGTGCCTCCTAAACACTGCATTTTATCACGTTCAATAAGGTTGAAAATTGAATGCATGTTTCTAAACGTCAAATTTAGTGACAGCGATCCTTTTCGTATTCATATTGAGAGAAAGAGGTAGACTGAACTTAAATTTAATCTTAGCATGTGTTTGCCAGAATTAGGGCCAATGTATGAAATAGTGACTCACTTCCCCGACTTCATCTTCTTCAGGCGGCTCCTGATGGTGGGGAAGTCGGGCCTGAGGTTGGGGTCCTCGGCCCAGCAGTCGCGCATGCACGCCACCACGTACTCCTCGGTGCACTCCTCGAGGCTGCCCGTGTCCGGCCGGAACACCTCCTCGCCGTCCAACTTGGGCCGCTTCACGCGCTCCACTATGTCTGCGGTGGCATATTGGATTAGCAATTGAAAACGCTTCTTAATTATTAGCGCGATTAACGGTAAACATTTGAGGTTCAATTGTTAGCATAACCTTTTGCGAACAAATTAGAAGAAAAAAAAACGATGTTAACGGCCCGGTATTCTAGGTAGAGCACAATATCTAAAAAAACACAAAATTTTGCCAAGTTTTTCGTCTAAATCAAAAGGTTTTGTTTATTATTTTCAGTAACTCCTTATCAAATACCGTTTTAAATGCTAGTACATTTCAATATCTTTAAAATAAGGTCACTTTTGTGTGCGTAGACAACATAAAATCATAAAACAACGAGTTTCAATAAACTCGTAAAAGTACGAGAAATTAAATTTTAAAATGGCTCCAATTCATAGGGGTAAAGGTTGCGACCCCCCTTTGTATAGTTTTTTGTCGATAAAATTTAACATACAACACGTTGGTAAAGTATCGGTAGTCCGATCCCTAACACACTGTATAAATAGTCGAAAATTCTACTAAAGGTTAACTGATGGATTTGAGGAAAGACATACAAGTATTAAAATTACCTTTAGGCTCCAAAGCGGTAATCCCAAAAGGGCCTCTTCTAGCAATTATCTCATATAAAATTATTCCAAACGCGTAAACATCGCCTTTCTGAGTACCACCTACAGTTCCATTCGGATTATCCAATTCTCTGAGAAGCTCCGGAGATTTCCATAACAACCCTAAAAAAGTAATATGTTAAGTAATTGTAATGGTAAGTAAAGTAAGTAAGTATACAACACAAGATGTTTGCGACAAAACGACATACCTCTATAATATTGGTGTTCCCCAATAAATTCGTTTTCAGCACAATACCTTAACTCGTGGAGACCAAAGTCAGTCACCTATAAACATAAGTGATGCTCAATTACCATTTCAATAATAAATACAAAATAAACGAGGAACCCATTGACAATATTATTTTAATTACCTGAAGCATCCACCGAGATGTTACAACACAATTCGAAGATTTGAGATTACCGTGGAAAAATAATGGCGAAGTATGAATAAATATCATACCCTGTAAAGAAAAAAAATTGCATTTAAAATACAGTGTTAAAAATAAAATTAAATCAATAAAATGACCATCAGTCACTTACTTTTATGAGATCATGGATTAGTGAAGATATAAACATTTTATCCAATTTTATATCTTCATTTTCAATTATATCCTGGAAAAAATAGAATTCTCAAATCAGTCAGTCTTCAATTAATTGTAAAGATCATGATTTATTTTCATCATCATCACCAACCTATATGTCCCACTGCTGGGCACAGGCCTTCCTACATGGGAGAAACACATGAAGAGTTTGGGCTATAACACCACCACTCTGGCCCAATGTGGGTTGGTGGGTTAAAGCGGTTGCAGGAACAATCGGGACCAACGGCTTAACTTGCCTTCCGAAGCACGGAGGAGGTGGTTACCGTCGTCTATAGACACTTGCAATAACAAGGAAAAAGTCACTTGGTATTGCAGGTGCGTTGTCATCTGAGACCGACGATAAAATGCCTCCCATACCCAGTAATTTCACTGCAACTGTAATTACTTTTAAAATAATGAATTATTTAGTACTTACATACAAGCTGCCCTTAGCACAGTAGTCTGTGATAAGCAGCACCCTCAGCGGCTCCACAACGGCACCAATGAAAGAATTCAAGTTGTCGTGTCGCAGCTCGCGCAACAAACGCATCTCCTTCATCACATCTCGTGATATATCCTGGAAAACAACAATTAAAAAGTTACAACAGCTTTAGTGTATTAGCCCAGGCTATAACTAAATATAGACCAAACAGAAAAATAGTGAAGGCGATTATAAATTCATACTCACTTTCTTTTTAGAGAACTTCAATTCCTTAATTCTTACAACATTCCCTCTGTACTGAGCTGTCGTTGTGAATATTTGCGTGCAACATCTACTTTCACACGATATGCCACTTGCTAAGCTCAACTAAAATGATATAAACAAAATGTTTAATTACAGACTGTACAATATTAATATCTATTGAGAGACTTCTTAAGAACTAATTTTAAACAATAGATTATATATGTTTACTGAAAGAAATGGCATGGAAATTAAATAAAAACTACAGAATTCCACCAAATAAATAAACTTTATTAAAACAAAATTTTTAAAACCCATAACCAAAACCACAAATTACTGTCGGTGACTATTTTAACTACTCTTACCCGTGTAGAACTATTAACAAAAAAATACTATATTTTGACAAAATAAAAATTACAAAGCAAACAGCACTGAATTCCCAAATAAAGCACCAAAATTAAACTTTCAGTATCTCGTGATTGTAAACAACTATGTAATTTTGACAAACTTCCTTTACCTTGCTTGGCGAGCATATGAGCCCGCTACCCAAATACCCCGCTATCTCGTGAGGGTCAATCTTCCATAGCAGGCCCTCTATCTCCTGCTCAATTTTCCACTTGCGATAAATGCTAATAGTGACGACTAAAGCACAGAACAGAGTAACAGCCAGTGTTCCGGCTACGACCAGAGATGTGATCTGAGAGTCGTCCTTGGGACATTTCTCGTTGAGAAAACCACACGAGGGTTCATCCTCTGGTTTCACGTTATCAGGCCAGTCGATTGGTAATCGAGGATTCAGTTTGTATTCCTGAAAATATTAATAAACTAGTCATCAACAAAGGAACAAAAGAGAGGTAGTGCAGTGTTATAATACACTCGGACATTGAGCGCATCGTCTCCTATGTTCTTAACATGGCGCTTTCTCTGCTATTTTGAAATATGTTCTTTAATTATGTTATTGGAAATTAAATGTAAATAAAAGTATTCAGATAGTAAAAAACTTTTTGAAGGCAAGTGAATTATTATGTAGGAGTATCGAATTCTTTTTAGGACTCCGGGTTTTTTTTAAGACTCGAGGACTTGAGTCTTCAACATCACTAGCCTTAGCTAAAAATAGCTGCTTTTAGCTATAACACGAAAATAAATCATGTAATCGGCGCGTAAATTTATGATTTTGTTTTGGGAGTTTACTACTGTATACTGACGGGAAACTCTCTGCTGCTCTGCTGAAAGTGCCCAACAGGGATCATGCTATATGTACAGTTGATGTCGTCATCACTGAACGTGGTCGGCTTGAACGCCAGCACAGAGAAGTTGCCTTCTGAATCGCCTCGCTCGTCCAGACGTATAGTCATACCGGACACACCTGTAAAACAATCAATCATAATAAGACCAATAAAACACTTTACATTTATGTTTGATTTTGTGCGTTTATAACGCCTACTTTATTGTAACATTTGTAACAATTACAAATAAAGATAGAAAACGATGAAAAAATTATATGCTCCAGGCAGGAATCGAAACCGCGTCTCGTGGGATCCGGCCAGACGCGATCACCACGACACTACCGGAGCACTAGGTGTAACCTACTAAATTCTTCACCGCTTTCTACCCTTTTCCCCAGGGGACCACGGGAGACTCGATGACATTGACGTGACCAAAAACAAATTTTTGACGAGTATTGGAAAAATGTTAGAAATGTAGCTGCAGGGGGTCCACCGGAACCAGAAAAGATGGTATTCATTCGGAAGTGGACAGTGAGAAAAAAGTCTAAATGTGATGTGATGAAAAAAAAGTGTATAAAGAACAATTTATATTAACTCACTTCTAAACGGCGTGATATCTATCATTTTAGCGACGATACGAGTTCCGTTCGTAGCGATGCTGATCAACTTCTGCTGAGACAACTTCTCTTTCTCCGTCTCCTCCCGTATCAACTTATCCAACGCAGTTGCGTACAACTTCAACGAGTCGTACAAGTACGCAGCGTATATCGACACAAACTGAAATATCAATTTTTTGTTGTTTATAAAAATGTTAAAGAAACTAAAAATCGAAAACAAAACTAAAAAAGGCAGTAAATAGTTTATTACATATTATTAAAAATGCATGTAGCTATATTATCGTTCGATAAACAGATTAATTGACGACTCTAACTCAGATGTTCAAGTGCTATCAATGCGGATTCAAACTATTCAGGAATGAAACAATTTGGCAGTGTTGCCAGTGACCGATAGTCAAAAGTAACACGAGACAGTTCAAAAGTAACATTTTCATGTGAAAAGTAACATTAGTTTTTTATGTAGAAAAAGTCTAATACTGTGGTTTGTACTGTGTATTATGGCACATTCTTGGACAAAAAATAAAAGTCTCCTTTTCCATTTTTCGAAAAAATCGTAATTATATTTTGAGATCGTGAAACTTAATTTTCAATAAAAAAAGGCAAATATAAGCTAATCCATAGCGTAGTTTAAAGTCTACTCCTAGTGTGATTTTTTCGCTACTTTTTTTTAGTAAATCCTAAAGTAACAACATGAAAGTAACAGGAGAGGGTCAAAAGTAACATAAAATGTTACAAAAGTAACATTCTGGCAACGCTGCAATTTGGTGATTGGAGAACTCTGGTAAGTATGACATAAGCGTGTCACAGAAGAGATGTTTCAAAAATGGAGGCCCGGCCAGGTCTATGTACACTGTACAGTAAACTAAAATATGCAGAACAGTGTTCAATTGTCCATTTTCTTTTTATTTGCTTTGTTGCGTGGTACAAAACAAGAATTTTTATAGAAAAAACTGCAACACAGTCAAATATTAATCACGGCGGTTAAGTCACTTTGGTGACGTTTAGTTAACTTCTATGTCCCCCGCCATATTGCCATACTAAGTAACTGAGAAATGATCGAAAATTTTCAACTTTAGTACAAACAAACTATGCATGAAAACGAATTATTAGTATTTTGCCCGGATTCAGGAGGGTTTTCCTGATTTTTTGAAATAGTGTACAAATACTTGGCTGGACATGAAACATCTCCTTTGACAAGGATGCTACTGGACTACCTGGCATTTAGAGCCCTTGAGTATTAGGGGAATATTATTATTGTTACGAGTTTCATTTGACATAAAATCAAATGTACTAACTATAATTGTATCTATTAAATTCAAAATAATTATGGTGACCGTAATACCGTAGACATATATATACCTTGTTGAATTTATTTTCAAAGACCGCGGGTAGCGGAAACTGGAACGGTTGCATGGCGTTGTAGTGGCGGACCTTCGCTGTGAAGTTCTCGTAGCTGCCCACCGGCTCCGAAGACACCACCACCAGCAGAGACTGAGCACGCTTCTTGAACTCCGCTGTGTTTGGACACACCAGCTTGCTGGACCCACGATCTTCGGTTTCTGAACATGACATTCAGTAAACATATAAGCAAGGCAAGGTGAAGGCGAGAGCAGTGTCTAAACTGCACTAGTTGTCTTCGCATATGAACTCTTCTTACCGCTTCACATCAGGTGGTGTTGAGTCATTTGTCGTGCTTTGTATTAAAAATACATTTTAGCATCTTTTTCTATTCTGAATGAAAAGTAGAATTAAAAACAACGGACAATCAAAAATCCAAGGAAATAGAAGGAAATTTACAGAAAACCATTGAGCTTCTCATTCCATAAGAAAAAATCCATACATATAATAAGTAATTTTTTTTAAAAAAAAGATATATTAGAAAAGATATCGTTATTAGTCTTATTTGGCCTTTTTAGGGTTCCGTACCCAAAGTCCGTCCGTCTGTCACCAGGCTGTATCTCATGAACCGCGATAGTTAGACAGTTAAAATTTCCACAGATCATGTATTTACAAACAACAAATACTAATAAACAGAGAAAATAAATATTTCAGGGGGCTCCCATACAACAAACGTGATTTGTTTTCTTGTTTTTGCTCAATATTGATAACAGCAACAGGTAGACGCTTGTTTATAGATAATGGTACGGAACCCTTCGTGCGCGAGTCCGACTCGCACTTGGCCGGTTTTTTAGTATTTTTCCTTTATCATTATTTATATTTTATAAATATTCCTCATTGATGATCATGCGTCATATATCAGGCGTCGCCACCAGTACCTATGGTTGCCAAACTCCGATTGGGACGGTATGCGGGATTACTTCGCATCTGTTCCCTGGAGGCAGCGCTGTTTCAGTAGGCTAGACCCGAACGCTAGCGCTCCTGCTGTTGCTGATGAGATCATGTTAGGGATGGAGATCAGGCAGAGATCCGATGTTCCCAAAGGAGCACGAACCTCTAGCCGATATCCATCCGGGCGAGTCGTCAGCAGAAAGTTCAACAAGGAGGGCGCGTGACCGACAATATCTGGAATCCTGGTGGACTGATTTTCCAGTTGAGTCAGGTCGTGCGTAAGAGCAAAAGCGTGGGCAGTTCTACCAGCACAGTCTGTTTAAGAGAAACTTAACTACGACTCGGGGTGAACTTTCCTAAAAACACCAAATCCGCTCCTGCACAACATCTGCCACCCGACTAAGGTTTTTATTTAAAAGTCGAGTTATCTCCATGTCACCGCTGTGTGATCTATAGAGGCACACGTAGACACGGCGATGTGTACCCAGGTCCACATGCACCTCAACTATGGATACCTATTTGTTAACTTTTTCTGATATTTCAAAAAATTCCTAAGCTTCATAATATCTAGAATATATTTTTAAGAGAAAACGCACATAGATATAGTGTCTACAGATGATTCGAAGTGAATTAACCTATTACACAATAATAAGTCTACAAAATAATATACTCACTTATCAGATATTTCAGGGATTCCTTAGTAGAATATGTCATCATATCGACAAATATGACCATGTATTCTCCATTGATAAACAGTTTCAGAGATTCCATAGCAGTCATCATATCTATAAGGCCTGCAGTAGACCCCAGAAATACGTAAACTGAAATTAGAGATGAAATAATTGTTAATAAGTACAGGTTCGAAACTGGAGGAGTTTTATTTCATATCTTTTAACATGTTTTTCAGTCCAAGGAAGCGCGGCGGCTTGATACTTCCTACATGGGCATTCTACTTACTTACTTACATATTGGTCACATATCATAAGTTCGAAAAATTTTTTACCGAATTTCATTTAACCGAAAACTATTTTCTATTTTCGTTTCGTTCACCACTAATTCGATGTTTAGTTTCTGAAGTTGTGTTCTGCCGATATATCATTTGTTCGAAGTATTATGTTTCCGAATTTATTTGAATATTAGTACAGTATTAGTAACAATTGTGCTTAAATTCTAAGTTAGTATTTTTAGTTTAGAAATACTTGCCAAAAACTAAAATAAACTCACTTCGAGTCCTATTCTTGGTGTCTTGTATGAATTGGTACCAAAATCCGGGGGCACAACACGTGCGCTTCTCCTCACAGCACTTGAAGCCCTCGATGACGGGCCGCTGATGGTTCACTGTCATGTTATTCTTTTTGGCGTGGTTCTCCAGAGTTAGCGCCACAGTCACCCATTGCTCTTCGTACAGTATCGAGAACTTGTTCCATCTATAGTAGCGCAGAAGAGATATCACCGACTTTGTGGCCTAGGAAAGAAAAGACGCGATCAGCAGATGCTGATACTCTTCAATGTTCTTCAATATCGATGGCACTTACCTGGGTATCTGGCGGCTCCAGTCTTGCAAAGTTAGGTAGCACGGAGCTTTGGTAATCGGAGCATTTCTGTAAAATTAGTTAAATCATATTATTCAAAATTTCATACTTTTAAGATAAACGTCAACGGTGTTTTTTTATACAACTAAATGACGAACAAGCTGACGGCCCACCTGTTGAAAAGCGGTTACCGCCGCCTATAGACACTGTTATTGCAACAAGGAAAAAATCACTACATTTAGCTGCTCGTTTCACTTACGTATGATATCATGGGCAAGTTTCTGGACTGCGCAATGATGGCCTCCGTGTGGCAGCGGCCCTCGGGTCCGAAGAAGGCGACGACGCCGGAACAGCTCATGTCGGTGAGCAGCCGCGTCGCGGTAATGGTGTCGCACTTGGTGTCGTTCCACTCTAGCCTCAAATCCACATCCGGCAGTATCTCTGTGTTGTTGTTGATCTGATAAATAGCAGAAGTCATATTTTTCCTGGCACCTCTCAGTCAGAAAAACCTATTCGTTAAAAATTTATGTAGCAAGTATTGTAAGTATAACTTTACACGAAAGAAACTGGCGGCATTATTACTCGACAAAACCGAGGATAGATATTTTCGGCATACTTTAAATTTTTAATTAATAAAATGAACAGTCTGGTATGAAATTATGACATATGTACAAAAAAAAAGTATTCTGGTTTAGATATTTTTCTATGAAATAACCTCACTAAACCGATTTTAACGAAGCTCGCTGGTGCAGTGGTCCAACCGGGTTGGGTTCTATAAACAAAACAACTTTTGCCATGCTGGTTGATTAAGGATGGGTAGAGAAACAAAACATAGTTAAACAGTGTTTTAAAATAAATTAAGTTAAGAAGCGTGGACTAAAGTGGAAATTCAGTTAAATTAAATATAGGTTATTATCAAAGACTGATTTTGTAAAATGTTTAAAAGATAGGTAAATAAGATCTTGGGTTTGTAAGCACGGTGTATGAGTCACTGACAAATACATAAATATTTTTGCTCTGACTCTGAAAATCCAAAAATGAAGAAGACTAAGTCCGTTAGACAGATACATTAGGGGCCATTCATTTATTCGTAAGACGATTTAATGGGGAGGGGGGTCAACCATGTCTTATTTTTTCTTACAAGGGGGTGGGAGGGAATCCCGATAGTTCTTACGTAAGATCACAAAAATGCGCAAAGTTAAAATTCTTCTTAAACCAAAGTATATTACTACTAAAACATAAAAATTATTAGTACCTTTGCAAATAAACATTTCTAAAAATTGTTACTTTGAAAAATAAACATAACTTAAAACAAACCAAACGTGTATTAATTTTTTCCTTCAGATTCTTACGTAATAAATATTAAACAGGGGGGAGAGAGTCGGCCTATTCTTATTTTTCTTATACTAGGGGGGAGGGGGTCTAAAACTAGCAAAATTCATCTTACGTAATAAATGAATAGCCCCTTACAATATTGATTCCATAAGAACCCATCTATGGAGTAAAATTGCAAAGATGCAAATACCTACTAGGTACATAATGATTCGGCCAAACAACATAAGCCAATAAGTTTCTACTCATTTTATTTATAGAAGGCATGTGCTGACCCAACACAAACCGGCACGTGGCCCTCAACTAGCCAGTACCCACTTTCTTCTACATACAACCGTAGCAACATAAATATTAGTTCCCAAGTCTCCTACATACAAGTGCTATATTTTATGACTTTGATACTATTGTACTATTTATATCCACTTTACAAATAGATTAATGCTATATTTACCTAAAATTTGCTGCCTTCAAGATAAAAATGACTACGGAAGTGTAGACAAAATTCATGTTAAGTAAATAGAATTTATCGTCCTCATTTTAAACAAAGTTTGTTGCTTTGGAATTCGTGCAAATCGCTCGTTACAAGGAGAGGATCATTGCTTGCATAAACACTTTTCTGGTTTTCCAGTAAATTGATTCTAATTATGACTGGTTAAATTGTTGAGAGCTTACATAGTGACTGCCGACTGATATCGCTGTTAAAATAGTAATATTATAGCATGATTAACTTTGGTTTTATCATGAATAGGAAAACGTTGTTTTAATACAACTTAGTAATGAGGCTCTAAAGCGGTGTAGTCATTGCCACGCAAGAGAATATTATTGTGATTCACCGCCAAACATAATATTAGTTTGTTACTGAAATCAAATTAGTTAACTTAGTGAAAATGCTGACCGGACTTACTTTTACTTTTTAAGAGGTGGTGAATTTTCGTAACTAAGTACGTAACTTGGACGGTTATGTGTTTATTTTTATTATTTTTCGGTAGTGAATTTATAGTGTGCTGAGTGTACAATAACCCGAAAAGGGACAATATTCTCTTTAGCTGGTTTTTGTTTTTATTTTTATGACACGTATAATGTTACAATAACGATATAAAACGTGCACTAAAATCATTAATTGCCATGGTAGATATACTCGAATCGAAACCTTTACGGAGCTACTCTAAAAAAATAATCCTACTAAGAAATCTTCTTTTCTCCAAGTATAAAATATGTTACCTCTTCAAGTGCCATTGAGAGTGCGCCAGATATGGCGAGCCCCTGTCTGTCACGCAACTCGCCCTTTATAGAGGGCAGATAGCCGATGGTGAGGGTATACTTCTTGGCGGCGAGCGAAGGCCCGGCGAGCAGGACCAGCGCCGCGAGCAGCACGGCGCCGCGCCACATGCCGCCGGCTCACCCTGACGCCCGCACCTGGAAACAATACAAACAGTCAAAAAATATATTCAACATTTAAGTACGTCCATAAGAACTGAGAGACCCCATCAAGTATCAAAATGAGAGCTAGTCCATTGTTGCAGACTTTTTTAAACAACTTGACGACAATGAAGTTGATGGTATATATAGACACCCGCAATAACAATGAAAACATCACTTGGTATTGCAGGTGTGTTACTTAGCATCCTGTACCCTTAGTGTAAGTTTCAATCGTAACGAAACGAAAATGATCATTACACTAAGGGCATGAGGCCTAAGAAAATGCCTAGAAATTAATTAGACTGGCTACCTTTCCTTTCTTCAATCCGAAACACAGCGAAATGCTTTACGGCCTAAATAGGAAAGGCGGTGGTAGTACCTGCCCAGACGACCCTACGCACCAGCTCACCACCTAGTAACTTCTAAATCTTTTGCAGGTCAAATGACAAATTGGGCACTACCAGCAAGAAGATAATAGATATATTTACTTATAAAGGGGGTGCCTCAATACTGATTCTTAACGCTAGAAACGCCGTCTTTGTGAATAAGCATCCCTTCAGAGGTGAAAAACACTTCTGGAAATAGTGGCATATTTTTCCTTTGAGCTCAAAATGTTGGCTAATAGAGATAAAAGGGCAGGGAGGCGTTCAAAAAACAGGTCTCTAGATCACCAGTCGCTTCAATATTTTCGTCGCTGCTTACGTGTCTTAATTGTGCAGTAAGTTACGTTACGTTCTTTTTCCTTTTTTCTTTTTTTGTTACGTTTTTGACTGTTATTAGTTGTGTGTTGAGATGCCACGATTGACTGAATTTTCTCCGCAAGAAATTGCTGACATCCATTATTATTATAGACTAAATGCGTTTCCGAGCAGACTTACACCGTCAGCACGGAACTTAGCACGAGATCGTAGAGAGCAGCAAGCTGTAATTATTGAGCATTGAAATGGCCGTTTTTAACACTTTGTATCCCGATCTCACAACCAACCAACATTAGCCGGTTAGCTTTGCGTCATGGCATTTCAAAAACATCCGTTAGGCGATTTTAAAAAAAGAGGTAGAAATCCATATATACTACTATCAAAGAGTCCAGCATTTGCATGAAAATGTAGTGTCTCTAAAAATGTCAGTAGTCTACGTGGATCCAGAGGAACATTAGAAATAATCTACAATTGGGAAAATAATTTTATGGGTGCATAAAGCGAAATTCACACGCAATGGAATAAAAAATTACAGGAACTTGCATGTATGGTCCGAAGAAATCCACGCCTAAAGTGGTCATAAATCTTTTAAGTGCATTTTTCTGTTAATGTATGGGCAGCTCTAATAGAGACACTCTGGCTGGGCCAGTTATTTTGCCCAAAACATTAAACGCCGAACGTTTTCTAACTCTATTAAGAGATGAATTGCCACTTTTTCTGGAAGACGTTTCACGGGCAACAAAACGGCATGTTTTTGGATGGACTATGTCGGTGACCTTAGTTCTCCTACGCACGAAGAGAAACCCCGAGCATTGCCCTCTCTATTTCCCTTTGGGTGACATTGAGCCTTCTTATGAGGCCCATTGTAAGCAGCCACGTCTCAGTTTCGTTCAAGCCCGCCAATTTCTGCCAAAGTATCACTAGCATCACAAACGAATCGAAGATTTACGTCTTGACACTGCGGTAGTTATGCCGATAATATGCTTCGAAGCTTCCCGAACGCTGCCCAGCCGAGTTTGATCTGTCGATTGACCTCTTTCTGGAAGTTGGATTTACCAAGTTGGAGTATTTGTCCAACTTGGTAAGTCCAACCAAAACCAAACAGTGTTGGTCCAAACTTTACAGGACTGGGTACGACATGGGAATTCGATATAATTTTCGTCTTATCCATGTTCATTTTAAGACCCACTTGTTAGGAGACTCTACAGAGGTCGTCGAGCATTGCGCTCAAGTCTTCCAGGGTCTTAGCCATGACTACGATATCATCAGCAAAACAAAAGTGAATTATGAACTCGCTGTTTATGTTGATACCGAGTCCTCTCCAGTCCAAGCTTAAACACATCCGCCAACGCGGCTATGAACAGTTTCAGCGAAATAACATCGTCCTGTCTCACACCTCGCTGAAGTTGCATTTCAGAGTTTTGGTCCTGGAGGCAGACTGACATAGTGGCGTAGTTAATATGATGCAGAATCACAATAACTCATAAAAATTTATAGTAATAGGGGAGCATAATTTTAGGAAATTTAAGCTTTATTGAAAAATAAAATTAATGTTCTGATATCACTGTCTTGTGAACTATTTGTTATTTAATTGTAGATACAAATTATTAGGTTGAAGAAAAAGTCTTTTCGCATTATAGTATGTATGAACTTGTAATAAAATCTCTTTGGCTGTACTATTTGTATCTGGCTGGTTTTGGTATCATTAAAAGTTTAGATTTTAAAAAAGATAATTCCAAATTCAAATTAGGAAAATGTGTGTTTTTCATTTGTTTTTAGTACTGTCAAGATGAGTGAATCAAATGAAGAAATACGATACATTTTAAAATTTTACTACAAAAAAGATAAAAATGCAACGCAAGCCGCGAAAAAAATTTGCGATGTTTATGGACCTAGTGCAGTGTCTGTGAGAGGAGCACAAATTGGGTTTAAGCGTTTTCAATCAGGAAATTTTGATGTCAAAGATGCACGTCGCTCTGGTCGCCCTATTACGAAAAAAATTAATGCTATTTTTGAAAAACTGGAGCAAGATCGGCATATCAGTAGTTACGACGTAGCTGAAGAACTGGAAATTGACCACAAAACAGTTTTGGCGCATTTTAAAAAAAATGGGTACACAAAAAAGCTCGATATTTGGGTACCCCACGAGCTCACTAAAAGAAACCTAATAAACCGTGTACTCATTTGTGATTCTTTATTACGACGTAACGAAACCGAACCATTTTTGAAGAAGCTGATAACTGGTGATGAAAAGTGAACATGCGAAAAAGATCGTGGTCAAAGGCCGGGCAGGCTTCACAGACTCTGGCGAAAGCCGGGTTAGCTCGCAACAAGGTGATGCTATGTGTGTGGTGGGGTTGGAAGGGCATTATTCATTATGAGCTGTTACCACCAGGCAGGACCATCGATTCTGAACTCTACTGCGAACAACTGATGAGACTCCAGCAAGAAGTTGAGAGAAAGCGGCCGGAATTAATCAACAGAAGGGGTGTGGTTTTTCATCATGATAACGCTAGACCTCACACATCTTTAGCCACTTAGCAAAAATTAAGAGAGTTTGGCTGGGAGGTGTTAATGCATCCGCCGTATAGTCCTGACCTTGCACCTTCAGATTTCCACCTGTTTCGCTCTCTTCAGAATTCTCTAGGCAATGTCCGGAGAGGACTGCCAAAACCACTTGTCGCGGTATTTTGATCAGAAGCCCCAAAATTTCTATAGCAATGGGATCATCATGCCCCTACCTACAAGAAGGCAAAAAGTTATCGAACAAAATGGTACCTACATACTTTAGTTTAATGTAAATAAACTATATTAAAAAATGTTTTGAATTTTCTTAAAAAAATGCGAAGAAACTTTTTCATCAACCTATTATATGGCACAATTATTGTTTTTATTTTAAAGAAACAGAACCACTTCTTTTATTATAAATCATTTTTTTTTCATAGAGTCCGTAGAGAGCAATAAATATTTTAACAGACCCATAAAAAATATGATATTTTTTGTAATTTATTTCTAAGTATTTAGTCCACAATTAATGATCTAATTTCACCCCCTTCCGGGATCGCTCTTTATCCAGGATCACACTGTATTCTAAAGAACAACGTATAATAGCCAATTGGCGAAATGTTTAATCGTATGTTAGGATACATGTCCAGCCCAACGGGGAGCGAGCGATTTAAAATAAATATGTTAATCGGCGTTTTATTTTTAGCACATTGCTGTGTTTATCAGATGAGTTTATGTACCGAACGTAATGTGTTCAAAGCTGTGTCTTCTTTATAATAATTGCAACGTCTGTCTGTTTGTAAGCTTAATATAACTTGAGAAACGCGAAAGCAATTTTGATACGGTTTTTTCTCTAAAGTAGGGCTAAGTAAGGAGTTTCTTCTTATGTATGATACATACCGCTTTGACCAAAGGGTAATGAGAGTTTAATTGCGTTTCCTAACTGTTCTCGAGCGCTGATATGACTTACGTTGACAAACATGCATAAATAGCTAGAAACCTAGACACACTCTCTTTTTTACAAAAACAATAAAACAACACAATACGCCAAAAGAGGAAGTCTTATCGATAGAAGCGATCTCTACCAGATAACCATAATTGATAACCTTCTTTTTTTTGAAGTAGGTTACAAATATAATACCATCGACAAAATTGCCATAGTGTTTAATAAACCGATATTTGCAACATAAACTTGTTTATCTTTTCAAGATGATAATAGAAACCCTACAGTTTTGTAAAACTAAAGTCACTGTCCTATTACTCTAAAGATTGACTTATAAATAATACAGATCTCGAGAGCTTAAGATCAAGTCTCCTTCATAGTAAAACCAATGTACTTCTTACTACTTAAAATAGGTATTTATTTGTTGTTTGTTGCGTAGTACAGTGACAAACTGTTTTTGTGTATAACTATTTATCGTGTATAAATACAGTGACTAGTGAGAGGACAAATTAAGTGTTCCTGTCTGTCGGATCATCCTGCTCCAAAACTCGATTTCAACAATTATCCAAAAAACCTTTGAACCAGAACGAATTGCAATTTGCAACATTTCTCTAAATTGAAAAGTTTTTGACAGTCAGTTTTTTGTACAATTGTACAACTTTTGTATTTTGTACAATTCTTTCTATAATGTCTTTTCCATTATGTTAATTTGTGTACATTAATTGTTAAATAAATAAATTACATGGCATGAATATATATTACATTTATAGGGATAGATACTAGTATAAATTCGATATAAAGTTATAAGGTGCTATGTATACCTACATATATTTCTGTAACCCAAATATTTTTGTTCATTTAAACACTCTATAGGTACTGCTGTAACTTTCTAAAGCAATGGGCATCCCGAAGACTTGGTAGAGCATCTATAAGATTAGCATATCAGGGAAATACAACAGAAATAACAATAACATCATACATTACACCAAATTTCAAATCATTTCGCCTGTAAAACCTATCTTATCTTATTGTGGATCAAGTCACGATGAACTTCAACCCATTGGAATCTTTTCCCTTCCCTGTATTTACTCTTCCTGTGTCCAGAATATAGATGCCATTAGCCTTGCAGACAAAAGATATTTTTGTCTGTAGAGCCTGTAGTCTTCGGGCTTTGGATATGCCATTTCCAGACGGCTTATTTTCGTTCTAGCCAGGGCATAGCAATGATACAAGAGATGCATCATGGTTCCTGGCATTCATCACATGCTCAACAAAGTTACGTTGGAAGAGTTGCATTTTGTGTAGCATGTAGTTAGTAGCAAAATGCCAGCGCCCCAATTAAGAAGCGAACTTGTGTTTCGTTTTTTTTTTTGTTTAAAAGTAGACGTTCGCTGTGTTTCGGATTGGAAAGAAAGATAGTCAGTGTAATGACTGGGCATGGAAGGGATTTCATCTTAGGCCTCAGGATGGCAACGCACCTGCAATACCAAGGGTTTTTTTTCTTGTTATGCAGGTGTCTATAGGCGACTTACCATCAGGTGGGCCGTCAGCTTGTTTGTCATCTAGTTGCATAAAAAAAAAGACGTGATCGATATGGTTCTTGCTATAATTTATGAAGATCTGTTCAGGCGTTTGATGAATATATAGCTGGCCCGATATGAAACATCTCCTTTAAACAATTTTAAATCAATAATCTTTCTTCTCATCACCACGTTTGTCATGCGTATACAGAGTGGTGCCGTCAAGGCGACAATAAATTTAAACATGGGCTATATTAATCCATAGAAATGGTTTGCCACTTGCAAAAATATTGTATTCATTTGATAATTTAATGACATTTGTATGAAATAATGCTGCCATAACGTTACACTATTCCATACAAATGTCATGAAATTATCAAATGAATACGATATTTTTGATAGTGGCAAACCATTTCTATGGACTAATATAGTCTATGTTTAAATTTATTGTCGCATTGACGGCACCACCCTGTATAGGGTATCTAGAATATCACTTTCCAATTTTTGTTGGTATGCAAATTTCTTTCTATACGCGGTCCGTTAAAAATTAGTTTATTTTAAAGAAGGAAACCATCAAATTGATGACTACAAATACTGATTTATCCGGAATGATAGTAAGAAATCTCGTTTAAATATATAACTGATAGGATTGCTATAAATAGCTTCGATAAAATAAATATAGAGGTACTCGACTGCTGATTTGCGGTTTATCCACTAAATAAGTTACATAATTTACATCATTTATCTTGGTAATTTACGTATCAATTGACCATTTAACAAAGCAGCACACGTTTATTTAATCATCAAATATAAAAGTTAAAGTGAGGTATTTGATAACAATTTAAATAGTTTAATGTGTCGCCGCATTGTCGCGTCCAATGGCACAGAGAGTGGTGCATGATGGCGACAATAAGCGTGTCTATTTTTGTAACTCAATA
Organism: Nymphula nitidulata; assembly: GCA_947347705.1. NCBI lineage: Eukaryota > Metazoa > Arthropoda > Insecta > Lepidoptera > Crambidae > Nymphula > Nymphula nitidulata. The sequence continues at coordinate 14,805,130 of OX374621.1, read as the reverse complement.
AAGGGAAGTCTTCCTGCAGCGCGCTTTCCGCCCTCAAATGTAGGAATTGCTTCCATGCTGTCAAGTAAGTAATTGGCTCGCAGCCGGCGACTGATTAGACCAATTGGCATACTGCTGTTTTGACAACATTCCTCCTTTTTGTCGCCTTCTTTGTATTCAAGCAGACATGTCAAAGGTTAATTTTAAAGCTATAGATTATAATTTGAGATTGTGCGTGACGTATCATTACTAAGAGCATCTAAGTTTAGCACTTTGAAAGTGCAACGTCGAGTAAAAAATCTGTTTCGGTCTGCCTATAGTTTATCCTAAAAGGGAAGCGGCAATAAAAATGTCGATTTATTAAGCAATTAACATCCTGACTAAAAATATACTGGATCATCTTATTTATTATCGATCCTTTCTTATCATTCTGAAATAATATAATGATATATGGAATAAGGGAAAAGAAAATCCGCCGAAACCTCGACTCTTTAGTCGAATAACGAAATACAATTGGTTTGGACGTTGACTAAACCCTTTTGACGGACGTGAGACTTTACTATCCAAACTCTAAGATTAGTCTTTGACCAAACCACAAGTGAGATGAAGCATTGATCTTTGTCTAACTAAACAATTACAATGTCTTGTTAGTTAAATTATCTTGAGTAGAATAACAATTACAACTACATATTAGGAAAACCAAATTGAACAAAAGATTAGTTTAGGCAGCGAGTAGGGACGTAAAATATTGGTAATTACGTTAAATTTTTTTCACACAAGAATGACAATGTAGATACTGACAGTATAATTGAAAGAATGAAGAATGTCTCTGGGAGATGGGTGACACCATCAACAAGAGCAGTAAAGCGACATAGCAGGCGACGAATGCGCCGGCGCGCCATGATCTCGCCTTGAGTTGAGATAACGTAAGTGATAACGCTCTCTAGAGTTATTTTTAGAATTTAATAAAAAGGCAATAATATGATTATGATTACATTTGGTACAGAAGCTAACACAAGCCAGGGAAACGGGCGTCAACAACAAACCAAACAGAACAACAAGAAAATATACATATTATGTATTACGTGGTTTTCTAAAACACAGCGTTTAGGTGACGAAGCTGTCTGTGAATCAATCCTCCTTAGCCTATAAATAATTAAAAAATATTACCCAGTTAGCCATGATCTGTGAGCTTTCGACCAATCATTCAGATCATCTTCTTTTCATGACAAATATAATACCAGAGACTGCAGGAGCCTGGAATGTCACCGACATAGGACTGTTGCTTTCACTAGCAGTTTTCGCTACCTAGCTACCAAATGTTGGAACAACATACACCCTCCTATAAGACAGTTGTCATCAAAATTTTCTTTGAGAAAACATATTAAATCTTGTATTTTACAAAAGCAATATCTGGGTATTCCAGGGGATACTCGGTGACGGACTTTGCTTTAACATATTGTAACATATTGTAACATATTGTAACATATTGTATAGCCTTCTTTGATTCTGTTATATAATTGACAACATATTCTATATTGTTATTTTTGGGATATTAACTCATGAATAGCACTTTGTTTTGCAAATAGGTAGGTATCTTATCATATAAGCATACACAAATTTAATAAAACTTATTTTATTTCACATTTTTCACTCGTCTCAGTATTAGTAGCTTTATTACCTATATCTTATTTTATATAGTGTATTATCTGTCTTTTACTTTTTAAAAGCAAGAAGCCCTCGGGTTGTGGCAGAATACCCGTGCTTTGTTCACATCCCGCGGTGTAAACAAAATCGATTTCGAAATTCAGTAGTACAGTCACCCTTTTGCACTTCTGCAACGCACACAATTATGTAGTTTAATGTGTATTGTTATACGTATGCAATTGTTTGTGTAATGAATCTATCTATCTATTTATCTTCCTATCATTCATCAGCTAGACAGCCCATTTACCGCGCTTTCACTGTGTAGCGTTTGTGAAGTTTTTAAAGTCACACATAAATATGTAATGTAATTTCAGAAATTCAAATCATTATTCTCTTTGTGAAAGAAAATTTTCAATCAGTTTTAATAATAAGTGACGCACAATTAATGGAAACAGTTCTAAGAAAAAACCCCAAGATCAACAAGAACGAATTTCATTAACTTCGACTCCAGTGCCAAATAAAAGGCCACGACTTGTTATAGCGGTCCTCGCATCGATACTAACTTCTTAGGTCAGCTACCTAACTCATTGTATGGAGTCTATCACTCAACTAAACTTATTTCATGATTGACTTCATATGTGATGAAAGTCAATTATGAAATAAGTTACCTCACTAACCTAGTAGAAAATTGTGTAGCACCCCCAAATCTAAGTCTTGGAGATATAAACACCGATTTTGAAGACAACCAAATAATACCGCGTGCTGATAAAGAAAGATTAGCAACTTTGATCCTCCTTCAACAATGTGAGTCAGCATCTTGGAAAGGCATTAGATACAAAAAAATTAAAACCGACTTCAAAAAACTGAAAAGGATAAAATAATTAAATTGAGTTGGTAGGTACACATCCCCTAGAAACATATTTTTTTTGGAGTCGGTGCTTCACTTTCTATTGTTTTTGAAAACAACTTAGCACCAACTCCAAAAATTTCGCATTCGTAGACGGCTTACTGATTTCAGTATTTTTTTTATTTAAAAACCAAACTACCCTACTGATTTTGAAAAAAATTTTAGGGACCAAATGGGAACTATTCCGCATCGAACAAAAAAAGTAACACGTAAATCGGATCAGTAATCTCGGCGTGATCGATGTACATACAAAGAAAAAAAATATACCGGCCGAATTGAGAACCTCCTCGTTTTTGAAGTCGGTTAAAAGGCATAACAATATTTTATTGCAACTCCGGGCTTTGTTCATCTAAAATTGAATGAAGAACTTTGCCATCTCAATCTAAATAAGGATTATTGAGTATCTACAAAATTGCTGTTGGCAGTGTTATCTAATGCCATATTAGAACAAAGACCAGTTGCTACAGTCAGGTTTACAAGCACCTAGGTTTACAAGAAAGCCCAGGACAGCTTATCACACTCTTTATGATAAAATATATAAAACATTTAGAACAGCCTCCTTATTCTCAACTGTCGGAAAATAATTGAATTTCGGAAACTCTATATCTGTCACAGATATCGCTATGAGTCAAAGCGAGACGGCATACATGTGACTTTTCGAATCGAATCCGTGATCCGACAGTTGAGAATAAGGGGGCGGACACACACCTGTTTATAAGAATTCTGAACAGACAATGCAAATTGTGTGTGGAAAGAGGTTTCAATGTATTGAAGTTAATAATATGAAAAAAATATATACAAGAAATGTCGTGGTTATGTTTTGAAGCAAATTATTTATTTATTTATTTATTAATTAGGATAGCTTACAGCGTTAATATCAAAACACACAAACAAAATAACAACAATAAGCCATTAACTAGCTTATAAATACTAATTTAAAAACTACCTACTTTAAGAAGTTTACCCCCAAGTGCAGAACATTTATTTAATATGCATGTACCCACCCGGGTATGGCTTAATACTCCTTACTATTTAAGAAAATTGACATCGGTACCGCCCCTATCATCTACATCTTCCCATAACAGATCAGATTCAGCAAGAAATATTCACATGTTAAAATAAATAAATCTAATAAGAAACCAAAATACAATGTAAATGTCAAGACATATCAGCCCTTTCGTGGAGGTGCCAGAAGTAGCCATGATGCACAAAAGTGACTATCAAAGTGTGCTCCGGGGTGGATGTTTAAGAGATCATGTGACAATGTGGATTCATCTCAAGGTAAACCTCTTCATTCTGAAAACTAATACCAATCGCCTCATCTCATTTTCAAAATTTTCACTACTTTGTTTTCCAAATCAGCAGCTTCAAAAAACATGCTCTAGAAAGATTACTCCAGCAATGAGAGACATGATACAAAAACTAAAAAAATCAACAAATTCTCGGAAGAACAAGAAGCGGGAATTACCAAAACAAGAAACGGATTTCCGTTCAAAAATGATCCTTTTGAGGAAACCAGACGGCTCACAGAGACCTATTTTCGATTTGAGTAACCTGAACAATTATGTTTTAACCTGACATTTTCGACTACCTTCACAAATCACTGTGATGGATTTTTGACTGGTTAGTCAAAATGGACCCTCATCAAGCATACTTCCACTTGCCGATATCAAAGAGTCACCGCCGTTATCTTCGGATAATTTCCAGGAAGTTTAGGATATCAGCATACTATTCACATGGCTCAAAGGCAATCCTATTAAAAATTCCTTTTTTGTCATTTCAAGGAGAACAGTACTCATTTTACTTTTGGCGTCTGGACGTAGATTACATGATCTTACTCTGATGTATGTATCAAAAATAACTTAGTAGAGAGATTATGATGAAATAATTTTATGGCCTGATTATGGATCTGAGACAGATTGTGCTACATATCAACAATCAGGCTGGCATATCCTTGAGCACCCTGATCTAGATATATGTCCGGTAAGTGTAAATCATATTAAATTATTAATCCTGTCTTCAAAAGTGAGAAGATAAGAGGTAAAATTAAATCAATTATTGATTCTAATAACAGACAAAATCAAGCCCGCCAGCAGAACTATGATAGCTGGTTGGAAAAAATCTATTTTTAGAGCAGCAAATATTGTAGCACCTCCAGGAAGTATACGATCAGCTGGTGCATCATAAGGGTGATCATCAGTAGAATAAATTTTAGAAAGAGGAAACTGATAGCATAATGAACAACATTTAAAAAGTTTTACTGTCGTCCAGTGATACTGATAGATAAGGATAGATCTGATTTATTATCCTGTAACTTTTGTCATTTTTATTTTTAATATTTTTTTTTTCTTAATTCAATGTTAGAACATTAAGCTAACATTAAAGTTTAAATTTATTGATTAAACAAATTACAGAACTCAAGAACAGGTTTTTGTGACCATAATATTCATAAGTATTAAAATGTTACAGAGTTTTCACATAGCGTTTGTGTTTATATTTCACCAGCAGATATCAAACACGTCTGCACCTAAACGCTGTGTTTTGACGTGACTCAGACAGTTTTCAGTTTGCCGCCAAATCGTAAAAAAAGTACCATTTTCAAAATTTATTTATTATGTATTGTTTACAAGTATTCAGTGTTGCCCTCGTATAAATGAGCTAACGGTGTAATTTTTGAGTAGAGGTCGCGGCTGCAGAAGTACCGAAATCAAAGCAATAACTACCACCAAATCTCAAGTATGAAAAAGAGTATTGGCATATCAAGTGACAATTTTATTTTATTCGAACATATCATTTATTTAAAACTTTATTGCTCAACACACATCACACAAATAAAGAAACAGAAAGAAATAACAAAATATGCTTGCACAATGGGTGCCCTTATCGCTAAGAGCACTCTTCCAGACGTAATATAAAAAATACATATAAACGCATAATTATAAATTCTAAATAAAACGCTTAGAATACTTATTAAAACGATCAGTATAATCTGAGCTGACTAATGAATGATTGACACAAGTAATGCCAGTGGGTATGTACTTAAATTCCTTGTATCATTTTATTGCGTCACACGTATTCAAGTAATATTTGTAACCTCGACTTTGGTTACATATTTGCCAAGTTATTAATAGCACACCAAATAAATACATAAGCTTGAAGTTGATATAGAAAGGTCGAAGAGCTCAAAGGAGCCCAATACAGTACTTTTAACTGTTTAGTGGTTACATGCTTTGCTAGGAGACATTACAATTTGATCAACGTAATAAACGCAAGACAAATTATTTAATACGAAATACATTTAACCGTGTCTTATTAAAATACTGGTCTAAAGTCATCAAAATTGCCTCTCAGGTACTTTAAATTGTCTAATACTAGTCAAATCGAACCAGTCGAACTAGTCGAATCTAAATATAGATCTATTTAAAATAAATAATTAGGTTTTAGTATCCATTTGTGTCATATTTAAGACTAGTGGCAGCACGCGGCTCCCCCCGCGTGGATGTTGGTTATCGTGCCAAAAGGTAGCCTATATCCTTTCTCACGTCCATGTCAAACTTCATCCAAATCTAAATCGGTTCAGCGGCTTAGAAGTGAAAGGTAACAGACAGACAGAGTTACTTTCGCATTTATAATATTAGATATTGTATCTATAGTATGGATAGTAGCAGATAGCAGGTAGCTTGTTAGATATCATCGTCTACTTATACATAATGAAGATATCAAATTATTTAGTTGTATGCACGCGATAATTTTGTAATTACGCTTTCGTGTCTAATGATGTTTGTATTAGGGGTTAAAGTATGAAATTGCCGATTTGTACAGAAAAATTGAAATTCGTTTTTTTTTTAATTTAACATATTTATTTAATCAAGATGTCTCCCAATATTATCTATACATTGCTGCCATCTAATAGGAAGCTCATTTATGCCTTTGCGATAGAACTTTGGTGATCTAGATTCTACAAACTCGGTGATCGAATTTTGTACTGCCTCCTGGGAAGAAAACTTTTTATCACGTAGAAAATTGTCCAAATCACGAAAAAAATGATAGTCCGTTGGAGCAAGGTGTGGCGACTACGGAGGGTGGCGAATGGTTTTTAATTGCAGTTCCTGTAGAGTTAAAACGGTTTCTCGTGCAGTATGAGTCTCACGTTATCATGGAGCAATAACGGTGAAGATCGATTCATGAGTCGGGGCTGTTTCACTGCAAGTTTTGCTATCATTGTTCGGAGTTCGGCACAGTAGACATCTGCCGTTATTGCTTGACCAGATCGGAGAAAGCTATAGTGAATAACACCACGCTGAGACCACCAAACAGTTACCATTACCTTTTTATTGGTAAGCTTTGCTTTAGGACACTGTTGCGGCGTTTGACCTGGGGTCTGCCATTGCATTTTTCGCTTACGGTTATCGTAAAGAATCCACTTTTCATCACATGTCACAATTCGATCCAATATTCCTTCATTTCTGTATCGATTCAACAAGGCGACACAAGTTTCAACACGCGTTTCTTTCTGCAGATCAGTCAAATCATGAGGCACTCATTTTTCTTATTTTATTTATTTGACGCATATGAGTCAATATTGTTCGTAAGGTAACGTTAAACCATGACGCTAATTCCTGGGTAGTTTGGCTCTTATCGGCTTCCACCATCTCTTTCAATTCATTGTTATTTACCTGTATGGGCGGTCTTCCACGTGGTTCGTTCTTGAAATCAAAATTTCCATCACGAACGCGTTTAAACCAAAATCGCACGGTGCGTTCATTAAGAGGTCCCCTCTCAAAACTGTTTCTGCCGCGTTAGTTCCGCGTCGGAACTCGTATTCAAATATCACTCGAATTTTCGAAGTGTCCATCTTTCTTGTCTAAGCTGAATAAAAAAAAACCTGAAAGTTGATAATCGAATGTTGCACATTTTTTAAGAGAAGAACCTCATAGGTACCATTTAAAAAAGTTGCACTCAAAAATCTCAAACCATGAAGGTTCTATGTCAATTCGAAGTACCTATTACAATAAAACGGCAACTTCATACTTTAACCCCTACTATTTAGTTCATAGGGATGTTGACTGTATTCTTATTAAAATTATATTTTTGACGAGAAGTGGTAGTTTTATACCGACTTCAAAACAGGTACGGGGGTTCTATGTTCCACTGTATGTATTTTTTTGTATGCATGTTCATCGATTTCTCCGTTAATTGTGAAGCGATTTTTAAAATTCTTTTTTTATTCGATAAAGTATTACTCCTGAGGTGGTACCATTGTCAATAAGTCAGGATCTGATTATGGCATCCCGGGGAAATCGAGGGAAAACCTCAAATGTTATATCATCATATGTTGATGAGCTGGTGATGGAAGGTACCACTCCCTCACGGTTAGGAGTTGTAAGATAATTCTTTAAATATTATAGTTACGTATAGTTGTATTCTATCGTGTTATTCGGGTGAACTGATGATGAAAGGTGCAAATACTTAACGGTTAGGAGATGGAAGATAATTCTTTAATTATTGTTGGTAAGTACGTATTGACGATTAAATTCTATCGGGTTATTCGGATGAACTAATGGGTGGGAGGTACAACTCCTTAACAAGAAAAAAATCCAAAAAAAAACGATAATAAAAATCAAAATCAAATGGGTAATTTGGTTTTTAAATCAAAACAACTGGAATAAGAAAGTCGCCTATATATACATAATGGCACATTTAGATCGGTCAGTATGGGAAAGTCTGAAACTATAAGACATACGAAAATCTCTTCTTAAGAACCATGTCATCGATTTAAGTAAGAAGAAAAATTGCACTCATACATTTGAAAAAAAAACGTGTACTCAGCTCGGGAATTTGAATAATAAAACTAACACTATTTCTATTTAGATATCGATTTTGTAGGTGTTAAGCAGTAAATTTACTATGAAACATGATGTCTAATATGAATAAAATGCATTGTTTTCATATCCTTTAATTAATTTTAGTAAGTGTTCGAAATTACCGCTTTAACCTTCCGCGACCTTTCGCATTGAAAAAATAATATGTTTCCTTATAAAAATACCTAAACTAAAAAAAAACATGCGGTGGGATCCGACCCACCTTTCACAATTCGGGTGAATGCTATGACCACTGCACTACCGATGACCTGGGATAAACCTATGAGTTTGTTTTAGCTTATCTTGCCTTGTAATGCCACAACAGATAAGTAATCAGGTCAGTAACAATTACTGAGCTGATGGGTGATAGATAAGCAAACGTGTCATTAATAGTTATTATCACTATATCTGTCAAAATTAGTGAATAAGTCTGCTGGAAAGCAGTGAAATGCTGACATCGCAGATTAATTTTACAATCTTGACTTTTACAATAATATACCTAATTCTTTCATAACCTAAAACCTAAGTATTATTTTCTATTTTATTTTCTCACTGCAAGCAATTACAATAAACAAAATTATTTCCTGCCTTTGTTATTCATTTTTTAAACAAAAAGTGCGATAAAGCAAAAAAATCTAGATATCCATATTTGTTATTAGGTAGGGCACCTCACATTTCGTTTTTTTGTTGGTAGCATTGAATTATTTAAATCGTGAAACTTCAAATTCTTGTTAGGTTGGCCAGGACTCTTATGCTCGTTTTTACTAAAATTTGCTTAGCGATTTTTGGCGCGTCAAGAGTCTCTTGGCGATTTTTATCACGGTCTATCTAAAGGAGATATAAAAGAGACAAATAGCGTTAAGAGTCACCTAAGCTTAGGAAATGGATGGCTTAGGAGATATTTGTCCTGTCTAGGCGGCTTCGTCGGACCTCTTTATAATTCTTTCAATTAGAGTTCTCGTAAAGTGTATTATTACCAGGTGCAGCGTGTAGAAAATCGGCAAAACCGACCTTTTCTGCGTCTCTCGTACTGGAGGTGCTCGTGGACAAGGGTCGCTGACTGCTCGCCGCTATGTCACAGAGATCCTGGAAGTGCAAGTGGTCCCGTTTTCCGAATCTTTTGGCGAGGGGTTCACATTAATGCGCGACAAAGCTCGCGCTCACACTGCAGCCATCGTGAGCGACTTCTTGCAGAGGTCCCAAATCTCTGTGATGCAGTGACCAGCGAGAAATCTGGACCTGAATCCGATAGAGCACCTCTGGGACCATCATAAACGTAAGGTTCGATCTCGGGATTCAGCTCCTTCGACTCTACAGGAGCTCCGAGACGCGGTGATTGAAGAATAGGGGCTTATCCCTCAATAAGAGCTCCTGAAATTGGTGAGGTCCATAAGGGACCGTATGAAAATTTATAATTATTTTTCCTGGATTCAGGATTTTTTCCCAGATTATTTGAAATAATGTACATATACACTTGGCCGGTTAAGAAACATCTCCTTTACTAAATAAACATACAAACATCCATGACTCGTAAATAAAAGTTTGGACTCTTCATACAAACATCTGGCCCTACCGGGATTCCAACCCGGGGCCCCTGACCGCCAGTAGCCTGTAGCTACGGCTACTGACCACTCTGCCAGCCGGTCATCGATATATGCATGGTAATTTGCGTATCTGGCAGTATGCGTCGAAATGAAATCGATAAGTAGCTGTATAAGAATACTATAATCAAGGTAATATTTAGGTGACTGTCAGGTGAGTGTTCTTGGTCGACACATGTGCCTAGAATAGTTAATCAATTTTTAATTGTTTATCACACTTTAAACCTTTTTAACTGACTTCAAAAACGAGGAGGTTCTCAATTCGGCCGGTATGTTTTTTTTTTTTCTATGTATGTACAGTACACCGATTACACCGAGATTACTGATCCGATTTACGTGATTCTTTTTTTGTTCGATGCGGAATAGCTGCCATTTGGTTCCATAAAATTTTTTTCAAAAACAGTTGGGTACTTTGGTTTTAAATTAAAAAAAAACTGAAATTATGAAATCGTCTACATAAGCGAAATTGCGAATTTTTGCTTTTCCAATGACTTTTTAGTGAAACGATACGATAGTAGGAAACAATATAAGTTGACGGTCACCCATCTAGCTTCGACCGTAGAAAGTTATCACTAAAAATTGTGAAAAAAAAATTTTAAACTAAAATTAAAACCGACTTCAAAAAACTGAAAAGGATGAAATAATTAAATTTAAGAAGGTATTCATCCCCTAGAAACATATTTTTGGAGTTGGTGCTAAGTGGTTTTCATAAACAATAGAAAGTAAAGCACCGACTCCAAAAATATGTTTCTAGGGGATGAATACCTACTTAAATTTAATTATTTCATCCTTTTCAGTTTTTTGAAGTCGGTTTTAATTTTTGTTGAAATTTTTTTTGTGATATACTTTTCATTGTGTTGTCCTGTGTTTGTCGCTTCCCGTAAGGTAAATTTACTTTTATTATATGTAAAACACCATGGATAAAAACAAACCTCCGGATCCTCCGGATGACTTCCCATTATCGCCCATAGCTTCTCTTCCTTTATTGCAATGCACCGAAATAGAAAACTCCTTAATGGAGGCTGACACCATGCGCCCAAATAGGAAAAGACCTAGCCCTACACATGAAAACACATCAGCAAAACAACCTAAAACTAGTATTGGACGACAAAAATATTCTGTACTTGGTCGCGCTCCTTTCCTCGTCCATGTTCACCGCGTGGATGGAGAAACTACAGGCACCTCATTACACCCAGTTAAATTTGGTATGTTTCTGATGTCCAATAATATTAAAAATATACTTCAAGATGGTATTAAAAAAGTCGGTCGCAATAGAGTTTCAGTAGAATTTAAGACCCCTGAGGATGCTAATGCTTTCATGAATAACAGCGCCCTAATAAAGCACAATTATATCGCCTCAATACCTACTCATAACATTACACGTGTTGGCATCATCAGAGATGTCCCATCTGACATAAATGAAGAAGAGCTTTCTCAGCTTATTCAAGTTCCCCCAGGTTGTGGCCAAATTCTCAAAATTAGACGTCTTCATAGGAAAACATTTGTCGATAATTCAATAGAATGGAAACCATCAACTACTGTTGTAATTACTTTTGACGGTCAAGTGTTACCTAAAAGAGTGTTTTGCTGTTATTCATCTTTTTCAGTTGATCAGTATGTGTACCCTACAATACAATGTTATAATTGTTGCCGCTACGGACATACAAAAGTTCAATGCCGCTCCAAATCTCGATGCTTCAAATGTGGTCATGAACATTTAGGTACTGGATGTGATGTATCCTATGAGGCTGGCTTCTGTATTCTGTGCTCAGGAAACCACTTTGCAGATAGCAAATCTTGCCCTGAATACAACAGACAAAAAAGAATAAAATTTATAATGGCTGAAAAATCTTTATCCTATTTTGAGGCTAATAAAATGGTCCCTGCCGTTTCTCGGTCCTTCTCTGATACAGTTAAATCTTCTCTACCGCAATCCCTATCTCAGAACCAGATCACATCAACTCTTTTACCCGCCTTCTCGAGATCATATAGAAAAACTGTTCTTAGTCAGCCTAAACCTCATACCCACACATCTAGCGGCTATGATAAACGTGCCCATGCTGAACTCACTAAAGATTACTCATTTAATGCTTCTTCAAATGGTAGTGCATACTTTGATAATCGAACATCTCAAAACTCCCAATCCAACCTACCTGAGAATACCGTTGAATCTATCCTGTCGCTTGTCAAATCATTTATTACCTCTCCTAGCTCTTCACCCGACTTCATTGCCCATGAAATGATACCACTTTTAAACAGTTTAAAAAAAGACTCCAATTATGTTTCTTCAGTGGAACATTAGAAGTATTTTCCGTAAAAAACACGACATTATTTACTTAATAAACAAAAACAATCCTCTAATAATAGCAATATCAGAAACGTGGCTTTTACCTCATCTAAATTTCTGTATCCCTAACTTTACTATCTATCGTCATGACAGATCTGATGGTTATGGTGGTGCTGCCTTGATGGTAAACAACAAGGCTATATCATCTGCCATTCAAGTTCCTTATACTAGTGATGACATAAATGTTGTCTCTTGCCATGCTAACGGTATAAACTTCATAAGCATTTATTTGGCTCATCACCGAATTCAACTTCTTCCTATTATCAGAAACATTCTTAACTCTATTCAGAGCCCCTTTCTTGTAATGGGAGACTTTAACTGTCACCACTACCGTTGGGGGTCTTCTTTGTGTGACCAATTTGGGGTAGGCCTTGTGGAGATACTGGATGATTTAGATTTAGTAGTGTTAAATGATGGGCGATCCACTCGTAGAGTTCTTCCAAACCAAAATCCGAGTCCTGTGGACCTAACCTTTTCCACTCCTGATATAGCTACTCAAATCATATGGGACCTGGATAGTCTTACATATGGTAGTGACCACTGCCCCATTATTATTAGTATGCCACAAAGACGAAGTTTACCTGAAAAAACTGCAACTCCACTTCTGAAATACCGGCTGACTAATTCCGGCTTCGAGAAATATAAAATCTTTTCAGACTTGAAAACATCTAACCTACCTCCTATTCATAGCACAGAGTTATCCACTAATCACTTTCAGACTGTTCTGGAATATTTCGAGGCTTTTAAAGAACTCCTAGCTACCACAGCAGAGTCCTGTTTTCCTCTTAAAAATGCTGCTACTAATAAAATACCGTCCCCGCCTTGGTGGGATGAAGAATGTACCCAAATTATTAAGCAGAGGAAGAACTGTGAAAAAGCCTATAATAGATGCATGACTTTGGAGAACCTCATAGCATACCGCCACATGTTTGCAAAATCGAAAAGACTTTTAAAGAAAAAGAAACGTCAAGGCTGGCATAGGTTTTGCACTTCTTTGTCCCCAACCACTCCATCTTCGGTTGTCTGGCGACAAATAAATCGTTATAAACGTGGCTTTTTACCCAGGTCATCGTCTTCCATTCCACAAGATAGTGCTAAACCACTCCTAGATAGAATAGCCCCTAGTTATGTCCCCAATATAGATGAAATACCACCCACACTCACTGGCATTACTACAGTCAACTCAGTATTGGAGGACAGGTTTTCAGCTGATGAGTTGAACACAGTTCTATCCCATGTTCGCGATTCTGCTCCTGGCCCAGATGGATTTACATATTCCTTCTTGACCAACTTATGTGATTATGGTAAAAGATATCTCCTAAACCTAATTAACATATGCTACATGAACGGCTTTATTCCCCCTGAGTGGAAAGAACAAATTGTCATTCCTCTGCTCAAACCAAATAAAAATCACGATGACTCCAATGGCCTATTGCTCTCTCCTCCGTTTTAGCAAAAACTCTAGAACATTTAATTAAAAATCGTCTAGAATGGTTTGTAGAACACAATCAATCTCTCCCTAACAGCCAATTTGGATTCAGGAAGGGCCTTAGTACCATGGATAGTATTGCTGTCTTAATTACTGATATAAGATCCTGCTTCTCAGTTAATAAATCGGTTGTTGCTGCCTTCCTGGATGTGACATCCGCCTAGGACAATGTCATTCTTCCAATCCTCAGGCATAAAATGCTCCAGCTGAGAATTCCTGAAAGAATGGTAAATTGCATAAACAATTTGTTATCAACTAGAGTGATTAAATTAAGAGTACCAGGCGAGGAATTTATTTCCCGAACAATTTTCAAAGGCCTAGCTCAGGGTTCAGTTTTGAGCCCACTCCTCTTCAACATCTATACCCGAGAGTTTAAATCATCTCTAAATTTTGACTGCCAGGTCCTGCAGTATGCAGATGACATAGCTCTATACATTCCCAGTGCTTCCATCACTGATGCTGCCACATCATTAGAGATTTCTTTAAATTCACTAAATACCTGGCTAAAAGACCACGGTCTCAACCTTTCAGCTTCTAAAAGTACTATAGTTGTCTTCTCGCGTAAGAGAATTGTCCCACGAATATCCGTCCATATAGATAATCAGGCCATTCCTCTCGACACTAAAGTCAAATTTCTTGGTATGTATTTGGACTCAAAACTCTCTGGCTGCTACCATATCAACCACCTAGTCAGTAAATGTGAACGCATCATTCCAATCTTAAAATCTTTAGCCGGCGTCTGGTGGGGAGCCCATCCCTACACTATGAAAATTTTATATAATGCTCTAGTTCGCAGCATCCTGGACTATGGTTCATTTCTCTTAGAGCCATGCAACAAAACATCTCTGTTAGCTTTAGATAGGACTCAATCAAAGTGCCTGAGAATAATTAGTGGTTGCATGAGGTCCTCCCCCATAAATGCACTCCAGGTGGAATGTTGTGACCCCCCACTAAGCCTCAGACGACAATTCCTTTCAGATCGCTTTTTGTTTCGTATATCTACCATGTCATCGCATATTCTTATTCCAAAAATGCAACACCTTTATGACCTGTGTCATGCTGATAATAATCCCTACTGGCGAAACAAAAGTGAACCTCTACCTATTAGGAGTTTGCACAAACTAAAGAACATATCATCTGAAATAATTAATTGGAACGTCCTTCCTATCTTTTCGGCACAATACTCCACACTAACCTATAGTCCTCACATTTATTTTGATATCGGTATATCAAAAAACTGTCCTTGTGCCAACATAAAGTTTAATAATGCCTTGGCCGAACGATGGAATGATTGGCAGAAATTCTACACAGATGCTTCAAAACTGTCTCCCTCTGGCTGTGTTGGCATCTCAGCATACTACCAAAATTCTAATATCTTTTTACAGTTTAAAAGTCCGCCTGAATGCTCAGTGTTTACTGGCGAATGTATTGGCATTCTCGAGGCCTGCTTATTCATTGAAGCCCATAATATTGAAAAAGCTGTTATTTTTCCCGATTCTGCTAGTGCTCTTGAAGCCATTCAGAGAAACCTATTGAAATGTAAGTTACATAGTAAAATTTTATTGGATATTAGAATATGCCTACTAAACTGTTTCAACAAAGGTCTACAGGTCGACCTTGCCTGGATTCCGGGCCACTGCGGTATCCATGGCAATGAATGTGCAGATATATCTGCCAAAGCAGCCGCATCTGAATTTTCTAATGTGGATCTGAAATACCATAATATTCAGGGTTATGATCTGCTAAATAGCCCAAAAACTGACCTAAATATAAACTGGCAACATGAGTGGGACAGATCGAGTGTAAATAAAGACAATTTTAACCATAACATTCAGTCACAAATTGCCCCTCTACCTTGGTTTTTTAAGTATAAAAAAGTACCTAAAACAGTAGTCTCCGTACTATGTAGACTTCGCATAGGTCATTGCTGTTCTCCAGTTTTTCTCTATAAAATAAAAGTACGTGACCACTCTCTCTGTGAGTGTGGTCTGGCTGAAGGTACCCTAGACCACATATTCTTTGAATGACCTAAATACAACTCAAATTATAATTTATATGCTCTCCATAAAATAAAAATCCCTCTCCCTGTTAATTTAAGTTGTCTTTTGACCCTCACTTCCCCTAATGTATTTTATTCCCTTATTAAATTTATCAAATGTAATAATATAAAATTATAACCTTAGTCATTGGTACGTATTCAATGTTTTATTTTCCATTGTTGTTTATAACACCTGTTTTTATTGTTTCCCAGGTCTCTGTTACTCCCACTACTAACACAAGTTGTCACATCGGTTCTACAAATTAACTACATCTGTACTACTTCCACGTTTTCACATGCTCGGTCAAAGCACTGTGCTGGCAGTATTGGTATCACTTTGTAAGATAACACATTGCCACATAGAAAAGAAGAAGAAGAAGGTAATATTTAATTGAAAAAAATATAATTAATTTCAATATTTTGGATTTTATATCTAGTCGTGAAATGTGTGAAATGTCAATCAAGTCTATTAGATGGTGGCTATAAAATATTAAAATAATAAATCTTTGTCATTAATGCCTGAAGTCGGAAAAGTTTACGTTGCAAATAAATGTCAGTTTGAGCTGCCAATAGTTCAATATTTAGTGGTATCGTAAGCGGAATAGTCCGTGATAGTATCGATCTAAGCAGCCGTTGTTTGGAGTGCCACTCCTGGCCGCACCTTCTGGCCCTAAGATAATAAAAGTCCACCACCCTCGCCACCCTAGCCTGCTAGTTCAGGTAATTGTATTACTAACGTCTTTATTAGTGTACTTCATTCGTAATGCTTACCAAATAGAAGAAATTTAGAACATAAATTATAATCATGCATGCATCAAGATTTCAATGGCGCTTATTTTATATGCCTTTCTAATCTATCCAGTTATCACCAGAAACTAGTTTTGCCTTCTGCAATTTTCACAACACTATTGATAAAAATAGATTCACAGAAATGTCATTACATGCAGTGCGATCCCTTAGGCTTAGACTATATGTCGCAGATATCTGCTTAAATTAGCAAGTTAATTGAACACCTAGGACGCTTATTAACGCCGGCATCCAATTAAATGCCTAGGCCGATAGTTAATTGAACTAGAATCACTTATCGTTTGACAACTTGGCGTATTGACGAAACTTAACAATCGCGAATCTATAGGCCACTAAATTTTTGGTAGCAAGGAACGAAGTGACTAAAGCGGTTAGTTTATGTATAAACCTCAGATCATACAAACAAGGTACAAGCCAACCGCGAAAAGCCAAGCGAGCGAAAATAGGCGCAGAGCACCAGAATCAAAATGGCCTTGATGTTTCGATTTCAGGAGTCTTAAGTATTGTTACAATCACCTCGAAAAGATACTTTATTTCGTGGTCGATAGAATACTTATTCGTAATTGCATGATTGGCGTAGTGGTTTGAGTGGTCTGGTTTCGATCACGAAAACAAAGCAACTTTCGCCATGGTCGGTCCTTGTCCCATTGCTGACGATCAGAAAGAACCGAGTCGAGCTAGAAGCCAGATACGAGTTTGCGAGAAGCGAGAGTGTGTAGTTCCGATAGTTTTGAAGCCTTTGCTATAAGCGAGTGTTCTTATGCCAGGTATGATAACTCGCACCACTCGCTAGGAGCGGCTAGTCCAGCGCAAACCTGTATGCGCTATAATATACGTGCATCCGAGGAAAAAAGATGGGGAGGAAGAGTAATTGGAACAATGAACTGTCCCAATAAACTAGACAACAATGATAGTTCAAAACCAGTACAACTTCAGCGGCTTGTGAGCCATTGCGACGTTATTTCGCCGAAACTATTCACAGCTGTGTTGAAACTTGGAGGATATGTTTATGCTTTTGGACTCGGGAGGACTTGGCACTAACATAAACTGCGAGAAGATGACTTACTTTTATTTGGATTTTTTTTTTTTTGGCAAATTAACTAATTAACTGAACTTTTTGAGTAATAAAATTAAGAAATCAGACAATAAAATAAAAGCCACTTCAAAAGTTATAAATCAAGAATAGTGGAAAGCAAAAGTTACTGATAGGTGTTTTAAAATTAATGTCAATGGCAAAACTATAGAAACAGATGATGGAGTTGCAAATACCTTCAAGACTTTTTTTTCATATATACCTACCTATTAAAATTACAAAAGAATTGAATTCGTGTACTACTAAGCGCGCACTTGCTCTCATAGAGACGAATGTTCATAAGTGCAATATACCTATCAATTTCCGTGAAATTAACGTTAATACGATCATAGAAGCTTTTAAGTCTTTGAATATAAAAAAGACTGAGGATTTATGGGGCTTTTCTGTTAGTGTTGTAAATTCTATATTAAACTAATAGCTGACCCGGAGAACTTCGTACCGCTGAACGTCAATCAATTATTTTACCTTCCCGGAACCCCTCCACTAACACTTAAACTTTATGGTATGCTATTAAAGTTCAAATTGACTTATAAGTATTATTACGAATCTTTTATATGTGAGTTTAAAAGAGTGTTGTTTTTAGACTTTTTCAGGCAATTTTTAACCCCCGACGAGAAAAGAGGGGTGTTATAAGTTTGACGTGTCTGTCTGTGTATCTGCGTATCTGTGTATTTGTGTATCTGTCTGTCTGTCTGTGGCATCCTAGCGCCTAAACGAATGGACCGATTTTGATTCGGTTTTTTTGTTTGAAAGCTGATGTCACTACGATGGTTCTTAACTATAATTTATGGAGATCAGTTCGGGCGTTTGATCACTATCAATCAGCTCATTTTCTACATGATAATAGGGTTTTAGTAACTTTTACACATCTGGAATGCGCCACCTACCACAAACAAGGTTACATCCATATTTATAAAGAAGTATGTATTTACTTGTTGCTAAGTGTGTGTACTAATGTGTTATCTTAGTCATTATTGTTTGAAGACCGGCTGGTCTGTACCCCTTACTATACAGGCTACTCCGTCAAGACATCCCGGGTTCGAATCCCGGTAGGAGCAAATGTTTGTATGATGAGAAGAGCATTTGTTAACAAGTCATAGATGTTTATATGTTTATTTAGTATATTTCTAATATTTATATGTATACTTTTTTTTTATACATTATTATCATAATTTCTCCTTATCTAGTATCCATAACACAAGCTCTTAATGATGCTTACTTTGGGCTAGATAATAGGTTTGAGTGTATGAATATTATTATTATTATTTCTGGTTGAATTCTTCATTAGAAATTTTATTCTATAGAAGAGTAATGATTTTTTAATTTTATTCTATAGAAAAGTAATGAATAACATAAACAATTGCTTTAGTAAGAGTGAATAGCTCAACCTTGTTCCTTTATGGCAACACTTTGGAGCTGCGCTCCGTTTGATAAAAAGGCAATGTGGATATATAAATTATTTTTAAAAAGCCTTATTTTACAATTTAATAGATTCTAATATTTATTGTATAATTCTGATAAATTTATCACTATAATAAGTGATTTCAATTTTTCAAGAGACTTTTTTTATCATTTTAATTTTGTGACAAAGAGTTTTATAACTATTTTTGGTGTTATAATTTATTTTCTTTTAAAACAAAAAAACATGGTAAACATCAGACGAGATATTGTTAAGCTAAACTTTTCAAAGTAGAGAAAGAAAAGACCAAGATAATGATTTCGGAATTATTATATTATAATAAAAAGATGATTCAGATGACACTGATAATTATTCAAGTGATTCTGATTTATTAAATTAACCCTAGATAGCTAACGTTGCTGAACTAGGTACCCTGATAAGCTAACCATTCAACTTTTTGACGATCATTTTTAAATGTTTATTTTATACATTTTATTATATTTTATTTATTTTAACGATATTTATAGAAAATACTAAATATGAATTAAAGACACTTTTGATGAAAATTAATATATTTTTATTTTTTTGTACTTAATTAGGAATTTTATATTGCACATGTTTTTTGAGATCAATCAGGTACCTTGCATTTTAAATGACTAAATTAGAAATTTGTTACTTATAAAATATATATTTTTGAAATAAAAAACATCTATCACGTATTATATATAAATTGCTTACATATTTTCGATACAAGTTGGGCAAAAATCAACTGTGTGTTCGCCGCAAATCGGATCTTTGCAACTATTACATTGGTTCTTTGTTAATAGCTTTTTTAGGTAGGAACACGAACCACAGCTCTTCTTTTTTTTTGCACCTTCTAGCACACTAGAACCTCGAGAACTAGGTTTCTCACGAACTGGACCTTCATCTTCAGCAACTTCTTGGCTCAAGCCCAACACAATATACCTGTCCATCCTAATTTGGGCTTTCTACTTTGCGCTTTCCGGTACGTGATCACCATTCTAGAAATTTAACACCCCACCGGCGGTCTGTTCTGCGAGCAATGTGCCCTGACCACTGCCACTTCAACTTACTTGTCCTATGAGCTATGTCAGTGACTTCGGTTCTCTTACGAATATCATTATTTCTGATTCTATCTCGCAGAGACACCTAATATAGCTCGTTAGATAGCTTGTTGTGCTACTGCGAACTAGTACAGAAGACCCTTAGGCATTCTTTTTCCCCTTCATTATCTAAATGCCTTATTTGTCCTTCTTCCATGTCCAAAGGTTCGTAATGAACATCACTTTTATTCCACTTATTCATACAGCAAACCGTCTTTGTTACCACTATCAGAAATATCATCTATCATTTAGGGCCCGAACTGTCTTCATCAGTAATGATTGACCTCTCAGCCATTCCTCACAATTACCGTATTAGTAAATAATTCAGCAATTTGGTAAAAATGAAAAAAAAATACAAATAATAATTCAACACAAAGACAGAAAAAATGTTACACATAAGCTAATCATTCGTCAAAATGACGACCATGCAGTCAAAGATTTTTTAAAATTACTTACCAACTGAACACGACCACCACGCGATGCAGTAAGATGGGCACAGAGTTGGCGCGAAACAACAGAAGTGTAGGTAAAACAACAAAAGAGGGTGAAAGCAAAACTTATCGAATGCTCGTCATTTTGACGAACATTAGCTATCTAGGGTTAAATATAACACAAGTATAAAAAAAGTTTAAGAATCTTCACAATGTCATGATTTATTTTTTATTTACTTATCTGCTTATTTTAATTATTATTCAGTTACGAAACTTTAACAAAATAAGTTAAAAAAATTATATTGTGGTGTGGTTGTGTAAAATTAACATATGGACAATATTTTAGTACAGGTGCTCTTAAGCAACTAAATTTTCAAAGTGGTTCTTCGTTTTCCTTACAAATCACAGGAAACTTACAAGTTTAATGCTTGGCTAACTTTGTTCACTATAATTATTATGACTAAAAAATATGCATCATCATGGAAACTCTCAGAAACAAAAAAAACATATGGATTTTGGTACGGCAGCAACTAATACAGCGGACTAACAAGATGACCTCAGACTCTCTGATTGTAAAATTAAGCAGTAGGTTATTCTTGGTTAAATCAGTTGCATTACAATATTTTCAAAAGGACTAAATCTTAAGAACAATATTCCAAATAATCTTGAAATGGAATCACACCTAGAAGGTTATTTTCTAACTTCAATCTCTTAAAGCAATTTGACAGGTGAATTGTTATCTATATCATCTACAACATTATAAAATAGTTTCATTTCTTTTCAAAGTTTCTACATTTCCTAAATACCTCGTAAATGAAATCCACCACACACGCAATATTCTTGTAGGTGATTGCTCAAGTAAAGAAAAATGGTGACTATAACTTGGCTCAAAATTTTTAGTTTTGACAGCTCCTAAGTTACACAATTACCTACGTACTAAACTTTAAAATAAAAATTCATACTTTAGTAATTACTTTTGGTTAATTAAATGCCTCTACTTGTTTATAAATACAGGTGTTAGTGTTTCATAGCTCTTTTAATTTTTGAGGAGTATCTATCGTCCACTATGCTATTAATAAAAACTCAAAAAGAAAAAACAAATTCAATGTAAGTATGTGAGACAAGAATGGATTAACTTAAACATTGTTGATTTACAATGGGCATGGATAACATTATATATTAGGCCTCAGGATGACAATGCACCTGCAATATCAAGTGAGTTTTCCTTGTTATTGCTGGTTACTGTCTATAGGCGTGACATAACCACTTACCGCCAGGTGGGCCATTATTGTTTGTCATCTAGTTGGATAAAAAAGAATCTTGTGACGAATTGGATAAAAATGTCCCGAGTTGATTTGTAGTAAGCACACAACTCTGACAAAATGTTCATAATTAACAAATTGGGTTGACATGTCGATGCAGTGGATAGGCACTGCGCAACAAACGTTTTTACAAGACTAGGTCTGTCCTCGGTTTTAATTAAAGAGTGTGTGTTTAGTTTTGAGTGTAGTGGAAATGTATGGTTAAAGATGTTTTAAAGAAAAAATTTTGATGAATACCTGATTAATGCCTTATCTCAATGGTTCATATTTTCTAACATAAAAAGCATACATGTATTTATGATAGAACATGTCTTAGCTAGATAACATATTCTAATTATAGCATTATGTATAATTAATCATTTCCTTGTCTAAAAATAGCTTACTAAAAAATACTCTACTAACATAATTTATACAAATATAATTTTAGATAAAAATAACTTAACTTAATAACTTTTACAAGACTAGGTCTGTCCTCGGTTTTAATTAAAGAGTGTATGTTTAGTTTTGAGTGTAGTGGAAATGAATGGTTAAAGATGTTTTAAAGAAAAAATTTTGATGAATACCTGATTAATATCTTATCTCAATTATTCATATTTTCTAACATAAAAAGCATGTATTTATGATAGAACATGTCTTAGCTAGATAACATATTCTAATTATAGCATTATGTATAATTAATCATTTCCTTGTCTAAAAATAGCTTATTAAAAAATACTCTACTGACATAATTTAAACAAATATAATTTTAGATAAAAATAACTTACCATATAATTCAGATGATTATCCTGATCCAATTATTGTTTTATGAGTTCTTTATGCACCCATTTCATCACAATAAACTAATGTTTATAGATACTTTAAAACACTATATCCAGCAAAAACTGTGTAGAAACTAGTATAGTACCTAAACTACACCAGACTCAATAGAATTCTAAAAATACGTCACTAGATAAATACAAATGTGATAATACGAAAAGCAACTCAGTGAAGACAATAAGCAAATGAGGATTGAGAATTCGGATTACCCACTACGCAATGTAGCTGGTTTTTCAAACAACTGTTATTAATGCACAAAAGAAAGACTAGAACGATACTCCAACCGAAAAGTAACTTCATAGAACATTATAATGGAAGGAATGAGTTCTATTTTATTGCACATTTATAAACATCACAGTAACTTTATCTGTCTGACGCAGTGAGTAACACAAAATATCACTGAAATTAGTTGATTAAACTATAAATCACTACACACGGACTCTAGAAAGTCATTGGCACGTAACAAATCGTTTTAATACTTTATAACTTTTACTAAACTATATTCACATGTATGAAATGAAAACACTTGTTTAATAAGCACAGATTCCAGTTGTTAATCGAAAGAAAAGCAGAAACTTGTTGCAAATACAAATAGATATTACAAAAATATTGAGAGCTATGTAGGTACCTACACTCTACCTACTTGTTGAAAGTCGAGTTGAAGCAATTGACAGTTTTTTTTTCATTAGCTGTTTTTTTTTGTTAAACTCCCCTATAACGAAAAGACAAAGGGAACTAATGACCATACAGCCATGACTTCAGTATTTCTTTATTTCTTATTTGAAATGCTGGTGTTACACATTTCAATGCACGTTTGGAGAATTTGACGCGAAATATATGATGACAGTCTCCATATGATGCTACTTGATGAGGTAAACACAAAAAAATTTTCATCGTCTTTCACACAATATTCACTTTTATTCTAATATTTTTTTACTTGCACGTCAACACAAACACTTGGTTTATAAAACAACACCACTTTTATAACACAAAGTTCGCTCCCACACATTTTTTAATTAATGAAATAAAAATTTTGACTGACACCACAAAATCCCGCCAAATACTCTCTTTTTTTGTTCGATTCTCCCCATAACGGGAAGGCAAAGGGTTTTAACGTCCATACAGCCATGTCTTAAGTATTTCTGTTTTTCTTCATTTATTGCATTAAAATGCTGGCGTAACACATTTTAATACACTTTGTGAGTATTTGATGTGAAATATATAATGACAGTTTCCATATGATATATGATGCTACTTGATGAGGTGGATAACCACAAAAAAATCTCATCTTATTTCACACCATAATCACTTTTATTCTAATAATCTTTTAGTTGCACGTCAACGCAAACACATGATTTATAAAACTACACCACTTTTATAACACATAGTTCGCTCCAACACAATTTTTGATTATTGTAATAAGGAGTGTTTGGCGCGTTTTAATGGCGTCGGTCTAGATATTTATTTTAAGAATTAAAAATTGTGTCGGAGCGATCTTTGTGTTATAAAAGTGGTGTTTTTATACATACAAAGTGTTTGTGTTGACGTGCAACTAAAAGATTATTAGAATAAAAGTGATTATGTTGTGAAATACGATAAGATCTTTTTTTTGTGTCTGAGCGAACTTTGTGTTATAAAATTGTTGTAGTTTTATGAAGCAAGTGTTTGAGTCGACGTGCAATTGGAATAACATTTAAAGTTATTGGGCCTAATTCTGGGAACACACTTTAATTCTAAATTTAAGTACAGTATATCTCTTTCTTGCAATAAGTCATAGGAAAAAGATAGCAAGAATCTGTTTAGAGCTGTCAATTAAATTTAGATAGATTTCGTAGAAACCATAGACAATTTTAAACGGCATGTACGGAGGTGCCTCCTAAACACTGCATTTTAGCACGTTCAATAAGGTCGAAAATTGAACGCACCTTTCTAAATTTCAATTTATATGGCAGCAATCCTTTTCGTATACGTTTTGAAAGAAAGAAATAGACTGAACTTTTTAAACTTAGCATGTGTTCTCCAGAATTAGGGCCATTATGTTGTAAAATACGATGAAACTTATCGTGGTTATTCACCTGATCAAAGTAGCATCTTATGGAGACTGTCCTCAAATTTTTCGAGTCAAATTCTCCCAAGATCCCATTTCAGTGCAATAAATGAAGAAATGAAAAACTTAAGACATAGCTGTATGGGCGTAAGTTCCCTTTGCCTTTCCATTACTGAGAAAATGAATAAAATAAAGTGAGTGCTTGTCGGGATTTTTCTGATTTAAAATAATATCAAAGCTAACTTTGTATTATAAAATTGGTGTAGTTTTAAAAACCAAGTGTCTGTGTTGATACAATTAAAGGATTATTAGAATAAAAGAGAATATGGTGTGAAAGACGATGAGAACTTTTTCGTGGCTATCCACCTCATAAAATAACATCATATGGAGATGGTCATCATATATTTTGCGTCAAATTCTCCCGATATACATTCAAATGTGTAATACCAGCATTTCAATGCAATAACTGAAGAAATACTCAAGACATGGCTGTATGAGCATTAGTTTCTTTTGCCTTCCCATTATAGGAAGAATGAACCAAAAAAAATCTACAATAATCTGTGAAATCTGTGGAAATACGTATTTGAGAATATCTGTGAAAAGTTTATTTTATTGTCTAATATATTCTCTTTGGTCTAATGTTTTTTGTGGATCACAAAAATGTCAGGTGTTTCAATGGATGTGAGATTTATGTTTACGTTCAAAACTCAGTAAATAAATATTAATAATAACAATAAATAAATAATTATTACCCGATAGTTGATATTTTTCACAATCATTACTACTAAATTACATTTGCTAGCTACGTTTTTCGTAATCAACTAAAATGGGGAAGGGTTTCAATAATTATATGTGTAAGAAGTTCTTTCATCCTGCTTCTCGAGATAATTTGAAAAGGGTAAGTACATAAATATCACAGAGCTCAATAAAGAAATATGTATACTAATCACCTACACGAAACACGAAATGATTTGTTAAATTTGAGAAGTTAAGTAATTTTAAAGTATACATCCACTGCTTGTAATGTAATTTCAGGTATGGATGGCTGAACAAAAAACTGAAGCATATAAGAAAAAACAAGAGGAATTACGTGTACAGTATGAAAAAGAACAAGAATTGCATGAAAATAAGTAAGTTGGAAGTACTAAAAATCTACAATGCATTAAAAAAGTATATTAAAATATAAATGAAGTCTACTGATAGAGTTTAGTTTAAATTTTAAACATGTAGCAAGTATTCTTAATTTTTGATTTTAACATTATTATAAATGTTTGAAAAATTACTTAGTAATTAAAATAGAATAAAACTAGAAAAATTGTCGGTATTTGTAAAAATACTCGTTTCGGATGTTGAAATAGAATATTTCGACATTGTAGGGTGGACGTTAGCTCATAAACGCAAATACAGATAGACTAGAAGAATTTCACAGGGATATCCCAAGTCCTGGGTGGCTCAGTGGTCAGAGCAGTCGCCCGGATTGCGAAAGGTCGCAGGTTCGATTCCTGCCTCAGGACGTGAAATTTTTCTAGTTTTATTCTATTTTAATTACTATGTAGCAAGTACTTAAAAACTAACTACATCTTTATTCTAACATCAATTTATCATAATCTGTGAAGCTTTCAATATCAGATGCAAGGTCTTAATCTGCTACTCGGCTAGTATGACATTTTTTTTTCTCCAACTAATATTTAATAAAGCTTTAGTGTACTTGGGACTCTGCCAGACTCATGGAGAGACTCAATCATTGGACTAAAACTTTCAAACATCTAATTATTTATTTGTTCCAGAGCTTTGTTGAGCAAGGACAGTAAAGATAAACTGAGTTTGAATTTTATGTATGAACCACCTCCTGGTGTTAAAAAGGAGCGTGAACGTGAGGATAATGAGCCTGAATACAAATTTGAATGGCAACGAAAATATAATGCTCCAAGAGAAAGCTACTGTAAAGGAGACAATGAAATCAGAGATCAACCATTTGGAATACTTGTAAGAAATGTAAGGTGTATTAAGTGCCACAAGTGGGGGCATATTAACACAGGTATTTACTTAATATGATTATTATTAAGCTATGGAATACAGACTAATTTGTAAATCTGTGTAAGACTCGGGAGCATATGATTACTAAAACCCTATAAGTGTCTGAAATGTGTAGCTTGACAGGTTGACCCATTCATTGCCACCCGTACATATATGCACATTACCCCTCTGCCATCATACATTTGGAAGGGTACGCCCATGGTTGGAAGAGGCATGTAAATTTAGAATTTTAAAACCTTAAATATCCACAGGACATTCTGGATATGGATAATTTATAATTATATGGAGTAGTAAAAAAATCTCAGCTTTGTTTATTGTTATTTAACCTAGATATTTATCTTTGAAATTGCGTCACCCATGGACTGCATCAGCATGTGAATAAATATTGTCTGAATGCCCATGGGCAGCGTCAGCATTGAATGGGTAGATGCATAACATAAATTCCTAAACTCTGCATTTTATTATCATTAAGGTAATAAATACAATTTTACTAAATGTCAATTTCTATGACAGCTATCCTTTTTGTATTCATACTGACAGAGCAAGATGCACTGAACTTACTAATTTAGATTTAGTATGTGTTCTGTAGAATTAGGGACATTGTTTCATGTTTTTCATTCATTCATTCATGGTGAAGTAAAATAAGCCAATAGGGGCATATCAATTAAAATTACTTGGTCTGAGGAACCCTGGGCTCTGTTCTGTATTGTTTTAATTGGGTTGTTGCCTAAGTTTGAATATGGCATTATTTATTACAAATTCGGAAAACATACGCTACTTTCGAAACATTCGCCTTAAAGGCAATTCAAACTTAAAAGATACAGAATATCGTTGAAGTTGTACTGTTTAATTTATAATATTGGGCCAAGTTTTTTCCAAAAGAGATGTTTCAAAAGTGTATGGAGACCTGGTAAGGTTCATGTACAGTATACTGAAATATAGGTAAAAATATGCAGAACAGTGATCAATGGAATGATGGGGCTCTTTCAGAGACTCAAGGTCACTCTAGCTAGATGCTGGATGGGTGCAGCACTGGACTGATTGTCATGGAAAATTTTAGGGGAGATCTTAGTCCAGCAGTAAAAAATTTATGCCATATGTCTAATCAAATTAAATCCGCGATAGTACTGAAAAACTGCGCAGCGGAGTTGTCTCCCGTCTTAACGCGGCTTTACCGTCTTTCACTCTCTTCTGGGTGTGTGCCGGAGAGAGGCCAATGTGCAACCGGTCCCCAAAAAAGGAGACCGTTCAGACCTTTGCAAGGTCATGGAACGGATCATAAATAAACAGCTGATCCGATACCTAGAAGGTCACTCATTTATTTAATTAATTAATGCTCGACAAGTACGGGTTTCGGCCAAAACGGTCAATGGGTGATCTTCTAGCGTATTTAATGCATGTCTGGGGTGAAGCTATTGACAAACGTGGTGAGTCAGTGGCTGTTAGCCTTGACATTGCCAAAGCGTTTGATCGTGTCTGGCACAGAGCTCTTCTCTCCAAGCTCCCGGCATACAGTCTGCCCACTCAGCTCTGCAACTGGATTGCCGGCTTCCTGCATGAGCGAAGAATCCGTGTCCTCGCAGATGGATGCGCTTCGCGGTTCATGTCAGTGAATGCTGGTGTACCACAAGGCTCTATTCTATCCCCCACACTCTTTCTTCTTCATATCAATGATATACTTCCGTTAGGAAACATTCATTGCTATGCGTAATATCCCCCATGCACTGCACTGTCATCCAGTGCAGTGCATGGGGGATATTACGGTCGCCCAGGAGATGGGCGCGCTGAAACCGGGAGAGAGAGAGAGAAAATCTTACCATTGAGCTCAACAGGATGTTGAACCTTATATCGGAATGGGGATCTAACAATCTTGTTGAGTTCAATGCTAAGAATACACAGGTATGCGCGTTTACAGCCAAAAATGTCGCCGTTCCTCCCTCTTCCCACTCCCTTTCAGGGCACCACTCTTTCGGCACAGGGCTCCTTACACTTGCTCGGCATGGAGATATGTTGTGATCTGAATTCCGGTAACTACATCGAAACCGTGATCAAAACAGCCTCACGGAAGCTCGGTGTCCTGAACAAGGTGCGTCGATTTTTCACGCCTGACCAATTATGCCTGCTTTACAAAACTCAGGTCCGGTCTTGCGTGGAATATTGCTCGCACTTGTGGGATGGCTCCGCCAAGTACCTACTCGATGCCCTGGACAGATTACAGCGTCGTGCTGTCCGTATCGTTCGTGATGTAGAGGTCACCAACAACTTCCAGCCTCTGCAATTGCGTCGAGACATTGCATCGCTTAGCGCCTTCTATCGGCTATATCACGGAGAGTGCTCTGAAGACCTTTTTGACCTTATCTCACCTTCTCCCTTCCTACTCAGGACCACGCGTGCTGGTCTTCGAAGTCATCAATTTACCGTCTCCACCTCAACATCACGCACAAAGAAATTTAGTACCTCGTTTCTTTGTCGTACTTCCAGAACTTGGAATTCTTTACCAGCACATGTGTTCCCACTTCCCTCCTTCATTATAACATGGGTTCCTTTAAAAGAGGCGTGAAAAGCATCTTTTGGGCCGACAAGGTGGAGGCGGCTAGAGCAGCGTCTAAACTGCACTAGCTGTCTTCGCATATGGACTCTTCTTACCGCTTCACATCATGAGTCATTTGTCTTTGGTGGTGTTGAGTCATTTGTCGTGCTTTGTATAAAAAAAAATCACCGACCCTGTGACACAGCTTTATATATGCAAGTATAAAAATTTAAGGTGGTAAACATTTTTAGACCGCGATTGTAGACCTGGCTGAGTCTCCATATATTTCTGAAGCAATCCTTAGTAATCAATGATATAAACATTTTATTTTACAGATAAAGAATGCTCAATGTATTCATTATCCATGAGTGAAGCTAGAGCCTTGCAAGCATCAGCATCGGCACCAGAAGAAGAAGAGATTAAACCTGATGTGCCAACTCTTATGCAACAGATGCGTGATACTGGTCTTGTCATGAAACCTGGAGCAATGCCTTTGGCTGCTGGAAAAATTGAGGAGAATGACACAAACAATCTTACTGAAATGGATTTGATTAGCCAATTAACAAAGAAACAGAAGAAAAAGTTGTTAAAGTGAGTAAACAGTATGTCCATTGAGAATGTTAAAATAATCTTCTCTTATTATGGAGCTGTGACTATGTCACAATATACTTCAACCCTTTAGGATATTTTCTTCCAGTGATCTAAATATAGCTGACACAAGCTTTATTATATAGGGCAGGGGTTTTACGGATATTCGCGTCCGCATATGCAAATGCGGAACATTCGCATTAATTCAGACATCCGCATCCGCATTGATTGAGGCGGAGCCTTTAGGGATGCGAATTCATATCTACAACAAGAAACGACATGTAAAGGAAGTAGGCGGTGCCAGTGTTGCGCGTGCCTCGCGCGTGTTAGCTAGTTGTTATATTCATTCTTTAACTGACCAATAGGAAGGCGCATATTGGTGACAAGATCCTACACAAAATACGTACTTAAAATTAAGATATCTTAAAATCCGCGAATGTCAACATTTTTGCATCCACAACATCATCAGTAAAGAGGTACCTTAACCGTTATATAAGTTTTATTGTAACAATTTTACAAGTAAAAAAGTAAAAGATTAAAAAATTATAACGGTTAAGGTACCTCCTTACTCATGATGTTGTGCATGCAAAAATTTTGACATCCGTGGATGCAGATTTTTAAGAGGTTCATATCTGCGGCTGCAGATTCGACCGGACCCCGGAGACGCGGGTTCGATTTCCGCCTGGAGCATATAATTTTTTCATCATTTTCTTTCTTTATTTGTATTTTTTGCAATAAAGTAGTCAACTCACGAAATCAAACATTTAAACATTAGATATATTTTTTATCTTTATACAAAGCACAACAAATGAGTAAAATTACTCAACACCACCTGGTGTGAAGTGCTAAGAAGAGTTCATATCTGAAGACAGCTAGTGCAGTTTAGACACTGCTCTAGCCGCCTGCACCTTGCGGGCCCAAAAGGTGCCTTTTACGCCTATTTTTGCCAGAGAGTGTAATACTTTGCCAGCTTTGGTGTTCCCTGCGGAAAATAACCTGATTTCCATCAAAGCTGGATTAAGTAGACACCTTTTGGGTAAGCTCGCTACATCGTCGACCCCCACTTCACTCGGAGCAAGAGTGGGATTAAGAGTGAATCCATTTAAACTATGTACGATGACAGCACATCAAGTGTAACAGTTTCACTACGAAAGCCGCTTCTATTACGAGCGGAATAAGGGCGGTCTCAAGGTCAAAATGACGTGCTCTTGACGTTCTGTCGACTGTACATACATAATGGTATTTTATGGTGTGGGCAACCGATTCATAATTTATGTTTTATTACAGAAAACTGGAAAAGCTCGAAAAGAAGAAGGAGAAGAAGCATAGATCAAAACACTAAAATAGGGGGTTGTACCTAAAATGTATTCTCGTATTCCTACAATATGAACCTCTATATACATGAATAATATGAATGTAACACAAATGCACCGATGTAGAAATGTTTCACTTCACTAACTTTTTGAATAAAACCTGAAAAGAAAACTTATTTTCACTTATTATGGGGTCGTGACTAGATCACAATGTACTTCGACACTTGAGAATCTTTTGTGATACCTACATCTGTTGACTTTCTGTGTCCAGAATATAGCTGCCAATCAGTATTCAAAAGTATTCGAATACTGATTGGCAGCTATATTCTGGACACAGAGAAAGAACAGCATTAAAAGAAAAATATCAGTTTTCGAAAAATTCGGAATATACGAATACTACTGTTAATAATATTCGAATAGTAAATGAGGCGAATATTCGAATACCAAGCCCTGATTGGACAGTTGCATTTTTCTGGAGAATTTGATTAGTTGCAAAATGCCCTGTGAGCCTGTGTTTCATTCTACTCTACCATTCGCATAATAAAACGAAGAAATGTATTTCATATTTCCTTTTATTTGTTTTAAATTATCATGAAAGTAGAACAGTATATATTATTCTTATCTTTAAATCTTAGGTTACCTATATCACAGTCTATAATTTATTATAAACAATAACTACAATATTTCTTATTAAAACTCTTTAAATTAAATATTAATATACAGCGCTATGCTACACAGAGGGAAAATAGGTGCTTTAAAATTTTAAGTATTGTATGTAGATGAGAAGTTACACTATAAGGATGGCAGTTAAATGTCGTCTAAGCCCAAGATGACGAGAGGTCGAATGTTCTATATATGGAGACATAGATATTGTCGGTGGGCGTGCAAGACCGCAGCAGTTTGCAATACCGCGTATTTACAAAAGTCGCCAAATTGAAATATCGTGCTAGCGGGTTCTTGGCGGTGATTAAAACTATATTCCTATTAAACAACATCCAGAGAAATCACAAACAAGTTCAGTCAAAGAAATGTGTAGAAATATCCAAGATATTCTTTTCTTCCTGTAAAATGAAGAAAAAGCTAATACGCGGTGTTTACAAACTGCTCTTGCGCGGTTCTGCACGCCCACCGACGATATACCACCACAAGGGATTCCGCTATCAGTTCGGACAGACCCAAGAGCCCAATTCGATCCGACAATATACCGAAGATATCCAAGAAGTCAGCCCGTACGAGAGGAGGGTGGCCCTCAAGCAACTTAAGAACAACAAGGCACGGGGGGAGGACGGAATTACTGCAGAGCTTCTGAAAGCGGGTGGTACACCGATACTTGAAATTCTTCAGAGGCTATTCAATTCCGTCATACTCGAGTGTAGAACGCCACAAACATGAATCGGAGACCTAGTAGTATTGTTCTTAAAAAAAGGTGACAAAACCTTACTGAAGATCTACAGACCCATCACACTTCTGAGTCACGTTTACAAGTTGTTTTAGAGGGTCATTACGAGTCTTCTCGCAGGCAGACTTGACGACTTCCAGCCTCCCAAGCAAACTGGTTTCCTTAAAAGGCTTTAGTACCGTGAACCACATACATACGCTGCGCCAGGTTATACAGAAGACCGAGGGGTATAACCGACCACTTTGCTTGGCGTTTGTGGGCTGGACTACGAGAAGGCCTTCGATTCGATCGAAACGTGGGCCGAGCGTCAGTACTTTCAGAGATGCCACGTTGACTATGGGCACCGAGGTGAAGAGATGCTTGTATAATAGCGTTCTTATACAAGCACCATGTCAGCCCGTGAACATAATCAATATATGAAACATATCCAACTGCAGAGAAGGGTAAGACAGGGAGATGTTATATCTACGAAACTGTTTACCAGTGGTAAGAAGTTGGAAGATGTTTTGAAACACATACACCGTAGGTCAGCATAGGACTTGTCATCAACATCAACGGCAAGTAAATCACTCATCTTCGATTTGCCGACGACGATAATAGTCATAGCAGAATCCCTGAAGGAATTGAGAACAATGCTTGGTTACCTAGACAGTACTTCTCGACAGGTGGGTCTAAAAATGAACACGGACAAGACAAAGATTATGTGGAATATACATGTCGTACTTATATACAGTTGGGAGTTGTGTTATAGAAGTTGTTGACGAGTACATCTAATTCGGACAAATGGCTCAGCTAGGTAAGTCCAACTTCGAGCAAGAGATAGATCGGCGAATCCAATTTGGATGGGCAACATTCGGAAAATTGCGTAAGATCTCGTCCAAAATTGCTCAGTGCCCCAAGTCGAAAGTCTTCAAGCAGTATTATTGCCAGTGAAATGTGGCTGCTTACTAAGAGAATTGATTACAAAAGATACCAATGGGTCAAACTTAAATTTAGATTCATTCTATGTGCAAAAATATACAGGGTCAATTATTGATGAAAAGTTACAAGCCAACCCTAATATTTCAAGAATATAACTCGATGAGGAGGGATTTTATGGTCCTCTCCATTTATACTCATCAGGATTAAATTTTTACATATGTTTTTACATCAATTTCAATGATATCTTGTCTATCACCTCTCTCCTTCCAATGTAAATAAAGTACGAGAGCAGTAATGACAATTATTATAGCAGTAAGAACAAAAACACTTTTAAGAATAACCTTACTAGGAGTTACAAATAATTGTGCTCTCCATAGGGAAGAGTCACTAGGAGGAGCAGGAATCACTACTATTTGAGAATTAGGAATTATTTGTGTCCAGCTTTTATAATGACCAGATAAACCAACATTTAAGGTATCAACAAAATTTGGAGTGCGGTCAAGACCAAATATAGAGTATGGTAATTGAAGAGCAAAATATGCAGATTGCGGTAGTTGGGCACACACTCCAGTTCTATAGTTGCCTTCTTGTGACCATGTGTTGTAGCCAATCTTAGGTCCTGGTAAATTGGTGCCTGTGAATAAAATTGAAACAAAACAATATGAGTTATGTTCATCTCTAATAATATGTTATGCTTTTTCATTTATTTACCTAAGCTATCTTATTAAGTCAGTCTTCACACTTCAGGGTTTCTCAAGACAAAGGACTGCAGAAAATATATCATTTGTCTTAGTTTGTAAATATGTAAAGTGTAAAGTTTCAGTAAAAAAAATTTTTATGGAGTGTGAATTAGTGAACATAATGTTGGATAATCAAAACTTTTACTAGCGGTGGAGTAGGAAAATATACTGTCCCGATCAACATGCATAGATTAATAATACATGGATAGATTTAATATTTTCCATGGTTTTGATTTTTCTACTCATTAATTTTATTCATTTATTCCTGGCCAACAACACAATGATTTTTTTAAAGCAACCTAATTGAGCAGCCCTGTAGTGTTGTCAGTAACGTAAATTCACATAATGCATAAATTATGTTTTTCAATCATAATTTATCGAAAGAGTTTTATGAAAATAAGAATTATGACTGTAAAAGATAAATTATTTTCATAGTCAAAATGGATGAAGAGTGGTTATAGAAGGAGAAATTCTCGTAGATAAAAAAACCTACTAATTATAAATCTTTTTTCATTTACAGCAGCACCGCTGTATACATTTTTTTGTGGGAATAAAAATCTGACTATTCTAAGACACTTACCAAATGTGCCTTTTCTTTTGTATAGAGTTCCATTAATAGTTGGAATCTTTTCATTAGTCAATCCAGTTACCACTATTACTTTTATGAAATTTGTGTCATACTCCAATTCATTTCTGAATGCATGCATACTGTATTTATTTGTTGTTATATTTTTCTTGACATAAATTATATCTAGTACACCATCCATGTAAAAATCATAAAATGTTGCCATAACTATGTTTTTTCCAAACGAGTCAAACAAATCCCATTGAATTCGGAAGGTTCTGGAAAATTTACAACCCGGAAGAGTACATGGAATATTATGAAGTAAAAATATTTTTGTTTCCCGATTATTCAGTGGTGCTAATGTCATTAATATGTCTGGATAGCCATCCATGTTATAATCACCACTACGCATGGTTACAGTATCTAAATATACTTCATTTTTTGGAGGCACAAACCTCCATTGTGTTCCTTGACCATCATTAAGATCAATTTGTAGATCATGCCATTGTAGATTGTCATATATTAATATGGTACTGTTAAAACATTCTGGATCAGAGCATACAGGTATTACTAAATAGAATTGACCAGAAAGTGCCACATCTATGAATAAAGCTTGGCCATAAATAGTCTCATGGCCAACTAGTAACTCAATACTATTATTAAATCGAAATCCACTTGATTCTTCACTGAGCCATACCTCTATATCTAGTGTTGTTGTTACTAACAGGTCAGCTGCATTATCTTCATTGACATCTAAATATGAATGAGAATGTGGCAATTTTATTTCCTTTAATAATTTATCTGACATTACTATTTCTTTAGGGGCCCCTCTTGACTTATCAAAAACCCAATAGACACGTTGATTCCTAGTGTTTGTGCCAAATAAATCTAATGTCATATCACGATTGTAGTCCATGACTAGTGGTTGCCCCATCGTGATAGCTTTTACTAGAAGTGCATCTGAGCAATTCAAAACAGGCATGCCACCCCATAAAATTCTTACCTCTTGTGCATCCGAAATGTCATTTAAGATTTGCGTTGTGATAAGAATGTCCATATAAGCATCGCCATCATAGTCACCTGGCACAACACTTGTAATAATGATACTAGTAAAATTACATATAAACGATGACGGCCTCAGTAGGGGTTCTTTGTCATATGCAAGAAAAACTTGCACGCTTGTTTGGTTTAAGATAACAAAGGCATCTGTTAGTTCATCAGAATTAAAATCACCAAATGCAGCTAGAACACCTTCAGTATGTTTTCCGAATGAATTTTCAGTCATATCATTCACTGCTGTAATATCAGTTACCATTAAAAACAGTGAAATAATGCGTAGTATTTTTAGGTGGTCCATTTTTACTTTTATAACAACAATATAAACAAAAGATATCAAAACAAAATTGATAGACTGAAGCTGTGGTGGTGGATCACAGATTATTTTATTACTGGATGCAACGTGGATCACAGATTAGAAGCGGTGTGGCCACCATATGGTTGAATAAATATATTTTATTTTTTCTACTGATAATTCTATAGTATTGCAGTATCACGATATTTTCGATAGAACTATCGATAGTATGGCTGATTTTCGAGGTCAACTATCGCTATCGAAACTATCGCTATCGCAACAACACTACCCGTAAATATCCTTAAAACCACAGATTAATGATATTGTGCCGAACTGAAGACATACAGACCGTTCACAGTTATTTTACCTCTGACATCTGTCAGCGTGTCGTTGCTCTCGGTTGGCATTACTGCAAATCTCTGCAAGCGGAGCTCCTCGTATTTTTATTATTATAACAGTGATAAATACATCTTGCATCATGCCAAATAGGATTCAAAGTAGTGCTAGAAAGATTGTGTTATCAGTGCGTGCCTTTTGTGAGAAGGAAAGGCCAATTAAGGTCCTTTAATCCCAATTGAATATGTTTTTCAACGAGTGGCCGCCATAACTGGTATGTTGATAGGGTTTCCAGTGTGCAACATTTTACCCAAACAATGGTAATCAATACTGTAGTAATCAGTACTGATATTAGTGCATATTTGACGACCGCCTGGCCGAGTGGTCTGTACCCCAGGCTACTCGGTCAAGAGGTCCTGGGTTCGAATCCCGGTAGGAACAAATGTTTGTATGATGAGTACGAACATTTGTTTACGAGTCATGGATGTTTATATGTTTATTTAGTATATTTCTAATATTTATATACATATTATTATCATTATTTCTCCGTTATCTAGTATCCATAACACAAGCTCTTAATGATGCTTACTTTGGGCTGGATAATAGGTGTGAGTGTATAAATATTATTATTATTATTATACTTACATTCATTTTAAATTATTGCATCTATAAATAATTTTGTTCGCTGTCATAATTAAAAATTTATTTGTTGCAATTGGATTTTGTCGATACCTACTATCAATACTGAAAAATACGGTTTCTGTACACAAGGTATACACTATCTTTCGATAACTTAACCAGGGGCGGCAGTACCAATAGCACTATCGGTATTATTTAAAAGCGATAATACATTGTCTTCTTACCCATAAAAATTATCGTTTGAATATTTTTATTTCTAATATTTTAGGCATATCTAAAAAAACCGTCAACACAATTACCAAGGAAGGCGAAGCTGCTGATTCCACGTTTCAAAAATACGTCAAGGAAAAAACGTGATCAAACGAAGAAAATCAGAAGCTTTCCAATCAGTCACAACAGAAGAGTGGCAAAAACAATGTGTTCATGTCCGCCATATTGAAGACAGCTGTTTGAAAGAGATGGATGTATGGACGCAAAAATGTACAAGTTCATTAACGAATTAAATAATGAATCTGACAGCAGTTCTGAAGTTCACTAGATAGTGATTGTGCGCTGTCGGCTATACCTTTGGATCATTCCTATTCCAAATAAATAATATTACATAAACATTGCATTTTTTTTGTAACATTTTTTTTTATAATAAACAGGCTTCACGATACAAGGCTACTATATATACTTTGAGATCTTTAAATTAGAAGGAAGGAAAACTCTTAATCCTAATTTTATTGTAAAAGTAAATGGGTTGTTTGTCCGTGGAATGCTTGATTGAAATACATGATTCATCTGCGACCGGTGCACTTGATTATACCCAATTTAAACTCGTATTTAATGACTCAATGTAATCACTTTTGTATTAACTAGTTACGATTACAGTCGTAATTATATCAATAAAGTGGAAACTGACATTTTTAATACGTACGTGTGACAATACGAAACAGTAATTCTTTAAAGTTTTCTAGTTATGTCAAATGTTGATTGTATTTAGGAGTTATTTAATTACTAAGGTCTTTTGTGGTTTTCTAGTCTGTAAGAAAAGTCTGTAGTCTATTAGTTATGTAAGTGGTGAATTTTGAACCTGACTATGGCAACACTGCTCTCATGTTAGCCAATATAACGGCTAGAGGTAAAATAACTGTGAACGGACTGTACTCGAATTCCAAATTAAAGTACAGTATATCTCTTTCTCGCTTTATGGAATAGGCGAAAGAAAGCCAGAATTTGTTTAGAGCTGTCAATTTTCTAAAGAAACGATAGATAATTTTAGACGGCATGTACGGAGGTGCCGGTCCTAAGCACTGCATTTTACTCAGGCATTTTATTACGTTCAGTAAGGTCGAAAATTGAACACACGTTTCTAAATGTCAAATTACATATATGACAGCCATGCTTTTCGTATTAATTTTGAGAGAAAGAAATGTACTGAACTTAAAAGACAGCATGTGTTCTCCAGAATTATGGCCATTATGTAGCTACGGTACAAATAAAAGTATTTATGAAGTGAACTCGGTGTGTAAAGAGGATGAAACATCGTGGTTATTCACCTCATCAAAGTAGCATCATATGGAGACTGTCATTGTCATCATATATTGAAAATGAAAATGAAAATGAAAATATCTTTATTCAATTAGGCCCCCCAAGAAGCACTTTTGAATCGTCAACAAAAAAACCATTATGTCTATCACATAAAAATAATATTAACTAACTAACAATTACATTATGTTTGTCTCACTGTCTTATCTGGATCTACGTAAGCTAAGAATGTTATAATGTCTGTCTATCGGTCTGTCTGTCGGTCCGTCTGTCCGTCAGTCAGTCTGGCTGTCTGTCTGTCTGTCTGTCTGTCTGTCTGTCTGTCAGTCAGTCAGTCTGTCTTTCTGTCAGTCTGTCTGAATTTACACCGGTTCCAAAAGTTGAACTACCGAGAAGATTCCGGCAACAAACTCGTGTAGTCACTCTTTTCAATTATTAAGTTACAATGTTTAATTACACAGTAATGGTATTTAGCAGTGCAGTGTCGCACAGAGTATAAAAAAGGTATATTAACGTACCAATAAGTACCTAATGACAAGCATATTTACTGTATTTAAAGGCTGTCCGATAATGCACCATCACAATATAGGTATTACAATACACAAAGGTCAACAATTAATATACAAAAACCTAATAAAGCCAATCATCTTTCATTAATTTTAAACACTTGTCTGACCACGTCATTACAATAATAATTGTATTGTTTTATATATAATATCATATAATGCCATATACCTCAAAAATCCCTCAAAAATGATACTATTGATGAATATGTAGGTAAATTATTACAAAATCAAGGAAGCTTAGAGATGACCATTTCCACTAGTGGCACCTGTTCACAAGTATGACGCATGTGCCAGCCATCGCTCTGCTCAACCATATTATAGGGAACGGAGCGACCCGGCACACGACGCCACCACCGCAGAAACTTATAGAGAGCATGACATTTCACATCAAATTCATTGATGCATTGAAATGTGTATAACCATTATTTCAATGCAATAAATATTAGTTCCCTTTGCCTTCCTTTTATAAGGAGAATCGAAACAAAAAAAAAGTGTTTGCCGGATTTTTGTGGCGTCAGTGAAGATTTTTATTACCTACAATAATTGAAAATTGTGTCGGAGCGAACATTAAGTTATAAAAGCGGTTTAGTTTTAATATTCAAGTGTTTGTGTAGACGTGCAACTAAAAGATTATTAGAATAAAAGTGATTATGGTGTGAAATACGATGAGAACTTTTGTGTGGTTATCCACCTCATCAGGTAGCACATAAAGTGGACAGTCACGTTATGTGCTACTTGATGAGGTGAGGATCATATATTTCGTGTCAAATACTCCCAAGTATTGTTCTGAGCAAGAAGCATTGAAATGTGTTACGCCAGCATTTTA
This sequence comes from Nymphula nitidulata, assembly GCA_947347705.1. Classification (NCBI taxonomy): domain Eukaryota; kingdom Metazoa; phylum Arthropoda; class Insecta; order Lepidoptera; family Crambidae; genus Nymphula; species Nymphula nitidulata. Next base: position 14,764,881 of record OX374621.1, on the reverse strand, counting down.
ATGCAATAAAAGAAATACTTAAGACATGGCTGTATGGGCATTAGTTCCCTTTGTCTTCCCTTATAGAGAGAATTAACCAAAAAATAAAAAATATTGTAAACAAAAATAAATGGGTCAACAAATGTCAATCTATTAGAAAAAAAATCTATTTACCATCATACCACAACTCCATCACCATGGAAAATTATTTCAAAGGTAAAAATGTTGATGAAGAATTAGAACGAAGCAAAATACCTATCAAAGACTTACCAGATAATTTTCTTTGGATGCAGGTGAACAGGTTTCCTGTTAGGTAATTTTTAAACATTCTTTTTTATAAAATTAAATCCATATTTTGTTCCCAAGGTGAAAGGTGGCAGTAAAATGAATAATTTGTTGTCACATGCGTCGGGTATACTAGAAGATAAAGCGGCAACTGCTATAGTGTGGAGTGGAGCAGGAGTTGCTATACCTAAAGCCATTTCATGCGCAGAAATTTTGAAAAGACAGTTCTCAATACCGCATCAAGTAACAAAGCTTACACACAAAAGGTAAAATTTTAAAACTTTGAGTTGTATTTAACACTATATTTTCTCTACAGTAAATTTCTACAATATTGTCACATTAGTTCTAACATCATGGAAGTGAAAAAATAGGGTTACAAACGTACATCAATAGTTATTGAGATATAAGAACTTGGAAAACTACTTAGAATAAATATCCACACTAGAAAATATTCATCGACCCACTACCACACTTTTTCTAAGTAAATATATTCTTCAAACATTTATGTTTAAAAATACAATTAAGAATACATGCAAAACTACTAGAGCATTTATTGTTACTTTAAGATAAACAAAGTATATGAATAATTAAAATAATTTCAGTGTTGAAGAATATTGGGAGCCTAAGTTAGATGGGTTAGAAACTATAGTTGTAAAAAGACAAATCCCTGTTATTCATATTCTACTGTCAGTGGAATCTATCACAGATTTTGAACAACTTGGGTAAGTGGCAAATCTAAAGTTAAATAAAATAATATATTGACATTGTGATTATCAATAAATTTTATTCCTAATATTTCAGGTATCAATCTCTGCAGGGGAAGAAATTTTGGCAAGAAACCCCTAGTAACAGTTCAAAACGCCATTCTGCATATAAAACAAAAAAACCATTTAAGCAAAGGCAAACCCCAGTTAAAGTTTAAATAAATACAGCTTCTAATTTTAATTTTGGATATATTTATTTATTATTGATAATAATTTAAGAAATGGTTTCCTTGAAAACCCGACAGTGCCATATTCTGTGACAAGAATAATATATTGTGGATATGGAACATAATCATACAGTTACATGGGTTATTATTAATTTTGTAAGCAGCACAAACAGCATGAGAAACTTGAAAAAGATTTTGTCTACATTGAAATAAAAAATTTCTCAGAAACATCAACTCCCTTAAAGAGCCTGACTATTAATTATACAGAAAAATGCTTCACTTAAATTATCAAGAATACTTGATATTAAATTATCCTTTATCCTTACGGTCCATAATACGCAAACATTACCAATATTCTTAATTTTTGATTTTTTAACATAAAAATAAATGTTTGAAAAATTACTTAGTAATTAATATAGAAAAAAAAATTGAATATTTTGACAATTGTAGGGTGGACGTTAGCTCATAAACGCAAATACAGATAGACTAGAAGAATTTCACAGGGATATCTTAAGTCCTGGGTGGCTCAGTGGTCAGAGCAGTCGCTCGGATTGCGAAAGGTCGCGGGTTCGATTCCTGCCTCAGGACGTGAAATTTTTCTAGTTTTATATTATTTTAATTACTAACATTAGCAATGTTACAAATAGTGCAAAAACCTTGGACCAAATCAAATATGGTCCTATGTGCACTGTTTGTGTGCAATGAATTCACACTACCCTACCTTCTTTGAGCTTTTTCTTGAGCAGCGTTGGCATGGCTTCGTGACGTCAGTCATGACATCATGTTACTCTAGTTGGCATGAATATGTTCAATTCGGTTCGTTTGTAAGTGTGCTATGTGTGCAAATTGTCATTCTTTGCCCGTGGTCCTACTGGTAGTACCACGGGCAACTATTTATGTCCGTGGTCCTATCAGTAGGACCATGGGCAAGTAGCATTACCTGTAGTTCAACTGGTAGTACCACGGGTTTTTTTTTCTTGTTACATGGTTCTATCAGTAAGATCTAACAATCTTGTTGAGTTCAATGCTAAGAAAACACAGGTGTGCGCGTTTACAGCTAAAATGTCGCCGTTCCTTCCCCTTCCGTCTCTTCAGGGCATGACTCTTACGGCACAGGGCTCCCTAAATTTGCTAGGCATGGAGATATGTTGCGATCTGAATTCCAGGAACTACATCGAAACCGTGATCAAAACAGCCTCACGGAAGCTCGGTGTCCTGAACAAGGTGCGTCGATTTTTCACGCCTGACCAATTATGCCTGCTCTATAAAACTCAGGTCCGGTCTTGCGTGGAATATTGCTCGCACTTGTGGGATGGCTCCGCCAAGTACCTTCTCGATGCCCTGGACAGATTGCAGCGTCGTGCTGTCCGTATCATTGGCGATGTAGAGGTCACCAACAACCTTGAGCCTCTGCAATTACGTCGAGACATTGCGTCGCTTAGCGCCTTCTATCGGCTATATCACGGAGAGTGTTCTGAGGAGCTATTTGACCTTATCCCACCTTCCGCCTTCCTACTCAGGAGCACGCGAGCCGGTCTTCGGAGTCATCAATTCACTGTCTCCACCTCAACATCACGTACAAAGAAATTTAGTAGCTCTTTTCTTTGTCGAACTTCCAGAACTTGGAATTCTTTGCCAGCACATGTGTTCCCTCCTTCGTATAACATGGGTTCCTTCAAAAGAGGCGTGAAAAAGCACCTTTCGGGCCGGCAAGGTGGAGGCGGTTAGAGCAGTGTCTGAACTGCACTAGCTGTCTTCGCATATGGACTCTTCTTACCGCTTCACATCAGGTGGTGTTGAGTCATTTGTCGTGCTTTGTATTAAAAAAAAAAAGACTATTTACAAGTAGCATTGCCCGTAGTTTCTACTAGGAGTAATAAGAGCAGGTTTTTTAATCGACCTCAAAAAAGAAGAAGGAGGTTATATGTTCCACTGTATGTTTTTTTTATGTTATTCAGCCGGTTGATTCATTTGATCTGTTGACACCAAATAAATGTATATTTCCAAACTGCAGTACCAGGCTACCATAAGTATTTCAGAGGTTATTTATTGGTACCCTTACAATTATTATATAAATAAAATTTAACAGTATGCTAAACATCTCCTACATAGATATGGTAGCCTGGTACTTCAGGGGATGATTCAGCTACATACATACGATATTTCGAATGAGTTATCCTCCACTTCTAAACCTTATACTTACATTACTCTTTCCTTCTAAATATTAGGTTGGGGAAAGTCTTTTCGCATTATAGTATGTATGAACTTGTAACAAAATCTCTTTGGCTGTACTATTTGTATCTGGCTGGTTTTGGTATCATTAAAATTTTAGATTTTAAAAAAGATAATTCCAAATTCAAATTAAGAAAATGTGTGTTTTTCATTTGTTTTTCGTACTGTCAAGATGAGTAAATCTAAGAAATTCGATACATTTTAAAATTTTACTACAAAAAAGTTAAAAATGCAACGCAAGCCGCGAAAAAAATTTGCGATGTTTATGGACCTAGTGCAGTGTCTGTGAGAGTAGCACAAATTTGGTTTAAGCGTTTTCAATCCGGAAATTTTGATGTGAAAAATGCACGTCGCTGTGGTCGTCCTATTACGGATAAAATTGATGCCATTTTTGAAAAACTGGAGCAAGATCGGCATATCAGTAGTTACGACGTAGCTGAAGAACTGGGAATTAACCACAAAACAGTTTTGGCGCATTTAAAAAAAATGGGTACACAAAAGAGCTCGATATTTGGGAACCCCACGAGCTCACTGAAAGAAACCTAATGAACCGTGTACTCATTTGTGATTCTTTATTACGACGTAATGAAACCGAACCATTATTGAACAAGCTGATAACTGGTGATGAAAAGTGGATCACGTACGACAAGAACGTGCGAAAAAGGTAAAGGCCGTTCAGGCTTCACAGACTGTGGCGAAACCCGGGTTAACTCGCAACAAGGTGATGCTGTGTGTGTGGTGGGATTGGAAGGGCATTATTCATTATGAGCTGTTACCACCAGGCAGGACCATCGATTCTGAACTTTACTGCGAACAACTGATGAGATAAAAGCAAGAAGTTGAGAGAAAGCGGCCGGAATTAATCAACAGAAGGGGTGTGGTTTTTCATCATGATAACGCTAGGCCTCACACATCTTTAGGCACTCAGCAAAAATTAAGAGTTTGGCTGGGAGGTGTTAATGCATCCGCCGTATAGTCCTGACCTTGCACCTTCAGATTTCCACCTGTTTCGCTCTCTTCAGAATTTTCTAGGCAGTGTCAGGTTAACATCACGAGAGGACTGCCAAAACCACTTGTCGCGGTATTTTGATCAGAAGCCCCAAAATTTCTATAGCAATGGGATCATGTCCCTACCTACAAGATGGCAAAAAGTTATCGAACAAAATGGTACCTACATACTTTAGTTAAATGTAAATAAACTATATTAAAAAATGTTTTGAATTTTCTTAAAAAAAGCGAAGAAACTTTTTCCCCAACCTATTACATTGACAATATTGTCAATTTCTAGTACCTGTTTTTTTTCTATTTTTCCATTAAATCCCAGCACCCATCACTACTAACGGTGGTATGGTTCCTTTCATCCACGTTCATAACCAAGATTTCATAACCAGTTATTCAGTCCCACCCTACCCCCAGGGGTGGGGCTAGGGGTATGGTGGGTCTGCAGCGTTTTAATTTAAAGATACATTCACAATACAACTCTACTAATATTACTTAGTATTTAGTTTTATTTACGAGACAAAACAAATAAAGCTTTGAGAAATGAAGCCATTTGTTCAGAAGCAGTAACATTAATAATATTGAGGATGACTGTACTACCCGATCAGTAAGTCCAATGCCAATACAATATAATCGTTTTCTTGTTTCAGTCCTACTGATAGGACCTCAGTCATAAATAGTTGCCCGTGGTACTAACAGTACGACTACGCAGTAGGACCACGGGCAAAGAATGCAAAGTGTTCATTGCGGACCGTAGGGTATTTTGCTAAATCAACAAATGCTTGAAATAGATTATAAAGAAAATTTAATAATAAATTTTGTTGCTCCATTAACTCAAACAATAGTAGAGTGTGGTGTAATTGTAATTTTTAAACCCACATTCAACTATGGTTTAAGTCCTCTATGCCAATATGTTCTACAGTAAAATTTTCTACGATAACACACTATAAGTATTCCAATTGGTTTTGTCGATTTATATTTCATAGCTTTATTATTTGACCTGATGACCCTTTTCATGGACAATGGTTGAAGTGAATAGCAAATCACATCTGGAAATAAATCAATGATTGCACTTTTTGGGGCTGCCTTAAGTCCAGTAGCTAGTAGTAATTGTATTACAATTATATTTTTAGTCAACAGAAAAAATAAGAGATCTCTTTAGACATCATATTTTAACCATACATTATATTGACTGTCTGGTAGACATGGGTAACTCAACAAAAAACTATGAACCACAGATCAGGTCACGGTTCACTTAAGTGAGCCGGACCTGCGAACCGGCTCACAGATCAGCTCACTACTGAGCTGAACGTTTGTAGATCTGCTTTGCGAGCGGCTTACAGAGTCGAATATTACCGAGTACCGCCGCGCCGAGCCGACCGACACCGGAGCCGTTTCGCAGCTCGCGGTTCGTTCGCCGATAATGATACTCGCGCGTCTGTGACTCGGTGAGACTGTGACTCTGTGGGTGAATATACCTAACCTAGCGAGTGAGCCGTGAGCTGTTTGTTTTGTCGTTGAGCTGCAGGTCAACGGTTCAAGTCAATTGATCTGAACTTTTGAACTGGTTCAGAGCTGAGTTACTCATGTCTACTGTCTGGTCAATATAATGTATGGTTAAAATATGATGTCAAAAGCGATTAGTTACTTTTATCATTGACACACTGTTAAACTGGCGGAATACACAAGGACAGTGCTAATAAGCCTAAGAAAGAAGCTCATATATAATATTTTTTGAATGATTGCTTTTCATTTTATTTGTATTTTTAACATTGAAACTGCGACCATAAAATAAATATAAATATGCACATACATGAAAATACAAACAATTACACACATGCACCATGTAGGGTGCCCGAAAGTTAGTAATACAATTACTAACTTACACAATATATGGAAAAGGTTTACACTGGTTTACAATTAATTTATGTAAAAGATTTGTGTTTTCACTAACCAGTACCTACCTAGGCTTAGGTGTCTCTAATGCCCGTTTCCACCAACATTTGCTTAGCGTTAAGTCTCTTAGCGATTTTTAGCTCAGTCTTTCTAAAGGAGATAAAAGGAGACAAATGTCGTTAACACCTAAGCCTAGGGAACAGTTGGTGAAAACGAGCTTTATGCCAGTAATATATGTTTGTCTCTCCCTATCTCTGTTAGATAGATAAAAATCACTAAGAGATTTAATGCTATTCACCTGTTAGTGAAACTGAGCATTCAGACCCAAGTCATAAATTTAGTTTTTTTTTAATTTAAATTGTTTAGCATAAGTAGGTACAGTAAAAAATAGATCTTGATAACACATGAAATGGTGGTAATTTCTAAAATATTCCATAAAAACTAATTGAATACTTAAACAAATAGCGGAAATAAACTAATATACTCCATTGAAATTTTGTTGTTCTTGATATGAACATTAAGTTCGCTTGTTATCTGCCCTTAATGGGATTTGAGCCCGAAACCTCTGGTATTGTAGACAAGTGTACTGACAAATGGCCTAGACAGCTATCAAAAAGAGAAAAAAATACTTTTCTAAATTCATCATCATCATATCGGCCGAGAGACGCCTACTGTTGGGCATAGACCTATACCAAGGATCTTCAAGTTGATGGGTTTTGCGCTGCCCGCATCCATCCGATTCCCGTGTAAAAAAAAGAAAATTAATAAGTTAATTTGCTTATAATTTTTGCTTCGTGTGTGTGTATTAGAACTAGTAGCTAATCTTATAGAATAATGAGAATATAACATAGATAAAATACTAAATGAACATTTTACTTCAGTTATAAATGCACATCAGGGATGTAGGGGATGTAGATTATATCTCTATTCACATCCGCAGATGGGGTTCAGCCTCAAGCTTCTGATTCACCTACTGGCTGAGCTATTGGTGTCTCATCATCAAGTTTAGGTAATATCAAAATTTCTTTTGATATTATTGAATACTTTGTCACAAAATAGGTAAACCTTTTGCATAAATGAGTTTCCTTTTCAAAGGAATCAAATATTGAGCGATGATGAAAATATGCATGGGAGAATATTCTATAAACTCTTCTACATACAGAGCCTAGTTTTGTAACAGAAGACTCCTTGATGTTAACTCTGAAATAAAAAAAGGAAACTTATTAACCTCTATTCAGTGCAAAAAACTCAGTTAATTAGGTAATAAGACTTATTTTTGTATTGCGATGTAAAAAATATTGTCATGATAACAATTGTGAAATCAGCCCCTATTACACTGTTATTTATTTAATAGATTTAAAAGCTAATAATAAGGTAAAGTTAACTTATAATATTCATAATAAATATTTGTTTCAATATTTTACCTGCTTGGGAAGTATTTATTACTATTAAGTAAACAGGCAGCTCCATCAAGTGTATGCCTTGTGTAATCAATAGCAGGGCATTCTTTTGGCGTTTTGTGAGCTGCACATAGAAAGATCCACTGTTCTGTAGCTGTCATCTGTGTGCATGTTTCAGGTTTACATTCACTTTGTAATCTTACAGCCAAACCATTCAGTTCCATACAAAATTGCCTGAAACAGTACATTGATTTTTTTTTACTCGGAGTGTAATTTTTATTACTATCAAAAGTACTTTAATAAAATTGGACAGAGCCTACTCTAGTATACTGCATGCCTGTTAATGGATAAAAGCCCAAAATTTTTAGAAAAATCAAAATTGTATAGTAATATCTGAATTACCAACCTTAAATGCTCATATTTCCAAACTCCTTCTTCTTGAGCTTCAGGTTTTTTCAGAATGGCTTCAAGATTAGAAGGGTCTCTCCGAATGGTTTGTTGAATGTATTGAGGTACTGCCAAAGTACTGTCCATTTCTTCAAAAGGCTCATCTGGCCATCTACAGAAGTCCTGGGAAACAAAAATTATTGGTCAGCTTTTGTCTGTATAGGAAATAAACATTTTTAATGTTGATTATATCAATGACAATTATTATTAATATTCTCCCCTTTTTATTTAAGTCAAAGGTCTGGAATTCTGGATTTCATATTTTTTTTATATTACTAGTAGTTTAGTAGGTGCGTGCATGGATTATTCTGTCAAGCGGCGTTATGCCTCCGAAGGGCTTTAACAATTAAAAAAAGAACATTCTACAGAATGTGATGTTTGACGGGTAAATAGTATATAAATATGTCCATTGGTACTTGCCTTTGCTTTCGAACCAGGACGGTTGCGCCTTAATATTTGAGTCCCGTCTGCCATATTTTTTAATCAATCAAGAGTTGGTGTTATTTAATTTTTTTGTCTGAATGACAATTACATTTGTGAGAAGCGAACCATTAAAGTATTTAAATATTAGATATATTATCCAATAACAAACAATCGCAAAATAATAATTCTTCAGGAAAAATTTCGGAAAGAATCGGCTGTGCTGTGTCAGACAAAGATAACCACAGAACACTTTTATGAAGATAACTGTCGGTCGGCCATATTGTATTTTTTTTAATTCTCCCTATAAAGAGAAGGCAAAGGGAACTAATGCCCATGCAGCCATGTGTTTAGTATTTCTTTATTTCTTCTTTTATTGCAATAAAATGCTGGTGTAACACATTTCAAAGCTTCTTGTGAGTATTTGACACGAAATATATGATGACAGTCACTTTATGTGCTACTTGATGAGGTGCATAACCACAAAAAAGTTCTCATCGTATTTCATACCATAATCACTTTTATTTTAATAATCTTTTAGTTGCACGTCAACACAAACACTTGAATAATAAAACTACGCCGCTTTTATAACTCCATGTTCGGTCCAACACAATTTTTAATTATTGTAATAAAAATTTTCACTGACGCCACAAAAATCCACCAAACACTCCTTTTTTTTGTTAATTAATTCTCCCTATACAGGGAAGGCAAAGGTAACTTATGCCCATACAGCCATGTCTTTAGTATTTTATTATTATTATCTTGTATTTGGGGCTATTCGGTCTTGTTAAGACTGATTTGTCACTGTAACCTAAAAGATCTATTGTGACTTGCCACCAATAGTTTATAATAAAGCTTTGAGTTGGGCTCTTGCCATAAATTTTAGGATTTTCCCAACCTCAGTCTCAACTTCATTTGGGTCAATAGTGGCCCTAATTCTGGCGAACACATGCTAAGTTTAAATTTAAGTTCAGTCTATTTCTTTTTTGAGAGAAAGAAATAGACTTTCTTGAGAGAAAGAAATAGACTGAACTTAAATTTAAACTTAGCATGTGTTCGCCAGAATTAGGGCCACTATTGACCCAAATGAAACAGAAAAGTATGGCAGTCATATTAATTGACATTTAGAAAGATGCGTTCAATTTTCGACCTTATTGAACGTGCTAAAATGCAGTGTTTAGGAGGCACCTCCGTACATGCCGTCTAAAATTGTCTATGGTTTCTTTGAAATCTATCTAAATTTAAGTGACAGCTCTAAACAGATTCTTGCTATCTTTTTCCTATTACTTATTGCGAGAAAGAGATATACTGTACTTAAATTTAGAATTAAAGTGTGTTCCCAGAATTAGGCCCAGTGTGTCTCCACAGATGAAGGCTTCGTTTGTGGACAAAAGGTCCACAGTTGCAAAGGAGATGCATTGGGGTTTCGCGCTCCTGTGTACAGAATCTGCAAACATCCCAATCACTCAATTTTAGGTTGAATAAGTGTCTGTTCAGTTTGCAGTGGCCTGTTAAAGCTCTAATCATGGCACTCGCTTTTCTCCTGCTGAGCTTAATCACCTCTTCAGTTCGATTAGCATGGTAGCCATGTATCAGACACATCGAATGTATCAAACCAGGTGTCCTTAGCCATTGTTCGGAGGACTCCTGTATGAGCTTGCTTTTGAGATAGTGCATGGCCTGGTTCTTTGAGATTCCGCAGAAAGGTTCCGGTCCAATCCGTCGTTCCTGAGCCCCAGCTCTAGCTAATTCATCGGCCTTTTCTTTGCCTATGACGCCAGAGTGACCAGGCATCCATCTCAGAGTGATTCTGTTGTTGAGCCCCAGTATATTTAATTCCTCCACGCAGTCTTTTACTGCTTTTGAGTGCAGTGTATTCGCATTTATAGCATTAAGCGCTGCTTGGCTGTCAGAGTAGATGTAAATTCTTTGGTTAACGTAGTTCCTTAGGCGGTTGGCCTGCACACATTCAATTATGGCGTAGACTTCTGCCTGGAAAATGTTGGCGTATTTTCCGAGGTTTACGCTTTTACTAAACCTTGGTCTGACTCCATAAACCCCACATCTTACGTTATTACCCATTTTAGAGCCATCTGTAAACCATGTGAGGCATCCAGCTTCGGAGGGAGCAGTGACTTGTGGACAAAATTGGATATCTGCCCAGTCTTCCCTGCTAGGCAGTTCAACTGTATAGTTTTTGCAGAAGTTGAGTTGTGGTAGCATGACGTCAGAAGTCATTGCTAATGAAGATAGTTCAAACACAGCTTGATGTAATGATCGCAGTGTTTGAGATGCCCATTGTGCTTTCCCAGTGGCGCCTGCCCTATACATTCCAGCCTTTGCCTCTTTTCCAATAAATAAATCCAGAGGCGGTAGGTTGAGAAGAGCATTAAGGGCTGCCGCCGGGGTTGTGCGCATAGCACCAGTTGCCATCAAGCACGCGGTGCGTTGCAAGCTGGTTAGCATGTTGATGGTTGTTATTTGCATGACTTTTTTCCCCCAGACTACGCAGGCATACGTTAGCATAGGCCTTAAGATGGTGGTATAAAGCCATAGGGCGATTTTGGGGTTTAAGCCCCATCTCGTCCCTGCAAGGCAGTGACATATTCCTATGGCAGTTGATGCCTTTTGGATAACGTTGTTTAAGTGTTCTCTTGTATTCTTTATTTCTTATTTTATTGCATTGTGGTGCTACACATTGCAATGCACGTTTAGAGAATTTGCCGCGAAATATATGATGACAGTCTCCATATGATGCTACTTGATGAGGTGGATAACCACAAAAAAGTTCTCATCGTCTTTCACACAATATTCACTTTTATTCTAATAATCTTTTAGTTGCACGTCAACACAAACACTTGGTTAATAAAACAACACTACTTTTATCACACAAAGTTCGCTCCGACACAATTTTTAATCACTGTAATAAAAATCTTGACTGACACCATAAAATCCCGCCAAATACTCTTTTTTTTTGTTCGATTCTCCCTATAACAGGAAGGCAAAGGGAACTAATGCCCATACAGTCATGTGTTTTGTATTTCTTTTTTTCTTCATTAATTGCATTTAAATGCTGGTGTAACACATTTTAATGCACCTTGGGATTATTCGACGCAAAATATATGATGACAGTCTCAATACGATGCTATTTGATGAGGTGGATAACCACGAAAAAGTTCTCATCGTCTTTCACACCATATTCACTTTTTTGTAATAATCTTTTAGTTATATATACGTCAACACAACCAATTGGTTCATAAAACAACACCAATTTTACTACAAAAAGTTAGCTCAGACAAGTTTTAATTATTGTAATAAAAATCTTGACTGACCACCAAATCCCGCCAAACACTCCTAATTTTTTTTGCTTCATTTTCCCTGTAATGGGAAGGCAAAGGGAACTAATACAGCCATGTTTTAAGTTAATAACGATATCGGTAACCCCAAAGAGAATATAAAACGCTACGCTAGAAGAGACGGGACTTCAAGGAAAAAAAAAATTCTATAGAACGTGCGCGCCAGACTCATACCAATATAATAAAAATTCAGCCAACAGTCTGGCAACAATAATGCCAACATAAGCAACAAAATAGGGATGTGCTTAGAAGGGATTAGTAGAGATACAGTTTAGATTTTATCAATAGTTATAGGTGTTTGAAATTAATAAACAAAGGTACTTGAAAAACTTTTATATATTTATAATATACAATATATCAAGCTTGCCTACTATGACAACATGGTAGGTTGTTAGGTTGACGGTAGGCGTGTGAATCGTCCTGGATCGGCCATCAACACCGATTTGGATTCCGACTACACCAAAAATATGTCGCGATTTTGTTGTCGATTGGCACATACACCAAATCCTTTCCTGTCAATTGAACCCACTGTTTACATTTGCGAAAAAAATAAAGTGGTTTATTTAATGGGCACGACATCGATAGGGAAATAAAATTGTACAGACAGCACTATTTTTTATTTAGGTCGGTAGATAAATATTACTTTTATGTACTAAAATCCCTATTTAAACAATAATAGCTTCAGAATAGAACTAATTAACAGTCATTGGTACTTACCGATCATCATTGAGAGGAAATTCAGACATAATATGTTCGGTTTACATTGGCCGCCGGCGTGTCTTTAAATTACATATTTCTTAACTTATTCGTTTACTCATTTAGTTCACTTCACATCACACACAATCCTTTTTGGGTCAAGCTTATTTCTTGAGGCAAAACACTCGTTTTTAATAATAATTTACATTAATTTCTGATTTTAGAAAATTCTCCAACACAACTAAATGAAATGTCAAACGTTTTGACAACAGGACAACAGCGACAGAGACAGATGACAGATATAAATCACCTGTTTATGAAGAGCGTCGACCACCATATTGATTGTATGGATAATGCCTTCTTTCGGATTGAGGCGGATTATACCGCCATTACTGAGCGTGCACGTTTCATACAATTATTTTTTCTTACGAACTTGCGCTACACTGGGTAACCCATCAAAGCTCGATAAACCGGACACAATTAAATTTTTATTGATAAGTTTCATTGATGACGTCTGGGCATTTGAAGCTTAAGGTAGTGGGCATGAGGGACTTGCCAAAGCCTATCAAAATGGCATGGAAGACCTAGAATGTCACCCATACTTACATTACTCTTTGGTCACCCGCATTTACACGGGTAGGGGTTTGCGTATGATGTAGAAGATCCATCCCAGCCTAAGAACATCTAGCTGGCAGGTCGTTGAAACACTAGTCGAAGGCCTGTCAACGCGAAGGATTGTACTGATGGATGAGTCCTCTGCATCCTACATCAAAGCAAATGGGTACTGCCTCTAGACGGGAATCGACAGGAGTATCTTCAGACCTCTTGACAGTGGGAGGCCTCGAGATGGACCAGTGGATTCCCAGGTCACGGTGGAGGACCAGAAAGCGACTGGGGGGCTACCGAACTCATGCGGCATCTCTGCACTCCAGTTGGAAACAAAGGAACTATTGGTGAGGCCTGAAGGTGGGCCAAGGACTGGGTGATCGATATTAATTAATTCAATATTAAAAAATCTGTGTAATAGATATAATAGAGACCCGTTTTCCCCGCTGTAATTAAGTCTCTGTTTTTTATTTGTGTGTTGAAAGTTTATTTAGTTTGGATCTTGATAATCCTCATGATTCTCGCATGGCAATTTGATACAAAAGCAGGACTTGCGGAATAATAAGACAATTTATCTGGTGTATGTGTTTTGTTTACCCTGCTAATTAATGACAATCATAACACACTTTGCGTAATTGTGTCTGAGGTTATCAATAATGTCATGATAGTAAGTAGTACATCATAATCATTCGAACCAGAAGTGAGACTTGATAGCAATCATTAATGTAACATTTTGTTATACGTTAGTACTAAGACAAGTAAATATGCAAATTTTTACTTATTTTTTGTTTTGCCTCGTTATGGTTTCTGTTTCGGCAAAAATCCGCAGCAACTTTGTCATGAATGAAAATTGGGTGTGTAACGTTAAAAGATCTTGTATAGATTGTCTACGTTTTAGTCAGTGTTCGTGGTGTAAATCTGAAAACAGATGTTTCTCTAGAAAATTGCAGGATTTTGAAGATTTCTGTAGAGACAACTCGACTGAGTATCAGAACCATGGATGTAAGTGTTAATTTCACGGCTCGACCGAGAACGCGGTCTCAGTTCTCGGCTAAAAATGTATGTATGGAATTCACGTCCGTCGCTGTGTCCCTGTTAGTGCGGGAGTTAGTGACCGATTTTGTGACTTTATGCAAAAATATTGCATATTAGGTACTATGGTACTATCAATATTATGCAAAATTTTATTTTTTCACGATTTATCTACTATCGGTCTCGGTTCTCGATCTCGGCCGAGACTTTACTTTATTGTCGATCTTGGTCCCGGCCGAGACTGTCTCGATTGACCCTTAGTTAATTATTATAGAATTTATGGATATTTTTTAAATTTACTTTTGTTTATTTTTGCTTGTTAACTAATATTATGTAGAAGAGGAATGGGTAAATTAGCAATCACTGAAACTAGAATCTATACTAATATTAAAAAGCTGAAGAGTTTGTTTGTTTGTTTGGTTAAACGCGCTAATCTCAGGAACTCTTTTTTTGTGTTGAGGAGTCCATTTATCGAGGTATTAAATGATTATTTAGCATCACGCTACGACCAATAGGAGCTGAGCATCAATGAAAAATGTTGCAAAAACGGGAAAAAATATTCCTTTTTAGAACTTCCTTTAGAAAATTGTTTTTATATTAGGTAATTGATTTTAACGAATATGAGACGTGAGATATCATCATAGTTTTAAAATAACTCCGCAATAAAATATGATCAAGTACCTACCACGCACGCATTTATGATATCCAAGGCGCGGGCGGGGCGATCATGAGGGCGGAAGGCGCGGACATTTGTTTACCATAGTTCCACTCTTACTGATTATTTGTTCTAAAATAACGCATTACTCCCCAGGACCCTGACCAGGTCGTCTGTCCATCTAGTAGGAGGCCGTCCTACTTTGCGCTTTCCGGTACGTGGTCGCCATTCTAACGCTCTAACGCCCCACCGGCCGTCTATTCTGCGTGCTTTGTGCCCTGCCCACTGCCACTTCAAGTTACTAATTCTATGAGATATGTCAGTGACTTTGATTTTCTTACGGATGTCATCATTTCTGATTCTATCTCGCAGAGAAACACGTAACATAGCTCGTTGTGCGACTTCGAACTTGCACAGAAGGCGACCTTAGTAAGCGACCACGTTTCCCAGCCATATATATTATTATTGGCTACACACTGGTCACACATGTTCATCATTTCAGCCGAGAGACGCCCACTGCTGGGCATAGGCCTCCCCCAAAGATCTCCATAGCGATTGGTTCTGCGCTGTCCGCATCCATCGGCTTCCAGCGACCCTCACCAGATCGTCGGTCCACCTTGTGGGAAGCTTACCAAAGCTGCGGCTCCCGGTACGCGGCCGCCACTCGAGGACCTTTCCGCCCCAAGGGCCGTCAGTCCTCCTTGCAATGTAGCCTGCCCACTGCCAGTTGAGGCTCGCAATTCTTCGGGTTATGTCGGTGACCTTATAGTTCTCCTGCGGATCTCATCATTTCTGATTGCCACACATGTTACCTTTATATTATTATTAATACTTATAGGATTTAAATTGTAGACAAGCTGTCTTAGAAGACAGCTTTGTGGAACTTGTTAAGAGAGTCACTGTCAACATCAATATATTCACTCACATTATTTTATTGTCTTACAGAACCTAGGAATGCATATGTTGCTATTTTCTGCCATCCACGCGAACGAAGTCGCGGGCACATCTAGTAATCTATACAAATAAAAATAAATGTTTGTACAATCCGGTTCGAGGACACTGCCAGGCGGGGAGTTTGACTGGGGCGGTACATCTGTCAAAGAATAACGCAGGTGTCATAAGGCCAGCTCAGCGAGGACAGAAACCTCGCGTGGAGCAAAAGGGCAATGTATGTTTGGATTACCTATCATAGGTACGAGGGTCAAACTGAAAGTTCTTATAAAATCAAGAACTGAGCAAGCTAGCAAATTATTAGTTTTATTATATATTTACAAAATAGTGTCCATTCTCATCAATACCTATATCGCTGCTTTCGATGGAACCACTGAGAAAAGAATTTTGACCACTCGTCTTTAGGGGTCTCTTCGACGAAAGAGAAACGCAAGGCGTCCATAAAATGTTTTCCTCAAAGTTTTTCTTATTAGATAAATATTAAATAATAAACAATACCTAATTCAGTTTTTGTTGGTAAAACATAAATAGTGAGTAATAAATACAAAATTAAAAAATTTAAGTATCCTCCGGCGTCATTAATCATCTATCTAACACCATCTCATTAAGACTATTCATAAGAGCCCCAACACGCTATATCTGCTGTAAGTTTCTGAAGAATTAAACATTTCGTAGACTTTTTGATGGTATAGGACCAGCTCAAGGTTAGTATGTCATGGGAATGTTACCGAAGTGACAGTACACCAAATTTGAAACCAATCGGATCTGCATCCGTACCACCATGTTTTATCGCGATCCAGTTTAGGACCTAAACTGAGTAGAATCGTTAATTCGTACTACGACGCTATCTAGACTATGACTGCGATTCAGTTTAGAGTTGAATTGCTGTCATTGCTGTCATTATAGTCCATTTTTTTTCGTTACTGCCCGAGATGTAAACAAATATGGCGACTATGACATTTATGACACCGCTAGAGATGGGAAAACACTGAGTTCAGAAATGTCTGAAATAGTTACATTGTACTTATTTCAAAATAACAACGACTATAATATTTAAATAAGTATAAGTCACATAAGTGTAACCATCTAGCAATAATTTTGCCATTTGAACCCATTTTTGTGATAGAAATAAAAAAAATAAAGACGAAATTTCATTTGGTACAAATAAGAATAAAATAGTGGGACCGTAGCCTAACCTGAGAACACCTGTAAATAGCATTTTTTATGACATGTGTGGTGTAGACTTTTGATTGAAAAATCAAAAGGATCAAAAAATGTATGAAGCCTGGGCTTAAAATAATTTAATAATTTTATCCAACTCAGTCACAACAACATCATCAGATTATTATAATCAGATAATAAATTAAAATGAATACGGCACGGTTGATCACGAATGAGTTCAAAAAATAAATAATAAACCTATATTTTACCACATTTATATTAGAAATTTTTACAAAATAATATATATATAAAAAACTAACGCACAAATCTCTTAATTAACGTAATAATTTACATATCGTCAATCTAAAATTACAATCACAATACAAGCAATTATATTCTACTAATTAGTTCATTTGAACGAATAACACACAGCACTACGGTTCATTCAATCGGTGCAAACGCGAATCAATTCTAGTAAGATGATGGTACGAAAGAAAACGTTGCAGTTTAGGAACCAATACTGAACCGAGCGGAATATGAATCGCTTTTATAAAGATGGTATAAATTATAGCTAAGAACCATCGTAGTCACACAGTGGCGTAGCTTGCTTTAGAGGGGCCCCGTATCAAAAATTTTTTGGGGGCCCTATGATAATTACACAAAGTGTCGGGTTTCATGTCTAAATGAAGACCATCAATGACCCCCCATTGGCTCATGGTTTTTTGAGAAAATATTTTTATTTGGACGTTTGAAGAATTTTTTTTGTCTGCTTTATCTATTTCAAAAACTTCTTCTTAATGGACCAATAACCTGAAAAACCGGCTACGTTAGGGAAAAAAGTGGGTCGGATTCCGAAATTAAAATTTACATTTGTTAAAATTTTCCTCGCCAAATATAATAGTATATTTGAATCCTTTGACTTAGTCTCTTGAAATTTTGCAGGTTATTGTGCCAATAGATAGATAAGCTTTTTAGTATGTCTCGTTTTCCAAGTGAAAACCTCCTAAAATAAGAATATAAATATCATCAAAATAAAAAAAAAGTTTATATTTTTCCCCAGAAATTTCACTCGGCGTCAAAAAATCGCACCTTTTAAAAATCTTCTTTAAAAATTCTTAAACCTTATTTAGAGGATAGTGTTGGGTATCATTAGAAAGGTAACAAAAAGGAGTAAAAAAATTTATGAGATTTAACATTATGTGTTATTATAATTATTGTAGCGCCGATTGTTCTTATTGAAATATCTAACAGAATAATGGGTGGACTGGAAGAGATTTTTTATAGAGATAAGTTCACCCTTGTTAACTAATTGTCATTATGTATTTGTTGTTACAAGTGCAATAAAGAGTATAACTAGTCTTGCCATAAATACTAAAACAAGGAAAAAAAATTCTATTGCATTTACCTATTACTTTTAAAGTGTTAGTTTAATACATAAATATAAAACAATTTGATATATAACAAGCTTATTCGAAGTGGTTTCCATTGGCTGCAATACAGTCCTTTAAACGTTGAGGCCAGTTATCAATAGAAGCACGCACTCTTTCCATGGGAAAATTCTTCACTGCCAATCGTACGGATTGTTTTAGGGACTCCAAATTATCATGGCGTTTAGAGCAAGCTACTCTCTAAAACTGACCATAAATCACAATCCCGACGGTCAGTCTTCAGCTCTGATGAAGTCCGTAACGTTCGTTTTCAACCAAGACTGCGTAGGTATGAATGACCCGGCGCCGAGTCTTGCTGGAAGGACCATTCTTGGTTATTGAACATGGTGTTGTTAAGGGGCTTCACTACCTTCTCAAGAATAATATCTTGATACACTTGTGCTGATGTTTTGATACCTTTTTCACAAAAGTATGGCTCTGTTACTCCTTCATAGCTAATACCCCACCAAACCATCACTGAAGTCGGATAGTGCCCACGTTGCACTCTGTCGACTAATTGGGAAGCTTCCTTAGAGCTTTGAGCATAAATACGGTCATTTGGTTTGTTAAAAAAAATTAAATAAAATTTAAAAGCGACTTCAAAAAACTAAAAAAGGTTAAAATAATTAAATTTATGTACTCATCCCCTAGACACATATTTTTTGGAGTCGGAGCTTCACATTCTATTGTTTTTGGAAACAACTTAATACCAATTCCAAAAAATATGTTTCTAGGGGATCAGTACCTATTTAAATTTAATTATTTTAACCTTTTCGGTTTTTTGAAGTCAGTTTTAATTTTTGTGTAAAATTTTTTTTTCGCAATTTTTAGTGATAACTTTCTAAGGTCGAAGCTAGATGGGTGACCGTCAACTTATTTTGTTTCCTACTATCGTATCGTTTCACTAAAAAGTCATAGGAAAGCAAAAATTCGCCAATTTCGCATACGTTGATTTCAGTTTTTTTTTATATAAAAACCAAACTACCCAACTGATTTTTGAAAATCCATTGAGTAGTTTGGTTTTTAAATCAAAAAAACTGGAAAAAGTAAGTCGTCTACATATGCGTAATTGCGGATTTTTGCTTTCCTATGAATTTTTAGTGTAATGATACGATAGTAGAAATCAATATAAGCTCACGGTCACCCATCTAGCTTTGACTTCAAAAGTTATCACTAAAAATTGTGAAAAAAAAATTATTTAAACAAAAATTAAAACCGACTCCAAAAAACTGAAAAGGATAAAATAATTAAATTTTAGTAGGTACTCATCCCCTAGGAACATATTTTTGGAGTTGGTGCTAAGTTGTTTCCAGAAACCATAGATAGTGAAGCACCGACTCTATCCATTTCAGTTTTTTGGAGTCGGTTTTAATTTTTACTAATACCTACTAAGCGTATGGCGAGTTTTAAAAATTGCATTTGGCTCCATACCTACTTTGTGTAATGCAATTACAGCGATTCGGTTCTCTTTATCACCTCACTCCATTTAGATATCGCAAAATATTGTACAATGTATTGGCGCCAAAATGAGAAAACTGAATGAACAATAACAATCATATAAAAATGACAGATTCCAAATTCAAATGTAATATTTTGTTTATTTTTAATTGTAACAGTATTTATGGCCAGACCTATTGTATGTACTTATTTTTTTATTCCTCATCTAATTTTGAAATATTTGTACTAGGTTAAACATAGCGAGACACATAATTTAATTTACACACATGGTCTGATTATGAAGTGCGTTTATAAATAAAGTATTTCAATTTGAATTTCAATTCCGTTTCATCTTCATACATACTTACCTATCTACCTTAGAAAAAGCCTCCTTGTAAAGGATAGAGATAGAGTGATGCGGGTCATAGACTCACAGACCGGTTAATGTTCTAACATTACCATAATATTTCAGTAAGTTTAACGGAAAACGCCAACTGCGCTTGCGCAGGTGGACTATTGGAAGAAAACTGTACGCCCCCGAACGACAAAACCGGACTAAAATGCTCGGGCCGAGGAGCGTGCCTGTGTGGCCGATGTGTGTGCAATCCTATGCCAGACCCTGAACATCCAACTAAGGTACGATTACAATTGGAAAGTTCCAAGGGCTTTAATTCGATTGAATTCGATAAAGGTCTAAAACGCCAGTTGGCTACTGTTTTTCAAATGATTATCATGCAAGGCAGAAATCTGTCTAATAAAAAAGTACATACAGTAAAACATAGAATATCCACCTTTTTTATGCCGGTTAAAAATAGAATCATTCTTAATACACACCTTAATGTGTTTAATATGTATAACAAGTATGTTTTGTGCAACTTTTAGATATTCCTGGTTCATATTATGTTTCCCCAATGTACCTTAAATATATACCTAATGATTTAAACCGTCAATCAATGGTGTATTTTTCAGACCTACCTAATGAATTTTATAGTAATCTATGAATTAAGTACCCTCATACCTGACAATAGATACTCTAGCTAGTGAAAACCAGAGTGCTGTAAGATAAAAGCCCAACCAGCTGAGTAGATACATACCTAATCCTTATAAACCCATTTCTGTATAATTATTCACTAAAGCTTCCGCCATACTCGTATATCTGGTATTCTTATTGTGATTTGCACAACTAAATATGGTAACGTTTATATTTTTATAACAGATGGTGGTGGGAGAATACTGCGGGTACGACAACTTCTCCTGTGATGGTCCCAGGTGTACCGAGGGACCGTACCACTATTTACAGAATGAATCAAGAAGTGCGGATATAACAGTTCCCGAAACGTTGCCCACAGAAGAATAAATACAACTGCCTTCGGCCCGCGCAAAGGAGTCCTTAAAATTGATGTCCACCCTAAACCTATAACCAGAATAACAGAGGTTGTGGACTCTGCAATCGCTGAGGCATAAACCATTTGGTCTTTTGTCTGTTACTTGCTTATTTATTTTAATTCTTGCATGTTTTTGAAGACAAATAAATGATATTATTATTAATAATAATTATAACAATTGTGGAAATAGATTATCTTATTTTATCAGCTGCAATGAGTGCCTTCAAGACACATCGAGCCTGATTCCTAGATTCCACACACTAAATCTAAACAGTACCTACATCTCTTTTTCCCGTGCTTTTTCCCATCCTATATATTTTTTTTAACAAAAATAAAACCGACTACAAAACAAAAAAGGAAAAAATAATTTAATTTCAGTACGTAGGTACCTACTTATCTCCTAAAACGTATTTTTTGGAGTTGGTGCTGGTCTGTTTCCAGAGACAATAGAAAGTGATGTACTGAAATTTAATTATTGTGTCCTTTTTTGTTTAGAAGTCGGTTTTATTTTTCTTAAAAAAATTTTTTTACTATTTTAAGTGATTTCCTAAGGTCAAAGCAAGATGGGTGACCGTCAGGACTATCGACTTGTCTGTCTCTAAGGCTTTGGTTGAAATACATAGTGAAAGAATTATCTTCTAACTCCTAACCGTTAAGAAGTTGTACCTTACATCACCAGCTTATCAAAATGAGATGATGACTAACAGAAGCAAATACGAATAGCTTTGGTAAAAAGTAAAACATGTCATACGTGCCTCTAAAATTTGAGGTTTGCCCTTAATTTCCCTGGGATCCCATCATCAGATTCTAACTTGATGACAGTGGGACCACTTCAGGAAAATACTCTATCGAATAAAAAAAGAATTTTGAAAATCGGTTCACAATTGATAGAGAAATCGGTGAACATACATACAAAAAAAATACATACAATCGAACATTATAACCTCCTTCTTTTTTGAAGTCGGTTAAAAAGAAAAAGTCTTCTTTTATAGGTAGACTAGCTGACCCCGCAAACGCTGTTTTGCCATAAAAAAAAAATGTCCAAAAAATAGAAAATAAATAGATAGTAGCCGATTCTCAGACCTACTAAATATAGGTACATATAAAATTTCATGCAAAATCGATCAAGCCGTTTCGGAGAAGTATGGTAACTAAATTTGTGACACGATAGTTTTTTATATTAGATTTAGTTTGTAGAATCTGATTCCTGGATTCCACAACTCAACTTTACATTTTCTTAAATTTTATTGTGCATGTATAAATGTTTTACAGATAAGAACAATCTCTATAACACAAAAAAAAATATCTCCAGGGGCGGGATTTGAGTAATAACTTGGAAACTAATAGACATCCGAATAGATCAACACATTTATTAAAAATTATTATGCTTCGACAGTAAAAAAATACTTGGTATGATAATGCATAATATTTACTACCAGATTCTTCATTCAACAAACGTAAACCTAATAAATGATTAGTTCAGAATCGCTTTTATTCTGTTAATGAATCCTTAGAATCCTCAGATCATAGAAAGAAGACTCTAACCAAACCTAAACTATAAACGGACTTGCCATGACTTGAAATTAAAAAAGAACCGTTTTTTTAATATCAAGTCATGGCAAGTCCGTTTATAGTTTAGGTTTGGTTTTATAGTTTTCCGTGTGAATTTTGACATTGTGAAGTAGACTTTAGAATATAACGTTACTATAAAAATGAAAATTTTAAGTAACCCCCGGCGTCATTAATCATCTGTGTAACATTTTTTTTATACAACTAGATGACAAACAAGCTGACGGCCCATCTGGTGGTAAGGTTACCGCCGACCTGATATTGCAGATGCGTTGTCATCCTGAGGCCTAAGATGAAATGCCGTCCATGCCAATTACACTGGCTACCTTTCCCTTAATCCGAAACACAGCGAACTGTTTCACGGCTGAAATAAGAAAGGCGGTACTACCTACCCAGACGACCCTACATGCGGGCCTACCACCTAGTGAACATCATCTCATTGAGACTACTCCTAAGAGCCCAAACACGCTATATTTGCTGTAAGTTTCTGAAGAATTGAGCAACCTGCAGACTATTTGATGGTATAGGATCAGTTCAAGGTTAGTGTGGCGCATTGGACCACGTTTTCTTAATAAACTATACTTTTTGCTATTAATATTCTTTATACTGATTGTCATTTTTGATACTAATATTTAAAATAAACATTTGTCAGTTGACCAATTCACACCGTAAGGACGCCTTTGCTTTATTGTATGAAAAATCCCCTCTAATTTTGCTCTCCACAAGAGCTATCGGTAATAGTTAGCATATCTTGGAAACACAACCAAAGTAACAGTAACCAAATTTCAAATGAATCGGATCTGTGCAAGTTAGTTAAACCCCTTTTGTTAAATAGGAAATGAGCTGATATTTATCAAACGCCTGGCCTGATCTTCATAAATTATACCTAAGAACCACCCTGATCACGTCAGCTTTCAAACAAAGAAATAAAAATCAAAATCTGTCTATTCGTTCAGGAGCTACGTTGCTACAGACAGACACACAGATACACAGAAAGACACGTCAAACTTATAACACCTCTCTTTTTTTCGCCGGGGGTTAAAAATGATGATGTTGATGTTTGTATGTAAAGTACGAACCATAGACTAGTACCAACATTTTGTTCTCGAGTCTTGGATATTTTGTATATTTATTTAGTATATTTCTTATACAGGGTGGCGCCGAAATACGACAATAAATTAAAACATGGGCTATATTACTTCATAGAAATGGTTTGCAACCTTCAAAAACATCCTACCTATTCATTTGATAATTTCATGAAATTTCATTTTTTTTTATTTTATCTTCTGAACTATATTTTATTGCAATAAGGAATTTAATTTAATTTCTTTGAAATTATGCAGCCAATGTTCATTATTTCATTCAAATGTCATGAAATTATTAAATAAATAAGACATTCATAATGTACTATTCATTCATTCATAATCTTAATATGGGTATAAATAATCTATTGATATTATCCCACTCTACCTCTCCTTCTTAGTAAAAGGGCTAGGAGCTCAGGCTAGGTCCTACCTATAACCACGTAGGGTAGAGTTAATAGTTGACTCTACCCCACGTGGTTATAGGTAAGTCCTAGTGTAGGCAATAGAGCTATGGATGTCTTGAACTATGGTGGAATAGCTTTAATGTAGGTAGGGCATTAATATTCAACAGCCTTTTACTTTACCATTAATATTCATACACTCACACCTAATATCTAGCCCAAAGTAAGCATCATTAAGAGCTTGTGTTATGGATACTAGATAACGGAGAAATAATGATAATAATATACATATAAATATTAGAAATATACTAAAATGCTCGTACTCATCTTGACCAAGCAGCCTGTATAGTAAGGGGTACCATACAAACATTTGCTCCTACCGGGATCTGAACCCAGGACCTCTTGACCAAGCAGCCTGTATAGTAAGGGGTACAGACCATTTGGCCAGCCGGTCGTCAAACTCATTGTTTATAATTTATATATATATATATTTTTATATACAACTAGATGACAAACAAGCTGACGGCCCACCTGGTGGTAAGCGGTTACCGCCGCCTATAGACACCTGCAATAACAAGGAAAAGCACTTGATATTGCAGGTGTGTTGTCATCCTGAGGCCTAAGATGAAATGCCGTCCATGCCCAGTAATTACACTGGCTACCTTTCCCTTCAATCCGAAACACAGCGAACTGTTTCACGGCTGAAATAAGAAAGGCGGTGGTACCTACCCAGACGACCCTACATATGGGTCTACCACCTAGTGAATTTTTACCACCTAAAGTATTTTTTTAAAATCATATTAATAAATAATTATAATACCTATTCTGTTCGGTACTCGGTATTCGGTACTCACCTAATTAATAATTATAGAGTAGGTAAGTATTTACTTGCTTTAGATTCAGGGTTGGGTAGTATTTGAATTACTAATGTAATTTAAATACTTAATAGAAATACAAATACGTATTTTGTATTTGTATTTCTATTACTTGTTAAAAATGTAAATTGTAATTGGTATTTCAAATAACTGACGCTGAGGTATTTTGTAGTTTGTATTTCAAATACATTTTATCAAATACATTTAGCAATCTCAATAATGGGTGCGTTCTGGAGAAAATTGCGCTCGATAGCTTTCGTAAGCAAAATAGTGACCGCTAAAGATGTCAATCTTTAAAGTTGTCAACGCTTCACCTGTACCTACTTTACGTTAATATTAAATCTGCCGGAACTCAACAATGCTGTTAAGGGGATACCTCGTACACACTAGCGACACCAATTGATTGTTATTAATTATGGTGAATTTAGAACATAATAAACGAAAACGCAACAAAAAAACAAAAACAAAGAACGGTATTTGTAATTTTTAAAGATGTATCGTCTTCAGCTAGCCAGGCGGACACAGAAAAGTCCTACCACTAAGTCTGTTTGTCTAGTACATTTACAAATCTAGTTCATAAAAGGAAATTCTTATTTTACTGATTAAAAGACAGGGCTGGATTAGGTCTATTCTCTAACACCTCACTGTAATCTATATTTTGTACTTAATTAATGGGGAGGAGCTCGGTGGCGAATTGGTTTGAGCGCTCTGGTTTTGATACGAAAAATAAAGCAACTTTCGCCATGGTCGATCCTGGGATGGGTCAATCAAAGTTTGTTATCTCGAGCTCCTCGTGCTTCGGAAGGCACAACTGCTTTAACCCACCAACCCGCATTAGGCCAGCGTGGTGGTGTTATGGCCCAAACTCCTCATGTGTTTCTTCCATGTAGGAAGGCCTGTGCCCAGCAGTGTGACGTATATATAGGCCGGTGATGATGATGACTTATTTTAAATACAAATAGTTAAAATACTGCATTTTGTATTATATATTTCAAATACATATATAAAAAATAATTATAATTTTTTATTTTTATTTGCAATAATTTTTATTTGTATTTTATTTATAGCAAACCACGTATTTAGCCCACCTCTGTTTAGAATCAACCTTATAAAATTATTAATAAAAAAAATTGATTGACTTTCTTAATATAAAAACATTCTATTGGACTATATTTTATACGTCCGCAATTCTAAAAATATTCATAGCAATTTAAAAGTACTTCTCGAGTTCATCGAGCGTCTGCGAGAAAGAAATCTCTTAGACGGGTGGAGGCGAGGTTTTCAGGCGGTTCAGTGAGGCGAGCGGGCTCCTTCAATTAACGAATTGATATGAGGCCGTCTGTCGCGGATGGCTCATCGTTCTCGAGTGGATGCCCGTTATGGTTACGCGAAATTAGATTTCAACGAGTCTATTTTCTCTTCCAGTTAATGCTTCCACCTTTTATTTCCTTGAGATCTATAGAAGCCGAGTTATTAGCTTTGGACAGAAATACGGGACACAGTTGTTGGAGACATAGCTCAAGTCTTCGTGGCAGGCGAAAACAATTATAAAAAAGGCCATTCAAATATACATATTATTCATTCCTTTGAATCGTCATTACTTATAAAGAAAATTTACAAAATTATTTTATTAAATTTTTTCAATAGCTTTATCCAGAATTGAATCATCGTAGGTACCTACTTCGTTCATCCGTGATAAATGTATCAGCGTTAACCTATCTTATGCTATCCATTTTCCATTGGTTTAACAATTGTTCATAAACATTTTTCATACACAATCTTCTTGTTCCATATTTTTTTTTACGTAGGTATGTTCTATTATTGTCCAGAAAAACATTCATTCGAAAAGCGACGCGCGGTGACAAGCGTTTTACTTGTAGTAACCAAGTGTCAAACACGCACACTGACGTTAGCCTATAAATTTTCAACCGATGGAAATAGGTAGTCTAATTTAATTATTATCAAATGCGAATGTGAAACTGTGTGATGTATTTTGTTCAAGTTAAGTAGATAGTTAAATTATATATAAAATAAATAGATAAGTAGATATATAAAATATAAATCAATTTATTTTTTATTTTTTGTAGGTTTTTACACATTAAGAACAGAATAAAACAGTAGACGAAAATTCTTTGCATGTCTGCAATATAAAAAACCGCCGTACTTTCGTAATAAGTTAATTTTCGTCCCATAATTGTGGTGAACCGGCTCCCCGAAAGGAGGTCGTCTCAACTCGATTATGGATGGAGCGCCAAATTGTTTTAGTGTCGATCAACAGCAGCATGCGCAACGAGCTTAAATAAGTCTGTACGTAGGTATACCTCCTGGGACTACGTCTGCGAATAATAAGGGAATAAATAAAGAAAAAAAAGAAGTAAAGTAAATAATTATTAGCTATTTAATGGTTCCCTGGATAAAGCATATTCTATATACTTAACTACCTAATCTACGTGCTAACGGCATCGTTTATTTATAACAGTATAAGTTACACACAAAAGCAATAATGCTTTTTGTCTTCCAGCGGCCCCACATTATAGAAAGGTGTGTTCTCACTAAATAGAAGATGCACAAAAGATGATGGACTGTGTCAAGAACGGGACAGAAAGGGAATCACTATTTAAAGAATTGCAATGAAATATTGACGATGTAGGTCTAGTACAAAACATTCTGGCAGAACCAAAATCAGAAGCAGATAAAAAGTTATGCACTCTATCTTCTGTAAAGAGGATGTCCTCTCTAGCACTATGCCGTATATCTCTTATGATTCGATTGTATGATTAAACAATGATTTTAATCTGTTCAGAGGCGTTATCCCTCCGGAGTTCTATGATAATTTAAAAATAATTTGTGTCTGGACTCTGATGCTTGACGGGTTAAATTACTTAATTTTCTGATATAGAATAATGAATATTATACAATATGAAATGTGGTTTTTAGACTATTTCAGGCAATTTTTAAAATTTTTCTCTTTAAGAACCATCCTCGTACTACAAGGAATATTATAAAAAAAGATTTAGCGAAATTGGTTCAGCTGCTCTCGAGATTTGCGCTTAGCAACACATTTAGCGATTCATTTTTATATTATAGAAGATGTGGCGATAAATTATTAATTACTAAGAGCATCGATACATCGATTGCATGGGTTTTTGTTGTGATCTCCGATATTATCTGCGATCACGTAAATAGGCATACACTGTCGATTAGTCGTTACGACCGGTCGGAAACGACGGATCGTTACGACTAATGGCATATGGGCCTTTAATAAGTCTGAAACATAGCGCCTCAAGAAACTGACTTTACACAATAAGTAGTATTGGGCCCTATCCTTTAGAGCAAGAATGTGATAAGTGTTTTATTGCAACGCTACATATATTTTATCGAGGCGTGTGACATCATCACGAAAGTAAAATTGACTATAGGGACTGAACAAGTAAGAGGAAATTGCTATTGAAATTCACATGACGACGTGAACGGCGTACTAAGCTTGGATAGGACGTCATTGGCGGCGTCTGCTGGATATATAGGTATTGCATAATGGGGGAGATCACACATAATAATAGGACTTTGGTATTCCGAAGTCGGGAAGAATGCGGCTGCCGGGCGGCGACTTCTCGGCATGCCATGTGCTCGGCCGAGCCGGGCATGGGCGCAGTCGCCAGGAAATAAATTATACACCGATTTATAAGTTCCGTTATTGATGCTATTACTAAACGGAAAAATACTCAATAAAGCTGGTGCCTATTCTATAAATTAACTTTATATTAGATATACTTATGCCAACTCTTTCTTTTAACTGACTTCAAAAATGGAGGAGGTTCTCAATTCGGATGAATTTTATTTATTGAAGGCATGTTTTTGGGTAAATTAGGGACGTAATTTTCGGCCGACTAGGGAAACACCTTCCTTGCAGTAGATCGCAGCAAAATAACAATGTGTGGTGTTATGTGTGTTCCTGTGGTGTTTACAAGGTCACCACATAGATCATAAAGGCGAATCTTTGGGAGCAACGGGACCTAGTTGTCTTATAAATTGTAATAATATCGCATCGTCTTAATTTTTAGTAGTTGCTACTTAGTGTTATACTATTAATATTATGTCGAAGGGCTGCGGTATAGTTTGTACAAAAGTTAAAATTTTTCATCAATTCACCGTTATTCACTATGGCAAAATGATGAACGTCAAAATGACGGGACCCCACCAGGTTTTTCGAATACCAAGTGTTTAGGATATAATGCACTATTTCTTCTATTTCATACTCGTATAGAAAAATTCTACACACATAAAATAACGAGAAATTCTTCAAAGAAAGTGGTCCCGCTATTTTGACATCAAAATGACGGGACCACTATTCAGTTATTGAAAAAGACATGGCGTGATATTAAACTGAACACATCAAATTCTAATACGATATCGTACGACTACGTTTGGATCAATAATATAATTTTAAAACTATTATTTCAATTAAAAAGTGTTGAATATAATTTACATCAGAAAAACGCCTGAATAAAATGTATCATTGCAAGCCTAATGTCATTTGATTGCTGTCGTTTGTTTATATAACTACACCACTTTTATAACACAAAGTTCCCGCTCCTACACAATTTTTAATTATTGTAATAAAAATCTTGACCGACACCACCAAATCCCGCCAAACACCCCCAGCTCGATAGTTTATTGTGAGAAATGCATGTTCAATAGTAAGTAATACCTAAATAAGTATATTTAAACTGTTTTCAATCTCAAGTAGTAGCCTTTGTAAAGAAAATTGAATAAAATATTTTTTTAAAAATATGTGGCCTAAACGTTGTAAACGCCTACACGAATTCTAAGAGCAATCAAATGACATTAGGCTTAAAATGATACATTTTATTCAGGCGTTTTTCTGATGTAAATTATATTCAACACTTTTTAATTGAAATAATAGTTTTAAAATTATATTATTGATCCAAACGTAGTCGTACGATATCGTATTAGAATTTGATGTGTTCAGTTTAATATCACGCCATGTCTTTTTCAATAACTGAATAGTGGTCCCGTCATTTTGATGTCAAAATAGCGGGACCACTTTCTTTGAAGAATTTCTCGTTATTTTATGAGTGTAGAATTTTTCTATACGAGTATGAAATAGAAGAAATAGTGCATTATATCCTAAACACTTAGTATTCGAAAAACCTGGTGGGGTCCCGTCATTTTGACGTTCATGGCAAAATGGCGGGCGACCTAGAAGTCAACTAAACGTCACCAAAGTAACATAGGCGCCATGATAATTATTTGGCTGTGTTGCAGTTTTTTCTATTATTATTTTTTGTTTAGTACCACGCAACAAATCAAATAAAAAGAAAATGGACAGTTGTACACTGTTCTGCGTATTTTTACCTATTATTCAGTATAGTGTACACATAGACGTGGCCGGGTCTCCATACAGTTTAAAACATCTCTTTTGAGCACTAATAAATAGAGTTCATTTAGTTCATTGTAGATAAAGGAGTACTTTATAATTTAGCTAAGTATAGGAAAAAGTTTATTCCAGCCGTAAATCCTCTCATCTTGAGAGCTGTGACATATACCCACTACCGGAATATTTAAAGCAGTAATCATAATATATTTTATTCACATTTTACTCTTTTGTAGTCCGAAATGACCTTCCGACACGAGGCTTGTACGATATATATCGGCTGGTCTGTTGTGACATAAATATGCGAAAGATATTCGTTGCACGTCAATGTGCACTCGTCATAATATGTGACGCTTGTGCGAAAATATAAAACCCAAGTAAGCAGGTGTTTTGGAAGTAATTTTATAGATTAAGTTGAATTTTCAATTTATTTAACTAATCACAATATATATAATAACATTTTGTTATGTGTCTGTGCAGCAACATTCAGGACATTTTATTCCAAATTTTTTTTTTAATATTATAATTAATGTCAGAAAAAGAAGAAAAGTATTAGCTTATGAAAGAAAGAAAGAAAGAAAACTTTATTCAGCTAATTTTAAAAATAAACAATCAATACAGTCATACATAAATAGTTTACTAGCGCTGAAACGGACTACCACTCAGCTTTATGTCACAGGCTAAGCTGTGACGCTGATTTTCAGTGGTATCCGGAGATGTGGGTAAGATGGCGACATTAATATAATAAAGCAGACATTTGCAATACATAATATATATCAAAAGAAAAAATATATAAATAGTAACAAACAGTAAATAAACAGCAAAGCACACACATGGTTAAATCATATAAATAGGTAACAATAATACCGACTAATAAGCAAGAATTAAAAATGGAAGTAGGTTAATTTAACTAATTTAACTGTAATAGCAAAATTTACTTTTTTATTTTTTCTTTAAAAGTACAGACCGACGATAATTTACGCAGAGGTGGTTTCATATTTTGGCTGCTGTGAAAATAAATGTCGACATAATAACTCATCAGATTTTCTCTTAGATAATTGTACTTACCATAAGGTAAGGCAAATTATTTATTAAAAGCAGAAACGTGCCAAGATGTGAACCCTAGGGAAAACCTTTGACGATTTTAAACCATCCAGGTCATCTTTTTCCGTTTATCAACCTGTTAAATTCTATTGGAGACAAATTACCATAAATACCGATCGCTTGACCGGTTGATCGGACCCTTCGTAAAACAGAACTGACTTTGTAGAGTACACTTTACAGTACAAATATACAGTACAAATATAGAGTACAAATATTTTAAGTACAGACGACGGCACATCAAGTGTAACAGTTGCACTACGAAAACCGCCTCTATTACGAACGCAGTAAGGGCGGTCTCAAGGCCAAACTGTTACGCTTGATGTGCTGTAGACTGTGCTGTAGACTGTACTATAACGGATAATGGTCGAAATTTCATTTCATTGGGTCTGACAGACGTATCTTTTCTCATATTTAACCAACTTCAACAAAAGAGTAATAATTTAATAAATTATAATCCCACGTAGCTAACCCATAATTTTAGAAACAGCATTGTACTATTATTTCCGCATATAAATATGATTTGATTTGATAATTAACTTATTTCGGATTTTATAAATACCATAAACTAAAAGTTGGCTGGTCAGTAACATTTTAAAATATAGCATTTTTAGGATACATGATTATTATTGAAGTATGTTGCAGGTAGGTAGGTAAGTACCATAGTGCTTTTTCTCTTTGGTAAGTACCTAGTATTCAATTGTAAAATGGGATATACAAAAAGTGAAAGGTTTATCGACTTACCGTAACATGTTTGATGAATCCACAACGAGCCTAACGTAAGCCATTAATAACTTGAAACCCTGCCAAAACGTGACACTTAAGCCCCGTAAAATTAGTTTCTAGACATATCTTGTATCTTAACTCATTAAGATACAGGATATGTCTAGAAACTAATTTGATAGTACATTAAAAAATTTTAAGAGTTATTAATTCTATACTTCAATGATGTATTCGTGTGTTGTTGAAGAAAGGTTTAATTTTTTTAGCATAGTTATTATTTGTTTGATCGTAAAATGAGGTGTAAAATATACACCATAAATTTTTGGATATTTAATAAAAATAAATATTATTTTCATAATCTACAAATTTCAACCGCCTATAGAGGTCCGTTCGATTCCAATGGGGGCTTAAATTTTCTGCTCGGTTTAGTGGTGGTAGGGCTTTTCTAAGTCCGCCTGTCTAGCTACCACCATATTACCTATGCCTGCAGCCATAGCAATAATGTTAACGGCATTGTTGTGTTCCGGCAGTAAGAGGTAAGATAGCCAGTTCTTCTGTGGAAGTGTGAGGAATTCGGGTGTAGCTCGCTTCCATCGTCCGCCTTATCTTCACTTGCCATCAGATGGTCAAGATTTACACCGTTAAGATAAAAAAAAAATACAAAGTTAAAGGCATTATTGGAGTCATCATCTAAGTTAACAATATATTGTCAGATGGTCTAAATTTAAAAATCCCTCATGTGATCTTCGGATCAATTTTGAGCCATTTCGGGATAAAAAAATATTTTAAGCAAATACGCGTTTTAAGAGTGTGATATTCTTGACTTTTGATTAGTCGCTTTTATGTACAGACGACAACACATCAAGTGTAACAGTTGCACTACGAAAGTCGCCCCTATTTCGAACGCAGTAAGGGCGGTCTCAAGGTCAAACTGTTGCGCTTGATGTGGTGTCGATAGTACGTATTATTAAAATAAATTGTTGTAATTGTTTGTATTAACCACTTATAAAAAATTTGTACTCTATAGGTCTTTGGATCAAAATTGACCTTAAGTAATGACAAGCGCACGGGGCTTCTTGACTTTTATAGCCCCAAATTGTTTATGTATCGTATAACTTTTGAAGTTTGATTAGACATTCTTTTGTTCTCCCTCCCACGCTCAGTATTAAAGTAAACCTCATTTGAACAACCAAACACGGGATATAAAAAATAGGAGGTGTGACAATTACAAATAAAGAAAGAAAACATCGAAAAAGTTTTGCTCCAGGCGAGGATCTAACTTGCGTCTCCTGGGGTCCAGCCAGACGCGATAACCTCTACGCCTCCGGAGCACTATATAAAGTAGGCGTATAAATGCAAAAAATAAAACATTTAATCTTGAATAAGAGGTGTGCTTAAAAACAACTAAGACATGCGAGTAGACCTTGATTTGTCTTTTTACGTCACATGAACTTGCCCAAAATCTGTTAGATAAACAAAAACTATAATATGGACTATGCATAATAGTAAGCTGAAATCACCTGCAGAAGTAGTTGCAACTAACGGCAGACTATTATAATCAACATGTTTTGATTTTATCAAAGATATATTTGTGTCTAACATCTCCAAAAAAAAATTAAGTGACGTGGATACCCTGGATAAAGCGGTCTACTGTTGCACTTGCAAAAGACCAAACGGTAGTATTTCCTAACATAGTGGACATATCAGTACACAATGGTTTTGTGTTACTCATTCTGGCCAATGGTAGCTGGAGAGAAGGGTACCTAGTAAAACTACGACACAATTTGGAAAATCTATCTATTCAGTTGGTTGCACCGAAAATTAAAAACCGGAAAACTTTACCAAGGACACCTGTTTCAAAAGAAATTGCATAAAAAGGTTCGAGAATCTAGTGATATTGTACAGACTCCATCAACTTCGACTTAGCAAGAGGGAAATAATTATAGTTTATCTAAGTCGCCGTGAACTACGCGCTACAACTGACAATAAAATGCCTGAAATATGTGTGAATTGTAAGTAATTCGTATGTTAAAAACATTTTAATATAATAGATTTTTGTACCCAATGTAAAAAGGGTTAATTAACGGTAGTTTATTTTGTTTTTGTTTGTAATGAAAATTAATTAGCAATATTGTGACTTAGTGAGTTCTTCCATAATATATAAATAGATTGATAATTAATATGCAAATAAATAAGAATAATAAATAAAACTGAAATGAATAATGTAAAACAAATTCATTAAAGAAAGATTTCTATATTTTAGAGCTATTTTTCAGTATGATTCTACCACTAGGTCAAATCTGACTCGAAGCACCATAACGTTAGTAATATCATTGTTTCTATATAATCCTTGGTAATATTAAAGATCTTAAATATAAAGGTTAATCCAGTAAAAAGCTTTTAAAAATAATATTAGTAATTTCGTAGCAAACAACCCCACGCTACGACTGCGTCTACGAATTCGTAGCGTCGTAGCATACAAGACTTTCGTAGCAGGGATCTACGAAAAAATTAATTTACTGGTTAAGATTTTTTTTTAATTGCTTCAATTTAAATTAAAAATGTTACGATTTATTATTGTCTTAGGGCCGATTTTTCAATGCTCAGATAAACAGTCAGATAGGGTTTATTCGACAGATAGGAAAAAAGTGGGTTTTTCAAGCGTCAGATAGACTTTATTCGACGAATAATTGACTTAACTTAAGAATAAATCTATCTGTCCCTTCGACGGCCAGATAACCGCTTATTCTATAGTTAATATGCTTGTGCTTTCTGGGCGAGTCAAATACTTCATAACAAACCATGTTAGAAAACATGTAATATGGTATACAGTAGAATTCCGTCATAGATCCAGACTTACTAAAGAATCAGAGCAATATTTAAAACTTTTGTAAAAGATAAATTATGTAAGTAATGAAATCATAAAAAATACATATTTAATTTTGTTTCTGAAACCACTGTATTCCTCCCATGTTACAGCTGCCAATCACTGATTCTTTGCCTCATGAGTTTCTATATCACTGCTCCTATATAGTTTGGCGGTATTAATAATTCCACTTCATGTCGTATTATAAAAAAAATTTGGTACTGTTGCCATTACATCTTTGAGGAAAAAATTGTATTCTGACAATTTTTTCATTTCCATGAGGAAGCATAAATTAGCTAAGGTTCCTTGATTGATATCAGCTATAGACTGCACTTACATGTTAAGTTTTAAATAAAATACCACAGAACTTTATGTATGAATTATGATGTTGTATGAATTAAGATGCCAGATGCTTGTTTGTTTTTGACAATAGATGTGAAGTTAACAGCAAACAAAGAAATTGTCTGTCCCGCTCTAACATTAGTGTGTTCTATACATTTGTTTTAACTACCTGAAGCTGGCGTTATTATGGAAGACCTAAACGGCCAGATAGTTATTCTTAGGATAAATGTTGATTGAAAAATTGACAGTCACTTATCGGACGAATAAACAGTGTAATAACTTTATTCCTTAGGTAGCTATCTGTAGTTTTATCAGGGGATTGAAAAATCGGCCCTTAGTGTATGTACCTCCTTGAATAAATAAATAAGTTTTATTTGAAATTAGATTTACTTTTGTCAAGTGGTCTTCTAATGTGTGACTACTAACCTAACTTTATTTAATTTACTCGGCGACCGAGCTCGCCGATTTTACTCAAATATTTATTTATTTTACTCAAATTTTTTCAAAGCGAGCCTTTTGAAGCACAGAGGAAAATGAATAGTAATAATATAACATTAACAGAAATAATTTTAATATTATGTATATTTAGGGTGCGGGTACAGTAGTGTACAGACGCTCGCAGCATCTTTGCTACGATTGTCTATACGCTTTAGTAACCAATTACCATACCATCATACGGGCCCTCGTATTATATAACGACCCTTGTCGTATATGTATAAGAAGTACTAGCCTTTTTAGAACATCTATTTTATTAACATAGGAATAAAACTAAAAAAATTTCACGTCCTAGGGCGGAGATCGAACCCGCGAACCTTCACAAGCCGTCCGTGAAAATGATGAGTGACCTGTGGTGAGTGAGATAGAGGTCGTCATCCACAGTCAGCTGTATCTTGTATGTCTTATCAAAGACAAAGACCGGCATAATTTTATCGCAGGCTGCATCCGGGTTGCTGGTCCAGTCTTTTGTAAGTTTAATAATATTTTTACTCGGGGAACAAGTTGTTTTAGTCATAACGCGGCAATCATTGCCACCTGCTGTAAATGCAATATTCAGCATTACCTCCAGTGCAGCAGTTGGGGCTGTTCTGATACACCCCGTGATAGCACAGCATGCTAGTAAAAGTAAAACCACAGAGCCACGTGGTTTGGCCACCATCTTACGACACTACTATAATTATTATTATTCATCATCATCATTACCAGCCAATATACGCCCCACTGTTGGGCACAGGCATTCGTACATGGGAGAAACACATGAGGAGTTTGAGCCATAGCAACACCTAGCTGGCCCTATGTGGGTTGGTAGGGTCGACCATGGCAACAGTTGCTTTGTGGTTTCTTGTTTTCGTAATTATTATTAATTTTAGCAGCAAAGCATGTCAAATTAACTGCTATTATTCAGTTTGGAGGTACAAACAAATAACACCGCTGCTTGTTCATAAATAAATTAAATCGAGTAGACAAAGTGGAAATCAAGTATTTTAAAACTGACTCCATTAAGTACAGCGCCTAAATCTTATGTTAATATTCGGCAAAGGTGAAATCTGAGCGACTTGGAAAGTTGAATATTCATGTGACCGTATTCGCTGACTCTTCATCTACAAACGCCTTTTCATAAAATCTTGAGCTGTTGAAAGTTTTAAATAACAGTAAAGGCGCCTCTTGATGTTTACATCAGATATTCTTCAGATCTTCCTGTATGCTAGAGTTGCCATAAGTTCCGATAGTATATATGGAACCGTCACCTTATTTGAGTATCGGGATATTTTAATAATCCTTACTCAAATACCAGTATCGGGATATTTGAGTAGTTGTATCAGATATTTGAGTAATCCTTACACAAATACCAGTATCGGGATATTTGAGTATATAGATAAAAGTGTTGCAATAATTATTGTTACACTTTCTGCTTTTCTTCAAAATACGCTTTAGACATCATTGATAAAGTACAATGTAGAGTCGACAACACATCAAGCGTATGAGTTTCACCTTGAGACCGCTACCTTATAACTGTTACCCTAGATGTGCTGTCCATATGTACTAAGGTACGTCAAACAAGACTAGGCGAACACAAAAACAGAAACCTATTTACCTCCAGGTGAATCATCTTAACTGTGACTCTATATTTAGTGTTCTATTTAATTTAGTGATTGTTTTACCATTACAGACAAGCGCTTGTTTAGTGTTCATTTCTTTGGCACCAACTCCAAAAAGTAACTATATATTCATGAAAAAGTACCTCCTTAAATTTAATTATTTTTCCTTTTTTAGTGTTTTCAAGTCAGTTATCTTATATACATTTTTAAACATTTTTTAGTTATAAATCAAAGTTATGCCGGTTGATGGTTGACCGTGGACCAACCTGGTAGTGTTCCAATGCAAGTAGAACTATCATAAGCACAACTGCTCTCTCGATGACTTAATTATTCCAGCTATTTTGATTTTAAAACCATAAACTACTAAATTGCTTTTGAAAAAAATCTATTGGACCAATCTGAAAGTATACTCTCTCAAATAAAAATAGTAATTTTCCAAATCGGTTTTTAAATAATAGAGTTCTGAGGTACCAAACATGAAAGAAAACAGCATACATACGAATTGATAGCCTCCTCTTTTTTGAAGTCGGTTACAAATACGATTTGCCTACTAGCTCTTAGAAATCCGTTAATTTATGGAAGATAGATTCGCCACATGCACTTATAATTAACGTAATCCGAATCTCATTAAATATTCTGTTATCATTTATCACACCCAAAGAATCAGTATTGTAATTTCTATGCTAATATGCATTTGTTAATTCGTTTGGCAGAAAAATAATTAGAAGGAGGAATTCATGAATACTCAAACTTATTGAGGTTTTAGCTAGTTAGTAAATTTCATTGATATAATTATGAAGGCAATTTTTTTTCCATTACACGAAATGAATTTAGAAAATCTTCGAGGTCGAACACAAGAAAGTAGATAGTGGAATACTTTGGGCGCATTCAGCTGACATAATGAAGTGGCATCGAGGGCGAGGGCGGTGACGATTCTGACTGACGCGAAAAGCGGATGCGGCTATCTTAAACGCGGAGCTATAAGCAATTTTGTTCCCTACCAACACGCATTAGACTAGCGTGCTAGTGTTATGTTTCTTTTATGTAGAAACGCCTGTGGCCAACAGCGAGACGATAAAGTCTGATGATGTTATTTTGTTCCCGCTTACG
Source organism: Nymphula nitidulata (assembly GCA_947347705.1). Lineage (NCBI taxonomy): Eukaryota > Metazoa > Arthropoda > Insecta > Lepidoptera > Crambidae > Nymphula > Nymphula nitidulata. The sequence continues at coordinate 14,726,023 of OX374621.1, read as the reverse complement.
ATAACGAAATATATCGGCTGTGATATACGATCAGACGAACTAGCATAACGAAACGAGCTCCGTTTTTTGAAATTTAGCTAAAGAACATAATTTTACTCTTCTTCAAATAATTTTAATAATTGTATTAGTTTTTTAATTAATTCAATAGTACGTAAATTAAAACTCGTACTGAGAAATGACAATAATTTAGACTTATATGCTTGCTACGGAACTTACTTTACATTAATTTAGCAAGTAAATCTTTGTTATTTTATCAATCTTGTAGATTTCTTGTTTATAACTAACCTACTTTTTAACCCCCGACGAAAAAAGATGATGTTATAAGTTTGACGTGTCTGTCTGTGGCATCGTAGCTTTTAAACGAATAAGTTCTTATAAAGTCCTTGGCGTCATTTGAATTCAAACTACTAAAGACTGATAATCAAATAATTTCTTACAGCATTCATTAATTTCCAAAAACAATAATGTATTGTACTGTAAGGCCAATATATTAATGATAAAAAGTAGTCTTAAACCATGTTAGTTTTAATATGAAAATCGCTTACGCATGCCTCTTGGACGCATTTATGATTCGCACCAAGAACGTTCACCATGCCTTCACGCTCGCTTCCACGCCCACCCCGCACCCTCCGCCCTCTCGGCCACCGAAGTGCTGCTCGCCGCCGAGTCAGCCGGAGGCCGCCGCGCCGCTGACACCGCACTCCGGACTCCGGCCCTTCATTGAACCGCCACCATGGACGTCGACGAGTTCCGAGTCCGCGGCAAGGAGATGGTGGATTACATCTGCACTTATATGAACACGCTGCGTACGCGGCGCGTTACACCCTCTGTAGAGCCTGGTTATCTTCGTAACGCGTTACCACCTGAAGCCCCTTATCATCCTGAATGCTGGGATGATGTTATGAACGATGTGGAGAGCAAAATCATGCCGGGCGTCACCCACTGGCAGCATCCACGTTTCCACGCCTACTTCCCGTCGGGTAACGCTTTTCCTTCCATCTTGGGCGACATGCTGTCAGCTGGTATTGGATGTATTGGGTTCTCATGGGTAAGTAGTTAAAATAAAGATACTCCTATTAGATCTAAAACTCTAGCGGTTAATTACCTCTCAAAATACTGGGTGACCTTGGAAGACATGATAGTGATTAGAAATATATAAGAATAACTTGGAATATAGTCCTCGTACAATTAAGATTTCTACAAAATAAAATCTTCTTTGAAATTGTAAAACTCCCAAATGTCCTTGTATAAAGTACTTACGCTGCCTACTTTGTTAGGTAACGGCTCAAGATTCATTTGTAAGGAAGTGTGCCTACCTTTCCTTTTTCTCTCATTTTTTATAACTTAAGTATGTAAACAGAAGCACGTAACATTTATATTTGATTATTTTCCGATAATTTATATTTTATTTACAACAAAATATTAATAAAAATCTAAAATGATAAGGGATTCTGTTCAGTTAAAAATATCACAGTTTGGTTTGGGTGAGTAAAACTATTAGGAATTACTGGAAAAATGAAAGGCAGGTAGACATTTACTTTCAATTATATACATATTTAGTTAATATTAACTTAATAAATAAAAAACAACGTTATAACAGCTTGAAATGTCATAATTCGCATTCACAATCAAGTACTTATAGTTTTTAAATAATGTTTTTACAAGTTGGTAGGCCCGTATGTAGGGTCGTCTGGGTAGGCACCACCACCTTTCTTATTTCAGCCGTGAAACATTTCGCTGTGTTTCGGATTGAAGGGAAAGGTAGCCAGTGTAATGACAACGCACCTGCAATATCAAGTGATTTTTCCTTGTTATTGCAGGTGTCTATAGGCGGCGGTAACCGCTTACCATCAGGTGGGCCGTCAGCTTGTTTGTCATCTAGTAGTATAAGAAAACGTCTCTAATCGTAATCTAGGTAATACCTACACCGTTACACTCGATGGTAGACGGAAAACTTAGGCGCTACGTCGAAAAAAATCGCTCATCCACATACAAATATTTCGACATTGTGGGGGTATACGTTAGATTCTAATGCAAATACAGATAGATACATTTGAGAAAATCATGCGGTCATCCCGAGTCCTCGGTAGCTCAGATGGTTAGAGCAGTCATCCGGATTGTGAAAGGTCGCGGGTTTTGTCCCCGCCTGAGGACAAAAATTTTTTCATGTAAAATTTTATTTAATTTTTTGTATTATGATTCTTTTACATATACCTTAATTCAATACCTAATAACAGAGTCTATAAAGAGTTCTTTGTTTCATATAATTTAGACACTTGACTAAGTACTACGAAGTATTTTGTGTTCATTGAAAAATTATTGTAAACAAAAATGTCTAACGACTTGTAAATTCAGATTTATAGTTTTTGGTGCGTTTAAACGCCTAATTTATTGTAACAATTACAAATAAAGAAAGAAAACGATGAAAAAATTATATGCTCCAAGCGGGAATCGAACCCGCGTCTCCTAATGTCCGGCCAGACACCAGAGACTTGTAAATTAATAATACATAGTTCGGTGCTGACAAATTAGGTACAATGCGTATGATGACGTTATTTTTAGTATGGATGACAAAACAATACATACATAGAAATATATCTGGTCTGAAACAATTCATGAACCAGCAATCTTTCACCATAGATTTATTCTGTGCTTTCACCTTCACAAAATAATACATTTCCATGAAAATTACATAAAAGAAATTTGAAATATATCCTAAAAAAAGAACTTAAAAAACTAACAAATTTTGCTAAAAAAAGATTAACCAAAAATGTTACTGGACTTGCCACATGTTAGCGGGATATTATGAACGAAGAAATGAACGAATGGCGACGACGATACGACGTCTAGTTTAGATATAATAATGTTTAGCTTTTCCCTCAAAATACCTGAAAGATTCTTGCGGTTCGTATAAATTCCTGTATTTTACATATAGGGATTAAGGATTTTCTTCTTGAGATATTTTTAGGTAATTTTATAACGCAACATCGCTATGAATTTTCATGATCACCTGCCAAATGTACTTTTTATAATTATTTCTTTTTATTTGGAATTCAAATAACTTTGATTTTTTGGGGATATCAGAAAAGATTCTGAAATGGCTAAAAAGTTTATGGGCACTAAAATGGAAGACATTTGCATTAATAGCCTACTAAAACAGTAATTTTAATGGGAGATTTGTTCGTACATCACTTTAAATGTGAGGATGATTAAAACCTAAAAGCATGATTGGTTGGAAGTAATTTTAGCTTTCTTAATATGTCATTATATTACGACGTCAGCAATTGATTGATCGATGTATGTGAGAAAACTAATACTGATATAAACTAGGTTGGCGATAAATGATCCACCTACTTCACCGAACAAACGCAAATAAATATTTCTAGTAGGTACTTATAAAACTAGGCATTTTTCATATTGTATTATAATTATAAATAGTTCTCAAACATATAGAGTTAAGTACTACAGGATTATTGAAAACAATAGATTGAGAAAGAAAGAAATTAGTTCATCTCTATTCTAAGTAATTCCGTTTCTTGTTCTTTTCGATGGGGCATTTAATAAAAAAAATAAAAGTTAATATGTCACCAAGCAATAATAAACTAAGGCGGTATCTTGCTTGCTGACTTCTGGTGGTACACAATCTAGATTTCAATAAAGAGATCAAAATTGTTTTATAGAAATGGCTCAATGTACCTCTATACCGGATGTTTTTTTTTTTATACAACTAGATGACAAACAAGCTGACGGCCCACCTGGTGGTAAGCGGTTACCGCCGCTTATAGACACCTGCAATAACAAGGGAAAGCACTTGATATTGCAGGTGCGTTGTCATCCTGAGGCCTAAGATGAAATGCCGTCCATGCCCAGTAATTACACTAGCTACCTTTCCCTTCAATCCGAAACACAGCGAACTGTTTCACGGCCGAAATAAGAAAGGCGGTGGTACCTACCCAGGCGACCTTACATATGGGTCTACCACCAAGTAAACAGAATGTAACAGAATTCCGAAATAAAATATAATAATATAATTCTGGGGGCGCGGGTTGTGTGTGTTAATGTGGTAATGACTGTAGTTAGGCGTACAATACGCAAAATTCGTTCCGATTCATAATGTCCCTTCCCCATTAGCATTGAATTTTCAAATATTTATAGGTGTCTAGATATTAAATATGTTCTATGATAACGATTCCGCTGTGTCGTCTCCTCAACAATATAATATCTATTGTGTTTGTTTGAAATTTTTTATAGATTGGGATGAAAGCACTTCAAAGGGATTTTCATTTGTGTAGTATTAGAACAATCAACACATTTGGGAATAGTTATTTAATCTCAGGTTCCTCCTCAATTTAAAACAACATAGACCTGAAATGCAACCGTATTGATTGCTCTGTAATAGCCGTTTTAAATAACTAATGGTAGATACCGGTATGCCATCCAGCAAGTTGTGTTGAAAGTAGGAAAACAATCGTTAAACATAAGTGCTTTAAAGCCTGTTTTAGCGTGACAATACAAACCAATATCTTTTTATATTTTATGCATGTTATAAACCCAATGAGCAGTAGCAAGTCCTAATAGGAAATATTTTCAGTACGAGGCTAGATAGCAAGTAATAAAGTAAAATTCAAAAAAATTACTCAAATATATTACTTCAAAATAATTAATAAATTCAAGTAGCGTAGTTACGTTACGTCTACGTCTCGCGAGTCGTCGTAGCATACTTTTAATATCGTATTCGTAGCAAATGTCTACGAAAGTGTTACCCGAATGCTCGTTTTCCCTAACATTGAGTCTCTTAGTGATTTTTATCTCAGTCTATCTAAAAGAAATAGAAAGAGACAAATGTCGTTAAGAGTCACCTAAGCCTAGGGAATGGTTAATAAGTGAAAACGGATATAAGTCTATGGAGAGATTTTACATCCTTACGCGTGTTCTACCGTTTGTATAAAGGGGTAGATTGGAGGTTATGCAACGAGGGGATAAAGCATTGTTTTATGTCACGGGCGCGATATTTAATCCTGAACGTAACGAAGGACTCCAGATTTAATTCCCGAGTATCCCGAGGGGTTCAAGCGCGCCCAAGACAAAAACAGCTTTATCCCGAGGAGTATACTCTACTTTTCTCACCTTTTGCGAGACAATAAAAAGCAAGGCTACTTAAAACTGCGTTTTATTATAGTAAATTAAAATTAAAAGTGAAAATTGATATTCAGAAGCACTGATTCAGACACAGACTTTGCATCTTTTGCAGTTTTCTATTTGTCGAAATCGTTGTAGGCTTTCAGGTATTTTTCCTTTGACTTATCTGGGAGTAGATTATGAACAATGCTTATGGCATTCAATTTAATGGACTCGGGAGTTAAATCACTTTCGTCACTCGACATTTTAACGGAACTTTTCTTCTATTTTGATATATTTTCATAAAATCTTTACAGTTATGACGTATATTATTGCAGCGTCTTACAATACTCGCGACTTTTGTTTAATTTCAAATGTGTTCCATTTAGCTTGCCGTGGCCAGCTCAATTTTAGAAAAAGTTAGATTTTCAAAATACGTTAGATTTTCAAATAAGTTCGACGCGGCGCCGGTCGGGCCCCGGCCTTCGAGTATTAGTTGATCTATTATTACGAAATTAGACTTTCAGGCCATTGCAATAAGAACTATGAAAAGTGAATCATTATAACCCAGCGGGTTATAATGAGATTCAGTACAACAACATTACACCCCGGCTAAAGCCAAGGGCTTTAATGACTTGCTTTACGTAAGGTTTGCATGATATGTAATATGGCATTGTCGAGCAGGTGGTAAATAATTATTTGTTATACAAGAGTGCAATGTGGCTTTTTAACCGCATGCTCAATTTTGATGACCGAGCAAGCGAAGGATTCTAAAATTGAATCACCAGCGCAGCGAGTGATTCACAAATTAGAATCCTGAGCGTTAGCGAGGGAATCAAAACAGCACGACTTTTCATCCCATGCAAGTGGCCTATTTTACTTTATGTTGAATACGTGCTATAGGTACGAGTTTTTCACAAGATAAATGTGAATAAACTAGACATAATCTAACCGCTCTTTAGAATATTTAAGCGTTAAAATATGTATGCTAGCCTTCTTTCTATGATCTGAGGTGCTAGCACACATAAATGTTAACACTAAAGTTGTGTACCAAAAAATCCACTAGATTTTATGTACAGATGACAGCACATCGACTATAATAGTTGCCATACGAAAGCCGCCTCTAAGGGTCGAACTGTCTCTGGTCTCAAGGTCGAACTGTTATGCTTGATGTGCTGTCGTACATCACAAAAGAAGCCCAATTATAGAAAAAAAAAATGTGTCATGAACTGTCAAATGTGATGATAGTATTGTAGTAATGATAATTTCGTGTTGTACAAGTACTTTGAAACCTTGTGCAGTCTAATTTCGTTTCCTTTCAGGCAGCTAGTCCCGCCTGCACAGAATTGGAAATCATCATGCTCGACTGGATGGGTATATGGCACTTTTTCACTAATAAAAATCTACTATAATTATCATTAAATTATTTGATAAATATTACATTAAATTCTCTAAAGACTTAATAATAAAATTCTGGAAATTCTTAGGAAAGGCGATTGGATTACCGCCTGCATTTTTAGCACTCGAAGAAGGCAGTAAGGGAGGTGGTGTTATAGAGGTGAGGTTGATGTCCTTTTAGATTTATATTTATAAGTAATTTCTTGTAAAATAAACAGTACCTACTATGATCTACCAAAGAGAATTCTTAAATACAGAATTTCTAAACAAGGCTGTTTGTAGAATTCTTAATTATGACCACTTAACAACCAAAGGCCAGAATAAAAGAACTAGAAACCTAATTTCTATAATAAGAATTGATTTTTTCGCAAGATAGTTAACTAATTCACATCAAAAATTTAAAACTCCAAACAGCAATTTCACATGTAAAAAAGTTTACATTTTTCTCGTTCTTATTCATAATAATTATAATTATTTCGAGGAGCTCATTGGCGTGGAGTAGCTCGGTGGTGTACTGGTTGAGCGCTCTGGTTTCAATTACAAAAACAAAGCAACTTTCGCCATGGTCGATCCCGGGATGGGTTTCTCAAAATTTGTGATCTCGAGCTCCTCCATGCTTCGGAGAGCAACGTTAAGCCGTTGGTCTCGGTTGTTCTGCAACCGTACAGCGGTTGCACCCACCAATTCGCATTGGGCCAGCGTGGTGGTGATATGGCCCACTTTCCTCATGTTTTTCTCCCATGTAGAAAGGACTATGCCCAGCAGTGAAACATATCGACTGGTAATGATGAATGATTATAAATAATGATTTCTATTACACTTAAACTCTATAATCCGTTAGATTTAGAACAGTAGTATGTTTGAGTAGCATAATAAATTGTAGTTATGTGACAGGGCTCAGCAAGCGAGTGCGTGTTGGTTTCGATGCTCGCAGCTCGTGCTAATGGCATCAAGCGGTTGAAACACCAGTTTCCGACAGTGGACGAGGGCCTGCTCCTCTCTAAACTTATCGCGTACTGTTCCAAGGAAGCACATTCGTGCGTGGAAAAAGCGGCGATGATCTGCTTCGTGAAACTTCGTATCCTGCAGCCAGACGAGAACGGATCCTTACGAGGAGGCACGCTTAGAGAAGTAAGTTACATTGTTCGCTTTTTTATTAGTATCTTCACCTATTGGTTTATATAGAAATTCACGTAAGATAGGAACTAGCCTTAAAATGTAAGTAATTAATTAATAAGTAGACAGGAAATCAATTAATAACCTTAATAAAGAAGTAATAGGTCAATAAATTGTTAATAGATGTACCTACTTACAATAAAATACACGAGTCACGGCTACCAAAAATTATCCTTCTTTTAATCCACTTAAAAAAAGGAGGAAGTTATCAATTTCACGTATTTAGGTATACCACTAAGATGGTCTTGGTCGACTGGATCTGATGAAAATCTAAGATAGAGAACAGAACTCCTCAAAGACAACAGTCAAGTTCTCTCAAACTGGAAATTTCGATACCTACTTCTACAATATGACTTGACACGAATCTACTGATGATCATATAAATGTTTTTTGGCGTTGGTTCTTCACTTTCAATTTTTTCTGGAAATAGCTTAGCATTTTCTTTTTAAGCGACTTCAAAAATAGGAAGGAGGTTTTATGTTCCACTGTAAGTATTTTTTTGTATGTATGTTCACCGATTTCTCTGTCAATTGTGAACCGATTTTCAAAAAACTTTTTTTATTTGATGGAGTATACTCATGAGGTGGTCCTATTGTCACCAATCTGATGATGGGATCCCAGGGAAATCGAGGGAAAACCTCAAATTTCATAGGCACGTATCATGTTTTACTTTTTTCCAAAGCTATTCAAGTATTTGCTTATATTAGTCATCATCTCATGTTGAGAAGGTACAACTCCTTAACGGTAAAGAGTTATAAGATAATTCTTTAAATATTACAGGGACGTAAAGACCAATATTCGTATTCCATCGGGTTATTCGGGTAAACTGATGATGGAAGGTTAAACTCCGTAACGGTTTGGAGTTAGATAATACTATAATACTTTATCAGTGGCACGATACGATAAAATGAAACAATATTATGTAGTTCAACCAAAGACTGAGAGACATATAAGTCGATAGTGCTGACATTCACCGATGGGTGACTTCGCTATAGGTTTTTTTAGGAAATCACTCAAAACCGACTTCAAAACAGTAAAAAGGAAAAAATGACTAAATTTAAGTACCTAGGTACTTATCTCTTAAAAATGTATTTTTTGGAGTTGGTGCTAAGCTGTTTTCAGGAACAATAGAAAGCACCGACTCCAAAAAACTACATTTTTAGTAGATAAGTAACTCAGTAGGTAGGTACTTAAATTTTATATTTTTTACTTTTTACTGTTATGAAGTCGGTTTTATTTTTGTTATAATTTTACATTTATAAGTGATTTCCTAGAAAAAGCCTAGTTACCCGTCGGTGACTGTCAGCACTACTTTTGAAGTCAGTTTAATTTTTTTATCTATCTACAGTTGCTTTGTAAAATGAATACGAAAATATCATATCATAGTGAACCTGTAGTCTTCTTAACCAATTGTGGTTTGGAATTTTTAATTGGGATCGAGATTAAAGCGTCGTGCAGATAATCAGACGTTAATTGAGAGTTGTTACTAGTGATGTTCCTTTTACTATGTTAAACAAGTAGGTAAATACCAATTTTTCATTGAAATACACAGTAGAGTTATACTCGTGCATAGGTAGGAACATAGGTATGTTAAAAACGATAAATAAAACTAGGTAGGTATTAGGTACTTACAAATCTATGTGATAAAATCAGCTCTGTGGGAAAACTATATCTTAAAAATTGTTAATGTGCGAGTTTACTAAAACATAACAAGTAAGATAAAAATTAATCTGTGATGATACCCACTCGCATAAATCAAACACAATAGATTGTGCTGGTACGTGAGTATTACCTAAAAGGAGCCTGTTCACTCTAGTCTTGAAGATCTACAAATTCGGGAAATGGTAGTGATGTAATTTTTGGAATCAGAAGCATCCGTACGACGCATGATGTATGTACGTGTTTCAAAGCCATAGTCAAATTACAAAATATCAAATCATTTGACTATAAATAGGTAAAAAATTATATGGGCACTTTTTAAAAAAAATTCAATGTTATAAACTTCATTGGCATCTTGCGTTTAAGGTAACTCGATCAAAAGGGGTTAAAATCATTTCATTGTTTAAGTAATATAACTAAACTGTAACCCTATATTCGTCGCAACACTGGCCGATGTGGCGCTATGTGTGGTGGGTCCGCCGCAGACTCGTTTAATGACTCCGTCCTGGATGCCGGAAATACGTCGCGGGCCGGGCGGTAATAGAGCCGCATTGTGCGCCACTTTCTATGCCGCAAATATTGAAATTTCGCGATACGACCGACGCTCTTATAAAAGATCGTCTTAATTGAGGTCTCTCTGTTAGAGGAATAATTTTTATTTTAACCGCATAAAATAGGTAGATTTGTTGTTTAATTATATTACTATGCAGTATAGAGTCATATTAAAACCTTTGACTTCGAGATCGGATTTGACACGAATCTACTGATGATCATATTATAAAGTTATTAACAACGTAATAATCTGGCACGGCGTAATGTTGTTCAGAAATTCGGAAATATTTTATGCCCCACGTTGGGCGCCCATGTGTAGGTAATGTAGAGTCCAATAAAATAATAAACGTTAAAATAAGAGCGGAATAATTTACAAATAGATAACTTGAATAAATAATCGAGTATGGCGAAATATTAATCGGAAACTTCAGAGGTAGAAAAATGTAAACTATGTAAAGGACTCATGTCTATGTACACATATTTAAATTTAAATTAGGGAAAATATCACCACAACATGTATTTTATGACGTGAAAGAATATTTGCATATAAAAAAAATAAGATATTATGAATGAATATGGACTTGACATAATGTGTAAAATGTGATGACTTGTAATTGCATGTATTTGTATTTTTTTACATTTATGTAACAAAAACATTGATAATATAAGATTTGATTTCAATTATAATAAATGTTATCCAATAAATGTTTGTTAGACAACGAAATTTAGCATGCCACGATATGGCGAAATAAAGACTAAGAAAAATATTCTAATAATTTCATAACAGCTTAATAATTTACAATCTTATCATGAATGTGGTTCGGGCTTTGGATATTAAAGTGAGAGCAATAATGGTAGTATGTACCTACTCTAATAATCTGTCACGGCGTAATATTGTTCAGAAATAGGAAGTATATGGAAGGTAGGTATGTGAAATTTAGAATCCAATAAAATGGTATAGTCCTGGAATACTCACCCATTCCGGTATTCCACTCATCTCTAATATATTTCACAGGAGGCAATAAAAACACTACATGTATGTTATTTAAAAACATCTTAGATATTTGGTAACAAAAATATATAATAGTATCTAAAGTAGATATCTATTTTGTTGAAACTGAAGTAAGAGAAATATTTACATACCTGAAGTATTATATACTTAATTAAAATGACGTTTATACGCAGAGATTCGTCAATTGACCTGTTCGTTAGAAAACTTTAAGGGAACGCTAATATACAATAAATTAATTACTGTATGTTGTTTGCATTACAGGCAATGGAAGAAGATGAAGAGGCGGGCCTCGTGCCTTTCTTCGTCTCAATTACTCTGGGGACGACGTCATGTTGTTCATTCGATAACCTGCCCGAAATAGGACCTGTAGCTCGTCGGTTTCCCTGCGTGTGGCTTCACGTAGATGCCGCATACGCAGGCAGTGCCTTCTTGTGTCCAGAGCACAAGCATCACCTGGCTGGCGTAGAATATGCCGACTCTTTCAACACCAACCCCAACAAACTGATGCTCACCAGCTTTGACTGCTCTCTTCTCTGGGTCACTAACCGCTACCTACTGACATCAGCTCTAGTAGTAGATCCTCTGTACCTGCAGCACTGTTATGATCATACTGCTATTGACTACCGGCATTGGGGCGTGCCGTTAAGTCGCCGGTTTAGATCGCTGAAACTGTGGTTTATGTTAAGGAGTTATGGCATTAGCGGTTTACAGAAGTATGTCCGTAGACATTGTGAGTTAGCAAAATATTTTGAAAAGTTAGTCAAGAAAGACGACCGTTTCGAAGTTTGCAATCAAGTTAGGGTAAGTTGTTTTAAAATTAAAAAGTTCAGCAGTTTTCAATATTAACAACTGCAAGAAAGCCATTTTTTGTGAACTTTAAATAGCAAATAAGAATGCTATTTTCTGAACAAACACTTAATTGAATATATTTTGGATCAATAATTTCATCCCCATACTTCTAAGTACATGACTTCGCCAACGTACCTATGATACATACCTGTTTATAGCTGGGCCTAGTATGTTTCCGGCTGGTGGGCGGACCAGATGAGACACCGGAGCAAGTAGACGAGATGAATAAGAAGTTGTTGACCAACATTAACGCTTCGGCCAAGATCCACATGGTGCCTGCGAGTGTGCGTGACCGCTTCGTTATTCGCTTCTGCGTGGTGCAGCAGCACGCCACTCGAGAAGACATTGGTAATAGTTATTTGTTATACAATAGTGCAAAGTTGCTTTTTAACCGCGTGCTCAATTTTGATGACCGAGCAAGCGAAGGATTCTAAAATTGAATCACGAGCGCAGCTAGTGATTCACAAATTAGAACCCTGAGCGTTAGCGAGGGAATCAAAACAGCACGAGGTGAAAAATCTTTGCACTCGAGTGCAACACGTAACTTTTCATCCCACCTCCACGAGGAAATGACTCAATGCAAAAAAAAAACATTTGCGCATTATTAACAGTTTCAGTCAATTCTGTTGGCGTCAAATAAACTTCTTCGACGCTAGAATCACTTATTTTAGGTTTTTTACTTGTTTTCTAGTTTTTTGTTTCAAACCTATGGTTTTAACAAATATGTCGTGAAAAGAAAATAGCGCGCGCGAAGCAAAATAAACAAAAAGTACAACAAGAAGGAGCCGAGTCTGAGTTTTTAACAACTTAAAAAAGGTTGTATGATAAATTCGGCACCATGGAGGTAGAAGTAAAGAGGTTTAATGATGTTTTGAATTCACAAACTTAGTGCACACGACGTTCTAAATTCAATTTTACTTTATCCTCTAGTCTAGCGGATAAAAACGGCTTTTGAACTCAGATATCGAAGAGCAAAAATACGCTTTTTGAGATGGGGGGATGAAAATTACTTATGTTAATTATTAAAACACCAAAATAAAATCACTAATGAGGATAACAATTGACTATCGAAATTAACTGCCGTAACGTTACCGGCAGTAAATAAAAGGCTAAAAAGAGTAACAAGTAATTTTCCCCCTACAATTATAGCCACAATTTGAAAACAAGTAGTGTATTTCATAGTAAGCAGATATTCTTTAAAATTTAAGAGGGGTTCTTATTATTAATTACATTAATATATTGCAGAAATAGCGTGGGATATAATATCAGACTTCGCAACGGAACTACTTGAAGGACCAGACAAAGAACGCGTAAGTAGAATAAATTAATTTTTAGACATTTATCGATGACAAGCAAGCTGACGGTCGATCTGGTGATAGGTGGCTACCATCGCCTATAGACACATGCAAAATACAGGCACAAGTCCCTTGCTATTGCAGATGCGGTGCGTTGCTTGGTATTACAAATAAGTAGAAAAACTAATACCACTAATAGTACTAAGTATTTTCTAGCTTGTTACACATCTACCGTAGTTCTAGCCAAATTAATAGCTTGATAAATAGATAGATCGATATAAGTTCATTATTTTGCACATTGACATGATAATTATAGACATAAAACAAACATAATATGGAAAAAGACGGTCTCATCACTAGAAACGATCTCTATCAGACAGAGGAAGGTTTACTCAAAAAATTAAGTGTTAAGTGAGAAAAAATAAAGATAAGTTATGCTTGATTGTGTTATTGTGATAATGGAGAAAATAACATATTAGAAATACCTAGGTACATCATTATTTTAAATAAACATCACACAAACTGAGGAGCTCGGTGGCGTAGATTTTAGCGCTTTGGTTTCGAATTTTGACCACTTTGATACTTAAATAGACACATTCTGGGATCGACAATCCGATATAGTGTCTATTTAAGTATGATATCACATAAATGTTCTCAGGTAGTCAGTATTCGTTTGATTGAACTAAATATTTTATAGTTGTTATTTTTGGCTTTTGGAGTATAATGGCAGTTAAATTAAGGACATGGTGCTAAGCATTGTTGCTTGGATTCAGAAACAAGCGTGAGGGTGGTAGCTACCTTCAAATTCAAGTCTTATATCAAATTTAAGTCTTATTTATTATTAATTTTATTTTTAAGTCTAAGCAAAAAAGCTTTATGACTTCTGCTCTGAGGCAAAACCGACATAGGCTCTTACAGACCCACTCTGAAAAAAATTACCTACAACTGAACTTTTTACTACCTGTAGCTCAAAAAAGTGACTAAGTACATTGCTTAGGGTAAAAATAAAACCGACTTCAAAACAATAAAAAAGGTATTTTTTGGAGTTGGTGCCTCACTTTCTATTGTCTCTGGAAACAGCTTAGCACCAACTCCAAAAAATACATTTCAGGAGGAAAGTAGGTACCTAGGTACTGAAATTTAATTATTTTTTCCTTTTTAGTGTTTTAAAGTCATTTTTAATTTTGTTAAAAAAAAAAATTCACATTTATAAGTGATTTCCTAAGGTCAAAGCAAGATGGGTGACCGTCAGCACTGAAAACGTCTTGAGTAACGTCGTTTCTGGTTTGGAAGATTTATAGTATTATTTATAATAAATTATTTATTTATTTATTTAAACTTTAATTGCACAAAATGAGTTACAATTTGGCGGACTTAATGCCATTAGGCATTCTCTACCAGTCAACCGGAAAGTTGAGTCCGAAATGATTAAATAGGTAGTGCACAAACAACTGTTTTAAAAATTAAAATATACAATAACAGCGAATACACTGCAAAACTATTAAAATTAAAATTTGTAAGATGAATAATTATGGATAAATACGCAATTAATATATACATATATAATAAATACATAAATAACAAATACATATTTAATAAATACATATTAAATAAATACAGAAATAATGAGGATAATTATATCAATTGGATAAAGGAGGAGACTCCAGAAAAAGACTGCGAACTGACCGCTTGAAAGCCAGTTTGTATTTGGCCTCTTGAATATGGGGAGGTAGTGCGTTCCAGAGCCGTATTGCTTGACATTGAAAGGAATTAGACATGAAGCCAGTGCGGTGAGAAGGAAAAGTTAGAGTAAGTTTGCCGCTTGAACGAAGGGCACGATTATGAGAAGCACCCAGATACTGAAATTTACATTTCAGATATTCAGGAGCATATGGATCATTTAGTATAGAAAATAGAGTGGACAGGATTCTAAGATCTCTTCTTTGACGAATCGTCAGCCAATTTAATACCTTACGGAACGAAGAAATGTGGTCGTACTTACGAAGATTGAAGATGAAACGTATACAATTGTTAAGTAAGCGATCCAATTTGTTTAGAAGTTCTTCAGTAATATCAGCACAACACACATCAGCATAATCAAAGATTGGAAGAATTGTTGTTTGGACAAGAAGAATCTTAGTTGGAATGGGAAGGAAATTTTTAAAATGGTAGAATGAATTATTAAAGGATAAAATATTGTTGTTGGTTACTAAGGGTTTATTGACAAGCACTATCGACTTCTCTATCTCTCAGTACTTGGTTTAAAATATACAGTGAAAGAATTCTCTTCTAACTCCTTACCGTTAAGGAGTTGTACCTTCCATCATCAGCTCATCAACATGAGACGATGACTTACAGTGGCAAATACTTGAATAGCTTTGGAAAAAAGTAAAACATGTCACACGTGCCTATAAAAATTTTGGTTTGCCATCGATTTCCCTGAGACCCCATCATCAGATCCAAATTTGGTGACAATGGGACCACCTCTGGAGTATACTCTATCGAATGAAAAAAGAATTTTGAAAATCGGTTCTTAATTGACGGCGAAATCGGTGAACATACATACAAAAAAAAATACATACAGTGGAACATATAACCTCCTTCTTTTTTGAAGACGGTTAAAAACCTAGCCAAAAATAAAGTTGCTTTAAGGTGCACCGTTATATTATATCAAATAAACTGTAATTAAAACTCGCTAAATTTTGGTTACAACAAATGCAAGGCTAAATATTTTTTTCAGTGCAGCCGGACTTTCTCAATCATCTTATTTTGACGTTAGAATTTTTATTTCCAAATAACTTTACCTATAAACACAAGGTACCTATTTCAAAATCCAATATAAACTCTAAAGCTTTAAAAAGTATATTTCACAACCTTCCTATCCTAGATTTACTAATTTTTTAACACCTCCACTTTTACTATTTTTTAAAATTTAAGTATTTACATAAATATGTACCTACCTACATGAACTTGCTTGATAAGGAAAAGAACCGACAAAATTTTAAATGGAGTTTTACGTCATAGCGACATCGATTTAGTTTCACAATTAGGTGCTGTAAGTATACCGACTACTAATACGCGGAATACCGTATATTGATTGCAAGTTGCATTTTTGCTGCCTCTACGGACGTGCCCCTTAACTAGGACTTCCCCACATTGACCTGTCTACTGTGTTTTGTTTTAATTCAATAAACATTATTTGAATTTCTAATAAATGTACCTAATTACCTACATTATGTATAATTTACGCACGCGTAGACTTTATTAATTTGGCCATGAAGTATTTTAGTACCCGTGCAATAATAGTGTGGGAAACAATATTGCAGCCAATGTTAGATTACTTCATACAAATGTCATGAAACTATAAAATGAATAAGATGTTTTTGAAAGTGGCAAACCATTTCTATGAACTAATATAGCCCATCTTTTAATTTATTGTCGTATTGACGGCACCACTCTGAATATAAAAAAAATATTAAACATGAAATACTACCTATAAATCTACTCCCATCTCACGCCATTTACACATATACCATTTTAGGATTTGAACGAAGAGCGCGCTCGTCGCAACCGCGCTGCATTGGCTCACAAACGGTCATTCTTCGTGCGCATGGTGAGCGACCCCAAGATCTACAATCCTGCAATCAACAAGACCCCCCCGCCTGCGCCGACGTCGCCCTGCTCCCCGCCGCCTGCCGCCGCACCCACCACGCCAGACACACCTTCCGATCATCAAGACACTCAACCACAGACACCGTGAGTACCTTACACTACCTCCTACTTACATAATAAATGTATGTAATATAAAAATAATTAAGTAGAGATTCAGTGTCGAAAATTTTCCTAATAACTAACTGAACTTATAGCTTTTTAATTATGTAGAACTAAATACCAACCACCAATTTACAAATGCCTAAAAATATGCGATAGTACCTACAATCTACAATTTGGGATGTTGCCTATGTTGGATTATAGCGCTATTTTTCACAAACTCGGAAATTATACGCTACTGTTACCTTTCTAAGCAATTCAAACTTAAAAGTTTTAGAATGATGTAGAAATTGCACCTTCGGTTTAGAAAATTTATAAAAATGCTATTTTTTCCAATGAGTTTTGAGATTGCATAAATCAATTAAAACAACCATTAATCTGACAACTATGAATAAAAACATACTTAATATACTTATATGTAGTTATAATTAATTTTGTCAATATGCCCATACATTTTTTACTTATACAGGGTGGTGCCGTCAATGCGGCAATAAATATAAACATGGGCTATATTATTCCATAGAAATGGTTTGCCACTTTCAAAAATATCGTATTCAATTGATAATTTCATGACCTTTGTATGAAATAATGCTGCCAACGTTACACTATTCCATATAAATGTCATGAAATTATCAAAATACAATGTTTATGAAAGTGGCAAACCATTTCTATGGACTAATATAGCCCATGTTTAAATTTATTGTCGCATTGACGGCACCACCCTGTATAACAACATGTGACGTCGTCTGTTCCGCAGATTTTGAAGCCTTTTCAGACATAATATCAACATAAACATACCACTGTATCTGTGAAACTATAGACACGGATTAGATAATAGCTATAGATTTTAAACATGTCATTTCTTTTGCAATATTTATTTACGAGTTCTAAACGTCTTATGAAATGTGAAAAAAGTTATCGACTATCCTATTATGTAGGGCACTACTTATTTTAACCTCCTACGCAAAAAGAGGGGGGTCATATGTTTAACGTGTCTTTCTGTGAATTTTACTTAAATTTTTAAAATATTGTTTTTTCAGAAAACAGTCTTCATGGATCAGCTGGCCACTGGCGTTCTTCTTCCAGAGCGTTGATAATGATGCCAACGACTTGCCTCTGAGGTATATTCAGGTTATTTAATTGTTGGTGGGTGGGTAGGTACAGTCAAGCACTTTAATGGATATACCATGGCTCACCGACTATTTTGCTCATACTTGTTTACCTATTATCTAGTTGCTACATCGTAAATATCACAGTCTGTCAAGTACTATAATAGATATTTAATATTTAACGTCATAATTATTGTGACATGGTAGAAGTACTAATATGCTACTTCTGTGTTTGACCGTACGTTTAAATATTATAGGAGTTGTACAGTCAGCATCAAAATTAAGTAAGCATTTGACGTTACGTTATGTCAATGCGATAGGGATCAAAATTCTTCACTTAAAAAAAATATTTTTCCTTTCCAAGTTAACATAGTCCACTTTGCATATTATTAAAAATTGATACTTTACCTTCTTCAAATAAAAGGTAGGTCTAAGGGTCATAACCAACATAAATAAATAGGTATTAAATACTAGCAAGGATGATAGATACTAGCCCTATACTTAGATTACTCTTTGGATACTAGGTACCTAATAGACTAGGGCATAGTGCCAGTGTCTGAGACTGGTTTTTTTTCAGTCTTTTGGTTCCATGGTAAGGGTGCTATGGTAAAGGGGTTATTTGTGTAATGTATATTTGTGTAACAGAGTATATTGATCATCAGGTTCCGTCACCTGGACACTATGGTTCGACTGAAGAGCCCTGGCACAAGCCGGCGCGGCTCCTCGCCGTGCCCCTCGCCGGAGCGCCGGGCGGCCTCGCCCTCGACCCACTGACTGCGCTACCAACCACACACACGCCCGACAATATTATCTTATATTTATCAATAAATATTTCATCAGCATCATGTTAATTAGGCGTTTCATTCAAAGGTTCAACGATTTTTAGTCCAAGAAATTACCGATTTCTGCTTTCACTTGCGAAATCTAAATTGAATCAGGTAGTTACAGTATCTTGTCATATTCCCTCAATGTGGATAGATTTAAGGTTTAGTTTCTACCGAATCGAGAAGACTCTTTCGTTCTATAAATTGCGTTTGAAGCGAAGGTGATTGCGAAGTAATTCTAGCCGTGAAATTACACTAAATCTATGAATAAAATCAGTGGAAACGCACCCTAACATGTCGACATATGGAACACGATGAATAACATCTTCTGAACAAGCTTCCAAAATTATGGTTTTTATGAGGAAGTAGTTCTAATATTCGCTATTCATTTCCTACCCAAAGAGAAGTCAGTAGTTCAAGTTAGGCCCATTGAACCGATTGGTAAGGGAAATGTATAAAATATGTTCAAAAGTTTACCATTAATGCTTTTGAGTAAAATTATTAAAAATGTGTTTAAAATAAAAGCTTAATTAGGTGGGTATAGTTTATTGATTTCTTTAACCTATCTTTTACCATTCAACATGGTGTGTTTTTATCTCACTATCCCATCCCACTGAGTGTAGCGTGTTGCTGTCTTTCAGGTCCCAAGCCAGACCCCTTACATAGTTACTATGCATATGCCTATCATGATATATCACATTTGCTTTGAAGTCTTCTGATAAATCACAAACGGACACTATTTTGTTATCACAGCATATTGCCACCTTTGTCAACCTGTAAAAAACAAAAATCTTTAGATAAAAAAAGGTTTTATACAGTCAAATTATAAAATACCAATAAGTACAGTAAAAGAGATGTCTCATGCCCGGACAAAGACCTCGTGGACTATTAAAGAATGGCTTGTATTTAACTGAGCATCACACTTACTTAAATAAACAACGAAAATACTAAGTGAGCGACTAAAAATCTGATTTCAGCGACAAATCGTTGAATAGTCGACCAAAGCAGATTTTTAGTCGCTAACTTAGTATTCTTTAGTTGCTCAGTTTATTATATTCCTTAAAGAATCCTTGAAATCGTAATACTTCAAAGTTGATTTTATTGAGAAGGGACCTTAAAGTCATCTCATAAAGACGGTTTTTAGATGCACCAAATTTTTAAGTAACATGATTCATGCCTGACGGGTTAAGAATGCTATAAAGGCGTGTTTACGGTGTGGATCTCATCATTTCTGATTCGATGTATAGTCGACAGCAAATCAAGCGTAACAGTTTGACCTTGAGACCGCCTTAACTACGTTCATAATAGAGGCGGATTTCGTTGTTCAACTGTTACACGTAATATGCTGTCGTCTGTACCTACACCAGTTAAAAATTTGAGAAAAAATCTGTTGAATTTGAGAAAAATAAGAATAATCATATTAAAATCATAAGAGTTCATACTGTAGGTAAAAATTAAGCAGCTCATAAACTAAATGGAAACAAGAAACAAAGATATGATATGATATGATATGATTTGATATGTTTTCATTGTTGTTTTTTATTGTGTGTACATAAATTGTTAAATAAATAAATAATAAATAAAGATTCTCGATTAAATGCCCAGCATAAAAATGGTTGAAATCTAAAAAAAATGGCTCCATAATGTGGAAATAAGAAACTCGTTGCAAGTATAAAAAAAACCGATCTGCAAGATCGATAAGATCCGCAGGAGAACTAAGGTCCCGATATAGCCCGAAGAATTACGATACTCAAGTGGCAGTGGGCAGGCCACATTGCAAGGAGGACTGACGGCCGTTGGGGCGGAAAGGTCCTCAAGTGGCGGCCGCGTAGCGGGAGACGCAGAACTTCAATGAGCGGTGAGATAAACATTTCTATAAAAACGTTAAAAAAGTAGCATGCGGTGAAGAAATTAAGTAAGTAGGTAAGTAGCGTAGCCTAGTGCAGTGGCGTAGCGGTTATCGCGTCTGGCCGGACCCCAGGAGTCCCGGTTGCAATTCCCGCCTAGAGCTTACCATTTTAAATCGTTTTCTTTTTTTATTTGTATTTTCTTACAATAAAGTACGCAAAATCAAACATGTAAATGTCGCTGAGTAACTACTTTGTAAACGAATTTAGTTTTAAAGACATTGAGAATTTCATCGTGGTATTCTACCTCATTGAAATAGCAGTATCATATATTTAGCGCCTAACTCTCCCACACCAGTACTTTATTGGAATAAAATGCAGAAATATAAAAATTACAGGGCAGGGCACATAGCACGCAGAACGGACGGCCGGTGGGGCGTTAAGGTTCTGGAGTGACGACCGCGTAACGGAAACCGCAAAGTAGGACGGCCTTCCACTAGATGGACAGACGACCTGGTCAGGGTCGCGGAGAGCCTGTGGATGCAGATTGCGCAAAACCGTTTTATTTGGAGATCGATGGGGGAGGCCTCTGTTCAGCAGTGGACATCATAGGCTGATATGATGATGATGATGATAAAAATTACACTTAAGACATGGCTGTATGAGCTGGACCCTTTGCCTTTATTTCAGTAGGAAACTCACCAAAAAAAATATTAGATTTCAGTAAAATAATTTGATTCTCTCATTAAGATGATTGATGAAAACTATTTGAACAGTGTTTAAACTATCTTATGTTATTAATTATTTAAAGATCTCCATAAAAGAACTTCATTGATTAAATAACGAGTCTATTCATATTAAGTATTTGGCCATTGCTGTTAGATGTGAAAATTGGGCTGATTATACCTTTATGAGACCAATTTCCAGTCCTTTAATATCATGCCCCAAAGTTGTATGGAAATGGAAACTGTCCTCTAAGTCTGATATACATATAAAATAATAAATAGATTAGAAAATGATGTCATTGACATCTAGCATGTTGACACACCTTGGGTTGTATCAATTATGTAATCATTATTTACCTTCACAAATAAATATTGCAAATATTAGATGAACTTACTCAGGGTGGACGGCAATTTTGTGAACAGCTGCAGGGAATTCTGATAATTTTGTAATAACTTCCGCTTTTCTAATATCAACTAAAGACAAAATACCAGCTTCATCTCCAAACAATAGCTTATTATCGTCAAGCCATTGCAAACATCGAACACCACATTTGTTTTTGCATAAATCTGGAATTTACAAATGGTGCACATTATTAATTTAAATATGAATAAAGTCAGGTGCATAAGTTTTATTTTGAACTATCATAAAAAGGGAAATCCCTAACAGATAAGTAAATTTTGTAAGTTTTTGTTTGGATGATGAGCCCCTTCACTCCAAAGTCAGATATCATAAAACTTTGTGGCAGTCTATGGGTAAAAAAGCCACCACCACCACCAAACATCCTACAAGCCACCACTACATCTAACACCAGAATGAACAAGAAACAATGAGAGTTTTAGGCTTAATGATATTTTGAGAATGGGCGAAATAATTTAAACAGTGTAGGTAGAGTAATAAAAAAGCAGTGATCACAAACTTTTCTGTTACCAATTTAATTGTTTTGAATTTTTATTAGAAACTTAAGTTATTAAGTAAATAAATTATCACCTAAAACTGGTTTAGAAACATGATCACTCCATAAAGTGATATATTGGTCGAGAGAGCCAGTGGCAAAAGTAGTTGATTTATGTTTAACTGAAACCCCATAGACAGCTGATGTGTGAGCCGCCAAGTAGTTTCTTACACAAATCATTTCATTTACATCCCAAACCTGAAAATAAAAACATTTAGTGGACAATTTTTTTTTTTTCATACCATAAGCAATATTAATTTCAAAATAAGATACTTAGTTTAGCAAACCATATAGCAGCAGCTTAGCTTCTTTTGTACTAGGCACATTTTGAGACTGGAGTTTACTCCAATTCACATTATTATTTTAGAAACTTTTAGAAAGATATGGATGATAATTACGAACATAATTTTATGATTAGTTATACACATAGTTTTTACCTTTACATTTCCATCTGCTCCTGCTGTGACATACTCCTTCTCAGATTCAATGGTATCTACTGCTAATGCACCATTGTCATGTTCTGCTGCACTCACCACTTTATTCCATTGCTTCCAAGTGTCTTGACTGGACATTGACCAGATGCTAACAGTACCATTGTCTTCACACAACAATACCTAAAAGAAAATATTTTATTTCTTATTTATTTTGTTTTTTTAATATACTTGAAACTAGATGACCTGGTGGTAAGTGATTACCACCGCTTATATTTAGTAAATTTATATTTATATACATATTCCTATCAATATTTATATGTTATCTAGTTTCCATGTTGCAGCCGTCTGGTTAATATAGCCGCCTAGCTGGACCCCTAGTCCATTGATTGAATGTTGGTATGCAATGAAATGACTGAAGGACAACTAGCCAAGTCATTGAGTGCAACATTTAACCAGATGGCTGAATGTTGTAAGCCATTTCGTTAAATTAGCTATTCAATTGGATGCCTCGGCCAGTTTAAATCTATGAGCTTCAAGTATGACTGTTTGAGTGATTGGTAGGTTCAAGGTTATTTTTTTATGACTACATATAACCAAAATAATTTCGGTTATAAACCAACAATGTTTTAGACGAACAACTACTTTTAGTTAGTGTAATATCAACTACATAATTTAACATACTACAGTACATTCATCCATTCATTGTATCAACTAATTACACTAGTTTACTAAATCAGTTGAAGTTTCAATAAACCAGTTAATAATGTCATTTGATTTCAACCAGTTGACTGCCTACATAGTTTCATTTCACTCATGTAAAAGCTGTCAAAGGTGGGCCACCTCTAGTGAATGGAATGGACCAAAAACAAACCTTAGATGAGGATCCTACAAAGCAACCATCAGCTGTCCCACTAGTTAAACAAATATCAGTTTTAGCACAGCTCTGGCTTTTTTGTGCTTCTAAAACTGTTTTATAGATATTAGCACCCCCATTCCAGTATCGACTAGTCAATTCCGAGCAGCCTATAAGGATTCCATCATCTGCAACCATTTAAAAACAATATTATGTTATAATATAAACATTATACTAACTTATAATATACACATTATATTGTTAAAATATGCACATTAAATTATGATAAAATATATATAAGATACATAATATATAATTTCATATCATGTATTTAAAACACATGAAAACAATATTATAATTTTATTCTGAATATTGTCATTTTTTATTTATTATTATTATTTATTTGATAAATATTCAATACAACTATTCACTGAGGGGAAACCAATCACTGTCTCAATTAATAGCCGGTGAAATCTCTTTGGCAGAGCCCTTGCGGGCACCTCTACAAAGGGAAGTTAAGTTAAGTTACAGGAAAAGTTTTACTAGCTTTTAAGTTAAGATTTATACTATAACTATTCCTGCCTTAATTAAGGGGTACTATAACACTTTAGGATAAATACTCACCTGGATGAAGACTGATATATTCCAAATATGAAACTGAAGCCACACCGGTAGTATCAGACCGATAGACTTCCGCATTTAAATGTGGAGGTATGATTTTATTACTGTTATCCATTTTCAAAGAGATTTTTTTTTATTCTTAATATAAGTGATCAAAACATAAATAAATTCTGGATCAAAATATATTTAATTAGAAAGTGAATTTTTTGAATTCTATTCTATTCTATTTTTTGTTAAGTGTGTCTAGAGTCTAGTTTGACAAATTTTTTGAATTGATTTGATTAATTTTGATTCATGACTTCATGTCTGACAATTTTGACATTACTTTGACAGATGACAGCTATTTTTTTGCAATTTTTTTTTTGTTAAATTCTTCCTATAAAGAGAAGACAAAGGGTACTAATGCCCATACAGCCATATCTTATGTATTTCTTTTTTTCTTTATTTTTTGCATTAAAATGCTTGCGTAAAACATTTTAATGCACCTTGGGAGTATTTGGCGCGAAATATATGATGACAGTCTCTATATTGAGAACTTGATGAGGTGGATAACCACAAAAAGGAGATCTAGACATACTCTTTCTAATCTGTGGAAATGTGGAAGGAACCAAGAGCCTAGACAAGATGCCGTTTGACAATCACTTTCGCTATCGCCTAGACGAAAATGTATAGGATTTGACATTTTAGATCGTAACTCAATCGAGGGCTTATGTCAAATCCCATACACTTTCGTCTAGGCGATAACGATAGCGATTATCGAAAGGCATCTTTTCTAGGCCCTCAGTGTGGGCATGTCGATTCACGACAAATGAGCTTAGGAAACCCGGGAAATGACCCTTTTCAGGGCCAGCGGATCTGCGTGAAGTATGGTTCTTCTGGAACTCGAGAGCTTTATAGCTCGGTGGATGGCGGGCTATTGCTCGCGGAGGCACCGACGTCAATTGACGTCTGATGCTTCGAGTGGTGCTGTTCCAGCATTCCTTCGTGCAACGAAGGAGGCAGGGGAGATAGCGGTGGATGGGGGCCTATCGTGGGCCAGTGGACCAGTTTGGTCGCGGGTTGGCAGGCCTCTAAGTGCTTGTTCACGTAGGAACGCGCGGGCGCGGTGGCAGGTGCGGGCGCGAAGACGTGGCGAGCTCGTGTTCACATTGGCCGCCAGGCGTTTGCGCTAGCGACAAGTTCAAACTAGTTGAACTTACCTCACGTCGCGGGTGAATCGCGCTCTCCGCCGCTAGTTCGCATGAACACACACAAACGTCTCATGCGTTTGATACTGTCGCGAGCGCGCCGCGCGCGTCAGCCTCTGGCTTGCCTGCTACTTACACCACACGTGCGTTTTGTACGTGAACACTTGAATATTACGGCATATGTTTGATATTTCGTGACCACGCCCGCCATCGCGCCCGCGAGTCTACATAAATGAGCACTAAGGCTGCGGGTCACACATGACCAGGTTGGTGATGGCGAGTCACCTCCGGCGCTATGCGCACATTAGTTGTTGGCCCCTTTTTAGGGGTAGCGGACCCTCTGGGGTCGGTGGATGGCTGGTCTCCAAGGCCAGCGGGCCGCTTAATGCGGCCGCGTAGGGCATGCCAGTTCGTTGAGAGTGGGCCGCTAGCTTCACTTACTCTTCTAACTGTGCATAACACGTCGCGGTCCTAGTGTAGGACCAGCGGACCCCCTTCCAAGGAGGAGGGTCGTAGTATGGCAGGCCTCCTAGGCTTGCGGGGGACTGCAGTAAGGGGTGGGACCTTTGCTGCCTTGTATGTCCCCTCATAGGGGGAAAGTACTGTAAGACCAAAGAGGTTTTATACAGTTCTATATTCTTTATAATCATCAGCTTGTCACCAGTTGTGTCAAAACTTGATAGTTTTGTACATTTGTTTTTTCGCTTCGCTTTTTTGTATGTCATTGCTTACACGTAAATATATTTATCTTATATCTTTACTTTTATGTTTCTCTCAAGTGCAATCAATCACAGGTTATGGGCCCAGAGGATGTAATAAGTAGTAAGTGGTGATAAAAATGAGTTCAGATTCGAATAAACTTAGAGAAGTGAGATCTGAAATCAAGAGTGAAAACAATATGAGTTTACCAGCATTTGAAAAGATAGAGGGCAGTTCAAATTACAGCAATTGGAAATTTCTTATGGAATTACTGCATAAGTACAAGTGAGATGCGACCAAAAAGCAAGAGTGCGCATATGTTTAATGGTAAAAACTGAATGTTTTATACATGTACGGAAAGCGAAAACAGCCAAAGAAGCTTGGAATGGTTTACAAGCTGCTTTTGAAGATAAGGGACTAAATAACAGGGGCAGACTTTTATCTAAATTTACAAATTTTTGTATGTCATTGCTTACACGTAAATATATTTATCTTATATCTTTAGTTTTGTGATTCTCTGAAGTGCAATCAATCACAAGTACCCCATCCCTCCGGGGAGTGGCAGCGACCAGAGATGGTTAAGCCTCAAGGTTTTACGTCCGACAACAGCAAAAAATTAAAATAATAAATACTGTAGCCAATTTAGGAATATTATCGCTAGTTCTTTGAATTTATCGGTCCGATTCGGGACTCCCGAATCGGGAGGCTTATGAATCAATTCATTGAATCGATGTAGGGTTCAAAATCAATGTAAACAATCAATTATGCTACTCTAAATAATCGATTCTTGATTAATCGATATCAAATTAGTATGCCTAGACCTAGACCTACTAATATCTGATCTGTGATCATCTGTGACCTCGACCAGTGCATTGATCTGTGGAGTGGACCAATCTGTCATTGGCCATGCCGAATGTTTTTCTTCTTCACAATCACAAGATTTTGATAATTTTCTTTTTCTTTCAAGTTTCACCATTTTCACGTGCTACCATCTGATCTTAGGTCTGTTTTGCAATATTCATTATTTTTACGGCATCAATTGGTAAGTTTTTCTAGGCAGATAAAACAAAGTAGTTCATATATTTATACCCATTTACAAAATCGTCAAATCACAAGCAGGTAAATTGAATGTAATATAATAATAAAAATTAAAGAAAAGGTAAGTTATTACATAAAAAATGAATATATTTTAATCATCCGATCCTCAACATTCATTTATATACTTGTATTATTATTTAAATGTTTTTTTTTTATATAACGAAGCTAAACTAGCATTTTGGTTTTAAGCAGTTAAAACTTGACGAGTTATTCAGTAATGGCAAAATTAGAACTGTTGCAAAGTCTTAATGGCCATAAAGGTATTGTTTGGAATGTCTCCTGGCATCCAATGGGAAAAATATTCGCATCTTGTGGTGAAGACAAGACTATAAGACTATGGAGTAAAGAAGGACAAGAATGGACGATAAAGACCGTACTTGTAGATGGTCACCAGCGCACTATAAGAGAAGTGGCTTGGTCACCCTGTGGCAATTTTCTCGCTTCAGCTAGTTTTGATGCAACTACGGCAATCTGGGATAAGAAAAGTGGTGTGTATTTAGATTTATAGATTGCTGGAAATATAGCTGTTAAAGGTACCTTTTACTGTTACAAATAATTTGGAATGTAATTTTTAATAGGTCAGTTTGAATGCAATGCAACTTTGGAAGGACATGAAAATGAAGTTAAGAGTGTAGCTTGGTCGCCATCAGGGCAGCTTTTAGCCACATGTGGCAGAGACAAATCTGTTTGGATATGGGAAGTGGCTGGGGATGACGAATATGAATGTGAATCTGTACTCAATGCCCATAATCAGGATGTTAAGAAAGTGTGTAGATATATTAATAATAATGTATTCATTATAATATATAAACATAGATACATTATTAAACAAATGCTTATATTGTAGGTATGTTGGCATCCCACATTAGATATACTGGCTTCAGCATCTTATGATAATACTGTAAAGTTGTATAAAGAGGATAAAGTGGACAATGACTGGTCCTGTGTTGCCACACTGCAATCACATGACTCAACTGTCTGGAGTCTAGCCTTCGACAAAACTGGAGAAAGACTAGCTACTTGCAGTGATGACAAAACAGTCAAAATATGGAAAGAATACAAATCAGACAATCAAGAAGGTGTCCAAGTATCCGATAGGGAAGCAACATGGAAGTGTGTATGCACATTGTCAGGTTTTCATACGAGATGTATATATGACATAACCTGGTGCCATAGGACGGGCCTCATTGCCACAGCTTGTGGTGATGACATAATAAGGATTTTTAAAGAGTCAGAGGATTCGAATCCCAATGCTCCTACATTTGAATTGATCTGCACTAAACTAGATGCTCATTCTGTTGATGTCAACTGTGTCACTTGGGAACCATCAGGAAACCAAGAACTACTTTCCTGCTGTGACAATGGTGAAATAAGAATATGGAAATTTGAAGAATAAATATTTGTAATGTAGTCATTTTTATATTACAAAACGGTTTTAATTCAATCATGCACAAAGCATGTTGTTTATGTAAATATATAAAGTATATCAAAAAATTTGCTGAATTTTATTGCAAAAAAAATTCTGCATTACGTTAGGATTCTAAGTCAACAGCATGTCAAGCTTACTTATTATGTAACAACACCTAAGCCTTTTAATAGAAGCTGTTTATACGATTTATATTTTTTGAGATCTTATAATCATTGGATAATAACTACTTAGGCCACATAATATACTTTTAAAATCCTTGATAATAGTAATCAAGATATTTTATTCCAACTTCTGTATTGTCGGAGTTGTAAGATTTATGATAATTATTGTTTTATGATAATAATATTATCATAATAATTTTATGATTATTATTATATTATTTATTATAATAATATTTCATCATCAACAGCCTATATACGTCCCACTGCTGGGCACAGGCCTTCCTACATGAGAAAAACACATGAGGAGCTTGGGCCATAACACCACCACCCTGGCCCAATGCGGGTTGGTGGGTTAAAGTGGTTGCAGTAACAACCGGGACCAACGGCTGAACGTGCCTTCCGAAGCACGGAGGAGCTAGAGATTATAAATTAGATTGAGCCATCCCGGGACCGACCATGGCGAAAGTTGCTTTGTTTTCGTTATCGAAACCAGAGCGCTCAAACCACTACGCCACCGAGCTCCTCTAATATTGAGCTGATAATAATATTTACTTCAAATTATTTATTAGACTAGGGTATTAAGGTTGAGTGGGTAGCACCCCTATCTAATAAACCAGAGGTCAACAAGGTTCGAATTCTAGTAGGGTCAGAGCTATTTGTACCAGGGCGACACTGAGAGTTTGTAGAACAGGTTACTTGTCAACAATACAATAAAAAAATAGTTTAAATTTAGAAATGTAACTGCCAATTCGTCACATCTCAGCATGAGTTAATGATTTTTTATGACTTTAGATGTCATATAAGTCAACAAGAAAATTATGATAGGCTTCGATTAACCTTTCATGATGAAACCCCATCTTGTGGCTCATCTTACCGATGATCTGCGTGAAGGGCGGCGACCTTCTACTGCGACGACTGACAAAAGAGTGACCTATCAGCAGATTTGATTGAACAAGCTTAGGCACTACTATGAGCCAAGTGTACAAAATCTTCCATAAAAAGTTAGGGGTCAGGAAGCTTTGTGCCCGGTGGATACCTATCTCATAAATTGACCGAGCCGTATAAAAACTCCGTTGTGTTGATTGGTGCCGTTGAAATGGTTCAAAGATTTAACAGAGGTGACTCAAATTCTGTGTTCGACATACTTACGGGCGACGAAAGCTGGATTTACTATTATGATTCCGAAACAAAAGATTGCTCAGTTGGTGTTTCCTTTCGAGGAGTTGCTAACTACATTGAAGAGAGGACGAAGCGTGAGAAATAACGATGGTGACTTTCTTCTTCGGAAGGACAGGTCGTTACGCGATAATTGTTTTAGAGATCGAAAAACAGTTACTGCAGGTGGAACTCTAACAATTGTTTGCCACTTGTCTTGGAAAAAGTTTAGCAGCGATGTATTGATGTGATTGGAAGCTATTTTGAAATGATATAATTATAGTAAAACTAATAATTTGTTAGTTTGCTCAGTTTTTGATTTTCTAAGAACTTTCAGTTTGCCCCTCTTAAGTATATTTAGTATATTTCTAACGTGTTAGTATTGCCTTATATTTTCGCGACCACTTCACATTTAAAATAAAACCACTTTACCGGATTTACTTAACTCGCGTTTAATTAAATGTTACATTATTATTTTAAACCCGAAATTTCGATTAGTTTACAGCGGTCGTAGACACGGAAGACTGAAGATGTCCGTTGTCTTTGAAGAAGTTTATTAGATAACTATCGTCGCACGCATTGTGTTTATATTTACAAGATGCGAGCTCATATAAGTTAGATTGTGAGTGCGGACTCATACATAAAGAACACTTATTTGAAGAAAAACACAGGCAAAACGAAGTCGGCAGTATGTGAACATGCCCTAGTAGACGGACCCAATAACTACATCAGATTTGATGCGCACCAAATTTTCGCCAAAGTACACCGCTTTATTCTTAGAATATTACGTGCGAGGCTACTTATTGAAATTAAAAAACATCCTTATTCCAATAGAGAAGATGGTTGGAGTGTTCCACCAGATTGGGATTAGCAATAATAACTTCAATCGGAGGACTTAAACTATAACACAACACAAGTGATTTTGTAGCTAACATATGAACTTATTATAGGACAACTGTCATCTTCAGTCTTCCCGCGACCACGATCGCTGTAAAGCAATTGCTGCTATGTCGAATATTGTAACATCTATTTTTTTAATTTTTTTACTAATTTTGTATTTGAATAAGTAAGCGGTAACCGACGCCTATAAACACCTGCAAATACAAGGAAAAATCACTTGATATTGCAGGTGCGTTGTCATCCTGAGGCCTAAGATGAAATGCCGTCCATACCCAACCCAGTAATTACACTTGCTACCTTTCCCTTTTTGAAAGAAAGAAAGACATAGCGAACTGTTTCACGGCTGAAATAAAAAAGGCGGTGGTGCCTACCCAAACGCGAGTCCGGCAAAGTGGGTTTATTTCATATATTATATAACATTAATGTATTCTCTTCTAAGTACAGCCGACAGCATATCAAGTGTAACAGTTGCAATACGAAAGCCGCTTCTATTACGAACGCAGTAGGGGCGATCTCAAGGTCAAATTGTTACACTTGATGTGATGTGAACATAACCCCATTTATGTGCAATCTTGCACCATTCAAGATTTGCAGCCATAATTAAGCAATCTTAAAACGAAGGTAAAAACATTGATCACAATTACAGTATACAGAGTTATTGTTTCTAAAACAGTTGCTTGACGTGGTGGGTTCTTCATAAGTCTTAGATCTCATTTTTTAAATTGGTAGTCGTATGTCTAGGAATGGAACAAAGTTCAATTTTGTTAAAAAGTAAAAAAAAAAAAATTCATATCATACCTGTCTACGCCTAATAAACTTATTATGGTATTTTTAGAAATTATTTATTTATTGAAACTCTTTCAAAACTGTCACCTTTTTTGACCCATGTTCCACACAATACGACTATTTGCTGAACCCAGGAGGACGAAGCTGCCGTACTACCACCTGACAGGACGTACGCCTGGATGGACTAAGTCGGCAAAATCAGGCACGCCGTCCGAGATTTAATTAATTTTTCAAAATATATTTTATATTCTTAATTTTTGATTTTAACATTATTATAAATGTTTGAAAAATTACTTAGTAATTAAAATAGAATAAAACTAGCAAAATTTCACGTCCTGAGGCAGGAATCGAACCTGCGACCTTTCGCTATCCGGGCGACTGCTCTGACCACTGAGCCACCCAGGAGTTGGGATATCCCTGTGAAATTCTTCTAGTCT
This sequence comes from Nymphula nitidulata, assembly GCA_947347705.1. Taxonomy (NCBI): domain Eukaryota; kingdom Metazoa; phylum Arthropoda; class Insecta; order Lepidoptera; family Crambidae; genus Nymphula; species Nymphula nitidulata. The sequence continues at coordinate 14,693,975 of OX374621.1, read as the reverse complement.
ATCTTGTATTTGCGTTTATGAGCTAACGTCCACCCTACAATGTCGAAATGTTCTATTTCAACATCCGAAACGAGTATTTTTACAAATACCGACGAATCGGTTAAGTTGGGGCAGTGCTTTCAAATATTCTTAATTTTTGATTTTAACATTATTATAAATGTTTGAAAAATTACTTAGTAATTAAAATAGAATAAAACTAGAAAAATTTCACGTCCTGAGGCAGGAATCGAACCTGCGACCTTTCGCTATCCGGGCGACTGCTCTGACCACTGAGCCACCCAGGACTTGGGATATCCCTGTGAAATTCTTCTAGTCTATCTTGTATTTGCGTTTATGAGCTAACGTCCACCCTACAATGTCGAAATGTTCTATTTCAACATCTGAAACGAGTATTTTTTAGTTTTTTCTAAGTAATTTTTCAAACATTTATAATAATGTTAAAATCAAAAATTAAGAATATTTGAAAGCACTGCCCCAACTTAACCGATTCGTCGGTATTTGTAAAAATACTCGTTTCGGATGTTGAAATAGAACATTTCGACATTGTAGGGTGGACGTTAGCTCATAAACGCAAATACAAGATAGACTAGAAGAATTTCACAGGGATATCCCAAGTCCTGGGTGGCTCAGTGGTCAGAGCAGTCGCCCGGATAGCGAAAGGTCGCAGGTTCGATTCCTGCCTCAGGACGTGAAATTTTTCTAGTTTTATTCTATTTTAATTACTATATAATTTTATGCTCACTGCTGCTGAGTGGATAATTAAGTAGGCAAATAAAGTAAATACTAAACTTGTTTTAGTATAGAAAACCTCTGAATTGCGAGTTTTTATTTCAGTATATGACTGATGATTGTAAAATTAGGAAGATTGGTAATAAGCTACAAAACATTTATAAGAAAACTTTCTTCGTCCAGTGATTCATTTAGAATGTCTGCTGAAATCAGTGTAGGTGTGCCTTTGAACAAAGTTATATCTGTTCTTGAAGAATTTGCTCCAAAAGAATTATCTGAGAGTTGGGATAACACTGGACTTTTGGTGGAGCCATACACGCCAAGGTAAATCTTTAAATTAATTTTATACTTTAGTGGTGTTTCAAATTACTGAATAATACTTTCGTAAAACGTTATAATATACAGGGTGGTGATACACTTTCGCATATTATATCTTATTCATTTAATAATTTCATGACATTTTTATGAAATAATATCATTGGCTGCGTTATTTCTGAGAAATGTTTCAAAATTATCGAATGAATAAGATATATTTGAAAGTTAAAACATTTCTATGATCTAATATAGCCCATGTTTTAATTTATTGTCGTCACCACACTGTATAACTAATATAATTGGTCTTTCTTTACAGAAACATTACAAAGGTATTGCTTGCAAATGACTTAACAGAAGATGTGGCCCTTGAAGCTCACCATAATGGTTGTGAAATGATTGTATCCTACCATCCACTTATATTCGCACCTTTTAAGTCCGTGGTCCAGAGGTATGAATACTTTTTGACTTGACATGCATGCTGGTGTCCTTCCAACTTTCGAAAATATGCTGTATTTACAAACCCTTATTTCAGATCGTGGAAAGAACGAATTGTCTCTTTGTTGCTGGAAAAGCGCATTGCGCTATATTCTCCCCACACGAGCTGGGACTGTGTGAGGGGCGGAGTCAACGATTGGTTGGCTTCAGCTTTCTCAGTCGCTGAGTCAGTCCCCGTAACGCCAGGTGCGGACCCTACCACTGGGGCGGGGAGGTAAAAATAACATTTTAGCTATTTTGTTATTTGTTTCTGTAATTTTTGAACGTGTAGTTATTTAAAAAAAAGATTATTAAACAATGGAATACAGTATACACTACAGTAAAACTTAACTCTATACATAGATGATACTGTTATTCCTTCTTCTACAGAATTCAATGGATCCCTTTTTTTTGGATTATTCTGTATCTTGCAGCCTTGGCATGAGCTATTCATTTAACTTTAATATTCGTTCATGGCAAAACCAATCAAATTGGTACTTAGAGAAGGATGGGTTTTCAATGAACAAAATTTTTTAACAGCATGGTTTTTTAAATGGTATTACTCGTAGGGCTTGTTTGTAGGCTGGGTTTCCGTTTGACACTATTGAGTATGGGATAAAATGTAGAGAATAAACATTTTTTTTAGGATTTTGCAACTGAAAAGCGCTGTACCTTTGTCCAGTGTTGTTTCTAATGTAAAACAACTTACTGGCCTTAGCCACGTCCGTATTGCTACTGCTAAAAATAAAGTCCTGCAGGATGTCGTCTCGAAGATAGCTCTTTGTGCTGGTTCAGGAGGATCGGTTTTAAAAGGTGTTTCTGCAGATGTGTATTTAACAGGTAATTTAGCTTGTATTAATATAATAATCTCAACCGGCTGGCCGAGTGGTCTGTGCTCCTTGCTATACAGGCTACTCGGTCAGGGTTCCCGGGTTCGAATCCCGGTAGGAGCAAATGTTTGTATGATGAGTACGAGCATTTGTTCACAAGTCATGGGTGTTTATATGTTCTTTTAGTATAGTTTCAATATTTAAGCTCTTAATAACAAGCTCTTAATGATGCTTACTTCTAGTCTCGAACTAAAATATCTAGGCAGAAATGGCTGGCTTTCAGCCCTTGATTAACAAAACTACTGTTACATCTTAGGAAAAATAATATAATATTGAGTTTTATACCTTGCTTAAGAAATAATTGATTATTGAGTTGCTCCTTACAAACATCCACCCCTGCACCCGTACCACCATCTTTTATCGCGACTCAGTTTAGGACCTAAACTGAGTAGAATCGTTATATCCCTACTACGACGTTATCTACGACTATGACAGCGGTGCAGTTTAGGAACCAATACTGAACCGAGCGGAATATGAATCGCTTTTATAAAGATGGTGGTAAGGCCCCAGATTTCAAAGAGACGACTAATTGGTCAAAAATACATAAACATTATTTATTTCTAAAGAAAACTTAATTGAAATGTCATATACTCCTTGTTTATTGATTCGCCATGAAAAATTCCACTTACTTTTTCACCTTAAAGCATGATATCTGGAATAAAATGTATTCTTTATCCTTCCCCACAACTCAAACTATCTCTATACCAAATTTCATCTAAATTAGTTCAGTGGTCTAAGCGTCAAGAGTTAACAGACAGACAGATAGACCGACAATATTTCTCCGTTGTCTAGTATCAATAAAACACAAGCTCTAATGATACTTACTCGGGGCTAGATAATAGGTGCGAGTATTTGAATATTAATATTAACTAGAGGCCGCCCGCGGCTCCGCGCGCGTGGACGTTTGTTATCGCGCCAAAAAGTATCCTATGTCCTTCCCAGGTTCTCAAACTGTCTCCATACCAAACTTCATCTAAACCGGTGCAGTGGTTATTGATTCCCCATACAAACTTCCACCCCCTTTTCACCCCCATATATGATGAGACCAGGGATAAACTATCTTGTGTCCCGGGACTACATTGATCTGTAGCAAATTTCATCGAACAGGTAACAGACAGACAGGCATACTTTCGCATTTATAAAATTAGTATGATTAATAGAGGTTCCTCGCCAACATTTCTAACGCCAAATTAACGTCGGTACTATGAAGATAAATGAAAACGTTGAAATTGAAAGTATTAATATACTTATACTTAGGTAAAATTTAAATTTGTTTCAGGTGAAATGCTTCATCATGATGTTCTGGATGCAGCCCAAAAAGGAATATCGGTTATATTAACAAATCATTCCGATTCAGAGAGGGGGTTTCTACGTGTATTTTCAACTGATCTTCAAAATAGATTAGAGAATCAAGTTCAAGTGCTTGTGAGTAATATTGATAAAGATCCTTTGATCACAGTGTAAACTTAGTGTAAAAAAATAAATTCATGTTTTCATTTACAGTTTATTTTTAAAATCCCTTGCTGGTAATATCATAGTAGGTAGGTTATTTGAATTATTAGCGCGGATAGTTAGAACATAACATACAATAATTTAAATATTCGTTGTGTGAGATCATGGTTATCTTATTCTAGTGTATCCTGCACACCACTCTTAAATAACAGGACTCACATAAACGGAAATACTATTTAGGTATAGTTTTAGACTAGATACAAGTTCTCATTATAGAAGTTGGCAAGTATTTTTTGTCTGTATTCTATGCCATTTTTTATCTTCTTTTCTTCCATTTGTAATCCTGTGGTCTGGGGGAGCTGCACTGAAATACATTTATTTTAATAATATCATTTATTTTATGTACTTTCAATGTTCATGTAATTGAAGCATGCATGCGACTTACTTTCGCAGACCAGGCTTTTCTACATTTTTTTCATTTGTTTTTGATTCTTTTGAATGTTCTTTCCTTCTTTCTTTTGAAACATGTCTTTGTCTAGATTCATTGTGTCCTCCCCTTACTTTACTGATGGATGACACCGTTCCGTTTTTATCGTCGTATTTTATTACGTACTCGCTTCTTCTGGATGTCTTACGACCATTAGTACCAGAGTGTTTCTTATCTCCTACTTTGTCATTTATTTTTATCGCTTTCAATCTGATGTCATGCTCTATAATGGAGGGTTGTAAGTTTTTACGTAAATTATTTTTTTTGCTTGTATGCAACTTTGATGTCTGAACTAATTCAGGATTCACACGAGGAACGTCGTTTGTTTTTATTTTTAATAATTTTGACTCTTTTTCGTCGATATGTGTAATGTTTTCATTTCCTGTACTTGGTCTTTGAGAAGATTTATTTCTCTGCTTTATATTGTGATTGTGAGATATATTTTCTGTGATAGTATCATTACTTTCTTTATTTGGTTTATTTGGGTTATTTGATTCTTTGTTTCGTTGACGAGTAGGATATTCAGGTGTGGAAAGTTTTTCAGTGCGTTGCGTACGGCTGTTTTTCTTAATACTGTTTTGTCTTCTCTGATCATTATCTTTGTGAGATTTACTTATTTTTTGTTCAATTTTTTTTTCCATGGTATTTACTGTTGTTAAAGAATCAGGGCTTCCTTTATTAATATTTACATATAAGGGAACTTCCCTTTCCATGTCCATGCTTGAACGTTGATCGTTTTTTGTTTCTGGCGTTATTGTTTTTTTACATATTTCCTTATTTTCAGCTCTTTTACTATCCTTATACCTGTAAAAACGATAAAAAAATATGAAGTCACATACTAAATAATTCATAATGGTGCTTGGTACATGGTATAACAGGCAGACACCTACCTATGTTAACGTAATCTCATATAGAGTGGAGCCGTCAATACGACTATAAATTAAAACATGGGCTATACCAGTTTATTGAAATAGTTTTCCACTTCATACAAATGTCATGAAATTTTCACCTTATTCATGTGACATCTTAATCATTTGATAATTTCATGACATTTGTATGAAATAATATAACTTTGGCTGCATTATTTCATTAAAATGTCATGAAATTATAATGAATGGAATGAAATGAAATGAATACGATGTTTTTGAAAGTGGTAAACCATTTCTATGAACTAATAATTAATAAAAGTATTTGTTAATAGAAAATTAATTTAAAAAATTAAACCAACTCCAAACACTATTATGAACCTAATCATTTAACTGAAGAACTTAGGTACTTATCTCATAAAAGGGTAGTTTTTGGAGTCAGAGCTTCACATTCTATTGTTTCTGGAAACATTTTAGCACCATCTACAAAAAATACCTTTTTATGAGATAAATATATCTTTTATTTTTTCATTTTTTATTTCATTTAGCTAGATCCTAATTCCAAAGGGATGGAATTAGGATCTAGCTAAATGTCCTCATGTGTATATCCCACATAGAATGGCTTGTGTCCAGCAGCAGTAGGACGTATATAGGCAGGTGATGAAGATGATAATTGCATGCAACCATTGGATAAACATGCATAATCACGTTTTACACACTAAACTCTCTACCTCATAAACGACTCAACCGATTTTGATGAAACTTGCACAGTTCCCTAAGTTTTGTCTCTTTGTAATATTGTATCTATCTCTCTTATAAATAATGTGGTAATGATATTTAACCATATATTATAAGTAAGCACTAAAATGTCTATAAAGTGTAGGTGATTGGTAAGTATATGAATTTCTGTGGGTAAGTATATGAATTTCTGTGAAACGGGATTTAATTTTAGCTTATTTTCTTTGGAATAACGAAATAGTCGCTAAATTAACCCGTGGGTTATTCAGCGTATAACGTCTTTCTACAAGATAAGGAGTTTAAAAAATCCAAATTGATGGCTAAAATTAGGAATGCTAGCACTACATGCAGCAATCATTATAATCCTTTTTTCTTCCACTATCATATAACTTACCGTTGGCTGTTATTATCCCTTCTTATACTTGACCGAATTTCAGCATGTCTGTGTAATGTCGTATTAGTTCGTTTTTTCGCTGGTTCTGATAGACTTCGATTTGATGGTAATGTAACTTCTTGTCTTATATTTCTAGAACGTCTCGGTTCGTGTGAGACTGTTATCATATCGTTGGCTTGCTCGATTATAGGTTTTAAAATTCCAATACCTTCATCTAGCGTCTTATATTTGGATCTTGATCTCGGAGTTGGTATGGGGGCGAAATGATTTTTCAGGGGAAGATTTTGATATTCTGGTGAATCATCAGAATCAGCTTCACTATTCTGAGAACTGTTTGAAATGTTTTTAACTAACCGGACTGATGCGAAGTCATCATCTTCAAATGTGTTTTGGGATTGAGTTGATCTACTTTTAATGGATTTTGTACTGTAATCACTGATAATTTTTTTATGACTATTATCGATACCGAAATATGTAAGTTCACTTTCTCTAAGTTGTCTGGTTTTAGCTTTGTGTACAGGTGACATATGTAATTCATTAAGTTTGCTTCTTATTGAATCGCTACTTGATTGTTTATCTGAAAGTGATTTGGCATCCGAATCGTTTTTCTCGCTGTCAGAACTTTGATATCTTATGGGACCTGGAAAATGAAAAATATAATTAAGTAATTAATACGTAATAAAAAAATATGTTAAGGTATATTATTTACAATATGCATGCAGTATTAGTAACGAATACAGCTACAGTACAAGCTTTAATTAAAGTTTAAGTACTTTTTGTGAGTGATTTAAATAAACTTACATTTATTTGTTGTCCGCAGCGAATTCCTAAAAGTGCTGTCGTTCGCACTAGAAAAGCTGTCGCGTATTTCTTCGTCATTACCGTCTCTTCTTGTTTGTAGCTGTTTGTTAATTAAAGACACTCCAGTAGGAGCCCAATTTACATCTGTTGTTTCTTTTTTTCTTTTATCCCCAAATACCATGTTCTCTCCTAAAAGATATGGTTTGGGTTTCGGAATTTTGTTTTTGAGAATACTTTTTGTAGCTGCTGTATTCTCTTCGAATTCAATAGATTCACTGAAATCTCTTATTTCATATTCATCTATTAGTTTCGGTTCTGAGAGTTCAGTTCTTTCTCCAAATAAAGTGATAGGTTTTTCAAATCTATCATTGATTGGTACGAAAGCGCTTCTCCGTTTCCTGAAATCATTAGTGGGTGGTGGTTTTTCATCCGTTGCGATAATATTAACTTTCCCAGATTCAGCAGCGAAATGTAATTCAGTTTTACAAAACCCGACTTTTTTTACTTTTTTGTCATTGTCGTCATTAATTTCATAGTTTCTGAAATTATTGTCACTCTCGAGAGTAATGGGAACTGTTATGGAAACTTTTCCTGTTGACTGTAGTGTTATTTTATTTTCCATGGGGTCTTCCACAACAATGTCATGATCCTTATAAGACTTATATTTAGACCCTTTGTAAAATGTGCTCGGTTTATTTACATGCCATTGGTCGAACGAATTGGCAGTATTATATTTTATATGTTCTCTTTCTATATTTTTCTGCATATCTTCTGGGTAGTCATTGACTATTTCTGTTGATTTACAAATACCACTATCTGTAGATGATTCCATGGCTAGTGTATCATTACTTTGTAGTATAACTTCATTTAGTGGGCAGGTGTCTTCGAAACTGTAACTTTTTCGTCTGTTATTCCAATCATTACTGCCATTTAAAAGAGTTTTATATTTCAAAGTACTCAACGTAACCGGTGCATCTAGAAGAGGTGATGCTCTAGTGCTACTTCTTTTAAAGAAATTATTTTCGCTATTTTCAGAGTCATAAGAATATTTTCTTTGTATTCCTATAAGACCTGATCTTGAATCTAGATCGATGATGCTGGCATTGTCAGTAGATGAAGATTCTTCGCTTGGCATTCGTGTTTTATTTCCACTAGATGTACCTCGCCATTTAGATGGTTCTGATATTTCTGTGTCGTCTGGTTCGGTAACTTTGTAATTATTGCCTTCTGTATTAAATTCAGGGGACGATTCAAGTGGCGTTGATGATATCTCTAACGGCTTTGAGGGATATGTTGGAGATTCTAGGAGGTTGAATCCTGATGAAATCACCTAAAATAAAACAAAAAAATCTTATTACCGAACACGATTTAGAACTTATCTATTGGTAGTAAAATATTTTCGTTTCGGTTGAGTTGTAATTAAAGTTGGATCTTAATACACACCCTGCGTGAAGAGTGAAGCATATATGAGGATGCTGGGATGCCAGGCCCGGACGAAGAGTGGTAGGCGGCGCGCATGACTCGCACCTTGGCGCCGGGGCCGCTCGAGTGGAGCACTTCCATGGCACGCGCCACCTGCCGCGTCACTCCGCCCTCTGTCACCTGCAATCGCGCATTAAAAAAAAATATTTATACTATTTACATTTTGGGTTAAAAAGCGCGGGGAGGTACAAGATCCCCAAGGGTCGACGTGCACCGTGACGTCTTGGCTGATAATAATTATGGCTATTAACATTTTTTATGTTGCGTTTATTAATATATTGCCTTCGCATTTCGTATTACTTATTAGAGTCGCATAGTTATCAAAGTTATCACCAGCCTATATACGTCCCACTGCTGGGCACAGGCCTTCCTACATGGCAGAAACACATGAGGAGTTTGGGCCATAACACCACCACGCTGGCCCAATGCGGGTTGGTGGGTTAAAGCGGTTGCAGTAACAACCGGGACCAACGGCTTAACGTGCCTTCCGAAGCACGGAGGAGCTCAAGATTATAAATTTGATTGACCCATCCAGGGACCAACCATGGCGAAAGTTGCTTTGTTTTCGTGATCGAAACCAGAGCGCTCAAACCACTACGCCACCGAGCTCCTCCTCAAGAGTTATCAAAGTAGACTACACTATTATGCTGAACTGACCTCACGGTTGAAATGACTTGCCATTGAGTGGGTAACGGTTACATTGAGGAGTTTTTTGTCACTTATCTACCCACTTACACAGTTTATGCGTCAACACGGAAACAGTAACCAAATATTAGAAAGTATAAATTATGGCGTATTCTTTACAACATTGTGTACTTTCGAGTAATTCACGTATATGAAATATTCATGAGCGCAGCATTGGATGACCTCAACTGTTATTATAACTGTCCGCGATGTGCTTAGAGAGCTGTACAATCGTGGATACAGTAACATTCCGTTAAACGCATGTTCAACCGGGCCCGTAACAAAACTCTTGTTCAAGGAACGTGACGGATCCAGTTAGGTCACTTAGTTTATCCCTATCCTTAAAGCAGTACGCTTATTCAATAGCCGTATTTTTGGTGACCATATTTTTGTGGTAGGCAAGTATAACATTTTTGGCTTTAGGATGTTTTATAAATCGTCCATTACTAATTGAACTAGATGATCATAGATCATGCAGACTTCTTATGTAAGGATCGAAAAATCATGTTTAAGTTAATTTTTAGAACAAAAATGAGAAAGTATAAATTAATTAATGTTCTAGTGGCTAACGCGGCTTCGCCTGATTGAATATCGGTATTCGCGCCAAAAGGTAGCCTATGCCCTTTTTTAGGATGTAATCTCTCTCCATGCGGAATTTAATCTAAATCGGTTTATTAGCATAGGAGTAAAAATATAAAAGACAGATAGACATAATTAGTTACTTTCGCATTGTTAGTATCGATGGAGACATACCTACCTATGAATTTATAATATTCATAATTAGTAATTTACTAGTTATTATTTACTGGGAGATATCTTGTATAGTGTATAAGCCCAATAACCAGTAAGTACAATAGGCCGACCTTCGCGTTGAAGCAAGTATAATGACGTGCGCTATCGGTAACGCGGGGGCGAACGAAATTGTGGCGTGTCTCGATTTGCGATCTTTCCAATGAACTCACTTCGGTTAAACAAAGTGGGAGTCAAACAATTTAAATATTTACAAAGCACCTATGATCAAGTGCATATTTATTTATCTGTGTAATATCTATTAGCATTAATTAGATACTTTTACCGAACGAAACGATAGCTAGTATTTTCTTAACTTTATTTTTTATTATTGATAATAAACGTATGAAAGATATTTGGATAAATACAAAAAAAAGAACAAAACCACTAACGAGTGGTTTTGTTCTTTTTTTTTGTATTTATTCGGTTGTTAGAATAGAACTAGTTTCGACATTGTGATTGTGAGGGTAGACGTTAGCATAAAATAACCCAAAAACAGATATACTAGAAGAAATGCATCATAGGATTATCCGCAAAACAAAGAAAAAAGGCTACCGACTTCGATTCCAACTAAACTGAACATGAGTCATTCTGAAGGAGCGAGACCGTAAAAAAAATAATATTTCGGTAAGGGGCTATTTTTTAAGTTGTATAAGATCATCATTAAATTTTGTTTACATTATACACTGAATTAAATCAATATGACTTACACCAATGCTTAACTACCTAGGTATATGTTAATGAATACCCAGAACAGAAGGTCATTATTACTTTCCGTGACCTTATAAAACTTTGACGTAAATGTATGCGTCAACCAACATAGCTGCTACTTCGACTCAGCTTTCGTGATAAGATAAAGTTGTACCAAAATGTATTCACCAGTATGCTAAGTATAATTTAAAACTCCACAGACACTTTTTGACAATATTGTATGTTCCTATTTAACAGAGAGATAATATTCTTTACTATCTGGGTACATACCTGTAAAGTTATCGAAGACAAGCAATTTAAGAAGATATACTTTTGAAATAGGTTTAAAGAGCTTTATGTCCGTTTTCACTAACCATTCCCTAGGCTTAGGTGACTCCTAACGACATTGGTCTCTTTCTATCTTATTTAGATAGACTGAGATAAAAATCGCTAAGATACTCTTAACGTTAAGCAAAGGTTAGTGAAAACAAGCATAATTCTCATAATTAAGCAATACATATTCACTCAGTTTACTTAAAAAAGCTGACAAATTAAATTGACACTAGCAAAATTAATACCTCCGGTGAGTTAGATTAGTAGGATAGTAATATATTCTTGTGTAGCTTAATCTAGTAGTGACCATAATCAGTAGGTATGCTGTATATTTTATTTGTATTCTATAATATACGACCGGCTGGCCGAGTGGTTTGTATTGTACCCCTTGCTATACAGGCTACTCCATCAAGAGGTCGCAGGCTCAAATCCCGGTAGGAGCAAATGTTTGTATGATGAGTATAAGCATTTGTTTACGAGTCATGGATGTTTATATATTTATTTAGTATATTTCTAATATTTATATACATATTATTATCATTATTTCTCCGTTATCTAGTATCCATAACACAAGCTCTTAATGATGCTTACTTTGGGCTAGATAATAGGTGTGAGTGTATGATTAAAAAAATATACCTATATGGATCTAACACTTAATTGTAGGTACATAAAAAACAATGACAGGACACAACCCCCGTTACATTTATAATAGACTTGATGCACCCGACATGTTTTGCAATGCTCGTATAGAGAAAACTGTTAGGTTTTTACTAATAAAAAATATATATAATTCAGGAACTTTCGTGGGCGTCCCTACGACACCCTACCAAAGTTTCATCACAATCTGATCAATGGTTTCATAGATTATAGATATTTCCCTTACTTCCTATGTACCTACCTAATGTTAAATCAATCAATTAATAAGTATAAATAAAGGTTCATTGATTCTTTTTGTAATATACATATAGTTAACTACGCACCTGCAATATCAAGTGATTTTCCTTGTTATTGCAGGTGTCCATAGGCGGCGGTAACCGCTTACCACCAGGTGGGCCGTCTGCTTGTTTGTCATCTAGTTGTATAAAAAAAACTAGCCACCACCTGCTGCAAATCAAATAATGGATCAAGGCGATTCATTTTAGTTGATAAAATGACGTCATTTTAGCATGATCGAATGCCAACCAACATCAAAATATGCTTAAGGTCGCCACCGCAACCCACTTGCTCGGTTTTAAATAAGTTTTACATTATTGATATGGATTTTTACAAGTTTGTCCCTAATATTTGCTGCTAATTATCGAAAAAAGAAAACTTTGTACATTTTTTTCGCCCGATAGATCATCATTTATATATCCAGGTGATTTAATTGTAATTTAGTAAGATTACTTAAATAAATAAAAAACAAAAGCAGACTTAATGATTTTCGCCCTTGAGATGTTGAGACTACGTGTCTTGTGAATAACGGACTTCTGAATCAGAATATGATAATTAGATTTGATCAGGTAATAATTGAGTCTGGTGACTGGTGATACCGAGACTCAGGCCGGGGGAGATATGGTAGTATGAGATACACATCGGTCGACGACCCACGGGGGCGTTGGGGCTGCCCCACTACAAATGCGATCTCGAGAAATCGTCGGGGAAATCATCAGATTATTGAGTCACCAATTAACCACTAACAATAGTCTAGCAAAAGGAAGGAAAACTTCTTTTGTAGTAAATTTGCCTGTCTTCGTTATCATTTATGCATAGTTTAAAGTATCCAACTTTTCTAACCGGTGTAAATACAAGCATGACAGACAAATAGACGCTCTGACATTGTTAAAGCTTGGGAGCCTGTATAAGTCCTATTTATAAGGTGGGTAGATGTTTTTTTTTCGATTTTGTCCACTGCTGAAGAAGTTCTTCCCCTATAGATTTCCAAACGGAACCGTTCTTCCATCGGCTCCCCGCGACGACGACCACGCGTGGTATGAAGGCGGGAAAGGCTTTTGTCTATAACCAAATGTCATTTTTCGCTGGCTTGTAAGTAAGCGACCTGAAGTCTCAATCCTCGAACTCCTCGTGCCTTCCTATTTTGTACTTTCCCACACGTGGTTGTCTTGCAAGAACTTAAAGGCCCCAACGGCCGTCCGTTCTGCGAGCTAGTGCCCTCCACCTGTATGTGCTTACTTTAATTATCATCCATTACCTACTTACATGTCAACTGTTAACACACAATATAAGATTCCCTGTTCGTCTGCAAACCCACACTTCATGAATGTATGATTCACTTCTACGCAACATTATGTAAATTTTTGTCTCCGATATAATCCCCATCAAAATTATAAAGCATAATGTGAGACACCATTAGTATGACTCATTTTTATCGATATTAGTATTTTTTAGAATCACAAGGAGGTAGGTATATTTATCCAGTTAAATACCTAAATCAGAGGTAATGATCGACGTCGATAAGGTCGTGAGGCAGATTTATTTGAGTAAAATATATCGACAAACAGCGGCGAATTCATTCTTTCTATCAATGACGTCGATCCCCTCGATCGATGTGGTATACCTGTACCTGACCCTTATAAATGACAACGGTCCGATCGGTAGGTCAAAGGCATAGGACCACGTGGCCATAGGGCAATATTATTATCATTATCGTGGTCAATGATGTCGTTTACTAAAGCTATTGCACCATATTAGTAGAATTCGTAATAACATAATTTATCGAAATATTAAATTCGCGTTTGTTTTTAAATAAAATTTTAGTAATTTTTTTAGTATAATTTAGTAATTTTATTACGTAAGTAGGTACATATACCTACATATCTATCAGTTCTTAAAAATCGTCCATTCAGACATCTCTTTATAATTACTTAGTGTATGTTCTACTATCAATATAAGTATTTTAAAGTTAAATGGCAAATTTTGTAGAAATATAGTTGGATTTTTTATTCAGCTATTTGTATAATTTTTCTGAAATTTTTCTCAAACACTTCAATGTCGGTAAGCAGGTATTACATTTTGTGTTTCAATCTCAGATAATATGGTCTAAATAACTCCCATTGTTACAATTCACTATTACAAGGCTAAGGCTATTATTAGGACAGTTATACTTAAACATAAAATGTCGGTATTATAGGTAACTTCGTGTAGAACCTAAGTACCTACCTAATCGTTAACCTTTTCTTGATACGGTTTAATGAGATGAAACAACAAAAGCGATTTTAAAAACTGTCGAAACCATAATCGAAATAAGGTACAGTCAATTAGTTTTACGCAGACCGTCCGTCACGAATTCAGCATGTGTTAATTTACCAAATTCACTCTGGTTTCGGTAATTATTACTATTTTATTTATATACTGCAAAATCAAGCCCACCACCTGCTAAATTATCACAATGTCAAATACATATATTAATTGACCGATCACATTCATGGAAATTCATCCACATTGAGGAGCCATACTAAAAGTAGTGAATTTTCTTGAATTCTAACACTACTGAACCCAATTAGCAGGTTTATCTGCGCAATATAGCTGCTAAATGACACTCATTTTCAAAAATATTTATTCATTACTTAACGAGTTCCAGGTGGCTCCTCAATCCAGAAGTTTAGATCGAGGAGCCACTTTGCAATGATATCACTTGTGATTTGTTGCTAAATCCAGAATTTGTGCTACAACATCAGCTACTTTGCTGCTAAATAGATAAGGGTGCGAGCTGCCCCTTAAAATCTGGGGGGAGGTCTCAATCCAGACGGACATAACGTAACTTACTAGTAGGTATTAGCCTCTTTATCAAATTGCCACTTTACATTTACATTGAAATCTATAGGATAGAATCTATCCTATCCTATCTATCCGATAGATATTAGACAAGAATAAAAACTACTAGAAGATCCCAAGAATTATGTCGGTACACATTTTTTATTATGTACCTACACACATGTTGTCCAAATTACATAAATTGGCGGCGGTGGTACAGCCTCGAGATAGCGCGGCCTTTAGGCAGGATTTCCGGCAGCTTGCGCCTGTGCACGAAACGAACGACAAAGGCTCGTGCGCACCTCGCTCATGGATTGTAGCTATTGTCGCCTTAAAAACCTTGAAGATGAGATGAGTGTTTTACTCATCTGTCTCATTATGGTTTTCTATTTGATCAAATAGAAAACCATAATGAGACAGATTTTATTTGGTCAAATAGAAAACAATTAGACTAGCCGAGCAGCTGTAGCTAGTTCTTTTCTTAATTTTTTTCAACATCATATTTATTGCAAGGTGCGACAATTTACTCAAAACCACCTGATGAGAAGCGGTAAGAAGTGTCCATATGCGAAGACTGCTAGTGCACCAGGTGCGACATGAACACAGTGCTAGAGACTTCACGTCTTGACATTGTTTTCGACGTCGTCGCGTCGAGATAAATCTTCATTTAACATAAATATCATAGCTGCTCAAATCTATCACAAATAGCGGTTAGTACATTTTTTGTGTGCAGTAAGTATATTATGATGGCGATTTCGATAATTCTATATAAAGGCCTTTCAAACCAGAAAAGACCATAATTTTGTTACCAGATAGACTATAATTTTAATACCTTATTATTTGGTAGTGCTCAGATGAAGATCTTCTGATATAAAGGCCAGAACTCCTAGAACAACAATCTAGTGATAGTAAAAACAATATATTTAATCGCGTCTATGGTCTAGTGGTTGAGAGACTTGAGGCCACCTACCCAAAATGCAAAGATCCTGGGTTCAACTCCCGGTGGTGGCAGTAAATTT
This sequence comes from Nymphula nitidulata, assembly GCA_947347705.1. Taxonomy (NCBI): domain Eukaryota; kingdom Metazoa; phylum Arthropoda; class Insecta; order Lepidoptera; family Crambidae; genus Nymphula; species Nymphula nitidulata. The sequence goes on along the minus strand of OX374621.1, from coordinate 14,678,079 downwards.
CTGCTCAGTTTTTTTTCTAGGTTCGCTTGGCTAGCTACCACCATCACATCATAGCTAAGTCTGCCGCCGTAACAATAATGTAAATAGTATTGTTGTGCTCCGGCAGTTGGAGATTCCCCTGTGGTTGAAGAATATTTATTATACAAATGCCCACTAAAAATTGGAAAAACATATACTTTGATAAAGTAAAAAGACATTTTGAAGTAGGTTTTTAGTTTATCAGTAGATTGTACAAATGTGAAGGTTTTCTTGACCACCGCGCCTATTAATGACGACTTTATGGGCACGGGTCTATAGACTGTAAAAATAAAAACCTGTAATAGTAAATGTAAGATACCTATACCACTTAATTGTATTACAATTAAATTAAATTTGCAAAAAGCGTTAACTTGTATCAGGTACACATCATCTCTTAGCCATAGTGTAAGTGTACTCGTTTTAAATTGACGAAAGAAAGCACAGCTGAGAATAAAAGAGATGTTTCAAAAGTGTATGGAGACCAGCGTTGCCAACTGCCACGGTCTCGATTACCCAAAAACCTAACTGAAAATCCCCAATTTTGGGGGAAAAAAAATCAATATTCCCCACATTTTCCCCACAAATTTTCAGGAAAGAAATAAAAGTACTGTTCTATAAATCAAATATATTTATTACATATACTTATTAAGTATTTAATGATTTTCATCAAGGTATTTATTGCAGCTCTTTATTATGCCTTTGTTTTGTCAACATATCATTCGAAGGATAAAATTTTAGTCCTTTCTTCTAGTGGTCATAAGCGCTGCTACAGTGTCAATGTGCAGGCGATTGTGATTCTCTGTTTTCAAACTCTTTAAAACGCTAAATTTTCTCTCGACAGATGCGTTTGAGAAAGTTCTCTGCGATACTCTAAGTTCGATGGACATAAATGTTGCCATAAAATAAACTGTAAAACCTTCCTGCCGGTGAAATTGCTTTAAACTTCATTTTTTTTTATACAAAGCACGGCAATTGACCCATTGCACTAGCCGCCTCCACCTTGCCGGCCCAAAAGGTGCTTAAATAATCAAGGTAATTAAATATTCTTACATAATTTATAAATAATACTTACTTCTTAGACTACTTTTATTACTTCTAAGTTCAGTTCTAGCGTAAATGTCGTGATTCCCCGCATTTTCCCCACATAAACGCTCTCCCCACAAATTACCCAATCGAACTGAAAATCCCCGCAGTTTGGGGAATTCCCCACAGATTGGCAACGCTGATGGAGACCCGGCCAGGTCTATGTACACTATACTATAAAATAGGAACTAAATACCTAAAAAAATAAAAAACCAATCAAAATATAGGTATTTTTTAAAAACAATCTACAATGTTCAATGGAGCATAGCATTGCTCTATAATACTTTGGCATTGCTGATGTTCTAATAACAGTGAATTGTAATATATTTGAGCATCTATGTTAAAGTAAAATGATTCATCTCGACATGGACTCGAAAAGAATGTCAAGCGTTCTGCATTAGTTTTGAGCTAGGTCTTATGAAGCATCATAAGACCAAAAACAATGTTCCATTCATCGCTGCCACGCATGACGCCGCGTGACATCGAGTGCCTACATACCATACATGTGAGGTATAGCCAATGTATAGCAGTTAACATATTTATACATAATATTTGTTTTGACACATATCTTTACAATGCGTCCGTTTCTATGTGCGTTGACGTTACATAAAAACATTACTTTTCGCTAACAATGAAAATAAATAGGAAACAGTTGACGCTGTTCTTAGTAGCTTCCTCACGTCATCGTCACTTTCACCGTTCGACAAATGAATTGAGATGGCTATTGTCTGCAAATTACTATGATATATTGGCTTCCTACATCATCAAGTCGTTGCATTTCACGCAATTCTCCGTTTTACATAAGAATATTACGTTACATACTAGGTAGATACTTAATTATTATTTTTGTGTCATGTTTAGTTGTTTTTATTCAAAGGTCCTTCTAGCGTTCTGCGGGGTGTAAGCGTTATCTAAAATATCATATTTTCAGGTTGTAAAGGCTCTGTTAAATACTTTTTAGATTTAATTTAGATAATAGAAAATCTTTTTGCAAAAGACATCAACGCGCTCCAGCCTCCGTAGCATGGCAAACTCTCCGAGGAGTGGACAAAAGTTTACCTCTCTCTGCGTCCAATAGAAAGGGATAAAACGTATTTTGTCTCTTTTGATTTAGTCCACAGCCCGTGCTACGGGAGCAGTAATTCAGTAGAACAACAAACGTATCGTTTTATGATGACGAAACTATTTAAGTATATCTCCTTCCGCAGAAATGGCAGCAGTTAATAAATGAGTCTTAGAATATGTCTTATTATTCTAAGCAATTAGTGTTAGTAAATATTTAGCATGTATGTGATTCCAGAATAACCTAACGTTTCTGATGCATTCAACGTTTGTGTTCCACGCAAACTGAATAAAGCAATAAAAAAAATTGGCTCAGACTCGTTTGACAGGACATTTCTTCCTCGACATTGAACTTTACCTTACCGATACCGAAGTTTCATTTTTGTAATACGTTAAACTAAAGCTCGCTCAGCCGCGTTGCTTTAAAGCCGTTTAAGGAAACGACAACCTTATTCTTTTGGCAATGACTGCTTGTTAATGCCTCTTACGATTAAGCGGTTCAATACAATTCCATAAAAGAGCTACCTATGATATCACTCCGGCACATCAGTTAACACAAATTTTATAAAGTATATAAGGACTGCAAGAGAAACGGGTAACACACCTGCCTATTTCACACTATATTTTCCACAATCACAAAATTCTCTTAAACAAAGTTCTACATTAGAAGTTGTAAAATTTTTATGCAACAAACTGAACACAAAAAACGCTGTTAGTCAACATTTTGCAAAATAATGTTGTTCTAAGGCTTATGTAAATAATGAAAGCGAGACATAAATAAAGCTTTCCGATTAAGCTCGCGGTAGCCGGTCGGCGGCCTCACCTTTCCATATTCGGCGGTTCCAGCCCACTCCCGCCGCCATTGGCCTGCTAGCTCCATGTCAGGTTGTCTTCGATCGCTGCAGCTACACTCGGGAGCACTAAGGCTTTATCGTTATCGCGTGCTCGCGTTTAGTCGCCGCGCCGGCTCGTAACCAACTGCGCTCACTGCGTTGCGCGCGCGACGAGACTCAAAGCGCCCACAAAACTTTGAATATTTTAATGCTATATTGCCTTCCGTTGACAAAAAACCATACCTACTCGATGTCAACGCCCACTAGTGATTTTAAGGTACCTATCTAGTTCTGCCACCCAGACGCAGGTCGCTGCCCACGCGAATGCGTGAGTACCTACCTATTGCAACAATACCAAATGGTGTGAATTTTGACATAAAAATTGCTGTAATTGTCTACTGTAAAATCTGCGATACAGGTATATGGATAGATAGATTAGATAGAATATAAATAAGTTGTAGTGTCTACTAATTACAGTTACTCTGGTATTTATTTGAAGATTATTAGATATTTTTACCCAACTGCGACAAAGCCCAAAAAAAAAGGTACTACGTTATGATAATAATGTTGTGACTTAATTATTGTTACCTGATATGTAGATATATAGAGAGTAATCCACTGAACCTTTATTTTTCTAAGCACCAATTTACCAATTAAGACAAATAAAATAACTAGGATGCATCGATGCGATACCGATACAAACGCTTAGTGAATTAAAATTAAATTAAGGTAAAATATATAAAACACACACAATTTTGGTTAAATATTTTTAATTTCTATTAAAATATATAAACAGTTACACACTTCGAATAAGATTATTAAAATTAAGTGTTATGGGTAATAATTCAAATGAAATCAGTAGATAACTGTTAATAATTAAAATTAACATTAATAAGATTTTTGTTTAAAAAAGAGAGCATTCTCAAGTTTTGCGGAGAAAGCCAATTTCTCAAGTCTGTCTGTATAAGATCTGCGGTGGAAAAAGTGTCGTTGTATCGGCAATAAAAATATCGCCGATGCCGATATATCAGCAAACCCAAAATATCGCCGATATATCGGCATCGGTATCGGATCGGATGCAGCCCTAAAAATAACAAATAACATTAGGAACATTTAAATACGTAGGTCCACTAATTGTATAAAAGTTATTTTTTGAAGTTGGCGCTTTACTTTTTATTGTTCCTGGAAACAGCATAACACCAACTTCCAAATTCAACTTTAGAAGCAAGTACCCAATGAAATGTAATTATTTTAGTGATGATAAGCGGTTACCGTCCATAGGCCACAGTAACCGCTTACCGTTATTTAGAATAAAATATGTCTTCTTACACTTATGGCGGTCTGAGGGTCAGGACTGGTGACCTGTAGCACAAGTTTCGCTTCGAAACCTATCTCATGCACCATGTTAAATCTTTGAACCATTTTACGGTACCTACCAGTCAACACGACGGAGTTTTTGGGCCTTGGTTGTATGGTCGTCGCAATAAAAAGTCATCCCTCACGCAGATCATCGATAAGGTTAGTGCGACCACGTTAAACTCATTAAACCAGTTGTAAACAGTGGCACGAGATGGGGCTTCATCATGAAAGGCCAATCGAAGTATATCATATACAGAGTGGTGCCGTCAATGCGACAATAAATTTAAACATGGGCTCTATTGGTCCATAAAAATGGTTTGCCACTTTCAAAAATATCGTATTCATTTGATAATTTCATGACATTTGTATGAAATAACGCTGCCTACGTTACACTATTCCATTTGGTTTTTTTTTCTAGGTTAGGTTTTTTTTCTAGTTTTATATCATTTTAATTTCTAAGTAATTTTTCAATCATTCATAATAATGTTAAAATCAATAAACAAAAATTAAAACCGACTTCAAAAAACTGAAAAGGATAAAATAATTTAAGTAGGTATTCATCCCCTAGAAACATATTTTGGAGTTGGTGCTAAGTGGTTTCCAAAAAACAATAGAAAGTGAAGCACTTAGCACCAACTCCAAAATATGTTTCTAGGGGATGAATACCTACTTAAATTTAATTATTTTATCCTTTTCAGTTTTTTGAAGTCGGTTTTAATTTTTGTTTAAAATTTTTTTTTCACAATTTTTAGTGATAACTTTCTACGTTCAAAGCTAGATGGGTGACCGTCAACTTATATTGTTTCCTACTATAGTATCGTTTCACTAAAAAGTCATTGGAAAAGCAAATATTCGCAATTACGCATATGTAGACGATTTCATAATTTCAGTTTTTTTACATTTAAAACTAAAGTACCCAACTGTTTTTGAAAAAATTTTTATGGGACCAAATGGCAGCTATTCCGCATCGAACAAAAAAAGAATCACGTAAATCGGATCAGTAAACTCGGCGTAATCGGTGTACATACATAGAAAAAAAAAAAACATACCGGCCGAATTGAGAACCTCCTCGTTTTTGAAGTCGGTTAAAAATTAAGAATATTTGAAAGCACTGCCCCAACTTAACCGAATCGTCGGTATTTGTAAAAATACTCGTTTCGGATGTTGAAATAGAATATTTCAACATTGTAGGGTGGACGTTAGCTCATAAACGCAAATGCAGATAGACTAGAAGAATTTCACAGGGATATCCCAAGTCCTGGGTGGCTCAGTGGTCAGAGCAGTCGCCCGGATAGCGAAAGGTCGCGGGTTCGATTCCTATCTCAGGACGTGAAATTTTTCTAGTTTTATATCATTTTAATTACTAAGTAATTTTTCAAACATTTATAATAATGTTAAAATCAAAAATTAAGAATAGGTATATACATTCTTAATTTTTGATTTTAACATTATTATAAGTGTTTGAAAAATTACTTAGTCGCCGCAGCAGTCGCCCGGATTGCGAAAGGTCGCGGGTTTGATTCCTGCCTCAGGACGTGAAATTTTTATAGTTTTATTATATTTTAATTACTAGGTATATACATATTTATAAACTCATTAATATTGGCGGGGTTTCATTTTCTAATCTTATTTTTTTATTAAGTTACCAGTTCTAAAAACTTTCAGTGTCGCCCTCATACAAATCAAATGCTTAAGAATAGATTTGAACTAGACTCACTTAACATTTAACGACTTTGCGTATTGAAAGGGTCGTCTTCTATGGAAGAGTTTTGGTTTGATTGGTGGGTTGGAGGTTATTTTTTTATGACCACTTATAATTTATAGCATTCTGCATGTTAAAGAATAAAGTAGGTATACGAATAAAAATGTATGTAAACTAGAAAAAAATCATGTCCTTAGGGCGGGGATCGAACCCACTACCTTCCTTAATCCGGGCGATAGACGACACGACGAGCCTACGAGTTAATTTTAAGACCGCCAGCCTAAGTATTTTTATTTTACATTATTGAGGGGCCATGACTAAGTCATAGTGCACTTACATCCATTAGGATCTTTTGTACCTTCCCTGCTTTTGCACAGGCGGCTGTGTCCAGAAAATAGTTGCCTCACTATACTCTTGGGCAGAAAAATCCTGTAGTCCTCTTGCTTTAAATATTCCACTTCCAGAAGGCTCATTCTGGTTCTAGAACCAAAATGGGCCTGTATGAGGAATCATGGCATGCACCATATGCTCACCAAAATTGTGTCGTGGAGACCACATTTTGAAAAGCATGTGGTTAGTAGTGAAATGCCTTGTGAGCACCACAATAGAAGAGAGCTTGTGTTCTACTGTTTATTTAAATGTATTTACTCCATCATACCTCCTCCCCCAGGAAGGATTTGGGAGTGTTTCAATCCCAGTATTTTATGCCATTCAGCCTTGTATCGATTTTTGACATGTTTTTTGATGGCTGTGTTTATAAAACTTTGTGAAAGTGCTAGAAAGGGCTCAGGACCTACATATGTGTTTACTGAGCCCTTCCTTGCCAATTCATCAGCCTTCTCATGCCTAAGTGTTAGTATTACGTGATTTTTTTATTTGTTTTAGAATTTTTTAGGTCAGTAAATTGAAACAGAGCTGCTGAGTTTACTTTTAATAACAGGTATTCAAGTGCAAAAAATATGATTGTTATTTACAATTTGTTAAATACAATATGGAAGTTAGGGTTAAATATTTTGCAATCTATTTAATATTAAATTATGAAATATTATAATGGCACTTTTAAGTGTTCTATGTACAAATCTAATAATTCATAGTTACATTTTCTTAACCCTAAAATCTCAATAATAACATCATTCCTATCATAATTTCGCATATTTTGACATCTTCGGTATACTGCCACCAAAACACTTTTTGTTTGACTAGTCATACAAAAATTATAAAATAGTTTCTGTTCATAATTAAAACTGTTCTTCAAGCCATTTTTAAAATATCTGTAAAACAACTGGTCTCCACCATTGTTTAGACTCTCCATATCTTTCCATTGATCAGCTGTTAAGTCAAATAATAGTCCCACAGCAGGCCCTCTAGCAATACAGGTGACTTGTCCCGATCTATCTCCAATTTTCAACATTGCAACAGAGTATGTTTCACCATTTTTCATTTTATTAATCTTCACAGATTCCAAGTAAAAGTCCATCAACAATCCCCATCCTTCTGTGTGATACTTGAGTTTTCTACATTCAGTCAACTTTAAAGGTGCTACATTTTTGAAAAATGAATTGTTGTGTATCCCTTTGTCCATACCAGATACATCATTGTAGCTAAGGAAGGCAATGATAACGTCGTTTTTTTCAGTTGTACCAAGTTAGTAAGTAGCTAGTCTGCTATGCCACTGTGGTCTGGTCTCTGCTGTGATTTTTTTCCAATAGATACTTAAATCACAAGATCACTAAACTGTGAATCCAATGATTTATTGCATTACTATTAATGAGGAAGGCATGATTCGTGGATTGGAGTGATGTAAACAAATATGACTAACCTAAAAGACGTCAGACCTAAAATAAATTTATTATTAAACAATTACCAATATATAACTATTTATACAAATTACAAAACACCACTGAAAGTTTTAGGTTTTACGTCTGGTCTGATTTTTATTCTCAAAGAAAAATGTAAAATTGCACAAAGATCAAGTAAAGTTTAAAAAAAAACCCAACACACAAAGAGAGTAACCACCACAGACCACAGATTAGAAAGAGTAAGTAGGCTTGGGCAAAAAATATCGATATATGAAAATATCGATATTTTTTCAGAAAACTATCGATATTTATCGTCGATATTTTTATTTTCGATATATCGATATTCGATATTTTTTCAGGATATCCAATTCGATATTTTTAAGAGTCGAAGCCGGCATCGATGCGCGCATCGGATGCGATTTAACTGATTTCGATGCGCATCGATATCACCAAAATATCAAAACGCCCATGTCTAGTTGTTTATGTATGTAGTACTACATCTGCACTTGTATGACATGCGTAGCATCACTATAATGTCTGTGTGTATGACTTCGTTGTTGCTATTATACAATACTTAATTTATTTCGTTATTTTTTTGCAGTAAAATTAAAATTAAAATTGGAAAGGGTGTTATTCAGTGCATTATTTACTACAATTTGTAATGGTGCTCATGTCATGAGGATCCAGGGTTGACAGGAGTACACACGAATGCGCGAATATCATTATAATGATGATAAAACAGTGCATATAGCACCGTACTCAATTCGGCCCAAGGCGCTTGCACTGTTCGTAACGCTGGTAATGTTTGTGTATTAAGGACCAGATTAGAGAACAAGTAGACAATTGACATTGACAGTAGTGAGCGCGTTCCTAAGGGATGGTGATTAATGGAAAAGAATCGATTATTTAAACATCGATTTTCTTTATCCAATTTAAATTGATTTAAAAAAATCAATTTTAAAAAAATCAATTTTAATAAAAATTAATAATTGATTACTGCGAAACAATCGTTTTTTTCTATTATTTAAAAAATCTACATGTTTGTCATAATCCATTAACATACATAAGAGATTCTTTTTAACAATTTATCAGATTAAAAATCAAATAGAATGATATTATTATGTGTAAAAAAATAGTCAATTCGAAACAAAAATCAAAGCGAATGTTCCTTTAAACTTTAAAGGTTTCATTTTTCATTTCGTTTCAATAATGATACAAATTTTTAGTATGTTGTGCCATTTCACATTTTAATATAATACAAATGAAATAATGACCATCCCAACAAAATAACAACCATAGTGTTATTTTGTTTTAACCTTATTGTCTTAAAAATCTAAATAAAGCAAAAAAAAAGCCTTAAATAACTAGTACTATTTTACTTTTGATAAATTTTAAAATAAAATACGTAAACGATAATTAAACAACTTAACGACTACGTTTTTTGTTACAAAAACTAAAATATAAAATAAATTTTACGTTCATCATTAAGTTCACACGATAAAAAATAATATAAAATTGAAACTCACCCTAAGTTTATTTTCATCCGTCGCATAAATGGCGTTGTTTAAGAAAATCATTTGAAATGCGTAATTTAATATAATCGATTTATTGCAAATAGATTATATTAATCTAACAGAATCAAAGTATAAAGATGGGTTATAAAAAATCAAAGAAAATAATAATCGATATAAATAAAGATCGATTATATTTTTAATATGATTAGTTCATTTCACATTTCATGTTACATCATTTGCTTAAAATAGACATCTCTGTTTTGTTCTTTGTTATTAATTTTAACCTATAAAATTCTTATCTCATAACTCCCAAACCAATGCAATGAGAATTGCTTGGATTCAAAAAATAGTAAACAAATGGCCAGGGAAAAAGACGCTAGGAATGTATAGATTCCTTCCTATGTTTTTTGTACTTGGTGCGGCATTGGAATTTTCAATGATAAATTGGAAAGTTGGCGAAGTGAATTTCTATAATACGTTTAAGAGACGTCAAGCACACGATATTGTCGAAGAGAAAATAAAGAAGTATAGCGCTGCTTAAAATGCCAGCCGGAGTTACATGGGGTCAGTATATTTCATTTTCTGTCGCAGCTTTGGCAAGCATGCTTGCTGGATCACAGCTTGTACATCAACACTATAAACCACTTCAAAATTTGAATGAATATATACACAGAGAGTTGCAAAATTTTCCAGATCATGTACAAACTAAAATTAGAGAAGAACTTAGAGAAGAAGGTGTTTTAAAATAATTTATGTTAATTGTGTAAATAGTATAGATTAATAAAGTGTAATTTATTTATTGCAATCTACTTATTTTCAAAAAAAACCCTCGAGAACAATTCCAAAAGTTGGCACAGACTACTATAAAAAAATATATAAAATTGAAAATTTTAATTTACCCTAGCCTCATTTTTGAAATATCCAAGGTGTGACTTGCAAAACTTATCAAAATGTGGAAATAAAGAACAAGACTATAATTTTGAAATGACTTTGTACTTACAAGATGATTCAGATAAACCTGATTTTAAGTGATTCTGATTGATTTATTAAATATGATACAAACATGGTCTTATTTTATTATGTTCTTAATGTTTATGAACGTTGAAAAAAGGTATCCATTTATTTTATAAGTATGTATTATTATTATTATTCAGTAACAGAACCTTACTAAAGATAAGTTATATAGATTCACATTCAAATTTTATAATAATATTACTTTACTATTTCCATTTGTTTTTGGCTAAAGCCACTTGTATTCACATACACATTCACAAAGTGTTTGACACTTCGTGACCACAAACAAAGCGCTTGTTTTTTTTGTGATGCAGGCGGTTTCTGCAAATCAATTTTAGTTATGCTTGTTTTGCATCGGAGGATGGTGAGCTAGGTTTCTCGAGCCATCCTAACTCCTCCAGGAAGTCTCCCAGAGCCTTTATGTTGCCAAACACCTTTTAGAGTCTACCCGGGTTGCCCAGGTACTCTACCTGGTAGTTTCCCACTCCTCTGCATTCCAGCAGGCATGAGCGGCTGTTTCTTCTGTCTCGTCGTAATAACAAAGTTAATAAGGTGGCAGTTAAAATTGCTATGGCTAGTCAACGCTATGTTCATGGCATAGTGGTTTGAGAGCTCAGCCCCCTTATTATTCTCAGTTGGATAGGGTTCAAATATCGGAAACTCTATAGCTGTCACTTTTTACCGTGGTGTGTCAAAGTGAGGATGAGACTTTTCAAATCAAATCGACAGTTTAGAATAGGGCTAGTTTCGATTATGAAATCAAACCAAATTTTGCCATCGTCGATCCTGGGCATATAAGTAGGTATTAATCAAAATATGTAATCTTGAGCTCCTCCATACTTCGGAAGGCACCTCAAGTCATTAGCCCCGATTGTTGCTAGTTCTAGAACTGCTTTAAACCAACCCAACCCACCTTTTGACAGTGTGGTGGTGTTTGTGGCCTAAACTCCTCATGTATTTCTCTCATGTAGGAAGGCCAGTACCCAGTAAAGGGACGTACATAGGCTGGTAATGATTAATTTTTGACTTTTGGGAGAAAAGAGGCAAGATATGAATATTGACATTTCAGTGTTTCAGTTTAAACGAGAGTTATATATGGTAAAATTGAAAAATATTTTATATAGAAAAATATCTAAACTAGAAAATTTCACATACAGTGGTTTTATGTAGTGCTTGCGAAAATATAAGACTAAAACGCGAAAATATAAGAGAATATTTACCAATACAAACTAGTCTTAAATAATGTTTAATGTGTTATTCAAGTTAAACATAATTTATGGGGAGTAGTTTTGTGATAATAAGGAGGGATATGTGTATAAATAATAAAATAATTGATACAAAAATATATTATGCTTAAAGATTTGGTAAATTCCTTAAAATAATATTTACACTGCATTTTTCACATTAATTACAAATATTTGCAATAAATTAACTTAAGTCTAGATCTGAAAGTAATTAAACATGGAAATAAATGAAATTATTAACACAGTATAAAATTTAACAGGTTCTTAAATTCAACAGAATAATAAGAATAATGTATGAGTATCATAAAATACAAGGACTTGCATAACAATTAGGTAGATATTATACCTACATATCGGCTTAATAAAAATTTTAAAGGTAATTTTAGTAGTAAATTCACTTAGATATCAGTTAAAATAGAAAACAATGCCATATCATTTGAAATTTCACTTAATTTTTTTTTATGTAGATATATCACAAATTAACGGATATAATTCACATTTAAAGCCACATCACGGACGAGATAAAAAGATGTAGTACACCACCCTAGGTACAGACGGCAGCGCATAAGTGTAAAGTGTTACACTAAGAAAGCCACGTATGACAAACGCAATAAGGGTGGTCTCAAGCTCAAACTGTTAAACTTGATGTGCTGTCGACTGTACATAAGCCACAAACTAGTGTCTCCACACACTTTTAACAGAGCATTCCACATCACCTGCTAAAGCATTGTGTAACTTTTATAGAAAGCAATTCAGCCCCTTTTCTTTTGTTCTCGTTCGTGAGGTATGAGGTACCTATTTCTTTGATAGATATTTAAAATATTAACAAAAGAGTAACATTGAAAATCAATAGGTATCTATCCAGTCTTTTAAAACTTTATATGCATTAAAATGGTCACCTCGGATAATTCGCTATCGATTGTTTGATCCAATCAATTTGTGAGCTTATGGCATCGTATATTCGTGGACGGCCGAGCCCTATCTTGGAGCAAGCTATCCTCCATCCACTTACACCCGTTAGTGACCAACGCTTTAATTTATCGTCAAAACACATCATGGAACTCCCAGCATACTCTTCCTCCTGTAAAATAAGAGAGAAAAAAAATGATTTTATTGTTAGCAATCCTAATATCATAAACAGATTAAGCTCTTGGTAAAAATTGACACCAGTTCCAAAATGATTCCGGAAAATCTGGTATTCGCATAGCATTTTTTTAGGAATAGATAAGTATAAATGTTTATGATGCTGGTAGTTAAATAGATAAGTACCTATCTATATTTTCTCAATAAACTGGAATGAAGTTGTAATAATTGATAACGAAGTCAAATGAAAGGTCCAAAAACAATGAAATTCGTGTGACTTTTTAGACGCGATTACTTGAATACTCGTATAAAGGGTGCAACTAGATATTTACCGGTAATGGACGACATAGTTAAGCTAACAGTTCAAACTTACATCACAGTCATCCTGATCATGCAGCCTTTCGGAACAGATTCCATTGACGGTGGCTATACTGACATTTTCGCAAGTGTTCATAGGTTTGGTGACCACTTGTACCCTCTGCAGTTGGTCCCTGTTCCGCGTCCAACTGAGAGTGTTGCAGATGCTGCTGTCTACGTTGGTAGCATTCTCAGGCAAGCATATTGGACGGACAAAGTCTGTCATCTCTACTGGCTTCTCCAGTCGCAGCAAAGCTAACATGCTGCCTTCCACCGGCGAGTGAATAATTTCAGCGACACGTTGCTCCTGTTGCCACGGCGTTGTACTTTGTATGCGGACTGTGCCCAATCTCGCAGTCCATTCCGCGTTTGGTTGACCCTGAGAGATTTCAAATTAAATTTTAAATCACACGTTGAATACCTATAGGTGCTTCTACTACCTATTATAAAACAGTAGCAGTTTATCAAAACGAACTTTATAACGAATAGTTAAAAGGTATCTTTTTTTATTGTACAACTAGATGACAAGCAAGCTGCCGGCCTTCCTGGTGGTAAGTGGCTACCGTCGAAACATATGAGGAGTTTGGGCCATACACCATCACGCTGGCCTAATGTGGTTTGGCGGGCTTAAGCGGTTCCAGCTATAACCGGGACCAACAGCAATAAGTGCCGAAGAGGCAGACACAATTAAATTTTAATTGTTATGGCATCAATTGATGACATAACAATTAAAATTCAATTGTGTCTGGTTTATCGGGCTTTGATGGGTTCCACCACGGCACCGCTCTTCAGAAGTTCAGACTGAGACTCAATTGGTTTTTAACTGTCATAATCATTAGCACCTCGAGGGTGTTCTGCGGCTGGACAATTTAGAAAAAACAGTAGACATGCGGTATACTTGGAAGCAAGAGGCCGTAGTGATGAGCCAGGCGGGGTGCAGCAGCGCGGCGTCGCAGGCGTGCACGCGCGCGCGCAGCAGCGCCGCGGCCCACGGCCAGTCGCCGGGCCGCGCCGACCGCGGCAGTTGCTCCACGCCGCCGCGCGCCAGCCGACCCCGCGCTGATGGGATGCCGCACTCTACGACCAATCAAACCTGTCACTATTTATTGTAACAATTACAAATAAAGAAAGGAAACGATGAAAAATATATGCTCCAGGCGGGTTCGACCCGCGTTTCCTGATTCCCGGGAGACGCCACCGGAAAACTAGGTTTAGGTAACCTGGTAATTTCTTCACCGCTTTCTTTCCTTTTATAATGTTTTTATAGCAACGTTTATCTCACCACTCATTGAAGTTAACACCTCTAGTGATCCGAAAGATTACTTTTAGGTACAAATATTTTTAAGCTATTTTAATAACATTTTAATGTTTTTGATGCGTTTAAACGCCTACTTTATTCTAACAATTACAAATAAAGAAAGAAAAAATGATGAACTGTCACTATTTCTTAGCAAACACCTCTCTCAAATCCTCACCTAGTCCTCTACCCATTCACCATTTCTTGCCAAACTCGCCTTGGCGTGAAAATGTAACCCACTTTAAATAAAAATGTAGCAACATACCTACTTGTAAGAAAAACCATAAATAACTTGTCTCTACAGTCAGTCCAAAAACTATAACCTTAATCAGTTCGTCCATCGATCTAGATAACCAGCCCTCCTCCTACTAACTTTAGAAAGAAACTTTGGAACTTTACAAAGGTCGTTTACGCTAACGCAGTCGACATGGCCTACCTGTGAGTAGTCTAGATAACACTTGTAGATTCGTGTCGTTCCCCCTATGTGGGAATGTCTCAACTAAGTAATAAAGTCACAAAATCACCCCAGTCTGTGCCCAGGGCTTGGCATATTTTTTTTTTCAAATTGAAAAGTTTTTACACTGTTTACCCAATTGATCGCAAACAACTTTGATGACTTTTCTTTCCGGGCAATCGCTCTTGAGGAAAGATATCTCTGCCGCGAACGGATCAACCACTTCCACATATTCAAGACTGCCTTCTTTGAACTCTTCTTGGTCAGAAACAACTTCGACATTTGACGCCGATCTGTAATTAATATAATTTAACATTGTAATTTCAGTGTGATGTTTCGAAATATTCAACTGGATTCGTGAAGTATACCTAGGTACCTTCCTAAAACAACATTTATCAAACACAATACTGATTTCATTTTGTATGTGAACGTCGACTGTGCTGGTAAGGGGCAAAAGGTTGAATTGTCTGTATAATATGTAGGTATCTAGGTATCTATAGGTATAGATACTTAATACTTAGATATCTAGGTATGTATGTACCCTAATCATCAATGTCTATCAAAGGATGCACGTTTTTGATTTATAAATGGCTGTTACAATTAATTACTCTAACGGCCGGTTTCTGAGTTGGGAATGAAGCTAAGAAAGAAAGAAATACATTTACTTATTCAACACAAACTAAAAAAGCACGTCTCAATCTCTATGTAGGTACTTACTACCTAAATATGACATTTTGCATGAAAGTATTCACTGGACATGCTAATGTAGCTTCAAAGCAGCTCAGAATTCGGCACCGAGATTCATAGACTTACAACGATACATAACTGTACCTACTGCGTTATTATATCGTTTTTATGAATGTAAGGACCAGCTTACTTGAAGCTCATAGAGCGACACAGTGACGTGGCGACACTGCGGAGTGCTCTCTTGTCGTTATCGAAGGGAGCAGCGCATATCTTGCCATCGCGGCCTCGTTCTGACCACACAGCGTAGCCGGCTCGGCTCCGGACGGCTCCCAGGGTGGACTCTCCACGCTCTCTCCGCCATGATGCCAGGGAACGAGATATCCATACTATCAATGAAAAGGGAGACATGATATGGCGTTAAGTTGACATACCCACCCACATACGATTTCAATGAATAAAGTAGGTCAAGTCCTAATTAGGTAGGTTAGGTTAGGTTAGGAAAGTCCTTAGATGAAGTAATTTTTCCGTCGACGACGTCACTATGCTACATGAGGCTCAGATGTCTAGGACCCCTAATTACTGCCTCACGGAGCTAAGTAGACCAATAGACCAAAACCCAAGTGTAAGTTTAAATCGAATCCAAACGAAAACGGTCATCGTCGTGTACAGATCTCAAATCCACGTGTAAAAAGTGGTTTCTCCCCCCTTATTCTCAACTGTCGGAAACTATTCGAATTTCGGAAACTCCATACCTGTCACTTTTTATCGCTAAGCGTCAAAGCGAGACGGCATGTGACTTTTCGAATCGAATCCGTGATCCGACAGTTGAGAATAAGGGGGCTCATATCTAATTCATAACAGAGACGCTGCTACGGCTTCATAAGATTAAAACTTGTACTTAGGGGTAGCGATACGTTGTTTATATAGTTTGTGCATAGTTATACTTTCGTAACATAAAAGCACTGATCACATAAAGATAGCGCCAGCTTTATAGTCAGTGAAGTACTTAAATAGAAGCCATACTCACAGCACCCAGCCTCGTCGCTTCCGTCAGGGCAGTCGGGTGTGCCGTCACAGCGCAGGTGGCGCGGCAGACAGTGCGTGTCCAGTGCACAGCGCAACGCTCCGGCCCCGGCGCCCGACGACGCGCAGTGCGCGCAGCCGCGCTCGTCCTCCGCTCCCGCGCAGTCCGGGATGCCGTCGCACGCGCGCCGCGACAATGCTAGCCGGTTTAAGCCCCCAAGGCAATCTGGAATAAAAGTTCATGCAACTATTATGCTCAGCCACAAAATATCGAAAAGGTCGTACTTCCCTGGCTGTGGTTTTATGATGAACAAAGTAGATGACATACAATATACAAAAAGGGAATGGTGCCGTATCTACGTAGGTACTTGCACGAAGACCAGCGTAGCTAAATTATGTAGGTACGCACACTGAGAAAGTTTTGATTGGTCGATCAATAAGCATAATAACGTTAGATAAAGGCTAACGTCTGAAGCCCATGTAGTCCAAAGACCGATATTTTACGTGTTTTTAGTATAATATTAAGTAGGTATCGAGTTTTAGCAGTTTATGACTTTATGCTAAATTTAATTTAGTATGCCACATTATTGATAATATTTTATCGAATATTTTCAATAAAATGTAATCAATCACTATTTATAGATGTAATACTTTACGTAACGGGCCTGAATCTGAATAGAGCGATAGTACGCTAAATACAAAAAATATATTTATGTAAATGTAATGTAAACAGTAAACCTTTGACTAAAAAACGTTGAAAACTTAAAAAAGGATCTACATAACTAGGGTAATAATACCAGCACCCGTACCACCATCTTTTATCGCGATCCAGTTTAGGACCTAAACTGAGTAGAATCGTTATAAGTATTCGTACTACGACGCTATCTACGACTATGACAGCAATGCAGTTTAGGAACCAATACTGAACCGAGCGGAATATGAATCGCTTTTACAAAGATGGTGGTAAGGCCCCAGCCTAGCATAAAGGTAACAAAATAATAACAGTTAAAAGAAATTAGATAGGTAATAATATTCACAGTATCATTCTAAACTCATCATACTTAGTGAATGGGACACGGATATTCTCCTCATAGAAACTTTTAGATTCCCCCAACTTTTCTCGAGCTTACCTGGTTCAGGAAGACAAGAGTCTGGTCCGAAATAGTCTGGGAAGTGCTGCGAGCAGTCGAAGTAAGGCTTGAGCCGGTCCGGCAGCCGTGCCCCGCAGCCCGCGTGGAAGGCGTAGCAGTACGCGCGGCAGGGCTTCACGAGCCGCCCTTGCTCGCACCGAGGCTGGAGCATCTGACAGACAAAGTCCTGGAAAAAGAGTAACAAACTTAGTACAAAGTACAGAATACGATTATGGTTCTCTTTCGTCGTGTTTACTTTAACTATAAATACAACAATTTTAACGGAAACTGCTAAAATAACCCCAGCGCCCGGGTACTCATTACCTATAATAAGGGGTCCATCCCACAATATTTATCAAGACATTCTTTATGTACCAAATAAAAACAAAAGTAGTTTTTGTGGTATGGACACATACCTATATACTTAGGGCGCTTCAAAACAAAATATAAGTGAACAATTTTTTGCGATATGTAGGTACCTAATTGAAAAATAGTTATACCTACCTAAGTACCTCATGTGTTAGAGTTGGCGACATAAGTATTGGTAAGTAAACTTGTAGAAAAGAAAATTTCCTAAAATTAAATCAAGAAATTTAAAAATTCCCAAAAGGAATCCCCTGCAATAAGTATTATCGTATTTTATTATTGAAAACAAGTTACCTGTCATAGTAGGTATGTTACGGTTATTTAATCGTGAAAAAGCGATTTCCAAATATTATTCAATTATTCAGAAGTTATTTTGTAAGGTGTAAAAATTTCATTTTGAATCCAGTGCGAGCAAAATCCTTGTCTATTTATTTATTTACAGGTACAATAAGTTATAGCCCAAATTGATTGAAAATGACTTTTTAAAGGTAGGTGTAGGCAGGTAACTTATATTATTATAAATGAATAGATTTTCAAGACTTGAAAGTAACATTAAATTTTATTGTAAATATACATAAAGTTGAAGACGTAGGTAGGTACTACTTGACGCCACCCACCACAATGACCACAAGGTGACGTACCTAATGAAATCTGAGATCAATGGTGGTTCATTGAAAAACCAATAAATAAGCTTGGTTTATCTAGCATGATTTTATGAATGCCATACCTATATAATGAGGAGCTCGGTGGTGTAGTGGTATGAGCGCTCTGGTTTCGATTACGAAAACAAAGCAACATTCGCCATGGTCGGTCACGGGATGGGTCAACCAAATTTATGATCTTGAGCTCCTCCGTGCTTCGGAAGGCACGTTAAGCCGTTGGTCCCGGTTGTTACTGCAACCGCTTTAACCCACCAACCCGCATTGGGCCAGCGTGGTGGTGTTATGGCCCAAGCTCCTCATGTGTTTCTCCCATGCAGGAAGGCCTGTGCCCAGCAGTGGGACGTATATAGGCTGAAGATGATACCTATATAAGAGCTCCTGAATAGGGGTTATTTTACTTTTATATTACTTTATTTATTTTAGGCGGGTAATTATCTTTAATCGACTTAGGTATATTTTATTAAAATTAAAAAATATTTCCTTTCGAAACGACTGACCGTGCCCAAATTTAAGTGTGTAGGTAGGTATATATAAGCTTAGAAGACTATTTTTAAGTTTTTAATTCTATAATACAAGACAAAGCCGAGTTCATGTAGGTAATATTTACCTGTGCAAGATGCGAACACTCAGCATCGAAGAGCTCTCGAAAAGCCACCAGATCTTTCAAGATGGCGTCCTTAGAGGTGTGTCCTACGAGGTTTGGGTACGTGGTGGTGTTGTATGGCAGCTGCGAACATAGTGACAAGGTCTTGGGGTAGCATTTGCTTATCTCTTCCACTTCCAGCGTTATGGCTTCTGTGGTCGGCTGCTCTTCGTGCGTCGTTACGCTGTCGTCAGATTCGAGAGACGAAATGACCGAGCTTTCCTGAAATGGCAGGTATTTTTTTTTCTTTTTAAACACTACTATTATCTAGCCCAAAGTATGGGATACTAGATAATGGAGTGATAATGATAATAATACGCATATAACTATTAGAAATATATTAAAGAAACATAAAACATTCCTGACTCGTGCACAAATGCTCGTACTCATCATACAAACATTTGCTCCTACCGGAATTCGAACCCGGCACCCCTGGCAACAGCCGGTCGGCAAAAGATAATATAGAAATATGTACATTTTTTTCTTATTGGCTCAACCATGATCTGAGGCTCAACCTAAGCTCTCTCTTACCGTGTCGGTCGCTGGCACTCGCACACAATCATATAATTCTCGTATCACAAGTTACCATACTCCTCCTTAACGCCTGGACCGATTTGCATGAAATTTTATATGTATGTTCAGTAGGTTTGAGAATCGGCTACTATCTATTTATTTTTTGGTCATATTTTTTTCATGGCAAAACATCGTTTGCGGGGTCAGCTAGGAATTTTATATGTATATTCAGTAGGTCTAAGAATCGGCTACTAAGTATCTATTTTTTATTTGTATTTTTTTTTATGCCGTAACAACGTTTGCGGGGTCAGCTAGTAGAGATTATATTTGGGTCTGATATTAAGTGGTACTAGTGGGTAACTAGGTACTTCACAAACACTCATTTAGTTGCATCCACAGATTTTATTGAAAATTTTAACACTAGAGATAATGGTTTGGCAACCTAAGGACAATTCCTATGTGACTGTGTTTAGGTTGCAATATCAGGCACCTAATGCATTTTTAATGCACTGGTAACATATCAAAAGACAATACGTCTACGTCTTTCTAGATCTCTTCGTTCACATACTTCATTTCAATAAAACTGCTTTATTACGGATCTAATAATTCCGTCTTAAATATGTAGTTTGCAATTGTAAATTGTACATATCTACTCCAGTATTAAATCGATAAACAAAGAGAAATAAGCAAGAATTTGAAAAATATGTAAACTAGAAAAAGCATTTTCTAGGGCGGGGACCGAACCGCGACCGTTTACAATCGGGTGACTGCTCTAGACATCTGAACTACCGAGGACTTGGGATCGAGATAACTTTATGAATTTCTTCTAGTCTATAGATTAGATAGATTTTTTTTCACATTTACATAAACATCACTGAGCAAACACAATGTGCTAAAATAGCCGGTTTTATCGCTAGAAGCGATCTCTACCAGACAACCTTTTGCTAAGGAGTTTTAGAGTTTAATTAAAAATAGTGATAGGTGCAAAAAAGTGAAGAAAGGTGAGAAATTATTAAATATTACATAAATATAATATTCACAAGGTAAATTGAAGGGAAATTAGGTCTATACTCAAATCATAGAAACAAGGGTCTTTTTTATTTACGTTATTAGCTAACACCACAGCACAGGCACTCTGAGAAAATAGATTTTTTTTTCTGGCTTAGCTATTTTACCAAATAATTACCTATACTTCAAACACTACTAAGTTAAAAATATAGATTTGATAATTTTAAGCAACCCCCGGCCATATCAATCATCTATCTAACACCATCTCATTGAGACTATTCATGAGAGCCCAAACACGCTATATATCTGCTGTAAGTTTCTGAAGAATTAGGGATCCCGCAGACTTTTTGATGGTATAGGATCAGCTCAAGGTTAGTATGTCATGGGAATGTCATTGAAGTGACAGTACACCAAATTTCAAATCAATCGGATCTGTGAAAGTTAGTAAAACACTTTTATCATGTAGAAAATGAGCTTATCGTCATCAAACGCCTGAACTGATCTTCATAAATTACGTATAGCTAAGAACCATCCTATTCACGTCAGCTTTCAAACAAAAGAAACTGAATCTAAACCGGTCTATTCGTTTAGAAGCTACGACGCCACAGAGAGACACACAGATACACAACCAGAGACGTCAAACTTATAACACATCTCTTTTTTCGTCGGGGGTTAAAAATAAAATTAAGAATCAACAAGCATTGATATACATATAATATGCTTATTTATCCGTACCTCAATATGCAACGTGTCTGCTACAGAAGTGATGTTGTCAAAGAAGCGAGGGTTGTTCAGCTCCCTCGTGATGACGGCGACTACCTCGCCTGTCGCCACAGCTGTAAAGATGGGCTCGAAGGACACCTCGAAGTGAACCCGCTCGCCTTCCTTAGTGCTAACCGATGGAAAGTGGAAACAAAAGACATTAAATATACAATAATAAAGAGAAATACATTAAGTTGTTAGTGGGGTCACTATTTTTTACAAAGGAATTTTGATTTTAACTTTAATTATTTTCGTAGAAACAGTGAGTCTATTACGAATGAACATTACCTACCTATCAAGTTAGTGTAGGTTAGGTACTCGTTTATGTAATTAATTAAGAATCCGCATAAAATATTCAGTGTTTTTAAAAATTGATCTTTAAGAAGACATTGAATTTATTATTTTTATTTTATTCTACATTTTACCCTATTTTTTTTATATAGGTAAGTTCGTAGCACCTTGGGCACTACGCACGCACTACTATCCTATAAAAATCAAGAAAACGCTATTATTAGGGCTATTACATTTATGTTGATTTGACAGTATAACATAACGCTTTCTCAATGAGCTTTCTCACAGAAAAGATAAAATCTGTTTGGTGACTTTACTGACTCTACATTAGTAGTTTATGTATATAATAGTCACATAATAGAGATTATTAAAACACGAGCGAGTGTTTAAATTAAAAAAAAACGAGTCTTGGAGAGCTTTTTATAATAGTATAACAATATATAATTTTTATAATAGTATAACAATAGTATGCAAGTTTTTTAATGCTAAGTTATGTGCACTTACATTCACTATGTTATCTACACTCATACATTCAGACATACATTTAAATAAGTCATTAATAATAATATTATACGAAACCGCAAAATGAAATCAGCTGTACCATACATTATGAAACAGCTGTTTTCTTTTTGGCGATTTCGTAGTTGTCCTCCCTCATTTTAAAAGTTGTTTGTATTGATATGTAGATTATGCCCTTAAAATATGAACCTTGTAGAAGTGTAACACCTTGTAGAAGCCGGAGGTGCTACCAAAGTCGGACCCTGTGGAAATTCGAGAAGACGCTGATCCTTCTTCCTACAAGAGTGACTTTTAAATGTTTTCCGAAAAATTCTAGATCGCTGATACTAAGTGCATATACTGCTTTTTCACTTTTTTAGATGTTTGGTGTAGTACTTAAAATAATTATAATTTTCCCTAAACACTTGAGATACCCAAATCACCGAAACGGCCTCTGTGGTCTAGTGGTTGAGACCATCTAGCTCAGACCTAGAGGTCCGGGGTTCGATTCCCGTGGGGGCAGAAATTTTCTGCTCGGCTTGGTTGGTGGTGGGGCTTGTCTAAGTCCGCCTGGCTAGTTACCACCATCTTACCTGAGTCTGCCAACATAACAGTAATGTTAACAGCATTGTTATGTTCCGGCAGTTAGAGTTAAGATAGCCAGTTCCTCTGTGGTTAAGGAATCCTAGTGTAGCTCGCTTCCATTGTCGGTCCTTTTCTTCGCTTACCATCAGGTGAGATGAAGCCTAAGAAATACCCCGTTAAGATAAAATAAATCTCAAATGAATAGAGAAAATTAAATCTAAAGCCGATTAGGTTCTCGAGATATATGACACTATTTAATTATGAGATTTCTTTATTGAAATCACTTAAGAAAGCATACAAACTTAAGTACTAGTAGGTCATATTGAATGTAGAGACAGAGAGAGACATGGAATGTAAAAATTAACTAGCACCATAACGGTATGTATAAATACCGTTGATTTTTTTTTTAATTTTTTTGCACCGTTAATAAAATTATATGAAAAATTTGTTAGGACATAATAAGATTATAATATTATAGGTACTAGCTGAGTACTGTGGGGCAACCGCATGGATGCATAGGTTGAAAACTGTTATTCTTTAAGATGTCATATATTGTTATTTCGTACAGCCTATGAAAGCAATATGGCTTCTAAAGAAATACTATATACATGGCTTAGAGTTAGTCGTTCGCCCCGCTGTTTAGGTAACCTAAACAGCGGGGCGAATATACTTAGGTAAAATATGTAAAATTATGTGAGTAAATTTTGAAATTAGGTACAAAAAAACGAATAAAGCTTTAGAGATTAAAAAAATTGTGCCAATGTCAATCTATATAACGATTAAGATGCAGATCACTCGGGTAGTGCAAGTTTTGATGTTTGTAAACTGTTATCTACTATCACGTTTGCGTTCAGCGGTCAAAACGACATCAGGGCCTCTGTTGTGAAGTATTAGAGATATTTTTTATAATGATAGTGGACATATAGTTCCTACGACGAACGCGTTCGTTGGTAAAACAGAAAACACACACTTGACTTGAGGCACTAATAGTCGATGCCATTTGTGAAAGAGTGGAACAAGGTCGAATGTTCTCAGGAGACATGATTTGTAATTACGACATTGCTGTAAAACTGGGCATTGATTAGAAAACAAAAAAAAAATGTAGTAAACAATTGCTTGTATTTTTGTTATTTAAAATGTCGCTTGCAACTGGAAACATGGCTGCGTTGTAGAAACGTTTTATTATTGTCCCTATTGATAAAAAAGGTGATATGATATGCATAATGTTCATAACTACTTACAGAGGTATTTCCAAACTATCTACATTACCTAAATTATTTGAAAAAAAAAATACGATTTAGTATTTCCCATTGTTAAACCTTCATTGCATTATAACCAGCATGGTTTTATCAAGGGACGCTCCACTAAAACTAATTAGTGTCAATTTCTCGACATGGTTCTGGTGGGAATGGATTCTAGTAAACGATTTTGTGTAGGTACATATTTCAACGAAATGCAATAGCTATAAGTAGAAACTTTGTTGGCATTTTGTTAAGTTCAAATGCGTACTTTTTGTGTGTTATTGTATTGCTGTATGTTTCCCTTAAATAAATTAATAAATATATATTTTCTTAAAAAAAAGTTTTGTACCACAGAAAAAAGCAAATAAAAAGAAAATGGACAGTTGAACACTGTTCAACTATGCATATTTTTACCTGTTTTTCAGTAGGTATATTGTAGGAACTAGACTTGGGCGAGTCTCCATACTTATTTGGAACATCTCTTTTACTCTTTTAAAATAAACATGTCTTTCATCATGATACCCGTAAAGCCAGACTACTCACTGAGCGGAAAATTAAGAGAACTTACTCGAAATTCTTAACGCTTCCATTTTAAATCAAGAACTAAGTCTCGGATCAACTTTATACTTGTAAGCTCGTTTGAAGTGGCCGGACTTATGTGGACACAGTTGTCAGGTATTTAGGTAGCTACTTCCGATTGCAAAACTACTCAGTTATGTATAATAAATTCGCTTTTCCTGACGATTTATGAGAAAATAAATATAAATAAATAAATAAATTGAAATATTTATTTTCTCATATTATTACAAGTTTCTAACCCAATGATTAGAATTTTAAATAAAGAAACTTTAGAATAAAGAAAAAGCTACAGAATACAGTAAACTTAGGTAACTACTTGCAGAATACTTACTTGTTTACAGTCATAAGGTAAAAGCAATGCTAAGAAACTAAATTACTGGTACTTATATTATTTTGAGTAATATGTAAGCAAGTACGCAAGGCATGTTAAGCTTGACATGTGGTTTGCATATGCATGGTTTTTCGTGTCGCAGTGTAGGAATATTTTTGGGGATCTAACGTAAACTTACTAGTAGTTAATATTATTTAATTATGAACTATCCTTGCGTAATAAGTTTAAATTGTTTTACCACTAGATCACGAAAATCACGTTAGAGACGTGCCTACATACCTACATTTCCTAGTAAGGTAACAATGTTACCTTTATGTCATATCAGTTTAATTGTCAAGCAAAATTAATTATAATCTCTGAATCACGAGCATGTCACCAGAGCCCAGATCGGTCGACGTAGATAACACCGCCAATAGAAAGTGCGTCAAACTTACACGCTTAAACTTAATTACCAACGTCCCATTTAGGCTCACGCTCACAGCAGTCACAGCTAAACACGCATACTTGAAACATAAAGTTGTAACGTATGGTGGTAAGATTGGGAGGGTCCAATAAATCAAGCACCGGAATACGTCACTTATAAGGTATATTTATGTTTTTAAATAAAGGCACACCGTAACAAGATAAAATAAACTGAAAAACTGAACACTTAACTTTAAATATTGCCAGTAAATTTGAAAAGAGAAACGAGGTGCTATGACATCGCAATGTTATATAATACTAATTACAAAGTTACTGATTATTTTGCAATTCAACACGTAAGCATACGTAGTTACCCAGCGACAGCAAAAAATAATCTCGGTTTAGATAAATAAGCCTTTGTCGGATAATCTACGAGCTAGTATCCCATTGAACTACATTGTGTATTTAGGTACACCTGCATGAAGGACCCTTTTATGTGTAAAAGTACATTATGTATTCCGTCCGCAAAAGGAAAGGTTCCTTAAAAAGTCAGGATCACCTGCAATGTATGTAAGTGGTCCAGATCGGTCGCGGACTGAATAGAAATTGACAAGCTTCGAAATATCACAGAACTTTCTCATTGCAAGTAGATTCAAAATCGGCCTGATTCTGATGACACACACAAACTCTAAATGTAAGGTCAGTTCATCTCTTTCTCTCAATATTTAAAGGAGAATGATAGCAAAAATAGGTACCTATGGATCTATCAAATCACATAAAAATTTTTGGTTTTTTATATGGGCCGTTAGGCCCATCTGGTGGTAAGTGGTCACCGTCGCCTACACACACCTGCAATAACAAGGAAAAAAACACATTTTTATTGCAGGTGCATTGTCATCCTGAGGCCAAAGGTGAAATGTCTTCCATGCCCAGTAATTACCGACACTGGCTGCCTTTCCCTGCAATCCGAAACACAGCGAACTGCTTTACGGTTGATATAAGTAAGGCGGTGGTACCTACCTACACAGACGACCCTGCATACACGCCTACCACCTAAAGTAGTTTATACAGATTTTAAAGAAATACTAGTCAAATTTACAAGGCATGTAGGATGGTAGGGTGGTTCTTTTATTAAAACCTAAATTGTCACGTTCATTAATGAAATGAAACTTCGGCACACCTTTATAAATGGTAAATTAATTTGAAATAAAACCAATTTACCGGATTTAACTCGCGTTTAATTAGATGTTACATTATTATTATTCACCCGACGTTTCGTTTACTTTACAGCGATCGTGGTCACGGGAAGACTGAAGATGTCAGTTGTCTAAAGTAAAAGTGTAGTAAGTAAGTTAGTAAATTAATTGTCACCTGTCCTTTTTATTGAGGGACAACATATACCTACTTGCTGCTCTTAAAATTTAGATTTACGGCCGGTTTATATTCTATCGTCAGATTAATTACCTGCAGTTTAGTTACCTAGCAACCTTGGTTGTTTCTAGTAAATTAATAATGAATTCTAGGCAACAAAACTTTAGTTAGCTCCCTTAGAAACACCTTCTAACTGTCTTAACCGGCCGTTAGACTGTGTAGTGCCTGTCTGTACTGCTGTGTGCCTAGGTACCTACTTCAGGATGAGGCTCAACATCGCATCACAATTAGTGATACAATACTGCGCAGGCAACGCCGAGTAAGTCTGCAAGCAATCGGTAACCCTCTTTCTAGAATTATTCATAGATGCATAATACAATTCAAGTTCAACCTCTGTAGGTCAGTGACTAGTTGGGGAACTGAATAACATCAGCCGGTTTTCGTAGTCGAACTCACAGACGTAATAACAGAATATAGTAGATAATGCAAAGTCATCTTAATGAAAGTAGGCTTGAATTTAGTTTAATTTTTAACCGACTTTAAAAAAGGAGGAGGTTATTAATTCGTCTGTATGTTTTTTTATGTTTGTTACCTCAGAACTTTTGACTGAGTGAACAGATATTGATGATTCTTTTTTGTTCGATGCGGAATAGTTCCCATTTGATCCCATAAATTATTTTTTTAAAAACCATTTGGTAGTTTGGTTTTTAAATCATAAAAAACTGGAAAAATTAAGTCGTCTACGTATGCGAAGTTGCGGATATTTGCTTTCCTATGAATTTTTTAGTCAAATGATACGATAGTAGAAAACAATATAAGCTCACGGTCACCCATCTAGCTTTGACCTTCAAAAGTTATCACTAAAAATTGTTAAAAAAAATTAAACTGAAAATAAAACCGACTCTAAAAAACTGAAAAGGATAAAAATTAAACAAAAAATAAAACCGACTCCAAAAAACTGAAAAGGATAAAATAATTAAATTTTAGTAAGTAGGCACTCATCCCCTAGGAACAATTCGTCTGTATGTTTTTTTTTATTATTATTATTTTTTATGTTTGTTACCTCAGAACTTTTGACTGAACCGATATTGTAGTCGGTTTTATTTTTTGGTTAATATTTTTTTATTGTTACTGAAGTAGCAACAGAATGTTTATTGGTATAATTATTTTCCTCTATGGATGACGATGACCAATATAAAAGGTTATTCTTTTGATTACAAGTACCTCCATTGTAATTTGCATTATTCTAATCTGTATTTTGTCTTTTTTTAACTAAGAAAACTTAACATGCTATCTATCAAATGTTTCATTCCTTACAACCGCTGTACCCGTCAGTACAAAAATATAACATAATTTTCAAAAATTTTTAATAATAGTGGTTCAAAATGTTCAAATCGGCGAAGTACAAAAAAATACCTATTCGCCGATACATACCATGCTAAACAGGGAAATCGAAAATAGTCTATTTGCGATTCGCACTGATTACTAAGGAGATCTGAACAAAAATTAAGATTTTTGAGCTTAAGATTTTTTTTTATGTAGTAGTCCGCAGTAGGGTCTATGCTTGTAGCACCTTGGGCACTACTCACGTGTTCCCTACCCTGTAAAAATCAAGAGAAGGCTATGTTAACAACATAGGAGACGAGTCCCCCTGGAGACAAGGACTCGCCGCTGGAACACTATTAACTCTACAAAATATTGTAAGGTCCTTACTTCGCATCGACCCTCGTTGGACGAGGCCAGTTTTATCCTTTTATTTGCGAGATCGGATACAATATTGAGGAGACGCATTGGCAAGACACGCCAGGTTAAATGATTTTCCAAGCTATTCGTACTCAAATAAATAGGTATATGCACTTGGACTGCATTACAAATCGTGCACTTCGGATTATAGTACTGCAGAGATTACGAGAAAGTTTACTTTCCCTCCCTCAAGTAATAGACGGTAAGTAGGTAGTTGTGCATTATTGATGTGGCATATAATATCATAGTAAAAGGAAAGATAATATGATACCTTTCATAAGGAATATTAGATGATTTGTCAACTATGTTAATCAATCATGTTTGTCGCAATACTATACTATCGGCTATGGTTGACTTGACGACACCTCACTAAATTATTACAGTTTTTTTTTTTTCTTCCACTTATGCAAAATTTTATTTATAAATTAAGTTAAGCAGGCAAGTCCGTTTATATCTCTAGTCTATAAGGCAAGCTATAAAAACTTTATAAAATAGTAGTTAAATAGGCAGTTACGTACGACCATCTCATATATACCTACTATAATCTTATCTATAATAGGTACCAAATGAGTTTTTGTTTTATTATTATTATGATTTATTAGTATATTATGGTTTATAAATGTGAACGCAATGATTCCATAACTCCTCTCATTTCGTTACATACACATACACACATTACTTACATATTTCACTATTTATATTAGTTTATTTAAATTCAAAGTTGTATCTATTTATATATCATTTAATTCAGTTTATAATTCAAAGATTTTAGTCAGATTTTTGTTGCGTAGTGTATATTTATTGAATTTTCTTAAATATTTTAACAGATTGACGGGTTTTAGATACTTATCTGCTATTAGGGCTCTAACTAATGGCTTACAAGCCTTGACTGTCTCCGTATTTTTTTTAGAATATTTCAATCAATATAAAAGTAGACCATAAAAGAACACTATGTAAATATAATCTGTGAAAGTAAACATTTATTAAGGAATGTGCTTACAGCTAAACATATACAACATTTTGAATAAATATGATTCCATAATATATTTATATAAAAAAACACGTCATCTAAACTAAACCACTCAGTATCATGGCTTCATTGACCGTGAATAAGAGATTGTTTTTCATGGGTTAAGTACCCATGAAGTAGGTATACTTATTATTACAAATTGTACATTGTTATTTAAATTTCAGTCTCAATATCATATTAGAATCCGTGAGTAGAACAATAATTCAGGACTCACGAATTCAAATACATACACCGAATCGAGAAAATGTATTTCTTTATAACGTTTACCATTTACGTTCCAGTAGATAATATTTGCTACAGATAAACCAACTATTGGTAATGGCATCGTTGCTTAACGACATTCGTAATATTCTTTTTTATAAATTATCATCATTACCGATTACATATAGAGCACATTATTCAATCGAAAAGAATGCGAAACGCGAAAGTTATAAACAACAGTGGTCTTAAGAAATGCTATTTCACGGATTTTAACCACCATTACCACGAAATGTTAAGTTCAAGGCTTTGCCAAAGACAATAGCAGCTGCAATTACGATTAAGTTTGTGTAGGTACTTACTTCAGATTAAATTCGCCATATTATGTAATACGTTATACAGGTAGGTACTGCCTACCTATTATAGCAGATGCCTAGTTTACTGGAAATTTTAAGATTTGTTTTTTTCTTTAAAAAATAATTATATCACTCTACAAACTCACCTGTCCAATGCAAGTATTTCAGCCGACACAAAACAAGAACGGAGCTCTGAATTGTGATATATATCTTGAAGGGCTCTTTGCAGGAGGAACTCTCTCGTAAAGTTGCTTGGCTGGTCCCCCTGGGTCTTCGCCTCCCATGAGCCCACCACAAACGAGCCTCGGAACGTCTGCCGATTCAACGGGTCTCCAAACAGGTACATGTCTAAAGAAAAAAAAAACAGTCACACTCAAACAGAAATAAAGCAAGTTCTCGATTTCTATGGCGAGTGTGAATTAAATTATTCATGAGCTTTTTGATTTCACTAAGTTCTACGTGTGGGTGTAAGTAAGTGGTAGATATTATATCAATTCTAATTTATTCAGTGCTGCATGTATCATCTATTGGAAGTTGAAATCAAAACAATTAGCTTCTAACTAAAATAGGAACTTTCAAATTTGTCAGGGTCATGAATGAAATAACTAACAAGTTCAGTACAAATAACACATCAAAATACACAATAAATCGCATACTTCTACATAATGTATAAACCATTTATCATAGGTTCTAAACTTATTAAACTATAGAGACATTTCATTGTGTTGGTGAAATGAAAGGCGTGAATTTTGCGCTTATTAACCAGGAACAATAGTCGGAACACTGCTGTCTTGGTTTGATACTTTCTTTGAAGCTCTATTAATCTATTAACCGTATACCGATTAAATATGTAGGGACTTTCCTGTCTAAGAAAATACACTAGAATTTTTCTTCATATTCCTGCTTTTTATTATATTAATAAAGCTTATTTGTTAAGTCAGGTATTATAAGATTCTTCTCGGGAGCGTAGTATGACAATTAAAAACTCACTCCCCTTATACAATTTTAGCCATCGTTTATATTTTTTTTTAAACTTTAACTTTAAAAATTGTTAGTCAGTATTAATTAAATTAATGTCAACTTTTACTTCAAATTTTTTATTAAATGTCTCGGTACTTTATTCTCAGCATGTGGTGTTTACCAGTAATTTCCTGTGCACTTATTTCTAGTTTTTAACCGACTTCAAAAAAAGGAGGAGGTTATCAATTCGTCTGTATATTTTTTTTATTATTATTTTTTATGGTTGTTACCTCAGAACTTTTGACTGGGTGAACCGATATTGATGATTTTTTTTTTCGATGCGGAATAGTTCTCATTACCAAAAAAATTTTTGGAAATCCATTGGGTAGTTTGGTTTTTAAATCAAAAAAACTGGAAAAATTAAGTCGTGTACATATGCGAAGTTGCGGATATTTGCTTTCCTATGAATTTTTAGTGAAATGATACGATAGTAGAAAACAATATAAGCTCACGGTCACCCATCTAGTTTTGACCTTCAAAAGTTATCTCTAAAAATTGTAAAAAAAAAAAAAAAACAAAAAAAAAACCGACCCCAAAAAACTGAAAAGGATAAAATAATTAAATTTTAGTAAGTAGGCACTCATCCCCTAGGAACATATTTTTAGAGTTGGTGCTAAGTTGTTTCCAGAAACCATAGATAGTGAAGCACCGACTCCAAAAATATGTTTCTAGGGGATGAGTGCCTACTTACTAAACTTTAATTATTTTATCCTTTTCAGTTTTTTGAAGTCGGTTTTATTTTTTGTTTAAATTTTTTTAATAAGTTTAGTAAATAAAATTGTATTAGTGCATAAGCTGTTTTTAGTGACCCAATAAATAAATTACGAAACGTGGAATAAAGATAAACCGTGTTTAAAATTGGTGCTAACAATAGTGACAATGTCTTTCTTTTACCAAATAAATGTGACTAGGTAGTGCACGTTTTAAAATAAGGGGGATTTTGCCTGGAATGTGTGGCTTGAGAGGTTAAACATGCCGGTTGTGTATTTTGATTACTATCTAAGCAGGCAGTGCCTAACCTATACACTTGTCGCGGTGAGCGCTGACGGCGCAGGCGCAATGTCGTTGGGCTGCCGGCCTTTGGTAGTGACGGGCTATAGTCTAGTTATTATGTCGCCGACTGAACAATACGACTACCTGCCTATGTGTGTGTATATCAAAGGAATCCCAACTTATTATGGCCTTGATCTTAATGATTTTATAAGGCCTGGAAATTTAGACATTACCTAACTGTTCTTATTTATATACTTAGATTTACAACTGTAGAGTCGTAAATTTGAACTATCAGAAAAAATATAAATAATTCGTGTTAGCAGAGATAGAGTGTCTAAATGTAGATATTAAAAACCAAAAACCAACTGATATTATCCGAAAGTATCCAAAATACATTGCAAAAACTACTTACATGTGGGCAAATACTCATATGGAAATATCTACCTAAGTTTAAAACTACTGCCACACAATAGATAAAAGAAAAATATTATTTACGGGTACCAGTCCGTGAAGTACCCACCTCAGACATTACCCACATCAGATAGAATAGATTTTGGGCTGACAAGGGTCGCAACGCGAAGCATTTAAAATAATGGGTCACATACGTCCAAGATATACTGCGACAGCCGCCAGCAGAAGTAACACCAAAAGCGAAGCAAGAGCAGCGCAGCAGCCGCGGCACGGGCGGCTCAGCTTCCTTCTGGTGAACCTGATGTCGCTGCTCACCGACATGGTGGACTCCGGCGGCCGGTGCCGCGCGCACCGCCGACCGTTGTGCGACCATCCGTAGCCGAGCTGGGGCAAAAAGAGTGGATTGTTAGCTTCAGTACATAAACAAGTAAAAAAACAGCTCTCACGTTTTTACTTCAGAGAAATTGCGAGTGCAGGCGGCGTAGGTATAAGCAACACTATGAATAAAATGAAACTAAATGTTTAGATCTTTCTACAATGTCTAAGTTTAGTATTTACATACAGGATGGTGCCGTCAATACGACAATAAATTAAAACATGGACTATATTAGTTCATAGAAATGGTTTGCCACTTTCAAAAACTTCTTATTCATTTGATAATTTCATGACATTTCTATGAAATAATGCAGCCAATGTTAAATTACTTCATACAAATGTCATAAAATTATCAAATGAATAAGATGTTTCTGAAAGTGGCAAGCCATTTGAACTATAAATAATGAACTAAGAACTAATATAGCCCATGTTTAAATTTATTGTCGTATTGACGGCACCAACCTGTATACTTACTATACATAAATTTAATAATAACTACCGTAGTGCTTAACCCGTCAAGATTGAAGATACTATTGATTTTTCAATTTTCATAGACTGCCTCTGTAACGCCTGTTGACAGATTAAAATGTTTTTTAATTGATTTTTTTTGTATTACCAATCTTTGAGATGATGGATCATCCTGCATTCTTCTCCATTATAATATAATTATATCAATGGCTGAAAAAAACTGCTACTCATTGATTGCACTGTCTGTTTTAATAAGAAATAACATCGGTCGACCTCAATAAAATTATTACGATTGCTATAAATACTTTTTATTTTATTTTCATAGTTAGTTCAAATAAAATATAAAAGTGTCAGGGCAGCATGATAGCACTAATTTTCAATGGTTTCGTTAACTAATTGTACTTATATAAAAAATGTACTCTATGGTAAGTACTTATTTAATGACAGCACTGGGGATGGACCCGTGCACCGTTTGGTGGTGTCCTCTGAGACGTCGTAGTCAATGTAGAGTCAGATATTTATGTAACTTTACTTATTACGTAATATCGATGTACTTTTTTGTCATATTTTTGATGGACGTTTCTATCCTGGCTGCCTGACTTAAGCACAATTTTTCTGACTGCGATACATAGAGAAATATAGTGGAGTTATGCTCTAGTGAGTATATGTGGCGTATTGGAAATATGTCTATTGATTGACATTTGAGTTTGTAATTTAAATGACAAAACGACTCTACTGAGACATAATAATATAGAAATCGAAGTTGCTAAGCTGTCACTTTATTTTAGCACAATGAAACCATGTAGGTACCATAAATGAGTCGAAAATGAGATCACATCCATCTTCTTTTGTGTTCCAACTATGTAAGAAGCACGTCAATATCATTGTAAACTAGATATAGTTCATACATTACATAAGCTGTTTAACACATCGCCGGACAAAAGCTCAACATATGCTTTGTCTACCGAGTTGTGAAATTGAGTCATCTTGAATCATCTTTCCCTCTCTACAAAATAACAGACTAGATTTTTTTTGGATGACAAGCACATATTACCAAAATAGATTACAATAATTTAATACGAGAACTAGGATATAATATTATAACTAAAAAAAAGCAATGTTATTAACTTTAAATTAGTTTTAAATCATATAACTTATCGATTAAAACTTTCTTACTGTTAGTGATACAATTTGTTGTATCACTAACAGTAGTATTTAAGTAGTGTTTAATTCTATTTACTCTATATAATTGAAAAAAAAAACGAAAATAGTTCAAAATTAACGTGCAATTACTTAAAAATAAACATCTAAACTTTCTTCCTTTAAATTATTCGACCAGTTTCTGAGTTGAATATTCTAGCAAGCCTCAGTTGAGGAGAGTCATCAAATATGTCAAGGAAATAGTGTTTGTTTATTTTATTGAAAGCATAGTAAAACAAGGAACTAAAGGAACAAGGAAAACACATTTTTATAGACGACTTCAAAAAGAGGAGGTTATCAATTCGACTGTATTTATTTGTATGTGTCTGTCTTACTTACCTCAGAACTACGACATTTATAAAACAATTTGGAAAATTGACTTTTTAATTTAAAAATTATACTTTTAGATTGGTCCCTTTAATATTTTTTTAAATCGATTTAGTAGTTCGGTTTCTAAATTAAAATATTTTTTTTCTCTTAACGGGGTAGCTCTTGTACCCTCGTATACTATGGTAAGTGATGATAAGCCCGAAGATGGAAGAGAGCTACACCTGGATTTCTCAACCACAGAGGAACTGGCTATCTTACCTCCAAATGCCGGAACACAGTAATGCTGTTAACATTATTGTTATGGCGGCAGACTTAGGTAAGATGGTGGTAGCTAGCCAAGCGGACTTAGAAAAGTCGTACCACCAACCAAACCGAGCAGGAAATTTCTGAACCCACGGAAATTGAACCCCGGACCTCCAGAACTGAAGTAGATGATAATGGAATAATTACTAGTCATTAATGTAGGTATACGAAATTACTAACCCGTCTTATTTTAGTGGTATGACATGATAATAAGAAACAATAATCCTCCTTAAACCATATAACTTAATTGTAAAAAAAATAAACAATAATAAAAACCGACTCTATAACACAAAAAAAGGAAAAATAATAAAATTTACCATACTCCTCCGAGACGGCTGCACCGATTTTCATGAAATTTTATATGTAGGTCTCATAATCGGCTACTACCTTTATTTTTTTGAGGTTTTTTTTTATTGGCGAAACAACGTTTGCGGAGTCAGCTAATATACCTACCCTTAAAACATATTTTCTGGTGTTGGTGCTAAGCAATTACCAGAAACAATAGAGCGAAGCACTGACTCCAAGAAATAAGTATTTCTATGAAGAACCTACTTAATAATAATAATATAATTTATTGGACCACAAAGATTTACATATTGAGCACTTAGAGCCCATAAATGAAAAGCTATATTTATACATTAAATATCTAGCATCTGTTGCCGAACTGTATTTCAGCATACGCGCCTCTTGCCTCGGAGTAGGTAGGATACATTATTTATAAATAAGCCACAATAGTACATTTTTAGAGTGTAAATACATAGGAACTTATAAAGAATTTCTATGACTTAGAGTTATTTCAATATAATTATATTCTTTTTTAGGGTTTTGAAGTCGGTTTTTATTTTTCATTTTTTTTCTTTTCTTTTCATTGTGAAGGTAGACACGTTAAAACTAAAAAGACTACAGAAATTCCATAGGATTCTCCCAAGTCGTCGGTAGGTATAGCCCAGTCAGTGATTAAGCTACCCGGGTTTAAAGGGTCGCGGGTTCGCATCGCTCTTCAGGATATATCATTTTCCTACTGTAGAATTTTTTCTAAAATATTTTACTGTGCTTTTGCTGATTCTGACATAAAAATTCTATTGTTGTCATAGTACCTATGTTATTACTTAGTAGATAGATTTATCTGGCGTCTTACCTATAAATTTCTAAATCTTTATTTTCGATTAATCTAGATACTTAATGTTGTAAGCACAAAATTTCAACTGCCAGTTATTTTGTAGAACGTTGTGGTCGTGATATTTTCGCGGGGCGTGTTGAAATAGTGTCTGTCGGAACCGAAACGGCTAATACCAAACGGTTTGAAATTACCTAAGTTGCGTCAACAGACCGCTGCTCTATGTATACTAAAGCCACTATAATTGAATGCCAGATCAGATATAAACTTTAGAGCTGTAGAGTAATTTTTGGCCTATTTTATTCTCATGAAAACTTATTGAGTAATAAACGCAAAACAATGACATGGACATGGGTTCAGCTATCTTTTTAAAAATTATATTTCGAAACAAAAATTAGCGTCATTAAATAAATATTTATTAGGTGCTTGTTACATTTTGTTGAGGATGTAAATTTAATCTAGAGCGATTGTGAGGATAATGTTGCTTCGAGCAATGTACGCATGTACAGAGCTTCACAATAAGCACCATCGAATTACAAAACAACTTTGTTAACAGCTGAAATTATCGTGAAATTGAACAGCGTTACGTCTCGGTACTATAATAATAGAGCGAGCTAAACGCATAAGCGTGACAAGTCTGACATACAAATGGCATTTGAACGAAACGGCAGAACAAAGAGATTATGTTTTGTTGAGGCATGTTAGTATTCGGTAGTTCCTTTTAGGAGTCATGTGAACGATCAAGGTCTTATCTGATTTAACGTGACAGGAAAAATGGAACAATGTCGCAAGTGATATCTACCTATTTATTAGTCTTAAAAATATACGTAAACGACGTGTAGGAAGTCATTTATTAGTAACTTTGTTTTTAAATAAAGCTCTAGGTCTAGATACTTCCTACACCACAGTTTGTTAACAAACTTTGTTTAAAAATAGCTCAAATCAAAATCAAACAGCGCTTTTTGTAATGGTCTCGCACATAGTAAAGAAATTAGTATTGCTAAACCATCATTTCAATTCGAATCAATTCGTGAATTCAACCTTTGGTAATCGTCGATCCTATTCTATAGGTAATTACTTGGTAGTCCGGAGTAACGTAGATAAAATTATTTAGACCAACATTTTTTGTTACATACTCTAAAATAATAAAAGGTATTTTCAGTGCAGGCTTTTTATTGTCAAGACAGCGGAGCGGAGGTGCGTGCACTTGCCGCGACCTACATTATCACCGCACGTTTTGCCGTAACAACAAAGCGCCGGGCGCGCCGCAGTCTTTTCGCTGGTTTCTATAAGATCTCTAACTTCACAATGCGAACGCCCTCACTTTCATTCTGTATGTGCTCATTTCAGATAATAGCAGTTGCTACATTTGATAATTTTATGTAAATAATACCCAGGAGACAGTAGCACCAAACTGAGTGCAATATGACAAAAAAAGATATTTCAACATTTCAAGTAGGTACTAGCTGTGTTTAAAATTAAGCCAGTGTAAATGAATTCCCATTTAATATTTAAGACAAATTATCAACAATATTTACGAGTTCCATGCTAATTTATAACAAACCATACCAAATTCTTTTAACAACTAACAGCTCCTTAAACTTTATGTTTTTTTAATTACTTTAATTGGTGTTCAATTACACTGATTTAATGAAATGCTTGATCAAATTAGTGTAATTGAACACCAATAAAACGCTAATTATAAAATATTAAGCTGTCCTTATAATATGATCCATTGAATATTAAGAGGAGCTCGGTGGCGTAGTGGTGTGAGCGCTCTGGTTTCGATTACGTAAACAAAGCATCTTTCGCGATGGTTAATCCCGGGATGGGTCAATCAAAAATTTGTTATCTCGAGCTCCTCCGTGCTTCGGAACGCACGTTAAGCCGTTGGTCCCGGTTGTTAGGTACTGCAACCTCTTTAACTCACCAACCCGAAATGGGCCAGCGCCAGCGTGGTGATGTTGTGGCCCAAACTCCTCATGTGGGGAGGCCGTTCCCAACAGTGGGACGTATAATAGGCTGCGATGATGAATATAAGTAATATAGGTACTTACACTGGTGCACAAAACAATTTGACTCAAAGGGTAAAACCATATTGCATGTTTATGTTAACTTTTTTCTACTTTAAATAAATTGATAATAGATAAAAATTTTGGACATCGTATGAAAGTCTTCTATTGATAAAAAATAATAATACAAAGTGATACATTACAACTTATTGTCGTACCTACTTAGAATATGGGTTTATTTTACTTGCAAGAGCTTTTATTCACCATCTATAATCGAACATACGCCAAAGATATGTTATATGAAGTTAATACTTATTTGCAATTCAATCCAATTCACTTTCCAAAATATTATAAAAAAGATAAGAACGTACCTAAGTATAAAAGTATCTAATAATCTCATAAAAGTAAATTGAATTCATAAGAAAGTTATTGGAAATTATAACTCATTAGAATTATTATGCTGATGTTTCAAAAGTGCAGTTAATAATTTACCAACCACACCCAGTTATTCTTAAATAGAAACCATTCTAAGTGACTAAATTTGATAAATTTCGCATAGAGTGGTCCAATATTGAGTGATTTAATGCAGACATCGAGTGATATAAGACTTTTAGCTTACATAAACGAGGTTGTACCTTCCGTCACTTCGTCATGCAATATTTCTTCCGTAATTTACCCCTATAAAAAACTAGGTTTACGACGACATTATGAATTATTCTTTGTCGATAACTGAATGATGTTAATGACTTTACGGATTGTTATAAAATATTTGAGTAAATTGTTAGACTAGTTTCGCTGGGTAATGCCACAGCTATAAATCTTTTTACACATTAGGTAGGTACCTATTAGAAGATTAGTAGGTGTCTACCATTGTTTTTTTACATCATTATATAAATTTAATATTATAAATTTCAAAAATACAAACGTTAAGCATAAGTCTCCCAAGTCATATCTCATTACAAGTCCCTTATTATTCCGTTACTTGCGTTAAATCCAAGATCAACGCGGGCAGTTATGTTTAATGCCACGACATCGACACGGTGACAAGATTTAATGTGAGTAAGGTCCCCGTAACTGGATCCCCGCGGTCACCGTTCTATAGTCTATTTTGTAACTATACCTAGCTGTGCACGCGTCATATTACCACTGCAACTATTCAAAACTCACCTAGTTCTCACAAACGCTCAACATGTAACAAGTATATACTTAATTTCATTCTATTTCGTAAAAGTGGTTTTGTGATTATAAGTGAGCTAGTTGAATTGCTAAACGAAGATGCACTTCGTGACTGAATCTAAAGCTCTGTGGCCGTGAACTTTTCGTCGTCTATTCACCTTGTCGCTTACATTGCCAACTTATTGTCTTCGAATTACTTAGCGTATAAAAATATAGCATTTGAAATAAAACTAATTTACCGGATTTAACTCGCGTTTAATTAGATGTTACATTATTATTATACAATCCCTACCACCAGACAAGTGTAACATTCCCTTACAAGATGCGGGCATATACAAGTTAGATTATGACTGCGGCCTCTTATAGATAGGTCAAACAAAGAGAAGCATAGGCACGGGTGAAAGAACACAGGCGCGAAACGAAGTTGGCAGTGTGTGAAGACGCTCTTGTCTTGACGAACCAAATCACTACATCAGATTTGACAAGCCTCAAATCCTCGCCAAAGAAACACCGTTTCCGTCCTAGAATGTTACGTGAGGCTATTGAAATCAAAAAACATCCTAATTTCAGTAGAGAAGATGGTTGGAGTGTACCACCAGCTTGGGATCCCATCATGCTAATAATAAAGTCCCAAGCTCGTCCTCACACTGTCCAAAAAACTGACACTGTGAGCTCCGTATGCATAATTCGGACCGCTCCAAATATAACACAAAGTGACGGTAGTTAACTTAAAATTATCAAAGATATTTGTCATCTTCAGTCTTCCCGTGACCACGATCGCTGTAAAGTAATCGAAACGTCGGGTGTATAATAATAGTGTAACATCTAATTAAACGCGAGTTAAATCCGGTAAATTGGTTTTATTTCAAATGTATAGTGCTAGTGAAAATGTAAGACAATACTAAATAAAGCATTATTTATCTGAGAAGGCGATAGAGATAATAATATTAGCTTGTAGGTAGGTACTAAAACGGGTAAAATGTATTCTTTTCTTCGCCGCAGGCCATGAACCTATAAAAATGTAAATGGCAAGTTTGCTATCCTTTCATTTTACCTGACTTTAGAAATAATAAATTAGTAGGGTTTATTAGCAGAATTTTCGGCACATAGCTCTGATCTTATATAGGTATAGGCTTTAAATATTTTAAAGGTGTAGTTAAATATTTTAGGGTATACCTATCGTGTTAAGGGATCAGTATGCTCTATGGCCCAAATTATAATCTATGTATTTTTGTGACATTGACATTGATTGATTCTCTCTGCGAAATGGATAATGTATCTCCCCAGTGCATTTTATTCATAATCTTTTCGAATCCTATTATTAGACGTTTTTTTGTGTGTTAATGTTTAATAGTAATAAACAGTATACACAACGCCAGTGTTTTTATAACCATATTTTGATCCACATCAACCATCCAACTACATGGTGCATGGGTATCGCCAGCCGCATGCCCAACAGGTTATGGGCTCAGAAAGAAATCCGTAGAAGGACGAACACAATATTGTTGGCGCACCTCTACAGAGTGAGTAATAGATTAATCATTTAAATAAAATGGCAAGTGAGAACGGGCACGGGCCTCATGCCACGTTTTCCTTTGAAAAGTTGGATGGAGTGGCTACATATCTAAACTGGAAATTTCAAATGAAACATTGCCTTATGATGGATGGTTTATGGGGTTGTATTGATGGTACAGATGAAGATCTTATACGTGGACAGCGTGCGCTGGCGCGCATATGTCTCGCGGTCAAGCCAGCTTGTATTCAGCATTTGCGAAATGCCACTTCTGCTAGAGAAGCCTGGATTAAACTACAGGACATATTTGAAGACAAGGGTCTTTTTAGAAGAGTGGTTCTCTTGCGTAAGCTACACAGAGCAAATTATATGGATTATGGCTCCATGAGTGAATATATAGATGGGATTACCATGTTGGTGCAGCAGTTGGCGGATATTGGTCGATCTACAGATGATAAAGAGGTTGCTGAACTGCTGCTTAGTGGTTTACCACAGGAGTTTGATAGTTTGGTGTCCAGTCTTGAAGCGGCTAACATAGCAGAAACTTTGTCAAGTGAGCAGGTGCGAGCCCGCCTACTTCAAGAAGAATTTAGAAGAAAATCCTGTGATAATAATACTGTGACTGTTAGTAATACAGCATTCATCAGTAAAAATAAAAAGGCAGTAATGTGTCACTATTGTAAGAAAATTGGACACATTAAGTCTAAGTGCTTTAAATTAAAACGTGATAGAAGCAATAAACAAGATAATGTTGAAAATACAGTATTTGTATCTATGGCACTCGCTGCCTATAGCTGTGACGATTGGATTGTGGACTCCGGAGCCACCACACATATGTGTAGACATAAGAACTGGTTTGTATCTATTGATACTGATTATTGTAGTACCATTGTAGTTGCAAATAATGATAAGTTAGAATGTAAAGGTCTTGGGTCTGTTGAGATTATGTTAAATGATAAAAGTAAAAGGATAATTGAAAATGTGATGTATGTCCCAAACATTTCCACTAATTTGTTATCTGTCAGCAGACTGACTAGAAAGGGTTATGTGGTAGATTTTAGTAACACTAGATGTCAAATTAAAAATCAGAAGGGCCAATGCATTGCTAGTGCTTCATATAAGAGTGGTGTTTTTGTTTTGGACTGTTGTGCTTATAACAATGTTTTGCAGATTCATAATGCTTCTGGATGTGTACAGAGTGGGTACACTACGCCTTGTGCTCATAAGGTGCTTACTTCGTCCTCTGCCATGCCGGTTACTGCGTTTGATGGGCAACAATGTGCACGTGTTGCGTCTACCATTTCTCTAGAAACTTGGCATCGGCGTCTAGGACACCTTAGCAAAGCAGGTATGTGTGAGCTTCTTAAGTATTCTAGTGGTTTTAATTTTAGTGAGCAAGGTGAAATAGAGAATTGTGAAGCATGCATTAAGGGGAAGCAGACAGTTATGTCATTTCCCAAGGGTCAAGCAAAAAGGGCTACACAGTTACTCGAATTAATTCACTCTGATGTTTGTGGACCCATAGAAGAGTGCAGCTGGGGAGGTGCTCGTTATTTCGTGACATTCACAGATGATTTCTCACGCAAAACATTTGCTTATTTATTAAAAAATAAAAATCAAGTTACGTCTCATTTTATTACTTTTAAAAATTTAGTAGAGAATCAGATAGGCCTTAAGATTAAATGTGTTAGAACTGATGGTGGAGGAGAATACTGTAGTTCTGCATTTGAAAAATTATTTTCTGATTTTGGGATCATTCATCAGGTTACTATTCCATACAGCCCTCAGCAAAATGGAGTTGCTGAGAGAC
Source organism: Nymphula nitidulata (assembly GCA_947347705.1). Classification (NCBI taxonomy): domain Eukaryota; kingdom Metazoa; phylum Arthropoda; class Insecta; order Lepidoptera; family Crambidae; genus Nymphula; species Nymphula nitidulata. The sequence continues at coordinate 14,635,113 of OX374621.1, read as the reverse complement.
TGAACAGAACTTTGGTTGAGAAGGCACGCTGTATGCTGGCTGATGCTGGTTTAGGTGTGCGCTATTGGGGTGAGGCTGTAATGACAGCAGTTTATTTAAAGAACAGGTCCCCTACTGCTGCTGTACCCGGCGCAACTCCTGAAGAGAAATGGGCTGGTCACAAAGTGGACCTCAGTCACTTAAGAATATTTGGTTGTGAGGTCTTTTCTCACATTCCTGATTGTAATCGGCGAAAGTTTGATGTTAAATGTAACAAGTATATATTTGTTGGTTACTGTGAAGGCTCCAAAGGTTACAGACTGTCAGATCCCAATAATCCTAAGAAAATCATTAAGGCGAGAAGTGTTCATTTTATTGAAAAATATGACTGTGATAATATTAGAAATAATAATAATAATATTAAAAATAATAATAATAATGACAATATTTATGATAATTCTATTAATAATTCTAATGACTTTGTGTTAACTGAAATTAGTAATAACTCAATTCCGCAAAGCGGTAATAATATTTGTAATAATTCGGATTTATCTGTATGTTTAGGTCAGGATCCCTGCCTTGGTAGTGAGGCCACCAAGGATCAGGTCGAGTCCACCGACGCAGCCGATGGTTCCAAAATCAGCGAAAACCTGGTGCTAGATGAGCAGATGGGAAGCCCAGGGGAGTATTTGTCTTGTAGTAACAATGAGGACTCTGCAGAGGCGGATCCTAGTGTAGACGAAGCACACCGCTCACGAACTATCCGGAGTACAAGGGGTAATGTACCCAAAAGGTATGGTGATTATGATTATAATTTTTCTCTTTTGACTGAGGGAGGATATGAACCCCTTTCTTATTATGAAGCAATGGCATCACAAGACAGGGACGAATGGCAATTGGCCATGCAAAAAGAGTATGATGCTCTTATTAAAAATTGTGTTTGGACATTGGTAGACCGTCCAAATCACACCAATGTAGTAAAATGCAAATGGGTGTATAAAATTAAAGATAAAGCTTTAGGTAAAGATATGTACAAAGCACGTTTAGTAGCTCGTGGTTTTTCACAAAGAAGGGGGCAGGACTATAGCGAAACTTTTTCTCCAGTTGTCAGACATTCGACCTTGCGAATATTATTCTCATTGGCGAATGAGCTTGACATGGAAATACGTCATATTGATGTCGCAAATGCTTTTCTTAATGGTGACCTTAATGAGCTTATTTACATGGAACAGCCCGAGGGTTTTACTACAGATGGTTCTAAAGTATGTTTATTACATAAGGGTATATATGGCCTTAAACAAGCCAGTCGTATGTGGAACAATAAAGTACATTGTTTGTTGACAAATTACAATTATGTGCAAAGCAAGTGTGAACCATGTATATACATATATAGATGTGATAAGATTCTATCTATTGTAGCACTATATGTCGATGATTTCTATGTATTTGGTAATGATACTACTTGTATTGACAAGCTGATTAGTTTACTAAAGAAAGAATTCAATGTTAAGAACCTTGGAAATTTGTCTTATTGTCTTGGTATGAATGTATTTCGTGATAGAGCTAAAGGTATATTACAATTGGATCAAAGTGACTATATAAAGAGATTGTTAAACCGTTTTGGGATGACTAATTGTAAAGCTGTAAGTACACCTATGATGTTAAATTGTAAATTGCAAAAATCAAGTTCATCATGTATGGATGGTGAAATTTATGAATTTAGAGAATTATTGGGTAGCTTAATGTATCTGTCGGTATGTACCCGACCTGACATTTCCTTTGTTTGCAGCCAGTTGAGTCAATTTGGTCACGCCTTCGATAAGAGTCATTGGTTAGCAGCCAAACGCGTCTTAAGGTATTTGGCGGGAACAATAAATTATTCCCTATGTTTTTATAGGAGTAATGATTTAAATATATCTGCTTATGCTGATGCAGACTGGGGTAATGACGTAGTAGATCGTAAGTCATACACAGGCTTTGTGATTAAGTTGGGAAAGAACACAATTAACTGGGAATGTAGGAAACAGAAGTGTGTGGCACTTTCCAGTACTGAGGCTGAATATTTAGCAATTGGAGATGTTTGTAAAGATTTATGTTTTATAAAGAACTTGCTTTTTGAGTTAATAAATAGAGGGATTGATACTATTGTATACAATGATAACCAAAGTGCCCAAAAATTATTAGAAAATAAAACATATTGTCACAAAAGAACGAAACATATTGACCTTAGGTATCATTATGTTAAAGATTTGATTCAAGATGGTTTTGCTAAAATTAGCTATTTGTCAACAGAAAATATGATAGCAGACATACTCACTAAGTCTCTAAGTAGAGTTAAGCATGAAAAGTTTGTTAAAAGTATTAATATTGTGACTTGTTTAAATAAAATGTAATCAATGTACCTTTATAGTTTGTTAATAAAATGGTAGAGTCAATATATGTAAGGTCGGTACCTATGTATTTAAACTTGATACACTAGTGGTTTTTTGGTTTATAGAGCATAAGGGGAAGTGTTAAGGGATCAGTATGCTCTATGGCCCAAATTATAATCTATGTATTTTTGTGACATTGACATTGATTGATTCTCTCTGCGAAATGGATAATGTATCTCCCCAGTGCATTTTATTCATAATCTTTTCGAATCCTATTATTAGACGTTTTTTTGTGTGTTAATGTTTAATAGTAATAAACAGTATACACAACGCCAGTGTTTTTATAACCATATTTTGATCCACATCAACCATCCAACTACATGGTGCATGGGTATCGCCAGCCGCATGCCCAACATATCGAAGTATATGTATAGTAAGTATACATATCTATTTAGGTATAATATAACTTCCAAAAGATTATCTGCCCATATGGGCTATCAGCTTGTGTCATCTAGATGTATACAAAAACTTATTTTTCCTAGAAAAATAGTTTTTTAAGATAGGTATCGTTTATTTATTACTGTCTCTATAAAAGACATCAACGCACTTGTTACTAAAATTTATCTAAGAACCTATATTAAAAACAGTTAATGTTTTTTTTTTAATTTTAATTCTTGCTTGGTTAAGTTACCGATTATGGTATTTAGTCTTGAAAATTTTCGCTCGTGTGAGTGGTAATGGTAGTAATAGAGTCGAAACATGGAGAACGTACCGGAAACCGTTTAATACTTATGTAGTTAAATACCAATATAAATAATTATTTCTTAAATAACACGAAGGGTTAGTAAGTATTTTAGAATGCACCCAGGGCCTTACAATAGGGTAGTTGACATTTTTTTTTATTTCATAAATAAGAAATTTATAACTCATGAAGAAATATTGCAGAAGAAATAGTATGTTTAAAAATCAATAGTTTCAGAGATATAGTGGTTTGTTTAATGCGTAGCGGCGCATCGTCCAAAAACGCTCCATAGAAAATCTACGGAACAGGTGACGTTACATGTTCCTTTGTTACTATATTCACAAAATCAATAATAAATATGTAATATGTATGTTTGTATTCAAAATGGTTATAGTAATAGTGGTTTAAATTGATATGAGCAATCTAATACTATGAAAATTTTTTATAAATTTTATAGAAAAAATGACCAATTTTATAAATTTTCTAAACAATATTCCATTTTTATCAAGTTTTAACTGTTTTTATGGGTAACAGGAGCGTATATTTTCCGAGTTTGTGAAAAATAGCGCCATATTTAAACTTAGGCAACATCCCAATTGTCAGGGCGCCGCCCGCCGCCGGTACAAAGCTACTCTGTTGTACCTGCTACCGCGCCGGCGCCTGGCTGCTGGGCTGCCTGCCGCCCGCTGCCGCTGCGGGCGCGTCGATCACGCACAAATTACAACAGAAAATTAGAGCCAAATAGTAATTATGTGGGTACTTCCCAGATTAATACCTATTATTAGTGAATTGCCTGTAATAGCTACCTATTTATTCCAAAGACAGTTTCCCACATTCTGTGACAGCATAATTTAAAAAATTACATAGTAGTAATTTATCAAATTGTAGAAACTACGAGTTGCATTTATCTAATATTATGTGAAAGAAAAAGAATGTAATGAGATTTTTTAAGACTAAAAAGATTTTACCAGCCCGCTGACATCCCATCACCATTAAATAGATATCAAATCTATTGTGTCTGGTCTGCAGGTATTAATAATAATAACAAAAAAAAAACTAATTAGAAGAAATATTTTTATTTATTTATAACTTTAGACCGGACGGTTGCCAAACTTAAACGTGCATATTTTTTTAAAAAAAGAATCTTCCATCGCTGTTGAAAATTAACCTTTATTAAAACTACCATTATCATTTAATAAGACTTTCATTTACTAAAACACTAAAACGGCGAAAAAACTAAACTATGCAGATTGGGTAGGTTGTAGCAAGGATGATAGTGTAGTAGAGTACATATTTGGGTTCAGATTTTTATAGCACCTGCAACATTTTTTTTATAAATTAAGGATGGCAAACAAGCATAGTGGCCCGCCTAATTGTATTTTTGTAAATAAATGTTGACACACATCAGAAAGTGTTTTTCAACTATTTAATTGCTTAGGCTCGGATCCGTGCCTTCTCGTTGACTGCTTTGTGTCGGATCTGTGACAAGGTGACTTAGGTCAGGTTTTACATAAAGATCATTTCACCGATTTTACTGGTTCGTAAATTTCTAAGACTCGGCACGAATTTTCTGCGCTTATACAAGTTTGCGAGCGTTTCCCTAACGGTTGGTCAAGTCAACAGAACGTTGGGAGGACTCGGGAGTCGGTGTGTACCTCATCAATGAGCGTTTTTGGTCCATGTACGGCTGACATGAAAATATATTATTTCGCACTTCCAGAATTTATAATTAGGTTGTGTGATTATGTGCCGTGTTTAGTTAGAGTGACTAATAGTGGCTATATATAATCGGTATTTACCAGCCATGCGACTATACTTATAGGTACCTAATACTTCAGCTAACTTAATAAAGAATAAATGCAAACAAACTAGTCATTTTTGTATGAGAGATTAGTAAGAAAGGTTTGACATTTGGTTTGATTACATTTATCTAAGTTGGATCAAGTATAATAGTATTTTTTATACATAATAAGTATGACACAATAGTATTTTTGATACATTATAGGTTATTCACTAGGTGGTAGGCCCGTATGGTCGTCTGGCTGGGTAGGTACCACCGCCTTTCTTATTTCAGCTGTGAATTTGTTCGCAGTGTCTCGGATTGAAGGGAAAGGTAGCCAGTGTAATAACTGGGCATAGACGGCATTTCATATTAGGTCTCAGGATAACAACGCACCTGCAATATCAAGTGATTTCTCCTTGATACTACAGGTGTGTAAAGGTGGCGGTAACCGCTTACTACCAGGTGGGCTATCAGCTTGTTTGTCATCTTAAGTTTTCTTAAGTTGTATAAAAAAAATGACAAAGGTAGCAAAGAGCCGTAGTCGTTCATAGCACGTTGGGCTCTTGGGCACTACTCACGCTTTGACCCTCTGTAAAAATCAAGAGGAAGCGTTATGATTACAGCTTAGAAGACGTCCCTTATTCATAACACAACACATTTTCAATGAGCTCTGGCGACCTTACTCAAGGATCATAACACGACAAAGCAATGCTATTGGCTGCTTTTGTAGGGTGGAGGCCATCCATCATCACCAAAAAATACCACGCAGCTCTACTTCTCCTACGTTTCCGTTTACATAGGTATTTTGAAATTAGAATTCGAGAAAATGGTTTTGTCGATTCGAGAAAATCGTCAAACTTTGTTCATCGGGAGATCTATGCTAAAATTACTGTTGCTGTAAAGTTTTACGGTAAAAATATGTATAAAAAAACTTCTATCACCTCGAGACGACGACAGCCGACCCGGATCACGCACGGCATTGCGTTTGCCGTTAATTCCACTGACACAGTTCCTCGCTCAATCCAGCTGATTCACCGTACGTGCTAGACTCATAATACCTTAAGGGCCTGCCCTGCGTATCCGACGGTTTGTTAACAGACTTTTTATTTTCTTCTGAAGTTAATCTATTGTGTCTGATAATAGTGTAAGTTCTTCGCAGATTAATAACATGACCTTTAAAAATATTAAGGTAGTAAGGTAGGTAATTACTTATATTATAATGCATGCGGTATGAGTGATCCACTTTATTGACTATATCTGTTTTATCTCAGGTTTTACAATTTTTTTACTTCACTGTGACGAATTTAACAATTATTTACTAAATCCTCGTCGATTATTGTAAAGATTGAAGATAGGATCACTCAATCCGCATGCACACGTCTATGCTTATATCAATTTAAATTTAAAACAAAGCATCTTTATAGACATCCATAAAACAGACATTCATTTTGCGATACCAAAGCGAAATATAACTGTATGGGTAACAGTGGATAGAGCTTTATTGTAGGTAATAATGATCCTTTATTGAATACACAAAAAACATAATAATAATAACAATTAATTACTGTTTGTACCTCAATAGCGATTGTAAATAATTGGACTGCATGAAATAATATGTGTATCTTATTATGACTCAATGGGTACCCTTTATTGGGTTGTTACTATAAAGTCTATAATTAATAGGGGAGCTACTTAAATACCTACTATTGATGAAACTGCTCTTGAAAGTATAATATAATAGATTACAAAAAAAAATATACGTTTCGTGTTTAAGTTATAGGATTTGTCATTGTATGCACGTGTACGTATATGAACTAAGTAATTAGGTAAAATAAATTGATCGATCTGTGGGTAGCAAGTCCTACACGCTGGGTAGGTATAGGTGTTACAGGTGTTGACTCATCTTTAAGAGGTCTAGGATAACCGTAGGTAGCAAGGCAGAAGCTTCATAACACCCACCAAGCTTTGTTCCGTACAAAAACAACAAAGGTTTATAAATGAATAGCTAGCTAAGTGGGTAACTATTTGAGTACCTAATGAATGATCGTACAATTCACAGTCATTATCATAATTAGCTAATAATAGATAGCATAATTTACAATTCATGTGGGAGCGTTGATTTTATTATAAGTAGCAGTAAAAGGTAATAATTAAATGTTATAATTAGTTAGTAGGGTATCTATTAGTTTAAGACGACCCTGGTCGAGTGATCCCCTTACTGTAGGTAGATTCTTAGGTGACGAAAGCTAGATTTTCCAGCTTTCTCACTAAAAGCCAATCTTTTATTATTATTTTCAATATTTCAGGGAAAGGGCACTTTTCTTCTCTGTACAGGGGCCTTACCACCATCTTTATAAAAGCGATTCATATTCCGCTCGGTTCAGTATTGGTTCCTAAACTGCGTCGCTGTCATAGTCGTAGATAGCGTCGTAGTACGAATTAAACGATTCTATTCAGTTTAGGTCCTAAATTGGATCGCGATAAAAGATGGTGGTACGGGTGCAGCGCACTTTAATTATTTTTATACAGAGTGTTTGGTACTCACCATATCAAGCGTGCACCTACCCATGATAACATAGTCATATAAATACTTTAGTGATAACTGTTATGATCCCGAAACCAAAAGACAGTCTGCTCAGTGGGTGTTTCCTTCCGAGGAGTTGCCAACTAAAGTGAAGAGGGGATGAAGCGTGGGGAAAAAGATGGCCTCGTTCTTCGGAAGGACTGGTCATTACGCGACAATTGTTTTAGAGGATTTAAAAATAGTTACTACAGACTGGTACACTAGCAACTGTTTGCCACTTGTCTTGGAAAAAGTTCGGACAAACGACCTCGAGTAGGATCCTCCTTCACCACGACAAAGCTTCGTCGCACACCGCCAGGCAAACGATCGACTATTTGGCGACGTCAGACGTAGAATTACACCCGCAGTATAGCCTTAACATTGCGATTTTAATTTATTCCCGAAAATAAAAGAAAAACTTCCGAGGAAAACGTTTTCGTTTTATGGACGCCCGGAGAAAGCTGTAGATGCGTTTTAAAAGGCCGTTGAAGAGACTCATAAGGTCGAGTGGACAGTGCTTCTCTCAGTGATTCCATCGGATGCAGAGATGTATTCATGTGAATGGACACTATTTTGATTTAAGGCTCCGGTTTTGATTTTCTAAGAACTTGCAGTTTGACCCTCATATTATTATAAATATTGCAATATTATTACATAATATTTATAAATCAAATATAATTGTAATCCAATTGGTCTATCCTCATAGTTTATATATTTACTAATTATTTATTTAACTGTCTGACATATTTATAATAGGTAATATTCCCAACATAATGTGAGAAAAATTGGACATATCAGTTTAGATATACCAGTGGAAAACTGCATGAGGCAAGAGAAAGTGGCATTACAAAAATAATTGTCACCGAGATGATGAGAATGGCTCACAAAACCCATTGTGAGAGCTTTCAAATGAGATGGTAAAACAATAACAATGCATCGAGGCACGCGTGCCAGATGCATATTAACGGACTCACCTCTGACTCCCATGTGTCTTTCACGGTTCGCGGCTTATTCTCCTTCATGTTTCCCGAGAACGTCATTCCAGCGAGTCCTTCGGGGTCGTTGCACTTTCACACTGTGACCTTTGCACAAAGCTCTATAGTGGGACGGCACAATGCACTGTTTGTGTGTTCACGTTATTGGTGCACTTTGTTGAGCACTGTCGCTTTCTTTTGTCTGGTGGGATGTGCGAGCGATCATGGCGCGCGCGTCGGTTGCGGGGCCGGCGCGGACTGGCTGCGCAGGCGCCGCGCCGCGGTAACGGGCTCGCACTACAGTTAACTTTCTCCCGACCACCATAACTTAGGGCACAGTCGAAAGTCTCAGAGTAGCCTCACGGGTCAAAGCCTCCACGGATATGTAAAACAATATCGTCTTTACGTATATTTTGTAAAAACAAAATTCGCCTACTGACATACATACCTCAAAAGAATAGTTAAATGATCTGTCTTTCCATAAAATATTTAGGTAGTTATTTTTAAATATAGTTATGATGGAAAATGAAATGAGATTTGTTATAATACTATCAATTGAATAATTATTTTTATCATAACGCATTTTAAAGTTTTGAAAGATATTTCAATTTGAGTCCTTTTCTACGTAATTATACTGGGAATTGGAGGTAAACTGTGAGGCACCCAAATTTCAGACAATAGGTTTTTAATTGTGAGCACACCGGCGCGTGGTGGGCTGATGAGGATGAAAAGGTAAAACAAAACAATCAAGTATAAAACTTAATGTATAATTATGGTATTTACAGACTTATTTTATATAAAACAAGTAATTTTATGGCTATCAGTAAATATACTCATTACAGCATGTCATTAATAATTTACATAATATTCAAAATAAAAGCAACAGTATACAGATTACTGAAGATAGCAATTATATTTAATGTAATAGCACAAATGATACGCACGATATCAATGGAAATAAAAGAGATTCCATAAAATGTACATATTATTATATTAAATTATATACAGACATGATTAAAACAATGTTTATCGATATAATTGCTTTAGAAACGTCCTAATCATGTTCGACTTTGATGCCACGTTAATTAAGTCCCATATAATAGGAACTTAAATGTAAACATTACTAGATACATTCGCAAGACTTCGAAGTTTATTCAACTATAAGATATTAATTTATATAAAATAAATAGCTACGATTTCGATCTGCCTTCTCAGTAATCCAATTTTATTATATTTCGACGTAGCATGATAATTCTCATCGTAAAAATGCTAACATTTTAAGAGGGTTTCCTTTCTCGCTGAAGCACAGCGACAGTCACCAATCACGAAACCCGCATATACTGTTACAATGCTTGTTGAGCATCACTTACATTAAATACAATTAAAACAAAATTCTTTAAAATTTATATCCAATGATTTTGATATTAATTAAGGACAGACTTAGTAATACAAAATAACTAAAATAAGAAAGTTCTTATCACATTTTATTGGTAAAAGTAATTATGTATATATTATTATTATACATACTTATTATAATTTGTGATGTCTGCCAAATTTTTAAAACAAAATTTTGTTTACACCAAGACTCACTGGAGACAAAAATAATGATGATCAGTATACACATGTATACACCTTGAAATATACAAATATAATTAAATATATAACAAAGGCAATATGTAAGCTAGCTAACAGAATTTAGTTGAGCCGTAGATCTTTGGAAATCTGAATGTCTTAATTATATAATATATCGATAAACATCTACATGTTACCTTATTTTATTGCAAATTTAACAAAATTATTTAGAAAAATAAGTCGTCATTTTGGCTTCCACTTTCATCTATAATGGAATGGTCTCAAGAATAACCATCGTATTTATAAACATTTATAGAGCTCGCTGGCGTAACTTTATACGGTGTACTTAGAACTGTGTTAACATTGTACGTGTAGTTTTATAAATTATGCTAATTACATAGATGACAATGCAATGCTGTATATTATATTCATGCACATTCATGATTAGTTTCAGATTACTAATTGTAATCTCTTAGAACAGTAAGATAAACTAAATGTTATTGTTTTTAACAAGAACTGTATGATATTTTTTCGAACACTTCACGAGTAATGGCACCGCTACTGAACAATAGTTATGTATCATATCGCTTTATAAAAATTATTTATTAAACTGATCCCTATCTATTAATAACACTACGTTTTAAATTATTTATATAGTTATGTAAAAAAATCTCAACATTAAAACGTTCAAACAATCTATACAGACCGACAATAATTTTATTGCTCGTCACACTACCAAGTCTTAATTACGGCGATTGTTTTAATGAAAGTAACGTATTTTTATGAAACAACTACATTTTACTTATTCGGGTATCAGATAATTATATTCGCTCAATGTTGAATATCTTAAGCTTAGTCTATGCTAGAGCGTCAAGTAGACTAACAAGTTGTTCCCACCGAAGTTTCTCGTGTCGTGCGGATGGACATCATAAAGCTTATCTTACCTCCGCGCCGCCGCGCCCCCGTGTGCTTAGAACTCATGTTTCCTGTCTTAGTATTAAAAATAATCTCACAAACGCAACTTCTGCATCCTCAATATCATATACTAATTACTCGCACTATGCGAAAATTATAGTTATAATTTTAAAAAAGATATATCTTATCATTGATACACTTCAATGTTAATATGAAACGCAATTAGAAAAATAACATATTTAATACCTTTTCAATATTACTAATACCGAATTAATTCGTGCGGACACTGATAGTAGGTGGTATATTAGTATAAAACGAAAGAGAAATATCTAGATCAGAGAAAGAATTTCGCTACTGTTTGCAAATTAACAGACGTGCAATATTTAGAGTTAATATAAATATACTTTAGATACTTTACCTTATTTTAAGATAGGAACACAGTCCTGTATTAAATGAATTATTGTTATATTGCACAGCATTGGAAGCACATACAAGACAATTTGATCGACGTATTGAAAGAACATAAGAATATGAAATATTTCGTTTAGATATCCAATATAACACCTATATCCTCGCACTAACACGACGACGCTTTAAAAGGGACATATCTGAACTCGAAATCCATTTTAATAACAACTTTTCCAAGAAATGGATGGCGAAATCCGTGGTAGTATCTCATAGTCTGACCGGCGCGGCCAGATAAAGCAACAACGACACACTACTGCTAATTAAACGAATCTCATCACTGAATGCTGATAACACTATACAATACTCAAAATGTGAAATAATTTAAGAATTGTAATTGTGACCATAGTAATAGCAATTCAATACGAAATAAATACTTTCAAATCGAATCTAGCTTAATGACTACGAAGCTAAAAGCTAGCAATATAAGAAAAATCACAAGACTACAGAACTTTCTATGTCGGATACGTCTCACATATCAAAAAAATTCACTCGTAAATCTCACAGTTCATCGAGCTTCGAAGCGCATAATCTCCACCACAATAATCAGTATCACTAACCTTTCGCGAAGGTCAATTTAAAGAATGTATAGGTACGCTTAGAATACGTCAACTTAACATAAAACGATATTTATAATAATAATAAATTGTACTCGGCAATAACTACGATACATGAAAATTACAAAACAAGATTGCACTCACGGTACGCGTTTACAAAATGTAACGTCAAAACAGGTGTATATAACGAAGGTTTAGAATATGAACAGTTTACCGCTGCGGCGTGTACGTTATTGCATTGAACCTCCGTCGGCGGACGTGTCGCGGTGTCGCGCAGGTCGGCTGGGCTCGGCCGTCATCGGCTGGGCTCGGCCGTCGTCGGCTACAGTGGGCCGTCGTCGGCTAGGGTCGGTTCACGCGCCGTGCGCCCGCCGCCCGCCCACGCCCACGTCTACGCCCACGCCCGCTCCGGCTCTAAGGCACAGCCGTCATGGCCTATGGAACCTGCAACAAGCCAATACTGCTTAAAAAACGTAATGGTGCAAGTACAAAAGATTGAATGCGTAGTAAAACATTAAACACGCGTATAAAAGTGAAATATAAAAAGGAAATTGTTATGCTCCGTACAACACGGTGGCTGCCAACTATATGTAGGTATTTATTCCCCAACCGCGCAACGCCACTTGAACAATATGGAAAAAATTCCAAAATTTGGCACAGAGTACCTTAAAAAAAAATAGAAAATTTTAAGTAACCCCGGCCTCATTAATCATCTATCCAACACCATCTCATTGAACTATCTATTCTTATCAGTCTAAACACGGTATATCTGCTATAAGTTTCTGAAGAATTAAGCATCCCACAGACTTTTTGATGGTATAGTATCGGATCAGTATAAGGTTTAGTCATCGTCATGCGCTCCGATAGCATTGATCCGATTGTGATGAAACTTGGGTAGAATGTTCCGATTGTGATTATAAAACCGTGTGCGTTACCCCAGCAAGAAAATACCTTATAGGTAAAATTGAGTTTAACGAATGTGCTGTAAATGTGACCCAAAATTAAAAATTTGTGCATGATGTAGTTTTTGAGAAAAAGCAAAAAATAAATCTACTGTAGTAAAGTTCTTCTAACAGAAAGAACCTAAACGAATGATTGGTGAGAGAAGAAAGTACATGAGCAGATAGCTTATATTTGTGCGTAAATGTGCGCAAAAAATAAAATTTGTGCTTCATATTATGATTTTTCTGCTGGAGTAACGTTTTGCAAAAAACCAAAAGCACTGCTAGATTATTGGTTATGCGTCCAAATTCGAATGTCCTCCAAAAAGCTACAGATTCATACATATGATCTATTTGAAGGACCAGTATAATATTAAGCTATTGTCCGAACTGTCGCGTTCATAACGTTTACAGGCAATCGTGTTGTTTTAAATAGTGCGTTATATCCTTAGTTTGACAATATGTACATATATTTATTAAACATTAGTTAGACATTATAATGTGTTCACAGTATACTTATAACTCGCAAGACGAGGATCTGATAGGAAACCGGTTGGCCCGGAACCAATCATACATCTTCCTTCTAGCTGGTTTAACGTGAAAAGGCATTTAAATACTTGATTGGAACGCATCTTAAAAGCGGTAATATTTATTAAATATTTTTGTCGTCTTATTTTCGAATGCAATACAACGAAGCTGCGAGCATAACATCGATAAAGGACAATGTTCTGCGTTGATACTTAGCCTCGGAATCAACAACAATGGAAATATAATATAATTATTGTGAATTCTACATTAATTACTAATTCTCTGCATTAAATGCAGCGGACAAACTTGGAAATTGCATTATTACAAGACATGTGTCAGATTATGAGCTTATGGTCGACAAGATAATGTTAAACATTTTCAATGATCTGGAAGATATTATGTTTTTTTAGAGATAGGTATCGAAAGCTACCAATATAAAAATAGTAATGTATAGACAAGACTCGTCGCAACTCAATTTTTTATTTAACTTATCTTTCAACGGAAATCTGATTTAATTAAATATTGTAATTTATTATTGCTGTATAAAAATTGTCGTATTTATTTATGATTGATTAAATTAAAATATTAAACAGAAAAAAACTTTTAAATACGTAGAAATAAATCGTGTGATAATAAAATATGGATTAAGTTGAAGTTGCTCATGGTCGGGGAGATTTCATATATTGGCGCAAAACTCTCCGTGTATGCATTGAAATACCTATGTTACACTGATTTCAATGTATTATCTGCAGAAATAATAAAATATATCCAACATGGCTGTATTGGCTTATAAGGGCTTTACCCTTAATCTTCTTTTTATAGAGAGTAATCAAACAAACAAACAAAAAAAAGCAAATGGACGGCATGGCATGCCATGACTGTATTGGCTATAAGGACTTTACCCTTAGTCTTCTCTTTATAGCGTATTCAACGAAAAAAAAACAAATGGACGGCATGGCATGCCCATCTTTTCATAACTGAACATTAGAAATGTTCAGCACAGTATATCTCTTTCTCTCAATATGTACTTGTAGGAAAAAGATAGCAAGAATTAGAGCTGTAAAACAACAAAAAAGATAGCTTTTATAGAAACTACCAGTATATTATTACGTTCATTATGGTCGAAAATTAAATACATCTTTTCTAAACGTCAAATTATATGTTATATTGGTGTATTATATTTTCTCCATGTGGTTGATTTACAATTGTACAATATAGTTAATAAAATTAAATGAAAGCCTTCCCGATGTCTTCATATTGAGAAAACGAGATGCACAAATTTAGTTTTAGTATGCCTAATTCTGAAGACACACTCTAACTCTAAATTTAAGTACAGTATATATCTTTCTCGCATTATGTAATAGGAAAAAGATAGCAAGAATTCGTTTAGAGCTGTCAACTAAATTTAGGCAGATTTCAAAGGAACCATAGATAACTTTAGACGGAATGTACGGAGGTATCTTCTAAACACTGCATATTATCATGTTCAATAAGGTCGAATATTTAACACACTTCTTCTTCTTCTTCTTTATTTAAGGGCTCTCGTTATTACGAATTTTGCCAATGTCAAGTAAAATTAATCTGCAAATAACTTGCGGCAACGTTGTACGGTGATTGGGCAAGACGAATTCGTTTTCCGAAGAAAACGTGGACGCTGGCCCAATAAAACAAAATGGATGCTGTCAGATGGCTGTGGATGCGCACAACCTGTCGATTTCACAGTCAGCCGACAACAACCTATTTAACACACGATTCTAAATGACAAATCATATGACAGCCATCCTTTTCGTATTCATATTTAGAGAAGAGATGCACTGAACTTAAATTTACACTTAGCATGTGTTCTCCAGAATTAGGGCCATTGTATTCTACGAAATTAGGGTCAATACCCGAGACATTTGAAGTAGAAATTGCAGTATACCTGTCTCTTTCTAAAAAAATGTACGCTGACAAGCACTATGACGTTAAACTCTATATCGGATCTCCTTGTCTTGCATGCAACTTTAAGTAGTATAGAGACGGGTATTTATCGTTTTCTTATTATTCTTTCAGTATTCATTTTGAAACCTATTTCCCATTGTCTTGGCATGGATGAGACATTTTTTTTACAAATGCGGATTCGAGCCCGTTGCGCAGAATATAAATAATGTTTACCTGGTGAGGTGCTTGCTGTCCTCGTGCACCGCCATCTCAGAGCTCTTGAACTCGTTGAGCTCTCGTCGTATGGCGGCCTTGTCGCGCGGCGTCAGTCGCGTCCATGGCTTATCCGCGCGGCGGTCGTAGTCGTGCGCCTGCGCATATAAACACATATCTTTCACATTTTTACTGAAAAGCTTCTTGAATATCAGGCGTAGGTTTGATATTTTAAATATTGGACCAACGGATTAACGGATGAGCTCGAGATTATAAAACTTTGATTAACATATACCGGTATCGACCATGGCTAAAGTTGCTTTTTTCTATAGGTAATTGAAGCCAGAGCTCTAAATTCGTATCTCTTTGTATGCGCAAATGTCAAATTGAGCACTCGTTAAAATTTACACGGCACATATTTAAGTGCCATTTCAGCAGTACTCGGCCGCAGGGGTGGCACGCCGAGCACTCGACCCGCTTTATGATAACCGTTGCATATATTACATTGACTCCACTCCAACTCAACTCACAGTAAAGCATTGATAATGTGAGCTTACTTACGGTGGAATTTTCAACAGTTAATTTAAAAAAAGTGCACAACGCCAGGACCACTTAGACGTTGACATCGGATAGTTGAGAAAACCATGTCGACGTAGAGTTCCCCTTCTTGACGACATGTTTTACACTGGTGACCGTCGCGGGTTGATCGCTCAGCCGGTGACTCTTTGAGCCTTAACCGAAAGTTGAAGTTGGATTGGTGTAGAATTGGCGTAATGTGCGTCGAAGATCTTTATTTGGTTGCGATTATTTGCGCGGTGATTCCCCAGTCGGTTGTTCCAAATTCGAGTGAAAAATACCACTATCCCCACTTTTCTTAGAGAAACGGGAGCTCGGTGGCGTAGTGGTTTCATATTTCTGGTTTCGATTACGCAAAGAAAGCAACTTTCGCAATGGTCGATCCCGGGATGGGTCAAACCAACATTTTAAATCTCGTGCTTGTCTGTGCTTAGCCCGCATTGATCCAACGTGGTGGTGTTATGGCCCTAACTTCTCATGTTTCTCCCATATAAGAAGTCCTGTGCCCGGCGGTAGGACGAATATAGGGTGATAATGAATTCACACTTACAATATTATCGGGGATTAGGTATATTGTCAATCATTTAAATAAGATTACTATTGAATTATCGGTTTAAAAAAACTATACACAATTAATTAAATCGAGTCAGAAAATCTTTTAGCATAAAAAAATATGGACGAGTTAATACCACAGTGAAGAAGCAAAGCTATATATTTCAATTCCAAAATAATAGTGGAGAATCATAATAAATGTGTCGCACCTGTGTAACCTCTATGTAATCGCTGAACCTAATGATCTTCTTTTCCTTGAGTTCATCTACAGTGGGCCGAAAACTAAGCTTACGTAGAAGATATCTCTTCTTTTCTTCTTTTTGTTTCTTTTCTTCGGCGGGGGATTGACCTGAAATATTAAATAATTGTAAATTAGTCCGGGATGACTAAAAGACGATAAAAAAATTATATTATAAACAGTTAGCAACATTAAAAGTTACCAGATTTGAGATTCATCAAATGTTCAAGCGGTTTTAGCTATTGACGTTGAACTATCAAAAACATTGTAATCGCGAAATCCGTCATCTCACGAAATCACTGAAGACGACGTAATGTCGAAAATGGCCCTAAGAGTTTGGTGGGAGGCTTCGAGATTATTTTTTATGATCACTTTATATCTAAAGTCACAAAAAGATCATCTTCCGCGATTATCGAAGGATAATATTAAATATAAGTTTTACATGAATTGCGGATTTTGATATAGAGAAATTGTAAATTACACATAACTTACTCTTCAATATGTTCCTCTCGACTAGTTCCTCGGCAGTAGGCCGCATCGACAGCCGACGGATCAGCCGCGCGCCGATAGCTTCCCAGGACTCTTGTCTCTCGTGTTCGCTCTGTACCACTAAAATGTTCCTGCGAACCAACACACGGACAGTTTGATCACCAAACTCTATTATGATGTAACATTCCCGCAGACTGATAACTACTAACAATATTTATTCACTGCCCTTGCGCGTGCGCACTGGCAACTGTCCGGTAATATAAATTTTGCCAATGCTTACACGATGCCGAAAATGTTTTAATAATCCTCGATTAACACATTCTCTTGGCTATAACCCAAGTCCCGTATAGGAGCTCATCTTAATAAAAAAAATACGAAAAAGTTAATTATCGCTTTCTCTATCGTATTGCACGAGCAACTTGCATCAAATGTAATTCGCATGAAAGTACGAGACTTAAAAATATGTTTAACTAGTCAATGGCGATAATTATAAGTCTGGTTACAATGCCAGTGCCAAGAACTGGCTCTCAGAATCAGGAAGAACGAAACATCGATAACAATGACTTTGCCCGACGATGCAAACAAAAATAACACTCCCAGGCGTGCATAGTCGCTAGGCACAACTTTCGAGCGCAGATTATGTATTTGGGAAGCATGTATGTATAAAAACTTGTGTTTACTAACACATACCCAAAAATATATTTCATATTTATCAACATTCACAAAAAATGGCAGCACGCACTTGTCGGCAGTGTTTCAAGCCGTGTTGACACACTCGCTATATTCTATTACTGAGTCATCCAATTGCTCATGTATAGAAGGCTACTTTTGGTGTACTCGGTCATACTGAGAATTATTTCGGCACTTCCAATGAGAGCTAATAATATCAATAAATGCGCCTACTCATTGACGCTCATTCTAGCGAGTAGCGACCCAGTTTGTGAAAAATAAAGTTATTTACGGTTTGATATAAATATTGCAGATTCAGTATGTTTCCCAAACGTCATTGTGACGTCTATTCTACACACTATCAAGTAACGGCAGTATAACGTATGATGATAAAATTATGAATAACGTAGTCTTCTTTTGATTTTCAGTCATAGAGCGATATTTCAAAATTGTGTATGAGTAATTAGATAATGTTGAATGATAGTGGGATTGATGTCAGGTACTTATTTCTTAAAATACGGTAACTATTCGTTAAAATCTTTAGAAATAACCGTTTTATTCGTTAATATAAAACCTGAAATGGTTAACAAGCTCAGATAATTTATGATTGCATCATCAACAGTAATTTGCCAATACTATGATTTAAGTCTGTTGTTTGTAGGTAACTAATGTATAATCAATAGGGTAATTGACACATACACATTGATACATTAGTTTATTTTTTTATGTAAATAATTTATATTAGATAGGAACATAAGAACTAAAACCTGACGTCACATCTCTGTTCCGCTCTATAGTTCTGGATAAGCATTTATATTATGGGATGATGTATTCCTTTGGTGGCTAAGCGCCTATGATACGGAATGATATTATGGATTTGCTAACGTGTTACCAACGCAACGAGTTACGAACATCACTGATACGCGAAGTGTTAGACATTATTAGAGTGGTGTTTATAATAGGGGATTAAATTCATAATGCCTTCATTTCCAACCTTAAAGAATTTTTGGCTGCTGATTACGTATAAAAAGGACATGTTTCATTTTCGGCTATGAACATGAACAGTACATTAAAAAATGACAAAAAATGATTAGAACCACTACAAATTATTTTGCGTGCCGTTAAACCACGTACAAAAATATTTTAAAGCATCCATAAAAAAACAAATATAGGAGGCCATATTAAGACAGGTAACGTTCGGAAAAACGTTCGTTTTTATTCTAGGAATATGGAATCATGGACTTAGTAGTCTTATGGACAGATCAATAAAGTTTTTTGCTTTCTTCTGTATTTTGAGTGGTACCTACCTATAAATAATTATAGAAGTTTGACGTTATAGTGCTACCATTATATTGATAATTATTAAACTGTCACTTATAATCAGATTTGTACGGTAAAACTACAAAAAAATAATGAAAATGAATTGAAAAATAACTTTAATAAAAGTTTTATTTTCATTTCCCTAACTTAAAAACACTGTACATACTCATAGCGGGGACGCCATATAAACCTGAAACATCTCTTTTTCAAAACCAAGTATTTTGATGTCCTAGAACGTGCTCGTAAATAGACATTGAGATAACGATAAGACTCTTCACGCAAATGCAGTGGCCATAATAGATAAACCCCTGAAGCGATAGTGTAACCGTGATAGAAGCACTAACTTATTATTATATTATAACAATCTTATCCATAAAGTTTTTTTTATACAGCAAGGGTGGCAAACGAGCTCACGGCCCGCCTGACAGTATGCGGTTACCGTAGCCTATAGACGCACAATAACCTGGCCGAATAGTCAGTAGCCCTAGCTACGGGCAGGGGTCCCGGCCGGGGCAGATCTTTGTGTGATACCCGGTAACAAAAAAATCGGGTATCAGTATTAACGGTATCCAAATTCAGTGACTAATAAAGATATCTAAAATTTACAATAGCGGTTGCACGCAACTGATGTATCAAAATTTCTAATGGGTACCTTAAACATTAGGTATCAGTATTTAATTGGATACCTATCGCACAAGCTGGAAACGTAAAAACCGTTTTAAAATACGGGTATCCGACCTATAAATTTAAGTACAGTTATTACGAGTACCCTTTAAACTATGGTATCCTTTGAATGAATGGATTAGTTGATACCTAAATTTTCGGGGGCGGAAACGATCGGGTACCGAAAAAATTACCGTTCAAAACCCTTTCATCGGATACCGTTACAGTCCCTAGTGATAACCACAAATATTCGTTCTTGGGTCATGCTTATTTATATATTTACTTCTAATATTCTAAAAAAATAAGTATAATATTAAATATGTTCCGTTATGTAGTATCCATAACACTAGCTCGTAAGCCGGGACTCGACCGCGAAATGAGCGAGGTCATTAATGAGTCCGCTTAACTCGTAACGATTTTCGTAGTTCAGTGCTCCTCCCACACCCCGCGCGCGCACATCGCTCGCAGATGCATTAGATATTAACACCGCTAGCAGCTACTTTTTGTTCGAGCTTCACGCATTACTATCATGTTAACTATTAAGTACCTACTCCAAAAATTCGGCTGGCTCACCTTTCTTTCATTTCGTTCATTTCGCAGTCGAGCTTGGGCTTTAATAATGCTTTTTTATACAACTAGATGGCAAACAAGCTGACGGCCCACCTGGTGGTAACAAGGAAAAATCACTTTATATTGCAGGTCATCTTGAGGCCTAAGATGAAATGCCGTCCATGACCAGTAATTACACTGGCTACTTTTCTCTTCAATCCCAAACACAGCGAACTGTTTCACGGCTGAAATAGGAAAGCCCGTACAGCCCCCTAGTCAATGTTTACTTTGGACTTGATAATAGGTGTGTTGGTAATGAATATTAAATGAATTACCTGTTGATGAGCTCCTGCCTGTCCGGGCGCAAAGCCAGCTTTATGTTGAGGCTCTCCTTGCGCGCGAGCTTAGCGGCGACCCGCTCGGACTCGTTCGCGTAGTCCTCGCGGTGCTCACCCTCCCACGGCCGCGCGTTCTCCTTGTTCTCGACCGCATTGCCCACACGCACGGGACGACTGCTACTCGCCACAAAATGGACATCATTGAAAAACACTTATACACAGAGATCGCAAAAAAAATTATAGCCTACAATAAGGTGGGTTAAGCATAAGAATAATGAATGCTACTTGTAACGAAATCTTACACTCATTAGGAGCTAAAATATCATACAAATCTTTACTTTTGGTTCCACCACCTTCTGGCTATAGATACACGGAAATTTTAGACAAGGATGTATGGGAGTAGACCCGATATTTATTTATTTTCTTAAAAAGTATATTTATTTTCTTAAACAACTTTTTCAAATCTGCCCAGTATGTAATTAGAAAATTAGAATAATTCTCACGGCGGCAGGCGCACGCGATAGAAATATACCGTAGATATTGACTTTTTTTAAATTTCTTGAAATCTTACAGTATGCATCATTACTCTCATGGTTTAAGCATGCCACAGAACTTTTAGTGACGTAGGTGTAACAACTATGATTTATGAAGTGAGAGTTCCCTCACTGTCAGGCCTCTTCTCAATAACGTATCTATCTTTCATTCTTGACAACAAGATAAAGGAGCTTACAAATCTATTATAATCTATTTAATGCAGTTTTCTTGATAAGATAGCCCACCGATAAGTAGATACATTATTGAGTTCTACAGAACGGATAGCTGAGAAACAATCACTTATGCATCCAAAACATTGTAGATGATACCATGCCAGTAACTGAAAATGATGTAGTGATTTTTAAATTGTGCAATAGGTTAATATTTTTTTTATTTTGTTGCACATTATAAATTATTAATTAATATGTTTAATAGGCAAACGTGGTGGTTTTACGACTCTGCGTGTATTTCTTATTAGGAAAACCTGTTGTTTTACCACGATTTCTTTAATTTAGGACCTAATTTTTGCCTAATTTTGAAATTAGTACCTAATAACAATACGAATAGACTTCAATGTTTTAGTCCACTTCAAATTTTAATTTCCACAGCATTTTGAGCTATTTCAGAAGGACTACATATCAACGACTACATTACTAATTACTTTTTTACATTAGAAACTATGACATCATAACATTACTTTAGCATACACAGAAATAAGCATTTTGGTCATTTTGGTTATAGACCAGCAAATAAAAATATGGTACTTCACGCAATTTCTTAAATAGTTGGATTTATGACCAACAAACAAAAGATAAAATTCATTTTTTTAGTAACATAAAATTAAATCAAAGTAAAACATAAAACATTATTCATCCAAATATTTGATTAAAAAATACATTTACATGCAACATAACAATAAGTTAAAATGAAACCAATATTCAACATTGAATTACTTGAAACATACAATCAGTAACAGTTTACATACGATAAGGCTGGGAGACTCAAAATACAGGTTGAATAATAATGTAGAAGTGATTGAAGTTGGACCATTCAGTTTGCTATGATAATTGAAGTGGTTTGTAATAGTGAGAAGCATCACACTCGTGTGTTAGTTAGTTACTATTTTGGCATACGAGTGGATAGACATCGATAGTTAATACTCAAGACAGATGATAGTTGGAAGCGTGCAATGCACGATGCATGGTCTAAGGCGAAGCGGGCCGTCTGTCGGGAGGCCTGTCGTGACGTGAACGACAACACTGCGGAACGGTTGGGACAGTTACCATATGCGAATCCTCGGTTTAGGCGGCGGCCGCCTGCAGCCGGCACATTATGGAAATAAACGAATAACTTCACAACAATTCCCACAACCAAGTACACAAATATTTGGTTACAGTTCATTTGGCATCATTATAATTTGTACAAATACCGTCTATCTAATACGTATGTACAGTAGATTTATGTAGATTTTCTATTATATTCTTGCTACATATCAGAGACTTTGTATTACTACAAAGTATTTAAGTTCAATCATGGCTCTGATTCTGCTGTGCACCGACTCAAATTAAATTTGAATTCAGTTCCACTCTTTCATTATAATCTGATCAGAAAAGGGCAGATGGCAGGCTGTCGTCATTAGAAGTTTGCAAAAGCCGATTAATATAAGTCAAAAGTGTATGTATCCACTAAGTAACTTACTTACTTAAGGGATAGAATTAATTTTAGATTCTAAAAGTAATTCTATCCCTTTCTTAACGAATGAGAATAAAAGAGAGACAATAACTTAAGTTTTGGTTTTAGGGAATGACAGCAGAATCGACACCAACCGACCTCTAACGTGTAATAAATTGGACACAGAAAAACATCACTTTTGTGAATATAATTTTTAGTAACAAATACACACAGCGAAGGAACAATAGCAAAACTTTGTTCCAAGCAATTTGGAATTGCATCGACTTTATTATTTGTCTATCAACAGCCTAACAAAACATATTAAGCAAGAAATATCTCAATAGTGAATAATCAATCAGCACAGAAACTTTGCAAAAGTTTAAAAATAAAGTATCGTATTGTCTTATAGTTTCGCGAGCTCTACACATTTGAAATAAAACCAATTTCACTCGCGTTTAATTAGATGTTAAATTATTATTATACACCCGATGGTTTGATTACTTTACAGCGATCGTGGTCACGGGAAGACTGAAGATGTCAATTGTCTTTGATATTCTGTTTTAAGTTAACTACCGTCACTTTGTATTGTATCAGGTAAATTGGTTTTATTTCAATTAAAGTATCGTGTTCGTTCAGTCAGTGTGATCAGTAGATACTCAAATATACATATACGGTATACGGTACTTTAAATGTAGTTTGCACTGTCGAGGAATTTAATTGCTTAGCAAGTTAAGTTAAAGATTGTTTGATTTGTCGTATTATAAAGGCCGACAGACATTGTTGTTTCCATCTACCTACTAACAAAAGATCAAGGAACTTATTACAGTTGCAGTATATAGACTTCATAATAATATATTTAGCAGCAAATACTGCTAACGAATGTACATATTTGTCAATCTTTGCCTGAGTATTGTGCACTGCACTCACTTGAAGCTAGCATGGTGGTGGTCCTGTCGCGGTGCAAGGGGGGTGGTGAGGGGGGTGGCGGCAGGCGAGGCGGAGGGGGCGGGCCGCTTCTTGAGCGCGGACTTGAGCGGCACGGCGTTGAAGATTGGCTCCTTTGGCGGGATCTCCTCTACACGAGACGTGTCCGCCATTGTTAAGGGCTCCACGTCGTCTTCATCGTGGTCATCCTCCTCTTCGGCTGTGGCGAGTTGGACAATATTATCATTAAGTTAATTAATTAAAAATTTATACTTAAATAATAAAACAAATAACTTTAATTATATTAGCATCCCAAAATACTCTATGTGGACATTAGCAACATCGGGCGATTTCTTTAACTAAACACATTAGGGGCCTACTGTATGGTCGAAAGCGAAGTTTTGAGTCTGTTTAAAACTTTAAGTGTAAAAAATCTAAGACAAATATTTTTTCTAATCTAGTCCTTATCTTCTTTAAATGTCTCGAACAGTTATTATTATCACATTTTTAATGTTTTTGATGCGATTAAACGCCTACTTTATTGTAACAATTACAAATAAAAAAAAGAAAACGATGAAAAAATATATGCTTCAGACGGGATTCGAACCCGCATCTCCTGATGTCCGGCCAGACGCGATTATCACTACGCCACCGGAGCACTAGGTATAACCTACTAATTTCTTCACCGCTTTCTATCCTTCTTAATTTTTTAAAGAAACGTTTATCTCACCACGCATTGAGGTTAGTTATAATAAAATTTAAGAAAAAAATCTGTAAAATTAAATTATTGTTTATGCTTATAAGATTATCGGGGTGGTGCAGCTGTCAATATATCAGTCATTTTTCGGCAGAGCTAGTCTAAGCTTCCGGTTGTTTACTGAATCATAATGGTATTTCATGCTGTAATACTGTAATGCAATAATGGCGACCAATAATATAGGTATACGCCATTGTGGATCGTATACTCACAGTCAGACTGAGAATGTTGCATGACGGCGTGCTGGTGGTGGCGCGTGGGGCTGGGCGAGCTGAACATGGGCGGCGGCGGGATGGGTCCGATTTCCGACACCGCTATCGGCGGCTCCGGTAGCTCCGAGAGCACCAGCGGCTCTTCGCCGCCGTCGACACAAGATGCCCCGTAACCACCTACTGATAAGACATTGAAGAAAGCGTAGAATCAAAGACAAGTTAGTATTTTATGCGATAAAGATTGGAAACGAGCGGTTAACTTTGCCTTTAGTAGTGTTTTAAAATCAAGATTTATCACTCATAATTTGCTACACACAACTCTGTGAAAAATATTTTCATGCGTAGCACAGACATCACAAGAGACAACGAGGTGGGATTACAAAAATTTACCGATCCTTATTTTTGTGTCAAACTTAGACACAGTTTTAGTTTTATACAGAAGTGAAATTTGGAAAAGTAACTTACCCACATCCCCTTGATAGCATATTCGCCGCGGAAATTTTCCCGCTGCTGTTAAGGAGTTAGGTCGCTCAGGCCTCATCAGCTCCCCACCGTTTTCCAATTTGTCTTTCTTTGGTTCTGTAAAAAAAACAAGTCTTTATATGAACGCCCATTGATTATACATTTATGTACACGACTTATACTTATACATTTACTAGGTGGTAGGCCCGTATGTATTAGGGTCGTCTGGGTAGGTACCACCGTCTTTCTTATTTCAGTCGTGAAACAGTTCGCTGTGTTTCGGATTGAAGGGAAAGGTATCCAGTGCAATTACTGGGCATGGACGGCATTTTATCTTAGGCCCCAGGATGACAACGCACCTGCAATATCAAGTGATTTTTCCTTGTTATTGCAGGTGTCTATAGGCGGCGGTAACCGCTTACCATCAGGTGGTCCGTCAGCTTGTTTGTCATCTAGTAATATATAAAAAAAAACATATATTACTACGGAGTGAATTAAATAATAAGTAAGTATATTTTAAGATATTTTTTTATACTGCAATGTTGCCAAATTACAAAAATATTGCATAACATTTAAGGTACAGAGAAGTTTGTTTACGTGAGTAAAATTCAATTGCTGGAAAAAAATAATAATGGATAAATAGTCTTAATTTAAAAATCACAAAGTATTTTAAAACCAAACAAATAAGCAAATTAAATTTGAAATGGCTTACATATTACAGTCCCACAGGTATGATCTATAGGTATTACTTGTAATTTTTCGTATTCTATCCAATGTCAATTTGATTTTAATACGAAAAACATTGAATTTATCAAAATAATAATGTTTAAGGTCATTTAATCAGATTTGATAATCATGTTTCGATATCAGTAGATTTGGAGAAATAAAACTGGAGATAAACAGCCAATTTTAGACTGTGAAATGGATAAATAGTGAGCTTAATTGTGTTAACATACGCTAATTACAAATTTAAGTGCCATGCTTCTTGATCTCTCTGCAAGAGAGCAAAAAGAACTGCTGTCAATTGTCTTATAAGTTATTTGACATTTAAAAAGAGTGTTAAATTTTTATGAAAATTGAACTGAAATTGAAATTGTAACTTATTTTGTGCTATTAAAGATTAAATAAATAAATAAAATTGTAGATTTTACGAAGCACCTTTTAAGTAGTAGTTTTAATTTTTTTTTAATCTTTTTCCTATAGACACACACTGAGAGACCGAAATATACTCTATTTTAACATAAAATATATATGCGTGCGTCTTCCGAATCGGGCTTAATGTGAACGTAGATGCTATGTGTAGTAGAAGCTATTTTTTATGTGACTGACTGATTTATCAATCCTCAGTCTCCAATTATCCAGAAAATAACAGCCTACTGTCATCCATAGAAATTCTCTCAAAATATTAAATTATTCGCTGGATATCTGAGGATACAAAAGACTGTTTGCTAAGTATGAAAAGACATTCGTTTCGTAAATATAACAAAAATGAATCTACGTATGTTATTTGAGATGTACAGTCGACAGCACATCAAGCGCAACAGATTGACCTTGAGGCCCCTCTTATTCCGTTCGTAATAGAGACGGCTTTCGTCGTTCAACTGTTACACTTGATGTGCTGTCGACCGTACCTAATTGTGCGCGAGGATGCGTCAATACTCCATGGGCGGCCAAGGCCGTAGCTGAATAGTGAATGGGAGCGCGTGCCGCGCGGGCGTCTCTCGTCGATTCTATTATTAGCCTGATTGCGGTACTGTACTAGGTGTTGTATTTGACACACACAGTAAACAAGAACACGCTCGTAAAGTCGTAACTCACACAACTATAAGTCTACAACCTGTTGTCGCCATTCCTTTTCCACGCGACTCATGTTGACAAACTGGATATGTATCAGTGATGAGCGAAGACTAACTATCTACTATAGGTACCCTATTAAATTGTTTTTAGGGGGGACAAAATGCATAAGACCCACTTGATTATCAAGCGCGTGTTTAAGTCAAGTTTACAAACGCTCTTCAGTTAAAAAGTTTTCAATACTCCCTAAGAAAGCGCTTCTCAGCTTTCTTGCGATATGAAAGCTCACTCAAATAATATTTATCCAGGGAATCATTTTAACAATCTTTATGTTAATCTATAGAAGGTCTATCCAAATATACGTTTATTCCTTGTATGAATAATATCTAAAAATTTAAAATTCAGCCCTTGGTCATATTTTTCATTATACTAAGTATATTATGTAATTAATTTATTGATAAAATTATATTGCTTTCAGTACTGTATACTAAAATGTAAGTTCACGTTACGATCTTCTATATCAATAAGGTATATCGTACCGTGATGGTATAGTTAATAGTAGTACTCCACCAGCCTGACAGTACTTTTGCCTTGCCTGGAAATTAGCGCTGTGGACTGTGCCTCCAATCTCCCGTCAAATTATCTACAACATTTAGTATTTATTTCTAGTTCTATCATATTAAAAATTATTACAAAGAATTTTGTTAAATATATCCATTATTAAAAAACAACCTATTTACATTTTTATGTCAATAATAAAACACATCAACCTTGATGTTAGGTCAACAATCAACATAATTTTATGAAATATCTAATGAAGCAAAGCAAACGAGGTCGTGTAAATAAAATACACTAATATTTGCACTTAGCTTTTATTCCTCATCTTACAGAGTGTTCATTAGAGAGCATGTCAAAAACACCTACAAGGCAGAATGGCATAAAATACCGGGATAAAAACCTTTCATATCCATTCTAGGACAGGACAGAGTAAATACGTCTATGAGAATGGTATAAAGCAAGCTCGCTTCTTAATTGGGGCGCTAATGGAGCATTTTGTCACTAACCACAAGCTACACAAAATGAAATTGCTCCCCAACACAACTCTTGTGCCAGAGTGAGTGCCAGAAATCAATAACAAACCTCTAGTATTCGTGTGATGCTCTGGCTAGAACCTGAATTCAACTTCTGGAAGTGGCATATTCAAAGTCAGAAGACTACAGACTCTTTCCAGCCAGAGATATAGTAAGGCTTATGGCATCTATACTCTGGACGCAAGAGTAAAAAGCAGCGGAAGCACAAAAACCCATTTAATTACGTAGGTAACATTTTTACTTTTCAAGCAAGTAACATTTTTTTCCTTTATTTACATATTTCTTTATTTACACCAAATTATTTTCACACAACGATAAGTATTCCGTTTCGAAACCATTAAGTCCTGAACGTTGGCGTGATCACATGAAGTAATCTTGAAAGCAATATAGTTCCAATAGCACCTGGCAGCGCCGGCTCCGCAATTTTCATGACCCACTAAGCCTTCATTGCTTCAAATAAAATTGCAACACAAAGTAGATAGATAGGTAAATTGGACGAGTCACATTCATTTATAGTGCATCTACGATTTTTGTTTCTTTCTAAAATTATAACTATTTGGTAGGACAATATAACATACTAGTTGATCCTGGATTAATAAATGATTCAATTCAGAAATCAGAAAATCTTTCCCTCGACAACTAATATATGTTTTTTCAATAAACGAAGGACAATTCATTCATGAAATTACATCATTGTAAAAACCGACTTCAAAAAACTGAAAAGGATAAAATAATTAAATTTAAGTAGGTACTCATCCCCTAGAAACATATTTTTTGGAGTCGTTGCTTTACTTTCTATTGTTTCTGGAAACAACTTAGCACCAACTCCAAAAAATATGTGTCTATATAGGGGATGAGTACCTACTTAAATTTAATTATTTTATCCTTTTCAGTTTTTTGAAGACGGTTTTGAATTTTGTTTAATTTTTTTTTTCAAAATATTTAGTGATAACTTTCTAAGGTCGAAGCTAGATGGGTGACCGTCAACTTATATTGTTTCCTACTATCGTATCGTTTCACTAAAAAGTCATAGGAAAGCAAAAATTTACAATTTCGCATACGTAGACGACTTAATGACTTCAGATTTTTTTTATTTAAAACCAAAGTACGTACCCGACTGATTTTAAAATTTTTTTTTTTTGAGACCTAATGTTAACTATTCCGCATCGAACAAAAAAAGAATCACGTAAATCGGATCATTAATCTCGGCGTAAACTGTGTACAAACATAGAAAAAAAAGAGCATAACTTCATCTAAGCTAAGAGCTACTACCAATTCCTTTAGTTATGTTAAAAAACATTATTCTCATAAGTTTGTCCGGACAGACTGTTGATACAGTTAATCATAACCGTAATTGAGGAGTTCTGGTCCCTGCGAGGATTATTTAACTGGCGGGCTGTTGTCGGTGCGTCTCTGGTTGTGCGCTCGCGCCCCGCGGGCGGCGGGATGAACGGCTGCGCTTCAGACGACCCAGGGTCAGATCGATTGGAACCGTCCTTGGCCAAACCCGATACGAGTAGTCACGCTGCAGTCTTACGTAATAATCATCTCTAGTCTCGACACGTGCCTGTTTTACCCACCACGTTTTAATTTCAGTACCTTTTGTTGCATTATCTATAATTTCCGTAGATATTAATCAAATGTTCATGTTTAATCTGTTTTCCGGATTATTCGACAGCTTTACCAGATAGGTTAAAAAAACAAAATAATATAGAAAACAATTATATCCGGGGGCGGGAACCAAACCCGCAGCTTTTCACAATCCGTGTACCGGCTGAATATTTTTAAAACATTTATTTTAATGTTAAAAAATATTCAATAAAATGCTAACATACATGTTTGTGGAAAGTAATAGCGGCTATCAGAATTTTTATTACAAAATGTAAACAGTGGTTTACAACGATTATTATAAGTACTTTAAACTTTCTTAAAACGTCAACAGCTTCGCAGTTGACGGTTATGAGAGGGCTATGGAAATGTGGTGATGTAATCACTGAGTTATGCCAATAGCGTGAAGGATAGAACAGTAATAGCAACACGCAATGTCAAGAGTACTCACGAGAGATAGACACGCGCTTGCTTATGATATGAGCGCGCATTCACGTAAACGCAGACACGTCCAAACCACAAGCTCGTTAAAAATACATTTAGGACTACACAAGTGAAAACATTTACACTGACGACGTCTTAGGTATTTGGCCCGTTTGCTCGTTCTAAACGAATACTCTAATTCGGAATTTTGGATGTTTACTCTCTCACATCAATATTAGAGAGAGTACTTCCTTAAACATGGAAAAAAATAGATAGAAGTAAAAGTTCTTTCTCTACAAGTCGTTTTTTTAAATTACGCACAATGGTATCATATCAATTACTATAAGTTTTTTGTCGTATTAAATATATATTTTTTGTCGTGTATTAATTTTAACTCTCTAACATCAATATTAGAGAGAGTACTTCCTTAAACATGGAAAAAAGTATAAGTATAAGTTCTTTCTCTACAAGGCGTTTTTTTTTAATTACGCACAATGTTATCATATCAATTACTATAAGTTTTTGTCTTATTAAATATATATTTTTTGTCGTGTATTAATTTGGTAGATAAGGTAGAGAACTAAGACAATAACAGTTTTGTGCCGAAATGTCTTTATTGTTAAAAAAAGAAAATTTTTGAAAATCTAAAAGCGTAGACACCATTTACAATTTATATCGTGTCTTTGAGTATAAAGCAAAAATCTTAGGTAAGTTAAATGGAAAGAGGACAATAAAATTTGTAAAATTATCAAAGTGGGTCGCATAATATTGGATTGTGTGGAATTCACCGAGTCGAGCGAGAGATGCCAGAGACAGTGATGAGTGTTTGGTGGGCGTCTGACGACGGGCGGCAATAATAATGCTTTTTAAATACGAAACAAAAATAAAAAAGCTTCTCGCTCCACTGACGGGGAAAATTGTTACTTCGTTTCTTTTCATATCGGAAAAACTGCATTTGTGGCATTAATGAAAAATGTTGCAAATGCGAGATTAAGGAAACTATAGGTCTATTATGAATAATTAATTACACACTAGCCTTAAATAAGTTGTATGACCGTTTGTTTCTAATTAAATAAAATAAATAAAAATAAAAATATTCATTTTCAGAGCTTTCGATGCAGGCGATGCGTAAACGGCTAACTTAACGCAAAAATCATTTACGCCAGAATTATTTTTCTCTAAAGTTTTAAAAAGGTCCGCGACAGCATATGTCTATCACTTAAGGTTGACTCACTAAAACCTTTTTTTGGTAATCAAATTTATTCTAAAACAATGTATTATCTGCGAAGGGGTTTTTATAAACATTCCCTAACATAATAAATACATTTTTCATCACAAGTACTTTTAAAGAAAACTGTTCTTGACATCATTTGATTTCAATGAATATTTTAAGAGATATCATAGTTTTAAATAACTCCGCAACAAAATAATGATCAAGTACCTACCACGCACTCTATGATATCCAAGGCGGGCGGGCGCACATGTTATTTATTATGTTAATACATGGTAAGTTTGAAATGTAAAACTGACAAACACTTAACGAATGACTTTTCGCTCGCCAGTATAAAGCCAGATGAAATACAAATGGCAACTGTCATTGTAAACATTTGGCCTACTAAGACTCATTATATTTCAGCTTCTTTTTATTCTTTTAACGAAAAACTTGAGAGAGGTAAGTAGGACACAGTGGATCACTCAAATGAGCGCCCCACTGGGTTAGCACAAAACAGTGTAGCACCTCCACCTTACAAATAACACTACTTTGTAGTAATGCGGTGTAGCTAAATAACACTACTTTGTAGTAATGCGTTCCTACGCTTTCTCCTGATTTTTTTGTAGAGTAGGCAGCGCGTGAATAGCTGAATAGTGCCCAAAGCTATGAGGCTACCGTAACTGCTAACCATCCGAAAGACCATACGCTCATTTGCTACCCTTGTCATTCTTAGAAAGAAAATCAAGGGGTGAAAAATCCCAGAAATGCATAATAAATTCAGTTATCGATATGATCGTTTATTTTTTCAACATTATCGAATTGGTGTAATGTTATGTTATACAACCGTTCAAAACCGGCGATAAAAGTTTTAAGGGAAACAAACAAAGCGTTCAATCGAGCGGTCGTTATCGCGGCGGGCGGGTGCGGCGGCTGGCAGAGGCGGGCGGGCGGAACATCGGAACCGGTAGCGCACCGGGTCAAGGGCGAGCCACGACCGCGACCGCTCGCCCGCGGCGGCCCTAGCCTCCCGTGAAATCTGTCCTTCTCATTCCCAGCAACCTTATCCTCATCCTTTTTTAAATACCTCTAATCACACCTCTCGTAAATAGGCAACAAAGCTATCTAACGCATTTCGTAGAACGAGCTTTTTAAATTATTTCATTGTTGAAATAAAAATTAACATAATATTACCCTTTTAGTTCCTCTAATAAATTTTAATTGAGTTATGTAGGAATTGCTGAAAGTAAAGGCGACGATGAAAGTGTACATTCCTGGAATGTGGTAATTGACATTTGGGTGGGTAATTAAAACTTTCGGTGTTCACATCGGCGCCGAAACACGCCACGAATAGTTGAGCGAGGCCACACAGCGTCACCTTCAGCGTTATTTATCGGCAGATTTATCGAATATAGATACTATTACTAACTCTCAACCAGGCAACTTTCATATTCCACATAATTTAAATAAATTTCAACAATTGAATCAAATATATAACATCCCCATTTCTTATTAAGATATTTATTAAAAAATGTGGATATCATTATGCCATCTACCTAAACATATTGCTAAAATTTTTTTGCTCTGCGTTATTTTTTAAAAGTCGGTTTAAATACAAAGTAAAAAAAATGTAAGCATTCAAAAGTTTTAGAGCTTTTCCTGCGGGAAAAGCTTAAATAAGAACACAGCATTTGAATATATAATATGTACACGAGGACTTAGTTATCCTGAACACACAAGAACTGAAAGGTATGCCCACGTTATAAAAGGTGGCAAACCCATGCCGCGTGGGCGATTAATATTCGCAGGCACCTCGGGGTACGCTAACAATGAATATTTTGTTATTTCAGCAAAATGGGTTGTGTTCACATTATGCTAAATGGAATTGTAAATTATCTCTGAATGCCATCTTAAGAGGTAAAACGACATAAGAAATGCATTTATATAGAGAAAAAGTTTTTTAATTTTATATTTGCGATGATCAATGAAAAGCAGAGATTAGGCCTTAAAAACAATATCTGATAGTTTACTCAAAATACAATTGTTAAATAAGCGCAAGTAATCTATGAAATGAAAGTTAGCTTTTGTTTCCAGATAACTCTACTGATGAATGAACTATTAGCATAGAACATATACAGACAGCTGTTAGATTAGTTTCATGGTACTACGACTTGCCTTTTCACGAGCTTGCTTAGTAATAAAAAATATTAACTTATTATTACTAGTGAAACTGAAAATTATTTATCTGCTAGCATAAAGTAAAAGTAAGTTTGGATGGTTCACAATAAACAATTGTTTTATACGTAAGTATATCCTGAACGAACAACTATTTTCATAATAAAATTATTCTTAATAATTCTGTAAACATAATTATGGGACTATTTATAATTAAGAACTTTCAATGGGATACTGTGTCTATAATATGTTTATTTTGAAAAATTGTGGTAAAGTTTATGTTGAAGGCTTACTAAATATGTAATCGTACCGAAGAGCCACAGGACTACGAGAGAGCGAGAAATGATGACAGCGTGACATTGACATTGCGAATGGTTGCGTAGCGGTAGATGAGTACGGCGGACACTTCAGAGGGCTGCAGAGGCAGCGCGTGCATGCGGTTCAGTGCAAGTGCTCTATGTTCTCATGTGGGGTACCGTTCTTTCGCGTGAACAGCGTGAGGTTTGCAGCGTGCCTCGGTATGGGGGAGTTGCGGCGGATGTAGTAGTGATCGTGGCGCTGCGGTGGTGGTGGCGGCACGAAGGGCGGCGGCGGCGGCAGGCGCGCGGGCCTCCGCCTCGCGCCGCCCGCGAAGGCGTCCATAGCGGCGAGCGTGCCGACGTCACTCATGCTCGCGGCGCGCTCGCGGCTGGAAGACTGCGGCTGACGAGCGATCGTTACGCCGCCCCCCAGCCCCGGCACCGCGCGCGCTCTTCGATCGCCGCCCGCCCTCCGCGTTTTCCATCCGCCCGCCCACGCGTCACCTCGCTTTGTTTTGAATTTTTAATTTATGGTCATTCATCTAAGATCCATGCAACTAGTACAGCGCTAAAGAACAACCCGATGAGTGACAAGTGCACTGACCTCTGTAATATTACAAAAAAATTGCAGTAATAAGAAAATGTGGAAGTATTACAAGTGCCCCAATACTTGTCACGCGTATACATGTTGATTGTTGGCCTTTTCAGTCATGCCGCGACGCGCATCGGATACGTACGCAGTCTTTAATACTTCATCACCGTATGATTCCCACTATGCGATGTCTGTCGTGCACGGTGCACATGAACAAGTTATATTAATTTTGAAAATATTACAACACAAATTAATATCCAAGAACAAAAAAGGACTCTTCCCCGCGGGACTCCAAACTTATTTTCTTTGAATTTTGGTTTGCAATTTTGATCCACATGATGGTTTGAGTCAAGTTTTATGATTTTAACAGATTACATACTGTTCATCAAATAAATCTTAATCCATTTTAAAAAAGGAGGTAGGTACCTATAATATCACAGAGGTACAATTTTTTAAAAGTTGGCTATTGGATACAAAGTCAAATGCTTTAGTTAGATATAACGAAGAAGATGGCCGTTGAATATTGTTTGTCACGTTAGCGTCTCATTTGTGAAGTGAAAAATTGCATGTGTAGTTGATTTACTATTTTGAAATCAACACAGACGTGTTTTGATTGGACTTTAAAAAATGATACTTGCCAAAGAATAATATAAATTTTGTACGCATAACTTTCACATCTATCTTAGATCAGGCACTAATGGAATTGGTCGGTAGTGTAGTTATACAATATTGTTTTTTTTCCTTTCTATTACAACGGCTTTACTAGTGATTACACCCTACAATGTGCAACTGCTTTATGATCTGAGTGCAAAGTGCAACTTGCATACAGAATACGTGTATGTTTTGTCGGCAGGATACGGCTATGACTAACCGGGTTTTACCGAATGTTTGCTTTATCCAGGCCGTTCACCATTAAACTAGGGTTACCATTTCTTTGGAGTTGTCCAGACATATCGACTATTTGGCCTTCTATCCAGATTCGGCCCGGTCTTTTTCGTTTGTCCGAATTTGACTTAAATAAACATAAAAATACTTAAATAATAATATTTGAAAAATGTCTAAATATCGATGCAAATTTCTTGAAAATAAAACTATTGAATGTAGCAATATTAAAATATAAAGAGTATTTAGAATGTTCGCTTTTTATCAGGATTTTGTTACTCTAATATAGCTACCATAATAATAAAGCTGGTTTAAAGTTGGGCCCTTAAAACTAAGGTCACATTTTTGTAAACAAAAGCAGAGACAGATCCTGATCCGTATAGAGGGCATGCCCGTTAACGAAGTTGTGAGTCAGTTTTAAAGCTTTTCTCAATTCGGTATGTACAGTAGATTCAGATACATAGTATTTGTGACACGGAAACAGGCAAGGTTTAGGTTGCAATGTTCATCTTCACTGCTAAATTCCAGACAGACTGTCTATCAGCCACGCTCATTAGCGGTCACTGCGTCAACGGTCACATAAAAGCAATAAATGGTTTTGATTTGTATGATTTTTATATCTTTCTAAGAAAATAAAGGTTAATTAATTGACCGCTTTCAATTATTTTTGATGTTGGACAAAATTATCCCGCTGATTTCAGCGTTGGACAAAGAGCGTGGAGTTATTTTATGGCTTGATACATAATCATTTTGTTCAATATTGTGTGTGCAGAGCGTAACTAGTGACCGTCGTTGAGAGAAGTGAAAGCAAATTGTTTTTACATTACAAGAGCGTTCAGAAGTAGTCAGAACAAACCGCGAAAACTATATATTTACATTTATTCCTGATCTGAAAATGAATAGAGTATACATCGCCAATCGTGCATTTAATTAACTGAAACTGTACAATACGACCGTCACACTCCCACGCGAACTGGTGCTTATGCTGTGCCATATGCAATCCTTCGTCTCCTTGACGTCATACTGGTACAATGAGCATTGCAAGGAAAATGACGTTCGCTTTATTATTCATAACTTGCACGTAACAGTGTGAAGCATAAGCGGTTTGTGTATTTTATACTACCTATCAATATAGTTGCATCTGCATTGCATTGCGTTCTAAGTACTAAAAACATTCTGTAACGAGTATCGATAAATTTATTTTATTATTAATATAAAATATGAATTTTTTTCTATACACCATAATAAATATGCTGCGAACCATTAACAAGTTGTCACAGCAGGCAAATTAAATCAAATATCATTTAATCAAAGTGGAAGTGCTTGTAAAAGATGTCAATAGTAATTAGTTATTCTACCACTGGTTCGTAAATTTGGAGCCTGAGAAGAGCGAGCAAGAAACTCAGTTGGCTGATTTATTAAACATTTAAATAAATAATATTATAATTAAACCTACTTAATTACATTATATTATAACTAATTCAAAATTTAATATGACAAACTTAATATGACAAAATTATGAAATATAAAACAGTAAAAAAAATTAAATATCTTCTTAGACAGTTGCCACTATAGTATAAAGTTATTTATTTCCAAAAAATTTTGGTCTGCAATGTAATCATTGATCTTATAATATACTTTAGATATAAATATTTGCTTATATATTTGAATTTGACATCTGTTATGGCTGTTATTTTCTCAGGCATTTTATTACAGAACTTGACACAGTTTCCTAGAAATGATTTGCTACTTGTACCGAGTCTAAATTTAGAAAATACTACAATTTTATGTTCATTTCAGTTCATATCATTTATTCTAGTTTAGTTGTTTAATTAATAGTTAATGGTAAAATGTAATTTTAATTTAAAAATGACACCTCTATCTATCGTTTGAAAATGACCGTGTTTTTATGTAAAAAATATATAAAAAGCAAGTGCAGGGTATGAAATTGAGCGAAAAAGAAATTCTGTATTTTAATTTTTAAGTGCGTGTAATCAAACTGACTCTCTTTTATTCTAACCGGTAAAATTGTATATTCATCTAAAAATAATTATGTCCAATACTCATTGTATTCATTCATTATCATCATTCATCATTGTACTCATTGCTTTTATAGCTACTATCCGTTTCGGCCTATCATTATGTATATTGACCGTTAAAATTGTATATTCATCTAAAAATAATTATGTCCAATACAATGAGTATTCATCTAATCTAATTAATCAATACTCATTGTATTGGACATAATTATTTTTAGATGATTATACAATTTTAACGGTCAATATACATAATGATAGGCCGAAACGGATAGTAGCTATAAAAGCAATGAGTACAATGATGAATTTAATTTAATACAATGAGTATTGGACATAATTATTTTTAGATGAATATAAAATTTTAACGGTCAATGTACATAATGATAGGCCGAAACGGATAGTAGCTATAAAAGCAAAGCAGAAAGCCATCATAATAATAATATTTATTGGACCGACACGGTGGTATGGACCGAGTCGATGTGGTGACGTTCGCGAGTGCGATGAATGCGGCCAGTGCAGGATCGATTGGCGTGGAGAACCTTGAGGGAGACCTATGCCTAGCATTGAGCGTCTCTCAGCTGATATGATGATGATTAAGTTTTATTTGTGACAATAACCTCACTCACACACTATTTAACTTACGACAACTGTGGTGTCGATTATAGGTTCCCCAAAACTAAATTTAAGTTATCTGCCTCCATTTCATTCCCTTTCCAAAAGAAAATAATATGATAACATTTAGAAACGTTAAAATAGTTGACAGTTAGCTGATCCATGACAATTATTTTATAATCGGCATATTTTTACACGTAAGGAACATTTTTTTACAAGGTGACACAATCAAGCGTAAGGCCCGCCTGATGGTCACGTATTGCTTACCCTGTAAAATTAAAAGTTATGTTGACACCATGTCATTAAATAAGAGTTAAGTGCGCAATTACCAAAATTCTATACCTTGGACGACAGTCCGTATGAATAAATCAAATCAACCACGTCAGTGCTATAATATTATGGGACTAAACTCAAAGACGGACCTCTCAAACAAGCGCATCCCATGATGTAGCCCATCATAGATAGGCGAGGCGCAGGCGGCGGCGGTGGCGGCGGCACGCGCCTGCCGCGGTGGGGCCCTCGCGACACTGCGCTCGCGCTTATCCGCCACACTCAACGCTCTCACACCAGCCCCGTGAGGCTACACGCTCCGCTTGCATCACGACAACACCTTCACCGGCCGATTTTTAGCACCACAAGTTAAATATCATGTACAATGTATATACTAAGTATCACGATTCACTAGTCTTGTCAAATTTACTGATTATTGCGTTTATTTGTACTGTCTCTATGCAAAGACTTATTGAAAACGAACAACTAAAAGGAGAGTCGTTAGTTATCGACTTTTCATAACCAGCTAACATGTGCAGTAATTTAAAATGTACAATTCCATCGGAGCACACATAACGAGCGGCACAGAACGTGCTCGGTGCAGCGGCCCCGATCGCGTGCTGGTGGTTGCTCACGATCGATACCAGCCGCAAAGTTCGCGCCTCGCGACTTGTCGCCGATCATAAGTTGCATGCAACCCTTTTATAAAAAGCATTAAGTCGGCATTTAACGAATGTTGTAATAGTAACCCAAGCCATCAAAGTGAATAGATCAATATAATTTTATGCAGAAAACAGTAACGGCTAACGCGACTGTATGGATAAATTTAATATCGAATGTGTAGTTTATATGTATCTGTTACATTTATTATTAATAATATACTCTTTATTGCACTTCGAAATTACAAAATATAATGCATATAACTTATGTTAGCAAAGGACTACTTATCTCTATAAGAGATATCTTCCAGCCAACCCGTAAATGTGTTTATTTATGTAATATAATTATTTAAAAATATGACTAATTTAAGAATGACATGTAATATGTATTTAATAAAACTTTGGAGATTAATATCTACAAAAATTGTGTTCCTACAAGCCAGATTGAAAATAGATTCTTTTTCATTTAAGTCGCACTTCCGCTTTTATAGAAATATACCTATTGCAGTGCGTCAGTATCATCGGTCGACATCACATCGCGCACAATGTTATGATGACCGTCTCGCCGGAAAGAATTATTATTTAGTGATTTGACAGGTGGGATATCTACGTAGACGGGTTATCGAGGAGAGGTTAGGGCAGGCGGGCGCGATGATCTGTTTGCGGCAGGTCGCGGGCCAGCGCGGGCGGGCGCGGGTGCGGGCGGGCCGACACTGAGGCGTGCGCCGCCGGGCGGCCGGCGCCCCCGCCCGCCCCGTCGACGTCGCCATCAGAATCTAGACACTACTTCCCCACCTCCTCCAGGTCCGAAGCACACCTCTTGACACCTATACCGATCCATGCAGTCCTACATCATATGTCTTAAGTACACAACTATAATTAATCATAGTTGTAACGAAGGTCTGGTCGAAATAAGAGCAATACTGTTTCAAATGAAACAATACTTTTGGAATACTCATAAAAACAAAACATAAACATAATCTAAAATAGTATTACAAAATATTTTCATTGCATATGGCATATTATTGCATTGCATAATGCATAATAATATTATTTAGATTAAAATATCGACTTTTTTATAAAAACTTTTTGATATTTTTGCGGTTCATTTTGATCATAATATGGACGGCTGGCCGTCGGGGCGGGTGCACTGTCTAATAAGCCAGAGGTCCCAGGTTTGAATTCCGTTAAAGGTAGATGATGAGTACAATCATTATTTTGTGCACGAGTCATAGATGTTTATGTTTATTTAGTACCTACTAGCGACCCGCCCCAGCTTTGCACGGGTGCAATGCTTATGTAAATATACCTACTACAAAAATGTATTATACATATAAACCTTCCTTAAGAATCACTCTATATATTAAAAAACCGCATCAAAATCCGTTGCGTAGTTTTAAAGATCTAAGCATACATAGGGACAGACAGACGGCGGATAGCGACTTTGTTGTTTTATACTATGTAGTGATAGTGATATTTCTAAAAACTTTGCCTTAAGGCGATACCTCGTCGACACTAGCGACACCACTTGATTTATATTAATTGTGGTGAATATAGAACATAATAAACAAAAACACTATAGTGAATGACTAAAGAATGGTATTTGTAATTTTTTGAGATGTGCTCGGTATAAGATATTCCTCCACATGTAACCTTTTTTTTTCATTACTGCCGAAAGTGGCCACTTTTAACAATAATAGAAAATTTGGTTACTTATAGGTAGACACTTTACACAAGATACATCTTTAAAATTTACAAATACCGTTCTTTAGCAATTCTCTAAAGCGTTTTTGTTCATTGTGTTCTAAATTCACCATAATTAATAACAATCAATTGGTGTCGCTAGTGTGCACGAGGTAGCCCCTTAAGTCAATCGGTGATGTGATAACTTTTGTAATCAAGTAGGTATTGTATTTCGTTTTTTTTTTAACAATTTAGGTTAGAAGTAACTCTATATGTATACGTTTTGTGAGCTGCTCTAGGTCACATGGTTATACTTCTATCAGCAAGGTTAGCTTTATATACTTCTGTTGTATAATACGAAAACGCATGTGAGAAATACAACTTCATCCTTGATTACCGAAATTGAAAACCGTCTTCAAACAAAAAGCTAAAATAATTACCTACGCCGCCGACATTTTAAGATGTGTTAGCGACCGAAATGCCAAGAATTAAAATGACAGTGACATCTGTGTACCGAAGGAAGAAGGAAAGAAAAATAATAGTATAATAGGGTAGGATAATTGAAATCCAGCCCCCCCCCCCCCCCCCCCTAGTAAAATTCGCTAGCTACGCCAATGGAAGAGTCCTGTGCCAGACCCAATTACAGGCTTTGGCAATATCAAGGCTAACAGCCACTGACTCACCGCGTTTGCCAGCCAATAGCTTCACCCCCAGACATCACATTAAATACGCCAGAAGATCACCCATTAACCGTTTCGGGTGAAACCCGTCCTGACGATCATTAATTAATAAGTGATCTTCTAGGTATCGGAT
Organism: Nymphula nitidulata; assembly: GCA_947347705.1. Lineage (NCBI taxonomy): Eukaryota > Metazoa > Arthropoda > Insecta > Lepidoptera > Crambidae > Nymphula > Nymphula nitidulata. Next base: position 14,593,488 of record OX374621.1, on the reverse strand, counting down.
CAGCTGGTTATTTAAGATCCGTACCGTGACCATGCGTAGAACTGAGGTGACGACTATTGGGAAGCAGTTAGCTGGATCTGATCAGTCTCCTTTTTTTGGGAGTTGGTCGAGCATTGGCCTCTCTCCAAGATTCCGGCACACACCCAGAAGGGAGGGAAATTCGGTTAAGACGGGAGACAACACCGCTGCCATTTTTTCTGAACTATCGCTTTCTCTTGCGGCTTGTGAGCTAGCGAGCTGTCAGAACATCTCAACGAGGGCCGTGAAGGTTGACAGAAGTTGAAATGCACGGCTTCTAAAGTACGGCTTCCCGTAAGATGAGTATGTAGTTCTTGGCCAACTAGTGCAACGCGCTGTGCACCTGCTCTGATGAAGGCTCTTGGTGGCGTTGTTATACGCAGTTTTCAGTGAGTCAATGCCAGGATCCCAGCAAGCTCGGCCCCTGATCCACGGTATGTCGACTGTCTGTTCTCAACAGCTAAAGCAAACTCGCTGTTGAACCAGAGGTTACGCCTACTCCTACTGATGAGATAGGAATTAGAGGTATAGTACTATCTCATCAGCAACAGCAGTAGAACTAGCATTTGGGTCCAACTCACTGAAACAGCGCTGCCTCCAAGGTATAGATGCAAAGTAATCCTGCATACCGCCCCTATCTGCCGACGCATAGTGCCAGATGCGGCGTTTTGCAACCATAGATACCGGCGGTGACGCCCGCCGTGGGACCCCAGAGGATATCAGGCAGTAGTTCTATGTTTCCAAAGGAGCTTGAACCTCTAGCCGATATCCATCCAGTCTGAAAATTAACATGGGTATTTTTGTATGGTTTACCGGGCCGCTGATTACAAATAGGTTTTTAAATTTGTATTTGGTGCATGATCTACTTGGTCGTCGTCAATCAGTAACTAGGCGAGCGCGTGCGGCGCGGGTAGACGGGTGGAGTAGGTGGTCATCGAGAAACTTTAGCTGCATCCGTAATTAATTAGTAGAATTCAAGGTGCTGCAGCAGTATGGTTTCCTGCTTCCATTTTATACTTTAGGCTTGCATTTCTACAATAAATCCAAAAAATCACGTTTTTATCTCATCGGCACGTTCGCTTTGGGCACATTAAAAGTATGATGAAAGTCTTCGATCCTTATTTTATACAAAATCAAATAAAATTTAACAGTTTTGCCGATTCTCAAATGTATTCTGACTTTTGTACGGCTTAATCCACTAAACTTCAAAATACCTCTCACTTTAACTCCAAGATACTTTTTAGTGAATATTTTATTGTTTTTTTTTTATATACAACTGGATGACAAACAAGCTTACGGCCCACCTGATGGTCAGCGGTTACCGCCGCCTATAGACACCTGCAATAACTAGGAAAAGTCACTTGATATTGCAGGTGCATTGTCATCCTGGGGCCTAAGATGAAATGCCGTCCATGCCCAGTAATTGCTTCTATTCTTTAATTATTCTACTAAACTCCAATAAACTTTCCACGATGTGATCATCGATAAGTTATCTATTTACCGGCCATATTACTGCCATCTTAGACAATAGGAGGGTAAAACTGAAAGGTTTTTTTTATAGAAAATCAAAAACTGAGAAAACTAGCAAGTTAATAGTTTTATTATTTCTTTTCAAAATAGTGTTCAGTCACATCAAAACATCGTTGCATCCGATGGAACCACAGAGTAAAACACTTTGCCCACTCGTCCTTAGGGGTCTCTTCGACAACCTTTCACCGCAGCCACTGTTTCCTCGGCGTCCATAAATCGTTTGACCCGAAGCTTTTCTTTTATTTTCGGGAATAAATAAAAATCGCAAGGTGCGAGGTCGGGACTGACGTCGCCAAATAGCCGATCGTTAGCCAGCGCAGTGCGACGAAGCGTTGTCTTGATGAAGGAGGATCCTACTGCAAAGTCGTTTCTCCCGAACTTTTTCCAAGATAAGTGGGAAACAATTGTTAGTGTACTACTCTGCAGTTACTGTTTTTAGATCCTCTCAAACAATGGTCGCGGAATGACCTGGACAGGTTCGAAAGAACGAGGCCATAATCATTTTCTAACGCTTCGTCCTTTCTTCACTTTAGTTGGCGCTTCTCGGAAGAAAACACCCACTGAGCAGACGGGTCCGGCCAGACGCGATATCCGTCTGCTCACTCCATGAGACGCGGGTTCGATTCCCGCCTGGAGCATACAATTTTTTCATCGTTTTCTTTATTTGTATTTCTTACAATAAAGAATTCCATTTTCAAAATTTAAACCTATTTTTTTATTGTATTGTTTACACGTAAGCAATTCTAAAACCTTCAGTGCCGCCCTCGTGATTTTAGGTTTTACATAATTCTTCAGCAAAGTACTCTGTTCTGCTCTAAAACCTACCAGTTCATGAGCAACGTCTGAATATGTATATTTTTAAAATTAGTTGAATCTTGCATTGTTTGTACTCATTGCTTTGTGAAAAAAAGACCCGCTTTTTTAGACTAAAAATTACCACAAATTTGACGCGAGCGAAGCAGCGGGCAAAAGCTAGTTATGAACAATTTAAAAGGCGACAGTGATCAATGACCAGCAAAGAAGTTTACCTAGGTAAGCTAGTAGGAGCAGACAGCTGAGTGCGGGGTTACAAATCATGCGATTAGCAAGTCTCCGGGGGGTCAACGTTCGACGTCCTGCAGGATGCGACTAATTCCTGGCACGCGCCGTGACTTACAAACACCAGTACTGCGCGATACCTACCTATTAAACTTAGCATTTAATAAACCATGTTTTCAGTTAAAATATTCAGGTGAAACTAATTAGCCGACATAATTATTAGACTTTACCTCTAGTATAAAACTAATTAACATTTTACGTGGTAATTAAAACCGTTATTCCAAAAAAATCGAGGTAGGTACTTACATTTATAATCAATGAACAAACCCAATTCATTATGCATTTGTTTTTTTAAGCTTCAGATATAAAACAAAAAGGGTTAATATAACACGTAAAAATATCTTAATATATACTTTACGAAGGGACGAAACTCATTGTGGTTAATCACAAAAAAATATAGTCAAATAATGAATGACAGACTTCAAGACCAAGTTTGACTAAGATTATGTTTACGCGTCCATAGAACGCATTAAATTTATTCTTTAGCCGATTCGGAACAATTTATTTGGCTATTATAATTACGCCGTTACCTTTTTATACGTAAGCCTATAACTGGTACTTTGATAACACAAAACCAGAAAAACAAACTGAGACTTTTAAAGAAACCAGATGGAAATTTTACTGATACAGTGGAGGAGACCCTGGAGCTCTTAGCGACAACACACTTCCCTGGATCAGAAACATTATCGAATACCGAATATAAGCCTGAGTATCAGCACTGCCTAACCAGGCCTAAAAACGAAGACTGGAGAAGAGCAGCAAAAATGATCAGACCAAATAAAGTGAAATGGGCTATCGAAACCTTCAAACTATTTAAGTCTGCTGGGGAAGATGACATTTTCCCAGCACTGGTGCAAGAAGGGAAAGACATTCTCACACCGCTCCTGGTAAAAATATTTCGTCTGAGCAACGCATGGGGATACATACCAGAAAACTGGACATTGGTCAAGGTATGCTTTATACCTAAAGCAGACAAGAAGGATTATTCACAACCAAAATCCTTAAGACCAATAAGCCTAACCCCTTTCCTGCTAAAATGTATGGATAAAATCATAGACGAATGCATAAGGGAAGGACCTTTGAAGGAAGTCCCTTTACACTCCAAGCAACATGCTCATAAAAAAGGGAAATCCACGGAAACTGCTCTTCTTGAGCTTACGGACAGGATCGAAAGAGCTCTGGAAGACAAGCAGATAGCTCTGTGTGCTTTCCTCGATATTAAAGGAGCTTTTGACAATGTCACTCCCTGACCAAAGGTATGGGAGCCAAAGGGATCGATGACACAACGACCCGGTGGATAAAGTCAATGCTGCTTAATAGAACCGTTAAGATAAATCTAAACGGAATAACAAGAAATTTTAAGACAACAAGGAGATGTCCGCAGGGGGGCGTACTGTCTCCACTGCTATGGTCACTTGTTGTGGATGAACTCCTTACAAAAACAACTCAAATGGGTATTGATGTGCAGGGATATGCCGACGACGTAGTGGCCTACGTTATAGGTCCTTGCCAAAGCACTGTATTATCAATACTACAAAGAGCGCAAATTATCAAATGTCAAATGGTGCGCAGATAACCAACTGGGGGTTAACCCCTCCAAAACAACTATAGTGCCCTTTACTAGGAAGCGCAAGCTAAACAGGCTTGCTACACTAACTATTAAAGGAACATCCATACCTTATTCCCAAGAAGTCAAACACTTGGGCATATCAATTGACAAGACACTGACCTGGAAAACACACTTAAACAACGTAATCCAAAAGGCAACAACTGCCTTAGGAATATGTCACCGCCTTGCAAAGACGAGATGGGGCTTAAACCCCAAACTCGCCCTATGGCTTTATACCACCATCGTAAGGCCGATGCTAACGTATGCCTGCGTAGTCTGGGAGAAAAGTCATGCAAATAACAAGCATCAATAAGCTTACCAGCTTGCAACGCACCACGTGCTTGATGGCAACTGGTGCAATGCGCACAACCCCGGCGGCAGCTATTAATGCTCTTCTCAACCTACCCTCTCCTGTATTTCCTTAGCGATAAACTTACCAAGATTGTTAGATCCCCATTCAGATATAAGGTTCAACACTCTGTTGAGCTCAATGGTAAGATTCTTTCTCTCACGTTTTCAGCGCGCACAGCCCCTGGGCGACCGTAATATCCCCCATGCATAGCTATGAATGTTTCCTAACGGAAGCATGACATTGATATGAAGAAGAAATAGTGTGGGAGATAGAACAAAGCCTTGTGGTACACCAGCATTCACTGACATGAACCGCGAAGAGCATCCATCTGCGAGGACACGGATTCTTCACTCATGCAGGAAGTCGGTATTTATAGAAAGGGCAAACAAAAACCTTACAATATCCTTAGTAAAAACAAGAGGCTCTAATAGATATCTACTAAATTTCTTTGTGCGTGATGTTGAGGTGAAGACTGTGAATTGATGACTCCGAAGAACAGCACGCGTGCTCATGAGATACTTAGGAGGACGCGTGCTGTTCTTCGGAGGGGGAAGGTGGAATAATAAGCCGGCGATCCAGTTGCAGAGCTGAGCAGGCAGACCGTATGCTGGGAACTTGGAGAGAAGAGCCCTGTGCCAGACCCGATCAAATGCTTTGGCAACTACCAAGCTTTACCACAGACATGCATTAATTTCGACCGAAACGCGCACTGTCGATTATTAATTAATGGTTGATCTTCTAGATATCGGATCAGCTGGTTGCTTAGAATCCTTTATCCGTCTCCCTTTATGGGGACCGGTTGCACATTGACCTCTCTCCAAGATTCCAGCACACACCCAGTAGAGAAAGAAAGACGGTATAGACGCATTAAGACGGCAGACAACTCCGCTGCGCATTTTTTCAGTACTATTAGGGGGAAGATTCTGAAGATGACGAAATCTAAATTAAAAAGAATGCATGAAGAATCTGTGATTTTACCTAAAAATTATTAGATAATATATCAAGCTAAATATTTATAAAAAACTAGATTAAATACTTTATATTGTGGTTTAGTATAAATTTTAATGTGACTAATAAGAAAGCTCAAAAAAATATTAAAAGAATATTTGAAGTAAGTAAATATTTAACTCTTTAGTTTGGAATATTCTACAAAGTGATTAATTTGTGACTTTACTCAAAGGTTTTGAAAGTTAGATTAATAAAAATTGTACTTGTTCGATTTATTTTTTTATTTTATTGATTACTGTTATTTTTTTTCTTCTCTGAAATACAACTACTGAGAGCAGGCAGACCAACTCGTTTCACCTGTGGAGTCACCATACTTCTAAAAGGTACTAAAACTGACCATTTCTGTTATCGTTTTTTTTTCGCAACAATGCAGTGACTTGCGCGCATCATAATTCTGAAATGCAACCACTGAGAACAGGCAGACCAATATCATTCACCTTGTGGGACTACTCTACAAACTATAAATGCAAATTAAACCGCATCCATTTTCGTTATCAAAAATCCTGTCACCTCTCAGTCTATCAGGATAAGCGATGGCTGGCACATGCGTCATACTTGTGAACAGGTGCCACTAGTGGAAATGGTCATCTCTAAGCTTCCTTGATTTTGTAATAATTTACCTACATATTCATCAATAGTATCATTTTTGAGGGATTTTTGAGGTATATGGCATTATATGATATTATATATAAAACAATACAATTATTATTGTAATGACGTGGTCAGACAAGTGTTTAAAATTAATGAAAGATGATTGGCTTTATTAGGTTTTTGTATATTAATTGTTGACCTTTGTGTATTGTAATATTTGTAATACCTATATTGTTATGGTGCATTGTCGGACAGCCTTTAAATACAGTAAATATTCTTGTCATTAGGTACTTATTGGTACGTTAATATACCTTTTTTTATACTCTGTGCGACACTGCACTGCTAAATACCATTACTGTGTAATTAAACATTGTAACTTAATAATTGAAAAGAGTGACTACACGAGTTTGTTGCCGGAATCTTCTCGGTAGTTCAACTTTTGGAACCGGTGTAAATTCAGACAGACTGACAGAAAGACAGACTGACTGACTGACTGACAGACAGACAGACAGACAGACAGCCAGACTGACTGACGGACAGACGGACCGACAGACGGACCGACAGACAGACCGATAGACAGACATTATAACATTCTTAGCTTACGTAGATCCAGATAAGACAGCGAGACAAACATAATGTAATTGTTAGTTAGTTAATATTATTTTTATGTGATAGACATAAGGGTTTTTTTGTTGACGATTCAAAAGTGCTTCTTGGGGGGCCTAATTGAATAAAGATATTTTCATTCATTTTAAAGACTCATTGCGACCCATGTGTCTATAAGTCTAATCGAAACAACTAGATTATCATGCTGACGGGCAGAAGAACAAAATAAAATAGCTCCTCACAGTACACTTTTTGAAAAAAATAACATCACACACTGCACGTACTTGGTACAAGATGACTACAAGACTTAAGTGTAGTTCAAACTTGCTACTAGTCGCTATATAAGCTGAGACATATAAATGCCCAAAATAAAAATATTCGCAGAGCACATGAGGGGCTAATACTCCTACTTGAAGACCTTTTATTAAGAGTTAGATTACACAGATTTATAGTATTTTCTTTATTTAACTAGTCTGAGTTTTTGTAGCTCCTATAATTGGGCTGAATATTTCGGTTAATTTATCACTGAATTTGTGACAGACTCCAAACGCACACTTCACCGAACACAGATAAGACCACAATCTGCGAGTCGTCTGCATTAGCGCATACCTTTCCGAATGTTCCATTTTTAACCGACTTCAAAAACGAGGAGGTTCTCAATTCGGCCGGTATGTTTTTTTTTCTATGTATTTGCACCGATTACGCCGAGATTAATGATTCGATTTACGTGATTCTTTTTTTGTTCGATGCGGAATAGCTACCATTTGGTCCCATAAATTTTTTTTCAAAATCAGTCGGGAAGTTTAGTTTTAAATAAAAAAAAAACTGAAATTATTAAGTTGTCTACGTATGCGAATTTTTGCTTTCCTATGACTTTTTAGTGAACCGATACGTTAGTAGGCAACAATATGTATAAGTTGACGGTCACCCATCTAGCTTCGACCTTAGAAAGTTATCACTAAATATTGTAAAAAAAACTGAAAAGGATAAAATAATAAATTTAAGTAGGTACTAATCCCCTACCTACTTAAATTTAATTATTTTATCCTTATTCTTAATTTTTGATTTTAACATTATTATAAATGTTTGAAAAATTACTTAGTAATTAAAATAGAATAAAACTAAAAAAAATTCACGTCCTGAGGCAGGAATCGAACCCGCGACCTTTCGCAATCCGGGCGACTGCTCTGACCACTGAGCCACCCAGGACTTGGGATATCCCTGTGAAATTCTTCTAGTCTATCTGTATTTGCGTTTATTTGTGTGTATTTTATCCTTTTCAGTTTTTTGAAGTCGGTTTTAATTTTTGTTTAAAATTTTTAACTGACAATTGGGTCGGCCTGGATATAACGACATTTCGTAGGATCTTTTCTTCCCTTCCTCCTTCCTTTGGAGGTTCTTTTTCGTAGGGATCTTTTAGGATGTTTAACAGTGAACATATTGTTACATTTTTTGGTCCACAATTTCCGTAGTAGGAATCGGGGGAAGGCAGCTAATAATGTCATGTAACATCAAAACAGCCTACACACCTACTTACATGAAAAATTACATGTGATAATTCATAATAAATCATGTTGTCACTTTGTGTTCTATTCGAAACTAATTGAGAATATGACAGAATGTGACATTAATATATAAACAAAAAATAAAAGATACAGCTACAACATTCACGACCAGCTCGAGTACCGGCACAACTACGTCAAGCTGACGCACTATTCAATAGTGTCGCAACTTCCGAGTGTTGTAGCTCTCGACGAGCACAATGTTGCATTTTACCGGCACGTTTACAAGTGCCGGTGAATTGTGTTTAAACCATTTTTTACACTGTTTGTTTAATTGTTTATTTAAATGGTTGAGAAGTAGTTTAATAAAATCAGTAAAGAAGTTGACTCACCAATGACATTGTTGTTTTGATGGTGGTGGTGTGCCGCGGCGGCGGCTGCAACTGCAGCCGCTAGTGCCGCTTGTTGCTGCGCAAGCTGCGACGCGAGTTGCGCCTGCAGCGCCGCGTGCATGCTCGCGATGTTACGATCCGGGCCACCCCCCGCTCCGCCCATTACCTCGGACCGGTTTTCTTCGCCATAAGTGGGCGACTCTTCATCTGTACAACAATAAACCAAACAATTCCATTAGACAAATAAAAAAATATGCATTGCTGATTGCGGACTATCATTTGCAAACTTCTTTAACAGAATATCTTACGTGCTATTATTATAGCTTTACATAATATGAAAATGGGTAGCTTGCGTTAATCTTCAAATACCATATTCATATTAATCAAATGTGGAAAAATAAGTTTATCATACGATCACATACAACGCCAACCCTATTTAAAACTTGTTAAAGGAATGGTCAAGACCTGGGCCGTGCTTCATTAACTCCAGAGATGCCAATTTTTTTTTTTTTTATACCACTAAGGTGGCAATCAAGCATACGGCCCACCTGATGGTAAACGGTTACCGTAGCCTATGGACGCTTGCAACACCAGGGGTATCACTTTTTTTTTTATATACAAAGCACGACAAATGACTTAACACCACCTGATGTGAAGCGGTAAGAAGAGTCCATGTGCGAAGACAGCTAGTGCAGTTCAGACACTGCTCTAGCCGCCTCCACCTTGCGCGTTGCCGACCCTGTAAAAACCTTTTCACGCCTTTTTTGAAGAACCCCATGCTGTACTCATTCGAGAAAACCTCTGCAGGGAGCTCATTCTACAACTTGAGCGTACGCGGGAGAAAGTTTCTCAGAAACCGTACAGTACGCGACCACTTTGGTTCCAATTTGTGAGGATGAACTCCCTGCCGATGGTGAGCGGTGCGATGATAGAAAGAAGCCGTAGGCATCATGTCAAATAATTCCTCAGAACACGCCCCGTTATACAAACGGTAGAACACACACAAGGAGGCAAAATCTCTTCTTAGGCTTAAAGGTTTAATACCGCTTGTGAGCTCAGGATCGTCGACAATTCTCATAGCGCGTCTTTGGAGCACGTCAAATGGTCCAAGCTGGTATCTAGGCGCTCCCGCCCATAAATGGCAGCAGTACTCCATATGGGGCCTGACTTGAGACTTATACAGTAACAGTCTTTGCCCCGAAGTGAAATACCGCCGCGCTCTATTGAGCACACCAAGCTTCTTGGATGCCAGCTTGACTTTATCCTCCAAATGACTGCGGAACTGCACGTCGCTAGAGATATCAACACCAAGGATCCCGATACTCGTAGAGATGGAAAGCGGTGTGTCGAGGAATTGTGGAGCTACAGCGAATGGGGTTTTTTTAGCGGTGAACGCGCAGACTCGTGTCTTAGTGGGGTTGAATTGGACTAAGTTTAGTCGTCCCCAATCGGAGACTCTGATTAGTGACCTCTCGATTTCAGACACAAGTCGACCGCGACTTTCCTCCACTGTAGACCGAGGGGTATTAGCGCGACTCGTATAGTAAGCGTCACCAGTACTGTCATCTGCATAACAATGCAGTCCGTCAATAGACAGCATATCATTGATATGCAGCAGGAACAATGTTGGAGACAGCACCGAGCCTTGCGGGACGCCAGCGTTAATGTCCATGCTATCCGAGCAACTGCCGTCAACGACGGCTCTTATGCATCTGCTGGACAAAAAGCTAGCGACCCATTTGCACAACCCCTCAGGCAGCCCGTAAGATGGTAACTTTGAAAGAAGACCCCTGTGCCAGACCCGATCGAACGCCTTCGCTACATCTAGGCTAACTGCCAATGCCTCACCATGACTCTCAATGGCAAGAGACCAACGGTGCGTGAGATACACTAGAAGATCACCCGTCGAGCGACTGTGGCTAAAGCCGTATTGACGGTCGCTAATAAGGTCGTGATCCTCTAGGTACCTGAGGAGTTGCGTATTTATAACGCGCTCCTTTGAGAGAAGGGAGGTTATAGCGATTGGCCTGTAAATCGATGGGTCTGATCTATCGCCCTTTTTGGGCACCGGGTGCACATGGGCAGTCTTCCATGAAGACGGAACTTGCCTGGTGGAGTATGAAAGCGCGAAAAGACGCGTCAGAACAGGACACAACTCAGGAGCACACTGCTTCAGCACCACTGCCAGTATACCGTCTGGCCCGCTCGACTTATGAATATCCAGAGATAACAACTCACGCCGTACCACATGTTGCTTAATGGAGATCTCCGGCATAGAGTTGCCGCACCAGGGGATGGTGGGTGGTACAGCACCTCCGTCATTCAAAGTCGAGTTCGACGCAAAAAGAGCACCCAGTAAATCGGCTTTCTCTTTAGCGCTGTGGGCCAAGTTTCCTTCAGGCTTACGTAGTGGTGGCAAGAACGACCTACAAAATTTTCCCTCGGCAGCTTTGGCGAGCGACCAGAAAGCGCGACTCCCGGAGGGGTGTCTTGCAAGTTGATCGCCAATCCTGCCGACAAAATCGAATTTCGCTCTGGCAATCGCTCTTTTACAGGACCTCGAAGCAGCGTTTAACTTCCGCTTCACGTCAGAGATGTTGGGATCCTGATTGATTTGGGCCGTGGTCCAAGCCTTAAGCGCAGCCTGCTTGCTTTCGCGAGCTTCCCTGCATGGCCGATTAAACCACGGTCGCCTCTTAACGCCTGCGGCCACTAGCAGGTTAGGAATGTAACATTCCATACCCGCTAGTATCGTCTCAGAGACTGCAGCCGCACAGGTGTCAGGATTATCTGACGTGAAGCAGAGGTGCTTCCACGGGTACGATGCGAAAAACTCACGCAACCCATCCCAGTCTGCTGACTTGTAGTGCCACACTCGACGCCACCCAGCTGGCCGGGGGGCATCAGGCTGCGCACTGTGCACTTGGGTCCGGACGAGGCAGTGGTCTGATGAGCCTAGAGGCGCATCCACTGAGATGATATATCCGTCCGGACGCGTAGTCAGCAGAAGGTCCAGTAAAGAGCTCGTATGGCTCTCGATATCTGGTATTCTCGTAGGAGAATTAACCAGTTGCGAGAATCCATAGGCCAGGGCGAATTCATGAGCAGACCTTCCTGCGTAGTCAGTGGGCCGAGACCTGAGCCACTCGACATGGTGGGCATTGAAGTCTCCTAATATCACTAACTCCGCGGTAGGGTACTGCTCGATAACTTTGTCGGTCGTCGATTGCAGGTGCTCAAAGAGTCGAGTCGTGTCCGAGTCACCGCTGTGGGACCTGTAAAGGCACGCGTAGATGCGGGTGTGGCCGCCGTGATCGATGCGAACCCACAAAATCGACAGGTCCCTGTCTTCTAGGCCATGAAGACGGCGACAGCAAACATCCTCCCGGACGTACATGCATACCCCGGCACGAATGGACCGATTTTGATTCGTTTTTTTTGTTTGAAAGCTGATGTGACTACGATGGTTCTTAGCTATAATTTATAAAAATCAGTTCAGGCGTTTGAACACTATCAGCTCATTTTTTACTTGATAATAGGATTTTACTAACTTTTTCATATCCGATTAATTTGAAATTTTGTGTACTGTCACTTCGGTGACATTCCCATGACATACTATTCTTGAGCTGATCCTATACCATCAAAAAGTCTGCGAAATGCTTAATTCTTCAGAAACTTACAGCAGATATAGCGTGTTTGGGCTCTTATGAATAGTCTCAATGAGATGGTGTTAGATAGATGATTAATTTAAATATTGTATTTTATATTAAATGATTTATTTTAGCAACAATCTTTAGACAGTAAAATCAAAATATGATTTGTTATGATGATGAACGACAAAAAAAACAATACGCGATTTGCTTCCAATCAGAATCTTCACGACGAACGAAAAATGAACTGCTACCAGAACTATAGGTTAGGTTAGTTATTCATTGTTATAATTTTCTTAAAGTATAATTTTCTTTCACATAACAAAGCACATTATAATTCGATTTGAATTATTTTTATTTTGCGTAAAATAGGTTATACCAACTGAAACATTTCATTACATTAAAATTGATAAAGTACTAGTTGGTAAGTGAGTTATTGTTTAAACGTTCACTTGCCAAACTTTTGGTTTGCATTACCATTATTTGGGAAGTAATAATTTGTCAATATTTTTTTATGAAACGAGAACCGTATTTATAGCATGCGATAATGATGTTCAAGATAAATCCACGCCAAAGAAAATAAAATAAGTGGAAACATATGATGTTGTTTTCATTCATGTTCAATTTTTCCCACATCTCTAAATATGAAACAATGGATTATTTATTATAAAAAATGTATGGTTTATATCATCGATATAAAGATATCAATATACGTATGTAGATAAAAAAATACTTAACTACAAATGTCCACAATATTACCATTGTTTTGAGATTTGCCAAGACGAACACGCATAGCTACAGATACCGTTCGCTTGTTTTTATCTTATCCCGTTTCTCTAATAAATATGGGTAGACATCTTAGATGATATGTGGTAGACATGAAACGTTACGTTTTAATTGACATAGGTAAAAGTCAATTATACACGCTTTTACAAATTAGATTGTAATGCGTCAATTTATCAAAAATAAATTGAAATTGCTTTTTACATTTCATAATATACGTCGTAATAGAAAACTAAATTTGCAATCTGTGACGGAGACGATCGTTAGATAAAGTGATTATCACATTTTAATGTTTTTGATGCGTTTAAAAACATCCTTCTTCTCTCTTAACGTTGCTATAAAAATGCTATAAAATATTTTTTCTTGGTTTCCCTTTTTTATTGGTAATTTTTAAAATAAAGTGATTGTTATAATTTATAACAAAAAAATATATCCTGGTACCTAATATAATTATTTGAAATTATGAAATATTTAAAAGGCCAACAGGAACATCTTTACAATTTGATAACATAAATATAAAGTTGAATGTTTAATCAAGCGATATCCTATCTACCAGCAATTAAATCAATCTATTTAAATAACGTCACGAGACTTACGAGTACGGGTTTTGGACAAGAAAAGTGTATGCCACTTGATAACAGTTTTGTACGTAATTAACCAATTAATGATTATACTTACTGTAACTATTGCAATTATAGATAATTAATTTCTTTATTTACCAATGAACAACGGTAATGTATTTCGTATGTAACCTATAGTAGATATAGTGTGGTGTGATGTGTGATTCACCCTATAAAGAGTATCAATTTAGTAGTTATTCAACAATTACTTTTGTTTGCGGTCATTTTTGTGTTACGTACGATACACTAGACGTCGTTCAGTCAACACCACAGCTTCCAAGTACATACACACTAAAATATAATTAGTGCAACCACAGACCGCATCCTACCACTACATTTCACAATACATATTATGAAAAAATCGAAAAAAAAAGAGAAAAATAAGAGATTCTCAAAACATGGTGTCGATTTTTCTATAAATTTATCTTTATCGTAGATAAATTTATATTAGAGTTAAGCTCGTCTCATTATAACTTCATCAGCAGGTACGTAGGTATTTATGATATACTTATGTTGCTCAAAATGATAACATAATCATAAACATAATTACAAATAGCAGTGAATATAGGTAACTTTTTCATGATTTATGTACAGAAGTAGAACTCAGAAGAACCACTTTGGGACTGTAAGCAACGGAAGTCAACTAACACTTTGGGACCTTTTCAAATCGCTTGATATGACAATTTGTATGAACAAGGTTCGAAGGCTAAAAAAAACAACTGACCTACATTCCGCATTGGTCAGTTATTATGCGTATGCGTATTCTTGGCTTAATTATGGAGTCATACTTTGGGGGAACAGCTCGGGTGCGCCCTCCATGTTCACCTGTCAGAAGAAACTTGTTCCCATTATAGTAAACATTGAACCAACAGAAAGCTGTAAACTATTTTTTTTTAAATATAAAATACTTTCTCTGCCTTGCATATACATTTTTGAGATTTGCAAATTTGTCAGGAAATATAGTAAGTTTTATATAAGGCGTGCGGATGTTACCTACAAAATATTCTATAAGGCATAAAAATAAGCTGATTGTTCCATCTGCTCGGCTAAATCTGTGTTCATCTAGTACATATAATATGTCCACCAAGATCTATAACAAACTACCAGATAAACTACGTTAAGAAAAACACGATAAAATATTCATAAAATGCTTAAAATAAATTTTATTACAAAAATGCAATTACAATCTCCAAGAGTAAATAAACAACAAAACAAATTAATAAGAATCAGATTACCTCCCGAGAAAGAATATAGGCTAACTTTTGGCGCGATAGCCAAACAAAAGCCACTGGGGCAGCTACTAGTAATAATCCTAATATTATAAATGCGAAAGTGAGTTTGTTTATTTGTTTATTGAGATAGTTTGAGACCCTGGGAAGAACATAGGATACTTTTGGAGCGATAACCGCCATCTACGCGGGCGGCGTCGCGGGAAAAGCTAGTATATTATAATTATTGTCATTCAATTTTTATAAAAATTGATTAAAAATGTAAGTACCAATATGAATATTTTGGCCTAATATTTTAAAATAATAGGTTAACATTAATTATAATAAACATGAAAGTGCAGTCCTATAGGTACCTATCATTTTTAATAATTAAATTGGTTTGAGATTTTATTTGTAGCTGAGTTTAGCATTTTTTAGAAGATCATTACTATCATGAACTGATGATACTATTGTAAAGCTACATCAAAGATTGTGCTATACAAAACAATTGGTCTCCAATGACTTGCTTACAGAATGTTACGGATATACTAAAATAAACCAATGTTGTTCAATATAATATCTTACTGGCTTCTGCTACTGGCGTGATGGGGCTCTCCGGTAGGAGAATGCCTTTCTGCACAAGTTCATCTCTATTAGCTCGGACGGATATCTTCCTCTCTAACGCTGTAAACAGAAAGTAAATTTATTGTAGACCGCAAAAATCAACTTTAAAATTATAAATATCGTGATATTAAGTCGAAAATATATCAAATGCTTGGTATTTTGATATAGTACGTATTCATTACCTACAAACCCAATGACACAGATTTTGCTAATCAGCCTAGGAACAATATAAGCAACGCGTTTATGTAGAGAATATCAGAACACATGAAAATAATAGTCACGTTACCTTCTTTGGTTTTGATTTTCTCTATTCCTGGCGTTAATTTTTATGGCAAACAACAAGACACACGTGGACTACACGTGTATCTAACTAAATCTATCTCTCAATTGTAATTACCTACTACGAAAAATGCCTCTAAATTGATTGTTGTATTTGGAATTAAATAATTTAAATGTTTAAAGATCTTAGAAGGGATCCACGACCTTTTACAATTTGGGTGACTGCTTTAACCACTGAATGAGCTAACCTCGTCCTAAATAGTTAGCATTTTTCAGATGGGTGTCTAGTCCATTGTTACATTAAAAATCTAGCAAAGAAAACAATAGGAACTTACTTCTAGAGGCAGCTTCAAACTTCTCAGACTTCTTTTTCCGTTTCCACTTCCATGGTTTGAAGAGTCTACCGAAGGCTGAGAACTTGGATTTGGTTCGTTCCGCAGGCGGCGTGCGCGCCCCCGATCCCAGGCTGTTTGTGCGCACAGTTGAGCCATTTTGTTTCTTTGCTGCAACCAAATGTGACATTAAGTTGAAAAGGTAGATAATTAATAGCAAACACGACAGAAGACAGATCCTAAGATTACCAGTCCATCGTCAAAGTTTGAATTGAATTGAATTTTTGAATCTAGACTAATAAAAATATAATTCCAATATATTTATAAATAGAATTATGTTCGAAGAATTATAATTCTAGGTAATTTAAATTCGAAGTGCAAACGAAGAGACAATACCTACTGTTTTATCGATTCACTGATTGATGGGGTCGTGATCAGTGTGTATTACTGTGTATATGAACATAGCCTCTGTAAATAGACTTACTAATAACAGATACGTTATTTATACGATTCAGAAAGGTGTAGATAGAAATACACAATTCTTATCAATGGAAATAAAAGGCAACAGAAAGATGTGCACCCACCCAACAGCAGTCACACACTACATCCACACAATCAATGACCCCATTTCGTCGAGTACCTATTGTCAAGAACTGTCCGTATACCACAATACCAACGTGAACTGTATAAAGACTTTCTCATCTCAACAACAAATGTGACCATCAATCAATCGAACGATCAAATCGATCTTTAACAAAGTTCAAAGAGTACAACTACTAGATTGGAAGATACTGTTCAGATAAAACATTTTTGACCGAAATCTTAGCAAACTAAATGACCGTCTGAATCCTAAGACACCTTTAAAGTGCCAAAGTTTCTCAATTTATCTCTTTTCTCTCTTAATTTGTAAAAAAAAAGAACTGACAATTTACTTTTTTTAGACAACTTCTAAAGAAACAAATAGACAATTTAAAAGGTTCTACCTAAAACCTTCATGTAACACGTTCATGAATGTCAAAGATTGAAGAAACCCTTCGAAATGTCACTTTTTGTCAACTGTCTTTTTCACAATTATATTGAGAGAACGAAATGTACCTACTGCATTAGATTTAGCGTACCTACCTATTAAGGGAATCCTAAATTTGAATCTACAAATAAAGGTATTTATCGAATTTGATAACTTACTTCGTAATGGAATAACTAAATATCACAATTTCTAATTTTTATTTGAACCTTCTTTGAAGTTGAACGAAATTTGAATATTTGAAAGATATTTAGAAAAATACCTAAACATCTAAAATAAGAAATATCTAAAAGGACAACGTACAAAACGGTCTCGGTCATGAAAAACCATTAGGTATGCAAAAAAAAAGTAATGTATACTTAATTTTGTAATAATAACTATCGAATTATGGTCAGCGTTTGGGAGTATCAAATTAGATTTATAGCAAAAATGAAAATTACAATTTTTTTAATTGATTTTCCTTGTACGGCGCGTTCCTCTGTGACTCTGTGAAATATCAAATAACAGTGTTTCCTGGTGCAAATATTTGAACAAAGTTTGTAAATAATTAATTGAAAATAAAAATGGTGTCATTCATATTGAAATATTATTTATTGTTTGGAGTAGCTAATACGAGGATCAAACTGAAAGTTCTTAGAAAATAAAAAACCTGTCCAAACTAGCAAGTTATTAGTTTTATTATATCTTGCCACTGAGAACAGCACTTTGTTTTCGGTTAAATTCTTTTATTTTCGGGAATAAATAAAAATCGCAAGGTGCGAAGTCCGAGCTATACGGCGAGAAACCTAGTAATTCTACATCGAAGTGAAGTCGGGGTGAAGGAGGATCCTGCTGCGAGGTCATTCCTGCCGAACTTTTTCCAAGACAAGTGGCAAACAATTGTTAGTGTACCAGTCTGTAGTAACTGATTTTAGATCCTCTACAACAACTGTCGCGTCATTACGCTTCGTCCTCTCTTCACTTTAGTTAGCTAAACCCACTGAGCAGACTGTCTTTTGGTTTCGGGTTCATAACAGTAAATCCAGCTTTCGTCACCAGTAAGTATGTCGAACACAGCATAAAAGTCAAGTCCGTTGAATCTTTGAAACATTTCACGGTACCAATCAACACGAACGGAGTTTTTGGGCCTCGGTCAAATTATGAGGTATCCACCGGACACAAAGTTCCCTAAGCGCTAACTGTTGATAGAGGATTTTGTGCACTTGACTCATACCAATGCCTATGCTTGTCCGAAACTGCTGATAGGTCACTCTTATGTCAGTCTCTATCATACGCCGCACACTATTGATGTTTTCTTCAGTCGTCGCAGTAGAAGGCCGCCCCTCACGCAGATCATCGGTAAGATTAGTGTCACCATGTTTAAACTCATTAAACCAGTTGTAAACGTTGGCACGACATGGGATTTTATCATGAAAGGCTAATCGAAGTCTATCATAACTTTCTGGTTGCAAAAATGACATCAAAAGTCACAAAAAATTATTGCACAAAAACTTTTCGCGTTAATTTCATGTTGACGTGACGTCACTCAAAAAATTTTCAATTTGCCGCCAAATCGAATGAATGAATGTAATAAAATAGTCAAAAATATTGGCAAAGAATTCTATTTTAAAAATTTAAACTATTTATTTAATGCATTTTTAATACAATAAACATGTAACATTTTGAATACCAGGATTTTTATTTTCATATTGATTAAAAATAAAATAGAAAACTAAAAATAAATAAAAAATCACGACTTCATTCAATAATTTTTAACAGGAGAGACTGATATGTCACAGACTCACAGAGGAAATTATTTTTCTATAAATTGAAATCTTTTAATTTTAACTATTAGTTACGCAAAATGTAACGTTTGTTTTTGCAAATTTCTACGGCTTTACTAGTGAAGAGTTTAAGTGTATTGTTAAAATAAAATGAATAAAAAATAGTATCATTTTCTTTTGCTAGCAGCACAAAAGAATAATAAATCATCGGTCGTGTCATGTCACCTTTGTCATTCACTTTGATTCGCAATAATTCTCTTTCTTCGGACTCAGTACCTACTTGCTTCCAATTTAATTTTATTGAAGTAATATTGACGTATGAAATCGAGTAAGTTTATAGAATAGTAGTTGATCGGTGACCCCGCAAACGTTGTATTGCCATAAAAAATGTCCAAAAACAAAAAAATAGATAGTATCCGATTCTCAGACCTACTGCATATACATATAAAATTACATGAAAAGCGGTCAAGCCGTTTCGGAGGAGAGTGGTAACTAAAACTGTGAGACGAGAATTTTATATATATATAAGATGTTGTAATAATTGAACACCTCCGTACAAAATTTCATTCACCTTTAATAATATGTCTTATTATTACGTGTTATTACTACGTGTTTTCAGCTAGTTAAAAATTAAATTCCAATATTTTACTGTTCATATCTAGACCCAAAGTCATAAAGAGTGGACGGTGGGTTAGATGTGTGGTTCCTGAAGCGGGAACTTTTTTTTTTGCGGGTGCACTTCGGAATCAGACCCAATATGAAATATTATCTGAACTAGAACGACTTACAAAACATCCTGTATCTTAAGATCACGAGAAAATTAAAAATGTATTAAAACACAATAACGTGAATAAAAACACATCACGTTTGTTTGGACAATTGATATGCTAGAAATGACAGAGCTTCTGAGAAATTTCGTTGTATAGTGTACAAAAGATTTAACAAAAAAACCTGACAAAAATTTATGGTTTTTATCTTTTTTGTGATTCTCAAAATATAATGTCGACAAACATAAATGTTTAAGGAACGCTGAGGTTAGTTTAACTGACAAGCTGACATGAAAATTTTCGTCAACTCCACATATTACCTTATCTTCGAACTACATTATCTGCCTACTTAGCATTTAACAATGTTCAAATATATACGAAAATAAACTACTGACACACAACTAAAGTATGTAGAAACTGGTTTTGATAAGAGATAAAATATTGTTTGATTTTGTGAAATGTGAATTTAAGCGATAAAGCCTTATACTATATTCGGTACTGGAATTTTTGAATGAAAAAGCGCGGAAAAAGCTATAAAATAGTTGGGCATGTTTTGCATTTTATTATAATTGTCACTAACGGTAGTTTACTACTGTTTTATTTAATGTATAAATAGAATAACAATAGTTGACAAATATTGCAGAAGCAATAGTATCCCTGCAATACAGACACAAGGCTGGATGGCATAAAATACCGGGATTAAAACACTCCAAATTCTTCTTAGGAGAGGAAGTAGAAGGATGGAGTAAATACATCTATACAAACGGTAGAACACAAGCTCACTTCTTAATTGGGGCACTCACAGGGCATTTTGCTACTAACTACAGCTACACAAAATGCAACTCTCCGCAACACAACTCTGTCGAGCATGTGGTGAATGTCAGGAATTAATGACGCATCTCTTGTGTCATTGTGATGCCTTGGCTAGATCCAGAATGAGCCTTCTGGAAGTGGCATATCCAAAAACCAGAAGACAGGGTCTTTCTGCCTAAAGATATAGTAAGGCTAATGGCAACTATATTCTGGACACAGGAAGAGTAAACGCGGGGGAGGCACAAAAGATCCCAATGGGTCGAAGTGCACTGTGACTTAGTCATGGCCCCATAGTAAGATAAGGTAAGATCTCTGCAATAAATTCGGATTAGTTAGTTCTCACAGCAAAATGTCATCACTAAAAATGTCCATAGCGTAAAACGTCATGGGAACAAAACGTCCTCAGTTTTAAAGGTACTGCATTAGAAAAGCAAAATGTGCTTTTTACAAAACGACCACACATTGATAGTCATGAGAGCTAAACATCCGCAATTTAAATCCTACTCTTCACATAAATTTGAATGTACCTAAACGAACGGCGAAAATACTCATTTTTCATAATACTGCATAGAATAAATATTAGGTTGGGGAAAAAGTCTTTTCGCATTATAGTATGTATGAACTTGTAATAAAATCTCTTTGGCTGTACTATTTGTATCTGGCTGGTTTTGGTATCATTAAAAGTTTAGATTATAAAAAAGATAATTCCAAATTCAAATTAGGAAAATGTGTTTTTCATTTGTTTTTCGTACTGTCAAGGTGAGTGAATCTAATGAAGAATTCGTTACATTTTAAAATTTTACTACAAAAAAGGAAAAAATGCAACGCAAGCCGCGAAAAAAATTTGCGATGTTTATGGACCTAGTGCAGTGTCTGTGAGAGTAGCACAAATTTGGTTTAAGCGTTTTCAATTCGGAAATTTTGATGTCAAAGATGTACGTCGCTCTGGTCGCCCTATTACGGATAAAATTGATGCCATTTTTGAAAAACTGGAGCAAGATCGGCATATCAGTAGTTACGACGTAGCTGAAGAACTGAGAATTGACCACAAAACAGATTTGGCGCATTTAAAAAAAATGGGTACACAAAAAAGCTCGATATTTGGGTACCCCACGAGCTAACTGAAAGAAACCTAATGAACCGTGTACTCATTTGCGATTCTTTATTACGACGTAATGAAACCGAACCATTTTTGAAGAAGCTAATAACTGGTGATGAAAAGTAGATTGACTTTGACTGACCTTGCACCTTCAGATTTCCACCTGTTTCACTCTCTTCAGAATTCTCTAGGCAGTGTCAGGTTAACATCACGAGAGGACTGCCACTTGTCGCGGTATTTTGATCAGAAGCCCCAAAATTTCTATAGCAATGGGATCATGGGATCATAACTTTTTGCCATCTTGTAGGTAGGGCTACAAGATGGCAAAAAGTTATCGAACAAAA
Source organism: Nymphula nitidulata (assembly GCA_947347705.1). Taxonomy (NCBI): domain Eukaryota; kingdom Metazoa; phylum Arthropoda; class Insecta; order Lepidoptera; family Crambidae; genus Nymphula; species Nymphula nitidulata. Next base: position 14,571,476 of record OX374621.1, on the reverse strand, counting down.
TGGTACCTACATACTTTAGTTAAATGTAAATAAACTATATTAAAAAATGTTTTGAATTTTCTTAAAAAATGCGAAGAAATTTTTTCCCCAACCTATTATATAAAAAGATAATTTCTAGTATAGCGTCCAAAAAGGTTTTCCTGACGTTATCTTCTTCTGACTTGATCTTCAAAATTTCACATGGGCCGAGACTGTTGGGTAGGTATCTATTAAAATAGGTACCTATATTGCATCAAGGACTTTTTTGCTTTCATGACAATTTTTTATAATGACGACTTGCTTGCTTATTTTGATGCGGACGATTTGCCCCCCGGTTTTTATTCCACGTCGACATTTTTGTTCAGCGGACATAATGGTTTGAGGACTAAATGTCTGTAAGGACGTTTTGCTCAGAGAACTACTTGCTCCAAATTAAATATGTTGCGGAATAGTGACGTCCCATCTCACTAGTGGCTACCGAGTAAAAATGTTTTAAATTAATTTTTTGATATTTATTTCAATAGTTTTTGAGAATTTCAACGCTATATTAGTTTGATACCATACAAAAAATATACTTTGCAAAGCATTATTTAGTTATACTAACTCATATTTTTTAAATGTTTTTGAAAAACCCACATTTTGACTTGTAGGAAACACAACTATTTGATAATGAAAATATGACTACCTACTTGCTATATACTTTACTATCAATTTCACATTATACTATCTCCGACCTTGAAGGTCGTCGTGTCGAGTGGTCAGTAGTAACCTTGCCGACTAAACCAGATGTCTCTGATTCACGTCCCGGTAGGGGCAGATTTTTTTAATAAGTACGAGCATTTGCTTACGACAGGAGTCATGGATGTTTTTATATTTTTAACCGACTTCATAAACGAGGGGGTCCCAATTGGGCCGGTATGTTTTTTTTTCTATGTATGTACACCGATTACGCCGAGATTACTGATCCGATTTACGTGATATTTTTTTTGTTAGATGCTGAATAGTTGCCATTTGGTCCCATAAAATGTTTTCAAAATCAGTTGGATAGTTTGGTTTAAAAAAAAATCTGAAATCATTAAGTCAGTAAATCGTCTACGTTTGCAAAATTGCGAATTTTTGTTTTCCTATGACTTTTTAGTGAAACGATACGATAGTAGGAAACAATATAAGTTGACGATCACCCATCTAGCTTCGACCTTAGAAAGTTATCACTAAAAATTGTGGAAAAAAAAATTAACAAAAATTAAAACCGACCTTAAAAAACTGAAAAGGATAAAATAATTAAATTTAAGTAGGTACTTATCCCCTAGAAACATATTTTTTGGAGTTGGTGCTAAGTTGTTTCCAAAAACAATAGAAAATAAATGAAGCACCGACTCCAAAAAATATGTTTCAAGGGGATGAGTACCTACTTAAATTTAATTATTTTATCCTGTTCAGTTTTTTGAAGTCGGTTTTAATTTTTGTTTTAATACTTATTACCTATATTTCTCCTTTATTAAGTATCCATAACATAACACAAACTGTTATTGATAATATAAAACGTTTTTTTTTATAAGTTTCGTGGTGGATTGTAACATTAAACTGCATTTAATTTTTGTAAACAGCAATAAGTTTTGATTATGAATAAATGACGAATAATAGATCATAGAAACAAGGCGTTCGTATAGACGTGAAGAACGCAAAGAAATCCGCCGAGGCGTGTTGGCGTTAGCATCAATTACAGCTTACGACTGTGGCTGACACACAACGCAACTAGCAAACGAGCCGATGAGACTACGATGGCATGGTAATAATAGGTGGTACGTAAATGGCAAGTAAACGTGAGTCACCGATTGCTCCGCAGCGTAATGTCGACAACTCAGCCGCCCACATTGAGCTGTGTGTGATGCGACACCAACGCTCCATCACTTCGCCAAAACTTACCATACTAAACCACTTTAAAACAAGTTTAACTTTTTTGGAACCAAAAAAGCTGCGTATTTTTACAGATTTCTAAATGTGGATTAGGTTAGGTTAGGTTACCTTCCATTTTTATTTTCAATCAACTCAATGAAAAGCATGGAATGTTATAATTTTTATATTTGAAAATAAGACTTAATTACTGTGCAACCGGCCAAAAGCGTGGCGCTTACGTATTATAAGAAATTTATTTCGTCCGATAAACCAAATCTTATAACAAAGCAACGATAAAAAAATTTAAACAAAAATTAAAGCCGACTCCAAGATAGTGAAGCACCGACTCTAAAAATATGTTCCTAGGGGATCAGTACCTGCTAAAATTTAATTATTTTATCCTTTTCAGTTTTTTGGAGTCGGCTTTAATTTTTGTTTAAATTTTTTTTTCGTTATTTGAGTGATAACTTTTGAAGGTCAAAGCTAGATGGGTGACCGTGAGCTTATATTGTTTTCTACTATTGTAACATTTCACTAAAAGTTCATAGGAAATCAAATATCCGCAACTTCGCATACGTAGACGACTTAATTTTTCCAGTTTTTTTTGATTTAAAAACCAAACCACCCAAAGTATTTTCAAAAAAAAAATTATGGGACCAATTGGGAACTATTCCGCATCGAACAAAAAAAGAATCATCAATATCGGTGCACCCAATCAAAAGTTCTTTGGTAACAAACATAAAAAAAAAACATACAGACGAATTGATAACCTCCTCCTTTTTTAAAAGTCGGTTAAAAACACTTTTATTAGCCCATTTTTATCATTTTGGGCTACAGAATCCTGTAACCCTTTGTACCAGATATTTTTTTGTAATGGAGACCGTTCCAAAAAAAAAATCTAGTGTCTAGTTTGTGAGTACTTTACAAATTAACAGGATACTAAGGTTCATTTATGACATGGCCATGATGAATCAGTGTCAAGTTGCGCAATTTGAAATATTCACATCATTATGCTTCTCATGTAGGTACTACTGTGCATTCATAGCTAATAGTAGTTGGACACTATGGAGCTACTTATAAACTTCAATGTATATCTACATAAAGAAAATAATATAACCTTAATTTTTGATTTTAACATTATTATAAATGTTTGAAAAATTACTTAGTAATTAAAATAGAATAAAACTAGAAAAATTTCACGTCCTGAGGCAGGAATCGAACCCGCGACCTTTCGCAATCCGAGCCACTGCTCTGACCACTGAGCCACCCAGGACTTGGGATATCCCTGTGAAATTCTTCTAGTCTATCTTGTATTTACGTTTATGAGCTAACGTCCACCCTACAATGTCGAAATATTCTATTTCGAAGAGAGAAGAGAAGAAGTGTTATGGATACTAGATAACGAAGAAATAATGATAATAATATGTATAAAAATACCAGAAATATACTAAATAAACATCCATGACTCGTAAACAAATGCTCGTACTCATCATACAAACATTTGCTCCTACCGGGATTCGAACCCGGGACCTCTTGGCCGAGTAGCCTGTATAATAGCAAGGGGCACAGACCGCTCGACCAGCCGGTCGTCAAATATAATATGTTGTATTATTGTATTTTTGTATCAATTACAAATAAACTCGTCAAAAACATTAAAATGTGACATTGTATTATTATCGCATCTAGGTAGGTGCTATATTACATTAAAATTATTATTTTTCCTCATTATGTATAGATTGCACAAATATCAACTTTCTGAATAATTTAAACAACCATGTGAGTGTGACCATGTATCGCGCGTACTTGGTTCAGACTTTTTCCCAAAGATTTTTTCCCTACATTTCGCTTGTCCAGTGTCAGTCAGTTCAGTACTAGCTGTAATAAGATATTAATGGAGTGTTTGGCGGGATTTTGTGGTGTCGGACAAGATTTTATTTTAATAATTAAAAATTGTCTCAGTCAGAGCGAACTTTGTGTTATAAAAGTGGTGTTGTTTTATAAACAAAGCGTTTTTGTTGACGTACAACTAAAAAGTTATTAGAATGAAAGTGATTATGGTGTGAAATACAATGAGAACTTTTTTGTGGTTATCCACCTCATTAAGTAGCACATAAGGAGACTGTCATCATATATTTCGCGTCAAATACTCCCAAGATGCATTGAAATGTGTAACACCAGCATTTCAATGCAATAAACGAAGAAAGAAGAAATACTGAAGACATGGCTGTATGGGTATTAATAGGTACTTATGTTAATTTTATTGCCTCCCTAGCACCACGAAAAGGGCACTTTTGCTGCGTTAAAACTCACAGCAAAGTCGCATTTTGCAGTGCTCACTCACATTGTGAACAAAATTAATTTTAATACGAACATGCACATGGCATTAAATTTAGTTTACGCGGCTTAGAATTCTTCTTTTTTTTTGGTATATTACTGCTCTGGATGCAAGTCCTTTAGGCTAGCGCAACTCAGAACATCAAAACTGTTGAAAACCTCATAATAATCCGCCTGGTTTTAATTTTGAATTATTATATTTCAATTATTAATTGAACAAAGATATCTATAAAAAAAACCTATAAATAAATCACTATTTCCACATAAATGTAGAGACCCCGACTGGGGAGGGATTTCCACATTCTCCACTGTGAGGATACGCGAATATTCAGCATTTTTAACCCGTCAAGCATCAGATTCCAGACACAATTTTTTTTTCATTTGTCATAGCCCTCCGGAGGGATAACGCCACATGACAGTTTAATGAGGATTTAGCCCTGTTTTTCTTACAACTTCTTGTTTTGAAATATGTTAGAGCTGATAGATAATATATTTGACAAAAGCCAAAACATGATGGAAACCATTTACTAGAAAGGAAAAAAATCAAATAAAAAAAAAATTTATAATTGTGCACAACATTTTAACAAAACTTATAGGTTTTATTATTATAATTTTACTTATACAGTTAAAATTGAAATAGTTTGATGTGTCTACTACAACATTACTAGTAGTTATCTAGTAGTATAGTCGACTGTACCTACCTAAATGCGTATTGTTAGTCTCATTTTTTGTGGTCGTTTTGTTGTATAGTAATTTAGAATTCTTTTGTGTGCATGCCAAAATATTTCCGACGTGATGACACCTGGCACGAGAGGCAATACTATTGAAATAATTCTGATTCAGGCAATTTCGATTATTATGCTAATAGTTTAAACATAGGTAAAAAACTAACAGAATAACTAGGTATAAATAGTTTAACTTTATTTGGTAAAATCTCAATGCCCACAATCAATCGTCTCAATGTTATATTTTAAAGATATATGGAGTATGACCAACCATGATTTAATAATAAACACTGGAAAACTGGATAAACACTGGAGAAACAATATTTTCACTTTTCATGGTAATCTACAGCATGGGAAAGTGTGGGTAAAGTGTTATCCCCTTTGTTCTTATCGAACAGGCAAAAAAGATCACATAAACAAGCAGTAGTAGATCCTACACTTATTTAACAAGAGTAGAATATTATCTACAGGTAACCGATGTCAACATTACAGATTACTTTGAAATGGCCTCAGCTGAACGACCTTAAAAGCTGACTTATTATTTTTCAAGTCGATATTATAAGGTCGATTCCGTTGTTAGTTTATCTGTCCGTAAAGTACTTGGATCTATTAAATACTCCACGAAATTGATGAAGAATTATCTATGTAGGTATATTTTTAACCGACTTCAAAAACGAGGAGGTTCTCAATTCGGCCGGTATGTTTTTTTTTTTTTTTTTTTCTATGTATGTACACCGTTTACGCCGAGATTACTGATCCGATTTACGTGATTCTTTTTTTGTTCGATGCGGAATAGCTGCCATTTGGTCCCATAAAAATTTTTTCATAAACAGTTGGGTACTTTGGTTTTAAATTAAAAAAAACTGAAATTATGAAATCGTCTACATAAGCGAAATTGCGAATTTTTGCTTTTCCAATGACTTTTTAGTGAAACGATACGATAGTGGGAAACAGTATAAGTTGACGGTCACCCATCTAGCTTCGACCGTAGAGAGTTCTCACTAAAAATTGTAAAAAAATATTTAAACAAAAATTAAAACCGACTTCAAAAAACTGAAAAGGATGAAATAATTAAATTTAAGTAGGTATTCATCCCCTAAAACCTATTTTTGGAGTTGGTGCTAAGTGGTTTCCAAAAACAATAGAAAGTAAAGCACCGACTCCAAAAATATGTTTTAGGGGATGAATACCTACTTAAATTTAATTATTTCATCCTTTTCAGTTTTTTGAAGTCGGTTTTAATTTTTGTTTAAAATTTTTAAGTAGGAGGTATTTTATTGAAGAAAATTCTTCATTATGCGCGGATTTTACAGAAGCAATTTATTTTTGAAATTTTAATGTGAACTTTTGATTTTTAAATGGCAAACTTGCTTTTCGTACTTCATCTGGGTACATACACTCCTTCCAATAGTATGACAATTACAGCAAAAAGTAGCTCAACTGAACATTTGATCAGTAAGTAGTTGACTATCGATATGAACTATGGTATATCCAACATAAAAGATTTCTATTATAAGACCTGCAAATATAAATAATCAATTACTCTTCCGTAGTAAATCCTCTATAAAAGAATGCCCAAGAGTATGACTTCTAGTACAACTTCTACTATGTGGTATAAATGTAAATAGGTACACATAAAACACTGATCAATTAACGCTCGCGCGAGTTGATACCTACTTAGAGGACTGTAATTCTGTATATCTGGTATGTATACGAACTATGTATACAGAAACCGAGCCATGCACGAGTCTTTGATTTCGCAAAGCTATTGTTAGGAATGCGGCGTGGCGTATGAGACAAAAAGAAAAGGGATCCTGACCAGCACATGCTGCAACCTCCTTAGCGCCAACATGTAGGAAGTCTGTTAAAGACAAGGAGCTGGCGATCAGCTGCCTTCGCTCCTGGAAGTCGAGCTGGTCGAGGCTGCTAGTCCTTGTTCCGCGCACCGCCTGGGCGGGCGCGCTCAGAGACATGTCAACTACACGTCGCCATATCGTGTAAACAACATCGTTGGATTAAATTAACACAAAACACTAACAAAGACACACGCGATGCCGGCACAAGATGCAATAATTATAGAACGATCATAGCAAAGTGCCTGCGCCGCAAGGGACGCACAGCGGCAAACTGGCGCGCGAGCGCTAGCTGCGAGGGGCAGGGTGGGGGCCCGGCTGCCTGCCTCTGTCCCTCCTGCATGTTGAAATGCACTCGACTCGCCTCGATGAGCCATGGCGATCCGACTGGCAAGTCTCGACATCACGTCAACACCGACACCGAGACAACAAGCGCTGCGGTGCGCCACACAATACACGTTTCGCTTCATTTGTACATCAATTGTTCGTACTAGGTAACTATATTTAACCTCCTCTTCATTAATGTAATTAAAACCAAGACTATCTATATCAAATTCACTATTAGAGTTTTATCCTTAATGATCATAAGTCGTAATGGTCCGTAAAATCTCATTTTTTTAATGCCGAATAAGTACCTATATTGTCCGTATACCTACCACATAATGTAAACACATTGCGCAGTAGCGGGTCATTATATTAGTATTCTATAAAAGTGGACAAGCCAGTAATTTCTGTCTTAATGCGCGCTATAAACTGCCAACGACCCACGTAAGTCCCGCACCCCTCTCGACTAGGGCAGGTGCTGTCGCCACCCTAAAGCCCTACCTTTGCTATGCCACCGGTCACCAGCCCGCACATTAAAGGTACACAGGCACCGGTTCGACAAACTACCTGCTCTTAAACTCAACAAAGAAATATTCATACACAAAACCCATTGAAATGATTTGAAGTAAATTATTGGAATCATTGAAAATGCACATGCGACGTCAGTTTTTATTGATGGATGCAAATGGATAGATCTACCAAATAAATAAAGTGCGTAGTTTATGAATTAGATTTTATTACAATACATAAAGTAAAACAAAGAGTATTAATTGCTGTTAGAAATACAGTGATTAATTCGTCGTATTTCGATATTAAAGTCAAAATTATTATTTATTTAATCTAAGACATCAGGTCAGGTTATCATGGATATTGGCCTGGATTCTGAAGTAGGTACACAAGCTAAATCTAAAATAAGGTGCAATACATCTAGTTTTCTAAACAATAATGCAAAAAGAAGCCAAATTGACAATAATCAGATCGTGACTGCGTAATTTAACTTCCGAGATCTGAAGTTGGTGTCGCTGAAGAAAGCTAACATAAGCGGCCAACTAAAACGATTATATCATGCAAACCGTTGGTAGCAAGAAATATCCTGACAATTTATTACATTTTCCCATTGCTCATATCATCGACATTGGCTTCGCGGAAGTAAGGACTCTGCACTTACATTTTGAAATTTTCTTGTAAACAACTGCTAAGCGATACAAGATACCAAACCAATACAGTACCTCTAGCACGATCATTTTTTAATTTCGATTTGCCATCCTGTCGAGTAGTTACGTTATCTTTTGTCTCGCTTTTATTTGAAATTTCAAGCGTGTATAAACGATACGATTACGATTCGTTTAATCTGTAAAGGGGCAATATACCACCGGTGGGCGATGACAATAGAAAAATCAATTGTGTCGCTTGACGGGTTAAAAATGTTTCTGCTAGGGGTACTGATCTATCAAGAGCAGCAAACTTTGTTTGTTTTGTAGAAGGTTAGTTTCCATTTTGGAAATGTGAACTTTAAAAATTAAGTTCTTTCTTTTCGTCCTGTCATAGTATAGACAAAAGTTAAGGCCGGACTCCAGAAGACTTGGGTTTGATTCCGGCCTACAATTTTTTTATCGTTTTCTTTATGTGTATTTCTTACAATAAAGTAGGCGTTATAAACGCACAAAATCAAACATTTAAATGTGATTAAAAAGGCTTTCTCATCTTTAGTGAAAGTTTAAAAATGCTTGAAAAATTATTATTTCAGATCGCATGAGGTATAAAGTGTACTACTCTGTCAATTAAGTTCCGGGAAAATATCATACACAAAATGTTAGTTATTCATCCAAAGGACATGTTCTGAAGACAAAAGTTATATCAGAAGGAGAGTATATTTTTAAGAATATTATGAGACAAAAACTATAATTTTTAATGACTGCATATAAATAAAAAATAACATTTTATTCTGGTCAAAAAACTGTTAGCCAGAGATGAAAAATTTCATTTAAAAAAATGTGACACATCACAGACATAGTATAAAACGTCAATATCGTCTATTGTCTTGTCAAATATTTTTTTAATAACTAGGCATGGGGTTGATTTGGTTCAGCCTACGACTATTTTGCAATTATATTTTATTGTAAATGCTAGAAGAACACGGCAAATTGGTTTCTGCACTTGTTTCTGACTAATAATAATGATTTTAATTTATTTTTTACCATATTTTGTCAGAGAAACTTCGATAAGAAGCTTAAAATTCATGCACACACTTTTCAAAATTACTCAAAAAAGCCGGGGTATAAAAATGGAAAATGGTATATTCAAGATCCTCTGAGCATAAGCTTTCGCATAATATATAATTTATCGTGGGGGGCTTTCGAGTACCAATATCGAACATCTCCTTTATTTTATCACCTTTAAAGTATGCTCTTTCAGAAACGACTTACGCCAACGAATAATCCAATCATCATAACATTTTTTTAACGCTGTTTCCGGAATTGATTTCAGTTCTCGTCGCGAATTCTCCTTTATGTCTTCTACCGATTGAAAACGGGTGCCACGAAGTTGTAATTTGAGTTTAGGAAAAAGAAAGAAGTCGGCTAGAGCCATATCTGGTGAATATGGTGGATGCTCGATGGTATTAGTTGAGTGTTTAGTCAAAAATTCGTTCACCATGATGGCCTTGTTCGAAGGCGCATTATCGTGATGCAAAATTCAAGAATTTTCTTTCCAAAAAACTGGCCTTTTTCGTCGAATTTGTTCTCTTAAACGCCGCATAACGATCAAATAATATTCTTTATTTACCGTTTGACCTTCCGGCAAAAATTCCGAGTGCACAACACTGCGAGAGTCAAAGAAAACAGTCAACATGACTTTGACTTTTGATCGACTTTGGCATGGTGTTTTCGGTTTCGGTTCAGTTGGACCGCGGCGCCACGCCGAAGCTTGTTAACTAGTTTGCATATGAAACTCGTAAACCCACGTCTCGTCACCAGTAACAACGCTTTTCATAAATGTTGGGCCGGCATTGACTCGTTCTAGAATGTCCTCAGCGACTCTCTGCGATTGAGTTTTTGAAGAAAATTCAGATCTTTTGGGACTAGCCGAGCGGCAACATGTTTCATACTCAAGTGATTATTTAAAATGGTGAGATACAGAAAGTTCGACGGCTATCTCTCTCAAAGTTAAATGAAGATTTTCAGTCACTTTTGCGATGCTGACTTTAGTTGCAGACGTTGATAGCCTACTAGAGCGAGGCAAATCTTCCATCACATCTCGACCGCTTTTGAACGCTTTGTACCAGTCATAGGCACGTGTTTTTGATAAAGCCCATTCACCGTAAGCCTTCTGTAACATTTTCAGTGACACCGAACACGAAATTCCATTGGCGATGCTAAATTTAAGACAAACTCTTTGTTCGCTGTTTTTGTTCATTATGAAATCCGCATTACACACTAGATATGATATAACTAAAAACAGCACTGCATTTAATATAAACAACAGATGCAACTCAAACTCCGCGCCAAATTGGAAAACAGTTGTACCAATCTAACAACAAAAAAAAACAAAAATAATAATTTGGAATCATAAACAAATAATCCATTCCCGATACTTTTTTGACTAAATGTAAACCTCAATGAGTGGTGAGATAAACGTTGCTATAAAAACATTAAAAAAGGAAAACTGTGAAGAAATTGGTAGGTTACACCTAGTGCTACAGGTAACGTAGCGGCTATCGCGTCTGGCCGGACCCCAGCTGACGCGGGTTCGATTCCCGCCTGGAGCATAATTTTTTTTTATCGTTTTCTTTATTTGTAAGACTGATAAACTTCAGACGAACAAAATTTCGCAATAAAATAAAAAACAGAAAAAAAAACTGACGATAATTATTGTTAAAAAAACTTACATAAATCTTCTACGTCTAAGGTGCCAGACTCGCTTCTCGTATCATCATCTAAAGGCCTTCGTCTTGGTTTCACTTTTATAAATAAGTCATCCATTCTGATCCACCACAAACACTGACACTGTTTTAACATATTACGTCCCCATCATTGTCTTCATAATTTACGTGTCCATACAGAATGAAAGTAGATTTATTACTAAGACTAAGACATTATTCAGAAACTTTTGATAAGATAACAGCCGATAGCGAATGCTTATCAAATTGTATTTCTATATGGGGACTAAGTACCAGCTGCAGTGTATAGGAAGTTAGGCGAAAACAAATTCCAGAATATATTATCTATACCTACCTACACATTACACAATGTAGAAGAATTCAATGTATCACTTTCTTCGGGAAAGACGAAAACGGGACTTCTATTCTTTTTTTGCCATTTACTAAACTTTCTAATACTACTATCTTTAAAGTCGATACATGATCCTTTAGCCTAGTTAAAATTGTAGGTGTTATGATCGATGGTTTGACTGGTGTCCGACGATTAAGCGAAATCACTAAATCGCTCGCTTCAGGTGATCGATTTTCGGCCTACAAGCATTTCTATACAAAAATAGTGTCTAACGGATGGATGTCTGGAGGCAGAGCACAACTAAGACGGTAATTCTTCAGAAAAGTGCATTATTTTTTCAATTACGTAAATTACATGTCTTGCCCTGTTTAAAAATAGCCATTATGTTGAGATCAGATACCTTTGCATCCCAAATAAAAAATGTCGAATCTTTATGTTAATTATAGACTACAGACCCGTGTCAAAAAAAAGGTGGGTCATTTGAACCACCAGGTGACCTATCTAGAACGATATAAGAGCATAAAATAATAAGATTCAGCACTATGCCGTCACTTGTAAGCTGTCCAACTGAGTGCAGGTGAGAATTCAAAAGTAGGTACAGGTAGAGTGAGTACATTTTGGTCATATATTTTTGTACGGCATTCTTACCATCGATAGATCCATGAAAAATAATAAGAAAACGCGCGGTGCCGTAAAAAAATGGTACGCCACAAAGTCGGAATGTTTTTTTTATTTTCCGACAATTTCCAGGGTAAATTTGGTCTTTTTATTTTGTACGGGATCAGTTTCATACTATTTCAATACTGCTTCTAATCCATTATTCCGCAACGCCGTACAAACATCATGCGACAAGGGGAAAAAATCGAGGGTTGCAACCCCCTCTCTTTCCGTGGTCCAGGGGGTGATTTGACACAACATAAAATTAATTTATTTTGAAAGTATTTTATGCATAGATAATATTTTTTCATATGCCGTACATTTTCGTTGATAAAATCATATAACGAAATTTAAGGTGAAATTCATCACGATATTTTTTTATACGGCATTTAGATAGTTTATTTGTACTATTTTTCATAGTCTTTTCGTGATTCTAGGTTCCTAGTTAGAAACTATACAAACTATAGAAAGTATACAAAACTGTTGATACTGGGATTGACAGTTTCAATTCTTGGATATAATATACACACCGTTTTAGTTCAGTTAGACGTCATGGTGATTTTATCATATTATCAATTGTTCTCTTCAAAAATATGTTAATGCCGTACTGTATCAGATGGCCATAAAGTACCCTTAAAATGGTAGTGTCATTTTCATCAGCCTAAAAGATATGGTCTGCATTAAAATGTACGGCATCATTTTTTCCTAATTTATTTATGTTAATACTATTTAAAACAAGGGTTAAAATGTAGAAAACTGCTATATTTCATTAATCTATTATATTTAAACTTTTGAAATAATTTGCAAAATTTCAGTTTTTGTATTTCTCTATAATTTTTTTTAGAACAGCTTCTTTTGAACGGCAATTCTATATAACAATAGTATTTTACAATATCATGTTAAAAAAAAGTTCCCGTACAGGATCAAATGATTTTACAGGTTTTTAAATCAAGGATACGATGAAATTAAGATAATTATTGATATACATACAAATGATCAATCATTTTTTGACGGCATTATTTTTAATAGTACTTTTGAGTGCTAGATAATGTTTTGGAATCGAAGCCGTACTTTTTCAAATCACCCCCTGGACCACGGAAAGAGAGGAGTTGCAACCCTCGATTTTTCCCCTTGTCGCATGTTTTTTGTACGGCGTTGCGGAATAATGGATTAGAAGCAGTATTGAAATAGTATGAAACTGATGCCGTACAAAATCAAATAACCCAATTTACCCTGGAAATTGTCGGAAAATCAAAAAAACATTCCGACTTTGTGGCGCACCATTTTTTTATGGCACTGCGCGTTTTCTTATTATTTTTAATGGATCTATTGAGGGTAAGAATGCCGTACAAAAATATTGACCAAAATGTACTCACTCTACCTGTACTTTTGAATTCTCACCTGCACTCAGTTGGACAGCTTACAAACAAGTGACGGCATAGTGCTGAATCTTATTATTTTATGCTCTTATATCGTTCTAGATAGGTCACCTGGCGGTTCAAATGACCCACCATTTTTTTGACACGGGCCTGTAGTCTATTAGGTATCATAAAGAACCCTACTAAACTTATATAATTTTCAAGTACAATAAACAAAAAACTCAAGAGGACTATTGACAACTTATGATAAGTCATCCTACTCCTCAAAAACGCTTCAAGTTGTTCCTGTTCGACACATACGGCGCCAGAACGCTCCTGCCAAGTGCCAACCACGTTAAACAACAACGTTTTGGCTGCGACATTTTTAAGGTGGCCTTAGGCCCTACTATTTTTTACATATTTCAATATTATTCTAAGTGAATTATGTATGACATGAGATGAGGTTTCTTACTACATTTTTAAATATTATGTCTCGTGATTTAAATATTGGCAAATATTGGCCTTCAAAGAGGTCATTTTCGGATTTTAGACTGAATAGATTTAACCGGAATAGGTTTGCGTCAACCGAGGCAAGTTGTCAACTAGATATATATTGGTGGAGGATTTTAGGTTTATTAAATGTTATATTTTCTTCTTGGTTTCGACGACCAGTTGGTCGAGTCATTAGGGATTTTGTCTAATAAACCAGTGGTCCCGCGCGGGTTGAAATCTCGGTAAGGTTTGTGTAATGAATACGATCGTTTGTTCACGGGTCATGTGGTTGTTTGTGTTTATTTATTAATTTGTAAAATATATTTCTCAGTCTCAGGGGCTCGGTGCCGCAGAGTTTTGTTGATTTGCTTCTAAAAATACAGCAACATTCGTTATAGTTGATCCCTCCCAGAATGGATCAATCAAAATTCGTTATGCCGTCGTTGGTCCCGGTTGTTACTGCGTGCAAACACTTTAACCCTCCAACCCACATTGGGCCAGCGTGGTGGTGTTATGACCTAAACTCCTCATGTGTTTCTTCCATGTAGGAAGGTGTGAACCCAGCAATGGGACGTATATAGGCACTTAATATGATGAATTATAAAATTCTTGACCATATAATCATACAGAGATATGCCTTATTTGTAACCAATTGAAACATATCATGGTTTTAACCGAATCTTTCTGGACGTTAAGTTAATTCCTTTACTATTTATTAGTATTCTTATATGTAAGTAGGTACCTACATAAAAAGATCTTTTTAATATCAGTTTAGAAAAATAATGTCACTACCTACTTGAATGATCACAGTGCGCAGTTTACTTTTAAATGGATGAAGCAGCCGTTGTGAGATTAAGCGTGTAGCCTTTATTTATTAATAGAGCCTATTGCCCTAGAAAACAAGCGGACCATGATTTTTATGCCTGAAACCTGCGTACCGTATAATGCATGCAATGAAGCCTACACAAATTATATTAGATATGCACCTTAAAACTAGAATACATGTATGTATATTCGGAAAAATAAATTGGATATATAGACTCGAAGCTCTATCAAAAAACTCATCGTATAACTATTGATCTCAAAACTTTCATCGGATAAAAAGGGCGTCCATTCGGAAGATTTAAGGTACTATGGCGACCTTTAAATAGTAACTATCAACTTGTCCCACAATTTCCAGATTTACGATTTTAAAATTAAATATAAAATATTTATTTGCAATGTAATTATGAGGTTAAACGCAATGTGCACAAGAAACACAGTTATCTACATACCGGAGAGAGTAATTCATGCTTGTAATCTCTAATTCACAACGACAATAACACAGAATGAGTGTACACTCTCACCTCTAGTGTAAATGGGGAAATCGCCGTCGGATCGACTGTGGGTAAGCATGGGTCCGTAGCACCGCCACGGCGGCCTGTCGCGCGGCGCCCGCGGGCCCTCCACGGCCGCTCACCTACACCAGGCCATCAGCACATAAGCTGGGCACGGAGGCCCACATCTACGTAACACACTCGGCGTGGCGTCTACCTCTCGGGACTCTCATCAACTCGCCGATGGCGGCGCCACAGAGTCGGAGTGGAGGCTGCGCGGCGCATCTCAATCGCGCACCCCTCACCCTCCCTAATTCCCGAGCGCGGAGCTCGCCTATTCGAATTTTCGAACTAAACCAAGCTGTTTTATCTCGTGATAATAATGCTGCGTGGATATCCTATGTCTCCATGAATTATTTCTAGTTTTTATGTAAGTATAATGTAGGTAAATACCTACTCGTAGTAACTACCACTTCTGTATAATTGAAGATTTTTTTTCTAACAAAATAGGTTTTTAGGAAAATAACTAAGTAAAAAACGACCGAATTATCTTAACAGCCCGCCGGCGGCGCCACCGCATTTTCTCAACAATAGGTATACCTACCTAGCAAATTTTCTATTGACGTTACCGTCAATGCTGCTTTTGCCACCGTCGCGCCACGGATGACGTTCTCACACACTAACATCTTAATGTTGAGAGTCGAGGTAAGGCATTGGCTGTTTGCATAGATGTAGCGGTTCGATTGGTTCAGTCAGGCACTAGAGTCTCGTTGCGAAATTACCACGGGCTGCCTGAGGGTCAGTGCAAATGATAGGTCTCTAGCTTTTTGTCCAGCAGATGCATCAGAGTCAGATCAACGGCTCGATAATCCTATCGACCCGTTGATAACAGCTCTTAACATTAATGCCCTTCCGGACATTACTGCAGACGTCCCGCGAGTCTCGAAGCTATCTCCAAAATTGTTTCGACTTCATATCAATCGGAATATCAATTTTATTCCAACCATTGACAGAATACATATTGTCATGCGGGCCGTGCTAATTTCTTGAGCATTCCTCCACTGTGGGCTCTTACACCCATATGCACAGTCGGCTCCTCGAGATTTCCTCCACTCGACTGTGACTCGACTCAGCCTCAAGGATAAAATCGGTATGCAGAATTCAAAAAACTATCCTCGACTTGAGCAAATTCCTCAGTTGAGTCGAGTAATGAACTGTCAAACTCAAGGTACGTCGCGATCTACCTTGAGGTCTCCTCAAAGGTTGTTAACAGTGCTTTTCACGTTATTTCTGAGGTTATTTCAAGTTCTATTAGCATAATGACTGATTTCTATGATTTTATGAACTAACTTTCAAGTGAGTATATGTGCTAGATACACCTTTATTAATTTACCTAGATATTGTGATGCAAATATAATTATGTCAACCGACAGTGCTGTTTAATTTATACTTTATGATAAATTCCCTCAAGCACGCCTTTACCATTTCACTAAAAACTTGCCTCCCGGCCATAATAATTTTCATACTGAACGCGAAAAACGAATGAAATCAAATAAATTAAAATAAATCATTGCAGTCGACAGTTGAGTTGAATGACAAATAATGACAGAACTGAAAGATATCTCACAGAAGCAGAACACAATCTCAGAGGAAGACGACATCCCACAGATGAAAAAAGTGAACCATAAACATATTCTCTACACTTTGCCAATATAATAATAAGAAATTTCATGACGTCATTCCTTCACTCAACCACAACTCGACTTTACTGGAGTTTCCTCACTGGAGGATGAAGCCGTAACTGAACATACCGATTTCAAGGATGTTTTTAAGATTTCCTTGAGGTGACTTCGACTAAGGTCGAGTGGAGGCGGTTTCGAGGAAACGTCTCTGCATATCGGTGTTAGTCTACATGGGAGAAAAGTCGTGATCGACATGTTTCAGAAACAGAGTTCACAAATCAGTCCATAATCGGAGACGACAAAACTTAATCCAATCAACACCACTAAGAGAGATGCGTGCGCGTTTACCGCTAAAAACAATAATCACAAAAGTGGTTGAAAACATTGCTGCGTGCGTTACGAGGCAAGATATAAAAAATACTTAATGGTAAAGCAGCAGTGGATTTGCAAATAGGTCTAAGTTATTAAACCACGTTAATATTAAACCTTTACATTATAAAATAAGAGTAATTTTCCAACTGACGACGTGATACACTTAATGAACGTCAAATGTATTTGAAACGTTTTGTGTATTGTTTATCAAAATCACTTTATACAATACCCACTACCTACAGTGAAAAAGTCCTAAAAAGGTACAAAATAGTGACAAGTGTGCTGTTCAGTTAATTTATTTAAATATTTTTGTCGCGTCGCGTCGCGTCCGTCTCGGTGTGATTTGACCCTTACCTTAATTTAGTAGTTAGTGAGTGCTATACCGGTAAATTTCAGCTTTACAAAAAGTTTTATTTTTTTAAATAAAAAAAGATAATTTTTAGGTAACCTCCGGCCTCAAACATCATCTATATAACACCTTCTCATTCATCCCAAACACGCTATATCTGCTTTAAGATTGTGAAGAATGAAGCATTCCGCAGACTTTTTTTGGTGCAACAGGCTACAGCATTACCTTAAGGTTATCATATCGTGGAAATACCAACAAAGTAACAGTACACAAAATATCAAATCAATCGGATCTGTGAAAGCTATTAAATTAAAACTGTTTATTTAAGTAGGAAATTAGTTGATAAGCATCAAACGCCTGAACAAGTCTTCATACATTATAGCTAAGATAAGAACCATCTCGATCACGTCAGACAAAAATCGAAACAAAATTGAGCTCATGATCATCTAAGGTCTGAACAGCAGTTCTCCAAATTATAGCTTAGGGCCATTAAAATCGGTCTATTCGTTTAGGAGCTACGATGTCACAGCCAGACACACAGATACACAGACACATGGGCGTAGCGAAGTACGGGCAGGGGGGGGGGGGGCAGCTGCCCCCCCCCCCCCCCCTAGAAGATGCAGGAATGCTCACTAACCTTAGAGTAATATTTAGACATGAGTTCTAACAGGCTAATGCCTGTTAGAACTCCTTACTTATGCCTAACTTATGCCTGTTACTGTTTTATAAAAAATAACAGGACAAAGTAACTGTTAAAAAATAACAGCCTGTTATTTTCATTTTCTTTTTTAATTTTTGAAACCACCTACCAGTTACTGAGAAATCCCCAGCAAAAGAACATGAATAGTTCACACGCTATTGTTGTTCTTTTACTCACGCTAATAAGTTATAATTTTCTTTATCCTTATACATCTCATCATTCATCATCATCGATTCAGCCGAGAGACGCCGACTGCTAGACATAAGCCTCCCTCAGGGATCTCCAAACTGATCGGTCCTGCGCTGCCCGCATCTATCGGCTTCCCGCGACCCTCACTAGATCGTCGGTCCACCTTGTGGGGGGAATACCATTGCTGCGACTCCCGGTACGCGGCCGCCACTCGAGGACCTTTCCGCCCCAACAGCCGTCAGTCCTTCTTGCAATGTGGCCTGCCCACTGCCACTTGAGGTTCGCAATTGTTGGGGATATGTCGGCGACCTTAGTTCTTCTGCGGATCTCATCATTTCTGATGCGATCACGCAGAGAAATCCCGAGCATAGCCCTCTCCATTGCCCTTTGGGTGACATTGAGCCTTCTTATGAGGCCCATTGTAAGCGGCCACGTCTCAGTTCCGTAAGTCATCATTGGCAACACACACGAATTGAAGACTTTCGTGGGTCCGAGAATCTGCTGCGAAGCTTCCCTAACGCTGCCCAGCCGAGTTGGATCCGTCGATCCAACGTCGCAGTCTTAAACACCTCACCACGACCACCACCAAGGGGGACGGGGGGGTTAAAAATGCTAAAAAAACATCACATGATTAATGGACGGCCCCATAACACAAGCTCTTAATGATGCTTACTTTGGGCTAGATAATAGGTGTGAGTGTATGATTATTAAATTATTATAATTGGTCTTTTGTGTCTAAGATCAACGTCAGTTTTTTTAGGGGCGATATTCAGTCCCATTATCACCGATTTGTGTGTGGCACAACGCATACGTTGTACCTACCCGTATAAAAATGTACTCTAAGGTTGCTGTCGCCGAAAATTGACACAACGACCTTCCCTAGCACTAAATTACTACTATTAATTAATTAAATGGGCTGTTACTGCGTTTGTTAATTATAAGCACTTCCTAACTCAATAGCCTTAGGGATGAAAAGACAGGCATTTATTTTTATAAAAATAAATTAATACCTTAGTGAATACCTCAGTACCTTTGAAAGACGATTTCAGCTAATTATTACTACTTTTTACCAACTTCAAAAAAGGAGGTTATCAATTCGATTCGACCCGTATGTATGTAATATTGTCAGAATTGCACTGTTTTTGTTTATGTCAGTCTATTCCAGCTTCTGAACATGTGTGCCAAATTTCATAAGTAGATATGTATATTTGTATGTTTGAATGTATCTCAAGAAGTATAAGTCGGATTGCAATTTTTTTTTGTTAGACTAGATATGAGTATGGCCGCGAAAAATTGTACATTCAGGAAAAAATCTGTGTCCTTCTCCTAATAGTATTGATAATTCCTTAATGTCATCTTATTTAATGATAAATTGTGTGGTTTCTACATCGCATTATATCATGTTTATTAATATAAATTATTTAAATTCATTTTGGTTTCATTAAATGAGCGTAAAAAATTTTTTCGTTGAAGGTTAATTTAAGAGGGGGCATAAAGCAAATCACTAATCGTAGATTTGATTTTAATCATATTAAATCAAATCCAAATGAGCTGAAATTTTAAATATGGTAATAACATTATATTTGTGAGGGTTGTGTCAGAGCAAAAACATGAATTTGTAAAATTTTCTCGATAGAAAAAAATCACAAAGATACCTCTGACTTTCAACGAGATTCAATTTATTGTCCAAATCACATTACTTCACAACAGTTAAAATTGATAAATATGTGAGTCACCATGTTTCCGAGGGCTTCTACTAGCGATTTTTCAATATATGTTCTGGTTTGCAAGTAATTAATAAAAAACTATATTGGCGCATACTCCATTTTCCTTCCGCGCTAAACGTCATCGTCCGTCTCTGTCAGTCGCATGGTAGGCCGCATGATATTTGTTTTGTTTCTCTCGCGGCTGCTCCATTGAGACGGGAAGACTACGTTTCTGTATTCTCGCGCGCCCTCGGCAATATTCTCGCGAATAATTTGTAGCTTATAACTTAAAAACCATAATATTGTACATATATTTTAAAACTATTGCTTAAAAAGTTTAATGAAACGTTGTAAATTGATATTTTTCATAATTATTAAAATAAAATGCTATAAAATGAAACTGAAAATTCAAATGACGGCTAGGTGTCAAACTCAAGTTTTTTGTTTACTCACTCGTGTCTCGTTTTTGGTTCACGAATGTTACTTCACGTAAGTTACCGATATAAAAGACTGAACATGCTAGATTCCTGGCCTGTAAAAATGTTTTTAAGTCGTGGCAACATAACGTACTACAGGTAAGCCAACATAGGGGAGAAATCGCCATTTTTTTCTCTCTGAAAGTGATTGTCAAGGTGGCCGGCACTTTTGTCTTTTTTTGTGTGATTTCAAGTGAAAATATGCACGGTAAGGATGCAAATTTATTACATTTATTTTAATATGTGCATGTAGAGGCTATTGGTTTAACAATTAAAACTATGCAGCGTCTTCCATCTTCAAAACTGACGCGAATATATATTTTTTAGGTTATGACCACAGTGATTTTAGTTCACGAATGATACCATGTGTTACTATGTGCGTTACGTAACATTCGTGATCGAATGTTAGGAATAGTATACACTATAGAACTCGAAGTTATACCTAGATTTTTATTGGAAATTAAAATTTGTATAATAGTAAGATTTTTTTAAATATATACTTGTGCATCTATCCCTCCATACACCATATATGCCCATTTACTAAGGGCATCTATCCCTCCATGCACCATACAGGGTGGTGCCGTCAATACGGCACAATAATTTCATGACATTTCATGAAATTATCAAAGTATTAGGATGTTTTTGAAAGTGGCAAACCATTTCTATGAACTAATATAGCCCATGTTTTAATTTATTGACGGCACCACCCTGTAGGTATATGCACATTTATGATGTCAGTGTATATTTTAAAATTATATTTAGTGTTTTGTTATATTTTTTATGTATTTTTGTATATTTATTTATATAATTATGGTCTCTTTACTGATTTTTGCAGAACCATGCCACGAAAATAGAAAAGAAAAGAAGGAGTGCGTACGAGAGTATGTACTTGGACCGAAGACCAACTTTATAATTAATATTTTATAATAACAATTAAGAATGTTTCTTAAACAATGGTTTTTAAAATTTAATTATGATTATTTGTATATTTTTTTATAAAGATAACAATTAAAATATTTTAAAAAACGTAAAATGTTTTTGTAATTCGACCCATGTTTCTTGGAGACAATTGCTGTTTTAGGAGTAGAACGACCTCATAAAATTTAGTTGGGTTTTTCGATTACACAGTATAAAGGGCATCTATCCCGCACTGCAGGCATCTATCCTTCTTAGTATTTTCATAGTGGGGCAACAATCCATACAGAACGAGAAGTTATTCATATTAATGAATATTTTCAAAATTGGGAGGTTTTTTAAAAAGTAGGGCATCTATCGCGCTTTTACCCTAACCTCTTTTGTTTTTAATTATTATACTAGCAATTACGATTTTTTCTTAATACTTGTACATTGTACACTCGGCCTAACAAAGTTCACATGTGTTACTTTCATTCACGTATGTTACCGTGTGTTACTAATTCACGACTGTTACTGTACAATTTTTGGCGGCCATACTCATATAGTACCAACTTAGTGAAATGTGCAATTTTTATTAAAATCGGTTCAGTAGTTGTTGAGATTGAGAGAATTAAGCGTGTATTAGTCACTAACAAAATGTCGTTGGCTTAATTCTGTGCACAGGAGCGCGAAATCCCAATGCACCTCCTTTGCAACTGTAGACCTTTTATCCACAAACGAAGCCTTCATCTGGGGAGACACACTATTGACCCAAATGAAGTTAAGACCCTTGAGGTTGGGAAAATCCTAAAATTTATGAAGAGTGCCCAAATCAAGGCTTTATTATAACTATTGGCGGCAAGTCACAATATATCTTTTAGATCGCAGTGACAAATCAGTATTAACAAGACCGAAAAGCCACAAATACAAGATAATAATAAAAACCCCGCAATGATTTTACATTTAATTTATCAATATGTAATTAACTAAAATTCGAAAGTTTATTTTTAGGATACGTTTGATTATTGCGCATCGTGGGCATGTTTGGGCATTCTCCTTTTAGTTTGAATTCCGTTTGCTGCGTAATCTTTCACTCACTCTCACTCCTAAGCTTCGCACTACGTCCGATCCGAATCCGATCCGAACCCGTGAAAAAATTGGTCTATTAAACTCGGACCGAATTCGGTTATTCCTCTCATGACTGAAAACCTTTTATTTTGCTGCGAGGGGGGCCTGATGAGCTGTATCACTAGTTCATTCTGAAACCTATTTCAGGCATCTGACTCTCAATAACTTGTTGTATTGTTGATCTAGTCTTTAAGTATAGAGTTTATTATAAGCAAGTTTTGAGCTTAATTAAATGATTTTTATTTATTTATATAGCAATTATATAATCAGAATCTAATACAAAATAGGTATTTCATATTTTCTAAAATCTGTTTCCTGCATTAAAAGATATTTTATTTACAACATGTATATACATGTATATTTTATTTACATGTATGTGTAACATGTAAATAAAATATATTTAATTTTTAAAACATAACATTAAATAATCAGCTGATTAAAACAAAAATTACTTAACCAAAATGTAAGGACCAGCAGATTTTTTTGTCATGATTTCACAGTTGGTCTCATAGTAAAAGTTGTTAATATTCATGGGTAGAACATACATTGTGAAAATTTGCTTATGCTTTAAAAGTAACCCAGTAGTGTAGTTCAGACAGATGTCTCCATGTGACCAGATTGAGGATGCAACTAATTTATTAGTTTTAATAAAGGAAGGACAGGCTTAAGGATGGTATCTGTATGAAGACATTCTAAGCATTCTCATTAAATTTTACATCAAATCATAAAAATAGACGATATGTACTTTGAAATTTCATAGTAAATAATTAATTTTCAATTTAACATGTACTTACTTAGATCACCATTAGCTGTTGCAGAATCAAATGGCACTGATAAGTGACGACCACCCTTTCCCACTGGAAGGATTCCCAGATTTGTTTTTTCTCCGCTTTCACCTATGTCAAATATAATATTCTTTGTAAATAGCCCCAACAAATCATTACACTTAAAATTATTAAAAATAATCAGTAAAATAATAAATAAAATTCCTCAGAATGATTTAAAGTATTTATTTTAAGATAGTTTACAGTAAATATATCATAGATTATCTAAACAACAAATTTTTTAAGTTGGCGCATATTTGAATGCAAATTATATTATAACACCCCACATTGGATTATCAATATATGAAACAAAATCTGAATAATCCATGTAATCATGCATATTTCCAGCATTTCTATGTGCTACACGTAACATTTCACCTTCTTGTTCAATATATTTCTCCTTATATAAAGTCTTCCAGGAACTCACTTCCAATTCAACCACACCAAAATCTCTCTTAAATAACAAGTGCCATATAATTTCTTTACTCATGAAGTAATTTAATCTCTTACAAGTTTTACTGACTTTAATTAGATCCATAATTGGCAAGTACATGATTATATTGCACAGAACTTCTTCAGGGATTCCTATTAAGCTTGCACTTGCATAACCATGATAGCTAAGAAGCCTACTTTTGACAGCAGAAATAATCTTGTTCTTCAATGTCATTGAAATATGTCTTAAATCTCTGAATATCATTGGAATTGTTGAAGCTTGTGGTGACACAACATAGCGACTAATGGGTAAACACACACTATATGTCTCAGAGTCTAACTCATTTATTACTAAATTAATTAATACTGTAGCACCTAAGGGACTCACAATGAGTTTTAAAGGAATGTTATTCAAACCACTCATAATAAATAATACTTCGTAACTGCCAGTAGATGACTGCCATTTTTTTATATTTTTCGTTATATCTGATTTAGAAAGGTCTATAACTTCGTATTCTTCGTCTAACGGTAAATATCCATTTTCTATCATGAGTACTAAGATGATCACGAACATCAGGTGAATTTGTAAAGAATCGCACGATTTACTCTGCTTTAACAAATGTTGTACAATAAATTCCAACACGGGTGGAACTTTTTCAGTTGTACTGTCTTCTATACAAAAATTCATGGTGTTATTCATAGATTAGAGATAATATGGTGTTATTTTTATTACAAAGAGTCGAAGTATGAAAGTATTGTGCATTTTAAAAATAATTCATTTGATTTTAAATTTCAATGAACAAGATCGAAGGATACGTGAAATCTAGGAATGAAATTGTCACTAGAAATGTCAACGCAACGTCTGTCAATGTCAATCCTTACGGTCCGTTTTACACAAACATTACCAACGATACGAACAGTGCAATGTGCAGTTATATGCACTGAGTACAACCAATTCGGACTACTTTTGCTCATTGGTGTGTACTCCTGTCAATGTGTTAAATCGTTTTAAGATGTAAGTTTTTATCAAAGAGTAAATTTAGGAAGTATTTGTAGCAAATAAAGTAAGATAACAAGTTTTTATCAACGGAGAAATATTTTTTTTCCCACATTTTTATAAATTCTAAGCGTTAACGTCAAATTTGATATTTGCGCACACACTGCACTATTATACCTCTTTTTTATGAGAAGGATTTACGCCGCGTTTACATTTATCTGATGCCTTCTGACGTGACGCGTCAGAACGGGAATCGGTTTCATATTATTAATATGGTTAGATTTACATTAATCTGTCGTGACGTGTCGTCAGATACGACAGATTAATGAAAATCTAGGCATTCATTTCACTCAATACTATACTAAGCTGTTAACACACGAGAGAACATTGACACAATGTTATAATTATTTCAATATAAATCTTCACTGCCACGGTTAAATAGCGTCGAAAACTCTCATTTTTGTTTTGTTGAGTTTTACCTAAATGGACAGTAAAAAGTCTAGTCGCATACAGCCATGACTTAAGTATTTACTATATTTTTGCAGGGCTCCAAGCCAACCACACCTGCACGTGGTGCACCCTGCCGATTAACTAACGAGGCTCTGGCGCTCCCCACCAACCCGCACTCGACCAGCGTGGCGGGAGACGGCCCAAAACCCCCCATGTATGAATCCCAATTACCCCAAATGCCTGGCGGTACCGAAGACCGTGCCGGCGGTGACGGACGTTGGCGAGGCGCCAGGACCAGAGGTGCTAAGAATCCTCGGGTGGCAACGACTTCGCGTCATACGACCTTCGCCCTGGCATTGTACAACACACGCATACTGCGGACCGAGGAGAAGCTGCTGGAACTAGAGGAGGAATTTAGTAGGATTCGCGGCAGTATAGTGGGACTATCTGAAGTCCGACGAGAGGGTGAGGACACGATGGTCCTTAAATCCGGCAACGCGCTTTATTTCCGGGAGGGCGAAGATCTGTCCCAAGGTGGTGTCGGGTTTATTGTCCACAAGTCTCTCGTGAACAACGTTGTACAAATCGGGAGTGTGTCGAATAAGGTGGCGTACTCAGAATTACCAAACGGTATTCGTTGAGGACCATACAGGTATATGCCCCAACCTCGACGAGCAAGTGGAGGTGATGTATGAGTATACCTCTCGGGCTATACATACTTTCAAGACTCACTACACCGTTCTCATGGGAGACTTCAATTTGGAGCTAGAATCCGGAACTACCGTGGTCAAATGCTAGCCGATTATATAGAGAAGGGAGGGACTCTTCATGGTGAACTCCTTCTTCAGGAAACGGCTGCATCGAAAGTGGACCTGGAAAAGTCGGAATTGTGCAGCAAAAAATGAAATCGACTTCATCAGGTCGACTAAGACTCTGATATTCATGATGTCTCAGTGATCAATTCGTTTAACGCGGGAAGCGATCACCGAATGGTATGAGGCACATTGAATCTCAATGTAAAATCCGAAAATTATCGACTGATGAAGTCTACGCTCCGCCCTAAAGTTATCCAAATCCAAAACACCAAACGCTTTCAACTCGAACTGCATAATCGCTTCGATTGCCTGGAGCACTGCACAGATGTGGACACATATAATGACAAGTTCGTGAAAGCTGTCCGTAAGGTGGATCTAAGTTCTTCAAACCCAGCCGAAACAAAAGAGGTAAGATAATCTCTGAGCCAACTTTGAAGCTAGTGGAGGAAAGACGTGAAATGGTTCTGCAGTCTTCTGAGGATGCTCGTCGGCAGCTTAATAGATTGATCTCTAAGTCCTACACTCGTGACATACGCCGATTTAATACAGAACGTATTAAAGAGGCGATCGAGCGGAACAAAGGCTCTAAACTGTTCGCCAGAGATCTGTCGCTTGGACAAAGTTTGCTGACAAAGCTGAAGACGGAAAACGACAGACTCATTACGTCACCACCAGAGCTTTCGGCCGAGATTGAAAACTTCTACGGACAGCTTTACGCGACATCACGCACACCTGTCACTCAGGTTACCGATCCAAGAGCCAAGTAACCCGACATCACACCGAAGATATGGATGGACGTGAGCCTGTACTAGATTAGTGTGGCTCTCAAATAGCTCAGGAACAAGAAGGCACCGGGCGACGGTGGAGTTACAGGATAGCTTCTGAAAGCAGGTGGACGTGTGGTCCTGAAAGCTCTTCAGATGCTATTTAACTCCACCATGATAGAGGGTAAAACGCCAAAAGCATGGCACAGGGTCGTGGTGGCATTCTTCTTCAAAAAGAGTGATAAGACCCAATTGAAGAACTACAGACCCATCACACTCCTGAGTAGTGTTTACAAAGTGTTTTCGAGGTTTAAGACGAATCGTCTCGCACGCAGGTTTAACGAACTTTAGCGTCCCGACGTGCGGCAGGTTATACAGAAGACCGAAGAGTACAACCTGCCATCATGCTTAGCGTTTGTTTACTATGAGAAAGGCTTCGATTCTGTCAAGACCTGGGCCGTGCTTCAGTCGCTTCAGAGGTGCCAAATTGACTATCGGTATATCCAAGTGCTCCAGTCACTGTACGAAAACGTCATAATGTCAGTTCGCCTCCAAGATCAAAGCTCAAAACCAATACGACTACAGCGAGGTGTGACACAGGGCGATGTTATTTGGCCGAAACTGTTTACAGCCACGTTGGAAGATGTGTTTAAGATTTTGGACTGGAGAGGACTTGGCATCGACATAAACGGCGAGTTTTGCGGATGATATCGCATTCATGGCTAACACCCTGGAGGACTTAGACACAATGCTCGACGACCTCTGTAGTCTCCCAACAAGTGGGTCAAAATGAACATGGCTAAGATGGAAATTATGTCAAATTCCCATGTCGTATCCACTCCCGTGAAGGTTGGAAGCTCTACACTGGAGATTGTTGTCAAATATGTTTACCTAGGACAAATGAACGGATCCAACTAGGCTGGGCAGCGTTTGGGAAGTATCACAGCATATTCTCGGCCCAACTACCGCAGAAGACGAAAGTCTTTAAATCGTGCGTGTTGTCCGCTTACAATGGGCCTCATAAGGCTCAATATCACCCAAAGGGTAATGGAGAGGGCTACGCTCGAGATTTCTCTGTGTGATCGAATCAGAAACGTTGAGATCCGCAGGAGAACTGAGGTCGCCGTATGTCGGACAAATTAACGGATCCAACTAGGCTGGACAGCGTTTGGGAAGTATCACAGCATATTCTCGACCCAACTACCGCAGTGTCTCAAGACGCAAGTCTTTCAATCGTGCGTGTTGTCCGCTTACAATGGGCCTCATAAGAAGGCTCAATGTCACCCAAAGGGTAATGGAGAGGGCTACGCTCGAGATTTCTCTGCGTGATCGAATCAGAAATGTTGAGATCCGCAGGAGAACTGAGGTCGCCGACATAGCCCGAAGAATTGCGCAGTGGCAGTGGGCAAGCCACATTGCAAGGAGGACTTGTGGCCGTTCGGGCGGAAAGGTCCTCGAGTGGCGGCCACGTACCGGTAGACGGAGCGTTGGTAGGCCCCCCACAAGGTGGACCGACGAAGTGGTGAATGTCGCGGAAAGCCGATGGATGCGGACAGCGCAGGACCGATCGGTTTGGTGATCCCTGGGAGAGGCTTATGCCCAGCTGTGGGCGTCTCTCTTTCTTGCAATCATTGCACTGAAATGTGGGCGTAGCATATCTCGGGAGAGTTTCGCGCCAAATATATGAGCAGACGATGGCAGTTTCCATGATGCTACTTTGATGAGGTCTTCAGTTTAATAAGCCGTCGCAATTCACGGTATAAACTTGGTATCCAAAACGGCACTTATTATTATTATGGCACTGTGCGAAACAAATGATGTATGATAATATTAAAAATATGACATGATTGATTTTCATACAGTTTAAGGAGGTTGGCTTGTCTATGTTCATCTATATCTGTGGATACCTGTATTACATAAGTAGTGTATGTACAAATAAACTTTGGAGAATTTTTTTTAAGAATTTTTTTTTATCTTACTTAATGATGCATATTCAAAGATTTCAAAGTAGCTATAAATTATATTTTGGATAAAGTTTACACAGAAAACACTAAAAACTTTACTTATAATAAGATCTAAACTAGAAAAAATTCACGTCCTGAGGCGGGGATCAAACCCGCGACCTTTCGCAATCCGGGCGACTGCTCTAACCATCTGAGCTACCCAGAACTTAGGATAACCCTGTGAAATTCTTCTAGTCTATCTGTATTTGTGTTATAAGCTAATTTCTACCCTACAATGTGGAAATGTTCTATTTCAACATCCCAGTATTTTTACAAATACCTAAGATTCATTAAGAAGTTGGGCATTGCTTTCAAATATTCTTAATTTTAATTTTAACATTATTATAAATGTTTGAAAAATTATTTACATGTAAAAATATCTAAACTAGATTTTTTTTAATAATGTTAAATATTTATAAGATTTAAATTATCACCATTATGGCCCTAATTGTGGCGAACACATGCTAAGTCTAAATTTAAGTTCAATGCATCTCTTTCTCTTAAAATGAATACGAAAAGGATGGCTGTCATGTAATTTTGTACTAGGTGGTAGGCCCGAATGTAGGGTCGCCTGGGTAGGTACCACCACCTTTCTTATTTCAGCTGTGAAATAGTTTGCTGTGTTTCGGATTGAAGGGAAAGGTAGCCAGTGTAATTACTGGGCATAAAAGGCATTTCATCTGCCTCAGGATGACAACGCACCTGCAATACCAAGTGATTTTTTCCTTGTTATTACAGGTGTCTATAGGCGGCGGTAACCGCTTACCACCAGCTGGGCCGTCAGCTTGTTTGTCAACTAGTTGAATAAAAAAAAATGAATTTCTTTTCTAAATTTGTAATCTTATTGAACGTGATAAAATGCAGTGTTTAGGAAGCACCTCCGTACATGCCGTCTATCTCTAAACAGATTCTTGCTATCTTTTTCCTATGACTTATTGCGAGAAAGAGGTATACTATATTTAAATTTAGAATTAAAGTGTGTCTTCAGAATTAGGCTCAATAATTATAATTTCTCATCCCAAAATTTGCTTTTATTGTATCATTACTAGAGATGGGACGGGTACCCGGTACCCGGCGGATCCGGCACTTTTTCAGGATCTGGCCGGGTACCGGGTAATGGCGCTGGATACCCGTCACTGCTGGATAATAAGGTCTAGGCTGAAATTTTAAAAAAGTTATTTCAAAAACGGACATTTATTTCAATTAAACATGAATCAGTAGAAGAATTAATATTCATATTTCAAAAGAGGTAAATTATGGTGAAGAAATACAAGCTATTCAGCACAATCTGGGTTAAGTCTGTTGTGATTTTCTTAATAGATATTACCAGCCTCCGAAAAGAGGTTTTTATGACAATTGTCGAACATAGAACCAATTACCTTAAAAAAAAAAAAAATTTAAATATTTTTTTTTTATTACAGGAGCTGGCGGGAGTGGTTAAATAGCTAATTGCGAGACTCTTAATAATAGGGTAGTGACCCATATTATTTCATGCCGGGTACCCGGCTACCGGGCATAAGCTTGCACAGGGTACTCGGTTACGGGGTATCCAGCAAAAGTAGGATCCGGTGCATCTCTAATCATTACTGAAAACATCTCATAACTACTAATCAGCATCAAGCTGAGTGTAATGTCATGTTCAAATATTAAAAATACATTTGTCATTAACTTTGCATCGGTATAGAATTCCTCCACATATGACTACATAAACTTCAGCATCAAATTTGTGTTGCAAGTGTCCTAAGGCTATGGTAACCACCACATACCATTCAGGTGGGCCATTTCAACGGTAGTGGTATAAAAAAACCAGCAAACCTTATTTCCTGTTATGAAATAAGATCTGTCTTGTTAAAAATAAGATGTCTTTTATTTTGAGGCAGTAAAAAGAGTAAAGTGGCAATTAGTAGACAATGCAAAATATTAGAGCTCTTACATTAATTTTATCTAGACATCAAAGTAATGATTCTTTGGCTGATTATAATAATTAGTTAAAAATAATAAGTAGTGAATGAATTCTAATTCTAAAAAGAAGTTTGATAATAAGAAAACAGTTACAGAAAAGCAATTGAAATTCTATTTGAATTACATTTAGATTTGTACATTTACATATGTTTATTTCATAAAGTTTAAAATTACTGTGTTTGGCAAGGAATTACCTCAAACCATATATTCCAGACGCAACCAGTCTTACACAATTTGACAAATTTAGTAACATCTTTTACTGCACATTATATTATTGGTATAATGTGAAAAGCTAGCTAGGACTTGACTAGTTCACAAGAGATACATAGGTCCTGTCATACTGTGCCTGTCAAAATACTCAGATTAGAAATGAACCAACTTTATACTGAATTCTGTTGGTTGTAAATTCAAAACCTGGGGACACGACTTATCTATAGTTGTTGGTATACTACGCTCTGTCACGTGTAAACTATAGTTATGAGGATGCAAGAATTAAAATGGATAAAAATTAACTAAATAACAGAAAAGCTGGTAAGCTTATGTAGGTTATGTATATAATTTCACTAAAATATAGCGACATGTTATAAACTATTAAAAGAAAATACTTACCAGTATTTCCGCGACTCTTGTTAAACTTCAAGGAACCGTCTAAGCTATGATTATTAGAACTTTTATCGCCGTCACTAGCCATTGAAAGGTTTCAGGTAAAGAAATAAGCTTGGTTGAGTTTATCACATCATACATAAAAACAATATACATTTATAGCACTCAAACATTATTATAAAACGACTTATTTTATGTAAATTTAAAAATTTAAGAAATAAATTAAAAATTTTACATGTTTACACAGTCAACAACCATTTTTAATTTTAGACTTGTTCGCTAATAGCCACGACTCCGTGGTGTTTCGCCACAAGTTCCAGGCGCAAATGTCAAATTTTATTTTAATCCTATTTTCCGGAGCGATGCCGACAGAAATATAGAAAGGTATCAAAATCAAAATAGGCTCCTGAGATGCTCTTTCGAATCTTTAAAAATCACAAATTATGTTTATCTAATTTCAGAAATAGTCAATGGCCCTAATTCTGGAGAACACATGCTAAGTTTCAATTTAAGTTCAAACTATCTCTTTCTCTAAATATGAATACGAAAAGGATAGCTGTCCTATAATTTGACATTTAGAAACATGCAATCACTTTTCGGCTTTATTAAACGTGATAAAATGCAGTGTTTAGGAGGCACCTCCGTACATACATGCCGTCTAAAATGTCTATGGTTCCTTTGAAATCTGTCTAAATTTAGATGACAGCTCTAAACAAATTGTTGCTATCTCTTCCTTATTACATATTTCGAGAAAAAGATATACTGGACTTACATTTAAAATTAGAGTGTGCCTCCAGAATTAGGCCCAACGTTTTCAAGAGGGCCAACATATGAAATCTAACGACTTTTATTTTGTTTATTATGTCATTCGTATTTTGGGTCATCATCATCATAATTTCAGCCGAAAATCGCCCACAGCTGGGCACAAGCTTACCCCAAAAAGATCTCCGAACCGATCGGTCCTGCGCTGTTTGCCTTCATCTGCTTCCCGTGCCCCTCACCAAATCTTCCTACCAATGCTGCATTTCCCAGTACGCGGACGCCACTCGAGAACCTTTTCGCCCCAGCGGCCGTTACTCCTCCTTGCAATGTGGCCTGCTATTCTTTGAGCAATGTCAATGTAACTTTAGTTCTCCTGAGGATCTTATCATTTCTGATTCGATCACGCAGAGAAATCCCGAGCATAGTCCTTTCTATTGCCTTTTGGGTGACATTAAGCCATTTTATAAGGCCCATTATAAGCGGCCATGCGTCCGGTTTTTTAGGTCACAGCA
This sequence comes from Nymphula nitidulata, assembly GCA_947347705.1. Classification (NCBI taxonomy): domain Eukaryota; kingdom Metazoa; phylum Arthropoda; class Insecta; order Lepidoptera; family Crambidae; genus Nymphula; species Nymphula nitidulata. The sequence goes on along the minus strand of OX374621.1, from coordinate 14,538,693 downwards.
AATGAGCAAACGCCACTAGTGCAGATGGTCAACCGAAAAATGGCAGTTAACCATTCAAATCGGCGCAAAAAAATTAAAAGACGGAATGGGCAGCAGCGTTCTTTTTAATACTTCCATCACTGCGATCGCCAATACGCTTGCCAAGCGTGGGAACTACGGCTGTTCCCCCAAGAATGATTCCTCAGCGTGTGCTACGGCCCCTAATCCCTGGCAGCTCCGCTATTCCTAGCTCTGGTTGTACACACGGTCACAGTGTGGGGCAAGGGAGTGCGCACTAGAGATGTGTAGGTCCGGATGGATACGCATCCGCGGACCTGCATCACACGCATTAGTGATGGATGTATATCCAACGGCCAGTTGGATACCAATCCCCGGAGTTACATTATAGTAGGTACGCGATAGGGAACTGAATCACGCACGCGTGGGTTAAGGTTCGGAAGTGACGGCGCGGTGGGTGTAAGGCGCGGTAGGGAACTGCATCGCGAGTGGATGACAATCCGGAGGTCACGTATTTATTTAAATTTTGTAAAAAATGGGTAAACGGCCGTTTGGTAGGGTACGACCTCCGGACCCTTATAGGTCCGACGGACACGGAACCTGGATGCAGTTCACCATAACTGGATGCATATCCGGATGTAGATCCCAATTTACAGCGGACCTACACATCTCTAGTGCGCACAGATTAGAGAGAGTATGATACATATATATCACTCAAGGGCGTCGCCAAGGGGAGCAGGGGGGGGGGGCAGCTGCCCCCCCCCCCCCTAGAGGTTCCAAAATCAAAAAATGTAGCCAACAAAACTCCAACGAATTGACTAAGTGTGCACCATAGAGTAACATTTTATAGACGGTTTTAGAATAAAACCCCCGAAACGTATGTTTTTATTAACCGTCGTAAATTTTTTTTGTTCGATATTTCTAATACTTTAATAAATTTGCTGTCATAAGAGCTCCTGAACATACACATTGAACTTCTGAACCGTTCTTATTACAATCATGCTTTTGAGTCTTGACAGTACACCTACATTTTTTTTAATACAATCAACCATCCGGCTCACCTGATTGTAAGCGGTCACCGTAGCCTATTGACGCTTGCAATTGCAACACCAGAGGATCACTTTCGCGTTGTTGACCATGTAAAAACCTTTTCAAGCTCTTTTTGAAGAACCCCATGCTGTACTTTTTTAATACAATTAGACGACATACAAGCTGACGGCCCACCTGTTGGTAAGTGGTAACCGCCGCCTATAGACACCTGCAACAACAAGGAAAAAAGTCACTTGTAATAGCAGGTGCGTTGTCATCCGGAGGCCTAAGATCAAATGCCTTCCATGCCCAGTATTTACACTGGCTACATTTCCTTTCAATCCGAAACACAGCTAACTGTTTCTTTGTTTAAATAAGAAAGGCGGTGGTATTTGGTCGAGAAAACCTCTGTAGGGAGCTCATTCCACACCACCACGTTGGTTCAAACGAGTGAATATGAAATTCCCTACCAATGGCGAGCGGTGTGACGACAGAAAGAGGCCGTGGGCATCATATCGAATAATCCCTTAGAACACAATTCGTTATACAAACGGTAGAATGCACCTAAGGAGCCAAAATCTCTCTTTAGGCTTAGGGTCTAATATTTCTCGTGACCTCAAGATCATCAACAATTCTCATAACGCGTCTTCGAACCACGATAAATGGTCCAAGTAAGTATCCAAGTGCTCCCGCTCATAGGTGGCAGCAGTATTTCATATAGGGCATTTTTTTAACGTGGGCGTAGGTGGTTCCGAACCCGGGGGACCCTGACAATTTTATGGGCCTCCCGGACAAAAGAGTCCATCCTACCCACTAAAATCCACCGCTTAAACCCTCTTCTGTCATTATGGGGAGACATGGGAACAAACAAGCAGTCAAATCTGCCACTCCAACGGTCATCCCGAACAACTGCGAGCCTCCTCCAGCTCCACTCTATTCATATTTGACGGGCCGTGTTATTCAGCGGTGAGGCCCTTTGACCTTCCACCTAAGGCACCACTACAACGGGAGAAACAAGTGGACGTAACGCCTTCTTCTTTCCCGTGGCCGTATGCGACTGATCGGGTCAGCTAAGGGCGACCCCTTTCTAACCAGCTCCGCAGTCTCCTATTTGATATGATGTCCAACTTGAGGCTTATACCACACCAGGTTGGTGTGGTATAAGTCTTTGATGCCAGCTTGACTTCATCCTCTAAATGACTGCTGAACTGAACGTCACTAGGGATATCCCAAAATCCCAATAGGTACTCTTAGACATGTTTTTTTTTTTTTTTTTTTTATACAACTGGATGACAAACAAGCTGACGGCCCACCTGATGGTAAGCGGTTACCGCCGCCTATAGACACCTGCAATAACAAGGAAAAGTCACTTCATATTGCAGGTGCGTTGTCATCCTGGGGCCTAAGATGAAATGCCGTCCATGCCCAGTAATTGCACTGGCTACCTTTCCCTTCAATCCGAAACACAGCGAACTGTTTCACGGCTGAAATAAGAAAGGCGGATGTAAAGGATGTGCAAAGAAAATGTGGAGCCACAGTTAATGAGGCAAATTTCTTATAAGGGATATTGGCAAAAGCCTCATACTAGGTGTCTCTAGTACTGTCATCCGCATAACAATGCAGTCTGTCAACAGACAGCTTATCATTGATATGTATCAGAAACTGTTGGAGACAGCACCGAGCCTTGCGGGACGCCAGGATTAATGTCCATAGGTACTAGCTGACCAACTGCCCACAACGGCTCTTATGAATCTGCTGCACAAAAGGCTAGCGACCCATTTGCACAAGCCGTCAGGCAGCTCGAAAGTTAGTATCTTCTAAAGAAGTTCTCTGTGCCTTTGCACATGTAGATAGCAATGCCTCAACTTGACTTTCAATAGAAAGGGCCCAACGGTGTGTGAAGTATATTAGAAGATCACCCATAGAGTGACTGCTGCGAACGCCGTATTGTTGATAGTCGCTTAGGTCATATTTTTCTCATTCTCATTTGTTCTTTCTCTTCTCATTTTTTTTTTCTTTTGGTGCAGGTGTCTTGGCGACGGTAACCACTTACCACCAGGTGCGCTGTCAGCTTGTTTTTCATCTAGTTGTATAAAAAAATCTCCATAATATCAACTTGGCTCCCCCTGGCCCATGGGCTGGCGACGCCCTTGATATCACTATTCTCTTCTGTGGAGAGTATATCTAGAACTCAGAACAATACCATTTTTTTTAAAACTCATAAATAAGAGGATATATTTGTTCAACCTCTCTCATCTGTATGTATAGAAAAGATGGTTTTAAAATAGCAATTATTTATGTTATTTACGTACTGGATACACGAAAGCGGACAAAAAATAAAATTAAAGCAAATTATTTTCTCATAATAGTAAATATCGAACCCCAGGATGAATACTGAGACATAAACCGCTAAGCCAGAACACTGCTTACTTAAACAGTCAAATCCATGATTTATATTCTTCCAGCTCGTCTCTGAACGAGATTTGAGTGTGTGAGTGAAATGTTATCAATAGTGAAAGGTCGTAAGTCTTTATTTAACAAGTGTTTCGCTATAGTTTTGTAAGACTGGTATAATGGACTTTTGACCGCGACCGTACATCCCGTCTCGCTCGTACGCATTGCGATAAAAAGTGCAGGTGTAGAGTTTCCGATACTCAAATCCTTTCCGACAGTTAAGAATAAGGGAGGGGTATTCCTATAAAATATGAACGGTTCTTAATGCCCTAGTTGTACGTGGTCCTGGTATAGGGCGATACTGGGATCCCAGTATTGGAAGCCCTATACCCAAACCCGTGCAGCGAATCAAAAGTAGAAGAAAAAGTTCTACTATACGAAAGATAAATAAAAAAATGATAATATTCTGAATGCGAATTAGATTATAGACGGCATGATTATTTTGCCCAATATTCAAATACAAATACATATAGCATGTGTGAGTAAGATGCTATTGAACAGTTTGAAACATCTCCATTCGATGAGCTTTACTATTCAAAGGATTCTGATAGTGGAGAGACATATAGTCTACGAGATAGAGCTCCTATGAAACCTCCAGCGGGGTTCGAGGATTACGTCATGGCTGCTCTAACCTGCGAAACGCAGGAACCCCTGTCTTACATACAAAGAAGCCATTCACAGTGTTGACGGTAAAAAGGGTTACATGCAATGAAAAGCGAAATAGATCCACTCCGTGAGAATAGTATGGACTTTGCAGGATTTGCCAAAACGTCGCAAAGCAATACCCTGCAAATGGGTCTTTAGAATAAAAAGGAATCCCAACGGCAGTATTGATAAATATAAGCCATGTCTGGTATGAAAAGGATATAGGCAGAAAAAGTGGATAGACCTTCAGTCCTGTGTCAGTGTTGCTGCGAACAAAAACATGTTACTGATACAGTTTGACGTAACGACAGCGTTTCTTCATGGATATCTACAGGAATCAGGAAGAGATATTCATAACACAACAAGAACACAGATTAGAAAGAGTATGTCTAAAGAACAAGAAGGCTTCGAAGACGGAACTGGCATAGTATGGTGGTTAAACCGGAGTCTTAACGAACTGAAACAGGATTGCACTAAGTGCTTACGGAACTACAATTCAAGCAGATCACATATCCTTGCTTATACACGAAGAAAATAGGCGACGAGAAAGTACTACTTAAACTTTTGTTGATGACGGACTAGTCGCGGCATCGAAATAGATTTGTTGGAAGAGTTTCTTGGACAGCTTCAGGAGAAACTTAAAATTACGACGAAACCAGAAATGTTTTATCTTGGTATTGAAATTGGTCAAGTCAACAATGTCATTGGCCCTAATTCTAGTGAACACATGCTATGTCTAAATTTAAGTTCAGTGCATTTCTTTTTATCAAAAGGAATACGACAAGGTTGATTGTCATATAATTTGACATTTAGATACGTGCGTTCAATTTTCGTCCTTATTGAACGTGATAAAATGCAGTGTTTAGGAGGCACCTCCGTACATGCCGTCTAAAATTTTGGCGCTCTTTTCCCTTATACTTACATTACTCTTTGCTCGAGTGTTTGGCGGGATTTTGTAGCGTAAGTCAAGATTATTATTAAAATAATTTAAAAAAATTATCGGAGCGAACTTTATGTTATAAAAGTGGCGTATTTTTATAAAATTAGTGTTTGTGTTGACGTGCATCTTAAAGATTACTATAAAATGGTAGTGATTATGGTGTGAAGATGAGATTTTTTGTGGTTATCCACCTCATCGAGTAGCATGATATGGAGATGTCATCATATATTTCGTGTCAAATACTCCCAAGATGCATTCAAATGTGTTACGCTAGCATTTTAATGCAATAAATGTCTTCATTTCACATCTTCATGCAATAAAATTTCTTATAACAAATATTGAAGACATGGCTGTTTGGGCATTAGTACCCTTTGCCTTCCCATTACAGGGAGAATGAATTAAAAAAAATATAATAAAAAATCTATCACTATCATTATTCTGTCTGTGGTACGAATTGTTCACTCACAATCACAAGTGATCTGCAGTCTAGCGCAACTTCGTAGGGAGAAAAAATTGTATGAAACGTGCACGCTCAGTAATGGCGGTATAATCCGCCTCAATCCGAAAGAAGGCATTATCCATACAATCAATATGGTGGTCGACGCTCTTCATAAACAGGTGATTTATATCTGTCATCTGTCTATGCCGCTGTTGTCTTGTTTTCAAAACGTTTGACATTTCATTTAGTTGTCTTGGAGAATTTTCTAAAATCACAAATTAATGTAAATTATTATTAAAAACGAGTGTTTTGCCTCAAGAAATAAGCTTGACCCAAAAAGGATTGTGTGTGATGTGAAGTGAACTAAATGAGTAAACGAATAAGTTAAGAAATATGTAATTTAAAGACACGCCGGCGGCCAATGTAAAACGAAAACATATTATGTCTGAATTTCCTCTCAATGATGATCGGTAAGTACCAATGACTGTTAATTAGTTCTATTCTAAAGCTATTATTGTTTAAATAGAGATTTTAGTACAAATTTCAGTACATAAAAGTAATATTTACCTACCGACCTAAGTAAAAAATAGTGCTGTCTGTACAATTTTATTTCCCTATCGATGTCGTGCCTATTAAATAAACCACTTTATTTTTTTCGCAGATGTAAACAGTGGGTTCAATTGACAGGGAAGCATTTGGTGTAGGTACCAATCGACAACAAAATCGCGACATAGTTTTGGTGTAGTCGAAATCCAAATCGGTGTTGATGGCCGATCCAGGACAATTCACACGCCACGCCTACTGTCAACCTAACAACCTACCATGTTGTCATAGTAGTCAAGCTTGATATATTGTATATTATAGTGAATAAAAGTTTTTCAAGTACCATTGTATATTAATTTCAAACACCTATAACTATCGATAAAAATTTAAAGTATATCTCTAATCCCTACTAAGCACATCCCTATTTTATTGCTTATGTTGGCATTATTGTTGCCAGACTGTTGGCTGAATTTTTATTATATTGGTATGAGTCTGGCGTGCACGTTATATAGAAAATTTTTTTTCCTTGAAGTCCCGTCTCTTCTAGCGTAGCGTTTTATATTCTCTTTGGTGATCTGTGTTCACATCTTTAGACATACTCTTTCTAATCTGTGGTTCACATCACAATTTACAGTTCAATCAAGTGATTTACAATTTTATTTTTCTCTATATATTTGCTGACAGAAGTAAATTCATTAATTTAAAAGAATTGAATAACATTATATATTGTCAAGAAATATATAAAAATCTCAAAATTTCTCAAGGAAATCAAATATATTTTAGTTCAAAACGAGAACAACTTGCTGATGTGAAAATTCTTGAAATGTCATCGTATATGGCAGGTGTTTTTGATTTAGATTTAGATGTGGATACTGTTACTGTTGGAGATTCTGATGATGACGATATAATTGAAGTGGATGGGGTAATTTTTTAGTGTACTTAAAACCAGCTTTATCATAAAATTTACTAACCTAAAATGCTTTTCAAGGATGATCCATAGTGCATAACATTTATAATTTTACATTGTGAGCTGATGATATTTGTAAAACAAAAATTTATATATTACAGGTAGATTACGAGCCTGAGCTACATGTTAATGCTATTGTAGAGTAAGTACTACTCGTGATTTTATATCATGAATAAAAAGTGGCAGTCTGTGGCAACTATGCCTCACAATATTTTTCTTTACAGTGCAGAAGGTTCTGAAACTATACAACTGTCTGAAGATACTGTAAACCCAGGACAATGTAAAAGACTTGGGCCTCAAGATTTTGAACTCAGAAAAGTTTTGGGAAAAGGTGGATATGGAAAAGTATTTCAAGTCCGTAAGATTACTGGCCCTGATGCTGGCTCTCATTTTGCAATGAAAGTGCTCAAAAAGGCTTCCATAGTACGCAATCAGAAAGATACAGCACATACTAAAGCTGAGAGAAATATATTAGAAGCTGTTAAGGTTATTTCAGATATTATTATATTTACTTAAATACAATTAGATATTTTAAAAGTTATTTATTGAGGTTTTATTAATTTCAGCATCCATTCATAGTGGAATTAGTATATGCTTTTCAAACAGGTGGTAAACTATACTTAATTCTAGAATATTTAAGTGGCGGTGAGCTTTTCATGCATTTAGAGCGTGAAGGTATATTTTTAGAGGATACAGCATGGTTAGTATGAATTGCTTTATTTATTATAATTCCAATATCAATATTAAACAAAATGAATATTATCGAATGCAATAACTATAAAAAAACTCATAATGTGAGTATGTGACAAGTTGTTTCCACTTTGGAGTAGCAGACAAGAGTAATGCAATGTTAAACTTTCTTGTTGAACATAAAATTTATTTTTTTACAGATCATACCCATGTGAAAGTTTTCATATCTTTGACACTGTACCTATTCTAAGTTCATATATTGGCCATAAATTACAGAGGTTTTACTAATTTTAAATGAACACATGAATATTTGTGTAAAATTTCCTTAATTTGTGACAAATATGGAATATTAAAAAGAATCCATAGGTTAGAGGTTCCTTTCTAAGTTAATAGAACTGATTGTCAAGACAATCAATAATTTAGGTGTATCATTGGTTCTATCAACATAGAAACTTTAAACTTGTATACAAATTTTACCTAAATCAAATGGTGTAAACACTTTTAAATAGATTTAAACAAGTTAATCACATAGTCATTCAAAAATTTAAATGTTATACAAATATATAAATCTGCTTAGTCTACAAGATATATTTTAAGAGTGTTAATACCACACAGCTATCATACCAACTTTCAAGTCAAATGTTTACAAAACAAACCAACTGATTTTAATAAGACTTCACATGCTTAAGCAATTCAGGTTTATAGTCCAAAGAATTATCAGATGTGAAAGGGATAGCTGTTTGGCTAGATAATGTATCATGGATATTTGGGCAACCTTGTAGCTGCATATCTGGCTGAACATTGACATTTGGTGCATTGCAATAAACAATATCAAATAGGTGGTGCCACGAACGATCAGGTGGACTGGATCAAATTGAGGTCTATTTGCTGATGTATCTAAAGTCAGTGTGATTTGATTGCGATCATGATCCTTATATTTGGTGGGCAGCTAATCTGTATAATTCCCCAAATCTACCTTTCACCACCCTGCAGCAAGGTCTACAGTGTAAGACTTTTTTCAAAAACTGACCTTGTTAATGTGACTCTTCTTGTTACCTCTTAATGCAGAGAAAATAGTATATTTATTCCCATAAGTATTCCTTGTATTGCATTCACTCCAGTACGAAAACTAATAAAGTTTTTATTTTGTAGAATTTTGTGAACATTTGTTTTTGTTTATGTGACAGAAATAAATTAGTTAGCTTTTGATATAAATTGTTTTTTTATCTGGTATCTGGCCAGATAGTTGCTTGCTATCCAGTAATTTTAGGCCAGATATCGCACAGTTACCGAAGATCACACTCCATCACACACAGACATATACACTCACATGCACTCACTCACTCACACACACTCACTTACACACACACACACGCACACATACACACTCACTCACACACGCACACATACACACTCATACACGCACAAACACACACGCACACATACATACTCACACACGCACAGACACACACTCACTGATACACATTTTTTTATTGTTATTTACAATAAAAATTCAAAAATTATGAATTATATCATATGGGAGAGTACACTGAATTCCATACTACATGCATTTGCCTATTTTGGAATGCAGGGGAATCAATCACACTTTGTAACGCATATTTCGTGAATGAAGCATTATTATTATTATTATTATCCGTTTCATCTCTAATAGTTATTAGAGGATTTTTTGAAAAAAAGTTTTATTGTTGAGTGAGAGCAATTTTTAGCTTTTTACACACATCAAAAATTGCCAATTATTTCTTTATTATTAGACTTTTTGAAAATACTCTGATAGCTTTTTGGCAAGCCTGACTTGCTTACGCATGGAAAGTTTTGTTAGAATCTGTTTGTTCATTTCTATAATTTTCGATTTGAAAGTTTATATAAAAGCCGTATGGCGTTAGTAAACACTCATATCTGTTATTTGAAGTCTTATAATAAATCTTATCTGAGTAACTTGTCTTTAATGAAATTATATGTAACGAATATTTTTTTTATTTCCAGCTTTTATTTATCAGAAATAATTTTGGCACTAGAACATTTACATAGTCTAGGAATAATATATCGTGATTTGAAACCAGAAAATGTTTTATTGGATGCGCAAGGCCATGTGAAACTCACAGATTTTGGATTATGCAAGGAACATATTCAGGAAGGAATTGTTACTCATACATTTTGTGGAACAATTGAATACATGTAAGTATGATACATAAAAAGCTGTTACTTATAAAATACAGTCAGCCTTATTCTTTTCCGCTGGCGTCATAATGGGCTTCGGGATATAGCATTTTGAAGACATATTTGCGTGGCAAAATGTTGCAGATGCGTTCTTGTTATGGTCGGTTCACAATGTCCAACATTTTATGTCATTTTGAAAACAAACAGTCTGCTTTAGGGGACCCCGCAATGATATGCTAAAGCAGCTTACAATACTGTCAAAAGTTTTACAAAACATAGTGACAAATGTTGTAAGTAAGATGTTGCATGGGAAGCTATAGGCGTCTCGGCTAGTAATGCAACGCAATAGAACTTCTGCCATTGCGGACTGTCTGGAGTCGGTCTGATAGAATTAGCTAAGAAGCCACAAAAAAGGTTTATTCCCTTTTTTAACCGACTTCAAAAAAAGGAGGAGGTTATCATTTCGACATATTTTTTTTATGTTGGTTACCTCAGTACTTTCGACTGGGTGAACCGATATTGATGATTCTTTTTTTATCCGACCTTTAAAACAAAATAGGAGGTTATCAATTTGTCTGTATGTTTTTTTTATGTTTGTTACTTCAGAACTTTTGACTGGGTGAACCGATATTGTAATTTTTTTGAAAATCCATTGGGTAGTTTGGTTTCTAAATAAATAAAACTGGAAAACTTAAGTCGACTATGTATATGAAGTTGCGGATATTTGCTTTCCTATGAATTTTTGGTGAAATGATACGATAGTAGAAAACAATATAAGTTGACGGTCACCCATCTAGCTTTGACCTTCAAAAGTTATCAATAAAAATCGTGAAAAAAAAAAATAAACAAAAAAAAAACCGACTCCAAAAAACTGATAAGGATAAAATAATTAAATTTTAGTAGGTACTCATCCCCTAGGAACATATTTTTGGAGTTGGTGCTAAGTTATTTCCAGAAACCATAGATAGTGAAGCACCGACTCCAAAAATATGTTCCTAGGGGATGAGTACCTACTAAAATTTAATTATTTTATCCTTTTCAGTTTATTGGAGTCGGTTTTATTTTTTGTTTTTGTTCGATGCGGAATAGTTCCCATTTGAACTAATAATATTTTTTTAAAAATCCATTGGGTACCTAGTTTGGTTTTTACATCAAAATAACTGGAATGAGTAAGTCATCTACGTATGCTAAATTTCGGATTTTTGCTTTCTTATGAATTTTTCGTGAAATGATACGATAGTAGAAAACAATATAAGCTGACGGTCACCCATCTAGCTTTGACCTTAAAAAGTTATTGATTTTTGATTTTAACATTATTATAAATGTTTGAAAAAATATTTAGTAATTAAAATATAAAAGTAGAAAAATTTCACGTCCTGAGGCGGGAATCGATCCCGCGACCTTTCGCAATCCGGGCGACTGAAATTTAAGTAGGTACATATCCCCTAGAAACATATTTTTTGGAGTTGGTGCTAAGTAGTTTCCGGAAACAGTAGATAATAAAGCACTGACTCAAAAAAAAAGGTTCTAGGGGATGAGGTACCTTACTTAAAAATTATTTTATCCTGTTCAGTTTTTTGGAGTCAGTTTTTTTTTTTTTTAACCAGGCGAAATTTACTGACGCACCTACCCTTAGCAGCGGGCGTTTGCGGAGTTCGCCCAGTGCTTACAAGCTAGTAGACATTATTAACGGTATCCAAATTCAGTAACTCATAAAAATATCTAAACTTTACGGTAGTGGTTATACACGCTACATGCGACCGATATATCAAAACTCCCAATGGGTACCTTAAATATTAGCTGAATTTAATCGGATACCGATCGCAGAAGCTAGCAACGTCGTGTGTAAACCGTTTAAAATACGGGTATCCGATCTAAAAATTAAGGTACCGTTATTACGGGTACATACCCTTTAAATTATGGTATCCTTTGAATGGCAGGTTAGTTGATATCAAATTTTTTCAGTACAGTATTTAATAGCGCAGAAAAAAATCGGGTACTGACAAAAAATCTTTCAAAACCGTTCCATCGGGTAGCGTTACAGTCCCTGGAACAGACTCTAAACAACAAACTAATCCAATTGTTCTATGTTCACTTACAATGCAATAAGTTTGAAAATTTTCAAATAACTATTAGTGTTCAAGAAATGGCATTTGTATCTAAAGGTGCGGTTAAACGGCGCAATAGCACGAGTCAAGCCCCGTCGTCCGTGTAGGTTCGGCTCACCTCAGCCCGAGCGCGAGTCTACTCAAATACACGGCGCGTGGTCGCCACAACGCGACTCGAGCTGCGCCGACCAAAATGGGAGACGAGCGTTCCGAACCGCCTGTACAGGCGGCGCATGTTAACGCAAGCCGCACCTTTGATCAGTGACAAAAAAGCGACAAGCAATGGCTCGTGCAATCTTCGCCAAGTTGCGCCGAGCCAGGCTGTAACACGTCGCGTGGTGCGAAACGAACCTGCGGCTCGCGCTAGCACGCGCTGTGTATCCGCAGTCCGCCCCATTATCATATTAAATTTGCTCTACTTCGAATGGGTCCCAAATTAAAGTCCTTCAGTGTACTTCGAAGGCATATGTACTTGGAATTCTTTACCTACACACGTGTTCCATAACATGGCATGTGTTTCCACCTGAGCCTCTTTCGGCTGACATCTGCAGTAAGAAGATGGTAATGAAAATGTATAAGCTTACACAATAAATTGTTAAGTAAATAAATGGTTAGCGCGGTTTTTTTTTTAATTTATTGATTAATACAAATTTTACATTATATCAAAAACATGTCACTTGGCGGAAGCCAGAAGGACTTATATGCCAAGTGATGAATATAATAAAACTTATTTCTCACTAACTAGCTTGCATATTGGATTTTTGGCTCGACTACCTACTTAATATCAGCGGCTTACAGTCATTTGAAGTGATTTTAACATTAGACCCGGCTGTTAGACCCAGATCTATTATATGAAATGTCCTGTAAAAAAAAATATTTTTTAAAATTTTATGCTTTTCTTAGGGCACCAGAAATTTTGACTAGAAATGGACATGGAAAAGCTGTAGATTGGTGGAGCTTGGGTGCCTTGATGTATGACATGCTCATTGGTCAGGTAAATATACTAATATTGAGAACTTACTATTACCTACTGAATTTGGTATAAAATATATAAATGTATATATAAATATCTTTCTCAGCCTCCCTTTACAGGAGATAACCGTACTAAAACTATAGAGAAAATATTGAAGGCAAAATTAATGTTGCCTGGTTATCTCACGCCAGACGCAAGGGATTTAATTAGGCGTTTAATGAAGCGCTCAGAGACACAGCGCCTCGGTGCGGCAGGAGCTGCGGCAGTTCGAGGCCATGCCTTCTTTAAGCATGTCCATTGGGATGATGTTGTGGCACGACGACTAGAGCCTCCTATTAAACCTAGACTGGTTAGTCATGTTTCGTATATCTAATTTACTGTTTTTCCAGTATGAAACATTGGAGCACCTATTTTTATAACTATTTACGAACGTTTGGCAGTATAAGATATCTGAAAAAACATACAATTAATTTTATAGTTCTTCAGCAGCTTCAGCTTCATATATACAATGTCGCCCAGACGCAAGTGACCGCCCAAAATATTTAGAATATTCATGAAAAATTCTCGAGAAAAAACCTTTAAAGGTAAACGTCTATCTGTATTAATTTTCAAGTTATTCACTTTTATTTTTTTTGAGTAGAGTCACTGATTTGCTTTACATTTTGTCATATCTCCAATATTAATGGTTCGATTTCACTTTTTTTGGATATTTTTAAAAGCTGACAAGTTATTTCATAGGGTTATTAAACTTCAATTGTTATAAACTGATGATTTTAATAAAAGAAAAAGGAATTAAGAAATAATTTTCAAAAAAAAATCATTTTTTTAAAAACTGACAAGTAAGTCGTGAAATGTCCCCATATGATGACAATTTTATTTTTATTGTTAATCTAGGACATAAAAGCTACAAATAAACAGTACATTGTTTATACCTGACTCTATGAGATATGACAAAAAATGTAAAACAAGTCAGTGACTCTACTCAAAAATTTTAAAAGTAAATAACTTGAAAAATAATACAGATAGACCCCCCCCCCCCTTTAAATGTTTTTTCTCGATAATTTTTCATGAATATTAAAAATATTTCGGGCGGTCACTTGCGCCTGGGCGACATTGTATATGTATATTAATATTACATACATATACATAGAGATGAACACTAATCAGAACTCAAACCCAAACATTTTCCTGAAACTAGTGTACTTTCTTTGTAATAAATGTAAAAAGAAAAGAAAATGCTTGAGCATGCTTGATAATGCTAAGCATTTTCTCTTAGTTTTGGTGCAAACTTGAGAAGGCCTAGATCATGTCTTTTCCATGACTTTTTTCTTTTTTTTTACATACGATAAATGTTCTGCCCTCTTATTCAGAAACTGATCACGGATTCGATTCGAAATGTCACATGCCGTCTTGCTTTGACGAACCGTGATAAAAAGTGACGGTATAGAGTTTCCGATATTCGGATCTTTTCCGACAGAAGTAAATAAGGGGGCTGTTCTTAGTTCCCAAAAAGTAATTACAACTTCCGACATATTTTATTTATTAATCAATAAATATTTTAGTATATTTGTGAATCTCGGAATGAAGCTTACCTAATGTAATCGACGTCGTCGTTGTAATTTTTTTACGACAAATTTATTTATATTCATTATACTTTTATCAACCTCCTGTGTATTTATAGTAATAATATACTATTTTTAATTTTTAGACCAGTGAAGATGATGTCTCACAATTCGATACCAGATTTACACTGCAGACACCCATAGATTCACCTGACGAATCAACGCTAAGTGAAAGTGCCAATTTAATGTTTCAGGTAAACTAACTATTAATTTAACTAATATTAAATATTAGTAGTTAAATTTTAGTTACTAGGCAAATTGTTGACTTATATACACACTTTTCGGTGCTCAAAAGCTATAGTTCCAAATTACCGGGAAAGGGAAAAGTGGTTTCGCCAGATTCTTAAGGCACGATTCTATTAAGGTACATTTTAATACGGATGATTCTCAACTCGCCGGAATAACAATAATTAATACCCCCTCTGAATTTGCAATAGATAAGTCCCGCTTTGCAATAGGGATGTCACCTACGTTTGAATATGGCGCTATTTTTCACAAATTCTGAAAACAGACGCTGATTACTACCACCCATATTACCCATAAAAACAACTCAAACTTAAAAGTTATGATAAATATTTTTGACGTTTGACGATTTAGAAAATGTATAAAAATGGTATAGTTTTTTCTTCAACATTTATCAAATCTTTTAATGGTATTAGATTGCTCATGTTAATTAAAACAACTATTATTTTGACAACTTTGAATGAAAACATACATAATACATAGTTATTATTAATTTTGTCAATATGGCCTTACATTTTTTAGTAATATAGGAACATTTGACGTCACCTCTGTTCCGTAGATTTTCTGTAGGGTGTTTTTGCCGCAACACATTAAACATACCACTGTATCTGTGAAACTATTGATCTTAACCCGTCAAGCATCAAACACCATTGATTTTGCAATTGTCATAGACCTCCAGAGTTATAACCCCTCTTGACATTACTATTTCTGTTGCAATGTTTCTGCATGTGCTTTAAATTTCTTATTTATTAAATCATAAAAGATGTAAATTAACCTATTATATGCTCTAGCTCGCGTTTTATAATACGATTATGCCAGAAATCTATTTCATGGAGGATTTTGTGCACTTAACTCAGAACGATGCTAATAGATCACTCTTTTCTCACATTTTTGTCAGTCTATGACACGCCGCATAATACTTATCTTATCTTCAGTCGTCGCAGTAGAAGGTCGTCCCTCGTTAAATGCATTAAACCAGTTGTAAACAGTGGCACGAGATGGGGTTTCATCATGTAAGGCGAATCGAAGTCATCATAACTTTCTTGTTGACTTAAATGACATCGAAAGTCATAAAAAATCATTGCACGAAAATTTTGTCGCGTTAAATTCATGCTGACATGACTCAAACAATTTTCAATTATAATCGTACATCAAATGAGAAATGAATGTAATACTACTTTGTCAAGAAAGTACCGGGAAAAGATCAATAATACACAAAATGATAGTTATTCATCCAAATTTATTTTATCACCTTCAAAGTATGCTCTTTCAGAAACGATACACTTACGCCAACGAATAATCCAATCATCAAACATTTTTTAACGCTGTTGCTGGAATTGAGTTCAGTTCTCGTCACGAATTCTCCTTTATGTCTTCTACTGATTGAAAACGGGTGCCACGAAGTGGTAATTTGAGTTTAGGAAAAAGAAAGAAGTCGACTGGAGCCATATCTGGTGAATATGGTGGTTGCTCGATGGTATTTGTTGAGTGTTTGATCAAAAATTCGTTCACAATGATGGCCATCTGCGAAGGCGCATTATCGTGGTGCAAAATCCAAGAATTTTCTTTCCACAAATCTGGCCTTTTTCGTCGCATTTGCTCTCTTAAGGCGATCTATCAAAACGATGTTTCGGCCAAGACCGATAGGGATAGAGATATGACTGACTCAGCGGGCGGAAAAAAGACAAAACAGCGATCGCGCGTGAAAAGTAAACGAAATACACAAATTATTTTATAAAAAAATAACCTTATGGACTACAAAAAAACGCTTCTACACGATTCTGAATATTAATGATATCTACTATTTAAAGTAATTTCCTATTGAATACAAATTATCGTTCACTAATAATCTTAAGTTTTCTTGTTTATAAGAGGTCTTTTCGGAAATAAAATGTATCGAGGCAAATTCCTATAATAGTGTTTTAGTTCTACTCGTATCTAGATAAGGATATGAAGTAACGTATATCTGATTTTCAGATTCGTAAGATCTTTCAGCAACGTATGACATTACTTATAAAATTGTGATTTTTTTCAACATATCGCCTTAAACGCCGCATAACGCTCAAATAATATTCTTTATTTACCGTTTGACCTTCCGGCAAGAATTCCGAATGCACAACACCGCGAGAGTCAAAAAAAACAACTTTGACTTTTGGTCGACTTTGGCGTAGTTTTTTCGGATTCGGTTCAGTTGGAAGGCGCCACTCCGAAGCTTGTTGACTAGTTTGCATGACCAAACTCTCAAAAAACTCAAATGAGCAAACTCGTAAACCCACGTCTCGTCACCTGTAACAATGCATTTCATGAATGTTGGATCGGAATTGACTCGTTCTAGCATACCCTCAGCAACTCTCTTGAGTTTTTGGAGAAAATTCAGGTCTTTTGGGACTAGCTGAGCGGCAACATGTTTCATACCCAAGTGTTTTTATCGATGTCACTTTTGCGATGTTAACTTTAGTTGCAGACGTTGATGGCCTACCAGAGCGAGGCAAATCTTCCATCACATCTCGACCGCATTTTAACGCTTTGTACCACTCATAAGCACGTGTTTTTGATAAAGTCGATTCACCGTAAGCCTTCTGTAACATTTTCAGTGACTCCGAACACAAAATTCCATTGGCGATGCAAAATTTAAGACAAACTATTTGTTTGATGTTTTTGTCCATTATGAAATTCGCTATACACACTGGATATGATATAACTAAAAACAGCACTGTATTTTAATATAATTAACAGATGGAACTCAAACTCCGCGCCAAAATGGAAAACAGTTGTGCCAATCTAACAACAACAAAAAAAAAAAAACAAAAAATTGCATTTGGAATCATAAACAAATCATCCATTCCCGATACTTTTCTGATTGAATGTATATTGCCAATGACTTCCATTTTTAAAATTTAAACTTATTTTTATTGTATTGTTTTATAACCGGTTCTGAGAATTTTGAGTGTCGCCCTCGTACAACTATAAATTAGAACATAACGAGTGTCAAAAAGTGGAAATCATGGTGGCCTACTAGAAACTTGTCACAGTGGCTCTAATTCTGTAGAACACACGGTTAAACTAAAGGAGATGTTTCATATCCCGCCAGGTATAAGTACACTATCTCAAAAAATCAGGAAAAATCTCCTGAATCCGGGAAAATACTACCTAATAATTCGTTTTCATCCATAGTTTGTTTGTACAAAATTTGAAATTTATCGTCGTTTTCACCGTTATTCAATATGGCAATATGGCAAGCGTCTACGTCTTAATTTTTTTTTGTTTTGTACCACGCGTAACAAAGCGAATAAAAAGAAAACAGACAACTGAACACTGTTCTGCATATTTTTACCTATTTTTCAGTATACTGTACATAGACCTGGCCGGGTCTCCATACATTTTTGAAACATCTCTTACAGTATATCTCTTTCTTTTAGTAGGTATAGGAATATGATAGCGAGAATTTAATTAGAGCAATCAAATAAATTTCAATCATTTTAGAAAGCATGAACGGAGGTGCATCGAATACCTGCATTTGAACGTAAGGTCGAAAATTGAACACCTTTATAAATGACAAATTTTAGGTCAGCTGTCCTTTTTGTATTCACAATGAGAGAACTAGATGCACTGAATTTAAATTTAGATTTAGCGTGTGTTCTACGAAATTGAGCCCAGTGTCATATTAAATGCTATGGCTATGCTAAATAAGCCCGCTGATAAAGACCTTTATCACAATGATATTTATTGTAGCAGCAGGAGATATCAAATTGAATGGGATTGCGATATGCATATCAAAGGTTACAATGGCAGTCCGAGGTGCTATTGTCTTAGCGCAATTACAAAATTACCTATGAGCGACCACTAAACGATGACTATATTCTTAATCTTGATTTTAACATTATTATAAAAGTTTAAAAAATTCTTTCGTGCGAACTAGAGGCGGGGATCGAACCCGCTACCTTTCGCAATCCGGGCGACTGCTCTGGATTGCGAAAGGTCAGTTTAGATAGATTTTTATTAGTAGATGACTATATTTTTAGTAATCGCGTGTTTCGTTTTGATACTGCACGCTATTCTCCAAATAAAATCAATTATAAAAAAGTGACGGCGCATTGAACTTTCGGTTTTTTTTCTATAACACGCTATTGTTGGATGACTTTTTAGGGTTTCACATATGTGGCGCCATCCGTAATGGATGAAATTCACAAGCCTCGAGTAATCACGGCGCGATCGCCGCGACGCCCCCGGCCGCACCACCACACCTTCGCTGTGCCGCCTTCGGCTGCGCACGGGCACTCGCACGGGCCACAGGAAGACCTCATGGAAGTGCAAGGTCTACCCATATAGTGAGTACTTCACCTAGATTAATTTATAGTATCAATGATAATAAAAATTGTTTGACTGAATCAATCAGTTATCAACGCAGAGGCATCTACATATAGAGATGAACAATAATAATAAGTACATTATAAAAAGATGAGTTCGGGCCTTTTTGGGATGGATGGGGCTGTGATTATGGCGAAATCCTTAACTGGAAAGTACTGTACAGAGTCATGTGCTCGATTTATGAGAAAACAAAAACTATGTTTTTTTAACTTTCTCCCTCGCTTATTTATTCTGGTAAAATACTAAAATAGTATGCTGTGTTATTTCACTAATCAACTGATAAAAGCAATAATAGGCCAACGACAATTATTACTTACATGAAAAACGAGAAAAAATGCGTAATTTTCACAATTTTCACAAATAAATTCGACGATTTAAGGATGCCAATCCTAATTTCGGTATTATTTTATTTCAAAACGTGGTCGATTAATATATTGTAAGTTATGTCTCAGTGCCTTTGAGCGCATGACTACACTACACACTACAACAGTTATGAATTTTGCCATAGAATAACGTCATAAACACTCATTCTATATTATTATATGTTATGTCTATAATTAATGAAACTCAAGTTTGCAATATATATATATATAGGTACTGCTGCCTTATTTCCTATCACGAGTGGTAAATATTTCCAACGAAACAATGGATTTTATGATGGAGGATACCCAATTATTTAAAAAATATAGTACTGTTTTCATTTTTTGTGAAGGAAATAAATATATATATTTCTGACTCCATTTTAATATTTTTTTATCATTGTCACATATAACCGATTTAAGTTTCAATGGGAATATGTATCTCTTTACGGTAAAAACGACATTATTTATTTAGGTACATGAATAACTTTTGAGGAATCTTTACATACTTTGATGAAACTAAACGGAGAATTGAACACTAAAATGGTGTAGTGACGGCAGTTGGCTTGTCATTGTCAACAAATGAATTCCTGTGTTGTATGATGAGTTTTACTATTGATTATATTTTCTATTGAGATGGTTGCATTTCTCTGATGGATTTCATAATGCTTACCTACATGATTTTAATGTAATGATAAAAAAACTAATTTACCATGGTATTGACGTTTTAAGGCAGTTTGTATTGCATTAATTTGTTGCGTTTCGGTTACACCTCAAAAGCAACTTACAAAGGTAATAAGTGTCTGGTGATATTATTAGTCACTTTATTCTCTTTGATGGTGTTTAATTATTTATATTTGGAAAGTTAATATATCCGCACACTAAATATTGACAACTATTACAAATAATATATAACTTGTCAAAAATAATATAATACTAAAATTAATGCGTGGTTTTTCCTAATTTGTAGATTTGTCTGCTCATTAACAATATAAACTCCCGTACGAAGTACTGTTGTTAATTGTTTAAGTAATTAAGCTATCGTAAAATAACCATGTTTGTAAACTATAGATGTCAGCATACTTAGAAACGCCTGAATTTTTGTATCAGCTAATATTTAATTTTGAAGAGTAGATAAAATTGGTGCTCCGAATATTTCATTTTAAAGTAAATAAACAAGTCAAATAAAATGGACATACATGATATATATTTATTAATTGTAATTCATTATAGAATTTGTACGATTTTGTTAATAAAAAAAATAGTGGGCGGACAAATTGTTTCTTAGTTTATTTTGTAAAAATGTGTTTCGTACTGCAACATACTATTAATTAAATAAGTATATGTAACCCGTATAGGTTACCCAAATTGAACTTTTGTGATAACATATAATATATCTCGCAGGTAACATATTTATTATAACAGACCATAATATTATAAAAAAAGTATAGGTAGGTGCACAAAAAGAATAATTTCAGAACTGTCGGTAGGTATCTGTATACCCACTGACAGTTTTGTAAGGACTGTATTAACCTTAACCGTTATAATTACTAAAAAATCTTTTTAACATATTCTGAACTGCATTCACAGATTTTGGAAAAAATGTATAGTGGGTTTAAAAAAATGCTAAAATACCAAATAAAAATTTTATGCCTATCAGTCCTATTTATGTGAGGGTCAAAAACTCTATGGGACCATTTAAGGTATGAGTTAGCTAGAAATGACAAAAATCACCAAAAACTTTTCCAAAAAATATACTTTGTATGGAAAAACGATAAATCAACACGAAATAATATGATCGTTTGGCAATAAAGAATATTTCGAGTTCTTGTGACGAAAAGACTGCCCCTTATTACAAAACGCGGACTAAAGTTAGTCCTGGTTTAAACCTGATGCTGTCTCTGTTTTGTTTGCCTATCGGAGGCATAGATTTTTTTTGGTATTTTAGCATTTTTTTCGCTGATTGTATATTTTTTCAAAATCTGTGAATGCAGTTCAAAATATCTCATAAAGTTATGAATGGTCTCCTAGGACCGTTTTCTTGTAACTATAACGGTTAAGGTACCTGCCCTTACTGACCCGTCTCAAAAATCCTCTCTGTATATGTATACTTATCTCATATAACAAAACTATCAACCGTAAAGTACCGCATTATAATTTAAGAAGGTGGTGTTAATTGGTATCTATGACGAACTTCTCTATATATTTATTATATTAGCAGGAAATCAAAACTTATAGTCGATAAAGATATTCTGTATCAAATTCATATTGTGTATTGTTACTAAAAATCAAAAACTTGAAACAAAACTGCGAAAAGAAGGGAAAAGCTTAAAGTATAGTTATTAATTTTGATTAACTGTATTTTAACCGGGGATCATACATATATATCACCTCACTGTGTCCATTAGGAAAATCTCTTTATATTTTTATCTGACTTTAAAAGAGGAGAAAATTCTATGTTCTTTTGTATTTTTTTTGCCTTTTCTTTGGCATGAATAACGTCTTCCTCTGTCTTCTCTACTATCTGTTTGCTTTCTTCCTAACTAGTGATTATCTCATCTCCTTCTTTACGAATGTATTTATTATTCGAATACCTACATATTATGATGGTGTTGATTCTGTTGCCGTTGTAAAAAATCGTGTCGTTGTTGTAAAAAATTTATTCAAAGCCTCCCTTTCATTCAAATTCCCTGAGATAGGGATAGAACTACTTTTACAAACGTCAAGTTAGTTTACATCTAGCCGATTCATACACTATTGACATAATATATGAGTCAATGTGTTTTTAGACGTGCATTAAAATGATGCTAAAATGCTTTAAAAGGTTCACAAACTGGAATTAATAATAAAAAATATGCATTATATCATATATGGTTCAAAAAGGTTTCCTTTAGTATCCACAAACCAGGCAATATACGAGTATTCTATTGCTGTGGACACACCCGTGACGTCAAGTGACGTCAACTGTCATGTCCTTTTCTTGCCGGATAGTAATGAAAGAATAGCACTCAAACTTAAATTTAGATTTAATCGGAGCGCAACGGAATCTAGGTCAATGTCCGATCCGAACTTTTTTGACAGTTAAAGTTCTGATCACAGAGTTATTTGCAAATCCACTAGCTACTGTGTTACAGTTACGTCATTGTGATATCTTGCCTTGTAACGCTGAAATGGACAAGAAATCAACTCAGTTCTCATCTCTTAAGTCAATTTTATTTAACGTCTTTTAATAAAAATATGTGTTTGTATGTTGAGGTATGCAACACAAAGAAGCTTGTGTGAAAATAACCATAACGTTTTATACTGGTGTAATTATTATTAGATATTAATAATGATCATAAGCAAATGTAATTAATTTACCTTCGTTTAATCTGTAGTTTCAATTATTATTATTGTAATTTTAGACAAAATTATGTAATTATGATTTAAAGTTTTATTTTAAAGTTTTTTTTTAAATTAAAGTTGTTCCGATATTACATAGTTGTAATATTATATCCGTAGAAGTGACTGAAAATTTTTTCAGGCCTAGAGTATATAGGTGACCATTTTGTACTAAGGATGAATTCAGCAACAAAAGATGCCCGTGTACTAATGTCGGTAATAATAATGCAATGGTACTGTTTTATACAAAAATATTATTATTATGAAATGTACATTATATACAAGTTACCGTTTAGTCTAATCTTTTTTGTAGAATTTAATCACTATAATAAAATGTTCTAACCCCGACTGTATGACAAAAGTAATAATAATTTACAATATACCTTGTTACCATGCTTCATGAATTGAATTAAAAGGTCATTTTTTATTTTGTAAATTATGTGTTTTATTATTAATTATTATTCTCTACCTACACATTTCACAGAGAACTGACCACTGTAAAGGTGGTTTTCCACCAGAGGGGCGAGACGAGACGAGGCGAGACGAGATTTTAAAATTTGTATGGCAAATTTTCAACCCTCGCGCATCTTTGGTGGAAATAGGATGGACGAGGATGTGCGAGACGCGAATTGAAATATTTGTTTGTGTAAAAATGAACCATATTGCTTCCGATATAAAGTATAAATTTTAATGTGAAATTTGATATGATTTCGAACCCTAGGCGATTTTCCACCAGAGGGGCGATACGAGACTACGTGAGACGATAATTGAAATTTGTTGCGGAGTTAATTTATACTCTATATCGGAAGCAATACGGTTCATTTTTACACAAACAAATATTTCAATCCTCGCCTCGCGCATCTTTGTTGAAAATAGGATTGACGAGGATGTGCGAGGATGAAATATATTATTTGTTTGTGTAAAAATGAACCATATTGCTTCGAACACGCAACACGAAACACGCTTATCGCGATAGGTTTTTATTGTTGTGCTCAATCATCTCGCGCGAGCTCGCGCGGGTAATTTTTAGTGGAAAAGGCTCAGTGAGATTTCAATTCTCGTCTCGCCCCTCTGGTGGAAAACCACCTTAAGGCTGGGGCCACACCTGCCGATTCTGTTATGTTCTACCTAGAATAGAACAGAAAACGGAATAGAATCCGTGTTCATTGTCACTCGCCTGCCGAGCGCCGGGCTTTCTTGATTCGCGCTCAGTCACCATCTAACTCTTGCCACGAGACGTACTAAGTATACCTCTTACTTTTGGTGTGTTAATAACTATGTAATTCGTTTTGCAACTCCGAAACGACTACGTCCTGTCTATAGGTATCGCAGTACCTATTCAAATATTGTTAACGTACCTAAGTAAAAACCACCTTCACATCGCTAAAAAGGCATATAATAAATAGATTTAGGTATACCTAAATCAGGTATATCTAAAACAGAATTTGATAAATTTATAAATTTATCAAATTCTGTCTTTATGCAAACGCTTTGTATTGCATTCTAGCCTTCCAGTTTCACTTCTTTTCTATTCTGTTCTAGGTAAACCAGAACAGAATCTGTAGGTATGCGTGGCCCCAGCCTAACACTGCATTTTCAAAACAGTGGTTTTTTTTACAGACGACTGCACGCTTCTATAACAACCTTACGTTATAGAGGTGGCTTTCGTAGTGTGTAAGTTTCAATCGATCGTAAGTCTCGATCAGTGTCGCTTACAACTGTCAAATCTTATTAAAACTACAGTACCGCCTCTGTTGAGAATTTTCGGGGAAAAAACACTGTTTTCTTATGTATGGGCAGGGGGGTGTCACTCAGCTTAGTTACTTCGGCCGGCGCGCATGTCGGGCAGGCGTATGGCAGTAGGTTGCCGTTCGGCTCGCTGCGTCTCGCGCGTAATTGTGCATCTTTTCTGTGATTGTTGCATCGAGCAATTCATATAAAAAATATTAAAATCCATATAAACGATATTTTACACAGGCGTTCAAATTAAAGGAAGAACAAGAAATCGAAATGACAGAGAGAAACTGAGAACCCTGTTGTGCTCTTGCCACTGAACCGGTTTCGAGTAAGCGGTAGATACCCAACGGAATATGAACGTTCGAATCGCAAGATAAGTGTCAATTTTGCGTGCGAGCAGGTAATTAACTGCCATAGAAGGAGGCATATTTTTATACCTAAACTTGAATTTTGTTCGAGAGTGAACTTTTAGAACTTTAGATTATTGGTTACCTATGCTGTGGTATGGATTTGAGACCTGAACACGACATGGATGGAAATGTTTCGATTTTAAAATAACACTAAAAGTAAAAAAATCGTTTTTTTTTTAAATAGGCCACAAAGTAGCATTTTCAAATCGTCAAGCACCCCTACCTACTATTACACCCGCACTAGCTGTAGTACCCCTCTAGTGTGAGTTTTAATAGAAACGAAAAGAAAACTATCTTCGTCGTGTTTACCTTTCAAATACATATAAAAAAGTGGTTTTTAATAATTCACAACAGAGGCGCTACTGCCGTTTTCATACAATTTGACAGTTATCACGACGACGAACGTTTTCGTTTCAATTCGATGGAAACTTACACTAGGGGCACACAGGGCCTAGACAAGATGCCTTTAGATAATCGTTATTGCTATCGCTAAGCAGAAAATTAATGGGATTTGACATAAGCCCTCGATCAACTTCCGAGCGTAATTGTCAAATGGCATCTTGTGAAGGCCTTCAGAAGATAAATAATTTTTCGATCGAAAAATTAAATTGGTAGACAACAACTAACCGAATGAGACACCAGGAAGTGATGATTAGAATTATGGGAGTTATTTGTGTATGAGGATCGGTTACCGGTTGGTTCCCCCGCTTTGGCGTCAGAATGACGGGACCAAATTCGACGTGTCTTTGCTTTCAGACGTACCTAGAATAGTTATTTGTTTAACAAGTGAGCAAAATTATTTTTTGTAGCGATGTTAAATCACGAACCAGCGAAGTAGTCTAAAATTGAATCACGAGCATAACGAGTGATTAACAATTAGACTTATAAAGTGAGATACACAAACAATATTAATTCAGGCGTTAAACAATCATTTTCATCACTCGATGAACTCATTTTGGTAATTAAATTAACAAAATAATCACAATTAATTCACAAGTCGAAAAATCAAAACAATCTGAATTTATTTTTCCCGCTTTGTCCACAGATTACCTATATAGACTATTTTTGTGTTGCGCTCCGAAATTATAGTGCATGTCATTTTTTTGAAAAGTAAATACTAATTATATTTTTAAGTAACGTGACATTATTGTTTACTGAATTATATAGTTATTATTATTTTTTAAGAAAACGTCCATAAATTCAAATAGGTAAACTTATAAACTAAAATAATTAAATTACATAGTTGTTGTGCGACTAGCGCTAGTCCTGAGTTTCGGAACGCGCTACTGCCCTATCTTAAATTTATTTAAAAACTTACTTTGCCTCACGCTCGCTCGCTGCAAAAACAGCAAAAGAGCTATTTTGCTGCTGCAGAGGTGAAAATGTCTATAGTCCAAGAACATATGGCCCCCAAACGTTACTTATTTTCCTACCTAACGAAATTTATAGAATGGTTACTTGCTAGCTTGGCTAGGCGGCCCGTTTTCAGGTAGCCGGTGTCACTTGTCTTCATTAACTTCATGATATTTTTGGAAATTTTTCGTATGCGAAATATAATAATAATAATATTCATACACGCACACACCTCTTATCTAGCCCTATAGTCTATAAATATTAGAAATATACCTACTAAAAAAACATATAAACATCCACGACTCGTGAACAAATTTTTTATTTATTTATTCATATAAATCAGGTGACATAGACCCTTAAGTGGAATAACTTAAAAGAGGATAATATACATATATATCTACACATTTGAATAAAATAATAAAATTAACAAATAAATATTTTAAAAATGCAATTAGAATTAAATTTTAAAACCTAAATCAATATTAAGTATACAATAAAATAAAATGTCAAATGCTCGTACTCATCATAAAAACATTTGCTCCTACTAGGATTCGAACCCGGGACGCCTGACCGAGTAGCCTGTATAGCAAGGGGCACAGACCACTCGGCCAGCCGGTCATCATATAGAAAACAGTATTTCGAGTTATGTTCCTGTCTAATTTTCCTAAATAAACTAGCCGCCTAGCCAAGCTAACGAGTAAAGCACTCCTAAGCACTAAGAGTATCCATTCCGTAAATTTCGTTACTTCGAAATTAAGTAACGTCTGGGGGCCCTAGCATCTTACGCAGAGTCAGATCCTAGTTCAGGGTAAAGGGTACAGTCGACAGCACATCAAGCGTAACAGTTTGACCTTGAGACCGCTCCTAATGCGTTCGTAATTGAGGCCGCTTTCGTAGTGCGCTCACACTTGATGTGCTGTCGTCTGTACATTTGTCAATCATTACCAATTTTACTGCTCCACTGTAGGTACATACAAGTTGCTATGAATGTAAGAAGTCAAAGTTATCGCATGGATATAGAGTTGATCAATTATACAAAATAAAGATTATATGTACAACTACCTACTGGTGGTTTTATTACATTTTCTGGATGACAATTAAATTACTTGTGTTCCAAACCTGCTGCTAAGGAGTATTGTATTCTTTAACGAATAGATACGAACCATGAACTGTGAAACATAATAATTTATTTACTATAAGAATAATCATCACAATCAAAACAACAATAACAAAACTAGATACTTTAAAATGAAATACTATAAAACAAAGGAGAAAAATATACTAAGTACAGTCGACAGCACACCAAGCGTAACAGTTTGACCTTGAGACCGCCATTATTTAGTTTGTAAGAGGCAGCTTGATGTGCCGCCGTCTGTACTCCAGTCAAAAGAGAAAGGGATTTACAAAGATGTCGCATTGTTAGCGTAAGACTAAAAATAGTTTGTATTGTTAGAAGGTTTATTTTTGTGGTCACCTGGGTGATATTACCCAGGTGACCATAGTGGAATAGACCAACTTCAACATCATTAGATTAGATTTCGATACCTTTCTAACATAACGAATTTCTTGTCGCATGCAGTAATTCAGAGGCATGTGATTAATCGGCGAATTTAACCAGATGGCGGCGACATACATACTATCGACATTCATGTAATTTGAATTGGTCATTAGAAAAGATAACATGCCTGCATTAACTTGAAACCCACTTCCAACATTACCACCATACCTCATCATCCATAATCCTAAGCCAAGATTACAGTATGAGGTCATTAATTTAACGGGGTGTGGGGGTCATCCTCAAAGAAAATTAGCCTACCTACTGTTTCTTAATTTTTTGAGCCGCGTAATACTTCTGCGAGCCTCTGACAATTTAAAACTAATTGTGTCGGAATGTGCTGCTTGACTTCACAGACTGTATTCTCAAAATATATCTAAAATAAAAACAAGAAACCTAAAAAACAAAGGTGTTTCAAAATGGTACTTGAATATCTTCTATGACAAATTTTATGTAAATGGTATTTATATTATATAAAATGGTACTTGAAAATCTTTAATTTAATATTTGATGATTTTCTAGTACACCTTTAGAACTCCTTTGTTAATATCAAAATTAATCTTGGAAATTTTGTAATATATTTTAATTTTAAAAATAACAACATACTTTACTAATGTTTTTAATTTATTTTTACATCCCGGCGATTTTTATGAAATTAGTAGATATGGGGAAAAAACTATTACAACTAACTTTTTATGTTATTTGAACATACAAAAATATTTGCAATAAGTTTTGCCTAACTTTAGTTAGTGCAAATATTTTTGAAGAAATTTACAGAAGCTTTCTGCAATTTATTGTACAATAAGGATCAAGACACAATGACCATCTGCATCGACGACGGCGCGTATGGCTTCCCATCGAACTGTTTTGTATGGTTAAAACATCGATCGCCATCGACCAGTGTGCCGTACCAGCTTGCCCCTAAAGCATCTAAAATTAATAATATAATTACATAACTATGTCGAAAAATAATCACTCTTATCTGAATCAACCCAAAACCTACACTCGGTGATAATATTCATCTGATTTATTGATTCTAAGTATGTGAGCCCCCCATATAGAAAATTTATATTAGCATTAGCTTTAGTCTATGACGTGATGCAAAACAGTTCGGCGGTGTTTTAGGCTCATATTTTAACTCTCCAGTAAGTTTATAATGCAATATGGAGCGATTTCTAATTATTTGCTAAAAACTATTTAATGTTGTTGTTTATTCAATGTTTGTTGTCAAACATATTTGTCTTTTAAGGAGTTTGAGTTGGGTCTCCATACATATAATTTCAGAACCTCTCCTTTCTAATAAAAGTAATACAAGACTCCAAATACTATGTAATCCAGAGTCATGAGCAGATAATTATTATTCTTACAATAGAATCTAAAACTGCATAGTTAAACTAAACAATTATTTGCATTTCTGAACACTTACTACAAATCAAATAAATGTGTGTCTCATTCAGCTCTGGCACTATTGAAAATTCAAATTCACCATTACATTCAGAACTATGTTTCTCTAGTGAATGCATTATTGATTTCTTAATATCATCTAAAGTTTTGTCGGTCTGTATGGAGCTGTTACAATATGAACAGGTAAGAATATTATTGCAAAGAGTTAAATTATTTTTTTGGCAAATTGGACATATTACATTATCTTCATTTTCAATTGAGGACCAGTCAATGTCAGTTTGTGACTTTTCATATTCTGCTAGGCACCTGAAAATAAAAAAAGGTCAGTGATCAATTATACTAATAATGATATGCCTAAAAAGTGTTCCTGAGGTCCAAATAAGCTTAGGTACTATGAGCTGAACGGTTGGTGTGAGTACAAGACTAGGTTTCAATGGCTGGACTATAACATCAAAGAGAAACTTTTTTTTAGTAAAATTGTGTTCACTTAATTTTTTAATTCTATTTGTTTTTTTTAAAAAATTATAATTTGAATTGAAATTGATTTCATGATGAAATTTTTTTTTAAAAATATTTTTATCTTTTAGCCTTTTTTAACATTTAATAAATAATTATTTATGAAGTGGCATTTCTATACATTTATTAAATCATCAGTAAATTTTATATACATCTTACCAGTCAAATTCTTCTTGCATAAGTTCATTTTTAACTTGCTCAAAAACAATCATTTCTTCTTCATCCGTTTGAGGTGAGTTAGTAAAGTCAAATATATTTTTATAAATTTCATTCAATGTATTCCTTAAATCTTCTCCCTTGAGCACACCACGGAATCTATTCATTAGAATTTCACGACAGTTTTGAACTTTATTTTTATAATTCTGAAAATGTCCAAATTGTAATATTAAATTGGTGATATTATACAGTGATTTTTGTAGATCACAGTTCAACTATTTTTAATTTTGCAGATGGCCTTTACAGCGTCAACAAATATGTGATTAGCTATTTGCTTATATCTATCAATCCTTGTTCCATTGCAAATTTTTTGGTGCTAGTGATTACTGAACTGGACAATATCTGTGAAGTATCCACATAGGTAACAGACAAAACAGATTTCATTTTAAACATGAGCTAAAAAGTTAAATTGATAAGAGCTGTCATGGGACAATTTTTTTAATAATTAATCTTAACAATTTATGCAGACAGCTCTTAACAACTCATGCAGGTGTAAATAAATCCATTCCAATTTTTTTATACCACTAATGTGGCAAATAAGCATACGGTCAACCTGGTGGTAAGCAGTTACCATAGCTTAAGGACGCTTGCAACACCAGGGTTGTCACTTGCACATTGCCAACCCCATAAAACCTTTCCAAGTCCTTATTGAAGAACCTCATGCTGTACTCATTTGACATACCTAACCTTGAATAATTGAACAGCATGTACAGCCACAAATTAGTGTATATTATAAAAGAGTGAAAAGCTGTTTTTAAAAAACCTACTTTCACTAATTCTTTACAGCATACCTTAGCCAACACTCTGACCTAAAATATTCAGTTGGGGCAATATAATCCTTCATTTCAGGGAAGTATCATTGAATTATTATTTAACAATAGGAAGCATACCTACCTTTCTCATTTTTTCCTTTATTTCTATAAGAGAGTTTCTATTGTCATTTTTTAGATTTTTGTATTTTGTTCCCGGTGAATTCATTATTATGTAAATAATTGAAAAAGAATGGTAGGAAACTTTTTTACTTTTTACGACTTATATTGCGGTCTAAATCTAGTTTTAGTTGTCGGTAGGCGGATGCACAGATCAGATATTAGTAGCAAGCCAGGTGAATGGATCACAAACTCACTGATGATGGATCAAAATAAAATAGTATGAAATTTGGATGACGAAGAAATACTATAAATATAATAGTCTTTCTATACTTTATTATTTCTGTCTGTGCAATTAACGACAAAATACAATAAATTACTCAAAATCACAGGGGTTAGAAAAATTAAAATAATTTTGATGTTTGTTTTTGATAATACTTTTGACCACAGACCCATAGAATAATATTACTCCAAGGAGCACAGACCAGACAGATTCACAGATAACTTTATGGACAGATTAGCTCACACCTCATAGATTAGAAAGAGTATGTTGATTAGCTTTTGACAGTAACGGTGTTGCCAGCCGGGTCTAGTAAAATATAACTGTAAAAAGTAACCTTTCATATTTTTTTAGTGGGAAGGTTTTAAAAGTTCATAGAATACATGTCGATCAATTGTTTCAATTTACAGAAATGATTACCCTATTCCCACCCTGTACCCACACCACGCTGGCGAGTGAGATATAGGTAATTAACCTGTCAAGCGGCACTATCCCTCCTATACATTTTAGGATAGCCTAAAATGTTATCTTAGAGTTTTTGATAAAACTTCTCAACTCAGAATTTTTAAATAAAAATCTTTACTGACACCACAATATTCCGCCAAACACTCCTTATTGTATGTAAAGCAAAGAATACTTTTACTCCAAGTTATTGTTCTAAGTACTCCAATGTAATATTATTTGCTTGCGGGTATTCGTGTCTAGAAGAGTTGCCAGTTCTGTTGATTGATTTTGGGAGACAATTTTCAGTGATTTCTTTATTGTTGTAGCAAACTTTTTTTAAAAAATCCTGTTTTGTTGTGAAAAACAATAAGGAATTTCTTTAAAGATACCTAGGTATGACCCAAACAAGTAATGCAAGAGACCCGAGTCCATTGCCGATAATTAACAGTAAATCAATATTAAAAGTTAGACTGTCACTGTCATATGAGAGGAAAAAAACAATGTGAGCAAGCGACGAAGTTCTATGTGAAAATATGGCTAAGTCCAAAAGTTGATTATTTTTGTTATTTACCAACTATCATTATTGGCAAAATATAAATTGTTTTTTTTCTAAGTTTCAAAATGACTCATGTTGAAAAACGACAGCCTCGCCCAGGCAAAGAAACCATACACTCTGGTCATTTTATGGTTTCGCATTTTGAAGCAGAAGCTCAAGATGAATTCGACGACTTGGCAGTACCAGTTCCAGATGAGGAGCAAAATGTTCAAAAAGTGTCAGTGGTAGCTACCTATACAGTACCTGGTTCAAAAGAGCTGTGTCCTCCGTCGGATAAAAAGGAGAATAAACAACAGC
Source organism: Nymphula nitidulata (assembly GCA_947347705.1). Lineage (NCBI taxonomy): Eukaryota > Metazoa > Arthropoda > Insecta > Lepidoptera > Crambidae > Nymphula > Nymphula nitidulata. The sequence goes on along the minus strand of OX374621.1, from coordinate 14,506,120 downwards.
TCTCTATTGAAATATCATTAACAAAACTATTCAAATGTATGACTTTAGCATACAGGTAAGTTAATACTTTCAATTACAGTTTTGATATTGATTTAATGACTCCAAAGCTATGGTATAAAATATTTTGTAATTATATTGTTTATTTTTAAACTTTGGTTAGGTTTTGTGCAAAATATATTGAATACAATCAACTTTAGTGAGTTAAAAGTATTTGGTTGTCTAAAAAAACGAGGAAACTGTATGATTCCACTGGTTTGTGTGCAAAGATAACAGGAGGTCAGCATAGCCAGTGTGAAAGACACAGGTCACTTACAGAGATAACATGTCTATGAATATTTAGTTATTTATAAGTGTCTTAATCAATATTGATTTAACAGCAGTTTTATTTGATTGTATTGCTAGATTGTGTTGTATCAATCTTAGTAACTAGTTTGTTTATCAATTAATTACTGTGACTCCCAAAATGACCAGTTATTTTGATTTATTTTCAATTTCAGTTTTTCTATTGTAAGAAGATTACCACTTTAATAACATAATAATTATTACATTTATTTATTGCAAAAGGTGATTCTTTTTTATTTATTTTGCTATTAACCCTTTGCATAAGATAACTCGTAGTGCGGGTCTTAACCATTGTGCCGACTGCAAATATATTCATAGATTTTGTTGGGCCTCCTATAAAAAAAAATATTAATTGGCACTACAGATAAGGTTGGATTTTGAATGTTTGGCATTAGCAAAGAAAACACATATTAAATTCAAAGATCAGACTTTTAATGGAAACAAGATATGACATGAAAAACATAAGGTACTTAGTAGTAGTACAAGCAAACAAATAAAGACATAATTCCATCTTTTCTGCAGTAGAAATACAAAATTTCGCTGTGATAAGCTTTAAAACAATCAACTACAAGTAAAACCGGAGTATTTGGACAAAATACCTTGTTTCTTTGTGAGTCTTATTTTTGGTACACCCTAGACAGGGTATTTTGGCTTGCTTTTCTTTTCTGTAGGTGGAATACATTCCAAATAATGTTGCAACAATACTTGCGCAATTTGATTGACCTCTTTGGACTGCTCTGGTCTTTCATAGTAGTCGATATACTTTTGCCCTAACAAATGGATAATAACATTTTCAGTGAAATTCAGTAGAGGTATTCTTTCCGATCTATTCAAGCCAGATTGACTATTATGTATTTTTGCAGCATTATGTATAAACATTTGAAAACTGTACATAGCAAATTTTCTGAAGACGACAGGTTGCTTCCAGTTTTCCCACCAAATTATGAAAGAATAAATTTTTCTATGCTGACTATGAGTATACTTATAATATGTATACGGTTATACTCATAGTCGGCATAGTCTAAGGAATTTAAGCTCTACAATACCAGGTGCGAATTATCTCATAGCTGGCGCTGAAAGGGTTAATATGTATGATAATATGTAATCATAATATAACAAATTATTAATGTAAACAATTGAGATAAATAATAAAATAGTATAAAATAAATAATTGCACTCTTACTTAATAGTTGCTATGGACTATATGACATAGTATTTAGATTATTTTTTTAAGTATTTTTTAGTATCTATTTTTGCTATCTATTGAGAAAGAGATACCAAATTGAATTTGACAGCCTGCTGGCCGAATGGTCTGTACCCCTTACTATGCAGGTTTCTCAGTCAAGAGGTCCCGGGTTCGAATCCCGGTAGGAGCTAATGTTTGTATGATGAGTGCGAGCATTTGTTTACCAGTCATGGATGTATAATAATAATAATAATAATATTTATACACTTACACCTATTATCTAGCCCAAAGTAAGCATCATTAAGAGCTTGTGTTATGGATACTAGATAACGGAGAAATAATGATAATAATATGTATATAAATATTAGAAATGTACTAAATAAATATATAAACATCCATGACTCGTAAACAAATGCTCATACTCATCATACAAACATTTGTTCCTACCGGGATTCGAACCCGGGACCTCTTGACCGAGTAGCCTGGGGTACAGACCATTCGGCCAGCCGGTCGTCAAATATATATATGTTTATGTATATATGTTTATTTAGTATATTTCTAATTATTATCATTATTACTCCGTTATCTAGTATCCATAACACAAGCTCTTAATGATGCTTACTTTGGGCTAGATAATAGGTGTAAGTGTATAAATATTATTGTTATTATTAATTTAAATTTATTTAGTATATGTCTTCAGAACTAGGTAGCCCTATAATTTTAAAAATAAAAATACAACTTTTGCTCGAATGACAACAGCAGCGCAAAGACGATATTACGAAAGTACCATCGCTTGAAAGTGTAATTGCGCGAAAACTTAATTGCGCGACCCACAAAAGCGCGAACGTTCATTTGCGCAAAAATCCTACCAGCAAACACATTTATGTTTTCTGAAGGATGAGCAGTAGACATCATTTTACTCTTTATATAATTAATTAAATAAGCAGTAATGTTTAATGATTTTAGTTAAATATTTTTATTAATACAAATCATGAAACACAAAAAAAAATTCTTTGAATATCTAAAATTCATAACAAAATGAATAAAAAATGATACTTTTACTCAACAATTCAACATCTGAATTAATTAAATTATTAATACAATTTCAACAACTGAAAACTACAATTACAACAAACTACACAAAACTGTTATTAAATTCAATTGAACATTTTGTTACATCATCATGGGAGAGGTAATAGATTTTTTTATTTTTTTATTGACTAAGGAAACCTTTTACTCAATCCAATTGAATATTGGATGGGGATGTTGAAATTCTATTAATAATTGAATTAATTCAGATGTTGAATTTTTGAGTAAAATTAGCATTTTTTATTCATTTTTGTCATGAATTTTAGATGTTTAAAGAGTTTTTTTTGTGAATTTCATGATTTCTATTAATAAAAATATTGTTTATAAAAATATTTAAATAAAATCATTAAACATTACTGCTTATTTAATTAATTTATAAAGAGTGAAATGATGTCAACTGCTAATCCCCCAGAAAACATAAATCTGTTCGCTGGTGTGATTTTCGCACAAATGAACGTTCGCGCTTTTGTGGGTCGCGCAATTAAGTTTTCGCGCAAATGAACGTTCGCGCTTTTGTGTGTCGCGCAATTAAGTTTTCGCGCAATTACACTTTCGAGCGATGGTACTTTCGCAATATCGTCTTCGAGCTGTTGTCATTCAAGCTATCGTCTTTCGCTATTGTGTAGTACTCCCAGAATAATCTTAGATGTTTCCGTCTTTCTCTATTGCGTAGTACTCCCAGAATAATCTTAGATGTTTAAGTTGCTTTCTAAATTCAAGCAATCCTATTCCAAGTTGGCTTCATATATTTTATTTGTCACCTATATTTACTCTAAGAGACTGTAGAAGTAGAGGCTGATAAGATTAGACCGAGTTTAATTCTTATCTACCTGCTATTTACAGTAAGCTTAGAATCCTTTTGATAGCAATTCTGATAAATGGCTTAACATTTGACTGTCTGACAATTTCATATTTCCTTAGTGCATTGTCACACTGAGTCTACTTTAAAGTTACAAAGCATTAAGTGTACCCTTGTTTAACTTCATAATGTCTATTTTAAATTTATTACATGTGGAAATGATTCCTCTTAATTTACAGACTATCATAGTTAATTTAAATTTACATGTATTTTTAGTTATTATTTATTTGTGACACGGTTAAGGTTTATTTTAGGTTAAGCATAGTGAGTAGTCATATGATATAGAGGTTATTGTATTGTTTTTCTCAGACAAAAACTAACTTCACCTAAATGGAATCGTTTCAAAGGTATAAAGCTTCGGTGGAAGGACAAAATCAGACTCAACAATGTTATATGGAGATGCTGGCACATGCAATGTAAGTATAAAATAAATTATTATTTATGATTAAATATTTTTATTAGTTTATATATAGTGGGAGCTGTTCGATGGGGGAGGCTTTTGTTCAGCAGAAAATCAAAGGCTGATATGAAGATGATAATGATAATAATAAGTTTAATTATTCTAAGAATTTTATTTACAAACTGTAAAATGATGTGCTGTTTTATTTAATAAATTAACAAGATCTGACTTACAGTCTGATGTGTTGTTTAGACTATGCAAGTAATTTCTTGCTTCAAATTAATTGTATGGTACAGGCAAGAAGCTTGCATCGTGTAAATGGGCTTTAGCCTCTATTTTTTGTTTATTCTCTAGTATAATAGAGATTAGAATTAATGGTTTCCAATCCTGCAATACACACATTGTCTTGTCATCTATTAGCCTTAATTTGCTAGTCTCTGGAGATTGTCCCTATTTTGATCTGGTCGTACAGTCGACCACAGAAGTAGCTGAATACTTTATTACCATGTCACACCGACCTTATGCACGTGTTTTATAATTTCTACCTTACTATATTGACGCTAGAGTAGTTGTGACATGGTACTAAAGTTTTCAGGTAATTCTGTGGTCGACCGTACCTCTCCATCCTACCATGAGATTTTTTTTAAAGTTCGGATTTGTTTCAATAGAAAATCTTAAATGACAACACACTTTGGAGATTTCTTTCAGTGAACTTACGCAGTACCCTGACGCAATGAACATACTATCATTCGTATAGATTTCATTTCACAGACCATCCCCCTAACTATGAGGCCTTATTAATATACATATAGCATTCTTTTAAATGACGCCGTGGCATCGAAATGCATTTTTCGTTGCTACGGCGTCATTTTAAAGCATAGCAATTTATGTCGTATTTCTGTAAAGATACGTTTGAATTTCCATTAGTAAAATTTAAATACTTTACCACGCCGTCCCAGTCTGCGTAGGCCTTTAGATTGCTTTAAAATACTATAATTTTTCACGCCCGGCAAATTTCCACCACCCTCCGATTCGAATTTCCTTAGTAATGTAAATAATGTCGTTATTATTTTAATATTATAGTATATTTATACAGGGTTGTGCTGTCAATGCGACAATAAATTTAAAAATGGGCTATATTAGTCCATTGAATTGGTTTGCCACTTTTAAAAATATCGTATTCATTTGATAATTTCATGACATTTGTATGAAATAATGCGGCCAACGTTCCACTATTCCATACAAATGTCATGAAACGGCACCTGTATATTCCTTCATGAAAGAACCGCTTCGCTCGTCTCCGCTTCAGTGGACACGACCCTTAAAATGATGTCACTACCAATTTGGTTCATCGAAAAACTATCCTTTATTATAGAAAATGTGTATATTAGAAAAAATACATTTCCTGGGGGGATACGAACCCACGACCTTTCCCTATCCGAGTGACTGCTTTAAACACTGAGCTACCAGGGACTTGGGAGAAAACTATGGCTTTATTTTCGTCATACTGTTTTTACTTTATACATAAGCTAACGCATACCTTCAAAACTTTAAAACTAATAATATTTATTACTATAGACAATGTCAATATTCATTAACATCACCTAGATTTTTCAATAAACCAGTCTTTGTTATACCTAGTATGTTTTTTTAAGAATTCTTTAAGTGCTGTTTTAGCCCTGTTTCTGTTGTGTTATGTGTTATTAATGTTAGTAAAAAAAAATATCAAAAAATAAAACAGACTCCAAAAAACTGAAAAGGATAAAATAATTAAATTTTAGTAAGTAGGCACTCATCCCCTAGGAACATATTTTTGGAGTCGGTGCTTCACTATCTATGGTTTCTGGAAACAACTTAGCACCAACTCCAAGATATGTTCCTAGGGGATGAGTGCCTACTTATTAAAATTTAATTATTTTATCCTTTTCAGTTTTTTGGAGTCGGTTTTATTTTTTGTTTAAATTTTTTTTTCACAATTTTTAGTGATAACTTTTAAAGGTCAAAGCTAGATGGGTGACCGTGAGCTTATATTGTTTTCTACTATCGTATCATTTTACTAAAAAAATTCATAGGAAAGCAAATATCCGCAACTTCTCATACGCAGAAGTCTTAATTTTACCAGTTTTTTTGATTTAAAAACCAAACTACCCAATGGATTTTCAAAAATTTTTTATGGGACCAAATGGGAACTATTCCGCATCGAACAAAAAAAGAATCATCAATATCGGTTCACCCAGTCAAAAGATCTGAGGTAACAAACATAAAAATAAATAAAAAAATAAAAAAAACATACAGACGAATTGATAACCTCCTCCTTTTTTTGAAGTCGGTTAAAAAGGAGGACTTTTTCTTCTTGTTCATACCTTTATTTAGTGCTCTTTTCAAGAAACCGTTGTATCTAATAATTGATAATTTCAGTGTAGTATTGTCTTATTTTATAAAACAAGGTTTCTTTGTTGTTACTATACTGTAAATAATTGTCACATCAAGTATAAACTAAAGTCAATGTCTGATTATCAATTTGTTTCAAGCACTTGCTAGGTCGAAGATGATTTCTGAGTGACATGTGTTGAGTTCGGTATTACTGAAACTTAATCGGACATTTCTTTTTATTTAAGAAGTAATTGGATCAATAATTATATACTTTTATATTGATATTGCTAAAACTATCGCTATATATTTTTACTATGTCAGTGTTCTTACATTTTATTGCGACTCTGAGCTATTGATTAGTGGTAGGCAGTCTTACTGCAGTTACTAACATGTTTGCAAACAGAGCTAACTGTGTTTAGAGATTCTAAAAGCATATTTTAAATGTGCAGTAGATTAAATAACTATCATTTAGATATTCTATGCTAGACCGCCGCTATGCCGGCTGTCGAGGTCTCCAATCAATTTATTCTAAAATAAGAAACGTACTCTTCATCTTCTGGAAAGAAAATAGCTATAAATATAATGTCTCATTGTGGAACGTGCTTGTCAACGAAAATAATTAAGTAACAGTTTCGAGTATCGAGTTTGTGAGAAGGCCACCACGCGGCCTTATCGTGATCGAGTCCATCAAAGGTGGCGTATTGTATAGACGATGTTATCAACTACTAGTTAGATGTATAATTGATAAGCTTCAATAGCACATTGCGGTGACGTGGTGAGGGAACGTGTTTGTGGGCGTGTTTTTAGGAGGGGTGTGTTGTGTATTGAGACAAAGGGTGATTTCAAAAATATGTATCTACTTATGGAACACACTCACAACATCAGGCGCCTTGCAAATTTTTTTTTATTAATTTAAATTAAACATATTATATTATAATTGAATTGTTCCCAAATGTGCAACTACCCACTTTATGTTGTTATTATTGTATCAAGTAACTTATTAAGGTTTCTGTAATTAGGCATAATTCGACATAATTATTCTTCTTCATGAGAAACACTTTCTCAAAATTTGACAATATCTCTATTTACTTTACGTAAGATGTATGTCCCTTCATATCAAAGCGACGATATGTAGGTAGGTATTACGTGATATTACCTAGCCTTTATTGTTTATGAATGAATGTAAACATTTTAATAAATTCAGTATAATAATATTCAATTGTAATTAAACTTTGGTGTATATTTAATCGTACCTACTATTTATTTCTATTTATGTTTAAAGTGCCTAGCCTATATTACAATTTAGCGCGTTTAATCAAACAAACAAACTCTTCAACTTTATTATATTAGTATAGATAGATATACATATTACATTCATTTGTCATTTGTTTAAGCTAAAAGTGGTCTTTTTGAATAGTTTCATTCAACATTTGTGATAATCTACATAGTCCAACGAATAAAATACATACCTACTTTTTAAATTTCACTTTATTTATTTTCTTTACACTAGACATTTTTACATGATTTATGGTACGACTAGGTACACTATCTACTACTTACAGCATCAGAAATGTCTTTCACTTGTTAAGGATTAAGTGATGCTACAAAAACAGATTACGATTCATCATTGTAGAGCAGTTTTTTTATCACATTACCACCGACCCTTTTCATTTGACATTTTAGATTCAGACTGAAGAATTTGGCTTACATTCAAATGTAAGTATATAATAAATTTCAATTTTATATTTTCTCAGAGTCGAGAAAGCTAATATTTTAGTCTATTGAAGAGTCATGTCATGCGACATAATCTCAGTATCTGAGTCATGTTGTCAAACTGTGCTCGGCATACGTATCAACTGGCTTTTAGACAAGAGATAAGTGTCTCTCGATCTACAACCGACTCGTAATAGTCCATACACGTAATCAATGGTTAATGCCGCATTGGTTTTACTCAGAACGGAAATTATTAAAAAAAGTAACATCTTGACCAATTTTTAGATTTCCCAGCATGCGCTTATCTTGTCGGGATGCTCCCCAATATCATTAAAGGGACAGCAAAAATCTACAATTAATTGATTTAGCTCACCAAATCAATGTAGAATTTTTGCTGACCTTAAGTTCAGTATCATCTACCAGCGTATTATCACATTATCCTCGAAATATCTAAACATGAGCATTCAGAAATTTTTGCCGCTTGAATCACATTTTTCGTTGGTTCAAAATGACAATTTGGTGAACAGTTAAATACAAACTTATCATATTATCATCTTCCTATCGTTGGGCCATGACAACGGACCACGGTACACTTCGAAAGTTCGGGATGTCTTGTGTCTCCCCGCCTTTTACTCTTCCAGTTACCAGAATATTGCTCACCTAATTATATTTGCTATTTAATGATTTTTATTTATTTTATACTTTCAGTTATAAAGAAACAAAATACTCTTGTATGTCAGTTTGCGTCACCCTTGGATGTTGATACTCACGTGAAACCAGAGGTAAATCTATTTTGTGTTTTATTTTATTCATAACCGGGTAGTTCTTGTCGTTCATCTAACCAGATAGCGGTGATGATAAGGCCGAATATGGAAGCAAGTCACACCAGGATGCCTCAACCATAAAGCACCTAGCTTTACATATATCTTACTACCAGCGGCCGGAACACAACAAAAAGCCCTACCACCAACAAAATGTAATTTTATGTATAGAAAGCACGTAGATGTCTCGAACATCTACGTTTACCTGATTGTTTTCACCGTTTTAAATTTTCAGACAACTATATTAGAAGGCAAATATTGGAAAAGAAGAGCGGAAGCAGTGATTGCAGAATATAAAAAATGGCGAATGTTTCATATAACACGTCTCTACGACAAGGGGGACACCATTGTCCCGGATACGGTAAGATAACTTGGCTGGGAATACTGTAGGCAGCAATAAAGACCACAATTAACAAACAATACCTTTCAATGAATGTTTTATTTTTAAAATTTGTTATTAGAAAGCTCATTTAAATTTAATCTGAATGCTCAAATATATTTTTCAGCTGTATAAAAAATCGAACAATCATTTTAAATTTATCGTATGTTTGGCTTACCTGGAACTTATAGTTTCAATCAAAACCAAAACGTCTTTAAATAAAACTAACTTGAATTGACAGAATTTTACTCCAGCTAAATTATATTTTTTCTGTACAACAAAATGCTGTTTAGCCATCGGACATGGACACGGTGGAGACTTTCTCGCAATGCAGCGAATTTGCGGGGAACATGCTCATCGACGAGGACTACCTCAGCTTCATGATGAGTGATACTCTTTTCTCGACGATATCTAATCATCAGCCGTTCGCTTTCCCAGACTGCAGGGAGATTGGTAAATAATTATTGGTACTTTAAATACTGAATTATATTATTGTATCCCAATCACAAAGTCATATTTATTATACTACATTATTGTTGATGTTTAAGTTTTATTATAATGTAAATTCATGATTAATGTAATTGAAAGTAATTGTCTTATTATTTTGCAGCAAGAGGAGCTAGTTTGGCTGACTTCATCCAACCGAGTTTAGGCCCTCTTCAACCAAATCTTGATGATTTTATGGACACATTGGAACCACTCCCAGGTATAGCTGGCCTTGCACTCCGAACATTAATAATAATTTTATACAACTAAGCGGACAAGCAACCTGACGGCCCACCTGGTGGTAAGTGGTTACCGTCGCCTATAGAATTGCCTGCAATATTGAACCTGCAATATCAAGGAAAAATTACTTGTATTGCAAATCGCACGTGTCATACCACGGTCATATTAGTTTTCCGTTGGCTAGTATCCATAAAGTAAGGTCTTATTGATGTTTACTTTGGGGTAGATAATAGATGTGAATGTATGATTATTATTATTACTCAATGCTATTTTCACTGAAAATCATCCCATCCCATCTTGTATACCTATTTATATAAGATATATATCTTTTCTTAAAGTTATCCTTTTATAAATAGTGCTGTATGGTATGCTCGTCTTAGGATGTCCGCTTGTCGCTTATGAGCTTTTTATTTGGTATTATAATTGCATTTAATCTTATTTTTATAAATAATACATTTTAAACGTAAACCAAGAATAACAACTTGGGATCAGCATGCTAATTTTATCTATATTGTTGATACAATACCTTTTGAAATAAATAGGAAAAGGTATGTGTTGCAATGAAAAGGTCATTAATGATGATTTATTTTGTATATCCTTGCACACATCAAAAGATAATGAATATAAATTGAGAAAATACATTACAAGGATGGGCTTATTTCTAAATAATAGATCTCTTCCAACCAATCCTAACCTTTGTTAAATATTACCTAAAAGCTTGGATACAAGCAGGTATATTGTGTACGAAAATAATGACAACTACGTCTCGTCATCATACCTGACAGTATCACACTATCATTATCATGCCCCTTAAATAACACAATGCTCACAAAGAACATCCAGTAGGCATCTAAATATTCCGAGCTTAACGTTTGCAGAGCTTCTGTCAACGACGCCCAGGTTGCCTCCAGTGCCAGAAGAGAGCGCTCTTCCCGCAGAGGATCCGCTGTACCGCGCTGGCATGTCCGTCCAGTCATACAGCCAGCAGGGATACATCACAGCCGGCCAGAGCACTGCAGTCAACATGCCTACCAGTCAGATGACTATCCATGGTAAGGAACAGAAGAACACTTACAAGATGCTGTGGTAATATATGGTCTTTTCCTCTTGGCGCTCTGGTTTCTGGGTTCTGGTGTCTATAGGCGACGGTAACCACTTACCGCCAGGTAGACTATCAGCTTGTTTGTGATCTATTTGTATTTAAAAAAAAGTAATTTTCGCCATGGTCGATTCTCGGATGGGTCAATCAAAATTTGTAATCTTATAGGCTTATCCGTGCTTCGGAAGGCACGTTAAACCGTTGGTCTCAGTTGTCACTGCAATCGCTTTTACCTATCAACCCGCATTGAACCAGAAGCGCAGTGGTGCTATATGACCCAAGCACCTTAATTGTAAGGTCTTCTATCCTTTGCGCATTAACTAAAGTTGTACTTGCTCAGTCACTTTTAGTCTACCCTCTCGAAGTCGAGATTTGTTTGCTTTGTACAAATGGCGGACTTAACTTCTTGTGACTATGTATGGTATTTGGATGCAACAGCGGAGTCACAAGTCACAGATTCCTTCAGATTCCGGTTTTAGTAAGTTTGATGATGTCTCATGCTCAAAGTAAAAATGGTTTTATCTTAATAAAAATTGGCGCGCCATTTATCACAAATACTTGTTTAAAGTAGACGAGTGGTTTATTGTGATTATATGAAAAATTAGGTAGAGCCTTACAGATTCGACCCCACTGGAAATACTTACTGTGCCACTACATAAATTGAAGTCCAAAATTTTTTTTTTTTAAATTATTATATAATACTTATATTATGCCAAGATATGGAAACATAATGATCATTTTATTAAAAATAAGACTTAATATACTCTCGAATAACAGATAAACTAAGTCTATAGTAAAGAATATTTGAAATTCAAAATATGTTACTTTTATACATTTACTGAATTTTATTTGGGTGTATTGCTATAGGTACTAGCAGCAACACTCAAATGTTAATGTCGGACGAGGGCATAAAGAACGAGCAGATGCGTGGTTATGACAACTCGCGCATGTACGCGCAAGAAATGCCCGGTGCCATGCTGCCGGATGTGATGCCCGCGTACTACGAACAGGCTGCCTATGTGAAGCAACCCATGCAGCAGATGAGCACGAAGATTGTCTCGCAGGCAGACTCCTATTATAAATATAATACAGGTAAGGTCCTACATCAAAATAAAGTACACAAAAGGTTAAACTGTGTCTTTCTGTAAATATTTTGATTAACCGGTCTTGCGTGGAATATTGCTCGGACTTGTGGGATGGCTCCAGCACGTACCTTCTTGATGCACTGGACAGATTTCATCGTCGTGCTGTCCGTATCATTGGCGATGTAGAGGTCACGAACAAACTTGAGCCTCTACAATTGCGTCGCTTAACGCTTCTATTGGGTATGTCACTGAGAGTTTTTGGTTTGACAAATTCAGTTTCCATTATTAGTTCCGCCGTCGCAAACTGCGCCGGAGACAGTGACGCTGCTGCAACAGCCGGTGCAGAACGCCAAGTTCGCGTCGATGGGCCGCAGCTACGGGCGGGACAAGCCGCAGCCGCCGCCGGCCCGCGCTCGGGCGCCGCACTACGCCGCGCCCACGTACCAGTACGCCGCGCCGCAGGCCTACGACCCCAGGCACCACGCCAGGCAGCTAGAGGTCAGTCTGTACCACTACCTAGTTGGTAACGTAGCCACGGGCGGGACAAGCCGCGCCGCAGGCCCCCTACGACCCTAGGAACCACGCGAGGCAGCTAGAGGTCAGTCTGTACCACTACCTAGTTGGTAACGTAGCCACGGGCGGGACAAGCCGCGCCGCAGGCCCCCTACGACCCTAGGAACCACGCGAGGCAGCTAGAGGTCAGTCTGTACCACTACCTAGTTGGTAACGTAGCCACGGGCGGGACAAGCCGCGCCGCAGGCCCCCTACGACCCTAGGAACCACGCGAGGCAGCTAGAGGTCAGTCTGTACCACTACCTAGTTGGTAACGTAGCCACGGGCGGGACAAGCCGCGCCGCAGGCCCCCTACGACCCTAGGAACCACGCGAGGCAGCTAGAGGTCAGTCTGTACCACTACCTAGTTGGTGACGTTGCCACGGGCGGGACAAGCCGCGCCGCAGGCCCCCTACGACCCTAGGAACCACGCGAGGCAGCTAGAGGTCAGTCTGTACCACTACCTAGTTGGTAACGCAGCCACGGCCGGGACAAGCCGCGTCTGGCCGCCGCACTACGCCGCGCCTCAGGCCCCCAACGACCCCAGCCAGCTAGAGTACCTGCTTGGTAAACTCCTATCAATCAAACACTCTTTATTGCAAAAAAAGACAGATAAAATAGACTGATAACGAGTTTATTTGCAACTTACTGTCACTGCATTAAATTGACAATATACTGTGATCTAAACTGTTCCGAGGATTATCGAAGGTTTACAAACGAATTTGCAAATACCAATCTCAATACCAATCAGTGTCATACAACACATTAGCGAAAACACAATACAATAGCTATTATTATTTCGTTTATAATAAGTACCAGTCGGAAAGTTCACGCCACGTGCGCGTGGTGAGAATTAGAATTACGAGCAGATTCCATCATTCAGCCTATTTATTCTATTATTATTGTGCTTATAATAAGTATCAGTCTGAAAGTTTACGCACGTACGCGTGGTGAGAAATAGAACTACGAGCAGATTCCATCATTCAGCCTATTTATTCCCCTATCATAATATAGAAGGTGGAAAATAAAAAAAAAACGACAAAGGATACGCTCGGCGCCGTACAAACCGCATACTTATGCGGTAAACCCCAGGTACTTAGGTGAGAGTATCTACTTTACCGCACATTACAAGCTTCTTAAATACACTTTTTTGAGCAAATGGGTTGAGTTTATTTATTAATAATTTCGTGAATGGTTAGTAAGATGCGTGTTTCTGTGTAGCGGCAGCCATCGCCCCAGCTGCAGTACTTGCAGTCGGCGCCGGTGGAGGCGTACAAGCCGAAGCCAGTGACCGCGTCGCGCGCCTTCAAGATGCCCTCGCCGCCACTCGCCGCCGCTACTTCGCAGCCGCAACAGCAGGTCAATTACCGATCTATCGTTATACTGGTGCCGGTTCAAATTGGTTCTAATAACTTTCTCTCTGTTGCTCTTCTAATATTTTTAAAAAAATGACACCTTTCTTTTTTATCCATATTGATAAAAAAAATACTGTACTTGTATTTCGTTAGTTGTTGAATTGTGGCAATTATCTCTTTAAATACTAAAAAGGACTCAAACACTAATCGTGACGAGATTCCTTAATCAAATAAACAAACAATCAATTAATATAATATATCTGGGCAGAAAGAGTATCTCCTTCTGGCTTCGGATAAGCCACTTCCAGAAGGCTCATTTTGGTTCTATACGGGCCATCACAATAACACAAGAGATGCGTCATTGATTCCTAACCACACAACACACATTTTGCACATGCAAAATTTGTGTTGGGGAGAGTTGTATTTTGTGAAGCATGAGGTTGGTCGCTAAATGCCCTTTGGGCGCTCCAGTCAAGAAGCAAGTCCGTGTTCTACCGTTTGTATAGATATATTTACGCCATCTCCCCACCTTCCCCCCTATGACGGGTGTCTTGTCTTGAGGTGTCTCAATCCTGGTAATTTTTGCTATTCAACCTTGTACCTGTTCGTGACACATTTAATGGCTTTATGAAAGTGCTAGAATTGGCCCAGGACCAGGTACCTATACAAATGAAGTAGGGTATGACTTGTCTCCACTTGGCTCGACGTAGTTCAATAGGATTTGTGCGATTGGTGATTAAATAGCCCGATGTTTGTTTAGGTAACTTCCGGTGGAGGCAGCGGCGTGGCGTCGACGCGGACGTGCCAGGAGCAATATCGCTCGCACAGCCTCCCTCTGGGCGCTCATCTTAACTCTGACTGGTCTCTCTCGCAGCATCAGCAACGGCACACGGCCAGGGTGAGTGCCGAGGGAACTAACTTACACAAGTTTTTTAAACAAGATGACAAGCGGAACACCTGGTGATAAGTTGCTACTGTCGCCTGCGATAACAAGGAAAAATGCGCTTGGTATTGCAGGTTGTCATCGTGAGCCCCAAGACCAAATGTCATTGCCACTTCCATGTCCAGTAATTCTATTTTTAGGGCAATTTAGTCAGTTTCATTATCTCATTAATATTTTTTATGGCACCACATAAATTGGTGCCATCAAAAATATTATATACATATCTTAACCCTGACACTCCGTAATAAGTACCAGTTTAATTTTCATGATTAATAGACTAAGAATTCCACCAAGGAGTTTTACTGTACAAGAATAAATAGGCTGAATGATTGAACCTCCTGTTTGTTCAATACTTTTGTCTCATTTTAATACTAAATAGAAAATGAGACGAAAGATGTAGTTCTAATTTTTACCACACGCTAATGAAATTTTTAGCAAATGGCACCACGTGGTGCAAATCAAAACTATTATGTTTCGTCTCATTTTCTCTTTAGTATTTAAATGAGACAATCTAATAAGACAAGCGCTTCCAAGGATTCGATCTTTCAGCCTATTTATTCTCTTAATGTGAAACTCCTTGGTAGATTTCTTGTTTATTTTTTTAAGGGTAATAAAAAAATCTAAATACGCACGGTGCTATACAACGGAGCGTGCGGTGATTCAAGTTCAAAAATCTTTATTTGCCAGAATACAGGTGTATGTATAGTTCTGTTGTTACATTAAAATAGTATGTGCCAGCGTATTCTACCGATTTATTGGTGGTGTGCTTAGGTGTGACTACCTACTTTAACGTTATTAATATTTATTTAACTTTCAAAGAATACATTCTTCGTAAATTGAGCAAATGTGTCGAAAATAACTCATTTCAGCCGCGCGAATCTGGCGCCACTACGGTGCGCATGCGGTCTCGGTCGTCGTCGGGCGGCGTGGGGGCGGAGGGCGGGGCGGGGGCGGGGGCGGGGGCGGGGGCGGGGGCGCGGCTGCCCCCTCCCCTCAACAGCGTGGCGTCCGAGCCCAGTCTGCCGCAGGCCAGCGTCATGCTCGCACAGCTGCTCTCCGCACAGCACTGTCAGTTGCTAAGTTAACGTTCCCGAGATTGCATGCACTGGGGCCTTACCACCATCTTTATAAAGGTGGTTTTCCACCAGAGGGGCGAGACGAGAATTGAAATCGCACAACAATAAACCTCGATAAGCGTGTTTCTGTTGCAGAGTTAATTTATACTTTATATCGGATACAATACGGTTCGTTTTTACACAAACAAATATTTCAATTCGCGTCTCGCACATCCTTGTCAATCCTGACTATTTCCACCAAAGATGCGCGAGGCGAGATTGAAATATTTGTTTGTGTAAAAATGAACCGTATTGCTTCCGATATAGAGTATAAATTAACTTTGCAACAAATTTCAATTAAATTCTCGCGTCGTCTCGTCTCGCCCCTCTGGTGGTAAATCACCTAGGGTTCGAAATCATATCAAATTTCACATTAAAATTTATACTCTATATCGGAAGCAATATGGTTCATTTTACACAAACAAATATTCAAATTCACGCCTCGCACATCCTCGTCAATCCTGACTATTTCCACCAAAGATGCGCGAGGCGAGGATTGAAAATTTGCCTTACAAATTTTAAATCTCGTCTCGCCACTCTGGTGGAAAACCACCTTAAAAGCGATTCATATGCCGCTCGGTTCAGTATTAGTTCCTAAACTGCATCGCTGTCATAGTCGTAGATAGTGTCGTAGTGCGAATTAATGATTCTACTCAGTTTAGGTCCTAAACTGGATCGCGATAAAAGATGATGATACGGGTGCTGATCATATTTCAACATTACCCGTCTGAATAGGGATGTTGACTGTATTTAAGTCAAAATATTATCTTGACGCGTAGTGGTAGTTTTTATGACAGATCAGTATCAAATATAGCCCGATATTTTAATACGTATTTAAAAATGTTTTAAAAGTCATGTATCTAATATTCCGTTTTAAATGTCACTTGACCGCTGTAACGTTACCTGTTAATAAACACTGGTTGCTATGGTGATTTCGGTGGTTTTCCTTATTTTTCGTTATAGTTTTCGATACATGATTTTAAAAATATTATCTTATCTTATCTTTCGGGCTATATTTAGTACTTATTCACGACATGAAACACTCCCAAAATTTGTCTACATCCCTGAAGGAGGATGACAATTTTTGCCCCAACCCAAGTCTAATGACCAACAAAACAATATTTCCAATAATACCTCATAAATAGAAAGATTATTTTTGGAAATAGTTTAGGGTAATATTAAGCTAAGGTT
Organism: Nymphula nitidulata; assembly: GCA_947347705.1. Classification (NCBI taxonomy): domain Eukaryota; kingdom Metazoa; phylum Arthropoda; class Insecta; order Lepidoptera; family Crambidae; genus Nymphula; species Nymphula nitidulata. Next base: position 14,488,892 of record OX374621.1, on the reverse strand, counting down.
TTGTCGACAAAATAAATAAAATCTTCAAAAATCTTTCATTCCGGAATTGTAATATTTTGTAAATGGAGGACATTGACAAGTGCATTTTGTTTCATGGAAAACAAATACTTTTTTATGTTTTGAAAACCCTAAAAGGTATTTTAATGTATTTATTATGGATTTTTCATATTATTATTATTTCATTACAATTTATTGGATTACAGTTAATTGGATTGAAAAACTTTATTATCAAACAAAGTCTTATGTAATCTGACTGTAGGGCTAGTGTACCACCTAATCCTATACCTTTTATTGACGAACTTTTACACATCATATCTTTGTAAAATACAAAACTATATGTAAAATTTCGTCAGTAAAAGTTTGTTCGTTATAATCAAAATTTAGAAACTAGACTATACTGAACACTTTTCACAAGTTTTAAATAGAGTAATTATTTATGTCTTAAATAAATTTCTAAATAATTAATGTTGATGTCATAATTACACAGCCAAAAGCACATACAAGTTGAACTGTAGTACGGAGGAAGGTCCCCCAGTAACGGATCCCACAAAGTCTCCAGCAAGGAAAAGTCAGCCATCGCCAATCGGCAGTGAAGTCATGTCGCCGCATCAAGTAAGCAACATTAATTTATACAGTATGTTCCGAAAGTGCGAAATAAAATTTAAGGGGGTCGTTGTGTTCCCTGTCAAGAGTTAAGGTTCTACGAAAGGCCGGATCTTGTTAAAAGCAGATGTTAGAACGACTATTGTAACTGAAAATGCAACGCAGTGAACGTAATTTATTGTTTATTCTTAGAAATACTTTTACAATCACAAGATGAATGAAACACAATTATCCTGTTATTGAGTGGAACACAGAAAGAGACAATTGTTTTTATTTGTGGCTGGGATACAAATACACAATTATTTGATTTTTTGACAAATTTAGTGATATGTCTTCGACATATACAAATAAATCTGGGCAACAATGGGTACTGAAGTGGATGTCATTGATAAGCTCGGTGGCGGAGCGGCTTAACCGTTTCGATTATGAAAACAAAGCAACTTTCGCTATGGTTGATCCCAGGACGGGTCAATCAAACTTTCTAATCTCGAACTCCTCCGTAGTTCGGAAGTTAAGCCGTTGTTTCCGGTTGTTGCTGTAACTGTCTTAGCGAATTCAGTCGATGAATACTTCTGTGCATACGTGAAAGTGGGTCTCTTTTAGAGCAAATTCATAAGTTATAAAAATTCTTGGTCTTTCCTTTATTTTAAGTTACTATGTTGTTTTAGAAGAAATTGATCCTTATCAATGACTCTTTCGGTTGGAATCATAAAATACAGTATGTATGTTTTTACATTTCACCGGTTCGATTACCGGTTCAAGCTGGTGATTTATTAATGAAAATGAATGATGAATGATGATTTGAAATGATGTTTTTTTTTGATGATTTTTTTATATATAATGATGTATTGTAGTCGCTGTCCCCGCCGACGTCGCCGGGCTCGCCGCGCGCGGGCTCGCCGCGGGAGCCGCGCCGCACTCACCTACACGCGGAGCAGAAACGCCGCTACAATATCAAGAACGGGTTCGACACCCTGCAGGCGCTCATACCGCATCACAACACCAACCCCACCGCCAAGGTACGCTGTACTTTTTTTCACCATACCAACACGGGATGGGTGCTTTTCATCATCATCATCATTTCAGCCGAGAGACGCCTAGCGAGGCATACGCCTCCCCTAGGGATCTCCAAAACGATCGGTCCTGCGCTGCCCGCATCCATCGGCTTCCCTCGATCCTCACCAGATCGTCGGTCCACCTTGTGGGAGGCCTACCAACGCTGCGTCTCCCGGTACGCGGCCGCCACTCGAGAACCTTTCCGCCCCAACGGCCGTCAGTCCTCCTTGGAATGTGGCATGCCCACTGTCACTTGAGGTTCGCAAGTCCTCTCCAGTCCAAAAGCTTAAACACGTCATTCTTCTTTTTCTTCTTCTTTTTTTTTGTTATTCAGCCTAGGCTGGATAGGTTTCTGAGTCTAAAAAATAACTTTTCCGCCATCTTGTATGTTCAGCCAAATTGGATTTAGAATGACGTCACATTACTTTTCGAGTTACTCTCGAAAAAGCCCTTTCATTTGATACCCATATTGTAGAAATGCATTAAAAAAACTATTCCGCCATCTTGGATTTACAATAACGTCCAGCTTATTGTGTATTGTCATCCAAACTAAACGTGTATACAAAATTTTAGCTCAATCGGTTGAAAATATCTGCTTCAAAATCGAGTAGCAAGATTCCACCCGAACATAAGCAAGTTAAATAAAAGCTTTTAAAAAACTGTGAAGTTCTACAGGATTAATTAATATACGATAATTCATTATTTTATTTTTATAATTTGATACCTTAGTGGTATTCTTCTAAATTCTGAAACGTTACCTAGGCAGAAATTGGCCATGTCCTTATTTGTTGGCACGATGCTAAAGAAATCAGTTATAATTCAATCATTTATATTCATAAAATAAAGAGATATTAAAAAGTTTCTAGACCATAGAGAACACTTCGTGAAAATTAGAATAAAAAGAAAATATAATATAAAAGAAAAAATAGAAAATAGTAAATTTCGTGTTCATAGTATATTGCATAGAAATAAATAAACAAGTATATTCATAGTTAACTATTTTTACATTTCTCCATAACGATAAGTTCACAAATTATAATACTTTTATTTTCCATAATAACTAAAAACAACATATTATTTTAATAAAGAAGTCATTTATTAAGTCTTCTTTTGTCTCCAGACTTAGGCCCATTGACTGTATTTTAGTAGGTGTCTCAAAAATTGGGCGCTTATATCAAATCTTTACTATTTCAGATCAGTAAAGCTGCAATGTTACAAAAAGGTGCCGAATACATCAAGCAGTTAAAGGCTGAAAGAAACCAAATCAAAGAAGAAATGGAGAGTTTAAGACAACAAACAGAAAGCTTAAATAATTCAATATCGTAAGTAGCGTTTCATTGTCATTTCTCTTTACGAAATCGCTTTTACTCATTAAAATTACCCCAAACACAGACAAAAAAATATAATAGTCCGAACCTAACCTAGGTTCGGACTATTATATTTTGGTTTGAAACGTTATTTCGTCACGTCATGCGTCATCATAAAAGTAGAGCGACAGATTATCAAGAAGTCAACCCTAACGCTTAGAAGATATAAGAGTTACGCTATAGAGGGAGAGTCAACTTCTAGGTGCTATAACTGCAGGAAATTAGCGCCATGCTACTTGAATTGTACTTTATTGTGTCGTAGCAAGAGTCTCTATTTATTTTAATAATTTGGTGAAGTGAACTTGCTGTACCTGTACTTTTCATTGTGTTTTGTGTTCAAGGTGTAATAAAATCATAACGAACGGGCTGTAATTGTATGTGTTTGCCGTTAGCAACTGCCACTCGTTGTTGCCGGCGACAGGCGCGCCGGTGTCGCGCGCTCGCGCCGGGCGTCTGCGCGAGATGTTCGCGCGACATGTCGCCAACCGCACCATGCACAACTGGAAGTATTGGCTCGTATCCTTTTATAATAACAACCTAAAACAGTGAAAGGTTCTGTTTTTTCAATGACTTGTAACCGTTACAAGTTACGTTAAAGGACTAGACGTTATAAAATTTACAGAAGAAACTAAACCGGAGTTCGAACTTCAATCGCTACATGTCGATCATAAAGCGTGTCTGTTTGGTGTAATATTTGTAGCTGACTAATTAAAATTTGACGCCTAGCTACAGCCTACTCGACCAGGGATTACGGGTTCGAGTCCAGGCAGGGGCAAGTGTTGGTGTTATAAACAAGAATATTTTTCTCGGCTCATGCTTGTTTATATATTTTGTACATACGTATTTTTCTAATATAATATGTTTTCCACCATCTATCCTTAGCTCTAAGCTCTGATGCTTACTTCAGGCTAGATAATAGGTGTAAGGGTATTTTTTTTTTAAACCATTTCTACGTACAAATTATTTAAAAACACTTTATTTTTGGGTAAACGGGTTAGATAAAAGTATACACTTTTCTTTTTATTCAATTATAACGCTCTAATAAACTATCACTATCTTATTGTTTGCTATAAAAATCAGTAGATAAGTGGATTAGTTAGACTTTTGTACCTCGCCTGTGATAAGATGCCGACACTGTGAAACTAACCACTTTGGTAGTTAGGATGGATTTAGGCGTCTGCTAAGCGTCTTGGCATAAATGATAACGTTATTATCGTCACTTGAAATAAGCCTCATCTAATCGCACGTGATAAAATACTATCATTCATTATTCTTATGTGCAACACGATGATAATAATGCAGTTTGAGCAATTTTTCTTTAGCAGGAAAGTATTGCTTAGCAACTACCTCGTCATTGATAATTCAAATACCTATACAAGGTGTCATATAAATACTATGGCGTTATCAAAAATTCAACATTAAATTAATTTTGAAATTCACCGCACTTTTTGTTTTATGGATCAAACTATTTGTATAAATAAATTTAAAATTATTTTTACAACTGTGAATGTTTGGTAACACCATAGTATTGATATGATTAATTATGTTTACGTTGGTAGGTGGCCGCTTGTTATGCTTTGTATCAAACACCCAGTATATTCAATTAAAAATTTACACACTTGGTCACCTTGCAGCCTTGAATATTATAGCACCCTGTCGGGTTTAATAACTACATAATGACATAAAGGATACAATTGCACGACAGTGATATAAAAGTTAAGAACAAACTGTGAATTGTGGGTTTTTATATTAGAGAGCGTTAATCGTAGCTTAAGAACGTTTGAGCTAACCTTACACGTCAACGATCGTTGACTGATTTTGTGTAAGCGAAAATAAAACACCAATATCGATTGTACGTAAAAAGGGTTTGGAAAGTTGTGCGCCAACGCAGACTATTCACTGATAGTGGGCCTCGTCCTACTTGCTACACTTGCTATTAAGTAGGTATTTACAAAATCAGTTGGTAATAAAAAATTAAAAGCCTCTGTTAAAATCAGACTCATTTTATCGGACTTACATAATGGGCCTTATTCTGGAGAACACACGCTAAGTTTAAATTTAAGTTCAGTTCATCTCTTTCTCTCAATATAAATACGAAAAGGATGGCTGTCAGATGATTTGACATTTAGAAACATGCGTTTAATTTTCGACCTTATTGAACGTGATTAAATGCATTGTTTAGAAGGCACCTCCGTACATGCCGTCTAAAATGTCTATGGTTCCTTTGAAATCTGTCTTAATTTTGTTGACAGCTCTAAACTTAGAGTCAATTTAAACTTAGAGTATGTCTTCAGAATTGCCCAGTGTCTAAGGAGAGCGGGGGTCCATAAATACCATTGAAACATGTACATGATACAGTAGGTAGGTGACACGGATTTGGTTGACATATACTCGTTACCTACGCGACAAGACTTACCATCGTGTATTTGATCCACGTTTGTACACACGACATCACATCAAGTGTAACAGTTGCACTACGAAAGCGGCCGCTATTACGAACGCAGTAAGGGCCACTCAAGGTCAAACTGTTACTGTATCTTTTGGCTTATCAAATTTAAACCAGTGTTTGGAGTGAACGTATCCAAGGAGCGTTTGGTTAGTTTCCTTGACATAGAGTTTAGTTTAGCGTGGTGGCAGCGGCTCTGGTGGACTCGTTCAGTTCATGCGTGTCATGCGGCAGCGGCGCCGATCTAGTGAGGACCACGCTACTCTGGGCCGAGCAGCACTGCTCGCTCGTCGAGATGAGACCAGGTATCTATAGTGCTAAGAACATTCAATTATTTAACTAGAACATTCAATTATTTAACTAGAACATTCAATTATTTAACTAGAACATTCAATTATTTAACTAGAACATTCAATTATTTAACTAGAACATTCAATTATTTAACTAGAACATTCAATTATTTAACTAGAACATTCAATTATTTAACTAGAACATTCAATTATTTAACTAGTGACTCCGCCCGCGTGAATGTCGTCGCGTCACAAAGTAGCCTATGTCCTTTCTCAGGGTGTTATCGATCTCCATGCCAAAATTCATCTAAATCGGATCCAGCGGCTTTGGAGTGAAACGTTGAAGACAGAGTTGCTTTCGTTCGAAAAAGTATCCTATGTCCAACCTAGCGTCTCAAACTATCTCCATAACAAATTTAATCTACATAGGTTCAGTGGTTTAGGTGTGAAAGTGTAACAAAAAAAAACTCCCTTTCGCATAATATTAGTTAAGATTAACTATCCATAGATAGTTTGCTTATAAACGCAGGTGAATCGTTGCATTAAAATTGACCTTCATAAACAAGATCATACGACAAAAAGAGGCAGGGCATAGTTGTCTTTACACTTTAAGGCGATACTTCGTGAACTTTCTTTCTGCTTGTATACAGAGGGATAGAGATACGACTTCTCAGCGCGAGGAAAAAAGACAGCAATAACGTATACGCGCACAAATTGAAAATAAAAGTCCTTTTTAACCGACTTTAAAAAAATAAGGAAGTTATTTTAAAAATACATTTGAAAACAAGAACAATAGTGGTACGAAAAATAAAATAAAATTCCTTTTAACTTCAAAAAAGGGGTTCTTTTAAAATGCTGAATATTCGCGAGGTAGCGCCCGAATAGAAAAGTCTTTGCCTTGACAAAGGTCAGTGGAAGCTGCCCCAATGGTGAAACAACGTCACTAATGGCCTCAATAGCTTTAGGATCTATGGAGGGAGATTTAGGATGGTGATGATGATGCCTGCTATCTTGTAGAAGTTCCACCTATGTTGTCGACATAACGCTTCCTCTGGTTTTTCGCAGGCTAGGCAATGCTTTAGGATTATCCTTGGTAAATACAAATGCTTTTGGCTACGGCAACTGAACATCAGGCTAAATTAGCATACTGCCCAGTTTGCCACCAAAAAAAATATATACGTATACATATAACGAGATTTGGACTGTTGCTTCAAAACTTTACATAATTTGATTCATGACCGCGCTTAGAATAATATCAAAACCCATACGTTTTACTCGAAAAGCGCTCGTACTGTCGGCGTCAGAATGATCTGATCTCTCGGAGTGATAAAAAATATCTGTGCTTTTCAGAAAAACAATTCTAACCGTACAATGATAAAGTCGTATATTGTTTGTAGCATCATTCAAATCTTTGATAGGTAAAAGGCAATTCTAATGATGCAGTGATATGGTTGCTTTTGTACAATATCATAGTTATTTATGAGCACTCTGAAAGCTGAGATAATTTTGATGCTGACTGTACCAGACTGTAACGTCCTGGTGCAATAGTACAAAAACATACAATACTCCCATTTTTAATCATTGTCGTGTCAGTTGGTAATATCAAGGATAATCTATAGTAATATGCAAATTATTCAACTGAATAATTAGACTAGAAACATTAAATATGTTGAACGATTGTGTCTGTGTCCAGCTGTGCTAAACTCGCTGCGAGTCCTGTGTACGAGCACTGACATGTTGACGAATCCTGAACGCTTGCCAGAAGAGGCGCGACAAGCGGCCGCCGCCAGCGCCGGCGTCAAGACGGAGCCCACGTAACCACCCGGAAACGCCCTCCACCGGACTTGCCTATACGCCACTACCTCTAACTACGGTCAGTCATAGATCCTTAATAAATCGTCGAAGAAACGAAAAATAAACTTTTATAATCCCACATCCAAAATAATGACATTCAGTTTTATTTGCGTACAGTCCCGTGCAAGTGTAAAGATTTTTGGCAGTCAGCGACTCTAATTGAAAAGAAAATAAGGCGCACGGGTTGTCAAAAGTGTATTATACCTACTACTGACAAATAAATGAGTCTAAAAATAAACTACTAAAATAGATAAAATTGGCCCTACTTCTTAGAACACACCATAAATCTAAATTTTTAAAAATGCACTGAATGCATCTCCTTCTCTCAACATGAATACAAAATGGATGGCTGTCATATAATTTGACATTTAAAATTGTGTACTCAATTTTCAATAACCAAACAAAACTTGCATATTGTCACGTTCATTATGATGAACGTGACAAAATGCAGGTTTCGTGCACCTCTGTACAAACCGGTTTCTTTATAAGCTATAATTCTAAATCTAATCAAATTCTTGTTTTTTTTTTCCTATGCCTTTATTGAGAGAAAGAAATATACTGTACTTAAATTTTGATTTGGACTCTGTTTTCAGAATTAGGTCCATTATTATTCAGTTAAGTTATACAGTACGTGCAATAAGATAGGTATATTTACGCACTGATTTTACTTGTGGTGTCTGCTCTAGTACATTTTAACTCAATGAATGAATTAGGAAATGCATTCTGTTCTTCGGTACAATAAACAAAGTTCATTTTACAATACCAGGCACTCATGAATATTTTGAATGTCATCAATATAATTTTATATTACCTAGTTTTTATTGTGGTATTGATTTGAATTCAATTTTAAGTATGGCTATTGGCCGGCCGTTGTTGTAGTTTTGTGCAAAATATATTCTATGTAATTTGTAAATAACCAGTAAAATTGGAAGCTGTAACTAAATACTTTACAATTTTTTATCCATTTGATAATGCCTTAGAAATATAAAGTAAAAATACATCAATAATTTTATTTTCAGAGCAATATTATGTAACTTTTTGCCATAGGTTTATAATATGTACATATATAACATGTTAATGTTTTACTTGAAAGATGCTGAAAATTATAGTTTCCAATTTTTCTTCAGATAAAATTAAATATCATAAATTAAACAGTAAAAAAATTATGTTTTTATCGAATATTATATGTTATTTGCGCAATTGTTAGGCGTGACTGGTGGAAAGGCACGTTTTTTTGTAGTTAAATTTAAACTTTTGTTAATAATTACGATATTATTTAATTATTACAGTTTGGCACAGAGCTTTTGGTATGAACAAAAAAAAAATCTAAATTGTATCTAAATTGATGTATTTAATTTTTATGCCTAGACTTCAAATATACAGGGTGGTGCCGTCAATGCGAGAATAAATTACTTATTTCATACAAATGTCATGAAATTATCAAATGAATACGATATTTTTGAAGTGGCAATCCAATTCTATGGACTAATATAGCCAATGTTTAAATTTATTGTCGCATTGACGGCACCAACGTGTATAAGGTCTTGTAACTTTAGCAACTGCCTCAAGAGCATAACAATTCTCTTCATTGGTAATATATAAATCTTAACATAAATTAGTGGTATATTTATGGATGTATCAGAGCTTCAAAAAAGGTGGATCGAAGTTTTGGTGAAGGTTGCAAGCACCACCGATTGTCGTGGAAATTTCGAAGGGAGGCCTTTATCCAACAGTTGACGTCTTTACGCTGAAAAGATGATGATAATTCTTATTGCGCATTTTGTGCATTTAAATTTTATAAATGATATGCCACAACGCAGGCGCATCCTGCTAGGTGGACTCAAAGAAGAGGGGGCAACCCTAGTATAAACATCCTTACTGCAAACATATGTTAGCTTTGTATGAAATTAAAAATAGCGCCGTAACTTTTTACTCTCGGATTGCAATCGTATTGTTGAAACCCAATGATACGATTGCTGTAACATGTTTATCAAGAAATAGAATTTATTATTATGCTTTATATTATCATTTGTTATAGTCACCGAATAAAGGGTACTTCGTTTCAAGTACTATCATATACAGGGTGCCACATTTAGATCGGCCAGTATAAGACATGCGAAAATCTCTTCTTAGGAACCATGTCATCGATTTTAGTCATAAGAAAAACAGCATTCATACATTTAAAAAAAACATGTACTCAGCTCGGGAATCGAACCCGGACGTTTTGAAAAATAAAACTAACACTATTTCTATTTAGATATCGATTGTGTAGGTCTTAAACAGTAAACGTTACTTTATCTAAAATGAATATGTTTTGATATCCTTTAATTTATTTCAGTAAGTGTTCGAAATTTACCACCATTACCTCCATATGAGGTTTATCACGTCTTTGTGTCTACATACTTATTCTAAGTGGGCTTTTCAATTGATTATTAGTGTAAGCATGATTAATAGAAGTTATAGAAATAAGCAATTACAACCATAGATAAATTATATTATCGCAGATAACATTATGTAAAGCAGTGTATGTAACAAGTTGCGACATCAGCAAAGAGCTACAAACAACCATAGAGATAATTTTATGCACCTAAACGAGTTGAAAGTTGTATTGAAAAAATTGTGGTAATGTAATTTACATGTTTTTTTAAATGTATGAATGCAGTTTTTCTCATGACTAAAATCGATGACATGGTTCCTAAGAAGAGATTTTCGTATGTCTTATAGTTTCATACTTTCCCATACTGACCGTTCTAAATGTACCACCCTGTATATGCTTATAAAATTGTTTTAAATTTATTAGACCTTATTTTATATCGTAATCCAAACTGGGATTCATCACTGTGGCTTACCTCTGAACCAAGACTGTGATAATGTACACATATATTATATCTCAATAGATTGTTTAAAAATATATTTGCACGTTACTTATATTCGAGGAACAAAAAGGATTGGATGATTCTTTCAAAAGATGAAGTTTAAATTGTATTAGTAATTCATACGTAATGTGAAACAATAATGTTATTTAAACATTGGCAAGAGATTATTCAAATATTGTACAATATTTTATGTGCGATACATGGTGTTCGCTTTTGGTGAAAGTATGAACTGAATAAAAAAATACGCATACACTAATATGTATTAATGTAGCATTTGCACTTTATTTTATTTTTATGAAAGAAATACTAGTCTTTATTAGGGCTCTTTCGTATATTTGCAAATAATGCATTTGTTATTAGAATCCATTTGTTTTGTAAATATACCAAAATTGGTACTTAATATTCTGCCACTAAAAGGTGTACTAATTATGTAATACTTGCCCGGGTGTTGGAAAAATATCCATTATATCTAACTAATTCCCATAGCCGATTCGGATAGACGGAACAAACGTATTTGTCATCTTCATTGGGAATGTAACATAACTTCTGAAATATTATTTACTTAGATTAAACAAAGTCACCAACACCATACTTCGACTGAATATTATCATCGTTTCGATTGTACATAGTCTTTTGACTGTAATTAAACAAGAATGTGGTCTTCTTCAGTGCCTTTCAATACTTCTTTTAACAACGAATATATAGAGTACATACGTTTCAATACTTTATCAAAAGTTATTTTTACCAAAGATGTATAGCTAACTACATACGAGTTATATACTAACTTAAATGTTCAGAGTGATATAAAAATAAACTCGTAGATACATATTGTCATGAGAAACATGGAAATTCCAAATAAATCCGCCGTCCTGTCCGATTAGATTGAATACCAATATAGTCGATAAGTAAAAAAAAGAATTTATTAACCGTGTCGAGATTTAATTTAGAGTTATTGTAAGTATATTTACGTAAGGGAGTACTTTAAGTAAATATTTTTATATGATTTGTGCGCGACACAAATGTTTTTATGTAACTATATAAATTGGTGCCAACGTAAATATTGTTGTATTTTGTTATGTAGTGATATAATTTTATGGATTATCGTTGACTCTGGTTGCACGTTGTGTTCGGGCCGCCCGCCCTGTGAGCTTTAAACGAGTTTGTGCAATTGTTGTTCTATTGGAAAATACAATTTGGAAACAAACACTGAATTTTTATTTGAACTTTATTTTTGTAACAATTGGACACTTGTCATAAATAAATACTAATGGAAATACATTTGGTGGGACAGTTAACCTAGTTGCAAGTGTAATTATATCGATCTACGAGTAATTGAACGATCCCAAGTTTAGATCATTCAATTGGCATAACAGACTGTACACAGTGGGGCCGCGAGCAATAAGATGTAAACAGTTCAATCATTATTTATTTACTGTGCAGTAGAGTATCTTAGCATTTAATTTTGGTAATAGAAGTCAATATTGACGTGTCAAGTTCAATAAAATTGACTGTACATAATATTGCACGAGACCATTGGCTTAAATTACTGAAAACAAGTAAAAAAACGTAGGTTAATTATTATTTGATACTTATTTAGTGTCTTCTCGAGAATCCACATCTACGTCAATTCATTAGATAAATTATTTCGACAATGGCCCTAATTTTGGAGAACACATGCTACGTCTAAATTTAAGTTTTCTTTCTCGCAAAATGAATACGAAAAGGATGGCTGTCATATAATTTCACATTGAGAATCGTGCGTTCAATTTTTGACCTTATTGAACGTGATAAAATGCAGTGTTTAGGAGGCACCTCCGTACATGCCGTCTAAAATTGTCTATGGTTTCTTTGAAATCTATCTAAATTTAATTGACAGCTCTAAACAAATTCTTGCTATCTTTTTTCCTATTACATATTGCGAGAAAGAGATATACTGTACTTAAATTTAGAATTAGAGTGTGTCTTCAGAATCAGGCCCAATATTATTTTATTACATAGTACTCAAACATGTATAAAATGTGGTTGTAAATAGTTCCACATTCAGTAAAATCTTATTCCACAAAATATACCAAGAAGTTGATTGAATATTTTTAATGATTTTAAGATTATAATTTACTTTCCTCAGCTAGCGTTTCTGTGATTAACTACAGCTCTTACGTATTATTTTCAATACATTATATAGGTGCAATACAAAAATTTAAGTGATTTTGAGATTCTTAAATAATTAAATAAGGTCAATTATTGCAAAACAAAGGGCTTGCATGGTCTAATAACACTTTTGTTGATATTATAAAAGTTTTTACTTGGAGCACTTAAATGTCCAGAACAAGACAATGCATGCAATAAAGCATATTACTTTGTAGAGGTCCCGCCAAGTTCGCTCTGAACACGAGTCGATTCACTGCGCACTATCAAAATATGGAACGGCAGAACAACGCGGTATGGACGGTTGCAGCGCGAAGCAACTTCTGCCCCCTTATTCTCAACTGTCGGATCACGGATTCGATTCGAAAAGTCACATGCCGTCTCGCTTTGACGCAGCGCGATAAAAAGTGACAGGTATAGAGTTTCCGAAATTCGAATTCTTTCCGACAGTTGAGAATAAGGGGGCAGAGCGAAATAGCAGTTTGGCGCGACCTATAACACATTAAAATATTTTCACTTACACTCGTTACTCAATCAGTAATTGTTTCAAATTCATTTTTTTTGCATGTACCTATTGCGTATACATTAATAGGAAATATGCAAGCCTGAATTCAAAAATTGCCGAAGGTTAAGAAAACCCTCATCAATTCTTCTATTTTCCAAAATTTTTTATTTAATTTTTAACGATTATACTCCTAAATAAAATACATGCATCCCTACTTACTGTTTTGTCTTCGTGTTCTGAACGTTTTAGCACCATACCTTATTTACATTGTAACATTATTAAGAGATCGACTTTAGGAGCTTCTCATCTAGATTCAGAATAGCATAAATTATTTTCATTTTACAGTCGACAGCACAGCAAGCGTAACAGTTTGAGACCGTCCTTACTTCGTTCGTAATAGAGGCGGCTTTCGTAGTGCAACTGTTACACTTGATTTGCTGTCATTTTTTACATTTTTTTGTAGAAGACGTCAACAAAATCTAGATGCAGAGTACTTCAGGAATATAAAAAAATGGAGAACAGTCTGTAATGTCGGTCGCGGAGGCCGAAAAGTTGCAAGCGCTGCCTGGCCTCCTCCTGCTTGCTGCAGTGAAATGTAGGCCGATTTTGTAAATCGTTATTGTAATTTGGTAAATAACAACGAAGAAGTGTAAGGTATAATAAAATTTTGAATTATTGAATTCCGTCAGCGTGACTTCAAGCGGAATTTTTATGAGTACCAGGCCCCTACACAAGATGGCTTTAGATAATTGCTATTGCTAATTGAAAAATGTATATTTTTCCTTTTATTTATGCTTGAAATCAAAGTTTAGATACTCAATTAGGTATTAAAAGCCATACTTTTGATGTTCATATAAAAACAATTCGAAAAACTTCTCCATTGTGATTTATTAAGCGACAAAAACCGATTTAATCAAATCAAATAATTGTCTCAATAATTTCATTAATCCAATCACTCAAAATGTTTGATTGTGAGTATTCTACTGACCCACAATTACAGTACAATCCGTAGAATATCAAATATATCTGATCAAAACACACTTTCAATTATCGGGAATATCCGCTAACTTATTTTAACAGCTAAAGTGACGACCAATGAGTTTTTTGCTGATCCAAGGATCCAACAGGTACTTGCCTATGACGTCATTTTGCTAACGCACATCTAAACTCCAAAGCACGTCGATTAAAATAATTCAAAATTGTATGAATCGAATAAATGTCTAGTAACTTCACGATTTTAAGTCTTGTAATTGTATCCCATTCTTATGTCCATTTTCACTAACCATTCCCTAGGCTTAGGTGACTCTTAACGACATTTGTCTCTTTCTATCTCCTTAATAGACTGAGATAAAAATCGTCAAGAGACTCATAACGCTAAGCAAGTTAGTGAAAACGAGCATTACTGAAGTGGAATGAAAGTGAAGCAGATAACTTAATTTTAGCACAGATTAAATATTTAGGTAGTCTTGATCATGACATCCACCGCCACTATCTTTGTCAGTCAGACACGTAGATCATTAGCAAATTAGATTATTAATCATAAGTTTGTTTTGATCAGGTACTTTGATGGCTGTATCTTATAGATCGAAAAATATATCAGTTTCTGCTTGCTTCAAGGCTGCCTGTGCGCAGCAGCGAGCATGCGGGCGAGTCTTGAGGTCGGTTGAGCCAGCAGCGCCTTCACTTCCCCTTGCTCCACTATACGACCTTCCTCCAATACCACTGCGCGGTCGTAGCCGCGTATCGATGAGATGCGGTGCTGGAAACGATAAATTGTGAAGCATTTTCAATGAGAAATTTAACTTTGTTTATGGATGAGGAATAATAAGGGAGAAAGTATCTCCTTATTTGTATTATGTAAGTAAATTTTTGGTTTTAGGTTTAGTATATCCATCAAATGTAAGTAACTTAGACTGTTCTAATAATTTTCGTTAATACTAGTGTTGTGTTTCTGCGGTGAGTAAGGTCACCAAAACTCATTGAGAAATCATAATGTTGGAAGCAATGGGACTCCCCTATACTGTCTATAGCACTGTCTCTTGATTTTTTTACAGAGTAGACAACATTAGTACATACCTAGTCCCCAAGGTGCTAAGAAACCGCTAGCCATCAGGCGGACCGTACGCTTGACCCTAGTCCGCATACTAGTCTTATAAAAACCTTTCAAACCTTATACCACCTTCCCCCAATTCTACTCAGGAGCACGCGTGCCGGGCTTTTGAGTCATTAATTCACTTTCTCCACCTCAGCATCGCGCACAAAGAAGTTTAGTAACTTGTTTCGTTGTCGTATGTACGGTCGACCACAGAAGTAGCTTAACACTTTAGTACCATAGTACCATGTCACAATATTATGGCGTTAATATAATATGTATCAACTATTAAGTACGAGCGCACAGGGTGTGACATGGTACTAAAGTTTTAAGCTACTTCTGTGGTCGACTGTACTTCCAAAACTTCGAATTCTTGTGTTCCCTTCTTATAACATTGGGTAAGGACCCCATGTTATGTAAACCTTAAAAATGGTATGTAATGCCCCAAAAGAGGCGTAAAAGGCACCTTTTAGCCCGGAAAGGTAGAGGCAGCTCGAACGCGGTATGAATGTTAAAGCATATGTATTCGCATATGGAATCTTCCGACCGCTTCACTTCAGGTGGTGTGTCAGAGATACTAACGGCTACAGTGAGGATGGTGGTGTTCGGCGCGGCAGCAGCGAGCGCGGCGAGCAGCGCGCGCTCGGCGGGCGCGTCTAACGCCGCCGCCGGCTCGTCGAGCACGAGCGCGCTCGCGAGCCGCGCGTGCAACGCAGCGCGAGCAGCGCACGCGCGCGCCGCTCGCCCACCGCTCCACCCGCCCCTGCCGCTGCGGACGCTGCACTCTGCACACAGTACCGTATTTTTTGTAATACCCACTCAACCGACTTAAATTATACTAGGCCAGGAATGGCGAACCTTTACGTATCAGCGTGCCATTTTTCTAAGAAAATGTTTAATGAGGTCATAGACGTGCCATCAAATCAATTTTTACTTTGTGATTATTTGTAAAATAATACTAATAAATACTATCAATTAACGTAGGGAGGGATCACTCGCGTTCGCCTGTCATATTATACCTACTTCACACTGTTTTTCGTAGTGAATAATGATTTTTATGATCAATGACGTGCCCAAAATATTGTGTTGCGTGCCATTGCTTCGCCATCCCTGTACTAGGTACTTAGGTACTACTAAGCGAGGTTTAGAGTATCAAGTTCAAAACCGAAAGAATATCCGACATGTGTGTCATCATTAAGGCCCATTAAGGCTGGGATTCCGAGACATAGATAAAATAAAATAAAATGAAACAAAAATAAATAAAATATACAGGGTGGTGCCGTCAATACGACAATAAATCAAAAGATGGACTATACTAGTTCATAGAAATGGTTTGCCACTTTCAAAAATATCACAGTCATTAGATAATTTCATGACCTTTCTATGAAATAATGCGGCCAATGTATTATTTCATACAAATGTCATGAAATTATCAAACGAATAAGAAGTTTTTAAAAGTGGCAAACCATTTCTATGAACTAATATAGCCCATGTTTTAATTTATTGTATAAAATCACTTTCCAGCGCGAGGAAAAAAGGCAGAAATAGCGCACGCGAAATAGGTAATGTATTTAAAAGAAAGTAACAACAGTTCGGAAAATGATTTCAAGCATTTATTTTCTTGTAAACTTAATTTGGGTTCTCAATATTCTATGGAAAAATCTTGAACTATTCCTTGTAAAGGCACAAATAGGTGAGGTTGATTTTTCTAAATAATAACTTTACTACTTTGCTACTCACCTAAACCAGCTGGCTGCGCTGTAACAAACTCTAACAGCCCAACAGCTCTGAGGCTCTGCCAAATCTCTTCATCCGTATGCACGGCAAGCGGATCTAGATTCTCCCTTAGTGTGCCAGAGAACAATATAGCCTCCTGCGGCAACACTACGACCCGGTGTCTGAGAGCCCGCAGTGGGACTCGTACGGCATCCGCTTCGTCCACTAGCAGCTTGCCGTTGCGGATGCTGGTTGCGCCGGCGCATGTCAATACGAGAGTCGACTTCCCGCTGCCGCTGCGACCGCAGATTGCTATCTGTCAATGAAAATATTATCATGCTTTTATCTTTGTAGACATTTTGGTAAGATTCTTTTTGTTTCTATTGCTACCTTTCCCAAGGAAAAGCAGATATAATCAAAGGCTAACTAAGTGATTAGTTTGGTGAAATTGAAATTTTGTTTTTGTTACCTATAACTTACCAAACATCTCATTTATTTGATGACCGACCATAATGCATTTGAAAAACGGGCCCAAACATGAAATTGTTAAATATAAACTCCACGTAGGTACTTCTTATTAGAATAATATTAATGTTATCTGATTATTTTACCTTCTCTCCAGCTGCAATAGATATGTTGATATTATTGAGAATCGATTGTGATTCTGGTTCATGATGTATTGTTACATTGTCGAATTCTATCTTTCCATTTCTTTGCCATCCGGTTGGTATTGGGCCTGAAAATAATTGATATTAAATCTATGTTCACGATTTCTAATTCATTTTAAGCGGGCACAGTCAGCATCTCAATTATCTGAGCATTCAGTTTTTAATAATAATTATTGCATTAAATCGAATCGCATTTCACTTGTTAAAGATTTAAGTTATGCTACAAACAACATACCAAGGTACTTCCTACGATTCTTTCATTTCATTGTAAGAATTGCTCTTCTGAAACAGTGTAGATAGTTTTGGAACACTGAGAGCTCAGCTGATTCTGATGCTGATTGTACAGTAGGAAGGTAAGTGTCAAATTTTTATGTCAAATACAGATGATCACTTGGTAATACAGGTGCGTTCTTGTCCTGATGCACAGTAATAACACTGGCTACCTTTCCCTTTGAACCGACACAGCGAACTGCTTCACGCCGAAATAGGCCTACCACCTAGTAACCAATACAATGTTATACTCACAGTCCTCCCTATAATCCTCCTGCGGTATGTTAGTCTCCGCTTTGACTCTCTCGACGGCGGCTAGTTGCAGGTCGAGGTCCGCGCGGCACTTGGCCAGGTGCGCGAGGTACGCGGGCAGGAGTAGCGCGTATGAGCCCGCGAGCCCGGCCACCGCGCCGCCGCCGCCGCCGTGGAGAGCTACGCCCATGGATACGCACACCGTCGCAGCGCCTACTAAGTCCTTGAACAACGAACGGTTTTGAAATTTAGTTCATTTTACTCTCATCATCATCATGATTTCAGCCGAAAGACCTCCACTGCCTAGATAAAGGCCTCCCCTAAAGTTCTACACGCATTCAGCAGCTACCTCCTCCTGTAAATTTTATGCGGCAATAAAATTTATAGTTTTTTTTTGTTTATGAAATGAGTATTATAAACAGACGGGTCACAGGGTCGTATCTTCTACTAAGCACGCCAGGCGCAGTGGCGACCGGCGACCTCGCCGCCTGTTCCCATGGCCAGGCCGTTAGCGAAAGCGATTGTCAAATGGCATCTTGTTTAGCCCTTCTGACTTGCTTATGCACAGCAAGTTTTGCTAGAATCGCCGATTTGTTCGTTTCCAATATTTTCGACTTGAAAGTTTGTATGGATAACCATGCCGCGTAAACCCTATTCGCTGCGACAAACGCCGAACGGCGTATTTATATTTCACATCCAGGTGCGGTATAGGTACCTACGCCAATCGGCGTTAAACGTAATATGCTCATAACTTTGCCAAATAAAACCATAAAAAGAATGTTTTCAATATGTGTAAGTTATTTGATAGTAGGTAGGTACAACAGCCCTATGATCACCGTTTCAGGAAATGATAGACATGAAAATATGACGAATTCGGTATAAATTTACATTACAGACTTACTATTTTGGGGGTTTTAGAGGGGTGTAGAGGGAAAAGGTGGGTTCTCTCTATCCCCTCAATACATGTGTCACCAAAGAAATCGCATATTTTTAGAGATTTATATGATTGAAATTTGAGGTTAGGAATCAACAAAAGTTAGGTAGGTACAATTTTGTGCAACCCTCCGCCATACCAACTAAAATAATATTTCTTCACCTAAAATGTCCTTTACTGCCGTTTACTTATGAATTGATTGGGTTTTAAAATTTACAAATCCGTTGCTCGGTGCGGATAACGCGTAGGTATCGGTGTTTGTTTTATCCATACGAGGTGCGGCTCACGCCGATCGGTGCTCCGTCTGTAAAGCGGTCCGCAGTCAGCTTATACGAGCAATTTTTTCGCCGCATTTGATGGGTTACGGCCTGGCCACGAACTCACCACACGCGCGTCCTACGACTCGCGAATCGGCAACCACTGCGCGCTGTCTCGATGTCGGCCTCGCAGCGGGTCGTCGTGACCGCGCAGTGGTCGCCAAGTCGCCGCCGTTCGCCCGTTCCTGTGGCCAGGCCGGTAGGAATTAAAGGTGCGTACCAGAGCCAATCCGAGCCAGCGGTTGGCGGCGTTGAGCAGCAGCAGCGTGTTCCCGTTGGCGTCGAGGCGTCTCGCCAGCCGCGCGCGCATGAGCGGCTGCAGGCGGCCCGCGCGCACCGTGCCCGCGCCCGCGCCCGCCTCCGCCGCCAGAGACACCACGCCCGCCGCGCTCATCGCTTCCATGCGCTGAAGCTCCCTGACACGCGTTTGGTTACATTCAGATAAAAAGTCCAGAGAAATGAGCGCATACAGAAGTTCAAAAAAGTTCCATTTTGAAACGATAGTGTTAACGTAAACAGTCCTATTACGGCGTCAGTCAAAATGGTTTAATCGACAAATGTCAGATTCTAGAAATGTCAGACGAGTATATAACGCCAGATTCTATGAATGCCATATTCTACAAACGGCAAATTCTAAAAATGCCAGATTCTAGAAACGCCAGATTCTGATAATGCCAAATTATACTTATGTCAGATTTCATATCAATGGAATGGCACAATCATTAATTGTAGAGGTATTTTTATTTTCCTGTTTTGATTTTATTTGGTTATTCTAACAAGAATAAAATACGAAAGTAAAAATAGGTAGCATAAGTATCTATAAGGGTTTTTTGACCACGTAACTTTGATAAGTATATTAGTGAATTAGGTATGTTTAAGTATGTTAGTAAATGGCTACATTTACGTGAAATATATATACATACTATAGCAAACCGATTTCTTAACATCTAAATAAACCGTCACCCATGTTGATGTCAGCTAAATCAATTTACCTAGCATTATTCAGGTAGACTGCTTGTAGAACAAAGTACATGACAATGGCTGGTAGGAGGGCGAGCAGCGTCCACGGCGCGGCGACAGCGTTGACGAGCACCGCCGCCACGCACAGCAGGGCCAGCTGCGCCCAGCGGCTCATGGCGATCGGAAGTTTCTGGAACAAAAATAAATAAATGAAAAGGGCATCCGACGATGCACGTACATGGCCAAATCTGCAACGAGCAAGCAATCTAAGTTGCATTAAAATCTGACTGACCAGAATAATGCGTATCTCGAATTAAAACAACCAAAGCTCTAGTGACCACAGAAAAGCTTAGGATAGACAAAAAATAAACAACTTCACTCAGACATCTCTTCAGTGGCGCAATGAAGCAACCGATAAGGAAAATATTCTGATGTGTGGAAATACTCTGTCGATGACGAGCACGTCGTTGGAGTAGCAGTGCAGCAAGTTGGCGGGTGCTGTAATAGTGAACCTGTAGTTGTGGACATACTTTGTAGACGACGTGCACATCGGAGGAGCAGCTGTGCAGCAATGAAGGGGCGCATGCAGCGAGCTATCGGTGTGGGCATACCCTGTCGATGACATGCACGTCGGCAGAGCAGCAGTGCAGTATGGTGGCGGGCGCGTGGTGCGGCAGCGGCGCATGTAGCGCGGCTCGCAGCAGCCGCTCGTGCAGCGCGCGCCGCGCCCGCGCGCCCGCCGCGCCCCCCGCCGCGCCCGCCACGCCGCCCGCGCACGCCGCGCACACGCACCACACCGCGTATGTGCGCACGCTCTCCCACACCTGAGCCGTATCCAGCAATACCACATCAGACAATCACATCACGTGCATGGGATGTTTTCTATGTTACCCGATTCTCAATCCGCTACTTTTTTTAACTTAGTTACCCGATTGGCCTCGATTCTGCGTAACATAGAATACGACCTAACAGCAAAATAAACGAATCGGCTGTGTCAACTTAAACCTAACGGAGGAGGCCTGGTAATTCAAAATGAAGCCTCGTCATGAGGCCAGAAAAATAGCTTAGGTAAGCGATGAAATGCATGTTTAGAGGGAGCTATAGCTTATCATATAAAATACAAGCCCTGCAGTGTGGCAGTGCTATCCATCCCTCTTACTACACAAGATCCCTTTCGATAATAGCCATCGCTATTGTTAAGCGGAAAAAATAGAGAATTAGACATTATGCGCTCAAAAGTTGATCGTGTGCATATGTCAAAACAAGTCTTTTCTATACTTGAGCCAACTTAGATAAAGAATGAATGTAAACAAACCATATGTAATTTTGTAGAGGTTTGTCCCTTTCACTCTCTTCCTTTTTTGCTCATCATTCGTACAAACATAACAGTGTTTTTTTTTATTTATATAAGCAGTAGTCTCTGATAGGAAGGTCAGAGCACTAGCACCGCCACCGTCAGTGCCAGCCCTCTAGCGCGACTCACGTGTTGGTCAGTAAGCGGCGGCGCGGCGGTGGTGGCCCGCGCGAGCCAGCAGTCGCCGAGCACGGCCAGCGCCTGCGCCGCCACCGCCGCCGCCCAGTACGCGCACGCCCACCAACCGCACGCGCGCCCGTACTCGCACCATGCGCCGTCATGGCACTGTACACAACATTTACGGGCTTCTTAATAAAAATTCTACACTTTGGATTTTCCTCGGACCTTTAACCGTCATGTTAAAATAATAATGATGAATTAGATATATAAAGAAGGATCACAAAAGCAAGGAGAAGCAATGTTTATGCATTTACATCTGCCAATCTCAAATCATCATCATCATCCATAGGCTAAATCGCAGATCATAAATACATCACACTTCTAGGCACAGACCTAAAGGAGGTTGGGCAACCGCGCTGGCCTGAGGTGAGTGAAAAATAAGTTGCAGTAACAACAACAATCCCAAATAATGTAATCTGATATCACCATTAAGAATAAATTGAAATACGTATTAAGGATTACTTCTGTGATGACGTCATCAGATTCAGTCTTTTGCGGTGGGTCTTCTGGAACGATTGCTACGCTAGCATCCGTTCCGTTCGAGGTGAGGGATGTATACGCCGGCTCTACAGTCAAATCTTCAGACACCCCTGCAATTTCACATTTACCACATTTAACAAGTACAGTCTTACCACTCGGGTACTTACTTTAAATGTCAGACTGAATAAATTCGTATAGATAGAAAACTTACCGTTCGCACCATTTTCTTCTGGTGCTGTTTCCGAATCTGAACTTATTAACCGACGTAATGTTCTAGGTGTCCATCTGGAATATAAATAAAAAATTTATAGTATTGAATTAATTATTAATGTGCACGAGTGAGCACCAACAACCTCCAGAGCCACTCAATTACTTATAATTCATCAAACAGGTATTATCTACGTATCTACAATATTTACGCTAGGAAATATTACCTCCACAATAAATCGAAGATTTGGATTGGACCAGGAAGTTTTTTTTTATATCTTAACGGGGTAAAACTTGGCCTTCATCTCACCTGATGTTAAGTGCAGATAAGGCCGACGATGGAAGCGAGTTACACCCGGACTCCTCAACCACAGAGGAACTGGCTATCTTGCGTCCAACTGCCGGCCCACAACAATGCTGTTAACATTATTGTTATGGCGGCCGACTTAGGTAAGATGGTGGTAGCTAGCCAGGCGGACTTAGAAAAGCCCTACCACCAACCAAACCGAGCAGAAAATTTCTGCCCCTACGGGAATCGAACCCCGGACTTCTAGATCTGTGGCAGGTCGTCTCAACCACTAGACCACAGAGGCAGTTAATAAGTAAGTACCTGGATAATGTCCGATGCGGTCGCGGCCTCAGAAGCCTTCGAAGCAAACTAGCTTCTCTCTGAAGAGCTGCGTTTGACGCGTCTGCACTGACGGCTCGCCGGACTTCGCGCCGCCATCTGATGAAGATGCGATTTGAAGGAAATGGGTGTCACATTAAGTATTTGTTCTTGAATTTTTCTAACGTTAGGTTTTTTTCAATAAAAATGGGGTCAAAATAAAAAATATGTATAGTCTCACCCCATCGCATTTCTTAAAAAAGATTTTAAACTTTTTTAGTCTCTGCTTGGACCCTTGCTTATTTTCCCCTAAGTTTCAAATTGTTTACGATTAACATACTTGTAGTTGTGTACGGACGGTGGTGGAGATGACAGTTGACGTTCTAGTGCCGGCCTATTCCGGACAGTTCGTCGCCAGCTGCCACCGACACAAGTCCGCACTTCTGTCAGCAGGTGAGCCCCAGCAGCTTCACTGATTCCCACCTACAAAAATTAATAGACTCATTTATTTCTCGTGTGGACTTCTTTAAGCAGTACCTACTCCAAACTTTCCTAATCGGTTATGGGCCATATCTTTAAATATAGACACCAATCTAAATTGGAAAGCCCACATCCAAAAACTTAAATCGAAATTATCCAGCTTCGCATATGCACTCTACGAGGTTAAAAAAACTACCGACCTAAATACTGCTTTAGTCACTTACTATGCATATGCGTATGCATGGCTTCATTATGGAATTATTCTATGGGGAAACAGCACGGACGCTCCTTCTCTATTTATTCTTCAAAAAAAATTGGTTCGTATTATTGTCAACTTGGAGTAGACTGAAAGTTGCAAACCGTTTTTTCAGAAACATGAAATCCTTTCTCTTCCGTGTATATACATTTTTGAGATATGTAAGTTTGTCAGAAAACATGCTGAGTTTTACACAAAACAAGATGATGTACAATTAAAATATTCATTAAGACATAAAAACAAATTAGAAGTTCCTACTGCACGTCTTAATTTATGTTCATCTAGCACATATAACATGTCAATAAAGATTTATAATAAACTTCCTGAAAAATTAAGAATCGAAAAAAATAGTAAAAAATTTATAAAACTGTTAAAAGAAATGTTAATTAATAAATGTTGTATTCTTGAAGACTATAGAGTCTTCAAAAATACATTAATGACAAAACACAATAATTATATATAAATTATCTTAATTATTTAATATCTTGCGTGCATATTAAAATGATTAGATATATATATAGATATTTTTTTATAGAAATTATACGTCCTCCTCTCCTCTTTCAATTTGCGATACCCGACAGGGTCCATAATTGTACTTTTTATATGTATAAACACCTTTTGTAAACATTATGGTTGCAATAAAGTATTGAGTATTGAGGATCTCTCCGTTCTGGGGGAGAGCTGGTGAAATTGCTTTGGCAGAGGCTAGGCTACCCCCGTGATGGGCAGTGGAGTTACCCGGAAGTTTTAGTGGGCATTCCCAGTGCAATTAGCGCTGGGCGTCCCCCAGACGCACCCGTGGCCTAGCCAGCGGCGGGTAGGTCTGCAATCAGATTTTTCCCCGAAAAGAACAGCCATATCTCTCCAGCCTCCTTTTATGGAAGTACATACGTCAGGGGTTTTTTTTCAATTCTAATTATAATTACGGTAAGACGAGTACGAGAACATATCGCTACCTTTTGTCCCTTACCAACTCATTGGTGTCTTCAAATTAATAGATAGATATTTGAATTTTTGCAAATTCCTAGGATATTTTGGATGAGATCCTTTCGTAAATTTGTAAACGTCTAATTTAATCTAACCTATTACAATCTTCTATGCAGCACCTTTGGCATACCAGACTAAAATTAGAGTTTAAGGCGTCACCGTAAACAAGCTTAATACATATTTTCGTGTAAAACGTGATCTGAGTATCTATTACCATGGTGTCATCTGAATTACTCCTTTGGAATCTAGCCCTGGAAAGTTCCCGGACTAGTCTGGTCCTCTCCCTGGCGGCGCCTCCCGGGGGCCCGGCGCCGGCTCGCGCCGCTGCGGCCCTCGCCTCGGCCGCCAGCCGCGCCCAGCGGGACACTGCTCCACCGCCGCCCACGCCGCCGGCCGAAAGACCCGCGCCCGCCCGCCCCACGCCAGATACGCGACCTTCTTCCATTGCTATAACCTACACATTAAAAACTGGACTTTTGATGCAGGCAGGCTATAAGAGTGGTAAATAAGCCTACTATTAGTTAACATTTCAGTTTGGGCAGCCCTAATAAAAAGTCGGATATCTAATTATTTTCTACATGAGCGTCGACAATTTTGACATTTTTTTTTATTATAAGATCTTTTATGAACGTAATTGAGCAGTGTACATACATCTTTATGCTAATAAGAGGATGGATTTCATACAAACTTACACGATACGATTGATAAATAGTTTTGTTTAATTAACAATAAATAAATCATTCAATGTTCCAGTACTGCCCGTGTCGTTTTCATGCAAGTTAATTATGAGGAAATAACAAACAAAAAATCGTCTACAATAATTCCCGTATGACTAATTAGAAAAATACTCTGTTACACATGGGAGCAAAAATGACATCATACTTCGCACGAGAAAGAATAGTGCTCTTTAACCTGGTATATTTTGTTATTTCTGTTCATTATAGTACGAGGTCATTTATTTAAATAAGTAGGTACTTTAGTGAGCAGCAATCAATTGTTTCTTGAACATTCTTATTAATTTAATAATTTATTTTGAACCAAATTTGTAACGTTTTTAGTTCCTTACTAAATCAGCATAATGTAGGAGCTCAAGTCTGTTTGTTGCGATGACGATGGTGCGGCCGGCGCGGGCGGCGGGCACTAGAGCGCGGGCGACCACGTGTCGAGCGAGCGGAGCGTCCAGAGCGGCCAGCGGCTCATCCAGCGCGAGCAGGCGAGCATTTGAGTACAGCGACCGAGCGATACACACGCGCACGCGTTGCCCGCCTGAGAGCGGTGCACCGTGGCTCCCAAGGCGAGTAGCGTCACCCTCTGCCGAAACAAGGAAAAATGAGTCTAGTAAGAAAATTATACAATAGGTAGGTACTGACCAGATTACTTTGCCAAAAAATTTGTTAAAGTAAGAGTACCTAATCTTCATCATCATTGAGGAGAGAGGACTAAGCCCGCCTCTCCTTGGTGATGATGAAGATTACAAAGGTCAACATCCACCATAGTTCCACGCAATCACCATCCTAATAATGGTAGGTACAAAGCTTACCTAAGTTAAAATAAATTCATATTCTTATGATTTTCGTAGCAAGTAATGCGCATTTTCGTCTGTAGGTAGGTAGCTAAGTTTTCTTTATTTTTCATTATACTTATTATTATTTTATTAATATTACTATCGTCTGTGTACTATCGTTTAAATATCATTTTGCGGCACCTGTCCATCTTTCCTTTCTATTATTTTTTAGATCCGCTTAAAAAAAATATATTTATCTATGTCGTATGGTCCCAAGTATTTGCGTGAACGTTTCTCTTTTAGCCATTCTTATAAGACGCTCCTTCCCACAAAGGCGACTTCTTTTCATTCTCCTTTACCTATTGATAGTTGTGGAATTCGCAGCTGCCTATCCATAATTGCTTTGTATGTTTAATTGTGACATTTGTAAACCATAATCAAATATATTTCAGCTATGATACCTGGCAACAACCGTAGGTCGGGTCGGAGAGCAGCGGCGCGCAACACCCGTCCGTAGCGCCTCTGGCAGAACGGGGCTTTCATCACGATATTGTCCCGGACAGTACCCTCCATTAGCCAGGGAGGCTGTCCCGCGTACCACGTTGATACTTGCCTGACCAAGAAAGTAGGGACATTACTTCTTATTTTCTGGATTCACCTCCGATCTCGTCTGGATTTGGTATCGCGGTACAGTAGAGTTCGTACTCCGTCGAGCCTGAACTTGTACAGTCGACCACAGAAGTAGCTTGCTACCGTGCTATTTTTTACGCCATAGTTATGGTGACACGGTACTAAAGTGTTCAGGTACTTCTGTGGTCGACCGTACCCGGTTGCAACAAACGCTACAAATGACAACCGTTCTTTTTAATATTTCCTACTCATGCATTTTATTTTGGACTTCCTGAGTTCGCTGTAGACCTCTTGGTCAAACTACGGACCCCAAAACTGTAGTTCGAAAGTAGTTTTGTTGTAAGAATATTTTAATTAAAAAGCATAACAGAAAAAAATTTAAAGCAGTGCTAATCTTACAATGTGGGTTTCCCATAATGTCTGTATTTTCATAAAATGTCTGTTTCCGAAAAATCGCAAGTTTTCTTATAGTTTTAGCGATGTACCTAAGTCTGCGAAATTAGGTAATACTGGTTTAGGAGAAATTCTCCACCATTTGTACATTTTTGTGCAATAAAGAATAAATAAATATATTTTTTTCGTATTTTTTTTAAAAAGGAGGAATAATAATATGTATGTACCTACACCGATTACGCCGAGATTTTTAATCCGATTTACGTGATTGGTTAGTTTGGTTTTGAAATCAAACTAACTGGGATAATTAAGTCGTATAAGTATGCGAAATTGTGGATTTTTGCTTTCCTATGACTTTTTTACAATCTCTTTGGTTGTATACGTCTGGTATTTGCCCCCTTGACAATTTGCCTCTCGGAAATCGCTATTACTACACGGAAAATATATGGGTTTTGACATTTGCGCTTGAAAGTTGATCAAGGGCATCAATACATCAAGGTGCAAAAGAAAACTTTACCTCATGGCAGTAGAGGTGGAGTCGCGTCAAAGTAATATTCTTTTAGAAGAGTTTGAACTGTTACTTCTAAGTTACGTCTAATAAATCATTAACAAAATGATCCGAATATAGCAAAGAAATTCGGTACAGTTACATTTTTAAATAGTACAAACAACCGTGTTACATATAAAATAGATGCCATTTATGAAAAAGTGGAACAAGAATGGCATATTATGTTCTACTACCCTAGTACGGGAATCGACCACAAAACAACCACATATTAAAACTTACTACCACATAACAAAAGGTAATTGTAATTATTCTAAATAGACAGTGGTTTTTTTCAATGCTTACTAAGTACCAGCTATTGCTATAGATTATTTTAATGTTGATAATGATATAAAAGTAGGTATACATAACTGAATTAACTGTCCATATTATATCCCTATTAGGAATAAATAGATTCTAGCAAAGAATCAACATCGATCATGTGCATCGTATTTATTCATGTGTGAAAATCCGAGCACTGGATGATGTACAGTCGACAGCACATCAAGCGTTACAGTTTGATCTTGAGACCGCCCTTATTCCGTTCATAATAGAGGCGGCTTTCGTAGCGCAACTGTTACACTTGATGTGCTATCGTCTGTACATAATGTAGGTAGGTACCGTTTACGACACATGTGGCGTTCGGACGAGACCGTTAGACGGGTAATGTACCGAACTAGATATAGGTAAAGTTTACATAGTCCTTACTAGAAAAACTTTTAAGTATTGAATTTAGGCAATAATTTTCTTAGAAAGTACGTTTTTACGTAGAAAGACTCACTAAAAGTTTATTGCCAAAAATATAGTAAGTAATTGAAAATACTCAAAAAAAGATGAAAAAAAAACAACTTTGAATTTTGTTGTTTATTTTGTCTTCATTTTGAAGTGGCCTTATTTAAGAGAGCATGAGGCGTCACATTCAAATAAAAGATAATACCTATCTAACTTAAAAGTTTTAAACTGTACACAACTTATCGTGTTATAATGAGACTAATTTTATTTCTACATTACCTATTTATATTTTTTTCTTAAAAGAGATGTTTCAAAAATGTATGGAGAATTGGAGACCCGGCCAGGTCTATTGCACTATACTAATAAATAGGTAAAAATACGCAGAACAGTGTTTAATTTTGTCTATTTTCTTTCAATTTGCTTTGTGGCGTGGTACAAAACAAGATTTTTTATAGAAAAAACTGCAACACAGCCAAACATTCATCATGGCGCGTATATCACTTTGATGACGTTTAGTTGACTTCTATGTCGCCCGCCATATTGCCATAGTGAATAACGGTGAAATCGACGAAAAATTTCAACTTTGTACTTACAAATTATGCATGAAAACGGATTATTAGTATTTTTCAAGGATTCAGGAGATTTTTCCTGATTTTTTGAGATACTGTACATATACCTGGCCGGATATGAAACATCTCCTTTACAAGATACGGTGGCAAATAACAAGAAGATTATACATACATATTTTACATATTGTCCTAGAGAAGAACTCTTATCGTATCATGAGAGGACCTACTTACCTTAATATCCCACAAATCCAAAACTAAATTTAATTACAAAGTGTGGTAAGTACAGAACAGAGACTTTCTGTTCTGTGGGTAGTGTGGGGCACTCACCCCCTGTACATGACGTCTCCCCGCTCTAGGTACATCTCGCCCAAGATGGCAGAGAGCAGCGAACTTTTGCCCGACCCACTGGCACCGACCACCATTATAAGCTTCCCTGTCAAATTATTACATATGGTTACAACACTATACAACACTAGAAATAATAATAACTATCTCCTATTGTCGGCCCTATATGGGTCGTCAATACTTCCGGCATTTGTTCGTAACATTGTCCTGTGTGTCGAAACAGTTATTGATCAGAGGAAGACATTAGAATTTCAACTTGTATTCTTCATTTTACTTTTAACATAAATGTTTGAATGATATCTAGAAAAAAAATATGTACTGGGGCGGAAACCGAACCCGCGGCCTTTCACAATCGGTACTGTGACCGCTGAGTTACCAAGTACTTGGGATAATAAGGTAAGACTTTCCTCTATAATTTTTGTGAGGGTAGACTTTAGTATAAATCGCAAAAACATCGACAAGAGGAGATTCGTTGTCCAATAGCTCCAAACACTAGATTGACAATCAGAAATATCAGAATATTTAAGGTGGAGTAATGCACCTACTGAGTTGGCTAGACGACATTATCTTTACCTTAGCTTTAGGTTAGGTTTTTTTAGCTTTTGCTTTTTGCTTGGTTTTAGTTTTATTCAATAAAATTGACTATAAATTGCATATTATTATTTATAGCTTAGGTACAACCTCGCGAGGGTAGAAACGTTTTGAATGAGTAGTTACTTGATTCGAGATATAGAAATATTTAAAAACCTGAATGACATACACACACACACCCACACCCACACCCACACACGGACACGCGCGCAGACACACACACTCACACACTTATGTTCAAACCTTGTCTTAGTTTGTATATTATATTTATAACTATGAATTGATGATTGATTTATAGTTTCAATATGCAAATTTTGTTTATTGTTACTAGATAAATTATTCTTCGAGGTGGGTGCTAATAACTGCGACACAGTCGTTGACTTTATTATTGTTAGTATGAAGTTCTGTAAACTATTCAAGGAGAAATAAAGATTATGAATTAAACCAAGTCCCTGGTAGTGCAGTGGTCAGAGCAGTCACCCTGATTGTGAAAGGTTTAGAAAAATATGTAAATTTTTCCTAATTTACATAATAGGTTGGGGAAAAAGTTTTTTCGCATTTTTTAAGAAAATTCAAAACATTTTTTAATATAGTTTATTTACATTTAACTAAAGTATGTAGGTACCATTTTGTTCGATAACTTTTTGCCATCTTGTAGGTAGGGACATGATCCCATTGCTATAGAAATTTTGGGGCTTCTGATCAACTTGAGGGTACGAAAAACAAATGAAAAACACACATTTTCCTAATTTGAATTTGGAATTATCTTTTTTAAAATCTAAACTTTTGTTGATACCAAAACCAGTCAGATACAAATAGTACAGCCAAAGAGATTTTATTACAAGTTCATACATACTATAATGCGAAAAGACTTTTTCCCCAACCTAATATTTACCATACAGCAGCAATTTTATAATTATATTAAATAAATTTTACTTTTCCTATTCAATTTATTATTACTTAGATAGATATAAATTATGTTTCGCTTGGTAAATCACGAATCATATACACAATTTATTAATAGTCTTGCTGATAAAAAGTAAGGAATTTGCATACGAGAGATGTTTCTGAGAAATATGCGTGCAAGCAATCTTCCGTATGGTTTTATACAAATTGATTCATTAAGATGGATTGATAGGTAGGGGTAATCTGATACTATTAGAGACAGACAAATTTATTTGAAGGTAATGCATCATATAAATGTCAATAAATTCTAAGAAACCATATAAAGCTTTAAAAAAATCTCGAAAAAAATCATGTCATGTTCATTCATAAACGAACTCTGGCATTTTACAGTCCTGGTGTCAGCTCTTAGCCTTACCTATAAACTCTCTAAATATTTTTCAAACATTCACTTTAATGTTAAAATAAAATTAAGAAGACATTTAGGTATGTCAGAGAAATAAAATTTTTAACGGTAATTTATTGAGTTCTAGTTAGGTCTGCAAATCTTTAAATGCTGTTCATCTTGACAGTAAAATCGAACAAGCTTTAAGTCTTTAACATTGTCGAGCATGTGTTGAATGCCAGGAATCAATGACGTATCTCTTGTGTCATTGTGATGCCCTGGCTAGAACCAGAATGCGCCTTCTGGAAGTGGCATATCCAAAGCCAGAAAACTACAGGCTCTTTCTGCCTAATATAGTACGGTAAGGCTAATAGCGTAAACGCAGGGGAGGCACAAAAGATCCCTATGGAGTGAGGTGCACCGTGACTTAGTCATAGCCCACCGTAAGATAAGATAAGAAGATAAGTCTTTAACATTATTCTGTATTGCGAGATATAATGTAGGTACCTACATGCATAATTAATAATACAATGAAGCATTCAATGAACACACTTACCTGCCGGTATGTCCAAATCATCTAGTTCTAGTAACATATCATTTTTCATACCCCACGAGAATGCTACATTTCTAAATCTAACTTCGTATTCATACTTTCCAGCAACTTCACAATTTTCGTCATCTGAAAACTGGTCCTCTGCGTCGGGTTCGTCTCTGACTACGTCATCTGCGTTGTCTTCCGGAATGTTGTCAATAAACGCGTCATTGAAAACATCTGTAGATTTTTTCAAATCGTCAATTTCGTCTTCCCTTATATTATTGGACTCCGGCAGTTCTAAAAAATCTTTGATTCTTCTCGTGCTGACCTGTAGTAGCAACCCTTCATTTATTGGTAGTGTCGCGTCAGCAGGAGGATACAATTTATACTATGTATTTGTGAAATGGGCATATTGACTTACCATAGCTTGAATCACCATCAGAACTGTTACTGGCAGGATGAGTAAAGGTACGGTCAGTTGATTGAACAGGGCTAGGCCGGCGAAAACATTAACTGCAGTTAAGCCTTTACTTTCGTTCATAAAATAATATACTACGAAGGTAATCACTGTAACCAATATTGTAGATACTTGAGTTGTGAAAGCTGAAAAAATAAAATTATAATTATTAAAAAACAAAAACAACATACTCACCTATTAGGACAGAACAGTATTTTACTCACTCAAAAAACTCCAATAAATCGAATCTTTGTTTAATAATTTCAATTCCACTTCTCTTAAATTCAGTATTTTTTCATTAAAAAGGTCTTCCCAAACGTATAGTTTGATAACATTCATCCCTTGTAATATTTCTGTCATTTTTGATATTCTGTGATCCGTGCATTTTGAAACTTCCTTTGAATTTTCAGAAATTTTTTTGCCAATATAGAATTGCAGTGGCGTAATGAGGAGTACGCTTGCAGCTGTACCTATTATTGCACTAACGCCTAATTTTGTATACAATAAGTATAATATTACTGTTACCTAAAAATATTCCTCAACATTTAATCATAGTTATAAAACATGATGTAGGTAAGTAGGTAATATTAAAAACAATATATCAAACAAATAATTTATAGAAAGAATTGACTGAGTTTGGGCAACAATATTACCATCACGCTGGCGTAAAGTGCCCTCCGAAGTAAGTGGAACTCGAAGTTATTTATGCTAGATAAGAGAAAAAATGTGATATATATTTACTATTACACATAAAGTCTTACCAACCTTTAGGGGAATAGCCCACAAATAATGACAAATCCAGACACAAGACATTATGTTATACGTGTCCTGCGACATAAGGTTAGTGAGCAGTCCAGAGGGAGTGGTGCGGTTGTTCTCTGGAGAGTGCAGCAAAGGCGACTCCTCATCCACGCTGTTGTCAGCTGAAGACCATGGCGCCAAACGCATGCATTTGTCATATAACATTCCCTAGAATATTTAATCAAGTATTCAAAATCGTAAATATCTGAGTCTATCAAGGTTTTTGTTGTGTTGTTTGTTAAGTACTTCCCTAGGTACTCACTCTTAAGTATTTGTTGAAGGTACAACATTTGTGATAATTTCTACAGCCGTATTGAGTGTTTATTGAATTTATCTCGATTTACATAAAATAAAATAAGTCAGTAAATAATAATATTATTGATACATTTACTCAAAAAGTAGACTTTTTCAAGTGTGTTTAGCGTGCGGAAAGTCATTCTTTTACACACTAGTGTTTTTAGTATTTCTCCTGCACGATATAACATCTAAAGGTTTTTAATGAAAAATAATATAGGAAAACCAGAGGTAAATCAGACACCGCCGCCATGTGAAGTGTAACCAACCAATAGTCTGAATCCAACCATAAGGCCCTTCAAAACGTTTAATATTACTCTCAAAAATAGTTCAAACTGTAATGTCAATTATTACATATCCAAGGATTAAACTGTTTTTCATTGATTTCCTTTCGTTGTTTTATCTTTTTCGCAAATGTATCAAAAAACGTAGTTTCCTACACATGTGAAATTGTCATTTCCACACGTCCCCATTGTTGACCGGCGCCTTCCGCTTGGGTCAACATACCCGGACTCGTGAAGAAATGACATATTTTCCACGCTTGTATCGAAATGTACTATTTTTGCTTCCTAGATTTTACACATAAATATGTATAGATTTCTCTGAACCGTGTCTACGAGAGTAGGTACCTCCTGCTCGTAGACACGGTTCAGAGAAATTGTCGATAAAATGAAAGTGTGCCTAATAAATGCTTCTCTCGCTTACCTGTAAACCAGCTTTCAATCTGGTTCCTTCTACTGTCACCAAATGCGTCGAATTCTGGGACAGAAGTGCTTGGAATATGAGCGCTAACGTGACAACTAACAGCATTACGTATCCATTGCTTACAAATTCTTGGACAGTTACTTCTGAGTCTTCATCGTAAGTGTATAGAGGTCCTTCGATGTATTGGATGATGACCGCTAGTCCCAGTGGAGGGATCACGCTGATGAGGTCTCCCAGTAGCTTCATGAGGCCAGCTGTATAAAAATTTGGCCACACTACTAGGATGTAACATTTCCAAATGCTACGATGTTTTTCTTCGATTTTTGTGTCCTAATTTTGGATATTTTGATTAAGTACATAAAAATGTATATTATAATAAAAAGTTATGTAGTTACAATAATTTTACTCACCTTACTATTCGAATTGTAAATTCTTTTGAACTTTTGATAGTAGATATTTGATGTTTCATGTTCAGGCAAGTCCCCCAAATCGTCCTCTTCAAGAGGTGACTCATACCCACGCCATAGAAGAGAGTTCAACCAGAAAAACGTTATTTTTGAATAAAAATGAGTGTCGTTGTGTCTGTATGAAATGTTTTGATTCTCAGGAGCAGGTTTGTTGTGGCTACGCTGGCTTTTTGTTACCTGTAAAGCACCTAATCTTTTACTAAAACAATTATACAGGGTGTTGCCGTCAATACGACAATAAATTAAAACAAAGGCTGTATTAGTTCATAGTAATAGTTTCCCACTTTTAAAAACATCTTATTTGTTTGAAGATTTCATGACATTTCTATGAAATAATGCTGCCGATGTTATATTATTTCATATAAATGTCATGAAATTATCAAACGAATCCGATGTTTTTGAAAGTGGTAAACCATTTCTACAGGGTGTCCAAGAAATAGTACGACATACTGCAGGGGGTGATAGCTGGGATCAATACCTACCAAAATAACTCAATATATGTTCAGCGAAGTTTTACGGTATCAAAGTTATACAAAATTTTCCGAAATATCGAAAAATCTCTACCTTAAAACTGATTTATAGCATATCTCAATGAAAAATTCCTTTTCTAGTGATTTTTTAACATCAAATTATTCGTCAATAGTTACTCTACTTATTGATAACTCTTTTTTCTAGCAAAAACAAGAACGTTTCCATGAATAAAAAATTTTCGTTGTAATTTTCGCAGAATGATTTTCTTATTACTTAACTTTAACCTACAGTGGTGAAAAAAAAATGTATGTGAGAGTTTTGTACAACATGCTTAAAAAATAGCTTGTTTAATGGTGATTTTGGAAAGATACAACACTAGTGCGTTTTATTAAAAAATAAG
Organism: Nymphula nitidulata; assembly: GCA_947347705.1. NCBI lineage: Eukaryota > Metazoa > Arthropoda > Insecta > Lepidoptera > Crambidae > Nymphula > Nymphula nitidulata. Next base: position 14,453,264 of record OX374621.1, on the reverse strand, counting down.
AAAAAAATGGTACTCTAGTCCCAGAGGAGCCGATTTTGTTGAAGATGTAACTAACGTAATTTTACCAAAAAACCACTATGAGAGTAAGTAATAGCTACTTATTTACGTAAATTATTATAAAAAAAAGTTGTGACAATAATATGCGGCAGTAAAATGCAAGAATGGTCCGTAATTTAAACCTCAAGGGATAAGGTTATAATAAAAAAAACAGAGGACTTAACTTTTAGAAAAAAAAATTTAATAAATAAGTCTTCTAGTTCCAGGACTAGAATACCATTTTTTTCTTATTTTTTAACAAAAACGCACTAGTGTTGTATCATTCCAGAATCACCATTAAACAAGCTATTTTTTAAGCATGTTGTACAAAACTCTCACATACATTTTTTTTCACCACTGTAGGTTAAAGTTAAGTGATAAGAAAATCATTCTGCGAAAATTTCAACAAAATTTTTATTTTCATGGAAACGTACTTGTTTTTAATAAATAAAGACTTATCAATGATACTTAAATAATAAAGACTTAACTATTTACGAATAATTTGATGTAAAAAAAACACTGGAAAAGGCATTATTCATTGAGATATGCTAAAAAATCAGTTTCAAGGTAGAGATTTTTCGATATTTCGGAAAATTTTGTTACCTTTAAAACCGTAAAATTTCGCTGAACATATATTGAGTTATTTTGGTAGGTATTGATCCCAGCTATCACACCCTGCAGTATGTCGTACTATTTCTTGGACATCCTGAATAAACTAATATAGCCCATGAGTGAATTATTGTTCAGGAAAAAAAACCAAAGTTTTTTCTTGTCTACATTGAGTCCAAACAAATATTGTATCAGAGATATATTCGAATAAGATTTTAGAAATGAACATATTGATTTATCTGAATTATCACGGCTCTAAGAGGAAGCACAGTGATCTATTTGTACAGATGGCCGCACATCAACCGTAACATGTCTGATGGAAACTTTGATATCAATGTTGGAAAATGCTTTTTATTACAACGGATAATTCAGGCGTGTGTGCCTGAAGCACTACTCTTTAAAAAAACATAAAGTAAACTAAACAATAATATTAGGTTGGAGAAAAAGTCTTTTCGCATTATAGTATATATGAACTTGTAATAAAATCTCTTTGGCTGTACTATTTGTATCTGGATGGTTTTAGTATCATTAGAAGTTTAGATTTTAAAAAAGATAATTCTAAATTCAAATTAGGAAAATGTGTTTTTTTCATTTGTTTTTCGTACTGTCAAGATGAGTGAATCTAACGAAGAAATTCGATACATTTTAAAATTTTACTACAAAAAGGTAAAAATGCAATGCAAGCCGCGAAAAAAATTTGCGATGTTTATGGACCTAGTGCAGTGTCTGTGAGAGTAGCACAAATTTGGTTTAAGCGTTTTCAATCCGGAAATTTTGATGTCAAAGATGCACGTCGATGCACGTCCTTCTGGTCGCCCTATTATGGATAAAATTGATGCCATTTTTAAAAAACTGGAGCAAGATCGGCAAATCAGTAGTTATGACGTAGCTGAAGAACTGGGAATTGACCACAAAACAGTTTTGGCGCATTTAAAAACAAATGGGTACACAAAAAAGCTCGATATTTGGGTACCCGACGAGCTTACTGAAAGAAACCTAATGAACCGTGTACTCATTTGTGATTCTTTATTACGACGTAATGAAACCGAACCATTTTTGAAGAAGCTGATAACTGGTGATGAAAAGTGGATCACGTACGACAAGAACGTGCGAAAAAGGTCGTGGTCAAAGGCCGGTCAGGTTTCACAGACTGTGGCAAAACCCGGGTTAATGTGCAACAAGGTGATGCTGTGTGTGTGTTGGGATTGGAAGGGCATTATTCATTATGAGCTGTTACCACCAGGCAGGACCATCGATTCTGAACTCTACTGCGAACAACTGATGAGATTAAAGCATGAAGTTGAGAGAAAGCGGCCGGAATTAATCAACAGAAGGGTTGTGGTTTTTTCATCATGATAACGCTAGAACTCACACATCTTTAGCCACTCAGCAAAAATTAAGAGAGTTTGGCTGGGAGGTGATAATGCATTCGCCGTATAGTCCTGACCTTGCACCTTCAGATTTCCACCTGTTTCGCTCTCTTCAGAATTCTCTAGGCAGTGTCAGGTTAACATCACGAGAGGACTGCCAAAACCACTTGTCGCGGTATTTTGATCAGAAGCCCCAAAATTTCTATAGCAATGGGATCATGTCCCTACCTACAAAATGGCAAAAAGTTATCGAACAAAATGGTACCTACATACTTTAGTTAAATGTAAATAAACTATATTAAAAATGTTTTGAATTTTCTCAAAAAATGCGAAGAAACTTTTTCCGCAACCTATTACAAGAAATAATAATTCAGTGGTTTTTTGAGTAGGTGCTAAATTAAATAAGAATATCCTGGAAAAGTAATTGTGTATACGAACCTACTCTGAGATTACCAGATACCATAAATGGAAGGTTTTTCTATTTAGATGTTCACATAAAATTTTAATCTATGAGTGGAATACTCAAATACTGACTATAAGTTTGTTTTGTGGCACTAAGAGCTAAGTATTAATGGTCTGGAATATGTACGGCGCCGCGCCGGGCGACAGGGGAATTGAGGGGAACCGTCGCGACACGTACAGTCATCCTTTAAGCTGTTACTCAAAACTATTATTTGTTTCGGTTACAAAGATCATAATCTCGTGTCTATGTGAAACCGGGCTTATAATGGCGAAGGTCATTCACTGGAGGACTCCTTCCTAAGTATACTCTAATAACTAATAAGTTTAGAAGTTCGACGCACATTATTGTATCAATGAAAATGAATAAAAATACTTATTTTAGACTTAACCACGCTCCGTCCGCGTGGATTTTGACCATGTGTAGCCCGTGTTCTTTTTAGGATGTATTCTATCTCCATGCCACATTTCATCTAAATCGGTTCAGCGGCTTAGGACTGAAAACATAACAGACAGACAGATAGAGGCACTTACTTACTCATTAAAATACATATTAGTATTGGTAAAGATTTTATAGTGTTTTCAAATTTACTTACACCTACGTAATCATATTAGAAAAGACAACATCTATTATTTAAAACTAATAACAAAGTACATACAGAGTAAACATAGTATTGTGTTAAGGTCGTCTGTATACATCATGTTTTATTTTGTGAAATTTGCATTACTTATGTTGCTTTTGTATATAGAATTTATGAATTTGTGTTTAGAAGATGATGCATCACCTTTATATTAGTTTTCAATTTAGAGATGTTCGGACGGAATCATCGTATCACCAATGTTCTCTAATTTTTGTATTTGTGAAACATGTGACTGATAATGATAACTAACTAAACTAGACAGCTAAACAGGTATTTCCAAAAGCGAAAGATCAGAATCGTTGATTTCATGTCTTTTTTTTAATCTACTTGAGATCGATGTAGCTCAACAATTGCCAAAGACGGCCATTCCTAATGTAGCCTATAAGTACATCAGGCTTTATCCAAAAGGCAATCAAGTGTAAAGCTTCTAAGTAGGTACTAAGTATTATCAGTATTCATTTTAATTAAGTTAGCAACTTAGCTGGACTTTAGACTTGAGAACCTACCTGCATGCTAAGTTCAGCTGATTACCGACAATGCTGCATGAGTTCATCCTGGCTTAGCCTGTAAACGGCAGTTTTTATTGTTATCCTTAAGGCGATCTATCGAAAGTTGTTTCTGCCGAGACAGATAGAGATAGAAATATGACTGACTCAGCGGGAGGAAAAAAGACAAAATAGCGACTGCGCTGATAAAGTAAGCGAAAATACACATTATTTTATTTAAAAAAAGCTATAATGATTACAAAACAAACGTTTCTACACGATTGTGGATATTAATGATACTATTTAAAGTCATTTCCTATTTATTGAATACAAATTACCTATCGCTTATCAATAATCTTATGTTTTGTTAAATTTAGGAAGTCTTGACGGAAATAAAAATATTAAGGCAAAATCCCTTAATCGTGTTTTGGTTCTACACGTGTCTAGATAAAAATATAAGGAAATGTAGGTAGATTTCCTTATATTTTTATTATTATTTTCAGATCAGTAAAATTTTTAGCGACCTAAATACATATGTGCGAATTTAAAATATTAAAGATTACTTTAAAAAAGTAATCTTATGATTTCATGGAATATTTATTTATTTATTTATTGATATAATTGCTTTACATATGAAAGTTAACTAATATCACAAATTACAATATCAATTACAAACATATGCGCCTTGGAGGGCATTGCAACATAAAAGAGAGCGCAGATATCTCCCACAAACAACCAAAACTCCTACATTTCTCTATAACAACCAAATATTTGATTCCAATATTATTCATAATTAAATTTTGCTATCTATATCATTTAAATATTCCTTAACATAATAATATGTCTTATTAATAAAAAAATCTTTTTGTTCTTAATGTATGTATTGAATTGTGCTTATTTGTGATAATTTTTATACTCGATAAAATTAATACTTACGTAATACCTACGACATAGGTATGAATCATTACAATTAAAGGAAAGTAGTAGGATTACCTACCTACTTAATAATTTATTTTTGGATTTATTGTTCTCATGGTAGGGACATTTTGCAATTGTCACCTTAACAATAAAAACCCATTGTGTGTCTGGTTTGTGGGTATACTTCACAAATTAGTAGTAAGTATCTAGGCTTAATAATATAATTATACCTAGCTATGAACATATAATTCATTTTAAATTCAAATGTTTTACGTCATCCTACTCATACATATGATTTATCTTATCACTTTAGATCTATTCATGTCGAGTGGCTAGTAATTCGATTTGGAACGAGCTATTAGTTCGGTTTTGTATGCGATTTTAATGTTCGTGCAACAGGTATTGTACCCACATACATATTAAAACGAGCGATAACGATGCTTTTAGGTCACGCAGAGGGAAGTGCGGGAAATCCAGCGAGGTCCGAAGCTACGACCGCAGCATAGATTAAATATACTTTAATTAGGTAAGTACCACGGAGTAAAGTACCTATATAAAATTAAGATAACACTTGTCTTTTAGCCTGTGTTTTAGTCGTCCTTATTTTATTGTATTTTAAGTAACATTTGGTATAAAGCGTTACAGACTTGATACTGTTGATGTTGATACATTGATATTACCTTCTAAATAAAAAAAACCTGTGTTTATACAGCTGTAAAATAAAGCAAATTATTTCTTTACACGAACGATTTTCAGTCATTTAGAGTTCAGAATGCGAGAATTAGAGTCAATGCCAGGTTTCTATTTCTGTCCTTCTATATGGAATGATTAAGATAGCATTATAATTCTAGAGAAACTATTCAGTAGTAGCAACCGAGAGCGAGCCAGTGGGTATTTGAAATTCTTAGTGAGACTATATTTTCGTAATGTATGTAGAGCTAGAAGTGGTAGAGAATTTGCATAGATATGAAATCTATAGTTTGCCGTCATAATCAAAACGGACTTTCGGTAGACCGTCAATGGTGTGTACCGAACAGAATGGCAATTATACCCGTTATGGGAGTACTAATAGCCATCAGCCAAGCTTGGTGTCGCGCACCGACGTACTTGTTAATTGTATGCCCGTGCGGCATGCAAGGCACGCCCGACGCCCATGCCGACGGTATGACATGCCGGCCGATATTCATCGGCGTTCATCCGATATGCTACTTTCCATATGCGAGAATTATCACAATACTATTAAACTAACTAACAATATGAAAACAAATATTTCATTGTTCATTATACATTATATACACACGTTTGCGCGCCACTTACAGACCGATTCCGTAGCATGTTGCGCTTATGAAACTCATTTGACGCTTGGGAGCATCCAAATGTAACTCTAGGTATCTTTTCTGACTTCTTCAGGGCGTTTGACTGTGGTGAACTTTAATGGGTAAATTAAAGCATTATGTATTATGATGTATGAAGTAATTCATTGATCGTTATTATCAAAGCGTAATTGAGCTAATAGGACTCAAAAAGTTGTTATAAATATGAAGCTGCGTGTTCGGTAATTAATTAAACTTCATACTTTAACAAAAACAATCTGTGTGAACGGGGTGTTCTTTACAGATGTAAATAATGGCGTTAAAAAAGTCTATGCTGGTTCTCCAGAATAATCATTTGTTAAATGTAAAAAAAATAAGAACATTAGGAAAAAAAATCTTTTCACCTCACAACCTCGGAAAGTTACTGCTTATCGTTCGAAAGAGTGTTCTAAACCGCTAGTCCACTGAAAATGCACGAATACCTAATTCATGTCAGTGCACCAACCTCATTTTTAAAATAATCGTACTGGCCAGCACGACAGCTGCATAAACATTTTTTAAAAAAATTATAGGTGTTTTTTTGTAAGTTTGACGTGTATGTCTGTATATCTTTGTGTCTAGCGTAGCGACACTCTGGTTTCTATGGTAGAATCCTTCGCTTGCCCAGGTTTCAATTACCTAGTACTTACTCGCGCCAAAAAACCTCGAGTGATTTAATTGCATTTTCAATTATTAAATTTGCAATTATTAAATCTTATTTAAATTCTGACAAACTATTATGTTTGTTAGGTTTTCTATTAAAGAAACTACCACTGTGATTCAAAATTACATTTTACACTAGATGGAATGATGTACGGATGGCATAAAATTGACGTTTAATAAGTACCTTTGCCATATATATCAAAGTTGAATCAAAATATTTTGAATTTAATTTAATCGTTGTTGTTCTAAAACTCATAATTTGCTAACTACATAATTAAGGATGATACGGATATTTATTTAAACTTTTATGATTAAAGTCGTATGAAGTCCCTGAACAGTAATGTTAAAATTTTAATAATGCTGCTCTTTTTGACGCATTCGAACGTACCTCATCATAAAAGCCAACGCAGTCGACCGCAGATATCAGCAGCGCGAGGAGCACAGAGATTCCTTGGACGTATATCTCTATTGTGTAATCAGTGGATGCTTTGGAGAGGCTTTGGTAGAGTATAGCAGTGGCAGAGGCAGCCGTGAGGAGCCAGTAGACGGCCAGATAAAGGAGCGGAGCGGCCGACCGCCGTGCCCACAGCGCGATGTGCAGCGCTGCAGCGGCGAGCCACGCCAGCGGTGCCAGCGTCTGGGATACCAGCGGCACACTGCGTGCGGGCCGAAGTGACGCTGCCGCTGCACCGCAGCACCAGACTGCGCCCAAGGCAAGGCTTGCGATGCCTCGGATATTTTGGCCTCGCCACCGATTCTGCTGGCTAATCAGAAAAGTACTTTTACTTGCTACAAAAAAATGCTCTAATTTTTTTCTAAAAACTATATAATTCTTATAGTATAATTAAAAGAAACTAATAGAGGGATTTTGCAAAAGCTGCAGCTAATCATGGTGTTGAATAGGTGCTCGGAATATGGCGCATGGCAAAGGCGTTGACGCGTGTAGCGACTATTGACTTTCCCATTTTCAAAGGCACAAGAGTCATGCCGATGCCGTCAGGTCTCTTATACAGGGTGGTGCCGTCAATACAACAATAAATTAAAACATAAGCTATATTAGTTCATAGAAATGGTTTGCCACTTTCAAAAACATCTTATTCGTTTGTTAATTTCATGGCATTTCTAAGAAATAATGCATCCAATGTTATATTATTTCATACAAATGTTATGAAATTATCAAACGAATACAATATTTTTGAAAGTGGCAAATCATTTCTATGAACTAATTTAGCCCATTTTTAATTTATTGTCGTAAGGAAGGCACCACCCTGTATTCATTATAAATATTTGACATTTGTGACACTGTTATTGTTAATTAAATTATACGTGGATACTCTTGCACAGCAAGCATCACTCGCCAATATTTATTTCAGATTATTTGACATGCAGTATAAGAAACTCTTTTGCAATTAATTGATTTGCAATTGTCAGTCTTGTCTTGATTAGAGATGAAATAAGTATAGGTATAGAAAATATTTAATAAATGTACATTATGACTCTATCACAGTAGCAATACCAACACATATTTTTGTAGACCGATGGAATTTTTAGACGTGTCTGTATTTACCAAAGTTATTACTGCCCTTTTTAACCCCCGACGAAAAAAGAGCGGTGTTATAAGTTTGACGTATCTGTTTGTGTATCTGTGTATCGGTGTATCTGAAGATTAGTTCAGGCATTTGATGACAATCAGCTCATTTTCTACATGATAATAGGATTTTACTAACTTTTACAGATCCGATTGATTTCAAATTTGGTGTACTGTCACTTCGGTGACATTCTCATGACATACTAGCTTTGAGCTGATCCTATACCATCAAAAAGTCTGCGAAATGCTTGATTCTTCCGAAACTTACAGCAGATATGGCGCGTTTGGTCTCTTCTGAATAGTCTTCATAAGATGGTGTTAGATAGATGATTAATGACGCCGGAGGTTACTTAAAATTTTAAATTTTGTACTAATAATTACAAAATTTCAATAATTACGTAAAAAAAAGATGTCATGCTCATACGTTCTATGTATCTTATCTAATCTTATAATGGGTCCGTGACCCCGCCACGATGCACTTCGACCCTTCGGGATCTTTTGTGCTTTCGATTCTATGTACCACAGGAGTTGTCATTAAGTAAGGCCTAAGTGTAGTGATTTGCAACTTGTCAAGTAATAACGAGAGTTTACCAGTCAGATCGCGTTGGCAGCGGCGCGCAGCAGCATATGAGCGCAGTGGCGATAGCGGCGCAGTAGAGATGCAACGAGTGCAGTGCGGCCGCCAGTGCGTGCACCTCGCAGCCGCCGTCACCGCGAGCGCACACCGCCTCCATGCAAACCTGCCGCACAATCAAAATCAGCACTCCTAAATTATTTAAAAAAAAAACTTTTATTTCACCAACCAATAAACAATTAGGATAAGTCGTGGTAATTTTTCGCATTAAAATCACCTTTCACAACCGGGTTGACTGCAAAGCATTCATGGCGTTCTGCCAAACCCTCGGTAGCTCAGTAGCATTCACAGAGATTGTGAACCAGACATGTTTTTTTAGCCTTAAATTTTTTACCATAAAAGAAAATGGCATTGAGGAGCCGAGGAGGACTTTTCAATGCCATTTTCTTAAACATTGACAACGTAACACCAATGCAGTAACCTAGTAGAGTCGAATTTAGTAGTAGCTTACCATTTTAATGCAATAATGTTACTAAGTATAATATTGGTTGCTCTCGTACATTAAGTAATACTAACCTAATAAATACGTTTAGTTTTTGCCTAGAGATGCCGTTGTTTTGAACAACAAGTATCTAATATGGCTGTAATAAACTTAATTTAGTAATAAAATCGTGGGTGGTTTAATGTTTATATGAACAATGCGTTTACCTCTGACGTAATGATTGAATTCCTGATAAAAACAAGTTTAAGACTTGTGAATATTTTAGAAATACATAATATCGTTATTTATTTAATGTAAGTTTAAATTCGATGAGACGAGTTAGGTAATGTAGCGCAACAAACTTAGGCATAAGCTGAAGTTTTTTAGATGATATTACCTTTAGGTATAAGTTTTTTTTAAGTCAACGTAAAGTGGTGAACCATTAAGAGTTTATTTAATTGTAGTCGTTTTAATATTGATAAATTAACTAATAATCTATAAGCAGATTACTTAGTTATAATCATTATCAACATACTACAGGGTGGCACATTTAGATCGGTCAGTACGGGAAAGTCTAAAATCATGAGACATACGAAAATCTCTTCTTAGGAACCATGTCATCGATTTAAGTAAAAAGAAAAACTGCATTCATACATTTTTTAAAAAAGGTGTACTCAGCTCTGGAATCGAACCCGGACTTTTCGAAAAATAAAACTAATGCTATTTCTATTTCGATATCGATTGTGTAGGTCTTAAGCAGTAAACGTTACTATGAAACATGATGTCTAAAATTAATAAAATGCATTGTTTTCATATCCTTTAATTTATTTTAGTAAGTGTTCGATATTACCACCATTTTTTCAGTACAAAATTTTCAACAACCAAGACGTTCCATTTTCAAATGAGGTTTATCACGTCTCTGTTCAAACCAAAACGTTCCATTTTCAAATGAGGTTAATCACGTCTTTGTATCTACATTCTTTTTCTAAGTGGGCTTTTCAATTGATTATTAGTGTAAGTATGATTAATAGAAGTAAGCAATTACAATCATAGATAGATAATATTATCTCAGATAACAATATGTAAAGCAGTGTATGTCACAAGTTACGACACCAGCAAAGAGTTACAAACAACCATAGAGACAATTTTACCCACCTAAACGAGTTGAATGTTGTATTGAAAAAATGGTGGTAATTTCGAACACTTACTAAACTAAATTAATGGATATGAAAACAATGCATTTTATTCATTTTAGACATCATGTTTCATAGAAACGTTTACTGCTTAAGACCTACACAATCGATATCTAAACAGAAATTGTGTTACTTTTATTTTTAGAAAAGTCCGGGTTCCATTCCCGAGCTAAGCACACGTTTTTTTTTAAATTTATAAACGCAGTTTTTTTTTTTACTAAAATCGATGACATGGTTCCTAAGAAGAGATTTTCGTATGTCTTATAGTTTCAGACTTTCCCATACTGACCGATCTAAATGTGCCATCCTGTATAATAATATACGTCCTACTTCGCAGGGGCCTTCCTACTATGGGATGGGAGAGGCACATAAGAGTGAGTTTTGAGCCATAACATTTGGCCGGGTTAATGGTGGTTAAAATGATGAACAGTAATTAACGGCACCAACGGCATAACGTGCCTTCCGAAGCACGAAACTAATAGAGCACTCTAACCAGTAAGCCAGAGACCAAGTAATAATGAATAAAAATTACAAAAAATATTTAGCTTATGTGAATATAAAAAGTAATGTGGATCCTGATCCGTGGATTGTAAGTGTTATGTAGACTGGTTTAGTACTCCGTGTATGTAGATTAACTAAGTATCCTAAAAAAACACATAATATTTGGACACTTCAGTTTTCATTGTGTGCGAGTCGTGCGAGGTGTGCGCGTCGTCTGTGAACTGATAAATCATTTTTAATTTTTTTCTCATTTGGGAAACAAACAATACAGTCACAAAACTAGCTATAACAAAATACTTACATAGAACAGTGAAGTTTCCACTTTCAGGGTGGTGAGTGGTGACGGCAATAGGAAAATAAATTAAAACATGGGCTATATTCGTTCATAGAAATATTTTGCAACTTTCAAACACATCTTAGTCATTTGATAATTTTCAAACATTTCTTTGAAATGATGCAGCTAATGTTATATTATTTCATACGAATGCCATGAAGAAAGTTGCAAAACATTTCTATGGATTAATATAGCCCATGTTTTAATTTATTGTCGTATTGTCGTCATAGATAAAATAAAATATTTACATAGGTTAATGAACCTATGTAAATATTTTGTTATACATATAGCTAGTTTTGTGACTGTTTCGTTTGTTTCCCAAATAAGAAAAAAAAATACTAGTTCATACAGACGACGCTCACACCTCGCACAGTTGCACACAATTAAAACTGTTGTGTCCAAATATAATGTTGATTTTGTGGATTCTTAGTTAATGTAAAGAGGAAGAGACTACCGGGCGTATGGGACCGCTCTCGAAAACGAAGGCAGGTGGCAGTGCTGGTTAACCCTAAGCAAGACTTGTTGGAAAAAGTTGAAATCGCGAAAAAAAGCCAGCTGTTTTATAAAAAAAACGGGTCGGTAGATATTATTTAAGAACACCACTTGACAAAAGGGTTTTACTAACTTTCACAGATCCAATTGATTTAAAATTTTGTTTCCTGTTCCGAAAAATAAAAAAAATTGTAGAATATTAAGAAGAAGTATTTCACAGGGTTATCCCAAGTCCTTGGTAGCTCAGATGGTTAGAGCAATCACCCGGATTCAGAAAGATCGCGGGTTCGATCCCCGCCCCAGGACGTGGATTTTTTCTAGTTTAATTAGTAAATACAATGTAATAATTCTAAATACACATATTAAGTACCTATTATGGTTTTATTGTTTGTGGCGAATAAGGTGCGGCGTGCAATTCGACCCGCTTTTCCCTTGGCTCGTCGCACGCAAGAAAACTTCTGCGAATTAATGTGGAGCGACACCATTTCCACCAGAAAATCATTCAGTCTTTATTGAGTTTAACGATGAACTTCATATAGGTTAGGTAATAAGGTTTCTATGATTCTCAAATAAAAATGAACGAATTTTCGATTTATTTTGAGTTGAAATTTTTTGCGAAAACTTAAGTCATCTTGGGTAACACTTTGGCTTAGGCACCTTATAATTAGCATTAACATTTGTATCACTCTTTAAACTGGCCTCAGTGGTTCCATCCTCTTTACAGCTATGATGCTGGCATAAACTGTCCGTCTCCATATTCTCGACTACGAGGACGTCTCTTATTTAGATATAATAGGATGGGGAAAAAGTTTCTTCGCATTTTTTAAGAAAATTCAATACTATTTTTAATATAGTTTATTTACATTTAACTAAAGTATGTAGGTACCATTTTGTTCGATAACTTTTTGCCATCTTGTAGGTAGGGATATGATCCCATTGCTATATAAATTTTGGGGCTTCTGATCAAAATACCGCGACAAGTGGTTTTGGCAGTCCTCTCGTGATGTTGACCTGACACTGCCTAGAGAATTCTGAAGAGAGCGAAACAGATGGAAATCTGAAGGTGCAAGGTCAGGACTATACGGCGGATGCATTAACACCTCCCAGCCCAACTCTCTTAATTTTTGCTGAGTGGCTAAAGATGTGTGAGGTCTAGGTGTGGTTTTTCATCATGATAACGATCATGATGAAAAACCACACCTCTTCTGTTGATTTATTCCGGCCGCTTTCTCTCAACTTCTTGCTTTAATCTAATCAGTTGTTCGCAGTAGAGTTCAGAATCAATGGTCCTGCCTGGTGGTAACAGCTCATAATGCATAATGCCCTTCCAATCCCACCACATACACAGCATCACCTTGTTGCGAGTTAACCCGGGTTTCGCCACAGTCTGTGAAACCTGACCGGCCTTTGACCACGTCCTTTTTCGCACGTTCTTGTCGTACGTGATCCACTTTTCATCACCAGTTATCAGCTTCTTCAAAAATGGTTCGATTTCATTACGTCGTTCGTTAGGTTTCTTTCAGTGAGCTCGTGGGGTACCCAAATATCGAGCTTTTTTGTGTACCCATTTTTTTTAAATGCGACAAAACTATTTTGTGGTCAATTCCCAGTTCTTCAGCTACGTCGTAACTACTAATTTGCCGATCTTGCTCCAGTTTTTCAAAAATGGCATCAATTTTATCCGTAATAGGGCGACCAAGGCGACGTGCATCTTCGACATCAAAGTTTCCGGATTGAAAACGCTTATACCAAATTTGTGCTACTCTCACAGACACTGCACTAGGTCCATAAACATCGCAAATTTTTTTGCGGCTTGCGTTGCATTTTTACCTTTTGTGTAGTAAAATTTTAAAATGTATCGAATTTATTCATACAGTACGAAAAACAAATAAAAAACACACATTTCCCTAATTTGAATTTGAAATCAGGGAAACCCCGCGCATAGCCCTCTCCATTGCCCTTTGGGTAATGAGTTTGAGCCTTCTTATGAGGCCCATTGTGAGCGGCCACGTTTCGGTCCCGTATGTCTTCGGAGAATGGCGATGAAGAATTCATGGTTTTTAATGAAAAAAATGAAAACCGCATCAAGTCTTTATGTCTGTATGTTTTTTTTTATGTTTGTTACCTCAGAACTTTTGACTGGGTGAACCGATATTGATGATTCTTTTTTTGTTCGATGCGGGATAGTTTCCATTTGGTCCCATAAAAAATGTTTTTGAAAATCCATTGGGTAGTTTGCTTTTTAAATCGAAAAAACTGGAAAAATTAAGTTGTCTACATATGCGAAGTTGCGGATATTTGCTTACCTATGAATTTTCAGTGAAATGATACGATAGTAGAAAACAATATAAGCTCACGGTCACCCATCTAGCTTTGACCTTCAAAAGTTATCACTAAAAATTGTAAAAAAAAAAATTAAACAAAAAATAAAATCGACTCCAAAAAACTGAAAAGGATAAAATAATTAAATTTTAGTAAGTAGGCACTCATCCCCTAGGAACATATTTTTGGAGTTGGTGCTAAGTTGTTTCCAGAAACCATAGATAGTGAAGCACCGACTCCAAAAATATGTTCCTAGGGGATGAGTGCCTACTTACTAAAATTTAATTATTTTATCCTTTTCAGTTTTTTGGAGTCGGTTTTATTCTTTGTTTAATTTTTTTTTAACAATGCATATTTTGAGAAACAGCTTTCTTCAACGAGTAATTACGGAGCTCTGCGATGCGACAAGTGTCATACAGAGTGGTGCCCAGTGGCGTAGCTTGCTTTAGATGGGTCCCGTATCAAAAATTTTTGAGGGCCCTATGATAATTACACAAAGTGTCATAATGGTCTAAATGAAGACTATCGATGGATGGGCTCATGGTTTTTTGAGAAAATATTGAAATGAAAAGTTTTTGAAGACTGTCGAATAAATCTAGCGGACTTATTCAATATTCACATTCACAAAAACTAATTAGGCCTGTAGAATAACAGAAATTTGAAAAAGTATGCAACATTTCGGGTACCTCATTGTAACAATTACAAATAAAGAAAGAAAACGATGAAAAAATATATGCTGTAGGCGGTATAGGGGACTTTAAAAATTCTATGTTTTAGTTAATATTATTTAAAAAGAATGAGGTGTTTTTATATATTTATCACTTAAGAAATGGTGTCTGTTATGTTTATTCTTTAGATTTTTCCATTTTATATTTACATGTCTCAGGTGTTACCTAAATTTGTCTCTGGAGTTACCTAGTTGTCCCCCAAATTTGAATTTTATTTTTGGTTATAAATCGTTTATCGGTTCATTTATATGCTACTATTTAAAGTACCTTTATTGTTTAACGTATAGACAGCACACTTTTTGGGATATCAAATTGTTATATTTTGTTTTATTTTAAAGTCTCTTTTATTTAATTACTATTGGGCAATGCCAGTGACAATGTGTTGATTAAATTAATAATAAAAAATATCAATTACCAAGATTAAGAAAGTCGAAATATTTGATTATGTATTAAGTGAGTGAATAAAAATTACAGACAAAGTTTATATTGTTTTATTTATCATCTAGCTCATTTTTAATTCAGAGGGTGCCACAGGGTGGTGCCGTTACTACGACAATAAATTAAAACATGGGCTATGTTAGTTTATAGAAATGGTTTGCCACCTTCAAAAACATCTTATTCAATTGATAATAATTAAAAATAAACGTTTTATATGGAAAACCTTTTTTATTTATTGCTATAATCATTTCTATCCTACACACAGTGAATTTATTTTTAATATCATTTACAGTTTTCTCTTTGATTATACATGCGCAGTTGACGCCATTTTATTTCATGACTCGTGGCGCGCACTGTACCTGTCACATGTCGACTCCTTAAGATATGAAAATAAACAATTGATAAAGAAACTATAACACCACTATATCTGTATAACTTAATACGTAGTATGTTTTATTTATACCTAATCATTTAATTGATTACGTAGGTATAGTATGAAAGTAAAATTAGGTAAGTAATTTTATTTTCCTACTATATTGTCATAAATGTCATAATATAGAGCTAACAGAACCTTATGTAATAGTTTATTTTTAGTTTCACAAGCTTTTAAAAATATATATTTTTTTTACTATGAATAAGTAAGTAATATATCTTGTGTATGAATAAAAATCAATGTTTGTATGTTTGTCCCATAAGCGCTGTAAAACCATTGATCAGATTGGAATGAAACTTTGGCAGGGTGTTCTGGGAACGCCCAATGCGCAGAATACTATTTATCTACGATTCTTGGATGGTAAAAACTTTAATTATTATTATAAAACCTACGAGTTTAGACGATAAAGTTATCGTAAAAATTACAAATAAAGAAAGACAATGATGAAAAAATATATGCTCCAGGTGGGAATCGAGCCCTTGGGCCTTACCACCATCTTAATAAAATCGATTCATATTCCGCTCGGTTCAGTATTGGTTCCTAAACTGCATTGCTGTCATAGTCGTAGATAACGTCGTAGTATGAATTAACGATTCTACTCAGTTTAGGACCTAAACTGGATCGCGATAAAAGATGGTGGTACGGGTGCTTGTCTCCTGATGTCCGGCCAGACGCGACGCGATTTTCACGATTTGGCGCGCTTTTGTTTTTGTAAACCTTAAGCAAGCCTATTTTTAAAGCATGTTGGGTGCAGTTAGTACCAAATCACCTTTGTTCGTGTCTTACTGTTTTGATATCATTTTGGATAATAGTTCAAACAATAGCCAGCTAAATTATTATTATTCACAAATCTTCCTTTATGGAACGTCAAGGCTACAATGTTAGACATTCACAGTACCATTATAAGTAGTACTAAAGTTCTTTTCTTGGAACAATGCGGCGGTAACGCCACATCAATTCAAAACGTCTCTACACTCGATGATTACAATAGAATAATAAGATGTCTATCCGTTTGTCGCATAAAATTATCACTTTGCGAAAAATCTAGAATCAGCCACTTACTTTTTCAATTGAATGTAGTACTTGATGGCGGTGACTGATTAAAATCTTGTTGATAGTTTCCATGTGTCATTTATTACATAGTTACTTCAATATATTTAAAATTTTCTAATTTTATCCTAAAGTACAATGGTTTCTTTTGTAAATAATATTGATGTGTTTAGTATCTATCTACCTAACTGTAACAGTTATTTCGAAAGTGAGTTAAGTATTTGTTCGCATAAAGACCGATGTTTTTCTTAAATGTTGTAATAAATCTTAAATAGATATTATTTAGAATAATTATGGGCTTAGTATAAGAAACCAATATGAATGAAGAGCTGTTTGGTTTTATTTAACAATTCATAGTAAATTAGGAGTGGAAAACTTTAAGTTCGAAATAAAAGGAAGTTAAAACCATCGATGCCATGTATTAAAAAAATATTGGAATGAAGTCATACTTAATTATGAACAAGCTTTTTCTCTGGTTGGGTTTTACAAAAAAAAATGTTTTGTCTGTCGTTGGCATTATCTTTGTATGTATCTACTGTTAAGTTAGCTTCATTACGTTAATGTCCATATATCATTAATCTGTGGTTAATGTTTTTAGGCTCTTGCCTAAAAACTTTGATTACGATTTTACAATAGTTATGATAGATTTAAATTCAGACTATCATATGATTAAATATTCTAATCTAAAGGTAACTGGAGTTTCGTGTGGAGACCACGTCTAACCAGTTTTCGATGGCGTAGGTACTTTATTTAACAACACATTTTTACAATATACTTACTACGAAAAAGCAACTATTTAGGGCGGTTATAACAGTAGAATTTCTTTCTACAAGCTTTTTATTCTTTTTTTTAATATGTTTCGTGCTTTAACTTTTAAATTACCTATAGGTACTCAGAGGTAAGTACATTTACACACAGATCCTCACCTCAGATCCTCCAGACCTCAGATCATAGTGAGCTCCAGACCTTCCTTATCCTATTCATACCTACTTACTTATAATTAGTTATGTATAAAAAGTACTCTGAGATAGGAACTCGGTCTCCCTAGACAAGATTCTTTTCTAAATGAAAATGAATATATGGATTTAGACATTTGGGCCCGAAAGTTTATCGAGAGCTGATGTCAAATGCCATACAGTTTTCACTAGCGATTGCAATATATTAACTAAAGGCATCATGTCTAGGGAAGGCAGGTTAATTGTGCAACATGTTAGGGAACACCTAATCCGACATTTCATTCTCTGACCGCGCGCATTTTGAAAGATTAGCGCTTAGCTACTACGAATTTTGATTAACTTAGGATACTAATATTTATCTGTATTTTTGTGTCAGCTAAAACTATTATAAAAGTATTTAAAATAAAAAAAACCTGAAAATTTGGGGACTAAACTGCGACCTTTTACAGAACTTGTGACTGCTTTAACCATCTGAGCTACCGAGGACTTGGGATGACCCTGCATGTGAATATTTCCTCTACTCCATCTGTATAATTGCGTTAGAATATGCTAACATATACTTCAACGCGAATTCTTTTCTAGTTTAAATACTTTTCTAATATTTTCAAAATTTTTTTATAATGTAAAAATAAAATAATGAATAAAAAAACTATTTCAGTTTATTTTTTTATACACTCACACCTATTTTCTAGTCCAAAGTAATTAAGAGCTTGTGTTATAGATACTAGATAACGAAAAAATAATGATAATAATATGTATTAGAATAAATATTAGAAATATACTAAATAAACATATAAACATAACTATAAACAATAACATCCATAACTCGTGAACAAATGCTCGTACTCATCATACAAACATTTGCTCCTACCGGGTTCAAACCCGGGACCCCTGACCGAGTAGCCTGTATAGCAAGGGGCACAGACCACTCGGCTAGCCGGTCGTAGAATTATTTATAATGGAAATATAATTAATCAAATGGAGTATTCTATAGTTTTAAATACGTAACTACATGTTATGATGTGGTGTATTATTATTATGGTTGTACAGTCAACAAGCAATTTATTATGAATTTATGATCATTGATCATACAAGTTTTCAAAACTAACAAAAGTTGCTTCTAGTTAAATAACATTATCATAATGATTCTAATGTTTGTAAATGATTATAATATTATTTAGAGTAGGTACTTACTTATTACACTCTGTTTTCTTGATGTTACTATTAATCATTTTAATTTATCTTCATTTCCATTGTGTTGTGTATTGTTTTTTTTGTGGGTTTCTTGGTAGGCTACCAGAAGGTAGACCAAATATAAATTAGTAGGTAAGTACCTAAGTATAGTACAATATCTAACAAAGTTTTTATGAATTAATTTTATTAATTTTTGCAGTATCATTATATTCAGAACATGAAGTGAATTTCCTTCTCCACAATGCTTGCAATTTAAGTAGGTTTATTTTGTAAACACACTCATATGTCATGTCACATTTCGTAAGCCAAACTCACCAAAAGTAGTAGTTTTCCAATCACAAAATTGCACCCACTTATATTTGTTGATAGAGCACAATTTCATTCGTACTCCATTGTGTATTGTTACGGTTTTTAAAAATACTTTAGACGCGATGTTTACGTGTAGCCTATCATGTTTTAAACGGTTTGCAGCGTGGAGTAGCCGCTGTGAAGTTTTCACGAGTACTGCCGAGAGATGAGCCAGGGCATGACGGTCCCTCGCGGCGGCACGCGACTATCGCCTGCTGCGCCTCCGCCCGCCGGCCGCCGCTGCCGAGCCGTGGAAACGACGACCCGCCAACCGCATTTCAATTTAGTTCATTGTAAGTACGTATTAAAACAGGTTGTTACTCCAGCGGACTTCTAGCTACGGCGACTGCATTCTACCAGCACCGGGGTAAACAAACAGTAACAAGGCGAGACTACGTCCCAAACGGCTTACTACTTACACTTTATTAGGCTGCACTGCACCTAACCGTTCCGCGTCATTTGTCCTAGATTTCATTGTGTTCATTGGTAGGAACATAGTAAGATAAAACAGTGAGTTGATTTGTTTATTTTTAAATGATATTGATTTATCTACAGTTCCACACCCGTTCTACATAAACTGCGAGATATAAAAAATACACAAGTTTTTAAGATTTATAAATAGTTCGTAGGTATTACAAATATTAGAATCTATAGATTGGTTTTGTTTATCTATCTAAATTAAAATCAATATGTTTGTCCGCTATGCACTAAGAAACCAAAGATCAGATTGTGATATAACTTTGGTAGGGTGTTATATTGACGCCCGCGAAAATTCCTGGTTTATGAAAACTTTTTTTATATTTATTCAACAACCTAACAGTTTTTGTCTTGGGCATTGCAAAGCTTGTTTAAATAAATAAAAATCAATATTTCTACTCCTAAGCCAAAGATCAGATTGTGATAAAACTTTGGTTGAACGTTTTGGGGACGCCTGCAAAGATTGCTGGATTACAAAAACTTTTTTCTCTTTAAGGGCATTGCTAAGTTTGCCGGGTGCAGCTATTAAAATATAAGTGATCTAGAATCTGGTAACAATTAGTGTTTGTGTTCTCATAAATCCCAATGTAGGAATACCTGCAGGTCGTTGTGGTGTTTATCTCTGTAATTTTGAATGGCCCAGTTGGCCCAATGGCCTCCTACGGAGAAGCACCTCCAACTTACCACTTCACAGAAGGCACGTTGTATAGTACCGTGTTTGTTCTTGTAGAAGAAAGCTCATTGTGTTGGTGTATTTTGCCAGGCGGTCAAAATAACACTTCCTCTTGGAAAAGAATTTAACATTTTTTTACTAAATCCTCGTAAATTACTTTTTGTAAAGATTGATGACACCTTGATTTTCACAAAACGTAAGTGGTTCTTCCAGTGTGTATGTACCTACTTATATTGTATCTACCACGGTTACACTATTATTACTTACCATCAGGCCGGCGGCATTAGAGTACCCACCTACAGTGGCCACTTATATCAGGAGTCGAAATCGGGACATTTGTTAGGTGTTTAGTGCTAATGCCATCAACCGTCTCCATAAATCTGTGTCTACCTTAATTTTGTAGACTCTTGGAATATTTTTAGAAAAAGAAGATACTTCAGATTATTAGCTGGGTGCATGCATTTATCATTACGCACGTGTCTGATCCCAGCGAAACATAATATTTAGGGTTAGTAGGATCAAACCAAAAAATAATGCCGACTGTTTTAGCAACATGACCCCAATCAAGGGTGGCGCGCGCGCAGGTTTATTACCCCACTGGCCTTCACAGCTGCTATTTTACTCTCGCGATGTTTGTGGGACGACGACATAAATACTACGTAGATTGCACACGAGATACGACATAAATACGCCTGTTGCTATTGCTATTTAGAAGTCTTTTAGCCATGATTTTAATTCAACCATAAATTCAGGAGGCTCTTGGTGGCATACGAGGAGCTCGGTGGCGTATTGGTTTAAGCGCTCTGGTTTCGATACGAAAAACAAAGCCACTTTCGCCATGGTCGATCCTGGGATGGGTCAATCAAAGTTTGTTATCTCGAGCTCCTCCGTGCTTCGGAAGGTCCCGGTTGTTTTTGCAAACGCTTTAACCCACCAACCCGCATTAAGCCAGCGTGGCGGTGTTATGGCCTAAACTCCTCAATTGTGTTTCTCCCATGTAGACCTGTGCCCAGCAGTGGGACGTATACTATAGGTTGGTGATGATGATGACTTATCAAAATGCGTATGGTAAATTTTAAACGACATTCGTTGTCCAAAGTCCGAAACAAATAAATCCTCACATGACAACTTGTTGACGCCCCATGATCTTCAGTCTTTTGGCTAAGTACCTTTTGCTATAGTGGTTCATGGTGATATTTTTTATGACCAAGCGGAGTCGAATAGTTTGTCTGATATTTTAATTAACCTTCAGACAAATCTAAAATCCTTATTTTAAAATGACGCAATGACATGGCAGAGGTTAATCTGTGACTCGCTTATCAGGCACAATATATTATCTATTGTGTTAATTGTGTATTTAAGCCTCCGAGTAAAGATGTTCAAAAAGTTTATGAAGCCACTTTTTATTTATTCTTACATATTTAAAAAAATGTTAAAATAAATAATATTAAAACTTTCAATTTTATTCTTTGAATAATTTAGAGGAAAATCAAACAATTGTATACGCGTAACCCAAAAAAGCTGATAAATAAAAAAAAGCAGCCAGATCTTGTGGAACAGGAAGTCTACGTACCAAAGACTGGTCGCGTTATGTTTGTAGCTAAAAGACCGTGATGGCGTGAGCATAACCCCTGAGTCTGAGTTTGGGAAAAAATATCAATCTGTTCAGATCGACTCGCAAACAATTAACTTTGCCCCATTTTTACAAGATAAATTAAGAGAGGAAACAGGTTTCTGCTTCTAACAGCTAACGGAGCTAGTGCTAGTGCATGATTAGCTTTTTTATTGTTTCTTATGAACGATCTGCATTTTGCAATGTCTCTAAACATTCGATGTGTTCCTGGAGTCCAAGGTCCCAATGGACCCCAAACGGTTCAAATACGTAGTCCCCAGTTAGGCCAGCATATTTTCGCCATTTGAACGATTCAGCATTCAACAGAAGCAGTAGGCGATCGTGATGGCAAATCAGTGCTTGAAAATTAGGACATGTCAGAGATATCGACGTTGACACATCAGTCACAACGTCAGACCACTTTCCATCGTCGCGAGCTAAGCCATTAGGCTCCAGAGCAGCAGGCGTCAGCAGATACTTTGAAAACCGACCATTTGCCTCTCTGGCACAAGAGAGGAGGCCTTGGCGAACAAGATCCTCGACCATTGTACCTATTACAACGGCAACGGCGGAGGACATCGCAGACGGCTCTTACATGCAAGCAGGTTGACAATACGAAATGCAGTGCGGTCAAGGAATGTAGCTAAATTAGTCCCAGCCTCTAACCAAAGACCAGATTCTCACTGTCACACAGCCAAGAGACGTAGAACTCCAACACCGATTTGCTGATAAATAAGTAGTCAAAAAATAACGGTTTATCCTCAGATCATAGAAATGTATCTGTCGCAGCCATCTGGTTAAATTATGCATTTAATTTGTAAGTAAATGGCCGCAGCTGAGAAAACTTCTTTAAAATGTTGGCTTATCACCCACTCATCTGAATAAATTTTAAGAAATATTGAAAATACCTACCACAATTTCCCTATTCATCCGAAAATCAGAACGTATCATCCACGTGCATGATAAACAAAATATTGTAAGGTTAACCAATAAAAATAAAACTATTTAATTCTTCAACAGCGTCTTCTGATAATGAAAATCGGTGACCGCGTAAAAATTAACTTCTCGATTTTTGAAAACCATCACACACATGTATGCTACTTTCCCGGTCGAGACTTTACGCAGGATTACCCATTATATTTAGGTTTATCTTTTCAAAAAATAGGTAGTTTGTTAATCTGTCTATTTGAATTGCTAATTAATGTGCCTATTCGGATAGTTTTATTTTAAACCTAGGCTGAACACCATTTTTTTACCTGGGAGTCTTTTGTCTAAGTTTTTTTTATGAATTCTGATAATACCCATAACTGTCATACCCTGTTATATAGCTGAAGAATCGCAAAAAAAAAAAATTAAAGCACATCTGCAACATAACGAAAAAACAACAACAAAAAGAAAAAAAAATATTTTTACGAATTAATTTTTTTTTAACTATCTATCTACAACTTATCTACACACAATCGTTGTAAAAAAATATATATTAGAGGCACAAATTACAAAATAAATCTATGTCCATAGATAAAATAAAAGTAGTTAATTAGGTACTAGTTAAAAAAAAACTAGTACCTACCTATTTAATAAATCTTGAAAATGGGTAAGTTCGGGGTATGGTGTGATGGTGTTTCAAATCAGTAAGAATTGACCAGTAAGATTTGAACAACTGACCTGGATCTAGGTCTCAGATCATAGAAAGGAGATATGTTAAGGGGGCGTGGCGCGTAGGTTCCCGACATGCCCAAACCGAAATATCGGTCTCTGACCGCGCTCACGCAAGGATCTCCTGTATTTCCCGAAATGTCGAGTTGTAGTGTCGAGATAAGGGTAAAACGAATAACAACATGAAAGATACAGACACGTACCACATGTAATTATGACAATTTCATTAAATATTGGCTTTTAAACAAGAAAAACGAAATATTTAACCGGTACCACGATACTACGCAGTGTAACCATATGCATATGCTTATTTTTATATATCATCCCCTTAAGGTGTAATATTTTGGAGAAATTGTGCAAATGTACAGTTGACATTTACCTTTATATTACAAAAAGCAAATAACCCTGTATTTTAAAAAAATACGAGTTATTAAATGTGAAGACCGGCTGGCCGAGTGGTCTGTACCCCAGGCTACTCGGTCAAGAGGTCCCGGGTTCGAGTCCCGGTAGGAACAAATGTTTGTATGATGAGTACGAGCATTTGTTTACGAGTCATGGATGTTTATATGTTTATTTAGTATATTTCTTATATTTATATACATATTGTTATCATTATTTCTCCGTTATCTAGTATCCATAACACAAGCTCTTAATGATGCTTACTTTGGGCTAGATAATAGGTGTGAGTGTATAAATATTATTATTATTATTATAATATGCGAAATATACGGATAATATTAAATCCTAGGGTAATAAATAAAATTATGAAAAATAAATGTCGGAATTTAATTTCGATAGCCGGCAACCTTAGACCGTGAAGACTAGACCATTAAGACCCACACCCACTAGACATTTTGAAGAAGTTTTCTCAGCTGCGGCCATTTCCTTAGGAACGGCGTAAGTTAAAACAACGTGGTGAGGATTAGTCGTGATTGGTTGAAACAGGGTTAAATTTTAGAGTGGAAATAGACTTTTTAATTACTTACTGGAGTTTTTTTCTTTCTTTATCCAATTATGGACAAAGAGTCAAAATCTTTTTTTCCTCTATATTCATATTTTTGCATCTAATTTGCTTGGTTTCTACTGGTACTAACTATGCTTCTAATGCATTACGTTTTAGTTTTTTTTTTCTAGTAATGGACAGATAAGTTTATCATTGGAAATTTCAAAGTATCCAATAATAGACATTGCGATCGATTCTGAAAACACCAACTAAACATAACTAATCCTTGGTTGCTACATCATCATTCATCATTTTCATCAGCTTACAACAGTCCACTGCTGGACATAGGCCTGTGTCCAGCAGTGGACTGTTAATTACTGGCCTATGTCTAGAACGGGGTGTCCATTTTTGGTATTTTGATTGTTCATTACAATATCAAATTCAGGTGTTTCTATTTCTATATTATTTATTTCATTTATCTATTTAGGAATGATTTTAAATCTAGAATATGGTCACCAGCCTATATGTATGTATACGTCCCATTGCTGGCCACAGGCTTTCCAACATGGGAGAAACACATAAGGACTTTGCGCCATAACACCACCACGCTGGCCCAATGTCGGTTGGTGGGTTAAAGCGGTTGCAAGGCAAGAATAACCGGGACCAACGGCTCGAGATAACAAACTTTGATTGACCCATCCCAGGATCGACCATGGCGAAAGTTGCTTTGTTTCTCGTATCGAAACCAGAGCGCTCAAACCAATACGCCACCGAGCTCCTCCCGAATCTAGAATAAGAAAATTAAATATTGAACTCTTAAATAAAATAGCCATAATTTAAACAAAAAAACAAAATTCAACGGGTAATCGCAAAAATGAAGAAAATTGTTCATAAACTGTCCCTAATGGGGGTGTTACTATATATTTAGTAATGAGAAAAACACCGTAACACCGTAATACGGTGTAAACCGTACCGCATTTAGCGTCTTTCATTCTCTTCTAGGTGTGTGCCGGAATTTTAGAAAGAGGCCAATGTGTCCTCTCAGTCCATGAAAAGGGAGACCGATCAGATCCGGCTATCTACCGCCCAACAGCTATTATCTCACTTAAGTATTTGCAGGGTCAAGACCCTTATTTAGGATCGTTTCCAAGGAAAGGATCCTAAATAAACGGGCAATTGCGATACAATCTTCTAGGTACGTATATCTTATAAGATCATTAACTAATGGATGATAAACAATTATTTGATACATCTCTGGGTTGAATGAAACTATTGGCAAACAAGGTGAGTCCGTTGTTGTTAGCTTTGATATAAGCAACCTTTGACCCGATCAAAGACTTTGCCAATATCAAGCAAGGCTAACGACAATACAGCTGGCACAGGGCTCTTGTCTAAGCTACGCTTACGGTCTACCCGCTCAGCTATGCAACTAGACCATTGGTTTCTTGCAAAAATGGAGAATTCGTGTCCTAGCGATAAATGCGCTTCGCGGGTCATATCAGCGATGGCTGGTGTACAATAAAACTACGCCATACTCATTACTCTTTCTTCTTCATATCAATGATATGATTCTATTAGGAAACTTTATTTACGTTTTGCAGCCAGTAAGTATATTGCTTGGACTTGTGGGATGGCTTCGTTAACTACTTGCTCGATGTACTTGACAGATTGCAGCATCGTACTTCCGTATCCGTATATAGATATCCCCCAAGCACATAAAAAAAACGCAGTAGAATTTTTATAGGAAATATTCAAACTATGGAATTTACATTAAATTAACAGCAATTTTATGGAAATTGCCTTAAAATCGGACCAAAATAGCCGAACTTTAATAAAACCTACCGATATTTTAACAGTAACGCAGTACACTGGCATTAAACCCTCGCGAACTACACTGGGGCTCACGCCACCCTGGCAGACAACCAGAACGAGCTTGCCCTAGTCAAATGATGAATACGAAATATTAGACACTCTAGCTAGTGTTGCTGATAATAATATAATGGCGCCATCTCCTTTTTAAATGTGTATTTTTTATAGTAATTAACGCAGTAGATACGATTTTTCGACCAATGTTAGGGAAAAATAAAGAAAAATTGGTCTAACATCGTTAATTTAATGTAATTATATAGTAGGCGCTTTCTATAATACTATGTCAATTTTTTTATTTAAATACAATGTGCAAATACCCGCTCTCCATAAGATTTTTTAAAGTTATTACGAAAGAAGTATTAAAGACTACCATCGCATCGGGGACACGATCTATTTGTATGGAAGTTTTTCATCAACTATGAAGGAAACTAAATGATATTTATATAAAAACAAACAAATCAAACAAATTATTAAAATATCTTAGCCCTTTTACATCAAATGTTATTGAGGGTATTTTTTTACAACAATAATTATCGCCAGGACATGAAAGGAGTGTCTTACTAAAAAGATGATCGATCCGCTCGACTTTACTAAAATTCGATATGTTTTATCAATTATCATCAACGTCAATTGTACACATCTTTCTATTACTTACTGTTATTATATATTATCTTAAGTTATCTCTATAAATTTCAACCTGAAAAGATTATTGTAACAATAAAAATAATCCTAATTTTAATTTTAACATTATTATTAATCTTTGAAAAATTATTTACTAAAAATATCTAAACCTGAAAAAAATCACATCCTGATAAAAATACTCGTTTCGGATGTTGAAATAGAACATTTCGACATTGTAGGGTAGACGTTAGCTTAAAACGCAAATACAGATAGACTAGAAGAATTTCACAGGGTTATCCCAAGTCCTGGGTAGCTCGCGCTGGGTGGTCGCGGGTTCGATCCCCGCCTCAGGACGTGAATTTTTTCTAGTTTAGATATTTTTAGTAGATAACAAGTAAAGAAAGAAAACGATGAAAAAATATATGCTCCAGGCGGGACTCGAACTCGCGTCTCCTGATTTCCGGCCAGACGCGATTACCACTACGCCACCGGAGCACTACGTATAACCTGCTAATTTCTTCACCGCTTTCTATCTCATTGAAGTTAACATCCGAAAGAATACTTTTACAAGCATGCTATTTTAATCAAATTTTTTAATGTTTTTAATGCGTTTAAACGCCTTCTTTATTGAAACAATTACAAAAGAAAAGATTTAGTTGAAATCAAATCTTTATTGAATTTATTTTAATATAGGTAATAAAAAAGTATTTAAACCATGCGCGATGTAACAAATCCAACTTTTAATTTGGAACTTAGTTTAGTTCTGTATGCCCTCTATGTCTCTCCATGCCTTCCAATCCTGCTAGTGCAGACTACTCAAAGATAGAGCGTTACTTGCCAGGAATAGTTTATAAAATTTTTGATACTAAATGTCAACTAGGTAATAGTAAAACAAACATCAAAAATTTTTACAATCGGACCAATTTGCAGATTTTTTTTAAGGATTTCAGTAATCCACTTACAGAATACTTACTTTACCCTAGATGTAAAAAGCTATAGAGTAGTCTATTACAATATGTAAATAAATATTATTATGTGTTACTTTTACATTATTCGTGTGACTGTCTGACCGTAGCTATATTTTCTTAAATCAAATTATATATAAACTTCATAACAATAAAATTGGATTAACATTTATGTACACATACAACATACACAAAAATATATTATCTTTTTAATTTTAGTAATTAATAAATAAATTGATGTGATAAAATGGTCAATAACGTTTTCCACAGATCAGAAGTCGATATCCCAACCGGAAGTCTCGTCAGGAGGCAGCTTATCCTTGGGGTACTTCTCGAAGTTAGATAGGTCCCAATCATTGGCTACTGGCTGGACAAGAGGCGCCTTCAGCTTCCTCTCGCGTAACTTCTCCCATTCAAACCCGTTGAACCACCTTGAATAATATACAACATTTATAAACACGGGTAAATAGGGACAGATGCACAACATGTCACGAGCCCTACTGCTCTAACCACTAAGCTACCAAGGTCTTGGGAAAGCTCTATGAACTTGTAGACACTTCTTGTCTTTTTTACGTTATGATCTAACATCTACCTTTACAATGTCAAAATTATTACTACTGCGAATTATTATAGCCCATGTTTTAATTTATTGTCGTTTTGGTCAAGTTTATGCTCACGAATGTACGTGAACTACCAACGAACTGCAATGGATGTCAATTTTTTACTCAAATGGGTCCAATCTTGATTCCCTAAAGAATTTGAAAGCGGTTATACGAAGGGCTGAGTGATGTAGTGAGTTTACCCAGAAGATGCCTATTTAATCCAATCCTGCTTTAAAGTATTTCAGTTTATATGTGTCACCGCCATCTGGTTAAATTCGCCGCTTAATTTTATTCCTAGCCCGTTGATTAAACGCTGGCATCCAATTGAATGCCTAGCCCGATAGTTAATATGAATGAACTAGACTCACTTAGCTGAATGGCTCGTCTTGTACTGAAAAGTTATGGTTTGATTGGTAGGTTCAAGGTTATTTTGGTTTTTATGACCACTTATAACCAACATCGTTTTGGTTGTAAGTGGTCATAAAAATAACCTTGAACCTACCAATCACTCAAACAGTCACACAAAAGCTCATCGACCTCAAACGACCCG
The DNA here is from genome assembly GCA_947347705.1 of Nymphula nitidulata. Lineage (NCBI taxonomy): Eukaryota > Metazoa > Arthropoda > Insecta > Lepidoptera > Crambidae > Nymphula > Nymphula nitidulata. The sequence continues at coordinate 14,424,131 of OX374621.1, read as the reverse complement.
CTTAGGCGTCCAATTGAATAGCTAATTTAAACCCGATGGCTGACATGACGTTCAGCCATCTGGTTAAACGTTGCGCTCAATGACTTGGCTAGTCGTACTTCAGCCGTTTGATTGGATGCCGGCTTTCAAGCAACGGACTAGGCGTCCAGTTAAGCGACTGATTTAACCAGACGGCTGCGTCATTTGCACTAGGGAATACCGAAGCCAGCAGTGCGTTTATGGGGATCGAGAAATAAAAATAGAGGTTGACTATTTATTATTTAGACACCACACGAACACAAAAGGTATTCCAAATTCTTATCGTCAATGCCCAACCTGGCTATGCGGTTTTCCGAAGTACCGAATCCAGATTCCAGAGCCGTACGTAGCTCATAACAGCAGATTGATTGGTAATAATTGACTTACAATAATTTATGTCCTAGAAATATTAGGTACTCGTGGTGACTATTATAAGTGTGATTCCCCGAAATTGTAATGAAAAGATAATTGTCGATAAAGCAATGTTTTTGAATACATCACCTTATCAATCTTAATACTTTTTGCGATTGTTCTAAATTACTTATTAATAATCTATCTATATACTTACTCGTATCATAGAGTAAATATAAGGTAAGTAGCAAACCGTTATTTCATTTATTGACACTCCTTGAACTTAGCGGAATCGTCTGCAAAATGTCTGCGATTAAGCGTGTATTCTCCCGCGTCTCTACCACCTACCTACATGCATTGCTTTCAAAATTTCTATAGTTTACGACATCATTTTGTCATTTCTTACCGCCTATGAAGGCAATGTCGCTTTCGTTCATTGCATTAAACATCTATTGTCCATACAGTTGTGCGAAGGCGAACACGGATGCTATACAAAGCCATCAAAAGAGGACGGAAACAACAAAATACCACATGTAAAAAGTCATCTACATAATACTTACTTATGATTTTTGACGTCATTCATTCCATTCTTGAGATAGCCGAGCCGTTCGACAGGCACTGCTCGGCAGAGCTTACGGATAAGTTGCTGAGCTGTGGGCTTGAGACGTGGGTGGAAGTTGACCATGTCGATGCCTCGCAGGATCAGTGTGTAAGTCTTCATGTGGTCACCACCGGCCGCGCGGAAGGGCGGCTTGCCCACGATCAGCTCGTGCACGAATACGCCCAACGCCCAACAGTCTACGGCGCGGTCGTGGCCCTACATCAACATAAGTATAAGGCAAGAGTAGGAAACAAGCGCCTAACGGTAAAGCCATTACCGCAGCCTATTATAAACGCTGGTAGCAGCATTTACGCGTTGCATGTTAAAATCAAGAGAAAGCGTTATTTTGACAGCAGCATAGGAGATGAAGCCCACCTACTCCAAACATAACGCCTTCACAATGAGATCTGGCGGCCAGGCAACCTTACTCATAGCAGAAAAACAAAACTACAACAAGTAGTGTTATTTAGCTGCGATTTTCTGTAGGATTTATGCGTTATATTACCCCAGTTGGGCGTTGAAACTTAGAATAAAAAACCTCTTTAGAATCCAGCATTAATTATCATACCTTATTAAGAACAATTTCTGGTGCAACGTATTCCGGAGTGCCTGCAAATGTCCAAGTCTTGCTGTTTGGTGAAATATGCTTTGCAAATCCAAAGTCAACCTGAAACAAGAGTTTGAAGCTTTGAACTTTATTTAGTACTTGCCTTTTTATATTAGACAAACTTCGTCCTTCTTTAATCTTCTTTTTAAATTCATGTTTTATTATACCTTCATTGAAGAGTTTTTTTACACCTGGTGGTAAGTTGCTACCGTTGCCTATAGACATCTGCAATAACAAGGGAAAAATCACTTGGTATTGCAGGTGTGTTGTTATCCTTGCCTAAGATGAAATGCCTTCATTGCGCAGTAATTACACTGGCTACTGGCGTGCAGTAAAAAGTTTGATAAGGATAAGTAGACAAATCAGAACTTTTCATATACTAAACCGTTTTTAACTGTTTTTTTTCAAGCGGTAAGGTATTTTTTTTTGATTATACTATAGATACCTTAGTAATAATTAAAATTTAAAAATCTAATGCACGAAAAATTTGAGTTACTTTCCCTTTGGGAACTTCAATATGAATATTTATTTGCCTACTTATCAAGCTATTTTAAAATTTATATTCAAGAAATAATAATACAGATGATGAATTGATGGCGCGCCGATAGCAAAGGGAATCACCCGCACTTATCATTATTTTTATTACTTCTTTTATTTTGAGTAGTTATCTGCTAAATAAAAATATTTTGGTATTAGTTAAGGCACGCGCTGCTCCTCTCTATTTTTAGATGGTTAAATTCTTAATACTTATCAACCAACGTACCTATGTAGATAATTTTGTATCTATGATTGTTACTATTATTAATAAAATAACATTTTCTTGGCAGGTGTCAAGAACATTTTTGTGGGGTCGCCTCACTAATCACTACAATATTTACTTTCCTAAATGACACATAATATGTATTTACTCATATTTTGAAAAAATAGTTTGGTACTCGTTTCTGTCAATAATTCTATAACACGATGTATCTTTATTATTTATAATAGAAACGAAAAAATGAGTATACTTAATTAAGTACATATATTATCTGTCTGAGGCAACGTTGCCTCTGTACATTTCCTGGAAAGAAAGTTTCCTGGTAAACGATATTAGGTATTCAATAGGAAATAAATTTAAAAAGTATATATAACTAATATTCAAAATCGTGTCGAATACTTTTTTTGTAATCTTCACTGAAGATTTTTTGTGACGGAGGCGCTAAGACCACCGAAAGGGTCTTTTCGTCAGTATCAAAGTAAAATCTTTAAATCTTGTTTCTGGTTCGAGACGTGTCTAGATAAAGATAAGAAGAAATATATGTCTGATTTTTAGATCCGTAAGATCTTACAGTGACTTATGGGATTACAAGGCAGTAAAGTTGTCTAGTCACGCAAAGAAAGTGTAAAATTACCAATTTAACATATCCGTGTTTGTCAAGCATAAGGTTCTCGGGCTTGAGATCGCGGTAGACCACGTTTTTAGAGTGCAAGTACTGGAAGGCCTCGACGACACAAGCAGACATGAATTTCGCTACGGGCTCGCTGAAGAAGCGCTGCTTTTGCAGGACAGTCCACAGGTCCCCGCCCAACACCGCCTCCATAAGGAAGTAGATGTATTTGTTGTCCTTGTATGTGCGGTACAACCTGAAAAATATTTATTTGATATTTATTTTAAAATAATGTTTTAAATGATTCCTGGAAGTTTTTCTTAGAAATCCTCACAAATATTGATTTTTTTCAAATACGCATTTTTAATACAGATTTTACCAATTTTTCTTCCTAGGTACCTAGTAGGTAGCTTAGGCCTGTATGTATGTATGTATCTACGGTCGTCTGGGTAGGTACAGTCAGCAACAGAAGACGATAAACATTTTAGTAACGTGTCATAATACTACGCCATTCACAGTGTTCATACAAATCGTGAAGAGTATCTCAATATATTATTTTATAAAGGTACTAAAGTGTTAATCGACTTCTGTTGCTGACACCACCTTTTCTCTTTCAGTCGTAAAATAGTTCGCTGTATTTTGGATTGAAGGAAAAGGCAGCCAGTGCGACCGAAACTAGAGTCGAAGAAGTCATCTTCCGTAGGTACTCCAATTGGAGCGTTTTTTTGAATAGAAAAATGTTTAACTTGTGACGAAGTGCAAGAAAAAATACTAAAAACAAACTCAAAGAGACAACTCACGATGAACATCTGATAAACCTAACTAATGATGATGCACCAACCAATGAAAATGGCTTAAAGTCTGGGTTCCCAGAGGCACTAAATAGGTCTCAACAACTTCGAACATGTACCAGAGATAAAGAAAACCATAGACCTGACCTATGCAGCAAAATCATTGAGCTTGACCTCAGATTGTTTGAAACCCTAAAGTCCAGTGCAATCAATTAACGAAATAGAGTCAGAGAGCACACAACCTCGTAATGTAAAAAAAACACGAGGTAAGTAATAATAAGAGGAAGGCGTAGGGGAGTAGGCGTTATAAACGCACAAAATCAAACTTAAATGTGAAAAAATAGGAACATAGATCTAATTTGGAAACTCCAGTGAACAAACAAACAGAACAGATAAACAAACTGAATGCACAAAATGACTCAATGATTCTTATTGTAAAAATCATCAGTAAACTTCCATAGGGCTCTCTATACGGATTTTTGTTTAGGATATAAATGGTTTGTTACCAATCAGAGTAAGAGCTCCTGCTCAAAGCGAATAGAATAGATATAGATATAGGAAGAAGTAGCAGGAGAGAAAGAAGGAGAAGGAGAGTGAGGGTCAGAGTGAGAGCTGGAAAAGAGGGAGAGGGGAAAGGAAATGGAAAGGGAAAGGGAGAAGAAGATGGAGAAGGAGAAAAAGAATGAGAGGGAAAGGGATAAGGAGAGGGAGTTTGAAAGGAAGAGGTAGGGGGAGAAGGAGAGGGAGTTGTAGAGTAAGAGGGAGAGGGACAAGATCAATGAGAAGGACGAGGAGAAGGACAAGGCAAGGACAAGGACAAGGACAAGAACAAGGACAAGGAGCAGGAGAAGGAGCAGGAGAAAGAGAAGGAGAAGGAGGGGAGTCGTATATAAGTGTGTGCGAGAGAGCGAAAGAGTGAGAGGATGAGAATGAGAGTTAAATCGAAGACCCTTGCTACACAGGCTACTCGGTCGGGGGTTCCGGGTTCGAATCCTGGTGGGAGCATTTGTTCACGAGTCATGGATGTTTCTATGTTTATTTACTATATTTATTTAATAATAATATAACATTTAGCATTTAGTATTTTAAATATCAAGCGAAAAACTATTTTGCATTTTGTATTATTCATTTTATAAAGCATTTTGCACATCTCTGGTGGTTTCCTAATTTAACCGTGGTAGAAATGTTATTATATTATGCAAACTTACTTGCACAGGAATGGACTGTCACAGATCATCATGATGTGCTTCTCATTGTACGCGTGTTCCTGCTGCTGCTGTTGTACCATGTCTACCTTCTTGAGGCATTTGAGAGCGAAGGTGATGGTCTTGTCGGGTTTGTAATGCACTAGCTCAACCCGCCCAAACCCTCCCACGCCCAAAGTACCGATTATCTCCAAGTCTTTCAGTTGCACATACTCAAATTCTTAAAAGGAAAACGATTTTCATGAATTACACTGCTTATGTAGTCTATGCTACTTATCGTAGGTAATATATTTTGAATTGGTATAGTTATGTTTGCAGTCATTCATTGGTGAGCGACATGTTTACCAAGAATAATCTTTCTCGTAACTAAGTTTCTCTCAAGCGGAGGCAGATTTTATTTTGTGAGTTTGCCTATTTATGGTTCTTAATATAAAATAATTATGTATTTATGACATACTTACCACTTTTGACTTGTGATTTGTTAGGGCCTATCGGAAGTGGCACATCATGAACTACATTTATTAACTTGTCCAATTTTCCCAAAAATTCAGTGAATGGTCTGAAAACAAAGAATATCCATTGACTAACAAACTTAAACAATTATTTACTTCAAAATTATAATAATCTAGAATTATAGTAAAGTAAGTTTGTTTTTAGGATCCACAATTTTATTTTGAATGTTTGATAAACCATCGTAATTTTGAATAACGATGATCAATTTTTCGAATAAATAATTTAGTTTCAAAAAAAGATCCTGCAACAAATGTTACGTGTCTAAAATTCAATATTGTTTATAGAAAAGAAGTTTTCGAAATAAACTCGCTTAAAGAAGTTACCAGTTTAGTACACCACCTACTATTGTTATATTAGTTATCAAGTTGAACCACATTCCCCTCATCCCGGTTTTTCGTATTATACATAAAACAGAATTAGATTTTTTACCCTCGTTCCAAGGTGAGACATTCGACACCAGGCGGCAGCGCACTGACGGTTGCTAACCGTCGGTCTTCGTGCAGCAGCGCTTGCTCACCAAAGTACTTGCCTCTGCGACAAACCACATTATTGATCAAAACCGGTTTGAACAACATATCAAGAAACTCCCAAAACTGGCATCAGCATTCGAAGACATTGGGCAGTTACCATACCATTCCACCCCGCGACTTTCCAATAACTAGGTAGAGGAGAGTAAAGGTAACCCAAGCTACTACTGCAATATCCTCGGAGAAGAGTCCACGCCGTGAGTGACGTAGGTACCCACTCTGCAACAATATTTCTTGCAACGTACGCTCTCAAATCGTCACCTCCTGTCACATCGCGTGCTACGGTAGATTTTTTTGGTTAACTGTTGGTATTTCTGTTTTTTGGGGTCCGTGCTTCACTTTCTATTGTTTCTGGAACACCAACTTCAAAAAATATATTCTTAGGAGATAGGTACTACCTAGACGCTTAAATTTAATTATTTTTCCTTTTTAGTGTTTTGAAGTCGGTTTCATGTTTGTTTAATTTTTTTTTCACATTTTGAAGTGATTTTCTAAGGTCAAAGCAAGATGGGTTGACCGTCAGCACTATCGACATGTCTGTCTCTCAGTACTTGTTTGAAATACATAATATTGTTTCATATTATCGTATCGTACATACCACTAATAAAGTACTATCTAACTCCACGGAATTTTACCTTCCATCATCTGTTCATTCGAATAACCTGATAGAATACAACTACAAGTCTACACTTACGTATAATATTAAAAATAATTATCTTCCAACTCCTAACCATTAAGGAGTTGCACATTCCATCAACAGCTCATCAACATGATGTGATGACTAACAGAAGCAAATAGCTTTTGTAAAACAGTAAAACATGTCATACAAATTTGAGGGTTACCCTCGGTTTCTCTGGGATCCCATCATCAGATCCTAACCTTGTGACAATGGGACCACTTCAGAAATATACTCTATCGAATAAAAAATATTTAAAAAAATCGGTTCATAATTCAGTGAACATACATACAAAAAAAATACATACAGTGGAACATAGAACCTCCTTTTTTAAGTCGGTTAAAACATAATTAGCGAGTAAATTTCAGGGTGGACGGGGCTAACTGGTGCTCTGCTTTAGAACGAGTCCCGCTAAGATATAGCAGATATAGTTTCTTGAAGTTTTATTATGTAATGCTGGATTCAATACGGTGTTACTATGCTAGCGATATCCACTAAGACCAAATGATTTTGGTTTTATATTTCTTTTATTTTATATACTTACAAAAGTATGGCATTTTGGTACTTTAAACAAACCTGTTTAAGATGCCTACTCTGCGCTCGACGTCACCATCTCGCTTGGTCACCACTACGTTGCCACCGCGAATGATATAGAACTTATCCCCACGGTCGCCTTGCCGCACCACCACAGTGCCCGCCGAGAAGAATTCCTGCCACGCAGTATAGCTCATAAATAAGTATGTACATCGATATGTCACTTGTTGATTTTAATTCTTTGGACAGCTCCAATAACACACAGGAAGACGAACAGAGGAATATAAAAATTCCCCTTGATTTTGATAAGATAGAGCAACGCGCAATTGATCACGGCATGTGATGTTACAAGTTTTAGTCTTGGAGTAAAGACTATACTCCAAGACTATACTTGGAGTATAGTCTTTATTACTATACTCCAAGTATTTATTATACGCCAAATATTTTATGTCATCGCGCGATGGTCACATTTTCAAAATCAGAACGGTTCATTGACGTGTTCTGCCTTGAATTTTTACCGCAGGAACCTAAGAGAAAACTACAATTGCAGTATAATTAAGCTGCTAAATTCTTTTAATTGGAAGAAAAAACAATGAAATCCCTAGTCAACCTACTCTTTTCAAGAAGCCCGATATTTTGATGAGAGTTGTTTGGTCGATGCCGTGCAGCAGTGGCACAGAGGCCAGGAACCTAATGTTGTCCTCTTGCTCCTGCTGTCCGCTGCGTACCATAATCTTCTGAAACACCCGCCGCTCCAACATCCATACTTTTGCATCCGTGATACCTGTATAATATACACTCACGTGATAATTAACACGTTCTCAAGAATAAGCTGCAATAAAACCTAAAGATACAAACTTTCTAATATATTATTTTATTTCATATAGCAAGATTCCAAATCACGATATACTCTATTATAAAAATATAGGTATGATAAAATTACTGAGATATAAAATTTAATCTTGTACTTAAAACACTATTTAATACCTATCAGTCGTTATACTTGATAATAAAATACTAAACAGAGTTGGGCATAGCTGTATCATTTCGCTATCAAGTAGATAGGTACTTGCACTAAAACTTTACACAGCTAGTCCAACTAATTTACTATTTTTGTAATTGGTAGTTAAGTTAGTGTTATTTGTCAAAAATAACTCTATTCCGCGACATTCTCACTGTACTTGCTATTGCTCCATGCTTTTGTAGAAAAAATATCTAACGTGCCATTTACTGTTTTGGAAACCCTTGAACAGGGATCCAAATAAAAGCCAAATTGGTGCTTGAAGCGTCGGCCACTATAATACATTATCATCATGCGGACTGAGTCTATTCTTTTAGTTTATGAACCCTATAAATGGAAAAGCAACTTACATCGTATGGAAGCGAATCTTTTGGCTTTATACAAAATGGCCAGTTCACCAAAAGCTTCCCCTGCACCGAAGGTTTTGACGACTTGTCCAGTCTTGAGTACCTCGAACTGTCCGTAAGCGGATACATACAAGTGGCTACCGCTCTCCCCCTCGCGGATAATGAGGCTGCCGGCAGGGCACACTTGCGGACTCATAGCCTCCACCACAGCAGATAGCCGGTCATCATCCATTAGATTTTTCAAGAAATCATTGTTCATGATCGCTTTACTTATTTGTTCTGCAGAGCTAAAACAAAAGTTATTTAAAATCTAAAACGTAAATATTAAAAATCGAAAGATATCTTAAAATGGAAGAATACCTCAATCAAAATGTATTGTATTGCTAATTACCTTGAATCCTTTTCATATTTTTCATACCGAAGATCTTTTGTGTCTACCGGTAAAGGAGGGACTATAACAGGTCTTCTCTTTGGCTTAATTTCTCGTCTGTAATTAATTCCTACTAAATTTCCTATAGTTTGGCGAGCCCCGGTACTAACAGTACTAAGTTTAGGTTCATCAAGAATTTCGTTATCAGATATATCAGAATCCTTCGTACTGGACCTTCCACTTACTGTACTATGTTTTTTAGACTCTTCTGAATTTCTTTTCGACACATTTAAGAAATCTTTGTCTGGTGTTGGTATGGTTGGTTCATTATTAATAGTTTCGTTTGTGGTCCGCGGGAAGAATTGGTCAGATTGATTACTGTTATTGATCAGTACCTGTTAACAAAAATATCAAATTAAAGATTCGGTGGCCTTTATTCTACCCCTTATACATATTATCCACCTTAATTATATACCTTATGTACCTATTGAAAGATGAATAAAAATTAATTCAAGCTACGTATAGATCAAAGATACGATCGCAGATAGATCAAAGTATGCGTAACGGCCTGGCCACGACCGAGACACCGCCGCCGCCGCCGCCCGTTTCCGTGGCCAGGCCGTAAAGTCGTACCTACTCTACCGCTAAAAGTCCGAACCAATTTTAATTTTGTTAAACAGAATCATAGAATAGATAGTTTCTCCCTAAGCCCTACCCCTCTGCACTTCATCCACCTTCAACTTAGTTATAAAAATCCCGATCGATCGGGATCGAGTTTATCTCGAGCTCCTCCGTCCTTCGGAAGGCACGTTAAGCCGTTGGTCCCGGTTGTTAGGTACTGCAACCGCTTTAACCCACCAACCGCATTGGGCTAGCGTGGTGGTGTGATGGCCCAAACTCCTCATGTGTCTCACGTAGAAATACCTGTGCCTAGCAGTGGGACGTATATAGGCTGGTGATAATGATTTGATTTGCATTATGAACAGAAAAACAGACAAACAATGGGCCTAATTCTGGGAACATACTTTAATTTTAAATTTAAATACAGTATATCTCTTTCTCGCAATAAGTCATAGGAAAAAGATAGCAAGATTTTATTTAGAGCTGTCACTTAAATTTAGATAGATTTCAAAGAAACCATAGATAATTTTAGACGGCATGTACGGAGGTACACTGCATTTTATCACGTTCAATAAGGTCGAAAATTGAACGCACGTTTCTAAATGTTAAATTATATGACAGCCATCCTTTTCGTTTTCATTTTGAGAGAAAGAAATGCACTGAACTTAAATTTAGACTTAGCATGTGTTCTCCAGAATTAGGGCCAATATGAACATAAAAAGTAGTATAAACCTTCACAGCAGACAATCTTTTAAGTTACTTCTTCGTTACTTATCTATGTTTATCTATGTTATTATTTTAGTAACGTTCATTTTATAATCACAATAACATAGTTAAGTAACGTAAAAGTAAACATGGAAGCGTGATTTCTAAAGTTATTAAAGCATATGAGGAGTTTGGGCCATAACATAAGCCATAACACTACCACGCTTGCCCAATGCGGGTTGGTGGGTAGAAGCGGTGGCAGTAACAATCGGGTCCAAAGGCTTAACGTGCCTTCCGAAGCACGAAGAAGCTCAAGATTGTAAATTTTGATTGACCCATCCCAGGGTCGACCATATCGAAAGTTGCTTTATTTCATTTTTTAGCATTCGATACCAGAGCGCTCAAAGCAATACGGGAAATATTAAGTGGTGGTAAGGATTGTATAGCTACGATGGTGGAGAGTTTGATATCGTCGTCCAAAGCAGATGCAGAGGAAAAGTGGCAGTTAATGTCATTGAGGGAGTGTGCGTCACACAAAAGCGGCGTCACTTTTTACAGATTTGCTGAAACCTAATGAATTTAGAAATTTCCAAATATCTGCTGAAGATGAGCCAGAGACATCATCATGGATGTAACGTCGTTTAGCAGCCCTTACTATATAATTACAACGATTCCTGGATATCTTAAATAAATTCCAATTATCATCAAAGCGATTTTCCTTAAACTTGCGAAAGGCCCGATTACGTCGAGCCGTAGCTGCAGCATGTACAGATCTAAGTAGTAATCCACAGAGCGGGAGGGCGCTTAACGCGCATACTACGAACAGTCTGTACCTCTAGCACGAACACTTTTAAATTTCGAATCGCAATCGTATCGTTGACACGGGCTTAAAATTTCAAACAAAAGCCAGACAAAAGCTAGCGTAACTATTCGAAACGATGACAATTCGAAATTTAAAAATTATCGTGCTAGGGGTACAGGAGCGTAGGTATTTAAGATATAAAAGGTGAACAGGGAAACTTATTCATCTAAAGTCGAAGCACTATACAAAACCGACCACTCAATGCGAGATGCATCAAGAAGTAGCTTGTCGGAATCGATCTTCTTGAAATTGTGCATATGTACAAATTCTGGTTATCGGTTGAAGAGTTGTAGCAGTTTAGATACTGCTCTGGCCGCCTCCACCTAGCAGGCCCAGAAGGTGCTTATTCACGCCTCTTTTGAAGGAGCCCATGTTGACCATGTTATAGCGCATTTAAGCAACGTCGTGTGAATCGTGTTAAGTTCATGCTGACGTGACTGATACAATAATAAATATTAGCATTCAAATAGGTGACGAAAGTATTATTTATCTTTGCTGTGATTTGTAACCGCTTATCATCAAAAATAATTATCAATGTTTTAATTTTAACTGGATAAACATTTTTAGATATTCTCATTATTATATCCTAATAATCATTTTAGACACTATCAATTAAGCTTTATATTTTAGTAGTCTGCCGGCCGGCGTAGGCCCTCAAGAATGTAGAATGGTAAATATGTATGTAGTATGCAATACTCTTTTTGACGGAGACAAAAATACTCCGCCCGGCTGTCACTAGCTACTTGGATTATCCCGGCTAATACGCTCTTGAAGAGTCCTTCAAAGCGAAGGCCGGGGTATGCATGTTTGTCCGGGCGGATGTTTGCTGTCGCCGTCTGCGCTGCTTGGAGGACCCTTCTTACTCCGGCCAATAGCTGTCACCTCAGTTCTTGCATGGTCATGGAACGGATCTTAAATATCCAGCTAATCCGATACCTAGAAGATCACTCATTAATTAAAGAACTACAGTATGGGATTCGGCCGAAACGGTCAACGGATGATCTTCTAACGTATATGTAATGCATATTTGGGGTGAAGTTATTGACAAACATGGTGAGTCAGTGGCTGTTAGCCTTGATATTGCACAAAACCTTTGATCGGGTCTGGCGCAGGGCTCTTCTCTCTAAGCTGCATACGGTCTGCCCGCACAGCTCTGCAACTGGATCGCCGGCTTCACTTTCAGGTCACGTGACAACGAACGTCAATATCAGTTTTCAGTACATGCCGATACTTGCATAGAGTACCTACATTTTAATACAGGTACTTGTTGTAAGCATCAGACGCTGTTAAAAGGAAAACTATTGCAACCTATGTGTATCACAACAGGTGACGTTAAAGTGGTCACCTGATATGTACCAAGTTGGTCCATATATGGAGGTACCTATTGGCGTCAGTAATAATTATATGTTTAAAGAACTTTATTCCTCATAAAAACACATGGTTCACTTAAAATGAGACATACAATTATCATAAAAATATTGTTCAGTTGGCTTCTGGAGCACTGGGGCCTTACCACCATCTTTATAAAAGCGATTCATATTCGGCTCGGTTCAGTATTAGTTCCTAAACTGTATCGCTGTCATAGTCGTAAATAGCGTCGTAGTACGAATTAACGATTCTACTCAGTTTAGGTCCTAAACTAGATCGCGATAAAAGATGATGGCACGGGTGCTGGTTGTTTTGTTCATGTTACAGTTTGGTTGCACATTTTGGTTTATTTTAAGTTTCCTTTTGAATTCATTTTTGCTGTCACAACTTCTTTAGTCACTAGGCAAAGCATTAAACAGCTGTAGGTACAATCTGTGGCTGTACTCCCTCAAATAAAATCGTTTTTTTTAACACGCTTTTATTGGTTTCACTTGTATGTTTTTTACATAATTATTAGTTCTTACGCACGGAAGCTGCAACTTATTTGTGTCCCTCAGATTGTGTTTACATACTTTTTTGTGTAATTAAATAATTATAAGGGAAAAATTTAAAGGGTCTTCAAAAAATATTAGCGTCGTCATCAAAAATAATAATCGGTCTACAAATTGCTAATTTTTCGGTATTTTGATGGCCAATTATAATTTTTGATGATCAATTATATTATTAAGGTTGGTTTGGTTAGGTTTTTATGGTGATCAGTTAAAAACAAGCCTAATTATAATACCTATTTCGGGTTATAATACGTACCTACTTAATACATAGGTACCTACTGAAAGTTCTTTGGCATAAAAAACTGAGCGAGCAAGTTTTTTGTTCTATTATATGTTTTAAAAATAGTGTCCATTCACCAATAAATCGCTACATCCGATGGAACCACTGAGAAAAAAACTTTGCTCGCTCGTCCCTGGCGGTCTCTTCGACAGCCCTAAGGAACGCAGCCACTGCTCCCTCGGCGTCCATAAAACGTTTTCCTCGAAGTTTTACTTTTATTTCCGGGAATAAAAATCGCAAGGTGCGAGGTTGAAGCTATACGGCGGGCGACCCAGTAATTCTACGTCTGACGTCGCCAAATAGTCGATCGTTCTTCTGACGGTCTGCAACGAAGCGTTGTTGTGGAGTAAGAGGATCCTACTGCGAGGACATTTCTCCCGAACTTTTTCCAAGACAAGCAGAAAACAATTGTTAGTGCAGTACCACCTGCAGTAACTGGTTTATCAATATTCTAAAACAATGGTCGCGTAATGACCTGCCCTTCCGAAGAACGAGGCTTTTACCCGCGCTTCGTCATCTCTTCACTTTAGTTGGCAACTCCTCGCAAGGAAACACCCATTGAGCATTAGGTACCCCTAGTGTAAGTTTCAGTCGGAACGAAACGAAAACGATCATCGTCGTGTTCACCTCTCAAATCCATATACAAAAAGTGGTTTCCAATAAGTCACAGCAACAGTTTTCATTTAATTTCACAGTTTACACGACAAGAACGTTTTCGTTTAAATTCGATGGAAACTTACACTAAGGGCATGGACTGCCTTTTGGTTTTGGGATCATAACAGTACCTAAATCCATCTTTCGCCACCCTTAAGTACTTATGTGGAACACAGCATTAGAGCCACCTGTGTTAAATCTTTGGACCATTTGACGACACCAATCAACACGACGGAGTTGTTGGGCCTCGGTCAAATTAAGAGGTATCCACCGGGCACAAAGTTTTCTGACCGCTAACTGGTCATGGATGATTTTGTGCATTTGACTCATACCGAAGCTAAAGCTTGTCCAAATCTGCTGATAGGTCACTCATTAGAGTGACCATTAGAGTGACGATTGAGTGAGTGAGTGAGTCATTAGAGTGACTGGCATTAGCCAGTCTCTATTATACGCCGCACAATACCGATGTTATCTTCAGTCGTCGCCAAAGAGAATATAAAACGCTACGCTAGAAGAGACGGGACTTCAAGGAAAAAAAATGTCTATAGAACGTGTGCGCCAGACTCATACCAATATAATAAAAATTCAGCCAACAGTCTGGCAACAATAATGCCAACATAAGCAACAAAATAGGGATGTGCTTAGTAGGAATTAGAGATACAACTTTAAATTTTTATCGATAGTTATAGGTGTTTGAAATTAATAAACAATGGTACTTGAAAAACTTTTATTTAGTATAATATACAATATATCAAGCTTGACTACTATGACAACATGGTAGGTTGTTAGGTTGACGGTAGGCGTGTGAATCGTCCTGGATCGGCCATCAACACCGATTTGGATTTCGACTACACCAAAAATATGTCGCGATTTTGTTGTCGATTGGTACATACACCAAATCCTTCCCTTTCAATTGAACCCACTGTTTACATCTGCGAAAAAAAGTGGTTTATTTAATGGGCACGACATCGATAGGGAAATAAAATTGTACAGACAGCACTATTTTTTACTTAGGTCGGTAGGTAAATTTTACTTTTATGTACTGAATTTTGTACTAAAATCTCTATTTAAACAATAATAGCTTTAGAATAGAACTAATTAACAGTCATTGGTACTTACCTATCATCATTGAGAGGAAATTCAGACATAATATGTTCGTTTTACATTGGCCGCCGGCGTGTCTTTAAATTACTTACATATTTCTTAACTTATTCGTTTACTCATTTAGTTCACTTCACATCACACACAATCCTTTTTGGGTCAAGCTTATTTCTTGAGGCAAAACACTCGTTTTTAATAATAATTTACATTAATTTCTGATTTTAGAAAATTCTCCAACACAACTAAATGAAATGTCAAACGTTTTGAAAACAAGACAACAGCGACAGAGACAGATGACAGATATAAATCACCTGTTTATGAAGAGCGTCGACCACCATATTGATTGTATGGATAATGCCTTCTTTCGGATTGAGGCGGATTATACCGCCATTACTGAGCGTGCACGTTTCATACAATTTTTCTTTCTTACGAATTTGCGCTAGACTGGTCGTCGCCGCAGTAGAAGGCTGATCAAGTTAAATTCATGTTGACGTGACTCAGAAAATATTGAATTATATCGGTAAACAAATGACAAATTAATGTACCTAATACATACTCAATATTATTGGCAAAGTTCCATTCTGAAAATTTAAACTTATTTTTTTATTGTATTTTTTTACTAGTACCTAGATACCTAACCAGCTCTAAAAACTTTCAGTGACGCCGCCGTCGTTAAATTAGTAGGTACATATTATAGCCCGGGATAGTTTAAAAGGAAATATAGTGTTTTATGTCGTGGGATAAAACACTTTCCCAAAATTTGTTAACATCCCTATTCCTTTTAGTTTTTTTGGGAAGATGGTACTTAGACCTTATAGTTACAAATACCTAACCAAAACAATGTATAAGTAGGTACCTACTCTTGTAATTTCAATTAATTTCCTTGGTATTATCTAACTAATCTAAACTAATCCCAACTCTTAATTGTTTCTGTAACTGAATTTCCTTTTCTTGCTTGTATTTTATTTAGCTGAATTATTTGAAAAGAATTTCCAGAATTCTGGATATTTAGGTAGAATAGAATAGAATAATACTTTATTCAGCATCGTAGTATAAAAGGCTTAATTCTTATACAAAAAATATGTAATTAGAATAGGTGATTAAGCTGAAAAGGTATCCACTCAGCACTTGTCGCAGCTGCTACCAACCACGTCGCTGATTTTCAGTGGAACCTTTGTAGGATGTGAATGTGAGAGAGGTAGGTACCCATGGTTACATAAAAATAGAACATAAAGCAAAACAAAAAAAGCTCTAAAAGTAATCTAATCTGATAAAAATATAAACGGGGTGCATGACGAGGTGATAAATACAACTTACAATAGAGTTATAGAAATCAGCTTACCTATTTGAGATAATGATAAATTTATTATGCTAATACCTTTTGCTTGTTATGTAAAAAACTCACACCAAAAGCAGACGATTTATATCTAGGGCAGGTAAGTCTAATCTTATTTCGCGACGAGAGAAACTAAGTTTCTGGCGAGTTTTGATAATTCCAGAAAGTAGAGAAGCAAAATGCAGTGTTCGTCGATGTTCCATTTTCAACAGGTTGTTAGCTATAGTGTCACATCCGTTCTGTAGGGAACAGGGAAGCAGAAAAGTATCTACACATGCATTCTGTACACGCTGTATTATTGCCTTAGTGCTGGTTAAAAGACATTCACCAATGACAGTATCTGCGTATTTAAATTTAAGAAAATTAACGCATCGCTTAGCTTGATTCGTAATCGTAACTCGACACAGCGATGTAGGTACACGTACCTGGAATAAAACGTTCAGTTTATAAAAGCAGTTTTTAACAGTTGCAGCTACATGCTGTTCGAAACGTAGACTGTTGTCCACAAGAAAACCTAAATTACGCGTGACCGATCTTATCTTTTTTTATACACAGTCAGTACGGCAAATGACTAACACCACCTGATGTGAAGCGATAAGAAGAGTCCTTATGCGAAGACAGCTAGTGCAGCTTGAAACACACTGTTCTAGCCACTTCCACCTTGCCTTTTTTCATGCCTCTTTTGAAGGAACCCATGCTATAGGAAGGAGGAAATCGGTGTGATGGCAAAGAATTTCACGTTTTGGAAGTACGACAAAAAAACCGGTTACCAAACTTCTTGATGCGGGATGTTGAGGTGGAGACAGTGAATTAATGACTCCGAAGACCGGCACGTGTGCCCCTGAGTAGGAAGAGATAAGGAAAGTGGGATAAGGTCGGAAAGCTCTTTACAAATACAGACACTCTCCACGATAAAGCCGATAGAAGGCCCTAAGCGACGCAATGTCCCGATGAAATTGTCAAGACTCTAGGCTGACAAGGACAGCACGACGCTACAGTCTGTCCAGTGCATCGAGGAGGTACCTACTTGGCGGACCCATCCGAAAGGTGCGAGAAATATTCCACGCAAGACCGGACCTGAGTTTTCTAAAGTAGGTATAAGTGGTCAAGCGCCACAAACGGTTTCAATGTAATTCCTCTGATTCAGATCGCAGCATACCTTCATATCGAGCAAATTGATGGAACCCTGTGTCAAAAGAGTAATGAGCTGAAGAGACGAAAGGGGAAGTAACGGCTACATTTTAGCTAATAACGCGAACACCTGTGTTTTCTTAGCATTGATCTCGATAAGATTGTAAGATTCCCCATTCAGATGTAAGGTTCAACATCCTGTTGAGCTCAATGGTAACATTCATTCTCTATCTCGGTTACAACGCGCCCAGCCTCTGGGCGATCGTAATATCCGGCATGCACTGTACTTTCATCAGCCCGAGTACCAGACTAGATCAGTCTCTTTGGCAATTTCAAGGCTAACAGCCACTGACTCACCACGTTTCTCAATAGCTTTAACCCAGACACGCATGCAAAGAACTGAGGTGACAGCTGTTGGGTGGTAGTTAGCTGGATGTGACCGGTCACATTTTTTGAGGACCGGTTGTACATTGGCCTCCAAGATTCCGGCACATACCTAAAAGAGAGAGAAAGACGGTCTCGGTCGGTATCTATAATAATACAAGGAAGGATTATTTAATTAAAATTTTATCAATCTGTGTTTTTGAACTATTTAGGTAGTATTGACCACTCTGATAGGCGACTTGAATCTTGATTGGTTAATTACACTGTTGCTTCAGGTTTACAGCTAATGTATAGTTGCAAGTCATCCGTGTAAAGGTGATAATTGTGCAATTAATAATACATTGCCTTATTTCTGCTATGTACCTACAAGATTAAGAGAATAGGTAGGACCTAAGATTGATCCTTGAGGAACGCCATGAGATAATGGAGCGGAATCTGACAAAAAACTAGTCCCTAAATCATTGCATAACCCAACTCGCTGTGAGTGTCCTGCAGATAGCTTGAAAACCATTTTGTAGGATAATCATCAAATCCATAGAAGGAAGTAGGTATCTACCTATTTACAGAGTCAAATGCACGAGAAAAGTCAAACAAGACCAAAATAGTAGGTAACTTCACCTGTCTAGCGCAGTTAATATATCGTCTATTACGTCAAGTAAGATCGGTAACTAATATATATAGGTAAAATTTTATTGTTTTTGAGGTAGGTAGGTTTTTTTTTCTATACTATCCACTTTTTCTATAATTTTCGATATGAAAGGCGAAATGCTAGGTAGGTCCGAGACTTTTTTAAAATCGAGGTACTACCTACTGTTGATAATCCGCATTGATAAGAATTACCTACTCGTCTATACATATAAAGATGCTGCACCGGCCTGACAATGACCTCGTGCTTAGAAAGCATAAATCGCGCGTTGGCCACGACCTCGCCGGCCGGCTGACCTGCATCTTGATGCATACGCGGACCCGTTGGAGAACAAACTATTTTATTCATTGCTACAAGCTACTAGACGCCCGCTAGCCTTCCCTCACGGCCAACGCCTTAGGCCTGGCGCTTATCAGAAGAATCAGAACGTTACCTACAATACAATCCAATTGATTCTATGTCCGTACTACCTATTACATTCGATGCATTTTATCCTCGTGGCAGATGATCCTTCCGCTTATATACACGAATAGCCTCTAACCCGTGTGTATATGTGGCGTAGGATATTCACGAAATCACGGAAAATGACGATATGTCGAAAATACTGACCTACCTAGATATCCTTTGTAGCTACCTCCATTAAAAAAAAATTTCAAGACAACATTTCGTCGTCGCTTTTATTTTACGACACAGGAAAAAACTTTGAAGTCGCGAAAAAATTTTAGCTGTTTTTGTTCATTTTAGTGAAAATGAACAAAAACAGCTTATATTTTTTCGCGATGAAAACCTAGATGACGAGTTTGTATGGGACAGTTGATTTTTTATCTTGATTTCAAATTTATTTTTTAACAAGTCGTGTATAAGATCACCGGCACTGCCATCTGACTATGTTTTCGAAAGTGTTCCCCTTACAGCCGGAGTTTATGCTGCGAGCTGTACCTACCTCTTCCCTTACTTGAAACCCACAATAGAGAACCTATTGTGTTAATGTCTTGTGGCTAGCACTCCACAAAATAAAGAAAGTTCAAAATGATTTTGGCTTGACTTTTTTTATAAGTAGGTAGCTCTACTAATTGCTTTGTTATAGTTAAAAGTAGGCATCTACCTAATAATTATAATTAAATCATAGTTTAATCTTGTATCGTTTACTCACCGGGATTGATAGACGCGCCTTCGTTTTTCGGGCAGAGCGTGTGTTTTGTCCACTATTTAAACTGAATCCACCCTTGGAGGAAAAGCGAAATGGAGGACACAGCACCATGGTTTGTTCTGTTATAATTTACCGACAAGTAATGCACATTATGTTTCACAGTCGAATAGAGAGCAAGTAGACGCTTAGCAGCGTTCGCGCATCGAACTTAGACTGCGTGATTAGCACACTAGCTGTCGTTATCGCGTTCCTCAGATTATCTTACTAATGCGATTGTTTTAATTATTTCACACTAAAGAATGATTACTCTTTATTATCAAGGAACCTTGCAATCTTATCAACATTAATAATATTATCACCATCCCAATCAAAACTCGCTTTGTACAATTGGCAGCTGTTTGTTTTAGCATTTCCACCGTGATATATTCATTCGTATCGAATTGTTTGACGCGCTCGTGCTCATAGGTAGGTTAGACATATGAAAACTAAGCACACATTGTCATAACTATTCTAGATAAGGAAACTGTAGGATGTATGTTATAGGTAATTAAAAAAAGTTTTTTATACTATAATTTATTAATAACGTAAATGAGTACACAATGCCAAAGGCTTTAAATGATTCACTTCATTCAATATTTCTCATTTGAAAAAAAATATATATTTACAATAAAAGGAGAAAATCAGCTTCGCAATTCTTTATAATTGCCACACTAAAAAAGGAAAATTCTATTAATTATTTACTTTTATCACAAATCGTATGAGGGAGCTCGCTGTGCACCTGGCTCGACATATTTGTTCTATATAATTGCACATACCTACCTCATTAGGACCGACGTGCAACAATAAAATGTGCAATGAATCTATAAACTGTGCCGAACGGAAGACATTCATTATGTAACAAATCTATTGTTGGTTATTATTAAATTTCAAAAACATTTACTTTAACATTACACGTACAACATACATTTATACGGAAATTGAGCACGGTATAGTAATAGTATCCCAAATACTGGAGTCGCGCGGGCGCATGGCGCATATGCGCTGACACCGACTCGCGCCTGCGCGTAGCGCATACTCCTGCGGTTGTCGCGGACCATTACCACTACTGGAAGATACTAGTTTAAATTATTTATAGCAAATAGATCATTTAAAGTACATGGAGAAAAAATATACTTCGCAAATCCTATGGTCAGGTGCACGCACACTAAAAGGCCTGCCTTATCGACAAACAGTATGCGCTACGTCTATGTTCCCATTTCAATTTTAACAATTTCTTAATCAAACTCGTAGACGCGTTGTTTACTCTACAATAGCTACGAGAACACGCCGCGTCTAGGATTTTAGCATACTATCCATTTGGACACATAGGCCTAAACGTCATTAAACTTGCTAATATCTGAGTAATCTACTACACTAACTGAACAGCGTCGACGAGTGCAATTGACGAACAAGTGATACTTTTTAACTCTGGCTACATTAACAATATGAACCCGAGGGTAAAAAATTGTATGCACAACATGCGGCGTAGAGACCGCTGATAACACTATATACATTGGCGGCGCGGGCGCAGCGCTCTTCGCGTCTCACACGTAGGGCTCTAGGCTATGTAACAATGCCGATGCTTGTTAATAGAACAGTTAAATCTTTAATTGTGATAAGTATCTATAATAAAACAGAAAATATAGCCGCGAAACCGTTAATGTAATAGTATATGTGGCTTACGTTCGAATATTCAAACGTAACTTGAATTTTAAGTCCCACTTACTTTTTAAGGAGTGCTCAATTTGACTTTTGCCGATACTTAAAAACACATAAGGACGCCTTAAAGTTAAGAAGCGTTTCATTATTCGGCCATTATATGTTTTAAGATGTAACGTGAGTTGCAAGGAGAGGCGGCGAGGGCGCGCCCGCGCGTAACAGTAAGTATTCGTCGCTTCCGGGGCTGCTAGCAATCGTCCACATTCGCTAACAACACTACTGATATGATTTATTATGCATAACATCTTAACAACTCGTTATAGATCTAATGATTATAGAATCGAAGCCGTCGACCGTATAATTTGTGCACAGCAATGGTGAAACGAGAATAGTATGAAATTTTAATTTAACATCTCATAAAAACTGAGAAACAAACCGCGTTACAAAATACATATTATCCTTAATTTAATGATTAATATATTTATAATACATTGTTCTTGATGATTTCAAATCTTATCGTAGCACACTAACCATTTTGTCAGATATGTCATTTAAATTCAAATTTTTCTCCAAGTGAAAATTTGGCTTATTAGTTATCATATTCTCGCATAAAAATGACAAATTAATTAGTAGTTGTGACATTTGTAATTTGTTCCAATCATACGATGTACATAAATAAATGATGAAACAGTATAACAAAAATAATGCGAAAAGCAAGTGAGCATTGCGCGTTAGGGACTCGTAGAGATTATTTCTCCACAAACACGCAATATTTTCGAGAAACCTGATCCAAAACACGCCCTGTTCACTTGTCCTAGATACATCACATATATTATAAAAGTATAATTGAACATTATTTGTGACATTAGTTATCAGACAAAATATAAAAAAAAAACCTTATTAATAAATCATCAAATAGAATCACGTGTACTTTTTTATGTACTTGATACAAAACTTGCATTAAAAACTTAAACACACAATGCCTACAAATCTATAGGTTTATTAAAATTACGCATTCACTCATGAGTATTCAGCAGTAAAGCAAAAAATATTGTTCGAAGCTGCAACATGGCTGGCTACAGATACATCTAAATAAAGTAATAACTACAACTTACACAATAAAAGCCAGTGGCACTAATAGGTGAGTGAGACTGTTCAAAAATCAGCATCAGAAAAATATGACACGAAACTTCTTAACTTATAAAAGATATTCAAAGAGCATACATTAAAATCAAGATCAGATGAACGGAAAACTGTTCCGTAAATATCACATGAACCGTTTACGACAGAGCACCTTTAACTATATAGTTTGTGCGCAAATAAAGACTAGAACACCCGCAAGAGCGAAACATGATGTCATGGGATTGTTTGTTCGTTATGAGTGGTGTGAGTGGAGCCGGTGAACAACTTACCTTAGTTGTAAGTAATAATTAAAGCTATCATTGTAGACACCGCGCTCAAATGCTATTTCTTAATTTAGTGGCATCAAACAATATATTACATGTTATTTGATATGTTAGCGTTGGTGTAGCTATTAATAATATGCTGGTCAAAATGAATCAACAAATAAAAATAGAATCAATGATATACTTTTGTGCAATGCTAATATTAACAGTGTAATGGATATAGCAAATTATTCAAAAATAATTCAGATCTACAATCAATGTTGAATTAAAGTTACAACTATACTAGATGGCAAACAGATATGTTTACAGAGAAAAATCACTTACAACGCCTATGGTAAAATAACTTAAATATAATTATTCGAACCGAATTTTATTTATGCGGGCTCATTAGACTTTTTAAGTTTTTCTAATTGAAAGACTATGAAATCTATCGAGAAGTGGTTAGTGACATGCGATCGCTCCGGATACGTACGAATCGTTGGGTTTTGTGCTTTGGTATAAACGTTGAGCGAATCCACAGATGTTACAATAATTTACAATACTAATGCAAATGTTAGATCTAAGTTACGACGACGTCTAAAAGGGTTGGACCCGTACGCGTGTTCCATCATAAAACAAAATTTTATAAAAAGTAGTAAAATATAGCACTGTAAAATTAAGACTCCGTCCAGAGAACCGTCTTGAACGTAATAGTTACGAGGAGAAATCTCAATGATATGTAAGAACTCGATGGAGTCCCTTCTTCTCTTAATACTACATCTAAAGCGTTACGCTACATTTCAGTAAAATATTAAACATTACAAACTAGCGATTTCAATTTAATAATAGACAACTGAAAAGTAAACATTTGAGATATAGCATTGACGTGAAGCGAACTGTACACAGCAACTGTTAAAATAAATGATCTTGTCCAGTTAGTCCGATTGACCTGTCGCTCCACGGCGCTGCAAGCGGAACGTACAATTATAGTAACGCATCTTCAACTCTACACCGGGTACAAGAACAACACTACATCTATTTAAAATTACTCATTTCATATTTAGGTTAGAAGGTAACTTTTGAAAAAATATATTTGTAAAACAACAACCAAATAAATGGCACCGTATAAAAATCGCACCATATAAATTGTAATGATTAATAATATAAACATTTACAATGTGGAAGTGTACTAGTAAATAAAACCTATTGTCTCTCGCCTAAAGTCGATGGGCGAGTGCGTGGCGACGAAGTTACAACGACGTTACGACACGACTCACGTTACGACGTGAAGACGATTTTACGTTACGACGTGAAGACGATTTTACGTCGCGACGACCACGATACGACGACGTTAAGAACAGCGTGCTCAACACGCAATACACGACTGCCGGAAGTATAAACTAAAGTACCATTACAAACCAGTAAAACTTGTTAGGGACTCGGTATTTACATTTTTTTTATGATATGCAAGTGCAAAGCTCACTAAATATCGTTACATGAAACATTTCTATTGTCAATGACGAGTGTAACACCTACACTAGACAATACCGTACACTAACATGTAGATATCCACATTCACTCAATGTGTTTATATTAAAATAGCGATTCTTACAAATACCTAATAGAACAAAAGCACTTACTTTAGCTGCTCGCACTTGTATAGCATTAGTTAGGTACACAAATAATTTACAATACAGTTGAACTTAAACTATATCTGTTAGAAATTTTAATGACTTTGGTATTCATAAGTTGCGGCGATTGATCCGAACGCCGCTTCCGACTGTTAGTCCACTATGCTACCCAAGCTTACTTTTTACACAGTAAATGGCTAGCACTATTACTGTTACCTTAATTTATGATTTATATTTGTACGTTTACAAAGAGAGTCCATTGTCATGTTAGGTTAAAGGTGAAGGTAGTTTCGCATTCGAGGAAAATTGTGCCTTTGTTCCACTGGCTTAGTACGGCGCGAACCTGTTGTAGCCACTTCTGTAAACTGCAGTCTGAAACGCGAAAATTATCTTCGTTATTATCAACAATCTTTTCATGCCCTACGACGACTGGGCACATGATTTCCTACGCAGGAGAAACACATAAGAGAACCACCACGTGTTGGGTCTAAGAAGAAATATGTAATAAGCAATGTCGGCGTTAAAACTGTTTAAGATCTTAGTTGAAGAGGTCAAAAGCAAAATTTTCAACAATCCTTATAGAAATTTATCTTAATAACAATAACTTACCCCGTAGCCTGTGACTGGGCCGATACTGTGCCCGAGGTATGGGTCTGCGTATTCTCTGCCATATCTGTTAACAAAATGCCTGCATCAGCGATTTTAAAAAAAACAAACTCTTTGGAAATTTATCATCATCATTACCAGCCTATATACATCTACAATGCAGAGGAGCTCGAGATTACATATTTTGATTGACCCACTCAGAATCGACCACAGCGAAGTTGCTTGGTTGTCGTCGAAACCAGAGCGCTCAGGCCATTACCCCACCAAGCTCCTCCGAGCTTTATAGAAATTCATCATCATCAGCCTGTAAACGTCCCACTGCTGGGCACAGGCCCACAGAAATTAAAAGATAACAATTATTAACAAGATATACTTATGCCACAAAAGACCGAGATATTGATCTAGGTTTATGGTCTACAGCTTTTAAGCCAAACACTTCAGGGAAAAGGAAGACGTATCTGAGAACGTTTTATCTCTACTTGTATCATAGTACTCGTACTCACGTGGCTAAGGGAGCAAGTGCGGTGGGCGCTGGGGCCGCACTGACAGCGGCCGCGGCGGCTCGAGCGGCGGCCCCGTAATTGGCCGCCGCCGCCGCAGCCGCCGCGTGCTGCGCCGTCGTCAACGGGGATTTTAGTAACGGCGCCGCCGCCGCCGCTGCGGCAGCTGCCGCCTGCGACCAACGTGCAAACATCTCACTATCTGTCCCGACCTTTAAATTGATAATGTTAGCCTTAGACACAGGAATAAGTTCAAGTTTCTTACACACATAAAACTGTAAAAAATCATAATTGTAAACACACAAGTTTTTATGAAGACTGGCGCTTGTAATGGGTTAAGCCAATCTTCACATTAGGTTTAAGGGAGAATTTAAGTTCTCCAGCCCCTTTATTCACAACTGTCGGAAACGATTCGCATATGGAAGCTCTATATCTGTCACTTTTTATCGCGGTGCGTCAAAGAGACACAATGTGACTTTTCTAATCGCATTCGTGATCACAAATTATTGATATATCTGACAGTTGTCAATAGGTGGTAATTTTTCCACATCTTAGACTGAAAACCAATCAATTTTATAATCTAAAATAATACCATTAAGTAAATAATTCTGTTAATATCGCTTGTACCTCATTTTGGTTTTGGTCGACCTAGTGAAGAGTCAGAATATATGTCTTTTTGCAATGTATTGCTAATAATCATAACAGGATTTGGGACTTCGCTTCAAGCGGCTGCAATACTCTCGTACATATCTATGATTTATTTTACCGGATTGAACTTGATCAACGGGTAAATATTATCACGAATTTCTGTAAAACACTGTCTTGAATCACAGAATGTAGGTAGCGGATATCTTTCACGGTCAGTAGGGGAAGCAAGGTAGCTTATTTTTGCAATACGAATATTAAATCAATGTTTGTCATTGATTTAAACATTTTATATTGAGTGACCAATAATTTATTTTTTATGTACCAAGTTAAATCTTGTTAAAATTTATTTCCCAGTTATAGGTAGAATACCAAATTAATTTTTATTTAATGGATTAATGGATTTTGGTCGAATAAACTTTGAACAAAATGTGGTACACAATTTAATGCATCAATGTTCGGAATTAAACTTCCGCACGAACAGTGAGCCCACAATGGCACGATTTCGTGTAGTCGTTATTTATTAAGTGTACCTAGATGCGGGCCTGACGACCAATGAATTGACGACGCCTCAATTATTATGAATTGTAGTCACTTTAAAAATAGCTTACCGTGTTTGGAGTACTGTGATGGTACTCGCGATATGTAGTGATTTAGCAATACTCATTTTATACCTGCCCCTTTAACTGTGTAGCTAGACATGTAAGCTACATGATGCACAGTATATCGCATTGTAAATAAATTTCACAATATAGGTACGATAAAGAGCCGGTAGTCGATATATTTACAAATTAACATGCAGCGTTCCTGGCACACGCCTACGATGTCATATTTCCTGCAGCAAAATATCGGTGGTGATGCCGGCTAAAATTTTGATGCAGAAAATTATGGTTAAAATGTAATGATGGATGAGCATGCACTAAATAGAGAAACAAGAACGCAATAATGCTGAAAACGACACAAACTAAATTTAAATAAGGTGTCGAAATATACTGTTGCTAGTTCTACTTGGTGATTGTTAGTAAACTTCGAAAATTGCAATCAAAATTTGTGGGCTCAATGTTCTACTCGGAGCATGATGATTAGCATCTGATTGAGACAACTCACAGCTTGAGCAAACGCCTAAAACTAAGTCACCCACCACAATACCAACGAACAAGATAATAATAATAAAACAACAGTAAGCAAACTGCGCGGTCGCCAGTGCGCTCTCCGACCGTCTATCGTTATCACAAACACATGTGCACCCTGCATTACGGTGGATTACCAACCAATAGGACCATACGAATATAATAAGGAGCAAACAAAATCCCAGCACTCACTCCACGATGAAAAAATCGAATTTATAGGTACTAGCGTGGTACATGAATCAGGAAGCGATATAATATATTGATACAATCACATATCGCTCGTAATCGAGCTATAGAGGTGTGATGGTTACCTCGGCTGCGGGCTTGGCGGCCTGCAACAACATACGCACTGTCACCTCTATCGCAATCCTACCTTTTCACATTTGTGTCAAACAACATTACTTGAGACATTCAAAATACGGATAGTTTAAATTAAACGTTTCTCTGAATAAATTTAACTGAAAATGGTATTCTGTTTTTAAATGATATGATTGGTTGACCTTATAATAAATGATATTTCAACTTATTTTGTCCTAGGAATGTTTATAATTAATTATTTTAACTTTTCTTTATTCGTTAATAAGGCAGTAAACATTATCTCAGTTTTCTTAAACAAATAATAGTAAATAATGCATTTGAAATAATAATACATAATCGGTTCAATACCTGTAGTCTGTAGTTGGAGTCAGCCGTAGCAGCTGCAGCTAAGAAGGGGTCGTAATATACACTGGAAATAGAATAAATTACACATTATTGGCAAACCACATTTAATACTCAATATATTTTTTTAAAGATATATTATAAGTATTTGTGATTTAATATTGAAATTGCTGCTTTTTGTAAACAATATCCATATAATATAATGATTTTATGTTTCTACCTTTAAAAGCGTCTCCAATGCTCAACTCGTTTTATATCACTATGCAAATACTGTCTACAAGGAGCTTAAGTAACATTACAATGAAGGAAAGTCTAGATACAAAGTGAATATAGATACAATGTGCAAAATTTGTGTAAATAGATTTAGCTACCGTCTACTTAGTTATTGTTTGTGCATTAACATGAAAAGCGCTTTGTCGTGAGCTAAGGCAAAGTTAGGTTGAATGTTACGATTGTTAGTGACACATCAAACTATTATTGAAGTGCTCTCTAATACAAATTACAGTGTGCGTCAGTTAATAAAGATTAAAAATTAAAATTCATACCATGTGATTCATTCAGGGAGTGGATGGGGATGGATGATTGGGATTATTTGGAGCCGCAGGGATAGGAGTCGGAGCGTCTGTTATAATAACCAATCATTAGTTACTCTAGACCTAAACTTAAGGTTCAGAGGTGCCTTAAATGCCTAGGCCACTAGGTGGTAGACCCGTATGTAGGGTCGTCTGGGTAGGTACCACCGCCTTTCTTATTTCAGCCGTGAAAAAGTTCGCTGTGTTTCGGATTGAAGGGAAAGATAGCCAGTGTAATTACTGGGCATGGACGGCATTTCATCTTAGGCCCCAGGATGACAACGCACCTGCAATATCAAGTTAATATTTGTTGTTATTGCAGGTGGCTATAGGCGCCGGTAACCACTGACCAACAGGTGGGCCGTCAGCTTGTTTTTCATCTAATTGTATAAAAAAAGGCATGGCTTAATTCTCTCAAAAGTGACAAGATAGAGTAAGAAGGTTTAGAACTTTAACAAAATCTTAATAAATGACCTATCTGCTATTTAATATAATAAGCTGTATCTAAGTATTTTGAATTAAGTTTGCTTCAATTTTAAGATGCTATAGAACGATATAAGTAGAAAAAATTATATAGAGATTTTGTTTCTGTAAAGAGGTTTATTGGAAGTCGTCGGTCGTAGTCGGGGTGTACTCACGGTGCGTATGCGTGCAACTGCGCAGCGTAGGCGGCGGCGCGGGGCAGGACAGCGTGCGCGAGGGGCGAGTGCGGGTGCGGGGGCGGCGCGGCGCGGGCCCGCGGCGCTACATGCAACACACGAGAGCTAACATGCGGGGCGGTTACCTGCGTCGCTGGGCGGCGCGCGGCGCCAGCACGAGCGGCGGCGCGGGCGCGGCCGCCGGCGCGGCGCCCAGCCACGGCCACGTCACGCCGGACACCCGCAACCCTGCACACCACACACCGCCTCCTAACACTCACGACACGTGCACACTACACGACACATACTCGTCTCCTCTTTCCTACACGCGACCAGGCAGCTTCCGCAGCCGGTGTCATCAGTATCATTGATCCATTTGTACAAAGCTTTTTTACTTTGACAGAACGATACGACCCGATCTGTTTTGATACGATGTGGAAAATACGCCTGTTCCGAGACAATTTAGTGATTATGTGTAGTGTGCACGTAGCTTCACTACTCACTACCGGGTCTTGCGAACTCGCAGACGTGTTTCTGCCGAATTTGCGTAGGGGACGACGGAGGGCGTGCGGGTGGCGGGCGACGAGGACCGCACTGAATTACGAATATTTACTATCGTCCTCGATATGCGGGACCATAATTTTATCTTTTTTAGGATGCTAGCTTGTTCGCTCGACAGCAGACCGACAGAATAGGCTCTGAGGCAAGTATGGTGGCAGTTTGCCACTCGCCACCCGAGCGCGAAGCGACTCGTCTGCATTTTAGTATTATTGAAAAGCGAGTGCAGTATCACTCGACCGTTAATCACGATAAACGATTACTATGTTACTATTACTATGCACTAGAATGCGTTCCATATAACAATGCTAGAGTGAACCAATATTATTCACAATTAGAGAATAATGGAAGACTTCAGCCATGCCGCTTCAAACGATCTTATTGTTCTTTTACTTATAGTTGTTACAATTGATCAAACTTTGTCTTTTCAGTAGTTAAATAAGTAATTATTCATTTTGTCTGCTCTAAAGAAGCATGGCCGATTGGAAAACTTTACAAAATGCTGTAAATTCAATTCGTGACATACACGATCTCATCGAGCAGTATAAATATCTAAACAACCGCATAATCCCACCACATTAAGTAAAGAAAATCATGCTCGTATGGATGTTATAATAATGTAAACGCGAAAGCTTTGTGTCTTCAATTAAGAAATTTATTATACATATAAAAACTGAGCTTCATCAGCCTTACCTTCGGGCCATTGGACGCACACTGAAACAAAATAAAATGAGATATATTAAAAACGTGAAAATAAACCAATTAAAATTCTAATGCTAGCCACAAAGAAAACAAACCTAACAGACAGTACTCAACTACTTACCTACATAATTGAAATGGTGAGTGCAAGACTGAAATAACATTCATTCCAGCATACGCTTAATATAATAAATATCTGTAGTCATAGCTCAAAGAAGGTGTACATAAAATTGATCTAACAAGCCGTCTAATAATTTGTGTTATCCACCCAGGAAGTGGCTGACACCGCCGTCGGGCAAACAGTGCCGGAGACAGCCCAACATGTCAACTACGACTACAGTGGCCAATGGGAAGGAAACACCAGCTGCATGTTAAGGCGGTGGCGGGTAAGTAAGGAGTAGTAAAGTATATAATGTATAGGTGATAGCTATTAGTGTAATGTGATAATCGAGTGCATCACGATATGGCGCAAATTCGGATCACGTGCCCAGGCGCAGACTGTCTCCGGCTGCTGACGGTGGACTCATTCTCTAAATAGCATTCACCTAGTTGCATTCAGACAACGGATCTAGCCAACATGTAAAGTTACATTGACTTGGACAACACCGATCTTTATAATTCCAGCTCTCTCACCCAAAGTGGGAACTGATCCATTTCTAGTCAGTATAACTGGATAGATTAAAAGAGAAAATCGCAAGATGCATTAATTATTAATATCAAAGTGTTGTTATTTAATAAATACAGTCATATTTATGTGTAAGTAGCAACGGATTCAATTGTGGAGGTCAATCTACAGTTGGGTATGGTTAAACGAAAACTCAGTGGATGTGTAATGTTATTATTACCCATGTGTTAACAAAAAGCAAAGGGATCAAGTTTAATACATTAGAATATAAACTATTCAAAATATTGGAATATGGGCTCTTACCATTTGGAACAGTTGGTGGTTTCTTTGTCTGCACTCTCGCTGTAGCGTTATTAACCTGATTTGGAATTAAATATATCGTAAGAAACAGTACATATCTTTAAAATAAAAAAAATTGACTGACTTTAAAACAATAATTATAAAGAGAACAAGCAAAATTTAAGCAAATAATAATACTATACATTAGTACTGAATTATGATTTAATATTTTGATTAAAAATAGATAATAAAGAGGGAATCGAACCCAATTTATGCCAAGCGCTTTGATGTCAAATTAAAATACATATTACCAAATTACTAAAAAATGTAAAGTCAGTCAATAAATGTGTCAAATGTCTTGTATAAATTTTAAATACTCAATATTTGTATTTCTGGCAAGAGGTTAAAATATAATAGCAAAATAAAAAAAATGATTAAGACATTTGACTGAAAAAATCAAAACAATAATAATATAGTAGGGGATAAATAAGATCAACACATTGTCTGGGAATGTTGTATTTAAGATAGTCTGCAATGAAGCCAGTAAATTAATATCATCATTTTCAATTTACTGTTAGTGTTTCAAAACTAAATTCAGGATAAACAGATAGGTGTAACGGAACTTAAAATTGCATTTGCAATCTTACCTCAGCGGCAATGTGACGGAACGGTTCGTTCTACATTTCTCTGTGAGACACTCTCTCATTCGATCGGCATTTTAAATGACCGTCTAGAGAGTAAAGGGATAAAATAAATAAGGTTTGTTTTGTGGATTAATTGTCGGCGATACTTAGTGGTAACGCGCGCGGGGCCGCAGCACGCTAGCATGACAGTAACTACAGAGCAGACGAGCGCAGGTTGCGGTGGGCGGTGGGCGTAGGAGCGGGATGTTATAAGTTACATAGTGCTACGGATGGTATTCATTGAGTCATGCACACCTCTATCTTTCTGCCCTCAACCACGGTGCCGTGAAGACGCTCTCGTGCTCGCTCCGCATCACCACTATTTGCGAATGTTACAAAACCGAATCCCTGCATGCAAGACAGACAAAACATGCATTAAAAACAGCGTCGCTCAAAAAACAACGTGCAACAAAAATTAACATTTATGCATTGCATATTCTTTATTTAAATATTCTAGTGAAATATTGAGAGGATATTATTGATTCGATTACGTTGATACTTTGAGCGTATTCTAGCTGAATGGGTACACATAAGCGTTTGGATTACAATAAATTAATTTAAATGTCGCTCGACCTAGTAGTCGGTACTATATGTTGTAGAACAGTTCGTATCGCTGTGTTCATATCAGGATTGAGGACTCTCATCGAAGTTAATTCGACTTGAATCAAAATGACAAACAAATTTGTGTGAAATGTTAGCTGCAGTTTGATCTATACAGAAAAGTCACCGGTCATGCATCAATTCACTAAGTCGACTAGTTGGAGCTTGGAGCAACAAACTTTGTTGTTCGAGGATCGAGTACGCACGTGTTACATGGAGGAAGACACAGACTTCACAACATGACAATGTCACTGACAACTTTTAAAAACTAAAGTTTGCCATTCAACAACCAACAGCCTATACATAAACAGGGTACGTACTAAGACTCATTGACATACTAATGGGTACCTACGTTACTTTATAAAAATAACATTGTGCATATACTGTACAGTGCCATAACTCTAAGAAGATTTAATACAGATTCAAGTAGTTTTTTTAATATTACAAATTTTCATGTTTATTAATTGTGTGAGTAATAAATATAAGTCAGTATTTTTATCGACGTAAAACTGCATTCAAATCAAAACACATGATAATAATTTTATTAAAAATCACTTGTATCAATCGGTCGTGCTCAGACAAATTTACTACTGTCAATACATGGTGATAACCCATAGATACAAAAAGCAGCTAGCACAGCACACATTATAGTGGAAGAGACGAGTTGTGAAAGTGGCAAACAAGTCGCTGATTGTACGAAACGCTTACATTTATAAAAGCAATGACAGCTCTATTATTACCATTCTGAGTGCATGTATTTAATAGAAAAACAATGATCTGGGCAGAGAGAAAGAGAGAGATCAAGAGAGAATATTAATAATAATGAGGGAAGCCAGCGTTGCGGGCGTCCGCGGCTCGCGCGCTCGTCTGACGCGCCCACGACGACGCACGCAACGCGGCAAGCTCTCATTCGTCAAATACACTGATCTAACCGACAGACGAGGAAGACAAGTGACATTCGAGTTAAAGCCAAACTAATGATGCACCAGTTACTTCTATAATAATTAAATTTTACAAATTTAAATTCATATTAACACATTGTTTAAGGTCAGCGAAATATACATGCTCAAAACTAATGAAAATTATAATTCCCTTGTTAGGAAGCGTATGATTGAACAAACTTTCTTTATTAAATTATTTTTAAGTGGAGAGAAGTATTGTGATCAATAAAGACACTAGCTAAATTAGGTAGATTAAATACTTCAGAGTGGCACGTCATCCAAACTACAAGCGCAGGACTGTAATTTGTACAGATAACTGATGAAAATTGAAAAGAAGTGACGAGATAGTCAAATATTAAATTTGCGTCAAGTAGTTTGGAGGATTTCAAGAATATTATTATTAAATTATTAGTTATTATGAATAATAGAGCTGTCCTGAAATATGTCTTAGGAAATCAGCTGTTAAAGTGACGATGCATCATTCTCTAATACTGCATATCCCAATGTGAGGCATTGAAGAAAAAATAATTCGGAGCTATTATTCCAAAAGAGTAAAATACTTTTGTTGACATGAGCGAGCATGGACTACTTCAGGGGCGGTCACCATACTGACACAAGGAAAGCAGTAACACGAAAAAGCGGTCAATCCAATCAATTATAAGAAAAAGTGGTTCGATAATATCTCTTTTTTCACAGTTTCATGGGAAATTGTCATTTACAGTGAGTTGTTTTTTGAGTATCATTGAGATTTATGTTTATTAATGTTGCTATTAACAGTGTGCACCAATGACTTACTTTTTATGCTTATTATTTTTTTAAAGAAAAAGCTACTAATTTACGAAGTGTTTCAAATGAATAATAAATAAAATGTTATATAAATATGTAATGGAATAAGAGCTAAAAGTATGTCAGAGGTAACTAAGATAAATGGCCAGATAATTTTTAATCAGAATAATAGACTTAATTATTTATTATTCAATGGTAATAGTAATATACAATGCAATTAGAAATACTGCACCAAACATTAATACCAAGAATACACTATGAGAGAGAAAGGTCTGTTTAAAACGATTATTAATTTATTATTGAAACTAAGCCCATTTGCCTCATACTTCGGTTAAGCCAGTTTATGTATATAATTAACAAATCACATGAATTGAAAAGAGATAATAGGGTTTATAAAGAATGTAATAGTGGGAACTTTACTCTAAACCATTTTGTTACTTTAGTTTGGGCAGCGATAACTAAAATCAATATTAGTTGTACTTCATAGTTATTGTATTGACGAAATAAAGTTATCATTCCAAATATACAACACAAAGGATAGGTCTGAAGTAGTCTAAAGATCACATAGTATTTCAATCAGTAAATATCAATACAATAGCTATGAAGGCCAAACTTATAATATGGATGGAAACAATTTAAAGTTAAACAGCATGACTCTTATAATATTAGAGATTCATTCTAATAAAACAATGTGTAAATAATTATAATCATTCAAATTGCTTCCATACAAAGGACTCAGCCTATACGATCGAAGTAATAACTAATACGGGATGTCCCATAGTCCCATGGCTATGCCATAAAAACGGACAGTAGAAATGGAGATAGGACTTTTACTAAAATAAAACTTCATCTCATATCTGTAACAACAAATAGAACTGCATTCAAAGATTATTGAAACGTCGCCTGCTTAAGATAAATTAACATTACTTTCCGATATCAAAGACAGACCATAAAAATTTATGAAATTATTAATTGTGCAGTATTGTTAGAATTAAGAATTGATCCCTAAAGTTAACAATCTTAAATATATCGTTTTTTTTTTAATATTTAGTAAATACAATACCCGGTTCAAGCGGGCTACTAAAATGAAATGAAGACTTTTTTCAGTAAAATATCCTAATATCAATATTAAAAAAACTACGTTTCCTCTGTGGCATAGGCATGGGTAACTCAGATTGAAATCGAGTAAGATTACTTGATTGAAATAATTCTAGATGTATTACTTCGTTGTATAGGATTCATTTAATCAAAATAGTGGAAAGTGGCCACAATGAAATCCTTTGAAAATGGATTTCAAGGAGCCACTTCTATCTGTTTAGAGTAATCAGATCAGAATATTGCTTACCTTGGAACCTCTTTCATTGAAGATAATTTCTACATCAAGTATTGTGCCATATTGCTGAAATACAAAACGTCATATATAAATTTAGATTCGCCTAATATCTAAACAACATCAATTTGTTCATGCCGTGCGTTATAGTGTTAGAAAAATTAAAATCAGCGTATACGTACCCCAAACATGTTTCTTAGGTCGGGGTCTCTAAACCGGAAGGGTATGTTGGACACGTGTAGCCGTTTTGGCTGTGATGCCTGTGACACGGGTACGAGGGCTTTCTCATTATTAACCGAGGCGTTGGCGCCGGCGGCGACTGCCGCACTGACGGCGGCGGCGGCCGCGTGCGCCGCTGCGGCTTGCTGTGCTACTACGACCGCCGCTTGCTGCGCCGCTACTGCCGCCGACACGCTCACAGGTGTACTGTCGTCATTCGATTCTCCTTCACTTTGCTGTGAATAATCAAGCGTTAACTTTAGTTTGTTAATTTCTTTGTTAATTTTCATAATATTAGTAATAGTCACCAAATTAATAAACTTGAATTTAAACGATGAAAAGAGTGTTAGAAGAAAACTTTACAAGAAAGAATTGAATGCATGGGCTAATAATTCAAAAGGTCACAATCCGTCTAAAGAATCACGATCTTCGCGATAGTGGTTTTATTCTAATACTCTTTATTACATGAAAAGAAAATCATTTTTAATAGGTAGGTACCATATTTTACAGTTCATCCATCAATCATCGTCAAGAGCCTTTATCTACACTACACTGTTACGCACAACTTCCTACGTAATGGGAGAAACGCACAATGAGTGTCATCCATAACAGTTTGCATGTTGGGTGAAAACGATTACAGTAACAAACGGGACCAATGACTTGACACTCCGTCGCGGAGGAGTTAGGGATTACAAATTTCTGGTTACCTGTTCAGAACGGGCCATAGCGAATGTTGATAATTTGTAGGAAACTGGAAAATACATTCATTTTCAAACAGTCGATTAGTAGCGAGTACTATAATACGCCAATGAGTTGCTCTAATAAAAAAAACCTAGTAGGAAAAAGGGTAGTAGGTAACGTGCTGATAAATGGCTGGGATGTTCATCCATATTCCCAAGATCAAAGATTTATCGTTTTCTCTTGGTATGCGTCTATTGATTCATAGCCGGTAGGATCCCTATATTGACAATGAGTGATTTGTCGTTTTGGACATAACGCTTTGAAAATACATATACAGAATTTTAACAGAAATACATTCTGTAATATTCGGTTAAAGTTCAATAAGCGATTATAACCTTTCGACCCTTACTTATGGTCTCAGGTCTAGTGGACGGGTGTTTCAAAGATTACAGTGAATAAATGTTACGCAGATTATTGATTTTATTTCAATATTGACTTCAATTTAACTTTTTGCTTTAATATATTCAGATGGTAAGAATCCTAATACAAACCGAAGAGGGCTTAACCGAGCAAGAGGATATACAAAAAATGTTTTGTTACTTCAGAAAAACCCACAACTTTTTTAATAAGACTCTTGGCAGTAAGGGAGAGGGACCTTTCAAACCAAATATTTAATATCCTACATTTTCTCGCGAACTCGGAATACAGCGTTTTCCAACAGCTAGCTTGTTTCATTTTTGATATGGAATTGTATGTGATTACATAGCTTAACTAGAATATCAATCGTTGATACTGGCCAAATCTGATAGCGTTAAAAATATTTTGTAGACCAGTATTAAGAATACATCAAAAGATAAGGTATTGCTCGCCGGCCTCACCGTCGCAAAAAATATAGTATAGTGAATCTGATTTGTTAGTATTCGATGTACGGAAAAAACTATCTCAAATAGTGTCCATATCTACATAGAGCTGATCCAGAAATAACACGTGTCCAAAATGGTTGCAATTTGGACGGACATACTATTGTTGATTAAAGATATTTTACGAGAATATTAAACCTAATTTTAATATCTAAACTGCTATGAAGTTATTCTGTTACACTCAAACGTCAATGAAAAGTGCCCAATTTGGCATTTGCTTTTACAAATTTTTCACCTTGAACATACCAACACAAAATTTAAGAAGTGTTTGAGTATTCGGCCGACATTGGTACCCTTACAAACAGGTTTGTGTGAACAATTGTAAATGATGGTCGAAGAAAAAGTTTTTAAACATATTTTATAAACACATTTTTATGCTCGTTTCCACTAACATTTGCTTAGCACTTAGCGATTTTTATCTCAGTCTATCTAAAGGAGATGAAATTATCTCGGTCTTCTAACGTTAAGAGTCACCTAAGCCTAGGGAATGGTTAGTGAAAACGGGCATTACTGTCTCGACATACTACTTACTGAGCTATTGTTTTGGTTTTCTATGGAGTTTGGCGGATGTGGCTGTGGCGGTGGTTGTGGAGAAAAATTGGCAGGTGGGAGCGGTGCCGGAGGTGGTGGACCTTCGCTCTTGACGAGTGGGGGTTGTGGTGGCGCTGTGGGCCCGCCGCCCTCGGCCTTCACGCCCGCGAGCGCATCTCCGTTGGCCGCGAACTGCGCTGCCGCGGCCGCAGCCGCCGCCGCCGCAGGGAACGGGGTCGCCATACCCGTTCCCACCATGTGCTGAAATATACACGCACCAAACTTTAAATTCTAAGGAAATGAAAACACAGGTGTAGCATTTTGGAAATAGTTACAATTCGGAAATTCGGTTACCACCTCTATATCTAGTTCCACCGCGATTAAGACATGCTTTTGACGGATCTATAAAAAATATTGACGTATGGCGTGTTCTAAATTGTTAGGTAATATGTATGGTATCTACTTTTCTACATGCTCGTAAAAAATAATTAGGAACTTGCATTTTTGCTAAGTATATTATTATTAAAAAAAAATCCTCATCTATTTAAAGAGCATTGACGCAGTTTGATTTAAATTTTACAAATTAGTCTGCTGTTGCTGTAGAATGATTTTTTATTATTTTTAAGTTTTATAGTTATTATTCAAAAATTGTAAAAAAATATATTCTGGCTAATTCAAACTAACTTTTTACTCTTTAGTTATAAAAAATATGTTTTTTTGTCTTTTAATACATCATAGGTAGACTAGCTCCTTAAATTTTGCTTTAATGATGAAATTAACGCATTATCAATTTTAGAAATAGAATATACGTAATATTTGCAGTTAATTAAATTTTTTGGATGATAATCGTTGAAATTAAACATATTCTCTAATAAATATTTTATTGGGGATATTGCCCGTCATATAATATTTTTTGTTTAATTGAACTGTTACCATTATTGTCAATATCAAATACTCCAAGCGTAGAAATTCACTCTAAATTTAAAGTTTCAAACACGCTTTTTAGTTATCTCGTTATTATGAAAAATTCTGTACTAATTGAAAAAAATCTCTGATAACTACATATTTAGATAAGAATATTGTTTAAAGTTTTTATAATTTACATATTAAGGTAGAATAAGTACCTATTTTTTGGGAATAAAATTGGCTTTCTTTTTATTTGTGAAATGACGAGAGATATCCCATTTATTGTTAAAGATACGTGGCGCCGATCGGGCTGGCAAGGCACGAAAGGGTAGTAGCTATTACAAATAAAGAACATCAATTTTTACATTACCCAACGCAGAGAACCCTGCTAACCCGAATTACGCAAGCACGTTTACCATAATTTGAAGTCCTAAATGACCGAAGAGGACAAAATTCAATTGCGGATAAAATCTTTTTTGGTTTTCATTCACTTGGTTCGTTGGCGATGAAAACGGACGCGAGTTATGGGTTTTTGTATATGATAACTTTCACCCTTTTTAGGGAGAGTCATTGGCTCTGATGGGTATAAATTTTACAATGCTTCGAAGTTTAAAATAGTAAACTATCTACTAGTAGGAAGATATTGTATAACTTTTTAATAATACACATATTAAACACTTGTTTCTATGACATTGAAAGAGTTGGACGTAAAGACTAGCTCGCAGTTACAGTAGAGCTCCGGAAACGAGAAAATTAGGAAGTGGTTAATGGTCGCAATTGCGTCAGCTATGGCTGCTGGCGTCCGCTCAGGATCAGCAAATGTTTACCGTTAATATTAGGTATAATATAAAATGTTCAAAGTAACATTATGTACAGTACATAGTTTCCAAAACAAGCCAGCAGCTTATTTGCTAATTTATTTTGACAGCAGTTCAATTGGCTCCACGAGTTATTTGCAGGTCCCCGCAACTGAACTATAACTTCATTGACATCTTGCCTTGTACATCAGCAATATCCATTGCTGATGTACAAGGCAAGATAGGATAGGCAATTAAATTAGTGATGATCACTTTAACTCTCAAAATGAGTTAACGAAAAGGCTGGTGACTTCACAAATTAATCTAATTGTCCAGGCTGCACGGAACACAAGGCCGTGTAGCAGAGTATTTAAATTTAACGTCACCGAAACACAAAGTGCTCCTTTACGTTGTTAATAAAATATAAATATAAGCAGGTACTGCTTGTTTTGTCGAGGTAGCAAGCGTTTCTGGGTGATAGTCGGATTACGGCCGCTCGCCCGCTGAACCCATCCGAGCTTCGCTGAGCCACCACAAGATAGCATAGTCACTACTATCACATTGAATTTTCACAAGACAGAGTAATCTGGTTCTATTATCTCATAACAACACGGCCAAATCCCTAAGCGTCGTCAAGGCGTTAGTAACCGCATGCCGAATACCTTTCGGTATGCGGTCGGTAAACTAATAATACGGATTACACGAACGAACTTTTGTTGAAACTTTACTATGTAGAAAAATCATTGAATATAATAATATAATATTTATTTTCACATGCAATTGAAGGATATTCTATTCTTTTGTCGATAATTTTTTTAATGCAAGATTATATCTAATAATTACAAATCATATCTATCACTAAAGGCCTTATAAATAAACATTTGAATACTTTTTGGATGATCCTCGTAATAGCTAATCTATGTTTTGTCACATTTTTACATGTGCCATTCCATATGTTTTAAGACAAGACAAAAGATGGAATAGCTAATCCGAAGAAGATCTAGTAAAGCTTTTATAGTAATAAGGCTAAGAGGTGGGGCAAAGTAGTATTTTCCTCTGGAATTTTACATTCCAATGTACAGATGATCACAGCTAAATAACACTACTTGTACGTTTACTTACACTAACATTTGCTTAGCGTTAGAGTCTCTTAGCTATTTTTAGCTCAGTCTATCTAAAGGAGATAGAAAGAGACAAATGTTGATAAGAGTCACCTAAGTCTAGGGAATAAAAACGAACATACTTTGTAGTGTAGTGTTCCTGCAATGAGTGAGTTCGCCAGAGCTCATTGTGATAGCGTTATGTTAGGACCAGGGACTTGTCTTCTGTGCTGCCAACATAACGCTTTCTCTTGTTTTTTTTAAGGAACAACGTGTCAGTAATGTAATGCTCAAGTTGCTATACGAGCGTCTATTCTACAGGCTACGATAACCACCGGCTCCGCCGTTAGGCATCAGGCGGAGCGAACACTAGTTTTTCACACTTGTGTACGAAGTGTTTCGTATTTTTTGTAGTTGAACATTTTTTGTATCGTGCTTTTTCGAAGCATACGAAACATCTTTTTAACCGACTTCAAATACGAGGAGGTTCTCAATTCGGCCCGTATGTTTTTTTTTTTCTTCTATGTATGTACACCGATTACGCCGAGATTACTGATCCGATTTACGTGATTCTTTTTTTGTTCGATGCGGAATAGCTGCCATTTGGTCCCATAAAAATTTTTCAAAAACAGTTGGGTACTTTGGTTTTAAATTTAAAAAAACTTAAATTATTAAGTCGTCTACATATGCGAAATTGCGAATTTTTGCTTTTCAAATGACTTTTTAGTGAAACGATACGATAGTAGGAAACAATATAAGTTTACGGTCACCCATCTACCTTCGACCGTAGAAAGTTACCACAAAAAATTGTAAAAAAAAATTTTTAAACAAAAATTAAAACCGACTTCAAAAAACTGAAAAGGATAAAATAATTAAATTTAAGTAGGTATTCATCCCCTAGAAACATATTTTTGGAGTTGGTGCTAAGTGGTTTCCAAAAACAATAGAAAGTGAAGC
Organism: Nymphula nitidulata; assembly: GCA_947347705.1. Taxonomy (NCBI): domain Eukaryota; kingdom Metazoa; phylum Arthropoda; class Insecta; order Lepidoptera; family Crambidae; genus Nymphula; species Nymphula nitidulata. The sequence goes on along the minus strand of OX374621.1, from coordinate 14,382,337 downwards.
ACCGACTCCAAAATATGTTTCTAGGGGATGAATACCTACTTAAATTTAATTATTTTATCCTTTTCAGTTTTTGAAGTCGGTTTTAATTTTAGTTTATCAAAGACCTAACCACACTTCAAGGGTAGCTTTAAAAAATATAAGAACAAAGAGTATCTAAACCTTGAAAATCTATAAGGATTCTGTTTGCAATGTTGTCTACGGAAATAAACATACATTTTTGGGCACGGGTACCTACTATATTAGTAAAAATAAAATAAGCAAAACCTAACTGATGTATTTTTCATAATTTAGAAGGATCGAGGTTATATTAATAGAATGTTATAAAGAAGTATTAAAAAACGAACAACGAAATATTTTCTTTATAAATAAAAATGAATACAGTGAGTCTTGAATAGCGCAATTTCACCCTCTTTGTGTTGATTTACAATAGGTCGGGTTCGCAAAAACGTCATGAGACTCCTTTGTAGCGGCTCCGGCGCTAATACCTACAGCCAATAGTGGATGGATGGTTGGAGGGCCGGACCAGAGACATTATAAATTGCAGGAGTGTAGTAAAGCATTATTCTCATTTACGATATATTTTACGATTTCCTTCCTTTTCCACAAGCCAGAATCTATATTATTAAACGTTTTTGTCATGCAGCTACTACCTACTGCTACTTTCTTCAGTTTACCAATATCTGGCCATTGGGCACCATTGGAAAACCTTCTTACACCACTGGGGTAAGAAGGTTTTCCTACACTGGGGTGTGCATGCGGTATGAGTGATCCACTTTATTGACTATATCTGTTTTATCTCAGGTTTTACAATTTTTTTACTTCACTGTGATGAATTTAACAATTATTTACTAAATCCTCGTCGATTATTGTAAAGATTGAAGATAGGATCACTCAATCCGCATGCACACGGGCTAGGGGTATGTGAGTCCGCAGCGATTTAATTTAAGATACATTCACAATACAACTCTACTAATATTACTTTGTATTTAGACCTTACTTAGTACTTAGTATCTACGTTTTCATTTTGTAGATTTATTTACGAGACACAACAAATAAAGCTTTGAGAAATGAAGCCGGTTGTTCAGAAGCAGTAACATTAATAATATTGACGATGACTGTACTACCCGATCAGTAGGTCCAATGCACATACAATATATCGTTTTCTTGTTTCAGTCCTACTGATAGGACCACGGACATAAATAGTTGCCCGTGGTACTACCAGTAGGACTACGCAGTAGGACCACGGGCAAAGAATGGTCAAATTGTCAACCACAACTTCTGCCGAATGATCTTGATTCAGATTTTGTATCCTCTATAGCTCGCTGAGCGACATGATTACATGAATTTGGTGGGCCACATGCACTGTCTAGTTTCATGTTTGAAAGTTATATCAGATAGGATCGTAGGATGCATTAGTAAGTACACCTTGCTCTTCGCACTTTTAAGTAAATAATACAGTCTTCACTTCAGGTCTGAGGGGCAGCTTTATTCGCAACGACGGCTAACGAGTTCCTTAATGACTGGAGTTCCTCTTGCCTTCGACTCTTCGATATAGTACCATTTTCATCGACAGCCTTTTTATTCCTCAGATTTTTATAAGCTATCCCAACTTCATTTGGTCTTCATCTACCACTTCATTTCATATACCTATTTGTTAATTATTTTAGCTTTATTTACAAAAATGTGGTCCGAAAACATAATAGGGAATTAAGTTATTAAAAAGCTTAACCACGTAGTTAAATTGTTGCTAATAAAACTGCTGTTAAAGGAGGATTGCTTGGAAGAATGTGCAAATTCTAAAATATAATAGTTTTTCAATGGGGTTTATGGGTAATTACGATAATGAAACTTGTAGCATTGCACATAGGTATATGTATTTCTATCCGGCATAACTAAGAGGCGTACTCAGGCAATATTTCTTAACTAAAAATGGTAAATAACGGAGAGACAAAGGCGGTAGCATATATTTAGAAAGAAAGCATTGTACTCAGGTGCTCGCGGCGACACGCAAGACAAAGTGCCGAGCCTCGTGGCTACGAACAAACTAAGAACACTTAGCTTTTGAGTTTTAATTGTTCAGAGTTGACGTCTTGCCCTGGCCGAGTGACGATTTAGTACATGTGTCGGGTGGCACCCTGCGAGTCTTGCCGCTATTTATGGTAACTCGGATGAGCAGGGGCACAATACAATCATTGTGACTCACTGTGTAATCCAGCCCGTACGACACGATAGCAACATTCAATTTCAACCTGCCAAAAATACTTATTTTACATTCCGGCATAAGCTGAGCTTTTCTTTTAAAATTTAGTAGCATACAAGCGAACCGAATCCATTATATTAATTGAAGATCAAAGAGATTATTAATGAATCATATTAGATATCAATGTTAAATCCGATGGTGTGTTTTATAATTATAAAGTGAAATATCCAAATAAATCGCTCAAGCAAAATTATATGTTAGTATGTAAGTGGTGGTGGCCACAACGAAGTAGTTCCCTATGATCATTACACATGTGGTACGCCACTGTGCGCTCGTATCCGGCGGTCGCGTAAACAGACTTTTTATAGAGCAGCACGCCTGCGATTCGTCTCGCCCCCGCCCCGCCCGCTCTGCTTAGTCTCCGACTATCAACGACGTCAACGGTTTACACTGTGCATGTATACTGTGTTTACTGTAAACCATTTCATATTGCAGCCCGAGCCACCCCCGTTGCATATAGAATCAATCTAGCACGACAAGTGTTTGTTATCACGCCTAAATACAATTTACGCTTTACAAAATAGACTAGACTGTAGGATAAGCATTTCGTAGAAAATAAACTACTGGCACGGCATGCGATGAAACTTTAACTTATTCTCTTAGATTTGCTCCTCATGTGAACCATCGAATAGTTATGAAACCTTACTGGAATACAGTAACGAGATCTTACTAAAATACTATTGTACTTTACATTTAAAAGCAACTAAATCAATTGGGTCTTCACAAATTTGTTCTACAAGGGGGAAGACAAGTTTCAATAAAAAGAGCTCTGTCGAACGAAATAATTTCTCGCTACCTACCTACTAGTTAATTTATTTATTTTACTGGATTTATGTTATTAGATAGGTAGGTAAGTGTACTTAGGTGCATATCTGTTCATAAGACCAATGGACACGTCGAAAATAAATTATTTGATTATGAGCTGTGAAATAATCATTAAAAAATATTAAATATTTCAATGAGCAATATTAAAATTAAAATAGTTTAATGTGTTCATCGTCAAAAAATATCTTGGATACAAATTGAGCTCACGCATAGTGTCATTCACCAGTGAGTTGACAATTAGGTAATTATATCAAGAACAATTAAATGTAATTGAACGCGAGAGGAGGAATAATCATCGTACAGAGGGACGGGCTTCAATAGATGCGTCATGCGCCCGTTACGGACATCTGCGGCCGGACCTTGCTTATTCCTACCTAATTTTATGCCATGTTTCAGTTTCACTGGTTACAATTTTTATTCGGTAGTTCTAGTATTCTAGTTTGCCGTGATTGAATACGCATATTCATATTATTGTATACAGTTTACATCAGAAACAAAACAAATATTTTAGTATGGTGGAATATCTAACAAATAAAACCGATAATTATTTTGTAGGTACAGTTTGCGGTGAAGAGATCTTAAATGAAAAGTTTACTTAGTCATTTACATAATAGTTATTCTTACTCTCAACTTACTAAAACCTAATTTAAATCTCAGTGATTGAGATTTTACATTTAACGGCGGTACAGGTAAAACTCATTTTTTTGCTTATGATATAATGTAAAAAAGGTGGCACCTAAAATACTTAATCATTCATTAAAAAAAAAGTAATAAAAGTTACAAAATGATCATACCAGGTAACACCGTGATTTTTGGTCTAGCTAGGTGATCTAATATTCTGATGATCATACGCGGCAGTTATATTTTAGCAATTTAAAACATGATTATATCATGTATAAATTCACCAAACTACATATCAAATCATACACTACATACAAAATAAATATTCATATTTAATTTACTACCCACTTTGCTCTCTACAGGGTGGCACATTTAGATCTGTCAGTAAGGGAAAGTCTGAATCTATAAGACATACGAAAATCTCTTCTTAGGAACCATGTCATCCATTTTAGTAAATAGAAAAATTGCATTCATACATTTTAAAAAATACGTGTGTGCAGCCCGGGAATCGAAACTGGACTATTTGAAAAATAAAACTAACACTATTTCTGTTTAGATATCGATTGTGTAGGTCTTTTTTAAAAGCAGTAAACGTAACTATGAAACATGCTGTCTAAAATTAATAAAATGCATTGTTTTCATATCCTTTAATTTAGTTTTTAGTAAGTGTTCGAAATTACCACTGTTTTTTCAATACAGCATTCAACTCGTTTATGTGCGTAAAATTGTCTCTATGGTTGTTTGTAACTCTTTGCTGGTTTCGCAACTTGTTACATACACTGCTTTACATATTGTTATCTGCGATAATATTATCTATCTATGATTGTAATTGCTTACTTCTATTAATCATACTTATACTAATAATCAATTGGAAAACCCACTTAGAAAAAGTATGTAGGAACAAAGACGTGATTAGCCTCATTTGAAAATGGAACGTTTTGGTTTGAACAGAGACGTGAAAAACCTCATTTTAAAATGGAACGTTTTGGTTGTTGGAAATGTTGTATTGAAAAAATGGTGGCAATATCGAACACTTACTAAAATAAATTAAAGGATATGAAAACAATGCATTTTATCCATTTTAGACATGTTTCATGGTAACGTTTACTGCTTAAGACCTACACAATCGATATCTAAACAAAAATAGCACTAGTTTTATTTTTCAAAAAGTCCGGGTTCCATTCCCGAGCTGAGTACACCTTTTTTTTAAATGTATGAATGCAGTTTTACTTTTTACTAAAATTGATGACAAGGTTCCTAAATAGTGATTTTCGTATGTCTTATAATTTCAGACTTTCCCATACTGACCGATCTAAATGTGCCACCCTGTATATCAACGACTCGTTTTTTATCTAAATATCACACAGTATCACAATACTCATAAAAATAGGAATTAACTTGAACAACGTAGGTTTCAATAAAATTTCTGCCAAAAGGAATTTTATAATCATAAAATAAGTATTTTTCAGTTTATACGTGTTCTGAGTAAATGAAATAAAAGAAAAATACGAACGTTACTTTTATAACATGGAATGCTTAATTTCTTTTATAAATATTGACATTTAAAACGTAAAATAAGTAATAACGTAATTAATTACTTACTTTACATAATTTACCTACCATATTGGTACCATACAAATGGAATAAATTGACACGTAAAATTCATCACAATAACATCACATAGCTATAAGACGTCTTGACAACATGCGACAATAAAATGATTTAGCATTAGAAAATATTTTTGCTATGGGTGGGGTGATACTAGAATCGTTTGGTTGCGAAAGAGTTCAATGAGTTCAACAAACCACTATATTTAGCGGATATATCAGTAAACAGTTATCTTCAGATGTTTTCAATTTATCATTGAAAGAGTAATGAACAAGTTTGAAAAAGAAACTGAATCTGTAACTGTTCCATTAACGGTGGAATGAACACCTTCATTAACTTGCGGGAAAGCTTCTGAAGATCGTCTATCATTGAGATTCTTCGATAGCTAACAATCTATTTCAACGGCACATAAAAACAGTCAATTTTCTATTAACATTGCCAAAGCCTGAGCTCGAAGGATCTCACAATGTTCATTGAAAATTGTCTGATTCTTATCTCACCGATAAATACTAAATAATCAATGACATAAATATCTATGGAATTGTACCTATGACCTTAAATATCAAATAAGTAACCGACTATTGCCGGTGAATAAAATAATAATAAATAATAAAAAGAAACTAAAAAAGAAATATGTCAAACCCAGCAATTTTTTTTCATACATTATACCTAAGTAGTAAAGTTGGTTAAATAAAGTAAGACTAGTTCACTTTTCAGCGAAATTATTTTGTACATTAATAAGAAATCAACGTAACATGTCAGATCGGATAGATATAATTATTTTGTCAAGCTGCGTAAGACCTAGTACAATTAGAAACCAATTGTATCTGGAATCTGTGGCTTGACAGGTGAAAACATCATTTTTTTTATATACATATTAGTATATACCTACTTCGATTATTGACGAGACGTTTGGCATCTTCATGTTTCTGATATAAATAATTGATAAGAGGGTGAAACATTATAATCGGGCCTTGAGCACGTATTGGGTTCATTTTCATACTTGTTCGAGTAAAACCATTAAAAAAGTACTTAAACGTTGCAAATACAAAGACGCAAATCGGTCGTTCATAAGTACATGGATTAATGACATGGACCTCAGTGGAGCGTGTATACTCTCGCCCTCACTGACATCCCTCACCCTACTCTCCCCTTTACAGCCTCGCCACTGAACAGATGCTAGGTTTGTGAACACAAACCATTCACCCTAAAATAAACGTTAATAAAACTTACATCCTGCCAAGAATAGTACTACTAAAACGGGTATTTATGTACTAAAGTTACGTATTTAAAAATATATTTACCTACTTAGATAAACTAAAATTCGAATAGAAGGGAAAATGTTAGATTTTTTACTGAAGACTCACTAGTTAAAATGTTGTTATAATTAATTATTTCACAGAAACAATTTTCTTTTAGAATGTGATCCGTTACTAAGCTTGTATTACTAGCGCAATTAAAATGACAAGATATTCTCGCTCCAATTTCCTACAAAAGAGTAACTGGAGCATGTACATTAAGTAAATGCCTCAGTATCAACATCCCTTGATCATCGAACATAATATACATTTTCAAGTAGAAGTAAATATATGCTTTGAGAAGTAGAAAAGTGACTGTTGAGATTTCAGAACTTCCTTTCATAAACTCTAAGGAGATTACGAAACAATTCATTTACAAAACTGAATCAGCCATGTCGAGGAGCTCGGTGGCGCAGTGCTTTGAACGCTCTGGTTTCGATTACGAAAACAAAGCAACTTTCGCTATGGTCGATTCCGGGATGGGTTAACCAAAAATTTCTGATCTCGAGCTCCTCGAGCTCCGATCAGAAATCTCTCTCGCTTGAGCTGCTTCGGAAGGCACGTAAAGCTGTTTTGGTCCCAGTTGTTACTGCAACCGCTTTAACCCACCAACCTGCATTGGGCCAGCATGGTGTTATGCCCCAAACTCCTCATGCGTTTCTCCTATGTAGGAAGGTCTGTGCCCAGCAGTGGGACGTATATAGGCTGGTGATGATGAATCAGTCATTGTAGATACGCGTCTTAGATTATCGTGACAATTCGACTACCCACCCTGACATGGCAGAGATTGCTTTAGTTTATTAGTTTATTAGATTTCTTCTAGTGAATATTATTTTATGTATTAATATTCAACAGTTTGCAACGGAGCGGCTCTACGTGACTGAGAGAGTATTTACAATGCTTAGCGGAGCGCGAACCCTCCGTAGTCCGCACCCAGGCACGAGGCACCCACTGCTGGTCGGGCGAGGTGCTGATTACATGCATATGGATAATCTACCACTCTACCTATTTTACTACCTGTTATTTGTCTTGTAAAATCACATAAGATATAAAATAGATAGAACAAGGTTGTTTTTGGAAAAACTATTTCTGTGCCTGGATTCAAATGGCCGAATGTGAAAAAACGCGAATGTAACTCCAAGCGAGACGGTAATTTTTTAATCAGTATTAGAAATTGGTAACTGAAATTATCCAAATATAATTAATAAGGACATTATTTTTCAAATATTTCTATATTCTATATTTTCTATATTTTTATTTTTACTTAAATATATGTGTAATCCATCAAAAAAAATATAAAAAAAATATGTTAATAACTAGGTTGTTTTTATAAAAACGTATTTCTGTGTCTGGATTCAAATAGCCGAATGTGAAAAAACGCGATAGTTATATGACTCCAAGCGAGGTGATAATTTTTCATCAGTATTAGAAATTGGTAACTGAAATAGCCGAATGTGAAAAAACGCGATAGTTATATGACTCCAAGCGAGGTGATAATTTTTCATCAGTATTAGAAATTGGTAATTGAAATTATCCAAATATAATTGATTAAGACATTGTTTTTCAAACCACACATGTAGCTTTTTCCATATTTTTTGTTACATAATTAGATGTCTAATCTATTATGCTTTATTGTACACCAGAAATTGCAGATACAAATAATACCTATGTAGAAACTATATTGTACAGGGAAGGTCTCATCCCTAAATAGCGATCTCTTCCAGACAACTATTGGATGGACAGGATAAAAAGGAATACGAAAAATGAGAGAAGTTGTCGGTGTACCATTGAATTGAAGCAGATTATATTGGAAGTATTATCGTAATTTAATAAAAGACAAAATGTCAGTTACAAATAATTGGTATCTTTTTGATGGAAAAGCTTTTATAGCTACTCAGCTGTGATAATTATAGGGCTACAGTTGGGTTATGTGAGACTCTCCGTCTGGCATACTCACTAAAAAAAACCATCAATTCTCCCTACCTCGCTGCCTATATAGCGACGCGACCACACAGGGAATTAGGTATTGTCCGCGTGGCCGCTTGCAGCTAGCCTCAGCAGGCCACAAATAATTGGTACTAGCAAGTAGGTAACCTACCTACTTACGAGTGTAAAACATCAAGAAGTTCTGTATAGTATTTTTCAATAATTTAAAATCTCCATGTTGAATTTATTCCTTCGAGTAACTTTTTTATGTTAAAGTGATACTTTCTTATTGGTTTTTTTTTGTTTGACATTTTGCCAAACAAGCAGATGATCTAGCTAAAAGTAAAGTGTTAACCATCGCCAATAGGTGCGTTGATATTCTGCGTTACAGATTAAATTTGTTTGTTGATTAAGATTTTCCAAAAGGATAACTACAGTTAATTTAATAACTATCCACATAATAATATTAGCAAACAACAATAAACATTAGTAACTTGTACATTGGGAAGAAAACCGATTCGGCGTGTAAAAGTAATGATAAATATTATGCGTGCACACTTTCCTTTTGCAGGAGTTTTACTTGTAGTGTAATCATCTTTTTATGATCAACTTTCCACTAGTTGAGTAGCACACGATGTTAATGTGGTGAATTGGAATAAATAATTTATTATTCATAAGAGCATTGTCCGACGACGACAGCTGATTGAAAAATTCTGATTACATTGGTTCCTTAACCAATATACATTGGTTCCTCTTAAGTTCTAAACTTAGATACTTTAAGTATATGAATGAATATAATTTGAATGTTAAATAAATAATAATTTCAGCTCATAATAGTTCAGAAAGGTTTTGTATTTGTATAGTCGAAATGTATTTTTAACCGACTTCAAAAACGAGGAGGTTCTCAATTCGGCCGGTATGTTTTTTTTTTTTTTTTCTATGTATGTACACCGATTACGCCGAGATTACTGATCCGATTTACGTGATTCTTTTTTTGTTCGATGCGGAATAGCTGCCATTTGGTCCCATAAAAATTTTTTCAAAAACAGTTGGGTACTTTGGTTTTAAATTTAAAAAAACTTAAATTATTAAGTCGTCTACATATGCGAAATTGCGAATTTTTGCTTTTCAAATGACTTTTAAGTGAAACGATACGATAGTAGGAAACAATATTAGTTTACGGTCACCCATCTAGCTTCGACCGTAGAAAGTTACCACTAAAAATTGTGAAAAATTTTTTTTAACAAAAATTAAAACCGACTTCAAAAAACTGAAAAGGATAAAATAATTAAATTTAAGTAGGTATTCATCCCCTAGAAACATATTTTTGGAGTTGGTGCTAAGTGGTTTCCAAAAACAACAGAAAGTGAAGCACCGACTCCAAAAATATGTTTCTAGGGGATGAATACCTACTTAAATTTAATTATTTTATCCTTTTCAGTTTTTTGAAGTCGGTTTTTCACTGGTCGAGAATACAACTCGTATAGCTTGAGTCGAGAATTCTATGAAGACAAAACCATTCCTAGACTCCCAGTTCGAATGCTACGAGTTCTGGACTAAATAACCAGTTTTACATATTGTATGGATTTATTGATTGAATGGTGTAATACTGAATTTGAATTTACGTGAAAATATATATCTAGCTATCTTCAAAGAATGATTTTATTCGTTACAAATGGTCACAATGAATCTAGATAATCAAGTGAGCGAGCCCGCGCTGAGTGAACCGGCCGGTCGTCATACGTTCACGACAATAGAGCGCATTCAGTGAGCGCTCGTAAATAGCTGAAATAGCCATCTTCCGGTGCTAGGAGCTGTCACATTTTAGGCTTTACGCTACGCTACCCGCTGTCGAACTAAAAGCTAATATTCACCACGACTTCCAACCTCATTATCTACATGTGCTTTAAACGCTACTCACGTACGCTTAATGGCGCTATGAATCTAAGCCTTAATCCTCAATAGTAGTGTATGGTGTAACACATAAGTAGATTCTAAATGAACCTTCCACAAAATATAATTCGACAGCGTAGATCTTAGTATTGTATTAACTGTACTGTGTCACTTTTGATGCTTGCTGGCAGCAACAACTCCTGTCCCAGATATTAGATACAGATTACTTGTATGTACACACGTTCGTTCCCACAGCACATAGCCCGGTTATGTATGTCGATCCAAATTGCAAACATCGGCGACCTATACAAGGGAATTGCCCAAAACTCCCATCAATAATTCTCACCTTCGCTCGCTTGCCTACATCACAAACACGGCCGCAGCTCAATGAATTGCAAATCAATGAATAGAGGTACATTAAATTTGAAAAATCCGATTTCCTTTAGCAACTGCGGTTCATAAAAATTATTTTATATATTTACCATAAACAATTATATATTTATGTCATTTTATTTATATTTACGTAGGTTCACGGGTGGTTTACGGACCTATAGAACAACAATCCAGTCGTTTACGCCAATGAACATTCGAGAAGGCACTAGGTTGCTAATATCAAAAAAGCACAACCTTAGCACACAACATAAATTACACCAAATAACCACAGATCAGCGCTATCTCTGGGTATTGATTCCTATCAATACTAAACTATACAGTTCCAATGTACTGCACTAGCAGATCCAGTCATTTCCTACTATGGAAAGAATGGCCTGTGCCAAAAATTGCCACCTTATTTTATTTTACTTGCTTTTATTATTACCTAATAATAAAGACAGTGCTTAAGCCTCCAGGCCTACCATGATACATTTTCCGAAGTGACGGATCAAAATAAAGTGTTTCGTGACACTAAAAATAGATATTTATTAGGAAATGCTATTCTTCATTCACCGTGATTATATAAACCCTGTTCTTAAATTTACTTTAATTATACTGTATAATTGCTACAAAAGTCCGAAATAAAATTTAAGGGGGTGGTTGTGTTCCTCGTCAAGAGTTACCGCTGAAAGTTTGACACCTTTCAGACCATGTAAACATTCCGATTAAATTAATAAAAAACATTGTCCCACCTGCTCGTGACAACCGTAAAAAATGCGTGCTACTATCGCGTATCGTACGACATACTACATTTATACCACACATATAAACACAACCCGGCGGGCACATACTACGATATCGACCCCCGCAACCCCAGTATTCCAAATTTTATTTCGGAATACTGTAACACTCGGTATAAGTTCAAAGGTTCATAATCGAAACGAACTTTAAGGTAGCTTTGTGTTTTTTATTTAACTATTTCATTCGTCTCTGAGGTTTGGACTTTTGAATGAATGTTATTTTTAAATAGTTTTAAATAGCCCACGAATTGATATTCCACGCAGGAATGGAATTGTGATTGAGTAATTTCATGACAGCTAAACGGCTCCGCGGTTCAGTGGTAGTTCGTTAGCAAGTTACGCATGCAAATCAAGTGCGAGTATGCAGACTGCGATGATGGTCGGTGCCATTTGCTACATAAGTTATCAACTAATGTGCGGGTGATACAAATATTTACGATACACCTACTGATATAAGGTATCACAAATTCTCATTGTGTGTCATTTAACCTGTGAAGAAGGTGCCAACTACCAACATAAGCGACGCAATAGATTTACTATTGTGTGTTGTGTGTGAGAACGTCAGCAGGCTAGCAAGGGACGAAATGTTACATCGCAATATCGACAAAATTATCATTTATCGATATAATTTAAGCATTTTTGCAATCAACAAATAATACAAACATAGTAAATATAAAAATAATATTAAACTATTAATAATAATATAATATTTATAATATTAAATTAATAATTTAACCACATAAAATATATTTTAAACTGTCGTGGTCTGCAAAATTTCGCCACACCTAACCTACCTACCTGCGTAACAAACGACACATTAACCATGAATAAGTAAGTATATACTTATTTCTTCAGTTATCCTGTCTCATTAAGACATAATATTATGTAGATGTCAAAGAACTAACTTTATTATATGCTTTCGAAACAATTTTTTAAGAAAAATTAAAAAGCGAGTTGGTGCTAAGTTGTTTCTAGAAACAAAAGAAAGTGAAGCACCGATTCAAAAAAATATGTTTCTAGGGGATAAGAACCTACTTAAATTTAATTATTTTTTCCTCTTTAGTATTTTGAAGTCGATTTTTTTTTTTCATTTTGATTGCTAATGGATGCCTACCATGGCTACTATGCATACAGCACAAGCTTCGACACATTTCATGTAAGGGAAAGTAACAAAAGAAAGCTAGAAAGCAAATAATACTGATAACCGCGACAAAACCGTAGTCGATTAACAGTGTTCATTCATTGTTCATTAATTACAATTGTTTTACGTGTTCCGATTAAAACGTACCGACATCCGAACTGTCGTTGACAGCTTTTTTACAAAATATCGCACGATTTTTCTGTGACTGCAAAACTTTTTATTCACTCAAAGGTGATTAATGGGGGATTGTGAACGATTAATTAGTGTAGCGGTTGAGCACTGCACGGGATTAGTTGGGAAAAAGCTGCAGCGATGCATGACCGCTGCTCAGCGGCGGGCGTAGCGCTCCGCTCACGACTCTCGCGAGCCAATCTTTTTAACTAGACCAGAGGTACACCCCATTTTTCAGGTCACTGGTCTCGTTAATTAACCCTTTTATTTTTCAATCCCGCAGAATGTAATTGGAGTGTAAAACATTAATAACATACAGGTGATGCGGATAAATGAGCTATTTCTAATATTTGCTTACTAAACTATTGATTTTCTTTCGTGCTATACATATGTATATGCATGTATATAAATACGAGTATAATAATCGTGGCGTGGGTCTACGTATAATCTCGTAGACGTAAACTATTAACTTTATCCCCTTAGTAACACCAATAAAATTATTAGGTTTAATTACATTTCATTCAAATGGTACAATCTAAGTCCATTATTTGAGTAATAATCTCATCACTCAGGTACAAGTAAATGTAAATCAGTCGATTTCTCGTATCGGCGTATGGAAGCATTCAATCACGCAAACTACATGGAAAGTTTCTTGTTTTATTTTATTTAAAGATGATGATCAAGTATAGTAAAACCTATGAGAAATATCACAAATAAATTCAATAGAAAAAAGTAGAGTCATTCTGTAACATTAAATTTGAAATGATACAATAGTAATTAAACTTCTGTGCGACATGGTGTCAGTGGAGCGTGCTAACACGAGTTCTGAGACATTGGCAGACACCGTGGACCGGTTCGTTCACAATCCTAGCAACTAACTAGACATCAATTTAGCTTTCTTCAATTCCATCCTCAACAGTTTATTTTAGAAAGCTTTCTGCAACTATGTCATAATGTCTTAACGTAATGAAAATTGATTACTCACAGAAATTTATAAGACGCAACATGCTGTGTGTGTTGCTAAAATATGTGTTTACTTGCGGGCAGCAGTGACATATCGAGGTTAATAAATACATTACAGTATAGTGATGGGCGTTTTGGGCACCCGACGGTGTTGGCGGCAGCCAGTAATCCTGGATGACGGGCGCGGCCGGCCCTGGGACCATCACCTACGGGAAATATTGATCTTATTTGAGCTTGATTAACTCGGACGTTGTCGGCGTGCTAATAATATCCCAACTCTGGCACTGATCCAGACGAGGCTTAATGGTACTTCGATGCACGACAACTTTCAAAGGTGACACCGTTACTTTTGATTCGGATTGATAGCAATCATAATTGATTTTGATACATGTACCTAGATCCATATTTTATCAAGCAAGAGACAGTAACTGGTAACGAGTATATTACAGGCTATAAAAGACTTAAATATCTGACGCTGTTTTATGACACAACCTTTTTGTAAGACTAATCAAAAGTAAATTGAAGAAAATAGGGAGCTATTAAATTTTCGAGCAAGATGGCTTAAAGGTCGTTGCCTCATCTTCGTCATGATCAATTTATGAGATTGTATTTCACGGAACCACGAAAATCTGAAGAAAAATAAAACAATTTGAGTATCCGTGCGGCATAACAAATAAAACACACGCCCAGCAATTTCGCACGATAGCGCCATAGCCGCAAAGACAGTATCTCGTGGACCCATTTCAAACGTAAATCCCATTGCATTAGACTCCTTATCGTGACAAAGCTATCATTTACGGAAAATGTACTCAACGGAAATATCTGATGTAATAATATTATGTTTAATAACTATGTTTAATAATTATGTTTAATGTGTTTGTTATGATGTAAATTTTATTCAATGCAGAGATTTGGGATAAATAGTGTTATACGTACATCTTTTTATTACACTAGCAAACCTTAGATCTTGAAAATGTGAGTATGAATATTTTTCACTGAAATATCACTGGTTTGTAACACATTCTATAGTCAACATGTTTATACAATTCTAACATTGGTATTAATGGACAACTAATAAATAACGTGAATGTGGACCGGAATACTTAGAAATGTGGGGGTTATTTAACACCGGACGGTCCTACCCAGTAAAATAAAAAGTAAGTATTTCAAAAGAAAATTACCTGTTTTATTTTTAAACGAAACGATTAGACCCCAGCCACGTTCCTATAGTTACAAGATGGTGGAAGAATAAATAAAGCAAACTGTGTACAATTTCATGGCGCAATCGTCAAACTGGCTTTTCTATTGAATTCGCTTTGTGTACATTAATACTCGTATTAACGAAAGCTAGGTGTTAACTGAGAGTATTTATTATGTAAAGTAACAAGGTTGTTAGCCGGTTATTACTAACAACCGGGTGGGTACGAAGTAACATTTTAAAGATCCTACATCCTAACTAAACTCATTTATTACTAGTAGCTCCTATTCCATCGTACATACTTAATTAAAAATACTTTCTATTGAATCAAACGTAGTATTAGAAATAATGCGATGTGATATTAAAAGTAACGTTAAAGATAAAAATCAATTACTTGAACACTAGGTATGACTGTTCGTCCGGTGGTGTGGAGAAAAACTAATGATCAATCAATATGCTAGAAGAGTGTGAGGTTTCACGGTATTGCAGTGTCTGAGTATTATAAATATGTGACTATGAAAGTTTGCTGTATTTAAACTACACAAGACTCAAGTTCGTTTGTTTAGTGTGGTAACAATAAAGTATGACAATTTGTAGAACATTTTGTACTCAGCGCACGCGCCAGTCAAGCGTCAATGCCATGGTTGGTTAACGTACAGAAATACACGAACACGAGGAGCTACCAAACAAAAGAGACTCTAAATAACATTTATACACTATAATTATGAAACTTAGTTTTGATGTTTAGTAAAAATAGAGTTAAATTATGCCTAATAAAAGTTTACAATATAGAGGGACACTTTCAAGTTATTGTTGTTTTTAACTTGCTTAATTTTTATTTTAACATTAGTAAGTAGGTATAGTGAAATATATTATAAATGCAGACTAGAGAAAGTCATGTCTTAGGGCGGGATCCGACTGAGCTATACCGAGAGGGTTTGCTGATAGTAGAACCATATTAATTTATTTTAGTCTTTCCATTTTTACGTTTGTGTTGTGTTCCCGTGGCGAGTAACCGTAGTAAGAGCTCATTGGTGAAGCATTATCTTGATTTTTATAGGGTACACAGTTGGGCAATGCGTGAGTAGTGCCCAAGGTGCTATATGCGCCTCTACGACATACGGTAGCCCACCCTCAATGGCGTATAAAATACTACCGACTTCACAATGTCGAACGAGTATTTTATAAATTTCGACAGAACTTTTATTTAATATAGTCCGGTACCGCTAGGTTTTGAGGTTCCAAAAATATTAAAGTTTATGATTTTTTGCATACAGTTAGTATACCATTTGACCAACCCAAATCATGATTTTGTGTCATTTTTGATGGTTGCTAAGGTCACAATTTAGGTATTTGTCTTTTTATGCATTATTTCGTTGAAAAGAAAATTAGAGTTGAAAATTTAACTTCCATGATGATAACAAAGTCATTACTGATATACATAAGCTTTTTGTGCCATCTCACTCCATGGGAATACTGGATTTACCCAAATACCATACCTATCGCTGTAATAGCTATAGAAAAATATTAAAGTTGGTGAAATAAGTGTTACCGGTTCTCTAACTCTAGTATCTATTGTTTAAATCATTTTGTGTCATATTCATCCATGGTATTCGGAACTATAATTTTTTTCCTATTTAACCCCCTGTAATAGCCATAAAAGAAAATTCAAGTTATTAGAGTTTATGTCTTTATTAATGTTATGGTAAAAGGAAGCTATGTGCTTAATTTGTGTCATTTTAATCCATGGGATTTTGATTTATATTATTTTCAACGTTTTTGTGCGAAGAACACTAGCGCGGCCACAGCGCGGCAAAGGAGCGCTAGCCGCGTAGGCATTCACGGGCTCCGGCGACCGGCTGCCGGCCGGGAGCGAGGCGCTATAATTTGTTTGTTGTTGTACGAGTAGTGACTTGTGATAATTGCATAGAAAATGGAAACTAATACAACATGTCTTATTTGTGGGCTAATGTTGGGTGGTAAAGCTGTAAAATTAAAATAAAGGATTTTATTAACGCATTATAATTGCCTCCTGTAAATATACACACATTACCATTACCCCAATGCCGTTATAAATTGGAAGCGCGCTGCCCATCGGCGTCGGCGACATCTCGATAAAGTACACAGCCGCCCATGGGTTACCTCGGCATTTCGACATTCACTATTTTTTATATGTTTTACGAGCAGAGTGATTTGTTCGATTGAAGAGCGCATTCATATTGTGAGTTAATTATTACAAAAAATACATTTTCTTTGGTGTATTACCGTTATAGCGATGGAGTGTGAAAGTGACTTCCGAATTAATTTATAGTAGTGCAAAATTGTGTCATTGTATTAAATAAATATTTTCAAAATAACATTTATATGCATGGTAAAATTTGCCCGTAAATACAAATTATTTATGTTAATTTTTCCAAAAAACCAAAATCATAGTGTATTCATTTTAATTTAATTAAATTATAGAGTGATTTGAGTATCTCGGTAGCGATAGCGTAGTGATTTGAACGCCATAGTTTCGATTACAAAAACAAAGCAACTTTCGCCATGCCCGATTTTTTTTTTATACAACTAGATGACAAACAAGCTGACGGCCCACCTGATGGTAAGCGGTTACCGCCGCCTATAGACACCTGCAATAAGAAGGAAAAACCACTTGATATTGCAGGTGCGTTGTCATACTGAGGCCTAAGCTGAAATGCCGTCCATGCCCAGTACATACACTGGCTACCTTTCCCTTCAATCCGAAACACAGCGAACTGTTTCACGGCTGAAATAAGAAAGGCGGTGGTACATACCCAGACGACCCTACATACGGGTCTACCACCGAGATGGGTTAATCATAATTTATAATCTCGAGCTTCTCCGTGCTTTGGAAGGCACGCTAAGCCGTTGGTCACAGTCGTTACCACAACTGCTATAACTCACCGAACCGCTTTTTATATACAAAGCTCAGTATTTACTGAGCTTTTTCATTTGAGTCATCACCATCTGATGTGAAGCGGTAAGAAAAGTCCATGTGCGGAGACAGCTAGAGCAGTTTGAAAACACACTGTTCTAGCCGCCCCCACCTTGCCGGTTTTTTTAACACCTCTTTTGAAGAAACCCATGTTATAGGAAGGAGGGAACACATGTGCTGGCAAAAAATTCCAAGTTTTGGAAGTCCGACAAAGAAACGAGTAACTATACTTCTTTGTGCGTGATGTTTAGGTGGAGACAGTAAATTGATGACTCCGAATACCGGCACGCGTGCTCCTGAGTAGGAAAGGGGAAGGTGGGATAAGGTCGAAAAGCTCCTCAGAACACTCTCCATGATAAAGCCGCTAAAAGGCGCTTAATGATGCAATGTCACGACGGAGTTGTAGAGGTTCTAGGCTGTTCGTAACCTCTACGTCGTCAATAATACGGACGGTACGACGCTGCAATCTGTCCAGCGCATCGAGGAGGTACTTGGCGGAGCTTTCCCACAGATGCGAGCAATATTCAACGCAAGACCGGACCAGAGTTCTGTACAGCGGGCATAATTGGTCAGGCGTGAAAAATCGACGCACCTTGTTCAGGACACCTAGCTTCCGTGAGGCTGTTTTTACCACGGTTTCGATATAATTCCTCTGATTTAGATCGCAGCATATCTCCATACCGAGCAAGTTGATGTAGCCCTATGCCGAAAGAGTAGTGCCCTGAAGAGAGGGAAGGGGAAGGAACGGCGACATTTTCGCTGTAAACGCGCACACCTGTGTTTTCTTAGCATTGTTAAATCCCCATTCAGATATGATGTTTAACACCCTGTTGAGCTCAATAGTAAGATTGATTCTCTCCGTCTCGGTTTCAATGCGCCCAGCCCCTGGGTGACCGTTATATCCACCATGCACTGTACTGTCATCCGCATTGCAATGATTGTTTCCTAATGAAAGCATATGATTGATATGAAGAAGAAAGAGAGTGGGGGATAGAACAGAGCCTTCTGGTACACCAGCGTTCACTGACATGAACCACGAAGCGCATTCATCAACGAGGATACGGATTCTCCGCTCATGCAGGAAGCTGGCGATCCAATTGCAGAGCTGAGTGGGCAGACCGTATGCCGGGAGCTTGGAGAGAAGAGCACTGAGCCAGACCCGATCAAAAAGCTTTGGCAATGTCAAGGCTAACAGCCACTCACTCACCACGATTGTCAATAGCTTTACCCCAGACATGCATTAAATACGCTCGAAGATCACCCGTTGACCGTGTCGACCGAAACCCACACTGACGATCATTAATTAATGAGTGATCTTCTAGGTATCGGACCAGCTGGTAATTTAAGATCCGTTCCATAACCTTGCAAAGAACAGAGGTGACAGCTATTGGGCGGTAGTTAGCTGGGTCTGATCGGTCTCCCTTTTTGGGGACCGGTTGCACATTAGCGTCGCTCCAACGGCACACACCCAGAAGAGAGAGGAAGGGGGTATAGCCGCGTTACGACGGAAGACAACTCCACTGCGCAGTTTTTCAGTACTATCGCTGGGATGCCATCAGGTCCACGAGCTTTTCGGACGTCGATTGACTGAAGCTCCGCACGTACATCACATTGCCTGATACGGATATCAGGCATTGTGTGGCCACAATGGGTGAGTGTTGGTGGCTGAGAATTGCAGTCATCGATTCGGGAATGAGCAGCAAAGAGTTTTACCTGGAGATCGGCTATCTCTTGCGGCTTATGAGCAAGTGTTCCGAAGAAGGGTGACAGCAGGGCTTTGGCCAGACGCCAGTAGCCTACGGCTTCCCGTAGGGTGCGTTAGTAATTCTTGGCCAACTCGTGCAACGCGCTGAGCATTCGCTCTGATGAGGGCCCTTTTGCAGGACTTGGTGGCATTGTTATAGGCTGCTTTCAGTGAGTCAATATTTGGATCCCCATTGACTCGACCTCTGATCCAAGCGCGGTATGCCGACTGTTTGTTCTCAACAGCTAAGGCACACTCACGATTGAACTAGTGGTTACGCCTGCCCTTACTGACGAGATCGGAGTGAGGGATATAGTACTCCATCCTTAACATTATCTCACCAGCTCACTCAGCAGTAGCGCTAGCATTCGGCTCCGACTCACTGAAACAGCGCTGCCTCCAAGGAACACATGCAAAGTAATCCCGCATACCGCCCCAATCTACCGACGCATAGTGCCAGATGCGGCGTTTGGCCACCACAGATACCGGTGGCGACGCCCTTGGCACCCCAGCAGAAATCAGGCAGTGACCCGATGATCCCAAGGGAGCTCGAACCTCTAACCGATGGGGCAGTTCTACCAGCATGGTCAGTTTTGGGGAAACATAACCACATCTCGTGGTAAGCATTGAAGTCTCCTAAAAACACCAAATCCGCGGTTGGAAACTGCTCCTGCGCAACATCTGCCACCCGACTAAGGTGTTCTAAAAGTCGAGTTGTCTCCATGTCATCTCTGTGGGATCTGTAGAGGCAAACGTAGACACGGCAATGAATGCCCAGGTCCACGTGCACCCCGAGGATGGAAAAGAAAAGGGTCTCCGTCAAAAAAAGCAGCGCTGGCCGAGCCGTCTCAAGATGTTGGTAGACGACATTGAGGTTAGCATGAAGCCCACGGAAGTTAGTGAGCCCTACCTCAAACAGCGTGGCTGTAGTGGGGATGTGCACCGCTGTACGACCATACACATTACTTGTCGCTGCCATGGATGGATATAGGCAGTCAAATCGTGAGGCCTGTTTCGCCAGGTAACAGCCGACAGCAGAGAAGCGCTGACCCGCCGGATGGAAGGGCCCCCGAACCCTCCCGGGTATGGCCGCTGAACCCCACCATCCGGTCACCAACCGGCACGACGGACCACCCCGAGATTATGCGAGGCATGATGGGGCAGCCTTATGATCTGGTTAGGATAGTGCCCCTGTACTGTGCCACGGGCGGCCAGCGGAACAGCCGTTACTTCAGGTCTCCCTGGCCGGCGGGTCAACGCAGTCGGCGACCGGCTGGCCAAGTGGTCTTTACCCCAGGCTACTCGGTCAAGAGGTCCCGGGTTCGAATCCCGGTAGGAGCAAATGTTTGTATGATGAGTACGAGCATTTGTTTACGAGTCATGGATGTTTATATGTTTATTTAGTATATTTCTAATATTTATATGTCATATTATTATCATTATTTATCCGTTATCTAGTATCCATAACACAAGCTCTTAATGATGCTTACTTTGGGATAGATAATAGGTGTGAGTGTATAAATATTATTATTATTATGTTTACTTCTATTTATAATATCTCTCATTTCTGAGGTATTTTCTAATTCCACGCGGGTTGATACTAAGCGTGAGTAGAATAATGCTGTGTGTCACAGTGGTGTAATAGTTTGTGTGTGTGTATGTGTGTGTGTGTGTGTGTGTGTCTGTGGTATGTTTTGTAGCAAGTTAATTAAAGTTAATTTATTATTGTTAGTCCACCTGGCACTAGTTAGACGGAAACCATCATTGACCGCATCCATCGCGGCATCGTCTCCCCAAGCTCTGGTTGTATGCCCACTGATCCCGGAACGCGACCACATGTGGTCACTTGGCGGGTTTTGTGCCTTGCGTACAGTGGTCAGTAACCAGGGCTTTCACACCCTACCACGAGTGGAGCAGTTGATAGCTCAGCGATCCCTTAGTCGCCTCTTACGACACCCACGGGAAGAAATGGGCCACCGCACGGTACAATTTTTTTAATAAGATTTTAGAGATATAATTGTTTTGTTACTTCTATGTCTAATAATAAGTCTATTACCTATCTCTAGAATTGTTCAATCAGCTTCAGAGAGAAATGGGATGTCCATATTTCTGAGCACTAATCTTTGCCTCCCGCAAAAAAAAAAAGAAATTTCTCTCGCAACATACGGCACCCGCACTTGTTTTATTTATCAAATAAAGTATGCTCTTAAGTTTTTCATTATGTAGGGCATTTTCGGATATGAAACTATTTCGGATTATCCGATCTAACCATTAATGTTCAAATGTTTATACATAAAAAATATATCTACTTATAATACGACATTGTTATGTTCTGTCCACTATATACTGTCACAAAGATTGATAAATTTATACTTATATGTACACACGACAGCACATGAAGTGTAACAGTTGGAATACGAAAGCCACCTCTATTACGAACGCAGTAAGGGCAAGCTCAAGGTCATACTGTTACGCTTGATGTGCTGTCAACTATACAAAACAACAGCAGGTCAGGTAACCGTAATATGAGAAAAAAAATCCAACCAATTTTCAACCTAAACGCAATCCGATTAAAGTACAAAAACGTTTAGCTTAATTCGGGCGTTTGTGTTAACGTGACCTTCGGTTGACTGTTCCTACTTGCTACTCTTTGCAAACGTGTGTAAATGCTCCGTGCGGTACCTACACAACGCGCGAGCGAACTAATATTTATATAGGAAATGAAATTATGTTTTTTAAGTATATCATGAATTAAAGTGACACAAATTTTTATAGTAGATATTTGATGCTTTGATGATATTAAATGTGCAAACTCTAATAACTTTAATATTTTTTTACAGCCGCTATGGCTTGGAAAAGTTAAATCATTTAATATCTTAATAACCCATGGCTTAGTTTGGCACAAAATCATGTCAGGGTCATATTTAGGTGCCCTGAGTTAGGTTGTATTTGTTTTATAAACTATAATATTTTTTTGAAACTTTTAACATATATTGGGCTCCCTGTCAATTTGCACTGGACGAAAACGACACACACTTAGTTTGCACACAGCCTAGGCTATTTTACACACAATATTAGTATCATTTGGCACATTAAATTATTTTTGGCAGTTTTATTTATATTTTAACATTTAAGTCACAAAATATTGAATTACTGAAAATGCAACAGCAATATTTGACACAAAAATTAAATATAAGCTTTTTAGGTGGAACTGTATCCCCTTGCAAAAATTCAGAAACTTTAGAATTTTTGTAACTTAGCACCTCAAAATCGCCTAGCCGTACCGGACTAATATTGCAAGATGGAGATCGATGGTAAAGAGAATATTCCTACAAGGCTAGAGGAAGCCCACGACGCGCGACGTAGCTATAATACTATGCGCGAATAAAAGATCAATCTACCATTAAACACAATGTCTTCTGTTGTAACAACATTTTACTATAACATACTTTGAATGTAATTTTAGTACAATATTAATGTCTTGATGTGAATATTTGGAATTCTACTTTATGTCTATGACAAGCGATCACTAAGTGATGTAATCAAAATACTAGTTGCTGAATAAACAAACAATAAGAACATAGTTTTTCCCTTATTACAAAACATGGTCTACAATTAAACCAGTGCCTTACTATGAGTTTTACGTCAAACGCATACGGCCGGGTTTATCGTAGTCTCGCTATGTAAATTTTTTAAATACATGACGACACGAATCACAGTTGTCGTTACAAAGAAAAATATCTAAACTAGAAAAACTGACACTTTTATTCAGAATCGACTAAACGTACATGTGGTGTAATTTATAGTGGGTAAGGTTTAAAAACTGTATGTGCATTTATTGACAAAAAGGAGATGGCCTCAGATTTAAACCAGGCCTAACAACTTAAGGACTCGAAGGTCGAGGCTGTTTGTGCTTACACAATTAATAAATTAATTCGTTTCTTATGTACTTTTACGTTATAAGATCACTCAATATAAAGTTTATTTAAAAATAAATCATCAATATTACCAATTATTAATATGGGTACAATTAAATGTAGGCAATTTAGGTTGTGATCGGCTGGTCGAGTAGTCTGTACCCCTTCCTATACAGACTACTCAATCAGGGGTCCCGGTTTCGAATCCCGGTAGGGCCAGATTTTTGTATGATGATTACGAATATTTATTTCGACTGATGTATATTTCTGATATTTCTATACATATTATTATCAACATCTCTCCGTTATCTAGTATCCATAACACAAGCTCTTAATGATGCTTCATTTGGGCTAGTTAATAGGTGTGTACATTATTATTAATATTATTATATCAGCATAATAGCCTTTTTAATTATTAGGTACATACTGTACGTATCTGCATATACTTTAAAAAGAGAGAACTAACTAATTAAACAGTAAACATTAATTTGTAGTTATTTCTGAATTTGTTATATCGGAAGACTTTTATTGGACTGTTTTAATTTCTTTTCGAAAAACTTTTTCGATTGAACATAGGCCGAAAACAGTTTTATTGTTGAGCCATCATACAACCTGTACAGCCAGCTAAAGGTGATATGAAGATTGATGGTGAATTTAATTAAAACACCTGCCCGGTATGTTGTTCTTACAAAACAGAGATGGAATGTTTTACTTATAGGTAAAGTTGGCAAACAAGCCTATATATCATAATAATATATTAATTATAATATCATTTTTATAGAAACATGATAACAATCCATTTTAAACTGACCTCTAAAGATAGATGTTCTTAATTCGACTTTATTAAATACAGTAGTATAATTTTGTGTCTTTGATACGTGATATCACTCTCAAACAAACCTGAACCGATTTCGACAAATCATTTTTTGTTTGAAAGGGTCTAACGGATTGGTCCAATTTCAATAGTGACTAGATAGTAAAAAATTAAAAGCCAAAAACCTTTTTTAAAAAAGTTTTTATTTAAATGTCCTAAAAAGAAAATAAAATTTTACATTTAAATTTTAACTATAAACTAATAACCTCATTATACACAATTTATATGATCATAAAAGCTTGTCGCTCAATTAAATAGGTACTAGTTTATTTACACAAGTAAATAGCGCCACAAGCTTTTATGTATCATCATATAAATTGTGTATAATGAGGTTATTAGTTTATGGTTAAAATTTTAATGTAAAATTTTATTTTCTTCTTTTTAGAGCATTTAAATAAAAACTTAAAAAAAAAAGGTTTTTGCTTTTAATTTATTTTTTACTTTTTAGTTATCGCTGGCTTGGTTTCTGAGTCTTGGCAAGCCCTTTCATTTGATACCCATATTGCAGAAGTGCATAAAAATTAAAAAATAACTGTTCCGCCATCTCGGATGGTCCGCCATATTGGATTTAGAATGACGTCACACAGTTTATCGTGTATTGTCATCCAAACTAAACGTGTATACAAAATTTCAGCTCAATCGGTTGAATATATCTGCTTCAAAATCTAGTAGCAAGATTCCACCCTAACATAAGCAAGTTAAATAAAAGTTTTTAAAAAACAATAATCATGTATTCCAACCCGTGAAAAACAAACAGACATGTCGACAAGACGCTAACAGTCACTAATCTAGCGTCGAATTTACAAATTTATCATGGGATATCGGGATTTTTTTAAATAAAAATTTAAATCGACTTCAAAACAAAGAAAAGGCAAAAAATAATTCATATAATATAGTTTGATGTAGCTACCAGCACAGAAAATTCTACTCTACTCATTGCTCTGAGAAAAATAGAAAAGAAAATCAGTTTTCCATTTTCGCCAATTTGATTGGTAGGTAGGTACAACGCAAAATCGATTGATGTTATTTGCAGTAAGGAACTAAGTAATTTGACAAAATCGACTCTCAGAGTTTTTGCTGACCACAGTAGACATAGTAACTAAACATTAAAACAGTATTAAACGATTAATCTATAATTGTCTACTTTCTACATGATACAAAATATAAGTATGCTGTACTTATCAATGTTATATTGAAAGTTAGTTGCCTATGTTTACCCCCATGCTCTATCTCACAGTTCAAGTGATGCTCTTTCTCTTGCATGCGTGCGATTAGTGTAACGACATTATTGATGACTATTTAGTAGTCATATACCTACCTACCTACATGTCATTTTGAACTTTCAGTTTCATTGAAATATTACCAAAATTACTGTTAGACACGGATCGTGCAATAAGCTGTGATAACATTTTTAACTAATCATATAATAGCTAATTATTAATGAAATATGAATGGTAAATATTAGAAACTAGTCAGAACATAAAGTGCATTAAATATCGATAACAATGTATGAAGGTATTAGAAATGAGTTGAAATATCAATGTGAACGTAAATGGCAGAAATGTTATCTAATTATTACCCGTAGCAATTGTTGATTTTTTAATTTAAATTGAATTTGCAGATATTCACATAAATGAGGTCATTTTTATGAAGATAACATCTGGCGTTCATTCATACACATAAAGCAAGTAGATACCTAACGTTGATCGCATTCACATGCGGAGTGCTAAAAATTCAAAATGGTAAATACCAGTAAGGTTGGTGTTCCGGTATCGATGACATTGCCGTTACTCACCTGAAAAAAGGAGACACATAATTATATCATTTTTACCTACATTATTCTGTTTGAAGATAAATAAAGATAGCTATATAAAATGGTAGTTTCGAAGTAGATCGAGGAATTGCAAATTTAAAATACAATGCCGCTATTCACGATTTTGAATACATATAGACGCTTATCTAATGTTCTTTAATTAAACATTGTCCCAAGGATGGGTGTTCATTCGATTTTCTAAATAAGTAGCCACGCAGATAAAAACCTATTGTCATCCCCTTGTGTCCAAACCGTATGAATTTACAGGTTACATAAAACCTTATTTCTCAACGTCCAACTCCTAATCTAATCGTAAGGAAGAAGCAAAATTAAGTCTGAGCATTTATTTACGAGTCCATCGGAAAAAGCCGAACAAAGTGATCAAAACCAGACGGGTAAACAGTTTTGAGATACGAGGCAGTGTAAAATGAAATTAGTTTACAAATGTGGAATGCGTTATACATTACTGTATCGGTTATGCTAATTTGGAGCAGTCTTGTTCAAATGGTACGTGTGTACTCCTACGTGTTGCGTATAAGATAAATGGTGCATTTCCAGTGTCAGGTATTGCACGGCGCGATCGGTCGGCTGCGGGCGGGCGGGCGAGAGGCGCCGCCCGCCGAACGAGCAACGTCTCTGGCAACCGCCCAAATATTTTTCATGCGCCAAGCTCGGCTGGGATCAGTCGCCCTATTCACCTGGATCGGTATACGGTTAGTCTATCGAGATGCAAAGTGAGTTGCCCAACTTCAGTTGCCGATTTCAAACTTTAGATTTAGAACTTTTATGATTAATTATCTGGCAGTTTTATAGTATACATACCAATTGAATAAATTTTTAATAAGTAACTTTTATTATTTTTTGCAGCCTTGCCTTAGTAAATTAGTAGCGAGTATAAAAATAGTAAACATCTATATGTCATCATGTAAACTAGGTTCCTATGAACCTAGTTTACATGATAAAGAGTTACTTGACCTCGACACCATAATAAAGTTGTCTTATTAGGGTTCACTTATGTGATGTGTAGGAAGTAGCGAGCTTGATAACAAAGGGAAGATACAGTAGGTACATACAGGGCGTAATTGTAACGTTGGATAACTTATAGGCACTTTAAATATAATGATTCATATTATTTATTACCATACGTTTTACCATTACAAAAACGGAAGAAACCCAAGGTTAATTATTTATTTACTGTACAATTTTTGAATAATAGAAATAACACCATCAATATAATATGTTAAGACTACACCTTCTGTCAATCCAAGTTGTATACTTTAAGGTCAATAAAATTAATCTACTGTATTATGAAGCAAATTTAATATTTAAGTATTTTATTTATGTCGTATATGTATGAATTATACTTAGTTTCAATATCTCGTTTTTGTCCTGCTTTTAATTTTAACTGGTTAAAATAAAAGGCACGGCAACGGGAAATTTTCGTCATCTCCCGTGGATTCCCTAAAATCCGGATTACGCGATTATCCTACGATATATTACACAAGTTTGATACCTAGCTAATATGATGTCTTATGTATACCTAATTATACGTGGGAAGATAATATACGGAGGGGAGCGCAAGTTCTCCACAATATTCTGTAATACCACTGAATACATACTTAGGTAAATAGGCAATACCTACTGCCCTTTTCTTTTCCTTTTCGTTTAAAATATAAGTAGGTAGGTGAAATATAATATTTGTGAGTGACACTCTCAACTTAGTTTTTCTAGAATACTTAACTCAGATATCAGCCGTTTGAAAATGATGTCCCGCAAAGTTTCATTTCGCCACGCCCCATATTTCGAAAATATTTAGGTACTACTAGGGGTAGTTCAATATTTAATACTGGTTGCTGATTTCTCATTTTCAGCCCACTTAAATACATTTATCTTTTTAGTTTTGTCAAATAGGTACCTTATTTTTGCTATTTCTTAAAGTTGACATTATGTAACTACTGGTGAGCTGAAACGTAGTAATTTTCATAGTTCCCTAAATTAAAGTTAGTCCATTGCTAAATATACAGAGTGGTGGCGTCAATACGACAATAAATTAAGACATGGACTATATTAGTTCATAGAAATGGTTTGCCATTTTCAAAAACATCTTATTCATTTCAGGATCTTTGTATGAAATAATGCAGCCAATGTTATATTTATCCATAAGTTTTGTTGTGTGATAACATAGATAGACCAAGCAAACGTTAAGGTTAATTTTAATACGAATTACGATATGAGTTATGCATAACTTCGCTTCAGAAACATAAAACTAAAATCCCTTTGACGTTAGCCTTAAAATCTGCCCGAATATGACAGCAAGAGACGAACGTTGCTTGCCAATCGTGCCATGAATTAATATACCTACATTATATATACGATTATCTTGATATTGCTTACATTCCATAATGGTAAATAACTTACATTCCATATTGGTAATTAACATATAAATAGATTGAACTGGTATTCTATCATGTAATCATGTATATCTAACAATTGTTACGTAGGTAGTAGTTATATTTTAGAGTAGGTTTTAATGTTATCCGATTATGTGGGATTGGTATTAAAATAAGTACATACTATCTCGACTACTAATTTATTTGCTTTAACTGGTAAACTATAACAACAAACGGTTGCGATTGGCTGACATAATGTGTCGGATGTTGACCGAATTTTGGGAAAATATTTCTATAGCCAGAAATAGTGATCATAATTATTTTAATACGACTTATGTTTGAAAAATCACGTAACTTGAATTCCGTTTCAAATTTCGCTTCAATACGACCGCTGTGCGTCACTTGTTTCCAAACACTGCTAAGTTGCTATGGTGACTTTCTTATTGACGCTAACAACAAATGACGTCATACATTGATTGGTGTTCGTTGTCACGTGGCTGAGAGTGATTAAGTTGCATTTTGTCGAATAAATATTATTTAAGTTACGTGATAATACAATATTGTGTTTTTTAGGTTTTTTTATACAACTAGATGACAAACAAGCTGACGGCCCACCTGGTGGTAAGCGATTATCACCGCCTATAGACATCTGCAACAACAAGGCAAAATCACTTGATATTGCAGGTGAGTTGTCATCCTGAGGCCTAAGATGAAATGCCGTCCATGCCCAATAATTACACTGGCTACCTTTCCCTTCAATCCGAAACACAGCGATTTATATTATGAAAACTACCACTACGTGTTGTTATTTTATTTTACGAGAAAATCCTTCTGCATAGGTACCTATTAATTATAATACCTTCTGTATGTATAATTAAACAAACCGGACGTTAGGTCACCTTGATTTAAAAAAAATGTATTTAAGAGTATATATTAGAAAGAAGATGATTGAATTTTTGTTTATTTGCCAAGGGCAGACTTTTCAACCCTCGGATAAGTCTTGCCCAGAGAATAGAAAATCTGTAGATGTCAAAATTATTCGCTAATAAAAACTTTTGTTTTTTTATGGTTCCGATAATTTTGATAGTGATACAAAATTTCTGTCTGAGGCTAGTCACCGGTGGCGTTGCCAACCAGTGGTCTAGGAACTGGTTCGCCTTCACATACCGAATGATCATTAAACGTTTGTTCACTATTTCACCTATATTTCTATTACAGATAAAATTTAACATTATAAGTATTAAATTACTTAGAAAGATACCATTTAATGTTAGACTTGGTTTAAAACTGATGCTGTCACTTTTATTTGTTAAAAGAAAGGAAGAGACAGCATCAATTTTAAACTAGGTTTAACTTAAGTTCACGTTTTGTAATAAGAGGGAATAGGCTTACTGACTATCGTCAAAGTCAATCTTTAATTAGTCTATTAATATTTGATATGATCTATTTATGAAGTTGAAATAACATCATTAAGGCAAGTTATCAAAGACATACAAGTTAATGACACTAGGCAATGCAGCATTAACAATTGATTAGCTTCAAGTAAATAATGAGTAATTAATAATCTGTATAGCAAGATAATAGTGTAGGTATAATTTATAATATTTCAAAAACATTATAAGACGCGAGTGGAAACAGTACCTATCATTTGCGGTGCGATGAACAAATGCGTACAAAGCTAGAGTTCATTCAAGGCCCGTGACTATGGAAACATTGAAAATGCTTCCTTTCACTGTAGTGTTTTGAAGCGAACCCGGCCGAGTGTGCGGATGCAATCAAAGCTCGCGAACAGCTGTATACGGCGCTATAAAAACGCGAGCGACGAGAACACGAGCCGCCGCCCGACCTCGTTGAACCGAATATAATCTGCCCCTACTACCCACCGCTCAACAAATACAATTTTTAATTATTCTACATTATCTTTGACGACTTTCGGATCACATAATAAACAACAATATAAACAAGCTAGCAGCGTCTTCATTAAATCACTTGTCATTAGCTATTGTGATTGTGAAATGCGTGACGGTTACAAAGAATAGCAATCCAATAGATAAGCGTGACCTCGTTATCGGGTATAAACACGCGGCGAGCCGAGGCAATCGACAGCGTAGATACAGGAAGAAGTTTACAGTTCTCAACAACAAATATAACAAATAAGGTATCCGCGCTCTTTAATACTCTATTAAAAACAATTTTAATTGAGAATAATTAAAGGAGTATTCTTAGATAAAAACAAATAACAGAATTATAACAATATTATCACAAAAGCACATCTATAATAACATTAACAGGTTTTTTTAAAATATTCTATAGTCAAATGTTCACGAACAACGTATTTATATTCTCTTTTAAAGCTTCATTTTGTATAATAAAGACATTCTTGCTAGATTTTGCGATAAACAAAAAGGTATTAAAGTGCATAAGAGCTTAAGATGCAGCGGCATGCAGTTACCTAAACAGTGGGGAGCTGTTAAGTAAAGAGAAAACGTACCCAGTAAACAGTGTTTGTTGCGTAAACTCACGAGAAGCTTACCGACGACCTGCCGACGTGACGTCCGCTAAACCCAGGGCCGACTTGTTTTAATATAATATACGACCAAATACAATGCAGTCAATATACACAAAGTTGTCATTTAAAAAATATCAATGCAGATAATTCATTGATTA
Source organism: Nymphula nitidulata (assembly GCA_947347705.1). Lineage (NCBI taxonomy): Eukaryota > Metazoa > Arthropoda > Insecta > Lepidoptera > Crambidae > Nymphula > Nymphula nitidulata. The sequence continues at coordinate 14,350,900 of OX374621.1, read as the reverse complement.
AAAATAACAATAAACATTCTCAATATTCTATTCTTAACGTCACAGGATACAAGTAAGATTTCCTGGGTTGTTTTCTGTAATAAGCTCAGACAATTTTTTTAAACCTATGCTTATAAATTACAAATTCACAAAGATCATGACCCGACCTGCTACAATAGATTAGAAATAAAAAAGAAATTATTTCAAAAATAAGATGATGTGAATGAGATAAGTAGTTTTCTTAAGATGAAAATTTCATTTAATAGGCTGTATACTTTTAAAAAATTATAAATACTCGTATAAGTGGAACCATAAATGTGTTATGATCAGCGTCTCACATCAAAAGCATCTTAACCTCAGCTGTAAATCTGTTTTTTCTCCACCGAAGATTACTAGTTGGCACAGGACGACATAGTTAAAATATTTGATGTGTACACTTATATCAAATTGACAGAGGAAACGTAAATCATATTGTAATAGCGTTCGAGTCGTGGACATTCGTCTGATACGACGGCATGTAGCCTGATATCTGAGACTGTCGCTGGAATGCAGCCAATTTGTCCAAAAACATTTTTGTTAACTCCACGTGCAAATCGTAAGTAAATAATTTTAAAAGAAACTATGGTTCGGTAGGTTTTCAATTGCTTTATATTTAAATAATGTTCACCGTATTAACGTAATCTGATTGTGCACCAAAAATTTCTAAAAGCGCACCTAATCAATAGTTTAAACATTTTTTGCAGATCGTTTAATTATTTTGGTGAGTGTTTAGCTTTTTTATGGTGAACTTTTATATTCATATCCGTTTTTTAGGGTTCCGTACCCACAAAGGGTCAAACGGGACCCTACTACTAAGACTCCGCTGACTGTCCGTCCATCTGTCACCAGGCTGTATCTCATGAACCGTAATTAGCTAGACAGTTGAAATTTTCACAGATGATGTATTTCTGTTGCAGCTATAACAACAAATACTAATAAACCGAATAAAATATATATTTGAGGGGGCTCCCATACAACAATCGTTATTTTTTTTGCTTGTTTTTGCTCGATATTGATAACGGCAACAGGCAGACGCTTGTTTATAGATAATGGTACGGAACCCTTCGTGCACGAGTCCGACTCGCACTTGGTCGGTTTTTCAATAGCTGTTGTGTTGATGAGGTATTTAAACTATCGTTATATTTTTCTATTCTTTTGTAGGAATATAAATGCAATAGCACGTAAATCTGGCGACTTTATGGGTTCTGACAAAATTACACCGATATTCTTGACATGATATACTATTTATTATATTGGAGTCGTAAAAGTAGGTAAATTAAAAATATTTCTAAATTTCCTTATTTTTAAACATAACTGTAGAGGTTTGTACAAGTTGGCTGTATACATAGTTTAACCAACAAAAAAACGGTTATACGAGTATAAAGCTTAGCAGGGTTCCGTATCGGTTAGGGATCTGCACGACAAACAAAGACTTATGTACGAAATTCCTGTAGTAACAGTTGGAAAATGGTTTATGCGGTTTTACCGAAAAGTTGTTTGGTCTAACTAATAATCTTTGGAATACGTTAGAGAATAGCCGCTTATATTAGACTATGACAACCGACGAATGGACAAAAAAAAAGCTATTTTTGTGAACCTAAAATGGCAACAGAATCCTAGTAAATACAACAACGTAGATTGTTTGATTACTAAAATTACCATTATGAAAAGAATACAGTAACCGATAACGATTACCTTTACGATTTGAGTTCTCCTAGTCATTTTCCTCTACACGACAACCATAAACGGTAAACAAAACCACAATACTCATTGGGATAATCATCGCTAAGGAAGAGAAATTTTCAAGGCACGATATTTTGCATAATATCACTAAAATTTTGTATTTAAGTGATATTTTGCAAAATAGCTTTTATCTTTTGTATCTTATTACTATTTGTATTTGTAAAATACTTGCTTAAATAGACTGGTTTGGAATCACCCGCTAAAAAAGTGTCATAATACAAAAACCGGTAAATTCTGCTGCGGTAAGACATGTATTTTTCTAATTACTATCTACTGTAAAAACGCCATAAAGGAGGTTCTTATTTTTACTGTACAATCACATATTTACACAAATTTTAAAGTTAATTTACTGAATTCTTGATTTTGAGTCTTGTGACAGTTTTTTAGCGGGTGTACCATAAATATATCTTTAAATTTTGGCGTAATAAAAAAAGAAAAGTTCAAGTTGTAGCTGTACCTTTCAATTCACTTCAATAATTAAGGTAGGTATAACTTAATCGTAGTATTATTTTAGAAAAATAACATCTCAGGTTTTCAAATACAATCGCGAGTAGTGAGTGTATGCAAGAAATATTAGATTAAGCATTATTTTGTCACATTTCACGATAATTATTACAATCAATAATATTATCACATTAAAAACAATTCAAAATCACATGCGAAGGCTAGTTCTTAGATCAGTAGCCTGTACCTATAGTATACATACAGTATGTTCCGAAAGTCCGCAACAAAATTTAAAGAGGTAGTTGTGTTCCTTGTCAAGAGTCATCTCTCAAAGTTTGACACCTTTCAGACCACTTTTATTTTGCGATTAAATTAATAAAACATTGTCCTGCTCGTGAAAACCCTTAAAAATGCGTACTGTTGTACACAGAAACATAGCCCGCGCACATTTTTTTTTATACAACTAGATGACAAACAAGCTGACGGCCCACCTGGTGGTAAGCGGTTACCACCGCCTATAGACACCTGCAATAACAAGGAAAAGCACTTGATATTGCAGGTGCGTTGTCATCCTGAGGCCTAAGATGAAATGCCGTCCATGCCCAGTAATACTATAACATTGACCCCTCGCGACCCCAGAATTCCAAATTTTATTTTTAGAATTTTGTAACACCCGGTAGATACTTGACACTCAATTAACTGTCTTCCAAAGTATATTTACTCACAGACGGAAAGTGAAACGCCAGTTGCTGACCCACGGACTAACCACATGTTGACAACAACAACATTTTCGCAACTAGGTATATCGCAGTTTACAAGGTAGAAAATATAAATGGAAATCAAAACTGAGCTTTAACATTGAAATGCAATGCGAAGTAGGTAGTTACAGTGAATATCCATCTGGAAACAAATTTAGTCCCATTTCAGAATGAATGATTACAGCCGCAGCTGTTTCCACTTTTCCGGTAAGTGTTCACGAGTAGTAAATAACAAGACCCTAACACAGTAACACAAAAGCTGAGCGAAGGGAAATGATACCACAATATTTAACTGTAAAGTACTAGTTTGTAGTATTCGCACATTAAAGAAAAAACTGAAAAGGTTAAAATAATTAAATTTAAGTAGGTACTCATCACCTAGAAACATATTTTTTGGAGTCGATGCTTCACGTCCTATTATTTCTGGAAACAACTTAGCACACTACCACTAAGTTGCGTTACACTACCAAAGTATCATCACAATCTGATCACAAGTTCTGAAGAGGTAGAATAAATATCGGAATATTAAAATAATAAAATCTCCGAATATTCAACATTTTTAAAAAGATTTTAATTCTGTTTTCCCCACTGTTTTGTTCTTGTTTTTCAAATTTGTTACAGTTGACTAATCAATAAAGTAAGTATTTTTACAAAAGCCAAAGCCGAAATTTTAATAGAAACAATTTTACAGGAGCGCTCAATGTAGGTACAGCTTTGTGTTTATTACATTGTATTGTTTAATTTTTGTGCAATAAAATAAAGGTCATTTTTTCTATAATAAAAAGGAAGAAGTTTCTTTCTGTAGAAAAGACGATCGTTCTCTTTCTTTCTTTTCTATTTAAAAAGAAAATAAACTATTGGAATCATCTAGATTTTTTTCAAAGTACATAATTAAGATTATTAAGATAATATAAGTGTGTGTGTTTTAATAAAACTTTGTTAAATATTAGCCCTTACAAAACTTTAGCCTGTTATGTACCCGTGGAAAGTTAAACTGGAAAAGGTTTTAACGCAGGAACCATTTACCAAGGACTCGTTTCGAGTGTCTGTCCATTCAATCGATCCCCCTAAATCGGTTGAACGTTTGAAAAATGGTCTCCAGTCACGGTTGTATTGAGAGAAACGTAAAATATAATAAATATACCATTTCAGCTGTATTGAAATTAAGTCGTTAACCAACATTTCAGTGCTTCATTCGCTTCCTTTTCAATTTCGGTGAAATGTGATTATCGCTTTTAAAGCAAAAACATTATCAATTTATTTTCATACAGTAGTCGATTATTAAACTATTATTATTACTACCATTAGTAGGTACACAATCGTTCACACAAAAACAAGCCTTAACTCCAAAAGAATGTGTATGTCGCAGCCGTCTGGTTAAATTAGCCGCTTAACTGGACGCCTAGCCCGTTGATTGAATTCCGGCATCCAATCAAACGGCTGAAGGACAAGTAGCCAAGTCATTGAGCGCAACGTTTGACCAGATGGCTGAACGTCATGTCAGCCGTCTGGTTAAATTTACAATTATATTCTATTGGACTCCTCGGCAGGTTGTTTAAATCGCTTTTGTGTGACTGTTTGAGTGATTGGTAGGTTCAAGGTTATTTTTTATGACCACATATAACCAAAATGATGTCGATTATAAGTGGTCATAAAAAATAGCCTTGAACCCATCCATCAAACCAAAACTCTTCGGTAGAAGATGATTCTTTCAATACGCCAAGTCTTTAAACGTTATATAAGTTTAGATCAATTTACTATCGGTCTAGGCATCTGATTGGATGCCGGCGTTTAATCAACAGGCTAGGTATCCAATTAAGCGGATGATTTAACCAGATGGCGGCGACATGTATACCTATTGCACGTTCAACAAACTATGTAGAAAAAAATACAATACATTTTTAAAAAATATTTAGTTCAATTATTGATTTAGAAAATATATTTTATATAAAATTTCAAATAAGTTAAGTATTGGCTAAAAACCATAACTTCATAATTAGGTTTAAAGTAGAGATGGGCCGAATGTGGTTTGAACCGAATACGAACTTCAGCCGAACATTCGGTAAAAAAACAAAATTCGGCCGAAGTTCGGTTCTTTTTACGGCGGTTTCTGTAGTTACGACACGTTCTTACTAGTTTACGCGCGTTTAATTAGACGAATATTAATTTCATTTCATTTTTGTTATTTTAAAACAACTACTTACACAATTTGATTTATATTAATTAACGATAATGCTTTGAGGAATATCACTTAATTATTTTTGGTTCTTTTGGTACAACTTTTATTTCATTAATTTAGTATTAGATTATTTTCCTTTAAAAAATAATCTGATACTTATTTGATTATTTATTTCATTTTTGTTATAACTACATTTTTTTATCAATAAGGTAATGTTTAGGGGAATATCAATTAATTTTATTTTTGTTATTTTGTTACATCTACATTGTTTTATTTTGAATAAGTTAATGTTTTGAGGAATATCAGCTATGTTTCTTTTCTTTAAAAAATATGTCAAATAAGTACCCCCAAAAAATATACTATGATTATGAAGTGTTGGTTTAATTATCTTTGACAAAATAGTTGAGTTATTTCAATAGTTTCTTGTACCGAATGTCGGCCGAATGCCGAAGTTCGGTTCAAGCTGCCGAAATTCGGCTAAATGTGATTCGTTTCACATTCAGCCGAATGTGAAACGAATTTCGGCCCATCCCTAGTATAAAGTAAATATTTAATTGTTGTTTGTAATAAATAATATATTCCCTAAAAGCAAATGACATTAAACTGTCAATTCTCTAAACATTCATTATTACAAAGAAAACAACAAAAAAAACAAAAAACGGACTCTTTACTTTCTCCAAAATAATATTATAATTTTTTTTTATACAACTAGAAGACAAACAAGCTGACGGGCCACCTGGTGGTAAGCGGTTACCGCCGCCTATAGACACCTGCATTAACAAGGACAAGCACTTGATATTGCAGGTGCGTTGTCATCCTGAGGCCGTAGATGAAATGCCGTCCATGCCCAGTAATTACACTGGCTACCTTTCCCTTCAATCCCAAACACAGCGATCTGTTTCACGGCTGAAATGTGGAGGTTTGTAATTAGCTCTAAGGCGTTACATAGTCAATGTTTTATAAATTATTAAAAGCTGTAAACCTTCTTAAAAATCAATAAATAAATAAGAAAGGCGGTGGTACCTACCCAGGCGACCCTGCATATGGGTCTACCACCTAGTAATTGACATGATTTATTATTTGACATTGAAAAAATTATCCGTGGACTCTCTTTAACAGAGTGGGACTCAGATCATAGAGAGCGGGATCAAGGGGCAAAGTGATTATGGATCCACCAGTGGCACTACGTTAAAACCAACAGATTTTTAATAGTCGATATGTTGAAAAAATATATTAAGAAAATAAATGTTTTATCATTTTTCAAGCCTAAAGTTCGACCGAAGTTCGATCGAATTTTGGATTTTTACCGAAAGTTCAGTTGAAGTTCGTATTCGTTTCAAATAGAGAAGCATTGAAGTTTTTATACTACTTAGATGGCAATGGCAAGTAGCAAGCAAAGAAATATACTCTTTAAACACCATAGCTATCATAACTTGCGTGTTGTGAAGCCCGTTAATTTATTACGCCCCCTTTTTAACCCTGTCATTGTTTCTGTTTGAAAATAAAATATATTTAACATAACATCTGCAAGGGGCTTAGAAATTGATTAAAATTAGTCAACTGATTTACTACATTCAAAATGTTAATCACTGCCAATAATACCAACCAACCGAGCAATTTTATCATTATTCTACTAAGGAATATCCTGGTCAAATAGGCATTTGCACGCTTTGAAATCAACAGACCAACAATGGCAAAAGTAATTTTTCATGATTGTTGGTATTTTAATTTCAAAGCGAAAACAAAGATGCTTTCATAGAGCTCCTACGCTACCTAGGCCTAACCAAGGATGCGAGAAACGGAAACCTATTTGCCGACGCGACGCTACGCTGTGAACATTGTTTAGTCTCACGGGAGATAGAGAAACACAGTTCCGTTAGTTAAACACAATATTAAAATAACCTATGTATTATTCGAGAATTTTGAAACAAAACATTGATAAGACAATTAGAGCCTCTGACCCTTATTTAACATAAACAGAGAAGCAACAATGCAATGTCCTTGTGGATGTGCCTATGTCGGTGTCAATTAATAATTCGGCGACTAGTATACATGCGGTAAAATATCGATTTGTAACCAAACCGCAGCCTCAACAAGGCCTTTCCAAATAACTTTGAAGAGGGAATCTGAGACGCTGAGAGAGATCATTTTTCTATTGTATCTATATTTATTTGCTTTATCCCTCATAATGTATAGGGATAGGTAGAACCAAACCTGCTATCTGCACCTGGTACCTGCATCTTTGTTTTAGTAACTTTACCAGCAACTCCGTTAAATTAATAATACCTGCCTATTAACGCCAGTGTCAAAAGCTACGACTACAAAGGGTGCGTTAAATAAATTTCCTGTTTCTCCATGAAACTTTCAAATGAGTGAAATAAGTCATTAACAGGTCCAACAGGGTCGGCTGTGTAACGAACATTAAATTAATTTGCAACTTTCCCGAAAGGGCTCTCCATTAAATCCTTTAACGATGAACAATAAGCGAATTAATGATGATTTTATCTTATTGTAAATAAAATCTGTTAAAAATATCATCATCTGTAATTTAATCGCTAATTTAAAATTACAATGTGACCTAATGTGATGTTAAGTGCGATGTGTGTGTGTGTGCGATGTTACAATGATGAGTGTGCACATATAAGTACTCTGTGCTGTAGGGTTATCTATCAATTATTTTATAAATAAAACTTAACACTTCCTCCGAATAAATTATATTACCTAGTTTTGCCTTTGGATTTTGCATGTTGGGAAAGATCTTTGCTGATGATTCCGCACAAATTCCCGTCATGGGAAGTGTATGGGAAAAGCAACTAGGTAGTAATATTCTATGGTCACCTTTCGTTTTATAGATACCGTATAATTGATAACTCATCATAACATGGCTTCTGGTGATAACATCAAGTTGGTAAAATTATGGTTTTGACTCATCTTTGGACTAGATCAGATTTATTTTCTTGTGTTGAAGCACCTCTTTTTTCAACTCTTAAGGCGATCTATCGAAACGTTTGTTTCGACCGAGAAAGATAGGGATTATATGACTTACTCAGCGGCAGGAAAAAAATAAGCAAAAATATTTAAACAAAAATTAAAACCGACTCCAAAAAACTGAAAAGGATAAAATAATTAAATTTTAGTAGGTACTCATCCCATAGGAACATATTTTTGGAGTCGGTGCTTCACTATCTATGGTTTCTGGAAACAACTTAGCACCAACTCCAAAAATATGTTCTTAGGGGATGAGAGTACCTACTAAAATTTAATTATTTTATCCTTTTCAGTTTTTTGGAGGTTTTAATTTTTGTTAAAAAAATTTTTTTACAATTTTTAGTGATAACTTTTGAAGGTCAAAGGTATTGTTTTCTACTATCGTATAATTTCACAAAAAAATCATAGGAAAGCAAAACTCCGCAATTTCGCATATGTAGACGACTTAATTTTTCTAGTTTTTTTTATTTAAAAACTAAACTACCAAATGGATTTTCAAAAAATTTTTATGGGACAAATGGGAACTATTCCGCATCGAACAAAAAAAGAATCATCAATATCGGTTCATCCAGTCAAAAGTTCTGAGGTAACAAACATAAAAAAAAACATACAGACGAATTGATAACCTCCTCCTTTTTTTGAAGTCGGTTAAAAAGACAAAATAGCGATCGCGCGTTTAATGTAAGCCAAAAGCCATAAATTATTTTATTGTAATATAAATACAAATTATCGTTTACCAATAATCATAAGTTTTTATTTTTTATTTTAAAGAGATCTTTTAAAAATAAAATATATGGAGGCAAAATCCTTTCATCGTGTTTTGGTTTTACGCGTGTCTAGATAAAGATATGAAGAAATCTACATCTGATTTTCAGATCCGTAAGATCTTTCAGCGACCTATTAAAACACAGCGAATTTTTTCAATGTATCGCCTTAAGTGTCTAATACGTCAGAGGTGGAATACATGACAATTCTGCTGTATTACTTACTTCAATAAAAGCATATCATTAGCAAAAGTCCGAAACAAAACTAAAATTGCTCTGATTCAATATTTGGACAACAAGTTATCAACCTTTATTATATTTTATTGAGATTTTGTCCCGGTTAAAATTATATACAGGCCTCTACCTATTCAGCGATATTTTTATTTTATACTTCAGTCAAAATAAGTCATAAAATTTTGTCTAAAATGTGTATATTTAAAATATAACCACTTTACCAGATTTAACTCGCGTTTAATTAGAATTTACATTATAAGTCTCTGTCACCAGCTCACCAGTCAAGACATAGATTACAGTTAAATTATTTACTTGTGTGTTTGTGTACCTACTGAATGAATATATTACTAACCGATTTCATTTCATATTATTACTTTAAATAATTCGTTCCCTAGAGGAATAAACATAGAAATGTAGCAATTCTGTCAGCTAGATTATTTGGCTCGTGAGAGGGCAATAAAAATACCAGTATAAAATGTTGACCCAAATACCTAAGTTAATTAAAGGCAAAACAGTTTACATATAAATCTAGAAGTATATATTATTATGATTATTCAATTCAATTATCTGTGAATTATAAGTTTTGTTGAATTATTTTGGTATTGAAAAAAAAGTATAACAGAACAGGGTATTTGTCAGCTGCTCATCCGAATTGGATGCCTACGTCGATTAAGCCCTTTCTCCATCTTGGATCTATTACCGAGCTTGACTAATTGTCCCAGGTAAACTTACTCGTCAACAACTTCGAGAACAGAACAGCTAGTAACTGTAATTTGTCTCGGGTCCAGATTCTATTATACTGTACGACGACGGCTGGCCAGTGGAATATTGAGCTAGATATCCCGATCAGGTAAAAAATCAGTAACATTTGATTTTTTACTTGACCTCAGTTAACATATTACCAATTATAAATATACAGTAACTATAATATTTTATTTAAATGTTATCCGATTTCTAATATCCCAACTTCAGCTCTATATTTATGTCTATAATGTTACTTTGAGGTAGACCCAAAAGCGTGTATGAATATTATTTAACTTCAAGCCAAATTATTCTTATGGAGCAAAGGTACGATATAGGTAGAGGGGTATCACGTACAGTGCATGTTCGTTCCACGACAGAGAAGAAGTATCTACCTAGGTAGTTTTATTACTGTCCTGCGAACAACACTCCTTATTTTGTAACAATGTTACAAATACAAAATAAGGATTGCTATTATAATAATAGTGGGGAGCGCAACAATACGATGCGACGCGGCAGAAAATATTACCTTTAGTGGCGAAACGCTTTAGTAATCACGTTATTAATCAACGTTTAAATTACACGTACCTAGATATTAGTTTCTACGCAGTGGTTTCGTTGTTCGCGCTGAGTAAATTTCGCTTATTAAAATGTGTAATTAATTATGAAATGAATAACAATTACCTAAGTATTCAATTTTAGTCAACATTAGAATATAGATGTACAACAGCCGATTCTGTTGTGCATTAAAACAAAATTTAAGACAACATATTGGTACATAGGTAGTATAGGTACTATTTTTAGTACAGTATCAAAGCAGTTGATAAGTAGTTAAAAGACGATCTTTCGCAATTTAGACTTATTTTAATTGCCATGTTGCTAATTTTTTGACAAACAAGCTGACGGCCCTGGTGGTAAGTGGCTACTGTCGCTTATTACAGACGCCTGCAATTACAAGAAAAACATCACTTAGTATTGCAGGTGCGTTGTCATCCTGAGGCCTTTTTTACCAGGAGAAATCCATTGAGGGACCTAACCGCCGCTGGCGAAGCAGCAGGCGTGTGCGGGACTCGCCCAGCGTCTAAGTTGACGCTAGGAATACCCGCAAAAACTCCTGGATTACTCCCCGTGCCTTTCGCGGAGGCGGTTTGGGGTTGCGAAGCAAATTCATCCTCATTCGGCCTCACGGCCCGGCTTTACGCTGATAGAGTCATCCTGAGGCCAAACAATTTCACTCAAAGCGTAGTAAACTATAAAACTTACATAAATACAACATGAATAATGTATTCTGAAAATAAATATTAACAGTATAGTTAAAGACTGAAATATTTAATAAATAATAATAATTAATTGTGCCCTGCTAGCTGTTAACAATGGGTATTTAACGAAAAATAAAATTAAACATCAATGCACTTGAGCCTGAATGCATTAATTTCATTCTTCAAAATATAATGTAGACGATTTTAGCTACCTGCTACCTGGGCGCACACTTTTTTTTCTGGCAGGTAGACGAACCCAAGGCTATCCGAATGTATCCGTGAACTCGAAATGTGAACAAAGGGCGGTATGCGAATAATTTGTCCTTATTACCATCTCTGGTAAGACGGTTGTTTCGTTCGTGTTCACCTTGAGGAATGAACGGGTTCCCGTAATATGAGGCTCGATCTGGCAGCCTAAATAACAGAGAGGGTTGAGTGGAGGGCGCCATTATTAAATTTTCAAAACAGCGGGTAACAAGCAACTAGGTACCTTAATCTGTGTCATAAGTACCTAGTCGAAATTCGGAGAGAGCTCCTGGTATAATTAAAATCATGGTAAAAATATTGTCATAGTGACAGATAGATACTCGACATGTGTGTGTGAATTTTCATAATGTACCGACACAAAATAAAATAAGGAAAACTATATAAATCGATGTATTTATTAAATTGATTTATTTATCTATATAATATAACATGTAACGATGAGACAAACTCAATATTCTATGGATTGGAAATATTCGGGCGTCCTCATGAAATGAAAATTTTTTTTTTGTAAATTTGTAATAAATAGGTATCCAATGATATTCTTGTTTATTATAATAGCATTGTAGGTATCTCAATCGAAAATTAAGATCTTTATATACCTACTTTTACCTTTATTATCGCTTCAAGTTATTCCGCATCATGTCGACTATTTGATGGTGAAATGAAATATTAAATAATAAAATTCACGATTTTATTAGAAAATCTGATAACTTTCTATCAATTTGCAAAGAAAGCTATGTGGACGCGCCATTTTCTGGTCTAATATTATCATGGAGTTTATTTGTGAAAAATGTTGTTTGAGTCATAAACGTGCAATCTATCTATTAAGGCGAGCTATCGAAACGTTGTTTCGGCCAAGACCGATAGGGATAGAGATATGGCTCACTCAGCGGGAGGAAAAAAGACAAAACAGCGATCGCGCGTGAAAAGTAAACGAAATACACAAATTATTTTATTAAACAATAACCTTATGGACTACAAAAAAACGCTTCTACACGATTCTGAATATTAATGATATCTACTATTTAAAGTAATGTCCTATTGAATACAAATTATCGTTCACCAAAAATCTTAAGTTTTCTTGTTTATAAGAGGTCTTTTCGGAAATAAAATGTATCGAGGCAAATTCATTTAATCGTGTTTTCGGTCTACTTGTATCTAGATAAGGATATGAAGTAACGTATATTTGATTTTCAGATTCGTAAGATCTTTCAGCAACGTATGACATTACTTATAAAAGTGCGATTTTTTTCAATATATCGCCTTAAATAGTAAATCTCTTGAGTGATTGTAAAACTTGATGAATATTAAGGATCGTTATTTATTAAAATAAGACCTTTATTCTCAATTGAAGGCGGTTTTTTAAAGCATTGCTCCCCATCATCATAATATGTTTAACATAAGGTATACTTACACTAACAAAATTAATACTCATTAGTGTTTTAAGGCGAAGGCAACTGCAAGTTTCCCCTTTGTCTATATCTTATGCAAGTAAGTAACATGGAAAAGCAGAAAATTATTGAATTAGGGTATAATTTAAATTATGAGCAAAATAAAAAGGTGACCTAAATCACCCTTGTTACTCGTAAATTACCGAGTTACATTATACAAGGAAAAAATATATAGATAGAACTAAATTATTATCAAGAACTTTACTATAACATTTTATCACCTTCATTAATTAACATAAATAATTTTGGAATATCAAAATAATTGTAATATAGGTATCACAGATGAAGTCCTACAGAAAGATAGTATTTAAAAGAATGTCACGACACTGTAGACCGGACCAATGGAAATATTTTCTTGTAAACCGATTTCAATAAAAGAGGAGGTTATCTATTCGGTTGTACCTAATGTTTCTTACCTCAGAACTCCATCATTTATAAACTGATTATAAATTTCTTTTTTTAATTTAAAATGAAAGGATATAGGTACTTATATTGATCCCATATATTATGAAAATCGATTCAGATTTCAGAAATTAAAATAATCGTAAAAATTAAGTAGATAATCGGCGCACCTAATTCAACAGGTTCCGCGAGGGTGTTTTAATGTAGAAAATGAATATTGGAATTTTTAGATTGTAGCGTACCTCCATGCCGTAGAACGAAATATAATCTTGAAGCGGTAGAATAGTATTCTGAAGAGAAGGAAGGGTAAGCATGAGCTCACAACACAATTGGCTGAACCTTGCCTAAGTAAGGTAGGCACTAGGTACACGCATCGACGCGACGGCTCAATCTACATCTCTCGAGTTAATACGTACTTGACCATTATTTATTTAGGCCCGCCCATCAAAAAGAACAGACGAACGGAAACCTTATCAATAAATTTTACGTTTATTTGACACTTATTTGCCAGCTCCAGCAGTCGATATAGTTTGCCTATAATGTTGTCATGATAATTCATGTAAAAATTACATGGGACTCAAAAAATTTTAACATTATCATTTTCAATTTCGACACGGAAAAGCGTATTTCTGTCCGAGTGAAATAGAAAATATAAACAACCCAAACAAAATTATTTAATTTAGTTTCAAGTTTGTTAAGCCGCGACAGACTCCTGGAAGTCTTGTGACAATTAAAAAGCAATTTCGTCTGCAATCTGTGGCTTAACAGGTTAAACTAAATAAATTATATTTTTCTTAAAACTATTTTTCATACAAGGGTGTCAAGCAAGTGTGACTACCAACCGCCATGTAAAAAATACCAAATGTAATCGAAGTATTATTTAGCATGTTTTTTTTTAAACTGGTAGAGTGAATATGTTCCTAAACTAAGGCTTTAAACCCCATCACAGATGAAACTATAGTGTAAAGATGAATTAATTACAGATCGATCGTGGTGAGTCAGTGGCTGTTAGCCTACTAGACATTTCCAAAGCTTTTGATCGGGTCTGGCACAGGGCTCTTCTCTCCAAGCTCCCGGCATACGGTCTTCCCAGTCAGCTCTGCAACTGGATCGCCAGCTTCCTGCATGAGCAGAGAATTCGTGTCCGCGTTGATGGATGCGCTTCGGGATTCATGTCAGTGAACGCTGGTGTACGACAAGGCTCTGTTTTATCCCCCACACTCTTTCTTCTTCATATCAATGACATGCTTCCGTTAGGTAAAATTCATTGCTATGCGGATACAGTGCATGAGGGATATTACGGTCGCTCAGGGGCTGGGCGCGTTAAAATCGAGAGGAAGAGAAGGAATCTTACCATTGCGCTCAACAGGGTTTTAAACCTCATATCTGAATGGGGAGCTAACAACGTTGTTGAGTTGAATGCTAATAAAACACAGGTGTGCGCGTTCACAGCCAAAATGTCGCCGCTCCTTCCCCTTCCCTCTTTTCGGGGCACTACCCTTTCGGCACAGGGCTTCATCAACTTGCTCGGTATGAAGATATGTTGCGATCTGAATCAGAGCAATTATATCGAAACCGTGATCAAAGCAGCCTCACAGAATCTCGGTGTCCTGAACAAGGTGCATCAATTTTTCACGCCAAGCCAATTATGCCTGCTGTACAAAACTCAGGTCCGACCTTGCGTTAAATATTGCTCGCACCTACCTCGTACCTCGCTTGGCTCCGCCAAGTTACCTCCTCGATGCACTGGACAGATTGCAGCGTCGTGCCGTCCGTATCATTGACGACGTAAGGTCGCACGATCAGCCTAGAGCCTCTACGATTCCGTCGGGACATTGCATTCTTTAGCGCCTTCTATCGGCTTTATCATTGAGGAGGAGGAGAAGAGGAGCTTTTCGACCAAATCATACCTTCTCCCTTCCTACTCAGGAGCACGCGTGCCGGTCTTCGGAGTTATCAATTTACTGTCTCCACCTCGACATCACGCAGAAAGAAGTTTAGTAACTAGATTCTTTGTTGGACTTCCAAAATTTGGAATTCTTTGCCAGCACATGTGTTCCCTCATTTCCTATAACATGGGTTCCTTCAAAAGAAGCGTGACAGCGGCTAGAACAGTATATTTCAAGCTGCACTAGCTGTCTCCGCATATGGACTCTTTTTACCGCTTCACATCAGGTGTTAAGTCATTTGCCGTCCTTCGTATAAAAATAATAATAATAATTCAATACATCTTCCCATAGACTCGTTGAGACCACACACGCTTCAGCTATAGGTATGGTATCCATACTGTGTCGTAAGATGTAGGTAAAATACATTAGACCTGCCGTCTGTGATGGGCTTAAAGGTGAACGCGCACTAATGCGCTCCAAATGTACGAAAGTCAAGGAAATAACGTGTTTTGTGCTAGAGATTCACTGGTACGTACAGATTTGTAACATTGAGAAAAAACTTATTATTTCAATGATTAGTAAGCGATATTTCTTATGATTTCATACAAATAATTGTAAAATCTTACCCCTTCGCCTCTTTCCATTCATTCGGCGCGGGGCGCCCCGACAAGTGCGTGCGTTCAAATTTAGCTTAAAATTTGACCACGTGATCAGCGTGCAAATTACGAGCTAGGAACTTTATTTACGGCGACAACTCGCGAATATTCAGCATTTATAAGAATTTAAATATATTTTTCCCAGTACTGTTGTTCTAGTCTTCGAATGTTAGAGTTGACTAACCAGTAAAGCATTTTGCAAAAACAAATCATGAGTGCCATTTTCTCGATGGAAAAAAATCCGAAGATTTTGTTTTTTAAGGCGATACCTACATTGAAAAAATTCGCAGTTTTTTATGTAATGCCATGGGATCTTGTGGATCTGAAAATCATTGTATACATTTCTTTATATTATCTAGACTCATAGGTTCCCAGACATTTTTTCTCATATTCCACTTTCAAAATTTAGCTGGTTTCGGTGGACCCCCTGTAGCTACATTTCTACTATATTCCCAAAACTGGTCAAAAAATGTGAAGATAAGCTAGGCCAACGTAGACCCCCGTCGAGTCTCCCGTGGATGGAGGATCTCACCTGGACTACTTTGGAAAGGATCTAGAACTAAAACACGATTAAAGAATTTTGCCTCCATACATTTTATTTCCGAAAAAAACTTTAAAATAAGCAATTTTAAGATTATTGGTAAACGATAATTTGTATTCAATAGGAAATTACTTTAAATAGTAGATATCATTAATGTTCACCATCGTGTAGAAGCATTTTTTTTAAATAATGTTTCGATAGATTGCCTTATCGGACGAATATTTAAAACCCAAACAAGTTCAACTAGGATAATAAGAACATTTATTTATTTATTGAATATCTACCTACTTTCTATTAATTTATTCTATCTTAACACCATCACCAGCAGCTATAACACCACGCTGGCCCGGTGTTGGTGGGGTTAAAGGGGCTGCATTAACAACCTTCAGCCCAAAGTGCTTTCCGAAGCAGTGGGGCGCTCGAGATTACAAATTTTGATTTGGAAACCAGAGCGCTCAAACCACCACGCCAGTAAGTAAATAAAGTTAAATATCTTATTAATGCAATATTTGCGAAAAATAAACACATAATTATTTTATTATTATTTTTATATTTAGACATAAGACCTAATTATTCACATTATTAATCAGAAGTTATGGGGTGATTTAATGTAATTTTATGAACAAACGAAAAATGACTCAACACCACACGACGCGAAGCGGTAAGAAGAGTCCATATGCGAAGACAGCTGGACCAGCTGGTGCAGTTTAGACACTGCTCTAGCCGCCTTCACCTTGCAGCCCAAAAGGTGTTTTTTCAAGCCTCTTAAGAAAGAACCCACGTTATAGGAAGGAGGGAATAGTTGAAACATGTGCTGGCAAAGAATTTCAAGTTCTGGAAGTACGACAAAGAAACGAGGTATTAAATTTCTTCATGCGTGATGAAGGTGGAGACAGTGAATTGATGACTCCGAAGACCGGCACGCGTGCTCCTGAGTAGGAAGGGGTAAGGTCAAAAAGTTCGTCAGAGCACTCTCCGTGATATAGCCTATAGAAGGCGCTAAGCGACGCAATGTCTCGACGCATTTGCAGAGGCTCAAAGTCGCCAACGATACGGACAGCACGACGCTGCAATCTGTCCAGGGCATCGAGGAGCCATCCCACGAGTGCGAGCAATATGCCACGCAAGACTCGGACCTGAGTTTTGTAAAGCAGGCATAATTGGTCAGGCGTGAACGATCGAAGCACCTTGTTAAGGACACCGAGCTTCCGTGAGGCTGTTTTGTTTTGCCCACAGCCTCTTTCTACCATCGCACCGATCGCCATCGGCAGGGAATTCGTCCTCACACGTTGGAACCAAAATGGTCTCAGAGAAAGTCCCACGTAGGCTAGGTTCTGGAATGAGCTCCCTGCAGAGGTTTTCTCGAACGAGTACAACATGGGGTTCTTCAAAAAGGTTTTTACAGGGTCGGCAATGCGTAAGTGATACCAGATGTGGCAACGTCCATAGGCTACGGTAACCGCTTACCATCAGGTGGGCCCTGTGCTCAATTGTGACCTTTGTGGTATAAAAAAAGGGCCATGAGCACATTCATATGAGTATGTGTATTCATTCAGATGTATCAGGAATAATACTAAAGTGTCTGATGCTCTAAAATATGCACTAAGAATGAACTAGCAATCAAATGGGCAGGACATATTGCATGGTCCACTGATAACAGGTGGACTGCAGAGTGAACCAAGTGGAGAGCACCAGAGAGCAAGTTGGTATACCCAACAAAAGGTGGGCTGATCATATACCATATATAAAGGTATTATACACACAGCTGAAAAATATTACATGCAGCAAGGGAAAGACAAAAAAAAATGAATATTTAAAACTGTCAATCTAAAAAAAAACTGAATTTTCTGATACACTTTTCTCAAACAGATTTATGTACCTAACACAATATTACCAATTAATACCGTCCTTTTTCAATTAGCTTACGAAGATCAGTGACCTTGAAACATATGAAAGAACATAAAAATGATATTTTACTGGTGGAATTGTATGAAAGTGGTTTCATATACAGTGTTATAAATCAATTACAATTAATGACAAATTACTATGAGCTAAAATGCAGCAGGATCTATAATTCTAAATATCTGAAAAAAATCACCAATATTACAGAGAATCCATGTTCAGTGTCTTCACTGATACCTCATTGTAAAACCTGACCTCTGTACAATATCTGAGCCAACAATTATCCTTAAATGAATTAGTTCCATCAAATTCTCAAAAAATAGTAAGCAGTTACAACTTTTTAAAGTAATATTTCGTTAGAAGAGGTAGGCCAAAAACCAAAAGACAAATAAATAAGGCAGCCTTTATTTTTGTTGGCCAAAATTGCGAATTATTCTCATCTGTAGATATATATGTATTATCCTCATATTTGTGAACTGAGTGTTTCTTTGACAGTACCTATCTTATAAAAATATTATTATGTAGGTACAACAAAAGTCATTGGCATGAACTTTGTGAGCATTATCAAGTTGCTTTTAATGAGATGATTAGAGAGACAATCAAATTGAAAAAGGACAGTATTATTTCTTGACATTATCTTCAAAGATTTTACAAGAATTTGTTTGAGAAAAGTGTCACAGAAAATTCTGAATAATTTCAGGCCATTCCACACCACATAATTTAGAGAATAAAATAAGAAATTGCTATTAAAAACATACATTTTGTGAAAAAAATGTTATTGTAGGTTTATTGGACACTTTGATTGTGTCTGGGGGGGTAGTTTGGCTCTTGGGATTGGTCAGGCTGTCCACAGAGGGAATAAATATAGTCCTTTATGTATTATACTTAAAATTAAAGACTTCAAACATAAGAAAAGTTCTGTAATTTTTTAGGAGTTTTAAAGCGTCTGGGGCAAGTTACCGCTGACAGAAAAGGTCTGGCAATGTTAAATATTTATTGTTGATAATATTCTGTATTACATACTTATATAAAAACAATGCTTTGAAATTAAAAAAGTAAGTATTGTTCCCTTCTATCTTTCCCACCTGCTGCTACCTGTAAATGGGCTGCCTAGCCAAGCTAGCGAGTACAGAAATACTCTTCAACACATACAAGAGTATCAAAACTGTAAATTTTGTTACTTCAAATATAAGTAATGTCTGGGGCCCCTGGGATCTTACTCTATAATAACCTAGTACCTGTCAAATAAAAATATCATTTTGAAAATAGAACCGATTGAAAATTCTTTGTAAATTTAAATATTTTACATACTCTGTTCTCGTTGTATGAAAAAAAGAGATAATGGAGACCTCCATACTTCAGAGGCCATGTTAACTGTGGGTGCTGAAGCTTCATGGCAGTTTTGATACTGAAACTCTGATACTAATCACATTAAAAATTTTCATGAACTCTGTTTAGCTTTTGTAGCCACAGAACATTGGGCACAACAACATAATATTTGATCAAGTGATTATAAAGTAATCATTGTACTATGTAAATTGTTAGTAAGACCCCGGGAGTCGATGACAATTGAAAAATCAATTGTGTTTGAGAATTAGATGCTTGATGGGTTAGCTAGTTTTAGAGAAGACATAGTTTTTAGAGGTGTAAATTAGTAATGCAACCTATCTTGTAATAAAAAACCTTTTTTCATTTTAGTAATAATTAACATTTTAATCAATTACTTAATTACATAAAATTTTTCTCATCCATATGTATATGGATGAGAGACAATTTTACAGTGGTTAATAGGTAGGAATGAAGTTTCCGAATAAAATACTTCTGTTAGTGGTAACAAACTCATTTGATGTACTGTAGCAAATTTTTGGTTTTTTCTTATATAACTGTCAGTTTCATACTGTACTAAGGAATGACTAATTTATAAACATAAACAGCAGAAAATCAAAATTTTATGTTAAGTATAATAAAAAGGAAATAGATATAATATATACCTATAGGTGCAGACTAACTTTAACAATTTACATTATTTGTATGTAGAAACTTTATTTTTAGTTTGTGATATCTACAAATGCTGACATCATGAACACATTGTTTTTTTTATGTATACATTTTCTACTATTGTCACGATTAGTAACTATAAGGTAATAGGTTATTTTGTTTGAATTACATTATGAATGGAGTTAATCTGTGCAGGTAACCCTGACAACCTCCTAACTTCGTATGTAGGTAGTACATAGTTGTCATTTGTAATAGTTAGTAGTAACACACCTACATAAGTATTTCTTGTTATTTTTATTAGATCTAAAGTAAGAAAGTATTTTAAATAATAGGTATCATCATGCTGACAAAATAAAGCACCATCACATTATTAACAGCCGAGAATAAAAATAATTAGGCGTAATAACGCCATGCGCCAAAGATTTATTGTTCTCTCTGTAAATGCGAGAGGGTTATCTCAAGACATGTCAAGTCCATGACTCCAAATGAGAATTATTGACCTTTAGACGCGTCAATGACGACGAAGATAGTAGCGTATGTATACTTACAGGATAATACATCCCCTGCGGCGGCAAAAAAAAGGCCCCTGATCCCCACAGCTTGCCGTTTGTATTTACTTTGTGTTGCACAAAAATACACTCCACGTACGCCTTCTTTGGGGCGGTCAACTTTCACAACACTAACTTATGAATTCGAGGTAATCATGAGTATTAAATGTTAATTACGATGAAAATAGTACTAAAAATAATCAGTATTTGTTAAGTTTTTAGGTTATGTAGATATAGCGCGGAGGAACGCGCTGTATTACTGAAAGCGGTTTATGTCGATGTGCAACAACGGACGGGCACGCGTGGCTACTCAGCGAGTCGTTCTCGTGCAAATTGCTGTCAGTGCGACAGAGACAGCTGCTACTACCGGTTGTAGTCGTCTAGCAGAATGAGATAAAAGATAATTCGGGCTCCCTCATTCACACTACGCACACAGATAAATAATTACGGCCGGGATGTGGATAGATAGAATAGACTGGACGACTGGAATGTTTTTTTACTAGGTACTTACCATTCACCTTTATAGCTTATCTAAATATTTTGTAATTTATTAAAAATAAACTAAACTTTTCAATACCTAGGTAGGTACCTAATGGCAGAACTTGTCCCTTTTATTCGGGCTTGAATTGTGCATACCCTCAGATCATAGAAAGAAGTGCATAATACCCATTTTAGTATTATTATTTTTTAGCTTTTAATTTAATTTTTTATATCTAGTAATTTTTAATTAGTTAGTGCAATATTCCAATAATTTGCCTATTTATTTAATTATTAAATATTTAAATAATTTAGTAGAGGCACTAGGCAGGCATCTATTATTTGTATCATCTTATAATTACAAAATTATTATGATAATAATAATTACACACAAAATAATTATTTTATAAATTTTAAAAAGGATTCTAATATTACCTACTACGGTAGATTTAATTAAATAAAATCCAATGCTCTCTTTCGCTGTTGAGCGAAAGAGAGAAAGAGTCTATTCCTCTTTGGCGGTCCCTGTCGTGGAGCCGAGAGGGGTTCGGATCAATGAATCGTTCCCGGGCCCCCCGATCCCAGCATCAACCCATCCTCCAACCACGTCTCTCCAAGCTTCGCGCCCTCTCAGTTATCATCTCCCGGCCTGTTCTATCATTCGCGGCGAAATGACAATCACAACACAATACAAAAAACATACAATTTAGACAAAGTACCTATTTGCAGATTTGAGAAGTAATTCAGTGAGCAATTATAAAAAATGTATCGAAACGTATTAAGTAAATGAAACATCGACTTTTTAAATATGTGCTGTTTTTTATTTAGCCAACAAGGTTTTTTTTTGCATTACAGTATATTTCTACTAATTTAATTAGTTTATTCTAGTTTCTTAGACAAAAAATTTATTTAATGTGAGTCCCGTTTAATGTAACTCTTTGCATGACATGCATCTTATAAAATAATAATTATAATAAATTACCCTAAGAAGTTACCTTTGTAAGTATAGTTTTCAATAAATTTCGGAATGGAACAAAATTAAAGCAACAACAGACCAAGATATTTTGTAAGTGGTAATAATAGCCTTTTACACAGTCTTCTAGATATAAAAGGTTTTCTAAATTTTATTTAAATAAATTAACTTTTTTACAGTAAGGTATTGTACAGATAAAAGCACATCAAGTGTAACGCTTCGACCTTGAGACCGCCCCTACCGCGTTCGTAATAGAGGCGGCTTTCGTAGTGCAACTGTTACACTTGATGTGCTTTTATCTGTACATTACCTAGTACCATTCATACGAATAAAAAGGTAATAATTATCCGCTTCAACACCACATCTCCGTAACGCAAGCGAGACATTCTTTAAGTGATGGCGCGGTGCCAATGCAAGGGAAGGGAACAGACAGACCTAACGATAATTAGCTATCAAACTTAGTAATTATTTAAGAAATAAACGAGGAAAAAAGTACGTAGTAAACACCTTTTCTATGACAAACTTAGCTTATGTACAATGTACAGCGCATTAACATCCAACTTTGTTTAATATTCATCCACTTACACTAAACCTCACTACCTTCTAACATAATAGGTATATTATACTGTCAGTAGGTAGGTATTGACATTTCCCCTAATTTGCAGTTTCCCGAAACTTTCTCATCAAATGAAGCTTTTACACAGTGCAAATATAATTTGTTCGGAAACAGTTTTATTGTAAAGTGACGATAAATACAGAGACAAAAGGGAATACGCTTATCTAACGAAAACAAAGTTCTTGTGGGACAGACGTATTATCAGTGTTGCTACGTGAATATGTTACCTATTAACTATGCATTACGAATATTTATAGATAGTTAATTAAAGATTTAAGGAAAAACTTGGCCAAAAATACTAAAATAGAATTAGGAACTCTACATTTCCGTGAGACCGTAGGGTTATGTCCACGGGTAGAGTAAACGGTAAAGAGAAATTACCCCTAGTGTAAGTTTCAATCAAAACGAAACGAAAACGATCATCGCCGTGTTCACCTCTCAAATCCTTAACAAAAGTTGTTTCCAATAATTCACAACAGAGGCGCTGCTGCCGTTTCCATACAATTTGACAGTTATCACGACGAAGAACGTTTTCGTTTCAATATTCGATGGAAACTTACACTACGGGCAGTGGCTACAATGTACTCTTTGGTGGCTACTATTCCACCAGTTGTAGTGGTACCTACTCACCCTGCCAATGTTGTCTACATTGGTATAGTTAGTAATACAGTTTTACTGCCGTGTTACTTTATTTACCGTTTAACATATTAGTACAGACCCCGGAGATTTATTAAATTTAGAAAACAAATTACTTTCCTTTTTTTTTATACAAGTAGATGACAAACAAGCTGACGGCCCACCTGGTGGTAAGCGGTTACCGCCGCCTATAGACACCTGCAATAACAAGGAAAAGCACTTGATATTACAGGTGCGTTGTCATCCTGAGGCCTAAGATGAAATGCCGTCCATGTCGAGTAATTACACTGGCTACCTTTCCCTTCTATCCGAAACACAGCGAACTGTTTCACGGCTGAAATAAAAAAGGCAGTGGTACCTACCCAGGCGACCCTACATATGGGTCTACCACCTAATGAAGCGATCTCAGGATCTTATTGTTTCCGGCTTATAATAATGAGCTCCCGTCTGTGTGTCGCAGAGTTATATTATTTGCTTACGAAGCAATTATTTTGGTTACATGTGATCGGAAAGATGTTGACAACTTACAACGAGAGATTCCAAAGTGCGTGAATAAATTGTAGTCTAATTAAATTAATTAAATTTTACGCCAATTTTTTTTTAAACTAATGCGGCTTCGGCCGTACCAGAGGACAGGGTCATCTCTTGAAATATCTCACCAAGGACAAACTATAGAGGAAGTGGACATGTTCTCGTTACTTGGCATTACGATGGACACGACACTTTCTTGGAAACAACACGTAGAATATAAGTTGAGTAGTTTTTCGTATGTGTTACGAGAACTTCGTAAAAGTACAAATTAACGAGGAGTGTGCACTCGCTGCATACCACACCACAGTCACGCAGCTGCTTGGTTAAACCCGTGAATTGAACCCGCGTCTTCTGGGGTCCGGCTAGATGCTATCTGCAGGCGGTGTGCGATATGCGTTAGCTGCCCAAAAATGTCGTTCAGTAGTGCATTAACTGCAACTGGGTCGTCTCAGGTCATGCCATTTGGTCCAACCACTTGCTTTATTGTAGTGTGTATAGTTTTAGCGAAACTCGCTTGTTAATACTAACCTCTGTTAATTGTAGCCCCGGCCTCCCCTACTTACTGTACATACTAAAGTAGGTAAAAGTATTTTTAATTTTTGATTTTAACATTATTATAAATGATTGAAAAATTACTTAGTAATTAAAATATAAAACTAGAAAAATTTCACGTCCTGAGGAAGGAATCGAACCACCCGCGACCTTTCGCAATCCGGGCGACTGCTCTGACCACTGAGCCACCCAGGACTTGGGATATGCCTGTGAAATTCTTCTAGTCTATCTGTATTTTGCGTTTATGAGCTAACGTCCACCCTACAATGTCGAAATATTCTATTTCAACATCCGAAACGAGTATTTTTACAAATACCTACGATTCGGTTAAGTTGGGGCAGTGCTTTCAAATATTCTTAATATTTGATTTTTACATTATTATAAATATTTGAAAAATTACTTAGTAATTAAAATAGAATAAAACTAGAAAAATTTCACGCCCTGAGGCAGGAATCGAACCCGCGACCTTTCGCAATCCGGGCGACTGCTTTCTAGTTTTATTCTATTTTAATTACTAAGTAATTTTTCAAACATTTATAATAATGTTAAAATCAAAAATTAAGAATATTTGAAAGCACTACCCAACTTAACCGAATCGTCGGTATTTGTAAAAATACTCGTTTCGGATGTTAAAATAGAATATTTCGACATTGTAGGGTGGACGTTAGCTCATAAACGTAAATACAAGATGGACTAGAAGAATTTCACAGGGACATCCCAAGTCCTGGGTGGCTCAGTGGTCAGAGCAGTCGCCCGGATTGCGAAAGGTCGCAGGTTCGATTCCTGCCTCAGGAAGTGAAATTTTTCTAGTTTTATTCTATTTTAATTACTAAGTAATTTTTCAAACATTTATAATAATGTTAAAATCAAAAATTAAGAATTACTTAGTAATTAAAATATAAAACTAGAAAAATTTTACGTTCTGAGGTAGGAATCGAACCCCGTGTTAAAATCAAAAATTAGTAAATAGAATATTTCGACATTGTAGGGTGGACGTTAGCTCATAAACGCAAAATACAGATAGAGTAGAAGAATTTCACAGGAATATCCCAATCCCAAGTCCTGGGTGGCTCAGTGGTCAGAGCAGTCGCCCGGATTGCGAAAGGTCGCGGTTTCGATTCCTGCCTCAGGACGTGAAATTTTTGTAATTTTATATTTTAATTACTAGGTAAAAGTAGTTATATTACTGACAAATTTTTATTTTATCTAGTTTTTGTTGTCGGCATATTATAATTACCTACTCTTTCCTAGCGTATTTTTAGCAAGTAGGCAAGTATAACAAGCTGTTTGATACTCGGTATAATAAACGGGCATCTACCCATATTCACAAATAAGTAAATACTATGGTGTTATCAAAAGTTCAAAATTATAAAATTAATTCTGAAACCCATACATTTTGTTTAACTGACCGAATAATTTGTATGAAGAAATTAGTATTTTATAATTTTGAACTTTGTTTACACTGGTATTTTTAAATGACTATAACTTATCATTCATGGGTAGGTGCCCGCTTGTTATGGTGAGTACTAAACACTATACATATACTATACTAGAGATGTTTACAGGTAAGTAACTAAGTATTTAATTTTCTTGTTTTAATTTTTAGAAAAACAGCATCAGTATTAGCTATAATAGTCGACAACTAGACTCATTATTGGTTATTACTTTATTTCTTCTAATTTTTGATCGAGCTAATAAAAAAAACTCTTAGAACAGAATATGTACCTATCTAGTTAGGTATGTAGAAATTTTTGTCACGCTGATATAATAGCATTATTATTAATATAAGAAGTTTAATTTTACATTGAAACCGTGATCAAACCAGTCTCACGAAAGTTTGGTGTCCTGAAAAAGGCGCGTCGAATTTTCACGCCTGACAATTAATTATGCATGCTATACAAAATCAGGTCCGGTCTCGCGTGGAATATTGCTCGCACTTTAAGGCTCCGCTTAGTACCTACCTCCTCGATGCACTGGACAGATTACAGCGTCGTGCTGTCCGTATCATTGGCGATGTAGAGGTCTGATAATTATCACGAACAGCCTTGAGTCATAATTGTGTCGAAATATTGCGTCGCTTAGCGCATTTCATATAGGCTCTATCATGGAGAGTGCTTTCTCCTTCCTATTCAGGACCACGTTGCGCCGGCCTTCGGAGACATCAATACAATGTCTGCACCTCAACTCCAAGCACAAAGAAGTTTAGTAACTCGTTTCTCTGTCCTACTTCCAAAGCTTGGAATGCTTTGCCGGCACATGTGTTAGTCTCCTTCCTCTAACATGGGTTACTTCAAAAGAGGCGTGAATTAGGCACCTCATAGGCCGGCAAGGTGGAGGCGGTTAGAACAGCGTGCATAAACTGTTCTAGCTCTCTCCGCATATGGACTCTTCTTACCTCTTTACATCAGGTGGTGGTAAGACATTTGCTAGCAGTGCTTTGTATAAAAAAGTGGATAAGCAGTACCTACGTTTTCAGTTTGTAGCAATCGGAAGTTTTTTTAAATAATTAATAGGCAAATTTTGACCAAAATCACACCTGATGGTAAGAGATGATATGGCCTACGATGATACATGTTTACCTAGAAGGTCATTGTTTACCAGATCATGGAAATGATCTGAGGTGTCTATACATGTATTCACTCTAAGCCTTGAAAATAGAACTCAGAAAAAAGGTCAGTTCTTTTTAGAAATTGTAACATTTTCAAAATGAAAATTATATTGGGCTACGAATGCTACGAAGCATCGTAGGTACAAAAAAGTAACTACGCGTAGCAAGGCGTGTTACTTTTTTTACCTATACTTGGTACTTGAAGCGTGCTACACAAAACTTTCTGAAGCAATATACGTAACTATATTCTTATTTATAACAAAAACGTACGACAAAACTGCTCCTTTCTAAATTGGATATAATAAATAATATGCTATAATATAATATAATCTTATATATAAAATTCTCGACTCACAAATTTAGTTACCATACTCCTCCGAAACGGCTTGACCGATTTTCATGAAATTTTATATATATATTCAGTAGGTCTGAGAATCGGCTATCTAACTTTTTTTGGTCTATTTTTTATGGCAAAAAAACGTTTGCGGGGTCAGCTAGTTATATTTAAAAAAGTACTTTATTCATTGCTTTATGAGACTCTACTGATAGTATAACTGACTTGTCTTTGTTGAGCACCATAAATTAATTTATATGTAAATGGTAATAAATGAAAAGTTTGATAGTTTTTTTAAATAAAGTAACTCATATTACATGGTAATTTATTTCAATACAGTAAGTTTCCATGTCGTAGTCAAAGGTTTGTCGTAATCCCTGATTCATTATATCAAAGTTAGGAGCAATAAAAAACGCATTCGAATTTCGATTTTCCCAGTAGGTATAGTACCTACCTTACCTATCTATACTATCTATCTTATCTTCTATTGGTTTCTTTAATAAATACCACAGTGTTCGGAACTATATAAGATTGCGACAACTAATACCATCTAGTGAAGACGACGAACATCAGAAGTCCTCTATGCCCAATCCGAATGCGTTTCGTAACCTCGGTGTGACGTCGCGCAACAGTACTGGTCGACTATGCCCCCCTTCTTTCCCAAAAATCTCTGTACAAAATTGTATGATTACACGCACTTGCTCTTATACAACGTAATCGCCATTTTTATTTATCACATTTTCGCTAAATTTCCTAAGACAGTAAAGCAAAGTCGTCATTCCACTACTAAAATAAAGTATTGCACACACAAAACAATACATTTTGGACCTTCGTAGCCGAATTAAACAAGAATTCAGCAGCCTTTTGGAATCTGAACGCTCACCCCACGTGGACGCGGAAGATTCCATATCCTTGTGGAAGCGACTTCTTTACCAAGGAATCTACACCAGGGTGACACGGAAGCTAAGCGCACACAGGAATAGAAGTTGGATTGTCATTCTGTCGGACATCACACGCTATCTGGTGGGACCAACCAACCTGTAATTCCTATCACCTCCATCAGCCCTTTTTGTGATACGTATTTTAAATTGATTTCAGTGATATTCGCGTATATAGTGAAACCTGTACCAGGTCAATCGACAAGCTTGTGTCGTTGCTAGCACTGCGGACGTGTCGATTGTCAAACCACAAGTAAGTACTCCTCTTCTCACTGATCACCGAAATGTCTGTTGAAAAGCCAAAATCTCGCGATAGGTCACCTAATGTGTTGTACACAGACGAGCCTTTCGTTCGTGATCTTATTAAGAAGCGAGGCATAATTAAAAGTAGACTAACTAAATTTAGTAACTATTTACAATCACTTAAAACTATAAAAGACGAGTTCACGTCGCAAACTCGCATAGATTTGAAATTACGCATTAAAGGCGCTAGTAATTTATTTAGTGAGTTCAATGCAATTCAAACTAAAATTGAAGAAACTGTAGCTGATTTTGAATTAACTGATCAATTAAATCAAAGAGAAACGTTCGAAGATTCCTATTATTCTACGTTGGCCCTTGCTGAAGCCATGATGAATAGCAGTGAGGTCACCGACTGTTCTAACATGCCATCAAGTGCAATTCATTCTGTGAAGCTACCAACAATAGTCATGCCTACCTTTGATGGATCGTATGAGCACTGGTTACGGTTTCGAGATACGTTCATGTCTTTAGTTCACAATTCCAATGAAATTAGCAATATTCAAAAATTTCATTATTTGAAATCGTCACTTACAGGTCACGCAGCTTTAGTAATTGATTCTGTTGAGTTTTCCTCAGGCAACTACAACGTAGCCTGGGACTTATTGCTTAATAGGTATAATAATAGCCGACTTTTAGTTCAAAATCACGTAAAGGCCTTATTTACCATCACACCATTATATAAAGAGTCGCCATCTGCGATTAGAACTTTAATGGACACTGTTTTAAAAAACCTACGCGCTTTGAAAATTTTAGGTGAGCCTACAGACTCCTGGGATACCTTGATTAATTACATAATTGTGTCTAAGCTTGATAAGAACACTGAACGCGAGTAGGAAACGTACAAATGTACATTGTTTACGGGTGGTGAGTGCAGCAAGCAGTCTATCAAAGTTAACGATTTGATTAATTTCCTAAAAGGCCGGGCAGACATGTTGGAGGCTTTGCAGCTGTCGCGTAGTACACATAATAACACAACTATAGATAACAAAAAACAAAACACGTCGTTAAAGTCTCAGTACGCATCACACTGCAACGTCTCCACAAATAACAGCCATAAGTCACAAGACCGCGCGTCTCGGTATAAAACGGCTTGTTTAAAATGCAAGGCACTTCATCCACTTTATTCGTGTAAACAATTTATCGATAGTGATTTGAAGTCTAAATATCAATTAGTTCGCGAACACAAACTTTGTGAGAACTGTTTACGGTCTGGTCACACTTTAGAAAATTGTAGGTTTGGCCCTTGTAAAAGATGTAACCAAAAACACAATTCGTTACTCCATAATGAGGACACTAGGGCTTCAGTGGCATTCCATTCCGCGGCTGCTACTGAGCGGGCTGACCAGCGCGCGGCCGCGACTCCTCTCGCTCCCGCTTCCGCTACCCCTCTCGCGCCCGCTACCTGTGATGACCATCTGATTCAAGTGAATAAGGCACACATACAAACGCGCCATTCAGAATCAGCTGATACGCATACGCAGGCAGTTCTTTTGTCGACGGCTATAGTAGAAGTTGCTGATATTAACGGTATTTTTCACAAGGCGCGTGCGCTGCTAGATAGTGGAAGCCAGCGGTGCTTTATAACACAATCCTTCTCACAATTAATTAATACGCCACTTATACAGTCCACTAACGAAATTCGAGGAGTAGGTGATTCGTTGATACATTGTTCGCACACATGTAATATTATTATAAAGTCTTGTGTTGACAAATTATTTACAACGCGTCTAAGTTGTTTTGTATTACCGCAAATAACTTCCACGATGCCAGCTGTGTGTCACTTAAGCGCGCAGTTCTCTATACCAAAAAACATACAGTTGGCTGACCCGCAGTTTTTGAATACAAATCTTTATATGTTAATTTCATGCGTGAGTATGAACAACTTGGACATATGACTAAGGTAGATGTATTCAAACGACCTTGCTATTTTATGCCGCATCATGGTGTGTATCGAGAGCACAGCACCACAACCAAACTGCGCGTGGTGTTCGATGCTAGTGCCGTATCTAGCTCGGGCAAGTCACTTAACGACCTACAATTAGTTGGACCCGCATTGCAAGGTGATCTTATTTCCATCCTATTAAGGTTTAGGCAACATAAATATGTAGTATGTGCAGACATCCAGAAGATGTTTAGAAATTGCCTAGTTGATGAGGATCAGCGAGACCTTCAAATGATTTTATGGCGTGAAGATCCGATACAACCCATAGGCATCTATAAATTAAACACCGTAACGTACGGCACCGCGTCCGCGCCATTTCTTAGTGTTAGGTGTTTAAAACAGATAGGTTATGAATCATCAGACACTGAGGTACAACGCGTAATTAGGGATAATTTCTACGTTGATGACCTACTTATGGGTTTAGACGATAAATATAAGCTATTAGAACTATGCGCTAAGGCTCAAAAGGCACTACAATCAGGCTGTTTCCCCCTCCGTAAGTGGATATTCAATTTTCAAACCGATTGTAATGATTTTGATTTTTCTGAGCACTGTAAGCCTTTGTCGCTAAGTGAAAATAATAATACAAAAACATTAGGTTTAGGTTGGAATAATTTTAAAGATATTTTTTATTTTCAAACACAATTTAAAATTCAAAATGATATTATTACTAAACGAAGCATTTTATCCTGTATTTCGCAAGTTTTTGACCCGCTAGGCTTGCTTAGCCCTTGCATTATTGTAATAAAAGTTTTATTACAACAGCTATGGCTATTAAAAATCACTTGGGATGACACAGTCCCACCGAGCGTCGCG
This sequence comes from Nymphula nitidulata, assembly GCA_947347705.1. NCBI lineage: Eukaryota > Metazoa > Arthropoda > Insecta > Lepidoptera > Crambidae > Nymphula > Nymphula nitidulata. Next base: position 14,319,392 of record OX374621.1, on the reverse strand, counting down.
CGCGCATGGAACCGGTTTGTTGTTTCTCTCGGGGCGCTCGAATCGATACGTATACCGCGACACGCTATAGGTACACAGTCTAGTTATGTTGAGCTACATGTTTTTTCTGATGCGTCTCAAACGGCCTACGGCGCGTGCGTTTATATTCGAACTATTACTTATAATAACACTTGTATAGTGCGCTTGTTAATTTCTAAATCAAAGGTCGCGCCATTAAAGCCACTAAGTATACCGCGACTTGAGTTATGTGGCGCTTTAGTAGGAGCTAAATTATTTAATAAAGTTAATAGCTCTTTAAATTTGCAGTTAAGAAATGTTGTATTTTGGACGGATTCGACTATTGTGTTGGGGTGGCTCCGCATGGCACCTAATAAATTAAAAACGTTTGTCCAAAATAGAACCGCAGAAATACACGACTTAGCTCAGGGGTTTCCTTGGCGACATGTTATTAGCAAAGAGAATCCCGCAGATCTCTTATCACGCGGTGTAGGACTCGATGAACTTTCCACTTCTACATTATGGTGGGAAGGCCCGCAGTTCCTTAGGGATTTGAATACTTCTCTAGAGAATGTTAGTGTCGAGACATTCGATGTTAATTCAGAGTTGCCCGAGGTTAAGACACCTTTTGTTTCTTTTATATCGTGTGATTCAAATGACACAAAGCTATTTCCATTTGAACGATTCTCACAATTCAGACGAATGAGGTATTCAGTTGCATATTTATTAAGATTTATTTATAATACACGTACGATAAACAGTTCAAATAAGCGCACAGGACCTCTTTCTATCGATGAACTAAATGAAGCGTTAAATATTTTAATATTGTGGTCACAATTAGAGTCGTTTCCTGTAGAATACAAATTACTAAAAGAAAATAAATGTGTCACAGGAAAAAACAGATTGAAAAAATTAAATTTATTTTTAGATTCTAATAAATTAATTCGTGTAGGTGGTCGTTTGGGGAACTCAGAGGAATTTAATTTTGATAAAAAATATCCCCTTTTAATAACAAGTAAACATTATTTTACCCTTTTATTATTTCGGCATGAGCATGTACAATTGCTTCATGCTGCTTCGCAAGCTTTATTATTTCATATTCGCGAATCATGGTGGCCTTTAGGTGGTCGGAACTTAGTTCGGCGAGTGGTGCATTCTTGTGTGGTTTGTACACGTACTACAGGTAGGACGCTGACGCCTATGATGGGTAACTTACCCAAGGAACGCATCACGCCCAGCTTTCCTTTCATACGATGTGGTGTGGACTACTGTGGACCAATTCTCATACTTAATCGTAAAGGCAGAGGAGCTAGAACTATCAAGGCATACGTATGTTTATTTATTTGCTTTGTTTCTCGTGCAGTTCATCTTGAATTAGTAGGTGACCTCACTACTCAATCATATTTATTAGCGCTTAATAGATTTATTTCGCGCCGTGGTAAACCGTTGGAAATATACTCTGACAACGGCCGAAATTTCGTGGGTCTTATGAACGAATTCGCAGAGTTCTTAAAGAAATGCAGTCCTGAGATATTGGTGTATGCGGCTGATCAACAGATTAGGTTTCATTTTATTCCACCTTATTCCCCGCATTTCGGTGGTCTATGGGAGGCAGGAGTAAAATCTTGTAAGTACCATCTTCGAAGAGTGGTAGGAAACGCGCACCTGACCTTCGAAGAATTTAGTACAGTTCTTTCGCAAATTGAGGCTGTCCTCAACTCCCGTCCACTTTCTCCACTATCCACAGATCCACTTGACCTGTTACCTTTAACTCCTGGCCATTTCTTGGTTGGTCGACCGCTAACAGCGCCCGCATGTGATGACTTAACAACTGTTCCGGCTCACCGTTTGCAGCGTTACCAAAGGGTTGAACAGATTCGCCAACATTTTTGGTCTAGATGGGCCAAAGAATATGTCTCAGAGTTGCAGGTGCGGAGTAAATGGACCAACAACAAGGACGAGCTGAAGAGGAATTCTATGGTCTTGATTAGGGACCCGAACCTTCCACCTCTTAAATGGCATCTGGGACGTGTCCTAAGGACAATACCTGGCAAGGACGGCATATCAAGAGTGGCAGACATACAAACAACATCTGGCGTCGTACGTCGTGCCTATGCGAAGATTTGTCCCCTTATTCAAGATACGCAGGAGCAAACCACATTGTAAGCTCTCTGCTTCCAAGGCCGGGGGCATGTTCGGAACTATATAAGATTGCGACAACTAATACCATCTAGTGAAGACGACGAACATCAGAAGTCCTCTATGCCCAATCCGAATGCGTTTCGTAACCTCGGTGTGACGTCGCGCAACAGTACTGGTCGACTATGCCCCCCTTCTTTCCCAAAAATCTCTGTACAAAATTGTATGATTACACGCACTTGCTCTTATACAACGTAATCGCCATTTTTATTTATCACATTTTCGCTAAATTTCCTAAGACAGTAAAGCAAAGTCGTCATTCCACTACTAAAATAAAGTATTGCACACACAAAACAATACACACAGCTTGTCTCATCGTCTCGCATAATTTGTCAACAATATCAATTTATATTTTTTATGGAGTGGATAACAACGCTTTCTCACTAAGAAACTGACGCTAAACACATTGTGCACATTTCTTTTGAAAAAAGTAATGGTTGCCCATATTCGTCATTTAGAATGGTCTTTTTTCATTGGCTCGGCAAGGAACGGTTGACGACGCAGCTGTTCGGATACCCCAATATAAAACCGTGGTGTGTGAAACATTCACGGCATCATTTCTCATTCAAAAAATAAAGATTATTACAAATAAGATTTTAAACATGGTTTAAAAGAAATAGGCATATAAGTACTAAAAAATCTTGCTTCATTCGTGTCTGAGTTTAAGCAAGTAACTTATCCAGGATGATGTTAAACGAAATTATACTTCACTGTCTGTATTATGTAAGTACCTAGCTAGGCACTTCTGTAGGTATTATAATATTAATAGCAATTTCGACCCTACATAGGAATCCTTGACACTGGTGTTTTGCGGAAGTAGAGTCGAATATACTGGCACAAATTTGACAATCATTATAAATTATAAAAAGGTAGCGTGGTAAGTATGGCGTTTTTCACACAAATTTCGATTCCTAAAGTTTTTTGTAGGTATTTTTAGGAAAAATTAATTCCTTTGTTAATAAATCCATTAGGTAGGTACCTACTATATTGCATGTGGTACGGGTACATTGTGAGCATGAATAATTAAAGTATCTAGACATCCTACGGTCATTTTATTAAAAAATTTTCTTTAAACTACGATTAAATTTTAACTATCTTTACAAATTTAACATTAGTTCAACTCGTCAATTATGAAACAATAGCTGGTAGTGACATCTGTTACAAACTAAATGAGAACTTGCCTTTGAAATGCAAGTGCTTCGCTGCTATAACGTTGTGCAGAGCAGAACTTGCAGTTTCTTAGGAGTTAGTACGAGAACTTTAGAATAGATGTCAGCACAAGTTCATGTATATATATTGAGTTTAGTTCTCATCATGTATGTTTCATGCGATTACTTGTTTAGATAAACAATTTATGTTTTGTTTGAATATACAATTTGTATGGGTCAAAATTTAAAATAAAATTCGCAGAGAATCCTAATGAACAAAACAATTTCACACGTAGTTACAAGTGTCGTGTGACGTACGAGTAGGTGTACGCTACCTACCTATGATAAAGAATATTGATAGACTTCGGTCATTGCAACAGATATTTGATATATTTGGTCCCGACTATGTAGGTACCTATAACAAAATGGAGAGCCACGGCGGGCGAAAGAAAATTATATGTGTCGTGGCTTTTTTGGTTATTGGAAGGGCATCGTTCATTAGAAGTTTTCCAAACATTAATTCTGTTCTCTATCGCCAACAGTTGATGACATTAAATCATAATCATAATCATAATGCATTTATTTGTCAAAACATGAGTATACATTAAAATGCAGAGGTCACAATATTAACAGATTTCGTCCTACATGTTTTTGCCATAATACGGCGTACAAATTGTTCAGTATTTATTAAAAACAATAATGATGATAATAACGATAGTAAGTGAAAATAAAATGTCAATTTAAAACAGTCAAATTGTATACCATGTCTCTCTATAATCAAAAAATTGTTCTATCATTTAAAAAGTCATTCACATGATAATAACACTTATTAGTTAAAAAATCTTTCAGTCTCTTTTTAAAAACAGTGAGATTGAGTTCTTTTATAGCCTTTGGTATCCGATCGTATATTACTGGGCCCATCACAAATACACTCTTTCGCAATAATAAATAAAGCAAGAAATTGAGAGTAAACGGCCGGAATTGAGACACAGTAAGCTGGAGACTCATCATGATGACGTCACACTTTAGTCATATTCATCATAGCAGTCTATGATGTCCACTGCTGAACAAAGACACACTTTAGTTACCCGGTAAAAATGAAAAAGCTTGAAGTGTACTTAAATGCATCCACAGTATAGCTCATAACTTGCATCACCTTTCCACATGTTTCGGTCATTTATAGTTTCAATTTGACACCAAAGAAAGAAAGAAAGAAAAAATATTTTATTTAAATAGGTCACAAAGAAGCACTTTTAAATCGTCAAAAAAAACACATTCTTACAACTATCACAAAAAATATAATTCATAACTAACGTCATAGTCTCTGTCTGTCTGTCTGTCATGTCTGAATTTACACCGGTTCCAAAAGTTGAACTACCGAGAAGATTCCGACAACAAACTCGTGTAGTCACTCTTTTCAAATAATAAATTACAATGTTTGTAGATTAAAAAATATAACCTTTAGCAGTGCAGTGCCGCCCAGCGAAAAAAATAATTAAAATTAGAAGAGAATGTATATCAACATACCAAAAAACCAAGAGATGACTGTCAATACTACTTATCGAAATTTTTGATTGAGCATTCTATTTCTACAACAAGGGATCATGTCTCTATCTAATGCATATCTACACTAAGATTCAAAAAGGTAAAGTTTGTAAGTTTGTATGTGAGAGGTAATCTCTGAAAGTACTCATCCATCTTTATAAATTCTTTCACCAATATTTAGAATAATAGGTCTTCGGGGTTCGGGGTGGACATTCAGTTTTAAAACTTACGCTCGCAGACGGAGCCGCGCGGAGGCAAGCTCCAATTTTTGTAAATATGTATTGAAATGGAAACACAGGAAGTTTTTCAGTAGGTACCATATTTTCGTAATTATACTTTTCATTAAGGAACCTGTAATATATTAGTGAATAAAATATTATTTACAGGTATTTATGAATAGAAAAGCTTAAATTTTCATGATTATTTTATCGACAGTAGGTATGTATAACATAATATTGACGTAATTAGTAGTAAGTAATACCAAGGAATTGGTCTATTTAAGGTAACACTTAGCAGTGATGTACAGGACAGACAGACTGACATAGTTAATTTTGCATTTTTAATATTGGTATGGACATAAATAATGACACGGAAATAAATGCTACAGAGGTGAGTATTTATTTATAGGAGTAGGTATAATTTTTCTTGGGATTAAGATTAATAGGCGCTGATTCATCGTTCACATTTAATAATTATTTTAAAGAAGTACAGGTTTGTAAGTGATAAATTGATTAAAAATAATTGATGCTCAAATTCACAAGTACAAAAGATTATGATTAAAGCTGTTTAAAGATAATTAATTATTTAACTTGACATTATGCACTTAGATAGAATCATAAAATTATAATATATTAAAATGTCGTAGCTGCTTACCCAAATACTGCTATTAATATTATCCCAATCTTCGTACCACTCAATTAACAATAGATATCTGATATCGAACATTTAAACTGACGTTAACTTTTATTATATTAAATTAATTAATCATCTACAATATGCAAACGATTCTATTTTCAAAACTTAAACGCTAAGTGAATGCCCAAGAGTGTTTCGAACGAGTTCTTTTTTCAAAATAATTATTGAAAGAAAAACTGAAAAGCGGAAGTGAATAACTAAAAGAAAGTTAGTAATTATTCGTTCTGTTTTATAATTATATTGATTTTTGTCGTATAAAAAATACATCTAGACTAACATAAAAATACTAATATATGGGATAAAGTGAATTAGCTTACGTACCAAAGTGGAAGTAATATTTAGACTTGACTTTGACTTTTTGTAGTAATTATGAGGAGCTTGCTGGCGTAGTGGTTTGAATGTTCTGGTTTCGATTACGAAAACTTACTAAATTACTTAAGAAAAATTTTGATCCATACCGGATAGCACAAAATAACGGACAAATATTGACAATAATGTGTATTGGAATTTTGTTAAGCCGATGAACTTGTGATGGTTGTTACTGCAACCGCTTACACCCACCAGCCAATGTGGTAGTTTTAATGTATGACAGAAAACTACTTATATTATTATGTGTCTCCCATGTAGGAAGGCCTGTACCCAGCTTAAGGACTTAAATATATACTTGTAGTAGGCTGTTGATGATGGATAACATACAATTCCGAATTCACTTTCACACTCATACATGTACTATGACTCACGTAAAGAATCTTTATGCTTTTACATCGAAATAACTTTTCGTAACGAACGAGTGAGACATCCAGACGTTTTTAAAATATAAACAAAATACATTCGATAATTTAACTGTTGACATTGTTTATTTTTGGTAGTAGTTCCAAACAACTCTAAAATCGGAGTCATCTCTATCTTTATTACTTACTTTCATTCAGATTTCTTCAATCCGGTATAAATAAATAGTTCGATTTTAAAATGAGTTGGACAAAGTCGATATATAATAACTAAGAAAGAAACTAAAACATACTGTACCTTTCCGTGATCAGAAAGTGTGTTTATTGCAATAGTAACGTTTACATTAAAACGCAGTTGTTCCGTCGTGTAGAGTTCTAGCAATTATAAGCAGCAAAAACTATAGCAAAGTGAACACGCAAGTATAGTATGAAAGACTTCATGTTATTATGAAATAAGGTAGATAACTGATTTATTGTGGGGAAAAAAAATCCTTTCTAGAAATATACTGACTATATTTATTTATGGGTAGATATAATACACCGTCATGTTATGAGGAGCTCTCAATCTCTGTAGCCAGCTTGCCATATAACGAGTGCACTCAACCGCAATTAGCGGGCGTTTTACACGCCTAAGGAGAATTATGAATTTTAATTATCGTTATATAGAGCGTAATTAAATCAAGGATTTTAATTGCACTCTTCTAGCTCTATGTAGTTTAAAGATCAGATTTAAATTTGGCTTTAACGCCACAGAAAACGTAAAACTATTGAAGTAAAAATTATTCAAAACATAATAAACATCTCATAATTAATTATCACTGAAATATTATGGGTTTTAACACGACAGTTAAATACCTTTTTGCTCGAAGTTTTGGTCAGGTTGCACTAGCCGTTCTGGCGCTGGGTCTCCTGGAGTACAGGCTGAGGCGCCTCTTTACGGCGTGCCTGCGCCAAGCTGTCTTCCCTCAGCAATGGAAGATGGGCCGCCTAGTGTTGCTGCGGAAGGAGGGTCCCCGGCCTGACTTGTCGTCAGCGAACCGCCCGATAGTCCTGCAAGATGAGGCTGGCAAGCTCCTAGAGCGTGTGATCGCTGTGCGTCTCAGGTCAGGAAGCATATGGAGGAGACCGGTCCGGACCTCTCTGAACACCAATACAGCTTCAGAAGAATGCGCTCCACGTTCAGGGCTATCCTAAGGGTTAAAGCGCTAATCACCAAAGCCTTTAATACCCTTTCCTGGGACTCCATAAAAAGAGGCTTAAAGAGGCTTAGACACCACCGAGTACCCGTGTAGATACACGGGTACTCGGATGTAGTCTCCGACTATCTAGCGTAAAGGGCAGTGGTGTACCATACAGAAGAGGGGCTAGGCAGAACACCGGTGTCATGCGGTGTCCCACAGGGATCGGTCCTGGGGCCGCTCCTGTGGAATATTCGGTACAACCCGGTGCTCAGAGATGCTAACCTGACGGGCATCAGTGTGGTGTGCTACGCGGACGACACATTGGTGCTCGCCAGAGGGAGGACATATAGGGACGCAGCAATACATTCCTTATTCAATAGGACAGTTGACAACTTTTCTTTTATTTCTTAAATAAAAAATAGTAATTACGTTTAAAATCGATAGATTCATAGATACAACGGTATGTTTGATATTATGAAGCGCATCGTCTAAAAACGCTTCATAAAAAATCTGCGGAACAGATGACGTCACTTGTTGCTCTATTACTAAAAAATGAATGGGTATTTGGGCATATTCACACCAAAAATAATAATAACTTTGTAATATGTAAGTTTTTATTCATAATTGTCATAATTATAATTGTTGATGTAAACAATTTAATATCATTATAATTTTTGATAAATTTTGGAATAAAATACGATTGATAACTTTAAGGTTGAATTGTTTTATGTGTACCAGTAGCGTATATTTTCCGAATGTTTGAAAAATATTCAAACTATGCAACATCCTTAGTAGCACTGTGCCACAGATCACATGGCTACATGCTGTGCTGTTACATCAACGATTAGGTTCTTTATATTGTCGATTAGATTCATCAACTAGTAACTCAATTTGGCTATCTAAGCACTTTTGTCATAGGTTTGCTATTTTTTAAGATAATATACTTAATGAGTCGAACCGTTTTGCTTTTATGGTCATTTTATTTTACAAATGGTTAAATACACAGATATTATCTATTTTAAAAGAATGTCAATTTATATTCACCTTTGAGATCTTACAAGGGCGACACTGAAAGTTTTTAGAACTGGTTACTTGTAAACAATACAATAAAAAAAATAGTTTAAATTTTGGAAATAGAACTCTTTACCAATATGTGCCAGGTCGCACCGTTCCCATGATATGATTCATATATTAGTAATCTGTGCATTAATCTGTGATATGGTTGAGCGGAGCGATGGCTGGCACATGCATCATACTTGTGAACAGGTGCCACTAGTGGAAATGGTCGTCTCTAAGCTATAGCACTATTGCAATAAGGGTATACCCATATTGTGATAGTGCATTTTTATTGTTAGACAAACTAAGCGCCAAAAATGGAACAAAATCCCATACGATGGAAGAGCGTGCAATATCATTAGATTATTTAATTTGGCAAAAAAATTTATGATTGTTGTACGGTTCTTTAACATGATAAAAGTGAAAAAATAAACTTACGAAAATAAAATAAAAAATATTTTCCTTTATCTTTATTAGAAATAACACTTTATAAAATCATATTGACGTAAGGAAATTAAAAGTAAAATTACAAAAACTGTTTACTAAAACTTTAAAATAGTGAATCTCTATTATAAAGTAATAAGGATAGTTAGATTTTTTTTCGGACTAACGATTTAGTGATTACAAATTCCACAAGGTAATAACTTTCCTCAATTTCAACTGGATTTTCTGTAAGTAGGTGAAATATCCAGCTATTACATAAATGGAGGGAAGTGGTTCTGATTAATAGGTAAAATAAAAGTGTAATAAAAGTACTTATTCAAGTGGTTATCTATTTTATCCTGGGAAAAACCTCTGTTCAATGGAGCAGGAGATATTTTAAGGATTAGATGGTGCTCATTTACTGGTATTATTTACGAGTATAATAGTTATTCTCCTCTGAAATGTCGCTAGAAAAACTGAAAATAAATAAAGTACTTATACAGGACACGACACAGGGGTGTTTTATGTAAACTTCAGTGTCGTACCTATATGCTTCGCAAAGGTGTTTTTTTCGGGTCTAAAAATATTCTAAGTAATTTGTTACTGTGTAAGTAGGTAATTATAATAAACAATATATTTTTTGGTTATTTGGAAAGGGATTTCCTATTAGTATAAGGTCCTTCAATCTGAAAAACGATTACTATTAAGATTTCTCTCATTGAACTCATCAACTGCAACGTTTTCTATTTTCGTAAATTTTGCCATTTCACTGGTTTAATTTGATACGCTTTCCCTTAATCCCTCGACAGCTGAACTTAACAGATTTTTTTCAGATAACCAAATTCTTTCAATTTCTTTTTTCCTCTTTGAATAAATAAATAAAAGCAATTCTCATTAATCATTCTTAGCAGTAATTCAACTTAAGAAGTTGTCAATCATTATAATCTTAGCAATTTGGAGTACAAAATTATATTCCAAAGAAAATTTTATTTACCTTTTCTTTATACAAATACTCGGATATCCTTTGCTCCAAAAACATACATGAATAGGACGGCAATCAAATACAAGTATTGGACTTTCTATAGTACAAATAAACCAGAAAGCAAACGGTGCGGTATGCTTCAATCCACCCCACGCAGCGTAAACCGACATAATATGGAACTTAAGAGGGGGCATAAAGCAAATCACTAATCGTAGATTTGATTTTAATCGTATTAAATCAAATCCAAATAAGCTGTAATTTTAAATATAGTAATTACATTATATTTGTGAGAGTTGTGTCAGAGCAAAAACATGAATTTATAAAATTTTCTCGATAGAAAAAAATCACAAAGATACCTCTGTCTTCCAACGAGATTCAATTTATTGTCCTAATCACATTACTTCGCCACTGGGAAAATTGATAAATATGTGAGTCACCATGTTTCCGAGGGCTTCTACTAGCGATTTTTCAATATATGTTATGGTTTGCAAGTAATTAATAAAAAACTATATTGGCGCATACTCCATTTTCCTTCCGCGCTAAACGCCATCGTCGGTCTCTGTCAGTCGCATGGCAGGCCGCATGATATTTGTTTTGTTTCACTCGCGGCTGCTCTATTGAGACGGGAAGACTATGTTTCTGCTTTCTCGCGCACCCTCGTCAACATTCTCGCGAATAATTTGTAGTTTATAACTTAAAACCGTAATTTAGTACACATATTTTAAGACTATTGCTTAAAAAATTGAATGAAACGTTGTAAATTGTGATTTCCCATAATTATTGAAATAAAATGCTATAAAATGAAACTGAAAATTCAAATGACGGCTAGGTGTCAAACTCAAGTCTTTTGTTTACTCACTTTTTAATTATTGATATCGACCTTATTTTTATGTACATTGAGCAGAAATCGCATTGTTTTTGAAATCTCAGTAGGCGTAGTATATGTAAAACAAAATCATGCTTTGTGTTTCTTAGTGACTTACGCGTATTTGATTTATTTGTAATAAAACTTTTTTCGATGGTCGAAATTTTCATATGTATTTATAATACAAAAATCACAATATTATCGGGCAGTTATCAATATGCAGTTGGAAAATCTAACACAAGTGTCTAACATAGCGGAAACACCTTTGTTATATCTTCCTTCAATAAGAATTAATCATGGGTAGTATTAGAAACCCCTTTGAAACCTTTTTTTTTTAATTTTACTATACTCATATACCGTTGGTAGGCCCCCACAATCACCAGATCGTTGGTCCAACGATCTGGTGATTGTGGGAAGCCGATGGATGGGGCAGCGCAGGACCGATCGGTTTGGAGAACCTTGGGGGAGGTCTAGACAGTCATTGAAAACCATATGTCTAGCATAACGTCAGTAGCTTTTTTGAGTTAATATCTAAAATAATAATTATTTTTAGTAAAACAAATCAAACCTTTTAAAATTTATTTTTGGGATGAGATTCGAAAGTTTTTGCATTTTATTTAGTATAGAGGTCCGCGTTAGGGTCCAGAAAGCCAAAGCGGTGCGGCCTTGCACTGTTAAATATACTCAATGCATGGCGGTGTCGCCGGTATGAGATTATTTTTTGTTTGTACATTTGTGATTGAAAAAAGTTGTCTGAAATATTTTTCGCTACTAATATTTCCATTTCCACATCTTCTAGACAAGTTGTAAGAAACTTTATTGAAACTTTATAAAGCTGAGATAAGGCCTAAAAGCTCATCAGAGCACTCTTCATTATTATAGCCAATAGAAAGCGCTTCTTATAAGCTCGCTCGTAGAGGCTCGATTGTGCTTGTGACCTCTATATCATTAATTATATGTACAGCTCGAACACTGCAATCTTTCCAATGCATATACTTAGTAGAGTGCAATCCCACAGGTGCAAGTTATATTCCACGCACGATCGGTCCTTTGTTATAAAGTAGGCATACTTGTTCAGCCGTGAAAAATCAATGTACCTCGTCGTGTAGTTTCTTTGATTTGGATTACAGCATATCTCCACAGTCTATATAAATTTCACTGTAATATCTCCATGAGTAATACTCTGAAAAGAAGGCGGGGGAATGTAAGGCGACATTTTAGATGTGAACGCGCAGACTTGTGGTTTTTAGCACTAAACTCAACAAGATTATTCGAACCCCATTTGGATATAATAAGGTTCAACTAACACAACAACCCTGCCTGTTAAGCTCGACGGTAATATTCATTCTCTCTTTCTCGGTGTCAATGCGTTCCGCCCCTGGGCAACCGTAATAACAATTTACCATGCAATGTACTGTCATCTGCATAACTATTTTTACAAAAATTATTAATGCAGTGGATAGTTGATATGTGTGCGAAAAATTGTACAAGGATACATTATATTTCACTCGAGAAAATCAATCAAGTAATTAAGTTCACAACGATTTAACATTATTTTTAATTTGAAAAAAAAAATGTTAAATTAGTAAATTAACTATGTGTCGCCTTGACGAAAATTTGGTCTAATTTAACAACTTCATCTAGTAACAATAAAAATCTTAACTTCAATATTGCATTGAGCCAATATAATTAATATTATAGACTAGAAATGCATTACATTTACTTCTAAGAAGCTACTGTTGCTTTCATGTGAATATTTTGCGTATACTATACTATGACGTCCGCATGTGACTAGACGAGCTCGATTGACAACACACTGCAATCGTGCCTCGCGATGCGGGGGGTGCGGTTGAAATTTGATTTTTTTCTAGCTTTAGGCGCCCTCTTAATATAAGCTTATATAATTTAACATCATACGTAACTAATTAAAGCGTTTATGTGTTACTATCCGCTCCCTGGTTGTCTGTTGTGAAACGCTTGGTAGTGGCATACTTAGACTTACACCAAATAAATAAACAGCAGGGAAATTAAAAAAGTATTAAAAATAGAAAAAACCTAATTGAACTTTTTTAAAACTTTAAGAGATTTTATTACGCTGATTGATTGTGTATACCTAGTATGCGTAGTTTCTTACAGTGTGTATAATACTTAGTTAAATATGTTGCCACTTGCGAGCAACTATAATTGGCTTATTGTTGTTTATTTTAAGACGCTTTATTTGCTATAAAAGCTGTTGGTCTTCCAAATAAATAAATAAAATCAAGTCCTTAGGCGTTCACAATCCGGGTGACTTCTCTAACCATCGGAGCTTCCCAGGACCTGGGATTTCCTCTAGTCCATCTGTATTTGCGTTACAATCAAGCCACCGTATAAGTATACCCTTCAATGTTGAAATATTCTATTTAAACATACGAACAAATATTTTTTCAAAAGTGTTGCATTGCTTGAAATATTTTCAAAGCAATGCCCAACTGTTTTTTTCTAGTTTAAATACTTTTGTAATATTTTTAAACATTTATTATAATGCTAAAATAAAAATAAGGGACCGGTATATTATTTTTGAGCGTCGTCCATCCGATAAGAATGAGAAAGCAGCATCAGAGCATTTGATGGGATTGGCCCAATCGAGCAAAACAAAATTCAAAAACATCTTTTGAAAATTTAACATTGGCGCGAAAAGTATCAGATTATCTAGCCTGTATTACAGACACAGCCGTACAACCTCCAAGGAGCATTGTCTTGGCAGCGTAAAGGACTGACAGAAGGTTCTGACCACTTCTGGTGATCGACGAAGCCTAATTTCATTTTCAGTTTCAGTTTGTCAAACCCTCTTAAACCGAGATTAATGAGTACAATTTTTGAAGCTATAACCAGTAACGTTTTTAGGGCCTCGTGATTTACCTACTTTTCAGTTTCATACGCAAGTGCGTATGAAACTGTCACTCAAAATACTTACGTCTTTCTTCAATAATGTGGACGTAAACCTGGTTACATATTTGCATTATTTGTCACGTACCTAACAACGTCATTTAATATTTCTTTATTTTTTCAAATACGTAAATAAAATTCCTAATATTTTAATCACCTATGTGATAAGATCATCTATGGTTATACTTATCGTAGATTATATAAAAAACGTGAGTACTTTAATATCTATCTATTATATTTTACTATTAGGAACTTATCTAGTACGCTTGTTTAGATAACTTACAAACCAGATATTAAATATTATCGTCGGTGGGTGTGCAAGACCGCGTAAGAGCAGTTTGCAATACCGCGTATGTGTTTTTTGTTTATTACACAGGATGGAAGAAAAAAGATAATATCTTGGATATTTCTTCACATTTCTTTGATTGAGCTTGTTTGGAATTTCTCTGGGAATCAGCGCTAAGAGTCCGCTGCCGCGATATTTTAATATTGCGAAATTTGTAAATACGCGGTATTGCAAACTGCTCTTACGCGGTCTTGCACGCTCACCGACGTTATGTTCCTGCTTAGGTACAGTCGACCACAGAAGTAGCTGAACACGTTAGTACCATGTTACACCGATCTTGTGCGCTTACTTATAGTTGCTACCGTACTATATTGACGCTAGAGTCGTTGTGACATGGTACTACCACTTACAATAAAATTTTGATGCAGATAATAAGCGCAAATGATACAATATCAAGTTTAATATTAATGTATCCAGATGAGTACACTCAATATGCATTAGGTTATTCTATTATATTTCACTTTACAATACCTAGATAAACCTATATATGTTTACGCAACACAAAACCAAGGCTTGTTTTATAAAATAAATACAAAATATACCTAAATCTTTGAATGGGACTACCTATCACAGTCGTCCCACGTTACTACAAAATGTAGGATGAGTGGGGGGAAGATCGAACGGATTTTTGATGAGATGAGCAGCGTCGTATTTGGAGTCTCGTAGAATAGTACCCATTAAATTATATTTAACTATATTTAAAGTGAGTAAAGAGCAAAGAGTCTATTTTTCTATCAAATCTATAACATCATTCTAAATCTGTTTTAAACCGGGGAAAAAAACTAAAAAAGTTTTTTTTCCACGAAAATTAGACAGGGGGAAGATCAAAGGGTGAAGTAGTTCCTAAAATCGTTCATATAGGTTAGTAATAGAATTTTTTAACGGTCACTAGTCTACGGTATAAAGTACCCTAAAAACTTAGAACCATCTATAGTATCTTAAACTTCAAACACCTTTAAAAACAAAGTTAGATCAAGTAACGTCTTTTACATATTTCAATCTTACCCCACCGGGGAAAGATTAAAGTAAGGGTTCTCAAACTTTTCCAGTTAATTGATTATGGTTATACTAAAAATAAAACATGGCTACAAATGAATCTTTATTGTTGAAACTAAATCCGCAGACAAATGTAATTAAACAAAAACATCGTATTAAGAGGGCACAGTAATTCAATTTATCTAAAGCCAACTGTAAAAGCTATAAATATTCATTTATGATAAATGTGAATTCCTTCCTTTTTACTTTTTCTTTATTTTCGGCTATATTGTCACAAGTATAGGAAGATGAATGTAGAAATTTTCTGACGTAATAACGTGGTATGGTGGTTATGACAAAAAAAACAATTATTGGATAAATCTTTTATGTAGAAAACTTGAAAAGGGTAATCGACTTGATATTTATAATGTTAATGAATACCTAGACATAAACTGTCAAAATTGTGCCACTCACAGTATAATTGAGACACTGCTCCGTTTTTTTATAGTGGCTGAAACATAAACAAAGCAGAATTGATTAATTTTCAAACTTTTTACAACGTCAACAAAACTTTTCCCCTTATTTTGTAATGTGTATAAAGAGTGGTGACGACAATACGACAGTCTGTCAATGTCAAATAAAAACAAAAACCGACGTCATAATGTTAAATTAGTGTCGTCAGTCGAAAAAAAAGAATGCATATAGAAACTTTGGTTTGTTTAGTGGTTTTCATTGGTGGGAAAAATATTCCCTCTAACTGCAAAAGGATTAAAATATGGGGTATACAGAATGTTTTGCAACTTTCAAATAATTTCATGAGATTTCTATGAAATAATGCAGCCAACGTTATATTATTTCTTAGAAATGTCATGAAATTATCAAATGAAAAGGATGGATTGAAAGTTGAAAAACATTTCTAGGAAGTAATAAGGCCAATGCATACAATTATGTGTCGTCAGCATTCTATGTAAGATAATTTAATCTTATATTTATACAGAGGTATAAAGTTTGAGAACATCTGACTGTTAGTATGAATTTCGAAACGGGGAAAGATCGAAACTTTTGTATGTTCATCTTACCCCGTCAAATATTTATGGGTAAAGACGGAAAATTGTAATAAATACCAAAATATGATAAACAGATATATTTAAATGCAAAATAACAAAATGCACACCATGGAATGTAAAATAATATGTGTATCATTGAATAAAATACTCGTACTTACCTCGTGAATAAAGATACAGGACACGACGGGGTACGATTAAAACACTCGAGTTTCGCACGTAAAAGTCACAGTACCAGAAATTGGCACTTTCTACTTTCTACAGAACCAGTAACTCCAAACGGCAAGTATTGACTTTGGGGTGGGACTTAAGAGGCTGATAATTGCTAATTGAGCCTTACTTAAAACTTTTTTTAGCACAATCTGTTGAAATAAACGCAGTGAAAAAAATATATGTTACTCTTGGACATATTTCTAATAATATGCATGTCCCCAAAACACATTATAATCAAAATCTTTGTATAAAAAAAATGCCAAAGTCACCCATCATAATCAGCTTGCAGAACAAATTCTGCGTTATATGTCAAAGGTTTTTTTCTGATTTTCAGGGAACAAACTTGTTATAATAAATTTTATAATATTGATGTTTTACAATTTCAAATAAGTAGCTAGTTTTTTAGTAAATAAATTTATTCTGAATTCTGCAGCCGATTTCAATAGCGACTCGCGCCACTATCCATTCTTCTCTTTCATTTGTAGAGGAAACGACAGTGATCGCCGAGGCGTGCTGCTAGGTGGACCTGTGTCGCTTCTTTGCTCGCGGTTCTTAATTAAATCAGTCTGCGTCCGTTTTAATTTGCAAATATCAAATAGACAATTATATTTTAGGTTTTGGTGATTACTATGTGAGTGTATAATAGTAGATAGACAAAAATAAGTAAATAATTTCGTAAATTTTTATTGTGAAAATTTTATTTCATTAATAATATTATTTATGAAATAAAATTTTTATTGTATAAATATTATTTTGGACTACGGAAAACCAAGAAAAAGGTCTAAAAAGAGTCAAAAGCACTCGTATAGGGGTAAATAACACAATAATAACCTGATATTTTTTTCTTTAGATAGCTAATTTTATCTAATTTTAGGAACTATCAAAAACTCCATAATCATCTCGAAAGTTGTACCTATTCAGATTCACAGTCACAGATTGTAGTTGTAAAGTAAGTTTATTTTTACTAGAAGGGAAATGTATAAGTATATTGTGATATTTAGATAGTTAATTTCGAAGTGAAAAACTCTGTCGCGATTGTTTAGGGGTTGAGATGCTCGACTTACTATCGGAGAGGTAGGAGTTCAATCCTTCAATGGTTCACAACTTTTTTTTTTTATTTGTATTTTTTATTTCTTATTTGTTTTTTGTTTTTTTAAAACAAATAAGAAAGTTAAAAAAATATAAATATAAAAAACGATTAAACTATAAATACAAAAAATATTTTTTGTATATATTTTTTTTTAATTTTGTTTTTTTTTAAAATTTTTATGTATGTTTATTTTTAGTCCTTTTTTGTTTATGTTTTTAATTCTTTATTATATTTTTTATTTTTTTATTATTCTTTATTATTATTTTTTTATTATCTAATAATGGATAAGGAAAGTAAAAAAAACTTATGTATTTATATGTATTACATAATACAAAGATAAATTTCAACAAAGTTTTTTTATAGAACCATAAAATAAGTTTGGTTTATTTCATAGACCTACGTGATTGTCAGACCCGGCAGTCTTAAAAAAAAATCAAGATATCAAATGGTTCGTTTCTGTTCTTTTTAATATTAGTTTTTCCGGTTACAAAATGTGATTCATGAAGGAACAACAGGCACAGTTAATTTTAGATTATTAAATGTATACAACGCTAAATTAGCTTAAGCCTAGCCTAGGCTTAAAGGTTCTTTTATATGTAAATTTTAAAACCAGAACTTTTATCATATGCTATAAAAGCGATGTTTCAAAAATGTATTTAGACCCGGCCAGGTCTATACACAGTTTACTGAAAAATAGGTAAAAAATTGTAGAACGGTGTTCAATTGTCCATTCCAGTCCACGGTGTTGAGTATTCTATATTTCAACTTTTGTACCGGCAAACTATGCATGATTCAAATATGTCCTCTTTCCACTATATTATTGTAGCACAAATTAACTCTCAGCATTAAGGTAGTTGACAACTTTATTTTTATTTCATAAATAAGAAGTTTATAACTCATAAAGAAATATTGCAAAAGAAATAGTATGTCTAAGATCAATACTTTCACAGATATAGTGGCATGTTGATATGTTGCGGCGCAAAATCCAAAAACGCTCCATAGAAAATCTACGGAACAGGTGACGTCACATGTTCCCATATTAAATCCCTCAGAAATGTATGGGCATACTGACAAAATTAATAATAACTCTGTATTAAGTATGTTTTTATTAATAGTTGTAATTATAATACTTGCTTTAATTGATGTCAGCAATCTAATTACATTATCATTTTTGATAAATTTTGAAAAAAAATGTCTTCTTTTTTATTTCGAAAAGGGTCCAATTTAACAATATTTCATATCTTTTAAGTTTGAATTGTTTTTATGGGTAGTGGTAACATATATTTTCCGATTTTGTAAAAATGAGCGCCAATTTTAAATTTAGGCAACATCGCAATTCATGTTTATTATAATTTTTGTTAATGTACCTAATCTGTGGGCAATGTTGTTAGGATTACATTTACATGTACTATTTATTATTTATATTGTTTAGCTTAAACATACTGTAACACTGCTCATCATCATTATCATCACTAGCCTGTATACGTTATATAAGCCTTCCTACATGGAAGAAACACATGATACACATGATAAGTTTGGGCAATAACACTGCCACGCTAGCCCAGTGCAAATTGGTGGGGTAAAGAGGTTGTAACAACAACCGGGACCAACGGTGACCCATCTCGGGATCGACCATGGCGAAAGATGCTTTGTTTTCGTAGTTCAAACCAGAGAGCTCAATCTACTACGCCACCGAAACATATAGTCTTCAAAACATATAGTTTTCAATAAATGAAAAAAATCCGTAACAGACCTTCGGATCTTGAGGTTAATATAACATGAACGCTGGCACATAAATAAAGATAATCACATACTTATCCTACAGAAAGAAATCTATAAAAAAATCTAACATGTTTCAATTTTCTAGAGTATATCTCTAGACTGTTTCAGATGAGTATTTATTAGAATACATATTTTTTCAATTTCGTATATCATTTCAAACATTACTATTCCAGAATTTTAACAACTAATATTCTTGATTAACCTAATAACCAATCATTACTGTTTGATACAATCGAATAAAGTTTCATACGTTTCATAGAAAGTATATTTCATAATAATATTATTATTTTCCATTTTTGAGGGGCTCGGTGGCGTAATGGTTTGAGCGCTCTGGTTTCGATCACGAAAACAAAGCAACTTTCGCCATGGTTGGTCCCGGCATGGGTCAAACAAATTTATAATCTCGAGCTCCTCCGTGCTTCGGAAGGCACGTTAAGCCGTTGGTCCCGGTTGTTACTGCAACCGTCTTAACCCACCAACCCGCATTGGGCCAGCGTGGTAGTGTTATAGCCCAATCTCCTCATGTGTTTCTCCCATGTAGGAAGGCCTGTGCCCAGCAGTGGGACGTATATAGGCTGATGATGATGATTATTATTTTATCGACAAAACTCTGTATCGAAACATGAATAAATATTAAACAGCACACATTTTAATATATCATCAATCATCGCATTCCTGTGATGACTAAAAAGCTGTTGTAGTCAGTTCTATATCATTAATACCTTTCCGACATTGAAGTAAGAATTGAAATGTTACGGCATTCACTTTTCGTTAAAAAATGAAGTTTGTATTGAAGGCCGTGCGGCGTAAACGCTCTTAACTTAAAAAATAAATACTTACTTGATTAATCTTTCTATTACTTCGAACGGACATTATTTTTACTGTGATGAGATGACACATCCATCCTCTTATTTATAATTGCGAAAGTAACTGTGTATTTTTGTGTGTTACATTTTAACCTAAGCTGCTTAAGCGATTTAGATAAAAAAAAATCTATTATGGATTCCGAATTCCTAATTGAAATAGCGAAAAGTACTCAAAAGAGTATCGGGACCGATTTCGATAAAAGCTAAAAGTGCAGCATTAGATTTTTGAGAAATCAAAAATTAAGGTAGAAATAGAACCCGTTAAATTTTGAAAAAAAGCACTGTATCATTACACGATTCGATAGTATCGCGGTATACAAGGAACAATAAATTCCGGGAAGATATTACGTATGGAAAACGGAAGGGAAATGTTGGATTTTTATAAACTGCTACATGTTTTAAATTAATGTTAAAGGCCACAGTGAAAAAGAAATAAAATGTAAACAAGTGCGAGTAATCCACTTTACGTTTTAATAACATCGTGCCAATAATTTACATTTGGTTCGACGTTTCGTTGATTACTAGTAACTTTTTGCATACTGCTTCGTACTTTGTAGCATAATTTATAAAAGCAAAACCTACTTGAAATTTGAATTTTGTAATTTGGAATCTAATCGAATGGTGTAATACACCATGTGAGTTTTTTTTAAACAATAGTTTTGATTCCTGGCTAGGAATATTTTGTCAACATCCAATGATGCAGTTTAGTTTTTCTTTTACGTTTTCGAGAGTCTCTTGAGTACTTTTCTCTATTTCTCATAGTGTCGGATTGGGCTATCCATGCACTTAAAAATTTACAAGGCGTTTCAAAACCAAAATTTATTCAAGTCGAGCTCTAATTTATAGAACAGCTGACATGAAAATACGTATGTCAAAACTATTATGATTTGTCTTTTGCAATTGTATCCCTGATTTTCATGTTTCGATTTCATAATAGGTTCCTTAATAAAATTTGTTAGTATAAATAAGTATATTGACCGTGTAAAATATTTACCATTAATTTAAAAATACCACATTTTTTATAAAAGTGTTTAGTTTTTTATAGTTCATTTCTATTTTTATAATGGTCTATGGAATAAAGCACGTGGAGCACGCCATCTAGTGGCATTTGTTTAGCTTGGTGCTTTTGAGGTTGTAGTAGTTACGCGGCTGGTCGGTGTAGTATTGTGGAGCCACTTTATCGGAAATATTAGTGGGCGGGGCCTCGAAATTCATTTTCTCAAGGTCGCTGGCGTTTATCAGCCTCTTAACAGAATTACCGTTTAAACAATTTTGCCAGCGCTGAAAAAACAACATTAAATCTGTCGTTAATCGTTATAGACAGTCTTTTGTCTTTCCCTGTTTTTCATCTTGCCCCCAGTCATCCTACAATATTTACGTACAGTCGGCAGCACATCAAGCGTAACAGTATATATAACCCTAGTAAACGCTATGTATAGCTATTAGAAAGAAAGCACACCCTCTTCGCTATTGGTTCAACTTCAACCATCTTTTAGAATTTGACCAATAGCAGAGCTTGTCAGAATGCTTCGAGCGTTTATTGGTTAAAATTGGTCGAATTGTTTGAGCTAACGCTATTTGTACGCAGAGTTTAGTCTAATTTCTATGACATCGCATTTTTTAAGTATGAAGTTGGGGCTCTAGTTTAGAAGTTTTTTTTTGTATCTGTGGTATTTAAAAGTTGAGTATAGAAAAATCTCGTCCATTTTGTATTGAGACCTAAATTGTATGGGGCGACCTAATATTAAGGGTTCAAACTATTGAATACGAAATCACAAAATCAACTTTGACTGCTTGTTTACTTTATTTGTAGATAAATGTTAGTTTCTTTGAAAAAAATATCCAAGTAAAGTAATATACGAAATGGCCACGCACTTGAATGGAATAAAAATAAAATAGTAGCACTACACAAATAGGTAGATAATATGAAAATCCGACCGAATATCGGTAAGTTAAAACGCCTACTTTTGATCTACTGTTTTTAAGAGAACAGGGACATACCAACCTATATTTTAAATAAACTGCGCTTTTCTTCGTGTTTTTGAATGTAAACATTCAAATGAACGCCATATAAGTTTATGAAAGTATTTTGCTTCATTTATTTTTTACCTATATGTATACGAAACAGGTTTTGGTCAATGTCATTTGATTTTCTTCAACTTCTAAGTTTCTAACAAAATGAAAAGTATTTGGTTAGGTTAGGAGACTTCCTTGCTAAACAAATTAACCTAGCAAGGTTACTTAGGTTACTTAGTTTGATTATTTGGTATACATAAACCAACTAATCATATTTGTAAAATGATTCCAGCTACTATTGTTTTGTAATTAAAAACATCTTTATATTAAGTAGCTGAAAGACTCAATCCAGTTCATTTATGAACAGGTTAATAAAACAAATATTACTTTGCAGGTGGCGGGCAGACCATATATTTTTGGTTTTTAAATATGAGATGAAGATCCAGGCTGTTTAAGAGGCTACAAGATAGTGTGTTGATGTGGGGTGTATTTGTTCACATAATTCTTGTTATTAGTGAATTCTATACCTGTCTGTGAAATAACTAAGTAGGTAACCACAAACCAGACAAGAGATATTCTATTGTTGAGTGGATGCCAGTGTTAATATTTATGGAATTTTATTAGATATTAACCCGTCAAGCATGAGATTCCAGACAATTGATTCTTCCATTGTCATCGCCCCCGGTGGTATATCGCCGCTTGACAGATATTAAAAGCTACAGACATAAATATTTTTTTTACAAAAAGTATATAAATGACCACCACATAGAGGTTAGAGTAAGTTTCAGTTTATAATTTTATGACTGACTTCTAAAAAAATGTAAGGTTATTGAAGATATTTTTTTTTAGATACTTAGTTCAACATTTTGGCTTAGCAATAGTGAGCACTTTAAATCAATACATAAACAACCAGAGACATAATTACATTAGTTTTTGTTTCCTGGGGTGATAAGATCAACAGGGCCTGGTAAAAATACTAATAACACCACCACATTACAAAGTAGGTTAGGAAGAGTTGTCCCTATAGGTTCCTGTACCTAGCTCTGCCTGGACAACTGTAATATTCACACGTGCATAATTGTTCAGCAACAGCAGTTTTCCAAGTTCCTACATGATATTAGTGTAACTGTCATGACCTGTAAATTCAAATGCTTACCAGTAACAGTAATAGTAATAGTAATAATTGGATAGCCATCCAATTATCTATGTGATTTTTATGATAAGAAATTGATATAATTTCAAAGAGCAATGGTGTTAATTCACCCAAATCATTATTTTCTTAGCCCAAATTATAATAAAATATAGTTTCTAAACCTAACAGTCTTCTAACATATTTTCTCCTATTACTATTGTTGTTTATTATTATTTAAATTCAAGATGAAAAACCTTACTTCTCATTGCAATGGTTATTTGATTTAGAATGGTGTTCAATATTTAATAATACATCTTAGGCAATTTTATAGGTTAGGTAGTAATATTTCTCACATCATAGGAATGGCTTTTCTATCCCTCTCAAGTATCAGATTCCAGACACAACTGATTTTTCAATTGTTGTAGCCATCCAGAGGGATAATGCCGTTTGACAGATTAATAAATTACTAGCATAAAACAAAAAAATGTTTAACTCTACTAGTAAAAGAGAGATTTCTAAAAGTTATTTTGGATTTCATTAAATAATTATAGAAAAGAATAAGGGAGGAAAAATGGTGCTAAAAATACTAATATCTACCTACCTACCTACTTAACTGCATATTGTTATAATTAATTCCATTTAAATATTAGGCACCTAAGTTATTCATAAAATTACCCTAGGCCTACAGATTACTTTTTATTTTTTATAGCCCCCGACCCTAAAAGAGGGGTGTTTTATGTGTCTGTCTTTGTATCTGTAAGTTTGTCTGTGCCATTGTCAGCCATGCAATTTTTTTTGTTAGAAAGGTAATGTGGTTGAGATGGTTCTTGACTTTGAATTATGAAGATCTGTTCAGGCGTTTGATGATAATCTTTCACAGATTCGATTATTTTGAAATTTGGTGTACTCTTACTTTAGTGATATTTCAAAGACAAGGCTGAGGGTTAATTAAAATTATAATTTAATATTGTTAACTTTTAAATAAACATGTTAAATCAATTTTGACTCTTTCTTATTTCTTACACATTCCCAATTAGACCTGATTGCTCTCAAATAAAGAATTTCTTTTATCTGTCAAATCATGGATTGCAAAAACAATTGGTTTTTAGTTTTGTCCAAAAAAAAATGTATTTTTAAGTAATTTTATTGTCATGATTCAACCCTCACTTGTACTGAGGTTAAAAGAGTTCACCTCAGAGAAGTAGACCGAAGTAGCAGTTTCAGAATGTTAATGGAGTGTTTGGCTGAATAATGATGCAATTTGAATTGCAATAATACACTTATGGCTTATAAAATTACTAATCCAAATGTTTTTACATTCAAGAGACAGCACTTCCCCATTTCACCTGTAATTTCAGTTTTGTTATTACTACTTTTAGTTATTTATCTTAACACAATAATTTGACACCAGTGGCACAGATGAACTAGTAGCGACCAGTGTCTAGGAATTGTCAACAAAGCTGTTAACTTCTTAAACTAGTCATCTTAACAACCTCGCCAGAGCCTCGCCTCGTGAGGTCGCCAGAGCTCTTGGAGATATACTTATGGTAGCCTGGTACTTCAGACTGGAAATATACATTTATTAGGTGTCAATAGATGAAATGAATTAACGGACTGAAAAACTTTCTCCAGTGCTCATGGGGTGTAGCATCAGTCCGATCAGTCTACCTGCCTGTCTGTGTGTGTCGACTTAATATCTTGTTTGCACTCTTAGCTTAAAAAACTTGTATTAAAATTTGAATCCAACTTCTATTAATTCCCTACTATTATTTTATTTCAATTAATTTTAAAATCCCTACACATAATCATCATGTCAGATAAGAGATACCCACCGCTGAGCTTAAGCAATTGGGCAAGGACCTCCAAACCGATCGGTCTTGCACTGCCTACACATGAGAATAATTTTGAATCTTAAAATTACAAATCGATCCTAAGTAGGTAAGTATGATGATCTTGAAAAAGACTGAACATTTTTTGTTAGAAAAGTACCTAGGTATAATGGTGTGAAAAATGTTTCAACTAGAAAAAAATGTTCTCAGCGCTCACAGCATGGCGAACTCCCGGGAGGAGTGAATAAAAGATCTCTCTTCGTCAGAGAGAATTAAATAAATAAAACACATTAATTTGTCTCATAATATGTGGACAGGTGGTGGTGGAGAGAGATTTTGTCCACGGTCCGTTCTACCTTCTACGAGTGCTCGTGGGTCCGAACCCGCGACCTTACCACTGAGCTATAGAGGATTTAACTGAATCCTATAAAGTTATTAAAGATATTCCTTAGATTTATACACAATTAATCTAAGTGATAATCTTTTGAGTTTTTTAGAAGCGTTTACTTAGATGGCCATAACTTAGACTAGTATATAACTATAAATTTTGAAATGTATTTAAACTATAATCCCCGACTTTACACAATCCTTTCACAGATCCTTTTTTTTTATTTTTTTATTTTTTTGATGGAAAAGCTTTTATAGCTACCCAGCTGTGATAAAGGGCCACAGTTGGGTTATGTGAGACTCTCCGACTGGCATACTCACTAAAAACCATCAGTTCTTCCTCCCTCGCTGCCTAGCGACGCAACCACACGGGGAACTAGGTAGTCGTCCGCGTGGCCGCTAGCAGCTGGCCTCATCAGGCCACCACAAACAGTTAGAGATATGCCGGAAGAACATCGGATATCCCAACCACACGGGATGACGATGCAGACGATGGAGCCCTATTCCATCGCCCACACTCCCGGCTACGGCGGTTGGAGCGTGGCGAAAAGCCGCCTCCTACGGCCCATGCGCCTCCTGCGGGACGGGGCCGCGAGAGGGTCGTCCTCTCTAGCCCGCTCCGCAGCCTCCTTTTGGAGCATAACTTGCTCGCAGAAGGAGGCAACTGCCTCCCAGGACGTCGCACTGCCGACCATCGACTTAATCAATGTCGACAATGCAAGGTCTGCACCCACTGTCGCGACCAGGTCACGACGCTCAACAGCCCATGCCGGGCAGAGCTCGAGAGTATGTTGCGCCGTGTCGTCGTCGCCACCACATTCGTGGCATCGGAAACTCGGCTCCCGTCTGATTCTGTGCAGATAATGGCCAAAGCATCCGTGCCCTGACATTATCTGCACAAGTCTGAAAGACAGGGAGCCGTGCCCCCGATCCACCCACTTTGCCAGGCATGGCCTGATTCCCGCAATGGTCCAGTGGCCATAAACTGGCCTTTCACAAATCCTAACCTAACCTGAGACCATCCATAAACTCTACTAACACAAATCAAAAAGTAATGGCGAATTTGATGCCTACCTATTGATAAAAATATCATGAGCCATACCTTGGTAATTAATAATCGACCTAAAGTATCAGATATAAAGTCGAAATTCCATTGAAAACGTAACCGCATTGCATCATAATATTATGTCGTATGGTAATTTACCTAGATAGAAAAGGGTAGCTCAAATTAAAATTGGTCTTTTTACTGTATTTAGAATCTACCCAAGTAAGTATATTAGTAAAAAACAAAGCACAAAGACCTATCTACCACATTGATCTACCATACCTATGATACCTACTTCACATAATTGAAAATTATCCAATTAAGTAAGTATTAGTTTTTTGATAGTTAGTGATTTACACCAACAAATCATTACAATTATAAACATTTACTAGAGTATACACAGCCATCATAGCTCACAGCCGAAATATAAAATGAAGCTACAATCATTATAATTTCAACTTTAAAGTGATGTAATAAGCTTCAAAATTGCTTGCGTCACACATCACTGGGTCTAGTAAAATACAATGAAAAATTCGAAAAGAAATTATCAACACCCGTGGTCGATAGCGTTACATGCTCGTCTTCACTCTTGGGGAACCTGATTCAAATCTCAGAAATTACATTTTTATGTCAATTTATTAAACACTAAAATTCACAAGGATCTATTTTCTTCAAAATTGTTATTTCGTATTCTATTCACATTTGTAGAGTAGAATGTTAGGTCTTTAAAATATTGTGAATGATTAGTAGTTACAGGTATGATAGGAGGTTGGTGAACTTTATAAATGTTTAGTAATTAGAATATAAAATTAGAAAAATTTCAGGTCCTGAGGGCACAAGTCGAACCGGCGACCTTTCGCAATCCGGGCGACTGCTCTGCTGCCCACTGAGCCACACAGGACTTGGGAATTGGGATATCCCTGTGAAATTCTTCTAGTCCATCTGTATTTGCGTTCATGAGCTAACGTCCACCCTACAATGTCGAAATATTCTATTTTTATTTTCTATTCTGTTTTTAATTACTTACTAAGTAATTTTTCAAACATTTATAATAATGTCAAAATCAAAAATTAAGGTTATAAATGTTTTTATTTGTTTTATTAACATTAAATAAATGTAGAAAAACAAACCTAAGTG
The DNA here is from genome assembly GCA_947347705.1 of Nymphula nitidulata. Lineage (NCBI taxonomy): Eukaryota > Metazoa > Arthropoda > Insecta > Lepidoptera > Crambidae > Nymphula > Nymphula nitidulata. The sequence goes on along the minus strand of OX374621.1, from coordinate 14,291,543 downwards.
TTTACTTAGGTTTATTTTAATTTGTCTCCATAACAATGGACCATAATAATGACCTGACAATAGAAATATATTTTTAAGTTAATAACAATGAATAAATAAGGAAGCCTGTATTTTAATCGGTATAATAATAGTTGATTGAAATAATTAAGTACGCTGAGCATTATTGATAAATAGGTAGCGTAAATAAAATATCATAACTAGCCATTATAATATGTAGAAAACTTTTTGTTTTAAATTAATGCAATGGTCTTAGCCGTACTTTAATTTTAAATCAAGTTGAAACAACGAAGCGAAGAGAGTAGGCCGCGTACGTAGCTAGCTGTAGCTATAGCTACCTATAAACCTACACATATTTAGTCGGAGGCTATAACGAAGAAATACTTTTAATAGTCGTCGCGATCACGTTCAAGGCCATCTGCGAGTATTGTAGGTACAGAGTACTTGAGAGAGAGACGTTAGATAGAGGCGCTGAGAGACATATGTTTATCCTTTGCGCACAAATTTTCTGTGCGTTGCGCTCTAGGTTCAAGGACAAACTGTTACGCTTGACGTGCTGCCGACTGTACATTTTGAAATATTGTACAACTGCGATATTATTAGTTACCCATATTATAAAAGTACTCTGTGATTATTTTTCACATTATAATTTTATCAAATTCAAATTCATTACTTGATGCTTATCAATTTCATTTTATTACTTAATCAGTCTTATAATGAGAGGAGTTTTACGCTTAAGTGTTCGGGTTTACCACAACCCTTTGGTAATTTAATATGATTAATGATAAATATCTGTTTAAATTATCAATTCATCATCTATTTAGAACAAACTTCTATTGCGTTAACAGATGATGAGTTCACTGAATGCAACGGCGAAATATCGTTTCCAATTATTTAACTCCGTTATTTTGGGGAAGCCCCAAAGTTATTGACCAATTGAAAATTTCTCAAATTTCCTTAGAATTCTTAGTCCGTGTCGGGTCGGCTGTATCGATCAGGTCGTATTAGAAAGGGTCTTGTCATGGTTCTTTGTCGATACAGCTAGTATTAAGTTCCTACGTGCTTCGATATCCCAGTTATGATATAATTAATAGTACCTACCTTCCAAGTAATGGTTAGTGTCCGGAACTGGTATAGTCATGTGCAAAAATACGTATACACTTTTATTGAACAGCTCGTGTGCATTATTCTCTTTGCAATAAGAGTCACTGACTGTCAAAAGTGTAAAGATCTTAGCACTCGTGACTTTGATATTACGTTATACTTTTTATTTTTGTTTTGTTGTAGTGATTTGAGCGCTCTAGTTTCAATTGAAAAAACAAAGTTGTTTAATAGAAACTTTCTCCCATGTACGCTCAGGTTGTGAAATGAGCTCCCTCCAGAGGTTTTCTCTAATGAGTACATCATAGCATAAGGGTTCTTCTAAAAAGGCGTGTAAAGGTTTTTACTGGGTCGGCAATGTGCAAATGATGCCCCTGGTGTTACAAGCGTCTATGGACGCTTACGGTAACCGCTGACCATCATTAGTAGTACCTATAACAAAATGCAACTTTCGCCAAGGTCGATCCCGGGATAGGTCAATCAATTTGTAATCTCGAGCTCCTCCGTGTTGCATACTTGCCATATGAATAAATTAGTTTGTTAATAAATATATTTGTATGTGGCAATCTCTTGTACTTTGCCTGTGAACCTGTAAGTGTGTCTCTCTGTCGAATAAATAAAATACTGAAGATTCCTGACTATTACTCGCCATCCATCCAGCACGTCCACCTACCAGGCCATCAACGAACCCAAGCATGGTGTCAGAAGTGATTCCTTAAAAGCAAAATGACTGATTCGAAGAATAACCTCATCGTCGCGCAAATGAAGCCTCTCACCATTGACATTGGTACAAACGCGTGTGAAAAATGGCGACAGTGGAAACAAAAATTTGAAATATTTGCCGATGCAAATGATATAGCCAGCCAGTCGCAACAGAAGCAAATTGCAATTCTATTAAATGCCATTGGGGACGAAGGCATTGAAATATTTAACAGTTTCGAAATAGACCGGAAATCACCGACCGTAACTCTCCACGAGGTATTACAAAAATTCGATAAAAAATTTAATCCGTACAGCAACATTACAGTTGAAAGATATAAATTTTTCACAAGATACCAAAAAGCCGAAGAAACTTTAGACGAATACATTACAATATTAAGCAATTTGTCAGCCACGTGTGAGTTTGAATCTTTCAAAGACACACTCATTAAAGATATGTTCGTGATTGGTTTAAAAAATACTTACACTAAAGAAAGATTATTGCAAGAAGAAAAACTAGATATTGAAAAAGCTCTAAGAATAGCAAAAAGTTTAGAATTGTCACAAGAGAGATCGTCAAAATTAAACAACAATGCGAGTGAGAAACCAGAGACAGTCCAAACCTTGTCATTTAGATCTAAAACGAGTAAATCAAATAGAAATTCTTTCAAGTCACCAAGTCGGGAAACATACAAAAGAAGCCAGTCTCCTAAAGGGAACCAGTCTCCAAACTCAAGAAGTTGTCAAAGATGTGGGCAAATACACCGAGTCAAGTGTCCAGCCGAAGGAAAAATCTGCGGAATTTGCAAAAAGAAAAATCATTTTGCGAAACAATGTTTTTTCAAAAACAATATAAATAAAACTTCAAACAAAGTAAGTCTAATAAATTCTAAGTCAAATGTAGAAAATAAATGTATAATTAGATCAATAAATAATAACTCTTCAAATAATTGGGAAATAATTGTTAATTGTAATAATTTAAAAATTAAATGTAAAATTGACACTGGTGCAGACACAAATGTAATATCCAAACAAACATTAGATCATATAATGAAAATGTCACATAGTAAAATTCCTATTATAAGAACAAATAACAAAATATTTTCAGTTTCAGGACAACTAATACCAAATTTAGGTACATGTATATTAAACTGTCAATTTGAAAATGGTTTCAAGTCAAATGTATATTTTACAATAGTTTCATGCAATTGTATTACTATAATTGGGCACAAGACATGTGAAAAAATTGGCATAATCAAAAGAGTCTTCCAGGTACAAAATAATAACCAAACAAAGGAACAAAGGTCAGTACAAAATATTGTTTCTAAATATAGTCATACCTTTGAAGGATTAGGTTGTCTTCCATACAAAGCTCATTTAGACATAGACGAGAACTATCCTACTAAGATATGTCCTGTTCGTAAAATACCATATTCACTTGAGAATAGATTTAAAAAAGAATTAGATAATTTAGAAAAGCTACAAGTCATAGAAAAAGTCAGTAAGCCAACGAAATGGGTTAACTCCATTGTTTTAGTTGAGAAACCAAATGGTAATCTTAGAATTTGTCTTGACCCCAGAAATTTAAATAATGCCATAAAAAGACCTCATTATCCATATCCTACCTTTGATGACCTCAGATCAAAAGTAGCAGGAGCATCAATCTTTTCAAAATTAGATGCCAATTCAGGTTATTGGAGCATTTGTCTTGATGAAGAAAGTAGTGATCTATGTACTTTTAATACACTATATGGTAGATATAAGTTTCTACGTCTTCCTTATGGTATTAACTCAAGTGGAGAAATTTTCCATAGAACCATGAATGAATTATTTAGTGACTTACCAGGCATAATTATATTTGTTGATGATTTTTTAGTCTATGGATCAACAATTGAAGAGCATAATAAACGATTAGAATCATTATTTAAACGTGCAACAGAAGTAAATCTCAAATTTAACAAAACAAAATGTCAATTTGGAATGTCAGAAATCTATTATGTAGGTCATGTTTTTAATAAAACAGGTGTAAGTCCAGATCAGTCTAAAGTCGAAGCCATAACAAAAATGTCAAGTCCAAGTAATATAAAAGAACTCCAAAGATTTCTTGGAATGATCAATTACTTAGGATCTTATATTCACAACTTGTCTGAAGAAACCACAATATTAAGAGACTTGCTTAAAAAACAAAATACATGGCAATGGTCAGACCACCATGAAAAGCAGTATCAAAGATTAAAATCATTAATCTGTCAGTCTCCAGTATTAGTTCACTATGATATTAAAAAACCTATCAGATTATCAGTCGATGCTTCAAAAAATGCAATAGGTGCAGTAATTTTACATGGGAAAAATCCTATAGCATATGCGTCTAAGTCTTTAAATAAAAGTCAAGAAAATTATGCACAAATTGAAAAAGAATTATTTGCTATAGTATATGGATGTAAAAAATTTCATCAATATTTATATGGGAAACCAATTTATGTTGAAACAGACCATCAACCATTAGTCACACTTTTTAAAAAACCCTTGTCAGAAGTCCCTACTAGACTACAAAGAATGATGATATCTTTACAAGCCTATCATTTAATTGTTTCATACACAAAAGGTTCTGAAATGTATATCTCAGATACACTTTCAAGATGTCAAAATAAAAGTAATAATAGCCTTAGTCAAAATCAAGAATTAATTTCATTACAAGAATTAGAATCAAATGTAGAAATACATGTTAATTTACTAACCTCAAACTTAGCTATTTCACAAGAAAAGTTAAATACAATTTTAGAACACACTTGTCAAGATGTAATTTTACAAAAACTTAGAGAATATTATCAAAATGGTTGGCCTAAATGTAAAAATCATTGTGATAGTAAAGTATTACCTTATTGGAATATTAAAGAAGAAATTCACTGCATAGATAAATTACTTTTTAAAAATAATTCTATAATTATTCCTACAACTTTAAGAACAGAAATATTAAATATTCTACATGAAGGACATTTAGGAATTGAAAAGACAAAGAATCAGGCTAGAGGAACAGTTTATTGGCCTAAAATTAATCAGGATATTGAAAATAAAATACAACAATGTGAATCATGTTCTATTTTTAGTCCAAATAAATGCAAAGAAACACTTTTATCACATGAACAACCTATATTTCCATGGCAAAAAGTAGCCACTGATTTATTTGAATATAAAGGAAAAAAATATTTATTAGTCGTAGATTTTTATTCTAATTACATCGAAATTGCAAATTTAAACAAAGATAGTCGAAGTTCAAGTGTAATAACTCAGTTAAAATCAATATTTGCTCGACATGGTATACCTATGCAAATTGTCAGTGACGGAGGTCCGCCATACAGTTCTATAGATTTCAAGAGTTTTCTTCATGAGTGGGGTATTCAACACATTATGTCTAGTCCAAATTATCCACAATCAAATGGTCTTGCAGAAATATCTGTAAAAATTATAAAAAACATATTTAGAAAATGTGAGAAATCTAACACAGATCCTTATATTGGATTATTACAATATAGAACTACACCTAGAAATAATAATATGAGTTCACCAGCTCAATTACTTATGTCTAGATCTTTAAGAACAAAATTGCCTAGTAAATTAGACAATTTTAAACCAAAACTTGTAAAATTTTCTGATCATATTAAGTCTAAAAAGAATTATTTACATAAGACAGAAAATTATTACAACAGAAATGCTAAACAATGTCAAAAATTTCAAACACATGAATGCATATTCTTTAAAAAGAATCCTAAAGATATAATATGGACAAAAGGTACAATCATATCTTTAACACAATTTCCTAGATCTTATATTGTAAAAGATAGTCAGGGAAGTATTTATAGAAGAAATTCCAAGCATATAAGAAAAAATTATAGTCATGATCATATTGAGAATAACTCATTGTCTAAAAATAATTACAATAAGAAAAAAGTAACATTTAACACTAGTCACAAAAATTATAATATTGAAAAATCAAGTCAAGAGAGAAATAATATGTCAAAAAGATTGCTAAATAATAGTCATATGCCAAAATTATTTGAAAATAAGAAATTTAAAGAAAATGAAGATTGTATTTTCACTTTTACTTTAGATTCGCCTAGTACATCAAGTCAATTGAATGTAAATAACCAAGCAAATGAATCAGATTCATTTATCTCATTGGAATCACAAAGCAGTAGTTCACAATCAAATGTAACTATTAAATCTCCAGAGTTCATAGCCATAGATTCAAGGAGAATGTCAGATGAAAGCATACATGATTATAACGAGTATGTTAGTCAATCATTGTCAGATATTAATTTATGTAGTCCAACAGAATTAAATGTTAACATTAACTCACCTGAAAGTAGCAGTAATGATCAAAATTCTGAAAAGAAATATAGTAGCAGAGGGAGATTATTGAAGAAAACAAACAAACTTGATTTGTAAAAATATTTATTGTAAGGAATAACATTGTCTTAAATTTAGTAAAAAATTGTAAAAAAAAAATAAAATAAATATGTTACACTTATACTCTAGTCACATTATAAATTGTCAATCACTTAATTATATAAGTACAAACTGTATATAAACATAACCTCTTTATTGTCATTAATAAATCAATTGTCATCTTTACTTTTTATAAAAAGGGGCATGTTGCATACTTGCCATATGAATAAATTAGTTTGTTAATAAATATATTTGTATGTGGCAATCTCTTGTACTTTGCCTGTGAACCTGTAAGTGTGTCTCTCTGTCGAATAAATAAAATACTGAAGATTCCTGACTATTACTCGCCATCCATCCAGCACGTCCACCTACCAGGCCATCAACGAACCCAAGCACTCCGTGCTTCGGAAGACACGTTGAACCGTTGGTCCCAGTTGTTACTGCATCACCAACCCTGGCCCAGCAGTGGGACGTGTACAGGCTGATGGTGATGTTGACATTTGTTGTATTACTCTCTAGAATTTGGGCTTGTAACAGTGATTAAGAAGTACAATTTTCTACCACTCTCAGTACTGTTTATTATTTCGCGAGCCGTCGAAGCTATACTGTGCAGTCTTCAACACCCTATTAAAACATTAAAGCGAGTTAGCGCCTCCTATGTGTCTGGTTTAGATGGAATGCGCGTTGTAGCTTCGGTTTCGGCTAAGAGTTACGAAGAGTAGCTCGGAGAACTTCGCAACATTATTTCCCCTACCCCATAAATGATTGCGAAGTTCTCTGTAGCAGAACCGTACTACTTATTCACCTATCAGCGCCAGCAAGCGCCGTGCTTTAAAGTTCCGTTATCCGACAGAATCAGAGATGGAGTGCCCCGGCGAGCAATAAAACGCGTCAGTGGTTGGTAGAGTGGATGTAAGGAAAGCCCTGGTTACTAAGCAAGTCAACACAGAAACACATACTTTCGTACTACCCAATTCACCATACATTTTACTATTTTGTTCATAGTATTATCTTTTTATGCGATGATAACTATGGCGGGACCCTACGGTCCCTAAATGGCCTCCAATAGTCCAATCCGCCCCTACAGCCATTCCCTGTCCACTGGTACAGTACAGTCAATCATTATCTCTTGACTAAATCTTATAAGGACTCACCAAATCTTTGATGCTAGCCTTTATGTTATGTTATCAAGAATTATTAATTTACTCACATTTTGGCGCTCACTACCTTTCAATGACATCTCCAATAATAACAATCTCTACCTTTTTTTACATACTGCCAACAAAATGGCACAAACTATCACGTCATTTCAAGTCGTTCCGTATCTTGTTCGCGACATCAATCTTGCATCCAGTAGGTTACCAATGGTTGGGAGAGAGAAGAGGTGCAGCACAAAGAAGACGACAATCAGTGGTATTCGACATTTCGTACGACGCTACATATATGAATGATTCAGAACTGCTGTTCACCTGCAGTCTCTGTGTTGCACGCTGTGTTGTTGTAACATGAAATGGTAGTGATAAAGCAGCATGGTTCTTGTCCAAAAATTTGGTATCAGTTTCTCCTCTAAGTGTGAGCTCTAGATAGCTCTAGCTGCGCGATCAATAGCCGTATCACGTTGCTGTCACCGATGACCTCTATGAAGTGACTTAGACGACTCTGGAGTGTTATCCCAGCAGATAAGTACCAGCCCGAAGTCCAGTGGCAAAGCCAGCCATCCTTCAGGGTAGCGCAATCTCGCTCTTGAATCTAGCTCGGAATCGGCTCTGACGAAATATATGTTTCGCAACCATCTGGTTAAATTAGCCATTTAATTGAACGCCTAAGCTGGCATCCAATGAAACGGCTGAAGGACAACTAGCCAAATCATTTAGCGCAACATTTTACCAGATGGCTAAGCGTTGTGTCAGCCATCTTAGGTTTAAATAGCTATTCAATTTGACGCCTAAGCAAGTCGTTTAGGTCAAAGAACTTTTTTGTCGCTGTTTGTGTCATTGGTAGGTTCAAGCCCATGGTTTTTTTTGTAACCGAAATAGTTTTGGTTGATCATGAAAAATTACCTTCAACCTACCAATCATATCTAAAATCTACCTACAGTAGCAAACGATCCGCCTAGGCGTCCAATTGAGATGACTTTCAATAAGTCAAGTTGTTAAGCGTTGAGTGAGTCTAGTTCAATTAACTATCGGCATTTAATTAACGGACTAGACATCCAATTACTGGTTAATTTAACCAGATGGTTGCGATATAATAATAATAATAATAATAATAATATTTATACACTCACACCTATTATCTAGCCCAAAGTAAGCATCATTAAGAGCTTGTGTTATGGATACTAGATAACGGAGAAATAATGATAATAATATGTATATAAATATTAGAAATATACTAAATAAACATATAAACATCCATGACTCGTAAACAAATGTTCGTACTCATCATACAAACATTTGTTCCTACCGGGATTCGAACCCTTTTGACCTTTTGACCGAGTAGCCTGGGGTACAGACCACTCGGCCAAGCGGTCGTCCAATGTCGATATATATCGAATAATAATAATTAACCAGATGGTTACGATGTATATGTCGCTCAACACGAAGGACATCTTTAGCTAACGGACCTTGTGAGAAATGAACCCTAGCTTTCCTTTCTTGAAGCTCCAAGCTCCGGATTGATACGGGCTTTAGTGGAGTTACGCATGTTTTTCTATAAATAATTTTAAGTGAGAATTTCACGCTTCTATCTGGTAATTTATAATATTTTTCTAAAACACTTTGAAGTGTGGATAATAATATCTACTGTCATTTTTTGAAGTTTTACTGGTTTGATTAAATGTGATCTAAATTGTAAGGTGGTTCTATATATCATACTTAGTAGAGTATTTCATTAATGATGTGTTAAGAATAATAATTATAATATTCATACACTCACACCTATTATCTAGCCTAAAGTAAGCATTATTAAGAGCTTGTGTTATGGATACTAGATAGATAAAGGATAAATATTGATTATAATATGTATACATATAAATATTAGAAATAAAGTATATAAACATATAAACATCCATGACTCGTGAACAAATGCTCGTATTCATCATACAAACATTTGCCCCTACCGGGACTTGAACCCGGTACCCCTGATTGAGCAGCCCGTACACCAAGGGGTACAGACCACTCGGCCACCTGAGATAAACGACATCAATGGTTTTTTCGTAAGTAATTTTTCTTCATACTTACTTTTATTACTATAAATACAATTTTCTAGGAAAAGTTTGGTTACATACTTAGTAAGAAGAAAAGTGAAAAATATCTACCAAGAGAGATATTAAAATGTGTTAAATTTCTTAATTCTCAAACTGAAATTACTCATTTAATAATTTTTGTAGACGCAGAAGTTTAGCAACCACAAAGCGTCCATTACAGCAAAGGAAATTAGGAAAGTTTTGTTTACGTCGAGCAAGGCTTTATTATTAAATTTAGCTTTTAAAACTGCTACCACAAACAAAGAGCGTATTAAAAGTCATTAGAGCGCGTTTTATGCGATTGATCATTTAATATATTTAGCTAGGAACAGTTACAGGACGTCGTCGTGCAATTTCTTTAACGATAATAAGTACATTTACAGTGTCATCTTAAATTTTATTGTAATACAGGATAGTGACGACGAAACGACAATAAATTAAAACATGGGCTATATTAGTTCATAGAAATGTTTTGCTAATTTCAAATATATCTTATTAATTTTGATAATTTCATGATATTTCTATGTAGCGGTGGTGGCATGTGCGCCTTCTGGCACTGCCTTCACCCCGGACCAATTTGTTGACCAAAACACTTCTATTACTGTACCTATTGTTGAATAAAGTGCATATTTTAAAATTTCCTATGAGGGAGTTCGAAAAATGGCTTAAATACGTTATGTAATACTTCAGTGGACAAATTGTGACACTTCTAAAGCCGGATTTATATTTGTCTGACGTGACGTATTGTGATGTTGTCTGACGTGATGGCTACCGTTCACATCTTTAAGTCGCATTCTGATGTCTTTTGACGATATTTTTGGATCAGCACTCATAGCTCACGGAGAGTTGACACGTTTACACAGTTTTTTTTCTACGTATCTGCCGACTCCGATTTTGATTATAAAGAAGATATTTCTAATTAAAAACACAAGATAAAATTTTAGTGCTGGCTCATCGTCTAAGAAAAGAAAGAAGGAGAAGAAAATATTGTGTTGCTGGCGGATCACAATATCTTCTACTCTTTATTTCTCCTTTTCTTTTTACTTTTTCTTTCTCCGTCGTTTTTTATAACTTAGAGAATATAAAGTGATATTGACTGTCTCGTAAAAGAGCTTTAGAACGATCTCAGAAAATTATGAAACCGATGCCGTTCTGACGCTTCACGACATAAGGCGTCAGACAAATGTATATGAATACAAGAAATATATATCTTTTATAGTTATTTATTATAATCGTATAGTCACAGATAATAAAAACACCAGACACATGGGGACGTAATGAAATTATAAGGGTTTCTTATTTGCTACGGAATCCATAAGGGTTCCGTACGGTTATTTTTCTACAACACGGCAATCTATTCTCTAGTGCGCGTTAGGTTCCAATGTATCGTCTCGCCGCCCACGCCCGCCGCGCCCAAGGCACCCAAGGCTCGCAGTAGGTATTAATATTAAAACGAACGCTCATTTTTCACAAGATGTTTTATGCTCAAAAGGAGATGTTGGTACATCACTTCTAGTTGATCTAAAGATTTAGTGAGCGCTTGTCGAATGATTTTAAACGATGCAATATTTTATTGTGTCTGATATAAGAGTGGTAGAATAGGGTAGTTGACAACTTTTTTTTTATTTCATAAATAAGAAGTTTATAACTCATAAAGAAATATTGCAAAAGAAATAGTATGTCTAAGACCAATAGTTTCACAGATATAGTGGTTTGTTTGTTATGTTGCGGCGCAACGTCCAAAAACGCTTCATAGAAAATCTACGGAACAGGTGACGTCACACGTTCCCATATTACTAAGAAATGTATGGGCGTATTGACAAAATTAATAATAACTATGTACTAAGTATGTTTTTAGTTATAGTTGTCATAATAATAGTTGTTTTAATTGATGTCAGCAATCTAATATCATTAACATTTTTATTAAATTTTGAAAAAAAAAATGTCAATTTTTTTAATTTTCAAAACAGTACAACTTCAACAATATTCCATATATTTTAAGTTTGAATTGTTTTTATGGGTAACATTTGCGTATATTTTTCGAATTTGTGAAAAATAGCGCCATATTCAAACTTAGGCAACATCCCAAATCCACTTAAAACTTAAGTCTTTCGTAATACAGTCACCACGAGCAATACCATATCGCTGTTCGTTGTAAATGAACTAGAAGCAATGAATGAAGAGACATTTGTATGGGCCTTATGCAAAAATTAAAGGCGCCGCATTGTTGGAGCAAATTCTGACTATATTAATTAAAGATTATGTTACAATTTGTACAGGTACTTTAATTTACGTTGACGTTTTTATATTTACGTTTTCGTTATTTTTTCTTCGTGTTTTGTTTCTTTTTTACAGCCACCTCGCAGCGCGGCAAAATGCAGCGTGAGTTGTGGTGTGTGTGAAAGGACCGCGTTAGAAATGGATTTTCATACAACTTTTTTTGGGTCGCTAAGCGCTTTCTATCCGCTGCATCATGGCTAGTGCTTTGAAGAGCTTTTCGACTTTATCCGACCTATCCCCTTCTTATTGAGGTGTACGTGTGCTGGTCTTCGGAGTCTTTTATTTATTAAATTAAAGACACAAAGAAATTTGTTAACCCGTTCAATTGTCGTGATTTGAAAACTTAGATTTTTTTACAAGCACATGGGTTTCATCCTTGCTTTAACATGAGGTCGGTTAAAAGAGGCGTGAGGAGGCATATAATGGGCCTGGAAGATGGAGGCGACTAGGGTAGTGTTTTTGCTGTCTTTGTATGTGGACTTTTGTTACCGCTTCTCATTGGGTGGTGAAGGGTCATTTTCCGTGTTATATGAAGTCAAGTTATCCCATAATATACTAAAAATTTCAGATTTTAAATTATGATCAGAGCTGTAGGTGGACATGCATTGATTTAAAGGTTAATATATATCTACTTTCGTGGCCGTGTAAAAGTATTAAAGCCTTAGCGTAGCATCTTATAAGTAGACATCAGGTATTCCGTTTGTACTGTCGGGCAAGTCGACCGGCCTGACCTAAGTATTCATTATACTTGTATACGTTAGGGTGCCACTACTTATTTTCTCATCTTTTATACCTTTTCCCCATTATATTTTGCTTCCAACGGAAATTAATGGTTTCTAAATGGAATTAAAAATTCCTTTCACAACTCTGACGTATTGTGAAAGACTTGAAAAATGGGAAGCTTAAGAAATGGAGGGTAATGAATAATATTATTTATTGTTAATATTCATTAATAAAAATTTTAACGAAATTAAAGATATCTCTGACAGAACAGCTAATAACTAGAATGAGGAGTTTTAAGAGATTAGGTTTCCTGATGCTAATTTGTATAAAGGGGTGTGTCAGTGTTCTGAGCAATTATTTGACATGATGATCACGGCCTTTTTCTTCAATCGCCTCGCTCGCCACCGGCACCGACGGAAGGAGCTAATCCTCACGCCTTTGAAAACGTCGGCTATAACAAATTTTGTCAGTCTTTTCTGTGTCGTGCATCCAAAACTTGGGATTCTTTAACGGCACATGTATTCCCTCCTGCCCATAACACAGGTTCTGACAGTAGTAGTGTGAAACGGCGCCTCATGGGCAAGTTATGGGCGGCTAGGGCAGTATGTTGATACTGCAATAGCTGTCTGTGCATATGGACCCTTCGTACTGCTTATCGGCAGGTGGTGTTTAATCTTTAGCCGTATTTTGTTTACAAGCTAATTACAAGACCTGAAGGTTTAAATATCTCTAGATTTCATTAATATCAACACACTTGTAAAAATGATTATTTTGATATTGCAGTTGTCTATAAGCAATCGTTACCCCTCACCTTCAGATAGATTATAATAATATGATTACGTCATACATACACAGGCTCTTTTTTTTTCTTTAGAAATAAGCACTGCCTAGTTTGACCTTAAAACTGCCCTTACTAAGTTTTTAATAGAGGCGGCTTTCGTAGTGCAACTGTTACACTTGATGTGTTGTCGTGTGTACATGAATTTATAAATAATAAATAAAAGCCTGTGCTCAGCAATGGAAGGTATATAGGTTGGTGATGTGTGTATAAAATCTCCCATTTCTTGCCTATAATTCAACTGGCTAAAGTAGTTTAATTGACATCACCTCGATGATTAACAGCCCCTACAACCCACGCCATATCGAATGCCAATAAATACATCGGAGATCAAGTGACCGACTACGATTAATTGAAATCCAAATAATTACTGGGCATGGACGGCATTTCATCTTAGGCCTCAGAATGACAACGCACCTGCAATATCAAGTTATTTTTCCTTGTCATTCGGCGGTAACCGCTTACCATCAGGTGGGCCGTCAGCTTGTTTGTCTTTTAGTTGTATATAAAAAATGTTGTGAGTGAGTGACCGGCTTGTGGATACAATAAGTGATTTACACTCAAGTAACTTAATTTTTATGGATTGCTTCTTTGAAGATTACGTTAACGTTTTACTAGTAAGGATTTTGAATTCGTTGCATTTGCGAACATTGTGTTAGGCAACGGACGATGATTATATATCAAAATTTGCTAAACACCAGTGCTTTATGAAATAAAATACGTGGACTATAGGAGAAAGAAACTTAGCAGTGAAATAATATCACACAGTAAAATTAACCAAATTAAATAATTAATAATGTTTTCACCAGAGGGTTTAACCGACTTTTGTTTGTTTTTCTAAAGTAGTTACGCTTTCGAAAACGAAGTCAGACGGCTGTAATGGTCACCCTTAACATGACTTTTTAGAAAATAAATTTGAAATCACGAAAAAATAATCAGCTGTTTCATTCAAATGATAATGGCCCTAATTCTGGTAAACACATGCTAAGGCTAAATTTAAGTTCAGTGCATTTCTTTCTATCAAAAGGAATACGAAAAGGATGGCTGTCATATAATTTGACATTTAGAAACGTGCGTTCAATTTTCGACCTTATTGAACGTGATAAAATGCAGTGTTTAGGAGGCACCTCCGTACATGCCGTCTAAAATTGTCTATGGTTTCTTAGAAATCTATCTAAATTTAAGTGACAGCTCTAAACAGATTCTTGTTATCTTTTTCCTATTACTTATTGCGAGAAAGAGATATACTGTACTTAAATTTAAAATTAAAGTGTGTTCCCAGAATTAGGCCCAATATCTACTCGTCCTTATATGGATTAGCTGATTTTTTTTTTACGATTTCAAAATATTTTAGTAAGTCGTGTTTAGGGTGACCAGCATTGCCATCTGCCATCGTTTTCGAGAGATTTTTGAATAAACTATACAGGTTATAACGGGGACGCCTTACACTCTGTATAGTTTATTCATAAACTACTAGCAATGCTGATGTTTATAAATCTGGAATACGATGATGAAGGAATAAAATTATCTATTGGTAATAAATGATACAAAACTGAATGTTTTTATATTAATAAAGTAATGAAAAAAAATATTAATTCGAAAGCCGTATTTCGTAGCTTCGTAGCGTCGTATCTACGACGACGTGTCGTAGATTAGGGCTTGTAGGTCATACATAATGAATATTTCTTTAAGTTATATTACAATCATCCATCACTGGTAAATATATGTAACAGTCCTTTGATTTGTTTTATTATACTGCACACCATGGACAAACATACTGTAGTAGAAAACATAATTAAAATACTTATAAATAAGTTTATTAAAAACCTGTACAAATTTTGACTGCCCCATAAATATGTCGATAGATAATCAGTGCTTTTGATCGGTATAAAATATACCGCAAAATACAACATAAAATATACCTGATCCCCTAGGGCCTAGGGATTCATGTTTAGGAGATCCGAACGGAACAACTCGAAAATCCTATAATATTGCTTTGCATTAGAGTGTCAGTAGTCAACTATAAAAGTCAATTTATGAGTAAAAATATGTACTAAATATTAATGATCATAAGCAGTCGAGTATAATTCAACTAAATTCTTTATACTCTGTGGTTGACCGCATACGTGATGAGGCCATGCTGTTCACAGTGAGTTCTGGCGACCTTACTCACCATAGTAACACTGCACTAGAAAGCAATAGATGTGACTCAAATGATAATCATAGTCGCTTTTTGATTCACTATAACGGCCTTATTCATAATCTCAACCTATTGTAATCCGTGAAATACCCACATATCAGACACAATAGGTTTTCTATTGTATAAACGTGCTGGCGGGTTCGTAATGCTCGTACTTCACGCTCGCCGAGTGGAGGCAAGTGCGAGAGTGAAGAGGCCACGCACGCTCGTGTCGACTCGTGCGCCCTCGCCTCATCTCGTCGCCGCTCGCTATTTTGTCGGTATTTCGGTGTAGATCAAAGCGGCGAGTGTTGAGCGCGGGCGGGGCCTCTACACGCTCGCGTGGTTTTCAGTTCAGTGTTCAGACAGAGTGAAATAACAAAAATTCAAAATTATAATATCAAAAATCTGTTACGTAATTTATTTCTTTCTTTCTACATAAGAGAAAATATTTCATTAAGTACTTACACATTTCTATTTTTGTGCACAGTAAGCATCCACCATCTCCTTTTCCTCCACGGTTTTTTATTTTTTTTCTACAATAGGTACGCACATAATTGTAGTAAGCAAGCTCGCACAAAGCCGTTGCCGCAGCGACTTTTTCAACCCTTCTTGATGAACGGTTCGGCGGCAACTGAGCTAACCAAACGTGAAGAGGGATACCACTCGCCTCGGCATCACTCGCCGAGTACCTTGTCCGAGCGCCTCGTGCGAGCCTGAAGTGCTACTATAATGGATGAAAGGTTCAAGCAATGAGGTAACTACAGTCATGGACTAATTGTTATTTAAAAAATATTGTTTAAGTTTATGAATGTTTTGTTAACGTACTGGCCACATAAATCAATGTATGAAGTTTGAAAAGAGAACAACTTCAAATATTTTTTGAACATGGCTACACATACAGAGAACATGCCTAAAGCGCTGCTGAAAAGTATCAAAATCTGTTGTTTTTCGTAATGTCAAACGTCATAAGTATACAGTATACAAGTCGCAAAGGATAAGGTCGCAAGCTACACGATGACAGGTTCCTCGTGACCCTTTGTTCCCGTTGAGTTACACTATTTTGTGTTACACTTTTACATACTAGGAAAAATATTTGCAACGGGAAACAAAATGTGGCAGTGAGTTACACACTGCCACATTTTGTTTCCCGTTGAGTGACAGTGTAACTCAACATAACGCTGTATTCCCTTTAAGTAAAACCTTGCCCACCCAGTATGCTAAACATCTCCTATATAGATATGGTAGCCTGGTACTTCAGGGGATGATTCAGCTACATACATACGAATTTGAACAATGATTTTACCCAAGAGGGTGCTACTTAACGGGAATACAGCGTTTTGTTGAGTTACATTGTCACTCAACGGGAAAAAAAATGTGGCATTGAGTTACAGTGTTACTCATCGGTAATATTTTTCGCAGTGTAACACAAAATGGTGTAACTCAACGGGAACAAAGGCTCGCGATTAGCGTACTTTGAGATCGCTCTTTGTCTTCTTCTGAACTGTAAGAAGAGTTAACGATGCTGGAATAAAAGCGACCAGCTAGACGTTTCTCTTCACAAACCACCGAGTAGCGTGAAATAATTTTGCTCGACTGAATCAAAATTGGAATGAAGATGCTTGGAGTCGTGTTTCATTTAGGGATGAATCCAGATTTACCTTAAGCCAGATAATGGGCGGGTCAAAGTGTAGAGATGACCTGGAGAAAGATATGCTCAGTGCAACATTATTGGGCCAGAAACTTTTGGTAAAAAGTCAGTAATAATCTGGCCTGTATTGGAAGTGAATTTTGTTCTGATACAATATAACGCATGCCCGCAAGCTGCAGCGATATTTATGGAACATCTGATGGAGGTTGAAATTGAAAATTGGCCCTGCTCACCCGACCTAAATCCGATAGAGCATGTTTAGGATAGATTAGGAAGACATATAAAGAATAGAAATCCTGCACCTGTTGACTGATATGCGCTAGAGAACGAATGCAACCAAATTCCACAAAGTTTCATTGACGATGTCATAAAAAGCATATTCAATAATGAAATTTGTCCTTAAAATCCGAGGCTAAAGTTTTCTGTTAGTAGTGTTAAATTTCTTTTCCAAATTCAGTTTAAAACTTACAAGCTCTAATAATATGAATTTCCGGCTTGTTATCATTTTTATCCCCTTTTTATCTAAATTAGTCCACAAATTTATATTTTTATTTGTTGCTTATTCGTAAAAATAATCAAATGTTTTTTCTTAAGCCCCTTCCAAATCTAAACACGAAATCCAATTAAGGTTTTGTTTGTGGGATACTTACTGACTGTGGTTAATCGAAATCAAACAACGGAACGGTTTGGTTCATGCAATAGTATTATTTGTGTGCTGAAACAATACTGACTGTATTCCCACAGGTAATCCCGCGGTCTCCGAAACCTGTCAGATTTCGTCGATTGTTAAATAAAATATGAGGCCGCCCCAAAAATAGTAATTGATTACTCAGCAATACCTACCAATTTCAATGAATTGTTTGACCAGAGTGCTTACTTACTAAATAGAATATAAACAAAACAATTAATAGCAGAACGTTATTATTTTTATGGAATAAATAATGATATTTATACACTTAATGACAAGTAACAGTTGCACTACGAAAGCGGTCTTTAATGCTAGCGGAGTAAGGGCGGTCTCAAGGTGAAACTGTCGTACATACATTTTAGTTTTGACAGGCACAAACTTTCAAGTCGTCATATTGGAAACGAACAAACCGATTCCAACAAAACTTTTCCCAGCACAAGTGACTCAGGCAAGTCTAAAAAGTTAACAGATGATTTTTCTAAAAGTCTAATAAGAATTGAGTAACAGCAATTTTTATCTTTTTATACAAACCAAAAATCGCTAGTAATTTTGATTGACTTTTCGAAAAATCCTCTTACAACTTTTAGAATTGATTTGTTCATTTCCAATATTATCGACTTAAAATTTTGTATGACAAGTCGAACGGTGTAAACCCCTTGTGGGAATAAATATCCATGATTTGTATATATATTTTGAAAGTTTTGAATATCGAATCAAAATGTATTAAGTCTGATATTGTGTCGGTGGGTACTTCACGGATTAATAATGATACCAGTATGTTATTAGGTATTAGGTAATGAATGCTATAACATCACATCATACAAGTTAGGTATTAGGTAATGCTAGAACATCACATCATAAGATTTGATATTATTTTAAACAGCATCCTCTTACGCATGTGAGGCAGTGATCCTATTGTGCTTCTGACAAAGAGCTCGTAGCTCTAGAATTGATATTTTTATGTCTTTTTTTAAACAAGAAACTCTGGCCCTACTACTTTAGGTATTTAAAGAATTCTATATAGGTACTGTAAGATACCATAGTAGTACATGTACTTACCTTACCTACGTGATTTTGGGGTGAGGATTCAAAGGCGGCGTGTTTTTTCTTTGTTATTTTAAGACAATACCTGAAACAATAAATTAGAAGTTATTTTATTTAAAATTTTAAAGTTTAATAAATGAAGTAGCAATTAATGTGGGCCCGTAGGACTCTCACCCACTGGCCCGTGGGACTCTCACCCACTAGCCCCCCGCAATGCAGGGGGCATTCCTGCCTACTGCCGACCGTGTGGGTAGACAAAACGTCAGCTTGTGGGCAGTTGGATCCAAGAAAGTTCGGATGTTGAAATAGAACATTTCGATATTGTAGGGTGGAAGTTAGCTCATAAACGCAAATACAGATAGACTAGAAGAATTTCACAGGGATATCCCAAGTCCTGGGTGGCTCAGTGGTTAGAGCAGTCGCCCGGATTGCGAAAGATCGCGGGTTCGATTCCCGCCTCAGGACGTGAAATTTTTCTATTTTTAATTATTAATAACTATGTTTAAAGGAACTTAATCTATATTTTGGAAAAAAGTAGAATAGAATACACCTCAGAACAATAACTAAAGTATATTGTTCTGAGGAATACACTAATTATTATGGTAGGTTAAGATAAGGATAATGACTTTCTATAGTCATTGATAAAGAAAGACAAATACTTACCTACCTAATCAAAAAAGATGTTAGTCTTGGGCCTGCTCATGAGCAACAATTCAGATTGTAGACATAAATGTACTGAATATCATGGATTTCATTAAATAACATTAAACTGTTTTATTTCATTGCAAAAAATATCGAAATAAAATAAGTATTGTATAAAATACAACAACATAGAAGTCATAAAAGTACCCAAAAGTGCAAAGTCCACAATAACGCTATTAAAAAGTTGACTATATGGGCATTTATTAAAATTTTTCAACCGTTAATGTTTTGAGTGCGCTTGAAGTGTTTTTGTTGTTTTACAAAAATGTTTGACCCTGAAATCTGCTATTATGCCTTTTTACTCGACAAGTCAAATGGAAATTTTATAATTATCACGTGTTTGAACTTTTGGAGGAGCGCAACTGGCGACCTGCCCCCTTATTCTCAATTGTCGGATCACAGATTCGATTCGAAAAGTCACATGCCGTCTCGTTTTGACGCACTGCGATAAAAAGTTACAGGTATAGAGTTTCCGAAATTCGAATACTTTCCGACAGTTGAGAATAAGGGGGCAGCTCACTACGTTCGCCGAGCACAACTTGTCGCGGTCGCGTCATATTGAATGCGAATCACATGTCATATCCAAAAATGAATGAAGCCGCGGAAAATAACATACATTTCCTGAAATATACATATATAACAAATCGCATCATGTTTCGGTTTAACTAACTAGCCAAATAGCAGCCGGCTTGTCGATCTCACTTCCCGGAAATTGAAACCATGACACTGCACTCGCCTCGCACCAATTTGCGTAGCAACAACCTTACAATGTAATAATATAGGAGAAGCGACAAAAATCTATAAATAATATTGATTATGTCCACATAATAATTCAAAATTATACATATATAACAAATCGCATCATGTTTCGGTTTAACTAACTAGCCAAATAGCAGCCGGCTTGTCGATCTCACTTCCCGGAAATTGAAACCATGACACTGCACTCGCCTCGCACCAATTTGCGTAGCAACAACCTTACAATGTAATAATATAGGAGAAGCGACAAAAATCTATAAATAATATTGATTATGTCCACATAATAATTCAAAATTATAGTTAGACTTAGAAGTTTTTAAATTGTCCGTTGTATGATAACGGTGAAAGGAAACTTATTAAAATTATTTAACGTAAATATAAACCTATTTTATTATGATTGTGCAGAATTTGCGGTCCTGTGACCATATCTAAAGGAAGCCACTGCTTTGTAGCGTTATTAGCATAGCACATAGCCTTTGATAGCACGTATAAATAGTATAGATACCTATATACAGGTAGGTATGTAGTTTTCACATTTCAAGGTATTTTTTACGTGCTCCTTCTTTCATGAGTTCCTTCCTTTAACATGGAAACGAGGCGTGAAAAGGCACCTTAAGGGCCGGCAAAGTGGAGGCTGCACTAGCTGTCTTTGCATATGGAGTTTTTTATTGCTTTTAATCACGTGGTGTTGAGTCATTTGCCGTACTCTGTATATAGAGAAAGGTTTAATACTATGTAAAGCGGCTATACTAAAGTAACTCTTGTGTCGTCCAGCGTAGCCCATGTGCAATTATAATTTGGCATGTTTCTACATTTAATTTTGTACTCATCTAAGTATCGTCCGTTTTTTTGTTGGCACTGACGCTTTGACAATTAATCGCGACAGTGTGACAAAACATTAAAATCAAGAACTATCTATTTTTATATAACAAAATTAATGTAATACCGTGATTTAGGTGGACAAAAGGTTGTGATTGTGAAGTAATTTTTGGTCTTTCAAATTAAATAAGGTAAGTAAAATTTATTCAAACTGTGTTTTATTTTGGTTACGTCAGGGTTTGTTTACTTTATTTTTAGTAGTAGTTTTACTGTAAAACAAGAAGATAAAACTATTGTAATGGTTTCATGAAAAAACCTGGAAGACTTGGGCACAATGCTCGACGACTTCTGTAGAGTCTCCCAACAAGTAGGTCTTAAAATGAACATGGATAAGACGAACATTATGTCGAATTCCCATGTCGTACCCACTCCTGTGAAGGTTGGAAGCTCTACACTGGAAGTTGTTGACAAATACATTTACATGGGACAAATAGTCCAACTTGGTAGGTCTAACTTCCAGAAAGAGGTCAATCGACGGATCCAACTCGGGTGGGCAGCTTTCGGGAAGCTTCGCAGCATATTCTCGGCACAACTACCGCAGTGTCTCAAGACGAAAGTCTTTAATTCGTGTGTGTTGCCAGTGATGACATACGGAACCGAGACGTGGCCGCTTACAATGGGCCTTATACAAAGGCTCAAAGTCACCCAAAGAGCAATGGAGAGGGCTATGCTTGGTGTTTCTCTGCGTGATCGAATCAGAAATGATGAGATGATTGAGATCCGCAGGAGAACTAAGGTCGCTGACATAGCCCAAAGAATTGCGAGTCTCAAGTGGCAGTGGGCAGGTCACATTGCGAGGAGGACTGACGGCCGTTGGGGCGGAAAGGTCCTCGAATGGCGGCCGCGTACCGGGAGACGCAGCGTTGGTAGGCCCCCCACAAGGTGGACCGATGATCTGGTAAGGGTCGCGGGAAGCCGTTGGATGAGGGCAGCGCAGGACCGATCTGTTTGGAGATCCTTGGGGAAGGCCTATGCCCAGCAGTGGGCGTCTCTCGGCTGATATGATGATGAATGGTTTCATTAAACAATAGTTAACATATATATTTGTTTCTGTATCGCTATTTATAAATTAAATGTCGTTTGCAGATTGAAAAGAGTATTATTCTAAAGACCGGGTTTGTGAGTATCACTCACAATATAAAATTACAACCACAAGCTGTCCCTAAAGGAAATTTGTTGGTATCTGCTGGACAGGTCCGGGATTTAAAAGCTTTAAGAACAAAATAAGGACAGAGTTCAATAATTCAAGCTCGCATTATACGAACAACTTCTATTACTTTGACTTGACTTAGAATAATAACGATAATTCTAAGTATGACGCCTTTCAAAACGTTTTTAAAGGTAATTAAACTCGTAATCGCACTCCAAATGGCTTGCCAACTATCATAATATACAAAACTTAAAGCCTCCTACAACTGATATATGGAAAAAAGTTAATTTGCATTCATTCTAAATTCAAATTAAAACGATCAAAGAAAGACTCAAAGAGGTCCAATAAAAAATATTTTTTAAAAATGTTGTAAGTATCTAATAAATCATTTAGGACATAAGTCATTTAGGACTGATTTTCCTATGATCAGAAAACATTTAAGTCTCCGGATTGAAAAGCTGACTCAGTTTATCCTGATTTTTTAAATTATCTATGACAAAACGGTAAAATTATTCGCTGGAGACATTAAAATCAAGTATATCTTCACGGTGTATTATATTTCTCTATGAGTATATACATATATAGACATGTATAGACAGGCTACTCGATCAGCTATTCCTCCGTTAACTAGTATCCATAATACGCCAGCTATTAATGATAGTTACTTTGGGTGAGACAATAGGTGTGAGTGTATGAATATCATTATTATTATAAATTCTATCATCATCATCACCAGCCTATATACGTCCCACTGCTGGGCACAGGCCTTCCTACATGGCAGAAACACATGAGGAGCTTGGGCCATATCACCACCACGCTGGCCCACTGCGGGTTGGTGGTTTAAAGCGGTTGTAGTAACAACCGGGACCAACGGCT
Organism: Nymphula nitidulata; assembly: GCA_947347705.1. NCBI lineage: Eukaryota > Metazoa > Arthropoda > Insecta > Lepidoptera > Crambidae > Nymphula > Nymphula nitidulata. Next base: position 14,268,290 of record OX374621.1, on the reverse strand, counting down.
TAACGTGCCTTCCGAAGCACGCAGGAGCTCGAGATAAGATATTTTATAAGATATGGCGAAAATTGCTTTGTTTCCGTAATCGAAAGAAATAAGAGCACTGAAACCACTACTTACCAAGCTCCTCCTATAATTTTATAGGTACAAATAATTAGACTCGGTCAATTAAGTATGTTCATAGCAAAATAAACGGTTGACTGTCTATCTTTCAATATTTGGTGTGACAGCAAACCGAAGTGATTTAATTATTATGTGTACCTACTGTGGATTAGGAAAACCTTTTTGAATACGCTTAATTAATTTTGTTTGAGTAAAAGAATAAACCCTCCCTAAATGGGCGACATAATCCAGCTTTCAAAAGATAAACGAGTCACTTAGTTAATAATTATTTTGTACCACTTATCTCTTACCTACCTATGTATATAGCTTTCGAATAGATTGAGCCTCAGAGGAGGATGTGGTAAGAGCTAATAAATAATATTTTTCACCTCATAAAATATAAAAAGTAAACAACAACTTATACGCATTTCTTAGGCTTCGGGATGTCAATTTTATAAACGCACAGACCTGCAATACCAAGTGATATTTTCCTTGTTATTGCAGGTATTTATAGGGGACAATAGCCACTTACCACCAGGTGGGCCGTCTGTTATGCTTGTCATCTAGTTATGGTCGGTCGTCTGTGTAGGTACCACCGCCTTTCTTATTTCAGCTGTGAAACAGTTTGCTGTGCTGGGATAGAAGGGAAAGGTAGCCACTGTAATTACTGAGCATGGACGGCATTTCAGGCTTAGGCCTCAGGAAGACAAAGCACCTGTAATATCAAGTGATTTTTCCTTGTTATTGCAGGTGTATACATATAGCCGGTAACCGCTTTCCCACCAGGTGGGCCGTCAGCTCGTTTTTCATCTAGTTGTATAAAAAAAATCTAAATTATAAATCAAACTGAGTTATAATCTAAATACGGGGGTAACGCTTTTGTAAGCAAAGGCAGATGGCTGTGGCAGGCAAAAGATTGGCGGACCTTCACACGACTTGTTAAAAAAAAAACGAAATCGCAAAAAGATCATCAGTTTCAGATTTTTCAACAAGTCTTTACCAGCACTAACATTCTGCCTTCGTTGTCAAGACCGTTCCCATAATTTATGCCCCATGTATTCCGTGAATTAGATGTAGGGTGTAATGTAGAACGGTTTTTATAGCAACGTTTATCTCACCACTCGTTGAAGTTAATACCTCTAGTGATCCGAAAGAATACTTAACGTTAAAGAAAGGGTAGAAAGCGGTGAAGAAATTAGTTGTTAGTAGGTTGTACCTAGTGCTCCGGTGGCGCAGTGGTTCAATGGTTCCGGTGATCAATGGTTCCGGAACGCACAGGAGACAAAAATTCAGACATTGATTTTTATTGATGTAGATATCTTTTTCTCAAATAAGACGGCCCACGGTGAAAAGCAGCCTCCTATTAGACGATGACGGGGATCCCTATTACGTAACTGCTTGGTTAATCGTAATGGACTTCATTTGACATTTATTGCGTAGTTAGTAAGGGATTCAATGTTAATCTTATAAATTTCATAGTAGAGACACATTATGTAATTAGGGGTTTGGAGACGCAGGGAGCCGATGTATGTTGCTGTCTAAAGCCGTTCCTGTTGGAAATTAATGGTACGTTATTGTGTTCAGAAGTGGGCATCCTAAGTAGGTAATTGTATGTGATGATAGTCTCAGCTCTAGCTTCATTCATTACCGTAGTTAGTATATTGTTGTGTTGTAACCGCGGACGCCAAGGTTTGTCGCGTATGAGTTGTGTGGGAAACAGGAAGATCAGCTGCAACACGAAGATTAGCTGTGTCAGCCTCGCAAGGCCTCCTCAAATTTTACAGGTTCGGCGACACGCAAAAGATACACACAGATACATATGATTACGTAAACCGCTAGTCACGTCATAACGATTTATTTATTTAACAAACAAATTAAAAATTAGGTTTATTTGCTCTAAATAGGGTTATTACAATGTTGTTTATAAGTACTATGAGTAGCTTAACCTATTTAGCCATATTCCTAGAGCATGCAAATTTAAACAATATTAATATAACGAATTCGTATAATAAATCAATGTCAAATTTACACAATGTCAGCTAATAAAATAATATGAATAATAGTCCTGTTTACAAATATGAATTATTAAAATAATAATAATTTTGAGGTGTAAAGAATAAAAGTAGTGTAAACAAAATAAACTAATGCATTGTGGGTATAAAATTAATAAGACATTATTTATGTTTAAAAATTTCTTCTAGCGAATAAAATGTGTTTATCATTATCAATAGCCATTTTCGGAGAATGCTTCTAAAATTTCTATATGCTAGTTTGATATGCGTCGGTATGCAGTTATAATTTTTTATGCACATTGCATACCTAGCAATTTTTTTAAACGCTTCGTTTTTGGCAATGTGTCTAAAGGCCTACGCAGACCGGGACGGAATGGCAAGGGATTTTGCCGTGAGTCAGCGCACACTAGCCGCTTAGATACCGCGGCATTCCAGCGCCTTGCCCCGGCATTCCAGCGCCTTGCCACGGCATTCCAGCGCCTTGCCACGGCATTCCAGCGCCTTGCCACGGTGTGCCGCGGCACGACCAAGCACGCCTCGGCAACTCCTGCTTCCCGATACACTTTTAGTTTTCAGTTGCGTTTGATCGAGTGTTGATGTGCCTCAGTTTTAAAATGGTAGATTGGGATATGGTGTTGGTATCGATTTGGTTCCGGTTTGGGTTGGACGTGGGCGCAAATGGTGTCCATTCCCCTATTCTGTACCCCCGCCGCCGCACCCTGCGGTATGTCATAACGAGCGCCGGAGTCCGTGGCATGCCGTTGCCTACCGCAGTACGCCACGGCATCCCGCTACGGGTGTCCGTGGTGCATCTTTCAATGCCGTGCAATGAAATCACTTTCGATGCCACGGCATCATTTAAAAGCATAGCAATTTATGTCGTATTTCTGTATCGATACGTTTGAATGTCCATTAGTAAAAATGTAAATGCTTAGCCATGCCGTCCCGGTCTGCGTAGGCCTTAACTAACCTGTCAGGATTTTTAGTAATACTTCTTTTATTTAAGTCTTTGGAATTTTTGAATCTATGCATATTTTGGTTTATAAAAGTTCTAATCTCAAGAATGTATAGACACGATAGTGGTAGTACATTAAGGTGCTTGAAGTAAAGTCTAAATAAGATTTCCGATGAGATATTGCATATTGCGCGGATACATCTTTTTTGAGCAGTAAATACATTTTTATTTTTAATACCAGACTAGTAAGCCGTATCATAAGCAAGATTCAACGTATGCGAAGTAGAAGTAGGCAGTTAGTTAACGATTCATGTTTGTAGTTTTCTTTCATGTTCATGTTTTTATAATGAATTTCCTCGTACACCCATGTGGGTATATGGCATTCCATCAGTATATGTATACTCATACATACCTAAGGCAATTTTAAGCTTCAACAACTATACTCTTATAATGTATCGAGATTCTGTCAATCACTGTTGCCCTTTTTGCTCCCAATGATCCGACAAAATGTCTAGTTTATTTTCCGTTTGGGTTGAGAATGTTCCTTATCAATAAGTACTGATCTAAAGTAGCAATCTTCATTCAAGCAACGAGTATGATGTCCTAGGATTGACATTTTATCTTAATGTTATCTAGTCTAAAAATCCCGTTATAGAAAAGTTTAATCATGGTAACGCTTAACGCCATAAGTACAAATTAGTTTGTGTTTTTGAAGGGATGTAAGAAGACTAGATTAAGTGTTGCATTATTGGGTTTTGATTAAACCGATAGGAGTCTTCTATTTACTACTTCGGCGCCGGTAGGTAGGTACATACTGGCGGCGCTTTGATGAGGTGAAGATTCTTCTAATGCTAGAATTTGACATTTATAATACGTGCTTAATATATATTCATTGTATTGAATTGAAAAAATACACGGACCCAAGAGAATTATTTTGGTTAATATTTTCCGAAACTAACTGATAAACAAGATTTTTTTTTAACCTTTTTTGTCTCCTGCCCATTGGCATTTTATTTTTATTTATAGTTTAGATTTGATGTGCAATTTTATGTGCAGACCAATTACGACTATTCAACATTCTACATTATAAGATCCACGCAACTCAATGGAATCGCTATAGGTATATTTTACAAATAAACGTTTTGAGTATTATTAATGTGTCTGGTTTATGGGAACTTCACTTAAGAAGTATGTTAATGTCTAAGATCGGAAAATATTTCAGGCGATATAAATCCGCCGACATGAAAATCAAGTATCCGATTTCCTAAAATGCAATAATTATCTGCCGTACAAACTTGAATTCCTTTCAAAATTGCTCCAGAAATTAAACAAAATAAATCTGAAATGGCTACGGCTGTCAGCATCGTACGTAAATGTAAGCTTTACGAAGTTAGTGGTATACTAACGTGAGACGGAAGTGCCTACAACGGTGAGCTGATATGGTGACCGATAAGCAAATGACGTCATCATGCGATTCTATCCAATTGCTATAACAGGCAGCGATGTAGGTATATGTTGTGGCCCTATAGTAGAATTGATCGTTTCATGAAATGGTCGCATTTCATGAATTATTACACCGGCAATTGGCCATAGGTATTACCTAATGCTGTGGCTGGCTCAGATCAATGAATAGATGTCGTTTGCCGATATGACCAACGGAACTTACGCCACTACGCCATTAGTTATTTCATGCTATGGCGAAATATATTTTTTTATCATAATCTTCATTTGTGCTTTGTACATTATTAATAATATCGTTAAATATTTAAAGTCAAGTCAAAGTCAAAGTTCTTTATAGCACTTTCCATGTTGTACATACAGATGTTGTGACTAAAAACAGAAACAAACATGAAACCCTGCAAAGGCACAGAAATTATAAAAATTATTAGATCAAGTAGGTAACCATTTATCAAAATGCTTCTTTCTTAATAATAATAGATTAACACTTGATTATTTTTATTTTATACAGCTATCAATTTTAAAGATAACATAGCCACTTTGAAAATTAAAGTTATTTAAATATGGATATAAATATATCATAATAAATTCTTTATACATAATACAAGTTTAGTGTAGCGATAGTTATTTTAAAAAATAATAAAAATAATAATAATAATTATACATCAAAAACTCTTGCAGCGAATAAAAGCATTTATCTGCTAAATATTTCTTTAGCACTAATTTAAATTTTTTAAAGTTTATTTCATTAGAACTTATCTTCCTGGGTAATTTATTATAAATTTTCATACACATAGATAAAGGGCCACTTTATCTGGCCCATTTATTGTCGTATTGACGGCACTACCCCGTATACTAATGATATGACGCAATCAACAAACGTTTCTAATAAATGGTGTGGTTAGTCACTTTCAGTTAACCATTTCATGATTTTAGAACTAGTTCTACGATCGGGCCACGAGTTCCACGACATATATATACAACATAACGACAACCGGCTGGCCGAGTGGTCTGTGCCCCTTGCTATACGGGCTACTTGTTCGGGAGGTCCTGGGTTCGAATCCCGGTAGAAGCAAATGTTTGTATGATGAATATTAGCATTGTTTCACGAGTCATGGATGTTTATATGTTTATTTAGTATATTTCTAATATTTATTTACATATTATTATCATTATTTTTCCGTTATCTAGTATCCATAATACCAGCTCTTAATGATGCTTACTTTGAGCTAGTGTAAAAAAAAACTTTATACTGACAATGTCAACCAAAGAAATATTTTTCTCGTGAGATGAAAAATGCTTTGCTCTGAAATACACCTACTGTTTTATTAAATTAGAAAGGCAAATCTTAGACTATTACTCTCACATAAATATAAGTTCAACCTAGAGACCACTCTTACTCCGTTAATAATAGAGGCGGCTTTCATAGTGCAACTACCTAGCTATACTATCACACTTGATGTGATGTCGTCTTCACACCTCTTCACCTTCACAATAAAGACACAGATATACCTACAAATGATGGGGCACTTCACAAATTACCATTCCAAGTAAAAAATAGTTTTTCTCTAAAACCATTCAAAGTTCTCATAAAAACAGGAAACTTTATGAATATTATTTGACATGAAAATGTTGAATTACGTTTTCATAAAACCGATCAACATTCAACAGCTTGGTGGACACGCATTTATGATTCCGTAGCTCATCTTATTTACAGCTAAATGAACTCAGCCCCTTTTCCTTGTAGGGCAATACTTTTTTTGCGATTGTCATTTTCAGATTCGGTAACCGTAATAAACGCCTCTGCATAAATTTCTTCATAATAGAGGTAATGAGCTGTCAAGTATATCGCTTAGTAGGTACTTTGGGCTTTTGCTGTTAGCTCTCGCCATAATTTTTTTATTTATATTTTTTAGTCTTGCCGTGACCACGATCGCTGTAAAGTGATTGAAACGTTGGGTGTATAATAATAATGTAACATATAATTAAACGTGAGTTAAGTCCGGTAAAGTGGTTTTGAATTCAAATATTTACATTTGGTTCACTAACTAGCGACACCTAAGCTCTTACAACTTGAATCTAGAAGTTGATCGACAGTAGCAATGGCGACAGTATCTACGCCTGCCTACGGGCACTCCCTTGTTGTTTCGAAACTTCTTGTTATTCTGTGTAGGATATTAATTGATCGGCTGTGTAATACCCACAGACATAAGAGCATTTGCTACAAAACACTAAAGTTAGACTTGAGCTCTGTTCAATAAAACTACGATTTAAAATTCGTGGTTAAAATTTCCTAATTTTAAAGTTTTATTGAACAGGGTTCCAAATGTTACTTTGAACTCATCGCGTCGCTGACATTAAATAAAAAATATATCGTGCCTGCTATGAAAGTATTTAATAAATTAAACGGTGCTTTTACAATTCTACAAATTTGTCGGATTGCTTTGAAAGCTTATTAAGTAGGGCCTGGTTTAGCGGATACTGTGGCAATCCTTGATCAATCATCCTCAGTTTTAAGCCAGTCTTAATTTTAGACCAAGTTTTGTAACAAGGTAAGCGATTCGTAAGTTTATAAGGCCCCTAAAAAGGAAATACCTAGCTCCAAAGAGTTTTAATACATAATTAAACACGAAAAAGACTCTGTTTATTTTATACCTACATGAAATTGGATTTCTTTACTTATATTTAAACAGTGATGAAACTTGACTGAAAAAGTAAGGACCGAGTAGTAAATTTGGAATTTACATTCACACATATCACAAGAGTGGTAAATAAGAATACGGTTCCGGGCACGGTTGGGGGCCGTAGACTGGCTAGAACAGCCCAGTCGACTTGCGAACGCAAGCAACGGTACGCCAACTTTAAAGCCCTTTTACAGCCTCCCCGCAAGACAGGACCGACATCGGTCTACTGCCCTGCTGATGACGATGAATGTTTTCAAAGTAACCCGTTACGTCGGTAGGAAGCAGATAAGATGTGCATCGCTGAGGGGTTTCGTGGGTGAGAGACCCTCCTTCCTCCAAGGGAGAGGAGGATAGGCTGGAAGAGCTTCCAGGAAGAGAACAGGTATTAGATACCTGTTTTTGTGACGCTGAAGTCTGACGCGTGGCTGAGTGTTACTCGCGTAGGAGACTCTCCACTTTCACGAAGAGCCCTGCTGACCTGATACCACCAGACTCAGAGCAGGAACACAATACTTACTACAAAGGAATGTAATTTGGCTTCGATCTTCTGTCTTCTGTAAGTAAGGTGTTTCTCGAGTCATTCAATTACATTACACTCTCGATTACAATTTTTTTTTTCTGAATGCAAAGAGTTTGAATTGCATTTATTACTACAGCTTTTATAGATTCAACATCATTACGCGGAAGTTGAATCGCAATTTTCTCTGTGAAACCAAAGTTCTTTCATACTGTAATATCTGTGACGACTCCCAAGCTCCTCGTTTCTTTGTAGAATGAATGACAAAAGCATTTTTTTATACTTCGTTCATGACTTATTATAATATTTTCGTTTATTATATCTCTGAATGGCTGACAACATTTAATTTTGCTACAGTTTTTAAAGTAATGCGATGACTCTAATATGTAATCATTTTTACTTGTATTCTGGATTTTGAAAGAGTCGCTATGAGGTGTTTGAGCATATCGAAGGTATTACAAGAAGAGTTTGGCAACATAAAAATAAAATTAGAAAACAAAATCGGCAGCATTATTCTGTCATAAAATGCGGACCTCACTTCGTAAGTCAGCTTCTATTTCAACTGTCAAAAAAGTTTAAAACAAAAATAAAAACGACTTCAAAACACTAATGATTGTTTTCACTAACATAGCGCTAAGAGTCTCTTAGCGATTTTATCGCAGTCTATTTAAAGGAGATAGAAAGAGACAAATGTCGTTAAGAGTCACTTAAGCCTAAAGCGCAGGCCACACCGCCAGCGAGCGGGCGAGCGAGCTAGGCGGGCGGGCGAAGGGATAGAAGGAAACTATACAAAGTACAAACTACGCCGACGTAGGTTAGCTCTGTATTTCGCGATGTGAACCAAAGTATGATAAGAGGTAAAACGACGTTCGCCCGCCTAGCTCGTTCGCCCGCCCGCTCGCTGACTGGCTTAGCCTGCGCTAAAGGGGCTATCTCGTGCACACTAGCGACACCAATTGATTGTTATTAATTATGGTGAATTTAGAACATAATTAACAAAAACGCTTTAGTGAATTGCTAAAGAACGGTATTTGCAATTTTTAAAAAGTGTCTACCTACAAGTAACCAAATTTTTTATTATTGTTAAAAGTGGCCACTTTCGGCAATAATGAAAAAATGGGTTACATATAGAGGAATATCTTATACCGAGCACATCTCAAAAAATTACAAATACCATTCTTTAGTCATTCACTAAAGCGTTTTTGTTTATTATGTTCTTTATTCACCACAATTAATATAAATCAAGTGGTGGCGCTAGTTCCGACGAGGTATCGCCTTAAGGAATGGTTAGTAAAAACGGACATAAAAATGAAAAATTAAAAGAAAAAAAACCTTTTTTTTAAAAAAGCTTTTATTTAAATTCCCTAAAAAGAAGAAAATAAAATTTTCCTTTTAAATTTTAACTATAAACTAATAACCTCATTATACACAATTTATATGATCATAAAAGCTTGTCGCGCGATTTACTTGTATGATCATATATCTAATACTTTTATGATCATATAAATTGTGTATACTTAATGAGCTTATTAGTTTATAGTTAAAATTTTAAAGGAAAATTCTATTTTCTTCTTTCTAAAGCATTTAAATAAAAGCTTTTTTTAAAAAAGGTTTTTTAATTTATTTTTTACTTTTTAGTTATCGTTGGCTAGTTTAGGAGTCCCGGCAAGCCCTTTCATTTCATACCCATATTGCAGAAGTGCATAAAAAATAACTATTCCGCCATCTTGGATGTTCAGCCATATTGGATTTAGAATGGCGTCACATTATTTTTCGAGTTACTCTCAACAAGCCCTTTCATTTGATACCCTTATTGTAGAAATGCAATAAAAATAACTATTCGGCCATCTTGGATGGTCCGCCATATTGGATTTAGAATGACGTCACATTATTTTTCGAGTTACTCTCACCAAGCCCTTTCATTTGATACCCATATTGTAGAAACGCATTAAAAATAACTATTCCGCCATCTTGGATGATCCGCCATATTGGATTTAGAATGACGTCACATTATTTTTCAAGTTACCCTCACCAAGCCCTTTCATTTGATACCCATATTGTAGAAACGCATTAAAAATAGCTATTCCGCCATCTTGGATGGTCCGCCATATTGGATTTAAAATGACGTCAGCGTAGCGTGTATTGTCATCCAAACTAAACGTGTATACAAAATTTCAGATCAATCGGTTGAAGATATCTGCTTTAAAATCGAGTAGCAAGATTCCACCCGAACATAAGCAAGTTAAATAAAAGCTTTTAAAAAATAATTAAATTTAATAGGTACTTATTACATATAAGTAATTTTTTTAAAGTGGTGCTAAGATGTTTGTTATTGTAAGAAACAATAAAAACTTCTGTTTTTTTAAGTCAGTTTATTTTTGTACTATATTTTTTCTCAATTTTTAGTGATAAATTTCGAAGGTCAAAGCCAGATGGGTAATGGTGGACTAACCTGGTAGCTGGTAGTACTCCAACGTGATTTTAACGCAAATAGAATTAACATAAGCACCACTGATAGTATAAAGAAAGCAAAAATCCAGAATTTCGCTTAAATTGATAACTTAATTATTCCAGTAATTTTGATTTTGAAACCAAAGTAGTGAATCAATTTCGAAAAAAAATTTACGGGACCAATATGAAAGAAAGTATACTCTTTCAATTAAAAAAAAACATTTTTCCAAATCGGTTTATAAATGACGGAGTTCTGAGGTAATAAAGATACAAAAAACATACCGCCGAATTATCCTCCTTCTTATTTTGAAGTCGAACCGATCTAACCTTAGTAATATGTAAAATCATAATTGTACTTAATTGACAGATGAAATCTAAGTGACTTGAGAACTTTGAAAGTTTGTGAAGTGAGGCGCAATTAGAATCATTACAGATTTAACATTATTAAATGTATATTCTATTATCCTATGAAGTATTGTGAAGTCGTGTCTTCTAGGCTTATTTTACAACCGGCTGGCGCGATGGTCAGTATCTACTAAATCAGCCCCCACGGGTTATTATACTATCTATTAGTATCTATATTTATTTTCAGTACTCCTAGCACGAACAATCGTATTGAGTAGTTACGTTAGCTTTTGGTCTGGCTTTTGTTTGAAATTTCAAGCGAGTATGAACGATACGATTTTGATTCAAAATTTTAAAATGTTCGGCTTGCATTAATGCGTCGGTCTAATGGAAGAGATTTTTCCAAAATAAGTAAACTCGTAAATTCTCTCGTTCAACTATGTATATAGTTATGTTGTGTATATGTCGCCGCCATCTGGTTGAATTTGCCGCTTAATCGTATGCCTAGCTCGGTGATTAAACGCGGGCATCCAATTGAATGCCTAGGCCGATAGTTAATTGAACTCGACTTACTTAACGTTTAACGACTTGGCGTATTGAATGGATCGTCTTGTACTGAAAAGTTTTGGTTTGATTGGTAGGTTCAAGGTTATTTTATAAGACCATCGTTTTGGTTCTGAGTGGTCATAAAAAATAAACTTGAACCTAGCAATCACTCAAACAGTCACACAAATGATCTTCGATTTAAACGACCCGCTTTAGTCGTCCAATTGAATGGCTAATTTAAACCAGACAGCTGACATGACGTTCAGCCATCTGGTTAAACGTTGCGCTCATGACTTGGCTAGTTGTACCTCAGCCGTTTGATTGGATGCCGGTGTTCATCAACGGGCTAGGCGTCCAGTTAAGCGGCTGATTTAACCAGACGGCTGCGACATACAGGGTAGTGCCGTCAATACGACAATTAATTAAAACATGGGTTTTATTAGTTTATATAAATAGTTTGCTAGTTTCTAAAACATCTTATTCATTTGATGATTTATTACTTCATACAAATGTCATGAAATTATCAAATGAATACGATGTTTTTGAAAGTCTCGAATCATTTCTGTGAACAAATATAGCCCATGTTTTAATTTATTGTCATATTGACGGCACCAGCCTGTATACAGTGTGTTCCAAAAGTCCGTAATGTATTTTAAGTGGGTGGTTGTGTTACTCGTCATAAGTTACCTCTGTTTGGCACCTATCAGGCCACTTTTATTTTCTGATTAAATTATTAAAAACATTTTCTCGTGACAACCCGAAAAATTCGTACAACACACTACAGTTATACGACACACACACAAAATACTGTAACACCCGGTATACACATAAACATAAATTGTTAAATAAACATTTGCTGGTTGCCATCATGTTTGTATTGTAATACCGGGTCGGCGGCGTCGTATCCCGCGCCGGCGTCGTTTGCTTATCGAGTGGGACGCGAATCGGAATCAGGACCCAAACGAGCGCGGCCCTTCCGCCTCTGTAGGCGGCCTGATTGAAAATAAAATTTCTATACGCTGTTAAATTTATTGGAACTTTTATCACTTAAAACTCTTAGGATTTTCATTTCGAAAATTTATTGCTTACAAATTTTTCAATTAGACGCTCCGAGTCCTTTACTTCTTTATTGCTTGAGATTGTATCAAATTAAATTGATAAATCTGAAACTATAAAAATGCTGGAATCAAGTACCTCTTTTACAATAGGTTTACCCGGTACCTGGTGGAATTGTCTTATATTTTTGCGAGCACTACACATTTGAATCAAAATGATAATGTAATATCTAATTAAAATAATAATGTTATATCTAATTAAAATAATAATGTAATATCTAATTAAAATAATAATGTAATATCTAATTAAACATAGTCAACGACATTAACATTTTGTCTCTAAGGTTTTTTTGACCTCAATATCATAGGTGCAAGAAAGTAAATTTCTCAAAAAAAAAACAGTAAAAAACCACCTAAGTCTTGTGAAACAGGAAGAGTATCAATATGGCTGGTCGCATGCATTTTGATTACTTATCTTAATCTTTGAGCGAAAACCACAAACATTCACACACATATAACATTCACATAGACACGGTCTGCAATGTCCCTAAACACTTGCTCCTGGAGCCCAAGGTCCTAATGTCTCAAATACATAATCCCTACATAAGCCAGCAAATAATCTATGATAATTCAATAAGAATGTATTTTCAACCCCCGACAAAAAAGAGGGGTCTGATAAGTTTGACTTGTCTATCTGTGTATCTGTGTGTCTGTCTGTGGCACGTAGCTCCTAAACGAATGGACCGATACTGATTCGGTTTTTTTTTGTTTGAAAGCTGACGTGACTTGAATGGTTCTTAGCTATAATTTATGAAGATCAGTGCAGGCGTTTGATGTCTATCAGCTCATTTTCTACATGATAAAAGGGTTTACTAACTTTCACAGATCCGATTGATTTGAAATTTGGTGTACTGTCACTTCGGTGACATTCCCATGACATACAAACCTTGAGCTGATCCTTTATCATCAAAAAGTCTGGTGGATCCTGGATTCTTCAGAATGTTTTAGCAGATATAGATATAGTCTCAATGAGATGGTGTCAGATAGATGATTAATGAGGCCGGGGCTTACTGTAATAGAAAATGTAGGAGGTATTGGCATTGGCACTTCGCCGTCGGTGTGTGCTTGTGGTTGCTAAAGTCAAATTTGTCTTTTCTTAAAATAAGCTTTCTTTTGTAAATATAGTAGTAACGATAACATAAAATAATTGAGTTTAGTTTATGACGTCACCATATAAAATCACTAGGAACACGCCAAATCACCTTGCCAGTTGCCACATCATGCAATTAACTGTAACCTCAACAATGGTATTTTCTTATTCCTTCAATACACGCCACATGGAACTATATCCATTATAAGTAAAATCCGCATAGGTAATATACGTATAATTGTATACTACTATTGCTATCTAATCACGTTTCGATGATAATGAAATTTAATCTTAATTCGTTGATGGTATATCCGTCACGGAGATAGTTAAATGCGCATCGATTTTCTTCAGATGGTGTGATACCACTTGATGTACCGATCAAGATAACAAAATAGCGTGCCGAGCCGAAGTGCTCGTGAAAAAATCCAAATTGCTGCTACCGTTTACCCTAAATCGATTTCGTTAAGATTGGTTGAAAAGTAAAATAAAAGTATACTGTAAAGTATACATATAAATACGATAATCATCGTTAAATTATAAAGATCAATTATTCCTTTAATCATTAAGAAGAATATTTAGAAGCTTTAAGTAAATATGCCAAATAGTGAATGTTTACATCGATTAGTATCGAAAAAATTGAGAAATTATATTAACTAATAGAGAGACAACAAAATTAGCCTCTTGTTATTTGTGCAATTGAATGAAATATTAAAAAAATAAAAATATCTAAAATAATAATAAAAGTATCTTTAATTGCAATGAGGTTACTCAATCAATAAAAATACAAATCACAAAATCTTTTCGGTTCAAGAAGTGATGTGGATTATTTATCCACAGAAGATGACGGTTAAATCACAACAACGCGTGGGATTGAGTCCCTTCAATTAGGCCTACGTATGGTCAATTTATCTTCTACTCTATAAACGGTGTTATCCATCTAAGTAGAAAGGTCCTTTTTGTCGTAGGAAATGCATCTACGCATACCCACCCCAACTGGGAAAGCCGGAAGGGTCATATGGGACTTCACAACTTTCTATCTGCAAGTCTTATATACCCACTATTATAAAAACAGTAGTTGGTAGGCCCGGATGTATGTAGTCGTGTGATATGTAGTCGTTTGAGTAGGTACACTGCTTTACTTAATTCAGCCGTGAAATAGTTCGCTGTGTTTCGGATTGAAGGGAAAGGCAGCCAGTGTAATTACTGGCGATGGAAGGTATTTCATCTTAGGCGTCAGGATGACAACGCATCTCTGCAATATCAAGTGACTTTTCCTTGTTATTGCAGGTGTGTATAGGCGGCGGTAACCGCTTACCGTCAGGTGGGCCGTCAGCTTGTTTGCCATCTAGTTGTATAAAAAAATTTTGCAAAAATCGAGAACATCAAACATCAGCTAGAAGAAAATACGTTTCATGATTCTATATTACGATCGAGCTCAGAAGTGCTGTTTTAACATCGTAAAACTTGATACGCCGATGGATGTAGCGGACAAGTATTGGGTAACTTCATAGCGTTCGAGATACAGCACTTTTAAAGGACTTCGATAAAATATCATCGAACCGAACGGACACAACGATGCTCGATAGCTTAGATTGTGTTTTTTTTAGTTCTGTGTCAAACGTAACTACCGCGCTTACGGAATAGACTTCGTATTAAAATATGCTTTTATCTTAAAACTCGAACTAGATCCGCTGCCTAACCAATATTGATTAAATTACAACAAAAATTCTGTAACGTTTCACATTGTCTACCAATTACAGGACTTGTATTTATGCATATTATAAGTACTCGTAGTGGCTTGTACCCAGCGGTATTCAAACTTTAACGGTACTTATTCGCTTATTAATTATTGCCACCTTTCAAAGTCAAATACATAGAAGCTCGCTCCTATTTCCTTTTCTTCCCTTTATTTCTAGTCCAGCTGAATATTTGGGGCACATAATAATCTTGAGATAGTACCAGTGCTACAACAGTAGCAGCTTTCCTCATTATGACGCAAGCCGTAGCACAGTACTGCTACGGCATAGCTTCCTGACGGGGCTCCAAAAGCTCGCGTGCTTCGCACTATTACCTCTGCCTAGACTTTAGCTAATCACCCGTAATGCCTTATAAATATGACCCTTGACCTGATACTGCATTTATAAACACCGCTTAAACGAATACTTGCAATTTCTATTAGGTTGTTGTATGAATTAATTGATATACTTATCCGTTTAATTACGTACTTTAAACGAGTTACAACAAGATGACATTTTGGGTGCTGATAAGTAAAATGACGTACAATCTTTTTAGTTATATTACAATAAATACTTCCCTTTCGTGTTGCAATATTTTTTCGTGTCAAAAAGACAGCATATAATATTCTCAAGTAATTGGCGTATTTTGTTCATCGTGAAATATATTCCCAAACTATGTGTTAGTTTGGGAATATATTTCACGATGAACAAAATCAGAACACTTTAACATTCTCGCAATTGTTTCTGAACAGGCCTACAGCTAATTAAATATAGCAGAACACACCATAAATCCCAAGCTGAGTTTTAATAAGTGCGGGCAATAGAAAAGTTACTTGCGTTAAATCCCGGGCGGTCGGGTCAGGTCGCGCCTCGAGCGACTTATTATTGTTACACACAACTTGTGCCCACCAAACTTTGCTTTATCACAACCTTAAGGCTTAACCTTCCAATATAAAAGTATGTTTTTATGACCTACGTTTTTCGTGCTGACACTGAATATGGAAATGTAGAGTTTGCGTCGTAAGGATCCAAAAGTGGGTATCTATTAGAACACATAATTTTTTAATATCGAATTTCATTTCATAGGAAACTATTCTACGATTTTAACTTGCTTACTTATAATAGATAGGTGTGTATTACTATCGTACACAGAAGTTGCTTGACACTTAGTACCATCTCACATCTATCTCTACTGCTTTGATATTCGTAGTCATCTTATCGAGTAAATTACGTTGGTTTAATTTTGTATGAATTTTCTAGCGGATACGATTACGATTCGAAATTTAAATCTATCTTTTTACGATGGAGTTTCTAGTGCCAGTTTTTTTAAACAATTAGATGACAAACAAAACTGACAGCCCACCTGGTGGCAAGCGGTTAACGCCGCCTATAGACACCGGCATTATTAAGGAAAAAATATTTGATATTGCAGATGCGTTGTCATCCTGAAGCTTAAGATGAAATGTTCATGCCCAGTAATTACACTGGCTACCTTTCCCTTCAATCCGAAACACAGCGAACTGTTTCACGACTGAACTAAGAAAGGCGGTGGTAGGTACCTACCCAGACGACCCTACATACAGCCCTACCTAGTAGTTGTACGGCTGGTCTCTTATACAAGGTGTTTGGTACATGGTATAACAAGCGGGCACCTACCCATGTTAACATAGTCATATAAATACTATGGTGTTATCAAAAATTAAAAATTGTAAAATTAATTCTGAAATTTCCCATACATTTTGTTTTACTGACCGAACTTTTTGTATGAAGAAATTTCAAATTAATTTCGTTAGTTTAAATTTTCGACAATGCCATAGTATTTATATGACTATGTTAACATGGGTAGGTGCCCCCTTGTTGTACCATGTACCAAACACCCTGTAAAATGTATGTATAAAAAGTGGTTTCCCATAATTCAAAATAAGCTGCAGAATCAGAATCCGAATCAGAATCATTTATTGCATAACTGTAACAATTGTTCCTTAGCAGCTAGATCTTATTGCATACATGTAGTCATAACAGTGACCCATATCGGGCATGCAATTTAGGTATAACATTTAATAATCATTAAACCAACTAACTTATTTACACTAACTCAATTTTAATAAAAAATAAAATAAAAATATCAATATTGCATGTCATTACACTATATTATCAAATAAAATTATCAAAATTACTATCAAAATAAGTATAAAAATATTGCGATCATGTCATTAAATAATTGTCAAAATATTCATTTGTGTTATAAAATGCCTTACAAATGAGCCATTTTTTAAAGCTTTATTAAATTTATGGTCTGGGAGGTCTTTCAAAGCCACGGGTAGATTATTGTAAATTCGTATAGCAGACACATAAGTACTCTTTTCGAATATCCTAGAAGAAATTCTTGGTAAATACAAGTCATCATATCGTCTCATTGGGGCCTTCCTTGTCTTATATTCTGACATTCTTTGAAACAGTGAGGTGTGATTCCTCACAAATTTACAAATTTCAAGAATATAGATACTGGTCAATGTTAAAATTTGTTTTTCTCTAAATGTATCCCTGAGAGTTTAACACGATTAGCTGCTGTCGGCTTAACACGATTTGCCAGCTGTAGTGTGAGTTTCAATCGAATGTAATATTTACGACTATCATTGTGTTCCAGCTGTCAAAGCTGAACAAGACAGTAGCGCTTCGGTTGTGAATTTATTGTAAACCTGTTTTTACATATTATATAAATCTTTGTCGATTTTTGTCTTTGTCTGTGTCTTTGTTTGTGTTTTCGTGTGATCTCTTGTCTTCGTCTTTGTTAAGATTTAAGCGTTTCGGTAAAATATCATCGAATTTACACTAGGGGTTCAGGCAAACGCCCAATTGGACCGGGAATACTTAAATAAATTGACAATTTACGTAACTGTCTCTAAGAATGCAATCTAATAAATTCTACAACAGACATCTGTCATACAAATAATAAAACTTTTATATACAGTAGATAAATAAAGAATAAGGAAAGTAGCATAAAAACATTTTTATACCTAATAGACAGATTGTAGCAGAATTTTCAGAACTTTACTCAGAAAGACAACAAAAAATTATTAAGAATAGCAATCAAGCTTAGTTTTCATCATTATTGCTTAGAGGACGTCAAGGGAATAATAAGCCGGGAAAAGTAATTTACTGAAGACATACATATTTGGCTTCTTAATAGTTGGTAGGAAGGTAATTGTAAGTTTTCGATCAAAATGAGATATTTATACTGAAAAAAATGACAACTGAACGTTCGACTAACTATAGCTGAAACAATAAAGTTGCATAGAGGTGCACCGTTTTGTTAAATAAAATAAACTGCAATTACAACAGGCTGAATTTAATTTTAATAATTTAATAATAATTAAAATAAGCAGATAAGTAAATAAAAAATAAGTCATGATATTTTGAAGGTTCTTAAACAATAAGAACAAAATAAAATAAAACCATGTTAGTTGTGTTAAATTTAATTAAATAAATCGAAATCACTCGAATAATTTATCATATTCATCCGAGTTATATGTTCATAATCGTGTTCTTTTCTTTCACTACTTTGAAAAGTTTAGCTCAACAATGTCTCGTCTTTGATATTTACCATGTTTTTTTGTCATAAAACTCTATGTCACAAAATTAATTTATTTTAATTACAAGTTAATTACCCGTGTAAAACTAAATAAAATAAATATACATATAAGGAAATATAACAAATGTAAACAACAGCATCTTTATGTAGAATGTGGGTAGTAGAATAACCTCGGGCTTTGTATTCCTTCATTTAATCAAATTAAAATAATTTCTCCTCGTTTCATATTTCTTTTATGAAACGTAATAAGAGACGCTAATTTTGCACTGATTCGAAGAACTGCTACATGTACTCCAATTATTTGAAACAGAATTTTCTCTGCACCCACGGACTCGTTATTTTAAAGTAAGTATTTCTTAGCCTACAGAGTATAATTAAAGGTATCAGCCCACTTAATTCTTGCTCGTAGCTTGTGTGGGCGCTGATGTTAAAGCGAAGGTCTGTACACGTTTTATACTCTTTCATTGAAAGCACAATACTAGTAGCCAGTAGTACAATGATGCCAACTTGATTAATGGCACAGCCGCGTTCAATTCAGCGAAGCAAAGTGAGGTACTAACCCCGTCGACTCAGCGCTGTAGGCGCCCCTTGTGAACTTTCTCTTGTATTTGGAAATAATGACGGAAAGTTATAAAGCGCCTTTAATAATGACTTCCTCGTTTTGCGTGCTAAATAACATTCTGTTGTGTTCATAAATCACAAATCAAGAATCGGATTCAATAGTCTATTCATACCTATAGTTGCCATTGAAAGAACAACTAAAATTAACTAAAATTTATCGTACCATTCAGTATATGTATATACAGGTGGCACATTTAGATCGGTCAGTATGGGAAAGTCTGAAACTATAAAACATACGAAAATCTCTTCTTAGGAATCATATCATCGATTTTAGTAAGTAATAACAAAAACTGCATTCATACATTTTAAAAAAACGTGTACGCAGCACGGGAATCGAACCCGGACTTTTTGAAAAATAAAACTAACACTACTTCTGTTTAGATATCGATTGTGTAGGTCTTAAGCAGTAAACGTTACTATAAAACATGATGTCTAAAATGAATAAAATGCATTGTTTTCATATCCTTTAATTTATTTTAGTATAGGTAAGTGTTCGAAATTACCACCATTACAACCATAGGAGGGTTATCATTTATTGAATGTTGTGTTGAAAAAATGGGGGTAATTTCGAACACTGTTCCGGTTGATGACTGATGAGTGACAGGGAATAAAACAGAAGGAAATAAAGAGAGTGGGTTCATTCATATGTATGTTGGTATATAGGAACGGAGTACGCATGTAATTCTATGTAATAATTTAAAGCCGACGTGGGGTTTTAACGTTGGAAAAACGTTCTCACTTTACTAACGTTAAGTGCTCACTGAAAATTGTGAAAAATGTGTCATCCGTAATCAGGTCGATGGTGTGAGCTCGGCGCAACTGAAGGTAATGAAAATAAATTCATTCCGTCCATGACTGTAGTGTACGTGACTGCATTTGAGAACACTCGATAATATTATAAATATGAAAATATGTGGGATGGTACAGCAAGGAATTGTAGGTACAAAATAAATACTCTTTGTAGGAGCTGAATTTATAATGCGTAGAGGAATAATAAAGTTGTTTATCTTTTCTGGCTTTGCCCTAGGCCCTTTATACTTGCTTAAAGATTTGCACAATAGACCTTTCTTGTTATAACATTAATTTAAAATACAAGGCTTTGCTTCAAAATTTAGTTGATTATCAGCATACTTGCTCCTCAAGTAAAGTCACGCGTATTATGTAAGATACTTCTATCATCCTTGGTAAGGCTGCGAAATTTCCTCTGTGGTGAGACGTACCTACACACTTTTGATAGTTTGTGACTCCAAATGCAAGGAGAACATAGCTCTTAAGATGTGAAACGAACATGGTGACTGTACATCGAACGGACTACGAAGACGTGCGTGGACATACGACGATACTAAATAACTTTTTATGGTATTTTTTTCTAGTACTCCTCCAAAGATCAAGGAGCTCTGTGGCGTAGTGGCTTGAGCGCTCACATAAAGCAACATTCACTATGGTCGATCCCGGGATGGGTCAATCAAAATATGAAATCTCGAGCTCCTCCGTGCTTCGGAAGGCACGTTAAGCCATTGCGTCGGTGGGAGTGCAAGACCGCGTAAGCGCCAGTTTGCAATACCGCGTATGCGCTTCTTCTTTATGTCACTGGAGAAAGAACAAAGTCAACATTCGTGGATATTTCTACAAATTTCTTTGACTGAATTTGTTTGCGATTTCTCTGGGTCTTTAATGAGAATCTAGTATAAGCAAATCAGCGATAAGAATCCGCTGGCGCGACTTTTCAATTTTGCGACTTTTGTACAAATACGCGATTATTGCAAACTGCAAAAGCAGTTTGCAATAATCGCGTATTTGTCTTGCACGCGGTCTTGCACGCCCACCGACGATTGGTCCCGGGTGTCACTACAACCGCTTTACCCCACCAACCCGCACTGAGCCAGCGTAATGGTGTTATGGCCTCAAATTCCTCATGTGTTTCTCCCATGTAGGAAGGCACAGGCCCAGAAGTGGGACGTATAATGGCTGATGACGAATATATTGCAGGAGCTAGTATTCGGTTTGATATTATCTGCCCGGAAACCGAAACCGCGTGATCTTTAATAAAATGTTAAAATAAAATTAAGAAAATAATATAATACCCACCAGCTGTCTGTTAAATACGACACAGGACGAGTGGATGAAGAATAGAATTAAATGTTTATTTAGCAGAGCTTCATTAGGGAGCAATGGAACCTTAAAAAGTTTTAATGAACTAATAATACAATAATCTAATTTTGTGATTGTTAATGACTTGAATTATAAGGTATAAAATAAAGACTGAATTTAGTTAAATAAAGTAATGTATCTGCCTACAAAGGTAAAACACTACTATGGAGCTGCTTAGTCAAGTAAACAAAATACCACATAATTTGCTGCATCTGTAGTCACGTGTGCCGTAGCGAACGTGGTAAAAGAGAAAATTGCTATATCAGTTTAATCTTTGAGTAAAAAAGTAATATCTTGATATTTATTTAATAAAGCGTAGCTTATAGCAAGTTGTAACAAAGACGTCTTTACTATTTGATGTAATGAAGCTTTTAAACGTTCCTACCATTTAATAAAAGCTAGAACAAAATAACGCTTTCAATGACAGCTAAAAGTAATTTCACTAGGTGTTTGTCTTTTTTTATCTAGAAATTTCTAGTTTAACTGCCTACAGTATGAAATGCTATTGAACGATAAAAGTGAATTATCAGCTGCGTACTTTGACATATAATTATGACACAATTTAGATGGCACATTTATGTTAGAAGGTACATTTTTTAAATTTAGACGGCTTTTACATTTCTAACCATCAAATGAAATCGTTTTTTTGTGTGCATCCTAAGATAGCGTTTGAAGGCCGTAACACGTCAGTTGAGGAAATGACTCTTATTATAACGGATCACCCACTAATGTCAAAATGCGCTTTATCTACCGTCGTCGCCAGATACAGGTACATACTTCCCAGATATAAATAAATGAATTAAAGTTTACTAAAGGGGTGGCGGGAATGCCATAAATCAGTGTAATCATTGGGCATGGACGGCATTTCTACTTAGGCCTCGGGATGATAATGCACCTGCAATATCAAGTGATTTTCTCTTGTTATTGCTGGTGTTTATTTATAGGAGGCGGTAACCGCTTACCATCAGGTGGGCTTCAGCTTGTATGTCATCTAGTTGTATATAATAAAAAAAAATTAACGTACCAAATATTTATATAGTATTTTGTACCTATTGTGTAGTTTGTACAGTCGACAGCACATCAAGTGTAACAGTTGCTCTACGAAAGCCGCCTCTATTAGGAACGCAGTAAGGGCCACTCAAGGTCAAACTGTTACTCTTGATGTGCTGTCGTCTGTACCAGTAGTTTTAATCATTTTATCTTGGTTTCCGAGAAAAATAAGCCCAACTTATGAATAAAAATTGAAAGCATTAACTTCAGCACTTCAATGTCATGATTGCGGGTACCTATAGCATTTTACTTATTGACTTATTGACCTTCAGTAAGTTATTATGTGGACTAAAAATTATCTAAGGGATGTTTGTTGAACATTACAAAATGTTATGACAAAATGACGTATTATAACCGTGATGGCACACACATCACCAGCCTATATACATCCTACTGCTCGGCACAGGCCTACCTAGATGGGCAAAAACAAACGAGGACTTTAGGCCATATCACCACCATGCTGGCTGGTTGGTTAAAGCGGTTACAGTAACAATCGGGACCATTGACTTAACGTGCCTTCCGAAGCACGGAGGAGATCGAGATTATAAATTTTGGTCGACCCATCCCAGGGTCGACCATGGTGAAAGTTGCTTTGTTTTCGTATTCGAAACCAGAGCGCTCAAACCAATATGTCACCGAGCTCCTTAATGTGATGTACCCATACCTAATTAGATAACTTGGAAGGGGAATGTTATCGGAAAAGAAGGCAGACTTGATAAAAAAATTCAAATCTCAAAAAAAAATCAGTTTATACAAACAAATAGAGATAAGTCCACCTTTTGCTAACTTATGTTATAAATTTCTTTTTTTTTTTATACAAAGCACGACAAATGACTCAACACCACCTGATGTGAAGCGGTAAGAAAAGTCCATATGCGAAGACAGCTAGTGCAGTTCAGACACTGCTCTAGCCGCCTCCACCTTGCCGGCCCGAAAGGTGCTTTTTCACGCCTCTTTTGAAGGAACCCATGTTATACGAAGGAGGGAACACATGTGCTGGCAAAGAATTCCAAGTTCTGGAAGTTCGACAAAGAAAAGAGCTACTAAATTTCTTTGTGC
The DNA here is from genome assembly GCA_947347705.1 of Nymphula nitidulata. Classification (NCBI taxonomy): domain Eukaryota; kingdom Metazoa; phylum Arthropoda; class Insecta; order Lepidoptera; family Crambidae; genus Nymphula; species Nymphula nitidulata. The sequence continues at coordinate 14,244,812 of OX374621.1, read as the reverse complement.
GTGATGTTGAGGTGGAGACAGTGAATTGATGACTCCGAAGACCGGCTCGCGTGCTCCTGAGTAGAAAGGGGGAAGGTGGGATAAGGTCAAATAACTCCTCAGAACACTCTCCGTGATATAGCCGATAGAAGGCGCTAAGCGACGCAATGTCTCGACGTAATTGCAGAGGCTCAAGGTTGTTGGTGACCTCTACATCGCCAATGATACGGACAGCACGACGCTGCAATCTGTCCAGGGCATCGAGAAGGTACTTGGCGGAGCCATCCCACAAGTGCGAGCAATATTCCACGCAAGACCGGACCTGAGTTTTATATGGTACACCAGCATTCACTGACATGAACCGCGAAGCGCATCCATCTGCGAGGACACGGATTCTTCGCTCATGCAGGAAGCCGGCAATCCAGTTACAGAGCTGAGCGGGCAGACCGTATGCCGGGAGCTTGGAGAGAAGAGCCCTGTGCCAGACCCGATCGAACGCTTTGGCAATGTCAAGGCTAACTGCCAGTGACTCACCACGTTTGTCAATAGCTTCACCCCAGACATGCATTAAGTACGCTAGAAGATCACCCGTTGAGCGGTTCGGCCGAAACCCGTACTGTCGATCATTAATTAATGAGTGATCTTCTAGGTATCGGATCAGCTGGTGGTTTTAGATCCGTTCCATGACCTTGCAAAGAACTGAGGTGACAGCTATCGGGCGGTAGTTAGCTGGGTCTGATCGGTCTCCCTTTTTGGGGACCGGTTGCACATTGGCCTCTCTCCAAGATTCCGGCACACACCCAGAAGAGAGAGAAAGACGGTATAGCCGCGTTAAGACAGGAGACAACTCCGCTGCGCAGTTTTTCAGTACTATCGCTGGAATGCCATCAGGTCCACTAGCTTTCCGGACGTCGATTGACTGAAGCTCCGCACGTACATCACATTGCCTAATACGAATATCGGGCATTGTGTGGCCACAGTGGGAGAGTGTTGGTGGCTGTAAGTTGCAGTCATCGATTCGGGAGTGAGCAGCAAAGAGTTTTACCAAGAGATCGGCTTTCTCTTGCGGCTTGTGAGCTAGCGAGCCGTCAGAACATCTCAACGGGGGCAGCGAGGGTTGACAGAAGTTGGATTGCACGGCTTTGGCCAGACGCCAGTAGCTACGGCTTCCCGTAGGATGCGTAAGAAGTTCTTGGCCAACTCGTGCAACGCGCTGTGCATCCGCTCTGATGAAGGCCCTTTTGCAGGACTTGGTGACGTTGTTATAGGCTGCTTTCAGTGAGTCAATGTTGGGATCCCCGCAAGCTCGGCCCCTGATCCAAGGGCGGTATGCCGACTGTCTGTTTTCAACAGCTAAGGCACAATCGCGGTTGAACCAGAGGTTACGCCTACCCCTACTGATGAGATCGGAGTGAGGGATATAGTACTCCATCCCTAACATGATCTCATCAGCAACACAACAGTTAAGAATATCATTGATATTATTGCCCCTTATCTCGCGCAAATTTTTAATAACTGTATAGATGAAAGTATTTTTCCTAATTTAATGAAATACAGTAAGATTATTCCGCTATTTAAATCAGGTGATAGAGAGGATCCTAGTAATTTTCGTCCAATTTCTATTTTACCAGCACTTAGTAAAATATTTGAAAAAATTATTTTGGAACAATTGATTAAGCATTTTAATTTAAATAATCTTTTCCATAGTGCGCAATATGGATTTACAAAGGGTCGTTCTACTACTGATGCTGGTGTAGCTCTGTTAAGGCACATATTTGATGCATGGGAGAGTTCACAAAATGCTGTTGGTATATTCTGTGACTTATCAAAGGCATTTGACTGCGTTGACCATCAGACGCTAATTTTAAAATTACAACACTATGGGGTTACAAATTCAGCTCTAAAGTTAATCACATCTTACTTAAGTTCTAGAACTCAAATAGTTGACATCAATGGAACAAAATCTTCAGGGTCTTATGTCAAAATGGGAGTTCCACAGGGTTCAATTCTAGGGCCTTTTTTATTTTTAATATACGTAAACGACTTGCCTTTCTTTGCTAAGGAATTTTGTGAGATTGTGTTGTTTGCAGATGATACTTCTTTAATTTTTAAATGTGATAGAAATAAAGTTAACTTTGACGACGTAAACAATGCGCTATCTCAAGTAATGAATTGGTTTTCTGTGAACAATTTACAACTGAATGCAAAGAAAACTAAATGTATTAAATTTATTTTACCTAATGTTAAGGAAGTGGATACAAACATTAAATTAAATGATCAGTCGCTAAATTTAATTCAATCCACCACGTTTTTAGGCATTACAATCGATGCGAAACTCCAGTGGAACCCTCACATCACAACACTTTGTAGTAGACTTAGCTCCGCGGCTTATGCTATTAGAAAAATAAGGCAATATACAGATATTGCCACGGCGCGCTTGGTTTACTTTAGTTACTTCCATAGTATTATGTCGTATGGTATTCTTCTGTGGGGTAAAGCAGCAGACATTGAAACAGTATTTATCTTGCAAAAACGTGCAATTAGAGCAATCTACTGCCTTGCTGCTCGAACATCTCTTAGAGACTTATTTAAAGAAATAGATATACTAACAGTGGCTTCTCAATATATTTATGCTTGCATAATTTTTGTACGTCAAAATTTAAATTCCTACTTAAGACACAGCGATGTACATGCATTAAATACAAGAAATAAAAATAAGTTGATCTTACCGTCTCTAAGACTGCATAAAGTTTTTAATACTTTTATGGGTCAAAGCATACTTTACTATAACAGGATTCCTAATAACATACTAGACTTGCCATTTGACAAATTTAAAATTCACATTAAGAAAATTCTAATGTCCAAAGGTTACTATACTATTAACGATTATATATATGACAAAAATGCTTGGTTGTAACTTATAATGTCATATAGTTATTTCCACCAATAGCATTTCATTGATTTTGTGGTTGCTGGAAGATGTCATGCTCTCTATAAGTTTCTGCGGTGGTGGCGTCGTGTGCCGGGTCGCTCCGTTCCCTATGATATGGTTGAGCGGAGCGATGGCTGGCACATGCGTCATACTTGTGAACAGGTGCCACTAGTGGAAATGGTCATCTCTAAGCTTCCTTGATTTTGTAATAATTTACCTACATATTCATCAATAGTATAATTTTTGAGGGATTTTTGAGGTATATGGCATTATAGGATATTATATATAAAACAATACAATTATTATTGTAATGACGTGCTCAGACAAGTGTTTAAAATTAATGAAAGATGTTTAGCTTTATTAGGTCTTTGTATATTAATTGTTGACCTTTGTGTATTGTAATACCTATATTGTGATGGTGCATTGTCAGACAGCCTTTAAATACAGTAAATATTCTTATCATTAGGTACTTATTGGTACTTTAATATACCTTTTTTATACTCTGTGCGACACTGCGCTACTAAATACTATTACTGTGTAATTAAACATTGTAACTTAATAATTGAAAAGAGTGACTACACGAGTTTGTTGCCGGAATCTTCTCGGTAGTTCAACTTTTGGAACCGGTGTAAATTCAGACAGACTGACAGACAGACTGACTGACAGACAGACTGACTGACGGACAGACAGACAGACTGACTGACGGACCGACGGACCGACGGACCGACAGACAGACCGATAGACAGACTGACATAACATTCTTAGCTTACGTAGATGCAGATAAGACAGAGAGACAAACATTATGAAATTGTTAGTTAGTTAATATTATTTTTATGTGATAGACTTAAGGGTTTTTTTGTTGACGATTCGAAAGTGCTTCTTGGGGGCCTAATTGAATAAAAATATTTTCATTTTCATTTTCATTTTTCAACAGCAGTAGCGCTAGCGTTCGGGTCCAGCTCACTGAAACAGCGCTGCCTCCAAGGGACAGATGCGAAGTAATCCCGCATACCGTCCCAATCTGCCGACGCATAGTGCCAGATGCGGCGTTTGGCAACCATAGGTACCGGTGGCGACGCCCGTGGCACCCCAGCGGATATCAGGCAGTGATCCGATGTTCCCAAAGGAGCACGAACCTCTAGCCGATATCCATCCGGGCGAGCCGTCAGCAGAAGGTCCAACAATGAGGGCGCGTGACCGACAATGTCTGGAATCCTAGTGGGCTGGTTTACCAGTTGGGTCAGGTCATGCGTGAGAGCGAAAGCGTGGGCAGTTCTACCAGCATGGTCAGTTTTAGAGGAACTTAACCACGACTCGTGGTGAGCATTGAAGTCCCCTAAAAACACCAATTCCGCGGTTGGAAACTGCTCCTGCGCAACATCTGCCACCCGACTAAGATGTTCGAAAAGTCGAGTTGTCTCCATGTCACCGCTGTGGGATCTATACAGGCACACGTAGATACGGCAATGTGTGCCCAGGTCCACATGCACCCCAAGAATAAAGTAGGAAGGGTCCTCCAAACAGCGCAGACGGCGACAGCAAACATCCGCCCGGACAAACAAGCATAACCCGGCCTTCGCTTTGAAGGACTCTTCAAGAACGTAGCCGGGGTAATCCAAGTAGCTAGTGTCTGCCGGGCGGAGTATTTGCGTCTCCGTCAAAAACAGCATTTCGGGTCGAGCCGTCTCGAGATGTTGGTGGACGGCATTGAGGTTAGCATGGAGCCCACGGATGTTAGTGAGCCCGACCTCAAACAGCGTGGTTGTGGTGGGGGTGTGCACCGCTGAACGACCGGAAATGTTTCTTAGCGCTGCCATAGTAAATGATGAAGGAGGAGAGGCGTGAATTGGGGGAACGTCGTCGCGATATAAACGGTCAAAGCGTGAGGCCTGTTTCCCCAGGTAATAGCCGACAGCAGAGAAGCGCTGACCCGCCGAACGGAAGGGCCGAACCCCCCCGGGAATGGCCGCCGGGACCCCACCACCCGGTCACCAACCGGCACGACGGACCACCCCAAGATTATGCGTGGCATGATAGGGCAGCCTCACGAACTGGTTAGGTTCGCTTGGGCCCCTGTACTGTACCACGGGCGGCCAGCGGAACAGCCGTTTCTTCGGGTCTCCCTGGTCGGCGGGTCAACGCAGTCCACCTGGCTCTGGTTAGACGGAAGCCGTCACTGACCGCATCCATCGCCGCAACGTCTCCCCAAGCTCTGGTTGTACGCTGACTGATCCCGGAACGCGACCACAAGTGGTCACTTGGCGGGTTTTACGCCATGCGTACGGTGGTCACTAACCAGGCGGGTGTTCAGACCCTACCACCAGTCGAGCAGTTGGTAGCTCGGTAATCCCTTAGTCGCCTCTTACGACACCCACGGGAAGAAATGGGGCGGTGAATTGTATTCTTAATCCGTCACCGCACGGACAAAAATGATATTTTTGTAATTGTTAAAGTGCGATTTTTTTTTAACAATTCGTCAGATAATCCTTTAAGGTTGTTGTTATGACTTATGAGACATGAGTAAAGAGACACCGCAGTTGGCATTCAATTTGGTGGTGGTTCCTATATACATTAAGTTTGTTTTTTTGTTTGTTTTTTATTTGGTTGAACGCGCTATTTTGAGGTACTACTGATTCAAATTGAAAAATTATTTTTGTGTTAGATAGTCCATTAACCGTGGAATACTATGGGCTATATAACATCACGCTACGACCTATAGCAGCTGAGCATCAATGAAAAATGTTGCAGACAGGAAAAAATACCTACTTTTCAGAGCTTTCGTTGCGTGCCCTGCGTAAACGGTTAATGTTTTAATATGATGAGTAAGCACACAGCAGCTTTTATGGTACAGACCCCTGCAAATCAAGTTAAGGAATTTGACACTTGTGGGTACCGTAATCCTTTGTAATTATAATCCAACAGGAGCGATACTTAGTCATCTTATTACAAACTAGTATCAAGTCGGTAAGTACTTCATATTCTCTTGTTAATGTGACATAAGTACCATTCTATTAACAAAACGGCTTCACGAAGATTAAACCGAGCTATATTCACTGATCTCACCCACATCCCACGGGTTTACCGCACTAAAGTCGTTCATTACGAGTTCAGACCGTGTAGAATGTAGAATACTTACCTGATGCATGTTCAGAGTTAATTGGGTATATTTTATTCGCAAACTGATTCACGTGTAAAGTTTTACGTACTGAAATAATAATTTACTGCCTTGTTTGTTCTTTGGTGATGAAAACAAACTGATTGAATAAAAATTTCTTATGAATTTCAATGAAAATTTAGTATAAGGCTGGAATGGTAACGGAAGCTTGCCCAGCAATTATTCGTTGGTTGTTTCCTATCAAGGCCACACTACTGGTAGCCTTGCTTTTTACCAGCCTGTATACATTATTTCTAACAAAGGCCTATAATTGAAGTGAGCTTTCTTTTAAAAGCGGCTTAACAATCTATGCAACCTAAAGAAGAAGAACAAAGGTTGTAGCAATAAATACGTCAAACTGCGGAGTCATTATTGTAATATGAAAATGTATGTCGAGTCGAGCTGTTCAGTACGGGCTGTCGTGTCATGTAGAAGGTATAAAGTCTGGTCATGTCCCGAGTTAGTGATTCACGTAGCCCCGAAGCTCTTTTCAAGTTCACGTACGATTCGGATATTTTAGACTAAATTATAAGACAGTCGGCTGGTTGAGATGTTAGTACCCCTGTCTATTAAGCCAGAGGTCCCGGGTTCTAATCCCGGTTAGAGCGGTTGTTTTTATGATCATTATGAACCTCATTTGTCCATGAATCATGGACTTACACTTTTCACAAGCTCGCGAGCGATTGTCAGAATATTATTATTAAGTATAATCTTTGAAGGAATCGCGGAAATCCTAAATCCAATCAATTTATAACTTATGACTATCATTTGTTTTTCAGTACTATTAATGGTACTTTCATTTTATTTATTATTATTATCATAAAATAATAGACAAACATTGGCCCTGATTTAAGGTAATGATAAAGTAATGTAATTGTGAACCAAATTAATCTCAACAGTAGCACGGCACATATTAATGGTACTTCTTTCCAAACTTCGTAAACGATACGTTAAGAGTACAACTTTTGTTACGTGAATAAACACGTACATGGACGTACCCACGGTGAAGTAAGACGCCTGCCCCAGCCTCGACTCTGAGTTGAAGCTAATTATTTTTTCATAAAATTAGATGACAAACAAGCTGAGGGCCCGGTGGTATTTACGTATAGTTACAAAATTAACCGTAGCGGAGTTGTCTCCCGTCGCGTAGCGTGATGTCGCATGAAGCTGTCCATAAAAGTTTTGAATCTCGGCCAACAGCTGAGGTTGGGATGTAACCAATCTGCCGTCCTCCGTCTTCAGCTCCGTCAGCAAATTCTGTCTAAGCGCTAGATCTCTGGTTAACACTATGGAGCCTTTGTTCCGCTCGATTGCCTCTTTGATACATTCCGTATTAAATCGGTGTATGTCGCGGATCAAAGGCTTGGAGATCTGCCGACGAGCGACTTCGGAAGACCGCAAAACCATTCCACGTCCATACTTATCGAGGTGTTAAACCATATGATCGAATAACCTTGTTGAGTTCAATGCTAAGAAAACACAGTTTTACACAGCCGAAATGTAGCCGTTCTTCCGTTTCCCTCTCTTCGGGGAACTACTCTTTCGGCACAGGGCTCCATAAACTTGTTCAGCATGGAGAAGATATGCTGCAATCTGAATCCCAGGAACCATATCGGAACAGCCTCACCGAAGCTATGTCTACAAAACTCAGGTGCGGTCTTGCGTGGGATATTCTTCGTACTAGTGGGATGGCTCTTAATGCTTTAAAAAAACCATACCTATTTGTATTTATTGCAATTTAAATGGTTTTCTTTGTGAAGCATAAATGTGGGAAGTGGGAAGAAAAAATATGACATAGAGTGAACTGAAGGAAATGGAGTTGGTTGTGCTTGTTAAAGAAACACAACTGTTATATCTAGCCATAAAACAGGCGCTTTCACCTCCTGTACACTTGACGCAGAGTTAGAACTTGGTTACGTTACTGGTCAACAATGACGTAGATAGCCAGCTGGTCGACCTCTGCATTAGTATCCCCTTAGTAGTTTGTGCCTCTGCATGATGAGTGTGTATAGGGAGAGAGAAGAAGTACAAAATAAATTTGAAAACGCAATCTCAACGAGATTTTGCCTAAACCCTCGCAGGTTATGATATGACTAACCGGCAAAAGAAATTAATTTTCAATTTCTTAAATTTTGAGCTTCCTTACTTTTGCCCCATCCTTAAGTAAATGCTGTGTACGCCCATAAACACGTTTGTAAGCCAAATTTAAAGAGAGTAGGCAGGGATGGGATAACTCGAGGAAACTCTGAAATTAGAAAAGCGGATAAACAAGTTGATTAGGTAATGGTGGCTGCAAATTTAAGCCGGTCGACCCCCGATCAGAGCTATTATTGAAATGGATCGCGTTATTCGCACTCATGTGCACAATGCACGCTGCCCAAAATTTTTAAAATATCGCCTGTTATAGTTGAGTAATTTTATAATTAGATGGCTACTCTTTAAAATATTCAGATACTTCTGATTTTTTTTTAGTTTTAATAATCCTTTACATGAATTTTTTTCCCAAACATCAAACTCACTACCAGAAACTAATACCACAAAGATCGATTGCAGAATAAATTTTTATTTTTACTCTTACGATTCTTATGGATTCTGATTATCCATAAAAATAGAAATTTATTTCATCTATATTAAACCGAAAAGACTCAACCAGCAAATCTGGACAGCCCGCTAACGACGTTAATGATTAGATAACCAAACAAAAATAAAACACGAAAGTAAAAATACCTTATACGTAAGAGTATAAGGGATTTTTACTTTCGTGTTATAGGTATAATACCTTTTTAGTTTCGTGTTTTATTCTTGACTGCCTAAGTTAAACTCCATAGACAAGGAAAGTCAAACATTAGCTACTTTTGTTAATGGAAAATGAAGATGGAAAAAAAAACAAAAAGTCAGGGGCAGACGATGTAATAATGTAAAGAATTAATTCAATTAGACATTGCGTTGTATGCAACAGGCGAGAGTGGTTCGCTGGAGCCCGGGGAGTTCGAATCACGGAATACCTTGTATTGTGTAAAAATATGTATACTTTATTAAATATTCTATCGTGGAGTACTGAGGTGTAAAACCAATACAGCATTTTTGAGCTGTTTTTGAATTCTTAGCATATTGCATCCTCTCTCTTGGGGGAAACATCAGATTTTTCAATTCAATTTAATTCTTTACTGCAAAAAAGAGCAAAAAGAAGCGTGTGGTATTCACGCCTAGTAAAACCTCTGCCATACACCCTCTTTTCTGCCAGCTGTTGGTGTAATGGGCACCACGTGTCATCTACTTCTCCACAAACTAGGCAATGACAAATGCCAGTACAAAACATTGGCAGTTGTCATTGCCTAGTTTGTGGAGTCCTGTCGTTTGGAATGCAAAATTACGCAATTTATCCAAATCTGTAGCAAAAGAAAAACTGTGCAGCAAGTGCGAAAAATAAATAAATAAAATAAAACATTGTTGTTGCGACGATTATATGGAGTGAAATTTAATTTACAGATGACGTTGATATTTTTATATTACAGAAATAATCAAATATTTATAGGTTTGCATTTTATCCTAGGATATGTTTTTTTTATAATATTAAACTTTTTCCAAATATCTTGCAAACAGGAAATTAGAAAAACCACCCTTAATATTTTTAATTACTATTTCCGCTGCGTAAGATTAATAAGCACTAGTCAGAGCCTTAAAGATAAAGATAATTTATTTGTGTAACATGAGTAGGTAACAAAGATCCTTAAATTTTTTACAACATGTTGTGCCAACTCATTATTGGCATACAAATATTTAGTTGAATAATTAAAAACTACATAATTATAAGAATATGATTACAATAAAAAATCTTCCTATTAATAATTACCTTCAATATTTATTGCGGAAATGCTATGCCAATATTGTCTATCGTAAGTCAATTACTGAAAATAAAATAAATTATTTATAATTTGTCTCTTAAGAAATCAGGCACACTGTAATAACATTTCTCAGTTAACAATTTCTTAACTCCATGTTTATACAAGTTAAAATTCAAATCCTTTAGAAGTTTATTGTATATTTTAGGCGCCATACGAATACACTTCTAAACATAAGGGCTGTTCTAGATCGTGACAACACCTGACTTTCTCAAAAAAGGAATCAGGGTTCGCTTTTATAAATAATACCATTTCCAAAATATACATTGACGAAAGCGTTAGATTTTTATGTGTCAAGACAAGAAATATGGCTTACAGATATTTGTTGTTTTCAACCCAAAGCAGGCGGTAATGCAACCGGTTTACATTTTTAATGGAAAAACGTAATTCCTTATCTGTATGGAATTCCTTATCTGTACCTAGAATTACCCCAGAACACAATGCCGCATCTAAGAACTCATGCCGCTAAACCTCGTAGTCTCGAGAAGAGTTTGTATGACGCATAAGCTGCACTAATTGACTTTTTTACTAAGATGTTTTATAAGAGACTTCGAATTCAATTTGCTGTCTATAACATGTCCAAGAAACTTAACATTATCTACTGTACAAATGTCTACATTTTCAGAATAAATTTTGATATTCGGTTCATTGTATTTACATTGATAAAAGGAGTTGTTTCATAGCCGGCCAGGTATATTTACCAACGCTTTCTCAAAAAATGAGGAAAATCTCCTTGATCCGTGAAATATACTAATAATTTGTTTTCATGCATAGTTTGTACAAAAGTTGAAAATTTTCGCCGATTTTACCATTTTTCAAATTAAAAGGTAGTGAGCTATGTAACTGCGGTATTCTAGAAGGAATGTAGTTCTTCATCGGTAAAGTATGTATGAATAAGCTAATATTTTACCAATAGTTTTCTTTTAAATCAATGTAACAACAAGATATGCAGAGGGTGATAGATCATACTCTGGAGAATTCGTATTATTGAGTTGTCTTTATAGCAATATACCTATATTCTTATAGGAAACTTACTAATAGCTATTAGTTTGTTGTGACTTGTGTCTACCAGAAAATAATAAGCATGTCAAGAATGTCTCTTAATATAATGGAAAGATATTATTATATTAAATGTGAAATAAGCAAGGACAATAATATTATATCTAAAGCATATTAGGTCGAACATTGACTTTACCAAAGTTTCATAACATCGCACGTTCGTTATACATTTATAACATGTGACAGATCGAGTGTTCATTAGCATTGCAAATTCACAACTTACACCGACTGAAAGATACAATCTACTCAGTGTTACTTGGACTACGAGATATTATGTGCTGTTAATTATAATAAGATGAATTAATTTTTATCTATCTTAAATACATTCTCTAGGTGGTAGGCCCTTATGTAGGGTCGTCTGGGTACCACATTTCTTATTTCAGCCGCGAAACAGTTTTTTTATACGAAGCTCGGCAATTGACCCAACACCACCTGACGTGAAGCGGTAAGAAGAGTCCATATTGCGAAGACAGCTAGTGCAGTTTAGACACTGCTCTAGCCGCCTCCACCTTGCCGGCCCAAAAAGTGCTTTTTCACGCCTGTCTTGAAGGAATTCCAAGTTCTGGAAGTACCTACGACAAAGAAACGAGGCACTAAATTTCTTTTTGCGTGATGTTAAGGTGGAGACAGTGAATTGATGACTCCGAAGACCGGCACGCGTGCTCCTGAGCAGGAAGGGGGAAGGTGGGATAAGTTCGCTATGTTTCAGATTGAAGGGAAAGGTAGCCAGTGTAATTACTGGGCATGGAAGGCGTTTCAACAGGATGACAACGCACCTGCAATACCAGGTAATTTTTTCCTTGTCTTGCAGGAGTTTATAGGCGACGCTAACCATTCATCTAGTTGTATAAAAAAATGTAATGATTATTTTTATCTTACATACCCATTGCCTTCATGATTCAGTTTAAAGAGTGTGTGCAAAAATAGCAAACTCAACAAGGATCTTAGTGCTCTATCTGCTTGCCTTTTCATGCCTTGTTTGAAAGAGCCCTTGTCATATATTATCTCTAATCTATGGCCCTTGTTATCAAAATCAAATAAACCAATAATGATCTAATGAACGGCCGATTTTTAAACTGGCAATCCAATAAACGTTATTGTAGATAGATTGCTTAATGAGTTGTATTAAAAAACCTTTCGTTCACTGAAAAAAATGACAACTAAACTTTTGATTAGCTGAAGCTCGTGAAAGTAACTACATAACTTATGGCCGTTTTCACTAACTATTTTCTAGGTTTAGTTGACTAGTCATAGTCATAGTCATAGTCAATTGTTTTCAATGTAGGCTTTCAACAAAGCACTTATTGACGTCAAAATATAAACATGAAATTTAATATTATTTAACTACTTAGTAGAATTTAGAAATATAAATTATTACTAGCTTGTAATGTATTTATTACATATCGAGTAGGTACATACCTACCTACCCTCGTCAGTATAACTAAAAACTAAAATAACTTTTATTGCCATGGATGTTTGTCTTCGGTGAAGTCTTTGACCCTATAGTATGCCTTAGCAATCAGTTGACTTTTAATTCTCTCCTTGAATTGTGTGTCCGTCAAAGTTAATAGGTCGTCAGGTATTTTATTATAAAACTTTATGCTATTCCCTACAAATAAATTACTAGATTTAGCAAGTCTGACCTTTGGAACTACTAATTTATTTTTGTACCTGGTATTCAAATTCCTAACGTCACTTTTCTTTTTTAAATTATGTATATTTTTGCGCGTATACATAATGTTCTCAAAAATGTACAGAGATGGAAGCGTCAGAATACTGATGTCTTTGAATTTATTTCTCAAGGAATCACAGGGCTTCATTTTGTAAATAAACCGTACCGCCCGTTTCTGTAGTACAAAAATTTTATCTATATTAGCTGCTGATCCCCACAACAAAATGCCGTACGACATGACGCTATGAAAATAGGCAAAGTAAACCAATCTTGCAGTAACCTCATCTGTTAAGTTCCTAATTGTCTTTACTGCATATGCAGCTGAACATAATCTATTTGCTATGATATCTAAATGTGTCCTCCATTGTAATTTTGATTCTAAATTGATACCCAAAAAGTTAGTATTGTCAACAAGTTCTAAATTATATTTGTCTAGTTTAATATTTAGGGGTAGAATTCTTGTATTTGGGAGCTGGAATCTAATGCATTTTGTTTTTTTTACATTAAATACTAAATTATTTAAAGAAAACCAGCGAGAAACTTCTTCAAGAGTGTTATTTATATGACTCTCACTACGATGCGTATCAGTTCTGTCCAACGAAAAAATCAAAGAAGTGTCGTCCGCATACAACACTATATCCGACATATCCTTGACCATGTATGGTCGGTCGTCGTCGAAGGAAGGTCGTTTATATAAACGAGAAATAAAAATGGTCCAAGTATCGAGCCCTGTGGTACACCTATTTCAATCAATGAACCATCAGACACTACTCCATTGATACCTATTTTCTGTATTCTATTTTTAAGGTAGGATTTTATCAATTCCAAAGCTGTACCACATACACCATAATAATTCAACTTTCTTATCAAAGTTTCATGGTTGACGCAATCAAATGCTTTTGAAAGGTCACAAAAAATGCCAACAGAGTCACACTTTTTTTCCCAAATGTCTAAAATATTATTTATTAACTTAGCTCCCGCATCAGTAGTCGATCGTCCCTTCATAAAGCCATATTGATATTTGTGGAATATTCCATTCAAACAGAAATAGGCATTTAATTGAGTGTAAATTATTCTCTCAAATATTTTACTCAGTGCAGGTAAAACTGACACAGGCCGGTAATTAGAAGGATTATGTGTATTTCCAGATTTGAATATTGGAGTTACCCGACTTTCCTTCATCAAATCAGGAAAAATACCAGTCTCTATACATCGGTTAAATATTACAGTAAGGAAAGGTGCTATAAGATCAATTATTGGTTCCAACACAGCCACAGATATCCCCCAAATATCCTCCGTCTTCTTTTTATTTAACATCTTATAAGCTTTGACAATATCTAAGTCATTAATATGTCGAAATTGAAAATATGTTGCTACGCTACTAAAATTATCTTGTAACATACTTTCAGCAAGTTCAGAAGAAGAATTTATATACTTTGTAGTATCGATGGGAATCGTTTTGAAAAAAGTATCAAAATAGTTAGCCACTTCTTTTCTTAACACCATTTGTCTCTTTCTATCTCCTTCAGATAGACTGAGTTAAAAACTTTTAAGAGACTTAACGCTAAGCAAATATTAGTGAAAACGAGCATTAGGGTTACGTGATCCTTTACGAGCGGGAGCGGATTTAGCAAAAATATTTTACACATCTATGTTAGAGATAAGTGTCTGATAAAATAAATATCTCAGTTATCTTCTACTCGGACTACTTATTCCCAACTTCCCTTGAACGGATGCCCCCGATTGCTAGAACCAGATCAACGTGATCTGTTTAATTAAATAAGAGATTGTGTCGAAACTTCACACAATATTTCTACCAGTAAATCCAATTATTTCGAATCTTCAGTCTGTAGCGTAATATTGTTTTGAACTCAAATTATTAAATAATGTAGGAAAAAATATATGCTTTTCTCAATAACAATATACCAGAAAAGTTTTCGTTAATTGTTTTTTATCAGCCATCTGTATAGAAGACAGCACGTCAAGTATAACAGTTGCACTACGAAATCAGCCTCTATTACGAACAGGGTAAGGGCGGTCTCAAAGTCAAACTGTTACTCTTGATGTGCTGTCGAGTGTAACTATTAAAATAATTATTCAAGGATTTTTTTATTCCGCAGGTACCAATTAGAAGGCTACACAGAAATATACAATTTATTATCATAATCCTTTATTTACATAGGATCTTGTATTTTTAAAAGCCAACAGTTACTTTTGTAGTATTGTGTTCTTGCGGTCAGTAAGATCGCAGAAACTCAACAAGGAACCGTTGTTTCTGGGTATGAGCACTTGTCTCCTTATCAATAACGTTTCCTTTTAATGTCACCCTTGGGGTTGCGGGAAGTAGATATTGTAGTATGTGCGTGGGTTGTGTGTGTGTGTGAGGTAGAACTGTAGTGTGTCCTACGACGCGATAGTACGCATTTCTTAAGGGTTGTCACGAGCAGGTGTGACATTGTTTTTATTAATTTAATCGGAAAATAACAGTTGTCTGAAAGGTGTCAAACTTTCAGAGGTAACTCATGACAAGGAACACAATTACTATTGACTTTGATACCAAA
The DNA here is from genome assembly GCA_947347705.1 of Nymphula nitidulata. Taxonomy (NCBI): domain Eukaryota; kingdom Metazoa; phylum Arthropoda; class Insecta; order Lepidoptera; family Crambidae; genus Nymphula; species Nymphula nitidulata. The sequence goes on along the minus strand of OX374621.1, from coordinate 14,229,553 downwards.
CAGCTTGTCACCATCGTTGGCCATTTTTATTATAAACATACATGGAACATTAAAGATTTGAAAAAAATCCTAGGATAGCCTTATCCTTTTGCCTTTGCATATTTTAAGGTATAGATCTTTAAGATAGGGGGCCAGGAGCTCACCAACTTTTTAGGGACATTGCAGATCGTCTTTGTGAAACTTTAGGTGACAATAAGGCTGGTATATATTTCGCACAAAGATTAAGCCTCGCAATTCAGCGAGGTAATGCGACCAGCCTTATTGGTACACTTCCTGTTTCACAAGATTTAGGTGCTGTTTATTATTTGTAAGTTTTTTTTTAATGTCACGCTTTTTAAATATTAGGCTAGTATTATTCTTTAAATTTTTAACTGTCACTGTTATCTTCCTGTGTTGTGTCTTAATAAACCACCTTTAAGACATATATTTTAGTTCATCATCACCCATAACTTATATTTTTATTACGATTAATAAGTACCATTATGTAAGTTATGCTGACCTTAAAATGGTAGCAAATCTAACGTTGAACCACTAAACGATTTACCAGTTCACAAGAGCTGCTTCAATTTATAGGTCACTAAGGCTTTTACTGTTCCCGGATATTTACGACCGTTGACAGAAATACGGCAACAACACAATACTATTTCTATCAGTTTGTTAAACTATACATACTTCTTACACTTATGTTGCTTTTTCTCTACTTACCACTTAGGATTCCACTCCGTGTATACATTTTAAGTAGCATGACCGAAACCGCATCGACAAAAACGTATTCTTTATAAAAGACAGCGCCCTTTCTGGCCGGTTGAATCTTTGCAATTTGCTTGCCGTGCCTGATATGTTCATAGATGGTGCTAGTATGACAGCTTTATCATTAAGATGGCAGTCAAGCATACGGCCCACTTGATGATAGCCGTTTCCTTAGCCAATGAACGCTTGCTTCACCTTAGGTATCAGTTGCGAGTTGCCTTGTCGACCCTGTATAAAGTTTACCACGCCCTCTTGATGGATACCAAGCTGATAAGTACAGCTTAGTCTAGAAAAAATTCGCATTGAGCTCATTCCACTACCTGAGAGTACACAGGAAAAAAATTCTTTGAAACCGTATAGCGAGTGGTACGCGTCTACACTCCGGTTCCAATGTGTGAGGATGAACTATGCCGGTGATGAGCGTAGTGATAATAGACGGAAGCAGTGGGCATCATATCAAATAATTCTTTAGAACACACCCCGTTATAGAAACAGTAGAACACATACAGAAGATAAGGACGCTAAATCTTTCCATAGGTTTAAGGGTTTGATAACGCTTGTGATCTAGGCATCGCCGATCATCGAGAATTCTCAAAGCGCTGCCTTGAAACGCGTCAAAGTCCAAGCCCGTATCCAGATGCCCATATGTGGCAGCAGTACTCTAGTATAAGGCCTTACTTGCGACTTATATAGTAACAGTCTTTGCTCTGAAGAGAAGTATCGTTGTACTCAAGCAACTTGGATTCCAACTTGACACTATCCTTTAAATGACTGCGGCACAAGAAAAAAAGCATATCTGATAAAATACACTGACATATTCGTCTATTTCTGTAGCGAAACCACAGTAGAGCACAAATCTCAAGTAAGTTTAGAATTAGTAGATATGTGACCCAGGTTTTTTTAGGTAAATGTACTTTTTTAAATATTTGTACATGGACTGTAATGGGCTGTCTTACGGGCCCGCCAGCGCAGCGCTAAGAACTACCGAACTATTAGTGAATACAGGTGTGGCGAACTTAGCTTTCTTTCACTGAGGCTATGAAGTTTTTTTAAAGTCATGAAAGACTACATAAATATACTTTCTCACCCTAAATAGAGCTTTCCCTCTCCTTTAGATTTAGCGCGCCTAATTTAGAATCAAGTTCATTACCTCTATTTAAAATAAATATGGAGAGAAAATATATAAAGAAAATTCTATTAAATAGGTATAAGACTGGTAAAATATAATTTTGTATTCCTAATTGAATCAAAAAAAGAGATAAGTAAATACGTAAGAGATAATCCAAATTATACGGGTTTAAGAATCCAATTAATTTCAGTAAAAAATTAAGGTGGATTACACTCTGTGAACCATTTTATTTACAGTTAGAGGATCAAGGAGACTTCAGTGTTAAAATAAATAGGCTTAATTATTTGTGTAACACCGTATAATTGACCCTTGTTAAAAGTCATTACCTTAAAATAACCAGGACCGTCTCAATTACCTGAAAATTAAAATAACATCAGTGACAAATTGTTTCGTAATTCTCACGGATACTATTAAATCACATGTAAATTAATTTCCCTGTTATTATAACTCAGGGGTGCGTCATCTGGTTTGCAAACTAACATGTACCCAGGCTTTTGAGGGTTAAATGGGCTTTAAGAGGAGGCAACTTTCGAATACGTTATCTTGGGCCCCAACACCCGCACTCCAACAACAGCTCAACGGCTTGCCACATCAAAACAAAATTACTTACAAATTGTTTGATTTATCTTACAAACTAGGCTTATTGTTTTATTATTATAAGTTCTTTTTCCGGTTATACATTACACAGCTAAATTATGTACGTACGGCTGGCCGCGTGGTCAGTAGGTACTACTTTTACTACTGATTACCTACTTGGTCAGGGGTCCCGGGTTCGAATCCCGGTAGGGGCAGATGATTGTATGATGATTGTGAACATTTGTTCACGAGTTATAGATGTTTGTATGTTTATTTATAAATTTCTAATATTCATAGAGGTACATAGTAGGTATTATCAATATTTCTCCGTTATCTAGTATCCATAACACAAGCTCGTAATGAAAGATTATCACTACACGAGTTTGTGTTATGGATTTGGGCTAAATAATAGGCGTGAGCGTGTGAGTGTATGGCTATCATTAATAAATGTCTTCTTAATAATTCAATTTATTTTGACGGACTCATGTTTCTTATAAATTTTGTAATACTTTGTTTACTTTTTTTTACTTTCTCCCACTTACGCTCAGATTGTGGAATGAGCTCCCTGCAGAAACCTCTGCACTCTAGGTAGAGCACAATAACAAAAAAAAATCACAAATTTTTTCCAAGTTTTTCTTCTTAATCAAAGGGTTTTGTTTATTATTTTCAATAACTTCTTAACACATTTACTGCCATGTAAGGCACCGGGGACCGGAGGCGGTCTTTTATCAAGGCGCCGCGTAGGACATCGGTGACCTCACGGTAAACCTGTTTTCGGAGTTTATTTATGCGCCGTAGGACGCGTTTTCTATAGATTTCTTAGTAATAAGTGACCGGAATAGCTCCCTGGAGTAATACTTTCATATGGTTCTGTGTAACGTAAGAATATTTTGAATTATTGAAAGTAACCCTTAAATGTCGTGAAAAAGCCCAGAACATAAGCTTCAATTTATTTGAATCCAAGTTTATTACTAAATGATTATAAATGCATTATAATAGGAAGACTAATAAAACGAGTAAATAATAAAAAAAATGAGAATTTAATGAAACTCTTTGTCTTTTAGTACAAAATTGCCTATTTATTTAAAAACAATTACAAAAGCACAACACTAGGTCCATAAACATCGCAAATTTTTTTCGCGGCTTGCGTTGTATTTTTGCCTTCTTTGTAGTAAAATTTTAAAATGCATCGAATTTCTTCATTAGATTCACTCATCTTGACAGTACGAAAAGTAAATGAAAAACACACATTTTCCTAATTTGAATTTGGAATTATCTTTTTTAAAATCTAAACTTTTAATGATACCACACACCATACCTTGCATACCTTGCTATGCAGGCTACTCGATCAAGAGGTCCCGCGTTCGAATCCCGGTAGGAGCAAATGTTTGTATGATGAGTACGAGCATTTGTTTACGAGTAATGGATGTTTATATGTTTATTTAGTATATTTCTAATATTTATATACATATTATTATCAATATTTTATCCGTTATCTAGTATCCATAACACAAGCTCTTAATGATGCTTACTTTGGGCTAGATAATAGGTGTGAGTGTATGAATATTATTATTATTATTATTATTATACCAAAACCAGCCAGATACAAATAGTACAGCCAAAGAGATTTTATTACAAGTTCATACATAGTATAATGCGAAAAGACTTTTTCCCCAACCTAATATTTACTTCAGTGCGCCACGTAGGGCACCGGTGACCTCATGAAGTTTTTTTGAAATTTCTACGGAACCATGCCTCCGATTGACTCTAAAATTTAACAGCATTTATATTTAGACCCATAACACCAATTGGCACTGAATTTTTTTTTGTGATTTTCGTCATTGTTACTCTGGCAGTTAATGTGTTAACAAATACCGTTTTAAATGCTAGTATATTTCAATATCTTTAAATAAGGTCACTTTTGTGTACGTAGACAACATAAAATCATAAAACAACGAGTATCAATAAGCTCGTAAAAGTACGAGAAATGAAATTTTAAAATGGCTCCAATTCATAGGGGTAAAGGTTGCGGCCCCCCTTTGTATAGTTTTTTGTCGAATAAATTTAACATACAACATGTTGGTAAAGTATCGGTAGTCCTATCCCTAACACACTGTATAAGTACCCTTTACGCAGCTAAATAACAATACTTATTAGTTATGTGTTTTGTGGTGAGTAAGGTCACCACAGCTCATTGAGAAAGCTTTATGTTTCGACCAATGGGCTCGTCACCTGTGCTTTTAACATAACGCATTCTCTTCTTTTTATCTTGTAAAATGAAGAAAATGCGTTAAGTTAATTCAAAATTGAAAAAAAAAAGTTTCTTTATACAAAAAGTTCGGTCAAGTAAGCAAAATGTATAGGAAATATCGAAATTACTTTTACGATTTATAAATTTTAATAACACCTAATTGTACTTATATGACTTCGTTATCATAGGTAGGTGCCCGTTTCTTATACTGAGAAACACCTTGTATCAACCGCTTAAGTACTATGTATATACGCTAAATATGTTTTGTATAGTAATACCTGTACCTATATTACACTAAATATAACCATTCCCAAATACAATCGCATCATTTATGGCCGAATAACCATGGTTTGAACATTCACAATCTCTTACTTTAATGTCGTTGTGCCAAATCGGCTCTCTTTTGTATATTTATTATTTTGTATATTGTATATATATTGATTGTAAATATGACGTTTATCAAAAAAAGTGAGTTGTCACTGAATCTTCCATTCGGGAAACTTGTTTTATTCCTGATTCCTATATTTTCCTTCTTAGTGAGCTATGGATTACAGTCGTTTTTAATATATTATGATGACTGATTATGATCAATATTATAAAACAACATTAGGGACATTTTTTTATTTAAGTATCCGAATTAACAAAACAAAACAATGTAGCTTTCTTATTGAAACAACATAGATAATAATATAATAGACTTTTCCTCTATCACCCATTCCCAAATGCTAGGAAATAAATTGAGATTCATTTCGTGGCGGCAAGTGCAGGGCACCCTGGTGCGTGCGTAGACTTTGAACGCAAACCGTTTCCGTTTTTGTATGAAAATAAAGGAATGTTACATGACGCTGAAAGATTGTAGGCATTTGTCTTTGTATTTGGCTACTTTTACTTTTACGGATAAGTTCAACATAAAATAAAACTGCTGTTCCTAAAATCTGTCATCATGATCATCATCAGCCATTGGGAGTATATGAGAGGTTATTCATTGTACCCCTACGATTATTATATAAATAAAATAAGAGTATGCTAAACATCTCCCACATAGATATGGTAGCCTGGTACTTCAGGGGATGATCCAGCTACATACATATGAATTTGAAAAATGATTTATCCAAGTTGTTACTTAACGGGAATACAGCGTTCTGATTAGTTACACTGTCACTCAACGGGAAAAAAATAGTGGCACTGAGTTACAGTGTTACTCATCGGGAATATTTTTCCCAATGTGTAACAGTGTGACAAAAAATGGTGTGACTCAACGGGAACAAAGGGCTTGAACTGGCGAAGGATAATAAACTGTACCCCTAGCACGAACATTTTTAAATTTCGAATCGTAATCGTATCGTTCACGCACGCTTAAAATTTCAAACAAAAGCCAAACAAAAGCTAACGTAACTACTCGATACGATGGCGATTCGAAATTTAAAAGTGTTCGTGCTAGAGGTAGAAAAGTAGTGTTAAGGAAACATTACTCGAGCCTTGCGTGTTTCATAATAAGGAGATAATATAGCCCGTACAGCTAGGGCCACGTGTATAAACACCCCCTCGCGATATATAAGCTACCACGCTCAATTATTATTATAAAGTAGATAGTGGTTACGAAGCATCTTACATACTTGCTATAGTTTCTATAGCACCTATATGAATTCATCTCTAATTTGACTAGCCTTTTTCTATGCTTAAAAGAAAGAGGTGCTCTATTATATTTCTTAAATTTAATCATAGGACAAAAGAAATGTCTCTTGGTATTTTTATTTTGGTGGCTTTTTGATTGTTCCGTTCCGCAACAATAAAAAATATATTCTGTGACGCCGGAGGGCTGGTTTTGCAAGTCAAGCTTTGAATAATTCTAGAATTTGATTCTAACTAAGCCTCGTATAGGATGAAAGAACTTAATGCATATTTATCATGTTTGCGAAATATTGTCTAATTTAAAACCAGGCCACACCAAAAACAATTTTAATATGTAACTATAAGAAATACCTAATTATAACAATAAATACTTGGAATATAATTAAATAGAATAAATGTAGAAATTAAAATAATAAATAAGTATGAATACATACTTACTTCAGAACGAAACTCTGAGAACGCAAACTGCGGTCGAAAATATAAATTTTAAAGTAGCTAACATCACTTTTCACATAAATTCAAAGAAACAAGATGCACCAACTTGTCTCTTTTGTAGCATAACATTCCAACTTTCAACTCGAAAATGTTTGAAGCGAACAAACAGATTCGAATATTTTTTTATTTAAATGCTCGCTCGCTTCTTATTTTAACGAGCACTTTTCTTCGTTTATTTAAACGCACTTAAGTATTTATAATTAAAAGTTTCTGTGAAACAATAAGTATTCAAAACATTCAAACTTTTCGTCCCTTACCAACCCGTCAGCGCTCACATACAATAGACAATAATAGGGGTTAAAGTATGAAGTTGCCGTTTTATTGTACCTAATAGGTACTTCGAATTGACATAAAACCTTCATGGTTTGAGATTTTTGAGTGAATTTTTTTTCAAATGGTACCTATGAGGTTCTTCTTTTAAAAAATGCGCAACATTCGATTATCAACTTTCAGTTGTTTTTTTTATTCAGCTTAGACAAGAAAGATTGGTACTTCAAAAATTCGAGTGATTTTTGAATACGAGTTCCGACGCGGAACTAACGAGGCAGAAACAGCTCGCAATATCAATGTTGCGTTTGGAGAGGAGACTGCTAATGAAAGCACCGTGCGATTTTGGTTTAAACGCTTTCGTGATGGAAATTTTGATTTGAAGTACGAACCACGTGGAAGACCGCCCACAGAGGTGAATAACAATGAATTGAAAGAGACGTTGGAAGCCGATCTGAGCCAAACTACCCAGGAATTAGCGGCATGGTTTAACGTTACCTTACCAACAATATTGACTCATTTGCGTCAAATCAATAAAATAAAATGAAATATGGGTGCCTCACGATTTGACTGATCTGCAGAAAGTAACGCGTGTTGAAACTTGTGTTGCCTTGTTGAATCGATACAAAAATGAAGGAATATTGGATCGATTTGTGACATGTGATGAAAAGTGGATTCTTTACGATAACCGTAAGCGAAAAATGCAATGGCTGACCCCAGTTCAAACGCCGCAACAGTGTCCTTAAAGCAAAGCTTACCAATAAAAAGTTAGTGGTAACTGTTTGGTGGTCTCAACATGGTGTTATACACTATAGCTTTCTCCGATCTGGTCAAGCAATAACGGCAGATGTCTACTGTGCCGAACTCCGAACAATGATAGCAAAACTTGCAGTGAAACAGCCCCGACTCATGAATCGATCTTCACCGTTATTGCTCCATGATAACGCGAGACCTCATACAGCACGAGAAACCGTTTTAACTCTACAGGAACTGCAATTAGAAACCATTCGCCACCCTCCGTTTTCGCCAGACCTTGTTCCAACGAACTACCATTTTTTCGTGATTTGGACAATTTTCTACGTAATAAAAATTTTTCTTCACAGGAGGCAGTACAAAATGCTTTCACTGAGTTTGTAGAATCTAAGATCACAAGAGTTCTATCGCAAAGGCATAAATGACCTTCCTATTAGATGGCAGAAATGTATACATAATAATGGTACATATTTTGATTAAATAAATATGTTAAATAAAAAAAAACGAATTTAAATTTTTCAGTATAAATTGGTAATTTCATACTTAAACCTCATATTGTGTCTATAGTATGTGATTCATTCACACATCTCAGAATATAACTGGTGGTTCCGGCAAAAAATGAATTTTTTGGTTTATTTAATGTTTACATAAATTCACTTAGCCCGCATTTTACCATTATAACAATTTTCTAAACAATGGCTTATAAAATACCTAATCCGTAACTAAGAGTAAAAAAAACAAAATTGTTTTGCATACGGTATACTAACTTTTATTATTTTGTACGTAACCTTTGTTCCATATTCATTAAAAATTATAGTAATGTATGTGTGAGGCCGCGGTGGCGTAGTAGTTAGAGCGCTCTGGTTTCGGCCGCCGTTTCCTGGTGGTCATACTAATTTGTCATATCAATAAGACCACGAGGATATACATGTACTCCTGGTCATACTGTAACACGTATTTTTAGAAAAAAGGTTTTTCCTTCCTTCTGTTTGTATAAAATCATTTTTGTGAGTTGGCTTCATAATATAACAGAAGAGTCAGAGGAGTAATAATTTTAAATATGTATAATTTATGACAGCTATTTAAGGAAGTATTGGTCACTCAATCGAAATATCGTATGTATGTAGCTGGATTATCCCCTGAAATACCTGGCTACCATATCTATGTAAGAGATGTTTAGCATACTGTTAATTTAAGTTATATAATAATCGCATGGGTACAATCAATAACCTCTGATATACTTATGGTAGCCTGGTACTTGACATTGGAAATATACATTTATTAGTTATCAAAACGGATCAAATGAATCCACGGACTGAATTACTTTTTGTCGCATTGTCGGCTTAGTTTAATTAGAAACAAACATAAATAAAAAAAAGAATAACTTCAGATAATAATAATGACTTCAGTTTTCGATTTTACACTTTCTAGGCAACTTGCTATTCTAAGAACGCACTTATAATAAAGTGAGCATACTGCGACTAAATACGTTATCAAAAAAAAATGTTTCTCAAGTTGCGATTATAGGAATAGTGCGATCTTATGTATGAAGGTTCCATAAAGTAGGCATGGTGCTACCGATTGCTTGAAATAATCGAAAAGTTAACTAAGTGCGAAAGTAGGCATCGTGCTATAAAATCGTTTTTTCTTAGAAAAATTACAATAGTATTTTTTAGGTTTCACGTAAATAAGTAAAACGATTATAAATTATAACCCTTATTATATTCATTTATATTCCAGAGGTTTCAAGTTCCTTGCAGAACTCTTGGTCGCTGCGTGAACTAATTACGCAATTTCTCATTCATCAACAGCCAATATTGATAATCTAATACAGTTATTTATAAGTCCTGTCTAGTTATTTCTAGCTCGTCATTTTTATTTGCATTTCGGCTGGCATTTCTTTTTCTTACAGGCGGTTCAGAAAAGTGAGTATGACCACGAGGACATGTATATCCTCGTGGTCATACTGATAGGACAAATTAGTATGACCACCAGGAAACGGCGGTTTCGGCTACGAAAACAAAGCAACTTTAGCCATGGTCGATTCCGGGATGGGACACTTAAAATTTGTAATCTTAAGCTGCTCCGTGCTTCGGAAGGCACCACTCCGCATTGGGCCAGCGAGTGTGGTGGTTTTATAGCCCAAACTCGTCGTGTGTTTCTCCCATGTAGGAAGACCTGTGCCCAACAGTGAAACGTATATGGGCTGGTGATGATGATAATGATGATGATTTATATGTAGATAATAATGTAAACAGTCGTATTACGGCGATCAACGCCTATTACGGAGGTGATGTTTTCGTGATTTATTCTGGTTTGGATAACGAAATAAGAATAAAACAGGCAAATAAAAATACATAAAGGGGTTGATTTTGACTATTTTTGACTTCCGCCGTAATATGACCCTTTACCAAATATGTACTTAACATATTTGGTACCTACCTATACCCAACTGGCTCATAGTGTACACCCCAAGATGTTTAACTACAATTCACAGGCGTGTGCTGTAGTTTGCAAATTAACATTAAATTATTTGTTTGTATTTAATATAAACTATTTTTTTACCTAACAGTTCATACCACTCATTTTATTAGCCTTTTGTGCCTTTACGGCGGGCGGACCAGTGTTTCCTCAACAATAGAGTATGGTATTGTGTTCCATCTTAGTAGGTTTAGGGATGAGATATGGTCTGACAGAACCTAGAACAATAGGATGTTATCAAGAATAGCATTCTGGTATATTTACATTTATTATTTAAGCACAAACATTTGGTAATAAATTAAGTTATAGAGCACGAATATTCGTGACTGAAAGGTTGTAGGTGATAGTAGAACACTAAACTTTAATTAAGTATTTCTAAAATAACGTACTAAACTTTTAGTATTTATAAAATAGGAGGTTATTAAAACTAGATTTGAAGCTTTTTATTAAGGTGCAGTCGACCACAGAAGTAACTTAATTAACACTTTAATACCATGTCAAACCGATTATTGCGCACGTACTTAAAAGATGCTACCATACTTTATTGATGCCATAAGTTATAGTGACGTGATACTAAAGTGTTCAGCCACTTTTGTGGTCACCGTACCAGAAATCTTCTTCAGTAATACCTATTTAAAGTGAAAATATTTACGTAATCTGAAAAGTAGCCATATCAGACACAATACATTTTAAGGATTAAAATTAATTTTACATATTTTATTGCTTAATTTTTTAAGCCGCGAAGACTCCTGGAAGATTATGACAATAAAAAACTAATAGGTATGTTAAATTAAATAGGTACCTACATAATAGATAAAATATTTTACATAAACTAATATTACAGATAAATTACCCTTATAGATAACAATAATAAGTATAACACAATAATTAATGCACATAACAATAATCAAGCTGTTGATGTAATGTCATAAAATGATAAAGATTGTGTATATTTCAAAGTAAATAAACCATACATTAATATTTAATGAAGTAGGTAAGCATGAGAAGATATTTGGCCAGGTAACGACTTGAGCAAGTTTTATCTGTTCAGTTTACTTGCCTCGTTTGAGTGCTTATTGGATTACCGAGATTTACAACCGTCCGTATCGTCTTAAAAGGTGAGAAAGTTGATATTTCTTTAGCCCAAGCGCCTCGTTAAGGGCGAACATAAGTATAGAACAGTATTTTGTTTATGATAGCTTTTATTTTTCATCATTTACTCAGCTAAAAATATAAAATAAAAAAGTCTTTGTGTACAGTAGAATATACCTAATAATAAAAATTTCTTTATTATTCCTTCAAAACATTACAAGATTAATAAAAAAAACCTTATGATAAGAAGTGAAGCCAAAATTGTTAAGGACTAGTGCCTGAAATGGGTTTGTTTAAACCTGTACCACAGGTCACCTGGCCCCTCCCGCAGAAAGGATAAAAACTATTGAAGTTAATACAAGTACAAAGTAATAAATTGAAACAATGACAAGTAATTAACTAGAATCAACTACGTAACTTGCCGCGTTATAGAGAAAAAAATAAAATAACATTAATAATTTGTTTGGGTATATTGTATAAGTATAGCGAGTATGAGGTGTTGATGGATGTGAGTGAGTGTGAATGAGTGTGTATGCTTGAGTATCATGTGGGAAGTATGTGTGTGAGAGTGTATATGAGTGAAATATATTATGTGAAGAAAAATATATTAGATGATTTGAGGTTTCATTGCTGAAATAAGAAAGGCGGTGGTACTCAGGTACCCAGACAACCCCACATACGGGACTACCCTAGTAACTTGTGCAATTTATTATAAAGTCAACTATAAATACTGATTTTCTTAAACGAAAACGTGTATATAATATTTGTGATATCTCCAAATTACTTCTGTTCTTGTTCGTGTTTGATTTATAAATAAAGTGGTCGCTGTCACTCAAACTATTTGGCCATCGACGATAAAATCTTAAACGAAATAGTTTTCGTTACTGTAACTGTAGATTAATTTTTGTCAGCAATAATTTGTGTGTTCAAATAGTAAACTTAGCAATTCTGTGACATAAAAAAATCATAACGATAGTAGCGTGTAGCGTGTTTATTATAAATTAAGAGGTATAGATGATGGCCCACCTGGCGGTAAGCGGTTACCGCGGCCTATAGACACCTGCAATAACAACGAAAAATCACTTGATATGCGTTGTCATCCTGAGCCTAAAATATATTAAAATGCCGTCCATGTCCAGTAATTACACTGGCTACCTTTCCCTTCAATCCGAAACACAGCGAACTGTTTCACGACTGAAATTAGAAAGGCGGTGGTACCTACCCAGGCGGCCTTACATATGGGTCTACTACCTAGTCTCTATTGAGAATATTATCCTATAATCGCAGTGTTATCTCGCGTTTTCGTTACTTGTTACGTGCTTGCGCAATAGCGTGCTGTTGTGAAGTGTTCCAAATTGAAGTTGTGTTGGGAAATTTATACTGTTAACGTAATTACGGAACTGTCATTTTATTAAAGCTTGTTGGTAAGGCTATTTGAGTTTTATTACCTGTAAATAGTTGAGGATAATGTTGTATAAATCATTTTAAACGCATTACGCCCTGGGCACGGGCGATTACCATTTTTATTGAGCTACTTCTTTTTTTTAAATGAAAGGTACTACTCACACATTGCCTGTCCTGAAAATATTAAGAATCGTTATGTTGAGTTCATATGAGATAATTCGTCCTGTTATAAACATAAAGCTTTTTCGATAAACCCCGGCGGCCATACGCATCGCAGGAAAACAAGACTACGAGTAACTGTTATTTGTAGGTATATGTTTGTGTATTTCCGGCACGATTACATTCGAATGGAACAATAACGCAATGAGCATAGTGGTATTTCATATCTTAATAGATGGTAGGTATACAAAAAAATGTAGTGCTATTTATTTTGTAACATGTTTAAAGTGTGCTGTCCACAGATAATGCAGTGTTAATTATTTTGTAACGTGTTGCTCGGGGTACAATAAATTAACGGAACTACTCTACCTCTACTATTCGACCAGTATTGAGTAGTCTACCAGTTTCAGTTCGTACTCTACCCTACCAATAATAAAAATAATAGTTTATTTCCATAATAATAATCGTTTATTTCCAATGATGTCACAACAATGGTTTCACCACTTTCACCCAAGGTTGCCTGGAAAAGAGATGGCTTATTAGCAATAAGGTCGCCTTTTGTACTATTTGTTTTCTTCTCTCCTTTTTTATGTTTTTTTTTGTCCTTGTGTGCATTAAAGTATATTCGTATTGTATTGTGTTGTATTGATGTCTACACTGGTATCTATACAGTTAGAAGTATGCCAGTACTCTACTACGTCAACTCAAATACTTCTATATATTGTTTTTATTTTATGATTTACTATATGTTATACGGTTATTAAAAAATATATCATGTTCAATACGATCTGCGCATAGTGGTGCCCTCCAAATAGGTATCCACGGAAGATCAGCGTCCGTCGTAGTGTCCAAGGATGCTTCGGCTTATGCTTAGTAGATTCCTTTTCAGTGACATTCATTTTACATATATTTTTTTTTTTTTTTTTGTTTAAATGTGTTGCGATTGGCTTCTGTAGTCATAATTATGTGATACTGACTAAATTATTTCAGTTCATTTCATTTTATTCTATGTCAGTATTGCTACTCTACCGCTTACCCTTACCCTACCTCTACCCTTGGATAGCACCCTTTTGTAAGGTAGAGTGAACGGCATTTTAGCACGGTAGAGTACTAACTTCACCAATGAAGACAGCATTGATAGAGTAGAGCACTAACTAAAATTGGCAGACTCGAAACTGGCAGAGTAAAGCCAGTGCACTCTACCGTTACCGTTACTCTCCACGAGGACAGGATCCCTAATAGATAGATTCTCTACTGACCTTTATATAATAGGATTACCTAGTAGTTAGCTAAAGCTCAGTAATATACCATTTTATACTTCACGTGAGACTGTTCTAGCAGGAGTTAGGTACTTCACAGCTCTTATCATAAGATAAGAGTTAATTGAAATAAGTAATGATACATACACACACACTACAAGAATTGTTTTGTTATTTTTGTATGGAAGCTTTTGTACTTTCTCACAAAACTTTTCTAGAAGAAATTTTTAGAAAAGTTTAATTTCAAGAGACAATGATTTGATGTTTACTACTTACTGGGACATAATATATACCGATGCATATTTTGTAATATACATATACCTAACTGTTATTTTAAAAAAGTTTAAAAAAGGAATTCAACAAAGCGGCAATAGATACTACTACATCTGGCAATCTTAAGTTTTTCAATTGCGCTACCGTTTCTACAAGTCATAATATTTTTAGTACGTTTCTCAATTTTTCATTCACAGTTTTGGACAGTTTTATGATTGCAATAAAATATTTACAAGTCATTTCACGTATCAGGGTTTGAAACCGCAAACAAGTTGTGTACGCTAGGTAATAAGGCCTGAGTTAATGCCTTGTACCGTGATAAGGCTGCGCGGCGCGACCCGAGCCAACTTGTCATGCAATTCTACCCGTTTCCTCACTATCTGGCTGCCAGTTTCAACGATATTGCGAGCGACTGAAATGGATCTGTTTAAACAACTTGAGCGGAGATCGGCTGGCCTCGTTCCTATTTCGCTTAACAATTGTTCATATCTAATTGTTGTTAAAGCATGTAGTAGAAGATAAATTTATTTTACCTAAAACTACACTGAAACACTTTTTCTTTCTCCGTCAACTCAAAATTAATCAATTTATTTACCTACACACAAAACAAAGCTACAACGAAAAAATTTTTTTTTATCTTTTATTTATTTTAGGGACTTTTACTATAATTATAGTATGTCAGTCCCATCGTAACAATCTAGAAACAATTTTAAATAAATTGATGTTACAATCATTGACGAGTCACCAATACCATATTGCAAAGGACTAACAATGAAAATATAAACAAAGACAACAGAGTACATAGGAACTGCTTAGGTATTCCTAAAAGAAATATATATCAGGTTAAAGAATTTCCTTCCATGTTATCAATACCAAAGTAACTCTGTCTGTTTGTCAGTGTATATATGTCGCCGCCATTTGTTTAATTCGCCGCTTGATTGGATGCCTAGCCCGTTAATTAAACGCCGGCATCCAATCAAATACCTATGCAGATAGTTAATTGAATGGTACACGACATTGCTAGTAGCATTTGGCTACCATATTTTTTATGATGGAGATGCTTTCCCAATCGGGCTATACTATAAAAGAGATGCCCCAAAAATGTATGGAGACCCGGCTAGGTCCATCTATGTACACGACATTAAAAAATTGGTAAAAACAGGCAAACATATTCAGAACAGATTTTAAAAGTTCGATACCAAAAATATTTATAGAAAAATACAACATAGCCAAATAATCATCAGCTTATGTGACCTTTAGTTGACTTCTATGTGGACCGCCATATTGCCATATTTAATAAAAGTAAAATTGACGAACCATTTTGAACTTTGAAAGAGTTAACTATACATAAAAACGATGTTCAAATATTTCAGCACATTTTCACTGTTTTTGAGATAGTGTACATGTGTACTCCTGGCCGGATATGAAACATCTCCTTTGAGTAGAAAATAAAACTATGGCCATAGGAGTATTTTCCATTTAAATTTTGAAACATATCTTAAAAGCGAATCTCAAAACCTCTCTTAAAAGTGAATCTCATCTCACCTTACGGAGATATATTATTTTAGAAGCGAACTTCTAATAAACAAAATACGAAAAGAAATATGAAAAAGAGAATATGATCTCACTGTTAAACAGGTACTTAACTAAAGTGAAACCATAAACAACATTTCTCGTAACTTTCCTCCATCGGCTTATGTAATGAGAGGACGACGTTTCCGAGTACCGAGTTTCCGAAAAAATAATATCGGCAGGGAACGCTCAGGGTAAGATAAATGAAAATTATTTATTGTGGCAAGAACGCCCGTGTTTTAATTTATTAAACATGAAAATAATTTAACTTTTGCACAGATAACTCAGCTGTTTGATTATTTCCAAAACGCTGCAGGAAAAATCCGGATAAGTAATCTTTTACGAGTAACCAATACTAGTAACATTCATCATCATCATCACCAGCCTATATACGTCCCACTGCTGGGCACAGGCCTTGCTACATGGGAGAAACACATGAGGAGTTTGGGCCATAACACTACCACGCTGGTCCAATGCGAGTTGGTGGGTTAAAGCGGTTGCAGTAACAACCGGAACCAACGGTTTAACGTGCCTTCCGAAACACAGAGGAGCTCGAGATAACAAATTTTGATTGACCCATCCTGGGATCGACCATGACAAAAGTTGCTTTGTTTTCGTAATCGCAACGAAAGCGCTCAAACCACTACGCTACCGAACTCCTCAAGTAACTCAAGTAACTAGTAACATTATTTGTTACTTTTTTATGATAGTTATCAGACACTTAATTTCTCAACAGTAAGTTAGCCATAGCTCTTTCGTTCGTCTACCTTTGAAATTTTTCTAAATGTGAATTTTTCTGGTTTACAATATAATTTATAGTGTAAATTATATACCTTAAAAATTAAATAGTTATTAAAATATGTTTTATTTCGTATTTCTCGACTGCTGTTAATTATTAAAAAGCTTCTCTTTAACCTCTGAAACAAAAATTTCGTTTTCTTTTGTTCTCTTAAATATAAGAAAACTCCATTATTTTGGGAATACGTCTCAATAGCTAAGCCTTATTAGAAATAATTTAGAAACCTTTTAGGAGAATCGTAAAATGGACAACTAACAGAATTATTAACAGTACAGTACCTAAGTATAAGTTACATATTTTTGTGAGTAAAGTTTAATATTTAATGTAAATACTTAAAACCGTTATGCTAATATTTTCAACTCATCTCATTGTTATTTTAGGATAGACGAATTTATTCAAAGTGGGACCTATAATCAAGTAGGTACCTATAGAGTAGATAATAAATTAAGTTACCTTCAACTTTGGCTACAGAATTATTTGGTAATTTCACTGACGTTTAAGATTAATTCTGACATTATTATAAATAAAGCAAACTCTTGGTCTAAATTTAATAGGTAGTTCGACAAAATAAAATTCATGCAATTCAACGATGCAGGGATATGTGGGGCTCTTCGACCAAAGATGATAAAGGCCGAAACTACCCACTAAAACGACCCCCGTGCTCCTATCTCCCGCTTGACAGAGAATAAGGTGACAGTTTCCCTTGATCCTTTAATTCTCTGACCCGCGAGTGTCCGTTGTGAGGACCCGACCCAATGACCGACGAGAAACTACACCGTGACGCCATAACGGGGCACCCATATGACGTCACTAACGCAACATGGGGTCGAAAAACAAACTCAAACAACAGGTTCCCCAGCCTGTCGCCCGAGAGCCTGCTCACTGGGCTAACGCACCAGCGTAAGCACGCCGTCGCTGACCAGTTATACGCTTGCGTAGTGGATCTGCCGAGGGTTCCATCTCTCGGGACCTCTCCTCGGCCTCCTTACCGCCGATCACAACTTCGCAGTAAGTGTAAAAGGCCTTCTGCGCATCGTCACTGTCTGTGATTGCTCGAACCACTGCTGGCAGCGAGAGATCTTCGCCGATTACCAGCATGGCAGCCTCACCTATACCGCATGGTACAGATACTGACCGGACATGGACACTGCTGGAGTGCCCGGCCTGTCGACACAAGCGGCACGAGCTACGTGCGGTGCTCGGTGGCTGTCCGCTCTCATTGTCAGCTATGGTACGAACCATGGTAGACAGTGAGAGGGTATGGGAGGCTGTCGTCTCCTTCTGCGAGAGTGTTCTCACGCAGAAGGAGGCAGCGGAGAGGGCACGGGAGGAGGATCCTCTAGCCACCCCTCTCCGGCGTAGACGGGTGGGCGCGAGAAGGCGGGCGGCAATCGCCCGTCTGCCTGCGCCCGTCCGTCAATGGATTTCTCCTGGTAAAAAAAGGGGGACTTGGCTCCTTTCTATACATAACACTTCTTCTTGATCTTTAGAGGATGTGCAACACGTGCATAACACTAAGGGCTCTCTACATCTTTGTTGTTACAAATAACAGGTATAGGCTACGATATCCGCTAACCACCAGGCAGGACGTGTGAATGTTTGTCACCACTGTGGTATGAAAAGCAGTCTTCAGTTAGGTATTGTAATCTTAAGTATATACAACCAATTTGTCTTGGATTTTGAAAATTTTACGCGGAGAGGACAACATCCTTATTCTCTAACTCAAATGACAAGTGCCGATGGAATAAAATGATTCAGTACCCCTAGCTCGAACATTTTTAATTTTTGAATCATAATCGTATCGTTCACGCACGCTTTAAATTTTAAACAAAAGCCAGACAAAAGCTAACGTAACTACTCGATACGATGGCGAATCGAAATTTAAAAGTGTTCATGCAGGTACAGTGCTTTATGTTCATTAGTAGTATAATATTGGGAATTCTAGATCACCTACGTTCCATCGGGCGATCGCTCGCCCTCACTCACTGCGGGTGATCTAGAATTACCCAATATTATATTAATTCTGTACTGTATTTTAAGGAAAAAATTAAGAGATAAGTACATACCCATTTAACTCGACTTGAACACACATTTCAACTTAGTACTGTCTAACAATATAATATCACCGCGATTGACTGCCGGTATCATTACAAAATGAAAACTCTCTTGAATGTGGTCAGAATGACTCATGTGATGCCATAAACAGTTAGATGGTTTATGACCTGAATGGTTCATATTTCACCACAAACCCGCTGTTGCATTTGATTGGAGATCAGATTGATTCGTATAACACCACAAAAATAATATCTAAGTCTGTACGATGCTGCTTATGACCCGATTGGCTCATACTACACCACAAACCAACGTAAAGTCAGTTTGAGGCCAGATTGGCTCGTGTAATACCATAAACAGTACCACAGACCATTTTCGAGCAATAATAAACTTATTACTAAGTTGTTCTTCCCACAATTTGATGGACCGCAAACAATGCAACGTATAGTATTCGGTAAAAGATCACCATGTCGTTTCGTCTTATTGGATGACACAGGACAAACGTAATCTAATTTTATTGATTCTTTTTGTTTGATAAATTTCTTAATACTCTAATAAGGTTGACTGCAGCGTTTCATGGATTTAAAGTAAATGACTTCTTGATAAATGGTACTAAAATATTTAAATAGTTAATTTATATTTCAGGTTAGCGGTTCTCAAGCCCTTCTAGGTTATAGGCTCAACAGTGGTTGCTTTGGTTTAATTACTAAGCAGCTGTTCAGGATCGCAATATAATATTAGGTAACTGAGTAGAACATGGGGTCAAAAGTGTTCGTCCAGTCCTTAGGGAGTAAGGAGACCACCTGACGAAGTTGACCACTGCTAGTGCGAATACGTCGTTGTATTGTATCTAGGCCGGGGATTCTTTGGGGAATTGAAAACTTTCATAGTAAATTATACCCTTTGCATGCATCTTGACCAAATCCAAAATATGAGCATTCTACTAGATCAACACTACCACGCCACTTCACTGGATCCTGCCGAAAACCAAGTAGTCAGCCTAGACAAAATTGAGGTAGGTCTTAGACCTTAGACAGCTAAAAACGGAAAAGCCCCTGGAGAAGATGGAATCACGGCGGAACTTCAAAGCTGGTGAGTGATCAATGCTGAAGGAGCTCCAAAAAATGTTTAATTCTGTCGTCTTTTATAGGAGAACTCTAGAAGTGTGGTAAGGGGTATGATGGCCCTCACGCGATTTGATAAGGCGATAAGACGCTGCTGAAGAACTACTATCCAATTTTACTCCTCAGCCTCCGCTACAAGCTATTTTCGAGAGTTCTATCTAATAGACTTGTACGAAGACTCGAAGAATTGCAGTCCCCAGTACAATCGGGGTTCCGGAAAAGATACAGCACTATAGATAATTTTGACTTCATCAAGACCTGGGCAGTTTTAGAATCATTGATGCAATGCCAAGTTGATATTTTTTTTTTATATACAACTGGATGACAAACAAGCTGACGGCCCACCTGATGGTAAGCGGTTACCGCCGCCTATAGACACCTGCCATACAAAGAAAAATCACTTGATATTGCAGGTGCGTTGTCATCCTGGGGCCTAAGATGAAATGCCGTCCATGCCCAGTAATTGCACTGGCTACCTTTCCCTTCAATCCGAAACACAGCGAACTGTTTCACGGCTGAAATAAGGAAGGCGGTGGTGATATATCTAAGTGAGGAAATGCTTTCACGAGGCAAAGACTGTGACCACCCAAATACAGAACCAGCAGAGTTACCTATGTCTGATGTATAAGACAAATAGACGTCATTTCCCCAAATTGTTCACAAGTGCATCAGAGGATATGTACAAGATACTGAATTGGAACGGAAGGAGTATTAACAATAATGGCAAGAGATTTGCAGATGAAGTCGTCGTTATAGCCGGAACGCTGCAGGATCTACAACAGATATTGCACGACCTAGCTGACTTATCTCAACGCATCAGTCTCCGGATGAACTTGGATAAAATTATGACAAACTGACCATAACTGAGAAAAAACATTTCGAAGTAGAAACCTATAGAAGGATTCGTCTGGACTGGGCAGCATTCGGCAAGCTGCGTCGTGTTTTTTAATCGGCAATTCCACAAAGCCTATAGCAAAAGTCAGTGCGTCCTTCCCGTTATGATATATGGTGTTATGGCGTAGACACTCACGGTAGAGCTGGTGCATGAGTTTTAAGTCGCTCCGCGATCTATGGAGTAGCTTTGCTTCTAGGTTCACTGAAGGATCGAATTCACAATAAAGTGATCCGGCAGAGAGTTGACAGTAGAGAATCAACGAATGTATAAGCAGAAGTAGCAGCGGGGCGGCTTTATTAGTGGCCGTCAGTAACTGCATCAGGCTAGCCAAAGATCGAGCCAAGTGGTGTTCATATGGAGTAGCCTGTGTCCAGCAGTGGACTGATGATAAAAATGGTGAATAAATGTTTAAAAAACGTAGTTTTTCTTTTCAAATCAGTGATATTCCACTTTGATGTCCGTGAATTTTATAAAATCAACGATTTATGTGCTATATTTAGGAAGTTATTTGTAGGTGATGATGTATTTTGTTCCTTGGATAAAACGTATTCGAAAAATTCGTAATATTCGAATAATTCGAATAATAGTTTTGTGACTATTCGAAATATTCGAATAGTAAAAATGGACGAATATTACAAGCCCTAGTTGCGTCAAGCTATGGAATACTTTATTCCATATTCTGACGTATCGCGCCGGTTCAGCGCCCGCCCCTGGTATAACGCGGATTGTGCTAAAACCGAGGCGCTTAAGCATTCCGTTTACCAATCCTGGGCGGATGCTCGAGCACGTAAATCACAAAACGTTCGGAAACTGAAGAAGGCCTATAACAGTGCCGCCAAATCCTGCAAAGGTGTTCTTCGCAAGGCCCGCTTCAACCACATTGGCCGAATTGGTACCAGATTGGCCTCCTTTCTGTCCGGGAGTAAAGCTTTCTGGTCCCTGGCCAAGTCAGTCGAAGCTAACTTTTGTCGGTCGTCGCTGCCACCTTTAAGCCTGACGGGTCGCTAGCTCACACCGCCAAAGAGAAGGCAGACTTGTTTGCCTCTATCTTTGCGAATAGCTCGCAACTAGATGCTGCTGGCGTAAATCCAACTAAGTTACCTCTGTGTTCTTCTGTGATGTCAGAACTTCATATTCACCAAAAAGAGGTACTTAAAACGCTAAACGTTCTTGATATAAATAAAGCTAGTGGTCCTGATGGCATTCCGGCTATTGTGCTGCAAAATTGTGCACCCGAGTTGTCACCCATTCTGACTCGCCTGTACCGCTTATCTCTTAGAACCGGACAAGTTCCGAATGCCTGGAAGGTTGCCAATGTCCAACCAGTACCAAAAAAGGGTAGCCGTGCCGATCCTGCCAACTATCGTCCAATCGCAATCACGTCCATACTCTGTAAGATTATGGAACGTGTATTGAACAACCGTCTCCTAGCTTACCTTGAAGATAACGATCTCCTCGGTGACCGCCAGTTTTACTTCCGCCGTAGGCGGTCTACCGAGGATCTTCTTGTGTATGCTACTCACTTATGGAGCGAAGCAAAGAGAAACACGGTGAAGCTCTCGCCGTTTCCCTCGATATCTCCAAGGCTTTTGACAGGGTCTGGCATGCAAGTCTTGTTTATTTATTTATTTATTTCGAAAACCAACAGCGTTTACTTATTCTAATATCAAATATTACTTAAATAATTGTAAGGCCAATAACAGGTTTTCCTTAAATTAACCATAATACTTTGTTGGTGCTAGTAAACAAAAACAAAACTATTTTTTTTTTCTTTTTAACCTTAAATAATATTGACAGAAACAAACAACAAACAAAGCCATTCGCTGATTAAATTACACTACGTATATATGGTATCGTGTTATATTTACATTAATGGTGTAAAATGGTAACAACCATGCATTTTACATATAGAAAAAATACCATCCAAAAAAAAAATGAAATTGTGTAATAATATTTTATACATATACATAAATAATATTTTAATTCTTATAGAATATGATAATATTACATATAATTACCCTTATTATTACATACTATACCTACTGTTTAATACATATTCATTGACCAGGAATAATCAATCCATTTTATAACCTATTTTTTAAAATTTTAATAATCTCCCCTTTGAATTGATGTTTTGAGGTAGAAAAAATGTCAAGTTGATCAAAATTATTGTTATATGTTTGAGCTAACCGTAAGAGAACTGAGTTTTTGAGATAATTAGAACGATGTTGTGATATATGTAGTAATGATGTGTGGCGAGTACGGTACTTCGGTGTACAAAAGGAAATTTTTGAAATAAGATTCGGACAGTCCACTTTACTGTTTATAATATCATGCAGCAGGCCCATGTCCAATACAACCCTCATCTGCTCCAACGTAAGAAGACTGTGTTCTACACAACTGTCTTCGTAACTGTCGAAGCTTTTACGAGATCGATAATTTAAGTGGTTGACAAAAACCTTCTGTATTCGCTCCAGGCGGTTCTTATATATATTATAATGTGGGGACCATATTGAACTTGCATACTCTAATATGCTTCTCACGTATGCGAAATAAATAATTTTTATAACTGATACATCCGAGAATGGCCCGCACACACGCAGAACAAAACCCAAATTCCTAAACGCTTTACTAGTGATGTAATCTATATGCTCTGATAAGGTAATTTTGTGGTCAAAGTATACCCCTAGGTCTCTAATCGTCTGAGTCCTTTTAATTTTTTCAACATCAAAGTAATAGTTATGTATTACAGGCTTCGTCCTACGCGTGAATGAAATGCATTCACACTTACTTGTGTTAACAGATATCATATTTTTAATATAATATTGAAACAAACAATCAAGGTCCTTCTGCATTAGCCTACAGTCGTCTTCAGAGTTAATTTTACAAAATATTTTTTTGTCGTCCGCATACATGAGAAAATCAGAGTGATTGAGACAAGATCCTATGTCGAATAGGTTAGCATTATAAAATAATGGACCCAAATGCGAGCCTTGTGGCACTCCAGTAGGTATATCCACATAATCAGATCGATAGCCCCCCATGACCACCGCCTGTGAGCGATTGGAGAGGTATGACTCTGTCCACCGAAGGAGGTCTCCATGGATTCCAAGCACCTGTAACTTGTTTAACAGGATCACGTGATCCACACGATCGAAAGTTTTCTCGAAGTCTGTGTAGATCACGTCAACCTGTCCACCATGATCCATATTTTCTGCGATGAAGCTAGAAAAACATGCCAAGTTAGTAATAGTCGATCGTCCTTTTAAAAAACCGTGCTGTTGTTCCGGTATAGATTGAGACAACGTGGAGTAAATGCTGTTGTACACTAGTTTTTCTAGTAATTTGGCTGCCGTTTTTAAGATGGATATACCTCTGTAATTTTTTATGTCTGTTCGGGAGCCCTTTTTGTGTACAGGCACTATATAAGCAGACTTCCACCTCTGTGGGAAAGTACCTTCTCGCAAAGAGCGATTAAATATAATGGTTAGTGGTAAAGCAAGTGTTTTGGAGCATAGGGACCAGAAAAGAGGCGGCAATCCGTCACTACCAGCCCCTTTATCTTTGTCTAATTTAGATAAAAGTGTTTCCACAACGGATAAAGTAATCTGCAAGTTAGATACTATGTTAGTGTTCGTAGCGTGTTCCTTTGCTGGTGTAAAACTGCTACAAGGTACACCAAAGACGCTTTGAAAGAAATCGTTGAAGGCATTGCATATGTCTTTCCCCCCCGTAAACTCGACACCCTCAAGGTGTAATTTCCTTGGGTAAGCCGAACTACCACGAACGGCCTTCACGTAAGACCAGAACACTTTCGGATGATTTTTAATGCGACTTTCACAATTTTCTGTAAACTTTTTAAAACACTCTCTCTGAATTCGGTGTTCTCTTGAGCGCAGCAATGAAAACTCGTCATAATCCAGACGATTTCCAAATTTTTTCCAGCGTGTATGAGCCTTAGTCTTTTCCTTTATTATATGTATTAGTGCCGGTGAGTACCATTTTGGATACGACCCGCTCCCACCGCTACGCCCAAAAGGCACGTGTAGAGTAACACAACTATATAGGATATCATACATAGCTTTAACAGCCTGATCGATAGTACCATCACCCAAAACAGACCAGTCTTGTTTGTGAAAAAAGTCATTAATAGTACTATAATTCGCCTTTCTAAAATTACGCTTTGATGTCGTAGCTTCTTGTAAAGGGGTGATTGTCAAGTCTGAGATGTTAAAGGAGAAAGACGGATGTGCACGATCTTCCTTAAGCAATGAAATGGAACAAGGACTGACACACAGAGGAAGACTAGAAAAAGCAAGATCTAACGTATTACCTACATAATTTTTGAGAGTGTTATACTGTTGTAATCCAGAAAATGCGAATTCTTCGATCGAACTTCCATCATACGGAATCGCTACCGGACTTTGCAACTGGATTGCGGATTTCCTGGGGGGCAGATCAATTCGGGTAGTCATTAATGGCTCCTCGTCGGATCTGCTTGGTATCAATGCCGGTGTCCCCCAGGGTTCTGTCCTCTCCGCAACTCTATTCTTGCTGCATATCAACGACCTGCTTTTAATTCCCGGTATCTTTGGGTACGCGGACACAGTTTCGGAGAGGTACTTGTCTGATGCGAAGTCTGGAGCTGATGTCCGATCTTTGAGGGAGGCGATGGTGGAGGGAGTAAATGCAACCTTGGAAGCTGTTTCCCTCTGGGGTGAGGCCAACTTGGTTGGGTTCAATCCGTCCAAAACGCAGGCATGTCTCTTCTCGGCGAAACGGAGTCCATTTCATCTGACTCCGACTTTCCGAAATGTCTCCGTTCCGGTTAACGACCATCTGGACCTCTTGGGTCTAGATATCTCTGCCAATCTCAATTTCGGTCGCTACATCGAATCCATTGCTGAAACTGCAGCCAAAAAACTTGGCATTCTTTCAAAGGTGAAACGATATTTTACATCTGAGTAGCTCCTAAGCCTTTATCGAGTTCAAGTACGCTCCTACATGCAGTACTGTTGTCACCTTTGGGACGGATCTGCACGTTATCAGTTGGATGCACTAGATTCGGTGGAGCACCGAGCGAGGCGACTCATCGGCAGTGAGGCACTCGCTGAGGCTAATCTCCAGAGCCTTGACCACCGAAGGCGTGTAGCTTGCCTCTCGGTCTTTTATCGGCTGCATTTCGGAGAGTGTGCGGAGGTTCTTCATAATTTGATCCCCCCAGCCCCTTTCCACCACCGGACGACCAGACGCGGCGAAGGCTTTCATCCTTACGTTGTGGATATACCTATCGCACGAAGAGCTTTGCTTCCTCTTTCATTATGCGAACAGCTCAGGAGTGGAACTCGTTGCCAGGGTCTGTTTTCCCGGATCAATATAATCTGGATATCTTTAAGGCCAGAGTGAACAAGCATCTTCTAGGCGAGCGTGTACAATCTTAGGCCTCATCTTCGCTTCACATCAGGTGAGATTGTGGCCAAACGTTCAGCCTATAAAAAAAAATACACATAAAAAAAAACAACGATACGTTTCGTTTCATGATATGGTGAAACAGCATTGTATACACACAGAAAGTTAGGAAGTGGTAGGCATCGGCACTTGTCATTTTTTGCAAACAAGAGGGCTGGTGTCGTCTTATTTTAGGCATCACTATTTCATTAAAATCCAAATAGTTCCATAGATCCTAAAAAATATATGAAGCCATGAGTATATTAAATGTGGAGAAAATTTAACATTTATAAATTGAAATAAAGCCAAATGTAATTACATCCAACTTAGCTACTTGCCTAAACTTTTAAAACTAAATGGCTATATCTATGAGGACGGCGTCGGCGTGAGCGATGCATACAAAGCATAGACAAGGGGAAAATGAATCGCAGCACCAATCGCGGCGGATTTCCGCCTATAAGTCTGACCGAGTCGATAAACTGCTGCCGTAATATGGAGCTCCATGCTTGTTGAACTTAGTTCAATTCAAATTCTCTCAATTTTACATTCAACTAAATTTGGGTACAGTCCACATAACCAATGAAATTCATAATTAACCTTTGTAGAAAGAAAATCAATTCCGGGAAGGGTATATCGATATTAGTGTAGGTACGTGTGTGTCTGTGGAAAATCAATAGTTTGAACCCTTTGTCTTCTCCCTTTGAATAAAATAAGAAATTTTGTTTACAAAACTTAATATACTTTATTTTATCCGTTGAGGTCTAAGATTGATCGCTGGCGAAGCAGTGGGCGTGTGCGGGATTCGCCCAGCGTCTATATTGACCCTGGGAATACCCGCTAAAACTCCTGGATTTTTGCGCCTTTCGCGGAGGCGGTTTGGGGACTACAAAGCAAATTCACCAGACCACCCCCAGGTAACCCGGCCTTACGGCTCGGCTTCGCGCCGATGGAGATTGCCCAGAGTTACCATGGGCAACCTCAGTGTAAAAAACTTACCTAGTAAATTTTTAATAAAGACGGCTCTACAATAAATTAGTTTTAAATGTTTTGAAATTCAGATTTGTATGTATCTACCTAAAAGTGCTAATTCAGTAGTACTTCGTCTAAAACTAGAATACGCAAACCAGTAAAATAAATCGGTTAGTAGTTTTTTTTATAAAATAAAAATATTTATGAAGTTGGTCTTCAGAACTTAGGTACCACGGCGCTACCTACCTTACCTAACCTAAATTTATTGCTTTCCTATTTGTTTCGGATTTGTCAATTCGTCTCGCTAATATCGCTTGCGAAATCAACATCGCTAGCAAAGTTGTCTCCGTCTAAAAGTGCTATCACACTGCTATTTAAAAATGTTTACAAACGTTAGTTAACATTTGTTAAGAAATATACGATCACAATGTTAGAAAATGTTTTCATGTTAGATAATGTTAGTAAACATTTCTAAACTAGTTAACAAATTGTAACAAAATAAAACATTTGATATCATTTGTTTGTAAACATATAATCCATGCCAAATGTTATGTTGTTAAATAATTTCAAATGTTATAAATGTTTGTAAACATTTTCCATCAGTGTAGGAGCACTTAAAACATTTAACAATTCGTAACAGAATGTAACAATTCCTGACATTTGTTAGTAAATGTATTAGTGTTAGAAAATGTTTGTAAACATTTTTAAACAGCAGTGTGGCAGCACCTTAAAATGAAAATATGAAGTCATAAACCATAATAATTTGAAAAGCAATATTCGATATTGTATTTAGGCGGCCAAGCAATAATGTATTTAGATGGTAGAGCTGCCAGTTGGGCTTGTGTGCTTGATCGTTACGAGGCTACGGTGTTTGCCTCTCCTCATCGTTTGGCTATGGCAACTATCGATAGGCTACGTAAACGGAACTTTTAGCTACGGAACGTAAGCCCTTTACTGTTATTTATATTAAAAATAGTGCTATTTTAGTTTTATCATATCTAGTGTGTATTGCGAATTTCATTATGGACAAAAATATCAAACAAAGAGTTTGTCTTAAATTTTGCATCGCCAATGGAATTTCGTGTTTGGAGTCACTGAAAATGTTACAGAAGGCTTACGGTGAATCAACTTTATCAAAAAGACGTGCTTATGAGTGGTGAAAGAGTTCAAAAGCGTTCGAGATGTGATGGAAGATTTGCCTCGCTTTGGTAGCCATCAACGTCTGCAACTGAAGTTAACATCGCAAAAGTGAGGAAAATAGTGACTGAAAATCCTCATTAAACTTTGAGAGAGATAGCCAGCGAACTTTTTGTATCTCACGAGCCGATCCGTACCATTTTAAATAATCACTTGGGTATGAAACATGTTCCCGCTAGGCTAGTCCTAAAAGACCTGAACAATCGCATGACAGACTGGTGACGAGACGTGGGTTTGGCATGCAAACTAGTCAACAAGCTTCGGAGTGGTGCCTTCCAACTGAACCGAAACCGAAAAAATGTCGGAATACGGAAACGGTAAATAAAGAATATTTTCTTTATTTACCGTTTGACCTTCCGGCATTTGAGCGTTGTGCAGCGTTTAAGAGAGCAAATACGACGGAAAAGTTCAGATTTGTGGAAAGAAAACTGTTGGATTTTGCACCACGATTATGCGCCTTCGCACAAGACCATCAATTTTAACGAATTTTTGACCAAACACTCAACAAATACCATCGAGCAACCACCATATTCACCAGATATGGCTCCAGCCGACTTCTTTCTTTTTCCTAAACTCAAATTACCACTTCGTGGCACCCGTTTTCAACCGGTAAAAGATATAGAGGAGAATTCGCGGCGAGAACTGAACTAAATTCCGAAAACAGGGTTTAAAAAAATGTTTGATGATTGGATTAGTCGTTGGCGTAAGTGTATCGTTTCTGAAGCAGCATACTTTGAAGGTGATAAAATAAACTTGGAATGAATAACTAACATTTTGTGTATTATTGATCTTTTTCCGGTACTTTCTTGACAGAGTAGTATATTAAAATCTAAAGAGAATTTGCTCCTACCGGAATTCGAACCCGGGACCTACAGGGTACAGACCACTCGGCCAGCCGGTCATCAAATATGGTTAAGTTAAGCATGTTACATTCACTTGCAGTACATTATTTTTCCAGATTTTTTAACTTATGATTGCATATGGTGATAAGGCCGAAGATGGAAGCGATCTACTCGCGGTTTCCTTAACCATAGCGTAACTGACTCTTACCTTCAATCTCAGAACAATTATTGTTCTGAGCCTTCAACTGCCGGAACACAGAAATGCTGTTAACATTATTGTTGTGGCGGCAGGTCAAGCTGGCCAGGCGTAGGTACTTAGAAAAGTCCTACCACCAACAAACAAGTGATGGGTACACTAGCTCTCAGTGGCTCTTCAATTAAATTAAATGCAAACAAATCTATTGTTTAGCTGTTGTATTAGGAGTTCGTTTTGACAAATATGTAATTTCAAATAGTTAATTGAGTATCAATTTTTGGCAAGTTAAATAATGCTTAGTATTAACATTAAGACACAGTGTATAATTATTCAAACCAAGCTCCATAATATTAGGGTAAAATTATACATTTACCTCTATTATACCCTAATAAATTATATAACAAGTATCTTCAAAAGGAATGGTTATCGTTTTATTAATACTAGCTTATTAACAGAATAAAATTAAATTAAACGGAACAGTAATAAAGTTGAGTTTACCATAGCAACAAATTTTTGTTATCAAGCTTTAGCTTGCTTTACGGTGCTGTAATTAAATTACACTTCATCATAATGTTATATCTTCGTTATTAAAGTCAGAAGAATATTTTAAGACAGCTTTGAAATTTCACAGGGTTGGCAAAACATGAATATTATTTCTGACTAGTATTCTGTGCTAGCGGTACAAGTATTATGCTATGGGCTTCATAAACACTTATCTTACACTCACATACAGCCTGGCATGGTTGTATGAGTTTTAATTCAGACGTAACACCAATGCTATTATTTAAAAAAAAACTAATATTAAGTGTATGTACATAATAATGCCACATATATTCGTGTACATACCTGAATATATTCTTTAAATCTTATAATATAGATGTTTTCATAAATATGAAAAAAAATGCTAGACTAATAATACATCCACTAATAAAAGAGAAAATAAATCAATAAACTTAAAAGAAGTGAAAATACTCATGATGATAGTGCTATATTTTCCAAATAACTAGATACAAAACAGAATCATTTATAACAGACGACTAATTATGTAGACTTCCACTTATACTACAAATTATATACCTAGAAGGTAGAACTAATTATAACAATATCTTTAACTCTTTAATTATTAATACCCTAGATTGTTTACATACTAAAGCAAAGGCCTTTTCATAAAAAGCACGTTAAAAATAAAATTCCATTTGCGTTATTCTTTGGCATTAATCATTGATAGCGATGAATGTTTACAGTATGCGATAAAAGCAACATTCTCCTTATTATTGTGTTTCTAAGAATAACTGATCTAAATGCGAAATTACGTAAACAATTATGAAAAGATATATTATTTATTTTGTTTCCATCTGTCGATTGCAACCGCGTAGGTATAGAAAATTTATGAAAAATGTAGGAAAAGTATGGCCTACATACATTCGTGATAAAAGATTGTTTATAGTATCAAGAAGAAATAAACGATTTTGATGCCTAATGCATAAAAAAATATTAAATTTTGTTTTTGTTTACCTCTAACGCTCAGGCGTCGCACTATGGGAAAAACGCCAATGTTTCGTATCAAAACTTCATATCTCTGTTGTGTCTTAATGTAATGAGCTATAATTTTACATGTACGTGCTTAGATATACAGGGTTCAATTTACATAAATTGAAAATGTAAAAATATTGTAATTTTTTTAATAAAAAATAAATAAACATCAATAAAGAAAAATATTTTGCACTTAAAATATAGACATCTATATTTTAAGTGCAAAATATTTTCCTTTTAGTTTTCAGATTTAAAATATGATGCCGAATAAAATCTTGACAAATATACATCAAAATAAAAATAAACAAATTTCATTCATTAAAAAAAAATTCAAAATCGGTAACTATAAGTTTTTATACAAAGGAAGAAGTGCCTTGGCTTTATCAAACAATTCCTTTGATATGCTTTATAAGGTGTTTCTCTTCTTGATATAATGGATCAGAAGTTTACAAGATGATATGGAACACGACTTCATTGCTACACACTCTTGAACACTTTCTGAAATAATGAAGCCTTATAGTCCGGTCAATTCAATAGACAATTCCCGGAGAGCCAAATATTGGTAGAGAGCAGCCTGTCGATTCTGTAACAAAACTCGCACCTCACTTCGCAAGTCACTTCGAATTCAACTGTCAAATAGAGCAAAAAATGTATGAAAATTTGAGATTCGTTACAGAATCGCACCCCTGGGGTTTACCATTACAAATAATGTTTTAAAAATCCCCATCGATCCTAGTTATGTGTGCTACAAAAATTATTCGGAGTCAAAGGTCAAAAGTTGAGGTTTTTTGGATTTTTCTCGAAAACGGTAAGTTTTATCAAAAAAAAACCTTAAACCAGTTATAGATCTTAAAATTTTCTACAAAAATGGTTTTTATATTTTTTTTCTTAAGAGTTACCATTCTTGACTTATTTGCAATAAACTTTTAACTAAAGATGAAACAGTTGGGGTTGATCGTGGAATGCCAACTTTAATCGAGGCTAGTGTCACGAGAGGTGATGAGTTTACTGAGTATTTAAGAACTCAAAAATCCGTTACAATACAGGTGGATTGCAGAAAATCATACAACCGGAAAACTTCAATCGCTGCAGTAAAAAGACAACGTGAGGAGGAACAGGTTAGTACTTCAAAAAAAATCTACCTCGTACTAGAACGCGATTAAGTGAATCAAAATTTTGTTTTAAAAAATACTGTTTATTTTGTGGCAATGAAGAAACTGAGAAAAAGAAAGCACAGCATCTTCGAAAAAAAAATTATACCGTGAATACACTAAAATTCAAAGAATCCCTGTTGAAATTAGCTAATGATCGTTCTGATGATGTTTCAAAGACTGTTCTTGAACGTATTAATTTTGAGTATGATTTAGTCTGATGCAAAATACCATGAAAGTGGTTACAAATCTTTCTTATTAAAACGTAATACTGGTGGTAAAATTATCCGTCCACAAGATGTAACTGTAAAACCTGTGATGGAGAAAATTTTTTGATTCATAGAAGCGAGTGATGATTGCCAGTTTTCGATGGATGAATTGAAGAATGTTTATCAAGATGGAGCTTTAGATGACAGAACTATTAAAATACGATTGAAACTAAAGTATGGCTGTAGAATTATTATTACAGAGAAGCCTGTAAAATTAACATTTATTTGTTTTATTGACAATTACCAAGATATTTTAAGTCAAGTCTGGTCTGATAAAAAACAATTGGTTGAAAAAGACAAGTTTAAAAACTTCGAAAGCTGCGGCAGCAATTGTTCGTGAAGATATTCAATCTTGCGTTTTCGATAATACTATGTACCCCCCACCAGGTAGAATATTCGAGGATATAAATAACGATATTCCCGAATCATTGTCATATTTTTTGGAACAAGTCATTGAAATTTTAAAAAACAAGCGTCATAATATAGATCATCTAAAGTTAGTTAGAATCGCGATATCTCAGGAACAGTAACTCTTAGGTAAATCATTAAAACCATTTTTGTAGATAATTTTAAGGTCTACAACTTTAGTTTGAGGTTTTTTTTGATAAAACTTACCGTTTTTGAGAAAAATGCAAAAAACCTCAAATTTTAACATTTGACCCCGAATAACATTTGCAGCACACATAGGATCGATGGGGATTTTTAAAACTTTATTTGTAATGCTAAACCCCAGCTCTCCACCAAGATTTGGCTCTCCGGGATTTTTTGTAATTTGACCACTATTTTTATGTCTAAATTGACCGGACTATTAAACTTCTTGAAATTCTTATTTCGGGCTTTTGTGCGACTTTCACTAACTATCCGATAGATAAAATATCATAGTAGTAGTTTTATGAATGGCCAAAGGCATAAATAATACCAATTAATAATTTATGTACAGTGGGACTCTACTTCATAGTCACGGATGTTATTTTTAATCAATAGCCATTCTAGATGACATGGTTTGTAGTATTATGTACATTCGTTTCATAAGTTCTTCAGCCACATTTGTAATCCCTGCAGACCAAAAACTAAAAAAATCGCATACTTAGCTGTATTTCCGTCATTACTGTTTCCAGTGCCTTGTCGAAAATTTACCATTTGTTCTCTAAATCGCTTTTGTACCCGTTTATTTCTTGATTAGTTTTTGTTTTATAAGTTGTAGTATCTGATATTTTTGAAAGTATATAATAAAGGAAATGTGTAAGATCATCTCTGTAGTCCTAATACAAGCACTCTGCATTAAAATGGATTTTCCTTTATATCTCTCGTCCTCCAGCCTCTAAATTATTCACTCGAATGGATTTCAGTCACAACTTGTTTTATTTTTGCTCCGAACGTTCTGTCTATCTTGTTCTTATGGTCTAAGGTACATCGATGATGTTATTGTAGTTTGAAAGGAACACTTTGAGATTTTTCAACATAATTATACCTTTATATTGCTGACATAACAGATGATATAGGTATATTAAACTATTCTAAAATTATATTGAGGATTCAATTGTAAACTTTCGAATGGTGTGCATTCTGCACGCGTGCTTTTGCTATTACACAACTCAAACAAAATTTTCAATCCTCAAACTGCTCTACTATGTTAGAGGTAAGTTAAAAGGAATTTCGCTAAAAAGAGCCGTAACTTACTAGTGGCGGAAGATATAAATCTGTTTTCACAAAAACGAGCGTGCCACTAGCTGCGGTCGCAATGGCGCAGGCTCGAAAGCGGTCTCATACAACAGCTTATCACTGATGCACGTTTGCATTCATCGACGGTTTGCTCCACTTACGAAGAGCTATAAAAATTCATGTTAAAACAAGCTACCTCTAAAGTAAAATGTTTAAGAAATAACAAAAAATACTAAAGACTACTACTAAAGACTAATGTCCAATTGGTCCCTCTCTATCCGTTTAAGTAACAAAAATATATTCAGTAACTTTTCAAAAGTTTCGATTGTTTTTAATGCTTACCAGGATTATGTAGATATATTTTTGTACTACTGTAAAAATATATCCATGCCTTGATAAGTGGCACCTGTTGTGTAGTGTCTTTGTGATGTTATTGATTAACAAAACACACTAAGACCAAGACTACGTTACGAAGAAGTTGCGTATAAATAGTATATTAGCAAATTGTATCTAAAGACACGCTAATAAAAAACATTAGGTATGTAAATCATTTGGTATTTGCCCGTGAGTAGAAATAGTAGATTGCTTTATAAGGGTGGAAAGGAATAAATCCCTACGAGGTTGTTAGACGCCCGAGCGCAGTGAGCGGCTTTAGTCCGAGTAGGGTTAGATTCCTTGGCCGTGTGTAGCACTCTACTTTTTATTTCAAATGCAAGGAAAATAAAAAATAGTTTTTCTAATAAAACTCTTTAATAAAAATACTCCTAACATGAGTAGAACCTATTCAAAATTAATTGTAACGTTAGTACAATTAGCGTGCGTACAAGATTATTATCCCGCCAAAATTGTCTCTTTCACAGATTAAACAGAGTATCTAAAAGAGTATTTTTAAATTTGGAACACATCGCGTTACCGCCTACTGGCCATTCAGCCGAATACTTTTTTTTATTCATTGTACCACAGATTGTACGTAACCAAATTCAGTTCTATTTTTAAATTTTTTATTCCCGCCATAGGAAAGGAAGCAATTAGTATGAGTTTTTTCCGCCCGGTGGTGGGAACTAACGTTTTCCTCCCAATACTCAGATCAAGAAAACGCTACTTTCCGAGCATGAGGAATGAAAATAATATTCCGTCACTAGTTCGAAAATAGTTTTGCATTGGGAGCGCAGCTAATGTTCACTAGTGTGGTGTACTTGGAGCATTGAGATAAATAGTATTTAGAACTAGAGAAGATGATAATCTTCAATTTACAATTTTTCACAATCTTTCCTCTTTCTTGAATAGCTGAACCGCACCGCTATTAATTACGCATCAATTATAATCGCAGTGTCAGCATCCCTATACGTATGGTTTTATCATCACCATCACCAGTCTATATACATCCCACTGCTGGGCACAGGCCTTCCTAATACATGGGAGAAACACATGAGGAGTTTGGACCTTAACACTTCCATTCTGCTCCAATGCGGGTTGAGGGTTATGTAATAAAATTAATTTGTAAAAGTTCCCACAAACCAGACACAAAATATTGTTGAGAGTCACCAGCGCGGCGTGCTGTAAAGGGACAATTTTAGGTTTTAATTTTAAAAGAATGGATGAAAAATGATTAATATTAACTGGCTATTATTTTCGGATAATCCAATATTGCCCTCCTCGAATTATCGAGTTTTTACTAAAATATTTATCAATTAAAGTAACTTTGAGTTTCTAAGAGCCATTATAGTAGGTACTTGTTGTGATAATGTTTTCACTGTCAACCTGGTATCAAACTGAAAGAATTATAAAAGATGATGCTACTTTCTCATAACATCCAATAACTTTTTTTTTTATTTTAGCTCTATAAGCTTATAAATCCAAAATGTATTTTCGAACGCTTTTTAACCGACTTCAAAAAAAGGAGGAGGTTATCAATTCGTCTGTATGTTTTTTTTTTATGTTTGTTACCTCAGAACTTTTGACTAGTTCCATTGGGTAGTTTGCTTTTTAAATCAAAAAAACTGGAATAATTAAGTCGTCTACGTATGCGAAATTGTGGATTTTTGCCTTCCTATGAATTTTTAGTGAAATGATACGATAGTAGAAAACAATATAAGCTCACGGTCACCCATCTAGCTTTGACCTTCAAAAGTTATCACTAAAAATTATAAAAAAATAAAACAAAAAGAATGTAAAAACTATTTATAAAGGTTTTAGCGGTGACAGCGTGTTCTATAAAAATTTAAATAAAAATTAAAACCGACTCCAAAAAAAAGAAAAGGATAAAATAATTACATTTTAGTAGTCGGTTTTAATTTTTATTTAAATTTTTATAGAACACGCTGTCACCGCTAAAACCTTTATAAATAGTTTTTACACAGATTTTTAGAGATATGACCTCTTAAGTTATAGTACTGTTTTGCTGGTTGGGACACTGCCACCTGCCTTCGTTTCCGAGAGCGTCCCCCTAACAACCTGCATATGTATCGTCAGCAACCAACTTCACAAAACGACACAGAAATCTATGAAATTAAATGCGTCATTGACTAGTGTAGAAATAATAAGAAACTTGACGTTGGAGAATATCAAACAGCAGTGATATGTCCTACATTATCTACTACTAATCCGTTACTATTAATCCGTTTCTTATAGTGTTTTGAAATTTCGGATCGGTCACTTCTGATTGGACATTATAACTTACATACCCATGACGGGTTGACTGGAAGAGATCTTTAGTAGAGATAAGTCCTCCCTTGCATACTACTGTATACATTTGGTGCAATAAAGAGTTTAATATATTAACCGACTTATGTCGCTGCCTGTACCTACGCTACGACTTTGAGTACAGCACTAATCATGTATGTCAAAATATGTGGGAGATATCTACAGTTATGGTTCTTTGATACTAATATTTTTAAAGTTATGAAAAGTTGTTTTAGGAATTCACGATATAATATGGGTATTTTAGGTACATTTGTTATGAATATTAATATCATAGCGATTTATCTCTTCTTCTGATTTCTCTTCTTGATCCTTCTCCTCCGTTGTATAAAGGTGATAATAATATTTCTATGCAATGTTGTATTGGTCGTCATTACTACTCACTTATGGGACCGCTGTCTTCGAAAACCGAAAAGTAACTAGAAAATTATTTCAGAGCAGTTGGTCGACTGTTTGTCTGGTATACAACCAACCCGACAGTTCAGTTGGGCCAGCGCGTACATAACCCTACTTCGGCCCTAATCGGCGTAGCTATAAAAGCTTTTCAGACAAAAAAAGGGTGTGCGCGCTTGAAGCCCAACTCGATCAAACCACAGAACACTTCTACTCCTAGGAGGATCAAACTATCGGCCGACAGTTTAGTTTGTAGCGTGCGCGGGCTCTAACTGTATACACACGCATACAGTTAGAGCCCGCGCACGCTACAAACTGATGATGCAAAAATTGAATGCTTTACGACCAATCTAATTGGCTTGTATGATAAACATGCTCCAATTCGTGCCATAAAAATGAAACATCTGCCTTCTCCTTGGCTTACAGATGATATAAAACTGCTGATTGGTAAAAAAAGTGTTGCCAAAACCAGATACAAGCATAAGCCGACTCCTTCGAATTGGGAAAAATTCGTCGCAATTCGTAATCACTGCAATAAGGTGTGTAGAAACGCTCAGCGCCACTACTTTCATAAGTCTGTCAAAAACGGAGATCCAGCTAAAGTTTGGAAATTTCTCAGGTCAATGGGTATTGGTAAATCGTGTCATTTATCTCCTTCTAGTAACTTAGATATGAAGACCTTAAATGTACATTTCTCTACTTCACCTCATTTTGATGGGATTACAAAAACTGACACCTTAAACCACCTGTTACCTCTCCCTGTACCCGATCATCCGTTATTTTTCTTTAATCAATTTGCCGATTGTGATGTTAAAAAGAGCATACTGTCTATAACATCGAATGCAGTGGGTTGTGATCTCATCAGCCGAAAAATGATCATTCCTATCCTTGATCAAATCCTATCTGTTATATCTCATATACTTAACTTTTTTGTAACCACTGGTGTTTTTCCTACGGCCTGGAAAGCTGCTCAAATCATCCCACTGCCTAAAAAATCCAACCCGGCTTCCTTTTCTGACTACCGCCCAATATCTATATTACCATTTCTTTCCTAAGTTCTCGAACGTCTTGTCCACAATCAAATTAGTCCTTTCCTCTATCGGCATCGTCTTCTCAGTCCTTATCAGTCCGGTTTTCGTCCAGGGCACAGCACAACCACAGCTCTAATTAAGATTACTAATGACATCAGACTGGGCATGGAAAATGGTTATCTAACGGTGCTTTCATTGCTTGACTTTAGTAATGCTTTTAACACCGTAGATTTCCATTTGCTTCTTGGCTTGTTATGCTCTATTAACATATCTCCGACGGCAATTGATTGGTTTCGTAGTTACCTGTCTGGGCGCCGGCAGCGGAATTTGTCTTCATGGTGCTTCTGCATCTGCTGGGGTTCCCCAGGGTGGCGTTCTATCTCCTTTACTCTTCGCAGTTTTTATTAATTCCATTTCAAAACAATTAACTTCTTTCTACCACCTTTATGCAGATAACTTATAAATCTATGTTCAGGCTCCTTTACCTGAACTGCCCGGAGCTATGGGCAAAATAAATTCCGATTTGGGACGTATTTTCCAATGGAGCAAAATGCACGGTCTTAGGTTAAACGCGGCTAAGACTGCCAACGACGACGGAGCTGCCAATTACAATTAGCTGATAATTGTAATTGGCAGCTCCAGATTGACGTGTAGGATCGATTGGTCACAGCTCCCAAAAATTAAGTTAGATGGTACTGATATCCCACCCAGTAAATTTGATAAAAACTTAATAATAATAATAATAATAAACTTTATTGACACAAAAACATGTACAAAAATATGTAGTGAAACCCCTGACTCCCGTGCTAGGTCACAAACCTGTGTTACAGAAGTCAGTGCCCACTCACTCTCTATAGTTTACTTTATATACCATATAAATAACATTTTTATTTAATTTTTATTACTATACATTACATTTATTTTGATTTGCTGTGTGATTTGTGTGTGTATGTGTGTGTGTGTGTGTGTGTGTGTGTGTGTGTGTGTGTGTGGTGTGTGGGTGTGTGTGTGTGTGTGTGGTGTTTGTGAGTGTGTAAGTGTGTGTGTAAGTGTTATATAGAAGTCCTAAGTAAAATTTCTGTTTCAAAATAATCCAACTGAAGTAACCAACTTTTGCATTTACGTTTCAGCTCACGGCTAGTCATAGGATGTATATTCAATATTTTATTTATTTTGTTGTATAAATGAATGCTCATACTACATTGCTGTCGCTTTGCAGAGGCTGTTTGGAATTTCAGGGGATGACAGATATTTCTAATGGTGCGGTTTTTATTGTGTTCAGTAAATGGAGTAAGCTTATGTTGCTTTATGAGGACTTGGAGTATGTATAGCCGCCGAATCGACAGCACGTTACATTTCTCATAAAGCTGTACTGTGGGAAATCTGTATGGACTGAAAGTCATTACTTTCAAAAGTGACCGCTGAGCCCGTTCTAGGTCAATGAGAAACGTTTTACAGGCGCCACCCCAAAACTTAGGTCTCCTGATCGACCAAAACATGTCCTGGAGCCCACAGTTGCAAGAAGTTAGTCGTAAGCTGTTCGCGTCTGCTGGTTCGCTAAGACGACTTCGTAACTTTCTCCCGACTGCCACTAAAATTTCGCTGGCTCAATCTCTTCTTCTTCCTGTCCTCGATTACACTGACACTAGCTATCTGGAGCTCACCTTAGAACAACTCAATAAGCTTAAGCGGCTTCAAAACTTTTGCATTAGGTTCATATAGGCGGTATTCTACTAGGTGGTAGGCCCATATGTAGGGTCGTCTGGGTAGGTACCACCGCCTTTCTTATTTCAGCCGTAAAACAGTTCGCTGTGTTTCGGATTGAAGGGAAAGGTAGCCAGTGTAATTACTGGGCATGGACGGCATATCATCTTAGGCCTCAGGATGACAACGCACCTGCAATATCAAGTGATTTTTCCTTGTTATTGCAGGTGTCTATAGGCGGCGGTAACCGCTTACCATCAGGTGGGCCGTCAGCTTGTTTGTCATCTAGTAATATAAAAAAAAAAAATTTGGCTTGCGCAAATATGACCATGTCTCTGATTTTCGTATTTAGCTCAAGTGGTTGCCTATTCGTCTTCGCCGGGATGCTCACATTGTTTCCCTTCTCTTTTCTGTTTTATTTCATCTCAATTCTCCTTCTTATCTTAAAGATCGTTTTCGCTACCTCCATGACACCCATCCCAGAGTCTTGCGTTCGTCAGAGAATTTGACGCTCGAAGCCCCAATGCACGCCACTATTTTTTACGATAAATCTTTTACAGTGCATGCTACGCGACTGCGGAATGCTTTGCCTGTCGAAATTAGACGAGCACAGTCTCAGGCTACCTTTAAAAGATTGGTAAAGGATCACTACTTTTCACTGTGACTATGTGTGTATATATGTATGTGTATGTATGTATATATATATTTATTTATTTATGTGGATATTTAAGTATGTATATGTGTATATATTTGTATTTGTGTATTACTAATAAACTTAGTTATTTTATATTTGCTTGTATATTAAATACACGTAATTATAACATCGCCAACTTATCCCATAATTTAAAGCTTACACAAATCCTTTCCATCCTAAGGTTGCCTGGAAGAGATCGCTTTTAGCGATAAGACCGCCCTTTGTACGTTGTTTAAACTAAGTGCATTGTATTTTGTCCATGTGGTTGATGTATGTACAATGAAGTTATAAATAAATAAATAATAAGTTCTTTATTTATATATATTTTTGTTAATTCTCCCTATAAAGGGAAGGCAACGAGAACTAATGTCCATATAGCCATTTCTTTAGTATTCTTTATTTCTTATTTTATTGCATTGAATGGTGTTACACATTTCAATGCACGTTTGGAGAATTTGACGCAAAATATATGATGACAGTCTCCATATGATGCTGCTTGATGAGATGGATAACCACAAAAAAGTTCTCGTCGCCTTTCACACATTATTCACTTTTATTCTAATAATCTTTTAGTTGCACATCAACACAAACACTTGGTTTATAAAACAACACCACTTTTTTAACACATAGTTCGCTCCGACACAATTTTTAATTATTGTAATAAAAATCTTGACTGACACCACAAAATCCCGCCAAACACTTCTTTATTTATAAATGAAGGTTACGATCAGCATAATACAGGCAAACGACTTTTATGTATCTAAGAAGGAATGGGACACATTTATATCCAAACATCAAAACAATTACGACAGGAATTAAAATTATTTTTTGATGATACTAAAGCTCATAGAGACCACCCTAACGACCACCAAACACGTAAAATCCGCTATTTTCTGTTCACGAATCCAAAATTAAAGCAAGAGAAACAAGTCTTAAGCACTTTTTGTCGTTATATTTCACACACCCGAATCGTACACGTGAGCAAATATCGATTTAGCAATGAAAACGTGTTTATTTCCCCGTCAGATAAGAATACGTCCGTAGATAAATATGGGAATGTATTTGGTAGCTTTTCTGTTACCTTGTGTATTGTGCTGTACACATCTTGGTGTGTTTGATCTAGCGCAATATTGCCTTTACGTTGATTTCTTCCTAAGACAACTTTATTAACATTTGCTTTACCATAAATATATATTTGCAGAACCAATTCCACTATTATTTGATTTCTTTGACACGTTCTTGGGCTTATTGTTTGTAATCATTACATAATTTAATTGTTGTGACTAGAGGACTGAACTAGACAAAGGCTATCACAGACAGACGGTTTATTTAAAGAATGAAATAAAATTCATTTATTTCGGACTGGAATCCTTAGTGTTAGTAACACAATAACCATAGTTACAGCATAATATTTAAAAATTAAAATTTAAACAAAATAAACAACATACCACTATCACGCATATCGATTATATAAGTTAGGTCTTTAGTAAGATGGACGCGAGTCCAGTACAATACGCTTTAAAAAGCGTAATTTTTCAATAAAAGAGATGCTCCAAAAATGTATGGAGACCAGGCCAGAACAGTGTTCAATTGTCCATTTTCTTTTTATTTGCTTTGTTGCGTGGTAGAAAACAATATTTTTTATAGAAAAAACTGCAACACAGCTAAATAAATATTCATCATGGCGCCTAAGTCACTTTGGTGACGTTTAATTGACTTTTGTGTCAGCCGCCATATTTCCATATTGAGTAACGGTGAAATCGAGGAAAAATTTCAACTTTTGTACAAACTAAGCAACAAAACGAATTATTAGTATTTTTCCCGGATCTAGGAGATATTTCCTAATTTTTTTAGATAGTGTACACATATACCTGGCCGAAGATGAAACGTCTCCTTTAAGCTTCACTAAATTATGATTCACTAAAACCATTTGACAGGATAAATGAGTGATGAAATCGACATGTTGTAAAAAAAGGAGTGGCGGAATTTCTTCAACGCCTTTGGGACAACAGTATTTACTGTAAGTAGAGAGTTTGCTGACGAAGCTGACGACGGATAACGACAGATTCGTTACATTCCGACCTAAGCTTTTAGCCGAGATTAAAAACTTTTATGAACAGCTTACGCACACCTGTCACTCGGGCCGCCGATCCAAAAGCCAAATTAACCTGACATTACACGGAAGACATCCCGGACGTCAGCCTGTACGAGATAAGTGTAGCTCTCAACATAAAGGCGCCGGCCGACGATGGCGTCACAGCAGAGCTTTTGAAAGCAAACGAAAGTGGACGAACGGTCCTAAAAGTTTTTCAGAGGCTATTTAACTTCATCTACCAAGGATAAAATACCAAAGACGTATCACAGGGGCGTTGTGACACTCTTCTTCATGAAGGGTGACAAATCCGTATTCAAGAACTACCGACCCATCACGCTCCTGAGTCATAACATCTGTTTTCGAGGGTTATAACGAATCGTCGTGCATGCAGATTTTACGGCTTCCAGTCACCCGAAAAAGCCGTATTCAGAAAAGGTTTTGGTACCATTCACCCATTCACCACATTATATACGCCGCGGCTGCTTATACAGAAGACTGAAGAGTACAACCTGCCATTACGCTGAGCGTTTGTCGACTCTGTTGAGACAGTCACTCCAGAGGTGCTAAAAAGACTATCGGTACGTCCAAATGCTGTCGTCACTGTACGAAAACGCCCCACTATGTCAGTCGGCCTTCAGGACCAAAACTCGAAACCAATACAACTTCAGCGAGATGTGTGACAGGGCGACTTCAGCAAAACTGTTCAAGGCTGCAATGAAGGAAGTGTTTAAGCTTTTGGACTGGAGAAGACTTGGCATCAACATACACGGCGAGTACATGACTCACCTTCGTTTTGCTGATGATATCGTAGTCATGGCTTAAACCCTGTAAAATATGGGCACAATGCTCGACGACCTCTGTAGAGTCTCAACAAGTGCGTCTTAAAATTA
This sequence comes from Nymphula nitidulata, assembly GCA_947347705.1. Lineage (NCBI taxonomy): Eukaryota > Metazoa > Arthropoda > Insecta > Lepidoptera > Crambidae > Nymphula > Nymphula nitidulata. Next base: position 14,185,816 of record OX374621.1, on the reverse strand, counting down.
AAATTGATAAGATGAAAATTATGTCAAACTCCCATATAGTGCCCACTCCTGTGACGGTTGGAAGCTCTGAACTAGAAGCTGTTGATGGATACGATGGAACGCATAAGATGAAAGTATTTAATTCGTGTGTTACCAGTGATGACATGCATACGAAACCGAGACGTGGCCGCTTACAATGGACCTCATACGAAGGCTCAAAGGCACCCAAAGGGCAATGGAGAGGGCTACGCTTGGTGTTTCTCTGCGTAATCGAATTAGAAATGTTGAGATCCGCAGCAGAACTAAGGTCGCCGACATAGCCCAAAGCTTTCGAGCCTCAAGTGGCAGTGAACAGGCCACATTATAAGGAGTACTGACGGCCGTTGGGGTGGAAAGGTCATCGAGTCGGGGCCGCGTACCGGGCGACGATCTGGTGAAGTTCGCGGGTTTATAGATCCTTAGGAGAACTATGCCCAGATATGTTGAGGGAGAACACCTATTCAACACTAACTAACACCTATTCTTCTTTGAAAATAGCAATGTTTTACTGGCTTCTTATTTTGTCTTATCTAGCTTTGTTTCGAAACATTAAATCTATAAACATTTCTATTGGGATGTAAATTTCATCCTCTATTTTCTACTCGCAGAATGTTCGGTTTTCCATTTCTACCGTTATTTTTGAATGCAACAGTATTCAAAAATCATATCACGAGCACAAGAGTCGTGCAAAATTCTGTTCGTGATTTTATACCTATTCTCGTCGGTCTGAAAATTGACGGCGAAAAACTTTTATAATTCTGTTTGTTTATAGATAAATTGATTCACCAGTCCTTAAATTTAGAACAAACGGCAAAGAAACAGCTATTAGGTATAGGTACATGTACCTACTACACTAGTAGAATCAATACACCAACAAACATCAATACGAAAGCTCTAAGTAAAGCCTAGAACGTATTTATAAACATTATAAAATGTGTATCGTTTCGGTATATTTCTACAATGTGTACTTATTTAAATAAGTAAAAGTTAATGTATCCATAATGCATTACCTAATACTTACTAAGTACAATAAGTAATAATAATAATATTCACACACTCGCTACTCATATCTAGCCCAAAGTAAGCATAACTAAGAGCAGTGTTTATAAATATATGCATTATAAATATACTAATTTAAACATACAAACATCCATGACTCGTGAACAATGCTGGTACTCATCATACAAATGTTTATTGCTCCTACCGGGATTCGAACTCGGGACCCCTGACCGAATAGCATGTATAGTAAAATAGTAAGGGGTATATACGGACCACTCAACCAGCCAGTCTGCAAATGAGGTAAATAGTGTCATACTCTCCAAAACAACTCGGACAAAATTAATAATTTTTTCTGCTCCTAATTACAAAAACAAATCATGTCGATTGAGTTTTCAGTGTTTTATTCATTTGTTATGTAACTATAGTACCACTAATTCCATTCATAAAGACATCGAAGCATTTAATCATTATCATTTAAATGTATTTCAGAACCGTTGTATCGGAAGATTCAATATTGTTCGGCGACGAAATGATAATTTCCATAATGGCGGGCTTACAACGAAAACAATTAAAAGGAGAGCTATCTATTTTCCAAATGGACGGTGTATTTTCAGGGGTGCCAACATTCTGATAATAGCACCTACCGCAATAAAATATTTTTTATTAAATTCAGCGTGCGCCGGTATGGCCTGAATTTGTTTGCTAATAAATCAGGAACGTAAATAAATACATACAATCAGTCAAAAATTTATCGGGAATGGATGATTTGTTTATGGTTCCAAATTCAATATTTTGTTTTTTTTTTGTTGTTGTTAGATTAGCACAACTGTTTTCCATTTTGGCGCAGAGTTTGAGTTGCATCTGTTATTTATATTAAATACAGTGCTGTTTATAATTATATCATATTATCTAGTGTGTATTGTGAATTTTATAATGGACAAAAACATCGAACAAAATGTTTGTCTTACATTTTGCATCGCCAATGGAATTTCGTGTTCGGAGTCACTGAAAATATTACAGAAGGCTTACGGTGAATCGACTTTACCAAAAACACGTGCTTGTTAGTGGTACAAAGCGTTCAAAAGCGGTCGAGATGTGATGGAAGATTTGCCTCGCTCTGGTAGGCCATCAACATCGCAAAAGTGAGGGAAATAGTTACTGAAAATCCTCATTCAACTTTGAGAGAGATAGCCGGTGAATTTTCTGTACCTCACGAGTCGATCCGTACCATTTTAAATAATCACTTGGGTATGAAACATGTTCCCGCTAGGCTAGTCCCAAAAGACCTAATTTTCTCCAAAAAGTCAATCGCATGACAGTCGCTGAGGACATGCTAGAACGAGTCAATTCCGACCCAACATTCATGAAACGCATTGTTACTGGTGACGAGACGTGGGTTTACGAGTTGAATGCAAACTAGGCAACAAGCTTTGGAGTGGCGCCTTCCAACTGAACCGAAGCCGAAAAACCACGCCAAAGTCTATCAAAAGTCAAAGTCATGTTGACTGTTTTCTTTGACTCTCATGACATTTGTATGAAATAATGCTGCCAACGTTACACTATTCCATACAAATGTCATGAAATTATCAAATAATAAGATAGTTTTGAAAGTGGCAAACCATTTCTATGGACTAATATAGCCCATGTTCAAATTTTTTGTCGCATTGACTGCATTACCCTGTATTTTTCATCGTTTTCTTTATTTATTTGTAATTGTTACAATAAAGCAACTTGCGTTTTTGATGCAAAGCTCAACCTCCACGCGTTCCTGAAAACAGTCTTGACATACTAACAGACGGAAAGCCTAACAACAAAGTGATACTATTGGTGCAGAAATCTCTGAAAACCTAACATTATTCATTTCCTTGAGTTCAGAAAAACATATACACTAGAAAAATAATCCTGGGTAGGGAACAGAACCCGCGACCTTTCACACGACGAAATATTCTATTTCAACACTTACGATATATTATTGATCGATGATCATCATGAATGAGTAAAAAAATAAATAATGTGTGATAAAATTATGAGTTTAAATTAAATGCATTTTCAGTATCTATGAACATAATTAATATTGCAAAATTCGAGGTCGAAAGTTTTCGAACGTGTTAAAGTCCACCCTTGCTAACTTACTGTTTAAGTAATTGTTATTTGTAATTTTAAAGTCCAATAAAGAGTATATTCTAAAGTCAGTCAGAAAATATTTCGCACTAGTGTTATTCGCAACTAGTTACATAGTCGAACGAATGTGGCAGTGAAAAATCATTTTGGAAGAATGTGCTTCACAACATCGGAGTTTTAGGGTACGTAGGACACATGTGGCCAGCATGCACATAAAGGGTAATTAGATTCTTCCGCCAAAAGATAAATAATAACATAATTTTTTAAGTTTTCCAGGAAGACGAAACTTTCCTTGAATAAAATCATCAATAATGGATGTTTATTTTCTTTTTCTTTTTGCATTCTGACACTGTCTTTTAATTTTATTTTAATGTTTGACAGATATCTAAAAATGTGTTGACTATAGTCCATTTTTTTCATTAATCCCCGAAATGTAAACAAATATGGCGACTATGACATTTATGAGACCGCTAGAGATGGGAAAATCCTGAGTTCGGAAATGTCTGAAATAGTTACTTTGTATTTATTTCAAAAATAACTACGACTATCATTTAAATAAGTATAAGTCACATAAGTGCAACCATCTAGCAATTAATTTGCCATTTGAACCCACTTTTTTGTTACATATAAATAAAAAAGACGAAATTTCATTTGGTACAAATAACAATAAAATAGTGTAGCCTAACCTGGGAACACTTGTAAATAGCATTTTTAATGGCATGTGTGGTTTCGACTTTTTATTGAAAAGAGAGGATCAAAAAATGTATAAAGCCTGGGCTTAAAATAATTTTAATGTTAAACAGTAATCCCAGCAACATAGAATGAAAAGTAACTACTTCTTATTTAGAACTTTTCATGAATTTAAAAATATTTTATAGCTCCTTGTTTATTTTTAAAACATGAAAAATGCCACATTAGAGTTGATTTTTACAGCTAGTCACCCCCTGAAATACAGAGAGACTTTTTTTATGGACTGTTGCTGTTGGCCTCAGATGGCCTTTATAGCGTAACCGGGGCTTAGTAACAGTTCTTTTATAGTAAATCAGATGTCAGATGTCACATTTTTCAATGCTGTATTTATTGACGAATATTTAGTATTTTTTGTGAATATTTTATTATTTCGTGTGTGTTGCAGCAAAGCGGCTTTAAAAAAGAGTAATGTGTATTACGTTTGACCAGCGGGATTGTTAAAAGTTAACGAGATTTCAGTAAGTTTATTGTTTGTTTACATCTCGGGAATTAATGAAAAAAACGGACTATAGAAAATGTCATGATCAGGGAGGCAATTCTCGTTTCCCTGAAAAAAAAAACTTGAATTAGAGTTTCCTCTTCGATACCTACCTTTCTTGATCGTCACATCTCGCAAATCGAGATTGTTTTCCTAATCTCTTATTATTATCATTACTAATTGAATTATACTTCGAGTATACGTAGTATCTCTAACTAGTCTGTGCTTCGAGTTTTATGTGAAATGTTGCCATTAAGAACATACTCACTGTGCGATGCGTTGCGATCCACCCGATATATTTACCTCATATAAAATGATAAGAAGATTGTAAACTAACCTGTTAAATGTTTTTTTTAATATTTAAATAATCAAAATATAGCCTCTCTTTGACTGAGTGATATAACTTATAAAAAAGTTTAATTGACATTTACTTTTAAAGCATAAAACGGTCACAATGTGGCTGTTTTCATTTCAGTATCAGCAAAGTGTAGTCTTTAAATTCCTGTCATCCCTAGACGTATTTTGTGAAAGCACTTGTCACTTTCCTGAAAGCACAAAACGATTACAATGCGCGCGTCGACGCGCTTTGCACGAGGAAACATCAAACGATCCTTTGAACAATAGTCGGTGTAATTACCTTTTACATAAAAATAATGTATCAAAATCCAATACCTCCCCCAACTTATTATCAATAAAGATCAATGGACGTGACAGATAGGTACAGACGACAAAACATCGAGTGTAACATGGCGCTACGAAAGCCGCCTCTATTCAAGGTTAACCAACCTTAATAACTGGGATCATTAAAGACCCAATCAGATGAACAGAAACGGGTATACAGAAACGGGTATTGATTTCGGACCAATTGCGTATATAATATTACTTACCTTCTAAAAGTCTTTATTCATTATGTCAGAAAATTGAACAATTGTGTAGTATTGTATTGTTTATGAATTATGATTTAAAATAACATTGGATTAATGCTTTAAAAATTTAGAAAGCTTTAAAGGTGGCCTAATATGAGCGATCTCGAAGTCATTGTAGCCCTTGGTTCCTATGGTCCAATAAAATTACGTGGGACAAATTGTTACCTTACTGTGATAAATAAAGAAAAAAAAACATGAGGGTATGCAGCGTTGCCAATCTGTGGGGAATTCCCCAAACTGCGGGGATTTTCAGTTCGATTGGGTAATTTGAGGCGAGAGCGTTTATGTGGGGAAAATGCGAGGAATTAAGACATTTACGCTAGAACTGAACTTAGAAGTAATAAAGGTAGTATAAGAAGTAAGTATAATTTATAAATTATGTAAGAATATTTAATTACCTTGATTATTTAAGCACCTTTTGGGCCGGCAAGGTGGAGGCGGCTAGTGCAATGGGTCAATTGCCGTGCTTTGTATTAAAAAAAATCAAGTTTGAAGCAATTTCACCGGCAGGAAGGTTTTACAGTTTATTTTATGCCAACATTTATGTCCATCAAACTTAGACAGAGTATCGCAGAGAACTTTCTCAAACGCATCTGTCGAAAGAAAATTTAGCGATTTAAAGAGTTTGAAAACAGAGAATCACATCCTTTGATCCTTCGAATGATATGTTGACAAAACAAAGGCATAATAAAGAGCTGCAATAAATACCTTGATGAAAATCATTAAATACTTAATAAGTATATGTAATAAATATATTTGATTTATAGAAACAGTACTTTTATTTCTTTCCTAATAATTTGTGGGGAAAATGTGGGGAATATTGATTTTTTTCCCCAAAATTGTGGATTTTCAGTTAGGTTTTTGGGTAATCGAGACCGTGGAAGTTGGCAACGCTTATTGCGATGTCTGTTTTTATCCTGAATAAAGGAGAAAAAAAATGAAACTTATTCCTCGTATAAAGCAGAGGCAAAAAAAGGAATAAATATATTGGGCAAGCTTTTTGTCGCTAATCATACGAACGTTTTAATAGTACCTATTGTTTCTTTTAGATTATAATAAAATACCTATGTATTATAGTTATATTTTACTATAAGATGGAGAAATATGACAGCCTTCCGAGTTTCTTACTGGTTCTTCTCAGTAAAGGCTCTCCCTAATATCTGAACCAGTGTTAGAGTCACTTTTATTTTATGTATTCAACTTATAGAATATTAAGTTGAAAGCTTATTTTTAAAATAAAAGTGAAAAAATGGCTTAATTTAATGATTTGAGAACATTGGTCAAATTTCTATACAAACTAGTCTTGAACATGTAGTTGGGCAATTTATATTGCACCTTTTAGTGTTTGTCCACCTACCCACCTACAGTTATTGATAGTTACAATAATAAAAACGATATTTTTCTCTCCCGATTTAAATTTTCCTCTTTGCTGATTTTATTACTAGGTTGTTGTTACTAGGCATTAAACAGCTCAACTTGCTAGTTTCTATGATTTTATTATTTAATTTTAAAGGATATGGTTCAACAACTACCGTTAATGTGTATACATAGTTCCCACTAAGTAGTGTCGCGTAAACCAAAGTCGGGTACTCAGTTGACACTTCTTTATTCTGTAACCTCACAGTTTCAGCACTGTCGTCCTAATAATACTTTACAAACTATACAACCTCTTCGAGAGCACAAGTCACACTGCCGCTTTGAGCGGCCCGTCCACCTTTTACTAAACTCCCTCCCCGAGTTTATCCCCACTACTCTACCCAACACGCCACTAGTCACCTGCGAATTTGACGGCCAGTGTTGCCATGTGAAATAATATTATTTTATGTTATCATTATTATCTTATTTTTCTATTATATTTTCAAAAGAATACAAAGCAATTAGGCAATTAATTAATTGAATCACGACAGTAGCTCGTTACATTCTTATAAAATAATTTTTATTCTCTGTAATCAAAATCAAAATCCGAATATTCGACACGACACCCATATATTCATTATAGCTCCTTGACTCATTAACACTAACACTGATCTTCTGTCACATTTCATGTTTGATATTGTGCGTACATATCGCCTCTTTTATTGTAAGAAATACAATTCAATAAAGAAAACGATGAAATACTTCTATGCTCCCGGCGCGAATCGAACCCGTGTCTCCTGGGATCCGGCGAGATGCGATAACAGCTACGCCACCGGAGCTCTAGGTGTAACCTATTTCTTCACCGTTTTCTACTTTTTAAATTTTTTTTATAGCAACGTTTATCTCACCACTCATTAAAGTTTTACAACCTCTATTGATCCGAAAGAATGCAAGCATTCTTCAACTTTCAGTAAAGATGAGAAAGCCATTTTAATCACATTTACATGTTTGATTGACTAATCTTCTGCATGAAATGTTTTCATTTACTATGTGTTGAACTACGTACGAAGTAGACCTCATATCATTTCATGATCTGAGAAATACGGAATACTCAATCCGTTACGGCGTCACAGATACAGATAATAGTTAGACGGCGTGCTCAATTTGACAAGACCGTGCCTAATTTGATCGGCACCGCGCGTGACGAGCAGATTTGACAAAAAGGGCACGCCGCGCCGTACGTGATTCTGCCCAAGACTGCATTAAAATTAGTACCTACACAAAATATTTAAATCTACATTTATATTTTCAATCCAACAACTGCAGAAATAATTGCTCGTAAAGCGTCTCTTATTTCACCAATTTCAAAATCGTATAAACGACCGGTACTTTTTAAAATCTTAGCAAAGAGGTTTTATGTCAGAAAAGTGGTCAACATTTTATGAATAAAATTAACTTTGTAAGATAAAATATAATAAATAAACATTTAATTCTTTAATTTCATTAACTTTAATAATAAATTACAACCTATCTGTAACAAAAACACAAAAATATTAATTTACTTGACAACATTTAAAGATGCTTACGATAATAAATTTTACAAATTGTTCATATTTTTATAACTGCTTTAGCAAGTGATTCAAGATTTATTCGTTTAAGAAAGTCCGAGTTTTATTTATTTCCTCGCAAAAAAAACGTCGTATAAATTTATTAAAATGTAATTCCCTTATGTTCCTGGTAATCCTATTATATATTTGTATAGCCATGAAAGAACAATTTTGGTGATAGAGGTGGCTGGTACTAAATGGTAGCTGAAAATAAAACTGGTCTGAAAGGTCCAACTTTCAGGGGTAACTCTTGACAAGGAACACCACGAGCCCATTCAATTTTATTTTGGACTTTTGTAATACGCTGTATGTGCCCAAGGTGCAACGAGAAGCTATGTACGGTAAGGTAACCGCCTACTATCAGGCGGGCCGTGCGCCTGTTGTCATATAAAAGAGGAGCTAAATGACGTATCTGATGAGTAAAACCAGTGTGTTTTGTCTACCAGTGCCAAAGCATAAACTCTCACTGAGCAAAATAAATGCACAAAGTTAAATTAGCGCACGGTACAATAGAGCGTTCAATTTGGCATTTCTCTTGTTGACCGTACACGAAAAGTCGAATAAACGAGGTAAAAAGAGGTTTAGGGGCTTGGATAAGCTACAGAAAAAAAACCCAAAAGGATTCATCGGATCAAAAACTATGATATGCACTGGATTCATATCACTCAGGGAGAAGTTCAAAGTCAAAGTCCAAAGGTTTATTTGCATGAACACAATGTATAAAAGATCTAATGTATTACAGTAGGTACTACGTCTATTGAGTCTGCGCGCAGACGTGCAAAATTTCTTATCAAGTCACTCACTGCTATATTTGCTGCTATGTTATATTTTCTAAATGTCTTTCATAATCATCGTTTTCATTCAAAAAGTAAAATAAATAGTTCTATTTTATTTACCTACAATTTCTTAAAATTCAACTATTCCTTAACGCTGTTAAAACATTTGTCCAAAAGCCATTTCTTCAATTTCGTTTTAAATAAAGTTTCATGTAAACATCCATGTAAAGAGGTGAACATTTAACTATACGTAGGTACACATCGCAATCCATATTATGAACCGACTACAAAATCGAGGATGTTCTCAATTTTTTTAATTCTAATGTAACTATGTAACAAAAAATATTACACAATTTATTTAGTTTTTGATTTAGTTTTTTTTTTGTAATTTCTCTTTCTGAGCTCACTGGCGGAGTGGCTTGAGCTCTTTGGTTTCCATTACGAATCTACTTTCGCCAATGTTAATTCCGGACGGATCTATCAAAAATTTGTAATCTCGATCTCCTCCGTTCTTGGGACTTCCTTGGGAACTCTCGCTAAGCCGTTGGTACCGCCTTGGGCTAAGGTAGTGGTGCCATGGCCCAAACTCCTCGTATGTTCCTAACATGTAGGAAGGCCTGTGCCCATCATTGGAACGTGATATAGGCTGTTGATAATGAATAAATAATGCAAATTTTCAAATACCAAACAGAGAATTAATGTGTGTATTTTATTGGCACGGTTTGTTGTGAACAGATTCAATATTTGCTTTTCATTTAAAATGCAAATTATCACGATACTTAATAATTAATGTATTTCTGGTAAGTATTATAATAGGTTCGGGAAAAAGTTTCTTCGCATTTTTAAAGAAAATTCAAAACAATTTTTAAAAAAGTTTATTTACATTTAACTAAAGTATGTAGGTACCATTTTGTTCGATAACTTTTTGCCATCTTGTAGGTAGGGACATGATCCCATTGCTATAGAAATTTAGGGGCTTCTGATCAAAATACTGCGACAAGTGGTTTTGGCAGTCCTCTCGTGATGTTAACCTGACACTGCCTAGAGAATTCTGAAGAGAGCGAAGCAGGTGGAAATCTGAAGGTGCAAGGTCAGGACTATACGGCGGATGCATTAACACCTCCCAGCCAAACTCTCTTAATTTTTGCTGAGTGGCTAAAGATGTGTGAGGTCTAGCTTTATCATGATGAAAAACCACACCCCTTCTGTTGATTAATGCGGGCCGCTTTCTCTCAACTTCTTGCTTTAATCTCATCAGTTGTTCGCAGTAGAGTTCAGAATCGATGGTCCTGCCTGGTGGTAACAGCTCATAAAGAATAATGCACTTCCAATCCCGCCACACACACAGCATCAACTTGTTGCGAGTTAACCCGGGTTTCGCCACAGTCTGTGAAGCCTGACCGGCCTTTGACCACGACCTTTTTCGCACGTTCTTGTCGTACGTGATCCACTTTTCATCACCAGTTATCAGCTTCTTCAAAAATGGTTCGGTTTCATTACGTCGTAATAAAGAATCACAAATGAGTACACAGTTCATTAGGTTTCTTTCAGTGAGCTCGTGGGGTACCCAAATATCGAGCTTTTTTGTGTACCCATTTTTTTTTTTAAATGCGCCAATACTGTTTTGTGGTCAATTCCCAGTTCTTCAGCTACGTCGTAACTACTGATATGCCGATCTTGCTCCAGTTTTTCAAAAATATCATCAATTTTATCCGTAATAGGGCGACCAGAGCGACGTGCATCTTTGACATCAAAATTTCCGGATTGAAAACGCTTAAACCAAATTTGTGCTACTCTCACAGACACTGCACTAGGTCCATAAACATCGCAGTTGCATTTTTACCTTTTTTGTAGTAAAATTTTAAAATGTATCGAATTTCATCATTAGATTCACTCATCTTGACAGTACGAAAAACAAATGAAAGAAACACATTTTCCTAATTTGAATTTAGAATTATCGTTTTTAAAATCTAAACTTTAAATGATACCAAAAACAAATAGTACCAGGCCAAAGAGATTTTATTACAAGTTCATACATACTATAATGCGAAAAGACTTTTTCCCCAACCTAATATGTATAACATTCAACTTTTTTTAATTTTATAGGTACTAGGTAATTGATTGTAGGTATCTACTTACGTTCTCGAAATACAGGCCACGAAGGCACGGAGGGAGCCAGCGTAAGGTATTCAACAAATCCCCCTCTACAATCATAATATGTGGAGTATTTTAAACTTCCGTTTTTCGATCGACAAGAATCTTGGGTAGGTATAATTAAATATTCATTAACCGTGAAGAATTTCATCAGCAATAAATGACTTTGTAATACTTAGTAAAATGAGTTATAGTCAAAAAGCATTCCTAACGTAGATTAATATCTTATAAAATTCCAGAGTTTTTTTATACAATGTCGGATTTATTATATTAAAAATATATTAGTCAATAAGCAACCTAAACTTTACAGTGGGGTGTTAATTACAGATCAAGAGATATACAGGGTATTATATATTTTTTGAAAACTTTTAAAGCGTAATAAAGATTATTTCAAAACTTTTGTTGTAAACTCTGAAAGAAAGGATAAGTCTGGAGCAGCCTCTGATTTCTGCGAAAAGCTATAATTAAAAAGTAACGCTTTTATACTAGAAAATTAAGAAAATTGAAACAAAATAATTTCATTAGTAAGAATTAAAAGAATACTTTATTAGTATTCTTAGTGCTCTCGTCCATTTATGGCGATAATTATTAATGATTAAATATAACATCTAATACAACAATACAAAAAGTGTTATAGTTACGAATATGTTTAATTAAGTGCATAAAACTTTGACCTGGTAATTCATGAACAATATTTGATGACGATTTAATCGACAATCATTATGCCTCTACAGAATTTTGGTCTCGCATCCGTTCGCCCCGCACCTTTCGCCCCCCTTGCCTAAAAGTATAATTTCGCCCCGTATTAAACCGAAAACATTTATAATTTTTGAAGCACCCGTACGCCCCTTTGTAATATAAATTTATGTCAAAAACAGTACAGTCATACAGAATTTTAGGCTTAGAGCTATGAAAACCAAAACTTATCGCCATGTTTTATATTTTATAACCTTCTACGAATAAATTAATATTTTTACTATCACAGTAAGTATGGATTTGCTACTACTAGATATAAAATGATAAAAAAACATTTTATGCTTAGTATTTACATCGTGTAAATGGGAATGATCACTGAAACAGAGACAAAGCCGCTCGTTATTGCTAATTACGTTAAGAGCCATAATGCATTGTGAACTTAGTACACTATTACATATAACAATGGCTTTTAATTGCCTTTGTTTACAAAATTAATACGCGACCAGTCTGAGGGCTTCACATTTTAAATCTAAACAGCCAACTGGCCGAGTGGTCACAGTACCGCTTAAACAAAGTGTTACAAAAGGGTGTAGTCATATTTTAGGAGCTTGCTCTACACAATTCATTAATACAGTCAACTTTTACTATGAGAACAGCTGTTCCATACATTGCGTCATGTTGTTATTATACCTTACTATGGAACAGGATCTGATGTTAGGATATCCTAATGATAGTCAACGAGTTTTTATTTTTATTCACACCTATTATATAGCCCAAAGTAAGCATCAGTAAGAGCTTATGTTACGGATAGGTACTAGATAACGGAGTAACAATGATAATAATACGTAAATAAATATTAGAAATATACTAAATAAACATAAAAGCATCCATGACTCGTAAACAAATGCTCGTACGATGAGTACAACAAACATTGGCTCCTACCGGGATTCGAGCCAGGGACCTCTTGACCGAGTAGCCTGTATAGCAATTATATAGTAGCCTGAATATTTTGGAACAATAACGACAGTTAAACTGGGAAAATTATTTCTATATTTGGCAGCACTGAGTATTTACAAAGTACGAAATAAAAAGACTTGCTTATATTTGACTCTATGGTCAAAATACTATCAAATATTGAATGCTCATCCGCGAAAAGTGATGTCAGTACACCATTCATGGTTGTAGGTACATAAATAACGCTGAAAACTCAACATCTGCCTAGGCCTTGGACGAGTTTAAACACTTTAATAAACTCACAAACGCTAAAATTAATAGATACACATTGGTCACATGTTGAGAGGTTTTGGACAAAACGCTTAACTATAATATGTATTTGTGTCAAACTTAGCTGCTCATATAAATAAATATTATTTTAAAATTTCCTATGAAATAATATGTTCACGTTCCCGTGGCGCGAGATAGTATACTATAATATATCTAAGAGAAGCCTTTAATCGGGTCGACGGCGTAGGAGAGCCGCTCGCATTACCTTATGGAAAGGTAATGACTCCCAAATAATGTAAGGTCTTTCTGAATGTGTTGATCGAAAACAGCTATCTAATTATCATCCCATACGACCTTTTGTCTTTCACTAATCCACTTTAATTAACAAGGCCTCGTTCTACAACTTAATTAGAAGAACCAAAAAGGGTATTCTTACGCTCACACTAATTTATCTATCCCAAGTCATAAATATACAGGGTGGTGCGGTCAATACGACAATTAATTGAAACATGGGCTATATTGGTTCACAGAAATGGTTTGCCACTTTCAAAAATATCTTATTAATTTGATAATTTTATGACCTTTGTATGAAATAATATAAAATTGGCCACATTGTTTCATAGAAATGTCTTGAAGTTATCAAATCAATAAGATGTTTTTAAAAGTGTCTAAACTTGAAAGTGTGTTATTGCCGTATTGACGGCACCACCTGTATACAAGATAAGAAATGAACATTTATATAGAATTATAAATTATTATAAATGAAATATAATGATTGTTATTGTGTAAAATTGTAATCAACTAGGATGTTGCCTAAGTTTATGGCGCTATTTTTCACAAATTCGAAAAATATATGTACGCTACTGTTACCCATAATAAAAATTAAACTTAAAATATATGGAATATTGTTCTGTTTAAAATATTTAAAAAATGGTAATTTTTTTCAAAAATTTGTTAAAAATGTTAATGATTGCCGACATTAATTAAAACAACTATTATTATGACAACTATGAATAAAAACGTACATATTACTTAGTTATTAATTTTGTCCGTATCCAAATAGATTTCTCAGTAATATGTGACGTCATGTCGGCTGCTTAAAATCAAAACATAGTAACTCGTTCCAACAAGAATGTTCAGGAGAGCCAAAAAAACAGGTGGGCTACTTTAATTCGTTGGCCCGACGAAACCAGAAATAGTAGCGATTGGGGTGTTTGACGGAAAGTTTCACTATATTGTTGACTGTAGTTTGTGGTAGACGAAATCGTGTTAGAGGTTATGGATACACTTTAATCGCTCACACTCTATTTTTTTTTTTAAATTTACCCAAATATGACTATAAAAACAATATCAAAACTTAGCAAGTCGGTTTACTAGGTTCTTAATTTGATTTTCTGAGGTAAGGTAAACACTAAACAAACTCATATACAAAGTGTTTATAATTGTGATATTAAAGTAATTAATAAAAACAATCCCAAAGAACCTGCCTATTAATGCAGATTTTGATTAAAATACGTGTTGTATTAAAAATATATTTCTTTACTTACTTCAAAGGACTCTTAAATTGAAACATGTCTTAAACCTCTCGTAGACAAATAAAATTAAACAAAAATTAAAACCGAAAAATTTAATTATTTTATCCTTTCCATTTTTTTGGAGCCGGTTTTAATTTTTGTTAATTTTTTTTTCGCATTTTTTAGTGATAACTTTTGAAGGTCAAAGCTGGATAGGTGACCGTGAGTTCATATTGTTTTCTACTATCATATCATTTCACAAAAAAATCCGCAACTTCGCCTATGTAGACGATTTAATTATTACAATTTTTTTGATTTAAAAACCAAACTACCCAATGGATTTTCAAAAAAAAATTATGGGACCAAATGGAAACTATTCCGCATCGAACAAAAAAAGAATCATTAATATCGGTTCACCCAGTCAAAAGTTCTGAGGTAACAAACATAAAAAATAAGAAAATAAAAAATTAAACATAGACGAATTGATAACCTCCTCCTTTTTTTGAAGTCGGTGAAAAATAAATTTAAATTAAAATAAAATGCTTATTAATAACTACTCGTTATCATTGGTAACAATTTGGCCATCAGTCTGTAAATCAATGGCAGCTATCACACGTGGGTAATTTCAGCCAAAATTCCCTTCTGTTCAATGGCATTAGGGGGACCAATTTTGGAACAATACTATCTTTCTTCAATGATTTCACCCCTCGGGGGATAGTATTTGAAAGTGGGGGAATAGCATTGCATTTTTTTTTAACCCTACCGGGGTAACTCTTGGCCTTCATCTCACCTGATGGTAAGTGAAGATAAGGCTGACGATGGAAGCGAGTTACACCCGGATTCCTCAACCACAGAGGAACTGGTTATCAGCAGCTGTTAACAGCATTGTTGTGTTCCGGCAGTTAAAGGTAAGAACCTTTAACTGCCGGAACACAACAATGCTGTTAACATTATTGTTATGGCGGCAGACTTAGGTAAGATGGTGGTAGCTAGCCAGGCGGACTTAGAAAAGCCCTACCACCAACCAAACCAAGAAAATTTCTGCCCCCACGGGAATCGAACCCCGGACCTCTAGATCTGAGGCAGGTGGTCTCAACCACTAGACCACAGACGCGGTTAGAATAGGCGAAAAAGACTAGGTTAAGCATAGAACTCATTTTATACATTGATATCTTGGAGCGAAACACTCGTGCGACGGTGTCACTGGACTTACTAAATGACATTTCATTGATTTTATAATCGGTGCCAAATTCAAAACATAGCAAGTCGGTTTTCCAAATTCATAACTTAGTAAGTCGGTTGAGTTGCTAGGGTTTTAAATTTGTATTCTGACATACTATGTTTAGAATTTGTACTTCATGGATTTTTTTATAGTCCTGCCAAATTGCTCAGACTTGCTAAATTATATTTTTTAAATTACGTAAGAAACTGGGTGTTTTAAGGTCCACATCATATTGATACTGCCTAGTAAGTCGAAAAATGCAATTTTGAAATCACTTGTTACTAGGTTTTGAATTTGGGCAGCCGATGTGTTCCGTAGATTTTCTATGGAGTGTTTTTGGATGATTTGGAGTGTTGCGGCAACACATTAAACATACTGCTATAATATATGCGAAACTTTTGATCTTAAATATACCTATTACTATTTCTTTTGCAATTATTCTTTAGGAATAACTTATAAAATTCTTATTTATGAAACATACTTACATAGTACGAAACACTATAACTTATTATGAATTTCGTATCCATCACAAAAACATCAATAGATCATGCTTTTGTGATGAAAATGGCACCTTTGGTTGTATCCAACATATCATTAGCATTGGCACAGAATACATCCACTGGTGACAATTATGAATTATATGTCATCTTTTAGTTCATAATTCATTTATTTATTCATAAACATGGGTATTACATTAGTTTTAAATATTAGAAAATATCAGTACAGCCAGAATTCGCCATATAGGCATATGAAGATATTGAAATTAAAATAAAATAACAAAAAATAACAATTAGCCATCTGATTTTTTTGTACGTTGATGAACTGTGTATTGTAAATAAGCTTGCAAATTTTCATAGACTTCGACGTAAACGAAAAATAGGAGTAAGTAATTATCAAATATCCACGGATACGTCTTTCTTAAAGTGAATACACAATTATTATTTAGATTAAAAAAAATATATTTAATAAGATAGGTAGCCATTTCTTGACGACCAGTCTATAATAAATTTATGAAAGTACCTATGTAGGCTATGTATCTCAAGCAAAAATGTAATTTCAGAGGTCTTATTTTGAATCTGGGTAGTAGGTGCCAAGGGATTTCGTCTGTGTTATACTTATTTACTGCTTTCTAGATTTGATGAAGTAGGTATAACGGGTTGGTGGGTTCTTGCTTGGATAACAGTGTATACGTGCAATATATAAATTGAAGCAAACTGACACCTGTAAATTGTTTTTTGAAGAATTAATAGCACTTAGTTTGCCCAGCAAATACATTTATGAAGTAACAAACAAGAGTATGTTACTGTTAGATCGAATATTCATTTGTACACAAAACGCCAGTCACAAAGGCAGACTGTAGTTTGTATGCCTTTTTGCAATACAAGGCAATATAGTAAGAGCGTCTTTAGTATGGGCCCTAAATTGTATAGTCACTTACCAAAAGCTATGTTAGATATAGAAAGCTTATCACTGTTGAAAGCGACGCTACATTTTTTTGTAATGAGCTTATATGACCTTAAGGAGTTTTTAAATGATAAATGAAGTCTTAATGTGACATTTTAGTAGATGAAAATTATGGGTGTATCCCAGTAGTCCCCTCTAGCCTTTCCCCCTTGGGGGACAATTGGGATTTTTTTATAAAAATCTCCCAGTTGTCCACTCTACCACAGATTAATAACAGGACAGATACTTCACTCTAATACAAATGGTGAAATAATTTTGTTATATTAGCCTACTAGGATTATTATTATTAGCCATTTTAGACGATGCGAGAAGGAATATACTCTACCAACGCGTGCCGAGAGTCGAGAATCCCGCGTACACCGCGTGATTACGTCATCGAGCGAAAACGTGAGGGTGTGCCACGACCATAAATTAAATAAAATGACTGAAGAAGAACTAAGTTTTTTTTATTTATACATCTAATGCAATGAAGTGAATGTGATTTAATTTTATAAAATGATCAATGTTTTTTTTCCATCTTTGTATTCATTCGTTAATATTCTAAATCGTGTAAATAACTTTTACAAGTAATCCTTTGGAAAACAGGGGCAAGGTTGAATAAAATCAATTTCTTGTAGTATATTCATTGAAGTGCTTCCCGGCTAGTTCGTAAAGACTTTATCAAAAATTTACAAAAATGTTGTTTCGAATTCTCCCACGTAATTGATAAAAGCTACGCAAAAATCATGTAAGTAAGAATTGTTCGCCTTTAAAATTTCTAAAAAAAAATCTGCGACAGCATATGTCTATCTTTCAAAATTGGCTCACTATAACAATTTTTTGGTAACCGAATTTGTTCTAAAATAATGCATTTATCTGCGAAGGTGTTTTTATAAACATGATATTGTTCCTTTTCAAAATAAATGCATTATTCACCACAAGTATTTAATTGTGAACAAAATTGTATCTAACATTTTTTGTTTTCAATGGATATCATAAATAATATCATAGTTATAAAATAACTCCGCTACAAAGTAAGCGTGAGCCGTGAGTATCGTTGCGTTTTGCGCGGGAAACGTTCAACGGGCGTGCGTTCAATGTCGCGTGCGGCGGCCCACTGCCGGTCGGATCGCCAGATTTCCACTTAGCGGCCGGCACTTTTAACCCTACATTTCGAGAGTGACGGGGGCCTGACTCTACCAACGGCACGGGGGACTGACTCTACCAACGGCACGGGGGACAACTGGGACTTTAATTTTAAGATGTCCCCACTTGAGTTGTAGCCGTATAATTTTGCTAGACGTAACAAATACAAAACATTTGTTAGATATCCTATAAGTGTATAGGATATCTAACAAATGTTTTTCTGTTCCTCATATGACGAAGAGTGTCTATGAGGAACAGAAAAAGTCAATTAGGGGATAATCACAAAATTAGGTATAGTTTTAGTATTTTATGTAAAATAAAACACGTACAATTACAGGAAACTAGGCTTTTTATATTAAAGAACCATATTTTACCCGCGGCTTCGCTCACGTTAAAAATATATTTCGGTAAATAAAAAAAAATATATAAAAAAATAGCTAAGTAATAAAAAATGTATTTAAACTAGAAAAATTTTACGTCCTGAGGTGGGGATCAAACCCGCGACCATCTGATGGCATCTGAGCTACCCAGGACAGGATAATTTTTCAAACACTTATAATAATGTTAAAATCAAAATAAAAGAATAAAAAATAGCTAAGTTCCAGATCCGTAGTATTTTAGCAATTTTATGATTTGATGCTAGTAAATTTATGTCCTTAGAGTAACAGATTTACAGATTGAAAGACTCACGATTAGGTAACCTTTAATTACAGTTAATAAAAATATCTATATGATACAGCTGCTAATAATATATATAAAACAACTACCTAACTAGCATGAAATCAAAATAGTGTAAAATAATGAAGACTGATAAATAGTGGGAAAAAAAATCTTATGATAATGACTATTTTTGATGTGATTTTATTTTGTCAAAATGAGAAGTTTTGAAAATACCCATCTTTTATTTAAGGAAGTATGTACTTTCAGAGTTTATTTTTGAAAATTTTAGATTTCTTAATAAAACATTTTATTTACTTACTTAATTGTTTTATTTTACATAAATTACTAAAACTACACTTACATTCGTGATTGCCCGTCCGCTGAATAATTTAACTTTTGACAACTCACATAACTGTCCGTACGAAACTTTTTAAGGTACTTAAATGATATTTTTTTTTATGTAAAAGACAATTTTCGTTATATCCGAACCACGGTATAGGGTATCTAAACAAATGCTTTATTATTTGTCACTTCTAGCAACATTATAGGGCAAAGTCTCAAGTGGGGAAGACTGGGACATCTAAAAATTAAAGTACCAACTATCCCCTCCACCGGTGACACGGGGGATAACTCAGAGATTTTTATTAAAAAATCCCAATTGTCCCCCAAGGGGACAAACGCCAGAGGGGACTACTGGGATACACCCAAAATTATTTTATTTCGACATATTCCTTAAATTTCATTGTAATGACATGTTATTATTGTATATTGTTGCACCTATTAAGTTTTGACCATGTTTTAAATATTGATTTAACATTATAATATGAGCTTATTTTTTTAGATATGTATGGTAGTTGACATTATAAATAATTACTTCCATCATTTTTGCTGGGTAATAAATTATTGAGTAAATTACGTTTTGATAATATTTGCATGCATATTAATGCTGATGTGTGCTTACTGGAAAAGCTATTTTATAAGAAATAAATGCAACTAAATTTTCAAATAAATTAATTGATTGATTTATTGATAACCAAGAAAGAATGAAAGTGAAAAATAAAAGTACCTCCGTAATAGACGTTGAATTTTTCAATAGGACTGTTTACGTTATCTACATTATATTCTTCATGATGTACACCAAAAATAACATTCCTACTTACATAACGATGAAAAACACATTAAGTAACACTGAAAACATTGTACATCTTCTATAATGGATCCGAATGTTTAGCATCATAATAATAAATATCATTTTCCAAATACAAGTAATACAACATACTTACCTACCCTATACAGTAAACTAGCTGTGCTCGCAGTTTCACTCACCCATGTCCATGTCCGATTTCTAGAATTCCTCAGCCAATATAAATATTGGCTGAGGAGTTCTAGAAATCGGATGAGTGGTCTCGGGGACCGCCTCCTTCATCCAAACTTCAATCTTTATCTCGATATAATATTAGTGTACGGACGGCAGCACTTCATGTATAACAATTGCACTACGAAAGACGCCTCTATTATGAACGGGATAAGGGTGGTCTCGTTGCGCTGTCGACTGTACTTAGATACTTTAGGAGTTTTTTTTTACAGTATTCGTAAGAACTTTGTTTTGTAACGAGATTTCTTTCAGTTTACGCAGCACGCATATTTTTTGTAATTTTGAGGCAGTATTACATAAACTAACTTCTACTTAAAATAGATGTCTCACATTGTATAGGCACAGGTTTTTAGAGTCACGCATACGGAGTTTGAGTGATCCGCACCACGCTGGCAAAAGCGGTTGCAATAACAACCAGGATCACATAGGAGCTCGATATTACAAAATGTACCCATTAGGGATCAAATCAACTATGACGAAATCGCACGAACCTCTTTATAACATAAAGATAGTTTTAATAATAAAAATATATTTAATAGTATTAGTGATATAATAAAACTTCTTACACTCACACCTATTCTAGCCCAATAAGCCGTCAAGCATCAGACTCCAGACAAATTGATTATTCTATTGTCATAGACCTCCAGAGGTATAACGCCGTTTGACTGATAAGAGCTTATGTTATGAATACTAAACAACGAAAAAATAGGTATAGACAATAATATTTAACCGACTTTATAAAAGCGGTGGTTCTCTAATCGGGTTGGCATTTTTTCACTTACATATTAAAGAAACATACAAAAATCCAATACCCGGATTCGAAACCGAGATCCCTGACTCAGTAGACAGGGGCGCTACTACTCATTGAGACGGCCGTCAAGATAGTAAATAAATTATAGTCAACCAGTTCCAAAAAACCACTTGTGAGAATTTTAAAATTCCTTACAGTCAATCGGAAAATATTACATTTTCCGATTGACTGTAAGGAATTTCAAAAATGAAATAAGAGTATATTTGTCGTCATAAATATTAAAAGCGCTTTATAGGGTAGTTGACAACTTTTTTTTTATTTCATAAATAAGAGGTTTATAGCCCATGAAGAAATATTGCAGAAGAAATAGTATATTTAAGATCAATAGTTTCAGAGATACAGTGGTATGTTTGATGTGTAGCGGCGCATCGTCCAAAAACGCTCAATAGAAAATCTACGGAACAGGTGACGTCACATGTTCCTTTATTACTGCAAAATGTATCAGCATACTAACAAAATCAATAATAACCATGTATTATGTATGTTTTTATTCAAAGTGGTCATAATAATAGTTGTTTCAATTGATGTGAGACATCTAATGACCATTTATGATAAATTTTAGAAAAATCTTGACTTATTTTGTAAATTTTCTAAACATAACTTCATACGTATAACTCAACGTATAACTTCAACAATATTCCATATCTTTCAAGTTTTGAACTGTTTTTATGGGTAACAGTAGCGTATATTTTCCAAATTTGTGAAAAATAGCGCCAGATTCAAACTTAGGCAACATCCCAATTGGAATGAAAGTGTCATCTAAAGGTTTTGTAATTTTTTGTTTCAAATTAAACCGCTTTGTTATTATATTACATTGTTTTTTAAATGGGCAAATTTTTTCAAAGCTTTCTAAAGAGTCTACACTACAAACATTGAATTTACATATTAAGCGAATAATTAAATTTAGGGTTGGAGCCTTGGAGCTGACATTGCCACACAGTGGAACCGATTCTGAAGACACAAACTCTCAATGTAAAGGAAACGTATAGTATTTAAAACTGTCTAATTACATAAATTTAGACATCTTATACAGGGTGACGCCGTCAATACTACAATTAAAACATGGGCCATATTAGTTCATAGAAATGGATTGCCACTTTCAAAAACATCTTATTCATTTGATAATTTCATGACATTTCTATGTAATAATGCAGCCAATGTTATATTATTTCATACAGACGTCATGAAATCATCAAATGATTAAGATGTTTTTAAAAGTGGCAATCTATTTCTATGAACTAATATGGACCATGTTTAAATTTATTGTCATATGACGGCAACAACCAGCACTCACCTCACCACGCCTCACCTTACATTAGCCCGACAAAAATGACATTACGGTGTAGACAAAACCGTTTGTCGTGCTTCTCGTGTTCCTTGTGCTACGCGTGCTGTATAGAAATCATGAACAACTTTAGAATGCGTAAGTATGCTTGTTCAATGAGGTTAAGGTTAAAAAAAGGATAAGATTATAAAAAAAAAAAAAGTATACCCTTCCAATTAATAATTTGAGCGCTTTCCTTGTCTCCAAACCGATCAAAAACATCAAATATCTGTTCTTCTCTAAACTCTGCACAGAATTGCTAAGCTAGATAAGATCATCAAAAGGGTGCCCTCGTACTTTCGAACCCCGATGTTGGAAAGACCGCTGTTGCGAAAAATTCCTCATCCGTTCAAAAGCTCGCTACTCAACTCGAGCAGAGGACTGGAATGGACAGACGACAGCACGTCAAGTGTAACAGTTGCACTACGAAAGCTGCCTCTATTACCAACGCAGTAAGGGCTGTCTCAAGGTCAAATTGATACGCTTGATCTGTGATGTCGACTGGACATAACTTCAACGTTCGCATTGGAATTATGTCCATTCCAGTCCTCTGACCATAATATACTTAATATTATAAATGCGAAAGTGTGTCTGTCTGTTACCTCTTCACGCTTTAACCGCTGAACCGATTAAGATGAAATTTGGTATAGAGATTGTTTAAGTCCCGTAAAAGGATATAGAATAGTTTTGATCCCGGTGTCTCATCATTTCAAAGGGTGAAAAGGGGGGTGGAAGCTTGTGTGGGGAATCCATAACTGCTGAATTGATTTAGATGAAATTAGACATGGAGATAGTTTGAGACACTGGAAAGGACATGGAATACTTTTTGGCGCGATAACCGACATCCACGCGGGCGGAGCCTCGGTTGGCCACTAGTCTAAAATATTATTCAAATTTATGTTCTCTAAAATTTGGTTTAAGCCCTTTCTCAATTTCTTTTTTTTATACAACCAGATGACAAACAAGCTGCGGTGGTAAACTGCATTATCAAGGAAAAAATCACTTGGTATTGCAGGTGCGTTGTAATCCTGAGGCCTAAGATGAAATACCTTCCATGCCCAGTAATTACACTGGTTATACTAAACCCTTCAATCCGAAACACAGCGAACTGTTACATTGGCTGAAATAAGAAAGGCGGTGGTACCTAACCAGATGACCCTACATACGGGTCTACCATCTAGTAAATTGTATAATATAAAATTGCAGGTGTCTATTGGCAGCGGAAACCACTTACCACCCGGTGGGCTGTCGACTTGTTTGTCATCTAGTTGTAGGTATAAAAAAATATGTTTATAAATTATGTTTCATATCTACCTAAATTGCAAAAGAAAATACATTATATAGGTATGCACCTAATAATAATATATTGGTTTACCTTCTTGAAAGATTTTTACTTTCCTTTCCTAAAATAGAACAGGAAGTCGGCACCTAAGTGAAGTCGTATTTCGTATAAATTGCCCTTTTTACGGCACATGACGATAGAAAAGACTTTCAGCTAGTAATAAAATATGAATGGTTCTCTACTTTCTTCATAATGAGGAGTATGTAAAGAACGTATTTTAAGGCGATTTTTTAAAGAAGGTAACTTGATAGCGATTACCGAGGTTTCCTTTTGACAACTTAACTCAATTGTCAATCGCCCGCCCCGATCTCTATGAACGAATATTATGGTGACTCTTCTTTGAATTATTTTGGTTAAATAAAGAAACATCTTGTAAAATCATGTAATGGTCTGACGTTTTACTAAAATTAAACTGAATGTGTCATTCATAGGTTAAATTTTGGCAATGTCTTATCTTGTTCTGGGGCCATGACTAAGTCACAGTGCATTTCGATCCATTGGGATCTTTTGTGTCTCTAGGAGAACATACTTCCATCGCCGCTGTTGGGGTGGTTCTTAACGCTCCGGGGATCACTATACATGCTGTTCTCGGCAAGTAGCATTTCCCGAGTTCAGTTGTTGCCAGCTTGAACAATCTAGGCCACCAGACGATGCTGCTATAATAATATGTCAATAGAGGTCGTACCATAGTTGTTTATATTCACTTTATTATCTTTGGTTTCAGACCCCATAAGTGAAACGAGTCTAAGACTTTTTGAGCTTTTGTCATAGTTCTCTCGATATGGAGTTTCTAGGTGAGTCTTTTATCTAGCGTAATGCCAATAAGATATTTCACTTCACTAGAACAAGAAAGCTCCGTTTTATAAAATTGCAGTGTTTTGAGCCTGGTAGGTTCTTCTGCCTTGTAAAGGGATCAACGTCGTTATACTGGGGCTTACTGACAATTAAGTGGTTATGACCATTCTTCCAGTTTCCCCAGCGCACTCTGCATAATCTCCGATACAGTGCCAGGGAATCTCCAGTTGGCAATAATGACCAAGTCATCTCCATAGTTTTTTTTACAACTTTATAAGTACATCAGTCCTTCATTCAGTCTAACCACTATAGAATTAGCCACTAGACTCCATAATTATGGGGATAGTACCTATCCCTGGGGGCGGCATATCTTTAGACAGTTCGTGACTCATTTAGCATATAAAATAATGGATGCTAAAATTTCAGAAGTGGATACTTTCTATTGGTTGTGACAGAAACCTACAATACTGAATGTTCTACCAAGAGATATACGCTGTTACATAACATTGATACACACTACACTAGAGTAATAGAGGCCAAGACAGGTTAATTTCCTTTCAGCCTTTGTGCCACACCAATTAAAGCCACAACTTCATATCAAAAGGTAAAATCTGAATAAACACATTCCATTACCCGAAACTAAAAGTAAGTACCTTCGTCATCAAAACTCTTGATGCGACACTGTAAAATAGGGTATCGTCATAGGTAACTTAATGATAAACTCAAACGGCCATCTGGTAGAGTTGTTAGTACAATTGTCTACTAAACAGAGTATTAAAGGTCTCAGGTTCGAATCCCGGTGAGGTGTATATGTATATGCACTATTAAACGCATAGCGATCGTATTGAAGCAGTGCAACGTAGTTTTTTAAGAGTTCTTAGTTACAAGCTAGGTTTAAAACGTGAACTCATAGATTATGAAGGTAGACTGGAGAGATTTGGGCTTCGGACACTTGATCGGCGAAGTAAGATTAGTGACTTAGTCACCCTTCACAAAATAGTCAACGGGATATTTGATGCTTCAATTCTTGACCAAATTAAATTTAGAGTGCCGCAACGTTCTGTTCGCCGCCAGCAGTTGTTTGAGATACAGTCCTCGACCAACAATATCTCAAAAAACAATCCCATTAATAGAATGTGTAAATCTTATAATGAAATATGTTGTGACAGTGATATATTTTATGACAGCCTCCCGTCTTTCAAAAGGATGTTGATAAAAAAAAACCTATAGATTAGTTATTCTTCTTTATATTTGTTGAAATCGTCTTTACGCTCAATGTCTGTCAAAATGATGTGTACAGTAGTCAAAGGAGCTCAGATTTATCCATTTTATTTAAAAAGAAAAATTTTATGTATATGAGTCCGATATGAGTGATCTGTTTTCTGTATCTGTACCTATAAAATAAATAAATAAATACGAAAATTTGGTGACTGTTCAAGGAAGCTTTATGTTTATTTTGTGTATTTATTTACATATTAGCTATCACGAATTAATTAATATCACTTTAAATACCTCTTTAGAACATCAGAAAAATTTTCATGCATTCTATGAAAGTTAGTACTGTATTTCGATACTATGTACCAGAATTAAAATCCCGTTGAAATTAATTTGTCCTAGTTTTTACAGGTCTAATAAATTCCAAAAAGGAAAGGAAACTGTGCACTTCTTTTTATTATTTTAACTGCAATTTCTTTTCTACTTAGGAAGAAAATAATACAAATGCACCGCAATTTAAGCTAACGGTATTTTCATATCACTTTACATAAAAAAATTAATGCGAAATTTATTTGTTGGAAAAATGCATAATCAAGAAGAATGTTATGATGGGAATATTTCAAGTCTATTTTATATTTAAAATGCATTGCCTGCGGAAAATTATGTTTCTGTCGCACCAAGCTAAGTTTGAAGCTACGTTAGCTTCAAACTTTAAAATGATTTCAACCGCTTCCAAATAAACCACTTTATAAACTTCGAATAGGAACATTTTAGAAATATGTACAATGGAAAGTTTGTCTTATGAATTGCTACTAATAAATGTGCTTAAATGGAAAAAGGGGTTAGGCAAATAAATAGGAAGAGCTTAAAGAAAAACTGTCCATAACTGCAACACTTCGAGAAATATTTTTATTACGAAAGTTTCAAGTATAAAGCCAATTGTCATATTTCATACAGTAACTCTGCTGCAAGTCCACAAAGAGCGCTGGAAGCACTTTACTGTAAAGTTGGAAAAAAATAATACTCGTGGAAGGTTTCTTAACTGTCACAAAATGATTGTTTTTCTTCTTTTACTTTTCAGTTGCTTTGATGCTATTAATTAAAGTAATATTTTCTTTCTGCGAAGTTTTCTGCGAGTTAATTACCTAAGTATAGACGGCAGCACATCAAGTGTAACAGTTGCACTACGAAAGCCACCTCTATTACGATTGCAGTAAGGACAGCCTCAAGGTCAAACTGTTACGCTTAATGTGTTGTCCACTGTACAATTATTTACCAAAAATTTCGTTAAAGAAAGTAGGTAATAAAAATATGATAGGCTGTATGTAGCAATATAGCCGCCTATTGTGTTCAATTTTAATTTATGTTATCTGTTACGTTGTGTCTTTGTGCAACAAAGTTTATTTATGGATTGATTGATATCATCTTTGCTGACCTTACAAAAGATCACAGCTAAAGAGTTAAATAACACTACTTTGTATTGATCTTCGAAAACAAGTATTGCTTTTCATGAACCTATAATAATGCTCTTGTCGTTCAAAAAAACTAATTTAAGTTTATTATACTACTAAAACCTGGATAAAGGCAAATAATTGGAGTAAAATCTTACTAAACTGCTATTAACCAGCCGTACACCAGCTATTATTCAGCCTTTTAAAGAGCCTTAACCAGCTCTTTTAAAGAATAAAGCTGGATAATCTACTTAAAAGAGCTGTACAAGCGCTTAACCAGTACTTTAAAAGCAGCTTCGTAAACCAGCATAAAGAATAGGAAAAATCTTATTATCAGTTCTTTTACAGTTGCTTGGGCATTGAGAAAGCGATACGGTTATGGTCATCATGTGTTAGCTTGCCCTAACTTAATTCAAATTAAGTGAATAAAAATAATAATAATAAAATTAATTCACAAACTAAATGTTTATTCAAAGCAACCGTAGAAAGTAGAACTGACTAAAAACTCCGCTAGCGTCACCAACAAAGCTGTAAGCCTGTAACTGGGGAGACCTAATTTTTTTTCACATTAACGTTGATTAAATAGCATTCATTCTGAAAGCCGCGTTGAGTATGCTCACGTCGCGTCCTCTAAAAACAAAAGTATCGACAAAACAACTGACAGATAAGCAGCCAGTTTTTTTACTGGCGAACTTTTTCTTTTTCCTGCGGCAGTAGGTATATGTATAAAAGTTGCAGAGTATTGAATTGACGCGTTAGGTGTGGTGGTTTTACTGACTTCAATATTTATTTACAAGTGCAATGGTGAAGAGTTGTACCGACAGCTTTTAGAGTTGTCTTTAACTGTTTTATTTTATTTAAAATAACAAACTAAAGAATGAAATGTTGTAATGTTAATTAAAGTACTTGTAAATAATATCAGTGGAGACTGTTTACTCGTATTTCAAACTTTTTTGTCTTGTTTTTTTTTTGTTTGTCTATTTGTATACTTATCACATAAGAAATCTTTCTTTTACATTTAATTTATTATTTTCCTACGTCGTAGACCAACCTACTTTTCAACTTACTCGGTTTTAAAATTTATCGAAACATTCCACGAGAAAATCCTATTTCAATCGACCAACTCATACATAAACGCAGCATCAACAGGCAATTTATCTTATTTTTCCGCTTCCTTTATGATATATCGCAAAACCCGCCACGACAGGCATCAGTCAAAACAGATTGAGAACCTTCCGTTCAGATACAACACCGCTCCATGGAATTTTCTATTGGATTTGTCGTTATTAATATGGTGATTCTATATGGTTAGGTTGGTTTAAATCTTTTGGTTAAATATAATAAAAGTGGAATCGACTGCGCTATCGTCCACAGCTTATAAAAAAGAAGAACTTGTGTGCTTACACAAAACGTGGGTATCACCGTGTGATATTGAAAAATAAAACCCACTAAGACATTGTTATTAAAATCATTTACAACTTTTCTTCTATTTCAATTTCTAATTTAAGTTAAAGGTTTGAATCTGGACCACTTTGAAGTTGATAATGTTATCTAAAGGCCACGAATCGATTCCCAGACTACTAACATCTTAATAGATATAGCTTGATAACTAATAACGTAATAATTTAATTTTTTTGTATTTGCGACATCTCTTTTAAACTCTGTACTTGCTGTACCTACACTGAAAAATATTACTATTTATTTATTTATTTATTTATTTATTAGGTTAACTTATGACTACTTCAACAATTTATAAATAAAACATATTACTAAATTAGGAATAGTCTTAGATTATAGTCTTATAAAGTATCCACAGTTAGAATTATATTGAGTTGCAATTTACAGTGTGAGTAACAAGATAAAGGTTTATAATTAATCAGAAAAAAAAACATCGTGTGCTGATTATATACTAGAATATGTAACAATGTAACTTGTAACTTTAAATAAAAACAAAAGCAAGGAAATAAATAGATAGACTATTTTTCATATTATCATCATGATATCAACCTAGATATCCACTGCTGAACCGAGACCCATCAATTTTTAAATGGAACGGTTCAGTTTCATTTATTTTGCAATAATAAATTAATCTAACTAATTCCAACAAATGATCTGATTTGTAAAGAATATCATATTTTTACATTTACCTTTTTACTTCCGTATTTCAACAAATAAGAAAATAATGATAAATATTTTGTAAGCCATGATTCAAGGCCACTTTGGGTGCCAGATGCGCGATAAATCGGCAATATATTTACGATATAACAAGCCCTGCGGCATAAAAATTGTGACAAAGCTATATCCAATGGCTTTGATAACCACCATAGCACTCGGGGAAAATCAGGGGAATGCTGAAGATTAAAGTCAGAGGAAGTACATTTTTTTTAAGTTTTCGGCACGTCGACGAAAACAAAGTAGACCCGCCAGAAACCAGAATCAGATCTTCTCATATAGAACTACCTACTAAAATAATATTACTTTGTTTCTCTTCACAAGATTGTCGCACAAACAATATTGCAATCTAGAAGTCATGACACGGCACTGTAGACTTTTTAAAGCATAGTTTAGAAAAAATCCATGGTAATAAAGTTTCTACCTTAATTCTTGATAGTACTTAGGTACCTAAGTCCTATTATGACTAGAGACAAATAACTAACGCCTATTACGGAGGTATTTCGGTTAACCTAACAATAAATCCTAACAATATTTTTGTGTTTTATTCTTGTTTGAATAAATGAAAAAGAATAAAACACGACAATAAAAATACCTACCTTAAACCTATTTTAATTTTCTTATTTTATTCTTGTTAAGATAACCAAACAAGAATAAAACAATAAAAAAAATACCTCCGTAATAGTCGTTGATTTTGTTTACCGCCGTAATAGGACTGGTCATAAAGAGTATTATTATTATGTGACTGATGACAACGTTATTCATTTTTAGGGTTCCGTACCCAAATTACTAAGACTCCGCTGTCCGTCCGTCTGTCACCAGACTGTATCTCATGAACTATGATAGTTATACAGTTGAAATTTTCATAGATGATGTATTTCTGTTGCCGCTATAACAAAAAATACTAATAAACAGAATGAAATAAATATTTAGGGGGGGCTCCCATACAACTAACGTGTTTTTTTTTCTTGTTTTTGCTTGATATTGATAACGCCAACAGGTGACCGCTCGTTTACAGATGGCGGAACCAATCCTTTTAAAAATCTATATGGTCCGAGGTCTTTACACAGCAGTGGATGAATGATGATGCTGATGACATGTTTTGAAGCAGGAACTGAACCCGCATCCTTCCACAATTCAGTTGACTGGCGTGACCAGAGATAATAAAAAGATAATGTTTCCGCGTTTGTTCAGGAGAGAATTGGCCGCATAAAATTTCCCCTCTAAACATCTTATGCTGCTAACTCGGGGAGAGTTAGCAGCATAAGATGTTCTTCTGAGGCGAGATACCACAATAATATGTGACTTCGCATCGGGCTCCTCTTGGGTGTTATTACCTGAACCCTACTTGTATGATCGTCTAATGTAGGAATCAGTCAAAGATTTACATTCGCCAGCTCCGCCAGCTCTTCCATGCTTCGGTATGCGAGTTATGCCGGTAGACCTGGTTGCTACCCCAAAAAGGACCAAGGCCCGACTGTTTTGGCGTTAAAGAGCGCCAAACCGCATTTGGCCAACGTGGTGGCGTTATGGCCCAAAACTTATGTTGTCCAAGTCCTAACCCAAGGAAAGTCTGTGCAGAAATGGGACGTATATTGTAGTTGGGTAACCCTATACAGCCTTCTAAGGCTAGGTTAAATTAAATGAATTTATCGATCTTTTGCAAAATGTCCTGCATCTTGTATTTTTTTTAGATGTAGAATAAAGATGAGTTTCATAGTAGTGATTAAAACGTATTACAGTAAAGTGCAATTTCATTTCATCTTTTCTTTCTTTCTTGCATTTCTTATTCATCAGTCCATCTTTCAACCATTCTTATTAATAAAATGTGTTATTATGATAACAAGACATTCGCTTTCCATCAAATTAGCCTCGAAAGAATATTGTAAATTATCCGATCTCAGAATTACAATGAATATGTGAGCTAGCAACACTAACTAACGTTGTCATTTTGCGTTTCAAAAAGGTTTATATTGAAAGATGGATTTAATTACTTGGCAAGCTCGGGCCGGGCTCGCCGGGAGTAGCGCGGCCCGATCTGCATCGGCGACCGAGCACAATCCCGCCGACAACATTACATCAACAAATACACACCCCGTTGCCTACAGGCTAGCTGGTTAACTGTCCTCTGCACACGAGCGACATAAATTCCTTTATTTGATACCAACTAGTATGTCCCTTTTGTTACAAGTGCCAGTATTTCTAAAAAGATGTAAAATTTAATTTAATAAAAATCGAGATTGCATTATATTTTGTCCCACAATCAGGCAGGCTGTACTCTTGTTTGTCACCCTCAGAAAATAATATCCGTTGTCACAACCCTCAGATCAATTATCCGAGTCACTAACCATTCCCTAGGCTTAGACTCTTAACGATATTTGTCTCTTCTTTATATGGACTGTGATAAAAATCGCTAAGAGACTTAACGGTAAGCAAATGTTAAAATAAGACTTTTTTAAACCAGAAACCAGAGCGCTCAAACCACTACGTCAACGAGCTCCGAAGTATAGATAAAGTTTTGATATTATCCAATTGCCTCTCGTCTGCTGCTAGCATTATTCCACTTGATTAGGTACCATTCAGCTATATTGCCTATACATATAAAGCTAGATATTATTCATGTTTCCGGGAAACAGGAGTTTGCCAATTCATTGAATTTTCAGAATACAACCTGCAGTGCTTACTGAAATAGTTTATAAGGCAATTACAAACGCAAAATAATAATGTTGTTTATGCAATAAGAAACCTATTTCAGTATTTAATTTTTAATAAAGTAGCTTATATGGCAGGACATTAGCAAGTGCATTAATTAAACCCTACTGACTCCTTGTTCATAAATCGGCAATAGGAAAATATTACTAACAAAAAAATCTTTATTTAGGATCATGTCTACTATATCTATTGTTCTACAATATAGTAAATAATAAACAAATGTCTAAACTAGAAAAAATCATGTCCCGGGCCAGGCACCTAAACCACAAGCTTTCAGGATCTGGTTGATTGCTTTATCTAGTAAGCTGGCAAGGACTTGTGTTAGGATCACCGTATAAATTTCTCTTGGTCTACTTTATTTGCGTTTTAAGCTAATGTCATTCATTCATCACCAGCCTATAGGTGCCGACAATAAGACAGTAAATTGAAACATGGGCTATACTAGTTCATAGAAATGTTTTTTTTTAACTTTCAAAGAAGTCTTATTCATTTGATAATTGGATGACATTTCTATGAACTAATATAGCCACCCTGTTACGTCCCACTGCTGGTCACAGGACTTCCTACATAGGAGAAACACATGAGCACACTACGCCACCGAGCTCCACACGTCAAACTATAATTAGTATATTTTAATTATTCCCTGCTCAAGCAGATGAGAAACTTAATCCCATTTTATGGCAGGGAGTACAAATTAGAATTAATCTTTAGATAATATTATGAAGACTCAGCTACGTATACCTAAGAGAAGCGGTACATAAATCCTTTAAAACGGTTGATTTAATTTTGGGGAACAAAATAATCTCGTACTAAACTTACGAGGTTACAATATTTTCCAAGTGACTTCGTGCAATGCGCACTTTCAATTTCACGGTCTACACACATACTTATATGATGGTGTAAGCAAATTGTAAACATATGTAGTTAAATAATACTTTTTAAAACATTCTTAGCACATGGTGGTAAGTGGTTACCGTAACCTATGGATGATTGTAGCACAAGTACGGTCGAAGTCAAACTAACCAACGATTCATATTTGTTTAATTACGGTCGCAATAGTTGGTGTGACATGGTACTAAAGTTTTGATCTATTTCTCTTTGACTATAACTACGAGTAACTACCACATTTATAAAAACTTGTTTTTTAAAGATTTTTATTTAAATTTCCTATATTTTAAGTTACGTGGGTATTTAGAATATTCTATTGTCTTGTGGTTTATTTCTGTCAATTCCGTTTTTTGTAAAAATGCGGAAGCGCAAAATCTTCAATTAACAAATTCAACAGGCATCACGGAAGACAGAGCATCAGTCTTAATCCTCACTAAGTGCTACTCCGGTCTCTGAGTTCACAACAAACTCAAGTTGATTGTTTACAAATACTCGTAATATTTCGTTTTGTCGAAATATTTTTATTGCAGCTGTTAATACTTTAAGTAGGTCTCAAAAATAAATTTATTTATGTCGCCGCCATCGGTTAAATTTGCCGCTTAATTGAATGCCTAGCCCGTTGATTAAACGCCGACATCCAATTAAATGCCTAGGCCGATAGTTAATTGAACTAGACTCAACGTTTAACGACTTGTACCCAAGAGTTTTGGTTTGATTGGTGGGTTCAAGGTTATTTTTTATGACCACTTATAACCGACATCGTTTTGGTTCTAAGTAGTCATAAAAAACTAACCTTGAACCTACCAACCACTCAAAAAGTCACCCAAAAACTCTTCGACTTAAACGACCTGCCTAGGTGTCCAATTGAATGGCTAATTTAACCAGACGGCTGACATGACGTTCAGCCATCTGGTTAAATGTTGCGCTCAGTGACTTGCCTAGTTGTCCTTCAGCCGTTTGATTGGATGCCGGCATTCAATCAACGGGCTAGGCGTTCAGTTAAGCGGCTAATTCAACCAGACGGCTGCGAAACTTAGGTACGCTGAATGTATCGAATGAGATTGGTGATGGACTCTTATTTTAATATAATAAGTATAAATAAGTTATCGTTAGAGTGTGACTTGAGGTAGTCTACATTAATGTAATCATATAACCTTCACCTCATTTTCAAACATTGATTCAAATAAATGGTAAGGATATACAACAGTGATCCATCCTCATTTCTGGAAGCGCTTGTAAGCTGTGGCAATGCTTTTAGGCAATCTAGAGTGGAACATGTGATTGTTTATGTTTCACATTATCGTTTATCTGTCTCGCCTCTCTTTGGCCGCTTTAATTATGTATGTGCACTCTTTGCTTGAATGTGAGCAGAGATTGAAGTAGTTTCAATTGTTTATGTAAAAGGTTCAATGTACAGTAACCTGACAAAACAAATAAAATCCCAATACAATTATTACAAAACCACTTTCAATGCCAATACTTAAAATGAAACACAATATTGTTTGTTTACTTTTGTGCTCCGTTACAAATTGATTGTGTAAAGACACTTCACCCTCAAAGAAAGGGGGAAGAATCCTGCAATAGATTCAATATAATCAATTTGCGTATTGTGTTACCGAATAAATTCAAACGAAGTATTTACAGTGGAGTTTCCAAGACAAACAATTAAAAGAAGATAAATTAAACAATCACGTAAATGTAAATCGAAGGTTGTCCGCGTGAAATTACAGCAACAGGTTGCTTACTTAATAAAGTTGGAAGTTTTGTAGGCAGCTGTCCAAGTTTTTCAGTTGAATTTAGTAAGTAAATACGAGTAAGAGTGGTTTAGTTGGGACTTACCTTTAGTTGAAATCGGTGGAGTGAGTTCAGTGTTGTTCTGTGTACGTCGTGTCGACGTGTATGCCCGGTCGAGCGAGGTTCGCGCAGACAGCGCGGAGGGCGAGCGGCGCGGCGTGACTCCGCCGAAGCACTAGCGCGCCCGCCCGCGCCCGCGGCCGCCCGCCCCACGCGCCTACGAATTCTTTGCAGTGATTAATCGCTGAGCCACCTGCGGAGCCTTTATGCCACTAATGTGTTCTGTTTCTGCAAACATTTTTGAACAACAATATCCTATAGGCGATGTCGCCCGGTGGCAGGGATGCTCATCCCACTGTCACCTGTCACTCTCTGTAAGCGGTTTTAAATATTCAAATGAGTTCACTGCCTTTGGTCTCACAAGTTTCTTCGTATCTGTTTCCCGTGAAGAATATAAAACTGTTGTGTTGTGATATTTATTACACTTGTGAAACAAACAATAATGAATATTACATGACTTATCGGTTTGTTCGACAGTAATATATAACTTTATACATACACCATTTTTATTTGTTAGTATCATCACTTTCTTATCAATGGTTGTTATATAATTCTAGTGCTGATAAATTGATCGACAAATATGGAAAAAAGTTCGGTAAAACATTAAATTAGGTAGGTACTTACCTACCTAAACCTCAGTACATATTAACTTCACTTGTAAATCAGTTATTGTGTCTGCACGTACAGTCGCCAGCACATCGAGCGTAACAGACCTTGAGACCGCCCTTACGCCATTCGTAATAGAGGCGACTTTCGTAGTGTTACACTTGATGTGCTGTCGTCTTTACATACAACAGGGTGCTGTTCCCAAACTTGGACACAAACACCCGATTACATAATGGTGGAGGATTAGTTCAAATAATTCATCCAATCTACTAAGTAATTTGTAATATAATAAATGCGCTCTAGACTACGTCGTGATAGTGTATAGAGTAGAGTTAAAATTTATTTTCAACATTAAAAAAATTTCACAGTCATTTTTTCACTCACACCATCAGTTGCATCTTAGTCATAGTCATATTCATTTATTGCCACATTTCCCATAAAGTGACCCTGTAAGGGTATAGAAATATAAACAAATTCACAATTTATATTATTAGGTATTTTATGATAATGTTAGTAGGTATCTATTTATAAACTTAAAATTTAAACACGGAAAATTTATTTTAATCATAAATAATATTTTTCTATTAATATATCCTTAACTTAATACAAAACTCTGTATCTTTTTTTTTTTTGTAAACTGTCTGCGCTGACTGGTAAAAATGCCGCAACATAAAGCTAATAAGTAAGATCAATCTACTGATTAACTGTATCGTTCTATAAATTTTCATTTCGTAAGCTTATCTCAGTGTTCCTAAACAAAAAAATTTATGAATGTCTTCAACAAAAACTCAAATAAGCTGACATTGTTTTACTTAGATATTATTTTATTTCACGACGTTTTAATTTTGACACATTTCTATTTACCCCCCCTATCCCCCCCCCCCCCTGTTGTTGTCCCCGCCTGAGGACATGAATTTTTTCTAGTTCTTCTTGTTGTTAATTTTTTCTTGTAACAATTACAAATAAGTTAGTATAGTAAGTGAGTATAGTTTTTTCTTTTCTAATATTTTCATACATTTATCATACTGAAGAATGTTATTGGTTTAACGATACCTTTATTGAAATAAGTATCAATCTTTCGGGACGGGCGGCGCTCACACACAATAGAGGTTCTATCCTGTCCAGATATTTCAGATACTACAAATTTTCCGAAGCACTATTTTACCCGCAGGCGCTGTAAAAGCCGTCTGTGGTCAACAGCAATAGTCAGTCCCACAATTAAAACTGTGAATAACAACACAATTATGTAAATACTTACAATTGTATCCAAACATCTTATTTTACAACATGCGCCGAAATCTTTTGCTGCAACCGAATACAAAATGTATGGGGACAGAGCTTAATACTTTTTGGTGAGTTCGATCATAAGCTCGCGAGGAAACGTTGAAGAGCCTTACCTCACTGAATTGATAACGAAAATGCGGTGTAAGTGCGTCATCAAGAAAATGTATTTTAGTTATTTGAAGCAGGAATATTACGTCCAATAAAAATCTCGGCAGCATTTTCGTTATCATTTCTGGTGATCAATGTTAACCAATTCAATTAATGATGTTTAGTTTTGTTTTCAATTACAATTCAATAACTGAATTTTTTAATGCAGTAGTAGTTAGTAACTAGTAAATTAGTAATAGTATATTAACATCACACCCACTGCTAGGCATAGGTCTCCCCTGATCCATCTGCTTCCCACTGACCAGATTCCCGGTCCACCTTGTAGGGGTCTAGCTACGCTGCGTCTCCCGGTACGTGGTTGCTACTCGAGTACGTCTCTCGGCTGATATGATGATGATATTAATATATTCAGCAAGGTAAAATCGCATCATTTCATGTTTCCACAGCCTTTAATGTTAGAACTTGTGCAACAACTGCGATCAACAGCCTACCACTGCTGGGCAAAACCTTCCTAGCGCACAAACACATAAGGAGTTTTAGTCCATAACAGTACCATGCTAGCCCAATGCGTTGAATGAAATCGGATGCAGTAAAAACCGGAGCCATAATGGCTTAGCATGTGTTGATTCCGAAGCACGGGAGAGATCACAATTTTCCGGGATTAATCCGGGAACAAGCGAAGCGTAAGTAGCTTTGTTTTCGTAACAATTTAACCGTTACCTATGCTTTAGGATTCTTTTTCGTGAATGGAATCAATAAATAGAGTTGTTACTAGATCGCGTGTGCTTTCTCTCATATCCTGGTCTCGTACAGAGTTGCGATGACGGGAGCGCTTCATTACGTCACAAATCGTCATCCCAAAGTTGCCGTTTAAGCTAACGTCTACGGTTCGCGCTACGAGCTACTACTCGTAGCCACGGCTACGGCTACGAGCCTTAGTCAGGTTGGATTGTTTCTCATGGATGTATGTTTTAATTCACTGCCGTATTGTCATCACCAACCTAAACACAGATTATACATATTATGTACTAATCTACATAAATAAAAATGTATTGCCGTATGTACGCGCATGCCTTCTGAACAACTGCACCAAATTGGTTAAATCTTTTTTGTTTTGTCCTTTATTGTCAGAAAAGGGTTTTTATAAAAGAAAATATAAAAAAATCATACGAAAACGTTTTGAAAATCTTCTACGTTGAAATAGTGAGTGACTGACACGAAAGGCACTGGGGGAGATCTTCAATATTTTAACAAAACAGTATAAAATAATAACTTATTGTTATGATTAACGATATTGAATAAATAAATATTTGGAATAAGTTGGTACATATGTCGCCGCTTAATTGGATGACTAGCCCGTTGATTAAACGCCGGCATTCAATCAAATGCCTAGCCCGATAGGTTATTGAACTAGACTCACTCAGCGTATAACGAGGTGGCGCATTGAAACGATCGTCCTGTATCGAA
Organism: Nymphula nitidulata; assembly: GCA_947347705.1. NCBI lineage: Eukaryota > Metazoa > Arthropoda > Insecta > Lepidoptera > Crambidae > Nymphula > Nymphula nitidulata. The sequence continues at coordinate 14,147,322 of OX374621.1, read as the reverse complement.
GAGCTTTTCTTTGATTGGTGGGTTCAAGGTTATTTTTTTATGACCACTTATAACCGACAACGTTTTGGCTATATGTGATTTTATAAAAATAACCTTGATGCTACCAATCACTCAAACAGTCACACAAAAGCTCTTTCATTTAAACGACCTGCCAAGGCGTCCAATTGAATGGCTAATTTGGTTAAACGTTGCATTCAATGACTTGGCTAGTTGTCCTTCAGCCGTTTGATTGGATGCCGGCATTCAATCAACGGGCTAGGCGTCCAGTTAAGCGGCTAATTTAACCAGACGGCTGCGACACATACATAACGTATAAGCCGAATTATTTGATTTGAAGAAAAAAATATTAGCACAATAATTAGTTTCTTGTCACATAATATCAACTGACTATGTTAGTGAGTTACAAATATAAAAGAGTGATTTATACAGGGCGGTTTATAAACAAAAACCTTCAAAAACATTTTATATTTATATGATTATATGATAATTTCATAACATTTGTATGAAATAATATAACATTAGCTACATTATTTCATTGAAACGTCCTGAAATTATCAAATGAATAAGACGTTTTTGAAAGTGGCAAACCATTTCTATGAACTAATATAGCCTATGCTTTAATTTATTAACGTATTGACGAGTCCACCCCGTATACGTCGATCTGAAAGATCACTTTGATCACTCTTAGCTTCTCAGTGATATACAGTTTATAGTCTGAAGGGGCCTGGCGACCTGTAGCACAGGTTTCTCTTACGAAACCAATTTCAGACACCAGTCCCTCACAAAATTGGATTACAACTATTGTTGAGCAGACTAAGCAATATCATGAAGTGCCTTTTTGTGAAGGATTAATAAATAATTTTGGTTTCATTTTTTGTTATATTCTGCGCAACTCTAGTCGAAACGATGCTTAATTGCGTCGAATACGTATTGAACCTTACTATGGAACAGCTGATTTCTTTTTCACAATTTCGTAGTTGTCTTCATAGTAAAAGTTATTTAAATTGATGAGTAGAATACACACCTTGTATAGAACCATATAACCATTGCATAATATTACATTGCTTTATCTTCTTGTTTTTTGTAAAATGCCTTGTTATCGTTGAAGTAAGATAACAATTCTGCCATCACTTAAGTGCTTAATCTCTTTTGTTCGGATTAAAACAGACAAAACATCGTCTATACAATGGTAATAAGGCCTCTATATAATTTAGATTTAATTGTGGATACAACCCTATTTAACAGTGGGTAGTTAATGAGAGACCATTTTAGTAGATTTACCCATATGTACCGCATAAGTTATATACGATTACAACGTTAAGTTAACATTGTTATCCTAAACTTTGACAAGGTAGATTTTACGACTCCAATCACTGCGTAATAATCTTGTGCATCTTCTAGTACACAAGTTACTTATTAAAATATTCAATGCACACATTTAATTAAGTATGTTTTTTTGGTGTAGGTACTTTGGTCACAGAATTTTTGCCATGAATTTTTATATCTACGAGTTGCTTATTAATACCACGCAAAGCCAATCAATAAAAAATGTCTTAGAAGAAAGGCGGCTAAAACTTCGCCTATTTTTCTTTTTTGCTCAGATTTCTATTCCACTAGAATACAAAATACAGAAGAAATACATAGAATTATTCAAAACAGCAAATGACTGATAAAACTCTAGGCCGCGTAGAGACACACAGAAACAGGTTAAATGTTGCTCCTAAATTTGATAAGTACAGCAAATGCTAACTAGTTGGGTGTGAGAGTTTTTAACGGGATTCCAAATAAATTCAACTCACTAAAGTTTGGATTGTTAAAAAAAAAGTTGTACGATTGGCTTTGTTCTAAAAATTTTTATAGCCTTAATGAGTTTTTTGACCATTGGGCTAGGAATCGACAGTTGACAGTTTTATTTATAAAAACACTGTAACTAGTAAACATTACGTTGATGTACCACTACCTCAACATACTATTTTTTTTCGATATGCATGCTATCGTAAAGTGACTAAACATTAGATCATTGTACTTAGTATTAACAGCATTATACCGTGATGTTCGACGCAAATAAAGATATTCTATTCCTTACTAATAAAAATATATTTAAAAATGAGAAAAAATTCCCGTCCTGAGGCGGGGATCGAACTCGCGACCTTTCAGAGCAGTCGCCCGGATTGCGAAAGGTCGCGGGTTCGATCCCCGCCTCAGGACGGGAAATTTTTCTAGTTTAGATATATTTTAATTAGTAAATATTTTTTCAAACATTTATAATAATGTTAAAATCAAAATTAAGAATATTCTATTCTATTCTATCCTAATTAATTTGCCGTTTTGATAATTTAAGAGTTTTGCGGCTATATTGACTCATGTTATAAGAAGGCTCTTCTTCCTTTCTATAACATGCGTTCCTTCAAAAGTGGAGTACTTACAAATGAATTGGTAAATAATTCCAGGTTTTGGAAGTACGTCAAAAGAACGAGTTACTAAATTAATTTATGGGTGATGTTAAGGTGAAGATAGTAAACGGATGACTCACTGAAGGCGCACGCGTGCTCCGAAGCATAGGAAGGGCAAGGATGAAAAGCTCTTCAGAACACACTTCATGATACAGCCAATAGAAATAGAAGGCGCTAAAAGATGCTTAATGTTACGATAAAATTTATAGAGGCTAATCGTATCCTATTCATTCTTGAGGAGACGAGTCTCATCGGTGGGCGTGGGTGGAGCGCGGGGTGTCGGTAGGGGTTAATAAAATAATAAGTTACATGACATATTTTACAATTAAAGTAGCAATAAAACCAGTTACAAAATAACAGGAGTTAGGAGATGTTTTATTTAAGAATCCAGTTTTCATAATAATTTTTGGTAGCTATTTTTTACTTTATAAGTAATTTATTTTCGTTCCAATTATGTACGGTAAACCGGTGCCTCGGCTGCGAATATGTTCTGCCTAGCGATCGCTCACTGTCGCACGCAACCGCACCGCCCGCTGCCGCTGTCGCACCTCGATATATATTCGTTACAATAGATTTGTGTTTCACACCAAGCAACCTGAGCAGAAACATGAATTAACTTTAAATTTCAGTTTTGACGGATGTTAATTTAATAGATAGATAATAAAGGCTGTCCGTACCATTGACCATTTAAAGGTCACTGAGGGCTTCGCCTCCCAAGCCGGGGTCGTAGCATAGTGGTGAAGAGGGGGCCATCGCCAAAGGCGATGTCCGATTACCGGTGACTACAAGCTCGCCGAGATGCCGCGCGGGCAAAGAGCTTTCGCTCGAGGCCCGTAGCCGTGCCGAAGTGCGAAGAAACCCAGACGACCACGGTCACGAACAGTCTTGAGCTTCTACAATTATCTACCTCGAGACATTGCAACGTTAATGTTAAATATCATTGCCTTCTATCGGCTGTACCGTGCTACGCAGAGCTTTTAGATTTTATCCCACCTTCGCTTTTCCTATGCTGGTCTTCAGGGTTCCTACTAGTATGTAACTCTTTCTGGACAATCTGGACCTCGCTATTCGGTGTTGCTGGCCGCAATCCTGCCGCTAGCAACACAAAATCTCGAGATTCACATTGAATTTGATCCCAAATTTTTTGCACCATTTAATAGAATCTTTCCCGTGGAAAACTAAGTCAAAAAGTTGTAAGTGGTAAAGTTCGCTGTTAATAGGCAGAAAGCCTGCCGTGTTCAAATGATAATCTTAAATTATTAAGTAAACATCTAACTTACTAATTACAAAATCTCGTTCTTGTTAGTCACACAAACTATCCATAAATTGGCGCCTTGTGCGCGTAATTTGCAATATTTCATATTTTCAGACTTTTTAAATATAACAATACGTAAGTATCAAGTTACTACATATTGTGAAATTTTCTACTCAAACATGTGTGTACTACCAGCTATATCGTTCTACAGAATGTAAAATGTACTCTACGGTGAAAAAGTTTTCACATTATTTTAAAAGCTGACCCCAAATATGAGAAGTGGAACATTTTAATTTTGTGTTTAGTGAGTGAAAAGTAGAAAAAAGAACAGCCACCAACTATAATACGAAGTGGTACAAAAGGCGGGCTCTCAAACACGTAGACTTAGTACTACTTATGGCCGTTTTCACTAACCATTCCTTAGGCTTAGGTGACTCTTAACGACATTTGTCTATTTCTATCTCCGTTAGACAGACTGAGTTAAAAACTTTTAAGAAAAGAGCAAATTTTAGTGAAAACGATCATTATGGTTGCTGTATTTTTTCTCTCTAAAATTACATGTTTATTAAATATTATTATTAAACATAGTTCCTATAAATTTCTCAGTTAAGCAATATTAAACTCTAGGTACCTATATGCCAATTACAGCAACTCATTCATGATGATTGATATAATATTATGAAAATTTAAATTTTATTTCAATAATTTTCAAGCACTTATAAATAAAATGTACTAAGCAACATTTCAAGGTTTAGGAAGTCTAAAATAAAAATATAAGCTGTGACGTATGAACTTATTTTAGAAGAATGTCTTGACTAGAAAAAAGACATGTTTTATTGAGGACTTGAAGGAACCTCATGAATTTCTCCCGTCTTACATTACAATATTTCTTTTTATGCTAAAATAAAATTTATGAAACAATTTCTCCCATTTAACCTTCGTTCCGAAGTGCATAATCAAATTAAGGTATCGTGTTAATATAGTCGAATATAGTCAACATCAAAAGTGATTACTTTTACAGCACGTAACCTCGGTTGTGAATAGTGAATGTTATGAGTGTTATAACCGTTACAATATCGTTTGTTATTTGCCCTGTACTCTGTTAAGCGGCGTTATACTTCTGGAGATCTAATTGTGACTGGAATTGTAAATTTAGTTCGCTGGTGCACACTGGTGGCTGGCCACACAGAGAGCGGGCGGGCGACCATAGTTTTTTTTTAATACAAAGCACGATAAATGACTGAACACCACCTGATGTGAAGCGGTAAGAACAGTCTCTATGCGAAGACAGCTACTTCAGACACTGCTCTAGCCTCCACCTTGCCGACCCAAAAGGTGCTTTTTCACGCCTCTTCACGCCCATTTTATAAGAAGGAGGGAACACATGTGCCAGAAAGAATTCCAAGTTCTGGAATTCCGAGTTATAGTTTCGCATCTTCTTATATATGTTGCTGCCATCTGGTTAAATTCGATTTGTTCCTGTTTCGCCTCGAGTTTTCGTCTAACATTCCTAAAAATTCTTATATCGCCTAGTGTTGTTTTTTATTCCTGTTTCGGTTCACCTTTTAAAATGTTAGTTTTGTAGAGTGGGAAAAATAGTAGATTATTCACCAAGGGGATAAAGGATAAAGCAGTGTCTTCTGTCGCGGGTGACGATTTAAATCGCGAGCGTAACGAAGGACTCTATAGGTCAATACAATTCAAAATATTATCAAAGTATCATTCAAGAGAAATTAATTAGTCGCAATATGTCCATAAATACTCCCGAGCGTAGCAAGGGTGTTAAAAACTTAAATCACGAGCGAAGCGAGGGATTTAAGACGAGTCCTGAGTGTAGCGAGGGATTTAAGTTCACCCAAGACTAAGACAGCTTTATCACCGAGAAAAATACTCTACTTTTCGTACCATTTGCGAAAAAATGAACACAATAATAATATGAGATAAGCATTTATTAAAAATTATGACAATTAAAAGTAAAAGTTAACATTCGAAACATTGGTCCAATTATTGATAGAGAGAGTTACATTTTTGTTCGTATTACTTTTTTAAAAAGATGTATAATGCTTAATATACAAACTCAATGGTGTAAACACAGATGTAGTTCAGTATAAATTTCGGTAAGTATTCCAAATTTAAATCGCATTCTCCCCCTAGAGGATGAATGAAATTCAGTGCAATTTTCTTTCCCTGTTTTTAACAGATTAAAAATGACTATTGTTATGTTCGTTTTTTGTGGCATAGAATGTCACTTTTTTGAGCAAGTGGTACGAAAAAGTAATTTACTACAATCTTCTAATATACATATATAGGAACAATAGCTTACCCCATGTCAGACCCACCATACCCCTAGCTCTACTCCTGGGAGTAGGGTGGGAATGAACCATACCACCGTCAGTAGTGCTGGGTGCTCGGATTTAGTGGAAAAATAGGAAAAAAATAGATACTAGAAATTGTCAATATTGTCATGACCTATTTTGAGGATAACTCAATCGAAATATCGTGTATGTGTATGTAGCTGGATCATCCCCTGAAGTACCAGGCTATCATATCTATGTAGGAGATGTTTAGCATACTGTTAATTTTATTTATATAATAATCGTAGGGGTACAATAAATAACCTCTGATATACTTATGGTAGCCTGGTACTTCAGATTGGAACTATACATTTATTAGGTGTCAACGGATCAAATGAATCAACGGACTGAATTACTTTCTCTTTGTCCCGTTGTCGATTTAGTTTAGAAACAATTTAAAAAAAAAAAGAATTATGCTATTACCACCAGGTTATAAACCGTAATATTTGGAAAAACAAAACCTGTAAACATATAGTGCACAGCACTACGGTGGTATGGTTCAGTCCCACCCTACCCCCAGGGGTATGACTAGGGGTATGGTGGGTCTGTGATGGCTTACCCGAGGTTAAACGATGGAATGAAAGGAGTTCATAAATGATCCTGAAGATTGCAGCGTAGCTATCCTATGCTGTAATGTCCTCTAATGTACTATCCTCCAAAGTAGAACGATAAAACTGTCCTTGGGAACATACCATAAACAGACCAAGTAGTAAAATTATTTTGAATGTAGGTATATTCATACATCATGATGAAGGTGGAGGAAACGGCAGATAAATGTTAGGATTGGATCCATAAATAAAAGTGTATAATCAATAATCATCATTAAACAAAGAGTATTTATTAATAAATCACATCTCGAATCTTGGGCATGAACTAAATGGGTTGCGGCTCGCAAATCCTATTCTTTTGTTTCAGTTTTATGACATTACCTGCTTGTCTAGCGGGCACAAACTAACGTATTTTGTAAGTTATTGGGTTGAGTTTTAAAACCAATATTATTACAAGTTGTGTTAGTATATTCAGTTAATTTATATGATTCAAAGTTAGACCAAATGAATATAGCTGACACTATATTTAGGTGGTATACTGGATATAATTAGTAAGTTCTAAAAGAGTGCGCAAAAGTATTATGCCTATAGCAGTTATGCCAAAGATGTCAGGTAAAAAGGCGCTCCTATTACCTTTAATTAAGTTTCTGGTATTAATTACTTATTAATATGTTGAGTTCATAATACATTGTTGAAATAAGTTTTCTGAAAACTCAGTACGAATATTTCCTTTATTCGTTAAATGGAATCTGCCATTTAACGAATAAATGAAATATTCGTACTGATTTTTAAGCTGTCGGTACAAAACATGTTATAAAATACATGAATTACTAAACGAGACGAATCAAGAACAAAAAGTGAGACAAAACAAGAATAAAATAGAAAATTATTCATTAATATTACTTTTGAGACGAAACAGGAAAAATTGTAATATCTACACGACCTGTTTGTATGGAACAGCTTATATTTTTTTTCTAGTTTATTTTCTAACAAGTCGAGTTTAGGGCGACCGGCACTCTCATTCTCATCTGCCTTAGTTTTCATGAGCGTACAGGTAAAGTGGTGAAGTAACAACCGGGACCAACGCGTTGGTCCAGGTTTAAACCACCAGTCGCATTGGACCAGCGTGATGGTACTGTCACAAACTCCTGAATGTGTTCCTGCTATGTAGGAAGGCCAGCAGTGGGACGTATATAGGCTGGTGGTGAATCCTATCTCTTAAAGTAGTTAATTATTATTTAACAATCTTATTTTAATTTCTTCCCGGACAATCCTGTCGTTATCGAGCAAAACCTCCCGCTGGAGCCCTGCTATTACGGTCCGTGACGCAGTTCCTCCTCAGATGATAGCGAAGAAAGCTTGGAGTTGGAGCGAGAGTGTTGGCTGAGACTACGACTAGTATGATCTCAGCGTACGTCACTCCCCACATATCGGTAAACTCGAGAGCCAGTTTCAGATAAAAAAATGTTATCTGATTCGGCTTTCACGAGGTTTTCATCGAAAGGAATACCCGGTCCATCTACCGATAGACCGGGTATGTCAGGCGATGTCAGGTGTCAGGCCTGTTAGCGTGAACTGTCCTGACTGTAATGATGGAGTGGTCCCATTATTAATTAATTTTATTATTTCTTAATTTCTGGCCTGTAGTCAAAATAAACAACAGGAATTTGTTGGAACTGCACCAATCGACTATACGGACACAGTAAGTAAAAATGAACGAGAGATTTCCCTCAGTCCTCAGACAGGAACGAGATCACGTTAACGTTTTAACGATTTACCTGGAAATTAAATTCCGGAGTTTTGTGAGTGACACTCAAGTAGGCACAGATTCACGCAAGAATCATAAATCACCACTTGATAATGCCGTGACACAATAATGTTCACAGCAATTTTTTTATATATTTTAAGGGCTGTCTATCGAGGAATAATGTGGGTAAACACAAAGTAATGAAGTCTTTTTAGATTTCTTTGCAAGATTTAAGCTGGATGAAAAAAAATATTTTTTTTATTTAAAATTTAATTCCTACCTCTCATCAAGACATACTTATAATAGGTAATAAGTATCGAAATATATAGGTATCTTGTAAGTATGTCATCATCACCAGCCTATATACGTCCCACTGCTGGGCACAGACCTTCCTAAATGGCAGAAACACATGAGGAGTTTGGGCCATAACACCACCACGCTGGCCCAGTGCGGGTTGGTGGGTTAAAGCGGTTGCAGTAACAACCGGGACCAACGGCTTAACGTGCCTTCCGAAGCACGGAGGAGCTCAAGATTATAAATTTGATTGACCCATCCAGGAACCAACCATGGCGAAAGTTGCTTTGTTTTCGTAATCGAAACCAGAGCGCTCAAACCACTACGCCACCGAGCTCCCTAATTATGCATATAATTTAGGTGAAAATATTACTCCTAATTTTTATTTTAAACAAAAAGATGATCCTAAGTCCTCGGTAGCTCAGATGGTTAGTGCAGTTAGATTGTAAAAGGTCATGGGTTCTCTAGGCTCAAGGTGGTTTTCGACCAGGAGGGGCGAGACGAGACGAGGCGAGACGAGATTTATAATTTGTATGGGAAATTTTCAATCCTCGCCTTGCGCATCTTTGGTGGAAATAGTCAGGATTGACGAGGATGTGCGAGGCGTGAATTGAAATAAATTTCAATTATCGTCTCGCGTCGTCTCGTCTCGCCCCTCTGGTGGAAAATCGCCTAGGGTTCAAAATCATATCAAATTTCACATTTAAATTTATGCTCTATATCGGAAGCAATATGGTTAAAAAAAGCACGCGCCGTATAGTATATTTCGGGAATAAATAAAAATCACAAGGTGCAAGATTGGCTTGCACCTTGTGATTTTTATTTATTCCCGAAAATAAACTATAAACAGTGGCTGCGTTTCATAAGGCCGTCGAACTCGTCGAAGACCCTTAAGGACGAATGGGCAAAGAGCTTTTCTAGGTGGTTCCATCGGATGAAGCGATGTATTGATGTGAATGGACACTATATTGAAAAGATATATTAAAACTAATAACTTACTAGTTTGCTCAGTTTTTAATTTTCTAAGAACTTTTAGTTTCACCCTCGTAACGTTAATTTTTTTATGCTTGATTGCCGCAATTTCTCTGGTCTATGATTGCCACCTTAGTGGCATAATAAAATCTTAATTAACTCATTGAATCCTAATTAATCAATTTCAGGAACACGTCCTGCAGATTAAGTTAAACTCTTCGACATTTGTAACCTCGAATCAAACATAGAAGTTTGTTACTAATCCTTTTAAAAGTTTTTTTCCAACTGACGTGTTATGAAAAATATGCGGCCATCTAGGTATGTAGGCCTAATGGGATATAGAAGCCCTTTAAAATTAATACATAGGTACTGTGAAACTCTATTACATAATTATCTAATTAATTAACTTCATGAAGGTATTCATACAAGATCAAAAGATAATCCTCAAAGGCCGATCACACGAGAACCTAAACGTGAGTAGAGGCCGCATTAACTTATTAGATATTGTTTTTATTACTGATTACTCAATTTTATAATAATAATCAAAGAGTTTTTATTTGAGTAAGCTGCTTATAGAGTTAATTATCCACAAACTATTGACTTTCTTTTAAACATAAGAATTTTCTTTGTAATTTCTTCTTTTGCTAAATGCTATTTTTTATTGAGGAAGTAGTATGACAACATTTTGCACTAAACTCAGAAAATTGGAACTAGTTAAGGTTATACCGGCCAACGGCACCACACGGAAGAACCATAATATGGAAAATTAAAATGCATCAACAAAATATTTAATAGATTACTTTAGAAGTACCTACCTACTTATCTCAACATACTAGCAAACACTCATAGGAAATGCAGTGATGTTTACAAATTGATTTATTCCATTAATTAGAAGGAAAATTAAAGTAAAAACTTCATTCGGCCAATCGTTCGTCGACCATTATTAATTCATTAATATTAATTTATTTTAGTAAGTGTTCGATATTACCACCATTTTTTCAATACAACATTTCGAACAACCAAGACGTTCCATTTGCAAATGAGGTTTATCACGTCTGCTCAAACCAAAACGTTCCATTTGAAATGAGATTCATCACGTCTTTGTATCTACATACTTTTTCTAAGTGGGCTTTTCAATTAACCGAAGTACCTAAGTATGATTAATAGAAGTAAGGAATGGCAATCATAGATAGATATATTATCGCAGATAACAATATGTAAAGCGGTGTATGTAACAAGTTGCGACACCAGCAAAGAGCTACAAACAACCATAGACAATTTTACGCACTTAAACAATTTGAATGTAGTATTGAAAAAATGGTGGCAATTTCGAACACTTAATAAACTAAATTAAAGGATATGAAAACAATGCATTTTATTCATTTTAGACATCATTTTTCATAGTAACGTTTACCTACACAATCAATAGCGAAAAAGAAATAGTGTTAGTTTTATTTTTCAAAACGTCCGGGTTCGATTGCCGAGCTGAGTATACGTTTTTTTAAATGTATGAATGCAGTTTTCCTTATTACTAAAATCGATGACATGGTTCCTAAGAAGAGATTTTCGTACGTCTTATAGTTTCAGACTTTCCCATACTGACCGATCTTAATGTGCCAGCATGTATATCATTAATCTGTGCCGAGGAGTGCACTTAACAAAAAAAAATCTCTATCATCGTTCTCCACAAACAAAGTAAATGTCTGTGCTCTCTGCTCTCACATAGTTTTATTTTCTCCATATACAAAAACTTAGGAAAATATGAAGGCTACTTAGAGAGAAAAGCACGACTGCCTGTAAATAATTGCTGGAAAGAATACTAATTAAATAAAACAATTCAAAAATTCGAGTTAATTTTTATTAGCTATAATTAGAGACCACGATTGCTTAAATAATATATACAAAACAATAGGTTCTACATCTCTTATATTTAAATTGGGATTAGAGATATTTTGAAGACAACAGGGTATTAGACTATTTCTTTTATTTCATTTATAAATAGTATGTCAAATACAATCAATATTGCAGAAGCAATAGTAAATCTTCAATTAATCGTTTCATAGATATAGTGAGTTGTTTCAGGAATTGTTACAAGTTATCTTTCTAATTGATGCGTTTCCATGGCTAGTTATAAAAGTTGTTACATTTAATGTGAGTAAACGAATAGTATTAATAGTTTTGAAAATTTCTATCCTAAAATCTATATCATACAAAAAAATGTAGTTTGCAAAGCTATTTATATAAAAAATAACTCATATTTTCGAAATATATGAAAATAAACATACTTTTTCACATTTTGTCAAATACCCTATTATGTCTGACAGTAACAAAAGTCCAAAATGTAAGAGATTCTATAGTCGAAACATGATTTATCAAATAATTTACGAAGGCAAGATTTGAACACATCATCGGGATAACTAAAAATAATATAAAAAGTTCTATAAAATGTTATTTTAGTATATTCTTGTGTATAAAAAATTAAAAATAATATATTTAATTAGAAATATAACACATGTCACTTAGAAATAAAGTAATAATAAAATGTAATAAATAATATACGACTTTAGACATAACATTAGTAATGGCACTAGTTAATTACCGTTATTTAAGGCACCAGTATATCCAGAAAGCCACATTTCTACATCAGTATAGTAGCTACTTTGTTTTTCCTTGAAATCATGATAGGGTAACTGACTATTAACAATTTATTGAAATATACTTTTCTCCTTTTTGAATTATAAATTTGTAATGAAAACACTAACGTAGGAATATGTCAGTTATTTATAAAATAATTTTCATGTACTTATTGAAATGTTTAATAGAATTAATAGTCATTTTACCCTCGATAGCAGTTGGCAGTGATATCGACAACCAAAGTAAAATAGTTTCTACCAACCATCTATAACTTTCCTTACAGCTATTTTAAATTACGTATAAAAACATCAAAGACACATTTCTACAAATTAGATGTTTTACATCCAGTCAGGCATATGTACACTATTTCAAAAAATCATAAATAATACTAATAATTCGTAAAAGTGAATTCGACAAATTCCCTTTCACAATATTATGGCAATATGGCGGGCGACATAGAAGTCAATTAAACTACATCAAAGTGACATAGTCGTCATAAAAAATATTTGGCTGTGTTGCAGTTTTTCTATATAAAAAAAATATGTTTTTTACCACAAAACAAAACTGATAGAAATGAAATGGACAATTGTAAACTGTTTTGCATATTTTTGCCTATTGTTTAGTATAGTGTTCATAGACCTGGCCGGGTCTCCATACATTTTTCGGACAACTCCTTTTCAATATTATTATTAAAAAAGCCCTCTACAATCATAGAAATTTTATTTTGATAATTGTTAAAGCAATATAATACGATAAGGCAACAACATTTACTTATTAAAGTGAGATTATCATAGGATTGCTCAATATTCAAGATACCTTAATTTGAAGCTACACACCTAAGTACATAAGACAATCACTCACACATAAGTACAATAAAGCATATCAAAAGATTTCGAGATTATTTCAGACCCTATGAGTCGCACTAAAGACAAATAGTTAAAATAAGCTAGAAATTATTTAAAACTTACACGACGCTTGAAACTATTACATTTTGATTTTGAGAATCAACGCAATACTGTTTATATTCATTCAAATGACACATATGTCAAAATTCGTATAAAAGGCACTGTTTAAGGCGTCAGCACAAAGCTTCAAGTACACTTCAATGAGTAATATTTTTAGAAGTCTTAAAAATGCAACTTATGAGTAATAATGACTCGACCGTACAACGGAACTAGATTTAAATATTTGATTGTTAAACTTCCTCACAATCATATTATTTTCCGGCGTATGTTGGATTCTTGAATGTCGAAGTTGCCTGCTTGTAAATAGGATTTTCACCCTGTTGAAAAAATTGTGATTAGTATATTTTCATTGAGACAAAGCCCTAAAGTGACTACAATGTGTAAGTTCTCTATGAAATAAGTCATTAACCTTGAATTTGTTGTGCACGAACTAAAATCAAAATTCATGCTACTCTTTCATTATAATCCCATCAAAAAAAAGTTATATGACCGATGATGTCCTTCTAAAGCATATAATCTTATTTAAGCGCACATCTAACATCATAATATATGTCAAAAGTGTATGGATTGGCAAGTGTCAACTAACTTGACGTTTCTGAAAAGTGATTTCCTCCCTTTCTTACTGAAGTAGAATGAAAGAGTGGCAGATAATTGAATTGAATCAGTTATATAGAATGCGTATAGAATCTAAAATTTAAAACAAATAAAAGATTCTCACCGTGTCCCACTTGGCCATCATGCGTTCCTTCTCGAAGCGCGCGAACTCCCGCCGGTCGTGGATCGTGGTCACCATCTTCCACAGCATGAGCAGAGCCAGCCCCACTAGCACGATGGCCGCGATCACAGCCAGCACTATACCCAGGATGAATACCTGGACGACATTATCATTTTAATAAGGTTGTAAGATATATGAAAGTCCAGGGAGCTATGATATGTTTGTTATGAAAATCATTATCCAAACTAATATTATAATTGCGAAAGTGAGTTTCTTTGTTTCTGAAAGCTTTCACGCCTAAAGCACTGAACTGATTTCGATGCAATTTGGTATGGAAATTGTTTGAGACTATGGAAAGGACATGGGATACTTTTTGGAGCGATGACCGACATCCACGCGTGTGAAGCCGCGGGTGTTTGGAAGTATTGTATAAGTACTCTTTATTGTACTTTCATCGATCAATTCTAAAATTTAACTCACGAATTTTCGAAATTGATTTCCTCTCATCTTCTTGGGGGGCTCAGTATTGCTTTGTTTTGTATTTAGTGAAAAGAAGAGCTTAAAGAAAAATTTTGAACCAAAACTAACTTACTACATCTTTTGTATACTTTTAAAAGCAGAATAATATGGCGATCTCATTAAGACTACCTAAATATTAAATTCGAATAATAACTGCGATATACTATATGCATATATAACTAAGATATTTTTATTGTAGAAACATTGGGGGTAGATTTGTTTTTTCTTTTCTTCTTTATTACCTAACCCAAACAAAAGAAAAAACTTAAACGCTCTAAATAGCAATACCACTAAAAAGAGATTCAAAGCCAAGCCTGTTTAAGTCGTTTAATATACAAGGTACTACTACACGGGCAAGTCTTTCATTTGGGACAATATGCGATTGTGATACGAAATGATTACGTTAGTTAGGCCGAATGGCATTGAAATATATTTTTACCGTCTAAACAGAGTAATTAAAAGTCTTATTTGAGAATAAGAGAGATATGAATTTTCTGGTATACTGAGTGCATATTAAGAGATGAACAGAAATCCTCAAGTATGTCCAACTCATTGTCAACGCAGTAAGGATGCTCATATAAGCCAAAAACTAATCATAAGCCAAATTAAGCTAGCGCTGAGAAGATCAGTCACGCTCAAGGATATTCTGTTTTTTCTGTTTATTTCACTACAGAACACTTTACAATCGTAAGATAATATCGAGTGATACCAGATGAGTTGCAACAGCAAGAGATACCATATACCTACACCTTATACTATGGCTGTAACATAATATGTATTTAAAAATATTATTTTACTAACCTTCTTCGGGCATTCCCTCTCTTTCTGTGCTCGGATGAGCAGGTGTTGGTTCTCATCAAATGAATATACATATAAATACAGACAGTCTTCATCGTCGTAGAAACTACATAAATGCTCGTTCAGTGTTTCGTTTGCTAAAACAATATCATAACACCAATTAATATGAATCGTTCAAAACCAAGCATTTTTTTCTTTTTACAAACTTGACTATGACTTTTTTACTTGATTTGAAAACAAGAACAACTTTGTATATTGGGTTAAATCTTTTTTTTTTGGCGTTTATCATGCAATCAGTCTCGGTCCTCGGACTATGAGCAGATGTGTGGCGAGAATTAAAAATTCTTATTAAGAATGCTACATATTCAGAATCCTTTTACACTTCTTACATTCATATGTAAGAATTGTAAAAGTATTCTGAATATTTAGCATGATGGGCAGTGAGTATCGTATTAGACATGTACCTTCTAACTTGCCCTCAACGATGATAGGGTTAAGGGTGCAGTTCCCGCAGCGCCGGCCTTCGATCTCGTCGGGGTTATACATGGGCCCACGGTTATGTGCCTCGCACTGTACGCAGTCTTTGAACTCTCCGCATTTTTGGTAAATGCAAGTCTGTAATACAAAATAAGATAGAAAAATTACCAAGTTTAATGTAAATTAACATTCCTATGTTGCACCCAGCATTCAACAATAGTCAAATTTAATAATCTAAACATTTTCAATTCTAAGGAAGGAGAAATACAAATGTATGTACAAATACAGAGTGGTGCCGACAATACGACAATAAATTAAAACATGGGCTTTATTAGTTCATAGAAATGGTTTGTAACTTTTAAAAACATCTTATTCATTTAATAATTTCATGACATTTGTATGAAATAATATAACATTGGCTGCATTATTTGGTTTAGCGCATTATATGGTTGAGCGGAGCGATGGCTGGCACATGCGTCATACTTGTGAACAGGTGCCACTAGTGGAAATGGTCATCTCTAAGCTTCCTTGATTTTGTAATAATTTACCTACATATTCATCAATAGTATCATTTTTGAGGGATTTTTGAGGTATATGGCATTATAGGATATTATATATAAAACAATACAATTATTATTGTAATGAAGTGGTCAGACAAACAAGCTGACGGCCCACCTGATGGAAAGCGGTAACCGCCGCCTATAGACACCTGCAATAACAAGGAAAAAAGAAGAAAGATGTTTGGCTTTATTAGGTCTTTGTATATTAATTGTTGACCTTTGTGTATTGTAATACCTATATTGTGATGGTGCATTGTCGGACAGCTTTTAAATACAGTTAATATTCTTGTCATTAGGTACTTATTGGTACGTTAATATACCTTTTTTATACTCTGTGCGACACTGCACTGCTAAATACTATTACAGTGTAATTAAACATTGTAACTTAATAATTGAAAAGAGTGACTACACGAGTTTGTTGCCGGAATCTTCTCGGTAGTTCAACTTTTGGAACCGGTGTAAATTCAGACAGACTGACAGACAGACAGATAGACAGACTGACTGCCTGACGGACAGACGGACCAACAGACAGACCGACAGACAGACCGACAGACAGACCGATAGACAGACCGATAGACAGACCGATAGACAGACATTATAACATTCTTAGCTTACGTAGATCCAGATAAGACAGAGAGACAAACATTATGAAATTGTTAGTTAGTTAATATTATTTTTATGTGGACTTTTTATGTTTAGGGTTTTTTTGCTGACGATTCGAAAGTGCTTCTTGGGGGGGGCTAATTGAATAAAGATTTTTTACATTTTCATTTTCATTCATATTATTCATTTTCATTCATATTTATTTTATTTCATTTCATAGAAATGTCATAAAATTATCAAATTAATTTAATTTTTTTGAAAGCTACAAACTATTTCTATGAACTAATATAGTCCATGTTTTCATTTATTATCGACACCATCCTGTATAAATCCTTCATGGCCATGTTATGTACAAAAAAAAAGTATGGAATTGGTTTTACTGCACTTACCGGACACTTCTCGCAATATCTCCCAGAGTAATGTTTGTCGTCATCCACGTTACACACACACTGTCCACAGACGCATTTTCCGTTGCCGCTGCAAATCTTTCCATTTTCTGTGTAACAAAATAGAAATATCAAATTAATGTAAAAAAATATTTAGCTTTTCAAATAAGTTTGTAATATTGTTTGAGTGATGTACAGATATGTAAGGCATTATTTGTCTAAACTTGAAAGAATATCTTTCATATGTGTAAAATAAAGCACTTTGTTTTGACACAGTTTTAGAACCTCTCATACAAGAAAATAATTTATAATAATATTATTTAAAGTTATGAATATAACTAATCATATTTTTTACGATATTGGCCCTAATTCTGGAGAACACATGCTACGTTTAAATTTAAGTTCAGTGCATTTCTTTCTCTCAAGATGAATACGAAAAGGATAGCTGTCATATAATTTGGCATTTAGAAACGTGCGTTAAATTTTCGACCTTATTGAACGTGATAAAATGCAGTGTTTAGGAGTCACCTCCGTACATGCCATCTAAAATTGTCTAGTCTAATTGACAGCTCTAAACGAATTTATGCTATGTTTTTCCTATTACATATTGTTAGAAAGAGATATACTGTACTTGAATTTAGAATTAGAGTGTGTCTTCAGAATCAGGTCCATTTTATTAAATAGTGTATGTAACTCACCAGGCGATCGACAAGGCGTTTGGTCCATGAGGCAAGCGCAGGCGGGGCCGGTATACCCCGGGTTACAGTCGCACTTTCCGCACACGCACTGGCCGTGATCGGGCCCAGAGCATATAAGGCCCTTGTTCATATCGCACGTGTAGTTGTCACACTCGCAGAACGGACCAGATATCACCTATTAAGCAATAAAATAGTATACAATACAGGGTAATATAAATTTAATGTCCTTTTGTGAGCACGTGCGAGCTCAGCAAAAGGTCAAAATAACTTTAAACATTAACATAACTTAAGAAAGAAAAGCTTTTGTAATGAAGTGTTTATGGATTGATATTAAAGTGATATTTTTATTATGCTTCATTTTTATAAATCCATAGTGACTTTGAAGATGTTACTTTTTGCATTAGCACTGTTCTAATCATAAGTATTAAAACAATAACACCCTTAAAAAATCTCGCAAACAATTGATCGCTTGTGACATTTGAACCACACCCTAAGCCTGACCAGTGCAAGTCACTTTTTGCGCATCATCGTTGAGTAGGTTAAACTTAAGAAAAATAACCAAGCCGAAATTATTTTTATGATAATTGTATGTCTCATTTAAAGTGAACCAAGTGTTTTTATGAGAAATAAATGCTTTAAACATCAATATCGCACTTGGGATAAAAACCTTGAGACGTGCAGAACAAAAACAGTTGTCGCTCGTTCTGATACCGCGCTTTGTCACTTGCACGCGAGCGCGCTGAATGGATGGATGACTCCACAAAAGGATTTTGAAATAGGTGATATGGTTTTGATAAAGGATCCGAGATTGTCCCCAGCATGCTGGCGCCTCGGACGAATTTTTAAAAGTATACAGATTCTGATAATCTAACAACAATGTATGATGTTCGTACTGCTATTGGTATTGTTCAACGATCTGTTTCTAAATTATGCAGACTCCCTGCTTGATCTCAGTACAAGGATAAATAATATCCTTGGCGGCGGAGGATGTTGTAGTTAATTGAGTACTTAAATCATTATTTCTTTATTATAAACTAAAGTATTAAATATTAAAATTGAACTGTTAAAAAGATACCATATTAAAGTGAAGAATGATTTTTATAAGTTTACTTTATCTTGTACTAGATGGCGTTGCTTGCTTGTAAATTACTATTGTGAATTAGTTGTCAGTTTTGAAAGCAGTGTTGATTTTGACCAAACTCTGTGGTATATGTCTGTGATGTGTTAACTGTATTAACTCGACATGATCCATCCAGCCATCCATCTTATCAGCACATTAGTCATATTTTCTTTGTCAGTTCCTAAAGAGTGCAAGTTGGTCTGACTGTATCTTAACACTCACTTTGAGCGGATCCGCAAACTTGTTGCACTCGCAGACGCCACAGATGCACGTGCCTCTGTTCGAGCACAGCGGGCCGATGGACGCGTTGGTGGGCCGACAACCGCGCTCTTGCTCGATAGACACCCCGCCGTGCGCCGAACACTCGCACCCTTTGCCGAAGCGGCCAGCGTTGCATAAGCACACACCACACGCTGATATGCCTTGCCCACTGCATACTGAAGGACTATTGTCGTATGCCTGACAACAATGAAATTGAAATATTTAAAAACATTGCAAAGCACTGTCACTAAGTACTAAAGGTATTATTGCTCGCTAATAGCTTGTCATATTTTCTGCTTAGATACATAATCCTAGCTAATATTACAAATGCGAAAGTGAGTTTGTTTCTTTGTTACGCTTTCACGCCTAAACCAAACCGATTTAGATGAAATTGGATATGGAGACAGTTTAAGAACCTAGAAGTACATAGGATGTCTTGGAACGATAACCGACATCCACGCGGGCGAAACCGCGGGGATGCGGCGTCATGCCTCAGGTCTATGACAGTTGAAAAATTATTTTTGCTTGACGGGTTAAATATTTTACTAGAAATGTGTAGTAACAATAATATATTTTTTTCCTTAAGTTGACGTCTCTTGTATAATAAAAAAGATCCATAGTAACTGGGGCGTTCCAAATCTGTGGCATTTGCTATCTATTTAACATTTCACTACATAGTATAAAACAAAGTCGCTATCCGCCGTCTGTCTGTCCCTATGTATGCTTAGATCTTTAAAACTACGCAATGGATTTTGATGCGGTTTTTTTTAATAGATAGAGTGATTCTTAAGGAAGGTTTATGTATAAGGACATTTTGTAGTAGGTATATAAGCATTTCACCCGTGCAAAGCCGGGGCGGGTCGCTAGTTAAATTATAAATTGTTTCATCAGAATAAGAATTTGTATAGAAAGATGAATCTTACATTGCGCTCATGAACAACATATCAATAAAATACACTTTATAAGTAATAATAATAATATTCATACACTCACACATATTATCTAGACCAAAGTAAGCATCATTAAGAACTTGTGTTATGCATACTAGATAACGGATAGATATTGATAAATAATATGTATATAAATATTACAAATATACTAAATAAACTCATCATACAACCATTTCCTCATAACGGGATTCGAACCCTGGACCCCCGACCGAGTAGCCTGTATAGCAAGGGGTACAGACCACTCGGCCAGCCGGTCATCAACTTTATTGCATTACGGGGCAGGTCTGTTTATTTATACTTATAATATTGTTGCCCATTACTACTAAGTTGATGGGAAGTGGTTACCATAGCATATAGACGCTAGTGGCCCCCCAGGCACTACTCACGCTCTGCCTATTGTATAAAAATCAGGAGAGAGATCATTATATTAATTCTAATAAAATGAAGTCAATACTCACATGATGACCAAAGTGTTCACAGGGACAGTCGCATATCATTTCAACCTCCACAACGAGATTCTCCGATATACCTACAGGGTAAATTTGGAAGGTTTGCTTCCAATTTTTAGGGTCCTTCGGGCACTCCTTTAATGTTATTTCAGCTGAAAACTCGACAACATCTCCCACCTAATAATGTAAATTAAAAAAATATTTATTACATTTTTTTTATATTTGATTCTGTTGTTAATAATTTTACTGTCATTATCATTACTGGCAAAACTCTTAGTCAATATTCAAAATTAATAATGATAAAGTTACCTTAAGACCATCGCATTTGTTTGTCTGAATGGGCTCCTTGCCACCCAAGCAAGATGAATAGTAAACTATTTGAACGGCGTCACTGGATGTGTCCTTCATTTCTACAGTCGACGTGATTTTCTAAAATGAAAAATATATACCCTTATTAATTTTGAGAATCTTACTAATAAATTCATATTCTTAAAAACGTATTGTCATATATTTTTCGACCCTACATACGGGCCTACGGGCGTCTGGGTAGGTAAGTACCACCGCTTTTCTTATTTCAGCAGTGAAACAGGTCGCTGTGTTTCGGATTGAAGGGAAAGAGGTAATAGAAGGCATTTCATTGTCGTCTAGTAGTGTAAAAAAAACAATTTTGAATCGTATTAATATTGCCTCGCAGCTACTTAACGTTTGACTTTTGTTCGTTTCATTATTAATTTAATTCATAATGTCATGTAAGTTATACATGACTGATTATTATTATTTTGTGTGATTATATTATGTAATAATCATGATATAAAATGTAACGTCTGTTTGTATAACCTAATGATATACATTAAAATGATTTTCTAGAAAATTCTGTGGTACTTTTTACATGTTTCTATCTAATAAGGTTGACCCATAAAGCAACTAAAGCTAGTCGATAATATAACCAGGGACTGTAACGGTACCCAATAAAACGGTTTATTTAGATAGAACGGTTATTTTTTCCGGTACCCGACCGTTTTCTGTGCTTTTAAATACCGATAATAACGATACCAGAATATTTCGATGACTGATCCATCATTCAAAGGATACCATATTTTAAAGGGTACCTACCCGTAATATCGGTACCTTAAACCCGTAATATCGGTACCTTAATTTATAGTTTGGATAGCCGTATTTTAAACGGTTTTACAAGTAACGTTGCCAGCTTGTGCGATTGATATCCGATTAAATACTGATACCCTAATTTTTCCGGTACCCGTTAGGAGTTTTGATACATCGGTCTCGTGTAACCGCTGCCGTAAATGTTATATATCTCTACGAGTCCTGAATTTGGATACCGTTAATAATGATAACCGATTTATGTGTTACTCGTTAATACCAGTTTTCAGACCCCGCTATAAACACATTCCACTAGCAACTCACATTGTAGGTACTGAACCCGGAACAACTCCGTCAATAATGAAACCCGAATTTTTGGATACCGTTAATAATGATACCCGAATTTTTGGTTACAGCGTAATACCGGTTTCTTAGTCCCCGCTGAAAACATATTCCACTAGCTACTCACATTGTACTGATCCCGGACCAACTCCACCACGTTCCCTGAGTCCTCGCTGAGCACTCCGCTGCTGGAGCCCTCAATGTGTTTGCTCAACTCCTCATACACGTTGATCTGCTCCGCTGTCACGGCGAATATCACGTTGATTGCGTGTTGCTTCACCTACAATAATGATGATATTTTAACCATATGTCGGTATAAACTTTTATGTGCACTAAATCTCGGTGACATTTTTTCAGTGAACAGAATCTAGCAGCAAAAAAGTATCAAAATCTTTAATGTCCTATAATATTAGGGTCATTCCATTATCGCGGGTGCAACATTTAGACGCATGTTTTCATTTCATGTAATTAAATAAAAAACATTTTTAATGAAATTAGTCTTTAAAAGACTACATTTTAATATTTTCATTTTATATTAGTTAACAAGGATTTTAAAATAATATTTTAAAAGCCAGGAGGAAGGTTCAAATTGCCATCGCGGGTGCAACAAATTTGGCCCAACCTTTCCAGATCATAGACAAAAAACGTATAAATCTGTTAATTGTGATACTTTTTATATGTTATGCCTTAATATTTTGTAAGCTGTTTAAGTAACAAAGTACTTAAAACAAAAACTCTTAACAAAACAAAAATAAACAATGAATTATCCATTTTTAAATTAATCGCGGGTGCAACATCAAATTATCGCGGGTGCAACCAGTCTAATTTAAGTGAATATAAATATCATTTTAACTTATATAGGAACAAAATGAGAGATCCAACCATGATTATTACTAATTAGAACACTATTGTTGGCGTTTATATTAATTATTTCTTTTCAAATACATCAATATTCGCCGAAAATTCTTCGAACATCTTAATTCCTTCAGTCTTTTTCTTCGGCGCTTCTAACTTCGCGATAATATCATAAAATTGCACGTCTGCTATGTCATTAATGATTTCTGTAAAACGTTTGCCATCAATCGTCGTCATAAATAACGATATTGAGTATTTTTTTGTCAGTTTTGCAGACCAATTGTATGAGCACATACAAACCAGTGCAAATATCTTTCGGTAAGACAGCAACTTGGACAGTAGCAGTTACAGGACATGCTTCTCGAAGATAATTTTGTTAATCAATGTAAACATCAGAAACGCGCAATCTCTTTTTCAGGTGCAATAAAGATTTGCTCTGATCTGAAACTGAAGGTTATAACTGAACATATATGTCAGGACACGGAATTTCTTTTCGTAATTTGTGATTTGTACCTAAGCGGTTCCAAATCGTCATCGTCATCAGTCCAATCACTTTTTGTATTAGTGGTGGGTTTTGGCAACTTCAAAACTAATGTGCATTTAAAATGAGACACTGAGGTGTGCGCCACAGTAATGCTATGAGTCTCTTCACATTGGAAGATTTTTTTTCAGCCCTTCCCATTGATCATCCGACATGGCTATCTTTTGCTTCTTCTTCTTTTGCTACAAATTTAAAGAACCGTTTCCATTTCCGTTTCATTGCTTCTCTCTGTTTGGAATCACGAGCCCTTTCCCGACGGAGGTGTTCGGCATGAGCTCGGGATTTTCCTTTAATTTCCGCCTAAGTTTCTGCGAAGCAGTCTCTTTGTGTTGCTCTGTTATCATTTTAAGCAATAAAACTGTCAAACATACAAAATATAATAAAAAAACACATTAAATATATATCATCAATCATATTCAGCATATATTATTAATCAAGGCATATCAAAACAACAAAAATATGTAATTAATCACACAAAAAAGATAAGTGACATAAAGTTGCACCCGCGATCTGACATCTAGATCGCGGGTGCAACCAACTTAACTTATCATTTATTTTAATCTAACAATTATTACACTCTTAAAAACAACAAATTTGGGCTTAGTTTTTATTTCTTCTTACTTTTGCAAAGTTTCAGAATGTTAGCTCTTTATTTCTGTGAAAAAAGTAAACTTTTATATCTTTTGTATCGCGGGTGCAACAAATTGACAGTGTATTCTAGCAGTCTATAATTCTCATTAAATAACAACATATACTTACACTTTTTGGAACATATGAATAAATGAATACTGTCACTTCACGTTTAGCCGGTACAACATATCCTCAATCAGTTAACTCGGCTGTCTCGCGCCAGTGTTGCTAGGTATGATTTTACAGTTTGTTTGAACTATTCAAATTGAAATTTTTAAGACGCGCCAAAAAAGAAAATATGGAGTAATATTTAATAAAAATAAATTTAATAATGAATTTAGACTTTCTTCTTTGTACTAGTAATAAAAAAAATAACTAATAGTGTAATTTAAAAATTTAACTCAGGAATCGTCTATAGCGGAATCGCCCATTAATAAAAAATGTATCATGGTTATCTAAGCAATTCGTTTTCCCTCACTTTCATTAACATTTTTTTGCTGTCCATGCAAAGGTAACCTAGAAGAAATCGCTTTAAGCGATAAGGTCGTATTTAGTACGATTTACTTATAATGTGTGTGTATGTGTTTATGACATAATTTGTATTTGGTTAATTTACAGACCGCAGCACATTAATGCTCGTTTTTATTAACCGTTCCCTAGGCTTAGGTGACTCTTAACGACATTTGTCTCTTTCTATCTCCTATAAATAGACTGAGCTAAAAATCGCTAAGAGACTCTTAATGCTAAGCAAATATTAATGAAAACGAGCTTATGTGTAACAGTTGCACGACGAAAACCGCCACTATTACGAACAGAGTAAGGGCGGTTTCAATATCAAGATCGGCTGTAATACTTATAAATAAATAAAATAACTATTTTGGTGAAAGTAGCGTTCATCATCATCATCATCATCACCAGCCTATATACGTCCCACTGCTGGGCACAGGCCTTCCTACATGGAAGAAACACATGAGGAGTTTGGGCCATAACACCACCACGCTGGCCCATTGCGGGTTGGTGGCTTAAAGCGGTTGTAGTAACAACCGGGGCCAACGGCTTAACGTGCCTTCCGAAGCACGGAGGAGCTCGAGATTATAAATTTTGGTTGACCCATCCCAGGGTCGACCATGGTGAAAGTTGCTTTGTTTTCGTATTCAAAACCAGAGCGCTCATAACAATACGCCACCGAGCTCCTCTAAAGTAGCGTTACTTAATTTTAATATAATTGTAATATATTTTAAGTCGTCCCCTATTCCTTGCAAATGAAAATATTCTTTAGTTTTAAAATAAACTGAAAAGTACTATCATTAAGTCCTTCATAAATACCTTGAGATTAATCTGTGAGATGCTGGGGTAATCTTGCACTGTTGAATGTGTGTACGAGTTGTTGGCCATGTGACATTGTCCATCATTAGGTTGCACAATACCACCAAGCTGTGAACGAATATTATTTACAAAACAAAAAATTAGGCGTTGGAATATTTTTATGTTATGTCATTTTATAACTACGTATTGAAATTAATTTCTGTATTAAGCAAGGGCGCACGAGTAAATTTGCCCACAGTGAAAATTAATTTCTGTATTAATCAAGTGCGAGTACGCAATTTTACAGCCTGACCACGGGAGGCAGCGGCGGCGCGACTGGCGAGGTCGCTTGCTTAGTATGTTGCCATACATTTGTTTTCATTCGGGCGAATAGAAGTGGCCAAACCGTTAGACATATTTACCACCCGTAAGAAAAAAAAAATTAGTTAAAGGAGATGTTTTATATCCGGCCAGGTATATGTACAGTATTTTTTAAAAAATAGGAAAAATCTTCTGAATCCATGAAAAATGCTCATAATTCATTTTCATGCATAACTTGTTGGTTTCAAAAGTGAAATTTTTCGTCGATTTTACCGTTATTCACTATGGCAATATGTCGGGCGACATATAAGTGAACTAAACGTCACCAAAGTGACCTACGCGCCATGATGCATATTTGGCTGTGTTGCAGTTTTTTCCATAAAATTCTTGTTTTGTACCACGCAACAAAGTGGATAATTGAACAGTGTTCTTCACTTTTTTACCTATTTTTTAGTATAGTGTACATAGACATGGCCGGGTCTCCATACATTTTTGAAACCCTCCCTTTTAATTTTCAAGCATCAAGAATCTTCTCACCTTGCCATCACCGGCGTAGTGGAACCCGGCATCGGTAGAGAACACAAGTAGTCTTCTAGCTTGGTCACGCCAGCCAATCTGCTGTTTACAAACCACTGCTTGCATGATAGCGTCGAAGCCACCTTCGGGGGCGTCTAAGTTACCAGACACCTCGGCCTTTGCTACCGCTTCCTGTATAAAAAGAGTAAAAATTCAAAGTGATACATGAAATATAAATCAGCATGTCATCTTTGGAGGAACTATTATTATTCTAAAGATAAAAGTATATAGATAAAAGTGTTACATGTTTTGGAATATGTTGTCTGCTTAGTAAATTAGCTTTGTGCTTGCTACAAAATATGAGAAGTTGTTAGATTACATATTTATTGGACAATTAACTTCTCTTTACCTTTTTCATCAAATTATTATTTTCGTTTACTGTATAATATAATATTTGATCACTAGTTCAAGTAGATACATGACATGATGTCAAAATTTAATTGATTTCCTGTCATTGTGTTGTTTATAGAAAACAGGATATTCTGTAATCAATTTAACATATTGACCACATAATTACACATACAAAAATATGGTTAGAACTAAAGCTAATTTTACAACGGAAAGACCGTTTTTGATAAATAATCTAGAATACCCAATGGTAAAGGATCAATAATTATAATTTAATTGTTAGCTGGACTGCGACCTACTGTAAAGTGGACCTTGGATTAGTAAATTCGCCAGAGCTTTTTAAATAAAGGTCATATTATGGTGACACGTTTAAATTCGTATTAGTCGCAAGGTATCGTCCCATCGTCAAGCAATTCTTGAATAAATCCATTACCCTTAAAAACTACCATTATTATAAGCATAATGTAAAATGCTGTAGAAACATTGTTTGATAAATAAATAAATCAGTGAAGCTTTGTTAAACATAAAATTGATACTAACATCAAAGAAATTTGTGTCCTTGCTCAAAGACATTTGATTTTTGAAGCCGTATGGAGGTGCACAGCCATCACAGGGCGATTGTAAACTGAAATAAAAATCACTCATTATATATTGCTGCAATTTCTAATTTCTACTTTTAACATAGCAGTTGCATATTTCAGACATATTATGTTCCGCACAGTACAGTCCGTAGAAATAACAGACTACCAACACTGGGACTGGCATATGTACAAGAGGCAGCACAGCAAATATAACGTTTAAAGTGTAAAAACAGCTCGTATACAACTACTGTATGTAATAATAATGTACTCACTTTCTAGGCACTGTGGAGACGTATGGCATGACGAGTTTGTCAACGAATGAGCCGAAACCGATTCTGAAGTTGGAAGTGATATTTCTCATAGTGCTGGAGAGCAAGCTTCCGAGGGTACTCAGTTTGTCTTTATCGTTCTTCATCGATCTACTCAAGTCCATAAGATAATACAGGTCTACTGGGTAATCTTGAGCTTGGGAGTACGCGAAACTGAGCTTCTGCATTTCGTCTGTTAAAAAAGAAAGATGTTAGGCAGATTCTTTAAGTATATTTTTGCTTAAAAAAACTATTATAAGAGTAAGAACATTTCAAAGCTTGAAAAGATGGCTTCTTTCTTTCACCATATAGCATAGAAAACAGCAAATAAATATAAAAAGAGAAAATCATTGTTAAGAAAACATACAAAAAGCGTTACGAAACGACATTAATTTCGATTCTAATCGTCACTGAATTGGTTTTGGATCATTTTGACGTTTGATATTTGCATACTAAAATTAATAGCTGAATAAGTTGATTTTAATGTATGTACCTATCACTTCCATCTACTGTATACTTTTCAAATAAATGATTGCTTTATTAATAGTTAATAGATATTTAGTCATATACTGTCACAAAACAGTCACGAGTATTGCTTTTCTATACGGTAAAACTTTAAAGGGGTAAAAGCTGAAGCAAGATCTTTAGCCAGCAGTGAGTCATTGGCAGACGAGCCAATCCAAGATCCAACAAAAAAACTTCCCATAAGTCAAGTAAACACTCACTCATTCGTAATTGCAGCTTAACCCTTTGAGGTTTAATTTGCACGAGGTTGCCACCACCAGCGGCGCCCGCAGCGAAACCACCGCCACCAGCTTGGAAACTGCCGCCCTGTGAACTCATCGCCTCTTCGTATGTCGAGGAACTCGAGCTAATCGCCATCCCGCCTTTAGCTAGAAACACAAAAGATCGTTTTTTTCACTGATCGATATTTAGTAGGGGTCATTATTTCAATTTGAAAATCTCAAATGGTAATCTGCCACGCTACTCTGGTAGCGTAATTCTCTATTATGCATGCAGTGCAAAAAACAAAAAACATTTATTTAACGTGGACTTTTACAAGTATTTGCAGTAAGACTTGTAAACAGCACACAATTTAAAATCAAACGCACTAAAACGGTTATTTGAAAACGAACTACTGAGTTTATCATCACAGCTTGTAAATTGATTGCAGCATGTACAAATGAAAACTTTATTTATTACAACGTTAGTATACCTAAACATGAATAAACTATACATAAACGAGTAAGACTTCCATACGGTCATGTCATATACTCATAATAATATCGTATTTTAATCGTCAACAATGGTTTCCTTATTATGTGACTAACCTCTGCTCAATTCCTTATTGTACTTTGGGTCAATGGAACGCTGGTTGTCGGGGTTGAAAATATAAGCTTCATCACATCCACTGGTGCCGCCTTCCATAGCGGGGTTGAAGCACCTTGGTCCATTGAACTCAGCTGCGAAGCACCAAGCACAGCTGGAAGTCCGTATACAGTCACTACAGGTCGTCTTACTGGAGCAGGGATTTTGGGCTAGCAGGTGCTCTGCTCTTTGGCACAGCACGGTACCGATAAGACACGCCCCTAGGAGGAGGAACGTCGGTCGTTTTGACATTTTGTCTATTCGTTCGTTTATTCTGTAACAATAGAAAATGGTATTTAATGCCTTATTTTATACAGAAAGTAAACTTGGTATTCTTAATTTAATTTTTAACATTATTAGAAATGTTTAAAAAAATATATTGACTTAGAAAAATATCTAAACTAGAAAAATGCCACTTCCTGGGGCGGAGATCGAACCCACGACCTTTCACGATTCGGGTGACTGGTCCAACTATCTGAGCTACCAAGGACTTGAGATAACCATAAATTCTTCTAGTATCTCTGTATTTGCGTTATTAGCGAATAACTGTATTTGTAATTAGAGTTCTATACGGGATATTTACCATGTATTTTTATAGTTGGAAGTTCCCGATATTAATAACCATGAAAGTATAAAGTGCTAGAACTGTATTTGTGTTAATCTAATTTTAGGTATTTGTAAAAATACTCATTAGGGTGATGAAATAGAATATTTCGACACTGTAGGCCCTGTAGGGTGTACGTTACCTAAAATAACGCAACTTCACAGGGTATCCCAAGTCCCCACTGCTAAACAAATTCCTCCCCCATCGATTTCCAAATGGAACGCTTCCCCGCATCTTGCATCCCGCGACCCTGACCATTCGTCTGTCCATCTAGTGGGAGGCCGTCCTACTTTGCGTTTTCCGGTACGTGGTCGCCATTCTAGAACTTTAGCGTCCCACCGGCCGTCTGTTCTGCGTACTATGTGCTCTGTCCACTGACACTTCAACTTACTAATCCTATGAACTATGTCAATGACTTTGGTTCTCTTACAGATGACATTATTTCCGATTCTATCTCGCAGAGAAACACCTAACATAGCTCGTAGTGTCGTAGTGCGACTGATAACTTGCACAAAAGGCTCTTAGTAAGCGACCACGTATGTCATCACTGGCGAAACACACTGGTCGAAGACTTTCGAATTTAAGCCCTGAGGAATTTTGGACGAGAAGATCTTACGCAATTTCCCAAACGCTGCCCATCCGCGATGGATTCGGCAATTTACCTCTTTCTCGAAATTGGACCTACCTAGCTGGACCACTTGTCCGAGGTTAACGACACACACACCATCATCACATTACTTTATTACATCTACTAGTATTTCTGCTTAGACCCTGGTAATTAATTGTTGTATAACACTAGAAGACCAGTTGTTGTGACCACATGGCACAAGACGCACCTGTAGGCGGGCGCGAGCGAGAAAGGGCGCCACCCACGCATCCCGAATCGAGGTCGCCCCGTGGGAAGAGACGAGAAATAGTTAATAATTAATACAAAAGAAATAGTAATCAGTTCTAGTTGTGTATTACATGGATATCAGATGAGGGAAATCCGTCTAGAATGCATTCAATTACATTCATATGTTTACCTACAAAAAGTCTATGTATTAAGCAGTGAATATTGGGCGACTAATGTTGAGATAGAGACACAATTGATATTATGTTTTTGCACATATATTTTTTGTTATTTTAGCTATCCGGCTCGAAGTGCCAAAAATTTTGTTTTTAGATTAATAATATTACAAAATTCATTGCCTCTAACATGAAAATAAAAATTTATACTGTGAAGATACTGTTGCCATGGACTGCCGAACCATAGCCACAGTAGGTATGACATTTTGGAAAAGTTATTATTTTTGCGATTAGAGACACAAACTTAAGTGTATATTTACTTTGAATACAAAAATATACAATTTAAAAAAGCTTTTGTGATGAGTAGGTAGGTACAGTCATCAGGAAAAGTAATTGATCATTTCGACAAATCCTGCCGTGACTCTTATACAAAAGCAATAACGGTTGTGATTGTGGGCTAGCAAAAGTGATTTAAATAAGTTCAAAAGAAATGTTGAAAAAATTAATATGTTGGCGCTATTAACAAACAACTGATAATTTTGTCCTTTTTCTACGGTGCATTACTCAACATACCGTGTGCAATATAATAAATTGACATCATTGTTTGTTATACGTGGTTATACTATATTGTGGAGGACCGCTTAGTCATGTCATACATAATTTTAATACCTCATAAACAGGTATTATTAGGCGTGATTTAAACTGGACGTGACTTTTAGTACATATTTGACCTCACCAACTACAGTCTCAAATTTACCTCCTCAAATTTTTATTATTGCTGTAGGTGTGTATACCTTACATAATACATATGAATGCTTTATTAAATATTAAGCAGATAATGTAAGTACAGACGACAGCACATCAAGTGTAATAGTTGCACTACGAAAGTTGCCTCTATTACGAAAGGAATAAGGGCGGTCTCAATACTCTCTGTACATTAATATTTTTGAAAGTTTCGTATCTATGTGTATTATTATTTTTATTTTCTAATAAAAATAAAAATATTGTACCTAATAATGAAAGACCATTTACTGCTACTAATGGCCCAACTCCTCACGTGTTTCTCCTATGTAGGAAGGCCTATACCCAGCGGTAGGGCGTAAACAGGCTGGTGGTGATGATGATATCTCTTAGCACTTTTGTTATTTATGATCTTAGGACATCTTGTCGCATCGAAGAAATAACATATTGCCGACCTAGATGTAGTGTACCTTGAAGTAATTACCAAAAGGTACACAAGAATCATGAGTATGTTTAAAATAATTTTACTATACAAACCACCTACCTCGCCAAGGAGAACTTGTAAGTATTAACTTAATTTATTATATTATGTAAACACTGACACCACTAAAGTTGCCTTATCCACTGTGGACTCTATTTGAACAACTAATAAAGTTAAACAACACTCTTATCAATGACACGGCTTGAGTCACATTTCGCGTACACCATTTCTTGGATGAAGTCACTGGTTACATGTTTTACTTTTCAAAACTCACAATAAAAATTCTACACTTTTCTCCGTTTATTGCACTGATGGCTATCACAGATATATTTTAATACGTATCATTAAGTTAAACTAAAAATATTTTCCTGTGCCCTTTATAAAACTGATCAGGTACACTTTTATAGCGCCACTATATTTTTAAAACAACATAAAATCGTTGCTAAGTGACTGCAGCACACACGACATGCGCCCGCGCCGGATACACGCGTGACTAATTGAACAGAAAATAACTCGTCAGCGGGTGATACAGCGGCACGGACGGCAGTCACCGTCACCGTTCCTTCTCAGAACCAATCAGTACGCGAAATACGAATCACTGCTTCGTTTGCCGATGACACTTTAGACCTTGATTACTTCGGACATGTAGGTCAGTAAAATAACTTTTAAAAGTTACTACAGGAAAATATTATTACCTTCAAAATAAGATAGCTTTAACTTTTAAAAACAATAGTGAAGCCTCCAAATCCCATTGACTCTTTATTTTTCATCCAAAACTTTTACCTCCCGTCTTCCCCCCAATTTAATTTAGGGGGGAAGATGAAACGAAAATTCCTATCTTCCCCCGATCGGAGGAATCCATTCGAGGGAAGTTGGGAATAGACGCAACGGTTATTAATCGTTACTAACGTTATAATTATTACCTTATCCTGTAAAAATAAAGTTTATATTGAAAGCACGGGTCCCGATTCAAATGAGGTCACTTTTGGAGTTCAGGTTTAATAAAGCAAGACAAGTTTAAAGAAGTTGTATTACAAAGTTCGTCTTTTATGGGCTCTGACATGAAATGTTTGTAATTTGTTTTGTATTTTCAAATAGTAGAGTTAATTATTTTGCAGGTACTGAGATACAAACTATAAATAGCTGTAAAGTATTTAATAGTAGGTATATCTGAATTTGTAAGTCAAATTACGTCATAGCATTGCCACTAATCGAATGAATCAAACTTTAACGTCAGCATACCTCCACTCACCCGTAGCGAACCATACTAGTATGTAAAACACTATTTAAATATTCGAATACCACCACTACACAATGCCTATCATATGGCTAATTTTGGCGAGGCTACTTAATTCAAAGCGATTTGATCAACAACACTACTTGCAGCAATTAAAACTATTAAACTAAATGTTCGAATGAATATACAACGTTATTTTCTTTTCCGTAGTTAATAATGATTGAAATCTCAATTATAACTAAACTAAGAAGCTATTAAAGAGTTATTACCATAAGTTAATGTACTAATTAGAGAAATATCTAGAAAAATTCTAGGCCCGATGCAAACCCGGTATCTTTGCTGCTATTGGTGTAACCAATAAGCTACCGACGACATGGGAGATCCCTATGAATTTCTTTTAGTCTTATTGTTAAGTCTACCTTAAAAATATCGAAATTATTAGAGATGTTAGTTCCGTTATATTAGGAGACCCATTTTTTAAAAGACATCACGATGACGACTTGATGTGCAGCGAAACGTATACTCCAGAACCAGAACTCTTAAATTATTTCTGGGAGGATTTTATGTTTTCTTTTTATACAACTAGATGACAAACAAGCTGACGGCCCACCTGATTGTAAGTGGTTACCGCCGCCTATAGACACCTGCGATAACAAGGAAAAATCACTTGATATTGCAGGTGCGTTGTCATCCTGGGGCCTAAGATGAAATGCCGTCCATGCCCAGTAATTACACTAGCTACCTTTCCCTTCAATACGAAACACAGCGAACTGTTTCACGGCTGAAATAAGAAAGGCGGTGGTACCTACCCAGATGACCCTACATACGGGTCTACCACCTAGTGATATGTTACATGATAAGTCAGGTTTCATGCCGTAACGGATTTGGTACCTATTCAAAACAGTAGGTCTGTGACAAAAACCAGATCACGTAATAACGAAATAATATTTATCTTTATAGAACCCACGTAATATTATTATCAGAAACAATTTTTCTCAAGTGTTATCGAAAAGCAAATGTTTGTTTTCAATAAGTCTGTTTGGCTGGCCTGACTTCTAACTCAAAACCATATCAGTAAGTAGTTTTGTTTTGAAAGCCAGAAATTACAATATGACATAAACAATACCAATTTTCATTTAGGCGGTCGCCCCGCTAGACTCGAAGCCAGGATCTTTAGCTTAGAGGCAGAATTGTAAGGATTTAATTTGCGCGAATTTACCAAAAGAATATTAATTTGGTAGAAGGTTACCTGAGCCAAAAACCATAACATTTGCTATAAAGAAAAATTTTACGTTAAAAATAAGCCCTAGTCGAATAAGTTGGAAATTAAGTACAAGTCCGCCACTATTAGACTGTCTGAGATTGAGGGCGCCAATTAGCAACCATTTTTTTTTGGAATCACTTTATTTTGGGCTTCAATTAGACAATATAGATAATATGTTCATAAGCAACGAATGTTCATGTACATTTGAATAACCGTACCAAGGAGTTTTTTGAAAAAAAATATGGTAACCTGGCCAGCTCTATGACTATACTAAAAATTGGCAAAAATATGCAGAACAGTTTTCAATTGTCCATTTTCTTTTTATTAGCTTTGTTTCATGGTACACAACAAGAAGTTTTATAGAAAAAAAACTGCAACACAGCCGATTTATCCTCGAAAAAAAAAATTGTGCCTCATTTCTTTGTCGTACTTCCAAAACGACATGAAAACTAATTATTAGTATTTTCCCGGATTCAGGAGAATTTTCCTTATTTTTTGAGATAGTGTACATACCTGCCCTGATATGAAACATCTCTTTTAATAAAACACCTATTATTCCACCTAAAAAACGCAATTTTTCGAAGCGGTATTCTTACTATATTAGGGAACATAATTAATTTTTAAGAAATTATTGGGAACACACCACAGATTAGATAACAGTTAAAATGATACTATATTATATCTTGGATACTTAAATTGCCTACTATATATATTATTTTTTTCTGACAGAATTATTTTTAAATGCGTAGAGTGTGTATGACATAACTAAGACGCATACGCAATACAGACGTGTACTTATTCCCGTAAGCCTTCAGCCAGTTTCCATAAATCGAGTATAACGGTCGGTCGAGGGGTGCACTGGGCAGGTCAACGCCCGCTCCCACTTGCAATGTCTGTGTACCATCGGTGATACAAAGGTCGGCTTCGGCAAATAATGCATACGAAGTTAAAAATTCACTTCAATGTTTCACATTGAATCGAAAAGATAATAATTATTTACGGCCAAATTAATAGAAGTTAGGATGACTTTAAGTTTTTTAAGAAAACTATTCAGTAGATGCCTAATACTAATAGTAAATAAGTTTTCGTGGATGAAAATGAAAACAGTACATTGGCATTCAAAATAGGTATAAGAATGTTTGGTACATAGTATAATAAGTGTTTACTTAAAAAATGGATGTGAGTAATCACCTGAAGAATCAACCAAAAAAATGTAGCCTTTTGACGTGTCTGATGTTTAGCAACAAGTGACGTCATGCAGTCTGATTGGTGTGCATATCAGAGTGCATGATGTCACTTGTAGCTTAACAGTGGTCTGACTAATTGGTGATTTGATTGCATTTTTTTATTAAATATTATTTTAAATCCAAAATACAGATGAGTATTGTGTTTTTTAGGACTACTTTTATAAAGCTACCACTATGCTTTAATATTATATTTTTACTAGCTGACCTCGCAAGGTCTGAGAATCGGCTATATCTATTTTATTTTTTTACTATTTTTTTTTATGGCAAAACAACGTTTGCGGGGTCAACTAGTTTTTATGTACAGGATGGCCGGAACATAGACGTCCAAAAAAAATTTAGGTCCCTCGTATCGTGTCGTGGGGTATCCGAATCACCCCCATGTATGTTCCACGAATTTTTATAGTTTTCGAGTTATGAATTTTTTTCCGAATTTTGGGAAATTTTCGACCTGACCAACTTAAAAAATTTCTAAAAAAAAGTAGAAGACTTTTTCGTATTTTTTTTTTTTTGCAACTGTATTCTCATGTGTTGTACTTATATGCACAAAATAATTAGCTTTCTAACTTTGAAGAAAGTTATGAAAATGTTGATCCAAAGTGAAAAATTTACGTTTGGTGAATTATGACTTAATTTTTCAACTTTAAATTAAAAATCTAAACAGGTGACTTCATGGTTCCTGACTCCTGAGTAGCCCTTAAGAATGCGCCATACTCTCAGCTTTCATAATCATTCAAAAAAATAGTACCTACTTAAGGGGGCTACTTTCGCTAAAATCGGGCTTCAAAGACAGTAAGGTGAAAAATTTTTAAAATCAGCCATTTGATTAAAAAAAATTGGTAATTTTATCATTCCTAAGTTTAATTAGTTTGTTAACTGACCAAAAATGACTACAGGAAAGCTAAGATTTAAACATTTGGAGGTTTTTTTTTATTTATTTTTTAGTTTAATTAATTTTACGCGATCCGTTCTCGCGGATCATGGGATGTAAACGTGGGCGCAACTCTTTTACCTGTAATGGACCGAGAGGTTAGGACACAGAATAATTGCCAC
This sequence comes from Nymphula nitidulata, assembly GCA_947347705.1. NCBI lineage: Eukaryota > Metazoa > Arthropoda > Insecta > Lepidoptera > Crambidae > Nymphula > Nymphula nitidulata. The sequence goes on along the minus strand of OX374621.1, from coordinate 14,110,656 downwards.
TGAGAGTGAGAGCACTCTCAGTGGTGAGATGGGCAACGCGCAACCGAAGCCAACGCAGAACAAGTTACCTCAGTCGTTCTCACTTTGTTTACTGCTACTCGTGCCGCCATTTTGTCTTTACCATACTCGCTTTGCCCACGGACCCCGCTGCCTTCTTATTTGACTATTTGCTCGTTTATTGGACTGTGTTTTGCATTTTGAATTGGACTTTGTTTACTTGTAAGTGTAAGAGATGAGTTACACGTTAAGTGAATATGCAGAAATGCATTATTATTATGGAATTGCACGAGGAAACGGCCGTGAAGCAGCGGGATTGTATCGCGAACAACTTCAACGTCATGGTAGGCCGCAAACTGAGCGATATCCCGACCATGGTGTTTTTATTAATGCGCACAATACCTTAATGGCAGGTCGCATTCCTGGTCGACGCGGCAGTCGTGAAGGAATCCCTAGAGCTGATCCGGATCACAGAGAAATGGTGCTGGAAGAAGTTCAGCGAAATCCGTCCACGAGTACGAGAAGTATGACTTGTGCTCTGAACATCCCAAGGACTTCTATCCAAGCGATTCTTCACAATGAAGGATACCACGCGTTCCACATCCGACGAGTCCAAGCTTTACTTCCTACAGACCGCCAATTGCGCATTGATGTTACAAAAAGATCAAGAGGATCCTGGATTTTTCAATAAAGTTTTATGGTCGGATGAGTCACGATTTGAGCGATCTGGAATATTTGTGGGCAATTGAAAATCCACACGAAGTGAGAGTTTCAACGTTCCAACATCGTTTCAGCGTTAACTTGTGGTCTGGTGTCCTCAATGGTGAACTAATTGGGCCGTTTGAACTGCCGTCCAGACTTAATGGATAAACCTACAGAAACTTCTTAGAAAATGAACTTCCATTGTTGCTGGGTGATGTGAGCCTCGAACTTAGACGAACCTTGGTGTTTCAAAATGACGGTGCCCCGTGTCACTACGCAACACAAGTCCGAAATTACTTAAATGAAACATACCCCAACAGATGGATCGGACGCAGCGGACCAATTAGGTGGCCTCCACGCTCACCTGACCTCAACCCGATAGATTTCTTCGTTTGGGGCTATTACAAGGAAATAACATACGTCCGAGACTGTTCGAGTGAACAAGAGCTGAGACAAAAGATTGCAGAAGCCGAACGTATTTTGAGAGAAAACCGAGAAGCTTTTAGACGATTGAAAGACAAATTATTACGTAGGTGTAGAATGTGTATTGCTGCTGGAGGTGGCCACTTTGAAAATCTTCTGTAAATTTTAAGAATAATTTTTTTTTTCACATTATCATTAATGTTTTATTAATAATAATAATAATTAATAATAATAATCGTTTATTTCTCACCATAATCATTACAGTTATTATTATTTGTGTTTTTAACTATGCTAAAAACACAAAATTTTATAAATGTTTTAGTGATTGCTGGTCAGTTCAAAAGCCAGATCCGAGAAAAGATCGGATCGGATCGGATCTCTGGATCCGATCCAGAGTCCGATTAAAGCCGATTAATCAGTGATAGTTGATTTTTATTCTACCTACCTTAATACCACTTCTTACTTAAAACTTTTCTTATCAAACCTCTGAAGCTATTTGTTGGTTAGTTTCCAGTATTCTCTATTAATAATTAACCTTAAGATTGAAAAAGTGGCCAAAAAATTGTTTAAATCAAATTAGCCTTTCATAAGAATTTTCCACCTCGTTGTCTTTGAAGCCCGATTTTAGCAAAGCTAGCCCCCTTAAATGCATTTTTTTTAATGATTATGAAAGCCGAGAGTATGGCGCATTCTTAAGGGCTGCTTAGGAACTATGAAGTCACCTGTTATTTTTAATTTAAAGTTGAAAATTTAAGTCATAATTCACCAAACGTAAATTTTTCACTTTTATCAAAGTTACAAAGGGAATTATTTTATGCATAAAAGTACAACTCATTAGGATTCAGTTGCAAAAAAAAATACGAAAGGTCTTCTACTTTTTTTTTGAAATTTTTTAAGTTGGTCAGGTTGAAAATTCCTGAAAATTTAGAAAAAAATTCATAGCTCGAAAACTATAAAAAGTCGCGGAACATACATGGGGGTGATTCGGATACCTCACGATACAAGGGATCTAAATTTTTTTTTGGACGTCAATGTCCCGGCCATCCTGTATATGATATATTCGGATTCAAGATGATATTACTATCATAATAAGTATATTGGCTTTGTGCAGCCCAAAGCTGTCCTCCAGCCTAATACACGAATGTCACCTGGCACTGAATGAGGTAGGCAATCAGAACTTGATCACCCTACAGTGGATCAAAGGGCACAGCGGATCACGCGGCAACGACGCCGCCGATGAACTCGCAAGAAGAGGATCTGATAGGAAACCGGTTGGCCCGGAACCAATCATACCTCTTCCCTCTAGCTGGTTTAAGGTATAGTATGCAAACATACACACAGCCTTTACATGAACCAATGAAACAGTCTGGAGGATTGCAGACACGCAAAACTTGCACTACCCCTAGTTGACCCTCGGCTCTCCAAGACTCTCATTCAGCTTAGCAGATCACGCCTTCGCCTCATTACGGGCGCGTTGACTGGTCATAGCTATTTTAACAGACACCTCTTTAACTTAGGTATCACGGACAGTCCTCTATGCAGAGCATGCATGGAGACAGAAGAAACAGCCGCTCACTTCTGCTGGAATGCAGGGGTGTGGCTAACTACCGGGCGAACTACCTGGGCAACCCGGGTAGCCTTCGGGAGGTGCTCGGCAACGTTAAGGCGCTGGGTGACTTCCTGGAGGAGCTGGGATGGCTCGAGTAACCCAGCTCACCATCCTCCGACGCAAAACCGGCGCAACTAACGTCGATTTGCGGAAACCGCCCGTACGACGAAGAAGAAGAAGTATATTGCCTACCTCCTTATTACGATAGTTATTAAAGTTCAGTTTCTATCATCCACTGCATGATGAATGACATCATGCAGTCAATTTATTTATTTATTCATTTATGTAAGTACACACAAAAGATTCAAAAGAGAATACACGAAACACAGTTGAGTACAAAGGCACTGCTTATTTCAAATAAAATCGACATAATAATGTGACAGGAATACCGAAAAATTATAGTAGACACAGCACAGAGTGCAAGTACCACCTATACAGGTTTAATTTTTCAAGTGGGAGTGGATCGCCAAATCCCAAAGTATGCGGAATAGAGGAAACTACTTGGAGGAGTCTCAGGGCCGAATTTTATGAAAACTAAAACTGCATCATTGGATTTTTAAAAATCGGCCAAGTGTGAGTCGGACTCGCACACGCAGGGTTCCGCACCATTATCTATAAACAAGCGTCTACCTGTTGCCGAGATCAAATATACAGCAAAAAAAATACGTTTGTTGTAAGGGAGGGAGAGGGGAAGGGGAAATGTTACAGAAGGCTTACGGTAAATCGACTTTATCAAAAACACATGCTTATGAAGGGCACAAAGCATTCAAAAGCGGTCGAGATGTGATGAAAGATTTGCCTCGCTCTGGTAGGCCATCAACGTCTGCAACTGAAGTCAACATTGCAAAAGTGAGGGAAATAGTGACTGGAAATCCTCATTAAACTTTGAGAGAGATAGCCGGCGAACTTTTTGTATCTCATGAGTCAATATGTCCCATTTTAAATTATCACTTAGGTATGAAACATGTTGCTGCTTGGCTAGTCCCAAAGGACCTGAATTTCCTCAAAAACTCAATCGCATGAAAGTCGCTGAGGACATGCTAGAATGAGTCAATACCAACCCAACATTCAGGAAACAGATTCTTACTGGTGACGAGACGTGGGTTTACGAGTTTGATGCCTTCGAACTGAACCTAAACAGAAAAAACCATGCCAAAGTCAATCAAAAATCTAAGTCATATTGACTGTTTTCTTTGACTTCCGCAGTGTTGTGCACCCAGAATTCTTGCCAGAAGGTCAAATGGTAAATAAAGAATATTATTTGAGTGTTATGCGGTGTTTAAGAGAGCAAATTAGATGAAAAAGGCCAGGTTTGTGGAAAGAAAATTCTTGGATTTTGCACTACGACAATGCACCTTCGCACAAGGCCATCATTATGAACAAATTTTAGACCAAACCTCAACAAATACCATCAAGCAACCACCATATTCACGAGATAAGGCTCCAGCCGACTTTTTTCTTTTTCCTAAGCCCAAATTGCCACATCCTGGCACCCATTTTCAATCCGTAGAAGACATAAAGGAGAATTTGGGGCGAGAACTGAACTCAATTCCGGAAACAGCATTTAAAAAATGTTTTGAAGATTGGATTATTTGTTGGCTAAGGGTATCGTTTCTGAAGGAGCATACTATGAACGTGATAAAATAAATTTGGATGAATAACTAACATTTTGTGTATTATTGATCTTTTATTGACAGAGTAGTACATTTATTCATGGGCCGAAATTGCTCATGTGTTTCTCCCATGTAGGAAGGCCTGTGCCCAGCAGTGGGACGTATATAGGCTGGTGATGATGATGATGTGACTGTCAAATGTACATACATTTTATTCCATGGGAATGTACAGATATGAATGTCTGAATAAAATGCCTTTTGACCCTGTCGGGCTCATACATAAAACAGAAGATTTCATAGATTAGTTATAAGTGTAGAAAGACAGTAAGTTTTATACAAATGTAGATTTATTTTGGCACCTCCCACCTGACAAATACCGTATAGGATTTAACCGACTTCAAAAACGAGGAAGTTCTCAATTCGGTTGGTATGTTTTTTGCACTTGTATTGTGCGATAAAACTAAAGTAGTATTACCGCCTATGTAAGCGGAATTGAATGGAATTAAATTGTATATAAATGCTTCAGCGGTATATAAATGCTTCACTTCATAATATTTCGTGAACAACCAGTGGTACTTAAAAACTATTCGTTTTGAGAATAAACAAATACATTCCAAGGGCCATTCGTGAATCAGGTCACCATAGGTAGGTATTGGACACGCTTTGAATCTACCTTACGTCAAAATAGATTTTGTTTTACTTACCTATTGCACAATTAATATTAAACCGAGAACCACATTTCAATTCATGAATTTGGTTTGATAAATATCAAATAAAAATTGAAAGGAAATAACTAAACCTAGCAGATAAATAAAACCACAGAGGACAGATGACCACAGATTAGAAAGAGTATGCAGATGACTCCATAGATAGGATATTATTACTAAATTAATTCTGGCTGTTTTTTTTTGTTAGTCTCCCTATAAAAGGAAGTCAAAGGGAACTAATTCCTATACAGCCATGTCTTCAGTATTTCTTTATTTCTTCTTTGATTGCATTATAATGCTGGCGTAACACATTTCAATGTTTCTTGGGAGTATTTGACATGAAATATATAATGACAGTCTCCATATGATGTTATTTAATGAGATGGATAACCACGAAAAAGATCAGTCAACTTCTTTCGCACCATTATCACTTTTATTCTAATAATCTTTTAGTTGCAAGTCAACACAAACACTTGGTTTATAAAACTACACGAATTTTATAACACAAAGTTCGGTCAGGCACAATTTTTATTATTGTAATTAAAATCTTGACTGACACTGACTTGGTGGGACGTATAGAACTTAGACAAGAGTTGGACTGTTGGACGATTGTGAGGAGGTGTAAACTCGTACGACGTTCTAACTTCTCGGAACCGACTAATGTACTCTGTGGGCGGAGCCAATGGCTTAAGAGAGGTTTAGACTAGCAAGTTCTTGCTGCAAGTTTCGAGACAGAGCTATACGTAAGAGTGAGAGGGAATTATTTTCCACTCGCTCCTGCTACCGCTGTCTCAAAACTTGAAATGAAAATGAAAATATCTTTATTCAATTAGGCCCCCCAAGAAGCACTTTCGAATAGTCGACAAAAAAACCCTTATGTCTATCACATAAAAATAATATTAACTAACTAATAATTTCATAATGTTTGTCTCTCTGTCTTATCTGGATCTACGTAAGCTAAGAATGGCATAATGTCTGTCTGTCGGTCTGTCTATCGGTCTGTCTGTCGGTCCGTCTGTCAGCCTGACAGTCTGTGTCAGTCAGTCTGTCTAAATTTACACCGGTTCCAAAAGTTGAACTAGCTACCGGGAAGATTCCGGCAACAAACTCGTGTAGTCACTCTTTTTAATTATTAAGTTACAATGTTTATTTACATAATATGTAATAGTAATAGTATTTAGCAGTGCACTTAACACTTAACTTCACACAGAGTATTAAAACTAGGTATATAAGTATACCAAGAAGATAACAAGATTATTTACTTTATTAAAAGGCTGTCCGACAATGCACTATCACAATATAGGTAGGTATTATAGTACACAAAGATAAACAGTTAATATACAAAGGCCTGATAAAGCCAAACATCTTTCATAAATTTTAAACACTTGTCTGACCACGTCATTACAATTTTTTTTTTTTTTTTATACTACTAAGGTGGCAATCAAGCATACGGCCCACCTGATGGTAAGCGGTTACCGTAGCCTATGGACGCTTGCAACACCAGGGGTGTCACTTGCGCGTTGCCGACCCTGTAAAAACCTTTTCACGCCTTTTTTGAAGAACCCCATGCTGTACTCATTCGAGAAAACCTCTGCAGGGAGCTCATTCCACAACTTGAGCGTACGCGGGAGAAAGTTTCTCTGAAACCGTACAGTACGCGACCACTTTGGTTCCAATTTGTGAGGATGAATTCCCTGCCGGTGGCGAGCGGTGTGATGATAGAAAGAAGCCGTGGGCATCATGTCAAATAATTCCTCAGAACACGCTCCGTTATACAAACGGTAGAACACACACAAGGAGGCAAAATCTCTCCTTAGGCTTAAAGGTTCAATACTGCTGGTGAGCTCAGGATCGTCGACAATTCTCATAGCGCGTCTTTGGAGCACGTCAAATGGTCCAAGCTGGTATCGAGGCGCTCCCGTCCATAAATGGCAGCAGTACTCCATATGGGGCCTGACTTGAGACTTATACAGTAACAGTCTTTTTTTTTTTTTTCGTTTTATACAACTAGATGACTAACAAGCTGACGGCCCACCTGATGGTAAGCGGTTACCGCCGCCTATAGACACCTGCAATAACAAGGAAAAGTCACTTGATATTGCAGGTGCGTTGTCATCCTGGGGCCTAAGATGAAATGCCGTCCATGCCCAGTAATTGCACTGGCTACCTTTCCCATCAATCCGAAACACAGCGAACTGTTTTACGGCTGAAATAAGAAAGGCGGAAAGAAAAAAGGAAGAAAGGCGGCGGGGGTTCTTTGCCCCGAAGTGAAATACCGCCGCGCTCTATTGAGCACACCAAGCTTCTTGGATGCCAGCTTGACTTTATCCTCCAAATGACTGCGGAACTGCACGTCGCTAGAGATATCAACACCAAGGATCCCGATACTCGTAGAGATGGAAAGCGGAGTGTCGAGGAATTGTGGAGCTACAGCAAATGGGGTTTTTTTTAGCGGTGAACGCGCAGACTTGTGTCTTAGTGGGGTTGAATTGGACCAAGTTTAGTCGTCCCCAATCGGAGACTCTGATTAGAGACCTCTCGATTTCAGACACAAGTGGACCGCGACTTTCCTCCACTGTAGACCGAGGGGTATTAGCACGACTCGTATAGTAAGCGTCACCAGTACTGTCATCTGCATAACAATGCAGTCCGTCAATAGACAGCATGTCATTGACATGCAGCAGGAACAATGTTGGAGACAGCACCGAGCCTTCCGGGACGCCAGCGTTAATGTCCATGCTATCCGAGCAACTGCCGTCAACGACGGCTCTTATGCATCTGCTGGACAAAAAGCTAGCGACCCATTTGCACAACCCCTCAGGCAGCCCGTAAGATGGTAACTTCGAAAGAAGACCCCTGTGCCAGACCCGATCGAACGCCTTCGCTACATCTAGGCTAACTGCCAATGCCTCACCATGACTCTCAATGGCAAGAGACCAACGGTGCGTGAGATACACTAGGAGATCACCCGTCGAGCGACTGTGGCGAAAGCCGTATTGACGGTCGCTGATGAGGTCGTGATCCTCTAGGTACCTGAGGAGTTGCGTATTTATAACGCGTTCCATCACCTTTGAGAGAAGGGAGGTTATAGCGATTGGCCTGTAATTCGATGGGTCTGATCTATCGCCCTTTTTGGGCACCGGGTGCACATGGGCGGTCTTCCATGAAGACGGAACTTGCCTGGTGGAGTATGAAAGCGCGAAAAGACGCGTCAGAACAGGACACAACTCAGGAGCACACTGCTTCAGCACCACTGCCGGTATACCGTCTGGCCCGCTCGACTTATGAATATCCAGAGATAACAACTCACGCCGTACCTCCCGTTGCGTAATGGAGATCTCCGGCATAGAGTTGCCGCACCAGGGGATGGTAGGTGGTACAGCACCTCCGTCATTCAAAGTCGAGTTCGAGGCAAAGAGAGCACCCAGTAAATCGGCTTTCTCTTTAGCGTTGTGGGCCAAGTTTCCATCAGGCTTACGTAGTGGTGGCAAGGACGACCTACAAAAGTTTCCCTCGGCAGCCTTGGCGAGCGACCAGAAAGCGCGACTCCCGGAGGGGTGTCTTGCAAGTTGATCGCCAATCCTGCCGACAAAATCGAATTTCGCTCTGGCAATCACTCTTTTACAGCACCTCGAAGCAGCGTTTAACTTCCGCTTCACGTCAGAGATGTTGGGATCCTGATTGGTTTGGGCCGTGGTTCAAGCCTCAAACGCAGCCTGCTTGCTTTCGCGAGCTTCCCTGCATGGCCGATTAAACCACGGTCGCCTCTTAACACCTGCGGCTACTAGCAGGTTAGGAATGTAGCATTCCATACCCGCCAGTATCGTCTCAGAGACTACAGCCGCACAGGTGTCAGGATTATCTGACGTGAAGCAGAGCTGCTTCCACGGGTACGATGCGTAAAACTCACGCAACCCATCCCAGTCTGCTGACTTGTAGTGCCACACTCGACGCCACCCAGCTGGCCGGGGAGCATCAGGCTGTGCGATGTGCACTTGGGTCCGGACGAGGCAGTGGTCTGATGAGCCTAGAGGCGCATCCACTGAGATCGTATATCTGTCCGGACGCGTAGTCAGCAGAAGGTCCAGTAAAGAGCTCGTATGGCTCTCGATATCTGGTATTCTCGTAGGAGAATTAACCAGTTGCGAGAATCCATAGGCCAGGGCGAATTCATGAACAGACCTTCCTGCGTAGTCAGTGGGCCGAGACCTGAGCCACTCGACATGGTGGGCATTGAAGTCTCCTAATATCACTAACTCCGCGGTAGGGTACTGCTCGATAACTTTGTCGGTCGTCGATTGCAGGTGCTCAAAGAGTCGAGTCGTGTCCGAGTCACCGCTGTGGGACCTGTAAAGGCACGCGTAGATGCGGGTGTGGCCGCCGTGATCGATGCGAACCCACAAAATCGACAGGTCCCTGTCTTCTAGGCCATGAAGACGGCGACAGCAAACATCCTCCCGGACGTACATGCATACCCCGGCACGACGCACAAATTTGTGCTCGAACTTGTACCCGGGGTAGAGTAAGTACGATGAGTCGGCCGGGCAGGAGATTTGGGTCTCCGTTAGGAAAAGTAGGGTCGGCTGCGCAGTCTCAAGGTGTTGGTGGACTGCGTTGATGTTGCTGTGAAGTCCCCTGATATTGCAAAAATCCACTTTTAATGTGGATAGGGAAGCCGCTGAAGAAACGTTCCTTCTTTTTCTTTTCTTTGCCATATTTTAAGAGTGAAAGGGTTTTTTGAAAAAGAAGTCTCCGTATCGGCAGCATGATAGGCAAAATGCGGTCATATCCCGCCAAGGTACTGCGCAGGGATTGCAGCGTGCTGGCGCGGCGGGCGGAAGGGCCCCCAGTCCCCCCCTGTGGCAGAAGCCGGGTCCACTCCGGTCTCCTTCTCCGGCACGGCAACTACCACAGGGATTTTTCACAGACTGGCGGTTCAGCCTCCCAGGGCGGAGATTAGGTAATCCCTGCGTTCGGGAACCCGTTCAGCCTGCGGGCGGCCAGCGGAAAGCCGTTTCACTGGGTCTCCCTGACCGCCGCGCCAACAGGATGCACCCATACGAGTAAATGGCAGCGCTTGAAGCACCACAGGTCCACCAGCTGCCAATACGGGGACTCCTTGCGGAGCTCTGGCAACCTTACTCACCGCAGGAACACGACACTACAGAAGCAGCGTCATTTGGCTGCGAACTTCTGTAAGGTGGAGGTCTTTCACCAGTCGGGCTGCTCTACCCTAAGCTAACCCCTACAACGCTAAGCCCTACCTCTCTTAATATAATTGTTAATAACTCTTAATATAATAATTGTATTGTTCTAAATAATTCCTATAATGCCATATACCTACATCCCTCAAAAGTTATACTATTGGTGTCTAAGTATGTTATTATTACAAAATCAAGGAAGCTTAGGGATGACCATTTCCACTAGTGGCACCTGTTCACAAGTATGACGCATGTGCCAGCCATCGCTCCGCTCAACCATATTATAGAGAACGGAGCGACGATAGAACTTGCTAGTCTAAACCCCGCTTTATTCTCGAAAACACATGCTAAGTCTAAATTTAAGTCAGTGCATTTCTTTCTCTCAAAGTGAATACGAAAAGTATGGCTGTTATATATAATTTTATATTTAGAAACATGTGTTCAATTTTCGACCGTATTGAACGTGATAAAATTCAGTGTTTAGGAGGCACCTCCGTACACATGCCGTCTAAAATTGTCTATGGTTTCTTTGAAATTTATCTAAATTTAAGTGGCAGCCCTAAACAGATTCTTGCTATCTTTTTCCTAAGACATGTTGCGAGAAAGAGATATAGGCCCTAATTCTGGCGAACACATGCTAAGTTTAAATTTAAGTTTAGTCTATTGCTTTCTCTCAAAATGAAAAAGAAAAGGATGGTTGTCATATAAATTGACATTTGAAAGGTGCGTTCAATTTTCGACCTTAATGAACGTGCTAAAATGCAGTGTTTAGTAGGCACCTCCGTACATGCCGTCTAAAATTGTCTATGGTTTCTTTGAAATCTATCTAAATTTAAGTGACAGCTCTAAACAGATTCTTGCTATCTTTTTCCTATTACTTATTGCGAGAAAGAGATATACTGTACTTAAATTTATAGTTAAAGTGTGTTCCCAGAATTAGGCCCATACTTTTCGTATTCATTTTTAGAGAAATAAATGCACTGAACTTACATTTAGACTTAGTATATGTTCTCCAGAATTAGGACCCTTATTAAATAACTTAATAAGTTGGAGATATAAAAGAGTGTTATATATATCCGTGGCTCTGATCACTCTTTTATTCTATGTGGTATATTCTGCGCTACTCTAGTCGAGATTAAGCTTACAGACGTACCGATATGAATAAGCGGCCGGTAATAATAATCTTATTGGACCGACCACCTTACACACGTTACAATTTGCCGTGACCTTGAGGTCGATTCCGATAAAGTTGGAACGTCTGTTACGGTTGTACCCAGCACGGTTGTAACCTCTTATTACAATTATTACATGTATGTAAGCTTTATATTTGAAAAGTCAAGTTGGCAGCTAATCGATTTTTTTTTTCGTTATGTTGGATAAAAGTGTATTGACCGACCAATAGGAAATCTCTTCAGGCCTTTCTTCTGTAAAGTACAGAATATGGCCGACATTTTGATATTGCTGTCATGAAGATTTTTCAGTGACATAAATTCTAACTTTGTAGTTCTTCATGCACGGTTTTAAGTTCCCTGAACATTTTATTTTTTAATTGCCTAGGCGGTGTTTAGTGTAAGGTAATATAATATATAAAAATGGCAGCGGATCGTGAGATTGCTGCTGAAGACAGCATTAGAGTCGTATGCCGATTTCGGCCACTCAATGATTCTGAAGAAAGGGCTGGCTCTAAATTTATTGTGAAATTCCCATCTGGACCTGATGATAATTGCATTTCTATAGGGGTAAGTTGTTATTAGCACATAATGAAACTAAGCATTCCTCTATCATCACCCTAAATTAGACCATGATGACTAATACATTACGACTTGTTCACCTGCTACGAAATGGCCTTTCTTTTCTATTCCGCTTCGTTGGTTATGATTGTGATCGCTCATGATTGACTATTCCCGCAAAATTTTATTACATGTGATTTCAGATGCCTTTGTTTTGTCGAAAATCAATACAAATACCTTCTCGACCTTGACCCAAGAATCTTGAACATTTCTGAACTCACGTTTCATTTATGTTTATTTTAGGTATTATTATGAATAAAGGTTGTATTGCTAGTTTTATATGGTTTCCATGATAAGTTGAAATTCATATATTAATTTTTTCATTTATATTTTAATGCAACCAATTTTTGCTCTGTAATATTTATGTAGGTAGCTGGGGTCTTTCTACTTTAGAATAAATGGAATACGGTAATTTATTGTGTAAATATAACAGTAACTGATTTAAGGACTATGGATTTCTGTGTTATTTTGTGACATATGAGAAAAGAGAAAACATAATGATATTAATAATAATTACATTTACCATGTAAAAAATAAAACATTTTAAGATTTTAAACAATTAATTAAAATTATTTCATAAGTCTTTAATTGTGTTATCAATTTTTGTTATCTCAGCTGATGGACTTGTTAAAAAATATAGACAAATACGTCAAACAATGTTTGATGCATAATAGTCTATTGTAAAATTTGTGAAAATAAATGTTTATTTTATAATACTTATAATTTTTATTATATTTTTTCTAATTTATTTAAATATTGTGATTATTTGCAAAAAAATACACGAAACTCAATCTCGCGAGATCTTGAAATTGGAGAGATCTCGCAGTATTGTTATTCATAAATTCGCAGATCTCGCTTGAGCCCCAATCTTGCAAGATTTGCATTCCCTACTTGTCAATAATTGGAGAAATATTAAGTACAGAAAAGCTTTTAATTTGCAAATGTCATATCTAATAGTTTCATTTATATGTAAAATCTGTTTTTTTTATACCACTAAGGTGTAAAAAAGCATACAGCCCACCTGATGCAAGGTTACGAAGATGGTGGTTACCATAGCTTAAGGATGCTTGCAACACCAGGAGTCACTTGTATGTTGCCACCACAGTATAAACCATTTGATGTCCTTTTTTGAGAACTCTTTTATTTAAAAAAAAAATCTGTGATTTCTCTTTTCGATGGGTCCACTTATTCAAATTTTAGGTAATTGATGTAAGGTAACCTTTAACTATAGGAGATATAATTCCAAACAAACCTTTTTTATAGTATTGTACACATAGGTTTGATTTAACAACTCTAAAATTATGTGCTATGTTCCTATCAAGGTTTTCCCTTTAAGCATGTGTGCTTCGGGAAGCCTGTTAAACTGTTGGTCCCGGTTGTTACTGCAACTGCTTTAACCCATCAACCGCATTGGGCCAGTCCACCACACTGGCCCAATGCGGTTGGTGGGTTAAAGCAGTTGCAGTAACAACAGTTGCAGTGTTATGGCCCAAACTGCTCATGTGCTTCTCCCATGTAGGAAGACCTGTGCCCAGCAGTGGGACGTATAAGGGCTGCTGATGATAATCATTATAGTACAAGTTAACCAAGCTGAAGTGAAATGGGAAGAATGTGATTATTTCCACATTTTTTTTTAAAACATGTCTTGCAAAGCAGATAATAATATTTATTTATTTATTCTTTATTTTACAAATGGTGAACTTTAATATAAGCCAGCTCGAATAGTTAATTAAGCTAACTACATGAATTTGTATTTTTTCCGTATTTTGAATTAATAAAAAATATAAACAATTCCTATTAGGGTTATTCATCACAATTGTAACTTAGAAAATTAAACTTGTGTTTGGTTTTAGGGTAAAGTTTACTTATTTGACAAAGTATTCAAACCAAATGCAACTCAAGAAAAAGTTTACAATGAAGCTGCAAAAAGCATTGTGTCAGATGTGTTGGCAGGCTACAACGGCACTATATTTGCCTATGGACAGACCAGTTCCGGTAAAACACACACAATGGAAGGTGTCATAGGTATGTATAGTATATAATTTGAGTTTGACACAATTAATTCTTAAAACTGTTTTTTTAAACATTGCTCATTTTGTTTTTAGGTGATCCAGGGAAACAGGGTATTATACCACGAATAGTAAATGATATATTCAATCATATCTATGCCATGGAAGAGAACCTTGAATTTCACATTAAGGTCTCATATTTTGAGATTTATATGGATAAAATTAGGGATTTATTGGATGGTGAGGCAGTGTACAATTTACTTACTGTTTAAAAAGTTATAAAAAACCACTATTATTAATAATTTATTTATTATTCTTAATTTTTGATTTTAATATTATTATAAATGTTTGAAAAATTACTTAGTAATTAAAATAGAATAAAACTAAAAAAAAACTACTTTTATTCTATTTTAATTACTAATTTATTTATTGTTTTTAGTGTCAAAGGTGAATCTCAGTGTTCATGAGGACAAGAACAGAGTCCCATTTGTCAAAGGTGCTACAGAACGTTTTGTGTCAAGTCCAGAAGAAGTCTTTGAAGTCATTGAGGAAGGAAAGTCAAATCGACACATTGCAGTCACAAGTAAGTCATTACCCAATAACTATGAATCATAATTGTTGAAACTATAACAAGTAATTAAAATGTTATTTCATATTTTAGACATGAATGAACACTCATCAAGATCTCATTCTGTCTTCCTCATTAATGTAAAGCAAGAAAACTTAGAAAATCAAAAGAAGCTCTCTGGAAAATTGTATCTTGTGGATTTGGCAGGTTCTGAAAAGGTAGGCACAATGATTGTGAATCACATAGTGTCTATTGCTGTAGTATTTATATTTATGTATGCTAATTGTTCTCCAGGTATCTAAAACTGGTGCTGAAGGTACTGTACTTGATGAAGCTAAGAACATCAACAAGTCACTGTCGGCGTTAGGTAACGTTATTTCTGCTTTGGCTGATGGGAACAAATCTCACATCCCATACAGAGATTCAAAGCTGACACGTATATTACAAGAGTCGTTGGGTGGTAATGCTAGAACCACAATTGTCATCTGCTGCTCACCTGCTTCCTTCAACGAGAGTGAGACAAAGAGTACTCTTGACTTTGGTAAAAGGTAGGGAATAGCAATAAATGAGGTGTCAGTCTTTAAAAGTGCTTATTATTAGGCAAAACTTTATACATGATAGGATTAATTTTATTACAGAGCAAAGACAGTCAAGAATGTGGTATGTGTCAACGAAGAACTCACGGCTGAGGAATGGAAGCGTCGCTATGAGAGAGAAAAGGAGAAGGTTGCTAGGCTTAAGGGCAAGGTATGTGTAAAATGCTTCAGATCTTGAAAACTGCTTTTCCATTTAAAAAAATCAAACATTAGTGTAAAACAAAAGTATGCATTATGAAGAAGTAGTATTTATTCTCCTAAAGATATTTTTTATCTTTACTTGTCTCTTGAGTTTTTAATTTAAGTGTAGAAGGCCATACAAGCCTGCTTTTTTAAAATATCAATAGCTTATCGCTAATCGGTTACCTAGGTTGAAAAACTGGAGGCTGAACTTAGTCGCTGGCGGTGCGGCGAGACAGTACGACCTGAAGAACAAGTCAATTTACAAGAGATTGAAGCAGTTACGCCAGTTACATCATTCATCGAAGAAAAACCACCAGCGCCTGTAAGTTTTTATCAAATTAGTGTATATCATGGAGAAGTGATTCATGGGTGATAAGTACCTAGTTAGATTATTTCATTTTGAAGTAATGACAACTCAATTAGCAGAAATTCCCCTTTCAGTTATTTGATACAACTTTCTTGACTATATTCAACCTAAATTGCACCCTGCATCCGGAAAGATTTATGTATGCACAAATAAAACAGTTAATAATCCCAATTTGTGGTCTATAACACTACAGTTTCTTAGCCATCACCGCACTAAGATGAAGATTACCTCACTTAGACAAAAACACGTCAGAATATTAAAATGGGATTGCGTTATCATTCTCACTCGTAGCCAGTGCCAGTGGCAGTCTCAAGTGTTGTGGAGGATGCTGCCATGCAGGGCAAGCTGGAGGCTCTGTACCAGCAGCTAGACGACAAGGATGAGGAGATCAACCAACATTCACAGCTTGTTGAGAAACTCAAGGAGCAGATGATGGAACAAGAAGAGCTTATTGCTTGCACAAGGTAAGCTTTAATGTCTCAAATGTTTTAAAAATTACACTAACAACTTTACCATTGTACATGGGAATGTTTGATTCATATGACCAGCACACGAAAGGCTGTTTATGTTATGTGTGTATCATGTTAGGTTAGTTATAATAATTAAAATTTATATTTACATAATCTGTAAAGTACCTCTACCGTGTCCTATATGTAGGTATATCGGACACAGAAGATTTTCTGTTCTGTATGTTCAGTGTGCGGGTAAAGGACGAAATATTAACACGACGTAATGTTCCATCATATAAAAACATAACAAAATCTCAAACAAAACAACAAATACATCCTCCAACCCGGCCGGTCACCGTGGAGGATTATGACCAAAACCCTCCATCAAATCCACTCTCAAACAAAACTGAACTCCATGTCTGCACATTAAATGTAAGATCACTAGGGTCTGAAGAAAAACTACTGGAATTTGAGTATGCCATAGAAAAAATAAAATACGACATAATTGGATTGGCGGAAGTAAGACGACAAGGTTGCGACATAGAAGAACACAATAAATATATATTTTGCTATAACGGGGAAACCCAGGGCAGATATGGCGTGGGATTTATAATAAAAAGAGACCTAAAAAGTAACATCGTGAAATTTACTGGAATATCAGAAAGAGTAGCGATACTGAAGCTACAAATAGATACACAACTATTGTCTATAATCCAAGTTTATGCCCCTACTGAGAGTGCCAACGATGATGAAATCATTAAATTCTACAGAGATCTGGAAAAAGCACATGACATGTCAGACAAGGCAGTTATAGTAATGGGAGATTTTAATGCAAAAATAGGAAAGCCAAAGAACAGAGAAAACCTAATTATGGGAAAATATGGCTATGGCACCAGAAATCACAGAGGCTCCTTAATGATACAATATGCTTATGAATATAGACTGGCAATCATAAATACCTATTTCTATAGAAAATCAAACCGTAGATGGACTTGGATGTCCCCTGACAGTAAGACGCTGAATGAAATTGATTATGTCCTGACAAACTTACTAAAAAACGTTACAAAATATGAAGTATTAAACAACCTAGACTTCCCAACAGACCACAGACTACTAAGAATATCATTGCAACTGAATGTCTACAAGAAATCAAGAAAATCTTTTAGAACAGTCCCAAAAATACCGAAAACAAAAGAAGAAGAACGGATGTATAGGAATAGTCTTAAATCAGAATTACAAAAGCTCATACTGAGCAGAGATCAACTTTCAATACAAAACTACTATGACAAAATAGAGAGCTCAATAATTATTAGCCAAAAAGAAGCGTTTCAAAAGTCTGTCAAGCGAAATAGAAACGAAATATTTAGCGACCACACAAAGTCCTTAATCAAGAGAAGAACAGAATTATTAAAAATTAAAAACATAACAACAGAAATAAAAAAAGAACTATCAAATCTCTTCAAAATCGCTAATAGATCTATAAAGCAAGACTATCAAAAATACAGAAAAGAGGTGATAACAAGAAACATAAAACAATACAGAAGTTCAAAAAAAGCTTCTAAAGAACTAAATAGTCATAAGAAATGGATAGAAGGACTAAAAACCAAGAAAGGCGAATTTAAATCAAGACAGGACATATTACAGGTTGCTACAGATTTTTACAGAGATTTATATGCAAAGCAAACACCAGACCAAGAGACAGAACTCAACGAAATATACACTAAAAACAACATACAAGTAAAAGATATAGAGGAAGAAGAAGTCATAAAACATATAAAAAAGTTGAAATCAGATAAAAGTCCGGGACCAGATAACATTAACAATGATTTACTAAAACTAGGTCAATTTCAATTAGCTCTCCCACTAACAAAGCTCTATAATAATATTTTGAAACACAGTGAAGTACCACAACAATGGACACATGCAGAGATAATCTTAATATATAAAAAAGGCAACCCATTAGACATTTCAAACTATCGACCTATTAGCTTATTGTGTTCTTTATATAAATTGTTTGCATCCATACTGCAATCCAGATTAACTCCAGCAATAGACAGTAAACAACCAGTGGAACAAGCCGGTTTCCGTTCAGGCTATTCAACAACTGACCACATTCAAACTCTAGAACAAGTGATAGAAAAGCACAAAGAATTCAACTGTCCCCTCTACCTTGGTTTCATTGACTACACCAAGGCATTTGATAGTGTATCACACAAATCAATATGGAATGCATTGGAACTCTATAATGTGGAACAGCAGTATATAAAAATATTAAAAAACATATATAATGCTAGTAGCAGTTCAGTACGCCTTGAGTCTAAAGGAGAAAAAATATCGTTGGGTAGAGGGGTGAGACAGGGAGACCCACTCTCACCAAAACTATTTATTACTGTCTTAGAACACATCTTTATGAAACTAAACTGGAAGAACCAAGGTATCCTAATAGACAACAAGTACTTGAGCCATTTAAGGTTTGCAGACGATATTGTTATATTTGCAAATAATCACATAACATTACAAAACATGATACAACAACTGGACCAGCAGAGTAAAACAGTAGGACTGGAAATGAATATCAATAAAACAAAAATTATGACAAACAACAAAAGATCCAAGATATATACACAAGATACAGAGATAGAATATGTCGAAAAATATATATATCTTGGCAAACAAGTCTCATTTAAAGATAAGAATAATGAAGAAGAAGTAGAAAGAAGGATTAACACAAGTTGGAATCGCTTCTGGTCACAAAAGGAAATACTAAAAGGCTCATATAAAATGGAAGAAAAGAAAATCATTCTGGACACATGCATTCTACCTTGCCTTACATATGGGTGCCAAACATGGACATACAGCAAAAAAATTAAAAACAAAATTAACTCTTGCCAAAGAGCAATGGAGAGGAGCATTCTGAAAATAAGGAAAATTGACAAAATAAACAGCAAAGTTATAAGAAAGAAAACAAAAATAACAGATGCTCTGAACCAAGCTTTGAAACTGAAGTGGAGATGGGCGGGTCACCTAGCAAGGCAGAAAGACAACAGGTGGACAACAAAAGCTACGATTTGGTCAGGGCCTAAATCAGGGAAAAGAAAAGTGGGAAGACCCCGATTGCGCTGGAAAGACGACTTGGAGGCAGTAGCAGGGAGGAACTGGGTCTATACCGCAGGAAATAGAGAGAAATGGAAAAGGATGGAGGAGGCTTTCACCCATCAAGGGGCCCCAATATAAAAAATTATATAAATTAAAAAAAAAATACAATGTATAAAAACTGTAAGAGGGAAAAATAAAGCTTTATTATTATTATTATTATTATTAATGTTCCATCATTATGTATATTACATACTATATATATTTTACATATGTACAATTTACGTAACTCAATACTCAATATTTATTGTTGCCAAAATTACATAGGTGGTTACAATTTTGGACCCTGTTGGGCACAACAATTTGCTAAGTAGTGCTGTTTAAGAAAAAAATTTTATAAACAAGCTATTTATTAAAGAATTACAAATTATTATTATTATGTCAAATTACTGAATAAATATGTTTTCATTTTCATTGCATTAAAAGAACAATTATTAAATTACAAAAGTGAAATCAGTGGTCAATACATAAAATAACAATTGTGTAGGTATAATGCTAAGTCATCAAATTTAAAAAAGTCAAATTAAAATGTCAAGTATAATAATATTAATTTCGTAGGTACTTACACAATATCGTTTTTTTTGTCAAAGTAACATAAATAAAACCAATAGACAAAGATACTATAATCAGGTAAGGGTGTGAGACCAATTTAAAATGTATCATTAAAATACTCTTTTAATTCGTAATATGCTTTGTCAATTAATAAACTTTTTAATTTTTTTATAAATTTTTATCGTTTATCTCGCTTATTAGCTTAAAAGGCAGCTTGTTAAACACTTTTATTGCCATTACATATGGACTTGTACTATGCAATGTTAGTTTAGACTGAGGTAACACTTACAACTTATACATTACATACTTCCATTGAGTACTTCTTTTTGATAAAATTTCTGCCAAACATGGTATGACAACCTGACAAATTAGTAATTGGAGCCCACTAATAAATCTGTTACAAGCCACCTTTTGTATTAATATTCCATACTTGGATTCATTGCAAAATAATGATATAATATTAACCGGTCATTACGGCAGCTCGGCGTCAATGACCGGTCGTGCGAACGTCGTTCGTAGTAAAAAAATATAATGGTCCAATGTGACACGCCCAATGTGGAGTCAGCCTAATTTAAAGCCTGCCAAGATACAAAAGTACGGAAATATTCCGTCTCCTGTCTAAACGTCCTAGTATCAAGGGTTGTTTCAAGCTTGCCGCAGCTAAAATATGGAATCACCACCACCTAGTTGTTCAGCTTCTTCTATCGCTACTAACGTTTATAAAAGTCGTAAATTGTTATTTTTATATTATAGTTATAGCTATAGGTTATGTTATGGTTATATTAGAAGTATTCTTGTTCGCTAATCTCCAAATGAACATCAAAAACCGCAAGGGGTCCTCAAATGACGAGAAAAAGTACTACAAACTACAACCACGATTTGTTCTGCCTGCCACGTCAAATTTCAAATACTGCCGCGCCGCTTCCACAAATTTTAATTACTCAAAATCATCGGGAATAATAACAATATAAAATACCAAGATATTTTGATTTCAGTCGAAAATAAAGCGATATGTATAAGTAAGAGGTATCATGAAAATCGGCCATAGAAAATTCCTTGAAAATGATGTCATTTTGATAATAAACTAAGAATTGGACAAACACTTATTTGCAATGAAAGTTGGAAAAGGAAATGAAATAGTATCGTTGTATCATGCAGTTTTATGACTAAAGACGTTTTACATATAATAAATATACTGCTGTCTATGTAACATGTTTTATAATTATGTTTTCCGCATGACCAAGTACATACCAGTGAGCTTCCTTAAAATAAATCCAACAAAGTTATTTGAAATTTATGCTGTAATAAACTAATTGCACCAGCTTGCTTTTGTTGTAATTCATAAACTGAAAGTTCTTAGAACTGGTTACTTAAAACAATACAATAAAAAAATAAGTGATTTTTTTGAAAATGGAACTCTTTGCCAATGTTATTGAATAAAGTATTCATTTATTTGTCATTTGTTTTACGATTTGGCGGCAAATTTATAATTGTCATAAGTAGGAAGAAATTTTTCATGCAATGATTGTTTAAGACTTTCGATGTAATTTAAGTCGGCAAGAAAGTTAAGATAGACCTCGATTTGCCTTTCATTATGAAGCTCCATCTCTTACCACTGTTTACAACTGGTTTAATTAGTTTAAACGTGGTCGCACTAATCTTACCGATGATCTGCGTGGGGAACGACCTTCTAATGCGACGACTGAAGATAACACCAGTATTGTGCGGCGCATGCGCCGATGATAGAGACTCAGAAAAGAGTGACCTATCAGCAGATTTGGACAAGCTTAGGCATCGGTATTAATCAAGTGCACAAAATCCTCCATGAAGCTTTAGCGGGCGGGAATCTTTGTGCCTGTTGGATACCTCATAATCCAATAACAACTCCGTCGTATTAATTGATGCCGTGAAATTGTTCAAATATGTAACGGAGGTTACTCTAATGCTACTAATCTTCAAAAATATTACATAACTTATGTACTTATATCCGCAAGGAAGGTCACAAATTCATAATTTCAGAAATGCCACTTGTAGAAAGTCGAAATTTTGTAAATGTTAATTTATTAATTAAATACTACTTAATAAGTATAGGCAAATATAAGGCACCAGATAAAACGAAGTCACATTTTTTTTTAATGTTAAGAAACAATTGGGCTAAATCTTCCAAGTCAAACATTCAAATTAACAATCTTGAGAGCTAAAGACCTATTCATACGACACTGTCGTTTTAAATTTTCGTTTGTATTGATAGAAACGCACGTCGTCTGGGCGTTTATAAAACGTCGTAATCAATAAAAGAAACAAGTCGGGTGAAAATTTTCATTCATTCTTGGTGCCAATAGAAAATTTAGAAAACTTAACTATTTTGGGACCACATTACGCTGTTCTATAGCCGCTTTTGTAAAGCAACCCTTTTGCTTGTTTACCATCCTTTTATCTTCAATTTTAGCCACAAACAGCTAAAATGACTCCGTTGAATCATCAATTTGACAATATTATTATAATAGCGAAATATTTATTATTTCACTCTAAAATTCGAAATCTCTAATCTTTTGTAGGCGCGACTATGAAGCCTTGCAGGTTGACATGAACCGCATTCAGCAGGAGAATGAGGCAGCCAAGGAAGAGGTCAAGGAAGTGCTCCAAGCTTTGGAAGAACTCGCTGTTAACTACGACCAGAAATCGCAGGAGGTGGACAGCAAGAGCCGCGAGTGCGACCAACTCTCCGAGGAGCTGCAAACTAAACAAGTACTTACTTCAGTTTCCAACAGCAATTGTATTTTATTGATTAACTGATAGTCTTGAAGTCTCATTTATTAGTGAAAGTTAGTTTAAACACCTCTTTATTACAAACTACATCATTACCGAAGTAAAATATTTCAGTATATAGATAACCACAAAGATAAATTTGCCAAGGCAAAATATCACTTTTGCATCAAAGTTTTAAGTGCACTTCAAATTGGTTATAAATTTTAATATTTTTAATGTACTCATTATGACCTTGCATAATGCACGTTTGATTCATTTAATAGTGGCCTTCATCTTGTTACTTATAGCCATTTGTTCGTTTTTGGACACAACTCTTTTTGTGACTTAAGAATAATGTGTTATTTTTGTTACAACACACCTAATAGTCATGATCTCAATTTAAATAATTACTTCCGAAGTTTCGCAATAAGTATTATATTCTTATATACTATTGGAAGACTTATAATCAACTTTTTAATTTTAATTTAATAGTTAAAAATATCAATGTACCTATATGTGTTAGAATATCCTTCAAATACCTTGAGAAATGAAAGAATCTATCATTTGAAATAAAAATACTTGACAGAAGATAAAGGAACAATACTCAAAAATGATTAAAGAACTTTGCTTTAAAAATAGGAATCTTGATGGTTCGACTATATTCTTTTATACCTTTGATAACATAATTTTGGACTTTACAGATAGCTATTATATTTACGTATTTTTCATCTCTTAGTTAATGCTCAAATACATAATGCAATGGGCTCAAGTGTGTGAAAATGTGATCTTTTACTAGTCTCATTACTTTAGATAGTTTCACAAAATAAAGGTTTTGTCATAAAATCATTTTTTTCTCTAATACCTAGAGTTCCTTGACGACTGCCACATCAGAGCTGCAACAACTACGCGACCTATCAGTTCATCAGCGCAAGCGCATAGCGGAACTACTCACAAATCTCCTAAGAGATTTGGCCGAGATCGGCGCGGCTGTCGGAGGGTCCGAGCTTGACTTCAAGCTGAACGTAGATACAGTCGGCAAATTAGAGGAGGAATTCACCGTCGCCCGTCTGCATATTAGCAAAATGAAGAGTGAAGTGAAGAACATTGTCCAACGATGCCATTCGTTGGAGACAGCCAATATTGATGCCAATCAGAAGGTGAATATATTGTTTTTTTCATACAAGCATCACTTATTAAAATACTTTTCCATACTTAAATATTACATTTCTACAGGGCTACATTTTATGTGTGTTTTCAATACAAACCAAGATACTTACAAGCAACATTACATCACGCACTCCCGCGCTACTCTGCCTGGTTTGGGGTAGTGTGAGAATTGCCTAAAGTGCGGAAACCAAATCAAAATCTGTTCAGAGGTTTATCTGTCTGAGATAAAAACTCTAAAACATTTTTTGGGCATGTTACGTACCAGTGCCCTATCCTGTATTGTATTGTATTTGTATTTTTACTGTGTTTGCTTTACAGATCGAGGAATACGAACGGACACTAGGCGAGTGCCGGCTATTGATCTCACAACACGAGGCGAGGTGTGCGTCTCTCGCAGAGTCGATGAGAGAAGCCGAGAACAAGAAGAGACAGCTCGAAGAAGCGGCCGATGCTTTACGTGAGGAATGCGCAAGACTTCAGGTAAATACCGATGACATAGTGTCTGTACAAAAATATATTTTCATTGTTAACATAAAGCACATAATGATTTTAGATTAAATTCTACTTACTTAGTTCTTTTAAAGTTAAATTAAATCTTTCGGCTTTGGTTAACTTTTTAACGTCTTTGTTGTAGTAAAATAAATAAGACAAATGAAAACAATTAAAAAATAATTAATTAATTCAAAATTTATTAATTTTATATACATAGTTTATTTAATTATTATTTTTTGTCGAGTGTTTCTAATACTGCCGTTTTTTTTACCAGATATCAGAATTTGTCTCTATCTTGTACCAGGCGAAACAATTAGTTTATTTACGCGATCCCATCCCTGGATTTCACTTCATAGTATTTTTTTTTTTACTAAATCGCTTGATCTTGATCTGTAATAGATGATGTCTGTGATGCTTTGAGCAAGAATTTGAGGTAGCAGAGTATTTCCCTGTCTTTATCGCGCCAGATCGTTAATTCAAATTTTGGTTCATTAAAAAACCGACCTAATCGTTATTACATAAGGATGTTTTTTCCATAAACAACATTTTGAGGTTACTTGTACTTAGAATGCTATAATAGTTAAACGGCTGGACTCCAGTTTTCTTAATACAACTAGATGACGAACAGCCTGTCGGACCATCTGGTCGTAAGTGGCTATCGTAGCCTAATCTGCAATAACACGTTAAAAATCATTAGATATTGCCGATGCGTTACCATCCTAAGCTAATTGCATCAATTACACTGGCTACCTTTCGCTTCAATCCTGAACACAGCGAACACACATTTGTAACAGAAGTTCCTTATTGTTGGTACTGTCCCGGGCTCGAATCAAATGTTTTTATGATGAGTACAAGCGTTTTTTTGCGAGTCATGGATGTTTATATGTTTATTTAGTATATTTCTAATATTTGTACATATACATATTTATCCGTTATCTAGTATCCGTAAAACAAGCGCTTAATGAAGCTTACTTTGGGCTAAAATAATAGGCGTAAGTGTATGAATATTATTATCTTATAATATTCTCGACTCACAGTTTTAGTTACCACACTCCTCCGAAAAGGCTTGACCGATTTTCATGAAATTTTATATGTATATTCAGTAGGTCTGAAAATCGGCTACTATCTATTTTATTTTTTATTTTTTGGACGTTGTTTTTTATGGCAAAACAACGTTTGCCGAGTCAGCTAGTTATTATATCGTCTATCGGAGACAGTACCAGAACATTTAGGACAAAGAAATTATTTATTTTAGAACAAAGGTTTCAAAAAGATACATATCTTTAAAGGCTCATTAGTAAATAACCATGAACATCATGTGTGTGTTTCGGACTTGCTCCAATAGTGTATCGGATAGACATTTCACTTTGAAGCTGAATCCTATAATTAACTCAAAACCTCAAATGAAAAAAAAAATTAAAAATATTTATTTCCCAACAACATATCAGACATCCTTAAAACTAAATTAGATTAGAGACATAATACGTTGTTGTACACTGGATTACCTGTGGTCCTCACACTGGGCTAGCCTGTATCGTGAGGGCCTAAATTTTGGGGATGTTCCGGTACTGTCTCCGATAGACGATATATTCGTTTAACTTACGCGTCCATATATTTGTGTGATAGGCAGCGGAGCGCGTACAGTTGGCGGCGGCGGAGCAACGCGCGGATTCGCAGCTCCGCGGCGCGTTGGAAGCCCAACTGGAACAACTGAGGACTGCGCACGCGACGCAACTGGCCGGTCTGCGCGACGAACTGGCCGCGCTACAGAGGCAACACCAGGAACTCAAGGAGTCAGTGCATACTTATTATAATAATTATTATAATAAGACTACTTCTATCACCAGCCTGTATACGCCCCACAGTTGGGCACAGGCCTTGCTTTTTTTAATACAACTAGATGACAAAGAAGCTGACGGCCCACCTGATGGTAAGCGGTTACCGCCGCCTATAGACACCTGCAATAACAAGGAGAAATAGCTTGGAGGAGAAATAAGTATTGCAGGTGCGTTGTCATCCTGGGGCCTAAGATGAAATGCCGTCGATGCCCAGTAATTTACACTGGCTACCTTTCCCTTCAATCCGAAACACAGCGAACTGTTTCACGGCTGAATTAAGAAAGGCGGTGGTTGCTGCGTGGGAGAAACGCATGAGTTCGGGCCTATGCGTATTGGTGGGTTAAAGCGACCTAGACGATATAGACGACAGGCCGGCAGAATAGTCTGTACCCATTACTATGCAGGCTACTCGGTCAGGTGTGCCGGGTTCGATTCCCGGTAGCAGCAGATGTTTGTATGATGAGTAGAGCAGTTGTTCAAGAGTCATGGATGTTTATATGTTTATTTAGTATATTTCTAATATTTATATATCTACATATTATTATCAATATTTCTCCATTACTCCAGTATCCATAACACAAGCTCTATATGATGCTTACTTTGAGCTAGATATGTGTGTGTGTAAAAAAAACGGTTGCAGTAACAACCGGAACCAACGGCCTAACGTGCCTTTTGAAGCATGGAGAAGTTCGAGATTACAAATTTGATTGATCCATCCCGGTATCAAACAGTGATGAAAGTAAGAGACTTTTATCATCTTTACCGTCATTAATATGAGGTTATAAGAGAACCGGGCTGTTCCACTTATTAGTTCGATTAGAAAACAAGCGAACAGTTCTGAACCGTCTAAATGCAACCCAGCAATGGATGTAAATTAGACACAAACACGCACTGCATTATCTCTTTTTCGTGAGCAGCGTTAGCACGGTTTAATGACGTCACTCATGACGTCACATTACTCTCGTTGGCACATGTTAACGGTAGGTAAACATAGTAGAAAGAAGTGGGAACCAAGAAAACTACGTCTTCACATGACACTATATTGACAACTATCAAAAACAGACATATAGAAAAAACAAGAAACTGTCAAATATAAATAAGTACAAAAATATAAAAAACCATTACAAAAAGGCTGATTAGCTATCAGTAACAGCATAAATACGTACATTTCGGCCCGTTTGTAAGCGCACTATCTGTGCAAATTGTGCATTTTGGTCCGTAATAGTTTCCTACAATAAATGTATTTGTTTTGTTCACAGCACGTACCAAGAGTTGACGCTCGCCCGCCAACAACTGCAAGACGACTACGAGAAACTGAAACGGGAGGAGACGGACAAGTCGGCGAAACTCAAGGAGCTCATGTTAGTGTCTCGGCCGCCGCGCCGACACCTAGACAAGGCCGAGAAAGAGGTCGCCAATCAGCAGAAGCTGTTCAAAGACGAAGGCGACTTTATAGATTACATTGTATCCCCAAAGAAAGCGGGCCTAGGCTTTTACGCGATGCGAGAAGCCTCGCTCAAGGAGGAAAAGTCGCTCTCGGCAATATCCAAACCCCGCCATTCCTGCAACATCCACCCCTTGCAGCTTCACCTCCTAATCTCCGTCACAATGATCCTCCTCACCCATCGCTACCCGCAAATAGTCGTTTTGGTTTAAGCTTGTTCCCTGTGATAACCAGTGATCGGTATTAGGTGAGTATATTTACATACAGTTTGTAGAACAGAGATAAAAATCGGAGACTTCGTTAGAACATTTTTTTTACCTTACCGATAATTTACCGAAATTTTAAGTACGTAAATTCAAACATAAAATTAATTAAATAGAAAGTTCTCTTGCGTAAATATTCTTCCTTATAAAATTTTTCACATGGCTCTTCTTTTTTAATAACTTCAAAAAAAAAGGTTTTCAATTCGACTATTTTTGATCGTTTTTTTGTATGCTTTGTACGCGGTAAATATTAATAATAAGACGTTTAAATTCACGTAATTAAAGATCCGGTAAATTTACCGGTAAAAAAAATATTGCAGGGAAGTCTCCAATTTTTATCTCTGTACTACAAACTGTAGGTAAATATACTCAGCCTATTCCGATCACTGGTGATAACATTGATCTCCGCGCCGACAATATTATTTACAGTGCCTTTAGTTTCCCACTAATGAAAGTGTAACGGAGATTAAAAGGTTTACGCTTTCATCGCCGCGGTCGTCTCGTTAGCAATACACTAGTTAAATGGTTACAATATGTAAATAATTGTGAGACGCTCGTGTGCGTGTGGACTTTGTTGGTTGTTCATTTTGAAGACTTAACTATTTTTTATGCATTTTAATGCTTTGCTTCAATTAATTGTGATGCTGTTTCATAAGTAATGTTAATACTATTATATACAGAGTATATATACATTTATTCAAGCTTGAAGGATTCGTAGTAGTTAATTATGATTTGTAGCATGATTGATATTGTGATTGAGCATGAAATTGATCTCTATGCACATGCATTTATTCGTTATCATTAAATATATCTAGGAGTAGGTCACACGTACGTGTTATTCTTTGCATTTTGAAGTCTAAATGCATAGTTAATTGTCGTGAATTAGTCTAATCTAGTCGTGATCTTGGTTAACAAATTTATTGATATTCCAAAGTTGTTTCAATATACACTGCCTTAATTTGTTGTTATGTTTTAGGTGTATTAGATTGTTCACATTTGTGTAAGTGATAGACCCTTTAATATGATACTTGAACATTTACAAGCAAGATCATTATTAATTTAATCAAGAATGGGCATTCAAATTGAGCAGATATGAATTGTAAATAAAGCTGTATATAACTTGGGTGTTTGTATAGAGAGTGGGTTAATATTTTTATTACAATATTTTTCTAAGACAAATGACCATATTTATCTTTTAATTGAAGCATTGCCTTACTTGAGCAATTGGTTCTAAAGTTGATCTTGCATTTCGCCCATGATGTGAATGTATACTAGTCTCTTAACGTAATTAAGTGCAATTTCGTACAAATTGTATATTTTTGAAATATAAAATAGTTGTAGGTGGTATGGAACCATTTTGTAATTGCTATAACAAACATTTAGTAGGATAAGCTAACAAACGCATTTATCGAGGGATCATTATACGATTGTCATTCCGACGTGCATTTATTTGTTGGTGTTTTTGTGCATGTAAGTCATTCCGATCCTTGGCCACACCTCTTTAATGCTTGTTTATATTTATATTTGATAGTCCTAGTGCCCATGTCACCTTCCTTTTAGTCTATGTGCACTCGAAATGCCGACGAGTGATTGTCGCCTTCGTCTGTTGGGACTCAACAGTACAAACAGAGAATATACGTACCAGTATTACTAACATAGAAACTTTGTCTCTTTTTGTACATTCACAAGTGTCTAGCACAAATTTAATCTGGAAATATATTTATTATATATTCCGTGCTAAAGAATTTCTAGATTAAATATAGACACGTAGCGACAAACCGACGCGTAAACGATGTTTACCGTCACATTACGTAGTCAGTGTAAGTTCAACGTAGTTGTAGTGCGAGGTCTTGTGACGCCTTCTGCTTTTTAATTTTGAGTTGTCATTTTATTCCGCACGTGTCCCATTCATATTCATTCTGCCGGGAGTTGGCATTTTCTATGATATTTCGGCCTAAGCACGGAGCGAAGGTGTATATGGATGGGCGCGTGCAGGGATGATAGCTCAATACTTCGGTTTGCAGGTAATTTGTGGTTAGAAAGTTGTGTTGTGTTTGTCGAAATTTAAATTAACTTTGGTCGTTTGGCGCAGTCAAAGCGTGGAAAGGCGTGAGCAGGCCCGCGCTGACCTCAAAGGCTTGGAAGACACTGTGGCGAAGGAGCTACAGACTCTGCACAATCTGCGCAAACTATTTGTACAGGACCTACAGGTGAGTTCTCAAAAAATAGTATTTTGAAAATTGACAACATTTTTGGTGTAGTTCGCTTAGGTCTAAGAAGAATTATTGTTCCATGAAGAGTATAAAAGTCGCAAGTGTGTACAGTATCCTTTCCAATCATAATCACGAATTCCTTGAAGATACAATGTCATCATCTATTTTGTAATACAGCTCTTCAGTCCGCGTTTGCATGTTGTCTATTTTTCTTCTGAACACGGTTATGAACAGGTCCAAAACGATATCACCTCAGCATCGTAGGGCGATCATAGATACGCTTCGCGTAATTTGAGAGCACTATCAAAAGCAAACACTTATTATAAGCTATTGACCAATTTGCTTATATTTTCAAAAGTAATGCTAAATATAATATAAGAAACCACTTTACAAAACAATTTTGATTATAAACTCCCAACAAGTCTTAAAATCAAAAACCGCAAAAAAAATCAGTATCTTTAGTACCGACATGGCAAACATTAGTCGTACACGACCTTGTGACCAAAAATAAAAATGTTGAAACTTTTTTCGTGAAACCTACCAATTTGACGTTTGCGTCACGATTACGATGCTCACGCTCTTGTAGAACTCATAATGACGTCACAACAGCTTGCGTGAATACGTCAACTTGAATCTGTCTGAACTTGAGCGCGATTACATCGATGTCTATGATCTATGACCGTGATTTGTAACGCAACCTTATTACTAAAGCAATAGGGGGTTCGAGCTTTCAATATTCATTATTTCCTTTTGAAATTGACTGAACATCCCACACAATTCCTCTATTATAAATTTTCTTATGAATTCTGTAATTTCGGATGGTTTGCAAGGATGCTAAATGAGGCGTGGAGGGGAAATACATAAATCTCAGCAGCTGCCCGTACCCTAATGACCGATTTTTTTTTACTATTCATCGGCTACCCTACATAAACGACTCTGGACCCTATATAAAAGGTTCATGTATGTTGAGGGTTCTGAACAGGGTATAAGGTATCCCCTTTATGTTATTCTGCCGCGCTTCAATAACTCCCAAAATCTCCGCTACCAGTACCAATAAACGTACCATTGTTAACTGAGTAACAAAGTCCTCGTTAGAATTAATACTTTTCTTTTTTTTTTCATTTGAAGAGTACCTACTCTATTTGAACTGTAATTATTTTTTTATTTGCTAAGCATAAATTTTGCTCTTTAGGCGAGGATAAAGAAGTCCACCAACTCGGAGGAAGGTGCCGAGGAGGAGGGCGGTTCTCTAGCGCAGAAACAGAAGATCTCATTCTTGGAGAACAACCTAGAGCAGCTAACGAAAGTGCACAAGCAGTTGGTGCGAGACAACGCGGACCTGCGCTGCGAACTACCCAAGCTGGAGAAGAGGCTAAGGGCGACCATGGAGCGAGTCAAGGCCTTGGAGACTGCCCTCAAGGTAATAACATCATATATTTATCTAACATTCCTTTCAGATTTTTAAAATATTGTCATGACAAAGTTACTTAGGCATACATTTGATCTGGTTAGCCGATGGATGAGGACAGCGCAGGACCGATCAGTTTGGAAATCCTTGGGGGAGGCCTATGCCCAGTAGTGGGCGTCTCTCGGCTGATATGATGATGATACATTTATTGTAATTAAAAAAATAATAATTGATAAAACTACTTTTATTATTCTTAATGAACTGGTCCTTGGCCTTCATCTCACCTGATGGTAGTGATGATGAGGCCGAAGATGGAAGCGAGCTACATCCGGATTCCTCAACTACAGAGAAACTGGCTATCTTACCTCCAACTGCCGGAACACAACAATGCTGTTAACATTATTGTTATGGCGGCAGACTTAGGTAAGATGGTGGTAGCTAGCCAGGCAGACTTAGAAAAGTTCTACCAGCACCCAAACCGAGCAGAAAATTTCTGCCCCAACGGAAATCGAAACCCGGACCTCTAAATCTGAAGTAGGTGGTTTAAACCACTAGTCCACAGAGGCGGTTAAAATTTTATTATAAAAGAGTATAATAATATGAAACGCTCGACTCGAGCACACAAGATCGCAGCTAAATAACATTACCTTGTAAGTCCTTGTTCCTTTGTAGTGTTATGCTCCTGCGGTGACTATAGTCTTCAGGGGTCATTAAGGAAGTGTTATGTTGGGAGAAGGGACATAGCGCCCAAGTTGTTGTAACCGTCTATAGGCTACGGTAACCGCATACCATCAACCTACCAAGCGAGCTGCACGCTTCTTTGCCACCCTTGTCGTACATAAAAATACTAAATTCAAATGTTTGTTAGTAGATTTGGAGCTGCTTAAAGCCATTATTAAATGGAATATCTATTGTGTCTAGTTTGTTGTTACTTCACTAATGAAATATCATTAAATTGAAGATTGTACCTTTCATTTTATTCAATTTTAAAAAATGTTTTTCTATTTTGTAATAAAAACTTAATTAAATAAATGTCAATTCTATAATATCCAACTCATGATACATTAATTTACAAAACAAAAGTACCTATTTCGATATTAACCATGAAATCAATTATCAGGAGGCTAAAGAAGGCGCAATGCGCGATCGCAAGAGGTACCAATTCGAGGTGGACAGGATCAAGGAGGCGGTACGCGCCAAGAACCTCGCCAGGAGAGGACCACAGGCGCAAATCGGTAAGAACTTATTATAACACTATCTTTGGAATTTTGTTGTCTATTCATTGGTAGTTATCACTTTACAAGTTTGCAACGCATCCCTCTGCGGTGTGTGCTAGTAAAGAAAGTAAAAGAAAAATGTATGTGTCTACACATAATTAGCAATGTTGTAAATTGCTACCATATGCACTTTATTTACTCTCGCACTCTTACAGATTTTAATTATAATAAATCAGTTCGATTATGAATAGCACTCCATTCGGTTGGCGCAAATCAGACCTACTTGCATATTTATTATAATTTTATTCTATCGGCTATCATTTACATATTATGTAAGCTGGATCATAGCCCTACATTTTTTAGTCCTTCGAGCCGACGAGCATAGCAACGGAGATGCTAATTTCGCACCTTTACACAATTTGCAACGTTCTATCGTCTGCCCTTTATTCTCAACTGTCGGATCACAGATTCGATTCGAAAAGTCACATGCCGTCTCGCTATGACGCAGCGCAATAAATATTGACAGGTATAGAGTTTCCGAAATTCGAATTCTTTCCGACAGTTGAGAATAAGGGGCCTGGTACAACTACACACACCGTGGTGAAAAGTGCTCTCTTTCAAATAGTCAATAACGATTCCTGTATTATGAAATTGTAGATGTGTCCAGTTCATACCCTGCGATTAACAACAAGTACGGACGCGCTTCCGTATGCGCTTCTGTATACAAAGTTTATTACATATTCACAAACAAGCAACGCTCTCAATCGTAGTTATCCGCCTTAGGATACGCGTCCACTTCAGACTTTTTTCAAGTCGTTTTTTATACGATTTTCACTACCGATTTTTTGACCAACTCAACGCATATGTCCATTACTTTGTCGCTGAAGTACCGATTTTTTTAGGATCGACTTTATGGGACGAGTACGTTTTTATATTAAACTCTGTGTGTTTCGTTTAGGCCGACAAAAATCGGTCTCTGATTATTATCTGGCATAGGTAACCGGCCTTATCGAATTAAATATTCTAGTGGATATGTTATAGTTCCTCTCTATTTGTGAGAAGTCTGCATCAGCGCATATCTTTCTAAACGTTCCGTTTTCCGACAATCAAGTCGAGTCGGGCTGGATGAACCGTTTTGTTGTGGAACTTGTGTCATTAAATATTGCACTCTATACATTTTATTTTCGCCGACAAAAATTGGTGCCAGTTTGTCTGAAGTTGCCGCTCGCCGACTTCAGACAAACTGGCACCAATTTTTGTATGAAACCTTATGCTCGTTTTCACTAACCTTTGCTTAGCGTAAAGTCTCTTATCGATTTTTATCTTAGTCTACCTTAAGGAGATAGAAAGAGACCAATATCGCTAGGAGTCACCTAAGCCTAGGGAATGGTTAGTGAAAACGGACATTAGAATTCAATCTCCAGAGAAGTTTCATCCTAATTGAGCCAAAAACGGTCCACTATTAGTTTACTTGTGGCGATATTAATAGTTTCAATTAATGATAAACATATAATAATGTTATGTCGTTATAATAGGCTTAACAAACATTTTTTTTACTGTAACTTGTTTAACACAACGCGATGTATCTTGTTTGTAGAATAATAATTACGTTAGCTTCCGAATGAAGCTTACCGAATTTTTACAATTAAGTACGTCTAATTGTAATTTTTTTTATTTATTTATTTATTTAAGACACATAACAGGATACAGTCAATACCATACAAAAAACACTTAAACTTATACTTATGTGCTAGACTGCAACCCAAAAACATGTGTCACTTGATAGACTGGTGTTATAAAATTATACATATGTAATTAACCGGTATCTATATAAGAACCATAAGTATTAATAGTTATAGTGAGTGTCTTAATCATTACAATAGTACTATAGCTATGAAAAAATTACTTAAGGAGTGCACAAACATGTCTTTTAAGATATTTGGATTTGAAATGAAAATATCTAGTTTGTCATTATTCTGGAATAAATCGTTGTAAAGGCGGCACATACGAACTAAGGGGTTGTAGAAAGAAGTGTTATTGCGATAAACTCCAAGTTGGAACAATTTGGTTTTTCGTGATCGGTAGAAGGTATTAAAGTTAAGGGATGAAAGGAGGGCGGGGGAATCTGTTTTAGAATGTAGAATCTTGTGAAGCTGAACCAGATCATTACGCTTACGTCTTGTCTCAAGTGAAACCAAACCAAATTTATCAAGTCTCTCTGTGTATGAGGATAATTTACGATGAAGGCCCTGGCGAAATGAGAGCGTCCTCAAAAATTTTCTTTAGATGCTTTCAACGCGATTTGAGTGTACGGCGTACATAGGAATAATAAAATATACAATAAGCTTCATTGCATAGATAAATTAATATTCTGTACTAAAAACATTTAAATTTTCAGCGAAACCAATCCGTGCCGGCGGAGGTCACTTAGTTGGTGGCGGAGCCCCCGGCGTCGTAAGGCCTGCGCCCGCGCAGGACATCAAACGGAAATCCATCATCGTTGGCGCTAGGGGTCAGTAATCATTGATTCAATTCTAACAATACGGAAAATGCATGATAGGAAATACAATTTTTAATACATTCAATGAAAAATACAAGTTATACGGCTAATAGTGAAAACTGAATTGATTTTAGCCAAAAAGTACGCGAGATATTTGAATTAGGAATTGCAGTCTCTATCTAAAACAACTTTTTATTATAAAAGTATATCTTTTTATAAGAAAATAATGGCGGACTGGATACTGTGACGTTAAATTCTATATAGGATCTCGCTATCTAGCACGCAACATTAATTGGTTGTATTTCGGTTACTTATCAATGTTTTTCTAAAATTATTTTCGGTTACAGTGTATTAATACAAAATATGCATATTTCCTATTATTGCAGAAATTTATACGTATAAATATAGTAGCATTGGCTCTACCGATGATAGCTGGTTAGCGAACGCCATTTATTTTTTATTTTTATTGAAATTGAAAGTCTTTTTATTTTGCTACCCCACTATCCTCAAGAAATTATTTATTTTAAATAAATATATTAATATTCTCTTTCTCATTTTACAGATGAAAGTTGAAGAGGTGGCGGCTATGAAATAGAGAATTTAAATGAAACATCTTAGATGTACCTAACATGTGAAGCAAAAAGTCTCATCAATAACTATTACCCTTTATATTAATTACTATGTGTTTATGGAAAGCCTATAATGTAAG
Source organism: Nymphula nitidulata (assembly GCA_947347705.1). Taxonomy (NCBI): domain Eukaryota; kingdom Metazoa; phylum Arthropoda; class Insecta; order Lepidoptera; family Crambidae; genus Nymphula; species Nymphula nitidulata. Next base: position 14,074,738 of record OX374621.1, on the reverse strand, counting down.
CTCTAACCACAGAAAAAAAAATATCGTAGAAGTCTCGTATATGCTTAATATTTTGAGCTGTCTAATCTTAAAATCGATAAGTGCACATGGATTTAGAACTTTAAATAGCTTCTCGCTAAATATAGGTCAAGGTTTCATTAAATTCGTTATCAAATTACTATTAGGTATCCGTGCAAAAAGTATTATAAAATATGAGCAGACCCGATGCTTCGACGGTCTTCGATGTTGCTATTTTTAATAAATCAAAATAAACTATATTTTTATGAAGTGACTAAGTATTAAATTTAGTTTTTCAATTGAATGCTACAGAGATGCATTTCTGCTAAATTATATTAACTTAAGTAATCGTCAATCTCATGGGAAGAAATGCGACTTTACGCGGTATATCAATTAGTTCAGTACAAAGTAATACCGAGCCAGTTACCAATTTACGCGTGAACACTGATATAGAGCGGCCACGTTTCTTCCCGGTCGATATACAACCAACTATGATTTCAAACATGCAATGTTTTTATCTTTTAAGAATAGCTGAATTGTTTGCAGACTTGCATATGCTGCCGCACAAATAAAACTAAAAAGAAAAAATACAAAAAAATGTGTCCTACAGCCGTATATGTCTATATTCCACGTGTGGTGGCAAATGCATACGAACGCATCATCGTACATGTGTAGATGTGTAGTTTAAGCTTCTTAATAATTATATATTTTTATATATTGTGATGAGCGATGTTATGCCGATATGTCAGCATTTATGTAGATAACACGACACTGAGTACTCATTGGCGGTACATCGACGAGGTGTCATGGGTGATAACAACACGTTTCATTAGTTAATACTAACGGAAGTAATGAGATTTAAACTGCCGTCGCTATTGTCTCCCGAGTTTAAAATTAACAAGTTTTACATACTAGACCTAATTCTGAAGATAACTGTAAATCTAAATTTAAGTACAGTATATCTCTATATCTTAGTATGTTTAGGAAAAAGATAGCAGTAATTTGTAAAGAAACCATAAACAATTTTAGACGGCGTTTATGGTGGTGTTTCCTGCGTTTTGTCAGGTTCAATAAGGCCGAAAATTGAACACATATTTTTAAATGTCAAATTATATGACAGCCATCTTTTTTTATTCATATTGAGAGAAAGAGATGCACTAAACTTCAATTTAGATAAAGCGTATGTTCCACAGAATTAGGGCCACTGACTCATGCGAGGAAGGCGACGCCATTTTGAATGTCATTGTTTATTTGAACGGTCAGATTGAGGGTTGTGAGGACGCGCGGTGCCTGGGCGACTTGCTGCCTCGAGCAAGTTCCCTGCCTCCAGGCACGGTATTGCGCCAGATGGTATCCCGATTCATTTAGTGGGCGATTTTTGTATTTGCGCGAGTAATACGAAAATCACTTCCAACTAAAACATTTTGCTCTGGTCATTAAATTTCCGATGGAACCCATCCCGTACCCGGCTACAAAATTGAAATAGAACTTGCAACTAAATGTGTTATCATTCATATCACTTTCAGCTTTGACCTCATTGTTAGGAGTTCCCTTCACATTGCTTCGAGCTGTGATGATTTTTTTGCAAGTCATCTTTTTTTGGGTGGCACCTTGCATTATTTCTTAGTGATATTTTAGTCATTAAGTTTGAATATTGGCTTTGACAACCAGTGGTATTATAAAAATGGCGAACGCTTACTTGTTAAATTGCCATTTCCACGACATAACTCAGTAATGATTATGATTGTTACGTAAGTCGTTTACTTGTTGTTTATAGAAGCTTACTAATTCATACATATAGATACAGTTCCATGATGATATCAATCACTTCACCACAATAGCTTCATAGTAGATCTGTAACTTATATAAGTACTTATGAAATAATCACTTGGGCGCATGCGTACGAACCGCTGCATAGTGCAATATAGAACCACTGTGTAGCAGTGGATCTCTACGACTGCGTCTATGAGGAGTTATGGAACTATGGTGGCGTGCTCTCAAAACCAAAGATAAATCACAATGTTTAGATTTATTATTCGAGATTATTTACCAACTGAAATTTATAACCATAATTACTGAATGGTTCCAAAGCTCCTTAGTGTGTTGCAATACATTGTATAATTTAGGTGTAAAGTTGATAGTAAATTATTTCCCCCCTAAGCTATACTGATTTTATATATTTTATTTATTGAGTATCGTAAACCTAAATTATCTTGTTTTTTTTTGTTCTTTTTAGGAGATTAATACGCTTTTTTACATACCTCTATACATTATTGTGTAATCACGATCAAATATATTTTTTCATTGGGAACTAGAGATTTGTACAAAGATGCATTCCAGTAAACAGGAAGATGTGTCTTTGTTTTTGTCTTAAGTTAGTTGTTTTGTTAAAAATATAGATAAATAAGAGGCTACCTCGGTTTCCACTCGCCTGATGCATAGATAGCTCAAACCGGACTTCGGCGACGCTGCTTCTATTTCGATGGTCGGGCGAATCCCAAACCGGACGGCTTGCCTTTGCACCAAGTGATTTAGTTTTTATTGACATCTTTTGTATGATGTATTTAATATAGAAAAGTCTCGAAGAGAGTGTTGTCTTGATTTTTATTTATTACGAAAATAAAATTATGAATTTCATTTGCTAAAGCATCTTTTTATTTCATTAATCACCTCCCGATGTCCAATATAGACAAAACAAGGCCCATATGCACTATTTACAAAAGAAATGTATGCTTGAGGAATATACATTTCTTGAGAATATGGAAGAGAATATACTCTATTTTATGGTGTTGTAACCAAAATGTTGAAAATAGAACCCTTCACTAAAGCTCCGTTAATGCGCAGATATGAAAATCTTTGGTTGTGATCTCCACTGAGCGAGCGAGCATTTTTTACGTCTTTCACACCACAATCATTTAGATAGAACACTAATTTATAGTGTTCTATATAAATACGACAGTAAAAAAATTAAAATGAACAAAATTATAAAATAAATAAATTATAATAAAATTATAATGACAATATTAAAATGAATAAAGTGTTTTTGAAAGTGCAAACCAAATGGTCGACAAACTTTTAAAAATTGTCTGATCGGCGTTGTCTGCGTCTGCACACGTTTAGGCGCTGTGTCAACTTCTTGAAATGTCCCCTTCGGGATATGACTAATTCTGTTTTTGACCACTTCTTGTTACGCCCAGTTATAGTAATGCCCACTTCTGATTTTGTCGATTTAGTGTTACTTACGAATGTACAGTGTAAACAAAAAATAACAACAGAGATATGAGACTAATTCTTATTAATAGAAAATTTTAACATAAACTTCCTGAAACATCATATGACTGTTGTACTGTCAAGTGACATACACATATTAAAAACATTATTTTTTAGGTTTTTATTTGGCAAAGTTATGAGCATATTGCGTTTAACGCCAATCGGCGTATGCCGCATCTGGATGTAAAATGAAATACGCCGATTGGCGTTTGACGCAGCGAATGGATTAATGCTGTAAAAATCTTCAATGCAAACAGAATGAAGAGTCACTACAGCGTCTATTCTGAAAAACGAAAACTACTCAAATCAAATAACAAATATGGAGTTTAGAGCGCAAAAACCAAATCTCATACTTTTTGCATCTCATGGAGTTGAGTGCGTTACCCCAGCAAGAAAATATCTGCTAGGTGAAATTGAGTTATGCCAATAATTAGATACTTAATCGCTTTGTCGTTGGTCGTGGTTAGTGGTCCTATAATGCTCTAATTAACAGTACATAACATTGAAGTTTTGCGAGATTTCCTATAGAATAACTCCACTTCTCCAAGTTATTCTCAGTATGAGACTATCATAATTACATTTGACACCAAACTCTTCCAAGATGAATTGTGTTACACCGGGCATTTTAATGCAGCAATTATAAAACATACGTGGCTTGTGTGGGAAGTATTCAACAATAAAAAATATCTGTATCTATCGTACCATCGGAGTAAACATAATAACATATGGTAAATTATCCCGAATTGAAGTAACTCTTAGGCTAGTAACTATGTATTTTAAGTGATTTTTATTTTTGTAGAGTTCTAATATTTTCAAATAAGTTAATAAATGTAATAAGTACGAGTGGATGGGTAAGTATAAATTCATGCTTGGTAAATTATTGAGTAATGTGTGAACTGGATGACATATAAAAATAAACACAGATGCGAACATAACTCTTTATAATTTGGTATTAATTTACAATGTAAAGATATTAAATAATTACAAATAAAGAAAGAAAACGATGAAAAAATACATGGTCCAGGCGTGACTTGAACCCGCGTCTCCTGATTTCCAGCCAGACGCGATTACCACTACGCCACCGGAGCACTAAGTATAGTCTACTAATTTCTTCACCGCTACAATAAAGTAGGCGTTTAAACGCATCAAAAACATTAAAATGTGATATTAAATAATCGTAAATATATTTTACATTTTAACTTGCTACGTAAATAAACATTTGTTATTTCAAATTGTACAATATGAATATGATCGACATTCTATATAAGGCTACCTTCCTGATATGATATATGTTTACAAAGGAAATAAAAACATGACAATATTTTTTTATCGTATACCTGATTATACATAATATTACATTTGTTACATAAAAGTAAACTTTATTAATACAGGATAAAGCTAAATAAAAATATCACAGACTATCAAATAATAATAAAACACAGGTTAATTATGTGAATTACATATTATGCATTTTCGGCATCTAGCTTGTTTACCTACAGTAATAAACTACAAAATCCTCACTATCCTCTTATTTATTAGTTACTTATTATTTATACATTTCGGAATCTTAAAGCCGCGACATGTTTAAAGTTTATTTTAACAATACTTCGTCATTTCATATCGTTGACATAAGATATTTTTCTTGCTGATATTAGTACAGGAAGAACAAACTTCTGTACTTTACATACTCATAACAATGACATGATTCGTTATTTAATTCATTTATCATCGGCATCACATCAACAACAAAATAGTATGACTCCTATATTTTTCTATTATATATTAGACGACGGTAAATAATGAAAAATTCAGTTTCACAAAATATTGCTGTTAATTCTCTATAAAATTACTTTTTTAATAAATATAATTTACATTGCAATACCCATTGTGTTTGACTGATTTCCTATAAAATAAAACGAATAAATAATCTGTGTAATCAAAAATTTCATACATAGGTACACCAAATTAAATAAAATGCACTTTTGTTTCTTGTAAAGAACTACTAGGATCTTTCAAATTTTTTCTCCTTCCATCTTTTCTTGAGACAGTGGGCAAAACGAGGCGAGATCATTTAGTTTCATTTACATTAGGGCACTATGCAGCACATTAGCATTTAAAATTAATATTTTCGTACAATCTCACATTGCCTATTGCGTTCTTAAATTAGTAATATTACTTTGGAACATGAATTCATAAATTATAAAAATAAATTAAGACCGTTTACATCGCTAGCCTTTTGATACTTACTTTAAATTTTATGGCTGCAACTATTATTGTACGCAATAGTTACTGTGACAGGGTGGTATCAATCTCCTACTATGTTCGAGTTTTTGGTAGGTACACTAGCAATAACATGTACAGCTTGCGCCAACTTCTAGTTCGGTCTGAACACGAGTCGATTCACTGCGCAGTAGGTACTGTGCACTATCGAAATATGGAACGGCGGAACAACGCGGTATGGACGGTAGCTGCGGGCAGGTGCTCGCAGGCAAGTACTGCGCGATGCAACTTGAGAGCGAACTAGATGTTTGGCGTGACCTTTGCCCACTGATCGCTGTTAGTGACTCTTATTCCGTTTACAATAAGAGTCACGAATAGCGAGAAGTGGGTACGTGTGCTCGTGACTGCACTCAATCAGCGTAATATTTAAAAAATGCAGTGCTGTACTGATCCCTCGTTTCGATTTAGACTCGAGTTACTTTTTATCAATCAAGTGGGTCAGTTTTTCGTGCCTAGACTTGCTATGAAGCCATGGCAATACAAGCACAATTTGTGAATGCAACAACGCTGTTGTCACGCTTAGTAATGTGAAGTCGGTCACATTACTGTTAGCTTTTATCACTCGATGCATAATGCCAATCTTACAGGTCAAATTACTGAAATACACAATCAAAGCGCCTCGTATGTTGAAAGAGAATCCTGTGACTGTTGACGGGTAAGGGAATTATTCAATCCGTTTTCTTTCGCAGTCGACGAAGTGCTGGAAAAAATAAAGTATATTACCATGACTACCTCATAAAATGTGTCAATTTCGTTCATTTTCTATCATACAATGGCTAATAAAGTTATTTGTATGGTAATTTGAAACGAAGCAATTGCGATACCAGAATATACAAGTCCGCTTACCACCAACCAAACGAATTCTTAGAGTGCACTAAAAACTAAAACTAAAAAGGGCGGGTGTCATATCATTTGACATTTAGAAATGTGTGTTCAACTTTCGACCTTAGTGAACGTGATAAAAGCAGTGTTGAGGATGCGTTCCGTACATACCGTCTAAAATTGTCTATGGTTTCGGGGTTTATTGTGGCATGTGGTGGTGTCAGTCAAGATTTTCATTACAATAACAAAAACTCCCAAGATGCATTGAAATGTGTAACACCAGAATTTTATTGCAATAATTGCAGAAGTATAAAAACACTTAAGACAAGGCTGTATGGGCTTGATCCCTTTGCCGTCCCTATACAGAGAGAATTTACAAAAAAAAAAATTTTGTATAGCACAAAATACTTTTGTTTCTAAGATAATTCAATCAGGAATTAAGGCCAATGTTATTGCTAATACGAACCCAAAGAATGGCAGCAGTGTGATCAACTGCGCCCTACTCGTGCATTGCCGAAGTTCTGGCAGGACGAGTAACACGTGCCGAAGGTATCCTTGTAACGCGACTCGACGTTGCTCCACTAAAAGTGCATTCTGCCAAAAATAAAAATGTGTGATTCTTTAATGATGGAAGATGTTAGCATCTACATTTTTTAATCTGTCAACGAAACGTTGTTTCGGCCGAGACAGACAGGGATAAGAGATCGACTTCTCAGCACGAGGAAAAAGACAACAATAGCGCCACGTGTAACGTGAGCGAAAAGACACAACTATTTTATTAAAAGACAACTATAATTATTACAGACAAATGCTTCCACAAGATTGTAAATATTTATGATATCGTTTACTAATATTCTCAAAATTTCTTTTTAAAAATAAAAAGTATCGGGGTAAAATCTTTAAAATCATATTTCCGGTTCGAGACGTTTCTAGATAAAGATATGTATATCTGATTTTCAGATCCATGACATCTATCAGCGACCGATGCCATTACATATGAAAATGCGATTATTTTCGATGTAGCGCCTGATTATCTGGATTTTAAAATTTTTCAAATAACAGATTTTCATTTCGTTTGATGAAATGAAACATTTTAGCACATTATTTCCAATCCCTAATTCAAGTAAGAAGACATGTATGAAAGCCTACAGCACGCAAGAAAGCAAACATGCAGTTTGATGTATCGTTCGCTTCGCTTGATCCGCTGTGTGTGGTCACAACATCGAACTTAGGTTAACCCGACCTACAGTTTTATACTCTAAGTTTTTTCCTTACGTTGGAATGGTGGGTAATCGGTTCCCCCCGGTGGATTTACAAACGGATGGATTGGAATTGACATTCAATATCAGCCGGTTTCAATATTCTACTCACAATTAGAAGCCAGCTTACTAAACTACTAAAGTTTAGTTGCCTTACTAATTATTAATTTATTTCAAAGGTTCTGTCGATATATCTATCTGTCGGTAGAATATTGAAACCGGTCATAAAGGTGGGCATTCAGGAGCATGCCATACGGGCTGAATGGTTCTTTTTTGTTTTCGAAAAAGAAACTATACTTATGCCTGTCTCTCATATCTGTATTTAAGTTAACTAACAAAGTCATAATGTTTGTCTTGGTGTCATATCTGAATTTACGTTAGCTAACAATGTTATAATGTCATAATGTCTGTCTCGGTGTCATATCTGAATTTACGTTAGTTAACAATGTCATAATGTTTGTCTTGGTGTCATATCTGAATTTACGTTAGCTAACAATGTTATAATGTCTGTCTCGGTGTCACATATCAATTTGCGCTAGCTAACAATGTCATAATGTCTGTCTCGGTTTTATGTCTGAATTTACGTTAGCTAACAATGTCATAATGTCTGTCTCGGTGTCATATCTAAATTTACGTTAGCTAACCATGTCATAATGTCTGTCTGTTTGTCGTGCCTGTGTAAATTCACCGGTTTCAAAAGTTGAACTAACGAGAAGATTCCGGCATCAAACTCAAAGGTATTAATTATTTCGTAACACTTCATTTCTGTTACTACATGGGAGCACTAATATGAAAGATATACGAGTGTTTTGAAAAGAATAACTGTGCAGAGCTACATAAGTTACTTACCCGCTTTCTCAGTGTTTTCTTTGGAGGAAATCTATAAGTGGCTATATCTGGATGACATTTCTTTAACTGAGTATGTAACTCGTAGAACTTTGCGTACCTATGGTACACGTTCCATTCTTCGTGGCCAATTTTGAGGAATATCTGAAATAATAATATCCATTTTCAGCCTTTAATTATAAAAATTAAATTCGTGTGCATATTTATATATTAATATTAATTTATATTTCTACGTATTACTTCTTTTTCAATACGTGAGTAATAAGCCGTAAATGGTATGCCAGCAACGTGTCTTACATCTAAAGAATTAATCCCATCAGATGCAGCTATCTCATTTCCAGTAATACCTTGATGGAAAGGAATCCACACTACATACTGTTGCCCCTTTTTGAAAGCAATCAAATAGCAACTATTTGATATTATGTACAATATAAATTGGGATATGACATGGCTTATTATTATGAATCCAATTTTCATTTATATGACAAATATCAATATTGTAGTCTTGTAAAAACTGAATTAGTAAGCGTTTTTTTTATTATGAATACTTTGTATATGGAACTGTGCAATTCTTAACTTTGATGTTTGTATTGGGACCTTTATCCATTATTGGGAAAAGTTTTGAAATAATACTTAAATGTATTATTACTGCAGAAGTAATAGGAGTATCATCCCCCTTATTCGCTAGTTCTATCAGAGTACGTGCTAAAGTATTAGTTAAGTGTGTGACGGTTTTATTTACAATTAGAGTGTCATTTGATGACGTATTTACATTTTGTATAACATGTGTTCTATTTATTTTTTTATATTAACCATCTTATTTACAGGAAAATCAATATCATATTTTTTGACTTTGAATCTGCAACAGTGCTTTATGTAACTTTATTTTTCTTCTCCTCATTTTTTCGCTTGTCTGTATTATCACAATCTTTGTAATTCCATAATTACTAAGATTGTGATAATGATAATACAGACGATCTTTGTTGCGTTAATTACACTGGGCGATCAGTTGGCTATTTCTAAATTGTGTGCAATTAAAATGAAAAAAAAATGAGGAGAAGAAAAATAAAGTTACAGCACTGTCGCAGATTCAAAGTCAAAAAATATGATATAGATTTTACTGTCACCTGCACCAATACTGCAGCGCTGCTTGCGGTTACATACATTTGCCGAATGGTTAAATTTAAAGCAACGATAACATTACTGCAGAGGAAGGATGTTCTCTAGGAAAACAAATCATATTGTACATTGTCTGTAAGAGAGTTGGGCACATAATCTGTAAGAGAGTTGGACAAAAAAGTTATGCTAACTGTTTGTAGAGGTACATGCTCCTGACCGACTATTATCATAAATCTTCTGATGTTTTATAATTTCATAAATGGAAGACAGTTTAGTAAACAATTCTTTGTGAGATATATTTGTAGGAATGTATGCATATTATATTTTTCCAGAAAAGCTGTATTCATTATAAAATTACTAGCCGTATTGTATTGTCTGACAACCGCAATTTTATTGGCTCTATGAATAGCCACGACACCCTTGATAGCCGCAGAAAAACATGGTCGAAATAAATGGGGCTCTTGTTGCCCAATTAATTATGCTGACGTTTTCATTGGCGAATATCTTTTTAATTAAACTAAGAAACTCATACAACGAGTCCAGAACGCCTGTGCCGGATATTGTTTTCACGTTTCCCGTAGAGACCACGTAACTCCTTATCATAACAAAGGTAGTCTACTGAATATGAAGTCTAGACGTTCCCTTCATTTCGCATGTCTTCGTTTTGGCATAACAAAGACACAGTCTCCATGTTATTTATTTAATAAATTGTCATTCTCATAGCGCAAAATAAGGATTGCATCATTTGCATTTGTTGGAATAATTTATCCTCCTCCATTAAGGAAAGGTAAATGCAAACATTTTTAGAAATAAATTTAGGAATTATCTATTAGGTATAACAACAGGGACTTGGATAGTAGGTAGGTATGTATTAGATTTTAATAGTGTTTTATTTTTGCTTTTGTTTTGCTTGTTGAACTGCATGCGTATTAATTGTGCCTTGTATGTACTGTTTGTATGTGTAATGTGTTCTATATTATAAATATTATTATTAAAACGTATACTATTTACTTTTATACTTAAGTTGTCAAATGAGTAGGTACTTAGTGGTTTTAACACAGCATAGAAGTGCACGAAAGACCAGCGTCGGATGTCTGTGACAACCGGCACATGCTGAGTGACTGTCGTTTTAGTGTCACAATTATTACATACTATATGTATTACTTTAGTCTTAAGATTTCTATTGTTACTTTCTTTCAATTTTTCTTTACAGCTGCTTTCGACAAAAACTTTGAAATAAATATTGGTAGAGTTGTCTGGATATAGTCTTTTACAATTAGGTTTAAAGTATGGTATGTAACGAGTACTTTCCTCACCGCCGCTGACGCTTTGTATACCCTCCTCCTCACTGTCCATTGGTTACTTATAATATGTAATGAATTATTTTAATCTTTTAAAGCCTTATTTTATACTAATAACTAATTATGCAAAATACATTTGAAAGATATTTTAATACATTGATAAAATGACACGTGATATTTGCTTTACCTGATATACATGATAGGAATGCGTTTTCTTTCCGACCAAAAACGCCGTGGGTATATGCGCTTTGACATTCGATTCCGGAAAGTCTAATACTTCGACTGCAGATAAGCTCTCCAGTTCCTGCACTCGCCGTTGGAGATGCTGATTGAATTCCATAAGCTCCGCATGCATTTCAGCCACCTATTGAAGTTATTGTAAATTGTAAGGTATGATCCATTAATCTATTAAATGCTGATGTAAAAAATGTTTTAGGAATACCATAGCTTTCATTGCATTTAACTCATTACCTGCGCTTGAAAAAAAGTTAATAAGTAAGACGATGAAGATAAGGCCGAACTCTAGCTTCAAAACGTACGAAATGCTCGTACCTTTTGAAAAGAGAGCCCATCGGCGAGATAATTTTGATATTTCTCTTCCAGGCACTATACTTTGTTCAAGGTACAATATTTGGTGTGCATGCGGATTGAGTGATCCTATCTTCAATCTTTACAATAATCTACGAGGATTTAGTAAATAATTGTTAAATTCGTTACAGTGAAGTAAAAAAATTGTAAAACCTGAGATAAAACAGATATAGTCAATAAAGTGGATCACTCATACCGCATGCATTATAAAAATGTCATAATGTATATCTCATAATATATAACAGTTCTGCTTCTTATTTATACATCAAAAAATTGTAAAAAATTGTAAAATACCATTACCAAATTATGAATTAGTTTGCATGTCCCGTTTAAAAATTATAACGATTTATTTGGATCACTCACACCGCATGGTGGCCGTATGAGTGCTCTTTAAAAATATCACCTTATACTGAATATATACATATTATTTTTTTGTATATTATAGCTAAACGTGAGGTTGAATTTGTTAAACAGTGATCTTGACAAAAACTTATAATAGATGGAAGAAATTCAAGTTTTCCGTTTCCTTCAGCATGCCGTCTGAGTGATCCACATTTCGACCTCTATTTACTTTCGTATACCACCTACATAAACTAATGATATACCCAAAATTGTTAAATTTTATTTACTAAAATTTGGCATATTTTCTGTTAATGTACATGCGATACTTTAGGAAATATCTCGTTTCGTAAATTCCTGAAGAAAATGACTGTGTAGGGTGTCTTTGATTTTTCATTGTGTGAGACTATGTGATATATCCTTACTGGGACAGATGAAACTAAATAAAAGTTTGTAAAAAACAGAATCGCCTTTTATTTTCGCTAGCACTATACATTTGATTAATCAAAAATAAAAACCAACTTCAAAACACGCCAATTTATTAATTTAAAATACCACACGACATGATTTAGCTTTTACTCTTCATTTCAGATAAGTAGTCTGTAGTTGATGAAGCGAATACGCTGTTGTTGGTTGGCTCATTCAAAAATCAACATTTTTAATATAATCAAATAGAATTTCTCTTTAATGAAAAATATGCCATTTAAACCAATGACACGTAAGAACCTAACGTCCTGTCGTGAATTCGTGATCGAATAACATACATACAAAACACTAAAAAGGAAAAATAATTAAATTTAATCCTCAAAATGTATTTTTTGTAGTTGGTGCTTCATTTTCTATTGTTTCAGGTAACAGCTTAGCACCAACTCCAAAAAATCCATTTGTAGGACATATCTTCCTATCTTTCCTGTGCGTCTCTATAGTGTCACGAGGGGTACCCAGTGGTGCCGTTATTACTCCTGGGCCTTAGCTTGAGCAACGGATTTCCCTGATCCAGTACACAAAAGACCACTCAAGGGGGGCGATCCCCTATCCACAACCTATCCACAACCCTGGGGACGGGTCCGACGACAGACTGAAAAACCGCACACGGAACACAATGCTTCCCTCACTTAACCATACTAGTGATTGTATCATATTTGAAACATACAAGCGTGCGACAGTGTTGGCTTTTTTTTCTTCTACATAATTTCTACAAAGCGGATTTTAATCATAATACTTTTTCTAGCGCAATGCTGGTAATAAATTTTAACAAAGAATTATTAATGAAAAATTGAAAATGAAAACTATGCCTAATGTCAACTTGTCAAATTGTAAAATATGGGAAAAAATATTTCTGCTCCTCCTACCAATCGGAGTACCGATCTTAGGATATGGCCTGTATAATGGGCTTGACTGTACTTTTGGTTAAGTTAAGTAAGTGATAAAAACAAAAACATTCAATCGGAGGAATGGGAAAAAAGATTCCCGCTCCTCCTACCAATCGGAGTTCCGATATGAGGACAGGGAAAGACCCATATTGAGAGTATCTTCATTGACGTAAATAATTTATAGATAAATTGTACCGTCAATAAACTGTATGATATAGGATTTTTTAATTATAATATATGTTTTCTAGAACATGTGGTTTTTCATTTACAGAGCATGTATAACTTTCAATATAACATATAAGTAGGTGAATAAAATATAAAAAGATTAATAGAAATAAATGCACCAGAATACTAATCATCGGTCTCAATCAACAGCCCTGTAAATTTTAGGCATCCAGAATGCTCGGGGCACAAGGTAATCTTTTCCATAAAATATTAAATAATATGAATAAATATAATAAAAACGCCTGGTCCTGTCCCAGTAAGGATATATCACATAGTCTCACACAATGAAAAATCAAAGAAACCCTACTCAGTCATTTTCTTCAGGAACTTACAAAACGAGATATTTCCTAAAGTATCGCACGTACATTAACAGAAAATATACCAAATTTTAGTAAATAAAATTTAACAATTTTGGGTATATCTTCAGTTTATGTAGGTGGTATACGAAAGTAAATAGAGGTCAAAATGTGGATCACTCAGACGACATGCTGAAGGAAACGGAAAACTTGAATTTCTTCCATCTATTATAAGTTTTTGTCAAGATCACTGTTTAACAAATTCAACCTCACGTTTAGCTATAATATACAAAAAAATTAAATGTATATATTCAGTATAAGGTGATATTTTTAAAGAGCACTCATACGGCCACCATGCGGTGTGAGTGATCCAAATAAATCGTTATAATTTTTAAACGGGACATGCAAACTAATCCATAATTTGTTAATGGTATTTAACAATTTTTTACAATTTTTTGATGTATAAATAAGAAGCAGAACTGTTAAATATTATGAGATATACATTATGACATTTTTATAATGCATGCGGTATGAGTGATCCACTTTATTGACTATATCTGTTTTATCTCAGGTTTTACAATTTTTTTACTTCACTGTAACGAATTTAACAATTATTTACTAAATCCTCGTCGATTATTGTAAAGATTGAAGATAGGATCACTCAATCCGCATGCACACATTTAAACCCATGATACGTAAGAACCTAACGTCCTGTCGTGAATTCGTGATCGAATAACATACATACAAAACACTAAAAAGGAAAAATAATTAAATTTAATCCTCAAAATGTATTTTTTGGAGTTGGTGCTTCATTTTCTATTGTTTCAGGTAACAGCTTATTTTTTTTTTTTTTTTTTTTTTTTTATACAAAGCACGGCAATTGACCCAACACCACCTGATGTGAAGCGGTAAGGAGAGTCCATATGCGAAGACAGCTAGTGCAGAAACGGACAATGCACTAGCTGCCTCCACCTTGCCGGCCCAAAAGGTGCTTTTTCACGCCTCTCTTGAAGGACCCCATGTTATAGGAAGGAGGAAACACATGCGCTGGCAAAGAATTCCAAGTTCTGGAAGTACGACAAAGAAACGAAGAACTAAATTTCTTTGTGCGTGATGTTGAGGTGGAGACAGTAAATGGATGACTCCGAAGACCAGCACGCGTGCTCCTGAGCAGAAAGGGGGAAGGTGGGATAAGGTCGAAAAGCTCTTCAGAGCACTCTCCGTGATAAAGCCGATAAAAGGCGCTAAGCGACGCAATGTCCCGACGCAATTGTAGAGGCTCAAGTTTGTTCGTGACCTCTACATCGCCAATGATACGGACAGCACGACGCTGCAATCTGTCCAGTGCATCGAGGAGGTACTTGGCGGAGCCATCCCATAAGTGCGAGCAATATTCCACGCAAGACCGGACCTGAGTTTTGTACAGCAGGCATAGCTGGTCAGGCGTGAAAAATCGACGCACCTTGTTCAGGGCACCGAGCTTCCGTGAGGCTGTTTTTATCACGGTTTCGATGTAGTTTCTAGAATTGAGATCGCAGCATATCTCCATACCGAGTAAGTTCAAGGAGGCCTGTGCCGAAAGAGTAGTACCCTGAAGAGAGGGAAGGGGAAGGAACGGCGACATTTTGGCTGTAAACGCACACACCTGTGTTTTCTTAGCATTGAACTCAACAAGATTGTTAGATCCCCATTCAGATACGAGGTTCAACACCCTGTTGAGCTCAATAGTAAGATTCTCCCTCTCTTTCTCGGTATCAGCGCGCCCAGCCCCTGGGCGACCGTAATATCCCCCATGCACTGTACTGTCATCCGCATAACAATGAATGCTTCCTAATGGAAGCATATCATTGATATGAAGAAGAAAGAGTGTGGGGGATAAAACAGAGCCTTGTGGTACACCAGCATTCACAGACATGAACCGCGAAGCGCATCCATCTGCGAGGACGCGTATTCTCCGCTCATGTAGGAAGCCGGCGATCCAGTTGCAGAGCTGATCGGGCAGACCGTATGCCGGGAGCTTGGAGAGAAGAGCCTTGTGCCAGACCCGATCAAAAGCTTTGGCAATGTCAAGGCTAACAGCCAGTGACTCACCACGTTTATCAATAGCTTCACCCCAGACATGCATTAAGTACGCTAGAAGATCACCCGTTGACCGTTTCGGCCGAAACCCGTACTGTCGATCATTAATTAACGAGTGACCTTCTAGGTATCGGATCAGCTGGTTATTTATGATCCGCTCCATGACCTTGCAAAGAACTGAGGTGACAGCTATTGGGCGGTAGTTTGCTGGGTCTGATCGGTCTCCCTTTTTGGGGACCGGTTGCACATTAGCCTCTCTCCAAGATTCAGGCACACACCCAGAAGAGAGAGAAAGGCGGTATAGCCGGGTTAAGATGGGAGACAACTCCGCTGCGCATTTATTTAGTACTATCGCTGGGATGCCATCAGGTCCACTAGCTTTCCGGACGTCGATTGACTGCAGCTCCGCACGTACATCACATTGCCTGATACGGATATTAGGCATTGTGTGGCCACAGTGGGAGAGTGTTGGTGGCTGTGAGTTGCAGTCATCGATTCGGGAATGAGCAGCAAAGAGTTTTACCAAAAGATCGGCTTTCTCTTGCGGCTTGTGAGCTAGCGAGCCGTCAGAACATCTCAACGGGGGCAGCGAGGGTTGACAGAAGTTGGACTGCACGGCTTTGGCCAGACGCCAGTAGCTACGGCTTCCCGTAGGATGCGTGAGTAGTTCTTGGCCAACTCGTGCAACGCGCTGTGCATCCGCTCTGATGAATGCCCTCTTGCAGGACTTGGTGGCGTTGTTATAAGCTGCTTTCAGCGAGTCAATGTTAGGATCTCCGCAAGCTCGACCCCTGATCCAAGCGCGGTATGCCGACTGTCTGTTCTCAACAGCTATGGCACACTCCCGGTTGAACCAGAGGTTACGCCTACCCCTACTGATGAGATCGGAGTGAGGGATATAGTACTCCATCCCTAACATGATCTCATCAGCAACAGCAGTAGCGCTAGCGCTCGGGTCCAGCTCACTGAAGCAGCGCTGCCTCCAAGGGACAGATGCGAAGTAATCCCGCATACCATCCCAATCTGCCGACGCATAGTGCCAGATGCGGCGTTTGGCAACCATAGGTACCGGTGGCGATGCCCGTGGCACCCCAGCGGATATCAGGCAGTGATCCGATGTTCCCAAAGGAGCACGAACCTCTAGCTGATATCCGTCCGGACGAGACGTCAGCAGAAGGTCCAACAATGAGGGCGCGTGACCGACAATGTCTGGAATCCTGGTGGGCTGGTTTACCAGTTGTGTCAGGTCGTGCGTGAGAGCGAAAGCATGGGCAGTTCTACCAGCATGGTCAGTTTTAGAGGAACTTAACCACGACTCGTGGTGAGCATTAAAGTCCCCTAAAAACACCAATTCCGCGGTTGGATACTGCTCCAGCGCAACATCTGCCACCCGACTAAGATGTTCGAAAAGTCGAGTTGTCTCCATGTCACCGCTGTGAGATCTATACAGGCACACGTAGACACGGCTATGTGTGCCCAGGTCCACATGCACCCCAAGAATCGAGTAGGAAGGGTCCTCCAAGCAGCGCAGACGGCGACAGCAAACATCCGCCCGGACAAACAAGCATACCCCGGCCTTCGCTTTGAAGGACTCCTCAAGAGCGTAGCCGGGGTAATCCAAGTAGCTAGTGTCAGCCGGGCGAAGTATTTGTGTCTCCGTCAAAAACAGCATAGCCGGTCGAGCCGTCTCGAGATGTTGGTGGACGGCATTGAGGTTAGCATGGAGCCCACGGAACCAACTCCAAAAAATCCATTTGTAGGAGATATCTTCCTATCTTTCCTGTGCGTCTCTGTAGTGTCACGAGGGGTACCCAGTGGTGCCGTTATTGATCCTGGGCCTTAGCTTGAGCAACGGATTTCCCTGATCCAGTACACAAAAGCCCACTCAAGGGGGGCGATCCCCTATCCACAACCCTGGGGACGGGTCCGATGGCAGACTGGAAAACCGCACACGGAACACAATGCTTCCCTCACTTAACCGTACTAGTGATTGTATCATATTTGAAACATACAAGCGTGCGACAGTGTTGGCTTTTTTTTTCTTCTACATAATTTCTACAAAGCGGATTATAATCATAATACTTTTTCTAGCGCAATGCTGGTAATAAATTTTAACAAGGAATTATTTATGAAAAATTGAAAATGAAAACTATGCCTAATGTCAACTTGTCAAATTGTAAAATATGGGAACAAATATTTCTGCTCCTCCTACCAAACGGAGTACCGATCTTAGGATATGGCCTGTATAATGGGCTTGACTGTACTTTTGGTTAAGTTAAGTAAGTGATAAAAACAAAAACATTCAATCGGAGGAATGGGAAAAAAGATTCCCGCTCCTCCTACCAATCGGAGTTCCGATCTGAGGACAGGGAAAGACCCATATTGAGAGTATCTTCATTGACGTAAATAATTTATAGATAAATTGTACCGTCAATAAACTGTATGATATAGGATTTTTTAATTAAAATATATGTTTTCTAGAACATGTGGTTTTTCATTTACAGAGCATGTATAACTTTCATGATAACATATAAGTAGGTGAATAAAATATAAAAAGATTAATAGAAATAAATGCACCAGAATACTAATCATCGGTCTCAATCAACAGCCCATTCAGAATGCTCGGAGCACAAGGTAATCTTTTCCATAAAATATTAAATAATATGAATAAATATAATAAAAACGCCTGGTCCTGTCCCAGTAAGGATATATCACATAGTCTCACACAATGAAAAATCAAAGACACCCTACTCAGTCATTTTCTTCAGGAACTTACGAAACGAGATATTTCCTAAAGTATCGCACGTACATTAACAGAAAATATGCCAAATTTTAGTAAATAAAATTTAACAATTTTGGGTATATCTTCAGTTTATGTAGGTGGTATACGAAAGTAAATAGAGGCCGAAATGTGGATCACTCAGACGGCATGCTGAAGGAAACGGGAAACTTGAATTTCTTTCATCTATTATAAGTTTTTGTCAAGATCACTGTTTAACAAATTCAACCTCACGTTTAGCTATAATGTACAAAAAAATAATATGTATTTATTCAGTATAAGGTGATATTTTTAAAGAGCACTCATACGGCCACCATGCGGTGTGAGTGATCCAAATAAATCGTTATAATTTTTAAACGGGACATGCAAACTAATTCATAATTTGGTAATGGTATTTTACAATTTTTTGATGTATAAATAAAAAGCAGAAATGTTATATATTATGAGATATACATTATGACATTTTTATAATGCATGCGGTATGAGTGATCCACTTTATTGACTATATCTGTTTTATCTCAGGTTTTACAATTTTTTTACTTCACTGTGACGAATTTAACAATTATTTACTAAATCCTCGTAGATTATTGTAAAGATTGAAGATAGGATCACTCAATCCGCATGCACACCAATATTTGAGTAAAGTTATCTAAAATGTACTGATAAATATAAACTTTATCTGATAAGTGGGTACTTTAGAAACAAAAGTAATATAATACAGAAATTTTCTGCTCGGTTTGGTTGGTGGTAGGGCTTTTCTAAGTCCGCCTGGCTAGCTACCACCATCTTACCTAAGTCTGCCGCCATAACGTTAGCATATAATGAACAACCAGCCCAGAATGTCGTTTTTCAAATCTATACATTCTCGAAATATTTTACAAACATTTTAATACTGTTAATAATAATTTTATAATAATATTCAAATCCGGTCTTTCGATTAAATACGTTTTTTTGAGTAAACACCCAAGTTTCAATCGATTCCTGTCAACGCCATACATAAAAAGTGGTTTCCAATAATTCACAACAGAAGCGCTGTCGCTGCTGTCGTTTTCATACGATTTGACATTTGACCGCATGCACAGACGCAATATTTCGATTCGATTGAAACTTACATTAGGAGTTAGATCCCGAACATTATGAATAATCAATAAGCAGTAACATACCTGGACCAATTTTCTTTCGTAGTGACTAACTTCTTCACTGCCGCTCGGATCATTCTTCATAGCTTTACCCATTTCTACAGCTGACATGTAGTTCCTTAATTGATCCTTTAATCTATCGTTTTCTCTAAAACCGAAAGAATTGTTACTAAAAAATTAGTCAATTTCTTCATTATTTGTTAAAACGTGAATAATTTCAGTCTACAAACTCACTTGCTCAGATCTAATATTACTTTCTCTAATTTTTGTATTTTCTCCTTACTTATTATTTCTATTTGCGTACATCTTATTTGTAAATTCAAATTGTCTTTATCTCTAGTTTCTAATAGAGTACTTATAAAACTTCTATCATCAGGCACACTCTCATCTTCTGTAAAGCACAGTTCCAGACACGAATTACTACCATCTATGCTACCTGCTACTTCTTCACTATCACTTTCATATATTCTTAAATTATTGATACTGAATTCAGATAAATCATCTTTAATTATGTTATTTGCTTCAATACTGTTTGATGAGGTAAACATTTCTTTTGCACATTCAGATAGTTTGGACAGTATTTGTGATGGGCTATCTATTCCTTTTACACTGTCAGGGAAAAAATGTCTTATACCACTTCTGCATTCAGAACTAGTTGGTTCACTATTAGAGGTGGTGTGAGATGATTCTTTAGGATCTGGTGAATTTAGACAAGTAGCTGGTGCACTTTTCCATGTGTCTGTATCAGATTGTTCTATAGCTCCAATAGACTTTCTCTTGTCTTTTGTAAAATTATTTACTTGTTCCGTTTTGTCAAATGATATTACTTGTCGTAATGGTTTCCGTTTTACATTATTAGTTTTTATTGGTGTAGGCAACGGTATAACCAATTCGGCTTTGATGGGTTGGTTCGTTTGCTGTGACTCATTCAGTTCACTTCTATCAATTGATAACGCGAACAAAATTGAAGATAGCCCTAAAACAATGTAAACTATAATTTCTTAATCACCATGACAGAATTATTTAATAGTAGTGGCTAATATATTACCAGCAGCCATGTTTGGAAGAATATTCGATGCTTCAGCATCTCTTAAGAGAGCACCATCTTCATAATATTCCATGAGTAAGCCGTGCGACACCCAACTATGTAGATACCTGTTAATATAAATTCACTTTAACTTTTTGAATAGAGTCAACAATCAAAAGGCTAATGAAATGAAGAAACTAAAGCTTTGTCCACACATGTGATTACGTCGACCGAATTGCATGGCATCGGTACAGGGCGTGTTACGCTAAATGTGGACAGTACCTACAGCCCTTGCATACATGATGGACCAACCACGTCACTATGAAATGTCACAAGTGTGAGTCCAATGTAACTGCAACCAGTGGTATTCATTTCATTTTCGATCACCACGTCATGTCCTGCAGAACAAACTACGGAAATGAATGCATGTTTATCTTTGAGATATAATAAATTGAGCCGCAAAATTTTTTTTGGACACGGCAACCAACCTCAAAATTAATAACTAAGTCACGGGAAAATGAAAAGCTTCTGATAAAATAACTCGCCTTTTTAGAATGCCATATAAATATTCCCAAAAAGGCACCAAATTATGAACAACAATTATTATAATTGTCTCACTAATTTATAATAAGCACCTAATTTAATGACTCAGCCACGGAATTTGTAACTCGCCCACATTTAATATTTTACACATTCAATATAGGTTCCTCAATAAAACATTAATTATTTTATAATTAAGCATTAAAAGTAATACTTATTATTCTATAATAATGAAAATGACACTGCACGAACTGTTTAGCGCGAGTGAGATGGCCGCAGCGGATACTATATTGTTTATTCATTGTTTACTATATTAGGCACGTGTTAGAAACTTTGTTTCCCATAAAGTCAATTTCCATAACATCATTTGTTATAATCATTGTAAGCCGTAATTATCACATGCCATAACATCATTTGCCATCGACATTGCTTCTAGGAAAAAAAATGGTTTAAACTAAACAATCAATGGGCCTAATTCTGGGAACACACTTTAATTCTAAATTTAAGTACAGTATATCTCTTTCTCGCAATAAGTAATAGGAAAAAGATAGCACTGTCACTTAAATTTAAACAGATTTCTAAGAAACCATAGACAATTTTAGACGGCATGTACGGAGGTGCCTCCTAAACACTGCATTTTATCACGTTCAATAAGGTCGAAAATTGAACGCACGTTTCTAAATGTCAAATTAAATGAAAGCCATCCTTTTCGTATTCCTTTTGATAGAAAGAAATGCACTGAACTTAAATTTAGACTTAGCATGTGTTTACCAGAATTAGGGCCTAAGTTTTGGTTAGGTTCGTTTAAACTAAACAATCAATAGTTTTAGGTTAGGTTAGAACATGAAACATAACGCACGAGCCGAGCGAGCGAAGCGAGCGTGCCGCGGTAGCGGCCGGCGAAGTGGCAGAAAGCCAATCGCTTTTCAGGACAAAGGCGTTAGGTTAAATTTGTACGGAAGCGACTTGTATCGATTATAGTGAAATATCATGAGCAAATGCATTTCTTTCTTTTCTTTTCAAATGAAAGTCGGGCATATGAGTAGTATTGCATATAATCTTCGGGCAAACAATAGACAACCCAACCCCTAACCCAGACCCCTCTTTCCCACTGGGCACTTTGGGCAATTGCCCAGGGCCCCGCGATCAATAGGGGCCCCCCTCAGATCAAATACAAAGTCCCTAGTTCCTATCAGATCACCAAACGATAACCAATATTTATTACAAAAAAACTTATATAATTCGAAATCTGTAAATGCTAAAAGAGTTACTTTTGTGGACTATATTACATTTATAGGTATATTTGTTACATGTGATTGTTAATAAAAATAAATATTTAACCTTGTTTATCTACTTTCTTTGTCTATGCTAACAAAATAGTGTTCTGTCAAAGTCATAGGGGCCCCATTATCCTAATATGCCCAGGGCCTCCAATAGGTTAAAGACGGCCCTGCCCTAACCCAAAGATGGCAAGTTTATGTAGCTAGCTATATTATAATGATCAAACGATAATGTACGAGCTGTAAATTTTGAGGATTCACTTTATTTTTAATTACACTAAGTTATAAAATTAGATGTCAATAACAGTATTTTTTTGGTGTCAATTTGCAGATTTTTTGGATGCTATTGCTTGAATATATGTCATAAATTTAGATGCTTAAAAATTAAAATCGTACTAAGTCATATTTAGAGAAGCTTAGATCAATGATATTTGCGGCTATTAACCCATTACCGCCCTCTGTACTCGCGCGAGTACAGTTATAAAGCATGTCAATTGACATTTATAATTTTGAGTTTTTGTTTTAATTATCATTTATTTCATTACTAAACATCACTAGCAACATATGAAAAAAGTTATAATTGGCGATAGCGCGAAATTAACGTCAAATTTTTTATCGTTAAATTCTGACTGTAAATCATATTTTTGAGGTACGTTTTGCTAAAATATTTTTATGATCATTTATTATATATTTTGTCTTTTTGTTATGAGAAGTTATTGTTGGTTTGTATACTGTCAATACTATTTCAGCTACGTTTCATTTCAATGGCTCGATTTTGGAATCCATTTTATTACACTGTACTCGGCTGGGTACAGCGGGCACTAGTGTACTATTATTTCTTGAATTTTACAAGTATCTTTGATTTTCATACAATGGCCAAACGCCACGTTTCTACATCTCAAAATGTCTATTCAGGATTGGAAGAAGCCATTGAAGCTATTAAGGCAAATGAAAACGATGATGTTGAATGTGATGTCCTATTGTTGCCACCTGAATCTGATAAAAATAGTAATGATGAAGAAGGAAATGATGACGATTTTCTTTATTCAACTTTACTAACAGATGAACCAGTGACAATTGAAATAATTCCAAGTCGTAGCGACGATAAGCCACTGTCAAATCTCACTGAACCTTCTAAGCGAGCTAGAAATTCAGACTCAGGCGAGTCGGTACGGAGAAGGGTTTTGCTTAGACATAGCACTACTCACAAGATTTCTGACACTTTTCAACAGTGACGAACAACAGTCATAGACGTATTGAGAAGCCGTAGTCCTACAATGTTATTTGAAGAAATATTTGATGAAGAAATTACAAATATGATAGTACAAAATAGTATCTCGTAGGCGGGCTATGCTCGGGTTACTCTGCGTGATCGAATCAGAAATGATGAGATCCACAGGAGAACTAAGGTCACCGACATAGCCCGAAGAATTGTGAGCCTCAAGTGGCAGTGGGCATGGGCAGGTCATATTGCAAGCCGACGGCCGTTGGGCCGTCAGTCCTCCACCACAACGGGCGGAAAGGTCCTCGAGTGGCGGCCGCGTACCGGGAGACGCAGCGTTGGTAGGCCTCCCACAAGGTGGACCGACGATCTGGTGAGGATCGCGGGAAGCCGATGGATGCGGACAGCGCAAGACCGATTGGTATGGAGATCTTTGGGAGAGGCCTATGCCCAGTAGTGGGCGTCTCTCGGCTGAAATGATGATTTCAATCATTCGGGTATTTTGAGCCTCGCTGGTTATTGCATATATGCATACTGCAGTTTTGATGTTTCATTGGTCACAAACTGTATGTCACGCAATCTATTTTGGGAAATAGAAAAGAATCTGCATGTTGTAGATAATCCCTTGGCTGAAGGTTCACACGGTAAAATGTTCAAGATGAGATCATAACGTGAACTTATCAAAAAAAAACTCAAAAAAAAGTGGGGAGTTTTTTTTATGAAAAACTGACATTGGAGGAACTACTGTGCTTATGATGTTCTATTTTATCACAATCGTGTTCATTGGCATTGTGAACATTGCTTGAAAACTCTTATGTGTTGAGCAATCCAGTTTTGGTGAATTCCACTACTAATCCGCTCATTGTACTCGATCGAGTACACCCTGATATTTTGCATGTCTAAAATATTTTTTCCAATTTTTGCTTTTGTACATAGTATTTAGTCCCTAACAATAAATAAATCATATTATAAATACATATTTTATATGCGGTTTCATCTTGGGTGTTAATGGGTTAAAGCAATTTTTAGAAGCGCATGAATTGTGGCTGACTAATTAATTTAGGAGGCAGGTCCGATTTTTAGAGTACAATATTGATAATTTAGAAGTTCGATTAATTACATGCCTTTATCTTTTAGTTAGTACATTCCTTTAAATTAATTTCTGCTCTAAAAAGAGAAAATAACAAAAACGCTAGTTATTTTGGTTAAAATAAATATACCCACAAAATAAAAATAAATGGTAAACTGGCCCGCTTCAACATGTGAAATAGTACAAAGATAGACGACGTGCAGATTACAGAGTCTCTTTGAAAGTACCAACTTTGATTGGGTCGGCTCATGACACGTAGCATTAGTACGTGACAGTAGACAGATCAGCTGCCACACTGATAACTGGCTACCTACACCATACAATATTCACCCGTTATTCTGTGTACGACGGTGTGTTGAGTGCTCGGAATGGGTCACATGGCGAAACCCAAATATCGTCCACAAAGCCGGTAATGACCAGTGTTATTAGTGGTATGGTCACGGAATTATAACTCCATAAAATGTCACAAGTGTGGACCCAGCCTATGTAGTAGGGTTTTCTTCAAGTTGTGCAAGAGAAAACTATGATCTACTGTTTACTGTTGTATGTAACTTTGTCTCATAGAATGACTAATATAAATACACAATTTACCAGCAACTTGTGAAACAGCCCCTTAGTCTGATTATAATATCATATACTCACCTTTCTAATGACCTCTCATTCAAGCTAGCTCGCAAAAAAGCTCTAAAATATCCAAGAGGAGTATTAATATTTGAAAGTATTTTAAATCTTTCTTTTTCATGTTTCGTAAGATGTAAACAAGTATAACTCCATAGTGAATTTCCTAAAACCAATAATGAATAAAAAATACTAATACTAAACAGTCTCTTTCATCAGTTGAGGTAAAAGTTAATATATTCACATGTTCCGGATTATGAGTGTCATACATTTTATTACAAATAAAGTATGATTTATGCTATTAATATAGTATAAGCGAAAGTTACTCTGTCTGTCTATCTATTTAGATTTTTTTGTATGGTAATAGATTTATATACTCAGAAAGGTTGTAGGCTATTTTTGTAGATTTTTTCAACTTCTAAACAAGAGTATCAAAATTCTATATCTGCTGACAACTTGATTAAAATAAACTTTCTGATAGTAATTTTCGTTATAAATTAATGACTAGGTACAAACATATAAGTCCTTGAACAATCCACCTATGAATGCCCTGATAACCTACATTTTTAAGGTGGTGAACAAGTGTTTATAAATAAAAATTTATGCTGGTGTTTTATCATTCTTTCATTTCTGAGTTTAAGAACCTGTAATCAAGTTTAATAGGTAAAACAAATATGTAATTACATTTGTATTTCTCTCTTCATTAAAATTACATTTAAATGTTTAATTTTGTGGGCTTATTGTTCATTGTTTTCTTTCTTTATTTCTAATTATTACAATAAAATTAAATTGTTGTTTAAGGTAAATTAAATAAAAAATTAAATATTTAAATTTTTTTCATATCAATTTTTTATTTATTTCAATATGCTTACCAATATTTACAATGTTGAAAGTGAAGTTTAAGCCAGCGGACACCAGATTTTGTATTGCAGAGTTGGATAAGTTTGTTCTAATACCATGGCTTAATGATTTTTCCCATTTGTCACATAGCTGAGCAATTCTGTAAGGTAATTTAAAACATATTCTTAATTTTCATTTTAACATTATTATTAATGTTGATATTTTTTTTGTTGTTGTTGTGTTGAAATAGAGCATTTCGACATTGTAGGGTAGACGTTAGCTTATAACGCAAATACAGATAGCCTAGAAGAATTTCACAGGGTTATCCCAAGTCCTGGCTAGCTCAGATGGTTAGAGCAGTTGCCCGGATTGCGGAAGGTATCGCGGGTTCGATCCGGCCTCAGGATGTGAGATTTTTATAGTTTAAATATTTTTATAAGTAAATTTAAAACATGTACAGACATTCGGTGGCGTAGTCAGGAGCTCAGTGGCGTAGTGGTTTGAGGGCTCTGGTTTCGATTACTAAAACAAAGTTACTTTCGCTATAGTCGATCATGGGATTGGATAATCAAAATTTTGTAATTTCGAGCTCCACTGTGATTCGGAAGGCACGAAGCCATTGGTCCTGGTAGTTCACATCAAGCGCAACAGTTTGACCTTAAGGCCGCCATGCTACATTCATAATAGAGGCAGCCTTTGTAGTAATAAAAATATAAATAAAATTATTTATTTCGGGCACTAGCCCATAAAGTGTAGTGCAACTGTTATACTTTATGTGCCTTGCAAATACTAACAATCAGTTTTAGGTGGATTAGAGGATAGTGTACAGTTGGGCCTAAAAGTAAAAATGTTGGATATGGGAAATTTATTAATTATTTAATTGAATAGGCAGATTTTTAAATTATTTAAGTTATTATAACATGATATCATTGCTACAAGGAAGGACAATAAACTTGCATGTTTTCCTTTATTTATTCCCTACTTACTAGGTGGTATGACCAGCTTGCAGGGCCAACTGCCCCTTTATTCACTAACACAAATGACAAACGAGTGCCAGTGGATATAATATTCTATCTTTTTACATACATTGATGTTTCATTGTAGCGAGAAACAGCCATGTATATAAAAGGTGGCAGGCACTGACACTTGTAACTTTTAACAAATAAGGGAACTGGGGAGGCAGCATCTGAATGATCAGAGTTCTCAGATTGGTAATAAATGTCAGCACTTTTTCAGAAAACCAACTTGAATAATCATAAATAATAACCTATTATCTATCCCAAAGTAAGCATCATTAAGAGCTTGTGTTATGGATACTAGATAACAGAGAAATAATTATATTAATATGTATAAGTATTAGAAATATACTAAATAAACCTATAAACATCTATGACATCCATGAATTAATGGACAAATACTTATCATACAAACATTTGCTCTCACCGGGATTCAAACCTGGGACCCCTGACCAAGTAGCCTGTATAGCAAGGGGTACAAGATCACTTGTCATGATTAATAAATGCTGATGAAATTATATTTATGTTGTTTGTAGTATCACTTAAGTCTTTAATTTGTTAAGCCGTGTAAGACTAACAGGCACATAAGACAATTAAAAACCCATTCCCCCCTTATTACAAATCATCATATCAGTCGAGAGACGCCCACTGCTGGGCATAGGCCTCCCCCAAGGATCTCCAAACCGATCGGTCCTACGCTGCCCTCATCCAACGGCTTCCCGCGACCCTTACCAGATCATCGGTCCAGCTTGTGGGGGGCCTACCAACGCTGCGTCTCCCGGTGCGCGGCCGCCATTCGAGGACCTTTCCGCCCCAACGGCCGTCAGTCCTCCTCGCAATGTGACCTGCCCACTACCACTTTAGACTCGCAATTCTTTGGGCTATGTCAGCGACCTTAGTTCTCCTGCGGATCTCATCATTTCTGATTCGATCACGCAGAGAAACACCAAGCATAGCCCTCTCCATTGCTCTTTGGGTGACTTTGAGCCTTTGTATAAGGCCCATTGTGAGCGGCCACGTACGGAAGTACGTCATCACTGGCAACACACACGAATTAAAGACTTTCGTCTTGAGACACTGCGGTAGTTGTGCCGAGAATATGCTGCGTAGCTTCCCGAACGCTGCCCAGCCGAGTTGGATCCGTCGATTGACCTCTTTCTGGAAGTTGGACCTACCAAGTTGGACTATTTGTCCCAGGTAAATGTGTTTACTCCTCCAACGCGGCAGTAAACAGTTTCGGAGATATAACATCGCCCTGTCTCACACCCCGCTGAAGTGGTATTGGTTTCGAGTCTTGGTCCAGGAGGCGGACGGACATAGTGGCGTTTTCGTACAGTGACTGCAGCACTTGGATGTACCGATAGTCTATTTGGCATCTCTGGAGCGACTGAAACACGGCCAAGGTCTCGACAGAATCGAAGGCTTTCTCATAGTCCACAAACGCTAAGCAATGGCTAAGTAATGGCAGGTTGTACTCTTCGGTCTTCTGTATAACCTGCCGCAGCGTATGTATGTGGTATATGGTACTAAAGCCTTTTCGAAAACCGGCTTGTTCGGGAGGCTGGAAGTCGTCAAACCTGCGTGCGAGACGATTCGTAACAACCCTCGAAAACAACTTGTAGACATGACTCAGGAGCGTGATGGGTCTGTAGTTCTTCAATAGAGTCTTGTCACCCTTTTTGAAGAAGAGTGCCACCACGCCCCTGTGCCATGCCTTTGGCGTTTTACCCTCGAGCATGATGGAGTTAAATAGCCTCTGAATAGCTTTCAGGACCGGTCGTCCACCTGCTTTTAGAAGCTCGGCTGTAACTCCATCGTCGCCCGACGCCTTGTCGTTCTTAAGTTGTTTGAGAGCTACACTAATCTCGTACAGGCTGACGTCCGGGATATCTTCCGTGTAATGTCGGGTTAATTTGGCTCTTGGATCGGTGGCCTTAGTGACAGGTGTGCGTGATGTCGCGTAAAGCTGTCCATAGAAGTTTTCAATCTCGGCCAAGAGCTCAGGTCGGGATGTAACGAATCTGCCATTCTCCGTTTTCAGCTTCGTCAGCAAACTCTGTCCTATCGACAGATCTCGGGCGAACACTTTGGAGCCTTTGTTCCGCTCGATTGCCTCTCTAATACATTTTGTATTAAAGTGGCGTATGTCGCGGGTCAATGACTTGGAGATTTGTTTGTTGAGTTGCCGACGAGCGTCTTCGGAAGACTGCAGTGCACGTCTTTCCTTCATGAGCTTTAAAGTTGGCGCAGAGATTTTTTTACCTCTTTTGTTACGGCTGGGTTTAAAGAGCCCTGAACCCGCCGTAAGAACAGCTTCCACGAACCTGTCGTTGTACGTGTCCACATCTGTGCAGTCCTCCAGGCAATTGAAGCGATTTCGCAGTTCGAGCTGAAAGAGTTCGGGGTTTTGGATCTGGATAGCTGCAGGGCGGAGCGTAGACTTCATCAGTCGATACCTCTCGGATTTCACGTTGAGATTCAATGTGCCTCGTACCATTCGGTGATCACTCCCCGTGTTAAACGAATTGATCACTGAGACATCATTGAATATCCGAGTCTTAGTCGACATGATGAAGTCGATCTCATTCTTCGTTGCGCCATCCGGACTTTTCCAGGTCCATTTTCGATGCGGCTGTTTTTTGAAGAAGGAGTTCATCATAAAGAGTCCCTCCCTCTCCATATAGTCGGCCAGCATTTGACCTCTAAAGTTCCGGATTCCAGCTCCAAATTGCCCCACTTTCAACTCATCATCGCCACGTTTCCCTAGCCTTGCGTTGAAGTCTCCCATGACAACGGTGTAGTGAGTTTCTACTTCCTCGTCGGGGTGAGTCGAGGTCGGGGCGTATACCTGTATGACCTTCAACGAATACCGTTTGGTGATTCTGAGTATAAGGTACGCCACCCTATTCGACACACTTCCGATTTGTACAACGTTGTTCACGAGAGACTTGTGGACAATAAACCCGACACCACCTTGGGACAGATCTTCGCCCTCCCGGAAATAGAGCAGGTTGCCGGATTTCAGGACCATCGTGTCCTCGCCCTCTCGTCGGACTTCAGATAGTCCGACTATACTCCAGCGAATCCTGCCCAATTCTTCCTCTAGTTCCAGCAGCTTCTCCTCGGTCCGCAATGTCTGTGTGTTATAAGTTGCCAGGGCCAAGGTCGTCTGACGGGATATCTTCACCACCCGGGGATTCTTGGCACCCCTGGTACCGGCACCTCGCCAACGTCCGTCACCGCCGGCGCGGCCTCCGGTACCGCCGGGCACTTGGGGCCTTGTGTCGTTCTGTGAGTTCATGTTTGGGGGGGTTGTGGGCCGTCTCCCACCACGCTGGCCCAGTGCGGGTTGGTGGGGAGCGCCAGAGCCTCGTCTGTTGAACAGCAGGGTGCACCACGTGTAGGTGAGGTTGGATTGGATCCCGTGAGGTGTTATCCGGGACCCCTTACACCCCATTATTACAAAACATGGACCAAAAAGCTGTCACTTTTATTTGTTGAAAGTAAGACAGTGACAGCATCAGTTTTAAACCAGGTCTAACTTAAGTCCACTTTATAATATAATAAGGGGAATTGTGTCTAGAATGTCTAGCTTGAAACAAGTGAAAGGTGATTCTAATGCTGTATTAATGTGGTTGCTTCATAGATATTTTTAAGCACTCTGGAAGCTGATAATTCTGATGGTGACTGTACCTCCAACTATCCTATTACAGTTGTGAAGTTTGCTGTGTTACAGTGCAAGGGGAATGGTAGCTAGTGTAATTACAGAGTATAGGAGGTGTTAACTTCTCTTGACTCCAGAATGTCGATGATGGAATAATGCTGATATTGCAGGTACTGCAGGCATTGCCATTGGTGCTTACCATCAGGCAGATTACCAGCTCATATTCAAATCACATAAGTATACTGTAAAAAAACTAATACAAACCTTAAGTCATCTTCAGTAGCTAACTCAGATTTTCCTCCAAATCTGTTTTGACAATTTTGAACACATGATAGAAGGTCTTGTAACACTAGTTTTCCATTATCTATTCGTTTTTTCACTTCTTCTTTACTATCTATAGCATTTGCTATTGTGTTCAATATCTTACTATTCTGAAATAAGACCACAAATATTATAAAAAAAAGAAAGTTATAATAATGATAGCAGAAAGGCAGACAGAGGGTACCTACACTCTGAGTTGTTTAATTGTTTTCTACAATCTCTAACTCTAACCATTTGTTTATAACATTGATATTGACAGATTACCTTCTTAATTTTTGATTTTAACGTTATTATAAATGTATGAAAAATTACTTAGTAATATAAATATAAAACTAGAAAAATTTCACATCCTGAGGCAGGAATCGAACCCGCGACCCGCGCGTGTTAAAATAGAATATTTCGACATTGTAGGGTGGACGTTAGCTCATAAACGCAAATACAGATAGACTGGAAGAATTACACAGGGATATCCCAAGTCCTGAGTGGCTCAGTGGTCAGAGCAGTCGCTCGGATTGCGAAAGGTCACGGGTTCGATTCCTGCCTCAGGACGTGAAATTTTTCTAGTTTTATATTTTAATTACTAAGATTACCTTCTGTCATTGGGTAAGATTAGTTCTTTAATTTACCTAAAATATATTGAAGCGATGAATAATTTGCACAGATTAGGTACTGATCACCATCAGTTTGGACAACTTAGAAAGAATTCAATTATGGATATTATCAGTGTTCATCAATCATAATAATTGATAAATGTTGGAATACTATATTGAATGGAATGTCTAGCTGTGTCAAAGAAAACTCGGAGTATACCTTTTGACCATGCTACTGACGTTTTTTTAAAAAATTTGCTAATCTGTCAAGCGGAGTATATCTCTGGTGGTCTATAACAATTGAAAAATCAATTGTGTCTGGAATCTGATGCTTAATGGGCTGTTGTTAGGATGGTTTGAAAAATAATTTGCCAATTTTTGACTCATAGACCAACATAAACATGGTCCTCAGGTAAAATCATGGTCAGAGTTCATAAATTTTTGAACACTACTTTATTGTACCTACATTACATTATCACCTCGTCGGTGCATCAAACTTAGGGTATCCTACCTACAATTTATTTATTTACAAAATATACAAAATTTATTTTATTATTACTAACCATCGTAATTAATTCCTAACTATTTACAATAAACAAACCACTGATCACTGATATTAAAAACAAATGATGAAGGATTTTAAACAAAACAAATTATTTGAAACAAGTTGATCACTTTCGGTTTGATTGAATGAATAAAATTCACAGATTATTGATATTTTTATATTTATTATTTTTCATATTTCCGATTTTGCGATCACTGCTATTTGTTTTTTTTTAATTCTCCCTATAAAGCGAAGGCAAAGGAAACTAATGCCCATACAGCCATGTCTTCAGTAATTCTTTATTTCTTCTTTTATTGCATTAGTATTTGAGGAAAATATATGATGACAGTCACTTTATGTGCTACTTGATGAGGTGGATAACCACACAAAAGTTCTCATCGTATTTTACACCATAATCACTTTTATTCTAATAACCTTTTAGTTGCACGTCAACACAAACACTTTGTATATAAAATTACACCACTTTTATAACACAAAGTTTGCTTCGACACAATTTTCAATTAATAAAATAAAAATCTTGACCGACGCCATTAAAACCCGCCAAACACTTCTGGTAGATACATAATCATTACTCTTGTGCTGTGACAAAGATCACAAAATAAATAACATCTATAGGTTACTTCCCGAGAAGTTCGCAATGTCAATCAATGGTGGCGATTCTGTTGTACCACTCTATAAACTAAACTAACCTAAAAAATCCCTAATTTTAATATAGTTTTGGTCATTTGCTATCACACAATACTTTTTGTTTGCTATTCTGTTGTCACGTCTAACTTAATTTAGTTCTTCTTGTTTCAGGACTAGCCCGACTAAGTTGAATTCAGTGTTATCACAGAATAAATGAAACAAGGTATACCTGTCTAGTAGATTCTTAAAAATAAAAAATGAATGGCTATTTGAATGAATTATTATTTAGAAAATGATAATATTTCACTTTTTAAAACGTTTCGTTTTAAAAAGTGAAATATTATCATTTTTTATTTATGTATGTATGTATGTATTACTATACAGTTAAGATTGTTGCTGTTTGTATTGTATGTATTACTATACAAACTGCAACAATCATAACTGCCCGTTCGAGACGCAACAGACAGAAAGGTAGAAAGAGATGAAATTATTTGTATACAAATAATTGTAACTAATAACGTGATAAAATCATAGCGTGATAAAATCGCAGTGTTAAGGTGGCACCTCCGTATGTGTGTAGTAATACAACAGCACTCCGTATGTGTAACAAACAGCAACACTCTTACTTAACTGCCCGTTAGAGACGCAACAGTTGCAAAGGTAGAAAGAGATGAAATTATTTGCACAAATAATTGTAACTCATAACGTGATAAAATCGCATTAATGTTCCACATCTTAGAGCAGGACAAAAATGACTCGGACTCGGAGTGTTTGGAGTAGAGGCTCAGAACGCACCTCAGTTAGCACGGCTTCATGACGTCATTCATATCATAACGTTACATTTCTCTCGTTGGCACAGGTTGGCACGAATACGTTTAATAATTCGGTTCGTTTGTAAGCGCGCAAATTGTTCATTTTGGATTTCGGACTGTGCTTTCCCTTAGGCCTATAGGCTAAAAATTCAATAAAAAATTCAACCATGGTTTTAAAGAAATATTGAATTTGTTTTTTCCATTGCCTCTTTTTAATCTGTGATCAATGCAAAAATCAATGGCTCAAATTCCATAGTAGCCAAGCCATAACAATTGAAAAAATATACATAAACTCACCTCACCTCACAAATCTGTGCCTCACAAAATGGCGTCTTTTCATTGTTTCCGATTCTTTCGCATTCAACTCATTCTTTGAATAATTGTATGTTGAAATTTGCAGTTTCGTTTAATTTTTCTTTTATCTGTTTGTATTTTTGTTTTCTTACTTTTACATTGGTTTGTGTAACTTGCCCACGTGTTTGTTATTCTCTCGTGAACTCTCATTATGAGTAACTATGAAGATGACCAAAGTGAGGATGGTGAATTAGCGCGCAGTCCTTTACAAGACGAAATGGATTTCAGGTAAACTTAAATAAATTATATTTAGAGTATTACATACGTGTGATATAGATCCATTCAATCCAAGTAGATAAGCTTTTAGCTTTTTCTCTTGTGAGTAGGAACAGGAAAAGTGAACGATGGCAAGGTGACTACAGGTATGTACATAATTTACAATGTGCTATCGTACTACTACATTTTGTATTGAGACTCGCGAGGTTAACAAAAGAAGGTTTTTTATGTTGTAAAGAGTTCTAGTGAATCAAATACAAATTGGAAGTTATCAGCTAAACTTTTTCTCATCAAAAAAAAGTTCTTTGTATGGGACACTATTTTATAAATCACTTACTTCACCCGTTAACCGCAGGCAATGTAGTAAAAGGGTGCAGGACTAAGTTTCTTGAACACTATGTGCAGTTCCATGAGGACCTACACTTTTTAGATGGGACTGAATAGAGTAGGTTCCCCCAACATCGTTTTTATGGGACAACTTAGTTTTTTGAACACTATGTGCGGTGCCATGATGACATAAACTTTTTGATGGGAATAGGTAAAGGAAGTCCCCCCCCCCCACATCGTTTATGTGGTACACTTTTTTCTGAAACCCCTAATTCACCCATTTTTGTAATTAATGAACTGGAATGTCAATGTCACTTTCAGTCATTATTTAGAATTCATCCGAGGTCTACATTGTTCAATGTCAGGCTCACATTAAGGTCAAGATCACATTTGAATGTGAATGTGTGATGTAGTACTACATCTCCACGGGTCCCAAAAGTGTGTTCTGGGTGTTGTTTTCATGAAAATTTTTAAAGTCCTAAAATTGCCATAGAGCCCATTTTCCTATCCACTGTTCTATTAGCCCGAGAGATTACAATTATATACTGTGCCATCATACTATTTGGCTTTGTTTGAAAGTAGAAGACATCACACAACTCACTTTCCTCTTCCTCTAACTTCATATCAGGTTCGGAAATCTCTGGTACTTGTTGCTGTTTAGTTGTAATCTTGACCATTTCATCAATGTGTCTATTTACAGTTACACCATCATTACTTTATATTCGTAATTGGATGGCCTATTCTTATTCATTATTTTCCCTGTCATCCATTTTGGTCTATTGCTGTAGTTTAGATATATTACTCGTTGACCAACATTAGCTTTTCTGGTTTTATAGAAGCATGTTTTTTAAATTTGTTCTTCTTTATTTTTATGCTGCAGAGTAGCACAGATATCTGTTCATTTACAACTCCGCCAGGCTACATTGTGTAGCAGTACATAGCGTGACTCGTAACCCCAGTAAAATGTTGGGAATTTTAATATCCTATGTTATGTCTTCTATTTTGCGCAATTTCTCTTTTTCTGTTTGAACCATTCTCTCAGCAAGTTCGTTAGTTGCAGGGTGATAGGGTGCTGTAGTCACCTGTTTAATATATATATTTCATTAGATACGAACAACATACCATTGTCAAATACTAAGGTCTCGCATAGGCCATGAGTAGCGAACATCATTCTGAGATGCTGAATCACCATTGTCGATGTTGCATTACTGACTGTAAACACTTCCCGCCAATGGAGTATGCATCTAGAGCTATTAAAAATTATTTGTTGTGAAATGGTCCGGCGAAATCCATATGGACCCTCAACCATGGTCTTGTATGTGTCACCCATTTGTGAAACGACTTTGATGGTGTACAACGATTCTCCGGACACATCAAGCAGCTGCCTACCATATTTTCGTTGTCGTCTTCGAGCCGCGGCCATCACACGTAGGTCCTGGCAAGGCTCTTCGTTTGCTCGGCACCGGTGTCTGTGCGGTGCGGCGTGCGTAAGGCGGCGGTACGCAGAAGCTCTAGCCGGCAGTCCAGGAGTCGGTGCGGCGCAGCCAGTACAGGCGAAGTGCTGCATCTGTTATTCGAGCAGGTGAGCCACATTGTCTGTAGTGGATAACTCTCAACAAATCCTTGTCTTTTGCAGTTACTCTTGATATTTTTCAGCATCAAAAGTTAAACTCATTGTGGTTTTCTTGCATTAGTAAGATTTCATAAAGTTCTTCC
The DNA here is from genome assembly GCA_947347705.1 of Nymphula nitidulata. Taxonomy (NCBI): domain Eukaryota; kingdom Metazoa; phylum Arthropoda; class Insecta; order Lepidoptera; family Crambidae; genus Nymphula; species Nymphula nitidulata. The sequence goes on along the minus strand of OX374621.1, from coordinate 14,038,201 downwards.
TAAGCTTGTTGCGGGTCATTGTTTAGTCATTGTTGCAGGTACCGGCTGGGGTAAACGTGACCCCGGCTTATAAATAATATCAACTGTGAGACGTTAATGTGAGTGCTATTCTGGTGAGACTAGGGCATGTCATATTCGGCATTGGTTTTTGTAAATCCTAATGACTTCTAATTTTATAAATATTTTTATAATGGACTGGTTCATTATTTCAAGTCCTAAAATCAAATTTAGGTCTGATTTAGCACTATTGATTGTGCTGTATTTACAGCTGTATTAAATTACAACTGTAAGAATACCGTAAACCTCAGTAACTATAAGGCTCCTTAAAAATTAACTTGATATAATAATAATAATAATAATATTTATACACCTATTATCTAGCCCAAAGTAAGCATCATGATACTAGATAACAGAGAAATAATGATAATAATATGTATATAAATATTAGAAATATACTAAATAAACATATAAACATCCATGACTCTTAAACAAATGCTCATACTCATCATACAAACATTTATTCCTACCGGGATTTGAACCTGGGACCTCTTGACCGAGTAGCCTGGGGTGAAGTGGTCTGCACTTGGCCATCCGGTCGTCCCATTACAACAAAGTGAATGCTATTGTTGGACAGGAGTTGTAATATATTTAAAGTGTTATTTTTCAATGTAAGCATCACCACTTCTGTGGCTTCTGTTGGCTGACGACGTTGGTTGACTTCATTTATTTAATCTGGGTACAAAAAAATCTTAAATCAGGCTGGCCAAATATTCCACCAATATTTAAAAACATCCTATATTGGGGCTGACTCCGCGTGATTCCTTATCATGAATATAATTATCAGTTGGAACTAATATAAGATGAAAACAACCACTGCCCTACGTATCTATGAAATATTTTATACTGTACATAAACACACATACATGATTTAGTCATTGTTGCAGTTCAGATTACAAATTCAACAGTGTCACTGGAATCAACACTAGGATGCCCTGTGTTGTGGAGACCAGTACCGTCAGTCAATATCTGTCTACTTAGTGTGTTCAAATGTTGAAATTAAATTCCGCCGACTATACATATTTATGTAAGAAATGGTAGTAGTATTATCTATGAGAAGTAAAATCTTACAGTTGTGCAAAAATGTAGCAACAGCGCGTTAATGTTGTGTGTTAGTAAAAATGTTGACTCATAATGGTCGTCGTCTGCGACGAATTTTGGCCATTTTTCGTTCCAGGTTTGTCATTTTCGATGTATAATATGTTTTTCTTCATATTTACTTTTCCTTTTTCCGATATTTTTATCTGGAATGTAACACTAACCCGAAAAACTTTACGAGGAACAAAAATTACGCGTACAATGACACAAAACGTGTGTGAATGACAAGACCTACCCACTGAAAATAAAATATTTTTTTTTGTTATTTTAGTGCTTTGGAATTGTGTATGATGGCAGCACGTATGCGTGCTACTAATAGTAAATAATTGTAATTCCAAAGGGCGAATCACGAAGTTTAATGGAATGTATAAGATTATGATTTTGGGAATAGTTAATTACAAACATCCAAAAGCGGTTGCTTATTCTATAACATCTTTTTTAGCTTATCAGACGAAGACCGAGACAATGCTGATTCATTAGTCATTAAACCTCCACAAGCAGTAATTCGAGCTACACATCGTGACAAAAGGAGCCATAAGCGTCCTGTTAAGGACAGATATAAAGATATTTCAAGAAAAGACAAGAAGCATCTCTATAGGTATGTAAATTATTTATACTTGGGTATCATTAACTTTGTACTTTAAGAATTAATTGATCATGAAACTTATTATATCTAATTAAGTATTATCAAACAGTACTTTGATGGTAATGGACCAATATAGTGACGGGACTTTATTGCCCAAGGTAATGAAATGTTTCTATTAATTACCATATATTAATTAACCCACTGCTGGCATTGCGAATTTAACATATGTAACTGACATCATGGGGTCAAGTCGGACCCCAAAGTTAAATCTAACAAAACAAGTAAAACATAGAACATGTTCGTAAGTTCTTTGATGTAAATTCAACAACATACATTTGCAAACATAATGAATATACTTCTTTATATTAAAAGTGCTATCTAATGACATGAAAATTTTAATTAAATTAATTTAAAAACAACATTTTGTTTTTTTTTTGGTTCAAGGTATAACCATCTCAATAGTCTTGAAATAGAGGCTTATAAACGCCAATGACCTTGAGAAAATGAATTTCGATGCCCCGCCCACTAATATTTCCGATAACGTGGCTCCACAATACTACACCGTCAACCGTCAAACCGCGTAACTACTACAACCTCTAAAGCGCCGAGCCAAAAAAAAGAAAATACCACTAGATGGCCTACTCCACGTGCTTTATTTATGCCATAGACATTATAAAAATAGACATGAGCAATAAAAAACTAAACACTTTTATAAAAAATATGCGGCATTTTTAAATTAATGGCAAATATTTTAAATAAAATTTTCACAATAATTTACATAATTATTTACTCATTTTGTCTATCTACTATAATACACTCGCTTAGGTATCACTAAAACCTAAAATATAATTGTATATTGATATTTGCAAATTAAAACAGACGCAGACTTATTTAATTAAGAACCGCGAGCAAAGAAGCGACACAGGTCCACCTAGCAGCACGCCTCGGCGATCACTGTCGTTTCCTCTATGAATGAAAGAGAAGAATGGATAATGGCGCGAGTCGCTATTGAAATCGGCTGAAGAAATCAGAATAAATTTATTTACTAAAAAATACTAGCTACTTATTTGAAATTGTAAAACATCAATATTATAAAATTTAATATAAAGAGTTTGTTCCCTGAAAATCAGAAAAAAACGTTTGACATATAACAGAATTTGTTCTGCAAGCCGATTTTGAAGGGTAACTTTAGCATTTATTTTATAGAAAGATTTTGATTAAAATGTGTTTTGGGGACATGCATATTATCAGAAATATGTTCAAGAGTAACATATAATTTTTTCACTGCGTTTATTTCAACAGACTGTGCTAAGAACAGTTTTAAGTAAGGCTCAATTATCAATTATCAGCCGCTTAAGTATAAAAGTTTTCATTGGTTTATAGATACACTATACCAATGAAAAAAAACCTTTATCTTCTTTGTTATCTAAATCTTCATTTACATTAAATTCACAGTCAATAATAACTCTATCATCACAAATATTGTTATTTTGCACACAATAATGAATCAAGTAATTTTACGAATCATTATCAGCTGCTAATATGTCAGCAATAGCACTTTCACTAGAATACCGGGCCACTGTTTCTAAAAATTACTAAAACTCGCCTGAAAACCATACCCAACAAACATCATGGGGTCACTTTTGACCCCAGCACCTGTCTATCTCTGCACATAAAAATGCTACAACGATGTATATGTTGTTACTACTGGTGAGCCATAAGATATGAAATTACCCAAAATAGCCTGTTAGTGCAGTTATTAGTTAGTGAATAAAATAGAGATAACTGTACCTTTGGGTATATTTGTCTCCATCATACCAGCTAAGGGTTGTGATAGGCACTTTAGGTTGCCTGGAAGAGATTGCTTTTTATCAATAATGTATTTTTGCTTGTGATGTCCATTTCAGATATCCGCCCTATAAACTATGTCAACTACTATTATTTTAACTAGCTTATTTGGATAGAAAAAAATTATGATGAAAATGTTGAAATATAATATTTTGACATTGTAGGGTAGACATTAATTTATAACGAAAACTTAGATAGACTAGAAGAATTTCACAGGATTCTTCCAAGTCCTTGATAGCTCAGATGGTTAGAGCAGTGACCCAGATTGTGAAAGGTCGCGGGTAGATCCCCGCACCTGGACGTGCAATTTTTCTAGTTCAAATATTTTTCTATGTCAATATATTTTTCAAACATTTATAACAATGTTAAAATAATATTAAGAATAGCTTATTTGGAATAGGTATGTTGTAGACTTTATTTGATTTAGGGCTTTCTGAATTACGTACTTCATGACTTAGCAAAGTGCTGAGCATAAGTCATGTTATAAACACTCTATTGTGCTAGTCCTTTTCATTTGACGAGTCTCCTACTTTTGAGGTCGTAACATAACTATTTTTGAGTTAAGGCTGAATTACAATAAAAACAACAAAGAGTTTTATACCTGAGATGTAAGTACTGCTTTATTACACAACATGGTTTAATCAAAGTTAGTGTTGGTTTAGAACTGATTCTGTCTCCTCGAATCAATAATGTTGAAAATAGAATCATGCTTAAAACAGCTGGGGGGAGGCCCCCAGATGCTAATCGCTATCATGAAATGGAAAATGTATAGGATTTCGCATACGCGCTCTACCAACTTTGAGCGCTTATGTGAAAACCTATTTCCACTTAGCGATACCGATAGCGATAGGGTTATCGAAAGTAACTAAGGAATTTTGTCTTGGGGGCCAGTATAACTTAATACTACATTTTATAATAAGGCAGTTTTGAGTTAAGTTCTATAATTAGAACTATAACCCTTTAGTTATTTACATTATTATTATGTTTAAGATTATAGTTTTACCAGGCCCTTTTTATAAATCCTGGAAATAAGATCGTCATCTGATTTAAGAATGCAGTCTTCAAACATACAATCTTTAATAACACCAGGACGACTGTTTATGTGCCGTTAGGATAGAGAAGTAGTTATAAGAGTAATCTATTCTTAAATAAGCTATACAAAGGCTAAAAAATATTTATACAATGATGTTACTCGTTTTAAATATTAAGTTTTATTGTAAAATATAATTTCATTACACAACTAATTATGTACTTTAAGGGCTGCCATCTGGGGATCTTGTAAATCAAATCATAAACATTTTTCAACAGGGAACGGGATAAGTCTGAAAAATCTAAACGAGACATTAGTAAAAATTCTGATCGTGAAGATATTGCCAAAGAATACTACAGAGAAAAACAGTACTATAGAGAAAAAGAAGCCTATAGAGACAAGGAAGCATATAGAGAGAAAGAGACATTTAAGGACAAAGAAGCTTATAGAGAAAAAGATTTATATAGGGAAAAAGAAGCATACAGCCGAGAAAAGGAAGCATATAGTAGGGACAAAGAAACATTCAGAGAAAAAGAGGTTTATAGAGAGAAAGAACTGTACAGAGAAAAAGATGCATTCAGAGACAAAGAAGTTTTTAGAGACAAAGATACAAGAGAAAAAGAAGTGTACCGAGAAAGAGAAATTAGGGAAAAAGAAGCATATAAAGATAAGGAAATGTTTAGAGAAAAAGAGCCCTATAGGGAGAGGGAACATAATAAAGAAAGGGAGGTTTATAGGGATGCTCCCTTTAGAGAAACAGGTCGCCCAAGAGAGGCTTATAGAGAGAAAGAAATGTATAAAGATAAAGATGTTCAAAGAGATCGCGAATTATATATGAGCCGTGAGCGACAATATAAATATGCTGAAACAGATCGTAAACGTACAGAGAGTGAAAGAATAGAATCTCGATTGAGATTTTTAGCAGAAGAAAGCCATATTAATAATCACAATAATGATAAGGAATTTAGAGATAGGACATCAGGAGATAAAGAGCTAGAAGATTTAAGAACAAGATTGCTTAGTAAAAGAATAACTAAGGAACTACAGAACCAAGATTCTTCAACGTATGATGAGAGGGCATTTAAAGCTGAACGATCTCTTGATAAGCATCAACAAGAACGTCGAAAACGACTTATTGAAGCAGGTAATGTTGATTTTAAAACAATTTGCATTTTAATACTGTGTATGAAGGTCATTGGTGATGTAAATCTTTTGTGTTTTTAGAACGAGAAATGGAAAAAAGAAAACACGAATCTCGTAATGAGTTAGAAGCCAGGCGCGAAGAACGTAGGCGTCGTGGGAAGAAGCGTTCAGTTTCACCGGAGAATATTTCTAAAAAGAAATCGAAAATGACTAATTCTCCAAACTATGGAGATTCGGTGGTTACTTTATCTGATACTAGTGATGCGGAAATGAAAAGTGACTCTCCACATTCGGAGCCTGAAGATGGTAAGAAATATATCTAGTTGAAAAAAGTATATAAATTTATTTCTGTAAGTTATACCAATAAATATTAAAAATACATTTTAGGTGAACACTCAAATAGTGATGATACTGAAGATGAGAGTTCTAGTACCGATTCTGATTCTGACATTAATTCAAAGTCAGAAGAAGAAGATGAAAATAAAGAAGATGTGAAATCAGAAAAGGAAGAACCTAAAGAACGTGCTATAGATAAGACAAGAGCCAAATCTAAATCCAAATCTCCTACACCACGATCAGTTCGCAGAAGTCCATCATCACATGGCTCCAGAAGGTAATGTAGTTTGAATAAAGAAAATTATTAATTGCAGGTCTTTTCCTTGAGGCCTAGATAAACATAATTTTCAAGTTTGAGTATTGTAAACTCTCGTATTGTTCTTGTAATTTAACTTAAATCATCAATATATTTTTCATATTTTACACATAATTTTAGATAAGCTAAATATTAATTAAGATTACATTGTTGCAGGAGTCATTCTAGATCTAAAAGTAGAAGTAGATCACATTCATTTTCACCACCACCACCAGATGAAAATGGTAAACAGGTTGTGGTAGAGGAAAAACCCAAAGATGATGATGAAGCTAAGTTACGAGAAGAAGCTATTAATGCCTTACCACCGTACTATCCTGCCTTACAGGTAGAACTATTATGTTTTATTGAACTTATTCGTCAAAAAAAATTAAAGTATATGGTCTTCTACAATAATTTATAAGTACATTTCAAGCTTGATAATATGTAGTGCTTGAAATATTTTCTTTTTTACACCCTTGCGTTATTTTAATGAATTTTAAAATAGTGTAAAAAAAGACTCGTCAGTACGTCCTTTACCAGCCCACTGAGGCGGCGCCGGCATTCCCACAAAGACAAAATCTACTCTCCGACTTATGAATTATTCACACATAAAAATGAGTTTTATTGTTTATACAGGTTGTCTGTAGAAGTGTGCATTAAATCAAACAAGGACTGTCACTATCTTTGGTGACTGTGTGAGGATGGGCCTAATTCTGTAGAATACATGCTAAATATAAATTTAAGTTCATATCGTTCTATCAATAATAATGTGTTAAATTTTCGAGCCTCATGAACGTGATAAAATGCAGGTTTTAGGAAGCACCTCCCTGCAGTCCTTTTAAAATTGTTGTTATATTTTTCCTATACATGTTAAGAGAAAGAGATATACTATACTTAAACTTTATTTAGAGTGTATTTTCAAAATTAGACCCAATGTGCCTTTCGGGCTCCTAGTAATTCATACACCTATATTTCAGCCATTTTATGAGAATGAATTTAAACAAACCATTGTCATTTTTGTATCAGTGATGAGCAGTAAAAGTAGCGAGTGAAAGGGACAAACCTATACAGAATTATATTTGGTTTTTTTATATTTATTCTATTTCTAACTTTGTCTTAGAAAAAGTTCATGTACCAGTCATACATTATGGGAACATCTTTCTCGTATTTTTGTTTTTCTTCTTATTTATGTATGTTGCATTGTAATAAATGAAGCAGAAGCTGTTTATTTTCATTTATAATCCTTAAATACACAGGCTTAGCTTGTAGGCAACGGGGAAATTAAATGTTATGACTAATTGTTATTATTTTATAGGGCTGTCGTTCAGTCGAGGAATTTCAATGCCTCAATAGAATAGAGGAGGGCACGTATGGAGTTGTTTACAGAGCTCGCGATAAAACTACTGAGGAAATTGTAGCCTTAAAACGACTCAAGATGGAAAAAGAGAAGGAAGGATTCCCCATCACTTCACTGAGGGAGATTAATACCTTATTGAAGGTAGGATCACTATTGCTTATTTATTTAAACTAAGCTCACTTGAGCCATCACATTGCATCACTGCTCTGTTCTGAAGGTATTTGACCTTTTACAATAGTAAAAAAAACCGCAGCTTGTTTGAGCCGCGAGCTGTGAGGCACTCGATGGCTCATGTGTTAAATTCATTTCATTAATGCTATGTATTTTATTCCTACAGGCCCGGCACCTCTTACCTGCAAGAGGGTTGTGCTAGAGGTGTGACCCAATTGCAAGGGTTAACAACTTCGATACACGGGCGGGCCTAAGTATCTTTAAGGGATTTATTACAGGGGACAAACTCCGTTACTTTCTTCTTCTTACACGTACAAATTTTGTTGAAATATTACGTTGAAAGAGTTTGAAGTATCAAGAAACCGTTTGAGATGGCGATACAAACTATACATATAGATGAACGTAGATATATGATACGGTGTAAAAGTTAAACAACAAGAAAGGATGTCAACAACTGATGAGGTAAAATAAAGAGAATCTTTTTTACGATGTTGTACCTATTTATGTCCACATTGTAATACAGGTTCGCTTTATGGTTGAAGTAATTCAATATTCTTTTAAAATGGTGGATAAAGCATGATACAGAAGTATGGCTAGACATTTCTGTGTAGATCCAGTTGAGTGTTAATACATAAGTATTATATAACCCCTTAGCATCAGTCGGGACCTTGCCAAAGTAAATACATAAATTGATGAGTTGGTAAAATTAAAAATACCAAAATAAATTACTTAATTTTGTTATTTTTTGCACTTTTCAGATGCAAAAAATAAAACTAGTGGTATTTTGTTCTCGTATGAAAAAAATTTCGATTCAAAACTATTTTTTTTTTGTACAAGGTTTCGGTTCATTTGCGAACTATGAATACAATATTAGAATGATAATTTTAAAAACAGAAATTTTAGTGTCTTCTGATATCTATATTTTTTAGTTTAAGGACCTAATTATTCCTTATAATTTCTATAATTTTACGAAAAATACACTTTTACTATTTTCATCGGTAGGAACAGATTTTTTTTGTTTTGTTCTCTATGTAAGATAACATTACGCTCATTAACTATTCTAATAAATATTTTAATTATACTGTGCTAATGTACAGTCTTACTATGGAAGTATATTGGGCCTAATTCTGAAGAGACATTCTAAATCTAAATTTAAGTATACAGTATATCTCTTTCTCGCAATATGTGATAGGAAAAACATAGCAAGAATTTGTTTAGAGTTGTCAACTAAATTTAGATAGATTTCAAAGAAACCATAGACAATTTTAGACGGCATGTACGGAGGTGCCTCCTAAACACTGTATTTTATCACGTTCATTAAGGTCGAAAATTGAACGCACGTATCTAAATGTCAAATTATATAACAGCTATCTTTTTCGTATTCATATTGAGGAAAAGTGATGCAATGAATTTAAATTTAGACTTTACGGCCTGGCCACGGGAACGGGCGACGGCGGCGACTCGGCAACCACTGCACGCTTACGACGACGCGCCGCGAGACAGCGCGCAGTGGTTGCCGATTAGCGAGTCGCAGGAAGCGCGTGCGGTGAGTTCGTGGCCAGGCCGTTAGGCATGTGTTCTCCAGAATTTGGGCCATTTTCTGATCAATTACCCTGAATGATTATTAACTCTTTTACTTCAAAATAAAATAATGCTTGTTGCTATACTTTAATTAAACCATGATTTTAATCACCACGAGGTGAGCACTGTATTTTTATGGAAAGTAATTAAAATTAACGTTAAATGTAATTTATTACTTATTGAGTAATAAATGTTTTAGTTATAATCCATAACCTTCACACACTTTGTTCAGATAACTCAACTGTTAAACTAACTACTTATTATACTGTGGCACACCCACAAAAATAACAACACTACTGTACTGGCAATCTACTATCGTGATATGCCACAACACAAAGACAGTTAGAAGTGATGTATTTGAAACAAAACTAGAAAAAAGAAAACAGAGTTTTATTGCAAATTTACTATTTGTAAACAAAATTTGTGGCAACATGGCTAGTTTTTATTTAGAAATACAGACAAAATGAGTAGTTACTATATATCTTGGCATTTTAAGACATAATTATACAACACTTAATACCAAAGGGAGAATAAGTTATATAGATATTTGTCAAGACGAGGCGGAATAGATACTACAAGTATCTTTGGCATAGCAACGTATAAAAGCTAGTGCTTTCGGTTGACAACAAAACTATCTCTTCAGTGGTAGCAAGGTTGGCAATAGTGTACGGCTTCGGCCAGCCGCCAGAAGCAAAGGCTGCATAAGTAATAATGACTAGCCAACACATACAATGTGCTATGCATCCGTTTTGATAAAGACGCTTTGGAGGACTTGAGGGCATTGTATTAAGCTCAACATTATCCAAGAACGGTATACCGACTGTTTTTTTCTCAACAGTTAAGGCACATTCGCGATTGAACCAGCGTTTGCGCCTACCTACCTACTAATAATGAGATTGGAGTGCGAGATGTAGTCATCCCTAATAAGATCTCATCAGCAATATGGAAGCTCCACTGCCATCCAATAGATACAAGGTAATCGCGTATAGAACATGGTTTAATTTGTCAAACCACCTAAGACTCCCGAGCCGAGCTGAAGCGATGGGCAATAGTAACAACCTTATTTCGTAGATGTAAAGGTTTTTCTGACCGGCTTAAGCCGATTCCGCGTCGATAAATGCGGACAGACCCTTATTGGGAATAAATAAAATAAAATAATCCAGTCAAAATAGACGAAAAAAGTACTGAGTTTACATTAATTCTCAAGAAGCTGACTTTCGGTACAGGTCTTGAATACGTCAATACAAAATGCTATGTCATAGTCCAAGTCAATCACAAATTTTCGTTCTTTTTTGTGTGTATATCTCTGAAATGGTGAGAGATGCCGCAAAAATGGACAAGTTTGTAGATCTTGAATTTCTTTACCAAAAAAAGTATCAATTTTTTTTTCACGAAACGACCGATTGTGATTTCAAACCAAAAAATTTGTAATAGACTAGCTAGACATTCCAAGACACTCCCAGTGTGGCCACACAATTCCCGATATCCGTATCTGGCAATGTGATGTACAGTCGGGGAATTTATTTGTTTAGCAATTTAAAGGTTTTTTTGATTTTGTCGTATTATAACGGCAAAGGAGACGACTGCTATTTTCAATCATCGACTTTCTTCGTTCGTGTATTTTTTTATACAAAGCACGGCAAATGACTCTGCACCTCATGATGTGAAGCGGTAATAAGAGTCCTGTGAAGACAGCTAGTTCAGCTTGAAACACCATTCTAGCCGCCTCCACCTTGCCGCCCCATAAGGTGCCAGCGATAGTACTCAATAAATGCGCAGCGAAGTTGTATCCCGTTTTAACTCGGCCATACCATCTTTCTCTCTCTTCTGGGTGAGTGCCGGAATCCTAGAGAGAGCCAATGTGCAACCGTTCCCTAAAAAGGGAGACCGATCAAATCCATATAACTACCGCCCAGTAGCTGTCACCTCAGTTCTTTGCAGTCTTGGAACGGATCTTTAATAACCAGCAGATCCTATACCTAGAAGATCACTTATTAATGATCGACATTACGGCTTTCGGCCGGTCAACGGGTGATTTTCTAGCTTGCATGTCAGGGGTGAAGCTTTTGACAAACATGCCGAGTCAGTGGCTGTTAGTCTTGACATTGCCAAAGAATTTGTTCGGTGAGCCAACCGCCTTTATGGGTATAAACTTAAGTATTGTTTATGACGTCACATTGTCATATTGAATTCAATTATGATATTAACTCGCCATTAGTGTCAAAATTGAAAGCAAGTATGACATTCACACGTCAGTGAATATCATAATTGAAGTCGATATGACATAAACCATACGTTTACCCCGCGCGTCTGGGACAGGGCTCTTCTCTCCAATCTCCTGGCAAACTTTCTAACGCTCAGCTCTGCAACTGGATGGCCGGCTTCCTGCACGAGCGGACAATCCGTGTTCTTGTTGAAGGATGCCCTTCGGGGTTCATGACAGTGAACACTGGTGTTCTACTAGGATCTGTTCTATCCCCCACTCTCTTCTTCATATCAATGACAAGCTTCCATTAGGTAACATTCATTGCTATGCGGATGACAGTGGATATTACGGTCGCCTAGGGACTGAAACCGAGAGGGAAACAATCAATCTTACCATTGGGCTCAACAGGATGTTAAACCTTATAAGAACCTGATCTAACAACCTTATTGAGTTCAATGCTAAGAAAACACAGTTGTGTGCGTTCACAGCCGTTCCTTGCCATTCCCTCTTTTCAGGGCACTACTCTTTCGGCACAGGTCTGCATCAATTTGCTTAGTATGGAGATATGCTGCGATCTGAATCAGAGGAACTACATCGAATCTGGTATCAAAACAGTGTCCTACACAAGGTGCATCGATTTTTCACACTTGACAAATTATGCCTGCTTTACAAAACTCAGGTCCGGTTTTACGTGGAATATTGCTCGCACCTGTGGAATGGCTCCGCCAAGTATTTCCTCGATGCCTCGGTACGCGATGTAGAGGTCACGAACAGCCTAGAGCCTCTACAATTGTGTCGCTTAACACTTTCTATCGGCTTTGTCATGGAGAGTGCTTTGAAAAGCTTTTCGACCTAATCCCACCTTCCCCCTTCCTACTCAGCATCTCCTTTGAAGTCATCAATTCACTGTCTCCTCATCAACATCAGGCACAAAGAAGTTAAGTTACTAGTTTCTTTGTAATTCTCTGCAGCACATGTGTTTCCTTCTTCCTATTACATTGGGTTCTTCAAAAGAGGCGTGAAAAGGCTTCTTGTGGGTCGGAAAGGTGGGTGTAGCTAGAACAGTGTGCTTAAGCTGCACTAGCTATCTTCCAATATGAATTCTTCTTACCGCTACACACCAAGTGATGTTTTCTATTTTATTTGCCGTGCTTTGTATATAAAAAAGACACGCTAAAGTAGGTTTTTTTTTGTGTAACTATTTTAGAATGTAAAATGAAACACATGTCGTGCACATGTTTTCAACACTAATACTATTTTAAAATTTATTTGAAGATGAGGCGGCTGGGTATTTTTGAGGTGTGGCCTAATGTAGATACAGGACCAAAAATTGTAAATACAGGACCAAAACCAAGAAAATTCGGGAATTGTTTGGGACGAAAACAATATTACTGAGTGTAGAAACTCCTCACGAGCTTTGTAAGGGAGAATTAGAGACAAATAGGAAAAGTCAACGAAATTCTTAGAAGAAGAAGAAACGAAGTTCCTTCGTCGAAATTCTTTACGGACTTGACATCATTGGTCTTTATAGCGTTTTCTAGTCCCATTGGAAGCTTTGTCAAGCGATATAGAGTTAGACCCTTAAATATTGAAACTAGACAATTTTACATGTACCTATATTTTTGGTATAAATTGTTGGTTCATGGAGAACAAATAATAACAACACATATACTGTCATTGGGTCAACATACAGAAAATTTTCAAGAATCTCGAAAACTTAGCAGGAAAACAAAGCAGGAAGGATACTAACAGAGATGCGATAAAACAGAGCACAATCTGAAGCCTCAGATAGTGCAAAAGCCAACTGCCTACAAAGAAACGCCATAAATTCCTTCTGCCACTTTTTTATTTTTGAAAACACCGAATGTTTTCGTAGCTGAATAAAGCGAATAAGAATATGAAAACTTTTGAGTTTTCCAAATAAGTAAGTGTAATTGCCCTATAAATCTATCTGTATTATAATTTGTACAATTGATATGAATATATGTATATAATAGCTTTTACCCGCGGCTTCGCTCCCTTCAATTTAGAAGTAATTTTAAATTTAAAATAAACACAACTGGACTGTCTTTGCGCAAAGCAATGTACTCATTGCACAATTTAAGATCCAACTGGATATACACATTCAGACGTTACTTATGAATTGATAGGTTTCAGAGCACAACAGAGGAATTTTACAGAAGAATTGGGATGTTGCCTAGGTTTGAATACTTTAAATATGGCGCTATTTTTCATTATTTATTACAAATTCGAAAAATATACGCTCCTGTTACCCATAAAAACAATTCAAACTTAAATGATATGGAATATTGTTGAAGTTATACTGTTTATAAAATTGGTATTTTGTTTTCCAAAATTTATTTAAAAATGTTGATGGTATTAGATTGCTCACATCAATTAAAACAACTATTATTAAGACCACTTTGAATAACAAACATACATATTACAAAGTTATTATTGATTTTGTCAATATGCTCATACATTTTAAAGCAAGCGGGCAAACACCTGTCTGCAGCAGCTTGAATTCTACTAATTACGGATAACGAAAGTTTCCCGATGACTACTCCTCCCGTTTCCCCGCTCCGCCCGCGGTTTCCTAGGTACCGATTGACCACGATCGAGTAGATGGCACCAATGTTTACTCATATATCAATAGGAGTAGTCCTGTGAAGTTTCGAATAAAATATTCTATCTAATCTTGTTTCTCTATACAAACTTTGGACCCACGTTTACCCACTTTAGGGGGTGAATATTGAAAAAATCTTTCTTAGTCCACCCCTAGACCTCATAAGTAACATGTGCCAATTTGGAATCTAGATCCAGTGGTTTGGGCTGTGCGTTGATATGCCAGTCAGTCGGTCAGTTTTCCTTTATATATATTTAGATTTATGTACCTCTGGCATATAAATTTATACTGTCCAGCAACGGAATTCATGTCCTTGAGAGATGCCAGTACCACTGCCCGATATCTCTCTGTCTACTGTATAGGAAAGTTGTGGTTGACTTGTCTCCGAAATCGCTAGTTCTCTAATCAGAGTCACTGATATGAGACGACTAAACTTAGTTCAATTTCACACTACTAGCACAAGCTTGCGCGTTCATTGTTAAAACCCCCATTTACCTCAACACACTTCTTTTTAACTCTTAAGAGTAGCTGAGTTCTTAGAATCAAGATCTTTACTGATATTTAGTTTCACGGTCACTTAGAGGACTAAGATCCTGTGATGGGTCAATCAAAGTTTGTTATCGCGAGCTCCTCCGTACTTCGGAAGGCACGTTAAGCCGTTGGTCCCGGTTGTTATTGCAACCGCTTTAATGTTATGGCCCAAGCTTCTCATGTGTTTCTTCGTGTCTGACGCAGAATGTGCACTTCGCAAAATGAGCACTCACCTTAAAATGTACATTTCGCAGAATGTGCATTTCTCACAAGGGGCACTTCTCATAATGTGCATTTTTTTTTAAATGAATATTTCGCAAAATGCGCACTTCGCAAAATGTGCACTTTCCTAGGATATGACTAAATGTCCTGTGTAACAAAGGTGAGTCCCAAAATAAAAAAGATATTGTACAAAGTAATCATTTATTTAATTAAACAGTATTAAGTCCAGACTAGTTTTTGATCGTCAATTAAATTTTTCTGCGTATAATATAACTGATACGTGAAACTCAATGGAATATCTCCCTGATCAAAAAAAAAGGATAAAAATGTCATTTTTTTAAATGTACAATGTTATACTACCAAATTACACTGGTAACATTTTTATGTTAAAAAAGCTAACTAGTATGGGGGTAGGTAATATTAGCATATTATTATACTAAGCTCCTGTGTTACTGGTTACAAATAAGTTCGGGATAGCGTATCCGACAGATAACTTGACACTTTTTCCATATAAATTGTGTCAAACCATCTGTCAGTTGAGCTATCCGGAACTTATCTGCAATCGGTGAAACCGGCCTTAAGGGATCTAAAATGTGATTGTTATTTGTATTTACAAGTTTATAATGTAATTTTTATTATATTTTTGTTAAAATAGAGTAAAAAATAAAAGAAAGCAAATGTTTCTGATTTATAATAATTTTTTGTACGGGTTATGTATAAGTGTATAATTCCATTACGTTCAATGTATCTTTTATAATGTATCGTTTATACGTAATAATATTTAATTTACGATCGGAACCTAATCTGGACTTAATACTGTTTAAATAAATGATACTTTGTAAAAGTGTTTATTTATTTTAAATATCCAGTACCCTTACAGAACAATATCTTTTTTATTTTGGGACTTATCTTTGTTACACAGGACATTTAGTCATATCCTAGGAAAATGCATATTTTGCGAAGTGCGCATTTTGCTAAATGCTCATTTTGAGAAATGCACATTATGAGAAGTGCCCCTTGTGAGAAATGCACATTCTGCGAAATGTACATTTTGAAGTGAGTGCTTATTTTGCGAAGTGCACATTCTGCGTCAGGCCCGTTTCTCCTATGTAGGAAGGAATGTACCCAGCAGTGGGACGTATATAGGCTGGTGACGACCTTCTTAAATGGCCGCCATAACCAACTTAATCTTTCCAATAGTTTCTTTTCTCTAAAACTTTGAATTTTACTATTATCTATAGCATTATGAGCAGGAATTCAATACGGTATGTTTCTTCTGTATTGCCCTTTATCAGTTTCTGCTATAAATGATCTATAAGTATAGCAATTGTTTTACAACTTTTGCATAAATTCTTAAATCAATCGTCCACATCATATCCCCCCACATTTAGATCAGACAAATGTTGCGTGCAATGACGCTTGTTATAATAATGGGCTTGTTTTTGATTAATTTTTTTTTTCCTACAGACGGTTTATCTTATATTCTTTTGTATATTCTTATAAAAACTTCTTGAAACTGTGTCTGAATAGGGTAGTTGACAACTTTTTTTTATTTCATAAATAAGAAGTTTATAACTCATGCAGAAATATTGCAAAAGAAATAGTATCGTCCCATATAAAATCTACGGAACAGGTGACGTCACATGTTCCTTTATTACTACTAAATGTTTGGGCATATTGACAAAGTCAATAATAACTATGTTTAATTGTTTTTATCCAGAGTGGTCATAATAATAATTGTTTTAATTGATCTGGGCCTCGATCGTGCTAATTTACATTGTATTTGCCAAAGCAAATGTGAAACGTTCCCTTGCGCACAATTTGTGTTGTGCGAAACATATAAACGGCCACCAATTAGCTGTTTTTTCGAAGCTTACATTGATTTCTTTTATTATAATTATATTACATATTTATTAAGTTCAGATTACATAAATTAATAAAATAAAAACTTTCTAAATTTAGTAAATATATCGATCAGTTTTTGACAGCACCTAGATACAAAGACGTTACTATGGCAACCATCTATGGGAACGTATTTTCCGCTGTCCTACAAACATTTTTGACAAGTTGCTTGGGCACTAACTTAATCAAAAACGTGCGACCGACAGCGGAAAATACGTTCCTTTAGAGGTTGCCATAGTAACGTATTTGTATCTAGGTGCTGTCAAAAACCGATCGATATTTTACTCAATTTAGAAAGTTTTTATTATATTAATTGGTGTTATTTGAACTTAATTAATATGTAATATAATTATAATCAAAGATATCAACGTATGTTCCGAAAAAAAAACCTAATTCGTTGGTTTCGCGCAACACATATTGTGCGCAAGGGAACTTTTCACATTTGCTTTGGTAAATACAATGTAAATAAGCGCGATCGAGGCCCTGAGCAATCTAATATCATCAACATCTTTGATAAATTTTGGAAAAAAAAAGTTACTAATTTTATAAATTTTCTAAACAGTATATTTTTTATTTATTCGTTTAGTTCAGACTTAAGTCCATAGTTGATTAGTATATAAGACAATATTGTCTTACGTAACTAGTTTAGTAGTGTTAGTAGTGATATTAATTATTAATGAAATTTAAATAATAAATTAGATAGTACATAGCTTCTTAATTACCATAAAAGGAGGCATTCACTAACTGAACATTGGTCAGTACATGAACCATACCATAATAGTTTATGTACTGACAATCGAACCTACTTGCAAATTCCCTTAGGATGCTGTTGGGGCTGGCTCGGACTCTGCGCACCAAGGATGTGCATCTCTTCCGTATGGTCGTATAGAAACAGTCGATCGACGCTTCTACGAACATCCCCGACGTATTGCAATACCTTGGCAGCCCCATCAGCACCTCAAACGCATTATTAAATTGCACGCCAAGGGCTTTTGTGTACGTATCCCATCCACAAGGTGCTCGTGTAGAAGGACGAACAGAACGCTTTAAAAAGAGTAATCTTGACGTTTCTACAGCAACGAGCAAACTTGCGGGCCACCATATTGGTCTAACAGACAACGCCCTCCGCTCCGTCTCTATGCAGTATACCTTCAACAATATTCCATATATTTTAAGTTTTGAATTGTTTTTATGGGTAACAGGAGTGTATATTCCGAATTTTTAAAAAATAGCACCATATATTCAAACTCAGGCAACATCCCAATTGTTGCCCATTGTCTGATCTAAGTAGTTCATTCTTTAATTTTATTTATTCAACTTATTTATTAACAATCTCTGACAATGATACAAGTTCAAAAATTTCGAAAAACGTAGAAAAGAAATCTGTTATAGTTCTTTTATCCCACGAAGCAACTTCCATTGACAAGCGCTTTACTTGTGGTAACCAAGTGTCAAACACGCTGCGAATGTGTGCGTAAATACGAGTGGCGTTAGCACATAAATTTTAAAAGATGGAAATAAGTATAATAATTTTATTATTATTATCAAATGTGAATGTGAATCTGTAACACTTGTTTTTTTTTTAATTTTAATAACATAATAAAAAATAAAATAAGTAGATAAGTAAATAAAGAATAAATCATGATATTTTGAAGGTTCTTAAACAATAAAAACAAAATAAAATAAGACCATGTTACTAGTGTTATATTTAATTAAATAAATCAGAATCACTGGAATAATTATCAGTTTCATCTGAATTATCTTGTAACTATAGTATTTCCGAAATCATAATCTTGTTCTTTTCTTTGTCTACTTTGAAAAGTTTAGCTCAATAATGTCTCACCTTTGATATTCAAATGTTTTTGGTCATAAAATAAAATAAATTGTAACACCAAAAATAGTTATAAAACTCTGTCACAAACCCGTGTAAAAATAAATAAAAAAAGTAAACAAAAAATCAAAATTACTTAATCAATCTCACTATGACAATGCATGGTCGACTTTTCGACGTTGACTGACGCTACTTGACGCTTCACGCTTGAATACAGATCCAATATATATGTCTTACTTCGCTCGTTTGCTTACCCACACATTCGCAGCGTATTTGTACACTTGTGGTAACAAGTAAAGCCCGCTCCGCTTTGTGAGATAAAAGGACTATACAATCAGATAACATTTTTCATAAAAAAAAAATAGCAGCAATAACTTGCAATAGTCTAGTGGCTGGCGACTTTTCCTCATAATAAAGATTTATTGTTTTCATTCTATGTTCAACACATTCAGGACAGTTTTTAATTATTATTTTTATTTGAGAACTAAGTCCGCCATTGGGCTTTGTGCTACCCATACTGCACTATTCCTTGATGACCCATATGAGTGTGTTCTAATACTTCCTTATACATAAATAAAGGAATAACTATTCTTGAGCCTCTTAATACCAAATCGGTACATATACTAAAATCAAATCAAATCAATCTAATAACTCAAGAATAAAATTACTTATTCTTGAGTTATTTCACTTTTTTCAAGCCACCCCCGATTTTTTAATGTTATGCAAATCTGATCTCTACCTACTTTAAAAAAAAAAATTAAATATACATCATGAACTGATATTTTTTTTACAATAATATTAACATATTAATAAATCCATTGGTAACTCTCCTAATGATTGAATGTCAGTGAGAGGTGCACTTGATAGTGTGTCTGATAGTAGTAATCTGTTAAAACACAATCTTTACCAGGAATTTCATAATTGAAACCCATCAATCTGATTCTAAAACACTTTAGTCGTGGAGTTAGATCATCTAATTGTTTGGTGTGTAATATTTGTAATAAACTCTTGTGATCGGTTACAATGTTAACTTTTAACCCTGTTTTATATTCATACAATTTTTCTGCTGCCCGTGCTAGAGCTAACACTTCTGTTTCAATTTGAAAGTATCTCCTTTCAGCTTCATGTATTGTCCTAGATATACAGGATGGTGTCGACAATACTATAATAAATTAAAACATGGGCTATATTAGTTCATAGAAATGGTTTGCAACATGCTCGTACTATAAATACAAAATGCTCCTACCGGGATTCGAACCCGGGACCTCTTGACCGAGTAGCATTTTAGTCGTGGAGTTAGATCATCTAATTGTTTGGTGTGTAATATTTGTAATAAAGTCTTGTGATCGGTTACAATGTTAACTTTTAACCCTGTTTTATATTCATACAATTTTTCTGCTGCCCATGTTAGAGCTAACACTTCTGTTTCAATAGATATACAGGATGGTGTCGACAATACTATAATAAATTAAAACATGGGCTATATTAGTTCATAGAAATGGTTTGCAACATGCTCGTACTATAAATACAAAATGCTCCTACCGGGATTCGAACCCGGGACCTCTTGACCGAGTAGCCTGTATAGCCAGGGGTAAAGATCACCCGGCCAGCCGGTCGTCCATAATGCGAAATATATAATAGATTCGCTATATTTATTTTCTACTTTTAGTGCACTATCCCGTCTCGACTTTTATTTATCATTCTTTCATGCAGGTTGCCTGGTAGAGATTGCTACCTTAGCAACAAGGCCGCCTTTAGCGTGTTTTTCTTCTCTGTAATTTTCCTTCTTGTATCTTTGTGCAATAAAGCATGTATCTATCTATCTACGTTAAGGCCTACGCAGACCGGGACGGCAGGGCAAGGGATTAAAATTTTTACTAATGGAAATTCAAACATAACGATACAGAAATCCGACATAAATTGCTATGCTTTAAAATGACGCCGTGGCATCGAAAGGCATTTCATTGCACGGAATTGAAAGACGAGCCACGTGCTCCCGAAGTGGGATGCCGTGGCGTACTACGGTAGGCAACGGCATGCCACGGACTCCGGCGCTCGTTGTGACATACCGCGGGGTGCGGCGGCGGGGGTAGAGAAGCGGGGAAAATCTTCTTCTATCCCTATTATTAGCCTGTGAAGCAGACCTTCTTCATCTGCAATAATCGATACCAACACCAAATCTCAATCTACCATTTTAAAACTGAGACACATCAACACTCGATCAAACGCAACTGAATACTAAAATTGTATCGGGCAACAGGAGTTGCCGAGGCATGCTTTGTCGTGCCGTGGCATGCCGTAGCAAGGCGCTGGAATGCCGCGGTATTTAAGCGGCTAATGTGCGCTGACTCACGGCAAAATCCCTTGCCATGCCGTCCCGGTCTGCGTAGGCCTTTAACTGAGTTTACTTTTTGTTACTTATTATTTTTCTCGCTGGGAGATTCAATTCTAGACTTATTCGTTTGATGGTGATTTAAAGTCACCACTCGCAGCAAAAAATAGCTTTGCTCACTTGTTGAAGAAATAACTATTATTGCTTTTATCCTATGAACTCGGGATATCCCTGTGAAATTCTTCTAGTCTATCTGTATTTGCGTTTATGAGCTAACGTCGACCCTACAATGTCGAAATGTTCTATTTCAACATCCGAAACGAGTATTTTTACAAATACCTACGATTCGGTTAAGTTGGGGCAGTACTTTCAAATATTCTTAATTTTTGATTTTTACATTATTATAAATGTTTGAAAAATTACTTAGTAATTAAAAATTTAAAACCAGAAAAACTTGGTTAGAGCAGTCGCCCGGATTGCGAAAGGTCGCGGCTTCGATTCCCGCCTCAGGACGTGCAATTTTACATTGTTTGTGAAGCCAAACACTTTTCGCTTGACAGTGGCGTGACATAAACTGGCATGAATATATACTTTTAATAAACAATGCCATAATCTACATTTTTGATGGTGAGTAAACTACACACATCACAATAAACTAAATGTAATGACATTTACATAAATACAATCATTTTCCAAAAACATTTATTGTGATGTATGTAGTTTACTCACCAAAATCAGAAATGTAATGCATGGGATTTTTCTGCGTGATCGAATCAGAAATGATGAGATCCGCAGGAGAACTAAAGTCACCGATATAGCCCGAAGAATTGCGAACCACAAGTGGTAGTGGGCGGACCTTTTACATTTACTGGAAAGTGCACATTCTGAGAAGTGTTCATTCTATGAATTGCACATTCTGCGAATTGCACATTTTGCGCAGTACGACTAAATGCGTTTTTGGTAGAGTGTACATTTTGTGAAGTGCACATTCAGTGTCAAATCCCCAACTAAAAGCGCGGTGCGCTAAACAAATCAAGGCCATACTTCTCTTTGAGGCAAAGACTGTTACTAACCGAGTCATAAGTGAAATGAAATGAAAAAAATTCGTTTCAAATTAAAAAAATATTAAAGAATGGATAGTAACACTATCCAAGTCATAAGTCAGCCTCCATGGATGTTGCTCCAACTTCTAGGCGGGAGCACCTAATTACCAGCTTAGACCTCATATCGCAGTTCACAGATACGCTATGAGAATTGTCAATGATCCCAAGTTCTTAAGCGGCATCGAAACTTTAAAAATTAAGAGTCTTTTTGCATCTTTGACCGCCGCCTTTAGGCGATACCTTGTGAGCGTTGTTTTGGCTGAGGCAGAGAGGGACATCCTCTTTTCACCATTCCACCGTTCGCACCATCCTCAGTTCAATTCATCCTCAGATGCTAGTACGAAAATGTTCGCGCACTGATCGGTTTCAGAGCAATCACCTCCCACCTATTCCAGGTTGTGAGTTTTTAAATTGTTAGTTTTATATTCAAATATTATGGGCACAGAAACAAGGGTTTGTCAAAAAGACTATGTATGATACGGTCTTATTTTTTTCGTCGATTAAAATAGTGAAATAATATTTTGTCATTTAATTTTATTAATTGCATAGGCGTTTTCGATCCTTTCATAGTCTGATGTTGTGGCTAACCCACAAGCCGTGCATGCCAAGAAACAAAAATATATAGATACATATTTAGGTCTGGTTTCAATCAATGAATCTATTGTGCAAAAATTACAATTTATTATGTTAAAAATAACAAAAAAATCTATTAACAATACAATTTGTATAATTACCATAAACTTTTTAATAAAATATTAAAATTATTAATTATTTTTCATATGATTTCAATTAAAATTAATTACTTATCTATTCTTGCCAATCTAAGTATTCACTATGACTATAAAAAGATTTTTGAAGAAGCCATTTATTTAGAAAGGGTATCCCTCTTAATACTTTTATACTGTCAGGAATTGGACTATAAATTTGAATACTCATGGTATATATATTTCGCTTATGTATAACCTTGCAATAGGCAGGTTGATACACTAAGTCTATATACTTCTATCTTATTCGTCTCTTTTCGTTTGTAAATCGACGGGGAAGCCTTAGTTCAGTAGTGGCTATCGCGGGCTGATATGATGATGATTTAGATTTAGATTTATAAAGTTCCTTTTGTTTTGCCATATTCGTCCCGCCATTATGGGATTAACATTTTCAAAGATTAGCAAATTGTTATTGTATCGCTTATTTTTGTATGATGTTTTATGTTTTATTATATACTTACTAGGTGTTTGGTACATGATATAACAGGAGGTGACATACCCTTGTTAAAACAGGCATATAAACAGCATGGGCTAATTGAAAATTGATAAATTAATTTTGAAGTTTCCCATACATTTTGTTTTAATGACCGCAATATTTGTATGGAGAAATGAGTTGTCCCAAATATGAATGGAGACCCGGCAAATCTATGTACAGTATAAGAAAAAATATGCAGATTCGTTTTCAATGGTCCATTTTATTTTTATTTGGTTCGTGGTGCAAAAGAACATTTTTTATAGAAAAAACTGCAATACAGCCAAATATTAATCATGGCGCCTATGTCACATTTGTTACATTTTGTTGACTTCTATGTCGCCCACCATATGTTGCCATATTAAACTAGTAAAATCGACAAATCATTTTGATCAAGTGAATTTTACTTGAAAACGAATTATTATGATTCAGGAGATTTTTCCTGATTTTTTGAGATAGTAGGTAGTAGTAGAGAAAGAGATAGTATACAGGATGGTGCCGTCAATACGACAATAAATTGAAACATGGGCTATATTAGTTCATAGAAATGGTTAGCCACTTACAAAAACATCTTATTCATCTTAAACATTTGTATGAAATATTATAACATTGGCTGCATTATTTCATAGAAATAGCATGAAATTATCAAATGATTAAGATGTTTTTGACAGTGGCAAACCATTTCTATGAACTAATATAGCCCATGTTTCAATTTATTGTCGTATTGACGGCACCACCCTGTATATCTGTACCTGGTCGGATATCATGGACCTGGCATCTCATTTGAAATTTATTTAATAATTTTGAAGCTTTGATAGCACCTTACTATCTATATGATTGTTATACCGTGTACCAAACATCTATATAGTAGATGTTTTTTATACGACAAAGGTTGCAAAAAAATCTTCTATTTTTCTTCAAATTAATTCTCGGAGAATATTTTTTACAAATAAAGTTGAGTTTACAAATTACTTTTTATTAGTTATGTAATGTTATGTATCGCCATCTCAAATAGAACGAAGTGCATTTTAGTTAAGATTTATGAGAAAACCTTTCCACAAACAAATACAATCATAAAATGTGCATAACTTAAATATCATAAGGTACTGGTTAGTACAGTTTTTTTTTGTGGATTGTGAATACCAAACTTTTGTGGAGTTAATATTTAACAGATCATTTTTATGACTGCATTCATGCTTGGTAATATCATGTCACTTTTCAGAAACTTTAATAATATGAAAGTTTGGTAACGTCATGGGACTTAATAATAATATTATTATATTTAAGATTATTAATTGTGAAATATCATCGAATCTTGTGTTTATTCAGAATATTTCTATAAAAATAATACATGGAAATATTTAAATATGCATTTATTATTTTAATATGTTGTGGAGCAATTTTGTCAATGGAATGGATTATATTCTGGTATATTGGGTTTGATTCTGAAGACACACTAAATATAAAGTATATCTTTTTCTCTCAATATTTTAATTAAAAATTATAACTGTAATTTAGATAGCTTTTAGATACCTACATTTCTTACGTTTATTGAACACACCACCCTTTTTACAATCATATTGAGAGTTTAGGATGACCTACACTTAAATTAATATTTAGCGTGTAGACATCAGAATCAGGTCCATCAAAACCTATTTAAATGTATCTGTACTATATGGTGTAAGTTCACTTTCTTTTATTTTCGTTGCTTAGTAGTTTGTGATCCTTGCTTTCAATCATTGAAACAAAGCAACATTTCTCCCATGGTTCGTACCAGACGGATTGTCAAATATTTGTACTCAATTCATCTGTAGATCGATGGCCAGTTTCACTATTCTATCCACAGATATTTTTTTTAAACAATGAGATGACAAACAAGGTGATGGCCCACCTGTTGGTAAATGGTTACCGTGGCCTATAGACACCTGCGATAACAAGAAATAATCACTTGTTTTTTTTTTCATACTACTAGATGACAAACAAGCTGACGGCCCACCTGATGGTAAGCGGTTACCGCCGTCTATAGACACTTGCAATAACAAGGAAAAATCACTTGATATTGCAGGTGCGTTGTCATCCCGAGGCCTAAGATGAATGCCTTCTTTTCCAAGCAATTACACTGGCTACTTTTTCCTTTAATCCGAAACACAGCGAACTGTTTTACGGCTGAAATAAAATAGGCACACTAAAGTTTCCTAGCATGTTTTTATCAATTACCTACTAAAATTTAAAATTTACTTAATAATTATACTATGGTAGCTTATCTCTATCTGTGAATAGAATATTGAAGCATGCAAGTCGTTGATCGTCGGTTTTAATATATAGGTTGGTCCAAAAGATGATATCCATTTTTTAAAAATTCCTGATAACAGACGATACTCGGATATACTCCATTCTCAAAATATGTCCATGTTATATGGACATATTTTGAGAATTTTCGATAAAACAACATATTGAACAATGGAGGTAAGTCGATTGTTTGTTGGTAACCGACTTGTGCTACGGGTTAGGTACTAAATTGAAAATATACTGTATAATATACTATGTCTTTTGACATTATTTCCCTAAATGCTAATAATGGCATACTATCGCAAACTTACTCAACCTTAGAAATGAGTCATTTAAAGGTTCTTTTAAAACAATTCATTATTTTTAAATATTTTCACTTTTGTACATTTGAAGGCAGATGTCGGTTGAAAAGCCTAGTAAGCACAAATTTTTAGTATTATAATTAAAGCCTTTTTAGGGTCTTGCAAAGGTTTTTAAAGTTACATAGATGTCATGAAACTCCTTTTTAATTTAAAGTTCGAAATTGAACTCTGGTATACTGTAATGTAACCTTTAGTATGTTAATTATTTTAGATCATTTTTTTAAAACATAGTGGGTTACAACTCATGTAGTCGATGCTTTAAAAAAATCGAATAATATTTTTTTTGTGGACGTCATTTTTTGTACCATTTTGTACGTTATGTGTATTATGGTGTTAATAGTAAGGCCAGTTTTATCTCCAAATCTAAACCGATTAATTCAAGATTTCGTGCTCAACAAAATATTTTTTAAGAAGCACTTCAGAAAAATTTATTATATTTTTTAAACCATGTTTGGCTCACTTGCTCCATAATGTATTTATATTGTAAGTTATATTAAATTCCACCAGATCGAAAAATACCTAGGCAGATTGTATTGTATGAGCATAATGTCATAATATAGTTAGTGTTTATTTAATTTTAAAAATATTGTATTTCAAGTACACGTCTCGTAACTTGTGTATTTATTTAATAAGAAATCCCTCAGTTGTATAATAACTTTTATTTACCACTTGATTATAAATATGTTGAATATCTAACGTAATGAATTGATGATAATGATTATATTATATTGAGAATAATGAGGATAATAATTATATTGAGGATAAAAAATATATTATCAAACCAAAGTTTGTCGAAGTTAATAATGAAAGAAGTATATTTTAAGGTTGTTTGAAACTCCTAACCATTTGGCGAGAAACCATATTTATGGCTACCATAAATAAAATTTCTTCCACATTGCTAAACACGTAAATATTATAATAATGAGTAATTAAATTTTTGGTTCAAAAATGTATCATTCAACAGTCGACAGCTTATCAAGTGTAACAGTTTGAGTTTGAGATCGCCCGTATCCCATTCGTTATAAAGGCGACTTTCATAGTGCAACAGTTACGCTTGATCTGTTGTCGTCTGTGCTCGTTTTTCATACTTTATAATTTGCCTAGGTCCATTAGTTAATCAAGATATTATTTAAAGCGATATTTTTATCAATAGATCGAGCACTTCCGGAATGAAAATTTAGTTTAAAATTTTTTAATTTATACTTCTTGATTGAAAATTTTCTCGCATAACTATTCTGCAATTATTGCAACTAGGGATACTGACAAGAATCGGGTACATATAAATATTAAATTCGAGATACCAATACCGATATCAAATGGAATATTTTATTGATTAATGGTAATAGCTATATATCGCCTGAATCTCCACTTAGTATGCTTGTTACCCTCAGTGTAACTCTTTTAAATGTATCTATATTAAAAATCTATATTACTTTATTACTTAGGTATATGTAACAAAATCTCATTTTCAAGGTTCGTTTGATATTTCATAGCTAATAAATTAAATAATAATTATGCCCTCCACCCAGAATTAGTTTCATGAAGAATTAAATGTTAAGTCGATAAATAACGACGTGCAATCCCTATGACATTTATTTTGTCGTGGAAATTTGGGGTCCTACCCCCTTATTATCAATTTTCGGATCACAGATTCGATTCGAATGTCATATCCCGTCTCGCTTTGACGCACCGCAAAAAAAAGTGACAGGTATATAGTTTCCGATATTCGAATCCTCTCCGACAGTAGAGAATAAGGGGACTGGTAATAACTTAGTGTTATAAGTTATATATAATAAAACATACCAAGCAGCTATGCGGTCGTCTGATCTGAATTTGAAATGTACATGTCAAAAGCTGCTCTTAACTAACAAGCCGCACACTCGTTTTGATTGTTGCAGGGTCAGCACCCAAACATCGTGACTGTTCGCGAAATAGTGGTGGGGTCAAACATGGACAAGATATTTATTGTTATGGATTACGTTGAGCACGATCTGAAGAGCCTTATGGAGACTATGAGAGGGAAAAAACAAGTTTTCCTTCCAGGTGATTAAACCTATAAGCGATCTAATAAATTTAACGTGATAATATTCATTGACTAACATTAACATCGTGATCATCACTAATTGTCAATATAATTTAGCGAAAAGCTCGCCGGAGTCCGAGGACCAAAAAAACGAAATAAGTACGACAACAATAAAACGAATTTTGACAGTTTTTTTACGCAAATAATTTTAAAAACTGTCAAAAATTTTGGCTTTTTTGTTTCTCGCTAGGCCTTCTGATTTTTAACAACGTTCAAAGGCAATCAGTGTATCTATCTTTTTTTTTTAATTTAACTTATTATATCTAATTCTTTAAACGACATTTCAAAAAAGTTTCGACTATAAAAAGGACGTATCCTGTGGTGGTATGCGTATTTACGAACTTCTACAATACAGCTCCTAACCAGGGCTAACAAGCATTTAGGAAACTTACTTTGTAAGCTAAAGGCCACGTTCAAAGAGAAGCTGTACGCAGTTGCGCAGAGCGGCCTGCGCGGCGTCAAGTGTAAACACTTGATTGTTGATTTATTTTTATAAGTGCGTTCAATTTATTACTAAAAGTGTCAAAAATGGATAAGCAGCCTTATTTTAGAGACTTATTTTTGGAGTTTGTTTTCATCAACTAGTTTTGATGTTGACAATTCCGCTGATCGTCCATTGATAAGCAGATGTAACATCTGACGACTATAAGCCCGTTATATTTTTTGCAGGTGAAGTGAAATGCTTGATGACTCAATTACTAAAAGCGGTACATCATCTTCATGATAACTGGATACTTCACAGAGATTTAAAAACTAGCAATCTTCTGTTATCACATAAAGGTGTACTCAAGGTACGTAACATAAACCATACCCTGGTTTTATGAAAACTATTTAAAATTGGATCTATAATTAGATTTATATGATTTCAGGTTGGCGATTTTGGTTTGGCTCGAGAGTATGGATCCCCTCTCCGCCAATATACTCCCGTGGTAGTGACGTTATGGTATCGAGCTCCGGAACTCCTTCTGTGCAGTAAAGAATATTCCACACCTATTGACATGTGGAGCGTGGGCTGCATCTTTGGAGAATTTGTCTCGATGAACCCATTATTTCCAGGAAAATCTGAAGTTGATCAGCTGAACAGAATATTTAAGGTAATATTTACCATTGACCTGAATTGTAGTCGCTAATAATAGTTGTCTATCTATGTTTTTCAATATCCATTCTTGTTGAATCTTTTGTTATATTTTATTTGGATAGCTAACAGCAAGTACAGTCGAAGACATAAGTTGATGAACAGATCCAAATTTTCAAAACACCTGCACAATGTAAAGTTTCATATGTCGCTGAACAATCTGTTGATCAAATCTCTGTGTACATTGAAGAATGTCAAAAGTTAGTAAACAATATTTTATCAAAAGTTGCTGGACTTACCAAATTTTCCAAACACCTGCATAATATAAAGTTCCATATGTCGCTGAACAAATTGTTGATCCAATCTATTGTACAGTCGACAGCACATCAACCGTAACAGTTTGACCTTGAGCCCGCCCTTACTGCGTTCGTAATAGAGGCGGGCGGCTTTCGCAGTGCAACTGTAACACTTGATGTGCTGTCGTGTGTACATTGAAGAATATCAAAAGTTAGTGAACAATATTTTATCAAAAGTTGCTTGATTTTATAAATCTACATAATTTATTTATTATTTATGGCAACGAAAGTCCATAATCACATACTTACTTACAAAACACCTGCACACTATAAAGTTCCTATTGTTGCTGAACAGACAGTGCCGAGTTGAGTCAAAAGACATGATAATAGCGTTTTACTAACTTTTACACATCCGATTGATTTGAAATTTGGTGTACTGTCACTTCGGTGACATTCCCATGACATACTATCCTTGAGCTGATCCTATACCATCAAAATGTCTGCGAAATGCTTAATTCTTCAGAAACTTACAGCAGATATAGCGTGTTTGGGCTCTTATGAATAGTCTCAATGAGATGGTGTTAGATAGATGATTAATGACGCCGGGGGTTACTTAAAATTTTTAATTTTGTATTTTTGAATGTTGAACAAAGACAATCACTGAAAAGAGTGTCCATGTTTCGCACTTTCGTTTTGGGAATGAAGTCATTGTAGTGCCATTTTTTTATCTTATTCGCATAAGATTGACAAAAAGTTGAAAAAAAAAAAAAGATTGAAAAAATTAAATAGAGTTTTAATTTAATTAGGTCGGAATAGCTATGTAAAATATACAATGACCGGTAGGCTGACACCGACTCTTTTTCAACTTGGCTGATGCTCTCCCGTCTGTTTTGATATCATTGTTATCGTTATCACATTACTTGATATATCACAATTTTTTAAAATTAAACTCTAGTTAGTAGGAATAGTACTTGACTAAACGTTGATTCTCTACTTGTATATGATTATATATATTATAATTATAATTATATATTATAATATAATATATTATAATATAATAATTATCATTATATATGATATAAATTATAATTATATATGCCGAGTTTATTCTATGTCTGATGCAGGCGTAGTCTATACTCCTTGCCTCTTTTCCTCTGCGATAAACGGCCTTTATTTTCTTAAATAATTGATTCTTAATTTAAATTTTACATTTCATCAAATTCGTCAGCAGGCTTTATGAAAGATAAAGTCATTGTGGTATGAACTAAACGTAACATATATTAAAGATAGACATTCATATACACATATTTATGATAAATACGAACGGAGAGCGTACAGAGAAGACGTGTTCTTAGTTTATTACGTAAATTTTAAAATCTTTAATTATTAATACTAAGTTTAAATGTCTAAAGATTAAAGTAACTTTTTGCCTGCACGACTCAACCTTTATACGACGTTTCTACGCTGCAGTACCAGTAGCAGCGCCCATTTGGGTAAAAGAGACGAGCTGTGCCGAATATCACCGCATTCACTCACGCGCACGCAACTTTTGTCAACAAAATCGGGTAAGCAAACTATACATAGATCAATATGAGCGTCCAACGTTCCCCGACTGGAAGTGGCTCGAGCATCGGGCGCAGTGGTTCTTATCCGGATATTAAACAAACTACATCAGATACTTTTGAAAGAACTCAAGTAACTTTCCGCAATAAAAGAAAATTAGTAGAAAATGAAGATATTAAGTCGGATATTACTGAAATAAAAAATGAGTTTTCTGAACTAAGAAAACAAATGTTATCGATGCAAAATCAAATGACCGAATTGATGACGTGCCTTGCGTCTAACAACAATATGCAGATTGACAATTTTAATAAATTAAACAATGATGTATCAGGCATTAAAGACCAACTTAATAATATAAACTTAACTACAGATAATCTAAAAGTGGCACAAGATCATCTAAAGAAAGATATTGCAAGTATACAGGACTTTAAAATTAATACTGAAATAAAAATGGAGTCAATTCAATCGTCACTAAACAGCATAAAGGCATCTTCATCACCTCCTACACTTCAAGCACAGGAAGAAATAGTCACTGAGCTTAACGAACGTAACCTAAGATCCAGGAACATTATTATCTCGGGAATAGCCGAACCATCCTCCACAGACTCTAAAAGCAGACAAAAACAGGATAAAATTGTACTCCTTGGCATGATAAGAAATATATATCCTGAATGTCCTGAACCTGAGAGGATTATCCGCTTAGGAAAGTACCAACCAGATAAGATGCGACTATTAAAAGTAAGCTTTTCTGCAAGGGAAATAGCTGTCCATATACTACGTAATAAAAAACTAATGAATAACAGTAATATAAAGATTTTCTCTGACCAAACACCGCAACAGCAAGCATACATGAAGGCATTAAAAGAGGAACTTGAAAATCGTACCAGTAAAGGTGAAGAAAACCTAAGTATAAAATATGTGAAGGGTCTACCAAAAATTGTGACGTCTGCTCCAAAAAACTCCAACCACTAGAACCAAGAAGTGGGGTTCTATTTTCTTACATTGACCAAAAATCACAAAATTATTATGAAGTTGTTCAAGACTATGCTACAATAAAACCAAACAAAAAGTCCCTTAAATGTTTGTATGCCAACACAAGAAGTATTCTTGCACCTGGCAAATTTGATGAACTGATATGTATTATTCAGTCTTTTGAAAATACAATTCACATAGTAATATTAACCGAAACATGGTTAAGTTCTGATGATGAAGCAAAAAGATTATACCTACCAGGATACACCCATTACTACAATTATCGACAAGGTACAACAGGAGGCGGGGTCTCAATCTTTGCACACAATAGTTTAAAGCATAATTTAATTGAAGAACATACTGTTGCTGAAAATCACTACTTGTGGATCCACATTAACAAGTTTGACTTAGACATAGGCGCTATTTATAAGCCTGGCCGAACTACAAGCAATGAGTTTCTAGAATTTTATTCAACACAGCTAGAACAAAGACAGAGAGCATTATTATTTGGTGACTTTAACTACGATTTGCTAAGCTCTGATAAAGCAGTTAAAAATTATAAAGACACAACTAGTGAAAGTGGCTATTATATTATCAACAAAATTGACAGACGCTACTGCACCCGAGAAACAAAAACCACCAAAACTATATTGGACCATATTTCTTCAAATATTAAACAAACGTCATTCCGTTTATCTATTGTGGAATCAAGTATGTCAGATCACAAGCAAATATACTTTGAAGTAAAAAATTATCAAGCAACACCAGTAAAAACTGTAAAATACGAAGCAATTGATTACAAAAAGCTTTACAACACGTTTGAAATGATAAAAAATGAAGACTGTGAACTCAGCACTCTAGAACACAATCTGAAATCCAGTATCAATGCTTGTAAAACAAATAAAACTAAAAGATTAAATCCTCCTAAACAAGATTGGATCGGGAAAGAAATTTTAGATGCTATAAATATTAGGAACGAATACTATCAACAATATAAGCAAAATCCAGAAGATAAAGAAAAAGAAGAAGCTTATAAAACAAAAAAAAAATATGCATTTTATTTGATTCAAAAATCGAAATCAAACTTCTATTATAAGGCTTTCAAAAATTGTAAAACCAAATTATCTAAAATGTGGTCACTCATAAATGACCTAACTCGTAATAAAGTTAAGAATACAGCTATCCCCGTAAAACTACAAAGAGGGTCAGATATAGTTACTGACGAGAAAGAAATATGCGAATATTTCAATGACTACTTCTCAACCATAGGAGAAGTCCTAGCTAATGAAATAACCAAGAGGAATGATCCGAGTACGAGCTCTACAAATATAAAACACTCCCAGAAATTGACACAGCTGTCCCCAGCCACAACGGAAGAAGTTTTAAAAATTTGTAATGAATTAGATAGTAACACGTCCTCAGGTGTTGATGGTATAACCACTAAAACTATCAAATCTCTGAAACATTTGCTTGCTGATAAATTAACAAACTGTATAAACAGGTGCTTAGAACTGGGAATATTTCCCGATAGTCTAAAAGTAGCCAAAGTCACACCTATTTTTAAATCAGGTATTAGAACTGATCCTGGAAACTACCGACCAATATCGGTGCTTCCTGTTCTTTCTAAAGTTTTCGAGAGAATATTGTACATTAGGGTTGAAAAATATTTAACTTCTATTAATTATTTTTATAATAAACAGTATGGTTTTAGGAAGAAATCAAACACTTTGTCAGCAACAGTAGACCTTATAACTAATCTCAAAAGTAATATTGATGAGAAAAATGTAGCCTTAGGTATTTTCATCGATCTAAGAAAGGCATTCGATACGGTTAGTCACGTTATATTGCTAGAAAAAATTAACAAAATAGGTATAGCAGGAAAAGCTCATGATATCCTAAGGTCATATTTGTCAAATCGTATGCAGGTCGTAAGAATAGGCAATCATCAAAGTCAACCTAAACCTTTAACCTTCGGCGTTCCGCAGGGTTCTATTTTAGGACCTTTGTTATTCTTAATTTACATTAATGATATCCATGAAATAGGTCTAAAAGGTGATGTCACTCTTTATGCTGATGACACATGTCTATTCTACTTTGAACGATCGTTAGAAAAAATAATTGCTGACGCACAAACAGACCTAAATTTATTGAATGAGTGGTTTCGGAATAATCTACTTACTATTAATGTCTCTAAAACTAATTTTATTTTATTTAAAGCAAAAAACAAAAAAATCTCTGACATTGAACCGTTAATATTAAATAACATTAAAATAAACCAAGTTGAAAGTGAAAAATACTTGGGGCTCATTGTTGATAGCAAATTAACGTGGCGGCCACACATTGAAAAAGTCAAAGCCAAATTATCGTCTTTAACCGGTGCAATAAAAGGTATCACAAGATGTCTTCCACGGGGAGTACGATATACTATTTACAATTCCCTTATCAAACCCCATATTGACTATTTAATCGAAATCTGGGGCTCAGCTGCAAAATCACATTTAAACTTAATACAAAGAGCACAAAACAAACTAATAAAGGTTATTTTCCGCTATAATTACTTAACGCCAACTGAAGTCCTATACAAAGAAACAAAAATAATGAATATCTCACAAACATACATATATTATACTTGTCTGTTGATTCGAAAAATACTTACTAAGAACATACATACCAAAATCAGTTTCACAAAAAAGAGCCAAATACAAAAAATACAACTTAGAAATACGAATAA
The DNA here is from genome assembly GCA_947347705.1 of Nymphula nitidulata. Lineage (NCBI taxonomy): Eukaryota > Metazoa > Arthropoda > Insecta > Lepidoptera > Crambidae > Nymphula > Nymphula nitidulata. The sequence goes on along the minus strand of OX374621.1, from coordinate 14,003,339 downwards.
CTTGGTTTTACGGACTCCAAGAACAAATTATGGCAAAAGAAATATTTTATTTGAAGGCGCAAAAATTTACAATAAGCTTCCCAAGGATATAAAAAACAATCCATCAATAAATACATATAAAAAACTTCTAAAACATTACGTTACTTCAAACATGTAGTCCAAATTTTGCCGTCATTCTAATGAACATTAATTGTATCTACAAACGCTGTATACTTATAAAATTAATAATAATTAAAACCAATACCTATACACGTATAAATTAATAAGACTCACTAAATAAATAAATAATTTTCTACAGCACTTAATATACTATACAATAGGGATCTAATCCAAATTTTCTATTACTATATGAAAGTCACATCTAGTAAAACACGAGCGTAGTTTAGTTTCTACATCTGTGTTTTTATAACTACACCTGAGGCCGTGTATTGGCATTTGTGGCGGTGAATCCGCTTAGTACTCTCTTACTACCGTCAGAATAATTATGTACGTCTTTCCAATTGTATTTTTTTTGAGTTATTGTGTTTTTCTCATGTAAGTGAATTTATGTATAATTCTTAATGAGAATAAATATCTTAAACCGATTGCCCAAAAGTATTGAGCACCCCACTTTTTCCTTTTTAACTTAAAAATAAAGTATCATTTTTCAATTTAAAAAATAATTATAGACGTAAAATATTTAGTGTTCGAACATGTGCAAATCATTAGTAGATATGTATCATTGCGAAGTAGCTACTTTTTTTTCGAGTGTGTATGACCCATATAGGTATAAATCATGTGCTTATTAGTCAATTGATTTAATGCAATGCATTTGTAAATAAAGTAGAAAACATTATATTAAGTAACAAAGTGTCGAAATAATGCTGATTTTGGACTTCTTCGTGGAATTTGAGCGTACAGTGACTTTTGGATTATTTCATCGAGTTACTTTTGCACTTCTTTGTGGAATTTTAGCGTACGGTGACTTTTGGATTATATCATCGAGTTTTAGTGTCCAGCGACTTTTGATGTTAATTAAGTGATGGTAGTGTTTAGTGACTTTTGAAATTTTATGATGAACAAGGAGTTTTGAACATACCTTTGTATATTAACATAGGGAAAGTTCTTGTGTACAGTTAATTTTGTAGCTTTATTTTGTTTTGCAACTTATGTCTTTGACTGTACTTATAGATGTTATTATACGACGACTTGCATTTACAACTTCAACTATTATTTTGTTTTTAGGATCTAGGCACACCTTCGGAGTCTGTATGGCCTGGGTACAGCGAGCTGCCGCCTGTGCAGAAGATGACGTTCGCGGAGCATCCGGCTGGCGGGCTGCGGCAGCGCGTTGGGCCCGACCTGCTATCTGAAGCTGGCCTGGCGTTACTTAACGGCTTCCTAACCTACAACCCTGAGAAGAGGCTCACGGCCGAGACAGCTTTAGAGCATGCGTATTTTAAGGTATGTTCCGCAACACATTCCTATTATTATTTTTTATTTACCGTTATACTCGTACAATCCTCTGTGTACACTTTTATTCTTGTCACTTTTGTTTCCTGTTTCTTTGGATAAGTGCCACCATGAACCGCAACCTCCTACAGCATGACGGTTTTACTAGGTGGTAGGCCCGTATGTAGGGTCGTCTGGGTAGGTACCACCGCCTTTCTTATTTCAGCCGTGAAACAGTTGGCTGTGTTTCGGATTGAAGGGAAAGGTAGCCAGTGTAATTACCGGGCATGATCGGCATTTCATCTTAGGCCCCAGGATGACAACGCACCTGCAATATCAAGTGATTTTTCCTTGTTATTGCACGTGTCTATAGGCGGCGGTAACCGCTTACCATCAGGTGGGCCGTCAGCTTGTTTGTCATCTAGTTGTATAAGAAAAAGCATGGTATCTGTATACCATGCTTTTTTTATACAACTCTGCTGTCAAGGCGACAATAAATTAAAACATGGACTATATTAGTTCATAGAAATGGTTTGCTACTTTCAAAAACATCTTATTCATTTGATAATTTCATGACATTTGTATGGAATAATATAATATTGGCTGCATTATTTCATAGAAATGTCTAGAAATTATCAAATGAATAAGATGTTTTTGAAAGTAGCAAACCATTTCTATGAACTAATATAACCCATGTTTTAATTTATTGTCGCATTGACAGCACCACCCTGTATATTCACTCGAGCAGTTGTTATTTTTAATTGAGCATAGAAAGTTGTTGTTAACGGTGGTGGTGATGATGGTAATCCATTTCGCTAACTGGTGGTAGTCGTACGAATCCAAAGTAATGTCTTAATTACGCGCGAGACGCAGCGGCAACCTACTGTCATACGCCTGCCCTAGAGGCGCGCCGGATGACAGTAGACACAAAAGTGCTCAAACCTGTAATGTCTAAAGCCATAACACGCTGTTGAAAAGTTGAACATGGATGTCATATTGAGATTTGTTAAAATTGCCGTTTCTTGTTCCGGCCGTGAATGATTTGGCAAAACTTGAGTGTTTTTGTGGATTTTTGGAACTGCTTGACCTGTTTGACCCTGGTTATGCAAAAATAAAACGACAATATTAAACATAAAGTCGCGGAACACAAATAATTGTATTTTGACATCAACTTTTTTTTAAAGTGAACTACCTCTTTTATGTGTTTACCAAATTAATATTTCTTTCCCGCTTTAATCAGTCGATGATACTCCCTAGATGGTAGCCCCATATGTAGGGTCGTCTGGGTAGGTACATACCACCGCCTTTCTTATTATCTGAAACAGTCCGTTTGTATTTCGGATTGAAGGCAAAGGTAGCCAGTGTAATTATTGGGCATGGAAGGCATTTCATCTTAGGGCTGAGGATGACAACGCACCTACAATATCAAGTTATTTTTCCTTAATAATAGTAATAAATTTTATTTCACAGTAGTAACATTTGAAACACACGAACATACATTGTTATTGCAGGTGTCATAGGCGGCGGTAACGGCTTACCATCAGGTGGGCCGTCAGCTTGTTTGTCATCTAGTTGTATAAAAATAAAGTCGAGATGTATGGAAATGTTTAGTTTTTATGATTTCTTACAAAAACAACGTACAAAATATGGTGCTCATATAAAATGCCACCCATAATAAATGCCCATATGGTGCCTAAATCCCATAGAAACGTTTGCTTATTACTAATATTTTTTTGCAGGAGCATCCAGTGGCTATAGATCCAGCCATGTTCCCGACTTGGCCCGCCAAGTCGGAGGGTAACCGACGCTCGACGCACAGTCCGCGGCCGCCCGCCGGCGGCGCGGCGTACGCGCAGTACGCTCGCGCGGACTCCGACGAGACCCTCGGCTTCCAGCTACACAAGAGATCGCTCGACGTCGCACCAGGTTTTTCGCTCAAATTCTAGCACACATCAACCGGGAAATATTGCTCCCTTGTAACTAAAAATATGAGGAAAACTAGCTGTATCGTCAACAAATTCTTTTTATTATTTAGTACAGGGATGCGGTATTTACACTAAAGTATAATATAATTAATATTTTAATATACTTTTGTATATTAACTACAGACTACATCTGTAAACAGTGAAGCTTCGTCTCCCTTTTAGACGGATTATACACAATTACCTCTTATTAAATATGATAACCTTAATAATTAAATTATAGTCATTCTAATGTAATAAATACCGGTTTCTTGAACGATAGTCAAATTATTTTGTTAACACGTTCACAGTCCAGTGCATGTTACATTTCATCCACTTTAGATTTCATGTGGACTGATTGATCGGCAATGATTTGAAGCTTATTTCAACCATTGTTGAATAATTTTGACCAAAGTTTTAGAAACCGGATGTTAAGACTTTATTTTGAGGAATGACTCCATCGATTTAATAAAAAATGTTAGAATTTGGTAAACAATTGTAATATTTTTGATTACAAATAAAAGAAAGACTTTGTACTTAATAGAATCACTGCTAAGATGGAAATATGTATGTAAATCTATAAAGGAGTATTTTTGCAACACATGTAAATTATCTAGAAATTAATGTTCGTTATACAATAATGTTATTTTATTACATATGGGAATAAACAGGAGATTATAATTGTCAAAGGTTTTGAACCGAATGCAAATAATAGTGACTGTTGTGTCCTCATATATGTCTTATGAATTTACCAATAAAGTCAGTCGGAAAGACTTCAACAAAACTAGGATTTTTTAAGTCAATTTGATATCAAATATATTGATTGACCAGATTGTTACTGCATGAGTAATGTAAATAGTGTACTTGTTAACATAGTGATCAACATCATTGCAGGTGACATTTAGATTAATTGGTCTATACTAGGCTAGAATAGAAATATGGTACAATAATTATATTGTTCTAACAATAATAATGATTTTTATTTAATACCTATAGTATGTAATTATTATGCGAGTGAGCGGTTGTGGTTTATATGGTTACTCAACGTCTTCCTGCGTCATTCATTCCTTTAGGTAGGGCCAGGAGGGCATTAATCAAGTCCGCGTTGCGTTTCCAAGTCCGGTATTTAGTGTTGATGAGGGCATTAGTTTCGATCACCGTTCTGCCGCTCTTGTCTCCACTGTACGCGTCGATCATTGAATGGATTTGACGAATGTACTGAAAATAAGTGAAACATTTTTTACTCTATTTATTTTATTATACAACTAGTGCGATTTTAATTCACTGCACGCCATATTCGCATTTATAATGCAGTACTGATATATATGAAACGAATATTATACGGATTTTCAACAAAACTGATGTATAAAAAATATTTAATTCTTATTTAAAAGTATATTATATTTTTATTCGGTTTTTAATTTAATTGTATCTTCTAGTGGATTTCACTATTATTATCTTATAATTTTTACATAATATTAATTTCTTGTGGGACCCCTTTTACACTTATCAAAAGTAATGAAGTATATTAAATTTATTAATTGGATTTATTCGAAAAAAATATTGTTTTTAAATTGCAAAGAATGGTAACTCAACATCAATATCATTAAAATTATTCCATATCTCAGTTTCTAATCGTTTTAAAGTGATTATAACTCGTAAACAAAATGTATACTCATTTAAAATTTGGGGAAATAGTATCTAAATTTACCCATATTCTATTACCTATTTTATTTACATAATGTTGTAATTATAAAGAGATAAAGCAAATAATAATTTAAATTATATCTATAGTAATGAAACAAGTTGTAATATTTAAAGCTTTAGAGAATTGCTTACTCTACTGCGAATTGAGTAAGTAGAAACAATATCCTCTTAGTCTCTAATTGCGCTTAACAATGGTAAAATAATACCAAAAAAAATGTCGACTATCGTAAAATTGTAAAGTAGGTAATGATTGACGTATATCTACTAGGCCTAATTCTGAAGACACACTAAATCAAAATTTTAGTACACTATACCTCTTCTCGCAATATGTAAAGGAAAGAAAAAGATAGGAAGAATTTGTTTAGAGCTGTCAACTAAATTTAGATAGCTATTAAAGAAACACGCTGGAGGAATTGAACACAATGCTCGACGATCTCGACAGAACATCCCGACTGGTGGTGTAAAAATGAACATGGACAAGACAAAGGTTATGTCGAATACCCATGTCGAACCTATACCAGTTATAGTAGGGAGTTCTGTTCTCGAAGTTGTTGACGAGTACGTTCACCTTGGACAAGTAGTCCAGCTAGGTAGGGCCAACTTCGAAAAAGAGGTAAATCGACGAATCCAATTGCGTAAAATCTCGTCCAAAATTCCTCAGTGCTTGAAGTCGAAAGTCTTCGACCAGTGTGTGTTGCCAGTGAGTCGCACAACGAGCTATGTTGGGTGTTTCTCTGCGAGATAGAATCAGAAATGAGGACATCCGGAAGAGAACCAAAGTCACTGACATAGCTAGTAGGATTAGTAAGTTGAAGTGGCAGTGGTCAGGGCACATAGCACGCAGAGCAGACGGCCGGTGGGGCGTTAAAGTTCTAGAATGGCGACCACGTACTGGAAAGCGCAAAGTAGTCAAATTCCACTAGATGGACATACGACCTGGTCAGGGTCGCGGGGAGCCGTTGGATGCAGGCTGCGCAGAACCGTTTCATTTGGAAATCGATGGGGAAGGCCTTTGTTCAGTAGTGGACATCATAGGCTGATATGATGATGATGATGATTAAAGAAACCATAGAGAGAAGTTTAGAAGGCATACCTTTAAGGAGGTACTTCCTAAAACCTGCATTTTATCGTAATTTTACTGTAGTCTAGGGGTAGGCTTAGGTAACATTCTAATGAGAATAAAACTTGAAATATTTTCGTCATATTGTAGAAGGATCTCCGTTCCCGGACAGAACTAGGCCTGTTATTAATCTGTGCTATGGGTCTTGTATTAAAGTGCGTAGGAAGGAATACGCACTTTGATTCGTACTCGTCTTTGAATTACGGTGTTTATTAATGTCTCCCAGATTAACCTTTCGTCCTTTTTGTTGTGGGCGATATGATACTATATGGGCCTGCGTAGACGACGGACTTTTGTCCGCCGCGGAGAAAAAAGTACGCTCCGCGAATAAAAAGTCCGCCGCGGATTTACTGCGAACTCAACGCACACGGTGTGCGATCATTTGTTGCCCGGAAATGTAGAGAAGTGCACGGAAGCAAATATTCAGAGGTTACGTTTTGTTGAAATTTACATGAAGTTTAAGAAAAAGAGAAGACATTTTAAAAGAAAATTCTGGTCACGCACACGGCACAGCGCGAACTAAAGTCCGCCATGTGCGTTGCTTCGCCTACTCACGTGCATTGTTCTATTTTTTTCGGGGACTCCCCCGTACTTTTGTCCGGTCCGCTCTCTGCATGTCCTCGGTTATTCGGGGGACCTTTTGTACGCGGTACTTTTAATCCCTCGTTTGCGTTACTCGATACAGTTGTAAGTGATCTATTTTAGTGTACAAAAAAGTCCTCGGACAAAAATCCCTCGTCTGCGGAAGCTCTATGTGTTGGTAGGTACTTCATTTCTTATATTTCTTTGATTAATGGAGTACCCTGTGTTACCAGACTATTAGTAATATTTAAGGCGTCTATTATCGATACAGCACTAAGAAAATATCCGATATTTGTCTTGACGAAACTTTAAAAGATGAGCTACGAAAATAAGTACCATTATTTGACGACCATTTACTATTTTACTTAAAAAAAAAATTTTATACACATAACTATTAATTATCTAACCCAAAGTAAGCATCATTAAGAGCTTGTTTTATGGATTCTAGATAACGGATAAATATTGATAATAAATAATATGTATATAAATATTAGAAATATACTAAATAAACCTATAAACTCGTGAACAAATGCTCGTATTCATCATACAAACATTTGCCCCTACCGGGATTCGAACCCGGGACAGCCCGTATAGCAAGGGTTACAGACCAATCCGGTCGTCTCAATAATAATATAATCATCATTACAAGCCTATACAAGTGGCACATTTAGATCGGTCAGTATGGGAAAGTCCGTAACTATAAGACATGCGAAAATCAGTTCTTAGAAACCATGTCATCGATTTTAGTAATCAGAAAAACTACATTCATACATAGTAATTAAAATAGAATGAAACTAGAAAAATTTCACGTCCTGAGGCAGGAATCGAACCCGCGACCTTTCGCAATCCGGGCGACTGCTCTGACCACTGAGCCACCCAGGACTTGGGATATCCCTGTGAAATTCTTCTAGTCTATCTGTATTTGCGTTTATGAGCTAACGCCCACCCTACAATGTTGAAATATTCTATTTCAACATCCGAAACGAGTATTCATACATTTTAAAAAAACGTGTAGTCAGTTCGGGAATCGAACCCGGACGTTTTGAAAAATAAAACTAACACTATTTTTATTTAGATATCGATTATGTAGGTCTTAAACAGTAATCGTTACTATGAAACATGATGTCTAAAATGAATAAAATGCATTGTTTTCATATCCTTTAATTTATTTTAGTAAGTGTTCGAAATTCCCACTATTAGCACCATATGAGGTTTATCACGTCTTTGTATCTACATACTTATTCTAAGGGGGCTTTTCAATTGATTATCAGTGTAAGTATGATTAATAGAAGTAAGCAATTATAAACATAGATGGATAATATTATCGCAGATAACAACATGTAAAGAAGTGTACCTATGTAACAAGTTTCGACACCAGCAAAGAGCTACAAACAACCATATAGACAATTTTATGCATATAAACGACTTAAATGTTCTATTGAAATTAAAACCGACTTCAAAAAACTGAAAAGGATGAAATAATTAAATTTAAGTAGGTATTCATCCCCTAGAAACATATTTTTGGAGTCGGTGCTTTACTTTCTATTGTTTTTGGAAACCACTTAGCACCAACTCCAAAAATATGTTTCTAGGGGATGAATACCTACTTAAATTTAATTATTTCATCCTTTTCAGTTTTTTGAAGTCGGTTTTAATTTTTGTTTAAAATTTTTTTTTCACAATTTTTAGTGATAACTTTCTACGGTCGAAGCTAGATGGGTGACCGTCAACTTATATTGTTTCCTACTATCGTATCGTTTAACTAAAAAGTCATTGGAAAAGCAAAAATTCGCAATTTCGCTTATGTAGACGATTTCATAATTTCAGTTTTTATAAATTTAAAACCAAAGTACCCAACTGTTTTTGAAAAAAATTTTATGGGACCAAATCGCAGCTATTCCGCATCGAACAAAAAAAGAATCACGTAAATCGGATCAGTAATCTCGGCGTAATCGGTGAACATACATAGAAAAAAAAAAACACCGGCCGAATTGAGAACCTCCCCGTTTTTGAAGTCGGTTAAAAATGGTGGTAATTTTGAACACTTAATAAAATAAATTAAACGATATGAAAACAATGCATCTTATTCATTTTAGACATCTTGTTTCATAGTAACGTTTACTGCTTAAGACCTACACAATCGATATCTAAATAGAAATAGTGTTAGTTTTATTTTTCAAAACGACCGGGTTCGATTCCCGAGCTAAGTACACGTTTTTTTAAAATGTATGAATGCAGTTTTTCTTATTACTAAAATCGATGACATGGTTCCTAAAAAGACATTTTCGTATGTCTTATAGTTTCAGACTTTCCCACTGACCGATCTAAATGTGCCACTCTGTATACATCTCACTGCAGGCCAAATGCCTTCCTTCTTGTATGGGAGAAACACATGACGAGTTTTGAGCCAAGAAAATTTATGATTATACTCACTTCACTGTCGGAGTGATAGGGCGCAAATTCTGGGAGTCCCAATGATTCATAATCGTATTCGTTATATTTTCCAAGGGACACTTTGGGAATTATGGTAGATACTAAAACTAACGTAGTGATGCAGAGCGCCGCGACCGTCATACTGGTGAATAAAGAAATTTAAATATTAACAAAATCAACACAAACTTACAAGTATTTAACTTTAAAAAGAATAAAATATAAACTCCTAGAGTATTTTTCGTATGTATGCATTTGCTGAAACAGTAGAGAATTAAGCATTATCTCAGGACGCGTAATTGGGTATATACCGTAAATGAGAGCTAACAAAGGGGTTTGTGGTTACAGTAATGGATTCATAAGAGGAGGTTTAGCTTATCATTAAATTAGTGTCGGTCTTCGGTTTAGGATAAATGTTAATTGAAAAATAATAAGATCACTCATGTGCAAGTGCTTATTATGTAGGAGCGGTGGCTTTTGTGATAATTTAATAAAGGTTAAATTGAAAAGTAATATTTAGGTACCCATATCATGTTTTCCTATAGTTTCGGTTAGAATTATGATCTACAAAGTATAGGTACTGAAATGTTTGTTATATTAAATTTGGCTCTTTCTAATTTAGATCTATTTGAGACCTAGGTAATGTAAGTAGCGTACCTATATCTAAACAAGACTTAATAAAATTAAATAGCGCTATGTAAATCTGTCGCCAGTTAACTACCGTAACAGTCGTAACGTCTGTCTGCATTAACAAGCTTTGCACTTTAATAGATTGCATATTTACGACTTTTCGACGTGCTTCTACTACGTCTTACACTTGTTCTTGAAATGTAGTTAAGTATTTACCTAGATACATAAATTACTTGAATAGATGATTATCTATAAGTAATTTTTTAAGTAAGCTTCATCAAATAGATATATTACTTTTATTTAACTAGTTCTATTTTTATTTAGTTCTAAGTATCTACCTATAAATTTTTCTACAGTAAAATCTTGCACTTTGATAAACTCGCGTTAATAATATTATTTCTTAGAACAGATGTATGTGACTTACATTTTAGTGTCAATATAGATGAAAATATAACTTTCTTCACTTTATAAACCACACGTGAACGAATAAGCTCCGTTTTTCTCGGAAGCCTTCGTTGCAATGTATCCGATTGAGAATAGGAAAAAAGGGAAGGGGTTGGATGAGGTAAACAGGGATGGGGTGAAAGCTTTTTTCCGCTATACTATAAGCGCTCGACCGTAAACCTACCCACGGAATGTTGCAAGAGACAGGTGCCAAGAGCCTTTCCTCTGCCTCATGGGCACCGGACTTGACAACTTGTGAACTTTACGTCACATTTTTATTGCCATTCTAATATTGATTTGCTACACGTTGAGTGTCATAAGCATCACTACTGGAGGAGATACAATTTCACATTTAATTTTTTTATATTTTCTTTTCAATTGCGTCAAATTTATCAGATTGATAATCTTCGCCATCTACTTTGTGAAATAATTTAGTGCCAATTAATGCCCAGAGAATGTCGATGCCATTCAATATCCTTTAATATTGTTTTACTTATGAATACAAGGAAAATGTTAAGTACTAAACAGATGTTGATGTAGTTAGTGCTCAGAATGGGAAAGCTGGTAGCCAGTTCATCACTATATGGTTTTAAGAGTTTTGTCTAAGATCACGATAAGTAATTACCTTTGTTTATGTGACTAAATGTCATGTAGCTTAATACGGCAACGCTCCAACACAGCAACCGAACGAACATTGTAAGTGGACTCTCTACGTCGAGTGTCGCTACGGTGACTCTACGTCGCGCTCTCGCTACGTCGAAGCCCATGATGTCGAGTAGGTACAGCATGCAACCTTGCAAGACACAGTAGAAAATGACCACATTTGAATGTTCATTTGTTTGCTATGCCGGCCGGAGCGGTGTCGTGAAGTGAACCGTACGTAGATATACTTTTTCTCCAAATATATGAAATATCAACATAGGCTGCTATTAAATAAACAAAACTATACAGCTTAAGAAAAATGCGTCGTACAAGTATAAATAATTTATTCATAAACATACTTGCATAACACTGTTCCATTTGTGTTAATAATAAAAGCTTGATATCCGTTTTATTCGATATCTACAGTGACGCAAAGTCCAGTAGAAACGAAGAGACAAATTCTTTACAATGTGAGGCCATAGCTTAGGTATCTACATGAGCTTATTTTTCTTTATCAATGACCCGTGTTACAGGCTTTTGGGTGATTGCTCTGAATCCAAGAATTCATATCTTCAAGTTGATCCTTTACGGAGGATAGCGATGTCCCTCCAATAGTAGTGTATTGCTCTACACTTGCTTCCCACGAAAATATGCTGCTGAGTTCTTCTTCGCTGCCGAAATCGACACTAAAAACAGTCCATCAGTAAATCTCAAGAAAAAATAAGGTAAATAGGATGGTGCCGTCAATACGACATTAAATTAAAACATGGGCTATAGGTATTAGTTCATAGAAATGGTTTGCCACTTTCAAAAACATCTCATTCATTTGATAATTTCATGACATTTCTATGAAATAATGCAATGTTACCTATATTATTTCACTACCCTGGGTCACTATCACTGCGCGGGTGTTGTGTGTGTGTGTTTTTAATAATCGGAAAATAAACAGAGGTAACTTTTAACGAGAAACACAAACACCCGCTCAAATTTTATTTTGGATATTTGGAACATATTGTATATGGTGTAACGCCTTCTCTTTTTTTTCTCAAAGGCTCCACTTAAAATCAGAATCGTGGGTTGGTAGCAGCTGCGACCAGTGCCCAGTGACCTTTTCAGCTTAATACTATTTACCAAATATCCATGTATTCTTTGTGTGCCATCTGCTGCAAGTCGACTCCTAGGGCAGTGGCACGTCGAAGAGCTACGCCGACAAGATGGTGGGCGCGTCGAAAAGGTACTCCACGTCGGACCAGCGCGTGCGCAAGATCCGTCGCTAACATCCCGGACTCTAAACAACCTCGGGCTTTTTCACTATTCACCTAAGAACATAATATGTTTGAACATAAATATTGTCATTTTGTATATCTACTTCTAGCATCACACACAAGTAACATATTGTGAAAGAAGCATAGGTAGGTAATTGTATTCTCAGATGGTATCCGTTTAGGTAGTTAATAGTCTATAAACTTTTAAATGCGCGAAGAGGTAATCATTGAAAGAGTGACATGCAATTGTGAATACCTACCTATTAAGCTAAAGATTATAATTCAAATAGGCACCAGAAGAAGCAAAGATGATTACGGCACTTCTACTCAATTTTATTAGACTACTAGGCCATCCGCGGCTCTGTCTGCGTAGATGTCGGTTATTGCACCAAAACGTAGCCTATGTCCTTTCTCAGGATGTAACCTATCTCCATACCTTTCATCTAAATCGGTTTAGCGGCTTAGGCGTGAAAACGTGCAGACATACAGATAGAATTACTTTCGAATTTATAATATAAGTCTGAACGGACATCCGTACATAATATTAAAGTCTATTTTTCCCATCAATTGAAATGAAGACAAGACAGAGAGACAAACATTATGACATTGTTAGTAAATCATAGGTAACGGTATACTCACTTCCATGGTCTTTACCGATCCAGTGACTACTTTTAAGCAGTCTATAAGTTTGTCGTGAGATGCAAACAAAAGTTCCTTATCAGTCTGCAGGTCTTTATTGTAAGTGCTCGGCAGTCCTTTTAGAATGGTGCTGAATGCGAAGGAAGTCCCCAAAATAAGACCTGCTGAACCTCGAACCAATTCAAGACCATCAGGATTACGTTTTTGGGGCATCAAACTTGAGCCCGTAGAAAATTGATCGGAGAAACGAACTATGCCGAACTCTTGAGAACTGTAGATAATCAAATCTTCAGCTAGTCTGCTCAAATGCAAACTGCATAGCGATGACCAGTTGAGAAATTCCACTACAATGAAAATAAAATTTCAATAAAATGCCGAAGTAATTTGAACTGCTTAGGATTTGTTAAAAAAAGCTAAGGTTTATTGTCCAACCTATGTGATCTCTGGAACCAACAGCGTACATGGAATTCGGCGTGATATCATCAAACCCCAACTCCCTAGCCAGCCTGTTTCGGTCAATGAGTAGGGCGCAGCCCGCGAGCGCTCCACTGCCGAGCGGGCAACGAGATAAGCGAATCTTTTGTTCTTTCAATCTATGCACATCGTCTCTCAGTGTCCACGTGTGGCTGTTGGACATATTGTAATAATTAGATAGGTAATTTATATTCATTACTGTGCTGGGTAGATAGCTAGCTACTCTATCATTGGAGAGCTATAAAATATTTTTTTCATATTTAAAAAAGACTCTTCCTACAGTGACAGATATCTTTTGCAGTCCCCTATACCTACTGTATCTACCTACACGTCGGGAAATATACTGATTTTTAAAGTAAACCATGACAGCCCAGTTACAAACTATGTTATTATTTTGTAAGCGTTCGAACACTGCACTGTTTCAAAACAAACTTCACAGACATTACAAACCAAATAAACACAAGTGATACAGGTATCTACATCACACTACTAAGTACCCACTAGATTATCAGTAAATAGTAATACTAAAGCGCTACCTGACCTGTCTAAAGGTTATTCAATTGTAGTAAAGCTAATTAGAAATTCGGAAGAGGTAGGTAATCGCAGATAGAACAATTACCTACATTCCAATTTAGTGTCCCGCATTCCGAAAGCTCGATTTCTTAACTGTCTACGATATAGGACAATGTAATCTAATAATCACATTTGGTACGATTTAGCACCAGCCATCCACCGTTTATCCATAGTAAATCCTTATATTAAGGTTAATCGGCTCCCATGTGTGTCCACTGGTATAATTAATTAGTGCCACTGAAACGAATGCCTCCGCTTCAGTGGACAGGCAGCCTTAAGGATGACCTCAGCCCTCAGATCATAGAAAAAAGAGGATGACGGACGTGCGCGTGAAAACAATATGACATCGGCATCGGTGACAGTACTGACAGTTTCCGCCGAAAATGAAATCTCTCGTAAAATGTACTTTTATGTAGTCTTACCTCAACAGAAAATGACTCCAACGAACAGGTTGTGCCCGCTGTAAATGCGTGTATCCAGGAGCGATAATGTCTTTTTCCATTTCTGCTCTTGTCACCAGCACCTTAATAAGTTCTATGAGAGTGTTATGCAATCTCTTTGTTGCATTGAGCATCCACAGCTTAGTGTCGGTAGCGGACTGATCGTTGCGGCTACGAGCTGTGTGCAGGCGCAGCGCGGCGTCTCCCGCGTGGCTGTACAGGCGACGCTCAACTACTGAGTGAATGTCTTCTTCGGCGTCATTTAGCCGTCCATGTTGGGATAAGTCTGATGCTATTTCTTTTGTAACCTAAGAAAGAAATAATCCAATCAAAACATTACTTTATTATTGTTTGGCGACCGGCTGGCCGAGTGGTCTGTGCCCCTTGGTATACAGACTACTCGGTCGGGGGTCCCGGGTTCGAATCCCGGTAGTAGCAAATGTTTGTATGATGAGTACGAGCATTTGTTCACGAGTAATAGATGTTTATATGTTTATTTGATATATTTATAATACATATTCATATACATATTATCATTATTATCATTTTTTTTCTTTTTTTTATACCACTAAGGTGGCAATCAAGCATACGGCCCACCGCCTATTATACCTGATGGCAAGCGGTTACCGTAGCCTATTTCTCCGTTATCTAGTATTCATAAAACAAGCTCTTAATGATGCGTACTTTGGGCTAGGTAATAGGTGTGAGTGTATGAATATTATTATTATTACATGTAAAAAAGTTGCAATTGTCGCTATACAGTTCTTATACCACAAGAAAGTTTTGAGATATAATGTTAAAGTCGGTTATTTTAGTCAGTGTACCTGGGGGTGTCCATAGAGCTTGATTTCCACTGACTTGTCTGTTTCAAAAATGACAGTATCAATATTAGATATTTTTATTTTTCTAATCATCTTTGGGATCAGCCTACCGGGCGTCTCTCTCCACAATAATGTTGTCTGGTTTGTGGGTAGGCAAGTACTTCACAAATTAATTAATAAATGTAAACAATAGTTTAAAACGTTATATGTTGGGTCTTACCTTGTCGAGTCCCTCTTGAATAGATTTGTGATCCTCATCTGACAGATAACCGCTTCGGTGAAGTTCCTGCGCCCAACCCTTGCTGCCTTGGATGTCTTCGCGGTAGAGCCTGCTGTCAATGGCCAGGGAGTCGTTCAGCCGCCTGAGAACTGTTGACGGCTCCTCTTCGAAGCATCCGCCCCATAGCTGGTACCTCTCCTGTTTTTCCATTATGGTGAGATTTGTTATACTTACATGCGTACGGTCGACCACAGAAGTAGCTTAACACTTTAGTACCATGTCACACTAACTATGGCGTTAATAATAGTAGGGTAGCAAATATAAAGTACGAGCGCAATGATTGATGTGACATGGTACTAAAGTGTTAAGCTATTTTGTGGTTGACTGTAGCACAGAATTAGCTTAACATCTACCTACTTCCCTTTATTTCAAAAAAATAAATGTATCGGTTTGCAACTATCCTTTCTTAAAATGGGAAAAATATCTATCGTGTGTAAAATTTTTGATTTTAACATTATTATAAATGTTAGAAAAATTACTTAGTAATTAAAATATATTAAACTAGTTTTTTTTTTAAGAATATTTGAAAGCACTGCCCCAACTTAACCGAATCGTAGGTATTTGTAAAAATACTCGTTTCGGATGTTGAAATAGAATATTTCGACATTGTAGGGTGGACGTTAGCTCATAAACGCAAATACAGATAGACTAGAAGAATTTCACAGGGATATCCCAAGTCCTGGGTGGCTCAGTGGTCAGAGCAGTCGCCCGGATTGCGAAAGGTCGCAGGTTCGATTCCTGCCTCAGGACGTGAAAAAATTTTTCTAGTTTTATTCTATTTTAATTACTAAGTAATTTTTCAAACATTTGTAATAATGTTAAAATCAAAAATTAAGAATATTTGAAAGCATTGCCCCAACTTAACCGAATCGTCGGTATTTGTAAAAATACTCGTTTCGGATGTTGAAATAGAATATTTCGACATTGTAGGGTGGACGTTAGCTCATAAACGCAAATACAGATAGACTAGAAGAATTTCACAGGGATATCCCAAGTCCTGGGTGGCTCAGTGGTCAGAGCAGTCGCCCGGATTGCGAAAGGTCGCAGGTTCGATTCCTGCCTCAGGACGTGAAATTTTTCTAGTTTTAATATATCTATCGTGTGTTTAATTAATTCAATCATTATGACAATGAAAAAGAAAACATTTAAAAAACTTAAGTAGGTAGGTATAGCATTTAAAGTGATTGCCGTATCCATTTCATTTCAAAATCTACGATAGTATTAATTCTCATGTAGAGTTTATAAAGGCAAGAATAAATTCGATTGAAAAAGTGAATAATTAAAAATACTTACGGCCATAATAGATAACAGACGCTCTTACACTGATTGATGTAGCATAAACGGTAAACATTTTATAATTTAAGCAGTATCTATAATTTCTTTATCTCGTTTCAACTTATGAAACTAGTTACTAAGGTTAAAGTAAATATTTGATATGTTAAAACATTTGCCGGCACAAAATGTATATTTTCAGAGCTCACGTGCTTCCTATAGGCTCCGGAATATAAAGTAATGATTACAAACTATTAATGACGTATCTTTATTTATTTTTGGTGTCAAAGATTTGCGCCATATGATTATATATTTAATAATCATTTGGCGCACCTGTTTAAATCATTAATAGGTATTACCTAGGTCTCCTATGGAGCGTAATACCTACTCGTTTTCTCTAATCATTCTCTAGCATTAAGCATCTCCACCTATTATTTATCTCTCTAACGAAAGGAGAAAAGAGAGATACACGAAAGCCTGCCCTTATTCTCAACTGTCGGATCACGGATTCGATTCGAAAAGTCACATGCCGTCTCGCTTTGACGCATAGCGATAAAAAGTGGCAGGTATAGAGTTTCCGAAATTCGAATATTTTCCGACAGTTGAGAATAAGGGGGCTGGTGTATGTAGAAAACAAGTTTGTATAAAAGATTGTATTGTAAAAAACCAACCAACAGTCAATCGAATAATATAAGTAGTTAATTTTAAAATTTTCTTTAATTTTAAAGTAATTACTCATATCAGATCTTTGAAAGAGACAAGAGAGTTAATAAGTAGACATTTACGGTGGGTGCGAACCAACGACTTTTCACAATCCGGGTGACTTTACTCTAACCACTGAACTGCTGTGGACACGGGAAATTCTTAATCTGTCTGTTTTTCAGCAGACCGAAAGTCTGAAGTAAAATTTAAGGGGTGGTTTGTGTTCTTTGTCAAGAGTTACCTCTAAAAGTTTGACACCAATCAGATGACGTTTATTTTGATATAAAATGAATAAATATATTGTCCTGCTCGTGACAACTCTGAAAAACGGGCGGCTACAATTTTTCATCAATAATGAGAAATAGGCAATAGTGGTCATATTTTCCATCAGAGTAGGTAGTTAATATGATCTGAGGTAACTGTATTTATGGCCAGACTAAGTACAATATACATACAGTCCACTCCTGTCAACCACACTACTAGGTAGTAGGTAATAATGGACACACATGCAATAAATAGATGTAATAAAGGGCCTAGGTATACAGGATGGTGCCGTCAATACGACAATAAATTAAAACATGGGCTATATTATTCTTAATTTTTGATTATAACATTATTATAAATGTTTGAAAATCAAAAATTAAGAATATTTGAAAGCACTGCCCCAACTTAACCGAATCGTAGGTATTTATAAAAATACTCGAATCGGATGTTGAAATAGAACATTTCGACATTGTAGGGTGAACGTTAGCTCATAAAACGCAAATCAGATAGACTAGAAGAATTTTACAGGATATCCTAAGTCCTGGGTGGCTCAGTGGTTAGAGCAGTCTCCCGGATTGCGAAAGATCGCGGGTTCGATTCCCGCCTCAATACGTGAAATTTTTCTATTTTTATATTATTTTAATTATGGGCTATACTAGTTCATAGAAATGGATTGGCACTTTAAAAAATATCATACCTAGTCATTAGATAATTTCATGACGTTTCTATTAAATAATGCGGCCAATGTTATATTATTTCATACAAATGTTATGAAATTATCAAACGAATAAGAAGTTTTTGTAAGTGGCAAACCATTTCTATGAACTAATATGGCCCATGTTTTCATTTATTGTTGTATTGACAGCACTACCCTGTAAAGTGGACCTCGCACAATTTTCTAAGTCCCATTATGTAGGTATGAGATCTTCATGCAGGCTATCAGTCCATCTAATGCGCGTTATGCGTTTCCAGTTCACCGCCTTGAAACACTCGCTCCAGTCAACTACCTCTGTTCTTAGAGCTGTCTACCCCGCTCACTGCTTTATCGCATAAATCTCATTTTTGAGGGGCTACTTCGCGAATATTCAACATTTTTAATAAGGATTTAATCCAAATTCTCGTATCTACTACTGTGCGGGTTTTATGTCAGAGTGTTGTCTATTATTATTATTATTTCCTTTTGTGCTACGTCCACGATACGATCCTGTATGCAGCAACCTGTAGTAGGTATATTTCATTTAACATTTAGAAGTGGAAGGAATGAAATCATTGAATTCTTACACTTCTACATGACTACGTTCCCCGTCCCCGACTCTTCCGTGGGTCTTGGAGTGTGCACTGTGCACTACCCATATAAAAATGTACCTATTGTATTCTATGGTGACTATGCACTTCTCCAAACATTTGTTAGGAATGAAACAATAATGTTTCCGAAAATTGTCGTCCCGTCTCGTCCAGGTAAAAGCTCGTTGTATCCTAAGTACCGATTCACTACAGAGGATACCCTCTTTAGTCACCTAACAGGATGGTAAGTGATTTTACGCCACTGACCTTTATTAAACAGGATTAAAGAGGTCAGTGTTCTACCCTCTTTGAGGCATTTATAACTGTTCTAAGCTACTAATCTGTGTTGTTCGAGATAAGCTTCATAAAGAATTTTTAACCGACTTCAAAAAAGGAGATACTTTTTGGGTTCATTCACCCTGTAAAGAGACGGCAAAGGGATCAAGCCAATACAGCCCTGTCTTAAGCACGATATATGTGATTATTAACCAACATTAGGTCATCTCTTTTCTCAGATGGTTTTGGTAAGGAAATCGCCCTTTAATAGTGCGCACAATAACATCTAAGCTCGTTTTCACTAGCATTTGCTTAGCGTTAAGTCTCTTAGCGCTTTTTATCTTAGTCTATCTAAAGCTGATAGAAAGAGACAAATGTCGTTAGGAGTCACCTAAGCCTAGGGAATGGTTATTGAAAACGGACATTAAACTTGAGCCAACCTAAGTAAAGAAAATTAATTTAAACAAACCAAATGACATTTTGTTCATAGGTTTGTCCTTAAAGGAAAATATACTATTGGGAAATGTTTGTCCCTTCCACTCGCTACCTTTCTTGCTCATCTTCATGAAGTTATCATTCTCATCTCTGATACAAAAATTATAAACGACAGTAATTATAAACTACTTCAGCTAACATAAAGTTGGCTGAAGTCTTATTAATAGTGCAATAACTAAACGGAGCATAACCTAAAAATTGGTAACTTTGACATTTGTTGACACTTAAGTCTTAATTTCATCTCAAATCTATGAGCCAAACATTGTGTTTAAGTTCAGTTCAAGTTTGGATAAGTCAATCTAAAAGATTACTATAAAATTGTTATTGTGTGATACGTATAAGGGATGAAAAAAACATATGTGAGATATCCTCATAAAACTCTCAAATCTGTGGTATAATTTCCAATTAGTTTTCGTTTCTTAAAGTTTCATACTATCTAAACACTTACCGGCTTCAAACTTAAATTATTTACATTTATCAATGGTTAATAATGAGTGTCATTGACCATTTACCCCTCAATCAAAGTACACAAAATGTAGAATGTAATTACCATCAGTACACACTCTTTGACATAGGTGTTGATCCAGGTTTGAAAGATGACGAAGGTAATGAGGTTCCTAGACCATTTACCAAAAATCAAATGAGGAAGTGGTTAAAGAAGGTAAGATGGGAAAACCATAAAGCTGACAAACGAGCCAAAGAAAAAGCAAGAGCTAAAGAAAGGCGACGGGAAGCACGTGAAGCAAATATTGACCTCGGACCTAGTAGGAAAGCACTGAAGAAAATGAAATTAGAAAAGTGCAAGAAAAATGTAAGCATAATTATTGACCTCAGTTTTGATCACCTAATGATTGAAAAAGACAGATATAAAGTCATAAAGCAAATTTTAAGATGTTATTCAATAAATAGAAGATCTGACGCACCATTACAATTCCACATAACAAGTTTTGGAGAAAAATCAAGAAATGATATTTCAAGGCATAATGGATATGAAAATTGGGATGTAAGGAAGTTGTCTATATGCTATGTCAGTCTTCGGTATTTGCTAATGATTAATTCTCAATTTATATTGACAGGTAGTGTTTCATGAAGAATCATATCTACATTTGTTTCCCAAAGAAAATCTTGTTTACTTAACAAGTGAATCGGAGAATGTTATTGAGAATTTCGAAGAAGACACAATTTATGTCATTGGAGGATTAGTAGACCACAATAAACATAAAGTTAGTAATTTACAAACATGTTTAATTAACTTTATTATTTTTTTAGTGATGGACCAAATTGCTTATTGATTCTTAGTATACTCGGCCGTTGCAATATAACTTTGATTGTGATCAAAATTTGGTTTATAAAAAAGACTAATAATAAAGTATTATCAGTGAGAAGCTTACTGGTTGGATTGAGGGCTTTGGGTTTGATTATGAAGATAAAGCAACTTTCGCCATTGTTAATTTATATGGGACAGTAAAAAAAAAGTCACAAGCACCTCCATGCTTCAGAAGGCACATTAAGCAGTTTGTCCCCTAACTTCCTTATATATTTTTCCCTTCTAGAAAGGACTGTGCCTAGTAGTGGATCGGATCATGTATAGGCTGTTGATGATGTGATGATGTTGAATGTTAGTAAAAGTTGTCATATAATAAATTATTTTATTTTAGGAGATTTAGTTGAAATACTTCCAGATTAAGAGGGTCAGAATAATAAAGCAATTATGTGAATGTAACAACAATACACATTCAATTAAAAACATTTATTTTTTGCAGGGTCTTTGTTATACACTTGCAAAAGAACAAGGCATTAGACATGGTCAACTTCCATTAGATAAATATATTAACATGAAAACAAGAAAAGTTTTAACAATTGATCATGGTAAGTAGTTTTATTTGTGTAAATGTTTTATTAATATGAAATAATACAAAAAAATTATCTTTGATAAATTAATTAATTTAAAAAACTTATGATAAAAACTATAACAATAACAATTATTAATATATACACTACAATAGGATTGTAAAATATTTTTTTTATTGTTACAGTATTTGAAATAGTCTTGAAAGTGTGTGAAGGTTTATCCTGGCAAGATGCATTGATGAAGGTGCTTCCAATCCGGAAAGGTGCTCACATTTGTGACAATGTTAGTAATTCCAGTGTTGACATTTCTTATCACAGTGATTCTTAAATATATGTATGTAACTGTATTAAAGTATTTAGTATGTATATAACATTTTAAATTAATCTATATTTAATATATTATAATAAATACTTTGAATTTTAACTCTTGTTTTAGTTTTGATTAAACA
The DNA here is from genome assembly GCA_947347705.1 of Nymphula nitidulata. Lineage (NCBI taxonomy): Eukaryota > Metazoa > Arthropoda > Insecta > Lepidoptera > Crambidae > Nymphula > Nymphula nitidulata. The sequence goes on along the minus strand of OX374621.1, from coordinate 13,981,307 downwards.
GTAACAATAAAAATTACAATAATCAATAACTGATATTAATATTTGGCTGGAGTTTCATTCCAAATTAAAATTAAGCAAATAAATAAACTTCAAAACAACACTACTTTAATGAAATCCACTTAAGTCTAAATATTTGAGTTGTAGGTACATTTGTTATTTGGTCCACTTTTTAGTACAATACGCCCCATACAAATAAACTCCTTTAATATGTTAGGATAGGATATGAGTGATCAATGTACAGAGGACAGCACATCAAGTGTATCAGTTGCACTACGAAAGCTGCATCTATTACGGGATTACAACTAAGAAAAGCAGTCTCAAGGTCAACTGTTATGCTTGAAGTGTTGCCGACTGTACTATGAATATGATGTTTATTCAATTATTATTTTTCTGGCCTATTTTTTAGAGTTTGCTTTCAAGAACATGACTGAGTCTTAAGTTTTTCTATTACTCAGTTTTACTCAAAGTCTTAATATCTTAGTCTAAATTTGTAAATTTAACTTTTTCAAGAATTGTATAATGAGGGGTGCTACACGTTCCGGATTATTTAAATGTACATGATGACTTCCTGGTACAAAATGTATCTCATATTTTTCATTGTTTTGTGCTATAACTTCTCTCATTTCTACCGAAAATTCATCATTAGCATAAGGCGAGTCTATGCCTTTGATGTAGAGTGTTGGGCATGTGAGCCTTCTTACTAGAGCCTCTACGAATTTCTTATTTTCTGGTTGAAACAGGGTATGCTTTAGCCTCGAATCTCTTGAGAAAAAGTATTTATTAGGTTCTTTGCTAGACGCTTTAACGCCTCTTGATATGAGATATTTAGTGCTCTCTAAATCTACTGATTTTCTAGTGCCCGTGTGCCATATTTTAGATAATTCTTCGAGTGGGTAAGATGGTGGTTCTTCGTGTAATCGTGTTTGTGCTAAGTCTATCTTCTTAAGTATATTAGGGTAATTTTCGACAATAAGGTCAAGATCAAAGTCATCGTAGATAAGGCTGTCTATGGCCACATAAAAGTCGACGTCATCAGGAAAGACGCTCGCAAATCGCAGCCCCGCTATAGATCCCATAGAGTGACATAACAAGGATACTTTGTCCCACTTGAAATAGTTTTTTAAGTATAAAATCAATCGTGGTAACTCCCAAGGGTAATAGTGCATACCTGTAATCAGAAATGTATATGAATAGTATGAATATAGGTACCTAGGTTTTTTATGTATAAAATTAACTAAACTATTATTTTAAGATTTTCGTTCATGAGATCATGTTGAGAACTAACATGCACTTAAAGTCAGCTTTGAATATTTAAAAGTATGTTAGGCTCAAAGAACGAAAACGCTCATTGAGCGCAATGAAAAGATGGGCTTTTATTATACAAACCTCGACATGCTTCGCCAAATCCGTGTAAGCTACATTATGGCTCTTTTAATGACGTGTGGTGGCAGATACAGAAATACCATATAGCGAAATTCATATCGTGACGTGACGTCATATTTTCGTATACTGTGGGCTGTTTTCAGTCGTGTTTTGGGCCTAACTTAAGAAATATTTTTATTATACATACTTAACGTATGACGATATGTTTATTCTATTAAACCTATAATATAAAACGTTGTGCCTTTTGTATGTTGTATACCTACCTATGTTACATGTTTTTTGTGTCTCAGACCATAAGTGTGTCTCATGTACTACAAGAAAGGTTTGATAACGACACAAAAACTTGTAAATTGGGAACTTTCTTTGTAGTTAGGTACAATAGTAATTCATTTGTGTAAATATTATTGCATATAATAAGTTACAATTTTGCGGACTTAATGACTTTAGGTATTGTCTACCAGTCAATCGGAAAGTTGAGTTCAGAAAGATGAAATGTTTGTTAAGAAGAATGTTTGTTTGGAAGTCCTATGACAATTAAAAACTTATAAATTTTTTCCTTAGTATTTTTTCTTTGGTAAAAAAAATGAAATGCTAAGTAGCAAAGCCATTACGTCTGTTTCTTTATAGAGTGTTATTTATTATAATATACCTGGTGGTATCCATGACGAGAATCCATGCCCAGGCATGTCAATAGCAACGATGGATCTGTTTTTGCTCAGCATTGGGGCAATCGTGTCCCATGTTCCCGCATTGTCCTGCCATCCATGAAGTGCTAAGATGGGCCTCCCTTGGTCACTACCCCACACTTTTGCTGCCACATGACCAAATTGGATCGGGATTTGAATTTCTTTTGTTGGTATCTAAAAAAAATAAAAACAAGCTTAAACTAGCTATAACATTTATGACTATTGTAAGTGTACCGTCGTATAAAACGGAAGCATATATTATCTGAAAAGATACATATTCATTTAGGTTGCAATTCGCTCACTATATGGGATACTATATGGGACATTTAGATTAGAAGTAAGTATCAAAAGGTATCAATTTATTGACTTCAATAATCTCTACCTAGTTTATGTTTTCGGTAGAGTACCTACAGGTGTTACTTACATTAGACCCTCTGTCTTTATGCAATTTTGTTCCTTAAAACTTTGTGGATAAAGTGTGACCACATACCACACATATTATTATTAGTAAGTAGGTATATCTGGAAAAAAAATATTATGCCGTATCGATTTTTTGATACAACTAGATGACAAACAAGCTGGTGGTAAGTGGTTTCCGTCGCCAATAGGTACGTAGTTACCTATTGGTTTGCAATTTCTGGTTCTATGATTGGAAAATCGATTAATCCTTTAATGCCCAGACGTAATCATTTGATGACATAATAATTAAAATTTAATTGTGTCTGGTTTATCGGGCTTTGATGGGTAATAGATAATAATTAATTGATAGCTTTCCTCCGTTGCGTAGGTATTTATTAATTATTTAAATTATCTAGATTCTAGTTGCATTAGTAGGTACTTAGCCTGCTTGCCTACAAGGAAGGGAATTAAATAACTAAAATATTTTCTGTACCTACATCTATTTGACGTAGGTACAGACATACATCATTTTCCAACACTGACTATTTGATTTTATTGTCTGTACCCCTTATTATACAGGCTTCTCGTTCTGGGGTACCGGGTTCGCATCCCGGTAGGCGCAGATGTTTGTATGATGATTACGAGCATTAGATCTCGTTTCATGGATGTTTGTATGATAATTAAAATATTTCTAATATTTATAAACATATTATTGATAATAATAATTCTCCGATATCTAGTATCCATAACACAAGCTCCTAAATAAGGTATGCTTACTTTGGGCTAAATTGTAGACGTGAGTGTATGAAAAAGAGGGCTAGTTTACAGAATAAAATAATTATTTTTATTTTCTTATGTTATATCTGATTGACTTACCTCTTCTTTTGTATGTAAATAACTGCTTTGTATATTTCTAAATGCGGCACTTATAGTCTTTATGTGGTTGTTATTAGAGTTTATAATTGTATGAAACAAAAAACGCTTCGCCATTCTGACTATTCGGAGAATTGGTCGCGAAATGAAACTGAAATTATTTTTCTTTTAAAGTTTTAAAGCGATCATAATTTATATGTAGTCTTGAAGTAGTTAAGATCTTATCAGGGAGTGACCTTTCATGGGAGGTTAAGTATTGTTTCTTACTATAATATTCTTTGGCAAGAGTATTGATTGGCGCGAACTTTAACACGTAACAAATTTACAATTATCTATATTTTGTGCACTTTGATATTTTATGGAAATAGTTATCCTACTTAAATATTACACAATATGCACTGTTTTAACTCAATTGGATTCTCAATATAACCTCACGTAATGACGTGAAGTCATACACTGTTACGTTGCGCTATGAATGAACATCGCAGATCGACGAAGTCCTTGACTGACTGTACGGTCGCGTCGCGGTGTGCTCGCGATACACGCTTGTATTTTGGACTTTGGACTCTGAAAAATTGTTTGGTCATTCTGACTCTGGCGTTACCATCAACTCCAACTGTGCTATTCCGGTAAAAAAGTCCGAACGTAATTCCAGTAACTAGGTATAAAAAGTAATGTGTTCATGTTCGCTGTACCATCCATAAACAGACGTAATAACTATAAAAATTAAATAGCCATGAATTGGAATTGTGCGTATATTTTTAAAATGAATACTACGTAGGTACACAGCAAACATTTTAAAAACTGACAGAATTTTAGAAAAACCCGACTTACAACTACTGATGCGTGTTAGACAAGGGGACCCGATATAGATTTTGACGTCACAGGACTTTCTTTTCCAACGTACAAGTATCTAGTCATTGAACACGCTAATTTCTAATCCAAATATTATCGTAGGCATCTTTTTCTGTTTTCACTCTTAGCAGCACTTTACGTATTTTTTTATAAATGTATAAAACCAGTATTTTTTCACGTTTTTTCCTATTGTTCTTAATTTGTAAGTACCTAGTTGTTCTACCTACGATAGTAAATTGCGGTAGCCGCGGTGCCAATTTACATTTATTTTATCTGAAGTGAAATGTTTATCAATTGTTCGGTAAAGTAAATTATATTATTATTTTATTTTATCTTTATTTGGGAAACAAACAATACGGCAAATCTTATAAAACTAGCTATAAGGAAATACATTAGATCAGTGAATTTTCCACTTTTTATTTGAATACAGTCAATATTATTCCTATTGAGGGAAAGTTGGGTGAGGAGGAGTTGTAGCTTTCGTCATTTCTCCGCTGGAGTTCTTTTATTAGACTACGTATTTTATCATAATTACCGAATAAGTAATTATCACTAAAAGTTTTCAAATATAAAAATGGGGAAAAATTAAATAAAAACTAAAAAGAAAATCAGTAAACCTTTTGGTTTGAATAACCATTGTTCCATGCAATAAACCTTTTTTATTTAAGTATATCAATGAGGTCTTACAATATTTGGATTGAAACTTGTCTTTTTTAATCGAAGGAAAAAAAGAGCAGCTTCTCATAGTGAAATTAGTAGGTACCTAAGTTTAAGAGCTTAATTATTAAAACAATATTTAACGAAAATGATTGGATATCTATTATTCGATAAACTAAAGAAAAAATCATATTCCATGAAAACTTAAAAAAAAACATATAACTATACACGGTGTATCAGAAGTACCCAAAAAAAAGAAATTCTTCATCGAAAACTCAAAATGAAAATGTCACTACTCTAGTGATCGGCTGTGAATGTCATTCAACCTAAAATAGGAGATAGTAAAGGTAAAAAAAAATCAAATTAATAGACTATATTTCCAAAGACTAGAATATGCAAACTATTAGTACCGTCGATTCCTTCTGAGATGCAAAAAACTTTCTTTGCCGATAAAACTTATAGTACGATGCCTTAATTTCTAATACGAGGACAAGTAATAATAATTTTATTGAAATAATCATTTATTTTTTAATTTTTATAACAATTATTTATCTTTTTGTTTAGGTGTTGTTTATTATTTTTAAGCGATAAATTGCTATTAGTATCGATTTCGCATATTACGTAAACACCTTTAAATAAATAGAGTATGTAAAATCAAATTTCACTAATCTAACTAAGCACTCATCTGCTACCGCTTAGTCTTTGAAAATACTAGACTTGCAGCAGAATTCACCGCCATTTGAAAAAATACACTTTGGGTTCCGCATTTATTTTTTAAACTTAAATAATACGTAAGTTTTCGTACATACCGGAGTATTCAAATACAGTGACAGGGTGGGAGGTACATAACTTTATCAAAAAATGCGCGATGTGAAAAGGTGTTTTTCAAGCTGTTTTGTTTATGTCACAGCGCGATATTGCACAATCGAAGCGACGGGTCAAACGAGAACAGGGTTCAAAATTACTATTAAATGAAAATAAACTACGTGACGCATCGCTCTGGGTCAATAAAACTGGTTTTTATACCATTACGTGTAAAATGGCCTACCTGATGACAGCCGTTATAAAAAATGGTATGGTATGGTAAGTCACTGACATAGCTCATAGGATTAGCAAGTTGAAGTGGCGTGGGCAGGGCACATAGCACGCTGAACAGACGGCTGGTTGGGCGTTCAAGTTTTAAAATGGCGACCACATACCGGGAAGTGCAAAGAAGGACGGCCTCCCACTAGCTCGATGGACAGAAGACCTGGTCAGAGTCGCGGGGAGCCGTTGGATGCAGCTGCCAAGAACCATTTCATTTGGAAATCGGTGGGGGAGGCCTTTGTTCAGTAGTGGACATCAGAGGTTGGTATGATGATGTTAATGATGATATGGTAGTAGGTAGTAGTAAGTGGTCACAATGAACGCGCATGTACTATTAACGTACTGTCGACGGAATTACCTACGCATTAAAGCGGGCCGAAGTCTTCACTTGGATTTAAAATGTACCGGCCTTCCCTTTATTTTACAAGCTTTTCCTTTAAATGAGCATGATCTAGCAAGGTTATTTGTCGGTCAAAATCAAATTGTAAAATTATGTAAGTACTAGGAGTTCAGAGGAGATTCAAAAATTTGGTTTACATTTTTTCCGATGAAACCCTAAACGCCCCCAAATGTGTCATTGGTTCACAACATTTTATTCAAAAGATTTTTTTTAATACTCGATATAAAAAAAACAGAGCAGAGTACTGCCGGATTATGACTAAGTGCCTATAAACTGTTGATTAGGTAGTGTTTGACCGTGCTCGCTTGGATATGTTTTTACTTATTTTGTAACCTACTTTTTTAACGTTGAAAAAATGAATCTTACTGGGCTTCGAATGCAAGACAAGCATTTAACGGTTTGTTTGCGTCGTTGGCGTAATTATGTTACACACTTCTTATACCACAGATACAGATACAGATACAGATGTACAAATACAGAAGATTCACTCCGGAAAATCATCTTAACATTTAATTAAATAGCTCTTGCTTGCCACGATAATTAAATGCAATTTAAGTCGAACAGCGCTCTAATAACCCTCTTAACGAAAACGAAAACCTTGTATTGTTCTAGTCATAACTATTATTTTTTGGTACCAGCCTTAGCTTGGACCCAATAGTTATAAGGATACTAAAGTCAAAGTTGTTTATTGAATAGAATAGAAAAAAGTTTATTGGGCGCAATAATACAATAATACTTAAATTACTTATTGCGATCCATACCTAAATTAATTTTACTAAACTAAAAAACTAGTTAAATGTTGACAATCCCTGTCATTCCCCGTACGCATGCGCAGAAGGAAAAACCAGCGGCGCAGAGCGGCGCGCGCAGACTACCTATTTCAATTCAAAGCCGCTTCCCGCTTTGTCGGCTCGTCAGTGTCACCTCATCTGTTTCCGCGCTTAGTTGATCATGAGTTCATAAAGTGTAGTCGCGTATAATTTTATCTCTGATCGTCGTTATTCTTATTAAATATTGCGAGATAATGCTATGTGTATGCCATGAGTAGGTATGTTGGCATCGATTACAAGGACGGTGACGATAATATGGTGCGAAATGCGACACAGGCCGTGTCCGTCCCGACGGCGGCCGTCGTTGTTGAGGCAGCAAGGAGGAGTAGGTACACTTTGAACTGCTTCTCTAATCTTAGGGCTATGTTGTAAGTGTTATGTTGTTGTGTAAGATATTCATGTGAACTGTAAAACTGTGTTGATTGAGTTAAGTGGTCCCGCTTGTTAGGTGAGCCGTCAGCTTGCTTGTCATCTTGCGTTGTTGTATGAAAAAAGTGTTTCTAGTTCGAGGTAAGTTGTTTTTTATTTCTAAATGGTAGGATAGTGCTAGTACAATTACATAGTACCTAATTGATTGATCCGTGATAAATTTTTAACCACATTTATCGATCTTACGGGTTCTTGTGTGTGATAAATACATACCTACTCAATTAAAATTATTTTTATTTTTGGTTTACGGCTTAAAACCTTAGTTTATTCATCTGAGCTATTAGGTAGATAGAACCTACCTACTCAGATTGTTACTTCAATGCAACTTTAAAATTTAATTGTGGTTTTTATGTTGACTCATACCTATCTTGGTTCTCACTCACCTAATATTCTTGTAAAGTGTTCAATAAAGTTATCTAATATCTATTTATCTTTTTTGTACTTAGGCTAGTAAAATAAATACTAGAATTGAGGAATTATAGGTTATTTATTTTAGGTTAATATTTGATCAAATAAATGTTAGCTACCAGGAGTAGAAAAGTTTCTAAGAGTAGGAGGTAATTACGCCTGTTAGGGGGAATGAACTTAGAATAGAGCTGGGCTTCAATGTCGATTATTTTATCAAAAATAATTAATTTTTCAGCATGTAATAATGTCATACTACAGTTGTCATACATTGGTAATAAACTCTACACAAGGGACCCATTTACACCCTTTTTACTTTATTTGTATTTTTGGTACACCCTGTATATATATCTTACTTGTCTTCCCCGCACTGATGACGATTTCTTAAGTTGTAGACTTGTAAATGGTAAACTTTAAATTTTAAATGATGAAAAGTGCAATTGTGCTTATTCGGCTCGCACTGGGCTATTTTCTTGTGGTAGCTACTCATCGAGCAATTGATTAGCAGTTCGGTCAGATAAAAAAAAAATAAGTTGGTACTTATCTCTTAGAAACATATTTTTTGGAGTCGGTGCTTCACTTTCTATTGTTTCTGGAAACAACTCAGCACCAACTCCATAACAGGTGTTTTGGAGTTGTTGCTGAGAGGATAACTACCAACTTAAATATAATTATGTTATCATTTTTAGGTAGTATTTTGAATTCGGTTTTTAATTTTTGTTTAAGATTTTTTCACAATTTTAGTGATACTTTCTAAATTCAAAGCTAGATGGGTGACCGTCAGCATTTATATTGTTTCCTACTATCGTAACGTTTTACTAAAACTTCATAGGAAAGCAAAAATCCGCAATTTCGCATACATAGATGACTTACTCAATCCAGTTATTATGATTTAAAAACCAAAAAACCCGATCGATTTAAAAATAAATTAGGGAACCAAATGGCAACTATTCCCCATCGATAAAAAAAGAATCACGTAAATCGGATCAGAAATCTCGGCATAATCGGTGTACATACATAAAAAAAAACATAGGTACCAACCGAATTTTGAACCTCCTCGTTTTTGAAGTATGTTAAAAAATATAATGAAAATTAGAAGACTCAGTATTCTTTATGGTTACTATTATTAATAATATACCTTAAAATAAAGTAGATAATAAATTTATCTAAATATCCACCCAGTTATGTAATATGGACCACCCAAGTATGTTAAATAGGTATACTTACATGATATCCTGCCAATATGAATAATCTTTATTTAATCAAATTCGCCCTAATTCTACAGAACACACGCTAAATCTAAATTTCGTGCATCTCGTTCTCTCAATATAAATACATAAAGGATCATCATCATCATCATCACTATCCTGTATACGTCTCACTGCTGTGCACAGGCCTTCCTACATGGGAGAAACACATGAGGAGCTTGGGCCATAACACCACCAAACTGGCCCAATGTGGGTTGGTGAGTTAAAGCGGTTGCGGTTTGATTTCGTAATCGGAACCAGAACGCTCAAACCACTACGCCACCGAGCTCCTCCGAACAAAAAGGATGGCGGTCATATTATGTGACAATTCGAAAAGTGTACTTAATTTTCGACCCTATTGAAGGTGATAAAATGCAGTGTTTAGGGTTTATTTTTTTGTTTGGGTCTAGTAATTGAAGGATATCTTTCAAAAATGTATGGCGACCCCGCATGGTCTATGTAGTAAAAATTTCAACTTTTGTACAAATAAATTAATTATGCATGAAATCGAATTATTATAATTTTTCACGGATTCAGGAGATTTTTACTGATTCTTTTAGATACTGTACATATACCTAGCCGGATATGAAACATCACCTTTCTATCAAGACAAACGCTATAACATGTATTTACATATTTACTCAGATTACGCTAGGCCCTATGATTTTTTTATTTTCTTATTCTGAATGCCTTAGATTGATGAGGAGAGGAGAGTGATGTGATGACTGGTTCACCTACCGAATTATTTTATAGCTTTTAGTACATTTTCTACATATTATATTTATTTTCAATAACACCGTTACACTTAAGAAAAATCCTGTACCTACATATTGCGAGAAAGAGATATACTGTACTTAATTTAGATTTAGTGTCTCTTCAGAATCAGGCCCATTATTGTCTGTATCTAATGTACACTTGATAAGTGGGTTATTTATGGTTAGAATTACCTACTTATCAAAGTGTATGTTATCATCATCATATAGACGTTATTAACGTCTGTTTAACCACATACTTCATTCACATTCCATCAAGAACATCCTGAACGGTAGGTAGGGTGAAATGGGGGGCAGTGTAACAAAAAAGTCATTTTTATTTTTATTATTAGAAAAAAAAACTGTTTAGTATATCCTCTTCTTATTATTTATTATAAAATCAGCAGTCATTATCTATCATATTCGACTTCAAATAATTTCAAAAATATGCTTAGAAATCACTTTTTTTTTGGTTTTGTGAGATCATAAATTTGTTATAGTGCGCCCCAGGGGCGGGGTACAGTTTAACAGCCATAGGGGTACAGTATAACAAGATGGGACAATAGACTAAACCCACATCATACAAAATTAAATATGAAAAATATAAACATTTTACCTCCATTATATTCTATAACATATTATTAGTACTCGAATATTATATAAAAAAGCAATATAAAGTGCCGTTATTTCACGATTTTTCTCTCGGCTGCTTTTCTCAAGGGTATTTATTCCCTTTTCAACCAACCCTATTGCTTCTTTTATATCATTAGTAGATATCGTGTAAGCCAATAACTGTCTTTCTTTTACGATTTCGCACCATGGTCGATGTCGATGTAACACATATAGAATTAAAAAAAAACAAAAAGGGCATATTACAACATTTTAAAAAGTATCCCGTTACACTGTACCCCATTTCCTACTATTCCAAACAAACATTTGTTAAAATTTAATGTTTAGAAATAGCAATAAACTGCATTGTCTCTTTAAAACACCTATTAATTAAAGATAAAGGCAACATGTATTTACTCATCAGTAAGTAATTAGGTAATACTTTTCTAACAAGAATAAAACTTCACTAGTCAAAATTTACACATTTTTTTTACAAAAAACACAAATTCAAGCACTAATCCGTTTACCGGGCAATTTGACATCTGATGACAGCTGTTTGCGGTGGCATAAAACTAATAAAAAACGTCAAGAAAGACCATACTTAGATAAGAAATTGACATAAATATTCCGTATGTTGTATCCACTAGGTGGTAGGCCCGTATGTAGGGTCGTCTGGGTAGGTACCACCGCCTTTCTTATTTCAGCCGTGAAACAGTTCGCTGTGTTTCGGATTGAAGGGAAAGGTAGCCAGTGTAATTACTGGGCATGACGGCATTTCATCTTAGACCTCAGGATGACAACGCACCTGCAATATCAAGTGCTTTTCCTTGTTATTGCAGGTGTCTATAGGCGGCGGTAACCACTTACCATCAGGTGGGCCGTCAGCTTGTTTGTCATCTAGTTGTATAAAAAAAAAAAAATAATGTTACACTGTGCTCCTTGTTATACTGTCCCCCACTTGACCCTACTTACACTACCTTACAGTCATTATTTTACCGGCAAAAATAAATAAAAAAAGAACAAGACAGGATATAACATTACCGTGACAGCACCACAAGACCACTCATTTTTAGATAAAAGTGTAGGTACTTACCTATTACAAAAATTTTATCAAGTTTACAAAGGCGGAAGTTTGATAAAGTTTTACAACGTTGTTGAAATTAGTTTACGCAGGTACTCACATACTTATCAAAATTTATAGACCATTTTGTGATAAATAAAAAAATCAGCATGTTTAAATTTAGTACAGTGTTTATTGCACATCTTAATACATATCGGTAATTATTACCATCACTTACCTACATACTTACATAATTCTGTTATAAAATATTCTACCTACTTACACAATATTTATTTCCTTGCAGTTAATACTCAAAATGTCAATAAAATTATTTCTAGATTGTCAAGTCAAGTATAACTCAGAGGTTCTGTCTATTAGACCGTGTCATACTGTCTCGGTGCTAAGACTATACTCGTATGGAAAAGAAATCACGGAGACTACTGTCCGTTTTCACTAACCATTCCCTAGGCTTAGGTAACTATCATCGACATTTGTCTCTTTCTATCTCCTTTACCTAGGCTGAGATAAAAATCGCCAAGACACTTATCGCTACGCAAATGTTAGTGAAAACGATTATACTACCCCTACTAAACGTTAATTTTATTTTAAGTATTGAAACTTATGTCAGAGTGGACTATATGGTCACCGAGCGTGTTGTATAATGTCACACTATACAACACGTTCGGTGACTACTCCACTCTGACATAAGTTTCAATACTTAAAATAAAATTAACTTCTAATGCCATTATCTGTCAAGCGGCGTTATTCCTCTGGAGGTCTATGACAATTAAAAAATTAATTGTGTCTGAAATCTGATGTTTGACGGGTTACTGTGAGCGTCCGCGGATATGACGCGGTTAGCGGCCGATACAGCAGCACACAGCAGTGGTGCCATGAGGTGGTGCGACAACAACGTTGCGTCGTTTCCTTTATTATTATGACATAAAATTCAGATTTTATAAGATAATAATAATATGAATTTTTATTTCCACCATTTATAAATCCGGTACGCTGGCATTACAGTTAGATATCTTTTTTTATATCTACATAACATTGAAAGCTAACATTGAAAATAAATGCAACTTTACTATTCTTAGTAGGTACATTAAACAAGTACAAGTATAAATGTCATATATGTATAGAAAAGTATAAACATAACAGCTTCCTAATTACTTACGTTATATTTACTTAAGTTTTGGTTATTATAAGTACTTCATTTCGGGAATAATCGGTAATAAATCGAATATACGGTCACCTACCCTAATACGCCATGTAGACAATAGACATTAGAATCTTGGCACAATATTATTAGATATCTAACCCAGCTAGGTATAACAAATAAAGATAACTGCCGATCATGATAACAAGACACTGAAATGTACATCGCTTGCTATAGTGTAAAAAATAGGTTATTCTAAGATGTGTATCAGCCCCAAATGCAATGGTAGAAGGCCCCAAGGGCTATTCATTGAATTTTCGTAGGAACACTATACAGGCAACTTCCGTAATTGCTGCTAACAGCCGTAACAGCAGAGTAAATTTAAATTATAACTCCTAATAGAAGTGAGGAGTCGAATTGTTTTTTTAAAAATCGAATGGAAGGTCTGGTTCGAGTAAGCCCTGGCGGAGTGCAGTTAGCAGGGGGTGGGCTCGGGGTGCACACGTAGAACGCCAGTCGTCTAGATCCAGTGCCCATAGGGCAGCTCCCCGGAGACCTGCGTGAGCCACACTTGCCCCTATTCTTTGAATTTCCGCTGGCCTTAAGTATGACGCCCATTGAGATCTATGAACAGCGAATGTGCCGTCTTCCGTCTGCGTTTCTCTCCAACTATTTGACGAGCCGGGACATATCTAAAAAAATTACAGGTACAATTAGAAAAATATGCTTATCAATATAAAGTACCTCCTAATGTAAAGATTGTATTGAAATCTGAATGAAAAAATATGATTACTTGTTCTGCTTTTTTTAATGAATAAGTTTGGTCTGGACTAATTCGATCATAAATGGAGTGAGCAAGCTTAAGTGTTTGGATTGGAAATAGGCACCGTATGTTATTTCCTTAGCAAATTATGCCAATTTTTTGGTAGGTATAGGTACCTAATACTTACATACAATACATTTAGCGATTCTGTTTTTTGTACACGTACCTCATAGTAGGCAAGGAAACCAGGGATCCTTGTGAAGTGTCCTCCTAAGCCCGGGCCGGTAGTGGGCGCGTTAACTCCGGCACGGGAGGCGCTCCGCAACGTGTACGAGCGTGCGTATGCTGGCACACCGATCACCAGCTGACTAGGGGGAACTACCGCAGTCCAGTACGCCAGCGACGAGTTCTGGACACAATTAACAAGTATTTTAATTTATCTGTTTTTACATACGGCACTAGCTACTGGCCGCGCATCCTATTAGAAACAAATAACAGTCATATTTGACTGTGTTGGGGGATGATTTTAAAAAAACTGTGTTACACGTGTCTCTTAATTTTAATTTAATTATTTTAAAGGTGTAGGTACACTTACAGATAATCGTCGTGACATGGTTATAGGTATAATAAAATACAAAGAGTTAAGCTAGCTAGACAATTATCCTATTTTAGTATACACAACTTGTTTAATTATGCGTACCGTACTTACAGGACGTTGAAAAAGGAAAGAAAAAGTTGTTAGTATAAAACAAATCATAAAATTAAACACTTTACATCATTGAGTCAGCATTGGTGGGCGAGATCGAGGAAGCCTATCCGGAAGATTTCAGATATCATCATCATCATATCAGCCAATGATGTCCACTGCTAAACAAAGGCCTCCCCCATTGATTTCAGATATAGTCTGTTTAAATACTGAGAATTTAATATATCCACACCCCTACCTGCACAACTTAGGACACTGTAACACAGCTATGGCACATTCTTACAATAGGGTTGTAACTTGGAATTTATGACGTCTTCTTTTTGTGTTTTTGTATACCTGTATGGCAAATGTATTTAGGCACCGTGACCTATACAGAGTGCTACCACTCAAAGATGAAAGTAATACTAGCGCATCAATAGACGAATGCCCTATTTGTAAAGGTACAAAAGGCCGTATCTTGCACGTCGGGCCCGCAAAGGAATCACACTAAATTTTAATAGCCTCTCACCGCGGTATCTGAGAAAACGCCCAAAATTATATTTCCTGGAGAGTTATTTTAGGCATCCTCTATGCTATCTATGTGTACATTATAATAAGGTGTCCAAACAGGGCAATAGTAACAAGATCCAAGATGCTTTTAACTAGACTGAAAAATGACAACATTATGCTACGTGGTTTTTTGAACTATTTGTTTGGTTATTTTCATCAAAAATCCCAAAAGTCGAAAACTATATTTCGTGACATAAATGTTGTATGAAACTTTTTTGGACTGGTACTGACTATTGGATTTTATAATTACAGTAAGAGCAGAAGGTCCATTGCTTATCAAACAGTACACTCAGATCTTTCACAGTTTCTTTCCTGTCCTATAATCTGTCTTGCATAAAGTGTCGTGAGTGTCTTGTTTTTTCTTGGTAAAAAAGATAACACAACACTCATACAGATTATGACTCATTTTATTAGTTGAACACCATTCAAAAACAATTTTTAGGTCACTCTGAAGTGCTACACGTTGCTTCAAGTCATAGACTTCTGTAAATATCTTGAGATTTTCAGCGTAGAGAAGTGATTGCTAGGTAAATGGCCAACCAGATCATTAATAAAGACTAATAAAGAAGCGGTCCCAAGTGCGAACCCTGCGGGACTCCCGACGATACAAATGTAGAGAAAGAATTAAGAATATCCCTTTATAGTAAGAAGTTGTGTTCGATTATTCAAATATGATATTATCTACGGTAGCAGGCATCCATGAATACCATAGTACGCCAATTTAACACATAAAAGAGAATGGTCAACCTTTACAAAAGCTTTCCTAAAGTCAAGATATTTGGAATCGAGAGTATGTTGAACAAATTTTGAGTCAACAGATCCAGAGCATAATAAGTTTTACAAAAAATTCAACCCCTCATTCCACCCTGTAAGGTGTGAAATTTCTAAAAAACCTCTTCTTAGTGGATACCTATACTTCACAAAGCATGCACCCTCCAAATTTCATGTCTTTAGGACCAGCGGCGGTGGCTTGAAAAATTCAAAGTCCTGACCTTAGGTATACAGATCATCTAATTAGAATCATAGTTAAAATTTTTGTTATTTTGTTTTTATAATACATCTCAAAAAGCAGGTACTTACGAAGCTGATTATTCCGCCAAATTCACTACTTTCTAAAGGAACTAGGTAGGCTGTTCTTCCTGATGAAGAAGCGTAATAGTCGTTAGCCGCAAGTGAGATCCAGTCCAGGGTGGCAGCGAGGACTTCCGGCTCGTAGGAAAGGGACGCTATCTCGACCGAAGAAGACACCATTGCCGATAGTTCAAAGTTATGATGACGAAGCGTCTTGGATAATTCAGCAATGAGCGCGCTGAAGTACTCTTTTTCAGTGATATCGAAATCTATACAAGGAGTCTGAAAAAAGATCAGTGAATGAATTTTAAATTTTCTGCTTTTAGAGCCGTTAGATCCAAAGGTGGCATATTGAAATAGAACGAACCTGTTTGCAGACAGGATATTGCCAGGCGATTTGTAAACCGTCAAAATTCCATCTCTTTAAAAATTTCAGCACCGATTTAACAAATAATTCCCTGTGTTCAGGGTTGCCAGCCATTTCGACCCATTTGTCATCTTCTGAGTCTTCTATTCCACCAATGCCAATAATGACATTCACTCCGTTCATTCGAAGTTCCGTTATTTTTCCATAGAAGTCTGAAAAGAGTTCAAGTTAAGTAAACCAAATAATAATAATATTCTTTACACTCACACTTGTTAAGTTAGTTTGAGTTATGCTTGTGTTATCAATAGACATTATAAATAATGTCTAAAAAAAAATAAAAAAATAGGTAGGTATATTAAAGAAATATAGAAACAACCACAACTCGTGAACAAATATTAGATCTTACCATTTTCAATATCCAGCTCTGGATTTCCAGGAATAATTTCGAATGTCTCATAATCAAGGTGAGCCCATGCGTAAATTACGTGGGTGCAAATCGAAGGATCGACTTGTTCTGGACCAAAACTGCCGTTGCCATGCCTAGAAATAACAATTAAGGGTAGAATAAACTTTTCCTAATCACCAACTTAAATGAAAACAGGTAGGCAACACACGAGTACGAGCGTATAGACGCGCATGGCAATAGACTATAAAACGGGCAGTGTGCTTATTTTCTACCCTTCATGCATAAAAAATACAACTCAAGTACGTTATAGGTACATATAACGCGCCTTTATCTCTAAGAGCAATCTCTTTCAGACACCTTTAGAACAATATAATTTTAGAAGTATATATAAAATCTCGAACACTTTCTAAAAATAAACACCAGTATCATATCTAGATTCGACGCCCATAAAGACCCTGTTTGTTTCTCTTACCTATAATATGCCCAGTTTGTGAAATAGCAAGCAACTATGGGCTTGCGTTCTATTATTTCGTTACTCTCTTCGGTAATCCTCAAACTGGTTTTGCCTTTACATTTGGATTTCTCGGGCCAATCGCAATGATTCTAAAACAAAATTGTAAGTAGGTAATTGTGAAATCCTGTCCAGTTTAATACATCTTTATTTTTAAGGAAGAAGTAGTTCTATTCTCTTACCGTACTCCAAACCAAGGGTGCAGGGCAAGTCAGTTCCATATAATGTCCATTCATGCATAGGTAATATTTTCCGCAGTCAATATCATCACCTCTGAAAGTCACACCTGAACAAGCTTTACCTTCCAGTGACGATGCCTGAAATAGCATATTTTATTAGGCTTAACATTACTGTTCTTATACCCTTGATAACACTTTGTACAAAATTTAATCTTACCGATTCGTAATCATGTAGCACTTCTGTTTCCGTATATGCCGGTTTGAAAACTGGCGCGGAAGATTCCGTCGTAATGTTAATAGCTGGTTCAGTCATTGGAGTTGCACCTTGAACTGGAAATATAATTAGAATTATTTGAATATGTAGACTACATAATATGCAGGGTGGTGACGCCAATAAATTAAAACATGGGCTATATTACTTCATTTAAATGTTTTGCAACTTTCAAATACATCTATGAAATAATGTAGCCAATGTATACCTACATTGGCTACATTATGTCACTTCATAAAAATGTCATGAAATTATCAAATGAATAAGATTTATTTGAAAGTTGCAAAACATTTCTTTAAACTAATATAGCCCATGTTTTAATTTATTGTTGTATTGTCGTCACACTCTGTATACTATAACGCAGACTAGGTTTGTGAATATAGGTACTTACTCTCTTTCAGCGAACATGGCGGTGGTGCCTCTCGTCCTCTCAACACATGGTTAATGTTGGCTAGTAGTGGATATTTTCCACATCCACAAGAGGTTCCCGTGAAATCATCTAAATCCATTGACCAGGCCATGCTGCCCCCAAGGCCCATAGCGCGAACGTATTCGGCTTTGTGACGCGCCATGACGTCATCGTCAAATGATACCCACTGATCGTCGGAAGTTGCATACGGACCCATGCGGCCGCCTGGATCACGGAATACCTTCCAACCCTTTGATCTAATGCGGTCGCATATCTAAAATATATAAAAATAAATAATTTCTCGTTCGAACTTACCTATATTATCCATGTGTTTTGGTTTATTAGCAATAATTTTGTAAAAAAAAACTGAAGTCCATTTCCAAAACATTCACTTTATTTAATATTCATTACCTCATAGAATGATAGGAAACCACGTGCTCTAGTCTCGTCTCCTGCTTCTCCTCCCGCATAAGTAGGAGTTCCTAAGCCAGTGCCAGCTCCTTCAACCAGCGAGAATGACTGACCATAAAACGGTACGCCCAAGACCAGTTTTAAAGGATCCGCGCCTCTGTCCATCCAGTAGTGGACGGTGAAATTCTGTAATAAAGAAGTAAAATAGCCACCATATGTTTACCATTTGTTTATTGCACAACACAAACAAAAGCAGTGAGATTATGAAATGGATCTTTAAACATAATATTGGGATGGATTCAATTATTTACCACATTGAAGGTTTTGTCGACGTCTTTTTCGTGTACATACATAGGCGCTACGTGGCCCGTCTTTTTATCCCATTGTCCATGATAGTCATACGTCATTAAAGCAATCCAATCCAAGTTATTTGATAAAGAGGGTACATCGTATGCTGTAAAAGGTCAAAAATTAATAAATGACCATTAGACTGTGTAAGCATATTTTTTTTAATAATTTTACGGGAATAAAATTAAGAATAAAATACTAACCGAAATCGATGACCCGCTTGCTGGCTGATACTGCAGCAGACAGAAGTAGACCATGTCGCGCGAATGCACTGCGAAGTTCTTTTACCAAATCAGCGAACCCTTGCTTATCTGAATTAGGTCCTTTTTCGCATTCCACCTGTAAGTGAGTGATCATGTTTATAGCACCAGATTCATTAGGCATAGAAAGTTATATCTGTGCCGTAAGCAGTTGCTTATAGGAATTAAAATAGTATTAAGATTTGCAATATTAACTTACCTGCCAACACTTTGGATATTCCCAGTCAAGGTCAAGACCGTCAAATCCGTATTGTTGAATGAAGTCCACGGCGTGGACTACGAATTTCCTTCTAGCAGAGACATTGTTCACCAGCCGGGAGTACTTGTCACCTGCTGAATCATCCCAACCCCCGAGACCAAGAAGTACTTTTACGCCATGAGTTTTTAATGATGATACCTTTTCATAGAATTCTGCAATAATTAGAGTGTATCAAGCTTTTGCATATAAACCATACTTGCAATTTATTGTATATCATTGGAAAGGAATATAATTAGTAAGTATATATTTGTAGTACGTACTGTTCTCTACATCTAACCAAATGTCGTGAGGCTTGATTACTAGTCTTTCTTTGTCGAGTACTGAGAACGCATACACAATATGCGTGCACATAGATGGGTCTATGTCATTCGGTGTGTACTTTCCGTTGTCTGGTCTAAAATTGAAAAACTTATAGTAAAATAATCAACGTGTACATCGAATGAATTAGCAAGCAACAGGAGAAACTTGTCAGTAATTAATATTTGTGAAATTTACCTATACCATGACCAGTTTGTATAATAACAAACAACTTTGTAGCGTTCTGCTTTTACAGGTGCAAGTGTAGTTGTTGTAGGTTTGTAAGTGGTAGTTGTTGTCGTAGCAGTAATTTGCATAGTTGGTTTCTTATTTGGTCTATGATAGATTGGTACCATTATGTCTTCTAAGTCGTCTATATTATTTGGAGGCTCATAAATTGGCTCATGTGGAGTCATTTCCATTTGTTCCACTTTAGGATCTAGTAAGCTGTCCTTAATGGCATTTAGTAGAGGATGTTTTCCTTGGCCGCATCTAAAACAGTTATTTAAAACTTAGTTTTACATAAATGTGCACTTATTATTTTTATAGATAATTCTATCCAAAGATCACCTGTTTCTGAAGTCATCCAGATCAAGCGCCCAAATCATACCACCGGCAAGTTTCAGTGATTTGATAAAGTTAACTTTTTTCTTGATCATGTCTACGTCATCAAACGATACCCATTGTTTGCCTTTAAATGCATATGGACCCATTCGCCCATAAGTGTCTTTCACAACCTCCCATCCACTGTTTTTAATTCGGTCGCAAATCTGTTAAATTATAATAATTATTATGAAATGCCATGTTAAAATTTCTTATCGAAGTTTTTTCTCCTCACAGACTAAAATATTACCTCGTAATAAGCTAAGAAACCTTTAGCTCTTGTATACTCTCCGGGTTCGCCTCCATCTGAAACCGGTGCGTTTAGGCCGATGGCACCTTTATTAGCTGTGTCTCGATTGTTGTCCAATTTGTTTCCAGTTGTAAAGCTTTGTCCGTACATGGGCATACCCATTACTAGTTTAGAGCTAGGCGCTCCCTTTTTTAGCCAGTAATGTATTGTGTAGTTCTTTAAAAATAAAGATATCATATTATAGTACACAAAAAATGTAATTTTGATTGACCCAATATTAAAACTTTTTTCTGGTCTCTTTTCAAGTAAAATTAAATTACTTACAGCATTGAAGTACGTTGTATCATCATCAGGGTGATAATATAAAGGCGCTACGTGCCCAGTTTTTTTGTCCCACTGTCCGTGGTAGTCATATGTCATTACGGCGATCCAGTCAAGGTATCTTGCTAGCAACGGCACGTCATACCCGGCGTCAATTACCATCTTGTTCGGAGACACGGCTGATGATAATAGCAAGCCTTTTGGCTTCATCACCGCTGATAGCTCGCGAACTAGAGCAGAAAAGCCCTGCTTGTCTGAATCTGGTCCTTTAGAGCAATCCACCTAAAGGTGAAAAAAATATTTTACTACGGATTTTTCAATTATTGACTATTTTTTTGTTAAGACGTTTCTCGCTAAATTTAAGATGGTAAATATATTAATTATATTGAAGCAGTTAACAATGTGCTTCAATATATTTATCATCTTACAGTTTGATTTCCTAAGTCAGAAAGTTAATATATTATAAATAATTTACAAACCTGCCAACATTTAGGATATTCCCAATCGAGATCCAACCCATCAAATCCATATTGTTCCAGAAATGGTATAGCATGTGCAACGAATCTACTGCGTGCCAAGGGGTCGTTCACTAGCTTAGAGTACTTGTCGCCCGCTGAATCATTCCATCCCCCGAGGGCCAATGATACTTTGATTCCATATCGTTTGTATTCTACTACGCGTTCATAGAATCCTGAGCGGGAAACATAATATAATGATTAATTTTATTACAAATCAAAAGGAAAGATGTGTTCTCTTCTACTCTTTGTAGCGCACGACAGGGTCCAACATCATCATCAACAGCCTATATACGCCCACTGCTGGGTATAGGCCTTACTACATGGGAATAATATATGAGGAGTTTGGGCCATAGTACCACCATGCTGGCCCAATGCACGTTGGTGGGTTAATGCGCTTGCAGAGACAACCGGGACCAAAGGCAAAGATTAAAAAATTTGATTTTACCTTGGGTCAACCATGGCGAAAGTTACTTTGTTTTGGTAAACCAGAGCGCTCAAACCACTATGCCACCGAGCTCCTCACAGGTCAGGGTCCATAATAAACTATGACTATACTTAAAAGACCTAGTAAACAATGTGGATGGCAAAATATTTTGAGTATTAAGATGTCATCTCTTAAAACTCTTCATATCAGTTGTAGTTATAGTAAATATTGACTCCTTAGTATTGTCCGTCTGTCTTGCCGTTGGTCCGTCGATTTCTATCGTGTTTCAAAAATGTTTTATTTTTATCAAAATTGCTAAGGAACTCTTTGCTCCCATATATGTATATATTGACTTATCGTCGTATATGATTATCTGATTATAACTTACTATTGTCATAGTCCGCCCAAGAGTCATGAGCCATCATGAGGCCGTCGGTGCCGAGTACCGCAAAGCCGTAGACAATGTGCGTGCAAAGCGAGGGGTCGATATCCTCGGGTGTGTACTTGCCGATGCCGGGCCGGTACCACGACCAGTTCGTGTAGTAACACACCAACTTGTATTGAGCTGAGTAGTTAAAAACAGAACCTTTAAAATTATTTCTACCAAAAAATCAACACGGTAAAAAACAGAAAAATATCTACAATATTTTGAGGGAAATTCATAAAAATTATAGATAAAAAATACTCACAGTTTAATAAAGCCGGTTTCGGTCCCATCGGTAACGTGCCTGGTGGTGGCTTGGCAACTATTAATTCATCATCTTCAATTATCACAGGTGGCTTGGGTGCCGCGGTAGTTGGAGCAGCGATAGTTGGTTTGGGTGTAGTACTCTTCGCTTTGCATTTAGCGTTATTCGGCCAGTCGCATATTTGTTTTTCCTTAAAGTTTAAAGTTGTTATTAGTTAAAGTCAGAGGAACTAAATTTCTCTTAGACATTTGAAGTTGGACTGTTTACTTTACCTCATTCCAGTGGAGACCAGCACTGCAGGAAAACTCTTCAAATTTTCCAAATATGCAATGTTGGTAACGGGTGCAGTCAGTTGGTAGCCTGGCGTACTGACCATTTTCACAATATGCTGTAAATAATTACAGAGTTGTTAATATTTCATTGACAAAATAGGCTTTAATTGTGGGAACCAGAGAAAGTATAAATGATCTAAGAAATGTCAATAAAGCAGGATCATAAATCACTCATTTATAACAAATTTACATGTCTAATCTAAGGACTCATCGTTGTAAAACATTGCATATTATGATGCTTACTTGGTAACTCATCACTAAGTTGCATAGAAGTAGATCCCGGTTTGACATTCGTCATTGCTGCAGACATAATTTTCTGTCGATCAGTGCACGACGCGGTACTAGGGAAGTCGCACTGGGACCGGTCTGGTCTCCACACTAATCCTGGGGCACAACTTTGGGCAATTAACATGCCATTCACGCACACAAAGAACTTCTCGCACTTCGGATGAGCATGGTACGTGCCCGTTATGCAGCCCTGAAAAAACTCATAGAATGATTCTATTACCTACCTTCCTTAAATATAATTATCCATCAATTATTTCAAGTTTGCTGAAACCTAAACCAAAAATTTTAATTGCAAATGATAATTAAATTAATAGCTTACTCTAGATTCATAGTCATGTAATACAGGTGGAAAGGCTTACAGTACTAGGTCTGTGGGATTCTTCAATGGCGGTCGTAGGTCTTCTAGAAGTAGTTGTCGATGTTGACGTTGTCGGTCGTCTTGTAGTGGTGGTCGTCGTTTTCCTGATAGGCCGCTTAGTAGTTGTTGTAGTGGTTGTTGTAGTGGTAGGATATGTGGTTAGGGGTATCGGTGATTTCGTTGCAGACTGTTTCTCTGTACAAAATAATTTTAATATAAATTAATATTGGGTGTATTACACGAAAAGAAAGATATTATCACAAAAAATGAGTAAATGTTTTGTAGAGATTTGTCATCATTATACCTAGGTACTTTTAACATTTTAAGATATATGTCCCAAAAAACACACGTGTCACGTGCCAAAGATTTCACGTGGTGGAAAAAGAAAGAAATTTTGTTGTTGTACGCACCTTCACACATAGCGAATTCCACCCAATCACAACGGTTGGTACGGCGATCCCAGTGTAACCCTGGAGGACATAACTGTTTGCGCCAGCGACCGCTTACACATAATAGGTAGGCATCGCAAGTGCTCGCAGGTGCATGCATTTCTTTGGAATCGCAAAGGCTATCTTCCATAGGTTGGTTACCCGAGGACACTGAAGATTGAAAGAAAGTTAATGTAAGTTTTAATGTACTACTTATTTGAACTTTTTTGGGTTGTATTGTAGAATAATAACATTATTTTATTACGATATTTATTACACATTAGTAAACATTAGAAAGTCTTACTCGTGGTCGAAGGTTTTGGAGGAGGTCGCGTTGGTCTGGGTGCTTGAGTAGTGGGTTTTGGTGAAGAATCTAAAATAATACAAAGCATTCTAAAGATATTCTGAGAATTACATATGTTATTCTTTTTAATTTTAAAGCTGTAGAGGAAGGAACGCCCATATAAGGTGACAGCGGGGAAGTCCGTCCATAGGGCAAGCCCGTATAGGCAGCCAAAAATGCATAAAATACATGCATTTCAGGGTTCAATTTCTTCTTATTAATGAGATGCAACTCAGCTACTGTATTACCGACTCAATCGCAAAATGCCGTAAATAGATTGCAAGTTGCATTTCAGCTGCCTATATGGACTTGCCCCATAGACGGACTGCCCCGATGTCACCTTACATGATTTGACGAGGTTGCACTACTTGTTTTATTATATCATCTGAAATTTTCCCCAGTATACCTTTACATTTGGCGTATTTAGGCCAGTCGCATTGTTTCTCAGTTGGGCTCCAATGAAGGCCAGGCGCGCATTGCTGCAGGTGCCATGTGCTACCGTCGCAATGTAAATATGAGTTGCAGTCCTTAGTAGACTGAAAGCCTGGTTCATTGCAAGAACTGCCATCTTTTGGGTCATCTAACAAAAATAAAAATTATTTTATTTATTATAACACGATAGCTGTACGTAATAATACTAACGTCGCTTAATAACAACATTCAGCCAAAAACAGATTCAAAACAAATATTACCGTTACTTGACACAGGCGCCGAGGTCGTTGGTCGACGTGTGGTTGTGGTTGTAGTGGTTGTTGTAGTGCTCGTAGTTGTAGGTCGTTGTGTAGTGGTCGTCGGCTTTGGTGGAGGTCGCGAAGTCATCGGAGCTAGAGTGGTGGTAGCGGTACTTGCTTCACTGCTGCCTGTGCCTGGTGAAATGGTTTATTTTAATAATATTTATCTATCTCAAATTAATTTCCTACCCCCAGGATCTGAGTCATCGCAGAGTAGCATGTCTGACGGTATTAAATAGGGTGAATTTCCAAAGTGTAAGGAATAATTCGAATTCGAGGTCTTTCGACCAACCACCTTTTACCACCGTGGAACCAGCACTGGATACACATTTATCCGTATAAAATGCTTTGCCAACTCCTTTATAATACGATCAGCTAACGAAAAATTCTTAACCTGCGTTTGTTCCCCCTACATACCGTTTAGGTATTGCACGAATTGGGTAAATACTAAGATAGTTTCACTACTTTCATTTAGGAGAAAGATTTACACAATCTGTCACCTTTGCACTTAGCGAAGCTAGGCCAATCACACCGGTTGACAGAAGCCGCCCAGTGTAGCCCTGGCGCGCACCGATGTTTTCGCCATTGACCACCTTCGCATTGAAGATAGCTCTCGCAGTCTCCCGGAGCCGCGCCGTAATCACCCGCATTGCATGTGCCACCTTCTAAATTACCTGGAATTAAAGCCGCATCACATGAGTCATTTGTGAACGTGTCAATGTATGCAATACCAGCCTCCTTATCCTTATTCTCAACTGTCGGAATGGATTTGAAAATCGTAAACTCTATACCTGTCACTTTTTATCGCGATGCGTCAAAGCGAGACGGGATGAGACTTTTTGAATGGAATACGTGATCCGACAGTTGAGAATAAGGGGGCCGATGTGCGTCGAGCACTAAGTACTGGCACTTTTGCAAAATATTGCGTTAGTAACAAGCTAAGATATTTTCAAAACTTAATTTAAAATTCTTTAACTTATTTAATTTACCTGCTTCTGAGGGGGGTGTAACTGGGTATGAAGGCGGTCGCTTAGTTGTAGTAGTTGATGTAGTAGAAGTAGTTGAGGTGGTGGTCGTCATGGGAGTGGTTGCCTGTGACCACCACGTTTGAGCTGTAGTGGCGGTGGTCGTCGACGGGGTCCAATTAGGCCATGTCGTTGAAGTGTGGTGGTCATGATTGTGATCACCGCTTCCGCCAACAGAACCTAGTAAACCATTATCGTTATTTTCATTATCTGATGAGATTGAAAGTTTGATATATATTTTTATACTTCAGCCAAATTTGATAAAGGATAAACGTAAATCTTGTTCTTAGGTCTAAGACGTAAACTAATGTCTTTTAGTAAAATGGATTTTCGAGTTTACCATGATGGCCATGAAACAAAAAAATAAACGACGGGAAACAAATGCACATAACTGCCTTTTTATAAATTAACATATTATAATATTAATTTGAATTTAGAATTCCAAATAGAATAGGCTTAAGATATAGAAGTTCAAACACAGTCGGCTGCTTCGTAGATACGGCACGAATATTATTATGTTAAATTAGTTGTTACCGTCAGCTGCCACAGTGGTTGTAGTAGGCGGCGCGGGCGTTACTGGCTGCGGAGGACGCTCGCATGCCGTGCCCGGTGGCGACGGCACTGATCTACCCAGAGCTCGGCCGGCAGCACGGAGCAAAGGCGATGGTTCAGCGCAACAACGGTTGTTAAAGTCGTCCAAGTCGATCGCCCAGGCCGTCACACCTCCCAGTCCTTGACGCATCGCCCATTCCACCTAAATTATAACTAAAGTTTAAAAGAATCATAACACATATAACCATTGACATTAATCCTACGTTTAATGTCTCAAGCGGCGTTATATTCGGAGGTCTATGATAATTGAAAAGGAATCTGATGCTTGACGGGTTAAAATTAAAATTCTTCTATTCTATTTTACTTTCCGTGCTGCGGAATTGTGGAACAGTCTTCCTACAGCTACCCAAGTGAGTCCTTCCATTGCGTCATTCAAAATTAGATTGAGGAAGTCGTCAAGACTTTTTATTGCAAAGTTCATCATTCAATTTTTTCCATATTGTCTATTAGTTTATCAACAGAATATTCTTTGATTCTCTAGTTTAAAAAATGATACACCATGACACTGGGCCTAATTATGGAGACGAACTTAAAATCTAAATTTAAGTACCTACAAAACCTACAGAAAAAGATATACTGTAGTATATGTATAGAAAAAGATATACTGTAGTATATCTTTTTCTCGCAATATAATAGGAAAAAAAATCATTAATTTGTTTAGACCTGTCAATTAAATTTAGATAGATTTCAAAGAAACCATAGACAATTTTATATACGGATTTACTTCCTAAACACTGCATTCAATAAGGTCGATAATTGAACACGCGTTTCTAACAATAGATAATAATGACAGAAATATTAAAACGAATTCGTAAGTTAAGAGGCTTTATTTTGTGGTTAAATCTTTTATTTAACTTTAGAATTTGGAAATTATGATTATTACCTTTTCAGTGATAGACTTCGGATCATCATATCCAACCCACTGACTGTCTGAATACGTGTAAGGTCCAGCGTTTGTTTGTCGGGCTGTCTTCCAGCGCAAGTTCTTTACTATAGTAATAGCAAAGGATATTAAGTTAATAGTTGCTTGATAATTGTTTTAAACTATTAAAGACTCATGTTAAAACTACTTTTAAAAAATGGTAAAAATCAACACAATTTAATAACCTACTAAATGTGTTGGTTATACACATCTGAAATAATTTTTATTTTATTAAGGATAAAAGTTATTTTATATAGGATGATTTATTGGTAATAAATAATTACACTTACCTCTATAACAGATTTCATAGTAGGCCAACATTCCTGGTTGCTTGGTGAATTCGCCGGGCTCACCGGGACCTGCAGCGGGCGCCCCGGGAGCCATGGGTCCCTCCACGTCCGCCAGTCTATATGACTGACCGTAAAATGATAGCCCAAGTAACAGCTTTTTGGGATCCGCTCCACCGCCGATGATAGCCTTGACAGCGTATTCCTAAGGTAAGACAGATAATGTTTTAGATAAAATTGTGGCAAAGAACCAGTCGTCTACCGTAAGGTAGCGTTGCCGACTGTAGATTTCAAGCGCTGTGTTCCCTCCTCCCAAAACCATATTGAGCTGTGGCGTTAACACAGATCTATTGCAGAAACACAAAATTACAAAAATAGTTATATTATTAAGCCGTAATTAACTTTATATCAAAAACTACGAGCGGTTACAATACAATACCATTTGCCGGGTAATTTGCTCTGTTCAATATACTCACAATTGAATAATAAGCCAATGCATCATTTGGTGCCGGTATTAATGGTGTGTGGTGCGAAGTTGTCCTTTCCCAACCACCGTGGTAGTCGTACGTCATGGCACTCATAAAGTCTACAGCCTTAGATATCACTGGCAGATCATAGGCAGTCTCTATCACCTCTTTGTAACCAGATATTGCAACACCCAACTCCATTCCTATTGCGTGTAATGCTCTCGAGATTTGCTAAAAAAAATTCAAATTAATGACAATAACTTTTATACTTCTAGACATTAAGATTCCATTTTTAAATTAATAATGGTTACCTGAACGAATTTAGCGAAGTTTGCCTTATCTGACGCAGCACCTTTTTTGCAATTACTCTGCCAGCACACGGGATAGTTCCAATCCAGATGTAGACCGTTAAAATTATGCATTTTCAAGAAAGGTATCAATTTTTCTACGAAATTCGTTCGTGCCGAATCAGACGATACCAAACGCGAGTATTTGTCACCGGACGAGTCGGTCCAACCTCCCAAGCCAAGAAGGACCTTTACGTCTTTCAAAGATGTTACACGCTCATATAAATCTGGAAGAGATATTTAAATTCTTCATTAGTTCATTGGTCATGTCATCGGTTATCTAGTAGTACAGTCAGCAACAGAAGTCGATTTACACTTTAGGTCCATGTCGCACTACTTCTTTCACAGTGTTCATACAATTTCTCAGGAGTGTGCCAACATGTAATTATGAAAAGGTACCAAAGTGTAAAAGTTAATCAACTTCTGTTGCTGACCGTACCAACTTATGGTCAGCGCTTTTTAAGCACACTAAACTTTGATAAAATAGTTTAAAACCATTGTCAATATAAGCACCATTATAAATAAAAAGAAAACTATAAACGTAATGTGATTCTATTTTATTAAATTAAATGATTGGTTAAAAACTCTTACTGTTTGTGATGTCAGCCCACGGATCAAATTCTTTCGCGATGAGTTCGTCAGGTGTAAGGGATGCGTATGCGTATACCACATGAGTGCATAATCTGGAGTCGATGTGCTCGGGTACAAATTTTCCGTCACCACGACGATAGAAGGCCCAGCTAGTCATGTAGCATACGACTTTCTTATCGACTTCTTTATCTGTATATAGAATAACATTTTGAGGCATTTTTTTTTAATAGTTATAGATTTCCAAAAAAAGTGACCACTTACCTTCCTTTAAAATAATTCTATTATCATCCTCATTATTATTCACAATAGGTTTTATGTTAGGCTTGAAGTTTGTTAGTAGCGGTCTGTAAGAAGTATCCCATACAGGATATTTGTTATACCTTCTTCCAGAAGTAGTTGCATCTCTGCGCATGCGTTGTTTCCGGCGTGGTTTTAGGAATATAAAGTATACTGTAGAAATAATTATATAAAGAAGATAATAAATAATGTAAGAAAATTAAAGAAGATAATTATATCGATAATATTAGAAGTATTGCTAAGTAAGTAATAAACTAAAGCAAAAGATTTAAATAAAAAAGTAGCAGAAAGAAAAGACACCGAAAATATACAAATCTTTGTCAAATAAGCGGCGACCGATCAAATAAGTTATTAAAGAAAAGCATGGAAATTACTAGTTCCGGTTAAAAAAATTAAAGAAGGTTGAATGTTGTTTATTCAGTAGCTACTTAGTAGAGATAACTCACTTTTCTTTACATCCACTTCATAATCGTCAAGTAAAGGTTCTGCGTAAATATCTTTAACAATTTTCTCACTGTTCCACTGCAAAAATAAAAATAACTTTTTTGAACATTTCAAATGTATCGTTATTAAAAAAAATGTTTGGACTAGAAAAAAAAACATGGCCTAGGTGGGACACGGACTCATAACTTTACTCAATCCAGGAAACCACTAACAAATCAAGGATTTGGCAGAACCCTATGGATTTCTTCCTAGCAATACCAAAACTAGACTAAAATGTAAGTGTATTTGCAAAAATCCAGATGTTAAAAAAATCTAAGAGATGTTCCCAGTCATCGGTAGATCAGTTACCTACTAGATTTTCGAAAGGTGTCTAGGATATTTTTTATAGTTTAATCATTTTTCAAAATTTACAAAGTTTGACGCAATAATGCTTTCTTCCTTTTGTGTGGTTAAAAATGGCAAATTATATTTTGCTACTAACTTCAAAATCATTTTGATAGAGGTCGGATAGGAATCGTCCGGCGTCATCAATGTTTATTCTTAAGCTTTGCCCAGGTAGACATTTGGCGACATCTTGGTGTCTGTAAAGAAAAAAGAACAGATAAAATCAAATAGATAGCGAATTTAAGTGATAAGTTTAAAAAGATAGCGATGTTTTCAATTGTGTTCTGTAGCGGTGCCATTTAAACAAACAATAAAATGAACGAGGACCTGATATGTAATGATTGGTATATAATAACTTACCCACAGAATCCCGTAGATGGATCATACAGTCGTTCTTCCTCGCAAAGCATCCTATAGTTTATGCCTCCAGTGCAAAAATGAAAATGTGCACATGATTCTTCATCAGACGCTAAATAAGGTTCTTCTGTTTGACATGACCCAATTTTGAGAGTGGACTGATCGGATTGTATGGATTCTCCTGTTTTAATATTATTAGAGATTATTAATTTTGTAATCCAAAAAAAAGAAATATTTATACAGTAGGTAATATTAAAAGCACGATTCTGGCCAACTCCCTGGGTAGCAGTTAACGAGTGGGTATTTAGTATTATCACCGTCCATGGAAAGATTTTCATAGTAGGTAGGAAGGTATACAGGATGGCACATTTAGATCGGTCAGTATGGGAAAGCCTGAAACTATAAGACATGCGAAAATCTCTTCTTAGGAACCATGTCATTGATTTTAGTAATAAGAAAAACTGCATTCATACATTTAAAAAAACGCGTACTCGGCTCGGTATTCGAACCCAGACGTTTTTAAAAATAAAACTAGCACTATTTCTATTTAGATATCGATTGTGCTGGTTCTTAAGCAGTAAACTTTACTATGAAACATGATGTCTAAAATGAATACAATATTTTATAAACAATGTAATAAACTATTTTTTAATAATGAAAATTACCATTAAGACTTGTTGACATTGTGCTTAAGATTGGGAACGGTGACCCACATAAGCCTCTGAAATCATCCATATCAATTGACCATGCAGCAGCTCCAGCTAGACCAGAACTTATGACAAACCTCATCTGCAAGATAAATATTTTTTTCTTAAAATCCTTGTCTAAAATTAAATAAAACTTAACTTGCTTTAATTAACATTAATTATGTTCACAAAGTACCTTTTCTAAAACAGTACTCGGCGTGTCGAAAGAAATCCATTGATTCTTGAATATCGCAAAAGAATTTCCAGCTTCATCCATAGCGCTTACCCCTCTGCCTTCGCGTTCAGTCATGCAGATCTGAATAATTAAATAGGTACCCATGTAATTTTGATCGATCGATTTCGATTTGGTTACAGTGTTATTCTTATTATTATAATTCAAATATGTAATAAATCTTACTTCAAAATAAGCGAGCAATCCTTTTGTCTGTGTGTATTGTCCTTCTTCACCCCAGCCGCTGACTTGAGCACCAGGCGAGGGTAACGTAGAAGCAGCTAAAGTATAGCTACGACCAAATAATGGAACACCCAGTACTAACTTCTCTGCAGCCATTCCAAGGCGAAGAATATATTTTACCATAAATTCCTGTAAAATAAAACAGTAAAAAAATAACCAGTAATAACAAAATCTCAACGTGCGATAAAATTGTAGTCCTTACAATATTATCGTATCTTTGGTCTCTAGATGCTGCTCCAGGGTCTCGATGCAATGTACTATGATGAAGAGCTCTAGAGGGTGGTTCTTCTCTTTTTCCGTGAGTCATGTCCCACGCCTGTAAAACGGTGTAATCAGTTGCACCACTAACGGCTCTTAGATCATAACCATCTTCGATTTGATATCTAAACGGAGGCAGGACAGTGGTTAAAAGAAAGCCATACGATGAAAACTTTTCGCGGAGCTCATAGAGAAGAGAAGTAAGGAGCTCTTTGTCTTTTTCATCCCGTTCACCTAAAAAGTCAAAGCATTTTATTAGTTACAATATTTCTCACGAGTACAAATGAAAAGACCGGGAGAAATTAGTATTTTACAACTTACCTGGATAGACCCAATGGAGTTCCATGCCATCAAAGTCATGTTCTCGTAGAAAGTTGATGGAGCTTTCTATAAATAAACTGCGTCTCTTTGGTTCTTGAACTAATTCACTAAATAATCTTTCCGTGCCTTCACCGCCTACACTAATAAGAACACGAAGTCCATGCATGCGTCGTTTCAGTCCAGTCGCGATACGGTAACCACCTGTAAAATTGTTAAATATATGATGTCCATGATTTTTCATAGTAATTATTTATTCTAGATAAAAAAAAATCTTTATACATAATTGCACTGTAAAGATCGTTTAATTCGCCTTAAATGCCCATTTATGATACTCGAATAAATCTAATTAGATGCTATTCCGTTAAAAAAAATAGCCCTAACAGAATAGCAGGGATGGCTTTAAACAGTCGGATTCTAATCAAGGTATGTTACCAGAATCATACTCGTACAAAAGGTTTTGAGTGACGCAATATGGAGTGTAGATTTGAATAACCAATGTACCTTTCACGACGTCATAGTCTTCGTTGGCAGGCATGACGGCGTATGTGTGAGGGTGTATAGCTGCGAATGCGTAGTGTAGATGTGTGCAAGAGTGTGGAACCAAGCCAGCGGTGAATGCTAAAGGAGGCGCTCGGTATGCTGCCCATGATTGCATGTAGCATACCACTAAGCGACGATTTGTTGGTTCCGTTACAGTTTGTTGCATCTCTGTAAATTAAAGGTAAAAAAATAGTTACTATGATTTGTAAGTATAATTAAATTTAGAACCTTTAATGTATATTTACCGTGCAAATTTTCGTTTCCATGTTGTAGTCTTTCATCATTTTTGGTATTACTGCAAAAGACAAAATAATTACTTTCCTAGGTACTTTCGTATTGATACTGATAGACTTGTTGATACTTTATGTGGACATACTTGTTCAAGTAGCTTGCGGCACCGTAGAATTTGTTGAACTTCCCAAATTCCTCCATATTGCTATCGTTGTTGTCAGTATCCTAAAACGAGATGATTCATAGTATGGTGGTTTTAAGTCCTATCCATTTTAATAATATTGAGTTATGTTAATATCAATTACCTCTACAGATTTAAATGCTATGGTTCTATCTATCAAGGAAATTGGTCGCTTCTCGACGGCATCTCTTAATGGAAGCCTGCCTTCACCTTCATCGTAAAGACTTCTAGAATAATATAAAATTTGGTTATGTTTTATTAATAACAACTTTACTTACGTGGTAAACTATAAATCAAAAGCTTAACTTTACGCTTCAAATTAACTTTTTAGTTAGCCTTTTGCCTAACTTGGCTTAACACGTTTGAGTAGAATTTTCTGCAGTTTAATGGTTAACAACGTTTCATGCTTGCAAAGGAATTATAATCTTTTCTGTGGAATCAGAGTGTGGTCATAAAGGATGTCATATTTAGGTAAAAATAATAATGTTAAAAACCTGAGCGGTATGCTCTCAACGGAGGCTCGTATGGGCGTTGCGATGGGGTCATGTTGGGGGATTGCTTCCACTGAGCTCCGGACAAATTCGCCAGTGCGAGGTGTTGCCCATGCGCTGGCACACAGCACCAGTGGCAAGACACACTGAAATAGAAAATAACAAAGATTCAAACATTTACCTACCAATTGTATTAAGGAGTGGCGATTACTTACACCTAGGTTTATCGAGATAAAACACACTACTGACTAAGAACCTATCTAGTAAAACGAGGATCAACCAGCTAAACTTACTTGTATCTGCACTTTGGATTTTATTAGTAACATTTAAACACCATATTTTAATTTATTCCTTTCCAATGGATTTACAAAAAGTGAGTCCTAAATGTGGTAATAACTTACAAACATACACGGAGAATTATTAAGGATAATATGATAAGTTTTACTGTGAAACATACTTTGTGTGTTTCTGACAAGCAATAAATGTCTAGTTTACATTTTAATTGTATTAAAAAAATGGAGGGAATAATTACATTTAGAATATTTTTTCTACCACTTTTGTCTGTCCCATCATTTAGTTAGATATATGTATGTTAAATTTGCGATACAGAACCAGTCATACTACGTCATTATTAGTTCGTTGAATCTTCACATTGCTCCACACCTATCAAGTTTCGGATAAAATTATCAAACAAAGGTTTGAAGTTTCTTGAACTCTTATAAAAAGTGTTTGTGCCAGGCTATAATGCCAGTATAGATCTATTAATGTGAAACATCGTTATGATACGCGACGTTTACGACCGTTACATTTTTATTACAGAGAAGACGTCCACAAAAAATGCTCCATTTGCCGATCTTTTCATTGTCAACATTATTCGATGAAGTTCAAAAAGATAATGAAGTCAATGTGCTTTTCTTAATGGCGCCGAGCTCCGAACTGAAAGCAAAGCGTAGGCGCAGCCGGTCGGTGACCTATCGATCAGTATAGCACTTCGTCTTTCCGTAATTTACATAACTTGACAGAAACGAGAATCAAGATCAACACTTAGGTGACTTTTTCACTAAAATGTTTATTTTGTTGAGGGAAAAGTAGGTACCTATATTTTAGTACACCGCGAGTCAATGGCCACTTGTAGAGTGCACAGCCAAAAAAAAACATACTGAACCAATTTTATAGAATTCTATTTCTATCTTATAGCGTTATAGTAAGTGCTCTTATTAACACCCCTAAAATTTGTATTTTAATATCGTACAAGACACAATATGCATCCCAGAAAAGTCTTAAGATTAAAACATTTTAGTAAAGTTAATTGAGCAACAAAAGGAATAAAATTTGTATGCGTAAATTAACAGTGAACAGAGTAACGGACAACGAGTGTGACGCACCCGCAACAGACGCATATTTCATAGAGTTGCGCTCCCACCAACGTATACGTGTACCAAATTATTACATATGGAAATTTTGTTACATGAAATATGTATACACCCACTCACTACATGTTTATATACATCACTAGCAAACGTTGTTTTGCCTTAAAAAATAAAAAAAAAACGTCCAAAGAATTAAATTTGAGTAGGTAGGTACTCATCCCCTAGAAACATATTTATTGGAGTCGGTGCTTCACTTTCTATTGTTTTTGAAATGGAAACAACTTAGCACCAACTCTAAAATATATGTTTCTAGGGGATGAGTACCTACCTGCTTAAATTAAATTATTTTATCCTTTTCAGTTTTTTGAAGTCGGTTAATTTTTTTTTTCTCAATTTTTAGTGTTAACTTTCTAAGGTCGAAGCTAGATGAGTGATCGTCAACTTATATTGTCTCCCACTATCGTATCGTTTCACTAAAAAGTAATAGGAAAGCAAAAATTCGCAATTTCGCATACGTAGACGACTTACTGACTTCAGTTTTTTTATTTAAAAACCAAACTACCCAACTGATTTTGAAAAAAATTTCATTGTACCAAATGGCAACATTTTTTTTATACAACTAGATGACAAACAAGCTGACGGCCCACCTGGTAGTAAGCGGTTACCGCCGCCTATAGACACCTGCAATAACAAGGAAAATCACTTGATATTGCAGGTGCGCTGTCATCCTGAGGCCTAAGATGAAATGCCGTCCATGCCCAGTAATTTTTTATATTAGATGGACCAAATAATACTTTTATCATCCTTGATGAACTTATGATGATGTTAAACTTACATATGTATAACATTATGTAATAGGTTGGGGAAAAAGTTTCTTCGCATTTTTAAGAAAATTCAAAACATTTTTTAATATAGTTTATTTACATTTAACTAAAGTATGTAGGTATCATTTTGTTCGATAACTTTTTGCCATCTTGTAGGTAGGGACATGATCCCATTGCTTTGGGGCTTCTGATCAAAATACCGCGACAAGTGGTTTTGGCAGTCCTCTCGTGATGTTAACCTGACACTGCCTAGAGAAATCTGAAATGAGCGAAACAGGTGGAAATCTGAAGTTGCAAGGTCAGGACTATACGGCGGATGCATTAACACCTCCCAGTCAAACTCTCTTAATTTTTGCTGAGTGGCTGAAGATGTGTGCGGTCTAGCGTTATCATGATGAAAAACCACACCCCTTCTGTTGATTAATTCTGGCCGCTTTCTCTCAACTTCTTGCTTTAATCTCATCAGTTGTTCGCAGTAGAGTTCAGAATCGATGGTCCTGCCTGGTGGTAACACCTCATAATGAATAATGCCCTTCCAATCCCACCACACACACAGCATCACCTTGTTGCGAGTTAACCCGGGTTTCGCCACAGTCTGTGAAGCCTGAAATTCAAATAGGCCTTTGACCAAGACCTTTTTCGCACGTTCTTGTCGTACCTGATCCACTTTTCATCACCAGTTATCAGCTTCCTCAAAAATGGTTCGGTTTCATTACGTCGTGATAAAGAATCCAAAATGAGTACACGGTTCATTAGGTTTCTTTCAGTGAGCTCGTGGGGTACCCAATTATCAAGCTTTTTTGTGTACCCATTTTTTTTTAAATGCGCCAAAACTGTTTTGTGGTCAATTCCCAGTTCTTCAGCTACGTCGTAACTACTGATATGCCGATCTTGCTGCAGTTTTTCAAAAATGGCATCAATTTTATCCGTAATAGGGCGACCAGAGCGACGTGCATCTTTGACATCAAAATTTCCGGATTGAAAACGCTTAAACCAAATTTGTGCTACTCTCACAGACACTGCACTAGGTCCATTATCATCGCAATTTTTTTCGCGGCTTGCGTTGCATTATTACCTTTTTGTAGTAAAATTTTAAAATTTATCGAATTTCTTCATTAGATTCACTCATCTTGACAGTACGAAAAACAAATGAAAAACACACATTTTCCTAATTTGAATTTGGAATTATCTTTTTTAAAATCTAAACTTTTAATGATACCAAAACCAGCCAGATACAAATAGTACAGCCAAAGAGATTTTATTACAAGTTCATACATACTATAATGCGAAAAGACTTTTTCCCCAACCTAATATATAAACATGTAGTGACTTGCAAATCTTGCAATAAAGAACATGAATACTTAATAAATATCCAGATAAGCATATAATAGGTATCACTATCGGCTGTTTTTCATGGCTTATATTGAATTTAAATTTGGAGCGGTATTAGAAACGTAAGTATTTCATTATGTTGCTTCTAAAAAAACATACCGGCCGAATTGAGAACATCCTCGTTTTCGAAGTCGGTTAAAACGATCCATGATGTTGTTAGACGTTTGAGATTAATAAATAATTTCGATGTTATTGTCCTTAGTACGTAATTCCAGCTGTCTTTTTTTCATAATACAATGAACATATTTCCTTTAAAATATATATTTTGGCTAGTCGTTCTTTCTTTTCATTGTTGTTTATATAAAATAATAACATTTATATTTAATTTTATTAGCTATCAAAAGCTATTTAGCCAGTATTGTGAGGAAATTTAAGTCACGTTTACACTTCCTGACAAGAATATTGACTGTTTATAGATCTTTTCTCTGCTTTTTCGCGCCTATCGATCGCCGTTACTACTCTTTATTTCAGTAAACTCCTCTATCGTTTGGTACATATCACTTTATGTGATAAAACCTTTGGTCATGTAAAATAAAGAATTTATATTTGTTTATCTTTAACGAGAAACGAGTAGAAATTTAATAGACTGGCGCTACTATTTATTCATACTAATGTTATAAATGCAAAATTAACTTGTCTTTCTGTCTATCTGCCTGTCTCTGCTCAACTGATTTGGAATGGAGATAGTGAAGAGACAACCTGAGAAAAGACACATTCAGATTAATAGGTATTATAAATCGAAAGTAACATTGTATTACGTCTGTCTCTTACTCCTAAACCGCTAAACTGATTTAGATGTTTGGCATGGAGATAGATTAGGTACTTCTTGAGAAAGGACACAGCAATAACCAACAGCCAACATTCAGTATTGTCTTTACTCTTTCAGTGGTCGGTACCCAATAGAAACATCTAAAACGGCAATAGAAGCAAACCTTACCCCATCGTTCGGTGATAGAAACAACCGCTATTTCAGATATATTTGCGACTTCGAGCTGAATTATTCACAATACTGATTGAAGAATGTAAATAAATTAAAACACTTTTCCTGATATGACAGCTTATATCTAATTTTCTAAAGTCAATCCGAGGTTAGCTTAAAAATATAACATTTTAAGTAACCCCCGGCCTTAGCCTTATTAATCATCTATCTAACACCATTTCATTGAGACTATTCAAAAGAGCCCAAACACGCAATATCTGCTGTAAGTTTCTGAAGAATTAAGGATCTCGCAGACTTTTTGATGGTATAGGATCAGCTCAAGGTTAATATGTCATGGAAATGTCACCGAAGTGACAGTACACCAAATTTAAAATCAATCGGATCAGTGAAAATGTATTTTTATCATGAGCTGATAGTCATCAAACGCCTGAACTGATCTTCATAAATAATAGCTAAAGAACCGTCCTAGTCACGTCAGCTTTGAAACAAAATAAAATGAATCAAAATCAAAAAAATTTAGGAGCTATGATGGCACAGACAGACACAGATACACAGACAGACACGTAAATCTTATAACACCCCTCTTTTTCGTCGGGGGTTAAAACTAACGGAAATAGGAGCGTTTACGTTACTTCTATTAGGTAGATATTGTGTGTAAAGTAAAAAACAAAAGTTAAGTTTGATTTACTTAAATTTGATATGAGAAATCAGCTGTGATATTCAGATAGCCAGACGAGTGCTTTAGCTAAATTAAGCATTAGATAGAATAATACTAAGTAAATATTAAAAATATAAGATCCGCCTTTCGTCCGTTGGGTTCGTCCGATCTGATCATTACTTAATTGCTTGTGATTTTAAATTTGGAATAGGCATATAAAATATTATTGCGCAATTAATCCGTCGGCCAATTAAACTCTTGAGCTTCGGTTCGTTCGCACTATTGTATTCGCGCGAAATTTTACAAAAAATGAACCATCGTAACTGAACTTTGAAAATGTTATGTTTGGTTCTTGTCCGATAGAGTTATCAATTCAATTCATTCATTGTCATTCTTAGGACAACCTACACTTTAAATTTTATTAACTAGGGATGATTGCTTTTTTTTCAGCAGTGTAAAGAACTGCTTTCATCATTTTTCGAAATTTTCTATCTCTCGAGGCTCTAATGTGTAAATTCAACATAAATATATTAAGTTATGGCTCCGATTGAAAGTTCAGTCGTACTGTTCCAAATCGATGTAGACAGACTGTATGTATGAGAGTGAAAACTAAGTATTAATTTGTTCAGCTGGGTAAGACTCCCGGGAGCATTAAGACAATTAAAAACCAATTATGTCTGGAATATGTGGCTTAAAATGGAATAACAGATAATTATTGTAACAAATATTTAGAGAACATTATAAAATGCTCCAATAATATAAAATCTACAATGACTGCCTACCAACAAAAAACGAACTGCTTATCGTCCACTAAACTAGCACCCGATTCTAAAACTAAACAATATATCTACAAACCCTATGCTATGGTATAGGACCTATATTATTAATCTGTGGTATAGGACTGGCTAGTTGACAACAAGTAAAGTCAATATTGAATTAATTTTTAATCCCTCAAAAAGACATGTAGTCAGTCACCACAATGTCAGACTTCAGAATGAACATGGTCCATCATCCGTAGCAGTGTAAGTTTTATCGAATATTCATTAAATAATAGAGAAGTAAAGAGAATATAACACTACTTTTAGCCTCTAGGCTCTTAGGAAAAGTTC
The DNA here is from genome assembly GCA_947347705.1 of Nymphula nitidulata. Taxonomy (NCBI): domain Eukaryota; kingdom Metazoa; phylum Arthropoda; class Insecta; order Lepidoptera; family Crambidae; genus Nymphula; species Nymphula nitidulata. The sequence continues at coordinate 13,941,176 of OX374621.1, read as the reverse complement.
ATGGAAAGCTTTGTACAGTCGGCAGCACATCAAGCGTAATAGTTTGACCTTGATACCGCCCTTACTGCGTTCGTAATGGAGGCGACTTTCGTAGTGCAACTGTATGCGCTGTCGTGTGTACATTGCTTATTGAAGTCATAAGCGCATAGATAAAATATTTTATAGAAATTATTATCAAAGGAAATGTTTCATATCCAGCCAGGTATAACAGGTGGTGCCGTCAATACAACAATAAATTGAAACATGGGCCAAAATGGGTCATAGAAATGGTTTGTAACTTTCAAAAACATCTTATTCATTTTATAATTTCATGATATTTGTATGAAATAATTTAACATTGGCTGCATTATTTCATAGAAATGTCATGACATTATCAAATGAATAAGATGTTTTTGAAAGTCGTATTGACGGCACCACCCTGTATATTTACAATATTTCAAAAAATTACTAATAATTCGTTTTCATGTATATATAGTTTATTTGTACAAAAGTTGAAAATTGTCGTCTATTTTACCGTTATTCAATATGGCAATATGGCGGGCGACATAGAAGTTAACTAAACGTCACCAAAGTGACATAGGCGTCATGATGAATATTTGACTGTGTTGCAGTTTTTTCTATAAAAAATCTTGTTTTGTACCACGCAACAAACCAAACAAAAAGAAAACGAAAAATTGAACACTGCTCTGCATATTTTTACCTATTTTTCAGCATACTGTACATTATACTGAGACCTGGCCATCTCCATTCATTTTTGGAACATCTCTTTTGTAAGTGCGCGGAAAGCTGATCTTATAAATTATAATATTAAACGAGCGCTAGTCCGTTGACTCAGTGAGCCCGTTCGGAAAACAATAATTTGCATACAAGCAGGTAGCCAGCAGAGGTCATCGTCATCATCCCGACCAGTCCATGGTATTTTAGCGTGACATTTCGCTAACGATTTAGAACTTTTTTATTTGGTTTTTCGACTCAACTTTATTGATAATCTTATTATTATATTATCATTTATCACTTTTAATCAGCGAAGCTCCCACATATCAGACTTAATAGCTTTTTAATGTAGGTCTAAAGATAAGTAACTTGAACACTCCTTTAATGATACTTTCGTCAGAAAATATTTATTTAAAATTAAAAGCTAAAATGCTTTTAATTATTAGTTTTATCTTAGCTCCCGAGGCTCTCGTTTACCGCACTGAAGTTGATTTGGTTTGTACACAATGACAGGTTTGCTTTCTTTTGCTTTTTGTGTTTGTCTTATTTTAGCACGTTGCAAGGGAAACATTCCTAAAAAATCAATATTTACCACTGCTCCTTAGATATTAATATTTACCCCACTCACCGCAGTAACACAACACTTTGTAGTGTTGTGATTCTGCGCCACAGCTCATTAAGACTGTGTCATGGTGGGAGTGAGAGCAGGGGACTCCTCTCCCGTACTGTCAACGTAACCCTTTAATCTGAATTGCACTAGGTGGTAGACCCATATGTAGGGTCGCCTGGGTAGGTACCACCGCCTTTCTTATTTCAGCCGTGAAACAGTTCGCTGTGTTTCGGATTGAAGGGAAAGGTAGCCAGTGTAATTACTGGGCATGGACGGCATTTCATCTTAGGCCTCTGGATGACAACGCACCTGCAATATCAAGTGCTTTTCCTTGTTATTGCAGGAGTCTATAAGCAGCGGTAACCGCTTACCACCAGGTGGGCCGCCAGCTTGTTTGTCATTTAGTTGCATAAAAAAACAATAAAAAAAATTGAGTAGTGTTTTAGGGGCTATGAGCGTCTATTGGCTGGTAATCGTTTACGACCAGGCGGACCGTCAAAATCAAAATCAAAAATATATTTATTCAAATAGCTATTTTAAATGGTCGTAAATCCCATGGTATGTATGTCTATTACAAAAAAGTTAACTAACGATGTCGTAATGTTTATCTGTCTGTCTGTCGGTCATGTCTGAATTTACACCGGTACCACAAGTTGATGGTTGATGATAAGATTCCGGCAACAAACTCATTTTGTCCCTCTTATATCCCGTATAACACTCCGTATACTTCTTTGCCATCCTTGTCGTATAAAAATGGTTTTTTTATTGTTATAACTAAATTAAATTTTAACAACATGCAATAATTATTATAGTAGTAACTTGCTGATGAATTAACACAAAAAGTTAGATAGGTGTCATATTTTTAAAGGTTTATAAAACCCTTAATTATTTACGAACATAAGATGGCCTTTCTTTAATTTATTTAAGTTAAATGCTGTTTTAAAAAGGCGTTAAAAACATTTTTAATTTATATCACGTAAGTATTGTCATTGCTTAGTGCAATGCAAGTACTTATCGAGTTAAGCGTAGATGATTCAAATAAACCGTCATTTAGGAAGGCCGTAGGACAAGTATCCTTACACGCGGACTGCATACTTTACATTGTTATTTGTGTGAATTGAATATGAAAAGTCATCATCAAGAACAAGAAAAGGTATTTAATTATTCTACTTTAGGTTCCTATTAAACACTCTTAGCCTCTTAGGTGAGTGTATACTTAAAACTACTTACTTACATTTTACCTATGTAAAATGTTGGAATTAAATAACGTTTCTTTTTATTAATGTCTAATGTGTGTTTATTTATTATTTGTTTATTTATTAGTGTTTATTTATTATTACGTTTTAAATTAATTTAAATATAACAGGTAAAAATATTTCAATTTACAGCAAAATTTTAACACGAGCGTTAATTTTAACACGAAATATATTGATTTATTGATAGCAGGAATCATTTACGTCATTATCACATTCACCAAAAGTATCAACAACGCGGTGCGTACCAAGTGTGATTAAAATGGTACGCTACTTACTTAGAATACCATACAATTTCTTTCATGTTTCAATACATCAATGAACAAGTTTTTATTGCAACAAACGAAGAACAGTGATATATTCGTAAAAATAATATGTTTTTCGAAAATTAACCATGAATTAGATGTGTAGTGAAAAAGACTTCAACGAGCGCTAATTGCAAAAAACTTAAAATATATACTGAAGTGTTTTGTTATAATATTTGTTTGAAATTTTGTAATTTTAAAGCGATTTAATTTTCTTAAATATTCAAATATATTTTTCTCTCAGTTATGAGTATCAAGGATGAAATTTATCGCAAATCTTCAGTATCAATTGGTGCAGCACCTACAGGCATCAATCTCCACTAAGGATCACGTTTTGGCTTTAGTTGTAACCTGACACACTGGTCCCACTGCCCTACTCAATGAGGTTCCCGTACTGAGTTATAAATAGTCCATTCATATGCAATACATATATGACCAGCTGAGTACCTACACATAATTATTTATGCGCAGAGAAATTTTGTGGCATGATTGCGTTCATCAATACTTATTTAATTGTTATTAATACAAAACAAAAGAAATATCTATTCTTTTTTTAAAGAAGATAAGATAGGAAAATGACACAAAAATACGAACGCCTAAATTTAATTGACCCTTTAATTGCTAAAGGTATTAAAATTAAATTATTATTCGATTAACCAATTATTTTTATATTTACTTAAGTAGGTTAATTTAATTTTATGTTTTATTTTTGTGAAGGATTGTAAATAAAATTATAAGCCTTGTAATTACAACTTCACGCAATTCTTAAGTACCTGCCTCTGTAAATCAAATCTAAGTTTACATTTATCTAGGCTGCTATGAATTCCTTTACAAAATCGTCTCTATTAATTGACAATTTAAACATTTAAAATACAAGAAATAAAATATAGAAATCGTGAAAGAAGTAAAGAAAAACTTACGAAATAAGTTTATGTTTCGAGCATACGGCCAGTAAAACGCTTGTAAGTTCAAAAGTTTTAAAAATTATACATTTAATTTCCGGGAATATGAATTTTATCGAATATGTACCTGACACAAACACATTTTTATTACAGTGGCATTTTTATTGAACACATGTTATGTTGCGCAATTTCCAAAATATTTTCCTGAAAATCTTATTTTCAAAAAAAATATCACTTAGTAAGTTTCAATCTATTATTATGTAATAATTTCAGCGTATAGGTAAATAAATTTATCACAAAGTAACTGATTAAAATTATTAAAATCACTACTCACCCAAGTAATTCGCCCCATCAGGGGAAGATTGCTGAAACACTTTTCCGAAATTTGATATCTGAAATAACGAAGAAGAAAAAACTGATTTAGCCCACTTTTAAATTAATTATTTAACTGTTATTTTAGATATTTTACCTATTGTTTGTATTAATTCAAAGTTAGGAGGAGTATTTATGTTTTATTGGAGAATGAGTTTTGGTGTCGGTGCGCTGCGTCTGACCGGCCGGCGCGCGTGTCGCTTTGTGTTAAATACTCGGTATCATCGTTCCTCTCATCTCGTACCCACGCTTAAGTATACTATATATTAATGGAATTTGGGGACGAGTTTACCCCTGTGTGTTGCCAAAACAATTTACAGGTAAATAAGAACGATAACCTTTTGTATACCAAACGTAGACTTAATGATTATGATATATGCTGCGAGTGACACAATAAATAGCCCATCAATCACTCGAAACAATCAATACGATTTTTTTTATTCTGTTTATTATGATTATAATAATAGTTTTATATGTAGGCACTAAACTCACTGATTTTGACACTGATTCACAAATTGAATCAACCATCTACATTGAAGTTTTACTTTGTCATTATTTAGGTATGTGTCATACCTCACAGATATGTCCTAAAATCTTAAAGATTGAAGCGTTCATTCCAATATGCATATATATCAGTCTGTGGTACCCAAAAACGATGGATAGTTTTACCTTGTTTCTAATGATAGGTGCCTGAAAAGTCCAGGGTACCTTGAAATTTTAGTGCCAATAAGTATATCATGATCTGATTCAACCAGTCCTGAACATAAACAGGTGTGTCTGAATCTGAACTTGTGTCACATTTTTACGCTAATAGATTTCATAAGCTTATTAAACATATTTAAAGTTAAAGTTGTTTTGAATTAAGTGTTGCTGAAGTGTACTAATTACCTCGAGAAAGTTCACAATATATCTTGGTAAGCTAAACAACTCAATCAGTCACTAAGTATAATCAAAATTATCAAAATGCTTACAAGAAAGTCTAGGGACTTGAGTAGGTATGAAAGCTTTTTATTTAACGTTGCTGGTTCTGTGACGGACGTAGGCTTTTGAATTTGCAATATGTCGTCTTTTAAACAAATATCACCAGATACCCAACAATTCTTCCTACTTCCTTTAAAATGCAGGTAGCATAATATAGAGTAGCACATTTAGATCGGTCAGTATGGGAAAGTCTGAAGGCGGACCCCGGACGTTTTGAAAAATAAAATAATTTATTACTTTTCGGCCAGTCAAACCAAGACGTCCATTTTCAAATTAGGTTTATCACGTCTCTGTTCAAACCAAGACGGTCGATTTTCAAATAAGGTTTATCACGTCTTTTTATCACGTCTTTGTATTGTCTATAAGTATGTAGCTTATTCTAAGTGGGCTTTTCAATTGATTATTAGTGTAAGTATGATTAATAGAAGTAAGCAATTACAATCATAGATAGATAATATTATCGCAGATAATTACAGCAGAATACGTAAAGCAGTGTATGTAACAAGTTGCGACACCATCAAACAGCTACAAACAACCATAAAGACAATTTTACGGACCTAAACGAGTTGAATGTTGTATTGAAAAAATGAGGGTAATTTCGAACACTTAATAAAATAAATTAAAGGATATGAAAACAATGCATTTTATTAATTTTAGATATCATGTTTTATAGTAACGTTTACTGCTTAAGACCCACAAAATCGATATCTAAATAGAAATAGTGTTAGTTTTATTTTTCAAAACGTCCGGGTTCGATTCCCGAGTTGAGTACACGTTTTTTTAAATGTATAAATGCAGTTTTTCTTGTTACTAAAATCGATCACATGGTTCCTAAGAAGAGATTTTTGTATGTCTTATAGTTTCAGACTTTCCCACTGACCGATCTAAATGTGCCACCTGTAAGTATATTTAAAAAGATATAGAGTTAGGGCTGCACTTAAAAGCTCCTACCAACGCTACCGGCATTCTACTATCTTGCCACTATGGAGCTTCAAAACCTTGTCCAAATGGTTGTTTGTCGCTCTTGTTTTTTATTTTACTAAAGGTGAAAAACCGTATAAATATTTAGGTACAATAAATCAGTATAATCATCGTTAAGACTTCCAATAAATAGCCAGCTCCCAGCACATAACTGTTTCAAATTAAAACTTTTTACATTACACGAGTTTAGATTAACTATTAAACCAGTTCCCTTGTTAAAATTTATAATCTTTTGCCACGGTGTCTCTGGCTATGGACCCATTAATCCATGTTATTTTATTTCTTCCAAAATTATAATACCGGTTTTTAAATTTCTCGTTGGGCAACATAGACACAGTTTGTTCATGGATATAAATTGCACTCAATAATACAATGGCTCCTTTTATTTATTTCAGTTTAATTTTTTATTCTTAACGGGGTACGACTTTGCCTTCATCTATTGGTAAGTGATAATAAGGCTGAAGCAACCACAGAGGAACTGGCCATTATACCTCGAACTGCCGGAAAACAACAATTCTATCAACATTATTGTTACGGCGGCAGATTTAGGTAAGACGGTAGTAGCTAGCCAGGCGAACTTGGATAAGACTGTAATCCCAACCAAATCGAGCAGAAAATTTCTGCCCCCACGGGGAATTGAACCCGGGACCTCTAGATCTGAGGTGGGTTGTCTCAACCACAAGACCACAGAGGTGGCTAGAAAATATAAAACCTTTATTTTTACATACCTAATATACTTTATATATTCCTCTATACCATTTCCTTTTTGATGATCTTAATCACTGAAACTAAACTTATATAATTTACTAAACAATCTAATTTAACATGTTCATCTCAATTCACTATCACAAACAACACAATTGGCACTTTTGGGTTTCTATTGTCAAAAATAAAATAGCCGGTAGGATTACTACAAACCACAGTTCGTAGTCGCGCACGTAGGTGCGTATTCTTGGCTTACGTTACAATTATGCTTACGGTGCCTTACTAAGAGGTGAGGGGTATTGAACCTTTGGATAGGGCCTCAATTTGTGAAATAAATTTAAATTTCTTCTAATAATTAAAGTAGAACTGTAGTAGAAAAATAAACCTAGCTTAAAATGTACCAGTTTATGGTTTCATTGGCAGAAACATCACTAATTACTTGCAAAGCTTAAAGTTTTTTTTTCAAATATAAAGTTTGCAACAGTGTAGTGGAAGTGGAAATATTAACAAACAAAAATAGTTCCCATAAGTTCTCAAAAACCTTTAAGCGGGTACTATTATTCTAATAACACACACACACAACAATTATTTATTAATTTTAATTTCTATACAACTAAATGGCAAGCAAGCTGACGGCCTACCTGGTGGTAAGTGGCGTCCGTCGCCTATACAGACACCTACAATAACAAGGAAAAAATTACTTGGTATTGGTATTATTGTAGGTGCGTTATCATCGGCCTGAGATGAAAATGCCAGTACCAGTACCAGTACCAGGTGGGTCGTGCTAATCATTGATCTGAGGTGGTAACCTACCCAAAAGACCCTACATACGGGCCTACCACGTAGTAAATAAAACAAATTTACAACTGTCAACTCAAAAGTTTTATAACATAGTTGTCAATCTCTGACATAGTCCTTTCTCGTCAGGAGGTGCGCGGGCGCACTGGGCGCTGCATTACTATGCACGAGGCGTACCATCCTTTCTTCCCGCCAATGTCACTCGCATTGTTGCTCGCGCCGCGGCGACACATAACTGTACTCTAAGTGGACCCTGAAATTGGCATTGCCCTTGTTTTACGTGCGGTGTGACCTGAACAGGTGACCCAGCTCTCTTTAGTTGCATTGTCTGATATGTATGCTAGCTCGTAAGCTCTTAAATTTAAATTTTTAAGATTTTTTAAAATTAATTCTACTCCATTATTTATTTTGAATGCTACTAATTACTCCCTAAAATGTTTCAAAATATTTTATTTGAAAATACAGTTCGTAAAGTCGAACACAGAAGATTTAACTCTTTAGTACCATGTTACTCCGAGTTGCGCATGTACAGTCAGGCAATTTAATTGTTTAGCAAGTTACAGATTTTTATTTTATCATAATTGAAGGGAAAACGAGACAACAGCTGTTGTCAATTATCACTTTCTCCGTAATATTTCATGTATCGCTATTAAAAGACTAATTGTGAATATTCGTCAACCTGCTAAATACAGAGAGATGAGATAGGGGGACGCTCTCGGAAACGAAGGCAGGTGGCATTGCACAATTCGTTCAAAAATAAATTTGAAATCAAGAAAAAAATCAGCTGTTCCATACAAACAGCCGTGTAAAGATTACAATTTATATGAAACAGCTGAGTATTTTTTCGCGATTTCAATTTTATTTTTGAGCAAGTCGTGTTTAGGGTGACCACCACTAGCACCTGCCTTCGTATTCGAGAGCGTCCTTCTAACACCCTGTATTTAAATTCTCCGACTGTACATTATAGTTGCTACCGTTACCACCACAGATTAAAAATAGTACAGATACATCCCTCCAATACAAAAGCTGAAACAATTTCGCTATATTAGCCTACTAGGATTATTATTTTTAGCCATTTTAAAAGCTGCGCAAAAGAAACGTACTCTCCAAACGCGTGCCAAGTCGAGAATCCCGCGCACACCGCGTGAGTGCGTCATCGAGGAAAATCATATAGGCCGTTACAAACGTAGCTATAATATATATTAATATGCCGTGCTATAATATATATTTTACGTTCATTTCTTTGACGTTCGGCCTAGTGTTTGCACGCGTTTTGTAATAAAGGGTGTTTTGTTAATTTTCATTTTAACATTATTATAAATGTTTGAAAAATTCTTTACTTATAAAAATATCTAAACTAGATATTTTTTTTCACAGAGTTAGCCCAAGTCTTGGGTAGCTCAGATGGTTAGAGCAGTCACCCGGATTCTGAAAGGTCGCGGGTTCGATCGCCGCCTCAGGACGTGAAAAAAAAAATCTAGTTTAGATATTTTTATAAGTAAAGGGTGTTTTGATTTCTAATTAGTTAATTATGAATTCAACGAGTACATTGGATTTGATTGACAGTTCTTCAGAGGACGATTCCGATGCTGCATTTGATATGTTAGTTGCCCTATCAGGCACAAAAACTAGAACCAAATAGATTGAATCGCATATAAAGAATAAAATTTATTTTTTATCGTGAACTATCCTCAAAAAAAATCCCTCAATATTTCCCTTGAACACGTTAGAACATGCTGTACATTCAAAATATGTCGTTATAAGTCTTGCTATACAATAATATATTAATATGCGATAATATAAATTACGATATACGTTGGTGACGTCATAGAAATATATATTATAGTTGTGTTCGGTCACTTGAATGTTTGTATAGAAAATATATCGTAATATGTCTTGTTATAATTTATATTAATATAAATTATAGATAGCTCTATCTTATAAAGAACATAAGAAACAAAGGAAACATGTGAACATCCAAGATACTAATTTGACATCCCGCGGAACAACACCAAATAATAGAATAACTGGAAATATAGACAAAATACAAGAACTGTATAACACAGAAATAAAAAATGTCTTCAAAATAAAAAATAATGGAAAATCTGATAAAAATGTACTCACTCTTAAGACACTAAACCTCATTCAGAAAAGAAAAGAATTACTTAAAAACAAAAGAGATCAGACAACATTAACAACGCAACATAAAACAAGATAAGACAAAAAGAAGAGTCGAATGTATGAATCACCATATAAGCAAAACAGGAGGCATCAACAAAGCGTGAAGAGAAGAGAAGCCATGGATCCCGAAAATGAACAATAATAAAAACAACAAACAAGAAACAAAGAGACATTCCATTCTTCAGGTTGCAACAGACTATTTCCGCAAATTATACTCTACTGAAAACACCCAAGAATTTTTTTTTTTTTTTTTTTTACACTCACACCTATTATCTAGCCCAAAGTAAGCATCATCAAGAGCCTGTGTTATGGATACTAGATAACGGAGAAATAATGATAATAATATGTATATAAATATTAGAAATATACTAAATAAACATATAAACATCCATGACTCGTAAACAAATGTTCGTACTCATCATACAAACATTTGTTCCTACCGGGATTCGAACCCGGGACCTTTTGACCGAGTAGCCTTGGGTACAGACCACTCGGCCAAGCGGTCGTCCGCTACTCGTCGTCATTATACTATAGACCTTGAAGATAACACAGAGGAAATCCCTCAAATTCTCGAAAAAGAAGTTTTTCATGCAATAAAGACACAGAAAAACGACAAAGCTCCAGGTCCTGACCATATAACCAACGAGATGATGAAACTAACACTATCAGAAACAACAACTAAACTAACCAAGCTATTTAATTTCATCCTAAACTCAGAAACTATACCCATTCAATGGACAATAAGTTCCATAATCCTCATTCACAAAAAAGGAGACAGATGTGAAATAGGAAACTACCGCCCGATAAGCCTGATGTCTAACATCTATAAGGTATTCTCAAAAGTTATATTAAATCGTATTGGTAAAAAACTTGATGAGCAACAATCAAGAGAACAAGCTGGATTCAGATCAGGATTCTCCGCAATTGACCACATACATGTGATTAAACAGCTTATCGAGAAATGTCAAGAATATTACCTCCCATTATATATGGGATTTGTAGATTACAATTAGGCATTTGACTCTCAAGAACATCACGACATTTGGAAAGCTCTAAAAAATCAAGGCATCGAAAATACATAAAGTTGATAAAAAACGTATACTCCAACAGCACAGCACAAATCAAACTAGAAACTGTAGGAGAAAGCTTCCCAATATGCAGAGGAGTGAGACAGGGGGACCCACTCTCGCCAAAACTTTTCTCCTCAGTACTAGAAGAAGTGTTTAGAAAAATGGAATGGGACAATATCGGAATTAACATTAATGGAACACTCTTAAACCATCTTAGATTCGCAGATGATATAATACTTATAACAGATAACCCAGAAAGTCTTCTAACCATGCTCCAAGAACTAGCACATGGCAGCAAAAAAGTGGGTCTAACAATGAAGAAAACAAAAACCAAAGTAATAACAAATAGATATAAAGAAAGCATCAAAGTAGAAGATGAAGAAATAGAATATGTTGATTCCTACATATACTTAGGCCAACTAATTGCCTTCAATGACCAAATAGAGCTAGAGATAGAGAGAAGGATTGCAAACTCGTGGAAGAGGTATTGGGCCCTTAAAGAAATTATGAAAAATAAACAATATAACATTGCAATGAAAAGAAAAATATTCAATACATGCATATTGCCAATACTAACCTACGGGAGCCAGACCTGGGCAAACACCCAAAAAGAAGACCAAAAATTGACCACATGCCAAAGAGCCATGGAAAGGAGCATACTCGGCTATACAAAAAGAGACAGGAAGAGAGCCATTGATATAAGGCGAATAACAAAAATAGAAGATGTAGTGACCAAAATTAAAAAACTTAAGTGGTGATGGGTGGGACACATGTGTAGAGAAAGGATACATAAGTGGACAGATGACATAACCGTGTGGACCCCTAGATTCCAAACCAAAAGAAAAGAGGGAGACAAAGAAAGCGATGGTCGGACGATATAAAGAAAATAGCAGGCCCTTTGTGGCATAGAACTGCATTGATAAGAGAAGAATGGAAAAAGCTGGAGGAGGCCTTTGTGTCGAAAGGACACGCCGACAATCCGAAGACTGATGTGTAATAATTATGTATTAAATAGTTTAAATCAAACATTGTATCTGAGTTGGCAATAAAGGCTAATATAATATAATATTATAGCTACGTCTGTGACGGCCTTAAGGGTTGTACTAAAAACATAATATTAAATTAAATGACTGAAGTTAGACATAAAGTTTATTATTTATACATCTAATGCAATGAAGAGAATGCGAAGAAAGCCGGTCACTAATAAACTTTAATTTTATATTAAACTGATCGATGTTTTTTTCCATCTTTGTATTCACCGTTACGCCTTGTACTATGGGCATGGGTACTATGGCGGGGTACTATGGCCATGGGTACTATGGCGTTCATAGGAACGTTAATATGATAAAATTCTCGACTCACAAATTTAGTTACCATACTCCGCCGAAACGGCTTGACCGATTTTCATGAAATTTTATATGTATATTCAGTAGGTCTGAGAATCGGCTCCTATCTATTTTTTTTTATTTTTGGATAATTTTTTCTCTTGACCAATTTTCATGAAATTTTATATGTATATTCAGTAGGTCTAAGAATCGGCTACTATCTATTTTTTTTTGGGCATTTTTTTTATGGCAAAACAACGTTTGCGGGGGCAGCTAGTATGATATAATACTAAAGTGAAAAGCTACTTCTGTAATATAGAACCGTAATATAGACCGTAATATAGAATGAGCATAGTCTAGGTAGGATCTGGCTGATTTTTCTTTATACCACAAAGGTAGCAATCAAGCTTACTTGCGCGTTGCCGACCCTGTAAAAAACCTTTTCACGCCTTTTTTCAAGAACCCCGTGATGTACACTTTTGAGGAAACCTCTTTATGGAGCTCATTCCACAACTCAGGTTGAAAGGGAGAAAGTTTCTCTGAAACCGTACAGTAAGCGACCACTTTGGTCCAATTTGTGGGGATAAATTCCCTCCTGGTGGCGAGCGGTACGATGATAGAAAGAAGTCGTGGGCATCATTGTAAATAATTTTTCAGAACACACCCCTTTATATTTTATACAAACAGTAGAACACACACAAGGAGGCGAAATCTCTCCTTAGGCTTATAGGTTATTAATCTGTGCTTATAGGTTCAATACCGCTTGTAAACTCGGGATCATCGACAATATTCTGATAGCGCGTCTTTGGAGCACGTCAAATGGTATCTAGGTACTGCCGTAGATGCCCATATAGATGGCAGCAGTACTCCATATGACTTGATATTTTCTTATTTATTCATTTGAATTCATTTAACAGGTGTTAATAGATGGCTTAAAGCTAAACAGATCATTAAATTGTGGACCCTGACGGGCATTACAAATAGTAGAGATACAATTTTAATGAAATTCCAAATTAATCGTAATAACATGACAACTAATTAACGAAATAACTAAAAAAATATGTACAGTTGAGACCGCCGTTACTGCATACGTAATAGAGGCGGCTTACTTTCAATAACAATAAAATAAAATAAAATAAATAAAATATAGTTTATTTGTCTCAAAAAACATAATAAATAGTTACAGATAAGATAGACCTAAATAAATTTAAGACAAAAGGGTCTATGACTCAATGGCTGCAGGAGAAATCCCGTTGCCTCTGTTATTCTGCCATAGCCGATTTTAACAATTTCAATTTAAGCAAATAAGTGTGCCCGGTGAAACACAAGACTAGCAATGCAGACACAAAGTTTACAAGCTATAAATTATAAATAATCGTTGATGCCAGGGATTGTTTATGAAGCAGCCATTTACGACATTTTTGTCTGAAAGTTGGTAATGATACCGAAAGGGCTGAACGAACAGGTGGTGGTAAGTCGTTCCATATTTTGGCTGCTGCATACTTAAAACCACCCCTGGTGTTAGCAAGTTTAGGCACAGGAAAAGAAAGCTTGCAGTGCCTGTCTCTGAGGGACTGCAAGCTAATCTTCGTGACATTAATTTTATGATATAAATAAATAGGTACCTTGTTGCGATGCAGCGAATGCAAAAAGCAGGCATACTTCAAAGTAACAGCATCACCCATATTCAATATATTATTTTTGACCCGATAGTGTGTAGGTAATATGATCCCTCCGTGGAATGCCGAAACAGAATCTCATGCACGCATTCTGCACTCGCTGCACACTACTGGTAGTTTTTTTTAAACAGACATGGTTGATAAACAATATCACAATAGTTAATATGAGACAATACCAAACAGTTACATAACAAAAGTCTCACTTCTTTTCTTAGAAATGGACGAAGTCTATAAAGGTTTTTTAAGGAGCCATAACTTTTCCCTATTTTAGACTGAACATGTTTCTCAAAATTCAAATTTTCGTCCATTAACAATCCTAGATTGCGTACACAAGCCTCGTAAGGTACAGCACTATTACACACTTGGATAGAAGGCTTGCATGCATTTATCATTTAAACCTGATGCTTAGTACCGAGTGTTATAGTAACACGCTTATTAGGATTTAGCACAAGACCGTGCCTAGTTCACCACTCCACCACGGATTTCAGATCTAAATTGAGTTTATATACGGCAGTCAATACATTCTCCCTAGATGGTAGTGTATGAATATACAGTTGACTATCATCTCCATAAACAACATTTTATTAAAGTAATACCGAAACGAAAAAAAAACTATTATAACTGAGACTAATGAAGTAACAGCCTTTGCGCCCAAGATAAGCGCTGCGCTCTTTTGAGCACACCAAGCTTCTTGGATGCCAGCTTGACTTTATGCTCTAAATGCCTGCGGAATCGCACTAAAGATATCTACACTAAGAAACACGATACCTAATCGTTGAGATGGAAAGGGGTGTGACAAGGAATTGTGGAACCACAGCGAATTATTATTGTATATATTTCATATTTTTTAAATTTGTATACAACTAGATGACAAGCATGCTTGCTTGTTGTGGCTTATTCATTGTTTCCACTTCATAGAAACAATATTACCTACTAACTGTGAGTCAAGTCCCGTCGTGGTTAAAAAAATCACACTTAAAATACAATACATACCTATGCCTTTGAAACACTTGTGGCCAGCGTTTAACTTGGCCACAAGCGCTAATTTTTAGAATAACTTTTATAATTCGTTACACCAAGCTGTTGAAAGATCTTCACTTTAATTGATTTTAGATTGGACTCGGATTATTCTTATGTATTGTGCTTAACTTTTTACTGTTTTGCCGATTTCTGTTGTCATTATATGATCATAATTTTCATTTCAATAGTTATCATTATATTTATCACACTCCAACCCTCTATATAATAATAGGTACAGACTGTTGTTTTTTTGGTTTATCGTGTCATCGCAGGCAATCTGGACTTAAGAAATAAGTATCGAATCGATTGTTACATTGCTAAAGGTAAGTAATTAGATGCGTGGGCGCAGTAGATTATGTGTGACATCAATGTTGACGAATCACCCGAAATGTCATCGGCCAACCTTGAACTTGGCCGAGAGCGGGCATGGGATGCTGCCGGCCACTGTATCAGTAAATGCAACATTTCAGACCGGTTACGGTTGGACCATCCTCGAAAGGGCAGACAAAGTTACTTCTAGAAAAAATATTTCGATAAGCTACTTATTTCAATGAAAAACATCCAAAAGCACATCAAGCTTTACATACATTATTCGAGTTTTCTTTACCGACTTTAAAAAAGAAGGTCATCAATTTGACTCGTATGTAATGTAATATTCTCAGAAGCGCACAGTTTTTGTATATATTAGTCTCTAAGCTTCAAAACATGTGTGCCAAATTTTATAATTGTGTATGTATTGTGTATGTAATGTATATTTATATATTTGTATGTTTGTCGTCGCATATCTCAAAAAATATGGGTTGAATTTCAAACTTTTTTTCTGTTAGACTAGGTATAGTCCAACTTAAGGAACTGTGTAAGTTTTATCAAAATCGGTTCATTAGTTTTTGAGATAGAGAGTTAAGTGTAAGATATCACTGACTAAGAAAACATGTTGCTTCAATGTGCACGCATTTAGGCTTTAACTGAACGAAATTAAAACTATGAAGAAATGCTGAAAATAAAAACTAGTTAAAAAAATCGAACCGACTTCTAAACACTGAAAAGAAAAACTAATTGAATCGAAGTCTGTGCGATAATCTGTGAAAATTACAACTATCTAACTATCACATTCATGAGATACAGCCTCGTGACAGACGGACGGACTGCGGAGTCTTAGTAATAGGGTCCCCGCGGGTTTTACCCTTTGGGTACGGAACCTAAAAATAGTTTCTTATGTAAGATCTGATAAGTGAGTAAGTACCTACTTCAATTTAATAATATTTTTCTTTTTAGTGTTTTGAAGTCGGTTTGATAACAGTTTCCCCTGCTAGTTAATACACAAGATTAAACGAGAAGACAACAGTGCAAGTAAATTGAATAAAAATATCAATTACATTTAACAATCTCCATTACATTTTTACAAAAGACTCAAAGTGTTCTTAAAACAATATAACCGGACTATATTCAATCTCTTGCTAGATTAGGTAGGATTATTTGGATTCACTCCTCATGTTTCTCTCCCATGTAGGAAGCCCTGAGCCCAGCAGTTGGACGTATATTGGCTGGTGCCGACGATGATGATTTAGATTCACGGCAGCGTGCTCAGTGTAATACTAAGCTAAAATTGCACTCAACGTACTTGGCAACGCGTAGCCTCAATGAGACGAGATAAATTATGTTGACCTACTCAAACAATCTATCTAATAATTCATCACGCTTATCGCCAGATTGTTTGCTCACAATATTCGGACGTATAGTAACAACAACATGATAACAAACTAACAGAATTCAAGTTATTTTAGTTGTGTACCGGATTACGGTTGTGCCAGTCGTTTACTTCGCAAAAATTGCCGCAGTTATGGCTTTAGAAGGACGACAATTGTTTCTAAGTAAAAGAATCGTCACTGAGAGTGGCATTCTAGATGGTGGAGTATTGGTTGATGAAAATGGTGTCATTGAGAGTATTGTTAGCAGAGATAAAGTGAAAAAAATATTGGCTGAGAACGAAGGAAAGATCAAGGTAAGTACTTCAATTAGAGCCAATACCATTTACAGTAGACAAGTAACATTATGTCACCGCTAGTACTATTAGATGTGATGTCTCGTTTGTACTGCCAGGTCTGCCACATGAATATTATTATAACCACAATAACGCTTGATCATTTTATACTATGCTAATTTATTCATTTAAAGATAACTAATATATATTCATTTAATGTAGTCTACATAATGACCTTTAAATTAATTTAGAACGACTACACTGCAATACGAGAAGTAGGTATCTATACCTATTAGCTCCATACGTTGAATTTAATCTTTCTACCTATACATGTTTAGGTACTTCATCTTTGTCTTTTAAATATCTTACAGAGAATAAGTTCTTTTTCTGCATTATAGTTTGTTTTTAGTTAACGTTTATCTCACTCACCACTCACTGAAAAGTTACCGCCTCTAGTGATTCGAAAGAAGGCGTTATAAAAGCACAAAATCAAACTTAAATGTGATTAATTGGTTTTTCTCACGTTAACTGGATGTTTAAAAATGCTTGTAAAAGTATTCTTTCGGATCACTAGAGGTGTTGACTTCAGTGAGTGGTGAGATAAACATTGCTATAAAAACGTTAAAAAAAAGGGTAGAAAGCGGTAAAGAAATTAGTAGGTTACACCTAGTGCTCTAGTTGCGTAGTGGTGATCTTGTCTGGCCGGACCATGGAGACGCGGGTTCGATTCCCGCCTGAAGCATATATTTTTTAGAGTATAAAGTAGGCGTTCTATGCGCACAAAGTCAAACATAAATGTAAACATTGCTTGTCTTTGAATTACTTAGTCACTTAGTGTATTAATTTCTTCTACTCAATCACCACTTATTTTCTAAGAATTTCTCTAACATTTCGTTGTTACGGTGAAATACAATCATTGTTGACATAATTTTACCACAGTTCTGCAAATATAATACAATACCCAAATGACTAAGCAGACCACTCTTCCTAGCCCACCTAGCTTTTTCTAAGGTTACTAACCGCTTTATTTGTTCTATGATGTTCTATGAAGAGATCTTTTGTTTTTTGCAAGGCTTTTAGCTGGATTGTGTTCAAATATTTTGTATTGTTTATGATTTCGTCATTATTGAAGCTTCCAAATTAGTCATAAAGTGGTCACGAAAAATGGACTTTTATGACCTCTACATAACAAATGAATGGGAACTATCCATCACTGAATCAAAGGATCTCAAGTAATATTTAGTTACATGTTTCGTTCATAAATACGATTTAAAAGTTGGAAAAAAATGACGTCTGTTAAATTTCTTGCTGGTTCTTCTTAGTATACGGTATCGGTATGGCCATTTATTAAAGATTTAATAAGTCATACCTACTTGACGTCTAAGCACTTTAGAGAGTCCTTTTAATACGAGTTTACGTTGAAAAAATTATTTGAATTGCATTTAAACGGAACTTACCTAATACCTATGAAATTGCCGTTATTTCTGACATTATATTCTATCTGTAACTTTTAATTTTAGTGCATTTAAGTCACTGAAAACACTTTTTTAAATGTGTCGTCGGTTTAACTACTTTGATTCTGCTAGGCAAATTTTTATCATAAAAGTAAGTACCTACTTAAAAAAAATATACGTAGAGCATACCTTGTTTTTTATTTAACTGTAGTTATACATATAGTTTGCAATTGCATCAAAATCTGTTCAGACATTTTCAAACAACATGAAAAATTGTTTGTATGAAAATATCACTTTTCCCAATTTCGTTCATACAAATCGGCGGTTTCATAAATAAAGATCTATTATTTAGAAAAGTCAAAGTATATTGGCACTTCTACATTAATTTATTTTTAATTTCACAGATTATAGATGGAGAAGATCTGGCTCTGTTAGCCGGTGTTGTAGATTCTCACGTGCACGTGAATGAGCCTGGCCGCACGGCATGGGAGGGGTTCCGTACCGCCACCAACGCGGCCGCAGCCGGTGGTATCACCACCATCGTTGATATGCCCTTGTAAGTCTGTTTTCTATCAATGGCTTATATAATGGTATTTAAGTCAACAGCGTGTCAATCTCAAAAGTAGCACTTCTAGAAGGTCTTAATTTTGATTTTAACATTATAATAATGTTAAAATCAAAATTAAGAAAGCAATGCCCAAACTTAACCGAATCGTATGTATTTGTAAAAATACTCGTTTCGGATGTTGAATGAGAACATTTCGACATTGTAGGGTGGACGTTAGCTCATAACGCAAATACAGATAGACTAGAAGAATTTCACAGGGATATCCCAAGTTCTGGGTAGCTGAGATGGTTAGAGCAGTCGTCCGGATTGCGAAAGGTCGCAGGCTGGATCCCCGCCTCAGGACGTCAAATTTTTCTAGTTTAGATACATTTTTATTAGTAAATAAATTAAAACTTAAGCTATATTAAGTACATAGAAATGGTTTGCCACTTTCAAAAACATTTTATTCATTTGATAATTTCATGACATTTCTATAAAATAATGCAGCCAACGTTATATTATTTCATACAAATGTCATGAAATTATCAAACGAATCCGATGTTTTTGAAAGTGACAAACCATTTCTATGAACTAATATAGCTTAAGTTTTATTTTATTGTCGTATTGACGGCACCAACTTGTGAGACCGGGGAATGGCGTAAGGGCCTTTACGCCATTCGTAATAGACGCGGCTTTCGTAGTGCGACTGTTAACCTTGATGTGCTGTCGTCTGTACTACTCTGTACCTATCGGCTATCTGATATCTTTAAATTTAGATCGCACTAAAGTCTCTGTGCCTTTTGTGCTGATTTCTGTGATAGATAACACTAATCTACTTACATATGGATTTCAAGACGTATTTTGCCAAAGCACTCAAAAACTTATTGATTATAAGTTTTCTTTATACCAAATATAATTCGCAAGACGTTCTGAAATCCAAAGTGTTACAATATTTTACATCATTACATTGTTTCTTTACCAGTAACATATTGTGTATGAAGTAACTTTGATTTCAGGAATTCAATACCGCCCACAACAACAATAGAAAACTTGAAAATAAAAGCATCATCAGCTGAAGGCAACGTCTATGTGGACGTTGGGTTTTGGGGAGGTGTGATAGTGGGAAATCAGGTAGAAACAAAACTTTAGTATATTTTGACGTGATACGAGTGTCTAATTTTTAAGTATTTATATTTATAACTGGTCTTATTTCTGGAGAACACATGCTAAGTCTAAATTAAAGTTCAGTGCATTTCTTTGTCTCAAAATGAATACGAAAAGGATGGCTGTCATATAATTTGACATTCAGAAACGTGTGTTCAATTTTCGACCATATTGAACGTGATTAAATGCAGTGTTTAGGAGGCACCTCCGTACATGCCGTCTAAAATTGTCTATGGTTTCTTTGAAATCTTTTTAAAATGAATTGACAGCTCTAAACAAATTCTTGCTATCTTTTTCCTATTACATATTGCGAGAAAGAGATATATACTGTACGTAAATTTAGAATTAGATTAGAGTGTGTCTACAGAATCAGGCCCAGTGTAAGATTTAGAATTTGCCTTAAAGATATAACGTAGCTAATGTAACGAAAGCTACATAGCTACGATACGCTGTTTGTTGCGGTCAATATAATATCAGGAGAAATAACATACAAACAATATAATTATTTCCGATACTAATAAGTTTTGATTATTAATTTTTATTTAATAATATTAATTTAGGAGGTCTTATAATAACGCAATGTTACAACACTACTCAGGCGTTGCCTACCTTGTACAGACGACGACACATCAAGTGTAACAGTTGCACTACGAAAGCCGCCTCTATTACGAACGCAGTAAGGCCTTACTGCGTTCGTAATACCGCCCGGGCTCAAGGTCAAACTGCTATGCTTGATGTGTTGTCGACTGTACATTGACAGCATAGGGAGACGACGCTGCTCTTAACATAGGTATAATTTCATGACATTTGTATGGAATAATGCTGCCAACGTTACACTATTCCATACAAATGTCATGAAATTATCAAATCAATACGATATTTTTGAAAGTGGCAAACCATTTCTATGGACTATAATATAGGCCATGCTTAAATTTATTGTCGCATTGACGGCACCACCCTGTATAACACTTTGTCAATAAGCTCTGGCGACCTTACTCAACGTAGGAATACTGCTTTAATAGCTGCGATTTGCTGCGGTTACCGTAGCCTACTTCAGTACCATACTACCAACAGTCTAGCTAAAGACGCTCATAGCATCTTGGGCTCTACGACTCTACGCGTTACCTACCCGGTAAAAACAAGAGAAAGCGATATGTTGACAACATAGAGATGAATCCCCCTACTCCCAACTCGACCAAGGCGACCTTATTCAGTTTAATCTAGAGATGCTAGAGTTTTAACAATTTTAAAAAACTTAGTAACATAATTCAATAGCTTTGCTTGAGCAGTTTTGCGCTAATCGACTCCTGCACGCGTAGCATGAGGAACGCGAGAAAAGTTTTGCCTACATCGCACGCAATGACAATTTCCTCGTGCTAAATTATGCGAGTTGAAGTGTCAAACCGAAAAAACTTATGTTTCGATGTAGACAAAACTTTTCTCGACCTACGCGTGCTACAGGGGCTGATCCATGAATATATTAGCTAGTATTTCAGTTTTATATTTCTTACATCACATCTCGTATGTCACCGATATCAAAATGTTTTTAACCGACTTCAAAAACGAGGAGGTTCTCAATTCGGCCGGTATGTTTTTTTTTTTTTTCAATATTTATGATAACATTAATTCGACAACTGGCGAAAAAGCAATGAATGCTAACATAAAAATGGTTGTTTTCTTTAAAATGAATTAGGCTTATTCTTTCTTTAGGGTTTATCCATTATATCCATACATAATACAAAGCTTTATTATGATTTGTGAACGTAGACCATTTGTTTCTAGGATTCCCTTCGGGACCTAGTAAAAGCTGGTGTAGTCGGATTTAAATGCTTCCTGTGTCCGAGTGGCGTCGAAGAGTTTCCTAACGTGGAGACTGAGGACTTAGAAAAAGCTTTCTCAGCTTTAGAAGGAACGGGATCCGTTTTAGCGGTAATTTTTATTCTAGGATATTCTTTCTTAGATATCTTTTATATAAAATAATTGCTTTGCTATTTATACCAGATTCCAGACACAATTGGTTTTTAGTTTCATAATACCTCCAGGGGTTTTACGCGGTTTGACAAAAGTAAATACTCTGGAATCATTTCTAATATTCCTATGTCTAAATTATACTTCTCTCTTTTCCAGTTTCATGCTGAGGTAGAGGATGATAAAGCAACACAAAAACACAAGAAAAAAAGAAAAGGTGATACTTTGCTCAGCGTTAACATCTGAGATTATCTTTCAAACAACATACTACCTTACTTTTATTTTACCTATTACAGATCCAGAAGATTACAATACCTATTTAGAATCTCGACCCCCTAGCATGGAACAAAACGCAATATCACTTATTACGAGTTTTCTTGATAAAACAGAGTAAGTCTGACAATAGTATCACAGATTAGATAATGTGGTGTGGTGAAAATACGCAGAGATTTTTGAAAATTTTTGCTGTTTATGAACTAGATGACTTTAATTTATTTATTTCACGATTCACTATCACGATACCAAAATATCAAACTATATCTTTTAATACTTATGAGGCAGAAGACATTAAAAACTTCAGCAAAATACTTTGAAATCGTATACCCCTTATGAGCCCGATACTTTCATGTAAAATGGCCTAACTTAAGGTACATATACGGTACAATAGTTAGGTACATACTTTCAAAGCTCCGTAATCAGGATAATGCACAGGTACCTACTAACCCAAAATATTTTACCTACTCACGTCTCACTGCTAGGCACAGGTTTTCCAAATTGAGAGAAACACATAAGGAGTTTGGGCCATAACACCACCACGCTGGTCCAATGCGGGTAAAATAAAAAATACAGAAAATCACAGACCTGGTACCGTAACGCAGGTCTGGCTGCTCTGGACTCTTGTTTATTTTTGGAGAGAGTTTAGTTCACAGTTTAGAATCGAAGTGGTGGGTACTATCTATTTATGAGGAACTTTTAAAAGAGATTGGCCATAGTGGTGCTACCACTCGAATCTTGAGCGCCCGGTTGGGGAAACACCACCTTGCAGAAGATGAGAAAATGGCAGCAAAATAACAATAGTTTGTAGTGTTGTGGTGTGTTGTGTTCCTGGGCAGCCAAAGCTCATTGAGAAAGCTTTATGACGGGAGCAGAGGGACTCGTGTCCTATGCTGGCAACATAACGCGTTCTCTTGATTATAACAGGGTAGACAACGCGTAAGTAGTTCCCAGCTACACCATCAGGCGGGCCGTA
Source organism: Nymphula nitidulata (assembly GCA_947347705.1). NCBI lineage: Eukaryota > Metazoa > Arthropoda > Insecta > Lepidoptera > Crambidae > Nymphula > Nymphula nitidulata. The sequence continues at coordinate 13,917,917 of OX374621.1, read as the reverse complement.
CCCACTACGCTTGATTGCCACCCTAGTCTTTAACTTCCTCCTGCGTACGCTCAAGTTACCCATAGCTACACAAACCATGCAGTTATTAAAAAATTTTTAAACAAAAATTAAAACCGACTTCAAAAAACTGAAAAGGATGAAATAATTAAATTTAAGTAGGTATTCATCCCCTAAAACATATTTTTGGAGTCGGTGCTTTACTTTCTATTGTTTTTGGAAACCACTTAGCACCAACTCCAAAAATAGGTTTTAGGGGATGAATACCTACTTAAATTTAATTATTTCATCCTTTTCAGTTTTTTGAAGTCGGTTTTAATTTTTGTTTAAAATTTTTTTTTCACCATTTTTAGTGATAACTTTCTACGGTCGAAGCTAGATGGGTGACTGTCAACTTATATTGTTTCCCACTATCGTATCGTTTCACTAAAAAGTCATTGGAAAAGCAAAAATTCGCAATTTCGCTTATGTAGACGATTTCATCATTTCAGTTTTTTTTAATTTAAAACCAAAGTACCCAACTGTTTTTGAAAAAAAAAATTATGGGACCAAATGGCAGCTATTCCGCATCGAACAAAAAAAGAATCACGTAAATCGGATCAGTAATCTCGGCGTAATCGGTGTAAATACATAGAAAAAAAAAAAAAACATACCGGCCGAATTGAGAACCTCCTCGTTTTTGAAGTCGGTTAAAAAGGACTGCAAAGAGTTTTTACAGAGTCAGCAACTATTGAATGCTTTTAAAATTTCGGAAGGCGCTTGAAAGTTGTTTGTCCCAGTTGCTAGAGCAAAATGGAAGTCGTCTTCTTTAAAAAGACCAGACCTTTATAGACTAGCTTTAAAAGAAGACCCAAAAATCACTAACGTTTGTAGTGTTCGAGTCCATGTGGTGCATGTGTCATCTGCGGAGGTGGTGAAGATGTTAGAGGACGCTCGGCGTGAGAGAATAGCGGCAGGGTACCAGGGCTGGCGCGGCGGAGTTACGGCCGAGACCTGCCACCATTATCTGACCCTCAGCGCAGAGCAAGTGCCGCGAGGACACAGCGAGTACAAGTGCGCGCCGCCTATCAGGGATGGGAAGAATAAAGTAATTAATTAAACTACGGTACAGTAAATGTTCCTTATCCTGTCAAGCCACACATTCCAGACAGAATGAATCATTTTAATTTTAAGAAACCAATTATCTAGCCCAAAGTAAGCATCATTAAGAGCTTGTGTTATGGATACTAGATAATGGAGAAATAATGATAATAATATGTATATAAATATCAAAAATATACTAAATAAATATATAACCATCCATGACTCGTAAACAAATGCTCGCACTCGGGCATTCGAACTCGGGACTCCTGACCGAATAGGCTGTATTGCAAGGGGCATAAGCCACTCGGCCAGCCGGTCGTCAAATGTCATTATCCTCCCGGGAGTCTTACGCGGCTTAACAAATTAGTAGTTTACTCATTTACCATAGCATACACACACACATCCCACTGTCCCACTGCTGGACACAGGCCTTCCTACATGGGAGAAAAACATGAGGAGTTTGAGCCATAACACCACCACGCTGGCCCAATGCGCGATAGTCGGTAAAATCGGTTGCAGTAAATACCGGTACCAACAGCTGAACAGGCTAACGTGCCTTCCGAAACGCAGAGTAGCTCAAGATTACAAACTTTGATTGACCTACTTTGTTTTCGTAATGCCACCACCACTACTACGCCACCGAGCTCCTCACTTCGCCTCCGAGCTGCTGATATATAATATAATAAGTAAAGGAAGGTGGTCGTGGCACACCATGCTTATGGTATTCTAGCAGGAAATCTAACGCCATTACAATTTGAGAGTAGTTTTGACAATTGATGTTTTCTTACCTAAATTCTAGAGTAAAAAGACATCCTTTCTCCTAGTTCGGACAATTTAATTAAGGGATAGTACCTAGTTTCATATTAGACAGTTGAGACAACTTTTTGAAATTATGTATACTTTTGCTATTTAATAGAAATGAATAATTTTCGAAGGGATGGGAATCGATTAACCATTTGGTGACGTTTTTACCGTCCCATCGTAGTTGAAATTTCTCCTCTGTAAAGAGTTGTCATAATTCCGAAAAATTGGAAATCAGAGTAGGTCTGGGGGGTACGATTGGTGACGGAGAGTTTCCATTCGAAGCTGGTGCGGTGTGTGCATGGTTACTAAAACAAGATAACTAAGCATGAAAAACAAAGGCCATATTATAATATTAATTTGATTTCGAGTCGAATGTAAGATTTGGAACTCGAAATAGAGGGGGCAATAGAGGTTAGGCTAATTAACGTTAAAGTAATTCGATTTCATACATAATTCCTTGAGTTTGGAAGCACGCACATGGATATTGGGTTGAACTAAGTATTCATACAATCAAGACATTCCACCAATTCAAAGGTATTTTTGCAAGAAAAATTTTTTTGCAATTACAGGAGAAGCTGTGGCAATATTTATTAGATGATAAACTGGACATGGTCGTTTCGGATCACTCGCCGTGCACTCCTGATCTCAAATGTAAAAATAACTTAGAAGCTTGGGGTGGTATTTCATCAGTACAGTTCGGTAAGTTCTGAGTAAGATTTTCAGGAAAATTCTACACGAAATTGTGACGAAGTTACAAAATGGTCTCTTTAATATATTTGCTGAAAATAGAGGATTTCATGAAATTAATCTAAATATATTAATTTGCCACTATGATGAAAAGTAAACACATTCTTGTTTGATGGATGCATATAAAACTACCTAACGTTTTTTTTAGTTCATTGCATCCTGCGCCGAAGCCCGTTGTTTCTTTTAGCACGTCCGATAGTATTTGCAATGCATTTAAGTTTTCTTTTATTTATGAAAAGTCATTATTCAATTTCAGGTTTATCGTTATTCTGGACGAATATTAGCAACCGTGGCTTGGATTTGAAGGTGATTAGCAAGTATTTGTCGTCTGGACCAGCGCACCTCTGCGGGTTGCAGGGCAAGAAGGGGGCTCTCAAAGCCGGCCTAGATGCAGATCTAGTGTTTTTCGATCCAGAAGCTACCTTCACAGTAACCACCGAAATTATTAGACATAAAAATAAGGTAGGCTATTATTACTTAATTTTTAAGCGTCTACGGGCTAAAGTAAGCGCTAGCCTTCAAAAAGGCTTTAAAAAGGCAATACAAGTAAAACCAAAAGCTGAGAAAACTAGCAATAATAAAAAAAACTAAAGGTGCGAGGTCGGGACTGACCCAGTAATTTTACGTCTGAGGTCACCAAATAGTCGATCGTTCGCCTGGCGGTGTGCGACGAAGCGTTGTCGTTGTGAAGGAGGATCCTACTGCGAGGGTCGTTAAATCTTTGAACCATTACACGGTACCAATTAACACGACGGAGTTTTTTTGGCCTTGAACAAATTATGAGGTATCCACCAGCCACAAAACTTCCTGACTGTTCATGGAGGATTTTGTGCACTTAACTCATACCGATGCCTAATAAGCTTGTTCTAATCTGCTGATAGGTCACTCTTTTGTCAGTCTCTATCATACGCCTCACAACTAATGCTATCTTCAGTCGTCGCAGTAGAAGGCCGTCCCTCACCCAGATTATCGGTAAGATTAGTGCGACCACATTTAAACTAATTATACCAGTTGTAAACAGTGGCATGAGATGGGACTTCATCATGATAGACCAATCTAATTCTACCATAACTTTCTTGTTGACATAAATGATATCGAATGTCATAGAAAACATTGCACGAAAATTTTCTCGCGTTAAATTCCCGCTGACATGACTCAAACAATTTTCAATTTGCCGCCAAATCCTAAAACAAATGACATTTGAATGTAATACATAATTATTATGATTCATCCGTGTATACTATAGGTCTATTTTCTTCTCTATACTTTATTATTTTCCCTAGATAATTTCTAAGTAACGTACGTATCTTATCTTGGATTTTTCAATAAGGACTTTTGGTTGTTTTCAGTGGTTTTCCATCTAAAACCTATTTTTAATTATGCGACGGAGACTTGTCTCCGTTCCACGAGAAAAATTATGTCACCTTGTAATTTAGTTAAAAAACAATTAATTCTGGGAATCTCATTATTTGTTACGTGAAACTTGGGAATAACTCGTTTTATCACCCTTTTTTTTGACGCTGAGGAGAAGCTCTTCCAGCCGACCTCCCATGGTCAACTCTGTAATATTGACAGAGTTCCATTTTCAATAATCAAACTTATTTTTTTAATGAATTGTTTACCAGTACCTAGCCAGTTCTAAAAACTTTCATGGTCGCCCTCGTAGCACTTATTTATACGCTTTTTGTAGAAAATAAGCTAATTATTCATCAAATACGGAGCTCCATGCAGCTTGTTGTGTTTAACAGTTAGCATCAATCTATTTTAAATAGCTCCTGGTTTTACGCTTGAGGTCCACCTCAGACAAGCAATCTGAAATACCTACTCGATAACAAGTTAAACTCATCTAGAAGACGGGAAAATTTAAGAGACGAGCTGGTAATAAACTTCCTGCTTCATTCCTATAGAGTAGTAGGTATTACGAAAGCACATAGCATTGTTATCAATTTTAGATCAATATGTTTTATGAAATGTGACAGACGTCACGCAGGTTATTATTCGGCACAATTCATACCTAGTAAATGTTTATACACGGTATGAAATGAACAACCGTCGACTAGATAGATTACTTAGATTTTATTTCATACGTATTACCTAAATAGCCAATACCCCTGTATTCAAACCAGAGAGGTCCCGGGTTTGAATCCTGGTAGAGGCGGATGTTTGCATGTTCAATTTTTATACATTATCCTTATTTCCCCGTTAAACTGTAATATCCATAACACACATGTTAATGATGATAATAGATTTTATTTAGATAATCGTTCTTTTTAACAAGACTTCTTATCATTTCATTTTATAGTTGACTCCGTACCTGAATAAGAATTTGAAAGGTGTAGTAAAGAAGACTTATCTTCGTGGTCAGCTCATATACGCCGACGGGGAAATAATTGGTGAACCTAAAGGAACGTTAATTTTGAATGACTTTTAAATTAGCGGTAAAATAAAATTGTTACTTTTAAGTGTGTTTTTTATTTCCCTGCTGAAATTGCTGAAATTTTGTTTCATTAAGAAATAGTTAGGTACTTTTAAAAAATAAACTTTGTCCCTTACAAGCCTGCCAGCATATCCTTAACAATAGAACATCAGTAATTAACTATTATTGTGTCTGGTTTGTGGATTCTTCACAAATTACAATTAATCGGCAAATTTTTCAGTTTTGGCAGTCCTATCCATAGAAGCAGAAACTAACAGAATAGTAGACAAAACGCTATGATAAATTAAATTAAGATATTGAAAAATCCACATATTACATAGGGTACATAAAAGTGTGGTCACATCTGAAAAGACATGTACCTACACACTAAAAGCTTCTAAATGTGTGTGCTTCTTTAAGGACATTGTTAGTAGCAACAAGGATGATAGAAGTAATATTTGGTCTTTGGTAGCAATAAGGTGCTGTATTTTTTTTTAAAAAGCACAGCACTCAACACCTGATGTGAAGCGCCAAGAAGAGTCAATATGCGAAGACAGCTAGTTTTTTTTATACCTACAACTCGATGACAAACAAGTTCGACGGCCCACCTGATAGTAAGCGGTAACCGCTGCCTATAGACACTGATTGATATTGCAGGGCGTTGTCATCCTGAGACCTAAGATGAAATGCCGTCCATGCCCAGTAATTACAGTTAAGCTTGAACACACAGTTCAAATGAAAAGTTTTCACGCTTCTTTTGAAGGACTCCATGTCTTTAACATGGGGTCCTTGAGGTCCTTTAAAAGAAGCGTGACAGCGTGAAGAAGATGATATAGTTATTTTTGAGATCTTTTTCATCGTGACTGTACGAGATCCAATGGCTTGAATCAGTAGGGAGGTATCTGTTTTGATAAACAATATTTTTCATCATTTTTTCTTAGACAACTAGATAAGAAACCACCTGGTGGCAGGCGGCTACCGCGACCTATAGACACCTACAATAACAAGGTAAAATCACTTGATATTGCAGGTGCGTTGTCAATATCTTGAGGCCTAAGATGAAATGCCTTCCATGCCCAGTAATTACACTGGCTACCTTTCCCTTTAATCAGAAACACAACGGACTGTTTCAGATATTATGAAAAGCGGTGGTATGTTACCCAGACGACCCTACATTATATTCATAATTAATTAGACAGGCTATAGTATAAATAGAATAGATTACAATTGAAAACCAAGTCAAATTGAACCGCGATTAGGTGCTACCTTTAATTAAATGTTTTGTAATAACATTTTGATGATACATCCCAGAATTCCCAGATACATGTTTATTGAGTGAATCTTACGTCATTTGATAGAAAATAATGTTGGAAATAGAAAAAAAACACAATTTATTCAAACGTATCTTTTTTAAAGAAGTGGTGGCTCGCGGCTTTCGCTGTCAAAAGTAGCCTATGTCCTTTCTCAGGATGTAGCATAAATTCATGCCAAATTCTATTTAAATTGATTCAGCGGTTTAGTAGTCAACACGTAACAGATGGCCAAAGTTACCTTGGATATGGATTTTAAAATATGTACTTATAATAACCAATTATAGATTTGAAACTGCTTATTTTATGAATAAAATTAAGAAGTTAGTAAAGATATATAAGTATTTTAACAAAAACTACTTAGATACGATGGTTTTAGCAAACCTATTTTAAAAATATGATAAATTAATTTTATACTCATATCAAACCAGAAGAAAAGTTCAAAAAGTATCCTACATCCATAGGTAGGGTACTTTTTGGAGCGATAACCTGCCGGTTTTCGCTCCAATCTGCGTGGATGTTTCCACGTGGGTGCAGCCATGAATCATTAAAACAATCAAATATTTTCCGCGCTTGAATTACCTACATAATACTGTGATAATACCTTAGACCAATATTAAAGGTAACTTCTATTATTCTTGATAATATAAATACCTTTCTTCTTTTGTTCCAGTCATCTCAAGTAAAAGCGCTCTTTGATAAAATATAACAATGTATAATAAACGCATACAATTTCATATGAATATTTTACTATCAATGATTTAAGTACATACATACCTAAGTAACAAGGCTGTCAGTCAAAGCAAAACAAATTGGAAAAAATCTTTCATGCTTCATGCTTCAGCAGTCTCGTTTAGCCTTCAGTGTAATTATTTATAACTAATGTATAAATATGTAATACTATGCTATAGATTCAAAGGCCTATACTATTGATTAAGAAAAATAAAACGAGTTTCATTTTAGAAAAAGCTATTCGAAATAAGTAGTTATAGAAATCGCTTTCTTTTCCTTTTTTGGACCTAGTAATTATATTATGTGACGCTGCCACGTAGGTTTGTATGGGTTGGGTTATTGTATTATCTTATCTTATTTTTTCTTATCCTATCTTATCTTATCTTATAATATGACCTTGACCACTTCACGATGCTTTTCGGGATCTTCTGTGTTTCTCCAGCTTTTACACTTCCTGTGTCCCGAATATAGCTACCATATGCTTAGTAGTTAAAATATAATAATACTAGAAAAATTTCACGTACTGTGGCAGGAATCGAACCCGCGACCTTTCGCAATCCGGGCGACTGCTCTGACCACTGAGCCACCCAGGACTTGGGATATCCCTGTGAAATTCTTCTAGTCTATCTGTATTTGCGTTTATGAGCTAACGTCCACCCTACAATGTTGAAATAGAATATTTCAGAATATTTCAGAGCAGTCGCCAGGATTGCGAAAGGTCGCGGGTTCGATTCCTGCCTCAGGACGTGAAATTTTTCTAGTTTTATTTTATTTAAATTACTAAGTAATTTTTCTAACATTTATAATAATGTTAAAATAAAAAATTAAGAATACCATATGCTTTATTATACTTTTGGGGTGAAAGAGCCTATAGTACCACTGGGTGGCTTTGATTGTACCACTACCAGAAGACCCACTCTGGTCCTAGCTAAGGTTTTTATGTCAATCATAAAAGACTTATGTTATGATTATGAATTACGTTTTTGTAATTTTTAAAGTGCTAGAAAGAGTAGGTATAAACGATGTTCCTTTGATTCCTGGCCTTCATCTTCACCACATGCTCGACAAAGTTGTGTTGGGGAGAGTTGCATTTTGTGAAGCATGTGGTTGGTGGCAAAGTGCCCTGTGAGTGTTCCAGTCAAGAAGCGAGCCTGAGTTCTACCGCTTTTAAGATATATTTATTTTCCCCCACATTCCCCCTTATGATGGCCTTGGAGTGCCTTAACCCTAGAATCTTTTGCTATTCAGTGTTATGCCTGTTCTTGACACCTTCTTTAATTGCTGTGTTTATGAAACTTTGTGTAAGGGGTATGAAGGGCTAGGTATTCGTTTTAAGAGCCCTTCCTTATGCCAGTTCGTCAGCTCTCTCATTGACCATCACTCCCACATGGTCGGGTACCCAGATCAGTTTTACCCTGATATACCTTCCAAGCTTGTTTTAATTCCCGAATGGCATTCAGGACCCAGATCTGAGTTAAAGGACTACTAGGACTAGGACGACTAGGTTGTACTATACCTATACTACAATTTGTACATAGATCCTTACTTAACTTACTTTAATAGCTTTTCTATTCGGAGTCAACTTCCAATACCTAATAGATTTGTAAGAAAGGATATAAATAAAAGCATCATTATCATAAAGTAGTGTAACTTTAACCATTATCGATACGTGTAGCAGGCATGCGGAAGAATAATAATTACTTATATACACACCTATTATTATCTAGTACGAATTGCTTGGGTTATGGATACAGTTAACGGATAAATTTAATTAGTTTTAACTCGAGACTTGTAATTAAGTGGACAGACTTTGATTTTTTTTATACAAGAAAAAGAAGATCTTCCGATCTTCTTCACCTTATTGTAAATTTAACGCAAATCTCGCAGTAGTCACAATGTATGCCGCCATACAGTCAAATCACAAATTGTGCGTACCTCTACCAATTTGATTCACGCAATAAATGGATATGACTATGAGTATGACTATGAAGTTTTGTTGGAATAATATTTGTTTGTCCGTAACCAATAAAAGAATAAGTGATACATTACATTAAGATAAAACTCAAAAATATTTACACATTAAATGATTTATCAGTTGATAAAAATGTCATTGTAAAATGTACAACATTCAACCTAGATAGGTAGTGTCTGTTATCCTAAAATTCGTGTGATAAATAAGAGATAAGTAGGATACTGAAATGAGTTTTCTTTGTATATGTCGCAGCCGTCTAGTTAAATCAGCCGCTTAACTGGACGGCTAGGCCGTTGATTGAATGCCGGTATCCAATCAAGCGGCTGACAACTAGCCTAGTCATTGAGTACAACGTTTAACCAGATGGTTGACCGCCATGTCAACCATCTGGTTTAAATTATCCATTCAATTTGACGCTTAGGCAGGTCATTAAAATCGAAGAGCTTTTGTTCGACTGTTTGAGTGATTGGTAGGTTCAAGGTTATTTTTTATGACGAGTTAAAACCAAAACGATGTCGTTTATATTATAAGTCAATAAAAAAAATTACCTCGAACCTACCAATCCGGATGTTGCCTAAGTTTGAATATGGCGCTATTTTTCACAAATTCGGAAAATATACGGCCCTGTTACCCATAAAAACAATTTAAACTTAAAAGATATGGAATATTGTTGAAGTTAAAACAGTTTAGAAAATTTATAAAATTGGTGATTTTTTTTCCAAAATTAATCAAAAGCCTTGATGGTATTAGATTGCTCACATAAATTAAAACGAGTATTATTATATCCACTTTGAATAAAAACATACATATTACATAAGTTATTATTGATTTTGTCAATATGCCCCTAAATTTTGTAGTAATATAGGAACATGTGACGTCACGTGTTCTGAAGATTTTCTATTGAGCGTTTTTGGACGATGCGCCGCTACACATCAAACATACCTCTGTATCTCTGAAACTATTGATTTTAAACATACTATTTTTATTTTATTTTTTATACTAACTAGATGACAAACAAGCTGACGGCCCACCTGATGGTAAGCGGCTACCGCCGCCAACAGGTGCGTTGTCATCCTGAGGCCTAAGATGAAATGCCGTCCATGCCCAGTAATTACACTGGCTACCTTTCCCTTCAATCCGAAACACAGCGAACTGTTTTACGGCTGAAATAAGAAAGGCGGTGGTACCTACCCAGACGACCCTACATACGGGCCTACCACCTAGTAAACATACGGGCCTACCACCTAGTACATCAGTCTTCTGCAATATTTCTTCATTAGTTATAAAATGAACTAAAAAAAGTTGTCAAATACCCTAATAAACCAAAACTTTTCAGTACACGACGATTCATTCAATACGCCAAGACGTTAAATGTTAAGTGAGTCTAGTTCAATTAACTATCGGACATCGCCGGCATCTAATTTAATGCCTATCAATTTGATGCCGGTGTTTAATCAACGGGCTAGCCGTCCAGTTAAGCGACTAATTTAACCAGACGGCGGCGACATAATATAGTAATTTACGAACGACTCACAAACCAGACAGATTTTTCCTAAAGTTATCTATCAGAGCGGGCTGTTAAGGGACCAAAGATAAGATTACACTTATTGTTAGTTTTTGTTACTGTCAACTTACTTTAAAATATTTCACGAGTAACTTTACATAGGTACGCTCGACCACAGAAGTAGCTAAACACTTTAGTACCATGTCACGATAACTATGTCTTCAATATAGTACGGTAGCAACTATTAAGTACTGGCGAAATAGTTATTAATAGTGACATGATACTAAAGTGTTAAGATACTTCTTTGGTCGACTGTACCTCTTTTTTCGGAGAGGAATCTGCTTATGGACCTATCCACCGCTTGCTAAGCGACGGGCGTGAGTGGGGGTCGCCCAGAGCCAGATCTTTATGGCACTGGGAGTATAACTCCTCGGTAACTCCACTGCCCTTCACTGGGGTAGCCTAGGGTCTGCCGAAGCAATTTCACCAACCCTTGGTCGACTGTATGTAGGTAGGTGTTTTATAGCATAGTTGAATTAAAAAAACCTATTTACTGTTAAATGTAACGTTAAGCATCTATTAACTAACAACCACAACCTGGATCTATTGGCTCTAAACGAATTATGTTACACTAGCTTTTGTCCGCAGCTCCGCCCGCATGGATGATGGTTATCGCTCTGAAAAGTATCCTATGCTCTTCCTAGGATCTCAAACTATCTTCACACCAAATTTCATCTAAATCGGTTCAGTGGATTAGGCGTCAAGGCGAAAGAAACAAACAAACTCAATTTCGCATGTAAAATATTGGTTAGGATTTAAATTGCATAAGTATCATAGTTATCTTGTATTTAAGTATAGACTTTATTTTAAGCAAGTTTGTGAAGAGTAAAAAAACGATTTTATTATTATTATTATTCTGTGGTATTACTAAGCGAATAATAAGTTTATACAACAAAATCCTTTAGATTTGACACCTCGTTAAATCAGTAGGACCTATCGTAGCACTGCCGTAGCATTGAACGTAGACATTCGGTGCTACGAATAAACTAAAAAACTGAAGTCACTTTTAGAAATAGTTAAATACAAAAAGTTAACTATGCGCTTTTATCCGCTTGCTTGTATGTCGGTTATGGGGCCAAAAGGTAGCATGCTTGGCAATACTTTCTATCTCATGGTGAAATCTATCTATCTCTATGCCGAATTTCATCTAAATCAGTCTCGGCCTAAGGAGTGAAAACGTAACAGACGTTAAATAATGTAACTTTCGCATTTACAATAAATATTCTTAGTGATCAATGAATACACTAATTTTGCTTTCTAAGATTGACGTTGATATCAAGCCACGTTATCGGATACCTAAAACTTTTGCGCTTCACGTTTATAAAAATAACACATCGTTTTACAACCCTATTGTAAGAATGTGCCGTATGTACAATGCTTTGAGTCAGAAATGTCCTGACTTGGATATTTTTAATTTCAAACCAGGAACTTACAAAAGGGTGGCATTCAAATGCATGACTGAATCAGGTGTCGATTGATTCGGCACTCGCCAGTTAAATTGAAATTAATTTTAAGTGCAATTTACATTGATTGGCTGTATACACTTGTGTTGGACTTTGGCTAGTTTATGAACCGGTTAATATGTAATTTATATTATGTTGTGTCAATGTCTGTTGAGTGTATCTTAAGAAATAATAAAAAAAAAAAATACATAAACAGTATGTACTATTTATTTATTCATTTATTCATTATTTCACCCGTCAAGCATCAGATTCCAGACACAAATGATTTAAAAATAAACAAAACAATACAATTGACGGCCTTATTACTAAGCAGCAATCTCTTCCAGGCAATCAGGAGTGACAGGATATACCACAGAAGGAAAAAATGAGAGTGGGTGCAAGAAAGATATAACACTATAAAATATAAATTAATAAAATAAGTAAACCTACACTTATACAATAAATATAAATAAACTATATAGGAATGAAGTCTTAACTAACTATATAGGAACTACAGACATTTTGCCTATACTTATACTATATTTGGTCTAATACTAATTAAATTACTTATGATCTAATATAATATAACCCTTTTATCGTTAATAATTAACGATGAAAGGTTTACATTAGATAAAAAAATTAACCGCTGGTTTTGGAGGTTATAATTATTATAGCCCACAATACCAGCGGAACCATTTTTTTTTATTTATAGAAAAGTTTTTTGAAAGCCCTCATCTGTGGTCGTAACACAAAAGATGTATTGTATTATACTTATCACCCGATTGTGGTATTGCGGTGTGGAGGCTAATAATTGTTTCAAAATACGTAGATATTCTTTAAAGTTGTTAAATTTTATGTTTCGCCCATAAAATAAATATCCTCAAAAATGTACGACTTTTTTAAATTTCTTGTATGGGGTTACCTACCTTTAAATAAGTATACATCGAACGAAATGTGTTCATGGATTCTTAACCGGCTTACCTACTTATCTTGTAAAATAGTTTTGTTAAATTATTTTTATTTTATTTAGGATAGCAACAGCCATCAACTTATAAATAGATACAATAAGTTGTTATTATTATAACTATAGAGCCAATAATAGTCCCACTAATGTATTAAAAATATGTCAGAAATGAACGCGTTGCTATTTTAATAACATTTTATGTATTTTTTATCTATAGTATAATAATAATACCAATATTTAATAACATTATAATTATATGTATAAAGTATTAGTACCTACACATTATAATTTAATATATAAAATTCTCGTGTCACAAATTTACTTATCATACTTCTTCGAAACGGCTTGACTGATTTTCATGAAACTTTATAATTATGTATATTCAGTGGGTCTGAGAATGGAATACCATTTTTTTAAAAAAATTTTAGTAAATTTTTTTGTTGTTAAAAAAATTTTCAAAAAATTTAAATATCTATTAGTGTTATTTTTTTGCAAAAATCTGTATGTATGTACAGTCGACAGTGATGTGCTATCGTAACAGTTTGACCTTGAGACCGCCTTTACGCCGCTCGTAATAGAGGCGGCTTTCGTAGTGCCACTGTTACACTGTCGTCTGTACTCACGTAAAATAAACAAATGAACTGTTGGTTCGTTATTTTTTTCCGTTCCTAAGATTTCTGGAAGACCATTCCAGGCGTTGGTCTTCTGTTTCAACAAAGAATATTTAATTATTAGGTTGATTAGGTGTCTGTCGCCAAGCTCTTAATACTGATTTCATGTCTGCTGTCCGTATGATCCTATGAGCATAAGAAATTTCAGAACAACAATCGAGCTAAAATTTAGTAAAGAGACGTATCTACTCGTCTTTACAAAATTATGAATGACTAGTATCTAGTAGTAGGTAGGTAAGTAACTCAAAACCCGTTATGCGTGCAATAAAATAATTGACCATATCAGTTAGCAGAAGTAACGGTCTTCGCTATTCATAATTAGTTTCTTATAAACTATTTCTAGTAGGTTCAAATTAGGAAACCGAGTGTCCATCACGCTAACAGTCCTTTTTTTAAACCAGGAGATATCTACTTGCCTTAACTGACCGAGCGGGCGAGTGTGAGGTAACCTGGGGACTGCCGAATCAATTTCACCAGACTACTCACAGGCAGGACGCTATTGGGTTGGCTTATCCCATACTTACTTCAAATTACGTTCAACGATAATATAAAGTAAGGCAAATACAGAAATAAAGAAATGCTTAATGAGTTTAACAAAACATGTCTACTTAATTTCTCTTCGTTAATCATCGTAGTATTTACGTTTTATTAGCTTGAATAAATGCATTTAGTTACCATTTGTAATATTTTAATCACCAGGGTCATTATTAATAAGAGTCGATTAATCCTCATCGGGTTCCACTAGGCAACGCATTACGCTCCTTGTGACATGAAGTCACGGAGAGTGGAGTGCGAGAAAGGTCCTTGACCTTGTCTACTAAGCCAGAGGGCCGAAAATTTTGCTCACGGTGGTAGCACCCTTAACACAAGGCAGGCTATATCATTGGTGTGAGCTAAGAGTATTGTTGCGTACTCCTTATAGACCGTTTTTGTATAGGTACTTTTTAATTTGTATTCTTTTACTTTTGAAATTACGTTCTTTCGTTCTGTTTTGCCTACTTGATTAATATTGTTATTGTGTTTTCCTTTTAAAAAATATTCATTACCATCCAGTTTTGCTGCTTATAATCATCATTACTCCTTTTCAAGTATTATTAATTATTATAATATTATGCCTACCTCTAAAGGTCTAGCTAGTCTGTTGATTTGGAAATGCCTAATAAATTATAACTTTATCCTCATTTCGAATCTATCAGCATTTTATTAGTCTATTTTTGTTCTCAAGACCTATGCATACAATATCAATGTCGCTTTGATTTTTAGCCATCTAAATGAGCAGATATCATGATAAAATTAAATGTATGTTTTTGTTGTTGAGTGCGGTATTAAAAGGTTTTCTACTCTTTACGGTTTACTTCGTGTCTATTGTATTATACTTAGTTACCGTCCGCCAACCAAGATAATACTATTCACAATTGATGAAGCGATTCGTGAACTTGACGCCGCATTCGATAAGCACCGTAGTTTTTCGCGGAACATCACTTGCATAGAACGTAAACCAACAAAATGGATTTTGTATTTTATATTTTCGGCCTGATAACATTACTTTGTAAGTAAACATATAGTTATGTATTTTTAAATATAAAAATAGTGAGGTATGGGTGAATTTTATTAAATTATCATTGTTTTTTGTCTCTTAGCTAATATATCATGTAGAGTAATAGACATTTTACCGAAGCCTGTAGGAAGACAATTGTTCCTCAGTAGACATGTAGTGACGGATTCAGCAGAGTTCGATGGAGGAGTTCTTGTTAACGATCAAGGAGTTATAGAGGCGGTACTAAAACGGGATGTGGTCAACTCAATACTGGTGCAGAATCTGAATAACTTGAAGGTACGTTCAATATTTTGTGTAGGTATTATATTTTTACCGGTGCACTTTATTCAATACTCTCTTATAAATGATGAAAATAGATCTATCAACTAATATTTTTTATAATGATAGATGAGAACATTTTTTTAATGTAAAATAATGTTAAACAACCGGAGGATCCTCCTGATGTTAAGTGGTAACCATCCCCTATAAACACCAGCAATATCAAGAAATCACTTAATATTGCTTGATATTCTCGAGACAAGTTACCTTATCCTTCACACCGAAACTTGCCAAAACATAGCGAACTGTGAGCTTACTACGAAAAACGAAGCATTCATATTCTTTTTTTGAATCCATAGGACTATGAACACTATCAATTTTTTTAAAAGTTTTTGAACTGTCAATATTCGTTCTAACGTATTTCGTTTTCGGGAGTATCCTCTCTGCTTCGCGGCCGAAATAATATAGTTAAGGTAATGGTACTACTCAGGCGCAACCTGAATAAGGCTCCTCTTAACTTCTCTCGAAGCAAGAGTGTAGACGAGTGACGATAGCAAGCCCATTAAAATAAAATAAAAATAAATAGATTATCGATGGCGGTGACCTGGCACTGATGGCAGGAGTGGTCGACTCCCATGTTCATGTGAACGAGCCTGGGAGGAGCTCCTGGGAAGGCTACGTCACGGCCACACAGGCTGCAGCTGCTGGTGGAGTCACCACCATCATAGACATGCCACTGTGAGTACATTGCTGCTGTATACGAACTCATTCAGCTTTTAAGTAGGCCGGGAGCCTAGGAGAAAGTCTTTTCGTATTTTCCATTTATAAAGTTCGCTTTTCTTTAGTTGTGTTAAGTACCTTGTACCGTAGAACGACCATGGATTTTAAGATAAAAGATAAACAAATATTACGGTTGAAGTCGATAAAAACCTTTTCGTTTCGAACGAAATTAATTGTGAAAACTTGTATGATAGAAACCGTTAGATGTGTTGATTTATAATGTTTTTTTTCAATTGTTAGGTCCATGCTCTTAGGCCTTGAAGATGGGAACACCCTAATAATTCGAAAAACATTTACCAGTTTGTACATTCCGTTTTCAAAAATCCGATTTTTTTTTCAGAAGAAAAAAAATCTTGATTTCTTATTTAAAATCAAGAATGTTATTTTTCCGAATTTTATTAAAGGTACGGTATTTAAGCTAACCGAATTTCACAAGTACGAACAATCATAAATGCGATGTGGTTAGTCCTAAAAACGGTATTCCGATTATCATATTTCCGAAATTTAGTTGCTGTTTTTTGGTTTATTGAAGGGTTAGGTTAAGTCAAAACTTTTGATCACACGCAGCGGGGCGAGTGAGTCTAGCGGAGCATCAAATTGCTTGCTAGCTGCATACTTGCTTACCTGCTCTAATTTTATGATTGCTTGCATGGTTTAAGCTTGCATGCCGGTCGCCTGCATGAGGGTTCACGGCGCATAAAATTCGGGTCATTAATTATAGGAAATTTTAAAATGTGGAATTTTAATAATCCAAATGCCAAAATAGTCCCAAATTACAAAATAACAAACTTTCACGAATACTAAAATTTTGGCATTTTTTAATTTCGGATTTGTACAAACAGGAATTCGGAATTTCAAAGTCGTAATTACGAATGTCGAAATTAGGTTTTTCATATATCTACATAAGTGGGTACCTACTTGTAAGTAATATAATTATTATCTTCAAGGGGTATTTGAAGATATTAGGTACAATAAATAACGCGAATGGGTACAAAATGTTTGTATACCTAAAACATTCAATAAAATAGATTTTTAATTTATGAAATATTTAGAAAACATCTAAGTAATGAAAAAATGTTAATTTTTATACATCTACAATAGTACCTAACTAAAATTTCATAGAATAAAGTGCAAAACTGTCAATAAATTTGATAATATCACTTTTGTTTTTTTTACCCACATTAAATTACATGTACATACATAATTGTTTTCAGAAATTCTATTCCGCCTACTACAACTTTAAATAATTTAAAAACAAAGGCTTCTGCAGCAAAAGAAGAAATCTTCGTAGATGTCGGCTTTTGGGGTGGAGTAGTTCCTGGGAATGAGGTTGAATATTTATGCATTTTTTCTTAATTTTTTTTTATTCTTATAAATTTTTAAAGATAGGTAAAACCTATTTAGAAAAATATCTATACACGTTTTCTGTGTAAAATAATATAAGCTGTCTATCTAACACTTTTTAACCGACTTCAAAAACGAGGAGGTTCTCAATTCGGCCGGTATGTTTTTTTTTATTCTACGTATGTACACCGATTACGCCGAGTCGCCGAGATTACTGATCCGATTTACGTGATTCTTTTTTTGTTCGATGCGGAATAGCTGCCATTAAACCCATAAATTTTTTTTCAAAATTAGTTCGGTTATTCTTAATTTTTGATTTTAACATTATTAGAAATGTTTGAAAAATTACTTAGTAATTAAAATATAATAAAACTAGAAAAATTTCACGTCCTGAGGCAGGAATCGAACCCGCGACCTTTCGCAATCCGGGCGACTGCTCTGACCACTGAGCCACCCAGGACTTGGGATAACCCTGTGAAATTCTTCTAGTCTATCTGTTATTTGCGACATTGTAGGGTGGACGTTAGCTCATAAACGCAAATAACAGATAGACTAGAAGAATTGGTCAGAGCAGTCGCCCGGATTGCGAAAGGTCGCGGGTTCGATTCCTGCCTCAGGACGTGAAATTTTTCTAGTTTTATTATATTTTAATTACTAAGTAATTTTTCAAACATTTCTAATAATGTTAAAATCAAAAATTAAGAATATTTGAAAGCACTGCCCCAACTTAACCGAATCGCAGGTATTTGTAAAAATACTCGTTTCGGATGTTGAAATAGAATATTTCGACATTGTAGGGTGGACGTTAGCTCATAAACGCAAATAACAGATAGTTAGTTCGGTTGTTTGGTTTTTATAAATAAAAAAACTTCAATTAGTAAGTCGTCTACGTATTTTTTTTTCTTTGTATGTACACCGATCATGCCGAGATTACTGATCCGCTTTATGTGATTCTTTTTTTGTTCGATGCGGAACAGTTGCCATTTGGTCCCATAAAATCTTTTTCAAAATCAGTTGGGTAGTTTGGTTTTTAAATAAAAAAAACTGAAATCAGTAATTCGTCTATGTATGCGAAATTGCGGATTTTTGCTTTCCTATGACTTTTTAGTAACACGATACGATAGTGGGAAACAATATAAGTTGACGGTCACCCATCTAGCTTCGACCTTAGAAAGTTAACACTAAAAATTGTAAAAAAAAAACAAAACTTAAAACCGACTTCAAAAAACTGAAAAGGATAAAATAATTAAATTAAGTAGGTAGGTACTCATCCCCTAGAAACATATTTTTTGGAGTTGTTTTCAAAAACAATAAAGTGAAGCACCGACTCCAAAAAATATGTTTCTAGGG
Organism: Nymphula nitidulata; assembly: GCA_947347705.1. Lineage (NCBI taxonomy): Eukaryota > Metazoa > Arthropoda > Insecta > Lepidoptera > Crambidae > Nymphula > Nymphula nitidulata. The sequence goes on along the minus strand of OX374621.1, from coordinate 13,898,925 downwards.
GATGAGTACCTACCTACTCAATTTAATTATTTTATCCGTTTCAGTTTTTTGAAGTCGGTTTTAAGTTTTGTTTAAAAGTGTTCGTGTCAGCTTCGTTAAAAGTACAATTTTATTAATAAACATTAAATAACACATAGATGGAACTACACGACCTCCTCGAAGCTGGAGTGGTGGGATTCAAATGCTTCCTAACAGAAAGTGGAGTGACCGAATTTCCCATGGTTACTGCAGGCGACTTAACTAAAGCTTTTACCGTTCTGAATGGTACGGGTGCTGTGTTAGCGGTGAGTAATCAAAATCACGTAGCTATAGGTAATAATCACTGGAATTCAATAATTTCGTCATATCTTGCCGCTGCTGTTATATCGGGAAGTATTTTGTCTCATATTTGACGGCGATACTTTTCGGGATTAGCTAAGAATATAATGTTGTGATTTTTACTTAAGGAATCGTGTTGACCCATAAATTTTTTGATTGTTTTTAATACAAAAATTAAATAGGTTCGGCGTATAGTGCCTGTCGTAGGAGGAGATAATTATCTCCTGCGATTTCACAGCTGCAAAAATGGTGTTAGTCATTTAATCTAAAAGACTTCCGGAAGTCTATGACAGTTAAAATCTTATAGAGTTTGAAATGTGTGGCTTGAAAGGTATTCTCGTCATTTCTCGCTAGTCGATTGGAGTTGTGAACAAACTACCTAGCCACATTGTTAAAGTTCGTAATCATGTCAGGCAGATTAGTATTTTGTTATGGTGTCACTTTATCGACCGATCACTATATTTGACGACCGTCTGGTCGAGCGGTCTGTACCCCTTGCTATGCAGGCTACTCGATCAAGAGGTCCCGGGTTCGAATCCCGGTAGGAGCAAATGTTTGTATGATGAGTACGAGCATTTGTTTACGAGTCATGGATGTTTATATGTTTATTTAGTATGTTTCTAATATTTATATACATATTATTATTAATATTTATCCGTTATCTAGTATCCATAACACAAGCTCTTAATGATGCTTACTTTGGGCTAGATAATAGGTGTGAGTGTTTGAATATTATTATTATTATTATTATTTATCAATAATTAGCCTCCTGTTTTGCAGTTCCACGCAGAAGTGTCTCTAGATAGCACTAAGAAATCTACCAATAACAGGAATTGCGAAGATAGTACAAGTTAGTACAGTTACCTTATCTTTTTTCTTGTTTCGAAATTTTTTTTGTTGCTTTTATGAAAATATTTTAATATATGATGATTATGTTATTACAAAACTAAAATTGCGTTTACAGATCCGGTGCTGTACAGCACTTACCTTGCAACCCGCCCTGATGAAATGGAGATGAAAGCTGTTTCGCTCATAGCTTCGTTTTTACCACAAACGGAGTAAGTTGAAAAAATAAATAAAAAAATATTTATTGGAAGTAAAAACAAAGCTACAGAATAAAGTGCGTTAAAAAAAGACATTAGTTTCTAGAACCGTGTTATAGCTATTACCGTCCACCTCCAGACATGATGAGAAACAGCGTTCCAAATAAAAATAACAAGCTATAAACAAAGGAGGTATCAGAAAAATTAAAAATTAACTCGAAAACTAAGATTTGTCAAGTAACTCTTGAAAATGTCATGTAATGATCCTCTAATGCCGATGGAGTTTAGTTTACTTATGAGGGTGGAAATGAATACCGTATCGAAGAATTTTGATAGATCGAAAAAAATCTTAGACTTGTTTTCGAAACATTTAATATCGTGTCTGAGTTCTAAAGTAAACAAGACTTTGCCACATGAATGCTTAAAATGAGGTATCAATGACCTTTAGGCGGACAATGGGGATTTCTCAAAAAGAGGATTTATCAAAATGGGGATTTCTCAAAATGGGGATTTCTCAAAATGGGGATTTCACAAAATGGGGATTTCTTAAAATTGACATCTTAACATTAACATCATAACAAATCATTTTTTACTATTTTACATCATTTACCTTTCTTTACTAAAGTTATTTATTTCCTTATGTACGTAGATTATTCAGAATTTTTTGGTTTTGTTTTACGGAGAACTGCGCTTATTTGACTTGATTGCTAACTTGAATCATAAACTTACATCACTTTATGATGATTAGTGTGCACGTTCATGTGGTGCACGTGTCAGCTGAGGGCGTAGTGCCAATTTTGGAGAAGGCTCGCAGTGACAGGATCAAGAACGGCTACAAAGGCTGGCGCGGTGGCGTGACAGCGGAGACCTGCCACCACTACCTGACCCTCAGCGCCGAGCAGATCCCGCCAGGCCATACAGAATACAAGTGCGCACCGCCAATCAGGAACAATACCAACAAGGTACAATAACTGCTAATTTCGAAAAGGTATTGAAGGTACCCTTACAATCATCGAGAAAGCGATAGGTATGTTAGGATTTGGTGGGAGGACGAGGACTTGCCTCCTATGCTATATATGCTGCAATATAACGCTTTTGACAGGGTAGGCGACGCGTGACCGCGGCGCGTGAATAGTGGACAAAAAGACTATGGGCACCGACATAATTTTATGCTTTTATTAATGAACCATGTTATGAAGTAGCACTGGTAGTTTTAACTCTAATAAGCGTGTGCTCATTTGTACAACGTCTTTTTCTTTTTACTTAGTCGTGTTTTATTTGTCGTATTAGAGTAAGATTGCCATAAAGTACAATTGCTATTGGTAGAGATGACTCTCATTGTGCAAGCCCATTTCAAACCTATAAACTTTCGACCCCAGTTTTTCGTTATAGAAACTAGAGAGCTCAGATCATCAGACGCCACCGAGCTCCTCTTACAATTCTTAGAAAATCTATTCTGTGTGCTAAGTGGCAGTATTTTTTTTTTAAATTATATACTTAGAGTGCTAAATAAATACATTAATATTTGTTTTCAGCAAAAACTTTGGGAGTACATCAGAGATGAAAGATTGGACTTAGTAGTATCAGACCACTCTCCCAGTGTCGCGGATCTTAAGGGAACAAACTTTTTGACCTCTTGGGGTGGAATATCATCGTTGCAATTTGGTGAGTCTAATGAATAAAAAATACATGAAAGTAATTTATTATATGTTTATTTGATGAATGTAAAAGTGCATATTTTTTTTTATAAAATTGATTTTTTATAGACGATTGTGGTACGAGCCTTTTCTATTTGTATTAAAAACTTACCAAAAAGCACAGTTTTTAGTGTTTGATACTAATCCATAGCAAATAGGATATTTACATAGCGGTCAGACTTAATATCCTTTACATTTAACTATCTATAGATATGTGTACCTTATAGATAAAATCGCAGTTTTAGATAGGAACTTACTTAATATGTAAAACTAAAAACTAGTACTTAAAAAAAAAAAAAAAAAAAAAAAACTTAATAGAAAACATCTAACAGCTAGAATAATGAACTCCATAAGGAAGGAATATACTCGTATAATTTATCACTACCTTTATTTACCTCTTCCGTAACTGTCCCAACCCAATTTTATGAAGAAATGCACTTGAATCGAAAGTACAATTTGGAGTTGTTATTGAGTGTTTCAGCGATTCACATAAGTAAGAGCAACAAACTTAATGAACTAATTAAAAATCCTATACCAGGCGTTTCCGAATTCCGAAATAAAATTTGGAATTCTGGTTTCGCAGGGGTCGATATCATAGTATGTTATGACAGTGATCGGAATAGGGTGAGTATATTTACCTACAGTCTTTAATTACGTGAATTTAAACATTTTATTATTAATATTTACCGCGTAACAAACATCCAAAAAAAACGATCAAAAATAGTCGAATGAAAACATTTTTTTTTGAAGTTATTAAAAATAAAGAGCCGTGTGAAAATTTTTATACGGAAGAATATTTACGCAAGAGAACGTTCTATTTAATTAATTTGATGTCTGAATTTTCGCAGTTAAAATTCCGGTAAATTATCGTTAAAGTAAAAAAAATATTTTTAGGAAGTCTCCGATTTTTATCTCGGTTCTACAAACTATAGGTAAATATACTCACCCAATTCCGATCACTGGAGTTATGAGCGCGGGTTGTGTTTGTTTGTGTATGTGATGTGTGTGGTACTACTGTAGTGTGTCATACGATAGCAATAGTACACATTTTTTAGGGTTGTCACGAGCAGGACATAAAAGTGGTCTAAAAGGTGTCAAACTTTCAAAGGTTAGCTATTGGCAAGGAACACTACCACCCCCTTAAATTTTATTTCGGACTTTCAGAACACACTATAAATACAAAGTAATTACAAATACTAAATAATACAGCTAACGAGATAAAATGAAATAAATATAAACTTGATGTTTAAAAGAATTTATTGTGCGAGCTCCTCTGATACACTCTGGCAGAGATTTCCACAAGAGAACAGCATGGACGGAAAAGCAATAGGAAAAGGATTAGGAGAGGATCTCAGTGGAGTGAGTAGGAAGTCCTAAAGTTAGATTAAAGCAAGAACGCAGAGGTCGAGCTAAGGAAGGGAGGGAATAACAATTTTTAAGGTATAATGGAAACGTAGGAAGGAATAGAACAGTGTTAAAAAGTGTAAACTAACAGTTTTCTTCGTAGTTGAACTAGATATCTATTTGTGATAGAGTTTAATTTTGTAATCTATCTATAGCTAGTGAAGCTAGATTTTGTATGGTAAAGTAGAACTACACTAAACTTGATCTTGGCAATGGATATGGATTGCGTGTAGTCGAGGTCGAGCCCCTTATTATATGTAAGTAGCTACCTCGCTAACTCCACTGAAATCATGATAGACTTCATTTGTCTATATTGAGACCTGTTACTATTAATGCTATATCCGATCGTTTTATAATCAAAGGTCCGATTATGTCGATATTACAGACTTGCCTCCCTCTGAATAGTTAGGCGTTTCCGATATATTTTCCTAGGAGATAGGATCAGAAATGAGGGCATCCATAAGAAAATCAAAGTTACTGACAATAGCTCTTAAATGATTAGCAAGTTGAAGTGGCAGTGGGCAAGGCTATCGCATGCAGAACGGTTGCGAGATGGGTCGTTAAAGTTCTAGAGTAAGTGGCGAACGTGCTGTAGTTTTTAGAATCAGAGGACATACTCCGGAAAACGATATTGTCTACTCGCACGCAAACGATGCATCAGATTTTTAACAGCTTGGAAAGAAAATTACGTAAAAAACGGCTTACATCCGTTCTACCGTTGTCGTTGTCGTAGGAATTTCGTTATTATATTATAGCCTAGCCACTCCGAAAAACAAAAACATAATAAGTACGTCAACCCAAATTAATGTGTGTAATAAATGTCACATGATTCCCATTACGATTTCTGTGATTTGTGTAACTAACAATTATAAATCAGAGGCGACCTTATAAGTATAACGGTGTCTTGATTATCAACGGTTTCTGGAGGACCTACTACGTTTGACAAACTTTCTCTAACTCAATTTGTATTTGAAAACTAAAAATATCTTTATTGTTACCTATGTTACAACGTTATTATCTGAATGGTTTTGGGACTTACGTTACTTACTTTATTTAATTTTAAAAGTTTTATTAGGTATCACATAAACACGAGGAACAAAGTGTGGAAATTAGTAAAATTACAATACAAAGTATACATAATACAGCGCACGATTTGACATTGAAGAAAAGTGTAGACCTTAATTATCGCTGGCATGTCTAACTAAGAATTTTCTAGAACGAACCTTACTATTTATTGTCAGCATAGAATATTTATCACGGTATTCGATTTCCTTAGAATAAAATAATTAATCGTTCAATCGACAAATATTAGGTTGGGGAAGTCTTTTCGCATTATAGTAGGTATGTATGAACTTGGAATAAAATCTCTTTGGCTGTACTATTTGTATCTGGCTGGTTTTGGTATCATTAAAAGTTTAGATTTTAAAAAAGATAATTCTAAATTCAAATTAGGTAAATGTGTGTTTTTCATTTGTTTTTCGTACCTACTGTCAAGATGAGTGAATCTAATAAAGAAATTCGATACATTTTAAAATCATGATAACGCTAGATAGACCTCACATATCTTTTGCCACTTAGCAAAAATTAAGAGAGTTTGGCAGGGAGGTGTTAATACATCCGCCGTATAGTCCTGACCTTGCACCTTCAGATTTCCACCTGTTTCGCTCTCTTCAGAATTCTCTAACGAGAGACTGCCAAAACCACTTGTCGCGGTATTTTGATCAGAAGCCCCAAAATTTCTATAGCAATGGGATCATGTCCCTACCTACAAGATGGCAAAAAGTTATCGAACAAAATTATACCTACATAGGTACTTTAGTTAAATGTAAATAAACTATATTAAAGAATGATTTGAATTTTCTTAAAAATGTGAAGAATCTTTTTTTATTATACGCGAAATGTTGTAATTTTTTTGATTTGTTTATTTTTAATAGTAAGTACGTATTTATTGTTCTAGTTAACAACATATTTTATCCGTTTAGACATATTTTAACGAAATGTAATAGCCATGTGGAAACTTTGTGGGTATTTTGTTAAGTTCAATTGCGTAATTTATGTGGGATACTATACGTTTCTCCTACTTAAATAAATAAATAAAATGAAACGTACCAATAAGTAGGTAGGTAGGTAGATATACAAATTTTGGTGCGTAAATATGACGCATAAAGAAAATTTTGCTATGCTTCAGGAAGCACAATTATACCATTACTTATTCCATTTATATTTGCTTTGCTACCGATTACTATAAAAATATGTTTTTTTATTTCTAGATGTATCATTATTCTGGACGGAAGCTAAAGCTCGCGGTCACAGTTTAAATACAGTGAGCCACTATCTCTCAGCGGGCCCTGCGCGCCTTGCCGGGCTGCAGGATAGGAAGGGAACCATTCGGCCAGGCCTTGATGCTGATCTCATATTCTTCGACCCTAACGCATCTTTTGTTGTCACTCCTGATATCATTCGTTATAAGAACAGAGTAAGTTGAATTAATTCATAAATATCAGTATTTAAGCGTACAGAATGGTGCCGTCAATACGACAATAAATTAAAACATAGACTAGTTATATAGAAATGGTTTGCCACTTTCAAAAACATTTTATTCATTTGATAATTTTATAACATTTCTATGAAATAATGTAATAATGCCAAATTAATTTATAGAAATTTCATGAAATTATCAAATGAACAAGATGTTTTGAAAGTGGCAAAATCTGAACTAATATAGCCCATGTTTCAATTTATCGTCGTATTGACGGCACCACCCTGTATACATATAAATGGTCATTTATTTGCGTATCATCATCATTTCAGCCCAAAAACGCAAACCTCCTCCCTTATTCTGCGGTCTAACTTTAAGATCGAAGTAGGTAGGTACATTAATTATAAGTATTTATGTGGCAGTTGACTACATATGAATCTGAAAGATTATTTATTTTCCTATTAACTTCACTTCTTTAAATATTTGGCAATCGGTCGTCCTTAGATGTTATTTTCCTATTGTTTGTGTACCAAGGATTTCATTTATTATATTATAATATAATATAAAATACGAAACAAGGCATATTTCGTCATGGGCAGTCCTGAGATGGGTCAATCAAAATTTATAATCTCGAGCTCATCCGTGCTTCGGAAGGCCCGTTAAGCCGTTGGTCCCGGTTGTTCTAATGTAGGCTGGTTATAATGATAATAAATAACACATGACATAAATATACCTACCAACTTACTACAATACGTCAATCAATAATAAGCTGATGTACCTATTCGTTGTAGGATCTACTACAAACCAAATTAACACCAAATTAATAGGCATATTAAAATATTTTATTACGTTTCAGATAAGTCCGTATATGTACAGAGTGTTATCCGGCAAAGTTATGCGAACATATCTAAGAGGTCGACTAATTTATGAAGACGGAGACTTAGTAGGGGGCCCGAAAGGAAAACTCCTATTAAATGGTACTTTCTCAATGTAATAATTGTATATTTATTTTGACTGAATTAAATGAACAATACACCTAACTGAATTTGCTTTCCTCTGTCTTATTTATCTTTGTTTTATCGTATAGTCTAGGAAGTACTATTTACCTAGCGGTAAGTAGGTAGTTAACTGGTTATTTAATTAATTAGTAATTTTGACAATTAGTAATTATTAGTCTTCATACTCGTAATATGTAGTTAGTATAAAGACTTAATTTTAATTTAGTTATGAGCCTTTGAACTACTTAGATATTACATAATCCTATATATATAGTATTCTTATGTTTTTTAAATAACAAACAAAAGAAAAATTGTAAATAGGTAATGATCTTTTTCTAATAGGTACCTACCTAGTCCTATTAAAAGTAAAAGCAAGCAAATCGGTTTTTCGTTGACAGGGCATTAAAAATCTATGAAAAGGAAATATTTACATAAAATAACACAAGGTAAAAATAAACAAAAACTATGAGGTAAATCTTGGTAACGACTGAAAACGAAACCTCAACCAAGGTGAGGACATTTTTCTTTTATAAATTATTAATAGAAAAGAAATTATAGGTAACCTACAAGGCAAACAATAAGCGCCATTTAGTGTCTATGAATAGTCTTTATTACCGGAAGAAATTAAAACCAATTAGTAATCAATCATAATAATACAGTGCTTTCTGCCTAGGACAACTGCTATATGTCAGTTCGCGATATATGAAAAATCATTACAATACTTATCTACAAAAATCATAAAATTGCTTTTTTCTATACAAAGCACGGCAAATGACTCAACACCACAGAACATAGAGAGTAGTCTTATGTTCTGTGCTCAACACCATCTAATGTGAAGCAGTAAGAACAGTCCATAGTACGAAGACATGCTAGCACAGCTTTAAACTTTAAAGTTTGTTTGCCTTGTAGGTTACCTATAATTTCTTTTCTATTAATAATTTATAAAAGAAAAAAAATCCTTGAGGTTTCGTTTTAATTCGTTACCAAGATTTATCTCATAGTTTTTGTATATTTTAAACACACTGTTCTAGTCGCCTCCACTTTACCGGCCCTTTCAAGCATTAAGGGCCCTTTCAAGCATATCTGATGATGAATTGATCACTCCGCGAAGACCGGCACGCGTGCACCTGATTAGGAAAGGGGAAGGTAGGAAAAGTTAGAAAAGTTCTTTAGAGCACTCTCCGTGATATCGCGCTTAACAACGCAATGTCTCGACGCAATTGCAGAGGCTAAGGCCGTTTGTGCACTACAAGGAATTTTACTGTCCGGCAGCCGGCAGTCCGATCTTTTACGGTCCGATATGGCATGAAAAAAGCGGATGATTGGCTTGTGCACTTGTCCGTCTTTACTCGGATCGCAGTTTTGGTTTAGGGTAGCTGTCTTTAAAACGCCCGAAATGATAAGTTTTTTGGAACGTCGGCAGTTGCTTGCTTTATTACTGTACGTGCGAAGACGTAGAAGACAAAAAGAGTTTTGGGTTCATCCCCTTATAAGGGAAAGATACCTCACAGGATCATTTTACATAAATCACAATAAATTGAGGCCATTCCATATTCAATTTCATAATTGTAATATACAAAATGTTAACACTTACAATAACCAATAAATAAACTGTATCAATCTCTATCTTTTATTTGATATATTCAATGTATGAGATTAGTTAAAGAAGTGTATAAAACTGAACATAACTAGGTATTACACACTCGTGTAACGCTTTTAAAAAACTAGCTTCGCTCGTTTTTTAAACTCACACTCGTGTATAATACCCCTCATTATGTACCAGTTTCATAAACTACTATTTCATTGCTGTCATCTCGGACCGAAAAACTCTACGTTTGCCGGCCCGGAATAGTCAAAAGTAAAATTTCGGACGGTAAAATTACGTATAGTGCACAGGCTAGTATATACATTTTATGGTTTGCCATATCGGACCGTAAAAGATCGGACTGCCGGTTGTAGTGCACAAACGCCCTAAAGGTTGTTCGTGACCTCTACATCGTCAAAAATTCGGACAGCACGACGCTGCAATGTGTCCAGTGCATCGACGAGGTATCTTGTCTAAAATACGTATTTAGACGTCTCAATGCCATTGAAGCAATGAAATTGAAAGCAATATTGAACGGAAATTGAACCGTGTAATATCAGCTTAACAAAATAAACACTATCGATGAAAACGGATTATTAGTATTTTTTTCCAGATTCAGCTGCTTTTCCCTGATTTTTTGAGAAAGTGTTCATACCTGGCCGAACATGAAACATCTTAGTAATTAAAATATAATAAAACTAGAAAAATTTCACGTCCTGAGGCAGGAATCGAACCCGCGACCTTTCGCTATCCGGGCGACTGCTCTGACCACTGAGCCACCCAGGACTTGGTATATCCCTGTGAAATTCTTCTAGTCTATCTGTATTTGCGTTTATGAGCTAACGTCCACCCTACAATGTCGAAATATTCTATTTCAACATCCGAAACGAGTATTTAAAATAATGTTAAAATCAAAAATTAAGAATATATGAAACATCTTCTTTATTTTCTTTTTCTTCAGCAGTGGAATTATTATGTTTCTTTTGCCTTAGCCTGATTATGATTTATTGCAGTTTTTAAACTTCCTTGGTCCCATCTTCCTTGTCTTTTTATCTTCCATTCTTATTTTTCCTGTTTATCCTCTGTGCTTATTATTACTTATGTAACAATCATTACATTACATATAAAATTGCACATAATATAAACCAATATGTTTACTGTCCCATGATATGGGACTACTTTATGTCCAGTACCAGGAAACAGCCTATTCTCAAAATTCCATGTGCATTTTAAAAACTTCTTAGACAACAAACAAAGACTATTAGAAGTTAGTTAACACCAAATATACCATAAGCACCCTAAGCACTGAAACACAAAAAAACGTAGCAGTAATACTCACCTAAAGTAACCGATGCACTATTTTCCTACCATATTCAGCTATCGACCTGTCTCACCTTGTCGTTGCGCAAGATTGCAAAATCTCCTACCTGCATCCTCACCATTATCCAATTATCATAGCATCGAATGGAATGCGTTTGACCTGCTGTGATAGTAGTAGATAACATCTCCGGTTCTCTAGGTGCCGTCCGGTGCTAGGGACATCCCCAAAACGTTTCTTACGATAATTCTACACAAAACTACACTAATTTCATAACCTAATTAATTTCTACTGCGTTTTATGTTATCAATTACCTACTGTTATTAAAATCTTGAATTGAATTGAAAAAAGTTTTTACCGCCATTTGGGCTTCCGTCCACAGATCATAATAGTAGCAAGATACTTCCGTCTCCAATCCCCAATGACATTGGGGATGGCGGCAACAAACACCTTTTCATTTTTGTTTTGGTAATTCTCCCGATAAAAGGAAGGCGAAGGAAACTAATGCCCATGCAGCCATGTCTTCACTACTTATTTATTTCATTGAAATGCTGGCGTAACACATTTCAATGCATCTTGGGAGTATTTGACACGAAATATATGATGACAGTCACTTTATGTGCTACTTGATGAGGTGGATAACCACAAAAAAGTGCTTATCGTATTTCACAGCATAATCACTTTTATTTTAATAATCTTTTAGTTGCACGTCAATAGAAACACATGAATAATAAAACTACGCCACATTTATAACACAATGTTCGCTCCGACCAAATTTTTAATTATTATAATCAAAATCTTCACTGACACCACAAAACCCAAAAAACCCGTCAAACACTCCTGAGGGACTAGACAAGATGCCATTTGACAATCGCTATCGCTGTCGCTAAATGAGAAATGTATGGGATTTGCCATTAACTATCGAAAGTCGTTCGATGTCTTATGTCAAATCTCATACATTTTCTGCTAAGCGATAGCGATAGCTTTACCGAATGGCATCTTGTCTAGGCCCTCTGATCTTTTTTTAGTTTATTCTCCCTGTAATGGGAAGGCAAAGGGAATTGATGCCCATACAGACATATCTTAAGTATTTTCTTTCTTTCTTTATTTATTGCATTGAAATGCTGGTGTTACACACTAAAATGCATCTTGGGAAAATTTCACCCAAAATATATTATGATGACAGTCTCCATATGATGCTACTTGATGAGGTGGATAACCACAAAAAAGTTCTCATCGTCTTTCACACCATATTCACTTTTATTCTAATAATGTTTTAATTGCACATCAACACAAAAACTTGTTTTATAAAACTACACTACTTTTATACCACAAAGTTCGCTCCGACTCAATTTTTAATTATTGTAATAAAAATCTTGACTGACACCACAAACTCCCGCCAAACACAACACCCGGCTTTTGTAATTTAGTAGTGATCTGTCTGTGGTTTTTTTATGGCAACACTCATTAACCGTTCATGTCTTTAAAATTATTATTTTTTATTTTCATTATTTTGTTTTGCGAGTTTTAGAGACCTATGATTATTATAACGGTGTCTTTTAGTAAACGGTGATTTAATAATCAGTTTTATTTTTTGTTTAGTTTTGGGGTATCCAATTTTATAAGGTAAAACAATGTCACTTCATTTGCTTTCAACTTTCATTGTGATGTGACATTAGATCTAACCTCAATTATTTTATTGTCAACAATTTACAAAGGAGCTTGTTTTGATTTAAAATGCCCATTTTAGATGCCAAGTATAATAAATAATAACGTCGACGTATCACGCCCTATTGAACGTAGTAAAATGCAACTCGAGTGTTTAGAATTGGCTGGCTGTACCTTAGACCGGTACATAAGTGCCGATAATTCGCGCCCTTCGTTCTTAGAGGTATGTATTGAAGCAAAAATAATGTTTGCATGTTTGTTGATGCTATAATGTGGTCTACGTAAGTACGAAATACAATTATTTGTATTTTGTAGTTTATCAAAAAAGTTTCATTTTGTATTCTATTGATAATTGATCTACAGATTACTGGTATAGCAGCACAGAGAAGCCCAACATGCAGTGGACTAAACGCAGGAGATTACCGCAACCTAGCAGCTTTATTGAACCATCAAAACCTATCCCAATTGAAAATATTAAACAAAGTTCCATTGCCTCCGGAAATCATGGAACATTTTGCACGTATCCTTTAAAGTATTATTATAATGTCTATTTAACCTATATAATATCTAGAGAAAAACTTATTACTTATCTTATTACACATACCTGATTTATTTATTTATAAATTAATGTACACACACAATATTTATTATGGAGGCAATATAACTGATCAAGCCGCAAACTCCAGACAGTTGGTATTTAACTGCCATATTACTGTCTGGAGCTCTTACTTGGCTTGACAATTAAAGAGAATTCAAATAGATAGGCACTGATTTCCGGCCAGAAGCGATTACCACTATGCCACCAGAGCACTAGGTATAACCTACTAATTTCTTTACCGCTTTCTTTCCTTTTCCAAAGTTTTTATAGCAACGTTTATCTCACCACTTTTTGAAGTTAACACCTCTAATGATCCAAAAGAATATTTTACAAAAATTTTAAACTACCAGTTAATGTGAGAAAAGCTATTTTAATCACATTTCAATGTTTTTGATGCATTCAAATGCCTACTTTATTGTAACAATTACAAGTAAAGAAAGAAAATGATGAAAAAATATATGCTCCCCCGCCTGGAGCATTTTCATCATTTAAAGTTTAAATGCATCAAACACATTAAAAAGTGAAATAGGCACTGTTTATTTTTGAAGAAATGTCTGCCAGCAGACTTGCGAGAAGGATACACGTTAGCCATTGTTGCGACATATTGTGACCTGTCCACTTAAATCCTCAATTCATTTCCACAGACCTTAAAAGAAAATTCTTGTGCAAAACTTACTTACTTTGATTTAGCCTTCGTTTTTATTCAAGTGGCATTACTTAACACTATTTTTGTCGGAGTTTGTTTAACCTAAGCTTTAATATCAGAACTGTACCTAATGCTGATGTGCGCCTATACATACTGTTATGTTACATTACATAGCATACCCTCGCATCAGTACATCACCTTATGTCATTTTTAAAATATGTATAATATACGGACAGCACACAAGTGTCATACTTTGTTCTTGTTTAGTATGCTTTACATGTCAATATGCTGTTTTTATATTTTTTTATTGATTTTGTGCATATATAACCCCTACTTTAATTATTACTGTCATAATTTTGAGACTTACTTGACACTGAGATTGACATGTGGTCGATGTTGACATGTGGATGGAGTTTTGTCCTATATTTGTTACTCTCTATTAAGAAACTTAATCTCATCAGATTTAATAATATCTGATTTAATACTATCATACTTTTGAGACTTTCTGGACACTGATTTAAACATGTGGTCATCAATATACTAAGTCTTACAAAAATACCCGTGCAAAAGAGAAAGTTCTTAAGGGTTCCTTGTGTAGAGCTCATTGACAATATATGACAACTTTAGTATAACATAATAACTTACTGAATCAAAGCAATGACAGGCGGTTTGTGGACTAGGAAAGCTGACAACAGGATGTTGTGGAGACAGTTGGGAGAGGCCTTTGCCAAGGGGCAAATAGATAAATAATTATAATCGAAATTAAAATAAAAAAACAGATATTCTTGTAACATTATTATTATATCTGAATAAAGGCTATTATTATTATTATTATTCATAACTTACTGAAAAATTAATTATTTTGATAACAAAAAGTAATAATTTACTAGGTGGTAGACCCCTAAGTAGGGTAGGTATCACCACCTTTCTTATTTCAGCCTTGAAACAGTTTACTGTGTTTTGGATTGAAGGGAAAGGTAGCCAGTGTAATTATTAGGCATGGAGGGTATTTCATCTTAGTCGTCGGAACACACCTGCAATACCAACTGATTTATTCCTTGTAACCACTTACTACCAGGTAGGCTGTCAGCATGTTTTTCATGTAGTTGTATAAAAAAAACAAAATAAATAATATAAAGCACAACTTTATTAAAAGTACAATCCTTAACAGGCGAAATTACCTCCTATAGAAATCACTGATAAAATTTGAATGACATTAGTCGATCACTATAGTTATGACATTTTAATGATGAGTTTTTGATGAAAATATTTTTGGGTTATTTAGTAACACCTTGTTAGTAATGACCCTCTGTCCCATGCCAGTATACCTAGCATGTGGGTTCAGTAATTATGAATAAAAAAGTGTTTACTATATATATGACAGCCTTCACTTTAATATCAGATATGCAATGCCATTGTTTGATGGGAGTATTCCCAGAGATCAGCAGGGTATGGCTAGCTATAGATAGTAACATCTATGTTTGGGCATTTGAACATGGATGCGATGTTGCCTATTTTGATGGACTTGGGGAGACAATAGTGAGTGTGGGCCTAGTCAAACCTAAGGCAGGAGTATTTCAGAGTTTTGTCAAATATTTACTGGTCCTCACAACTACAGTAGAAATTGTAGTTTTAGGTAAGTTTTCTATTGTAATAATTATGTTTCTAATAGAATTTAATAATTTACTTTATAATTTCATTTGGTTTAATTTCCCACTTTGCAAACATTCAATGATTTCATATTATTGCATGTACATATGACAGCACATCAAGTGTAACAGTTTCACTATGAAAGCTGCCTTCATTATGAACAGAGTAAGGATGGTCTCAAGGTCATACTCTTACTCTTGATGAGCCGTCGACTATTGGTATACGCAAAAAATGTAATCAAAATACTTATTATCATTTCAGGAGTTACATTTTCATCAAGTAAAAATGATAGTTCAACTGAGTTTCAAGAGATACATTTGGTACCAGAACCAGTATTTGTTTTACCCACTGATGGTGTGTCAATGATATCTGTCAAATCTACTGCAAAAGGTCGTATTTTTATGGGAGGCAAAGATGGCTGCCTGTATGAAATCACATATCAGGTATTTTTTTGCATTTTTTTTGCACAAATCAGAAGTATTATTCTTGGATTGTTCATTGTGGTTTTTTTACTACTTAATACATTTTTTTTATTGCAGGCTCAACTAGGATGGTTTGGAAAACATTGTAAAAAGATCAACCATTCTACTAGTGCTTTGTCATTTTTAGTACCTTCATTCCTCAATGCAGCGTTGTATGATGAGGATCCTATAGTTAAGATTGAGGTTGACAATTCTAGAAACATATTGTATACTCTGAGTGAAAAAGGCTGCATAGAGGTCTTTGACTTGGGGGCTGACGGGGAAAGTCTCAGTAAGGTTGTCAGATTAACTCAAGGAAAGATTGTATCATCTGCTGTAGATATTGTAAAGTAAGTTGCTCTGATAAATCATTCACAATGTAATATGATATAGCAATGACTGAAACAGTTTTCTCACACACAACAACATGCTATGTCTTATTTGCAGAACCTTAGAACCAAATAATTTCAAACCCGTTGTAGCGATATCAGCTGTAGACGAGTCAGAATCTGAACATTTGAATCTTGTTGCTGTCACACAGACTGGTGCAAGATTGTATTTTAGTACTGGAAGTGGGGAGTGAGTAATAAACTGAAATTATTTCTTTGACTAAACATATTCTGTGTAGAATAAGATCTTATGGTGGGATTGTGTTTTATTGCAGTGCGAGTCAAGGCGGTCCTCAGAGACCACAGTACCTCACACTACTTCATGTACGCCTTCCGCCTGGGTTCACTCCCAACGCTTCAGTACTTAGACCTAAGCAGGTTCACAGTGCTGTGTATGAGAATGGTAAGTTTTTGTTTTAATTTTAAATCATCAAATAGTTATTATGGTTTTTAGGCTTCCGTACCTGTAAGACCTGGTCGCCTGTGGGTGGTCTGGTGAATTTACTTCGCAGACCCTAGACCACCTCCACAAAAGGCTCGCAAGTTATCCAGGAGTTTTAGCGGGTATTCCCAGGGTCAATTTGAGCTGGATGAGCCCCGCACACGCCCGCTGCTTCGCCAGCGGCGGGTAGGTCCGTAAATGGAATGGAAAAGAAAGGGTTCCGTACCCAAAGGGTAAAACGGGATCTTTTTACTAAGAGTCCGCTGTCCGTCTTTCACCAGGCTGTATCTCATGAACCGTGATAGTTAGACAGTTGAAATTTTCACAGATGATGTATTTCTGTTGCCGCTATAACTAATAAACAGAATAAAATAAATAATTAAGGGGGTTCCTATACAACAAACTTGATTATTTTGCTTTTTTTTTGCTCGATATTGATAACGGCAACAGGCTGATGCTTGTTTATAGATAATGGTACGAACCCTTCGTGCGCAAGTCCGACTCGCACTTGGCCGGTTTTTTTTATACTTGTAATCTATTCTATTCTATTTTTTGTTTATGGCTATGTCTAGTTTGACAATTCCGCCAGTGTCGAGTTTGGAGAAGACACGGTGATTGATGACTATGATCGGTTTGAGGACACGTGGTCGGTCGGACAACCTGAGGGCAAAATAAAATAATATTATGGGAGGGTTTTGTTAGTCAAATAAATCATTTTACAGCCTGTCTACATCTCACGTACGTCACGACGTCGTCAACGTGGAATGTTTGGAGAGAGATGTTTTTCTTCAACCTCTGTCTCCGTCTTTTTAACAATAGCAGAAGCAGTATACGTCTTGTACGCTCCATATGTAGATAAGTAGTGAAGAATGTAGCAGAATTTTACAAGGCACGGCCACATGCAACGTTGCTGCGTCGTGACGTGCATTTTTACGTTACGTCAACGTACCGTGCCACGTAAACGCACCGTTCCACGTTGACGACGTCGTGACGTGCAGATGTGGACAGGCTCTTACTCACTTAAGTTGTAAATCACCATAATGGCTGTAGGGTGTTTGTTTTAATTCTTATACTTTTATAGGTTCTTAATTTTTGATTTTAACATTATTATAAATGTTTGAAAAATTACTTAGTTATTAAAATATAAAACTAGAAAAATTTCACGTCCTGAGGCGGGAATCGAACCAGCGACCTTTCGCAATCCTGGTGACTTCTCTAACCAACTGAGCCACCCAGGACTTGGGATATCCCTGTGAAATTCTTATAGTCTATCTGTATTTGCGCTAACGTCCACCCTACAATGTCGGAATGTTCTATTTCAACATCCGAACCTCCGATTACTTCTTATAGGTTCGTTAGTAATGGTGTGTTCGGCGGGCGGTGGAGGGGAGGCAGAGACCCTGTGGTGTTTATCGCGCGCTCTGCCCGCGCCCGGCTTCAGCGAGGCGCACACGTTGCTGGCCCTCGACGGACCCGCCTGGGCGCTCACCGCTCTGCCGCCGCAGCAATCACCGTATCTATCGCAGGCACTACTTTCCAAGAAGGGTAAGTTTTAATGTGAACAAATCTCTCACTTAAATAACTGTTTTCGGTTGAAATATAAACTTTAGAGTTAAGTAAAAAAGGTTTCATTCAACTATAAAAGGGCTTGAAAAGGTTTTGACAGGGGCGGCAACGCGCAAGTGATACCTGGCGTTGCTAGCGTCCACATGCTACGGTAACCGCTTACAATCAGGCGGACCGTATGCTTGATTGCCACCTTAGTAATATAAAAAAAAAACTATGATACATCTACGTACAGTCGATTGCACATCATGTGTAACAGCTTAACCTTGAGACCGCCCTTCTCTTGTAACAAAGGCGGCTTTCGTAGTGCAACTGTTACAATTGATGTGCTGTCGTTTGTATAATCGAGCAAATTGAATCCTAACCCATCCTAGAACCTTGCCCCTTTATTATAAAACGCGGACTAAAGTTAGCCCTGGTTTAAAACTGATGCTGTCACCGTCTTTTTAACAAATAAACGTCACAACATCAGTTTTAGACCAGGCTTAGCTTTAGTCCGTGTTTTATAATAAGGGGTGATAATAATATTCATACACTCACACCTATTATCTAGCCCGAAGTAAGCATCATTTATCTATAACACAGCTTGTGTTATGGTCGCCTAGATAACGGAGAAACAATGATGATAATATGTGTATAAATATTAGAAATATACTAAATAAACATATAAACATCCATCTCACTCACTCACTCGTAAACAAATGCTCGTACTCATCAAACAAACATTTGTCCCTACCGGGATTAGAACCCGGGACCTCTTGACCGATTAGCTTACAGCAAGGTGTACAGACAACTCGGCCAGCCGGTCGTCCATAATGCTAAATATATAATAGTTTCGCTATATTTATTTTCTACTCTTAGTGCAATATCCCGTCTCGACTTTTATTTATCATGCTTTCATGCAGGTTGCCTGGTAGAGATTGCTATCGAAGCAACAAGGCCGCTTTTTGCATGTTTTTCTTCTCTGTAATCTTCCTTCTTGTGTCTTTGTGCAATAAAGCACGTATCTATCTATCTACGTTAACTGAGTTTTTCTTCTCTGTCATTTTCCTTAATGTGTCTTTGTGCAATAAAGCACGTATCTATCTATCTAAGTTAACTGAGTTTATCTTTTCTGCAATTTTCCTTCTTGTATCTTTGTGCAATAAAGCATGTATCTATCTATCTACGTTAACTGAGTTTTTCTTCTCTGTAATTTTCCTTCTTGTATCTTTGTGCAATAAAGCATGTATCTATCTATCTATCTACGTTAACTGAGTTTTTCTTCTGTGTAATTTTCCTTCTTGTATCTTTGTGCAATAAAGCACGTATCTATCTATCTACGTTAACCGAGTTTATCTTTTCTGCAATTTTCCTTCTTGTATCTTTGTGTAATAAAGCATGTATCTATCTATCTACGTCAACTGAGTTTTTCTTCTCTGTAATTTTCCTTCTTGTATCGTTGTGCAATAAAGCATGTATCTATCTATCTACGTTAACTGAGTTTTTCTTCTGTGTAATTTTCCTTCTTGTGTCTTTGTGCAATAAAGCATGTATCTATCTACGTCAACTGAGTTTTTCTTCTCTGTAATTTTCCTTCTTGTATCTTTGTGCAATAAAGCATGTATCTATCTATCTACGTTAACTGAGTTTTTCTTCTGTGTAATTTTCCTTCTTGTATCTTTGTGCAATAAAGCATGTATCTATCTATCTACGATAACTGAGTTTTTCTTCTCTGTAATTTTCCTTCTTGTGTCTTTGTGCAATAAAGCATGTATCTATTTAAAGGGTTTTCCAATAAGAGGTGTTATTTTGATATTCAAAGAAAAATGCATTTTTTAAATATAAATGATCAGATGTTTATTTTATTATAAAGAGGAAGGTATGCCGTTAATAGTGGAAAATAACTTCAGGAAAATGACCACCACGAACACGCTTACAGGACCATTTTCTTTTCATGAAATTTTCCATATCCAAATCGCAAAGTGGCTGCTCTATGTCCTCGATGTCCTCACGGATTCCATCTTTGAGGTCTTGAATCGACGCTGGGCTGTTGGCGTAGACCTTCTTTTTCACGTGGCCCCAAAGGAAGAAGTCGCAAGGTGTTAAATCACAAGATCTCGGTGGCCAATTGTGATCACCACTTCGAGAGCACTTCGAGACACACCACGATATTAAAAAAATAGCATTTTTCTTTAAACATCAAAATAAAACCTCTTATTGGAAAACCCTTTATCTACGTTAATCTAAATGTACGTAATGTCCAGCGGTGTGGAGCGTGTCCCGGTGGGCCGTGGTGACTGGCGCGGGCGCGTGCGTGCTCGCGGCGGGCGCGGCGCCCGACCTCCTGAGGTCGCTGCTGAGGGACTGCCGCGGCCCGGACGCTCACCCCGTCAAGGACTTCTTCCAGGTACACTGCCCTTATTAATAATAATATTTTCACCTCTCCAGCAACAAAATAGCTCTATTGCTTCGTAAAATCTCGAAGGAAAAATGATTTTTGCAGCGAGCGTGAGGCAATGTAAGTTTTTAAATAAATTTGAGATAGGCAGTAGCGCGTTCCGAACCTCAGGACTAGCGCTAGTCGCACAACTATGTAATTTAATTATTTTAGTTTATAAGCTTAACTATTTTAATTTATGGACGTTTTCGTGAAAAATAATAATCACTATATAATTCAGTAAACAATAACGTACGTTACAAAAATTATAATTAGTGCCAATTAATACTAATTTATACTAATTTAATACTTAACCTCCTAATTGAAAACAATGACATGCACTGTAATTTCGGAACGCAACTCAAAAATAGTCTATATAATCTGTAGATAAAGCGGGAAAAATAAATTCAGATTGTTTTGATTTTTCGACTTGTGTTTATAATAATTAATTGTGATTATTTTGTTAATTTAATTACAAAAATGAGTTCATCGAGTGATGCAAATTATTGTCTAACACCTAAATTAATATTCTTTGTGTATCTCACCTAATACAATATTGTCTCTGGAGTAGTGAAAAGTTGTATGTTTCACACCAGAGCAAAATTTTTTGTCTCGTGCCTTAAAATCACTCACTGCGCCCAGTAGTCTAATTGGTAATCACTTGATATGCTCGAGATTCAATTTTAGACTATTTCACTGGTTCGTGATTTAACTTCAGCACTCGCTACAAAAAATAATTTTGCTCACTTGTTGAACAAATGACTATTACACACTCACACCTATTATCTAGCCCAAAGTAAGCATCATCAACAGCTTGTGTTATACGGGGTAGCACATTTGGATCGGTCAGTAAGGGCAAGTCTGAAAACTATACATACGAAAATCTCTTCTTAGGATACATGCCATCGATTTAAGTAATAAGAATAACTGCATTCATACATTTAAAAAAAACGTGTACTCAGCTCGGGAATCGAACCCGGACGTTTTGAAAAATAAAACTAACACAATTTCTATTTAGATATCGATTGTGTAGATCTTAAGCAGTAAACGTTACTATGAAACGACACCAGCAAAGAGCTACAAACAACTATAGAGACAATTTTACGCACTTATACTAGTTGAATGTTGTATTGAAAAAATGTAGGTAATTTCGAACACTATAAATGGATATGAAAACTATGCATTCTATTCATTTAAGACATCATGTTACATAGTAACGTTTACTGCTTAAGACAAAAATAAAGCCGGCCTTTCCAAATATTCTTATACTTTTTTAGACTACCCTGACTTTCTTAAGCATGGAAAGTTTTGCTAGAATTGGTTTTTGTTTTTAATGTTTTCGATTTGAAAGTTCGTACCGTGCGGCGTAAACGCGCAACAGTTTTTAAATTCACCATAGTAATAATAAAATTGTTCTATATTATCAAATTTAGAATCTGTAAAGTGACAATCACGGTTCTTATTATGTTCCAGTTGCACAGTGTGGAGCAAGCGTGTGCTTGTGCGCTGTACCTAGTTTGCGAGGACGCTACGTCCAATGACTTCACCGTGGGAGAATGGGCGGCGCGCGCTTTCTTCCTATATGGCAGCCAACTAATGCTAACGTTTCAGCATCAACCTTCGCAGATGGGTTCCAATATTGGTAACTATAAGCTTGTGGACTAGCAGTTTTGTAATAACACCTGGATTTGACAATTTTATTTAAAAAGTCCCATTGATTTAAGAGCACAAAAGGGTTATGTGTATATAAATTTCGGAAAACCAAAGATCTCGTTCCTTTGTCGGACTTCCAAAACTTGGAATTCTTTTCAGCACATGTGTTTCCCCCTATAACATGGGTTCTATGAAAAGGGCACCTCATTGGCCGGCAAGTTGGGGGCGGCTAGAACAGTGTGTTCCAAGCTGCACTAGCTGTCTCCGCACATGGACTCTTCTTACCGCTTCACA
Organism: Nymphula nitidulata; assembly: GCA_947347705.1. Taxonomy (NCBI): domain Eukaryota; kingdom Metazoa; phylum Arthropoda; class Insecta; order Lepidoptera; family Crambidae; genus Nymphula; species Nymphula nitidulata. The sequence continues at coordinate 13,876,297 of OX374621.1, read as the reverse complement.
TCCGGTGGTGTTTAGTCTTTTGCTGATCTTTGAATAAAAAAAATCTCAGGATCACGTCCCACTGCTAGGAACAGGCCTTCATGGGTGAAATACATGAGAAGTTTGGTCCATAACGCCACCACGCTGGTCTAATAGCGGTTGCTGTAACAACCGAGACCAACGGCTTAACGTGCCTTCCGAAGCAGGGAGGAGCTCCAGATTACAAACGTGAACCAACAGGGATCGACCATGGCGAAAGTGGTTTTGTTTTCCTAATCAAAACCAAAGCGCACGAAACACTACGCCACCAAGCTCCTCCACGCCACCGAGCTCCTCTAAGGAAAGGAGATCTACTGAACTGAAAAGAGAGTGCATAATTTAAATCTTCAATATTTTTAGGGTCACCAAAGTTCTCTCCTCGCCAAATGTCGACACCTATGAACATAAGAGGTCCCCAAGGACAAATGCAGCAGGGCAGACTAAGCCAGTCATACCAACAAACCGCCATGAACCAATCATACCCAGCATCGCCTAGTCAATCAATGATGCCACAATCGCCATTCCAACAAAATATGATGAGTCCTCCAACCTTCAACCAGTCATTCAATTCTTCGCAGCAGCAACAAAGAGACCCCAATTTTCCAATGCAGATCGAGTACAGCGCTAAGCACAACGGTCTTTATATTTACGTGGGCAGGATATTGTCACCTATTTGGAACCTAAAATGCGTCTCGAAGTCCCAAACGCCGGATAACAAGGAATTTGTAAGTATCGTCAATTTTCCTTCAATAAAATTCAGATTAATCTCAGTGGGCCTAATTCTGAAGACACACTCTAAGTGTAAATTTAATTCAGTATATCTCTTTCTCGCATTATGTAATTGGAAAAAGATAGCAAGAACTCGTTTATAGCTGTCAATTAAATTTAGACAGATTTCAAATGAACCATAGACAATTTTAGACGGCATGTACGGAGGTGCCTTCTAAACACTGCATTTTATCATGTTTGATAAGGTCAAAAATTAAACGCACATTTCTAAATGTAAAATCTTAGGACGGCCATCTTTTTCGTATACATAATGAGGGAAAGAGACACACTGAACTTAAATTAAGACTTAGCATGTGTTCTCCAGAATTAGGGCCAAAGACGCAAAGGTTACTTTGCGCGTTTTGTACAGTCGACAGTACATCAAGCGTAACAGTTTGACTTTGACCGCACATCACTAATTCCCTTTGTTACTCGTACATTACCGAGTTACATTACCAGCAATGTACAAGGAAAAAATATTCTTAACTAATTCGTAATGGAGATGGCTTTCGTAGTGCCACTGTTAAATTTGATGTTCGGTCGTCTATATTTTTGAATATTGGTCTTGATTCTGGACATCTCTTTCTCTTATTGTTTGCAAAATAAATAGCTGATGAATAATTTGACATCTAGTAAGGTGCGTTTAATTTTAGACCTATATTGAATGTGATTATACCGACGTACACACATCAAAAAAAGTTTGTGATCACTAGCATAATGTGATATATTTTTTTTAAATTTAACTTTATCAAGAAAAATCTTTGTTGTGTTTCCTCTTAATAGTTTTTACTCTGTTAAAATTAAAAAAACAAAACTATTTTTTATTTTTATTTAAAAAATGAGTAATTAATCGTAATGTAATTGTAACAGAAATATGATAGAAAGAAAAAGACTGTTTAACCAAACTTAAACAACAATTTATTAAAAATAGTTTATATTCAATATAATATAACTTCTCACCCTCCTCCTCCCTTTATGGCTTTATATTATAATTCTATATTCTTTAATGAAAAATCTAAAAAGAATAAGAAATCATAATATAATCCACCGTAACAAAAAGATTCTATTTTTCAAAGTGATTCCAAATTTTTTTTGATGTGTGTACCACTTCATGACTTTTAAAATTGGATAGGTTCTTCAATTTTATGGTTCTAATTTTTGATAGCGAAGATATTGCACATGAATTTAGTGTCTTTAGAATCGGGCCAATTATTTATGATTTACTATTATAGTGGCCACTCGCATCACAGCTAGCATGAATGATAAATTATTGCGTCTAAAAGGTATCCTGTGACAGACAACGTTATTTTCGCATTTATAATATTAGTATGGAGACTAATTGTTAACAGATGTGCAGTAATGTGACGGGCGAAGATTGTGATTACATCGTTCAAAAGCTTCAACGTGTCGCGGCATTCATGCAGCGAATAGTCGCGCCTCCGCATTCCGACGAGCAAGCCTCGTTGCAAGCCTTGAAATTGTTTATTAGTAAGTATGACAGGAAATAGCATGGTTCTATTATATTTCATAAACTAAATAGCACTGAAAAGTGTCCATATAAAAACGAAATGTGGTCCATATTTTGTTGACAAAGCAAACTTTTCACAGTGTTGGCTATTGAAATGCTGAGCCTATGGAAAGTGATTTGTGAACACCAATTCCATGTTATTGCTGCCAGTCTACCCCCAGAGCAACAGAGTGCATTGCAAGCTGCTAGTTTTAGGTAAATTAGATAATAATTTTCATTTATGTTATTCTATAAATCTAAGGAAATATAGTAACTTACCATAAAAAATACTTTCTAACATCCACAAAAAGAACTCTAGAACTGTTTTTTTATAGGGAATTACTGGTTGGAGGTCAAGAAGTAGCCTGTCTTCTTCTGGGTTCTTTAGTAGCAGGATACTTACGTGATAATGCCTCTGTAGATGGAATTTCACAAAAGCTGAGGCAACTGTGTCCAACTCTGTACAGACAAGAAGACGCGACATGTTCTAAGGTATACCAACTGTCCTAACAGAGATTTCTTAAAATAATCATTTTTATTAGTAGGTTTTAAAAAGTATAGGTTTTAAAATCAATTTTATGGTTTTAGGCCAACGAATTATTGATGTTTGCAAAACAACAAAAGAACCCAACGGAGAGAGAAGAAATGTTACAGCACGCCTTAAAACTATGCAAGGTAATTTTTATACATACATTGTATGTCAAATATCTCTGTAGTTTCTTAGTGTTATTTGTAACTGAAATAAATTAATAAAAATATGTTTTAGGATGTCGCGCCGAACGTAAATCTTCCTCTAGTGTGTTCAAAATTAGTATCATCCGGATTTTACTCTGGAGTAGTCGAACTATGCGTAGCATGCGCAAGTAAATTAGATCCACAAGACAAGGCACTGCATTATTACAAGAGTGACCAGCCTTCGCAAGATCGGGAAGGTCATTTGACGTATTACAGAAGGTATGTAATAGAAAATGTACTAAACCAGAATGGCAAATTGTTCATTACTAAATCGTTCATGTGATGTTAGTAAACTACCTCATTTTGCAATAGATTTGACTCTAAAATAATAAATATAATCATGCTTATTTTACAAGTAGGTATAATCAAACACCATAAGTCATAATCATAACTCATTGAAGGCTTCATACCTCCCTTTGGGGGAAAACAATATTCTCAGTAAGATTATTACAGTTGAATATTCATTAAAAAGCAAGTATATTACTATGTTAACTTGCTTTGATCACTTAGATTTAAAGAATATTTTTAACTTGCTTCTGCTCGCGGTTTCGCTGGCGTGTAGTAGTTTTTAAAATGGATGTGCACCCTTAAATTCCATGCTAAATATTATTAAAAGACTATGTAATTGGACGAGTGGTTTCGAAGATTACCTCCTACACAAAAAATTACAAACTTTTGATAATTTAAACAAGTGTAGAAAAGTAGTCTGTCAATAATTCTTCTCCATGTCACTGAAAATAGGGTTTATTTTTCAGAATGGAAATATATCGCGAAGTATGCAACGCCTTAGAACGTCTGTATGAACGGAGCGCAGAAACTAATGGTGAACCTTCTCCTCTACGGTCTCATTCTCAATCTGGCTCAGAAACTATGCTTACATTATCACCGGCCGATGCGAACTACCAGGTCTATAACTATACACTATTTTTATAATTTGTTATCTTCAGTAGATTTTATCTTGAATATGTATTATTTTAGGGACGAAAATTAGTCTGGGAATGTTTGGCGAGTGAGGATGAACTTCTCCATGTAGCAGTATACCAATGGCTAGTGTCGAAACATCTTGGATCAGGTTTGTTTTTATTATCTTCATCATTTGAAGCTATATTTGCGCCTTGAGCTTACTTTTAAATAAATTTAGCACATTTACTTTTTTCCCATTAATTTTTGTTACAGCTAATTAAGTTATTTTTATCGCAAATCGACATGATTATAGTCGGTGTTCCTACCGACTAATTCGCTGGCTTATTTTGACAGTTATTGTGATAATTGATGAGTTGATTGCTGAGCCATCAATGTGTTACAAGGAAATATGTCACAATGGGGCTATAGTTCAGCAGCAGTGGATCTGCCAATAACTTGGTGGTTATCTCTTTAACTGTCAAATAAGTTACTGAATAAGCCCACAGATAAGTTATTACCTCAAATTAGACAAGGAGCGGCATTCACAAAACTAGCAATCAAAACACTCTTAATTTTGTTTTCAATTTTGTAATAAATGTTTTAAAGATTAAAAAAACATCTAAACTAGAAAAAAATCATGACTGAATAAAATTATTTGACACCATTCTCACGGAGAGGGGAGATTCTCACACGTTGGAATGGAACCTAAGTGGTCGCGTACTGTAGGGTTTTAAAGACACTTTCTCCCACGTACGCTCAGGTTGTGGAATGAGCTCAGTGCAGAGATTTGAGTAGTTAAACAAATACAGATAGACTATATGAAATTCATAGTGTTTTTTTTAAAGTTTAATTATTTTTGGAACCAATAACACTTACAGTTTTCATATGTTCTCTTATATTTATTAAATTAATTTTGTTGTTCGTTATCAGAGTTGCTGTCTCTGGGCACGGCGCCGCCCCCGTCACTCCGCACGTATCTGCAAGCGGCTGCGAGGAACGCCCCACCAAGCACTGCTCTGCATTTGCTCGACCTATTATGGAAAGTTCTGGAAAAATGTGGAGATCATCTCGCTGCTGCTCACGTTCTCGAAGGATTAGCTACGAGGCCCGAGTAAGTTGTCGATTAAATTTCGTTTTACTGTACTAATAAACATTCAAAAATAAAAAAAAAACAAAATCCACGATACTAGTTTTAGATGCCGTCATGCCATCAAAAGTCTTGGTCCTTAGGACCTATTTATTCATGGTTGGACTGAGTAGAACTGTCGCACAAGATACAAAAGAATGAGTTCCTTTATCCATTAACAAAGGTCGGGAAATACCAGCGATTGAAGTCAAAAGATTTAAAGTTGCAATGAGAATCTACAGCACGGTGACCACGTATATAACGGAAAAATGAGTGTAGGCTGGCCTTCTATAGAGGTGGGTTTTTTTATTCACCATGGCTCCCTAACTCGCCAAAGTCCGCTTATTAATGTCGATACCCACGCAGTCAAATTGAACTGGCATGCAATAATGGAATTCCAAAACGTCAGAAACTATTATGCCTGCCATAGGCGCGCTCCAAACAAAACTCATTTCTACTTAAAAATAAGTATTATATACCTAATATCACCATGGCACGTCCATGAGTGTGATCAAATGTTTATGGCGGACCAAATCGAGCCGGTATAATGGCACAACCGTGAATGCGGACTTGGACGGCCGATGGATACAGGCGGCACGGAACCGTTTCGTTTGAACTTCGATGGGAGAGGTCATAAGCTGAAGTGGTAAAATTGAGTATTGATAGTATTTAGATGATGAATGACTTAGAAATGAATGACTTAAAATATATTTCTTCCAATAGGCCACAAATAAGCACTTTCAAATCGTCAAAAACACATTTTTATGATTATCACAAAAAATATAGTAAAAAACAACGTCATACTCATAATGCCTGTCTCTCCGTCACTTTGTCTGTCGTGTCTGAATTTACACCGGTTACAAAAGTTGAACTACCGAGAAGATTCCTGTAACAAACTCGTGTAGTCACTCTTTTCAAATATTATATTACAATGTTTTTTGGGCTCGGGTAGAGCACTATTTATAATTACAATTTATTATTAGGAAAAAAAACATGCTTCATTCTGTATTTTTGTGTGTATTCTTTATCTTCTATTTCTGGCTATGCTATATTATTAATTATAATGTTTGTAGTTACAAAATTATAATCAGTCAGCCAAATTATGACTGTGTAGATCAGGCGCGAGTCTGGCCCAGCGTATGTCGTGGCTGTCGGCGGGCGTGGTGTGCGTGCGCGGGGCGGGCGCGGGCGGCGCGGGCGGCGGCGAGCTGCTGCGGCGGCTGGAGGAGGCGGCCGAGGTGGCGCGCGTGCAGGCCGCCGTGCGCGCCGCCGCCGCCGCGCTGCCGCCCGCGCGCCGCCCGCCGCCGCCCGCGCTGCAGCGGCTGGACGACGAGCTGCTCGAGGTCACGCAGGTGGGTGGGCCAACTGCTGTGATGTGTTGTGTGGCAGGAGTAGCTCATTAATGTGCGGCGCTGCAGCGGCTGGACGACGAGCTGCTCGAGGTCACGCAGGTGGGTGGGCCAACTAACTGCTGTGATGTGTTGTGTGGCAGGAGTAGGTCATTAAGGTGCAGCGCTGCAGCGGCTGGACGACGAGCTGCTCGAGGTCACGCAGGTGGGTGGGCCAACTGCTGTGATGTGTTGTGTGGCAGGAGTAGGTCATTAAGGTGCAGCGCTGCAGCGGCTGGACGACGAGCTGCTCGAGGTCACGCAGGTGGGTGGGCCAACTGCTGTGATGTGTTGTGTGGCAGGAGTAGCTCATTAAGGTGCAGCGCTGCAGCGGCTGGACGACGAGCTGCTCGAGGTCACGCAGATGGGTGGGCGAACTGCTGTGATGTGTTGTGTGGCAGGAGTAGGTCATTTAGGTGCAGCGCTGCAGCGGCTGGACGACGAGCTGCTCGAGGTCACGCAGGTGGGTGGGCGAACTGCTGTGATGTGTTGTGTGGCAGGAGTAGGTCATTAAGGTGCAGCGCTGCAGCGGCTGGACGACGAGCTGCTCGAGGTCACGCAGGTGGGTGGGTGGGCCAACTGCTGTGATGTGTTGTGTGGCAGGAGTAGGTCATTAAGGTGCAGCGCTGCAGCGGCTGGACGACGAGCTGCTCGAGGTCACGCAGGTGGGTGGGTGGGCCAACTGCTGTGATGTGTTGTGTGGCAGGAGTAGGTCATTAAGGTGCAGCGCTGCAGCGGCTGGACGACGAGCTGCTCGAGGTCACGCAGGTGGGTGGGCCAACTGCTGTGATGTGTTGTGTGGCAGGAGTAGGTCATCAATGTGCGGCGCTGCAGCGGCTGGACGACGAGCTGCTAAAGGTCACGCAGGCCTTAGCGGCAGGAAAATGACGCACGAGGTGTTCTAGGAGACTCCTACTATAAGCAAAAGCTTGAAGACGTTATGGCACACATAAATCATGCGCCGACGTACTTACCTACTAAAAATGTTTTAGTTGTTTTAAAATCGATTGAAACACGTTCATTTTTAGTTAAGAGGCTATGACATGTAGGGTAGCATTTTGTTCTGTAGATTTTCTCGATTTAAATTTCTATTTTTTTACATTTCTAATTGAAAATAATTAACTTTGACTTAATTGAGGTTAAAATAATTATTTCGGTAATCAAAATATAATACTACCGAAATATTCATCCAACACTGTTGTATACCGACAGTTGTACGAAGAATACGCTGACCGCTACAATCTATGGGAGTGCAAACTGGCTATAGTTCAGTGCTCGGGCCACAACGACGCGTTGCTCGTGGAGAACATCTGGAGCAACATCCTGAGCGAGGCTGAGGCGGCGGCGCGGAGTCTACCCTCCGCCGACGAGAGGCTCGGCTCGGTGCTCAGTAAACTTACCACGCTGGGCAGGGAATACGTCAACACCGGACATTGCTTCCCGTTGTGTGAGTGCTTATATTTTTATCTTAACCCTTATCAACAGGAAGATTTACCGATTTTTTTGAAAAATTACTCATTCGGGTATTAAAATAAAATATTTCGGCATTGTGAGGGTAGACACAAATTAGAAGACTTTTCAAGGGTTGTTATTGCAGGTAGAAATTTATATCTCAAGTCCTTAGTAGCTCGGCTTGACAGGATTTAGAAAGGTTGCGGTTTCAGTTCCCGCCCCAGGACATGATTTTTTTTTAGTTTAGGTATATACTTATTACCTAAATAAGTTCTGGAAAGCTATGTTATCTGAAAGTAGTAGAAACTGCTCTAAACGTTATGATTATAAAAGCAGTTTATGCAGGCTGGTGCCGTCAAAACGACAATAAATAGAAACATGGGCTATATTAGTTCATCGAAATGGTTTCATCATCATCATCATCATATCAGCCTATGATGTCCACTGCTGAACAAAGGCCTCCCCCATCGATCTCCAAATAAAAGAATTTTGCGCAGCCTGCATCCAATGGCTCCCCGCGACCCTGACCAGGTCGTCTATCCATCTAGTGGGGGGCCGTCCTACTTTGCGCTTTACCTTAACGCCCCACCGGCCGTCCGTTCTGCGTGCTATGTGCCCTGCCCACTGCCACTTCAATTTGTTAATTCTAAGAGCTATGCCAGTGACTTTGGTTCTCTTACAGATGTCCACATTTCTGATTCTATCTCGCAGAGAAACACCTAACATAGCTCGTAGAAATGGTTTGCCACTTACAAAAACATCACTTGATAATTCCATGAAATTTCTAAGAAATAATGCAGCCAATATTATATTATTTTATACAAATGTCATGAAATTATCAAATGAATAAGAGGTTTTTAAATACGTAATAAACAGAGTTAGAATGGCCACTCTCCTCTCCGCAACAATCTAGATTTCCGCACCTCCCCTCGATTTGACAGGTCTCGTGGAGGTCGCTAGTCGCAGGCGTGAGTTTACACTTATAGTTCGTGTGCGCACACAAAACGTTGACCGTTTTATCTGTGTGCATCTATATCTATGTGCTGCCAATGTGCTAATTTTATTATAATTACTCTGTGCAGATTTCATTGTACGACAATTGGAAATAATGAGCTGTAACCTTCAAGCAGACCAAAGTATGGTGTTCAAAACCGTATTGAATATCGGAGTTTCTTTGGAACAGGTGCTGGATATTTATATAAAGTAAGTGAAATTATGTTTCTATTAAGCTGGTTATTTTTTGCTTTCTAAAATTTATAGCTTACGCGATGTGTATTACATATAATTACAATTGAGATAATGTAAATTAATAATACACGTCGCGTTGCCATAAAGTAAAAAGTCTAACGTAGTGTTTATATCCTCTTTGGTAAAAAGTATTTATTAATCTATAATAAATAGAACACATCAACAGAAATAAATCAGTGGTGTACCAGATTGAAAGTTATAAAGATAAGGTTGGTTTAACCCATGGTTACACATACAACTATGTAGTTTTGGCTGTTACTCACTTTAACAGATTGGATTCCAATCAATTTCATATTTGCTATCATAGCAGTTGTGCTATTGGCAACAATTGAGATTATTACAAAAGATACTTTTTTTATAATTAACTTTAATATTTTATTTTACTTTCGATAGTTATGATGGCTTTGTCAACTTTGTTATTTGACTTTCATTTAGGTAAGGAAAATCTTCGTATTTTTTTAAATATGGCTAATAACGATACCATTAAACGGTGACATCAAAAAAAAACTGTTTCCTGCTATATGCGCCTGAAATTCTCGTCTTGACTAATTCAATGTAGCAAACTTGTACCTCCTTATTACAAATCGCGGACTAAAGTAGACCTGACTTAAAACTGATGTTGTCTCTGTTTATCTTTTAACAAATGAAAGCGACAGCACCAGTTTTATTGAAGCCAGGTCTAACCGTAGTCCACGTTATGTAGTAAGGGGGGTGAAGTTTTGGATACTTAATACAGTTTTCTCATGGGTTCTAGTACAGTCACGTGCAAAAAGATGTAAACGCTTTTGATATCTCGTGTGCCTTATTTTCTTTGGTATGATTATCACTGACTGTCAAAAGAATATTAAACATTTTAGTGCACGTTTTCACCAGACTATATACGTTCCACTGTTGACCACAGGCCTTCCTACATGGGAGAAACACACGAGGAGTTTGGGTCATAATACCACTACGCTGGCCCAATGCGTGTTGGTGGGTTAAAGCGGTTGCAGCAACAACCGGGACCGACAGCTCACCGTGCCTTTCGAAGCACGGAGGAGTTCTAGATTACATATTGACCCCGGGATCGACCTTCGCGACAGTTGAAACCAGATCGCTCAAATGACTACGCAATCGAGCTCTTCACACGCACGCGACTGTACATAGTGCACGTGACCGTGCATATTTAAAAACTGCTCCGTATAATAATAATAATATTCATACACTCACACCTTTTATCTAGCTCAAAGTAAGCATCATTAAGAGCTTGTGTTATGGATACTAGATAACGAATAAATATTGATAATAATATGTATATAAATATTAGAAATATACTAAATAAACATATAAACATCCATGACTCGTAAACAAATGCTCGTACTCATCATACAAATATTTGTTCCTATCGGGATTCGAACCTGGGTTCTCTTGACCGAGTAGCCTGCATAGCAAGGAGTACAGACCGCTCGACCAGCCGGTCGTCAAATAATAGCGTTATTCTAAGTACAAACAATATAAACCACGCAGGTTGGTAAGCGTGAACGAGCGCGTGTGGCTCGGGTGCGGCGACGAGACGCACGTGTGCGCGGTGGCCGCTCTGGTATTGGAGTGCGCTCGCTCTGAGGTCGGGCCCTTACCGGCCGCCGCTCGACGGAGGGCGCTCGCCCGCTGCAAGGACTTGCACGAAGCTTCGCTGTCAAACCTACAGGTAAGTTCACATTCCGCAGCAAAAGGTAGTTCTACATTCTACTTTCCTATAATCGAGAATCTACTTCGTGTGTTGATGAATCATAATATTAATTCGTGAAGTAAAAACTATGTATTCCTTTTTACGAAGATTGCGCGGACGGAGGAGTATGAAATTTAGCACACTTAAAGTTTATATAGAGGAGTGCTAATATTTTTTTTTTAAAATTATGCATACAAATACATTAAATCAATAATAAAAATATTACAAACACTACCATGTCTTTGACACACGCATATAATATGTCAAATTGAGAAAAGATCAATATTGTTTGTTATTTGTCTATAGTATTACAATGTACTGAATGTCAAACATAACCATAATAAAAAAAACATGAACAAAAACATTAAAAAAAAAATCTGTGATTATAGAAGTATAATCTTTGACAATGGAAGCACCTTACTAATCTTAATATAATTGAAATTAATTATGGTCGAATTTCGAGCACAGGGCGACTACTAGTATGTTTAAAGAGTTGTGTATAATGTGACAATTATACTATGTCCATTTTCACTAACCATTCCCTAAGCTTAGATGACTCTTAACGCCATTTGTCTTTTTCTATCTCCTTTCGTTAGACCGAGATAAAAATCGCTAAGAGACTCTTAACGCTAAGCAAATGTTAGTGAAAACGAGCATTAGTCTCCTCCTTAAAAACCGTCCTTATGATACAATACGGTCCTTATGGTCCAATGATACGGTTGATTTTTCATTGGACCAAATTATGAATGAAGATGAGTTTAGGAATGTCATGAAAGATCATCATAACGCATTTCAAGACATCTTGAAACAAGTAATCTAAATAACGAATTGTTTTTGCCTCTTTCAGGCTCGACCCAACACTCAACGCTTGATAGACCGTCTTACGATTGCGCAGGCGCATTTGGACCGCATGGATTAGTCATTAGCTATTATGTAGATAAATTATCCATAGGCAATAATTAAACATAATTCCGTTATTATTTTCAAAGAAGTGTTCTCGTAAATGTTGAAATTATTCTTTGACATTTGACAAAATGTTACTTTGTCGTTATTATGGTTCTTATTTATTATTGGTAAAGTTAAAAGTGCACTAATAATCGGTTGAAAAATGAAAGACGATTTTCTTAACACTAATTTTTATTTTAAAATAACACAATTATTATGTTCAAAATACAAAACAGTTGACTTTAAAATAATAATAATTATTCTTACAATATACACTAAAATAATTGTGTAATCTAAACAATTATTGGCAGTGAAATATTAATGTCATCTTTATAAATACCAGAAGCAGTCTAAACGTTATATTACATTATTTTTAATCATGTGCATGTAAAAATAAATGAGAAATCTACGCCTAAGAGGCACTATGTATGTGGAGGTTTCTATTTTTGTAAATAAATGATGATTTAAGTATATTTGTGACTTTTAATGACAATGAATATCTTCACATGAGATCGTTATGTTGAATGACTTACTTAATCTTAATTATAATGACTTATATTCCAGATTCCTTAGAATTATAGCTTTGGAAAGTTGTTAAAACACCAGTCGTATTCTGTGAAGAAGATGATAGTTAGTTAGATTAGAGTTAGTGGCAATGTTTTAATGAGGGTTATGTGGAGTCTTCTCCAAAAGGGTTAGTATTTACCTGGGGCCCTCTGCTGTCATCTTCGGGATAACTGTAGACGCTGTTGTGTGCACCGCTTACAGTCGGCAAGCCGACGGTATTCATTGGCGATATTATTACGTTATTGTACTGGTGTCTAGTTGATTCTTTCCCAGAATTCTTCCTCACTACAGTCGTGTAAGTTGGTAAAGTCTTAGCGGGTACATCTTTGATCCTAGTTCCTGCTCGGTAGGTCCCATACTCATCGGGCGGAGGGGGGAGAGAGAACCCATCTGACGTCTGTGTAATCTCTGATGTTTCATCACTTATTTCTTTTGCTAATTTGTGACGCATTTTTCTTGGCATCGTATAGAATGTATTCATCTGCAATGATTAATCTTTATTAAAATGGCATTAAGTCACATGTATAGGTAACAAAATAATGCAGTCGCACTTCATCGTGCATCGGCCATCATCGGGAACAATCGTATTGCACTTTATAAAACCATTAACAAAAGGCAATTTGGTCCTATCATAATTTCAACTTTGTTATAAGCAATTAAAGTTCATTTTTGGACAGCAAGTCACGCAAGTGGTGCTACAAATGATTCAATAAGACTAGGGATTGAACGCCGAGAGAGGTCGTGCGTCATTGTTTTGTAGAATCATACAGACCTGTGTTGCCGCCCATAGTGTTTTTTTAACAAAGCGTTAAGGTCATTTGGTAAGAGCAACCCTATATTATATATTGCCTCGACGCTATCGGTAAATGTTCGTAAGTTCGAAGTCTGCCGATGCACAAATTAAGTCTGAACTACTGTCTACTAAGCTTTTTACTTACAGGTTTTGATACATTATAATTCACTTCAGGTGGTAGATGCATAACTAAATGGTCGCATAGTGTGTCCATATCTCGCTTCCTGTTGATATTTTGTAGTGAGTGCACTCTGCAATTGGTGCTATGCCGGAAGCTATCATTGCATTTGCTTATGGCGTCTTGTTCAGCCAAATCGTTCATGTAACGGGCCGAGTGGAAAGAGCTGGTTCTTCGCACGTCGAAGTTTTTGGACGGGTATCTCGATACCGCTTTCCGGAACGAATCTGTGCGTCTCACGTTGCATTCGCTACCGTCCTCGCTGCCGTGATAAGTGTCGCAGTTCGATTCTGAAAGAGCGAGAACTAGGTTTTAATTTAATTTAGTAGGTATTAATTTATGTTGTTACACAAAAAAGATCTGACAATGGCCCTAATTCTGCAGAACTATCGCTAAATTTAATATTAAGTTGGGTGCATCTCGTTCTTCCAATATGAATACAAAAAGATGGATGTCATAAAATTTGACATTTAGAAAAATGTCTTCAATTTTTGACCTTAACGAACGTGATAAAATACAGGGCTTAGGTAGCATCTCCGTACACGCCGTCTAAAATTGTCTAGTTTCTATACAAGCTATGTAAAAATATGTTACTTGAATTGAATTCTTGCTATCTTTTTCCCATAGATATATGAGAGATAAACATATACTGTATTTATGCTTGGATTTAGAGTGTATCTTCAGAATAAAGGTCATAGCACACATATCAACTCGGAAAGGGATCTTCACCGTATCTCTCTTCGCCTCGCCGTCAAACAGGCGTCAACCTAACGTAAGAAAGTAATCAAAGCGGATCAACAACTCCGATACGTCACGCCGCGTTTACGACTTGCCGACAGCTGGTTGACCTGGCTGGCACCAGTAAGTTTGAACCCCAACGTGAAGTGTATCGTTGGTTATGTCCCGTTTGTGAATGACATGACAACAATTAACAGTATGTGTGGCAACAAGTGTGCAAGCAGCGGGATGGGTGAGAGGGGCAAGGGAGGATGAAGAGGTGCAAACGCGGTGACGTAGAGGCGCGTGGGCGACAAGCCGTTTACGTTACGATTCCGATTAATGGCAGTAGGGTTTCATACAAAGAATACTAAACGGCTCGAGTTGACCTTTAGGCCCAATGGGCCTGATTCTGAAGACTCACTCTAATACTAAATTTAAGTACAGTATATCTCTTTCTCGCAATATGTAATAGGAAAAAGCTAGCAAGAATTTGTTTTGAGCTGTCAATTTAGATAGTTTTCAAAGAAACTATAGACAATTTTAGACGGCATGTACGGAGGTGCCTCCTAAACACTGCATTTTAGCACGTTCAATAAGGTCGAAAATTGAACGCACCTTTCTAAATTTCAATTTATATAACAGCCATCCTTTTCGTATTCATTTTGAGAGAACGAAATAGACAATTGAAATTTAGACCTAGCATGTGTTCTCCAGAATTACGGCCAATGTCTACCGAGAAGAGACCGGCAACAGACTCATGTAGGCGCTCTTCAAATATCAAGTTACAATAATGAGTATACAATCTAATCAGTGCCGTTTGTTTCCGTTAAGTCACACCATTTTGTGACATACTGTTACACAACGGGAAAAATACTCCCGTTGAGTAACACAGTAACTCAATGCCACTATTTTTTCCCGAATGTATGTAGCTGGATCATCCCCTGAAGTCCAGGCTACCATATCTATGTAGTAGATGTTCAGCATACTCTTATTTTATTTAAATAATAATCGTAGGGGTACAATAAATAACCTCTTATATACTTATGGTAGCCTGGTACTTCAGGGGATGATCCAGCTATATACATACGAATTTGAACAATGTTTTACCCAAGAAGGTGTTACTTAACGGGAATACAGCGTTCTGTTTAGTTACACTGTCACTGAACGGAAAAAAGTGGCATTGAGTTACGGTGTTACTCAACGGGAATATTTTTCCCGTTGTGTAACAGTGTGACACAAAATGGTGTGACTCAACGGGAACAAAGGATCAGAGCGTGGTACCTTCGGTGTTGTACGCACAGAGCGGCGGGTCGTTCCCGCGCGGCAGGTCCAGCCGCGAGCCGCGGTCGTGCGCGCACAGCACGAGCCCGCACGCCGCCAGCGCCACTAGCGCCACGCCGCCGCACAGCGCCAGTGCCAACGTCGTTATGTTGCTCACCGCGCTCTTTGGCGCCTCCTCGGGATCTGGGTTGTGACCAACTTGATTAGTTTCACTCCTTTTGCTCAAAAAGTACGTCATTATAGCGGACCAGAGCGAACATATTTTTGGTTCTAGGGGAAATAAATATTTATCTCACATTTTGATGTTTTTCATGCGTTTAAACGCCTACTTTATGTAACAAATACAAATAAAGAAAGAAAACGATGTAAAAATTTATCCTCCTAGGGACTCGAACCCGCGTCTCTTGATTTCCGGCCAGACGCGATTACCACTACGCCACCGCAGCACTAGGTATAACCTGATAATTTCTTCACCACTTTCTTTCCTTTTCTAACGTTTAAAAATACTTGTAAAAGTATTCTTTATATCTATCTATCTATCGGATCACTAGAAGTGTTAACCAGTGGCGGCTGTACCTTAAGCGCTCTCGTGCGGTGAACCACCAATATTTAAAAATTACAAAATATTACTTCATCTTTATTTTTAAATTACTATATTATTATGGTATAACTGATGTTAACTTCAATGAGTGGTGAGATAAATGTTGCTATAAAAACGTTCCCGGCGACTTGTGGCAACATGTTGCCGACATTTCTGCGACTTGCGTTTGCGGTCAATTGCCCGCTGATACTCGAGTAAAGTGATGTCGTTTCCTCTGGAAGGACCTAGCAAGTTTTATACCACAAGCTACTATTATTAGATCAGTATCAGTAGCCAAGTTTCGGTATATTGGGAAAATTATTCCAGATTGTTCCAGAATACAACACGCGTTGCTTCTCTATGCCTTGCAATCACTTACTGTCAAAATAATTGCTGATTTCGTACCGCCGGCGCCGGCAGACTAAGTTTTCCTACTTCAACGAGACGTGATGTCGCCGACTTATCGGCAGCTTATCATTAGTGTGGTACCCCGCCTTCGGTGTGTACCGTACACTCATTCACTCACCTGGATTCTCATCGACAATATCGGCCTTTACAATTTCTACTTGACTACTTTCTCCCTTCTCGTTTTCAGCTGTGATAATGAATTTATAATATTCTTCAGTTGGCTCTTGAATCATAAACTTGGGCTCTTTGTTGCTAATCGTTACAATCGTATCTTTGTCCTTATCCGTCGACATTACTGCGAATTTAAATTTCTGAAAAAAAAAAACACATTGCAATACGACGACAAAAAGTATGGGCTATATTAGTTTATAGAAATGTTCTGCAACTTTTAAATACATCATATTCATTTGATAATTTCATGATACTTGTATGACATGACATTGGCTGCATCATTACATAGAAATGTTATAAAATTATCAAATGAATAATATGTATTTCAAAGTTGCAAAACATTTCTATGAACTAATATAGCCCATGTTTTAATAATTAGCTGTCGTATTGTCTTCACCACTCTGTATAATGAGATGAGAATTTAGTATAAAACTAGAGTTACTTCTAAAAAGCATGAAAATCTAGGAATTATTTGGTCCAACTAGCTGGATAGGATATATAGTTTTTACATATTACATTACCTGTGGCAGACCTCCATCGTATCCTTTCTCACATATTACAATAATATCTTTCGCTACGTTTCGCGTCGCCACGCACTCGGTGGGCGGCCGGGGAGGAGTCTCGTCTGTTATTAAGGAAATACATGGCGTATGGGATAGTCCACTGCTAGGCACGCCGTTTAGGCCCCAACAGAAAACAGTACCTGTAAAACGTTTGATTCGTTTGAAATATACACTAAATAAATCAATACAGAAAAGTATTAAAGGTATTTTAATTTATTTTACTTTGGTAATTTGTACAACAGTTTTGTGTGTATAATGAGTGTCGGTTCTGTGGATTTTTTGTTTAGGAAGAGGTAATAAAACATAATTATTATAACGAAAATGGTTGTCGATTCTGCCCCCTAGGCAAAATGCCTTTTGATCTAAATGGAAAACTTATGGGATTTGACATAAGCCCTCGATCAAGTTTCGAGCGCAAATGTTGAATCCCATAATTTTGCCACTTAGAGATAGCAAATTATAGAAAGGCATCTCTTTAGGAGGGCTGTAGGTATTCTACAGAGCCAAATTTAAGCTACCTGCCACGTTAGTTGAAAATAAGCTGATCCATTGACTCATGGACTCATGTTAGTCGGCATGATTGCAAAATAGTCAGATGACGTGACGTCACCTAGTGCCATCTTAGAAACGTCAGATGTCGTCACCCGCCATCTATTCTTTTTTTGTTGAATTGCAATAAATGAGTAACCGAACTTAAATTTAGTTTTAGTCAGTGGAGAACAGAATTAGGGCCATTAAACTTAACTTACTAAAAGGTACCCCTGCAGGTCTCTGATACAATAACGTCGAGTTCTCAGTCTCAAACGATTGCTGAGAAATGTTCTGTGATACAATAGTGTGGGCGTTGACGGAGTCGTTCACCAACACCCAGCGGTACGCGCTCGGCTCCGGGTTGGACTTGACATTGCACGTTATATTCAGGAACTCGTCCTCGCCTAACCCATACTCGAGAATAGTGTCATCTTCACAATAAGCTGGATCTAAAACATAACGAACCGGTTTCTGAGTTGAGAATTCGATGTTAGGCTCGTCACAATCTATACTTAGGGCAAGAGAATTTATTTCAAAATTTGTTATCTCTCGAATGGTAGACATACAGTCATCACCAGCTTATATACGTCCCACTGCTGGGCTCAGGCCTTCCTACATGGGAGAAACACATGAGGAGTTTAGGCCATAACTCCATCACGCTGGCCCAATGCGCGTGCCTTCCGAAGCACGGAGGAGTATAAATTTTGATTGACCGCTCTCGGGATCAACCATGGCGAAAGTTGCTGTTTTGATAAACGAAATCAGAGCACTCAAATTACTGCGCCACCGAGGTCCTCAGACATACAGTACTTTACAATAAATATTAACCGATAGTATCGAGGCAGTAGTATAAGTATAATATAGACCTGCTCTTACCGAATGGCTCTAATTAAAAATCTTAGAAATAGGTTCTCTTATGCAAATTGCTCGATGCATCCCGCGTCGTTTTCGCTACACCATATATAAGTCTCTGGTCAACAAGCTATGCAAAACAAAATTATAAAGATACTTTTTCTATATCACTACTTAACACCAACGTTAGAAATATACTCGGACACTAAATTAATAAACATTAACCAATTATTATACTTAAACATTTGTCTTACAAGTGACGTCAATGAGCAGCGGCTCGCTGTACGCGGTGCCTTCTTCGTTGGCGGCTTCGCACGCGTACTCGCCCGCCTGCGCCTCCGTCACGTTCAGAAGCGACAAAGTCGGCGTCACCTCGTCCGATGAATATTTTACGAATATGTCGTCCTACAATTTATAATATGATTTTATACTCGTACCTACATCTATTTATTACATAATGAATTATAATAAAATAGTTTTTGCCATCGTCATCACCAGCCCATATAATACGGCCCGATGCTGGGCACAAGCCTCCCTACATGGGAGAAACACATGAGGAGTTGGGCCCATAACACCACCTCGCTAGCCCAATTCGGGTTGGTAAGTTAAAGCAGTTGTAGTAGGTAACAGCCGGGACCAACGGTTTAACGTGCCTTCTGAATCACGGAAGAGCTCGAGATTACAAATCTGGTTTATTTACCAACTCCTTCCAACGAGTGAGAAAAAAACTAGTACTTTTTTCCCACTAGTACCCAGTGGGGACGACCGGGAATAAACCACAAATTTTGATGAATGACACCCCTCCGGGATCAGGACCAGTGCTTTGTTTTCTTAATCGAAACCAGAGCGCTCAAGCCACTATGACACCGAGCTCCTCGCTCATTATTTATATATGTTACTAGCTGACCCCGCAAACGTTGTTAAGTCATAAAAAAATGACCAAAACAATTTAAAAAAAATAGTAGCCGATTCTAAGACCTACTGAATATACATATAAAATTTCATTAAAAATCGGTCAAGCCGTTTCGGAGGAGTATGGTAACTAAATTTGTGACACGAGAATTTTTTATATAAGATAAAGGTTGATGCAATAGACGTACATAGGCAGGTGATGATGATGATGATAATCTCTTTAGGTAGTATTCTCCGAAAGGTGACATAACTTTACCTGATGAAACCACAGAAGCCTATCGACCCCAGGGTTGGCCTGGTAGCTGCAGTTTATCATCACATCGGAGCCCTTCACCACCGCCATGCTGTTGTTGGTCAAGTTTCGGTCCACCACGATCTGGACCACTGGAGCATCTAATGAACCGAGTATATTTAGGTAATTATTGCCTAATTTTCTTTCACAAACAGTAGAAAAATGGTACATGTCATAAAAAAAACAATAATGAGTTTTTATCGCGGTATTTTGAGGGCGGCGAGATTTTTATAAACAACTTTAAATAGTTCTGGGAACTGGGAGAAGGTCTTATGTGATATAATTGCTATATTTGTTGTAAAACAGGTGTCTGTGCTAACGAGCACGAATTATCATTAAAATAAACTTGACGTCGCAGTAGTAGCACCGGGGAGACTAATATCATTCATATACAGGATGGTGCCATCAATACGACAGTAAATTAAAACGTGGACTATATTAGTTCATAGAAATGGTTTGCCACTTTCAAAAACATCTTATTCATTAGATAATTTAACATGACATTATCAAACCACCCTGTATTTGGCGTAAGACTCCCAGATGTGATTGTCAAATGTGGTGTTAAACTCCCGAATTTTAATGAAGAATTATATTATAAATTTTATGACTGGCTCGAAAGGTCTTCCAGCGGGCACTCCGCGAGGCAGCCGAAACAATCGCCAACACCACCAAGAGCATGCTGAAGTGCACGGCGACATCCGAGAACGCCAAGAGCCAGAGACCAGAAACAAAATAATACAAAAAGGGAGGAAAATATACTGACAGCGCACAGTGATGGGCAGAGGCTGGGCGCACAGGTACTTGGCCTGGTCTCCGCGCTCGTACATCTGCGCGCAGCACGACACGCGCGACTCGTCGTACTCCGGCCCGAAAGACAGCTGCACCTCGCTAACTAGCAGCCTTTGCGATGTTTCTGTCTATAGATAACGAATATTCGTTATTTTTTCGAAGATGAACGATGCGCCTAATTTTGTAGAACCACGCTAAATCTAAGTTGTCCTTGTTTATATTTTCATTTTATAGTTAAATAAAAAAAATATATACCAAAACTTACAGTGATATTCTGCTGTAGGTTGGTAAGCTGCGAGTCGTCGATCCTCCATTCTACGGAGGGAGGGGGCCGCGCGCCCAGCACTCGGCACTGAAGGTCCACGGGCTCGTTGGCTCGCACGCGGCCAGTAGCACCCAGGTCGGTGGAGGTGCCGCGAAGGGACACTAGCTCTGGCGACACTGTGACAGGTCAAGATAAATCATCAACATCTATATAACATGAGCCGTAAGGCCGTAAGTTAAATTTCACTGCGGCCATAAAAAAAATAAAAAGCGGGATAAAAAACTTCTACCTTAGCTTCCTAAGAACTTTGGGCCTAAGCGTTACACTGATGGTTTTTGGACTGTTTTGTAGAGCGAGAAATACACGTTCTTTTAGTATTAATATTGTAATTCTTTTCTATGGGGTTAGCCAGATAAGTAGTTTTTAAAAGTTAAGATACCAAAAATGTAAACCGATAGTATTACCATTTTATTGGCTTTTATTTATTAAATATGGCGTGAAAGTGGACTCCCACGCCCTCCTCCTCCTTCCTGACTAATGCCGCAGTTTATGCAGTTCAGATTCACGCTCATTTTGAAGTCTAATCGGAAGCAATGTTCGGAGTCCAGGTGAGAAAGCCGTGTGAGACGTTTAGGCAGGAAATCAATGTCCGTTGTGCAAGCGCAGGTCGTTCGTGGTGGCAGAGATCGTCAGAGCCCGTAATAAAATAGCGAAAGTCGTTGTTAAATAAAGGAAATATTAAGAAAACACAACAGAGCACAAGAAAACGTAGACGCGAATGATTACCAATGACAATAAAGATCTAGTCTATGGATGTAAATGCCAATTTGACATGACACACAAAAATATATAGAGATTATTGCCAGTGTTGGTTGACTAAATCGTAATCGATACTTGTTATTCGCTAAAAATATTTATGAAGTTATCTTTAAAAAGACAGCGTACTAAACGAAGCATAATGTTAATAGCACGATTACATTTGTTCATGACACTCAGTAAATAATTAAAATGTTTTTCTTTTTATTCGTCGAACAAAAGTGCTAATCGATAAAACAGTCTTTTTTTGTTCTTGGCAACATTATCATCTAATGGACTTCATGATGGTTGGGATAAGTTTTAGTCAACAACATTTCACTTTAATTTTTACAACTTTATCCCATAGACGAAGTTGTTGATTTTATTCGAGAAAGTATAAAAAAATATTTATTAAATTTTAGTAGTAACTTTGAGCTTGTAACGATTAAGCCCATTTCTACCGATCTCCTTTATATTTTCAATTACAATCTAACAATTATCGCCAGTATATGCGGCACAGAGTACCTACTTTGTAATATAGGAAAATATGCGGTTATGGCCCGTAACGATAGCGGTGCGTATGTTTGGATTGGAGGATATAAGTAAGGCACCATAATCAGTCACTCATTATATTTCATTGATAGTAAAATAAAGGCAAAATTTTATTTGCTAAGCTAAGTAATAATAAAATAGAAATGAAATGAATGTTAATAATTTAATAGTGGTCACTCTTAAATTTTTGAGAGCACTACTACGCCGCAGAGAAAAATTCTATAATGAGCAGTTACATTACTCATTGAAGAAAATGCATAAAAACAATGGATATAGATAACTTACAGTGCATATTGATACTAATATCTATGGAAAGAGGCTTCGTCCGGTTGTTGTTGGTGGCATAGCAGCTGAGCACAATCCCGTGGTCCTCGCGCTCGAGCGGACCGTACATCACGTCGCTGCGCACGCGCTGCTCTGACAACGGTGTTGACGTCTCTTTTAATAATCGCTTCTCTATCCACCATGATAAGGACGGTTGTGGCATGCCTGTAAATAACATAGTAACTCCAGGATTATTGTATTCATAGATTCAATATCCGCCAAATCGAAACATAACTTTCAGTCCAAATATAGCCATAAAAATTATATAAAAATTATGTCCACAGATTGAATTATGATTTGACTGGAAGAGATAGGTATTTTATAAAGATACGACTCTGTTTGAACTGCAGTAACGAATATAATAATTATCTTACATTTAAAAGATGAAACTTTACCTCCAAACGAGACGCAAAATAGATGAACCGTATCACCAACGTAGTAGGGTCCAATATTCTTACTGGTGTTGGACCCATCGACCGCGGTCGCCAGACGTGTGCCATTTTCTTGGATTACCCACAAGCGTTGAGGTGGATCTGTATGTGTAATAAAAAAATATTTAGCTACAATTTTTTTATTATTTTTGCATTAGGTTAATTAACCTATAGTCCCTCACCCGCCAGATGGAATCCTAACTCAATAAAAAACCCATTGTTCTTCGCAGATTACTGTGGGATTTAGTTTCGAAGATTTCGGCATCTCTGAGAGGATTGGTAGCCATGTCAGAACTTTGTAGGTCTTTACATATTTTGTTGTGATTTTTATTACAGATTTTGCGACCTCGCATAACAGGTTCACGCGATCCACTATCTTCGAATAGGTTGCCTGAATAATTAACATGAATTTTACATCCATTGCCGTCTTTACTAAGCCTGCGATGGTACTTATAGGGCACACGCAGATTAACTGTAACCAAGGACGAAAAAATGCTATATCTAAACTAAAATAAAATCCTTTAATGTTTTTTCTTTTTGTGTTTAGTAGCGATATAAAACATAATGTTATGATGTAATATTGACGTCGCGTAATTGTTTAATAGATGAAGCGAATTGTTCCGGCGCGGCTTCCTCATTAACCGCCGCCAATTAGTCCGCGCGCGCCGTTTCGTTAACATAGGTAAATAAGCCTATGTCAACCAAACCCTTTGTTCGTTTTATGTCTGACTCGGCACTATTTCCTTTTAAGCTTATGAAATTAGATAGGTGATCAGTCCGAATCTAAAGTCAAGCACGAAATCTAAATTTAAATAAAATTTATCCTTTTTTCTCCTATAGGAAACGGATAGCAAAAATTAGAATTAGGATGTTGCTTAAGTTTGAATATGGCGCTATTTTTCACAAATTCAGAAAATATACGCTACTGTTACCCATAGAAACAATTCAAACTTAAAAGATATGGAATATTTTTGAAATTGTACTGTTTAGAAAATTAAAAAAAAAAAATTATTAAAAAGATACAGTCCTTATTAGATTTTGATGATATTAGATTTTGATCAATTAAAACAACTATTATTATGACAACAATAAATAAAAACATATGTATTCCTATATAGTTATTATTACTTTTGTCAGTATGCCCATACATCATCATCATCATCACCAACTAGCCTATATACGTCCCACTGCTGGGCACAGGCCTTCCTACATGGGAAAAACACATGAGGAGATTCGGCCATAACACCACCACACTGGCCCAATGCCAAGGATTTGTTCAGTAGGGGGAATCATAAGCTGAAGTGATGAAAATTCAGTATCGATAGTAAGTATTTAGATGATGTCAATCA
The DNA here is from genome assembly GCA_947347705.1 of Nymphula nitidulata. Taxonomy (NCBI): domain Eukaryota; kingdom Metazoa; phylum Arthropoda; class Insecta; order Lepidoptera; family Crambidae; genus Nymphula; species Nymphula nitidulata. The sequence continues at coordinate 13,852,146 of OX374621.1, read as the reverse complement.
CACATGACTGAATGAATGAATGTAAATATCTTCACTCAAATAGGCCACAAACAAGCACTTTCAAATCGTCAAAAACACATGTTTATGACTATCACAAAAAGCACGGAGGAGCTCGAGATAGCAAACTTTGATTGACATATCGCAGGATCGACCATGGCGAAAGTTGCTTTGTTTATTGTATCAAAACGAGAGTGCTCAAACCTCAGATAAATGATCTGAGGCTCAAACCAATACGCCACCAATGGCTCCTCCATACATTTATTAGTAATATAGGAACACGTGACGTCACCTGTTCCGTAGATCTTCTATGGATGTGCCGCAACACATCAAACATACCAATATATCTGTGAAACTATTTATCTTAGACATCCTATTATTTCTATTGCAATATTTCTCTATGAGTTTTTAAACTTCATAAATATGAAATAACAAAAAGTTGTCAACTACCCTTGTCAAATTACCTACATTAAAGACCGCTTCTAAGGCAGGTACAAATAAAGAAAAGAAAAAGATATCACGCGCCGATATGAAAAGCGATGAAAAAATATATGCTCCAGGCGGAATATGCTCCGCCTGGAGTATATACATAGCACAGTTATGCTACGGTTATCTACCGTTTACCATTAACAACCTTTGTTTTTCGTGGAGGAACCTTTGCTTTACCCGCAGCTGGCTAAGTCACGGGCGTGTGTGGGGGTCCACACACGCCCGTGGCTTAGCCAGCTGCGGGTAGTTACGTATCCGTAAGCGGATTCCTCCCCGAAGCGGACCCCACCCAGTGCCTGATCGAAATGGCGCTGGAAGTACCCACTAAACCTCCCCGGTAACTCCACTGCCGTTAAAACGGGGGTAGCCTAGGCTCTGCAGAAGAAATTTTACCAACCCACCCCCCGGCATACCAACCTTATCAGATTATTATCTACATAAAATAAAACAATTATTTGGGTTATCAGTTTCTAATGTTCTAAAAACTTTAACTTCGTGTTAAACTTAATACCTACATAAGAACTATCAATGATATCGGAGTGATTAGTAACAGACAGGACTTACAGAAGATCGCAGCGAACACTACCTAGTAATGTCGTTTTCCTGGGGTGAATGAAGTCGCATCGAATAAACGTTGAATTGGGAATGGGGAATATTGTCTCCCATTGCTGTCAACATAACCCCTCCTCTAGTAGGTAACGTGTGAGTTGTACTTCGGCGTTACAAACCGCTACGGTAACCGCTAAGATACATTATATTGTTGTAGGTACAGTCGACCACAGAAGTAGCGGAACACTTTAGTAGCCTGTCACACCGATATTGTGCAGGTACTTTATAGTTGCTACCGTACTATATTGACGCTAGAGTCGTTGTGACATGGTACTAAAGTGTTCAGCTACGTCTGTGGTCGACCGTACGTATTAAGAAATAGTAGCTGTGACAAGTGATATGGACACAGCTAGTACAAAAAGGGTAGTCACAGAAGGCCGGCTCCATACAACGGACCAAAGTATGGTATTAAGTTTTATTTAAAAAATGTGTGCGGGAAAAAACGGCAGAATCACAATTACTATAGGAGAGAAAGAAACGACACGACAAATCTCTATTCACCCTATTCACAAGCCCAGGGCTGGCCGGCCATTGGTCACGAGTAGGAACGGAGCAGTTGCTATTCAGTCTTTGCAAAAATTAATTTTTATTTTTCAAGCCACGGGAAGACTCCCGGGAGTCTTGTGCGTTGGAATCCGGACACAATTGGTTTTTAACTGTGCTATAAATACCGTGAGTCATAATAACCCGCCAAGCATCAGATTCCAGACAATTGATTTTTCAATTGTCAATCTAGGTATCGTTTTAAATTGTTATCCTTTCAATTCGCTTTTTATAACAAGCCGGCCTTCTGTTTATCTATTTTGTGGAATAGTATCAGACCGCAGATATACAATCCGACTACTTCAAGGTCGTCATGTAGTAAAATACTTACTTGTAATCATGTAATAAGTAGGTAGGTTTCTAGAGAATATATTTCTTACCAATAACAACTACTCGCACGTAGGTTTTGAGCGAAGGACTAGAAGCGAAATCCACGTGGCACATGTAGACCCCACTATCGGCTGGCGTGACGGCAGCCACCTTCAGGGTGACCGTATCGTCTGCGCGGACCAGGTGGTAGCGTCCGGAACGGGCGCCGCCGCCATCTTCCCCGCGGAAGTCGCGACTGCTGATCCAAAAGGGTACAGTAGTCTATATCATAATAATTATAGGTAATATTCTCACACTCACACCAATTAATTATCTAGCCCAAACGGCTGATAAGTGACCAAAAGATAAGAGATTGCGCTATGGATGGTGGTACATGGTATAAAACAAGCGGGCACCTACCCATGCTAACAAATAGTCAAATTAATACTAGCTCTTATCAAAAATTCTCAATTGTGGAATTATTTTGAAATTTTTCATAATTTGCAATTTATTTTACTTTTAATTTTGACACCACAGTATTTATACGACTAGGTGCCTGCTTGTTAGTTGTTACACCATCAAACACCCTGACCCCTTTATAAGTAGGTATGTGTGACTAATTGGCGATTGCCTTCCTCATAGACGTTTAGACTGCCCGAGACGATTATGCAGAGTTAATGTACTCACCTGTAAAATGCTGTGGATGAACCATCTTTGTACCAAGCCAGAATGTCTAGTTTGTCGCCGTCCTGCTCAGCTGTTATGTTGCACGGCAGTTCCGCGCTGTGGCCCACCACTGCGTCTACTATAAGAAACCCTCACCGCATTTACAAACCGTAGTTAAAATTAAACCTGGGAGTGTATTACGAACTCTTTTCCATTCAGTTAATAAGAGCCTACTTCTAATTTTCTGTCACTCAGCTAGTGATTTTTTAAGACTTCCATTTCTCCTCTCTACAAAAAAAAATAGTAATGTTCGAATTATAATAAGCAGTCGACTGGGGTAGTATCTCCACCTTCCAGAAGATCGCAGCTAACTATTTAGTTACGATTGCGATGATTTAGCACTACTTATTCTACAATGATTTTTTTTATTGACAATTGCAGGTGGCCTTTACACCGTAACTGGGGTTTTAAGGAGGCGAGAGAACCTTGGTGAGTAAAAAGGGCAAGCCTAGGGCCAAATTCGCTTCTGGAGGATTTCTATTCGACAGGCATGCTCTCCGAGGTAGGTGTCCCGCTGACGCTAACGGCCTGGCCATGAGAACGGGCGGCGGCGGCGGCGGCGGCGGCAGCGGCGACTCGGCAACCACTGCGCGGTCACGACGACGCGCTGCGAGGCCGACATCGAGACAGCGCGCCGTGCCATGAGGGAGCGACAAACCTTAGGGTGCCTCTAAAGGCTTTGACCTCGGCTCAGGTGAGTCTGGTCCTGGAGGGACGGGAGAAGCCCCTAGGTACGTGTAAACCGGGTCTTCATACAGTCTCACTCCGCGTTATAACTGTGAAGCTATTACATGGCGGTCTGTACGTGTTGGAAGAGACAAGATTTCACGAGATAAGCGATAGAAATAGAGGCAACATAGAGGTGAACCACTGCGCGGTCACGACGACGCGCTGCGAAGCCGACATCGAGACAGCGCGCAGTGGTTGCCGAGACGACGCCGTCGCCGCCGCCCGTTCCCGTGGCCAGGGGCCACGGGAACGGGCCATAAAAGCGATTCATATTCCGCTCGGTTCAGTATTGGTTCCTAAAATGCATCGCTGTCGTAGTCGTCGATAGCATCGTAGTACGAATTAACGATTCTACTCAGCTTAGGTCCTGAACTGGATCGCGATAAAAGATGGTGGTACGGGTGCAGGCCGCTACAGAAGTGTGGGTAGTGCGTGACTGCGGGATGTGCTTGTGTGTAGGTACCTACCCCACAATGTAGTGATAATACTACTTTGTTTGATTGTGTACCTACGGTAAGCCTGAGCTTATTAAGAAACCGTGGTGTTGGGAGCAGCGGGACTCGTCTCTGTTTCATGCTTGATTTTCCAGGGTATAAGCAACAGTACGCAAGGTGCTAATGAGCGTCTCTATATTAGTTGTTTCCTATATGTGGTTACCGTAGTCTACTACGGTAACCACATATAGGAAACAACTACCACTATCTACCACCAGGCATATTTTTCTTTCTTAGTAGGTATTGTTGTAAGTATGAAAAAAATATCACGGAAAAAATTATAGAGTCCATGTTGTAGCAAAAAAAAAACAGATCTTACCTAAACTGATTGGAAATAAGAGTTATACACCCCCTACCTTATTATATTGATATTAAAGTTATATTATTACCTAACTATATATTATTCTAGTTTAAATATTTTATTTTTTCTATGCATATACAAAATTGAGGTTGTCTCGTTTTGGTTTAGAAAGGCAGATAAGTAGAGACGGCATTAATTTCGAACTCTAATGTTATGTTAGACAATATTATACTTAGTACTTAGGTAGGTATTGTAAAATAAAACTCTACTCAGCATTTGCAAAAAAAAGACGATAGTGAAAAACTAAACAAAACTCTGTTATGTATTATAACCAAAATTATAATGTATGACATTATAATTTTGGCTCTTTTTTGTTCTAATTATATAACTAATTTGCCGTATACTAGGAAATTTACAACTGTAGGTATATTTTGGCCGGACGGACGACGTTGCCATTCATTGGTAATTCGTATGCCCTTGCCATAATCAGCTGCTTCTTTCTAATTTATTGCAACCTTTGGATAATGCACTCTAAATTCTATAGCTACAATAAGTACCTATTACCGAAATGGCTATGATATCTAATAATTTTGTCAAGCCGTCTATCTGTCATAAATCTTTTTCCGTATACCTACTTAGGTACCTTCTAAACATGCAATAAAAGAATTCAACCAAACTACGGAACACTTTAACAACCGTTCACTTAATTATGTATATAGAAAAGCTGCAGTTACAAGTATTAACAAAATTGCATAGGACAAGCCTCGAACTCGCACCTCTCACTAAGCGGGCCAAATGCGCAGGGTAACTTTTTAAACTATTTCATTACATTGATAAAATGGTTTAATTTTTTTAAAAGTGAATAAGTAGCTTTATTACCTACCTACCTACTATAAAGTTGGTCGAAAACTTTCCTGTTTCGTAATATAAAATCAGTTACTTCCCGCTCACTCACCTATTTCAAAGTCCTCTTGCGCACTCAAATTCCTTATTAACACAAAAATGGCAATCAAAGTCTTGAAACACTTCATTGTTTCGCGTAAACCCTAACTTAGATAACGAAATTCGTAGTCCGAAACTCCGCGAAATGCATGGCGCGGTATTGGGCGCGAGCGGACACGCGTTTCAATTGGCGCGCCCGGCTGCAATAAGCGTCGTCGTCGGTCCAGCGGGGCTCCGGTAACGGCTCCAGGGGCTTCCGGAGCGGTGCGACGTCACGCCCGCCCGTGGTATGTTCCCAATATCCACTGTCATACATTATTTGCGCTAATTTAAATCGAGAGGATTGTTTGGGGTCATCGTGACTAATATATAAGTTCTTTTGTAAGGTCCGTAGTTGTCTTTTTATTAATACATATTTTAGTATGTAGGTAACACATAAATGTAGGTACAACTGTAATAAAATAAAATACGATACTGGCGTACTTAATGCAATATAATATATAAGTACTTAGTTACTACTTATATTAATTTCATGTTTGAGAAGCTACTTACACTTCATACCTGCCTGCACACGTATTTCAAGCAACCCGAGAAAAGTAATGCCTGCATCCAAATGCTATTTTCCTATTATTGTTGAATCCTTTAACGTCCCATATTTTACGCCGACAAAAAATATATTCGACATAAACTAAGCAACTTTGCCGGGCCATATACCCGGCAAAGTTGATTTTAATCCTCGCCATATAAATGAGGGCCAGGAATCAATAAAACAGAACCAGAAATCAATGAAACATATCTGATGTCAATGCGATTCTCTGGCTAGAATCACAATAAGTCTCCTTAGGTCTTTCAGCCCAAAGATATAGTGAAGCTTACAACAGCTACATTTGGGAGACCGGAAAAGTAAAAGCACCCTTTTACTTTTCCGGTAAAAGTCAGTAAAGCGGTAAATGCTAAGCAAAGAGAATATAACACTACGCTTAAGCTATTCGCGATGTTTATAGTGTAATGTGACTGCAAGAAATGTTTAAAAAATTTTCATAGCCTACCCATTCGTTAGTATCCCATCCGACTATCCATTCCACAACGTAGCACATATCTACGTGTCAAGTTGTGGATTGAATGACGCGCGGAAACCTATTACCTACGGTTCAAGTAGCTGTAGTTCAAGGAAACCGATTTTGGTTTATTCATCCCTTAATGTTAGAAACATGGCATTCAAAAGAAAGCTGCAGTATGCAGTTCGGTCGGGAGCAGAGCCCGCCCGCCGAACAAACATGCGCCCCGCCGGCTCATCATTTACCTTACACTTTTTAATTGGTGAGGTCGAAACAATTAGGTCAGCTGGATTTACTTATTGTGCAAACTGGGAAAGTGGTCCGTAATATTTGGTGGCCAATTTAGCTTCCGGTTTGCAGTTTTATTTTCTTTTAATGCGCTTATTCAGACTAAACAATTTAGTTACGGATAGGTGTAGAATTGCAAGTAATTTTTTTGCTAGATCTGCCTGCATGACTGTATGCAATAACGCAAAACCTTTTTGTCGTCTTTAATGTGATTAAAGGCATTCATTTTGTTATAAGATCCTATGGCACCATATACAGCATTGGATTTGAATTATTTAAATGATAATGTGCTGTAATTTATTAGTAATAAAACAATTACAAAATTGAAAATTTTACGTAATTACTGATCTCATTAATCGTCAATCTAACGCAATCTCATTGAGACTATTCTTATAAGCCCAAACACGTTTAGAAGAATTGAGCTTACCGCAGACTATTTGATGAGACAGGATCAGCTCTTAGGAGCTATGATGCCACTGACAGACACACAGATACACAGACTGACACATCAAACTTATAACACCCCTATTTTTTCGTCGGGGGTTAAAACAGTCGTAAAAATTATTTTTTTAGTGCTTGATAACTTCGGTAGTTTCTAGAACTCTGTTAGTCATTAGCACCCATCAAAACCCGCTGCTGGCCACAGGAATTTTCAATGGGAGAAATACATGAGGAGCTTGAGCCATAACACCACCACGCTGGCCAATGCTGGTTGGTACCAGATGTAAAATTAACAACTTCATATTATTATGATCCGATAGCTCAACAGCAACTATTAATAAAATATATTAACTTATAATGTAAAAAATGAATAACGAAATAAAATAAAATATGTACATCCATGGTTTATTTTATAATAATTATTGTAGGAGTGTAACTTTGAGCGGCTTACTAAGAGGTAATTAGTTTCAGTTGCACTGGAAGGATATAAGGATTATTTACTCCATAGAAAATGTCATTACTTAGATATTATCTTGGTACACATAATATATTTTGTATAAATAGGATTTAGGACACACTGGGAGATAATTAAAACTGTGGCAATCTTTCAGAGTGTTACCAGTTAATTAATAATAAAAAATTGCTTTTATAACAAATAAAAATAAGCCTTCGCACTTTACAAAAGTCAGTAAAGTTAGAAAAAATCTTTTCTTGGTTTTCTATTGAGCTTAGAATGATAGAGATTCATGAACCCAATATAAATAATGATGAAAACTAGTGGAGTTAGGAAAAGGAAAAATACTTTGTAGTCTGTTTAAAATTTTTGAAATTCATAAATCTGACAAGAATTATGATGAACATCGGTAGAGTTGGAAGGAAGCTTTTCTTGTCTAGTTGCTTAATAATTGAGATTCATAAATCCGCACATGAATTTTTCTGAAAACCAGTGGAGATAGGAGGATTTTTTTCTTGCCTGTGTGTTTAAATAATTGAGATTTAAGAATCTGGCATGAAATGTGATGAAAGCTAGCGGAGTTAGGAGGAATATTTTCTTGCCTATGTGCTTATAATAATTGAGATTTATGAATCTGACATGAATTATGATGAAAGCCATTGGAGTTAGGAGGATTCTTTTTTGCTTGTTTTTCAATAATTGAGATTTATGAATGTGACATGAATTATGATGAAAGCCAGTGGAGTTGGGAGGAATTTTTACTTGTCTGTGTTTGCAATAATTGAGATTTATGAATCTGACATGAATTATGGTGGAAGCCAGTGAGGTTGGAAATAACCTTCTGTTGCCTATATGTTTGAAATTTTTGAGATTCATGAATCTGACATAAAGAAAGTATGATGAAAACCAGTAGAGTTAGGAGGAATATTTTCTAGTCAATGTGTTTAAAATAATTGAGATTCTTGAATCATACATGAATTATGATGAAAGATTCCTACAAAAACATATATTATATGTATTACTAAACATTTAAACACATATAAGTCTCATTCTGATTACACTTAATATCAAAAGATCAGTTTCTTTATACAACTGAGGTTGATTTTAAATGAAGGCCTGTGTAACAGGAATTGCATAGTACTTTTCGCTTTATAATGGCATGGACCAAATACTTATATCATCCTTGATAATGGTAAAGAACAGTGTGGTGAAGGATAAGTAATGTTTTTATTTAAAATCCTGTATGATTTGGACTCTCCTTACCACTTTACATGAGGTGCTGTTGAGTCATGTGCCGTGCTTTGTTTAAAAAAAGATCTATTGTTGCTGTATTTAATACAAGAAAAAAATATTGCCAATATATGTAATTCACCCAGTGTACTGAATGTACTTTTGGCCTTATCCTAAAACAAACAATTAACAAGATATTCCAATAAAAAAATAATAGCTATGTATACATACTAAGTATATCACTATTTTAAGTTTATCAATGATGATGCAAATAACACAGCCAAAACAGCTATGGCAACACTGCCAAATGTTCCCACAATAATTTTTTTATTTCTATTATTACTGGGTTCCATGGTGAGTGCCTGAAAGAGAAAAAATGACATAAATTTAATTAGGAACATTAACATTATTTATCATGTAGTTATTATAAAATAATCTAGTTTCTCAATTACCTTCATCTGAGTATGTAAAGCTACATCCATACTATTCAACAAGTTTGAGATTTCGCTTACACTTGCAATAGCAATTTCTGATGCATATTTATCTTGATAAACTAAACAGTCTGTAATGTTTTTAGTCTTCTTCACAGCCAGCGTGTTAGCCAGAATACTCAAATATAATCTGTATAAATGTTGTGAACTCTCTTCTAGAATTTCCACAATTTCTATGAGACTTAAATTATTATTTATTCTAGCTCTGTAAAGTAAAAAAGATATATGAACAAACCCAGTTGAATCAATACACTTATAAATTTTTTTAATTTTATTTTAAGCTAGCTTTAAAAAGTATCCCATGTCCTTTCCAGGGTCTCAAACTATCTCCATACGAAATTTCATCTAAACTGGTTCAGTAGTTTAGGTGTGAAAGGTTAACCAACAAACAATCTCACTTTCACATTTGTAAGATTAGTTAGGATTACAATAAATGTTTGAAAGATAGCAATAACCTTTCAATTCAAAAGTGGAAAGACTAGAACAAAACCTTCCTGGGAATAAAACCTTCAACCTTTCACCAACCAGGTGAAGGTTTTGACCACAGCCAACGAGTTAGGATAATTGATTGATTTTGTTCCAGTCTTTCCGCTTTTAAATTGAAAGGTAATAGCTATCTTCCAACCATTTATTGTAATCCTAACTAATATTATAAATGTGAAAGTAAAAAATGAATAAGAATAAAAAATCCATACATATGAATATATGGCTTGTTAAATGAATTTTTCATTCTAGATATTTATACAATACTTATGGAATGCAGAATCTAAGTTTCCTTATGTAAATTAAAAATTTACAATAATATTTTTAGAAAATTACTTACTGAGAAGCACTGTCATCATAAAGTGGTAAGTTTTTAACTTCTTCAATTAATCGTTTTCTGACATCAGGTTCATCTATTCCCAACTTTTCTAAATCTTCATCTGACAATTCAGCAAGAGTGCATTGGCCAATGTTAAATTTTCTAGAATACAGAAAAACTTGTAATAACCATTAGTTACATAGAGAAAATAATATCATAAGCTGACAAATCGGTGGTATTCAGTGCACCAGGACTTACCACGGCTAGGGTAATAGGGCTAATGTTTGATGATATAAAGGAATCCTATAATTTTTTGTATACTTTCATACAAAATTGCGTGAAAAGCTGATAAATTGTATAATATTTCAATATTCTTTCAGAGAGAATTGGTTAGTTCACACCCTACTAAAAACTTCTTAGCCGTAGCCCAAAATGGTTAGTTCTAAAATAAGATTATTTTATTTGAAGATTTCTACTTACTTAAAAATTGCGGCGTACTTTTCGGCACCTATCCCTATTAGTAACGAACTTACTACAATATCATCCTCATTTGCCATTTTATTTTTACACAATATTTTGAAGAAATCAAAATAGTACAAGAATTCACTGAAAGAAATGTCAATGTCAAGTTTTGTTGACATTCTTTTCCTGTAATGGGAAGGCAAAGGAAACTACCGCCCATACAGCCATGTCTTCAGTATTTATTTATTTCTTCATTTATTGCATTGAAATGCTGGTGTTACACCTTTTAATGCACGTTGAGAGAATTTGACGCGAAATATATGATGACAGTCTGCTTATGATGCTATTTCATGAGGTAGATAACTACAAAAAAGTTACGTCTTTCACACCATAATCACTTTTATTTTAATAATCTTTTAGTTGTGTACGTCAACACAAACACTTTGATTATAAAACTACACCTTTTCATAACACAAGGTTTGCTCGGACACAATTTTTTATTATTAAAATAAAAACTTTGACTGACACCACCAAATCCGGGTTTAGGGCCAGGGTGTCACTCATGACGTCACATTACTCTCGTTGGAACAAATAAGTTCAAATCGGTTCGTTGGTCAGTGCGATAATTACGCAAATTGTTAATTGCAGACCGCAGGGATGTAGTTCCCCTAAGTTCAGACTGTTGGCGTTTTTTAAATTTTGTTTTACGGTCATACCATTCATTTATTGCATTGAAATAATATATTACGAAGCAATACTATGGACTTGGCCTAACTACTTATTGAGCGTGCCATATCTAAAGTCCTTGTGCGCATAATATGGCTGCTTCTAAGTGTTGTAACTCTCTAACATGTGCATCTGTTGTAACTAGATATAAAATATAATAACTTACGGATGAAGGTACACAAAGATAAGAAACACAAATATAAAACATAAATAAAATAAAAAATAAAAATATCCTTACAATATCTTACACCGAGACTTCCCAGTAAGTAATCAGAGGTACTTGTGTTGGGAAGGACTCGCAACTTCTCTATTGGATTACATAGAAACAACAAGCTATTAGTAGTAGACAGGAAAAACTAATTTCTAAAATTAAAATAATAAATGTCTGTGCCTGTGTGGGTGCGTGCGCGTATTTCATTTAAATTATTTTAGTCTAATAACTAGATTTTCACTTCGTCGTATGTTTCAGTCATTAGCCAATCAGTTACTACTGTTTTACATTTAATTTCATTGATTGCATAGGATGAATATTCAGTACTCGGTTTATTTTATTATGTAAACACAAATAAATCATATTACTTCAGAAAAAATATAAAAGTAACGTCAATGATATTCTAGGATACACCCAGGTGTAAACCGTCATGTGTAAGGGTTCTATATCCAGACCTAGAACCCTTACACTTGACGGTTTATTGTTCAGAGAGCTCACCAATCCGCTGAGTGCGTGTAGCTCTGATTGCCTAGACAAGATGAGCGCTAGACGCTTCAGGATGAATTTTGAAGAAAAAGATTTTTAAAAGTTTAAGGCGTTCTGATTTTTGAGAAACAGCGCAGCGAAAGGGCTCGAAGTCGCCCCGAATATCAATGACGACATCTTATACTCCTTAATAGGTTTTGATGGAGAAATCCGCCATAAAAACCGTTAAGCGTCCCGACCCTCTACCCGAATTTTAGTTTGAGGCAACATTCCCTTAATTTTCCCATTAAGTGCCATTTGTCCTTCTCTAAAACAAAATAAGATAGCAAGCAAAGGTTGGCCTAAATCTGGCCTTGACAAGAGAAGAGAGTTAAGGTTTACCTACTCCTTGACATGTCACTGCTAGTGCTACGACGTTCACAGCCCTTACCTAATTTACCCTTTTGTGGACGTACCTACTACTCCAAAATGGGGCAAGTTGGTACCACGTGATACTCCGCGGTGATTCGGTATACAGGGTGGTGCCGTCAATGCGACAATAAATTTAAACAAGGGCTATATTAGTCCATAGAAATGGTTTGCCACTTTCAAAAATATCGTATTCATTTGATAATTTCATGACATTTGTATAGAATAGTGTAACGTTGACAGCATTATTTCATACAAAGGTCATGAAATTATCAATTGAATACGAAATTTTTAAAACTTGCAAATCATTTCTATGGACTAATATAGCCATGTTTAAATTTATTGTCGCATTGACGGCACCATCCTGTATAATTCTGCGTAACCTTTGCGAAATTCCTAAAGAATCCAATTTTTAATAATGCTATATTAATGAATCTAAAGTCGTAGTTTCTTGATCCTGTATCCTGTACATGAAACATAGTGATCGACAAAGTTTATGGCCTACGATTTGCTAGTAGTAATACAGCAAACTCAACCCAGATTTGGTGTCTGTTTATTTTGATGCCTATCCCGTTGACTAAACGCCGGCATTCAATTGAACGCCTATGCCGATAGTTAATTGAACTAGACTCACATAACGTTGAACGACTTGGCGTATAGAAAGGATCGTCTTGTAGGTACTGAAGAGTTTTGGTTTGATTAGTAGGTACAAGGTTATTTTTATATGACCACTTCGTCATAAAAAATAACCTTGAACCTACTAATCACTCAATCACTCACACAAAACCTGCCTAGGCGTCCAATTGAGTGGCTAATTTAACCAGACGGCTGCGACATACCTATCCACTTTTCAAAAGATCGCAGCTAAATAACACTACTTTGTAGTGTTGTGTTCCTGCGATGAGTGAGGTCGCCAGAGCTCATAGAGAAAGCGTTATAAGTTGGGAGCAGAGGGACTCATCTCCTATGCTGTCAACTTAACACTTTCTCTTGATTATAGGCTATAGACAGCACAGAGTAGTGCCCAAGCTGTTACGAGCGTCTATAGGCTACGGTAACCGCTTACCATAATCAGGCGGACCCTGAGGACGGACCATAAGCTCGTTTGCCATCCTTGTCATATAAAAAAACTAATTACTTCTAATATACCAATTCATACAAAAATTTTAGTATCTACTACTATTTTTAAATTAATACGCTCTGGTTTCGTTTATGAAAATTAAGCAACTCCCGCCGCAAAGTACTCAACACCACATGATGTGATGCGCTGAGAAGAATTTATATGCGGAGACAGATAGTACAGCTTGAATGCACTGTACTAGCCGCCTCTAAGATTTTTCACGCCTCTTTCGGAGGAACCCATGTATTAGAAAAGGACAATTCCAAGTTTTGGAACATCTTTGTGCGTGATGTTGAGTTGGAAACAGTGCATTGATGACTCTGAAGACACGTCTGCTCCTGAGTAGGAAGGGAGAAGGTGGAACGAGGTCAAAAATCTCTTCAATAGTATAGCAAGAGAGACGCAAGAGGCTTAAGACTGTTCGTGACCTCTATATCCCTAATAATTGGACAAGACGAGCGACGCCGACGACGCTGCAATCTGTCCAGTGCATCATTACCTTTTTTCCCACCTTGTAATACATTCAGTCAAAAAAGTATCGGGAATGGATGATTTGTTTATGGTTTCAAATTCATTTATTTGTTTTTTTTGTTGTTGTTAGATTGGCACAACTATTTTCCATTTTGGCGCGGAGTTCGAGTTGCATCTGATAATTATATTAAATACAGTGCTGTTTTTAGTTAGTACATTAAAAAATATGCAGAATTATAATGAATGTTTAATTAATAAAGTGACACATTTTTTTTATATTTATTCATTATTTTACTACTTGTCTATACAATTTTATTAATCTTACCAGTAACTGACTAGCAGTTAGATACTGGTCGCTACATAATAGAGAGAAGAATTTTGTAAAAATATTAACCTTAGTAATAATCATTGTAAGGAGAGGACCAACGACTTTCCTAAAGAAGATCATTGGTAAAAGTCAAAATAAACTGTTAGACAGTTGTTATATCTCTTTTGTTCAAATAACAAAAATGTACATGTAACGAAAGTAACATAATCACTGTAACTTTAGACAATAATTATTATTATGGTCCTATGAAAACTATGTGCTCTATGTTGGTGTGGGAGCTACATTATTTACTATTGCTTTCACAGCTTGCCAAGTTTCTCTGGCAGTGTTGACTATCTGAGCACCTGGTAGCAAGAAGCCATAAGGTCCGTAGGAATCTCTGAGGTCGACGTGGTAAGAAAACTTGATTCCAGCTCGAGCATTTGCCCAATCATGGGACATCCCCGAAGCTGGCTGCCTTATTTCTGCTGCAGTACCAACCTAAAAAAAAGTATTATTTAAATAAAGCTGTAGTAGGCATATAGGACATAATGTAGTGTCATGACACATGTTACTCGACGCTGGGTATTTTCTATACCATTCTAAAAGCTTAAACTAGGCACAATTAAAATACTACAACGTAAATTATATACAAGACAAGACAAATCGTCTCATTACGATGGGAAGCTGAAAGTTTTTAGAAAATCTAAAACTGAGCAAACTAGCAAGTTATTAGTTTTATTATATCTTTTCAAAATAGTGCCCATTGACATCAATACATCGCTGCATCCGAAGGAACCACTGAGCACTTTGCCCGCTCATATTTAGTGGTCTCTTGGACGGTATTTTGAAATCCAGTCACGTTTTATGGACTAAAACGTTTTCTTCGAAGTTTTCTTTTATTTTCGGCTCTAAATAAAAATCGCAAGGTGTGAGGTAGGTGCTGTAGGGTGATTCTACGTCTGACGTCGCCAAATAGTCGATCGTTCACCTGGGGCGGTGTGCGACGAAGCATTGTCGTCGTGAAGGAGGATCCTTGCAGTAGGATCCTCGCCTTTATTACTAGGTACCTTTTACTAGGTGTAAGGCCCGTATTTAGGGTCACAGTACACTACCCAGAGCCGCCTTCCTTATTTCAGCCGTGAAACAGTTCGCTGTGTTTCGGCTTGAAGCGAAAGGTAGCAAGTGTTGTATGGTAGCAAGTGTTGTATTACTCGGCATGGACGGGATTTCATCTTAGGCCTCAGGACGACAACGCACCTACAATATCAAGTTGTACTGTCATACTTTTTGGCGTTTGTTTGACAACCATTGAGGAACAGTTGGTGACACTAGCATCTCGACGACGAGCACGGCGCGAGCCGGAACTAAAAAGTTGTTTTTTTATATCTTCATGTAAAAGTCAATTAAATATTGAAGTCAAAATACTGAAGTCATTGCGAATACTGCAAATACTGAAGTCCTTGCGATTTCAACACAAGAAATACGAAATCGAAAAATATCGATTGTAGTTCATGTCGTATATCCAAAACAGCGCAAAACATACACAGCCAAAAGATCGACTTAATAGATTAAGTAGTGTTCAAACGTCTCAATCAATTCAATGGCGGCTTGCCGTCTTGTCAGTCGTCAAGCTCGATATCGAATATTTCTGTTAGTGAATCACACTGCTGGAATGCAGGGTTTGACTGTTTTAACTATCAAACGTAAGTAATGGTTTTGCAGATGATATCAAAAGAGAACAAAACTTCAAACTTACTTGGTATTTAGTTCCATATAAGTCCGCTAATGCGGCGGTTGCTAGTTTACCCATCTCAACCAAAACGCCGTCATCGACAAACGACGCGTGCGCATGGGAGCTCGGGACCAGCCAAGATTGAGAGTAAGCGTGGAGTGAGATATAAACCTGCAAGAAGGAATTACAACAAATTGAAAAAGCTTGTCACTAATTAAAGGTGTCAGTAGGTAAAATATTTCAAGTGTTGTTCCAAAAAGAAGATGTTTCTTATCCGGCTAGGTATACGTGTGTAGTGTACAGATATACTCAAAAAATCATGAAGAATTCCCTGAATCCGGGAAAACTACTAGTATGTAATTGCTTTTTATGTCAATTTCAAATGAGTCGAAAATTTCACCATTATTCAATATGGCAATAGAAGAAGAAGACATAGGAGTCATCATTTATTTATTTATTTATTCATGACGAATAATTGACTGTATTACAGTTTTTTCTATAAAAATTCTTGTGTTGTACCCAGAAACAAAGTAAATAAATAAATGGACAGTCGAACACCGTTCTGCATATTTTTGCCTAGTTTAAGTATATTGAACATAGACCTGGCTGGGTCCATACCTCCATACGTTTTTGGGACATCTCCATTTATGGCTTTGCCAAACAGAACGCGTACTTAGCGCGCGTCAGAGCGCTCGTCTGACGCCGCGCTATAGCGTCAAATTGTGTTGTACTATAAACGGTATTAGCCGTTAGCCGTCAAATTTGGATATATAGGAAGAATTCGCCTGCCGGAAGAAGTTACATGCAATGCTTGGAACGACCCAACAGCTCCCGCTACTGAGAAGAACGGTAACGTTGCTTTCGTAATAGGTAAACAAACTTCAAGCAAAATAAAATGTGCCAGGTTTTTCTTACAGACATAATAAACCCTGAAGAACTGAGTTAGCGTAAGTTATGAAAATTATTATTTTATAATTTAATTTCAGAATTAAATCGAAAAGAATTAAGACAATTAACGGTTTCAAGTTGCAGTACAATTGAAAATTAAAGTTGGCACGGCGGCGGCAGAGCCAATTGCAGTGAAATTAGCGGTTGATGTCATTTAACATTTATTTCATAGAAATGTTTATGCAGATTGTGGTTAAGTTGATATTGGGTTTAACTTTAAACTAGACTTGTTGTCAAGACGGCATTCGACAGCTTTCAGTGTGCATATAATATAGTTCATATAATATTCAAATTATCGTAAATGTTAGATATAGGTGTTTTTATAGGAAAGTCTACCTACCAACTAGAAAATGTTTTGAAAGTGCAAAAGTCGTATTCTGTCACAATTTCTCGTGCTCCGCGATCAACGATCGACGTGCGGTCTACCTTTACGGGTTCGCTAGAATGATAAATTGCTATACTTGAAGGCACTAGAATAGAAACTACTTCTGATTTCTAAATATCGCAAGTACCTACTTGATCAATTTGCACATCGTTGTGGTGTTAGGTTGGCCCAACCATAAAGTGCCAATGTGCTTAAATTGATGATTCTGTACCTAAATGACCTTACTGCATGATCATGATTGTTATATCCATAATCTACTTATATTACAAATGCGAGAGTAACTTTGTCTGTCTGTCTGTCACCTTTTCACGGCTAAATAGCTGAACCGATTTAGATGAAATGTGGTACGGTCATGCCTTGAGACACTAGGAAGAATTAAAGTGACTTTTACGTAGACAAATAGTTTGTTAGTTTCTTGTCTAGTGAAGTAACCGCTTTACATCAGGCGAGCCCTTTTTTTAGACAAATAGGTACAATCATCATCATCATCATCAGCCTATATACGTCCCACTGCTGGGCACAGGCCTTCCTACACGGAAGAAACACATGAGGAGGTTGGGCCATAACACCACCACGCTGGCCCAATGCGGGTTGGTGGGTTAAAGCGGTTGCAATAACAACCGGGACCAACAGCTTAACGTGCCTTCCGAAGCACGGAAATAGGTACAATATACCTAAATAAAAAAAAAACCCAACTATAACATATCATCAGAACCCAAAGAGTCTTTAGATTCCAGTTCTGCCTAGATTAACGTTTCAAAAGCACAGATTATCTCCCTACGTAGGAAAAATATGAAATATACCTACCTACTTTAGTTTTAACTGAAACGCTGAAATCGATTCGATACTAGCCCTACGCATTTATTTAATTGCTGTCAATATTCTAAAGGCTAATCAGCGGATTCCTAATTTCCTAGTATCGCAATTCTATGAATTAATTAGGTTGAAAGCCAATACGCAAATTGCCATTCATCACGCTCGGTAATATATTTATTTTTAGCCCTCGACTAAAAAAGGAGGGTCTTAAAAGTTTGACATGTCTGTCTGTCTGTACATCTGTGTGTCTGTCTGAGGCATCGTAGCTTATACGAATGGGCCGAGTTTGATTCGTTTTTTTTTATAAAAACTGACGTGAACGAGATGGTTTTTAGTTGTAATTAATGAAGATTTGTTGAGGCGTTTGATGACTATTAGCTCATTTTTTACAATAAAAGAGTCTTACTAACTTTCAAAGCTCCGATTGATTTAAAATTTGGTTCAGTGTTACTTCAGTGGTATTTCCAAGACATGCTAACTTTGAGCTGATCTCGTACCATCAAATTGTCTGCGGGATGCTCGATTCTTCAGAAACTTACAGCAGATATAGCGTCTTTGGGCACATAGTTCTTATGTGCCCAAAGACGCTATACTATATAGACTATAGACTGTTCTAGTCTCAATTAGATGTTGTTAGATAGATGATTAATGAAGCCGGGGGTTGGCTAAAATTTTCAATTTTATATTTTATTTACTACTTAAATCCTCGATGTTATTAAGTAGATCAATAATTGTCAAGTTCCTTTGTATGTACTATGATTTTTGCTAACCGTTTATTTTAAGCAATCCGTTGGGTACTTACATTGTTATCACAAAACATATTTTAGAAATTAGCTATTTGACAAGTTCTGCAAAACGTTAAGGTTTCATGTTCCTAATACTAAAGTATCAAACACTCGTATTTGGTATTTTATTGGATTACTAAATAAAGATAAATCATCACATTGTTGTTAGAAAACATGAATGATTAAATTATAAAAACTATAAACTAATTATGTACCTATTTGTCACAAATTGCGATTGTCTACTGCTTTTGAAAATGTTACGCGTGCTTTCGAATCTCTAAAAACATTAATTCTTACAACATTTTTACTTTTGTTCGTTATAGAGTTTATTATGTAGGTAGATGACTATAGACAAAACTAAACTATTAAATTGTGGACATAATTTATTGGGTACTAAATTTAATTAATTACCAAAAAAATCTGTAAAATACCGATGTAATAAATATCAAGATCAGATTTTCTTAAACCCAGACATCCACGCTGCTTAGTATTTAAAGATTGACATAGTTTCCTTCGCAAGAAAATTACTTAATTGCTTTTCTATTGCAAGTACCTGTTTTCTCAAGAGGAAACTGTCTCCAATGGTATCTAAAAATGGCTAGGCGTTTCTATTTGTGAATAAGTGAACGCTTGTCGGTGGTTATTATGATAGAACAAAACGATAAGTACTTATTGTAAGGTAAGCCTAAAACCCATCAAAGAGCCCAAAAGAAGATCCTCTACTGCATTATTTTTAATTGGCAGTAAAATATTTTTAATTAAGAGCTTTTATCGCAGAGAATGATTATTTTCTCATCGATTCATCCCTACGATCATAAAATATAACAACTTACTTACTAAATACAATGCGTAACGTTTAAATTTAATTGACACTTACGTTCATAGTTGTCTTTTAGTGTTATATAGTACTTGTTAACGATGCGTACATAATGGATCGTCGCGCACCTTCCTACGTGCAAACTGTTTGCTATGCCTAGATGCACATTATTATGGCTAAGTCTATCAAATTTCTCCATTTGCCATCTGTTTGTTTATAAATGCACGCACATCCAATTGCTCTAATTGCCCATTTATTGTGTGCAGCGTGTAAGAAGTACTAAGACCACACAAACATAGATTACTATGTTACCTTAGTAAAAGCTGTGCTATAAAAAGTTTTTTTGATTAGATAAAGGACAATGCGAAAAATAAAACCACTTATATTTTCTGCGTGTCATACGCCATTAGATAATAATGTATGATAGAATTTAAGTAGGTAAGTAGCTCTGGGTAAACCCAACATGATAAGGAGTTAAACAGGCTGGAAACGCGCGATTAGAAAAGTTAAGCGTCTGCTGACCTGACGACTATTTCTTTAAATGTAAAAAATATTTACTAACCTAACATATTTCATTTCTGTTCCTAAATAAGTAGGTAGGCACAATATACCTAAAGAGGTGCCGTTCTAAGAATAGTATTTAAATAATCTTAAATCTGACACTGAAAGTATGGTCGGCTACGTAAAAATAAGCAAGCAGTCGTATTGCACGCAGCTATTATTATTATTTAAGTATATAGGGTGGTGCTGTCAATGCGACAATAAATTAAAGATGGGCTATATTAGTCCATAGAAATGGTTTGCCACTTCCAAATATTTCGTATTCAGTTGATAATTTTATGACCTTTGTATGAAATAACGCTGCCAACGTTACACTATTCCATACAAATGTCATGAAATTGTCTAATGAATACGATATTTTTGAAAGTGGCAAACCATTTTTATGGACTAATATAGCCCATGTTTAAATTTCTTGTCGCATTGACGGCACCACCCTGTATATTAATAAGATTTTTTCATACAACTAAGATGACAAACAAGCTGACTGCCCACCTGGTGGCAAGCGATTATCGACGTCTACTATAATAACAAGGAAAATCACTTGATATGCAGGTGCGTTGTCATCCTGAGGCCTAAGATGAAAAGCTGTTCATGCCCAGTAATTACACTGGATACCTTTCCATTCAATCCGAAACACAGCGAACTACTTATTTCAGGGCTGAAATAAGAAAGGCGGTGGTACCTACCCAGGCGACCCTATACGTACCTACCATCTAATAGTAAATATTAGATAACAATTTAGTTTAGAAATATACTATTCAATAATTAGCTTTCGCTTATGTTTTTTTTATATATACTACTAAGGTGGCAATCAAGCATACGGCCCACCTGATGGTAAGCGGTTACCGTAGCCATGTTATGTATCTAACATAGCTCAATTATTTAGATAAGTGAAGCTTGATAAGAATAAAAATAATAACAATACCACACTTCCCTCAGGAGCAGTTTAGCAGATTTTCAATTCACCAGATGCGCAACTCACCAGATTCTCAATTCAGCAAATTTTCCACTGACCATAAACAAGTACAATTAAAAAAAAAACAAAATAAGACTCAATCCACGTTCCACGCGGATGGTACCGCGATAGCGGATATCCGCGTGGAGAAAATGTAGCCTATTTTATTTTTCACGATGTAATTTATCTCCATGCTAAATTTGATCTATTTTGGTTCAGCGGCTTAGGAGTAAGGACACAGTGACTTTTGAAATAGAATGTATTATGTGTAGGTTTGAAATATAGGTAGATAGGTATACTTATTTTTTTTGATACCGAAAATGGAGGAATGGGTATTGAAAAATAAGAGTCGTAGATCTTACCTTTATTTGGTCTCTGTGTTCTGCTAAGAACTCGGAAACAGCCCTCGTCTCAGGCTCGCTGAACGGATGCGGGCCAGCATAGTTGTCAGCGCAGGGGTCCCTGGAGGAGTCCTTTTCGCCCCATCGGTAGTCCCAATTGCGGTCCGCGTCCACCCCTACGCATTCTGTCCTACCCCAGTTCCACGGAAACCTGTTTATATATCATTCTTTTTGAATTCTTCATCCTCCATTATAGAAATGAAATGAGAGAAAGAAAGAGATGAGTAAATTCACGATTCCCAAAAAGGGTCGACTCTAGATATTTTTTTCGAATGCAGATTATTAATTATTCGTAAGTTATGTTATGAATAATGACTTACTTATCTCTAATTTCGTTAAAGCTAACAGTAGATTTTTTTTTATAAAGATATGATAAAAAAAATTTAAACCAGGTATTATTCAGGATAGGATTCCAGGGTAGGATTCTATAATTGTACCTTTTTCCATGCACAATAAAGTTCTATTCTATTCCATTAACTTTTATATCTATCAATCATAAATTCGTAACTTAATCTTGATTACATTTTAATGTTTTTGATGCGTTTAAACGCCTACTTTATTGTAACAATTACAAATAAAGAAACAGAAATATGATTAAAATAGCTTTTCTCACCTTAACGGGAAGTTTAAAAATACTTGTAAAAAAGTATTCTTTCGGATCACTAGAGGTGTTAACTTTAATGAGTGGTGAGTTAAACGTTGCTATAAAAACGTTAGAAGAGGAAATAAAGCGGTGAAGAAATCCGGTGGCGTAGTGGTAATCGCGTCTGACCAGAAATCAGGAGACGCGGTTTTGGTTCCCAGCTGGAGCATATATTTTTTCATCGTTTTCTTTCTTTATTTGTAATTGTTTACTTGATTGTTTATAAAATAATACGACGATGAATATTAAAACGTTGCAACTAATCTTCTAAGTTGGGTACTCGATGACTCAAATACACTTTCTGTGCACTTTCACAGGAAACTCGTGTTCTCTAGTACACACTATAGTCAAATAAAGATAAGAATTAAACTTGTTCGTTTGTACCGCCAAAATGATAACAGGTGTACTGAATGACTCAAAAACCTGCTTTTTAACTTTTGAATGTTTTGAAACACCTACAGAGCACCACTTTCTTTCAGAAAACTCCATAAAAACACTATATAGACTAAATTTCGGATGAACTGAGGATTTTGAATTCTTGGAAAGATAAAAAAATAATTTAATATTTTAGAACATGGTAAAATAATAATGGTTAAAATGTTAAGTCTACAAAAATTAAAGTTTGATCACATTTTAATGATTTTGATGCGTTAAAACGTCTACTTTATAATCAGGCTAGATCTGGCCGAAAATCAGGAGACGCGAGTTCGATTACCGCCTGTAGCATATATTTTTTTAATCGTTTTCTTTCTTTATTTGTAGTTGTTACAATTAAAATTTTGGTCAGCAGAAATTCTAAAAATTGTAAATTTTTCGCTTTGTCTGTCGTTAGCTGAACAAACGAAGATAAGCATATTATATATTTTGCATGCCATGTCTGGTGAAATGTGAAGAAACCTATTGCATAACATTACTCACAAAAACTATTCTAACCACATTTGAAGCAAATAAATATTTATGTTAAAACAGCACTTTTGACCGATTTCTTTCTCCAAAAATACTTTGGCTTGTTTACGTCAGTCTTAAACTAGTTTCGGCCGTACCTATCAATATTGTTCATATTGGCAACATGTAGTAAAGTTATAGATTACAACGTTAGGAATCTACAAGAGTCTAGTTTTCTCTTAGCTTACTGGTTTTTAATTATAACAGCGTTTTACTTACCAGCCTACGTAGTAGTCATCTGCGTGATCGGGCAGCCGCGAGCGCGTTTTCCTCCATAAACGGTCGTGCGTATGGGAATGCTCATATCCGTCGGGGTTTAGTACCGGCATTATATAGAAGTCGGCTTGTTTCAATACTTCGTACTCGGCACCTGTTAATCAATGAATTGATATATCATTCTCACGCTTATATTAACCTCAAATTACTTAAATAAAAACTTGTAAAAAAAACGCTGATAATAAGTAAACGTTTCTGTTCATATTTCGCCATCCAATATTTGAAATTTTGAGAATAGGTTTAAAAACAGTGTCAAAGGCACAGCTTATTTCTAATAAAATCTCTACCAGCAGACCTGCCACAGGATTACGAGAGAATAAAAGTGGATACAGTGTGTAAATAAATATATAGGTAGGTATATAGTAACATAAAATAAATTAATTTATTTTTTATTTTTAAAATTTAGTTCTCTTAGCGTAAAAAATAATTTGTCGTTACATGAATATTATTTAGGTACTTACCTAATCCTTTTTCTCCTTCGATCAGTGCGTGTAGCATCCACGTAGCAACAGCAGGCGCTATCCACTCCTGCGCGTGCGAGCCGCCGTCTAACCACACAGCGGGCTTCATGCGCGAACGCAGCTTCCACTTCTTATACCCTTTACTGTTTAGGTCCTTTGGGTAGCTATCGTTGGATGGCAATGATATCTACCAAATAGCGTAATAATATTTAGCGATACAAAAAAGACATGATAATAATCATAAGTAGGACGGACTACAGACATACAGACGGGCTAACATCACATCACGCGAATCGCGTCAGTGGAAAAATGATCTTACTACATTGAATTAAGGTAGGTCACTACAACTAGGTAGAATTACGTACTCACAATTAGTTTGAATTAATTTAAATGATAAATGGACTCGGTGATATAGATGATTCTTTAATAAAACCTTGCGAGCGCTTTGATTTTAGTTTACAAAAACAAGTCATCAGGATGGGTCAATCATACTTTGTAATCTCGAACTCCTTCGTGCTTCGAAAGGCACGCCAAGCCTTTTTTTTCCGGTTGTTACTGCAACACCACCCTCCAACCAGAATGGATGGTGGATGGTGGTAGTATAATGGCCCTAACGCCTCATGTGTTTCTCCCATATATAATATGATAGGATGGCCTGGGCTTAGCAGCTATTGGAGGTATACTATACAGCGTGGTGCTGTCAATACGACAATAAATTAAAACATGGGCTATATTAGTTCATATAAATGGTTTGCCACTTTCAAAAACATCTTTTTCATTTGATAATTTCATGACGTTAGTATGAAATAATAAAACATTGGCAGCATTATTTCATAGAAATATCCTGAAAGTTTAAAATGAATAAGATGTTTTTGTGGGAAACCATTTATATGAACTAATTGTTTTAATTTATTGACGTCTTGACAGCACCACCCTGTATAGGCTGGTGATGATGATGATGATGGACGAGCCCCCGAGTGAAAGATTATGTTTATATAAATATTTATAAAGCCCTTGTATATAATGATGGTTCTTAATTACCTTGACAGCTACTAAGGGTAACCCTTCTGAAGATAGGCCTAGAGGCACTAACTCGACGATATCGCCATGCGAGTGTTGAAGGTATTCTAAATATCGAAGAATATCAGAGTAACGGTGGTATCGTCTCCATGTTAGTGGGTGTCCACGCAAATGTTCCAATTCGAGTCTTTGTTTTTTCGATAACCTCGGATTTTCAAAAGTGATTGATTTCTAAAAAAGAAAGGTTTTGAGTCACAATATTATTACTACCTAAATACTTTAGTTTTTGTGAAATTGTTCTTACTTGTAAATCCCAAATGACGACGTCGAAATCAATTTTAGCAGATTTCAAATGATCCTTTACATCTACGAGGAGATCAGGGGGGACGAGTAGATCGGTGGAGCCATTTAGCGACGGCGAGGACCACCACATCAGACCGGAGCCCAAAGCTTCCTCCTGTAAGTCCAGTAGTTCGCGCACTTTCCACTGGACGTCTGGATAAGAACGTAGTAGCTGGTAGCCCTTGTAATTCTTCTTTAAAGACTTTTTCGAAGATTTCTTTGCTGAAAAAACATATATGTAGTAGTTAGTGTTTAGGTAAAAAAACATACCTCCAGTGGAAAACAATTAGTACTTGTAGCATGAGGGATGCATAGATTTAATCAATACATAACTTAATCGCATTTTATTGTTGATTTTTTTTGTGTAATGAATAGCGGCCTCTAATAACATCATTGCGCATCATTGTAAGAAAGCGAAATTGTATTAAGTCTCTTGTGGCTAATGATATTTTACTGTAACATTTTTACGATATCTATAGGTAGAGTACAACACGAAAGATAATAGACTTGTAAATCTAATACACTATAGAGAAAAGAACAACTACGTCTACATATAGCGCCATGGAGTTATCTCCGTGACGCTATTTATGTCAAGTTAATATATTTGTTCTAACACTAATAGATTAGGCTTACTGATGCTTATTATAAAAGTATA
The DNA here is from genome assembly GCA_947347705.1 of Nymphula nitidulata. Lineage (NCBI taxonomy): Eukaryota > Metazoa > Arthropoda > Insecta > Lepidoptera > Crambidae > Nymphula > Nymphula nitidulata. The sequence goes on along the minus strand of OX374621.1, from coordinate 13,826,307 downwards.
GTTGCTCGTGTTTACTTGTTTCGCTCATAATGTAAGCTCCGTCGTTGTCTTCTGAGTCGAGCAGGTTTTGGAACCAGCTGTTGGTAGCTGCGGTTGGGGGTGCTACCGTTGTTGTCGTTGTTGTTGTAGTCTTGGTTTCAGCGTCATCGAACCAGCCCGTGATAAACCATGATCGTTTTGATATCCAGTTGTATATTCGAGAAAAAATCCCTGAGAAAATATACCAGTATTAGTTTGGTCAACAAAGGAGCTTTCGATCTTAAAAAGCGGAAAACATTTGAATTTTATTCATTGACATAAAAAGTTTTACTGCACATATTTTCATCATGTTTGTAGAAAAAGCCGTCTAACATTAAATTAAATTAAAATCATTTGTGGTTGAGAACCACAAGAAAATTATCAGTCGGCTATATAATGGATTAAAAATTCATTATTGCAATTGTCATTATCTCCTAATATGTAAGTAATGTTAAGGGATCAGTATGCTCTATGGCCCAAATTATAATCTATGTATTTTTGTGACATTGACATTCATTGATTCTCTCTGTGAAATGGATAATGTATCTCCCCAGTGCATTTTATTCATAATCTTTTCGAATCCTATTATTAGACGTTTTTTGTGTGTTAATGTTTAATAGTAATAAACAGTATACACAACGCCAGTGTTTTTATAACCATATTTTGATCCACATCAACCATCCAACTACATGGTGCATGGGTATCGCCAGCCGCATGCCCAACAGGTTATGGGCCCAGAAAGAAATCCGTAGAAGGACGAACACAATATTGTTGGCGCACCTCTACAGAGTGAGTAATAGATTAATCATTTAAATAAAATGGCAAGTGAGAACGGGCACGGGCCTCATGCCACGTTTTCCTTTGAAAAGTTGGATGGAGTGGCTACATATCTAAACTGGAAATTTCAAATGAAACATTGCCTTATGATGGATGGTTTATGGGGTTGTATTGATGGTACAGATGAAGATCTTATACGTGGACAGCGTGCGCTGGCGCGCATATGTCTCGCGGTCAAGCCAGTTTGTATTCAGCATTTGCGAAATGCCACTTCTGCTAGAGAAGCCTGGATTAAACTACAGGACATATTTGAAGACAAGGGTCTTTTTAGAAGAGTGGTTCTCTTGCGTAAGCTACACAGAGCAAATTATATGGATTATGGCTCCATGAGTGAATATATAGATGGGATTACCATGTTGGTGCAGCAGTTGGCGGATATTGGTCGATCTACAGATGATAAAGAGGTTGCTGAACTGCTGCTTAGTGGTTTACCACAGGAGTTTGATAGTTTGGTGTCCAGTCTTGAAGCGGCTAACAAAGCAGAAACTTTGTCAAGTGAGCAGGTGCGAGCCCGCCTACTTCAAGAAGAATTTAGAAGAAAATCCTGTGATAATAATACTGTGACTGTTAGTAATACAGCATTCATCAGTAAAAATAAAAAGGCAGTAATGTGTCACTATTGTAAGAAAATTGGACACATTAAGTCTAAGTGCTTTAAATTAAAACGTGATAGAAGCAATAAACAAGATAATGTTGAAAATACAGTATTTGTATCTATGGCACTCGCTGCCTATAGCTGTGACGATTGGATTGTGGACTCCGGAGCCACCACACATATGTGTAGACATAAGAACTGTTTTGTATCTATTGATACTGATTATTGTAGTACCATTGTAGTTGCAAATAATGATAAGTTAGAATGTAAAGGTCTTGGGTCTGTTGAGATTATGTTAAATGATAAAAGTAAAAGGATAATTAAAAATGTGATGTATGTCCCAAACATTTCCACTAATTTGTTATCTGTCAGCAGACTGACTAGAAAGGGTTATGTGGTAGATTTTAGTAACACTAGATGTCAAATTAAAAATCAGAAGGGCCAATGCATTGCTAGTGCTTCATATAAGAGTGGTGTTTTTGTTTTGGACTGTTGTGCTTATAACAATGTTTTGCAGATTCATAATGCTTCTGGATGTGTACAGAGTGGGTACACTACGCCTTGTGCTCATAAGGTGCTTACTTCGTCCTCTGCCATGCCGGTTACTGCGTTTGATGGGCAACAATGTGCACGTGTTGCGTCTACCATTTCTCTAGAAACTTGGCATCGGCGGCTAGGACACCTTAGCAAAGCAGGTATGTGTGAGCTTCTTAAGTATTCTAGTGGTTTGAATTTTAGTGAGCAAGGTGAAATAGAGAATTGTGAAGCATGCATTAAGGGGAAGCAGACAGTTATGTCATTTCCCAAGGGTCAAGCAAAAAGGGCTACACAGTTACTCGAATTAATTCACTCTGATGTTTGTGGACCCATAGAAGAGTGCAGCTGGGGAGGTGCTCGTTATTTCGTGACATTCACAGATGATTTCTCACGCAAAACATTTGCTTATTTATTAAAAAATAAAAATCAAGTTATGTCTCATTTTATTACTTTTAAAAATTTAGTAGAGAATCAGATAGGCCTTAAGATTAAATGTGTTAGAACTGATGGTGGAGGAGAATACTGTAGTTCTGCATTTGAAAAATTATTTTCTGATTTTGGGATCATTCATCAGGTTACTATTCCATACAGCCCTCAGCAAAATGGAGTTGCTGAGAGACTGAACAGAACTTTGGTTGAGAAGGCACGCTGTATGCTGGCTGATGCTGGTTTAGGTGTGCGCTATTGGGGTGAGGCTGTAATGACAGCAGTTTATTTAAAGAACAGGTCCCCTACTGCTGCTGTACCCGGCGTAACTCCTGAAGAGAAATGGACTGGTCACAAAGTGGACCTCAGTCACTTAAGAATATTTGGTTGTAAGGTCTTTTCTCACATTCCTGATTGTAATCGGCGAAAGTTTGATGTTAAATGTAATGACGTAGTAGATCGTAAGTCATACACAGGCTTTGTGATTAAGTTGGGAAAGAACACAATTAACTGGGAATGTAGGAAACAGAAGTGTGTGGCACTTTCCAGTACTGAGGCTGAATATTTAGCAATTGGAGATGTTTGTAAAGATTTATGTTTTATAAAGAACTTGCTTTTTGAGTTAATAAATAGAGGGATTGATACTATTGTATACAATGATAACCAAAGTGCCCAAAAATTATTAGAAAATAAAACATATTGTCACAAAAGAACGAAACATATTGACCTTAGGTATCATTATGTTAAAGATTTGATTCAAGATGGTTTTGCTAAAATTAGCTATTTGTCAACAGAAAATATGATAGCAGACATACTCACTAAGTCTCTAAGTAGAGTTAAGCATGAAAAGTTTGTTAAAAGTATTAATATTGTGACTTGTTTAAATAAAATGTAATCAATGTACCTTTATAGTTTGTTAATAAAATGGTAGAGTCAATATATGTAAGGTCGGTACCTATGTATTTAAACTTGATACACTAGTGGTTTTTTGGTTTATAGAGCATAAGGGGAAGTGTTAAGGGATCAGTATGCTCTATGGCCCAAATTATAATCTATGTATTTTTGTGACATTGACATTCATTGATTCTCTCTGTGAAATGGATAATGTATCTCCCCAGTGCATTTTATTCATAATCTTTTCGAATCCTATTATTAGACGTTTTTGTGTGTTAATGTTTAATAGTAATAAACAGTATACACAACGCCAGTGTTTTTATAACCATATTTTGATCCACATCAACCATCCAACTACATGGTGCATGGGTATCGCCAGCCGCATGCCCAACAAGTAATAATAATAAGTATATAGCGAATAACTTTCTTGGTTTGTGATTTCTGGACATTTTTATACATACACAGATACAGCCAATTTACACATACAAAATCCGACACCGTATTTAAATTGGAAAAACGTGAATGTTTATTATTGTTTTATTAAACTTATCGCGTAAGTTATTAAATTGAAATAAATGTTGAAGATTTAAATCATACATAATATGTAGGTATAATAACATTATTCAGTTCGCTATCAGAAGGGGACGTAAACCGAGTATCTTTTTTTGTGGTATTTCTTACCACAAAAGCAAAAAATAATGAACAGAGACTTAATACAGGTTTAATCAAATCAACTTCCTAAAAATGATTATCTTCTGATGCTTAAGTGCTATGTTTAATTTGTGTTGGTATTACCTATTCGATATAGACTACATCGGGAAAAAAAATTCTGTCTTTGTTATTATAACTGCTGCCATAACTAAGGAAGCTTTGGCTGCCTCTTGTTCTTGTGGTCGATTGTTCATGATACTTTTGCAGAAGTTTTTGAGTGATGGAAAAGTTGTTCTCAGGCCCACTATATTAATATGACAGTGATAGGCAGTTCTTACGGAGGTTTATAAATGTCTGTAAACACATTACTATTCTCAAAATATTTGAGAATTCAATTCTGTGAACAATACATTATGTCGTCAGTCCTGGTACTACTTATGAACCGTCCTATATGTGTACTTACAAGAGGAACAAACATTATTTGTATCATATAAGTATTTGATGATTCATGTACTTTAATAATCTTTCTGCCTTCATATGTGTGTATATAAAAGTATGCATAAATGTTCTTGTAAAATTAGATTAAGTGCCGTGTGATTCTGACCTATGATATAATAAAAACGCATTTGATAGGTACTGAAAAATTCAAGGACTGTAATTACGACTTTTCTTTCCTTCAAATTGTACCTTATTTCATGCAATGGTCTAAAGTGAGAACTAATTAGGCATGGAGGAAAAATATGTTAAATAGTTAAGTCATAACAAATTATCATAATTAACTGTCCAATTAGAAAATCCCCTGACAATTTTCAATTTGTCCTGAAAAACTTCTCATAACTGCCCATTTTCTAAGTCACTACCATCACCATCTTACTTATGTCTACCGCCATAGCAATAATGTAAACAGCGTTGTTGTGTTCTGGCAGTTGGAGCTAAGATAGCCAGTGTGGTTGAGGAATCCAGCTGTAGATTGCTTCTATCTACATGGTCTTATCACACTTACCATTCGGGTGAGATGAAGGCCGAGAAAGAGCTGCCCTATTAAGAATAAAAAAACAACTATGTCTAATTTAAGTTAATTAAAATAATGACAACTATACTTAGTTAAAAAGTTGTCAAACTGCAACCCAAACTCAGATTTTAAATTATTTTCAGTGAAATCTTGGGAACCCACCTAAAAACCAACCTGAATTCGTGGGCTTCTTTCGTGTCTTTTTCAATTTATGTTGTTGAAAAAAAGTAGATATCCATCCAGGATTTTTCGGAGGGCATGTTGTAGTTTTCTTTCTTACTGGTGCTTTAGTAGGCTTAGGAGCTTTGACAGGACGCGTCGCAGGGCGCCGTGTAGTGAGCCGACGGGTAGTCGTGGGCGGGCGTCGCGTCGTAGGGCGGCGTGTCGTAGGCGGGCGGCGTGATGGTACGGGCTTTTTCGTCGTCAGCCTCGAAACTTGGTCTTCATCTGCAGCCGCCACATACAAATATTCCTCACCAATATTAACTAGAGGCCGCGGAGATTTAGTAACGGTATTGGAATAAATCACTGGACGTTTTGTTACTATAAAGTTTGTATGACTCTGTATATTGATATGTGTAGTTTTAATAACGTTTTTCTTACTGTTCTCACTTTCAGTATTTTTTTTCGTCACATTCACTTTGGGGACTTTCCCCCTTAATATAACTTTTGAACTGGACTTCGTAGCGCTCGGTCGAGTGGTCTCGAAGGATCCCTCGTATTCGTCCCAAAGAGAGAAGGGGTCGAGGGACTCTGAGTCGGAGACGTCCGCGGAGTGCGGCGGGCGTCGCGCGGCCGCCGCGCAGGCCAGCAGCGCGAGCAGCGCCAGGCGACGCGCCATGTGGCGAGCGTGTGCGCATGGCGAGGTGCGCGCGCACTGTCCGCCTCCATCCGCAGTCGCTGGCTGCAGCTACATTCCCTGCCACCGTCATAAGGCGATGATGTCGCTTTCAACGCACCTACGACCACTAGGTCAGCCCGCCTGTTCCGCCATAGCAATGTTACCGTGCGCTTACTCTCTAGTCACTTTAGCTTCGATTACTTTTCTACCTATTAAGTTTATAGGTACACAATTATCTGGATTATAAGCTGGCTTGTGAAACATTAAGTTTTCATCTAAATTGAGTTACGTTTAGTAAAATGCTATGGATTACGTAAATCGTCCTAAGTATTCTAAAACCGTTAACAAGAAGACTACATTTTTTGTATGAAATTACATCTGTCTCCCACTGATTAGGCCTTTCCACTCTGATAAGCTTATGTATAGCAGACACATACATAGATTGCCTAATTTATAGTTTTGTTTTACAAGATATTTGGTAATCACTCACCATAATAAGCGGGCACCCAACCTATGTTAACATGGTCATAAAAATACTATAGTGTTAACCAAAATTTAAAATTGTATAATGAATTTCAAATTTCTTTATACAAATAGTTCGGTCAGTTACAAAATGTATGGGAAATTTCAAAATTAATTTTATAATTCTGAACTTTTTATAACACCTTAGATTTTACAACAACATTTATATGACTATGTGAAGATGGGTAGATGCTCGCTTGAGACGACCGTACTTCTGGCTCACAAATTGCAATCTTTCAATTCACAGTAGGGCAAAAAGCATATAAGACTATGCTGTTAGGCAAATTATTTATAGACCAAAAAGCGAATCAGACAACATGCTGTAAGGCAAATTACCTATAGGAAAAAATACGATTATACATAAAGCACATGTGAAAAAAACGATCGTGGCAAAATGCGATCAGGGAAAGATCCTACCGATGAAAAATGTGTTCGAGGCACCCACCTACCAAACCATAGTAGGTACCCCTGTCTACTAAACCAGTGGTTCAACTCTCGATTGGGGCAGATGTTTCTATGATAAGTACGAATACTTTTTCACAAATCAAGAGTATGTTTAAACAGTATATTTCAAATATTTAAATACATTATTATTATCTATGTTTCTACAATATCTGGTGTCCACGGTGTCATATACCTATGATGCAGCATAAGTTAGAGCTTAATTATATACTAGATAATAATATAGAAATAGGTATAGAGAGAATATTACATTATATTATTATTATTATTATATAATAGAACATAATTATAGGTACATTATTAAGTATCTTAAATAGTAAAAATACCTTATTTATTAATTTATTTTTGGAAGACTAATGACTACATAAACAAGGTATAAATGCTATTAAATACACGAAGTCTGTGAAAATCTCTACTTATAGAAGAATATAACAATAAAAGATGGAGACAGTTAAAGAAACAAGAAGAAGAATAATGATGATAATATATTTTTAACCGAATTAGTGCTAATAGAGAACGGATCCAAGTCGCACTCTTGTGCCTTAATATTAAGTAGATTGCACGCTCGCCACAGAAAGAAATTTTGTTTGTAATTAGATGAGACGAGTGGTAAGTTATCTTATACCTATTTTTTTTCGCTTTTTATTTTTTAATAACCAATTAAGAAAGAAAACACGTAAATAAAAATACCTCCGTAAAAGACGTTGATTCTGACTACCGTCGTAATAGGCCTGTTTACGTTATGATTTAGTTATTATTTTAAAACAACAAATAAACACATTGATCCAGCAGTAATGCGTGAAATTTAGCGCACGTTGCACGGTCTGCTTGCTGTGTTGCATTCGGAGAGTGCGTATGCGCAGGTCGCAGGTACCCTATCACTCTCTATGATAATACACATGTCACCATTCGATGCACCGTTTTACCATTGGTATTAAAGTACCTGTTTCGTATTAAGAAAACTGTAATTTTCTTCTGTGATAAGTTTTCTAATAGACAACTGGGGTTGTTAGTTTTGGCTCAGCGCACATTGAGGATAAAAACCCTCTTGGTAAATAGGGACAATATAAATCTAATTTGTCATGATAGACAAGTCTACGTTATACTATACCAAATGCGATTTATATGTTTGGAAATATTTAAAATAGATAGTTATATATAGCATACAACTACAACCACTACTTTCTAGTGTTGTTTTCCTATGATACAAAAGGTAGCCAGACCTCATTGAGAAAGCTTAACGCTTTCTTAGTTTGAGCACGGGACTTGTCTCTTATGCTGTGAGCTTAAAATTTCTTTTGATGTTTATAGGTCAGGCAGCGCTTATATCGTCGATCACACCGTTGTGGACTGTCCTTCCTGGTCACCTCTCCCTGCCAACGATGGTAAGACCCATGCATGTTGGTAGGCTACCTTCTGCGAGACTGTGCTAACGCAGAAGGAGGGAGCGGGAAGTGAATCCTCCTGTCTCCTGTTTCCCTCACTAACTCACTTTTCATAATAAGATTTTTTTTTTTAAATTCTTAATACTTGTTCCGTAATTCCGAAATAAAATTTAAGGGGGTGGTTGTGTATCTTGTCAATAGAGTTATTACCTCTGAAAGTTTGACACTCTTCAGACCACTTTTATTTCTCGATTAATATAATAAAAACATAGTCCTGCTTTTAACAACCCTAAAAATGCGTATCTACTATAAATTGCGTATCACTCCTATCGCGAGTGCGGGTGTATGTGGTATAACTGTAGTATGCACAGTTATACCACATACACCCGCACTCGCACAACCCTGGAATTCCAAAACAACCCCGGAATTCCAAATTTTATTTCGGTATTCTTTAACACCCTAGTCCTTACAAAAGAATTACTTATCCTATTTGGTGCAGTGGTTTGGATGTTATGCGCGTACATATTTTGTTGATTCATTTTTATTTATACAAGGGTTGCCATTAAAGAGCCATTAGAAGACGGTATAATTGCGCGATGTGTAACCTCTTTGCTTCCCTCTTACCCCTTTGCCGTATTCATTCATAAATGTTCGCGCAACAAATCACGTTCGCGGTGTAAGAGGGAAGGAAAGAGGTTATACACCGCGTAACCTCTTTCCTTCCCTCTTACCCCGTTGGCGTATTCATTCATAAGTCGCGTCAAGCATGTTGTTCGCGAGATTACATCACGCGGACATTAATTAGAAGAACACTTATTTAATTCACTTTCATATGTTTGGTCGTGAGTTCGTAGGAACAAAATTCGCGCTAATCGCGTGATCGCGTTCAATTAAGACGACGCCTTTACACTCTCTAACAATCATACCTATAACAAAATTTCTTGTAGGTTGAAATTTAGATAAATTTACGAATTTTGTGTGCTACGAAGTCTACAAACCACCATTTAAAAGTACTTAATTTATGTCACACTCAATATCTGAAAGTAAAGCGAGGCTTGTCTAAGTAACTTTGATTGATGGTCCAAAATTTATGCTTTGAAAGAGGTAAAGAAAAGAGGCTAGCCAGTCTACTTCCCTCATAATTGAACATTATGTAAGGAAACAAAAGAATATTTTTAGCTTTCGATACTCGTAAAAGTTCGACGGGGATTTCCATTATGAATCATTGCTAATAAAAACTGTGGATGGTCCGTAGCCGTTGATTATTACATTTTTATATATGTATATGGTTTTAGGATAACTTTTCATTATTTTTTGCTTTGTTAATTTTTTTTATATAAAATTACTATAAAAAAGATACCTAGCAAGAAAATAAACGAAACGTGAGTAGGATACTGACTCATTTAATTTCTATACTAAATGCGTACTTGGTTTAATAATTATCTTATTATTCAATGTTATTAAGGTTAAATGGAAATTTGATGAAAAGTAGTATGTGTTTAAATAAACATTTATCAACTTTTCATCCAATTTCCCGAAAATAAATGTTTAATAATTTTGTAATAACGTAGATATAGCTCAAGTATTTTTGAAAACTAGAGGTTATAATAAGTCTCCATGATGAAAACGAGCATCTTGCTCTTAAATCTACGGTTCTATTTAGTTTTTATGTTTCAAATTTATATTTTATTTCAATATTATGTTATAATGTAGCTAAGTTTATTCCAACTTTATCTAGATTATACGGTGGGAGTGTAACATTATACAAGTATACATATAGCGATTATTAAATTTCGTATCAATATTACCTATATCCATATTAGCATAATATTTCGCAATTTGTAATGAACACTCACATTTTATCTTGTCAATTCGAAAACAGACATGAAACATGAGTGTTTGATACTATCAAAATATAATTTATTGAATGTAGTACCTATTTGTTGCACTTAGTAGGTAAAGCAAATAGTTATTGAATTCCCCTTTTTTGAGGAGAGCTAAGGGGGCATGGCTTTATGACTGGTGGAAAGTAATTGTTGTTGGTAGAGTCGTTAAACAATCATCCCGTCAGCGACAAAGCGCAAAAATCTATATTGCACATTGAAAACGGACTTCGAAATCAGGTTTTTTATAAATTGTTTGTTTCACAGTATTATTATTCACAAAACACAATAATTTTTATCAAATAATTTCAGAAAAGTCCTGATTTTTAATTTTTTGCGCTTTGCTGTTGCCGGTATGATAATTTTATTTAACGACTCTACCAACACACCTTCTTATCACCAGTCAAAAAGACGGTAAATAATCATGTTATTACATAAGTACAGTACAAAAAACACAGAAATATTTACGATATTACAAGGTCAGCATGCAAGTCCGTGAGACTTGAGTTGGGTGTGATATTTATCAAAAAAATAATATTTTAGATCGCAGTATATTAATAAAAAAATTAATTTGATAATTATCACAAGAGCAAGCAGAATGCTTGGTTTCGTGATCAGAAACACCAAACTTTTAAGTAGTCAGGCTAGTATTACCTAGGTACACTTTATTTTAGCCTGTAGAATAAGAGTCTGCAGATGGACATAGAGCTGCTCTGACATGATTGAAACCATAGTTTTTAAGTTCACAAGACTTAGTTTTAAAGTTCATTATGGTTGGCAGGCGGGACATACACGTACTTTGCTCGATTATTATTATAGAGCTTAATATTTTAAGGACTCCCTTCGGCCATTTACGCAGTGGTTTGCATGCACCTGTTTGTCGCGTACAATATCGACGTGGAATTAAAGAGTTAACACGGTGTTCCCTCGGCGAAGAGACGAGTAAGGTATCTGCAATCGCTCTGCCATTGAGATCGGGGTAGAAGTAGAGCTCATTTGCGACAAATTATTTCATGTGGCACCCTAGCCGCGAATGATTAGTTTTTGAGGTACTTAGTTGCTTTTTTGCTAAAAAAGTGCCGATATTTGGAGAAAATGTTTTAAATTTTATTGTACATTATATGTTGAGTAACAATTTAACACTTTCGTAACATTATGATGAAGTAATACATACATACTATTGAATTTTATGTTGTGGAAGTCCAAATGTAGTGGAACTGCAAGAGATGTTTAAAATCATCATCTATTAGGTGTTCCCGTTCATCATAATACCTTTAGGCAAAATGATGTTTATGAGTTGGTGGTTCTTTATGCTCAATCAGAAGTTATGAATAGCTAGCTACGCATAGACTATTTTTGTCCAACCGAAGGAAAAAAAAAACAAAAGAACGACTTGCAGTTGCAGGCCACAAAAACTATTTCTGGGAACAATGCTAGATTGGTTTATTTCTCCGAAATCCATATTGTTGAATTTAAAACGGAACTACCTCAAAAACTAATCATTATCGGCAGCATTGCTAAATCCCTAGAAAAAATATAAAGGTGGTTCAGTGTGTTCTGTCAATGTCACACATAAAACTAAGTTGGTAAATGGAAAAAAATAATACTTACCCGCTGTCCCATTTATGACACAAGCATGGGGGCACAAATTGTATTTAGCTTACCTATGTTTTTTATCAGTGAATCACCCACGTATTATCTATCACACATAAAAACCTATAGTGTGAGGTTTTTATGGGCGGCTTTTATGTCGAGTGGAACAGCGGGTCCGGCCGTTATGGTCCCAGTTCGGTTTGCCCCCGGCCGGTATGCACCCACATTGAAAAAGTTGTTATTCCGGTATGCACCCGGCCGCGTTGCCCCCCATAATTTCTCTTTTTGTCATAATATTCGAAGCAGTACGGTTGAGTAGACAATTGTTAAAAAAATGAAAATTAAGACCATAATCATGAGTGATGTGTATAGATAACAATAGATCGGGTAGGTATATACCTGTGGCGTATAGTGATGAGAGATTGCCTACATCTGTCTACAATATTGTAGGTGTTTTTTTTTTTTTACTAGTAAGTAAAAGTCACTTTCTTATTTGTAAAATTATTTTTATTCATTAATAATAATTACGGCAATATTACGAATTAAATAAAAAAAACCTATGAAAACGCAACACAAACAATGATAATATACTCACAGCACAAAATAAATATAAGTTAAATTTAAACAGTAATAGTAGTTAAAACACTTTTGTTTTCAACAGTATTTGTTCAAGAGTGTAGTAAAAAAAATATGGTTTTAAAATGGGGGCAACGGGGCTGGGTTCGTACCGGAATAACAACTTTTTCAATGTGGGTGCATACCGGCCGGGGGCAAACCGGACTGGGACCATAACGGCCGGACCCGGAACAGCAACTGGAAACAATTAATGGCTGTAAGTGTCTTTGTAAGTAGTGCTCGTTTTTATATTGAATGAATGATCATTAAATATCTAACTAGAGGCTGGTGTCTTGTAAACAACAGAAGACTCAAGAGCTTATGCTTAGTTTTTTCTCAACCACGATTTTCTGGGCGTCCGCGTCACGCGTAGCAATAATAATGATAAATTCAAATTCAATTTTTTTATTTGCCGTAAAACACGGTAAACTACAGCACAAATACAGATCAAGCGTGTTTTGTCAAATCTCGACATGCAAATATAGTATACAGGGTGAGTCAAACCTATACCCCCAGGAGGGAAAGTGTCTAAATACTTTTCCTACAGGGGGAATTGGTTTCACTAATTCTGTATGGTGGTATGGTATGGTGTTCCTATTTATGTATACCTATACATAGAATCCAGTCAACTGCAAAAAAATACTAGAATTTTATAAGGAATAATTTGCGCGAAATCGCAATTTATATTCGGAACAAATTGCTACGAAAAGATATTTTAAACATTAATGGAAAACGGCAACTTCACTCGGCCGTGCCTGTGATAAGGTTCATAATAGTACCTATGTTACTGATTTAAAATAGGTGCCATAATTATGTTTGCTGTACATAAATATTTACCACAATTATAGCAGGTGAAAAAGAAGAAGAGTGAAATATTAACGATTTGATCAAAAGTATCACGTCTTTCAATTTTAATGTGTTTTTTATATGCTTTCTCTATAATATTCTGCTAAGGAATCGGTTACTTACTATTTTTTAACGTATTCATCTGCGCTATAATTGAGTTATAAAATATGATAAATTTAGGAACTGCAACGAACATATTACTCGGGTCTTTTATATGTATATTTTGCTTACTATTCTACTATGTAAAACAGACAAAATCAGCGGCGAGTGTTTGAGGGCCAGGCAGCGCGAGCGCACGTGTGTCTTGCTTGTGCGACGGCAGTAACGGCAGTAACCTACCAAGGCATACACCAGCATTAACGGTTCTTAACCAGTTCAGTAACGTTTAAGTGTCTACGCAGGTCATTGTCGTTTATCCGGTGAGCTACTCTATGTATTTGCATGTTATACTATGTGATGTGCTGTGATCAAAGTAATGAAAACAGATCTAATCAAAATATACAATAAAATGGTAAAATAAAATTTAGATCACTTTATTATTTAGCAGCACAAATTTTAATTCTTTTTACTTTTGTATCCACACACTACAACATGTAGGTATATATTTACATTTGCAACGCGGAAGTAGGAACCTAAGAATGTCTTTCTTTGAATAGGGATGCAATGAATACGAATATATTTATTATTATATTTTTATTAATAGTATGTATATTATTTTCGTTTTATTAATTTGTTGGGTGAAACAGGACGCAATACGAGTTTCTGTATATGGTTGGATTGATTAAATAAAAAGTACTAAAGTTCGATATAAGTCAGGATATAGGTAAATAATATCTGTTCCTTAAAATAAGATACTGCTTTAAACAATGTCTGCTCCTACTGATAAAAGTGATATTTGGAAGCAAATGTTTGCTATTCTTAAGAAAAACTTTGTTTTTCTGTCGTTGATTTTAATTATTCAATTAACGTAAAAATTGAAAATACAGTTATTTTGATATACTATTGTTTAATAGAATATTATTCTATTAAACTTTATTCTATTTCGTATTCGACGAATATTATTTGATATTCGTATTCGCTAAATTACGTTTTTTGCATCCTTTTTTTAATGTATTTTTTATTTAAGTATTTATTTATATAATTATAAAATAACTGTTTACAACATTTCATAATTATGTAAGAAAGTTATGATCAAGCTATGGTTAAACTAAACAAGCTAATTACAGAAGCTCATTGTGTAGAGATAATTATTAGATCTTAATGGCATAATTACGCCATAATCTAAATTTATCATATTAAGTACTCTTGTAATTATAAGTAGTTAAATGCAATATCTTATCTTTACTAAATCGCTACGAAACGACCTCAACGAAGTTTCATCTTTTAGAGACGGGGTACAGTACCTACTCATTGATAAGATTATTATGGTTCACGTTTTACCAGTTTAAAACGAATGCTTAGCAAAACCTTTTTCAAGATTGTGATTCTGTCAAATTAAATTAAAACTGCTGATTAGACTATAGTAATAATAATGAACTAGCCCAAATTAAGAGGTCGTGTTATTTAATTATTAGATACCTAACCGAGAAATATTTTAAAAGTAGATAATATAAAGGAATATAAATATTATAAATAAACATCCATCACTCGTAAAAAATATCGTATCATTGGCGATGGCGACATAGAAGTCACAAAGCATGAGCCTCTGCAATTGCGTCGAGACTCGAGACATTGCGTCGCTTAGCGCCTTCTATCGGCCTGAAGAGTCTTTCGACCTTATCCCAACTTTCCCATTCCTGCTCAGGAGCACGCATACCGGTGGTCTTCGGGAGTCAGTCGTCAATTAACTGTCTCCACCTCAACATCACGCACAAAGAAATTTAGTAACTCGTTTCTTTGTCGAACTTCCATAACTTGGAATTCTTTGCCGGCTCATGTCTTAGCTCCTTCCTATAACATGGGGTCCTTCATATTTTGGATGTGTTTTTATGTTTACTACAGATTTAAAATTATTATTTTTGGAGCATGAACAAAATTATCTAATATAAATGTAATATACTAAAGCATAATAATGTTTTATACTTATTTAAATGAATGAAAATGACCATACGTTATTGTTAAAACAGGTTTAAGTATTTGATATAGGTATGCTTGACGGCTACCGAATTCGTCGAACTCTTTGATTTTATGAGGATGATTATCATTATTAAGGAATAGAGTTGTAATTACTGTCTCTGATCGCCTTCATGACTAAAAAATAATCGAATAAATTTATTTCCTTTTTTGCTTCGGTAACCATACAACGTACCTGCAGCTTTATTATCATCTGACAATAAAATTGTCGTAGTATAAATTGGAATATGATGTATTCCAATTTATACTACGTACAGATTTATTATCATCTGACAGTATTCCAATTTATAATAAAAGGTTATAATTGGGATGTTGCCTAAATTTGAATATTGCGCTATTGGTCACAAATTCGGAAAATATACGCTATTAATACGAATAAAAACAATTCAAACTTAAAAGATATTAATATCTTTTAAGTTTTGAAAATTAAAAAAATGGTCATTTTTTTTCAAAATTTATCAAAAATGTTAATGATATTAGATTGCTGACATTAATTAAAACAACTATTATTATGACTACTATTAATAAAAACATACTTAATACATAGTTATCATCAATTTTGACAGTATGCCCATACATTTCTTAGTAATATGGGAACATGTGACGTCACCTGTTCCGTAGATTTTCTATGGAGCGTTTTTGGACGATGCGCTGCAACACATCAAACATACCACTATATCTGTGAAACTATTTTTTCATCTCAGTCATACTATTTATTTTTAACCGACTTCAAAAAAAGGAGGAGGTTATCAATTCGTCTGTATGTTTGTTACCTCAGAACTTTTGACTGGGTGAACCGATATTGATGATTCTTTTTTTGTTTGATGCGGAATAGTACCCATTAGGTCCCATAAAGATTTTTTGAAGATCCATTAGGTAGTTTGGTTTTTAAATCAAAAAAACTGGGTAAATTAAGTCGTACGTATACGAAATTGCGGATTTTTGCTTTCCTATTAATTTTTAGTGAAATGATACGATAGTAGAAAACAATATAAGCTCACGGTCACTCATCTAGCTTTGACCTTCAAAAGCTATCACTAAAAATTTTGAAAGAAAAAAAATTAGACATAAATTAAAACCGACTTCAAAAAACTGAAAAGGATAAAATAATTAAATTTTAGAAGGTACTCATCCCCTAGGAACATATTTTTGGAGTTGGTGCTAAGTTGTTTCCAGAAACCATAGATAGTGAAGCACCGACTCCAAAAATATGTTCCTAGGGGATGAGTACCTACTAAAATTTAATTATTTTATCCTTTTCAGCTTTTTGGAGTCGGTTTTAATTTTTGTTTATCTCATATAAGAAATAAAAAAAAGTTATACACTATCCTTTTGTGTATGATTAAGTCGCCCAGTACATGATCGTCTCGGCCATAAGTGCCATTACGATCAGGCACTGGTCGAGCACATGGGCGGGCGGACACTGGGCAGGCACTGCAGTAACTCCACTGCCCTGAGTAGCCTGGACTCTGCCTAAGCAATTTCACCAGTCCAAAATAGAGTGATACACTCTGCTTTTCATCTAATCTATGAGAAAAGAAGCAAGAGGTGATTTTAGATACATCTCAGAATATTTAAAGTAAGTAAAATAATAAGTAATAGTAATAGCATTATTTATTACTGTTGTGTTATTTAAGTCTCTCAGTAAGTGAATATTATGTATTCTTATGAGAAATAAATATTCTTTAACCATAACCATGTAATGTAAATAGAAACTAAAATAGTCTTTATTACCCGTAAACAATATACATCCGAAAACGTAATAGCTTTTCTTTTTTTAAATACAGAAGGCGCATGGCGCATCCGTTCGACCACGCCGCGTCTTTATTCATATACAGTATATACTTTTGACCTCTTTGGTCACGGAACACTGAACTATTTTTTGTTTTAAATTAAAACTCGATTATGCTCCAAATTCAAAACTTATTACTGCCCGCCCGCGCCCGCTACAAAACTCATACACAAAATACCAGCTCGCACTTTTGTGCGAGCGATCAATAATCTGGATTTCTCAGCCACTTGTCAAATTCTTGATTTATCAAATTATACGTTCGTCTAATCCTAGATTAGTCATATTCTACTCAAGTCAATAACTTAAATTGTCAATTTTACAACTCGTAAAATCAAGTTATTTGTAAAACTGATTTATCGAATACGAGATTTATCTAGTCATTTTAAAATCAAATACGAAAGAGCTTTATCACTTTAGATTTTCGTAACTACATGTCTTTGACTACCTACCTTACTACTACTACTACTACTTACTACCATGTCTTTGATTTAATGTCAATCCAGCCTTTTAAAAGGCAAAATACAAACTCTACAATGCCTAAAAAAGTTTTTTGGATAAAGTTCACACATATTTCTATGCTATAACGTTTTTATATAAGTTATTAACACCTACATGTTTAGTTTTTCAATAGCTAAATAAAATAAATTAAAATATCCTTTAATTCAAACAATTTAAAAGTCCATAATGGGTTAATGCATTTATGATATAAAAAAGTTTTGTTGTATGATTTTTATTCAAATATAAAAAAAACGAATAAAAATATCAAATATGCCTATATGATTGACTTATCTTTTTGATTATTTTAAAGCTCATTTGACAAGCTAAGGATTACACGATTTACCAACTTACAAATCAAGTATTTGACCATTTTAGGTTTTGATCAATCTATAATTTGACGAATTGCGAAATTGACAAATTACGCTTTTGACTTGAGTAGAATATGACTAATATAGAATTAGACGAATGTCTAATTTGACAAATCAAGAATTTGACAAGTGGCTGCGAAATCTTAATGTGTGGTGCGAACCAATCACTTTTTAATAAGCTTTGGCTGTATAAATACACTACCATTGCCTATCTTGATCTGACATAAATAGATAATTTATCTTTGGTCACAGAGTACTTGTCTTTGGTTTTTACTTCCTCTCGGCCGGTCTGCGTGTGTGTATGTTCTCATTCCGTTGTTTCAGTAAATCCATTGTAATCTTAGACAATAATAATCATTATATTGCTGTACTGTATTTTGGTAATAAAGCCACATTAATAATCAGAATAGAAAGTGTATTTGATCATTTCAACCAAATCATAACCTTGTCGATAATCACCGCTGCCTTCTACACTCTGCAACACTTTTGAATGGATGGATGAAAGCCACCCATTTCTGCCGAGATATTTCGAACAATTGAAATTAGTGCCTCTCACCCGAAGTAAGCACTCTACTTTTCATTTCGAATACGAGGAAAGTAAACAAAAGCTAGAAAAATAATTAAATTCATGAAAATAATTTCAAATTGTTGTTTTAAAGTTCTCCTATTACAGAGGGGATTTGACAATTGCACGTGAACACAAACACTTGCTTCACAAAACACAAAAAAAATATAACACAGCGTTCGATGAGACACAATTTTGTAATTATTGTAATAAAAATCTTGATTGACACCGTCAAATACCATCAAAAACCCTTTTTTGTTTTTTTATGTGTAAATATTACGTTTCGATAATAGAAAAACCAAAGAAAAATTAGACGAATGGGCGGAGTGAAATTGAACTCAAGTGTTCGAGTTATTTATCTAATTAAATCGTTTGTTTTTCGTATCACAACTGGCTTTTACAACGTGAAATAGGAATTATAGGAGATTTTGATATAGAAAAATAGGATAACGGAGATTTGATGAAACACTTAAATAAATTTCGACTATACAGAATAAAATTTATTTTAACTGCTACACAAACACAACACACTTTTTGACTCGCCTGTTAGATACTTGGGCTCATCTAAATCGCCTGTAATTTTTTTTAATACTCTATAATGAATAAATCAAGTATAAAAATTTCATGCTTAAAACGACAAGTTTTTTTACAGTTTTAAAAATATAGGGGCTGATGACGTGCAGGGCTGATAGAGCCGCCATGTAGGGGCTACCGTACTTAACATGCTACAACACGTAACTAAAAAAAACTAGCTATATACAGGAAGACCGCAGGGTTCACTAGCTCTACGTCTTTTAGTGGTCCGTAATCTAAATTATGGTATACAGAATATTTATTTAATATTCTGAAATTTTAACGAAAATCAGATGCTTCGATATCCTACAAATTACTTATCAGGTAGCGAATGTATCAATCTTAGTAATCTAATGCATAATAATATCCTAAATATTGACGGATATACCTAATAATTAAAATGTAATAAAACTAGAAAAATTTCAAGTCCCGAGGCAGGAATCGAACCCGCGACCTTTCGCGCTTTTTTTGCGAAAGGTCGTGAAATTTTTCTAGTTTTATTACATTTTAATTACTAAGTAATTTTTCAAACATTTATAATAATGTTAAAATTAAAAATTAAGGATATACCTAATTTATGTTTTACTTTAGTTGTGTTTTGGGGAAGTTAAAAATTTTGTACAGGATCCGAGTATCAAACATAAACCAAATAAAATGATAAATTAATAATGCAATTAAGATTAATTTAGGTACTTAAGTATTTGGACGACCGGCTGGCCGAGTATTCTGTTCTTACCCCTAACTATAGGCTACTCGGGCAGGGGTCCCGGGTTCGAATCCCGGTATGGGTAGATGTTTGTAAGTACCTATACATTAATGATATTTGTAAGCATAATCCCTATCACATTAATGTGTAGTTGAATCTTTTAATTTTTAAAACGTGTTATCGCTTTAGATTGGTCAAAAATAATGGGACAACATCATTTAATGTGTTACTTTAGTTTGGGATACCTTTTATGTGAAAGAATGTAGAAATAATAGGAAAAGGCACGCATAGTAAGAATTTAACGCATTATTAACGGTTTTCAGATACTCAACTATGTTTTATTTAATGTTTTATCCTAAGTAGTTTAATTCATTTTCACGCTGTTTCAGAGGGGATTGAAGCATGCCGTCACTGGTGGCAGTGTGCATTGTTCTGTCGATATTTGCGGTCCAAGCCGGGACTGCAGATGATCCTGTAGTCATTAGAATCCATGAAGATGAAGACTTTAACGTGAATAAGGTAATACATCGACATTAAAATTACCTATAATAACAAGTACACCTCGATAAGAATCGTTTTTTTTTTGTTCGAATAATAATTTATGTAGGAGAGGGATGCCAAATCCCGCCTAAAGAGGGTTAGTCCTTTTGTACAGGTACCCAAAGCGTAAGTGATGATACCACGAAATTTGAACACTATAATTATGTTTATGATTTGAGAATGTGTGAATAGCTGGAATGGGTAAATTTCTAAGGAGAATTTCTCACTAATGGTTATACGGAAAACATAGGGAGAGACTAGGCTTGGCACACACTTTAGGCTCATTTTCCCTAAATATTTCAATAGGTGATAGCCCCGTGTCGCAGAGCCGTCTGGGTAGTTATCACCACCTTTCCTGTTTCGGCCATAAAGTGCTTCGCTGTATTTTGTTGTAGAGAGAAAGGGAGCTAAATATCTAGTATTTTTTATTATTATTAGTTTATTTGCTTAGAGATATAGTTTATGGTTTGGTTTGATTTGTATATGAGGTAACTTAGGGTACCTACTGTGACTAAACCTACTGAACTAGCGCTAAAGTAGGAGATGGGAAACCCTCTTGGTTTCCCATCTCCTATTTTAGCGCTAGTTCGCTGCGGTAGGGGATGGGTCGCCGTTAACTAAAGGGTAAGGTATTAATTACCCTTAGGTATATAGGGAACGGCGGTCCGTGTCTCATTCGGCGCTAGGGCTTTAAGCGTATTCGCTTCAGGAGACACGGACTGTCAATCCCTGTATATAAGAAAATAGTGAGCAATAAGAATATACAAAATAATTATTATAATGATAAGAGCAACTCAAGAAATGTGCAATAAATAAAGTGCAGAGAAAAGAAGTCAGGAGGCCGCACCCGCGCCCCGGCCGACGTGTCCGAATTAGGGGTAGCCAATGTAGGTAATTACATTAGTAGCTGATGTAATTACGTTAGCTACCCTAATTATTAGCTCTCGTGCGGGTGGGGATAACCATAACTCTTCCTGCAAATCTGTCCTTCTGCTACTCTGGGATTTTGCTATTCCGGGATTTTGCTTATCTGTCCTGCTGCAGAGATCACTTGATTACGAGAGTAAGTGAATTGGTATAATTATTGGTGAGTGTGTATAGGCATCTTCTATCACAGCCATTCACAGCAAGTATTTATTTGTTTCGTAAACAAACACCTAATAAGACTAAATATAACCTATAGTAGTAACTAATGTTGTAGTTGTAGTAACTAACGTTGTACCTTGAAAAGTAGGTACACATTGTAGGTACCTACAATTGTGTTTTTCTAAAAGTTAAGCCCTCTGTTTTTTTACTATCACCTTATCCCTCGAGGTTTAAATTACAGACCATTTTTGCATTTAACTGTGGCATATTACTTGTCACAACTTTTTTTTCATAATAATTTGCGTAAATAAGCAGCTATTACTTACTCTCATAAGTAAGTAATAGCTGCTGTTTTTTGTAAAAATTACGTTAGTTACATTTTCAACAAAATTGGCTTCTCTGGGACTAGAATAGCATTTTTTTTCTTATTTTTTAATAAAACGCACTAGTATTGTATATTTTCAAAATCACCATTAAACAAACTATTTTTTAAGAATGCTGTACAAAACTCTCACATACATTTTTTTTCACCACTGAAGGTTAAAGTTAAATGATATGAAAATCATTCTGCGAAAATTTCAATAAACATTTTTTTTTTATAGAAACGTTCTTGTTTTTCATAGAAAAAGTGAGTGAATCAATGAGTAGAGTAACTATTAACAAATAATTTGATGTAAAAAAAAATTAGAAAAGGAATTTTTCATTGAGATATGCTAAAACAATCAGTTTCGAGGTAGAGATTTTTCGATATTTCGGAAAATTTTGTATTACTTAAAAACCGTAAAATTTCGCTGAGCACATATTAAGTTATTTTGGTAGGTATTGATCCCAGCTATCACCCCCTGCAGTATATCGTACTATTTCTTGGACATTCTGTATATACAGTATTCTATAAGACGCCGCGGTATAGCGTCGAATTGTGTTGTGATGAATGGTACTAGCGTACTGCTAGCGCCGGTGCTTGACAGCTAATAAGTACCGTTCATAGTACAACACCATTCGATGCTATAGCGCGGCGTCAAACATCGCGCGCATGACGCGCGCTAAGTACGCGTTCTGTTTGTCAACGCCTTAAGGCTTTTAATCTACGGCATGTGTTTTTATTTAATTACAGAAATACATATTAGTTGGTACTCAGTTATTCAAAAATATATTTAAAGTTTTTTTAGATAATTATGGTAGATAAAAATTTCGTAAACCATTTTCGCAAAAGTAAGTAGGTCACGCAATACTGGATAGCTTACTGTTCCTAATACTGGATACTGGATTCGGAATGTGTCAGCGTAGGTAGTATACCTTATACTCAGAATTACCAAACGGTATTCGCTGAAGGTCATACAGGTGTACGCGCCGACCTCGACACATCCGGATGATGAGATGGAAAGTATGTATGAGAAGATATCTAGAGACATTCGTGCTTCCAAAACTTATTTCACTGTTGTTATGGGGGACTTCAATGCAAGGCTGGGCAAACGGAGCGAACCTGAGCTGAGAGTGGGACAATTTGGCCTAGGGCAGCGGAACCCCAGGTGACAGCGGCTGATCGACTTCATGGAGAAAGATGAATTCTTTCTTCCAGAAGCCGCCGCACAGGAAATGGAACCTGGATTAGTCCCGATGGTTTCACTAGAAACGAGATAGACTTTTACATGACCACTAAAAGACAGATATTTAACGATGTTTCAGTGATCGCAAGGGTGAAAATCAGTAGGGATCACGTTAGAGGCACGTTAAATGTCCGATTGGAAAGGTCTTTACAGTATGTTGATTCTGTAACAAAACTCGCATCTCACTTCCCAAATCAGTTTGATTTTAACTGTCATAATGTATGGAAAATTGCTCTATTTGACAGTTGAATTCGAAGTGACTTGCGAAGTGAGGTGCGAGATTCGTTACAGACTCAACGCACTGATGAATTCTACGCTACAAACAGCACCCGTCCAAGTCCAAAACCCCGAAGGCTTTCAACTCGAACTCCGGAATCGCAACCATCGGGATCGCATCCTTCAGGGCCCTCAAAAACTATCCAACCACACCCTTTTCCTAATGGGAAAACGGCGACTCATGAGGTTGTTGTCTTCAGACGATGCGTTACTATATCGGCAGTTCAATAGACAGATATCGAAATCCGTGCGACACGACATTCGCCACTTTAATACTAACTGTATTAGATAGGCGATAGAACAAAATAAAGGTTCCAAAGTGTTCGCAAAGTAAGTGTCCGTTGGGTAAAGCCAATTGACAAGCCTGAAGACTGAGGATGGCAGCTTAGTGTCGTCTAAGCCCGAGGTGACAAGGGAGGTCACAAGTTTCTATGGAGAGTTATATACCACTACAAGGAATCCCGCTATTAGTTCGGGCAAAGACTCAACAGCACGCCTGATCCGACACTATACCGACCGTCAGCCTGTACGAGATTAGGGTAGCCCACAAGAAACTTAAGAACAACAAGGCACCGGGGGAGGACTTACTAAAATAAATTAAAGGATATTAAAACAATGCATTTTATTCATTTTTGACATTATGTTTCATTGCAACGTTTACTGCTTAAGACCTATATACACAATCGATATCTAAATAGAAATAGTGTTAGTTTTATTTTTCAAAACCTCCGGGTTCGATTCCCGAGCTGACTACATGTTTTTTTAAAAAAATATGAATGCAGTTTTTCTGATTACTGAAATCGATGACATGGTTCCTAAAAAGAGATTTTCGCATGTCTTTTAGTTTCAGACTTTTCCATACTGACCGATCTGAAAATGAAATGAAAATGAAAATGAAATAAATGAATTGTTGGGATATTGTGCCTTAGTCCCCCTACCATTACACCACTCTCCTAATCAAATCTAGGGCATTGATCAGACAGAGGAGGAGCTCGGTGGCGTAGTGGTTTGAGCGCTCTGGTTTCGTTCACGAAAACAAAGCAACTTTCGCCACGGTTGGTCCCTGGATGGGTCAATCAAATTTATAATCTTGAGCTCCTCCGTGCTTCGGAAGGCACGTTAAGCCGTTGGTCCCGGTTGTTACTGCAACCGCTCTAACCCACCAACCCGCATTGGGCCAGCGTGGTGGTGTTATGGCCCAAACTCCTCATATATTTCTGCCATGTAGGAAGGCCTGTGCCCAGCAGTGGGACATATATAGGCTGGTGATGATGTTCAGACAAAAAAATAAAATCGTTGGTCACGTGAAATTTTTAGCAAGTCAACCGCTTTAAGTAACATATACTATTTACATATTTATTCCGATTACGCTGAGCCCAAAAATTTTATTTTTTAGTCTGTTATGATTAAATTCGTAATAAAAAAGTTAATTATTCGCGAGAGAGTGCCTTTAACGCGAGGGAACCATTTTTAAGGTAACCATTATTTTTCGACTATTGTCAAAAAAATTTTTAAAAATTGTTTTAAAGAAATGTATACAAATGACGAATACTGCAAAAGTAGCTTTTAATTTAATAAATGTCACCATTCTTAATTTTTGATTTTAACATTATTATTAATGTTCGAAAAAATACTCAGTAATTAAAATGTAAAACTAGAAAAAATTCACGTCCTGAGGCGGGAATCGAACCCGCGACTGCTCTAACCAACTGAGCCACCCAGGACTTTGGATATCCCTGTGAAATTCTTCTAGTCTATCTGTATTTGTAAATTTCACTATCTTAGCCAAAGCTAGAGAAAAAAATTTTTTTTTACTTTCCGCTGTATTGTTACGCAGCGAAATAATGTATGGTTTCTGAACGCACCCTTCTGTTTGAAGCGTTCCGTTTCACCTTTTATCAATACCATAGACCAAAACACTGACAATT
Organism: Nymphula nitidulata; assembly: GCA_947347705.1. Taxonomy (NCBI): domain Eukaryota; kingdom Metazoa; phylum Arthropoda; class Insecta; order Lepidoptera; family Crambidae; genus Nymphula; species Nymphula nitidulata. Next base: position 13,801,118 of record OX374621.1, on the reverse strand, counting down.
TTAGTTTTAGAGAAATTACTGTTTGTTTTTCTATAAATTACATTCATGTGTCAAAAAACGAGGAGTCAGCTCCATATTTCAACATTAAAATTTGTTTGTATAGCGCAGATTCACTTTAGTTTGTCGTTTGTTATACGCAGGGGCGCGTTCCAAGCCTACAACTTTTTACTCTAAGGCCGTTCCGTGCCTTTCGACATGACGTTTGGCTGTCACAAATACCCCGTTCCGAGCCTCGGAGAGTTGCAACTTTTTGACGATCAATTTTGATGGTTAAAAAACACTGACGTTTAAAACGTCATATGTATTAGTGATGGGATATATCAAATCTCAAAAAAGTTACTTGTTATTTTTAGTTTACTATCAATAAAAGTGAATAAAAGTTTAAATACAGACATACCTAATACAGAAAATTTATTGCGGAATGGAAGACTTCGAATTAGTTTTAGATAATGATTTAACTCCTTGTCAAAATTTGAGGTAATAAAAATAACTTGTGTCGTTCCACACTTTAAAGCAAGACAAAAAACAACTCGGAGTGTTTGGAGTGTAGGCTCGGAACGCACCTCAGCAATAGTATATTAATTATCTGTGCTGTAAGCTGTGCGTCATCCACCATCACCCTCTCCTTCGAGTAAATAAAATTATTGGGTGGCATCACGTCTGTCTGTTCTTTTTATTTTTATTTTGCCCTAACTTTTTACGCTATTCCACGGGCTCTCTAAATTATATTCATTCTAACACTGACTATTAAAATACTCTTCTTGTTCTTCTTTCAAATCTTTCAGTATAATTTTTAATCTTCTTTGACCTTTGTTACAAAATTTGACTGTCACCTCACCTCATACATAACAAATAGAAATATTTCGCATTAAATTACTTATACATTAAATACTTATACTAGGTATATATGGGTTTCAAATTTATGGGATGTGACCATTGTTTTTTGTAATTTATTTAATCAGCAGGGCTTCCGTGGCTCTCGTTCTACCACTATAAATCTCATCATGGCTCAAGTAGATTTTTTGTATGGAGATGCGGATGCTGGTCGACAGGTAGATACTGCGTACTATGATATCAAAACATCTTCGACATATTAGATAATGACATTTGATTGCAAAAATTGGCAGTAATGAGCTTTGCACCAAACTCGATAAATCCCACATATCGGTGTCAATTTATAAAAGCAAATTGATATGAATACAGTGACCTACTACTTGCACAAGATGGTGTGAGTCATGTGTCTTGGGATTGGGACCAACACTTTTTTTATATTTTTTTTAAGAATCTACCGAACAGTGTCAATTTTTCGAAATGACTACTAAATTGCTTATTTTTGAAATGAGATCTCAAATTTAGTTGAATTATAATTCTTTCGTGTACCAAAGAATATTTAAACTTGCCTAGACAGAATACTATTTATTATTTATATTTTAAATTTATGATACACTGGAGAGTTGATGGCATTAATGACATTCTGTCATTCGAATTATTAGACTCCCAGTTGGATGTCGACAAACATATGAAAGCAATAATGTATGTAAAACGGCAAAATAAATCGTTAGTCTTCGTTAAAGAGAACGTTTCCACAGTTCAATGTTCGGAGGGTTCCAAGAGTCCGTAACAAGCTTGAGTTTTGTGCTATCACTTGGTATTCTTTTGAGGAGAAATATTTATATTCTTAGTATTGAGAAAGAATAACAAAAGTTTTTTTTTACTTTACCAGAGAAAATATAGAAGTTACTATGTTAATAACATAATAACTTCTATATTTTACACACTCCAAATAAGAAGATAGTAGGTATTAAGAACTATCTGTCAATAATAGGTACCTATTCCACAGAATTGATTGTCCGTCGGTATTGGAGTAAGTAGGGTTATTATTTCCCGGCCGCATAGGGCGGGAATAGTCTGGAAGGTTTTAAGGTCGCCTAGGCGGCTTTTACAAAATAAAGATATGAAACTACTACTTAGTATGCCATTATTTCCATTTAAAAATTCCAAGTGATATTTATAGAATCGTCGAAAAATTCGTCGGCGGAGCGTCTCGTACCGCGACTATAATAAAGGAAAGCCGCAGCAAGTCGATTTGTCGACTTTTAAACGGTATTTTGTTATATTGCGATAGTAGGTACTTTTTGTATATTTGTAAAGTAAGTATTTTTTCATAGAAAGGTCTATTGCAGAACGAAAATATCGCATCATTAGGGTGGGCCTGTTGCTGAAATGACAAAAACGGTCTATAGTATTAAGGTTCGGTACTTCCTGTTTGTAACTTTTGTTTAATAGTCAATATATTTTTCCTACAGAGATTGTCGCACAACATCAGCATTGTTGGCAATGAGTTCATGTTGGACGGAGAGCCTCTTCACATAATATCCGGATCGCTACACTACTACAGGCTTCCTGCAGCGAACTGGCGTGACCGACTACGCAAATTAAAGGCCGCGGGACTCAATGCTGTATCTACGTAAGGAATTAAATATCATCAGTATATTAACTAACAACCCGAAAGACTATAAATATAACCCCAAACAGCCTGTTAGCCCCTAACCCCTAACGTCCATCGGCGATTTTCTATTTCACATCCAGGTGCCAGAACACCCGTCTAGTTAGTGACCACCATACGCATGGCGTAAAACCCGCCAAGTGACCACTTGTGGTCGCCTTCCGGGATCAGTCAGCGTACAACCAGAGCTTGGGGAGACGTTGCGGCGACGGATTCGGTCAGTGACGGCTTCCATCTAACCAGAGCCAGGTGGATTGCGTTGACCCGCCGACCAGGGAGACCCGAAGAAACGGCTGTTCTGCTGCCTGCGCATAGTAAAAGGGTCCAAGCGAACCTAACTAGTTCGTGAGGCTGCCCCATCATGCCACGCATAATCTTGAGGTGGTCCGTCGTGCCGGTTGGTGAGCGGGTGGTGGGGTCCCGGCGGCCATTCCCCGGGGGATACAGAGGCCCTTCCGTTCGGCGGGTCAACGCTTCTTTGCTGTCGGCTGTTAACTGGGGAAACAGGCCTTACGCTTTGACCGTTTATATCGCGACAACGTCCTCTCAATTCACGCCTCTCCTCCTTCCATCATCCTTTATGGCAGCGCTCAAGTACCCCCACCATAACCACACTGTTTGAGGTCGGGGATTACGGTATGCGGGATTACTTCGCATCCATCCCTTGGAGGCAGCGCTGTTTCAGTGAGCTGGACCCGAACGCTAGCGCTACTGCTTTTACTAAAGAGATCATGCTAGGGATGAAGTAGGTACTATATCCCTTACTCCAATCTCATGAGTGCCTCAGCTGTTGAAACAGACAGTCGGCATACCGCGCATGGATCAGGGGCCGTGCTTGCGGGGATCCCAACATTGACTCACTGAAAGCAGCCTGTAATAACGCCACCAAGTCCTGCAAAAGGGTATTCATCAGAGCGGTGCACAGCGCGTTACACGAGTTGGTCTAGAACTTCTTACGCATCCTACGGGAAGCCGTAGCTACTGGCGTCCAACTTTGTCAACCGTCGCTGCCCCCGTTGAGATGTTCTGACGGCTCACTAGCTCACAAGCCGCAAGAATAAGCCCGCCGATCTCTTGGTAAAACTCTTTGCTACTCACTCCCAAATCGATGACTGCAACTCAGCCACCAACACTCCTCTAATAGGTAAGTAAGTAAGTACGATATAAATAGCGAAAGAACTTGTTACTCTAACGTACTAAAGTGGAAATCTACTAACAGAAACCTTTAAATTTCTACGTGAAAAGGTCGTATCTTTATATAACAATATCTTTGATTTAATCAGCTACGTAGAGTGGAGCTACCACGAGCCAGAAGAACGGCAGTATTTGTTTCAAGGAGACAAGGATATCGCCACGTTCGTCAAGACTGCGGCTGAGGAGGGACTGCATGTGCTACTTAGGCCAGGGCCGTATATCTGTGCTGAAAGGGACTTGGTGAGTTAAAATTAATTTACTGTACCGAAGTAAGTGCGTCATAATTTTCTTATTATGTTTCGTCTCACTATGACCGAAGCAATATTATTCGAGCATCTATAAATAAGCCTCACTTTCTGAAAAATGTAACAAAAATGAAATTCATGGACTTTTTTTAGGGTGGCTTTCCATATTGGCTTCTAGGAAAGTATCCCAATATAAAACTCAGAACTACTGACAAAGGTTAGTAATTTTATTATTTTACTTATGTAGCTACTTCAATAGCCCATTTGGTTCAAAACCTATTAACTAAAGTCAACGAAAAACTTCTCCTATATATGGTCCTAAGATCTAGTCAATATTCTTGGGCGACTTCAACGCACACCATAGCTTTTTTCCGGCATCCCGTGCTTCTAGGACAGATAGGTCACAGACAATAGATCAGTAGGTATCTACTTTTTCCTGGGCACCTGGGTATCACGCTTTTGTCTCACTTTTATATGATTCTTCAGTGCATATATTTCTCAATGCTCATCATACTGCATATACAACTTTGCTTTGATACATATTACGCAATTGATATGGAGGGTGGATCTTTTGCTGACCACTCATCCTGATGATTACCGGGTGGGTCTAAGTCAGCCCTCCTTTTAGATTATCTGACCACAGCTTGCGTCAGTTGGTATGGTGCGCTGCGAGGCAGATCTTGTTCTCCCGTGTGAAATTATCTTGTGTCACGTTTCAAATTTGGTGCATCTGGGTATGCAATGCCTCAACCCATTTTACTGCCTATCCCTATAATTACTAGTCAAGTGACACTTCTCTTTGTGAAACTCGTGTCTTAATACGCAGTTTTAAAAATACTGTATGCTGGTAATATATTAAGATTAATTCATAATTTACAGATTTCATTAGAGAAACCAAGATATGGATTACCAAATTATTTGAGCAGCTTTCTCCACTGTTATTTGGAAACGGTGGACCTATAATTTTAGTTCAAGTAAGGAGAAAAAAATATTCCTTTTATTATAAATCGATTTTTTAAGTACAAATTAGGTATCATACTTAGTTGAAATTGATGTATTCAGATAGAGAACGAGTATGGCAGTTATGGCAATGATATGCCGTTTAAGGAGCAAATGCGTGACATAATCTTGGAACATACCGGCACCAACGCCCTCTTGTACACCACTGACGGAGGGAGCCCCTCTAACTTCATTGACGGCCACGTACCTGGTGCACTCACCACTATTGATTTTGGACCTGGATATAGTAAGTGTATATGTTAAATCAATTATTTTTTACTATGTGCAATGAGCTCTTTAAACTTTAGGTAGATCTGTTCCGCTGTATGGCTGGTGGAGAGGGATGTACACAATATGTTATCTACTTAAAAAATATTAGGGATATATATATATATATATATAAAATAAACACACAGATAACCATGACCCGGGACCATTTTTTTGTAAACAAGGCAATCATCCATACAGGCCGCCTAGCACCTGATGGTAAGTGGTCACCGAAGGCTATAGTGCTTGTAACACCAATGGAACATACACTCACACGTTGCCTAGTGCCTGCCATGTAAAAATCAAGAGGAATCGTGATGTTGACAACATAGGAAATATATAATTGCTCTTCTTCCTACACAAAGCGCTCTGCCGGAGCTCCTGCAGGAACACAACACTGCAAGCTAAGTAGTGCTATTTGGCTGCGAACAGATGATCACCCGATTGGGAAAGCACCTCCCCCATGCCATAGAGGGTGGTCCAATTAGTGACGTCAATATTTTTTTTTAGATTCCTTATCTTCTATATTCCTATATTCCTTATTTCCTTATCATATATGTTCCGCGACTTTTAGTAGTTTTCAAGTTTTTTTGTTTTTTAATGCGAGGTTTCACAAATTCATATCTTATTATGTCAAATAAAAATAAAAAAAATCCTGCAAAATACCTACTACATAAAAAGATATGATTTTTTGAAACCTCGCTGGCAGAATACATTAAACCAACACAAAAAAATTATAACACGGAAACCACTAAAAATCGCGGAACATACATGGGGTATTTTTGGATACCCCAAGGTGTGAGGATACTAAAAAAAAATTATTGACGTCACTAATTGGACCATCCTGTATAAGGGAGAGTTGTTACACAGACAGACGCTCCAAATTTGGGTGGGAACTACCCTAATGACTTCTGATAAAATGTTCGTGTTCATCTATTAATCACAGAAACATCTGGCCCGGCTGGGACCGTTCATGCACGTCTGTCTTAGTAGCCAGGAGTATTTATTGACTAGTCGACCGGCCGAGTAACAGGACAATTTTGAATTATTCACAGACGTAAAGCATGGCTACGAAGCTCTTCGCAGATTCATGGCAGAAGGACCTCTTATGAATTCTGAATACTACCCGGGCTGGCTAACACACTGGGGAGAGCAGCTGCAGCAGGTCAGCACCGATGACGTAGTCCGGACACTCAGAGATATGCTGAACCTGAAAGTTAATATTAATTTTTACGTGTTCTTTGGAGGGACTAACTTCGAATTCTCTGCAGGTATTTTTCTCCAACAGATATACAATTATTAGCAAGATGTCGTTTTACTCGTATCTAAGAGTATAACTATACTATTTTCTAAAATATAAAATTAAAATTTTTAAGTAGCCCCCGGCGTCATTATCATCTATCTAACACCATCTCATTGAGACTGTTCTTATGAGCCCGAACACACTATATCTCCTGTAATTTTTTTAAAGAATTAAGTATTCCGCAGACTTTTTGATGGTTTAAGATCAGCTCATAGTTAGTATGTCATGGTAATGTCACCGAAGTGACAATACAGTCCTCAAACGCCTGAACTGATCTTCATAAATTATAGCTATAAATAAACCATCCTAATCACGTCAGCTTTCAAACAAAAAAAACAATTAAAATCGGTCCATTCGTTTAGGTGCTACGATGCCACAGACAGACACACAGATACACAGACAGGCACGTCAAACTTATAACACCCCTCTTTTTTCGTCGGGGGTTAAAAAATCTTAAATCAATGTGATCTCTATCCAATCTTATCTTAATGAACATTCTTTTCGAACCTTTATTTACGAGATATCTGTAGGTAAGTAGGTACACATAAAATTCAACGTTTGTATAACTTGATATTAAGGTTTTGATGCAGTTTCTCTGTAAGGTTGAGTGTATAACACAAGGCTATGGCCAAAAGGAACGTCTCCATGAGAATTTAGATAGGTACCTTATTTATACGAATCACTTCTCTACGGGGGTTGAGCTGCTGGCAGAAGTATTACTCTAAAATATAAATAATGCTTTTAACAGGTGCCAACTATGGGTCAGGGTATCAGCCTGATATAACTTCTTACGATTACGATGCACCTCTGACAGAAGCTGGTGATCCTACTCCAAAATATTATGCCATAAGGGATCTTCTGAAACAGGTAATGTTATTGTATTGGTTGAAATGTGCGAGTATTCGTTCGTGGTTCAGCTAATATTACACGGTTCAATTTCCGTTCAATATTGCTTTCAATTTCATTGTTTTAATGGCATTGACACGTCTAAATACGTCCAAATACTTTATAATGTGATTGTTCAATGTCATTGAAAGGTAAATTTCAAAGTTAGCTTTCAATGCGATTGAATCAATATTGAACAATGAATTGACCATTGAAACGTGTAAACGCGACACACAATTTAAAGTCATTGAACGATGACTTATTTCACGTATATAGGTACGGTAACGAAGGAAGCATCTTCTGCTGCCAATTCCACCAATAAAATGTTTTTTTTAAATATTATAATACATACAAATAATACATGGCATACAATCTGACCGTCCACCAGAGATCTGTGGGCTCACCTGGTGTTAAAGTGTCTATCGTCGCCCATAGACACCTGCTTTTATATTGGTACCTATATACAATTAGATGACAAACAATCTGACGGCGCCCACCAGTGATCTGCGGACCCACCTGGTGTTATGTGGCTATCGTCGCCCATAGACACCTGCTTTTTTATATATAAGTACAATCAGATGACATGCAATCTGACGGCTCACCAGTGATTTGTGGGCCCACCTGGTGTTAAGTGGCTATCGTCGCCCATATGGACATACTCAGGGAAAAAATGACATGGTATTGCAGATGCGTTGTCATCCTAAGGCTTAAAATTAATTGTAGGTTCCTTTGGTCATTCTTCGCTCTTCTCCTTTATTTTTAATAAGAAATTTTATCAAATTTGATTCAGTGAGTACCTAGTTTGGTTTTTAAATCAAAATATTAAAATGAATTGCAAAAAACCGTCTAATATCAGCTTTAGATTTTTGATTTTTTTTGCACACTTTTCTATACTTAGAGATATTTAGTAAAGTTTTTAATTATCATTCCACCGTTGTTGTTGTCCTTTTCACTGGTCTGTGAGACTGAGAGGGGAATTTTGTATACCATTAGTCAAAAATGCGGTAAGCTTCTGTCAACATGTTTGCCTTATCTTTAGTAAATGCAAATATTTTTTTATCTTTTTTTTATACACAAAGTTCGTTTTAATAGTTGCTTTTTCTCATCCTCTTTTCTAATCTACATCCCTATTATTACCCTAGTCCCTAATTTTCCTATTATCCGCCCTATTATCTATATCTATGAAATATAGAAATATCATGAAATTATCAAATGAATAAGATGTTTTTGAAAGTGGCAAACCATTTCTATGAACTAATATAGCCCATGTTTTAATTTATTGTCGTTTTGACGGCACCAGCCTGTATACTTACTAACAATTTACTATATTCCAATTTACAGTACAATTTCGTGAAAGAGAACACTTTGGCACCTACTCCAAATCCGAAAGGAGCATACGGCCCCGTAATCGTGGTTCCCAAAGTTCAGATATTAACTGCTCAAGGTCGTTCTCTCCTTGGGAAAAATTACAAGAGCATATCAGGACCGACCCTGCCGACTTTCGAGCAATTGCCGCAACGAAGCGGTCTAGTACTGTATGAAACAACATTGCCGACTCCGAATGGGGTAGTCAGTATAAAGAAACCCAGGGACTGGATATATGTTTACGTCGACGGGGTATGTATAAAAAATCGATATGGATACCTAACGAAATATTCTACTGCAACTTAAATGTTTTCGGCGTCGGGACGTGATGACCTCACCGCCCACTAGTGGTAAGGTAATACCATTTTTGCAGATAGACGAAAAATGGTGGTCAAACCATTCGGATCGGTGGAAGGAAATGCAAAGTCGGAACGGGCACCAACGCTCCGATTTAAGACTTTTGCGATTGCGATCGATGGCAAGCGTGGCGATTATGGTATTGCCCCCTATAACACAAAATGCCCCTACTCCCCAGTGGACCTGCTATTCTAACTCTGGTAGCGGTCACTAAAATGCCTTTTTTTAAATGCCTTTACGACCCATAAACGACTTTACCCACGAAGAATTTCAGACCCATCTCGCGTCTGAGCCACGTCTGTAAGATGTTTTCAAGAGTTATTACGAATCACCTCGCACGCAGGCTCGACGACTTCCAGACCCCGAACAAGCCGGATTTTGGAAAGGATTAAGTTCCATAAACCACATACACACGCCACTGCGAGTAATACAGAAAACCGAAGAGCATAACAAGCCACTGTGCTTAGCGTATGTGGTCTAAGGGAAAGCCTTTGATTCGGTTGAGATATGGGATGTGCTGCAGTCCATCCAGCGGTGCAAAGTTGACTATAGATACATCGAGGTATTACAGTGTTTGTACAAAAACGAAACCATGTCGGTCCGCCTTCAGAGCTAGAACTCGAAACTCATCCATTTGCAGCGAGGAATGAGACAAGGAGATGTAATATCTCCCAAGTTCTTCACTGAGGCATCGGCAGCAGCATTTGACTTAGCTCAAAGATTTGCCAAACTAAGGTGACAGTGGGCAGGACACATCGCTGGGCTAACGCAGTATAGCGCAGCACAGAAGCGGAGACGTGGAAATCATTAGGGGATGTCTATGTACAGCAGTGGACGTCTTTCGGCTGAAGTGATGATGAATGATGAACTTATATTATGTATTTTATAAACTAATTCGTATTTTTGTTATTTACAGAAACTCCAAGGTGTAATTAATAGAATGTACAAGAAATACACTTTGAATATCAAGAATAGCGTTAACTCTACACTGTCTTTGCTCGTGGAGAATCAAGGACGAATCAATTTTGGGTCGCACTTGCACGACCGAAAGGTAGTAATTAAATTACAACTGTCTCATAGATCTCATCATTTTTGGATAAGTACCCATAATAGTAGTTTACATTATATTTTATTTCTTTTATGTGGAGATAAATTAAATCAATATATCTGAAACTAATAAAATGGTAAACTACTTCGATACCAACATCACCACTCTGCTAATGCTGAGGACAGGCCTTCCTACATGGGAGAAACTCATCAGGAGTTTGGGCCATGGCACCACCACTCTGCTGGCCCAATGGGAGTTGGTGGGTTAAAGCGGCTGCAGATACAACCGCGACCAACGACTTACCGTGCCTAACGAAACATGGACGACCTCGAGATTACAAATTTTTAAAGACCCATCCCTGGATCTACCGTGACGGAAGTTGCTTTGTTTTCGTAATCGAAACCAGAGCATTTAAACCACTACGTTATTGAGCTCGTAGTTACATAAAACAATACCTAGAACATACCAATCATACAAAAACTCTTCAGTACTAGACGATCAGCCTAGGCAGATAACTGTCTTCCGGATTCAACAATCGGCCTTCGGCAGATATGATATTTACTGTTGTAACTTAAAACAGGGCATACTGAGCTCCGTCGACTTCAATGACGCGCCACTGCAGGGCAATTGGACTATCACTGGATATCCACTGGAAGTTATCGAACCCTCGATCACAGAAAGCCAAGATTCAAATTCAAACTTGGCTGAAGGTCCAGTTTTGTATCAGGGCGAGCTTATTCTTCCAGAGGGACAGGCACCTTTGGATACTTTCCTTGACACCACTGGATGGGGAAGGGTAAGAAAATATATTTCTTAGAGCCATAATGACTTACAGAGCTTTCAAGTTAAATATCATAGACGAAGTTTTTTCTAGTTTTATATTTTAATTACTAAGTTATTTTTCAAACATTTATTATAATGTTAAAATAAAAAATTAAGAATATCATAGACAAAGTTTGTTAATTAATAATGTAATGGTTGGTTCTTACTTAAGATTATTTTCAAAATCTGAACCCTGTTTCATTATCACGGCCATATAAACCCATAAAACGTGTATTACAAGACATATACCTAACTTGTTTGAAACAAGCCGTTGAGATTGCATTTTTTTGAATAAACTCTACAACATATATTTTAAATGGGAATGTTTTCCAGGGTTACGTGTGGGTGAACGGGCACAACTTGGGCCGGTATTGGCCAGGATTAGGCCCACAAGTGACGCTGTACGTACCTGGAGTGTGGCTGAACTCTGCGCCTGCGCATAATCACGTACACGTCCTGGAACTAGAGAGCACGCCTGAAAAACTCACAATGGAGTTTATTGACTACCCAATTTTAAATAGGACGACACCATACACCGGATGACACGATAGGCCAATCATACATCTATAAATTTATTTGTAAAATACAAGATTGTCACAGGCTTCAGTCACTATAAACGTGATCAATAAATCAAAGGTTTTTAATTAAGAATATCCAAAACAGAGAGTTTTTGATATTCTAAAATTCAATTCAAATTCCTACCAAAATAAAATGAGCTAACCAAGAGCCCTAAGAGATCGATCCACATAATTATGTTACATTCTAACTAAAATATTTTATTCCTCGATAGCAACTGTATAAAAATAATAATTAAAAATTTACTCCTTGTATGATCTACGGAACAGCACCTAATCTAATAGACAATACCGACATGACATGTGAAAGAACAAGACAAAACTCGGAATAGTTAATCTGAGGATGGATCCAAGGAGTACATTTTTATTATAATGGCAGTTTAGGATTGTTGCTTGGCTTACAAAATCGGGACAAAATAAAATATTTACATCCTAGTCAATAAGAGCAAAATATAATTTTTCACAGATATGATATGACTGATATTAAAGGAAACATGGTCTATGTTAGTTCATAGAATGTTTGGCAACCTCAAATACATTTTATTCATTTGATAACTTCATGACATTTCTATAAAACTGCATTATTAATTAATATCATTTCATGGAAATGTCATGAAATTATCTTATTATTTAATTTATTATCGTCACCAACCTGTATAAGTACTTACCTATGTAAAGCCATTATTTAAATTGATTGCTAAATTATAACAAGTAGGTACTAACCTACTTCTTATTTAAATAATGGCTACATAATTTTATACTTAATACACAAAAAACACTACATAACTACTTACTTATTAATAGCTTTTGGTCTAGTCTTCGTGACTTCTTAGCATTTGTCGCTGGCAGAAAAGTAATAGCTAAAAGTAATGTTTAAAAGTTATATAATAGCAGTGATTGTAAATATTTTAAATAACTTTGTATGTAAAGCACGTAAAATAGCTATTTGTTTAAAAAACAATATTTAAATAAATAAGTCTCCTGACTCCTGTGTCACTAGCGGTGCTAGTTTAGTTTTTATTATTTCAGAGTGACAGTGTTTAATTAGAACAAGTAAAGTAATTACCTACTCAGAATTGTTTTTTATTTATATTAAAATCGGGTATATTTTCCTACTTCCATTGATATAACTTCCTAATAAAATAAGTCAGAAGTGTATGGATGGATATGCTAAGTCACAGATTACTGTACAGGTTGTAATTGTAAGGGGGTTGTTGGGGGGAGGTTGTACTCTAAACAAAACCTGTTAGAAAATAAATTAGAAATCGCGAAAAAAAACCAGCTGTTCCATAAAAACAGGTCGCGTAGATATTAGGTACAATTTGTATGAAACCGCTGTTTTTTTTTTCGCAATTTAAAATTTATTTCTAACAAGTCGTGTTCGGCTGTTACCAACCATTACTGCCGTCTGTCTATGTTTTAGAGAGCGTCCCCTAACACCAGAGAGCGTCCCCCTAACACTCTGTATATATAGGAAGAAATGCCTGAATCGACTTCCACTGTGATCTCAGAACACTTTTACTACTCTGATCAACTAGTTGATTCGTTCAGTTGATCGGAGTGGAAGACGCGATACTTACTACTTTCGAGTATAATACAGAATGGCCAGAACATTGACGTCCAAAAAAAATTTTGGGTCACTCGTATCGTGGGTATCCGAATGACCGCCATGTATGTTCCGCGACTTTTGATAGTTTTCAAGTTATGATTTTTTTTCTGATTTCCAGGAATTTTCGACCAGACCAACTTAAAAAATATAAAAAAGTAGAAGACTTTTTCGAATTTTTTTTTTGCAATTGAATTCTGATGAGTTGTACTTTTATTCAAAAAATAATTAGCTTTGTAACTTTGATGCAAGTTGTGAAAATATTGATCCAAATTGAAAAATTTACGTTCGGTGAATTACGACTTAAATTTCCAACTTTAAATTAAAAATCTAAACAGACGACTTCATGGTTCCTAAGTAGCCCATAAAAATGCACCACACTCTCAGCTTTCATAATCATTAAGAAATATAGTACTTAAGGGGCCCCTTTCGCTAAAATCGGGCTTCAAAGACAGCGAGGTGAAAAATTTGATTAAATAAAATTATTGGTAATTTTATCATTCCTAAGTTTAATTAGTTTGTTAATTAACCAAAAATGACTACTGGAAAGGTAAAATTTAAACATTTGGAGGTTCTTTTAGTTTAATTAATTTTACGCGATCCTTTCTCGCGGTTCATGAGATGTAAACGTGGGCGCAGCTCTTTTACCTGCAATGGACCGAGAGGATAAGAGACAGAATTATTGCCATCATAGTGGTAAGATGGGCAGCGGTACATGTAGAGGAATATCTTATACCGAGCACATCTCAAAAAATTACAAATACCATTCTTTAGTCATTCACTAAAGCGTTTTTGTTTATTATGTTCTATATTTACCACAATTAATATAAATCAAGTGGTGTCGCTAGTTCCGACGAGGTATCGCCTTAAGTGTTCGTGCTAGGGGTACTACTGGTCTAAAACTGATGCCGTCACTGTCTTTCGAGATTATCTCAGACATTTCAAGCATTTTTTTAGGATAATTTTCTACGGCAAATATTTTAAATAAACAGAAAACCGAATACATCTGGGACAGAAAATAACACCAGAATTTTATTTTTAATGATTGTACAAAATCGAATCGGAAATAATCCTACAGATTACCGCCCTATAGTTCCCGTGCTAAGCAAGATGAGTAGAATATCATATAGGTAATCACTTTCGATAATATCATGATTAGATAGGTAATGTTGCATGACCAACAATTAGAGTTTACAAAAGAGAAGAAGTTAATATAAACAATTTCCTAGGTCTGTATCACTAACATTTGAATTGAAGGTACTTTTTATGTCAGGTAGTCGACTACCTGGCAAAGTTTGTGTATTGTTACCCCGGTGCCACACAAAAAAATTAAAAGTAGAAAAGTTAATCTTTATGACGTAGTCAGGTATGTCGGTATAATGATTAAAGTTGAAATGAGTATATTAAGTTATTCATACTAATATATTATAAAATAAATGCGAAAGTAGCTTTGTCTGTCTGTCTATCTATCTGTCTAATTCCTAAGCCGCTAAACTGATTTAGATGAAATTTGGCATGGAGATAGATTATCGGCTGTATTACGGAGAGTGCTCAGAAGAGCTTTTCGACCTTTACCCTTCCTACTCAAGAGCACGCGTGCCGGTCTTCGGAGTCATCACTTCACTGTCTCCACCTCAACATCACTCACAAAGAAATTTAGTGGCTCGTTTCTTTGTCGTACTTCCAGAACATGGAATTTTTTGCACCTTTGCAAAAAGCAAAAGCACCTTTTGAGCCGGCAAGGTGGCGGCGTGGCGGCTAGAACAGCGCCTAAACTGCACTAGCTTTCTTTGATGGACTCTTCTTATACCGCTTCACATCAGATTTTTTAATTTCTTTTTAATTTTATTTAAATTTTCTTTGATTCTATAAATAGGTACCTACTGTGATGATACGAATTCAAGCATAACTAATGTCTTTAGAAACTGATTCTAGAGAACCCATATTATGACAGGTTCTCTCTTCTAAACTTTCAAAAACAAGGAGGTTCTCAATTTGGTGGGTATGTTTTATTTTTTTCAAAGTATTCTAGTTCGCTCAATCCATTGCAAAAAAAAAATCTCTAGAACGACCGCTTGCGTCAAAGTTCACCTGTCAAATTAACAATGGTGAATGTTGCACCCATCTGTAACCAGTACTTAGCCACTTAATTAGACGCCTAGGCCTTTCATTAAATATCGACATCTTATTAAATGGCTGAAGGGACGGCTATTGCGCGCAACGTTTCAGCCGTCTGGTTAAATTAAACAGTTAATTGGACACCTAGGCAGATCGTCTAGTACGAAGATTTTTTGTGTGATTGATAAATTTACTGTTTTTTTATAACCACTTCTGAATACAATCTGATATTATTTTTGTTATAATTGGTCATAAATAACCTCGAACCTACCAATCACAAAAAACTTCAGTACAAGACGATCCGGTGAAAGCTGACTTTCAATCCGCCAAGTTGTTAAGCGTTCAGTAATTCTAGTTCAATTAAACTATAGGCCTAGGCATTTAATTGGACGCCGGCGCTTAAGCGGTTCCATACCAAAACACTAACACCTTAAAGTAGCGGGGAGTGGGGTACGAGGTACGAGGCACTGAAATGCTCAAGGTCATTCCCCATGGAACCGCCTTAATCAACAGCCTAGGTGTCCAATTATGCGACATAAGTATAACACCATCCAGGAATACCTACAGACAAATCCGCGAGAACGGGCGAATATTCGCGATGAGTACCGAATACATCCGAATAACTGGTTTTCGTATTCGTACCTATTCTCCTGTATTTGTCTGTAGTATACCTACTTAGGTGAGGCTTAAAAAAAAGCTCGGTCTATCCATCAAACCACTAACTGAGTGCGTCGCGTGGCGTGCGACTGATGAATCGTTCATTTTTATGTTTTGACTAAAATACTTTGTAGATATTTTTGTCCAGTTGATTTTTAATATTAATATGAAGCAAGAAAGACTTATCTTACAGAAAAGTTTATTTTTATGTTTTGCTTTTAAATATTTTAGTTATCCAGTTGATTGTTAATTCAAATATTTTTTGCGACAAAAAATACAGTAGATAGGTAGTAGCTATTGATTTAAAATCACCTTTCATTTTTTCATGTAACGAGTTACATTGCATAGTAGTCACTTTCTATTGTTTTTGGAAAAGCACCAACTCCAAATAATATGTTTCTAGGGGATGAGTACCTACTTAAATTTAATTATTTTAACCTTTTCAGTTTTTTGAAGTCGGTTTTAATTTTTGTTTAAAATTTTTTTCACAATTTTTAGTGATAACTTTCTAAGGTGAGGTAAGGTAAGGTTTCTAGATGGGTGCCCGTCAACTTATATTGTTTCCTACTATCGTATCGTTTCACTAAAAAGTCATAAGAAAGCAAAAATCCACCAATTTCGCATACGTAGACGACTTAGTAATTTCAGTTTTTTTAATATTAAAACCAAACTACCCAACTGATTTTGAAAATAATTTTATGGGACCCAATGGCAGCTATTCTGCATCGAACAAAAAAAGAATTACGTAAATCGGTTCAGTAGTCTCGGCGTAATCGGTGTACATACAAAGAAAAAAAAACATACCGGCCGAATTGAGAACCTCCTCGTTTTTGAAGCTAAATTGTTTCCAAAAACAATAGAAAGTGAAGCACCGACTCCAAAAAATATGTTTCTAGGGGATGAGTACCTAACTACTTAAATTTAATTATTTTGACCTTTTCAGTTTTTTGAAGTCGGTTTTAATTTTTATTTAAATTTTTTTCAACTACAGCTGCTTAGCTCTTGCTTAATTGAATTGGAATTGGAAGCTTACAAAAACTTAATAATAGTAGAAACTTTTGTAACTATGACTGACTTACGTTGGAATACTGTAACTATTTTTAATTTTGAGGATCACCTAAATATTTTAAGCATTGTCAAAAACCAAAAACGTGCACCTATAGATAAACATGAAATTGATCACTCCTTAGGGCTGTACCTACTTGAAGTAATCGGCCCTTTTCAAAAGAGGAATTTAAATTAAATGTAATATTTCAATTTATTTTGTGAACTTTTTTGTCTTATCGGGCGAATACTGAACCAATTCTTAAATTAAAGTATCATGTGTGTTTTATTTATTGGTTTAAGTATGAAATTGCCGATTGGTACTGAAAAATGGAAATTCGTTTTTTTTTATTTAACATATTTATTTAATCAAAATATCTACCATTATTATCTATACATTGCTGCCATATAATAGGAAGGTCATTTATGCCTTTGCGATAGAACTCTGGTGATCTAAATTCTACAAACTCGGTGAAAGCATTTTGTACTGCCTCCTGGGAAGAAAACTTTTTATCACGTAGAAAATTGTCCAAATCACGAAAAAAATGGTAGTCCGTTGGAGCAAGCTCTGGCGAATACGGAGGGTGACGAATGGTTTCTAATTGCAGTTCCTGTAGAGTTAAAACGGTTTCTCGTGCTGTATGAGGTCTCGCGTTATCATGGAGCAATAACGGTGAAGATCGATTCATGAGTCGGAGCTGTTTCACTGCAAGTTTTGCTATCATTGTTCGGAGTT
Source organism: Nymphula nitidulata (assembly GCA_947347705.1). Classification (NCBI taxonomy): domain Eukaryota; kingdom Metazoa; phylum Arthropoda; class Insecta; order Lepidoptera; family Crambidae; genus Nymphula; species Nymphula nitidulata. Next base: position 13,783,391 of record OX374621.1, on the reverse strand, counting down.
TGGCACAGTAGACATCTGCCGTTATTACTTGACCAGATCGGAGAAAGCTAAAGTGAATAACACCATGCTGAGACCACCATACAGTTAACATTACCTTTTTATTAGTAAGCTTTGCTTTAGGACACTGTTGCGGCGTTTGACCTGAGGTCAGCCATTGCATTTTTCGCTTACGGTTATCGTAAAGAATCCACTTTTCATTATCATGACACAATTCGATCCAATATTCCTTCGAGGCAACACAAGTTTCAACACGCCTTTCTTTCTGCAGATCGAGTCAAATCATGAGGCACACATTTTTCATATTTTTTTATTTTATTGGTTTACGCAAATGAGTCGATATTGTTGGTAAGGTAACGTTAAACCATGCCGCTAATTCCTCGGTAGTTTGGCTCGGATCGGCTTCCACCATCTCTTTTAATTCATTGTTATACATCTGTGTGGACGATCTTCAACGTGGTTCGTCTTCAAATCAAAATTTCCATCACTAAAGCGTTTAAGGGTGAATCAACTTTTAAGGCACTCTTTTGACAGCATTGTAAAACAGAAAATCAAAATGTAGTTTAAACGAATTTACAAGAATATATTCTATTATAATTTGTAGCATTTATCCTATTTTTAGTTTTCAAAGGTGGCCGCGAACTTTAACCTTTAGTTTGTGAGATTTTTGAGAAAATCCGAAGGTTTGTCGTTTATCTTTCACCTGCGTTACCGATTTGGAGAGTTTGCTTTATGAAATAAAACGAATTATTTGAAATAATCAGATATATAATTCTTTAACACAACAAAAATTGAACCATTAAAAATAACTTAACTTAGTCTATAGTAATTATCTGTTGAGATACATACTACTTTAATTCCACTGCGTTAATTTGGCAATAATTAAAGTCTAACTTTAAGATAGTTCCATGTTACTAATAATCATTTATTTGAAACTTAAATCTAAATCAGGCGGTACTTTTCTATTCTTAGTATCACATAGTTTTGATTATTTATCACCAATATTGTATGAGTTATTTTCAAAAATACAATCACAATTTAAGGGACACCGGGTAACACCAGAGATAAAATAGTAACGCTAGAGAAAAAGGCATAGCACCTGTACATAATTTCTTCTAATCACATAACGCAACATCATCATCATCATCATTTCAGCCGAGAAACGCCCACTGCTGGGCATAGGCCTCCCCCAAAGATCTCCATACCGATCGGTTCTGCGCTGTCCGCATCCATCGGCTTCCCGCGACCCTCACCAGATCGTAGGTCCACCTTGTGGGAGGCCTACCAACGCTGCGTCTCCCGGTACGCGGCCGCCACTCGAGGACCTTTCCGCCCCAACGGCCGTCGGTCCTTCTTGCAATGTGGCCTGCCCACTGCCACTTGAGGCTCGCAATTCTTCGGGCTATGTCGGTAACCTTAGTTCTCCTGCGGATCTCATCATTTCTGATTCGATCACGCAGAGAAACCCCGAGCAAAGCCCTCTCCATTGCCCTTTGGGTGACATTGAGCCTTCTTACTAGGCCCATTGTAAGCGGCCACGTCTCAGTTCCGTAAGTCATCACTGGCAACACACACGAATTAAAGACTTTCGTCTTGAGACACTGCGGTAGTTGGGCCGAGAATATGCTGCGAAGCTTCCCGAACGCTGCCCAGCCGAGTTGGATCCGTCGATTGACCTCTTTCTGGAAGTTGGACTTACCAAGTTGGACTATTTGTCCCAGGTAAACATATTCGTCAACAACTTCCAGTGTAGAGCTTCCAACCTTTACAGGAGTGGGTACGACATGGAAATTCGACATTATTTTCGTTTTATCCATGTTCATTTTAAGACCCACTTGTTGGGAGACTCTACAGAGGTCGTCGAGCATTGTGCCCAAGTCTTCCAGGTTTTTAGCCATGACTACGACATCATCCGCAAAACGAAGGTGAGTCATGTACTCGCCGTTTATGTTGATGCCAAGTCCTCTCCAGTCCAAAAGCTTAAACACATCCTCCAACGCGGCAGTGAACAGTTTCGGCGATATAACATCGCCCTGTCTCACACCTCGCTGAAGACGTATTGGTTCCGAGTTTTGGTTCTGAAGGCGGACTGACATAGTGGCGTTTTCGTACAGTGACTGCAGCACTTGGATGTATCGATAGTCTATTTGGCATCTCTGGAGTGACTGGAGCACGGCCCAGGTCTCGACAGAATCGAAGGCTTTCTCATAGTCCACTTACACTAAGTATAATGGCAGGTTGTACTCTTCGGTCTTCTGTATAACCTGCCGCAGCGTATGTATGTGGTCTATGGTACTAAAGCCTTTTCGGAATCCGGCTTGTTCGGGAGGCTGGAAGTCGTCGAACCTGCGTGCGAGACGATTCGTTATAACTCTCGAAAACAACTTGTAAACATGACTCAGGAGCGTGATGGGTCTATAATTCTTCAATTGGGTCCTGTCACCCTTTTTGAAGAAAAGTGTCACCACGCCCCCATGCCATGCCTTTGGCGTTAATCACATAACGCAATCTAACATTATCAAGGCAACAAATAAAAAGTTATAAACTTAAATGAGATCAATAATTACAATCTAGCAACAAGGCAACAAATAAATTTTTTTTAACCTAAATGAGGTCAAAAATTCTATCAGAAACTATATGGAATAGCAAAAAATCACAATAATTTCTTATATTTTTTCAAAAACTTCTACTGGCTCTCTAATAGGAGCGATACCCTTTCTTAACAAGTACAGGTACAGGTAATTTTTTGATAATATTTCTTTCAACAATTCTTTCAACTGTCTTTTCCTTAATTTCCATATCACGCATTATACCGTTGTTTTGGAGTCAAATCTTTAACTAATCTTTTAGTTTTATGATATCTTTCCCTTTGTCTTTGCTTTGCTTTTTCATACTTCTCTCGATCAGTTTTAAGCCTTTCCCTATGACGCCTTTGTTTTTCTGCGGCACTAAGTGGCATTTTAATTTTGTACAGTCGAAAGTCCAAACCTAAGGCAAAGTAAACAATACATTATACTTTGGCAGTCAAAAAATGACCAAAAATGAATGTTAATGTATCCTATATGCATAATTTTATGATTATAATGCATATATTATTAAAGAAAGTAATAAAAAAATGATCGTGATTTATATATTTTGATTTCCCGACGCTTCGGCGCCTTTACAGGAGCCATGGTCACAAGATGACCACTAAACCAGTACTTGAATTATTTTTCTACGCGATATTATATGTAAAAGTGCTTTATTTCAATATGATGCATTAACTATTCGTATACATACTTTCTCCGGCGTTACCGTTAACGCAAGAGAAGATTCTACGGCGTTATCGGTAACGCAGTAGAAATTTCATGATGAAAGTACAAATCAGTAATTCTACGTTGCAGATTAAGCGATTATTTTAACTTAACCCTAAAAACGGACATTAGAGTTAAAATATAAATGTAATAATAGTAAAATATTCCATAAACTTACCACGATGTCCGAGGTAACGCTGCAGAGCAACAATAAACCCACACACACTACTCGCGAGCGCGACGAACACTGGCGGGGGGAGAGAGCACGAAAAATAGTAACGGTTAACATGGACGTGAAGTTAGACAAAAGGAAGCGCTAGCGACGCCAAATAGGTACCCTGCGCGCTGATATTTGAACCCTATGAGCGGTCACTCGGGAGAACTTAATTTTAAGACATTATTGGCGACAAACCTTTATGAATATATATTAAATATCGTTTTAACAATATTACGAAAGCATTGTATTGAAGATAAAGGCTTATTTAATGTCAATCTAAAATATGTCGAAATAAATAGGTAGTTTCATATATTTTTTTTAAGATATGACATGATTTGCTTGACCAACTATGCCTGGTGACACAGTTTTTTTGTATGGAGAGTGAAAATGATCCCCTGCGATACTATAGTTTTAAAACAATTAAATTCGGAAAAATTAAATACACTTTTGGCCTTGCATTGCTAAATGAATCTAATTTTAGATTAATTTAGAAAAAAAGGAATTTTTGTAATGAGTATTATTTAATCTGATTTTTCTAGAGCGGGGACAAGAAAAGAGTGTCTTAAAAGTTGATTCACCCTTAAACCAAAATCGCACGGTGCGTTCATAAGCAGTCCCCTCTCCAAACGCAACATTGATATTGCGAGCTGTTTCTGCCGCGTTAGTTCCGCGTCGGAACTCGTATTCAAAAAAACAACTGAAACTTGAAAATCGAATGTTGCACATTTTTTAAAAGAAAAACCTCATAGGTACCATTTGAAAATAGTTTTACTCGAAAATCTTAAACCATGAAGGTTCTATGTGAATTCGAAGTACCTATTACCTATTATTTCCAAAAATCCTAATTTTCGCGAAATCACATTGTGTCATAAATACACAAATAATTACTCATTTCTTTTCTTTTTCATTAGGTACACATAAACACACGAGTCAAACTTATGTAGGTTGGTGATAATTGACTTAATTTTAATATATTGAATGTAAGTCAATAGTTTAAGCTACAAAGTTGTGATGTTTTTAATAATAAATAAATAACAGACACTTTTTTTTTAAGTGATGGACGGTGGCCTGCTTGCTTTTCCCAGAATGTTTATTAATTTGACGTAAATTTTAAACTTTTAAAATATTAGTTGAAGACACTCAGTTTTCACGACTGTCTTCAGCTTCAGCCAATATTTCTAGTCTAAAATTTACGTTAAATTAATAAAGTTGTAATGTTTTTAATAATAAATAACAGAAACTTTTTTCTTAGTTATGGACGGAGGCCTGTTTACATTTTCCAAGAATGTTTATTTATTTAACGTAAATTTTTAACTTTTGAAATATTAGCTGAAGATACTCAGTTTTCACTCCGTATATACATAATACAGTGTAAACGTGTATCAACTGTCGATTGCGGCCGTTGTTGTGGGCTGTGGGCACAGATTGTAATAACTCGTATTAATTACTGGAATCTAACAATGGTCAACTAATACCTGAAAGGGAGACGGAGTGTGACTTGTACGAACGTCCGAGCCAAACAGCATTGAATTGCCCGAGAAGGACGGAATGTGAAAGACACGAGCGTCCGAGCGAGACAGACGTTGAACTTGAAATGTGTGTGACGAAGTAAGTTATTGTGATAAGGCGACACTGACGCGGAGTGGAATCGCACAAGCTCTGTCTGTCGTCTCTGAGAACGCGACAGCGACGGACTGTTCCTCCCCACTGAACCTGCGGACCACGTGGCCGGCGAGAACAAACCACAAACTGAGTGAGTTCAAATCTATAAATGACATTACCGCGGGTCAATAACCAGTTTCGTACGGCGCACGTATTATTTTTTCTCGCGAACCCTTGGGTTGCTATGGCCTGACCTTCCTGAGACGGGTTCTAATAATTACAATACGTGCCCCGAATCGCCTCTAAACTGCGATCACTCTTTGACACAAAAGTTCTGAAATACCTAAGTAACTAACAACAACCTTATCGGGTTCTAATATTTTTTAGGTTGTTCGTGAATTTGCGACTACCATATAAACTGCGTGGTACTTATCTAATATTTGTATTTTTCCGAATCAAAATAACACGTGTAATTTCAATTTCATGAATAACAAACAGACAGTAAACAAAATATTTTATTGACACTAAATTATTAAGTAGGTACTTATCAGTCTCTCAACTCAATTACTTGTTATTGTTTGGTATCTACTAGGTATATCGATTAAGTAGGTACGTGTTTATTTATAGAGGTTGATTTTTAGCCGACTTCAAAAAGGAGGAGGTTTTCAATTCGGTTGGTATGTTTTTATACGTATGCACAGTCGACAGCACATCAAGCGTAACAGTTTGACCATGAGACCACCCTTATGCCGTTCTTAACAGAGGCGGCTTTCATAGTGCAACTGTTACACTTGACGTGCTGTTGTCTGTACACCGATTACACAGAGATTTCTGATCCGATTTAGCCGATTCTTTTTTGTTCGATGCGGAATCGTTGCCGTTTTGTCCAACAAAAATGTATTTAAAATCGATTGGGTTAAGTCAATTTAAATCAAATTCATAATTTGCCGAAACTCCAGTTAAGTCGTCTATGTATGCGATATTGCGGATTTTTGCTTTCCCGGAGTTGATGCTAAGTTGTTTCCAGAAACAATAGAAAGTAAAGCACTGACTCCAAAAACTATTAACTTATAAATTTAATTATTTTATCCTTTTTAGTGTTTTGAAGTCTGTTTTAATTGTTAAAAAAATAACGTTGGGCCTGCAAATTTTGTCCGAGCCATAACAAAAATGTTTAGATTTACAAATTCGCAAAAAAAATTTTAATAAAATTTTGATATAATTATAATTAACTCGACTCAATATAGACTTGTGTTACAACGCAGTTTATTGTTGTAAAAGTTAATTTTTATGTTTTGCTAAAAAATATGTAGATATTTTTTGTCCAGTTGATTTTTAATAATAATATGAAGCAATAAAGACTTATCTTACAATAAAGTCAGATATTATTTATGAAATTGCTATTAGATATTTTATCTATCCAGTTGATTTTTAATTTAAATATTTGTTGCTACAAAAAATGTAGATAAAGTAAACAGTAGATAAGTAGTTAGCTATTGATTTTTAAATCACTTTACATTTTTTTGTAAATAGATAAATAAGTAGCAATAAAAATGTGTAAAAGTATTTATACTAGTTCTTATTTAGCTTATGAGCAGATCAAACTTTATGTTCTTCTATGAGGAGCTATTGTTCAACTACAGTGTACCTACTCAGCTTTTGCTTGATTGAATTGGAATTGGAAGCTTACAAAAACTTATCAGTAGAAAGTTTTGTAATTATAACCGACTTGCGGCCGAGTAGGTACCGTAACGATTCTTAAATTTGAGGATCTCCTAAATATTTTAAACATTGTCAAAGACCAAAAACGTGTTCCTAATTGTGCACTCCATAAGGCTGGACTTGAAGTAATCGGCCGATTTTAAAGAGGATTTTAAAATAAAAGTAATGTTTCAATTGTATTTATTATTTTTCGAGCGCCGCGATATTTCGCCATCGCGGCATAAAGCTGAGTGGCGACCATTTGGTTACATCAGTGTGTCTCATGCCTTGTTTGTTTTTTTTTTGTGTTGCGATTTCTACTAATGTTACCAATACGTAACTACGTACTTTTCCCTTCTTTCTTCCAATTTATTTTGTGAACTTTTGTGTCATAACGGACGAATACTGAACCAATTTTTAATTAAAGGTATCATGTGTGTTTTTTTTACGAAAATCCGTAATTTCGGGAAATCACATATTGTGTCTTAGTTTAATTACTCATTTCTTTTCTTTTTGATTCACATGAGCACACGAGTCAAACATAAGTAGGTTGGTGATAATTCACTTATTTTTAGAATCTTGAATGAAAGCAAGCAACCAACTCTCTCTATAAATTGTGAGAACGTTCGTATTCGAGAGATTACTCTTATACTACAAAGTAATAATGTTTTTAATAATAAATTTATTTTTAATTTTACCGATTCCTAATTTCCAGCAAAATGGATAGTGAATTGAGCTGTGAAGTTGGACCTCCGTGCAGCCTGGTGCTGGCCGATGGCTCCGTGTTCCAGGGTCGAAGCTTTGGTGCACCGGTCTCTGCTGAAGGCGAAGTTGGTGAGAAACGGTTTTTGATGTGAAACATCTATAGCGAAGTGGCAGACGTGGGGCAGATAGACTAGATATAGTTGATGGAGTGTTTATGAATACAAATTATTTTCGGAGAGTACAAGTAATTACAAGCATATAAAGCCTTCATAACTTTTTATGAATGTGGCTTTTTTTTTAACAAAAAATATAAAATGTATTTTTCGGCTTTTCCATTTTTGATGTGAAACATCTAAGTAAAAATGTATGGCGGTGCGTAGCGACGACGACTCGTCGCCATGGCAACGGCATGCGGTTTATTGAGTGTTCGATTGAATCTCAGAACAATAGATCGAATACAGATTTTAACTGGAGAGTAATTAATTACAAGCATAAAAAGCCCTTATTTCATAACTTTTCATGAATAAGGCTAAGTATATACATGTATGTTTTTTATTAAAAATACAGGAATGTGTTTATTTTTATAAAAATACATTCTGTATTACTGCATACAGTTCCTATAGGTTCCTATAGGTACTATACTGCATACAGTATAACGACAGCACATTATCTGTAAAAATAATTTCAATGTTTCATCTGCCAGGTAGGCGTCCCGCGACAGTTTTGACATTTTTTTATACCTTTTTTATTAAATTTCATTGGTCAGGATAATAATTTAACTAAATAAATTAAGTTAACAATTTTGCATTATAGTTGTTTTTAAAAAAATTAGTTGAGTTAGGTTAGAACTTTTTAAAAAAACTAACCTGAAATCTAACAAAAATAGAATTGGCATTTTTTCCAAAATTCCGTTCATCTCGACAGTAAAAATTTGCAACGAAGTGTTACGTCATAGCGTACTTTCTAACTCAACTGAATCGACGAACTAATATTTTTTCTGAATAAGATTAATATCGCATTTTTGTACTTTGAAGTTCAGTGTGATACTCAAGCAATAATAATAAACAATACGTATACTGTTCCGAACGTCAGAAATAAAATTTAATAGGTGGTTTTGTTCCTTGTCAATTAGAGTTTAACCAAGTGGGCTGTCAGCTTGCTTGTCATCTAGTTTTTTAAATAAAAAAGAAATAACAAATAAAAGGCTGATTCTTTGAAATTAAATACATCGAATTTATATATATTTTATATAAAAGGCGTCAAAAGTCATCAAAGGAGGTCTAAAAGTAGTCATACCTCCCAACACACCCTTTAAACCGAAGGGCCTGAGACTGCTGTTTTAGCACACATCTTAAAGCCATGATTTTATTTGTACTGTTGCAAACTTTGAATTGCGATTTTTTTTTGAATTTTAGAAAAATCTCCAAAAACATGCTAATGAAGTCCCGGTTTACTAATGTACAAAAATCTATGCTTTTTCAGTATTTCAAACCGGCATGGTGGGCTATCCAGAGTCCCTGACAGACCCGTCTTATCACGCACAACTATTGGTCCTCACATACCCGTTGGTTGGCAACTATGGTGTACCTGACGAAGAAGAACGTGATGAATATGGATTACCTAGGTAATTTCAGCGTATAGGTATTATATTAAATTAATATCTAATTTGAAAGTTTTATAAAGGTTAATAGTTTAGGCACTATACTTTATTTTACTTTCATTATATTAATACCTACTACTGGATACTATCAGAAAACTATTTAAAATAATAACGACATGTTCATAAATATTTCGCGATATTTATATTACATTTGTGAAAAAATATATAATTAGTTTTGTAGTAGGTAAAACAATTAAGTGAGAAAATCTTCATTTTGAAAATATATTGACATCCTTTTGCTTTGATTTTGACAATTGAATTTGAAGGGATGGTACCTCAGTTGAATATGAAGGGATGGTACCTATAAAGGCGCGACGAAGTTCGACGTGAGGTCGCGTGACGAAGCATCTTCTTAAAGATTTTACGGACATTTAATACTTAGTAAGACAATTTCATGTTTTAAAACACATGAAAATATATTTGATATCCTAACATCTACTTTTACCTTTATAATGAAAAAACACCTTAGTTTTGTAGAAAAGAAAAATAATTGAGGACAATTTAGAAAAACATTGCGTTATATTTTAGCTTTGTACACATCTACCGTTTAAAATTCGTGGCTATCATATAGGTAGTGATATGATTTTTTATAAAAAATAATGACTTAATACATAATTATATAAATAATGCCTTCTTTCAACTCTCTGTTGTGTCTTCTTGACTAAACTTAAGTGACTTGATAAGAAATTTTGCACGTCTGCACGCAGACTGAATACACGAAGGTACTGTAAATACATAAACTTAAAATCTTTTAACCGTTGTGTTCATGTAAATAAACCTTTTGACTCTGACTTTGACTTAACAGACACAACAGATAACAGATTGTCTTATATACATTCTGTATTACTCTAACCTTTTGTCCCTTACCAGTCCACTGGCGCTCTCATATACATATACATACATATATAGGCATCCACTTATCTTATCTTATGGTTTAAGATTTCAAGTCTATGAGAGAACACCAAACCTTTGTTTAAACACACAAAATGGGCAGGAGCATCTGTCTTAAACGGGTATATGGAAATGGGATGTGATAAAATCAGTCCCAAATTCATATTCGACAAAAAATTCTGAATTAGCATTCCTACCAGGGAGGAATGGAAATGTAGACCTCCGGTTCCTGAAAAGAATAGTCTGATTTGTTTCACGAACGGATCCACGATGGACTCTGGAACGGGTGCTGGTGTCTATAATAAAGATATACAACTATATCAAAGCATGGGCAATTTAGCGAATGTTTTCCAAGCGGAGACGTATCCTATGTGTATTGAAAATTAAAGATAGATTACTTTATTTCAAACATACATACACACACAAAAAATAAGAAACAAGGTAGGTAAAACTAAACAATATTATTTAACAAAAATCATAAACATAAAACATAAAGAAACTAGATTAGAATGTATAAAGTAATTAGGTATAAGTGTGTGCTGCAGTTTGAAAAAGGATATAGCTCAGTGCAAGAGCCCAGCACGGACAACACTGATTTTCAGCCATAACCTAGATTTTCTTTTCTTCGCCAAGTAACTACGGTGCAAATCAGTCAGGTATCAGGAGAACGCTCCAATCCAGTGTATATAAATAATAATTATTACAATTGCAAAAAAAATAAAAAAAAAATAATGATGTTTAAATAGGAAAATAATAATAAAAAAAACTACTCCCAAATCAAATAGTATTGCTGCTAGTAGAAACCGCTACCAAAGAAATTTATGTGGACACCTAACTTTTGTTTTTCAAGGAGGATACGTTTAAAATTATTTTATTTTATTCCAACATTTTGTGGCTTGATAGCGGAAACTACCAGCAAATGCGTCTTATGTTGCTGTGTTGTCAGCAAAAAAAGTGTTCACCTGCAGCTATAGCTTTCATGAAATTGCGAAAACTTGAACTTTTTGAAAAGGTATTCCGGCTTCTTTTGTTTCATTAGGTCGAATACCATAGTAGCAAAATGTAAATACCTTCTTGCAGCCATTCTCAATACACAGGAATTATTTAGGTACGGTGTTACATGACTACGTGGAGGAATATCAAAACAAAAACGACAACAGGCAGCTTGCACTCGCTGCACCATTCTCTGAGTACTAGATAATAAACGAGGCCCATAGACAAGATCACCATAATTGAGTTTGGAAAGAACTAAAGATTCGCAAACAATGATCCTAACTCGCTCATCAAGCAAATCTCGAATTTTGTACAGTAACTTAAGTCGATAAAAGCAGGAATTGACTAAGTTGTATATATATGTCTCGAAACGAAGCTCGGATACGATTACGATTCCCAAGTTTCTTGACTCTTTCACACGCTCTATAGGGTCATTATCAATTTTAACTGTCAGGTCTTTGCTATTTATTTTAAGCATTTGATTCTTTGAACCTAAGATCATGTACTTGGACTTTAAAGGATTAAGTACCAATGCATTTCTACTAGCCCAATTAGTAACACTTTCCAAATCTGTATTTAAATTATAGAACAACGGACTAAGAATAAAACAATATACATTCTTAGTGACAGCCAAGAAGCTCTCAAGGCACTTAGCTCACCGCGCATCAACTCAGATCTGGTCCTGAATTCTGTACAAGCTCTTAACAGGCTTGGTAGGCATAACAGGGTAAGACTGATCTGAGTGCCTGGCCATGTGGGAGTGATGGGCAATAAGAAGGCTGATGAATTGGCAAGGAAGGGCTCAGAAAACACTTACGTGGGTCCCGAGCCCTTTCTAGCACCTTCACAAAGTTTCATAAACACAGCCATTAAAGAGCATGTCAAAAACAGACTTAAATCTGAGTGGATTAAAATACTGGGATTAAAACACTCTAAATCCTTCTTAAGGGAGGAGGATTATGATGGAGTCAATACACCTATGCAAACGGTAGAACAAAAGCTCGCTTCTTGATTGGGGCGCTCACAGGGCATTTTGCTACTAACCACATGCTACATAAAATGCAACTCTCCCCAACGCAACTTTGTCGAGCATGTGGTGAATGCCAGGAATCAATGATGCATCTCTTGTGTCATTGTGATGCCCTGGCTAGAACCAGAATGAGCCTTCTGTAAGTGGCATATACAAAACCAGAAGACTACAGGATCTTCCTGCCTGAAGATATAGTAAGGCTAATGGCATTTATATTCTGGACACAGAAAGAGTAAACGCAGGGGAGGCACAAAAGATCCCAATGGGTCGAACTGCACTGTTACTTAGTCATGGCCCCATAGATTAGATTAGATTAGATAGGCATCCACTTAGCTGGATAATTTAACCAGATGGCTGCGACAAATACATTAATTAATACTTACCAGCTAAGCTTTCTCAATTGTTTTAATGAATATAGATAAAAGCAAAGTAAAGTAATGCCCATTTTCGTTAACCGTTCCCTGGGCTAGGTAACTCGTATCAATATTTGTCTCTTTCTATCTGCATTAGACGGACTAAGCTAAAAATTGCTAAGAGACTCCTTAATACTCTTTCACTCACTCACTTTTGGCTTTATACATATTATAGAAATAAGAGTTAATAAAATATTATTGGAGTAGTTTGTTTCACAAAAACTTTAATATGACTAAATTATAATTTAATATGAACTTTTACAGATGGTTCGAATCAAGCCGCATATGGGCTGCTGGATTGATTGTAGGTGAAGTTAGTACACGAGCATGTCATTGGCGAGCCAAGAAATCACTCGGGGCTTGGCTTGCTGCACGAGGTATACCCGGTCTATGTGATATAGATACTAGAGCACTTACCTTCCGACTCCGCGAAGGCGTTTTACTGGGCAGAATAGTACAGGGTGTACCGCCTTTTGGGCCCCTCCCACCATTGACAGATCCTAACACAAGAAACTTAGTTGCTGAAGTATCTATAAAGGTAAAATCTGAATTATTTATCATCGATTTCTACTAGCTACACAATGAAATAGTTGTCTAATCACTAATAACTATTAATTCGTTTTTTTATAGGAAGTCAAAGTATTTAACCCAAAGGGAGAAGTAACTGTGATGGTAGTTGATTGTGGTTTGAAATATAATCAGATTCGGTGTTTAGTAAATAGGAATGTTAAAGTTATTTTGGTGCCTTGGGACCATGAATTGGACCCTAATGACTACGACGGTCTTTTTATCAGTAATGGTCCAGGTGATCCAGAAATATGCAAAAAAGTCGTCGAAAATATAAAAAATATAATAAACATCAAATCCAATGTAAAGCCAGTTTTTGGAATTTGCCTTGGTCATCAATTACTTTCAACAGCAATTGGTTGTAGAACGTATAAAACTAGGTTTGTTAATTTTTACAAAATACCTTCTTTGGTCATAACATAAACTTTAAGATTACCTATATTTTTTATTTCGTTTCAGATATGGTAATCGTGGTCACAATCTGCCCTGCACTCATTATGATACCGGCCGTTGTTTTATGACTTCACAAAATCATGGGTTTGCTGTAGATGCCGATACGCTGCCTAATGATTGGAAAATACTATTCACAAATGAAAATGATAAAACAAACGAAGGTATTATCCATAAATCACACCCGTTCTTTAGTGTACAATTTCACCCCGAGCACACTGCAGGTCCTACTGATCTTGAATGGCTCTTTGATATTTTTGTAAGTGCGGTGAAATTTTATAAAGCTAATAAAAAATTTGTTATTGACAAGGAAATCACAAATAAACTAATTTATGAACCAAAGATTCCCGAAAGACCAAAAAAAGTCCTAATACTGGGATCAGGAGGCTTATCAATAGGTCAAGCGGGAGAATTTGATTATTCGGGTTCACAAGGTGTTAAAGCCATGCAAGAAGAAAAAATTCAAACAGTTTTAATCAACCCGAACATTGCGACTGTTCAAACATCAAAAGGACTCGCAGATAAAGTTTATTTCTTGCCTATTACTCCCGAATATGTTGAACAAGTCATAAAAGCAGAGAGGCCTACGGGTGTATTGCTCACCTTTGGAGGGCAAACAGCTTTGAATTGTGGAGTGGAGCTTCAAAGATCTGGAGTATTTGAAAAATATAGTGTCACTGTATTGGGCACTCCAATTCAATCTATTGTAGATACAGAAGATAGAAAGATATTTGCTGAAAAAATAAACTTTATTGGTGAAAAAGTAGCACCTAGTGCTGCTGTGACATCTGTTGATGAAGCCCTTTCAGCTGCTTCACAGATAGGTTACCCGGTAATGGCACGTTCCGCTTTTTCTTTAGGAGGTTTGGGGTCTGGTTTTGCGAATAATGAAGAAGAACTCCGACTCCTTGCCCATCAGGCATTATCTCATTCAGATCAACTTATAATTGACAAATCGCTTAAAGGTTGGAAAGAAGTGGAATACGAGGTTGTTCGTGACGCTTTTGATAATTGTATCACAGTATGTAATATGGAAAATGTTGACCCTCTCGGAATACATACAGGGGAATCAATTGTTGTTGCTCCAAGTCAAACGTTATCAAATAGAGAATATTATATGTTACGAAATACAGCGATCAAAGTCATAAGACATTTTGGTATTGTAGGGGAATGTAATATTCAGTATGCCTTAAATCCCAACTCTGAAGAATTCTATATAATTGAAGTTAATGCTCGTCTATCTAGAAGTTCTGCACTTGCAAGCAAAGCTACTGGATATCCCTTGGCTTATGTGGCAGCCAAATTAGCACTTGGAATTCCATTGCCTAAAATAAAAAACTCGGTAACTGGTGTAACTACAGCTTGTTTCGAGCCAAGCTTAGATTACTGTGTAGTTAAAATACCCAGATGGGATTTAGCGAAATTTAATCGAGTGAGTACAAAAATTGGAAGTTCTATGAAAAGTGTTGGGGAAGTAATGTCTATAGGTAGAAACTTTGAAGAAGCCTTCCAAAAAGCATTGAGAATGGTCGATGAAAATGTTAATGGATTTGATCCAAATATAAAAACTGTAAACGAAAGCGAACTAAGAGAACCAACGGATAAACGAATGTTTGTTTTAGCTGCTGCTTTAAAGGAAGGTTATATCATAAATAAATTGTATGAACTTACTAAAATTGATAGGTGGTTCTTAGAAAAATTTAAGAATATTATAAATTATTACAAAATTTTGCAACGTGTTGATAGTACCACTATTACTTTTGAATTGTTAAAACAAGCAAAAAAGATTGGGTTTTCTGATAAGCAAATTGCTGCCGCGATAAAAAGTACAGAAGTGGCCGTCAGAAAGCTCAGAGAAGAGTATAAAATTATTCCATGTGTCAAACAAATAGATACAGTTGCAGCTGAATGGCCGGCTTCTACAAATTATCTTTACTTAACCTACAATGGCAGTACCCATGATATAGACTTTCCTGGAGACTTTATTATGGTTTTAGGATCCGGCGTATATAGGATAGGAAGTTCAGTTGAATTTGATTGGTGTGCAGTAGGATGCTTAAGAGAATTAAGAAATCAGGGTAAGAACACAATAATGGTGAATTATAATCCCGAGACAGTTAGTACCGACTATGATATGAGTGACAGATTATATTTTGAAGAGATTTCATTTGAAGTGGTTATGGATATTTATAATATTGAAAAACCAAATGGTGTTATACTCTCAATGGGAGGTCAATTGCCAAATAATATTGCGATGGATTTGCACAGACAACAAGCTACAATATTAGGCACCTCACCGGATATGATAGATAACGCAGAAAACCGTTTTAAATTTTCAAGAATGCTAGATCGAAAAGGTATTATGCAACCCAGATGGAAAGAACTTACGAATCTCGAATCTGCGGTAAATTTTTGTGAAGAAGTGGGTTATCCATGTTTAGTACGACCATCATATGTTTTAAGTGGTGCTGCAATGAATGTAGCTTATTCTAACCAAGATTTAGAAGCATACTTAAAATCGGCAAGTGAAGTTAGTAAGGAGCATCCTGTTGTTATATCAAAATATATCATGGATGCTAAAGAAATTGACGTTGATGCGGTTGCAAGAGATGGAATACTTTATTGCATGGCAGTCTCTGAGCATGTTGAAAATGCTGGAGTACATTCTGGTGATGCTACACTGGTTACACCCCCTCAAGATATAAATGACGAAACTTTAGAAAAAATTAAAGGAATTGCTAGCATAATAGCAGATACTTTGGATGTTACTGGACCCTTCAATATGCAACTTATTGCAAAGGACAATGATTTAAAAGTAATTGAATGTAACGTAAGAGTATCCAGATCCTTTCCATTTGTATCTAAAACTTTAGATCATGATTTTGTTGCCATGGCTACCAAAGTAATTCTAAATATTCCTATAGAACCAGTTAATGTAATGACAGGATGTGGAAAAGTAGGTGTAAAAGTGCCACAATTTTCATTTTCGAGACTGTCTGGTGCAGATGTCACTTTAGGAGTAGAAATGGCATCTACTGGAGAAGTAGCATGTTTTGGTGAAAACCGATATGAAGCCTATTTAAAATCTTTGATGAGTACAGGTTTTCGAATTCCGAAGAAAGCTATTTTGCTGTCAGTCGGAACATTCAAGGTAAACAAAATAGCGTTTATAATTATATTATCAAGTTATATTAATTGATTAAATGAACGTCATTTATTTTATAATTACGTTTCAGCATAAAATTGAATTACTACCTAGTGTACAAGCTTTACAAAAAATGGGTTATAAGCTTTATGCTAGCATGGGTACTGGTGATTTCTACACAGAACATGGCGTTGAGGTAAATATATTTATCATTTTTTAATTTAATAAAATCAATGAGAAGCTTTAATTATAACTATGCTATTTATTTTAGGTTGAAAGTGTCCAATGGACATTTGATCATATTGGGGACCCAGAAGATGCTAGGGCTGACGGTGAATTGATGCATTTGGCTGATTTCATGGCTCGTAGAGAGTTGGACTTGGTGATCAACTTGCCAATGCGAAGTGGAGCTCGACGTGTTTCTACCTTTAGTTCCCATGGTTACCGTACACGTAGACTTGCTGTTGACTACGCAGTTCCATTAGTCACTGATGTCAAATGTGCAAAACTTTTAGTACAGGTATTTATTTAAAATGCTGAAATTGAATGTCTTTAATATTATTAACAAAGAAACAACCAACCAATAGATTTAAAATTTGAATCTATCAATCATCCGACTGTTAAAGAATCTTTTTACTCAAAAAAGTTTCATCAACATCATCACCAGCCTATATACGTCCCATAGCTGGGCATAAGCTTTTCTACTTGGAAGAAACACATGTGGAGTTTGGTCCATAATACTACCACGCTGATGGCCGAAAGCGAAATGGCGAAAGATGCTTTGTTTTCGTGTTCAAAACCAGATCCTTCAAACCACTACGCTACCGAGTTCTTCAACAAAAACAAAAGTTAATTAGAAATCAGTAATATTTTTATAGTATTGTCTTGATTGCTCTAGTATATTCATCAGACATTCTTGACGGCGCGTTTTGAGGGATCTCCTAAAATTTCAGATATTCAAAGTTATAAGCTTCATGGCGTTTATTTTCTGTCATCATCATTACCAGCCTATATACGTCCCACTGCTGGGCACAGGCCTTCCTACATGGGAGAAACACATTTGGAGTTTGGGCCATAACATCACCACGCTGCCCCAATGCGGGTTGGTGAGTTACAGCGGTTGCAGGAACAACCGGGACCAACGGCTTAACGTGCCTTCCGAAGCACGGAGGAGCTCGAGATAACAAACTTTGATTGACCCATTTCAGGATCAGTTACTTTGTTTTTCGTATCGAAACCAGAGCGTTTAAACCAATACGCCACCAAGCTCCTTACTTACTTTGCTACGCCCTTATTCTCTTATTTTAAAAAATCATACATTATCCTGTCAAGCCACACATTTCAGACACAATGAAAATCTTACGCGGCGTATCAAATTAAATAGATATTGTTCTAACAAAATCAGATTGTTGTAGTAGTAGAAAGTAATTTGTTTTATTTTTTTATAACAGGCTATGACCAGATGCGGTGGCGCTCCGCATATGAAAACGCACACTGATTGCATGACATCCAGGAACATTATTAAGCTTCCAGGATTTATAGACGTTCACGTTCATGCTCGTGAACCTGGCGCTACGTACAAAGAGGATTTCAATTCATGCACTGCTGCGGCGTTAGCTGGAGGCATCACAATGATATGTGCTATGCCGAATACAAACCCTCCTATTGTAGACCGCGGTGCATTTGACTATGCATCAGCACTTGCTCGTGTTAGCGCTCGGTGTGATTACGCATTGTTTGTGGGCGCATCTTCGAAAAATTATGATACTATTACAGAAATGGCTCCTCAAGCAGCTGCTTTAAAAATGTATTTAAATGAGACATTCACAACACTAAAACTTGACGACATGACTGTTTGGCAGAAACATCTTCAAAACTGGCCTAAAAAAATGCCTATTTGTGCCCACGCAGAACGAGAAAAAACTGGTGCTATTATACTAATGGCTTCATTGATAGACCGATCTATACACATTTGCCATGTTGCTAGAAAAGAAGAAATATTAATTATAAAAGCGGCCAAAGAAAGAGGTTTGAAAGTGACCTGTGAGGTTTGCCCACAACATTTATTTTTGAGTACTGATGATGTCGATCGGATAGGAATAGGCCCCGCTGAAGTGCGACCTGTATTATGCAGTCCTGATGACCAGGCAGAACTTTGGAAGAATATTGATGTCATTGATGTGTTTGCTACTGATCATGCACCACACTCCGTCGAGGAGAAAAATTCTGACAAACCACCACCAGGTTTTCCTGGTCTAGAAACTATTTTGCCATTATTGTTAAATGCAGTACACCAAGGACGCCTCACTATGGAAGATATTATAAATAAGTTTCATCGTAATCCTCGTAAAATATTTAACTTACCCGAGCAACCTAATACTTATGTTGAAGTCGATATGGACTACGAGTGGACGATTCCTTCTGCAATGGAATTTTCAAAATCAAAATGGACTCCATTCGCAGGCATGCAAGTATGCGGAGCAGTTCACCGTGTTACTTTGAGAGGTGAGATTGCTTACGTAGAGGGACAAATCCTTGTTCCTCCAGGTTTTGGTCAAAACGTTCGAGAATGGCCAGTAGCTAAGAAACAAAATTTCACGTTGTTCACCACAGAAAAAGTGGAAAAGGAAACAAGCCGACCCAATTCAGCCTTGGACTTCCACTTGTCTGGAGAATTAAGTAGGTTGAGTGATGTAGACATAGATCAAATAGAATCTAAACCCGATGCTCAGGGCAAATTAAATGTCCACTTTAATGATGTAACTGGATTACGAAGTACATCTCCCTTGCCGACACAACATATCACCAGGCAAAGATGTGACAGTACTTCAAATTATAATCCGCCACAAGCCATAATATCTCATCGCCAAAGAAGTGATCTTTTTGGAAAAAGTATACTAACTGTAGATTCATTCAGTAAAGAAACATTAAACGACATATTCAATTTAGCACAATTTATGAAAACTAGTGTGAGTAAAGGTCGCTTCTTAGATGATATACTGAGAGGAAAAATAATGTCTTCTATATTTTACGAAGTGAGTACGCGTACAAGTTGCAGCTTTGCCGCTGCTATGCAGAGATTAGGTGGCTCTGTCATTCACACTGATGCCACAAGTTCATCTGCGAAAAAAGGCGAGACGCTAGAAGACAGCGTATCTGTTATGGCTAGTTATTCAGACGTAGTTGTGTTACGTCATCCTGAACCTGGTGCCGTTGCAGTAAGTATAATATTATAAGAATATATCATATTATTTTTAACTTTTAAATTAAATTATATCTCTTTTTATAGAAAGCATCTCGACGCTGTCGCAAACCCATCATCAATGCAGGAGATGGTGTAGGGGAACATCCCACCCAAGCGTTGTTGGATGTTTTTACAATACGAGAGGAGATTGGTACTGTAAACGGTCTTACAATTACTATGGTTGGTGATCTGAAGAACGGCCGTACAGTGCACTCTCTCGCTCGTATCCTTACACTGTATCAAGTTCAGTTACAATACGTTAGTCCTCCTGGGCTTGGCATGCCTAAACACATAATGGAGTATGTAGCACAAAAAGGAATACCTCAAAGAGTTTATGAAAATTTAGAAGATGTTCTGGCTGATACACACGTCTTGTATATGACGAGAATACAGAGAGAAAGATTCAATAGTCAAGAAGAATATGATAAGGTAAATACTGATTCAATGTGATAAATTTTTGAGAGCTTACCTGGTTAGTGGTAATTTGAAATACTTAGGTATTTACTTGGACAGTACTTTTAATATTCATTTTTAGTGTTGGTTTATATCATAAGTAATAGTGAAAACCGACTAAAATTCTCTAAATAAATTTTTATTTAAAAATTAAGTACGTAAAAGAACTGTTTTATGGCTAACAAAACTAGAATCTGCCTGATGGATAACGGTTTCCTGTCCACATCTGAATGTGACACTGTATTTGTTTTTTGCCTAATTTATTTATGGATCCGTATTATATTATTAATAATTTCAAGATTATTCATTATAATTGAAAATATATCATCATAAGCATCTGTCTTGCTGCAGACACGAGGACTTCTGGTTGTAACACCGCAGCTGATGACGCGGGCGCGCCGACGCATGGTCGTTATGCACCCTCTTCCGCGCGTTGATGAAATCTCCGCAGAATTTGATTCTGACCCTCGTGCCGCCTACTTCCGTCAAGCAGAATATGGAATGTTTGTACGGATGGCACTACTAGCTATGATCGCTGGAGTAAATCCACTCGTGTGAATTATACCTACACAGGATTAAGATGTCGCTCAAAATCATTAATCAAGCATTGCGAAAGGTCTCGGGTTCGATCCCCGCCTCAGGACGTGAAATTTTTCTAATTTAGATATTTTTATAGGTAAATAAATTTTTCAAACATTTTTAATAATGTTAAAATAAAAATTAAGAATATTACGTTAAACTAAAAACAAGGTTTTAGTAAGTTTTAATGTAATTAAAAAAGTATATAAAAGGTTTAAGAAACCACATTAATATTTGTGCCAATTAAAATAAGTTTAAGAACCAGTTTTAATGTTTCAAAAGTTGTAAGTATTTGTTTTATTAAAGACTAAGTTGGATTACGATAGTTAAAGACAAAAATGAAACATACCTACTATAAATATAATTTTTTACATTCCGAAGAAGAACATTTAATTTTTGACATTTGGACTTAGTTCATTATCAATTAGGTACCTAAGTAATTTAAAACTATCAAAATTGATGCAACAACGAGTACTTACGTAAGGATTTATGTATAGACGGCAGCAGATCAAGTGTGCCAGTTGCACTACGAAAGCCGACTCCATTACAAACACAGAAAGGGCAGTCTGAAGGTCAAACTTACGCCTGATGTGCTGTCGACTGTACTTACATAAAGGAAAAAATAATATTTTTTTCTTTTTTAGTAGTAATCTGCATAACTCTGCATCCTAGTATAGAAAGTGACGGCTTTGGACGATTATGTGTTGCAAAAGGATTATCAATATAACAATTTAAATTTTCCAACATTAGATGATATAACTTCTATTCGTTTGCCGATAGCGAAAACGCAAATTAGAGGGCCACGAGGTCTTATAATATCATTATTCAATCAATTGTAAGGTAAATACAGTCACGAATAATAATAACTTTAATTATACCTAATATTGACATTTTTTTTCACTTTATCGCGTACGTTACACGTGCGCACGCTATTGTCGCCTTCTTTCCACGCACTGAGAAGTCATATTTCTATCCTACTCTGCCTTGGCCGAAACAAAGCGAGGTGTCGCATATCGCCTTAAAAGTCAGGAACTGTCACATGGAAGATAGATAAGTACATATTATTACTCGTGACTGTACTTCAAAATTTATTTAATTGAGACACCGTCCTAAATAATATTCGATATACTAACTTTGAGACTCACCTCTGTAGCAGAGGCTCTGCTTTTGTGTTCTTGTGCCGCAAACTTTTTTTAATAAATTTCAATTGTAATTCGTTTATTGCCAACAAAGTGTACAAAGCTGCAACATAGTTTAAATAGATTTAAAATCAAATATATAATTAAACAAAAATTTAAACCGACTTCAAAACACTGAAAAGTATAAAATAATTAAATTTGAGTAGGTACGCATACGTAGAAGACTTACAGATTTCAGTTTATTTTATTTGAAAAAAATTTTATAGGACCAAAAGACAACTATTCCGCATCGAACAAAAAAAAATCACGTAAATCGGATCAGTAATCTTGGCGTAATCGGTGTACATACAAAGAAAAAAAATACGTAAACGACTTACTAATTTCAGTATTTTTTAATTTAAAAACCTAACTACCCAACTGACTATGAAAAAAAATTTATGGGACCAAATGGCAACTATTTCGCATCGAACAAAAAAAGAATCACGTAAATCGGATCAGTAATCTCGGCGTAATCGGTGTACGTACATAGAAAAAAAAACATACCGGCCGAATTGAGAACCTCCTCGTTTATGAAGTCGGTTAATTATAATTACAATTTACAGACTTACCTACTACTCTGTCAAGAAAGTACCGGGAAATTATTCATCCCAAAAACCGAACCGAACCTAACCTTTATTTTATCACTTTCAAAGTTTGCTCTTTCAGAAACGATACACTTAGGTACGCCAATGAATAATCCAATCATCAAAACATTTTTTAAACGCTGTTTCCGGAATAGAGTTAATTCCGATTGAAAACGGGTGCCACAAAGTGGTAATTTAAGTTTAGGAAAAAAAAGTAGTCGGCTGGAGCATATCTGTTGAATATGGTGGTTGCTCGATGGTATTTTTTTAAAAAAATTCGTTCACATTGATGGCCTTGTGCGTGTTGGGCATGCGGCTGGCGATACCCATGCACCATGTAGTTGGATGGTTGATGTGGATCAAAATATGGTTATAAAAACACTGGCGTTGTGTATACTGTTTATTACTATTAAACATTAACACACAAAAAAACGTCTAATAATAGGATTCGAAAAGATTATGAATAAAATGCACTGGGGAGATACATTATCCATTTCACAGAGAGAATCAATCAATGTCAATGTCACAAAAATACAAAGATTATAATTTGGGCCATAGAGCATACTGATCCCTTAACACTTCCCCTTATGCTCTATAAACCAAAAACCACTAGTGTATCAAGTTTAAATACATAGGTACCGACCTTACATATATTGACTCTACCATTTTATTAACAAACTATAAAGGTACATTGATTACATTTTATTTAAACAAGTCACAATATTAATACTTTTAACAAACTTTTCATGCTTAACTCTACTTAGAGACTTAGTGAGTATGTCTGCTATCATATTTTCTGTTGACAAATAGCTAATTTTAGCAAAACCATTTTGAATCAAATCTTTAACATAATGATACCTAAGGTCAATATGTTTAGTTCTTTTGTGACAATATGTTTTATTTTCTAATAATTTTTGGGCACTTTGGTTATCATTGTATACAATAGTATCAATCCCTCTATTTATTAACTCAAAAAGCAAGTTCTTTATAAAACATAAATCTTTACAAACATCTCCAATTGCTAAATATTCAGCCTCAGTACTGGAAAGTGCCACACATTTCTGTTTCCTACATTCCCAGTTAATTGTGTTCCTTCCCAACTTAATCACAAAGCCTGTGTATGACTTACGATCTACTACGTCATTACCCCAGTCTGCATCAGCATAAGCAGATATATTTAAATCATTACTCCTATAAAAACATAGGGAATAATTTATTGTTCCCGCCAAATACCTTAAGACGCGTTTGGCTGCTAACCAATGACTCTTATCGAAGGCGTGACTAAATTGACTCAACTGGCTGCAAACAAAGGAAATGTCAGGTCGGGTACATACCGACAGATACATTAAGCTACCCAATAATTCTCTAAATTGATAAATTTCACCATCCATACATGATGAACTTGATTTTTGCAATTTACAATTTAACATCATAGGTGTACTTACAGCTTTACAATTAGTCATCCCAAAACGGTTTAACAATCTCTTTATATAGTCACTTTGATCCAATTGTAATATACCTTTAGCTCTATCACGAAATACATTCATACCAAGACAATTAGACAAATTTCCAAGGTTCTTAACATTGAATTCTTTCTTTAGTAAACTAATCAGCTTGTCAATACAAGTAGTATCATTACCAAATACATAGAAATCATCGACATATAGTGCTACAATAGATAGAATCTTATCACATCTATATATGTATATACATGGTTCACACTTGCTTTGCACATAATTGTAATTTGTCAACAAACAATTTACTTTATTGTTCCACATACGACTGGCTTGTTTAAGGCCATATATACCCTTATGTAATAAACATACTTTAGAACCATCTCTAGTAAAACCCTCGGGCTGTTCCATGTAAATAAGCTCATTAAGGTCACCATTAAGAAAAGCATTTGCGACATCAATATGACGTATGTCCATGTCAAGCTCATTCGCCAATGAGAATAATATTCGCAAGGTCGAATGTCTGACAACTGGAGAAAAAGTTTCGCTATAGTCCTGCCCCCTTCTTTGTGAAAAACCACGAGCTACTAAACGTGCTTTGTACATATCTTTGCCTAAAGCTTTATCTTTAATTTTATACACCCATTTGCATTTTACTACATTGGTGTGATTTGGACGGTCTACCAATGTCCAAACACAATTTTTAATAAGAGCATCATACTCTTTTTGCATGGCCAATTGCCATTCGTCCCTGTCTTGTGATGCCATTGCTTCATAATAAGAAAGGGGTTCATATCCTCCCTCAGTCAAAAGAGAAAAATTATAATCATAATCACCATACCTTTTGGGTACATTACCCCTTGTACTCCGGATAGGTCGTGAGCGGTGTGCTTCGTCTACACTAGGATCCGCCTCTGCAGAGTCCTCATTGTTACTACAAGACAAATACTCCCCTGGGCTTCCCATCTGCTCATCTAGCACCAGGTTTTCGCTGATTTTGGAACCATCAGCTGCGTCGGTGGACTCGACCTGATCCTTGGTGGCCTCACTACCAAGGCAGGGATCCTGACCTAAACATACAGATAAATCCGAATTATTACAAATATTATTACCGCTTTGCGGAATTGAGTTATTACTAATTTCAGTTAACACAAAGTCATTAGAATTATTAATAGAATTATCATAAATATTTTCATTATTATTATTATTTTTAATATTATTATTATTATTTCTAATATTATCACAGTCATATTTTTCAATAAAATGAACACTTCTCGCCTTAATGATTTTCTTAGGATTATTGGGATCTGACAGTCTGTAACCTTTGGAGCCTTCACAGTAACCAACAAATATATATACTTATTACATTTAACATCAAACTTTCGCCGATTACAATCAGGAATGTGAGAAAAGACCTCACAACCAAATATTCTTAAGTGACTGAGGTCCACTTTGTGACCAGCCCATTTCTCTTCAGGAGTTGCGCCGGGTACAGCAGCAGTAGGGGACCTGTTCTTTAAATAAACTGCTGTCATTACAGCCTCACCCCAATAGCGCACACCTAAACCAGCATCAGCCAGCATACAGCGTGCCTTCTCAACCAAAGTTCTGTTCAGTCTCTCAGCAAATCCATTTTGCTGAGGGCTGTATGGAATAGTAACCTGATGAATGATCCCAAAATCAGAAAATAATTTTTCAAATGCAGAACTACAGTATTCTCCTCCACCATCAGTTCTAACACATTTAATCTTAAGGCCTATCTGATTCTCTACTAAATTTTTAAAAGTAATAAAATGAGACATAACTTGATTTTTATTTTTTAATAAATAAGCAAATGTTTTGCGTGAGAAATCATCTGTGAATGTCACGAAATAACGAGCACCTCCCCAGCTGCACTCTTCTATGGGTCCACAAACATCAGAGTGAATTAATTCGAGTAACTGTGTAGCCCTTTTTGCTTGACCCTTGGGAAATGACATAACTGTCTGCTTCCCCTTAATGCATGCTTCACAATTCTCTATTTCACCTTGCTCACTAAAATTAAAACCACTAGAATACTTAAGAAGCTTACACATACCTGCTTTGCTAAGGTGTCCTAGACGCCGATGCCAAGTTTCTAGAGAAATGGTAGACGCAACACGTGCACATTGTTGCCCATCAAACGCAGTAACCGGCATGGCAGAGGACGAAGTAAGCACCTTATGAGCACAAGGCGTAGTGTACCCACTCTGTACACATCCAGAAGCATTATGAATCTGCAAAACATTGTTATAAGCACAACAGTCCAAAACAAAAACACCACTCTTATATGAAGCACTAGCAATGCATTGGCCCTTCTGATTTTTAATTTGACATCTAGTGTTACTAAAATCTACCACATAACCCTTTCTAGTCAGTCTGCTGACAGATAACAAATTAGTTGAAATGTTTGGGACATACATCACATTTTCAATTATCCTTTTACTTTTATCA
Source organism: Nymphula nitidulata (assembly GCA_947347705.1). Taxonomy (NCBI): domain Eukaryota; kingdom Metazoa; phylum Arthropoda; class Insecta; order Lepidoptera; family Crambidae; genus Nymphula; species Nymphula nitidulata. The sequence goes on along the minus strand of OX374621.1, from coordinate 13,756,763 downwards.
TTTAACATAATCTCAACAGACCCAAGACCTTTACATTCTAACTTATCATTATTTGCAACTACAATGGTACTACAATAATCAGTATCAATAGATACAAACCAGTTCTTATGTCTACACATATGTGTGGTGGCTCCGGAGTCCACAATCCAATCGTCACAGCTATAGGCAGCGAGTGCCGTAGATACAAATACTGTATTTTCAACATTATCTTGTTTATTGCTTTTATCACGTTTTAATTTAAAGCACTTAGACTTAATGTGTCCAATTTTCTTACAATAGTGACACATTACTGCCTTTTTATTTTTACTGATGAATGCTGTATTACTAACAGTCACAGTATTATTATCACAGGATTTTCTTCTAAATTCTTCTTGAAGTAGGCGGGCTCGCACCTGCTCACTTGACAAAGTTTCTGCTATGTTAGCCGCTTCAAGACTGGACACCAAACTATCAAACTCCTGTGGTAAACCACTAAGCAGCAGTTCAGCAACCTCTTTATCATCTGTAGATCGACCAATATCCGCCAACAGCTGCACCAACATGGTAATCCCATCTATATATTCACTCATGGAGCCATAATCCACATAATTTGCTCTGTGTAGCTTACGCAAGAGAACCACTCTTCTAAAAAGACCCTTGTCTTCAAATATGTCCTGTAGTTTAATCCAGGCTTCTCTAGCAGAAGTGGCATTTCGCAAATGCTGAATACAAACTGGCTTGACCGCGAGACATATGCGCGCCAGCGCACGCTGTCCACGTATAAGATCTTCATCTGTACCATCAATACAACCCCATAAACCATCCATCATAAGGCAATGTTTCATTTGAAATTTCCAGTTTAGATATGTAGCCACTCCATCCAACTTTTCAAAGGAAAACGTGGCATGAGGCCCGTGCCCGTTCTCACTTGCCATTTTATTTAAATGATTAATCTATTACTCACTCTGTAGAGGTGCGCCAACAATATTGTGTTCGTCCTTCTAGGGATTTCTTTCTGGGCCCATAACCTGTTGGGCATGCGGCTGGCGATACCCATGCACCATGTAGTTGGATGGTTGATGTGGATCAAAATATGGTTATAAAAACACTGGCGTTGTGTATACTGTTTATTACTATTAAACATTAACACACAAAAAAACGTCTAATAATAGGATTCGAAAAGATTATGAATAAAATGCACTGGGGAGATACATTATCCATTTCACAGAGAGAATCAATCAATGTCAATGTCACAAAAATACAAAGATTATAATTTGGGCCATAGAGCATACTGATCCCTTAACAGTGCGAAGGCACTTCATCATGGTGCAAAATCCAAGAATTTCCTTTCCACAAATCGGGCCTTTTTCGTCGAATTTGCTCTCTTAAACGCCGCATAGCGCTCAAATAATATTCTTTGTTTACCGTTTGACCTTCCGGCAAGAATTCCGAGTGCACAACACCACGAGAGTCAAAGAAAACAGTCAACATGACTTTGACTTTTGATCACTATTTCCCTAAGTTTTGCGATGTTAACTTCAGTTGCAGACGCTGATGGCGTACCAGAGCGCTTTGTACCACTCATAAGCCCGTGTTTTTGATAAAGTCGAATCACCGTTATCCTTGTGTAACATTTTCAGTGACTCCAAACACGAAATTCTATTGGCGATGCAAAATTTGAGACAAACTCTTTGTTCGATGTTTTTGTCCATTATGAAATTCGAAATACACACTAGTTTTAATATATCTAAAAGCAGCACCGTATTTATTAATATAAATAACAGATGCAACTCAAACTCCGCGCCAAAATGGAAAACAGTTGTGCCAATCTAACAACAAAAAAAAATTAATTTGGAACCATAAACAAATCATCCATTCCCGATACTTTCTTGACTCAATGTATATGAGTAAAGTAATGAAATATAAGTATTATATATATTTAAGTGGCAATATTGTGGTACTACTGCTATTTGCTTTGCATTTTTATAACAACCCATGTTAACATAGTCCTATAAATGTCGCAGTATTACCAAAGGGCGCGCCGTAATGTACTTAGGCTAACTCACGTACAGCCAGATTGTAGTCTCAGAAGTATAAAGTATTGGGTTAATGTTTATTTTATGACCACTGATAACCTAAATGATTTCTGTTTTAAGTGGTTATGAAAAACCTTGAACCTTCCAATCAGTCTTCCTAATTCACTTTTTTCAAGAATGTTATCAACATTGGCACTTCTAATTTCGATATTAACTTAACTATCAAATCGGCGTACCCACGATGGTATTTGGGCTTCGCCTTACTCAGCCGCTTTATCAAACGCAAAGTGCTCACTCAATGCAGCGTACTTTATTTCAGCCCGATAGAAATCCGACTGTACGCGAGGTAGCACACTTCATCCGTTCATCCACTTTCATGCGAATGAGTTTTTGGAGAAAATTCAGGTCTTTTGGGACTAGCTGAGCGTGAACATGTTTCATACCCAAGTGATTTATTTAAAATGGTACGGATCGAATCGTAAGATACAGAAAGTTCGTCGGATATCTCTCTCAGAGCTTTTGAACGCTTTGTACCACTGATAGGCACGTGTTTTTGATAAAGACGAAGAGTACTGTAACATTTTCAGAGACTCCGAACACGAAATTCTCTCAAACTCTTTGTTCGATGTTTTAGTCCATTATGAAATTCGCAATACACACTAGATATGATATAACTAAAAACAGCACTGTATTAATATAATTAACAGATGCAACTTAATCTCCGCGTCAAAATGGAAAACAGTCGTGCCAATCAAACAACAACCATAAACAAATCATCCATTCTCGATACTTTTTTGACTGAATGTAATTAATACTAAGGTGTGCAAAATTAGGTTTAAAATTTTGAACTTTTCAGTTCAAAATTTAAACTTAATACTGAAGTTTCACATACGTTTTATTTAACTGACCTCACTATTTGTATGGAGAAATATTTTGCAATTTTGAATTTATATGACTACTAGCTGACCCCGCAAACGTTGTTTTGCCATAAAAAAAATAAAAAAATTGTTAAAAAAAATAGATAGTAGCCGATTCTCAGACCTACTGAATATACAATTTTATAAAACTTCATGAAAATTGGTCAAGCCGTTTCGGAGGAGTATCGTAACTAAATTTGTGACACGAGAATTTTATATATTAGATGTTAACATGGGTCGGTTTCCACTGTATATCGATGTCAATATACAGGAGATGTCAATGTACATCAAGAGTAACATTTTGACCATGAGACCGCCGTTACTACGTTCGTAATAGAGGCGGCTGTCGTAGTGCGACTGTTACACTTGATGTGCTGTCGTGTGTAAATAAATTAAGTTTTACGAGATATTGTCGTCAACTTTGTCTATTGTTGATTTGTGCTAGAATTCTTTTACATTACTTTTGTAAAACGAATAGGTAGTTCATTTGCGCTATGAGCGTTAGCGTCGCGTCGCACGGCTTTTCATATAAACTCAAGCCTTGTTAGAATCGGCTTGTTCGTTAATCGTTTCCAATATTTTTGACTTGAGAATTTGCATGAAAAGTTGTGCGAAGCTATTTCCCCGCAGTATTATACCGTACCTAATTCAGCCTTTACCAAACTCTGCTGTTCTCTATTCATAAAGTACGTAAGTATATAATTTATGAATGTAAATATAATAGTAATAGAAATATAATATTTGATGTTTTTAATTGAAACCTCCTCATATGGATTTCGAATTTCTAATTAGGGTTAGTATTAACTTGATATTAGAGATGCCTCAAGCTTAAGCCATATGGAAAGACGTTTTACTTCTTATCGATAGTTTTTTGACCTTTCTGTATTGTGATATCTTTTAAACTAATGTTAACGTTTAGTTCCCAAAATGGTCCAGGTGGAGGCTCGAAATAAAAAATTAAAATCGTGCTAAATACAATTCAAATTAAAATCAGAACAAGGCTTCCTGTCCATTTTTTTTCTTTACTGCCCGAGATGTAAACAAATATGGCGACTATGACACCGCTAGAGATGGACAAAATCCTGAGTTCGGAAATGTCGAAATAGTTACTTTGTACTTATTTCAAAATAACAACGACTATAATATTTAAATAAGTATTTAAATAACCATCTAGCAATAAATTTGCCATTTGAACCCATAATTGTGTTACAAATAAAAAAAATAAAGACGAAATTTCATTTGGTACAAATAAAAATAAAATAGTGGGATCGTAGCCTAACCTGAGAACACTTCTTGTAAATAGCATTTTTAATGACATGTGTGGTTTCGACTTTTGATTAAAAGGAGAGGATTAAAAATGAATGAAGCCTGAGCTTAAAATACTTTTAATCTTAAACAGCAATCCCAGCTTTGTAGAATGAAAAGTACTACTTATTTAGAACTTTTCATGAATTCAAAAATTGTTTTATAGCTCCTTGTTTATTTTGAAAACGAACATGAAAAATGCTACATTATAGCTGATTTTTACAGCTAGTCACCCACTGAAATACAAAGAGTTTTTTTTTGATGGACTATTGCCGCAGATGGTCTTTACAGCGTAACCGGGGTTTAGTGACAGTTCTTATATAACAAATTAGATATACTTTCTATTTGTGTTTTATTATTGCATTAACATAACTTTTTACTTTTCAAATATGAAGCTAATAGCTAAAATTATACTAAAAACTTAAAGTAATGAATAGGCGCATTTGATATGTTTAACAATTTGAAACATGAAGGAGAAAAGGAAATGTGCGTTTTGTTTCTGCTGGTACATTTTTAGACCAACGGGCGGCTTGTCAATTCGATTGTTAACTTATTTCTTGTTTTTGTTTTCGTTAGATTTATTTTACTAAATGCTCTCTCACAATTTGCGTTTACGTGTGGTAAAACCAGAACATGTGTATAGTTTAGGCTAAAATATATCCACTTTTTTTCTGTCTTTATACTGTCCGGTAATTCTGCTGAGCCCGCCACTGATCGTTTAAAATTTGCAACGAATTTATGTCCATATTGCATGTTCTTGGAAATGCATATACCAAGATAAAGCTGTTCGTCAGGCAAGTGCTACTATGTGGTAGGCCCGTATGTAGGGTCGTCTGAGTAGGTATATACCACCGCCTTTCTTATTTCAGCCGTGAAACAGTTAGCTGCGTTTCAGATTAAAGGGAAAGGTAGCCAGTGTAATGACTGGGCATGGACGGCATTTCATCTTAGGCCTCAGGATGACAACGCACCCGCAATATCAAGTGATTTTCCCTTGTTATTGCAGCACCCGTACCACCATCTTTTATAGCGATCCAGTTTAGGACGTAAACTGAGTAGAATCGTTAATTTGTACTACGACGCTATCTACGACTATGACAGCGATACAGTTTAGGAACCAATACTGAACCGAGCGGAATATGAATCGCTTTTATAAAGATGGTGGTAAGGCCCCAGGTGTCTATAGGCGGCAGTAACCGCTTACCAACAGGTGGGCCGTCAGCTTGTTTGTCATCTAGTTGTATAAAAAAATAAAAAAGTGCCGTCTTATGTCAGTGGGATCGAGGTCACATACCTCTGTACGGTTGACATAGCCTCTATCAATGAAACATAAGAGAAGATCTTTGTGAATTTCTTTTATTTTTTGTATCTCAATCACAACAACATCATCAGATTGAAAGAACAAATTAAAATGAATACGGCACGGTTGATCCCGAATGAGTTCAATAAATAAATGATGAACCTATATTTTCCCACATTTATATAATAAATTTTTATAAAATATTTTATATAAAAAAAACTAACTTAGATTGTAGTGTAAATGTAATCATTTACATATCTATAATCTAAAATTGCAATCACAATAAAAGCAATGATATTGTACTAACTAGTTCATTTGAAGGAATAACACACAGCTGACACAGCACTACGGTTTTCGTCAAATTAAAAATAAAAAGCTTGACAGACAACAAAGCTGTATTTATTGACGAATATTTAGTGTATTTTGTGAATACTTTATTGTTTCGTGCGTGTTGCAGCAAAGCGGCTTTAAAAAGAGTAATGTGTATTACGATGGGCCAGTGGATTGTTAAAAGTTTACGAGATTTCTGTAAGTTTATTGTTTGTTTTCATCTCGGGCAGTAATGAAAAAAATGGACTTATTATAGCTAGTGAAAGGCTGGTACTACGCACAATCTCGATTTTCACTCGATTATGTAAGTAATATCCCTAGACTAAATAAAAAATTGAATTTTGAAGTTTAGTGATATCTGTACTATAATTATTTATGCGAGTAGTCCACATTTGAAATAAAACCACATTACCTGTAGCTTGTGTTTAATTTGATGTAACATTATGATTTTATATCCAAAGTTTTGACTACTTTCAGAGATCGTGGTCAAGACAAGTCGATGGTGCTGACGGCCACCTTTTACCCACATAACTTTTAAAAAAATATTTTTTTACGAGATATTTACCCAGGTCACAGATTAATAACAGGACAGATACTTCACTCTAATACAAATGGTGAAAAAATTTCGTTATATTAGCCTACTAGCATTATTATTATTAGCCATTTTAGACGACGCGAGAAGAAATATACTCTACAATCGCGTGCCGAGAGTCGAGAATCCCGCGTACACCGCGTGATTGCGTCATCGAGCGAAAACGTAAGGGTTATGCCACGACCATAAATTAAATTAAATGACTGAAGTAACACTTTTTTTTTATTTATACATCTAATGCAATGAAGTGAATGCAAAGAAAGCCAGTCAATTAAATGTGATTTAATTTTATAAAATGATCAATGTTTTTTTTTCATCTTTGTATTCATTCGTTAATATTCTAAATCGTATAAAATAACTTTAACAAAGTAATCCATTGGAAAACAGGGGCAAGGTGGGATAAAATCAATTTCTTGTAGTATATTCATTGAATTGCTTCCCGGCTGGTTCGTAAAGACTTCATCAAAAAATTAAAAAAATACATTTTTTCTAATTCATCCACGTAATTGATAAAAGCCTCCGGTGGGACTTTCAGCCCTCCGTAAAACAAAGATTTTTTATTGTACGATTTAAAATGACTGTACAGTCTGGTATCGTCCATATAAGGTTCATCGTTTAGTAGAGAATTAAAGACGCTACAGTTATGTTTCTTGCCACATTTATGTAGAAGTATTCCGCTTCATAAGTCAGCGCATTTTTTGCCGGGAAGTCAAAACGTTAGTCGACATTTAGAGCTACTTCTGAAGGTGTTTTAGTGCAACGTGCAACTAGTACTCCCCCGAATCGTATTTGTAAATCGAGCTCCATAACAGTAACACCCTTAGATTATTGGTAATCTGTGTCCCTAGTGTAAGGTTAAATCGAAACGAAAACGACCATCGTCGTATTCACCTCTTAAATCCATACTAATATTATAAAGTTGAAGGGTTTCTTTGTGTGTTTGTTTGGTTGACCGCGCTAATCTGAGGAACTACTGATTCATATTGAAAAATTATTTTTGTGTTGGATAATCCATTTATCGAGGTATTATATAGGCTATATAACATCACGCTACAACTAATAGCAGATGAGCATCAATTAAAAATATTGCAGAAACGGGGGAAAAATATTCCTTTTCAGAGCTTTAGTTGCGTGCGCTGCGCAAATGGTTAAAGTTACGCTAAAATCGTGTAAGTAAGAATTGTTCTCCTTTAAAAGTTCTAAAAAAAAGTCCGCGACATGTCTATCTTTCAAAATTGGCTCACTATAACTATTTTTTGGTTACCAAATTTATTCTAAAATAATGCACTATCTGCGAATGTGTTTTTATAAACATGATATTGTTCCTTTTCAAAATAAATGCATTATTCACCACCAGTATTTAATTGTGAACAAAATTGTACCTGACATTATTTGATTTCAATGGATATCTTAAAAAATATCATAGTTTTAAAATAACTCCGCTACAAAGTAACCGTGAGCCGTGAGCCCGTGAGTATCGTTGCGTTTTGCGCGGGAAGCGTTCAACGAGCTTGCGTTCAATCTCGCTTGCGGCGGCCCACTGCCGGTTGGATCGCCAGATTTCCACTTAGCGGCCGCTACTTTTAACGCTGCATTTCGGGAATGACGGGGGCCTGCCCAGGTACTCAATTTTTTTTTAGTGTTTTGAAGCATGTCGGTTTTATTTAAAAAAAAAACATTTGTAAGTGATTTCCTAAGGTAAAAAATATATGGATGATAGTCAGCACTATCGATTTGTCTGTCTCTCGTTATTGTTGTTGGATAGAAAAAAAGGAAATATGTCATACGTGCCTATACAATTTGAGGCTTGCCCTCGATTTCCCTGCGATCCCATCATCCGATCCTAACTTGGTGACAACGGAACCACCTCATCGATTAAAATAGAATTTTGAAAATAGTTTCATAATTGACAAAGTAATCGGTGAACATACATACAAAAAAAAATACATTCAGTGAAACATAAACCTCCTTCTTTTTTGAAGTCTTTTAAAAATGACTCGTGTGCTGAAACTGATTTGCGCAAAGTAGTCTTGTGGTTATGAGTCGAGTCGTGTAATTTGTCCACCGAGCTCAAAAACAAGAAACTCGGAAACTCGCAACTTTAGATGTGATTCCGAGCTGGTGGTACATTCCATCCAACCATCTTCTCAACTGAAATCAGGATGTTTTTCATTCAACGTATTCTAAGAATAAAGAGGTATACTTTGGCGAGGAACTAGGGTTTATCGAATTTGATTTATTAGCTGGGTCCGTAAGGACGTGTTCACTGCCGACCTCGTTTCGCGCTTTTACACGGGTGCAGCTTCCCTTTGTTTGACCTATGTATGTATACCTCATAGGTATTTGAGAAAATGCTCGTTCGGGTGTTGAAATAGATATTTTGACATTGTGCGGGCAGAAGTTAGCTTCTACAGATAGGTATACTATAAGAAATTCATTGGGACTTTTGGTTAGAGCAGTCACCTGAATTGTGAAAAATTCTTTTCTAGTTTAGATATTTTTCAAACATTTATTTTAATATTAAAAGCAAAATTAAGAATAACAACTGTAGCAATTAAGTAGGCAGATCACACATTGATTATAATTATTTATTTATATTAGACTTAATTATATTAGGCTACAATAAAAAAATATTCAACATAAAATAGTGATAGACTGGAACCTAAAATGTGTAACGGTTGCATGCACTACGAAAGCCGCATTTATTACGGTCGAACTGTTACCCTTGATGTGCTGTCAACTGTACACACAACTTACAAAGCTATGGAAATCAAAGGTACTCAATGTTATTAAGAAAGAAGGATTTTGACATAAAAAAGCATTGCTATAAGTAATAGTTAAGGTTTATAAACGAATAAACTGCCTAATATTGCTATACTTAGTTACAATATACTTAGTTTAATTAAACCTATCATGTGATGATTCATGCCAGCTATCCCACACGAAGAAAAAGTACTTTAAATGTTGTCGATACCTCCTAGGCTCCTCCTCAACCTATTAGCATAGGTCGGGGGGTGGTGATTTTTTTAAGGAATGCGACATGGTATGGTAACATTGTAGAGGTGGAGGCCACCGGTTTAGGCCCTCCCAAGCCTTCATGCTTGTAAAAGTGTATAAGGACCCTTTTCTGGGCCATCAAAGATTCAGCCTTGAGGCCGCGACTCTTAAGTTGCCGGACTACTAGGCCGTCTCGGTCCATCGCTGGTCTGGGCTCGGGGCATGGAGACAATAGTACGGGTTGCACAGGCCAGTCTGTGGCAAAGTATCGACATGCGGACCAATCGAAGGTTATGAGGCTCGGTCCCCCTAAAAGAGAAGTCTGTCAGTGGTCAGTCATATGCCATGCTCTTAGAGCGCACCGTCGTGCCACAGTAAGATGGTGTACAAAATTGAGAGGCTTAGTGGGTGACTACCCCACATCCTTCCCATCTCCACCCCCGGGAGTTGGGCTGGCAGAACTTATCCTCAACGACAAAAAAGTATTATAGTTCAATACAGTCCAACAATAAAAACAGAATGAAATAGCAATATTTGAATACAACGTAGAGATTCTTATTTTTAATATTTAACATATCTTTTTAGGATTAGCAATATCTTGACTATAATTTTGAATCTTCCTCATCCATATCAAAGTCATTTAATTTAATAACATCCTGACTTGACGAATTCTCTGCATGCACATCGGCAAACGTAAACGCTGAAAATCCAGGCACATCAGTAGGAGAGTCTTGGCTGTTGAATTGCTCATATCTAGGTCGAAATCTAGGTACCGGCTTAAATATTCGATCAGCGTTACTCTCGCGCCTTGGTGGTAATTTATAACCGACTTGTGTCACTAATTTTCTTTGACAGTCAACTAACTTATCCCTAATTACATCTAAATAATCGTCGGAAATGGCCTCTCCTGAAGGCTCCTCCTTCAATAGCACACAAAGTCTCTGCGCCTGCTCCAAATAAATGACAGCTTGACGGATCGCTTCAAATTTTTCACTGGACCTTGCCATCGCTATAAAATGGGGTATGAAGAATTCCAGTACTAATCGGCGCCTTTCAGCTTCAATTCGTGTCGGTAGTATTATCTAAAAAATAAATATGTAATTATTCTTAGAAACTAGACACTGTTTAAATAACAATTTTTTAAACACAAAATTATTTATTTTGTTTCAAATCCATAGACCTTATTTATATTGTTAAGATTTTAAGTAGTGCTGGTAAATGCTAAGCAGATGGAGTGATTAATTCAACCTAAAATAACGTCAACTTTAGTGCAAGGATCAGTAATTTGGTTTGTTATATTATGTATGTTGCTAATCACTAAAACAAATAAAACTTGCAGAGGTCCTATTAACAGCGATCACTCTAAAAAAAACTATATTTAGGTACTTTACCATAACGTAAACAGTCCTCTTACGATGATAGTCAAAATCAAAGGCTTTTACGGATATATTTTTATTTTCGTGTATTATTCTGGTTTGGTTATCCAAACGATAATAAAACAGGAAAGTAAAAATAGATATAAAGTATAAGGTATTTTGTTTTCGTGTTTTATTCTTATTTAGTTATCCAATTAATAATAAAACACGCAATTAAAAAGACCTCCGTAATTAAGGCTGATTTCGACTACCACCGTAAAAGGACTGCTTACGTTATAGGTAACAGACCGTAAGAAATTATATAAGTGTTTATGTATCCATACTCACATTAGTTTTTATTTCTTGTTCCAACTTAAATGATATCTGTTTTCTAGTGACTAATAATGCTTTTCTCTTTTCCTGTATTTGCCGCTGTTTTTCCTTCTTCCAATGATAATCTTTGTCATTTCTTCTAGCATGACCCCATATAGTTATGTTTTCAGTATCATCTTCGCTATCCAAGTTTTCGCTATTATTATTAGACACAGGTATAGGCAGGTTTGGATTTATAAGACGCAATACGTTTTTAATAGTTAAAATTTCGTATAATCTTTGAGCATTGAATGAGGGGTAAAATTCTTTTTTATTGTATTTAAGTTTGTCTAGTGCACTAAGTATGTGCATCACTGGTGCTTCTATAATATTTGCTATTTTTCTTTGCAGTTTCATTATTAATGGCTGTGGTATAGTTTTGAAATCATTACAGTTTTCTATAAAATAATTTGGGCAGCGACTTTGACCAAACTGAACGTAAAAACTACGCAGAAATATTCGTAGAGATTCTCCCAATCGATGTTCCGGCCATCTAGCGTAATTATCCTCGCATTGCCAAAAGAGATGATTTTTTATATGTGAAGCATCAATTCCAATTTTAGAGGACTCATTTTCTAGAAAAGTTTTATGCAATGCCAGTGCAAACAAATAACACCGCATATGAGCATGTGCTAAACAGCTCTCTAAGTATCGTTCTGCTGCGGGAAATATAATCTTCCATTGCAACTTTTGGTTTATGTTAACTCCTCTTTTTGGTCTATATCCTATGGGTACTAGTAAACAACCAAATCCCATAGCTTTACTAACCATATACTTAGTTGGCCATTGATAACTGAAATTCGTTCTTGGATTCCGTACTATTTTTCTTTCTCGTATGATCCATTGATTTGCTGCATTTGGCCAAGCGGCAATAAGAGCAGGAAATACTTCATTTCCAATTTTTTGATTGCCTCGAGTTGTATTGCAATAAACGCTCGCGCCTTGTGTCATAGAGCTACGGACGGCGTCTTGTGAGAGACCCAAAACTGATCCTAACTTAATAATGAAGTTATCAACAAAATTATTCATAAAACCAATAGAACTTAAATAATAATTGGTATCATATAATTTTTTTACTATAGATAACTTAGAGGAAGTGTCATCAAATTCTTCATCATCATCACTCCAATCAGCTGCTCGGACTTGAACTGGATTCCACGTTTCATCAGGTAGTACTCCAGATACAGGACTACTGGATATTGAACTCAGTACAACCTTCTTTGGTGTAGCTGCTTCTGTTATAGTAGCGTACCCGTAATCAGACTCACTTTCGCTCATTTCATTTTGACGACTACTAGAATTGGATCTGTAGCCAGATGTTTCCGTATCTTCACCAATATTACTATCTATAGAAAGAGGTCGAGTCTCAACCTGGCGTGTTTGAAACTTAAAATCTCTACGCGGCCCACTTAACCTTCTTGAGATTTTCAAAATCGATTTTCTCGGTTTCTCAATGTTGTTATCTTCAATCTCATTATTATTGCCAGTTTTAAGCTGGATATCTTCATTTGATTCTTCTTCGGGTAATATTATACTACCTTTTTTAAAATCTTTCATTTTAGATATATTACTTTTTGTGGCTTGCATATTAACTCTTTTTATTGGCCCGCTAGTTCGTCTTCCTGTGTGTTCTACTTCGTTTGTATTGATATTTACACTATATTTCTTTATATTGTTATGTGAGACTGGTGCGCTTAGTTTATTTTTTAATTTATGTAACAGTACTTCACCCTTTGTAGAATATTGCGCATCATCAGAATCATTGGATTCTTTTTCTGAGTCCGTATATATACTGTCGTCAGAATGATTTTGTTTCTGATCGTCGGGATCGTTTTCTTTAAGCAGTGTACTTTCAAGCACCTCTAATTTCTTTAATTGTACGTATCCTGTAAATAGATAAAAAACTGAATATTATATAACGTATAAGTATACTGAAAATGATAAATGTCAAATTTATATTAAATATTTACCTGGTTCCTTACAATCTTCAATTCGTAATTTGTAAAAAGGAGCATCAAGTACAGCGCTGTAGTCAGATGTATCGCCGGGTTCACTGGCCTCTACATTATCATATATGACGAAGAGCCGTGGTGTCGTTAGCGCTTCCACCTGACTGTGCTGCGTTTTCTGATAGCCTATATGTTCGTTTACACATTCTTGGAGACGATCCGCGAAAAATACATGTTTGTTGTGACGAACCATAGCTTCGTTGATCAAATGTTCATGTTCACTTATTGGATTTTTATTTATCTGTTGTACATCCCTGTAAAGAAATAGTCAAGAATAAAGTTGATACAGCAATATAATTAGAAAAAATAAGGTTTCAAGTTTTCGGTTTCAAAATCCAATTAATAGGTACAATATTAAAAATAGAAAAACCTTTAAATGCACTGTCATATGAACCCCATAGTTAACTGCTAATTAAATGTGAAACAATCGCTCCTATGCGGTCAAACATTTTTTTATGTTGCGTGGCTAAACTGGCAAACAAGCATTTGACCCGACGACGAATAAGGTAAGCGGTCGCCATAGCCTATATAAATTATTAATTGTTGATATAAAACGTTGAGGTATTTTGAGCACTATCGCTGGGATTAACTATTTATTGTTTATTTAAGTGACTAAACCTACTTTCTTATGCATCGACCACAATATTAAACTTATACGCATTATGAAACTTTTTTATATTATAAAGGTAACAAAAAATCACACGGCACACCTGATGGTTATCGGAACCCGGCGTAGCCTACAGATAATTGCAACTTGCAACACCATGGGTATTGTTCGCTCGATGCCCGCCGCCCCTTAGCAACAACGTGAAGCGTTGTGTTTGCGTTTTAGGGGATGCCTCTCCTTTTTCAGTCCTCATCAATGGAATATATGAATATTGTGCGGTTTGTGGGTACTTTACAGATTAATCAGGGTTCTACGTAATACCTCAGATTATATTTCTTATCAGTGTATCATGTTACGCATTATCATTTGTATGTCGCACAATTACTAAAAACCTTTAATTGGAAGACGATATATCTTAAGTAGGTATTAAAATACATTAAACATAAGTATATTTAATCCGGACATATTAAACAATAAATGGATAAACGAGTACATTTTAAAATATATGTACTTTATCTAAAAATCCCCCATTGTGTATCACCTAAAAGCTGTGATTCCAACGTCCTATTTTGTATATACTATTTTAAAAATCAAGGATACAAGCATTTACGAAAAAGGATAAAATAGGGGATTCAATAGGTTCGGTATTTAGAAAATTGCATATAAATCTTAGGTACTTACATACAATTTTTAAAATATTGTCGAGATTTACTAGGTGGTAGACCCATATGGGTCGCCTGGGTAGGTACCACCGCCTTTCTTATTTCAGCCGTAAAACAGTTCGCTGTGTTTCGGATTGAAGGGAAAGATAGCCTGTGTAATTACTGGGCATGGACGGCATTTCATCTTAGGCCTCAGGATGACAACGCACCTGCAATATCAAGTGCTTTTCCTTGTTATTGCAGGTGTCTATAGGCGGCGGTAACCACTTACCACCAGGTGGGCCGTCAGCTTGTTTGTCATCTACTTAGTTGTGTAAAAAAAATACAAGTCTTTCGCTACACATACATTGTCAATATTCTATCACTATTCTTTAAACATATATATACTTAGTTGTATGAAGCTGACGTGATTAAGATGGTTCTTAGCTATAATTTATGAAGATCAGTTCTGGCGTTTGATGACTATCGGCTCATTTTCTACATGATAAAAGGGTTTTACTAACTTTCACAGATCTGATTGATTTGAAATTTGGTGTACCTACTGTCACTGCAGTGACATTCCCATGACAAGCTAACCTTATGCTGATCCTATAGGTACCATCAAAAAGTCTACGGGATGCTTAATTATTCTCAATGAAATGGTGTTAGATAGATGATTAACGAGGCCGGGGGTTACTTAAAATTTTCAATTTCGATTCTTTTTATTCATTATGTAGTCGCAACGTATGAACAGAGGTTCGTTTCAATTAAACATCCATGGTAATCATACTAATAACTATAATTTGCTCTTATTGGAAAAAATCCTAGAAGGTAGGCAAAAAATAAATTGTTTGGTTTGTTTCGCTAGCACATTCGTAAGAATGACATTGTAAACAAAGGAATCTTTGATTAAGACTATGATAAATGTAACAACTCGTAATTGTCGTATCCCATAATACCACAGGTAGATATCTTAATGTAGCTATGCTACCGCTGCTTAATTTTAACATGAAACTGACTTAATTAGCCAATATCCAACTGCAACAATCCCATCAATGTCTACGTACTTCTAGACGGATCGTTCAAAAACCAAATCCTTACCAATTATATTTATTTAAGTTAAATAAGAAATTTTTACCTTTCATAATTCTCGAAAAATTGCACCGAAAGGAGAATATTGTTCAGCAGGAAGGCGTCTGCGTCGTGGCGTAACTGGTATCGCATCAGTTCCAAGGCGTCTTCATCAAAGGATTGAAGATTGGCGCGCGGCCCCGGCGATGGTGCAGGGCCGGCCTGCGGCGGTATTGGTGCGGTCAGCGCAGGCTCCTTCGCCGCAAACCTTCTGTTATCAGGATTAAGCTTCTTCTTCTTTTTTTCTATTCGCTTCTGCTCCTTCCATCGTTCTCTTTCGAAAAACTTATCAGGTTCCTTCACATTTTTCTTTGACTTGGTATTACCCATCACTAAAACTACTTTTCACACTGTTATTTTGTAGCGTCTCCCTTCTTTCACTAACAACACACTTTCATCTCTGAAGATGTCAATGAATCCATCAATGCTTAGATCACACCACACACCGTGTCCATTTCTTCACTACTACCAAGGAACACTGTTTAGTAATTGCTAAGAAAAGGTACTGATTGTTTTATCAGAGTACTGTTTTTAATGTACTTGATTGTTATCTTGCGGAAAATTGATTAACATTCATTGTTATATGAAGTGATTCGTTGCGATGCTAAATACCATATCGAGCGTCCTGCTTGTGACAAGACTCACAATAACTTCGACTGAAATGCGTTCAGTGTTCATGCACCGGCAACCATAAATCAACATTCTTTTTACTAAAACTAGACGGTTGTGTTTTTACATAACCATCTAGTTTTACTGAGCTTGATATTTCTAGATCTTTAAAATTTCTATAAACATTTTTTTAGCAATCTATAAAGTCTCAAAAGTCGCATATTTTTAGATTGTATGTATCACCATAGTAAATAATCTTAGCCACTATTTATTAGCTTTTTTAAGTAGCTATATTTTAAACCAGTTGGTGACGACTATACGACAATAGATTATAACATGGGCAATAACAAAACATTGGCTGCATTATTTCATAGAAATGTCATGAAATTATCAAATGAATAAGATGTTTTTAACCGACTTCAAAAAAGAAGGAGGTTATATGTTCCGCTGTATTTTTTTTATATGTATGTTCACCGATTTCTCTGTCAATTGTGAACCGATTTTCTAAATTCTTCTTGCATTCGATACAGTATACTCCAGAGGTGGTCCCATTGTCACCAAGTCAGGATTTGATGATGGAATCCCAGGGAAATTGAGGGCAAACCAAAATTTTTATAGGCACGTGTGACATGTTTTACTTTTTTATAAAGCTATTCAAGTATTTGCTTCTGTTAGTCATCATCTCATGTTGATGAGCTGATGATGGAGGTACAACTCCTTAACGATTAGCAGTTAGAAGATAATTCTTTCAATGTGTATTTCAACCAAGGACTGAGACACAGACAAGTCGATAGTGCTGACGGTCACCCATCTTGCTTTAGCTTAGCTTAGGAAATCACTTTAAAATATTACCAAGGTACCTCCTGAAATGTATTTTTTGGAGGAGTAAAGGTATTGAAATTTAATATTTTTTTCCTTTTTAGTGTTTTGAAGTCGGTTTTATTTTTGTTTAAAAAAATTTGAAAGTGGCAAACCATTTCTATGAACTAATATAGCCCATTTTTCAATTTATTGTCGTATTTAGCACAAGGCAGAGTAATATTATTTTATTTGTCAATCGAGTACCTACTTCGTTTAGAGCTAAAAATGTTATTCAAAACTGCGCTGTTAAAAGCCGGTGGGCAGTATGTTAATTATTTTAAAAAAAAATCTAAAAGAATTTGGAAAAACTCTGGTTATTACCTAAAAACTTTGAAAATAAAGAACTCCGGCGATGTACTTCTCTGTTTCACTACATTATACGTTTGAAATGTTGATATGAGTCAGTTTTCAGATGATTGTAACACAAAAAAATTTAGGTTATTTTATTAGGATTATGATTAATTTATTACAAAATCTATTTGTAATCTCAAGCTCCTTCGTGCTTCGGAAGCCTCGATAAGCCGTTTCTCCTCATGTGTTTCTCCCCCATGTACGAAGGCATATGGCCAGCAGTGGGGCAAATATAGGCTGGTGATAGTTCAATCCATTAGATGACTTTTTATTAAATAATTACTTTAGAAAATGAAACAGAACATAGACAATAAATATTTTTTAATTTCACTAACATTTCATAATATATTAAGTATACAGGGTGGTGCCGTCAATGCGACAATAAATTTAAACATGGGCTATATTGTCCATAGAAATAGTTTGCCACTTTCAAAAATATCGTATTCATTTGATAATTTCACGACATTTGTATGGAATAGTGTAACGTTGGCAGCATTATTTCATATAAGTGTCATGAAATTATCAAATGAATACGATATTTTTGAAAGTGGCAAACCATTTCTATGGCCTAATATAGCCCATGTTTAAATTTATTGCCGCATTGACGGCACCACCCTGTATAGTTCACTTTACACATTTATTTTTGTAAACTTTGGTCAACTTAAATTACAACAATTCTTATTTTGAATAAGCTAATTTTCAATCACTAAAAACAAAGGTGTTACACTTTATTATTTCCATATCCACACAATCTTAAAAGAAACTATAATACCCAAAATACAGAATTTTATTATTTAAGGAATGTAATTTGTCGTTTTAACTGGTTAATAATTAGATATTTAGTTATTAATAATTAAATTATTTAGTTTTTTTTATCTTAATCATGTAGGATTACAGATCACGGGTCACGGGAAGTCTTCCCGTAACCACGGGACTAGCGACATAGTAATCGAAACATCGGATACCTAAGTATAAAATAATAATGCAACATCAAATTAAAATTGAGTTGAATCTGGTATAATAGTGGTTATAATTCAGATGTGTATAGTGCTCTCGAAAATAAAAGACGATGCATTTTCATTTAAAAAGACTAGCTTTTAACCGCGACATCATCCGCATGGCATTAAGTTTAAGTTGGACCTAACGCTATTAAACAGTGAAAACCTCGGATCTTAGAAATAAGGTGAAAACCAAATCAAAATCTGATTAGCGGTTTTTGCGTGATGCGCGCACATACAGACTAAGTAACAGACAAAAATTGTATTAAACATTTTTCGCGCATGTTTACGTCCCAGTCCCAACTAGTTTTTTCTGAACAATCTTCAATGTACAGTCACGGTCAGAGTTTTCTAATAGCATAGGTAAATACTATAAGTACGGAGTGTAAGTAGCTACCTATAGTATTTATCCTGTATATCGAAGATTAAATTTAAGTAGAATTCTTCGGAGAAAAAAAATATCAAATACTAAAAAAACTTTAATATTTGAATAATTAGCTATCAAAGAAACCTTAGACACTTTGGGAGGCATAAATAATAAATTCTAGTAGTTTATCTTTACATCAATTTTACTGAAACCCCTTACTCTTCATAAATTAGCCGGAGTACTTATTTTAATTTGCCAAGCCGCATAAAGACTTAATTAATCTCCCAAATTTAAAACCAATTTTGTTTGGAATGTGTGCCACAATTTAAAAGTGAGTGAGATCTACAATTAAGATCTTAAGTTCTTAGAATTTTATTCAGGAGACGCGGGTTCGAGTCCCGCCTGGAGCATATATTTTTTCGTCGTTTTCTTTTTTAATTGTAATTGTTACAATAAAATCTTAGGTTAATTAAATTTAACTGATTTTTTTATAATTTTAAGAAAATTTTTAACACCATAACGTGTGGGTTCCAATACATATTACATATAGCATTGCTCTATGGTATTGGTACCCAAACTTTTTTTACGAGCTTTTCGTACGAGAAATAGATATGCAAGTATGTATGTACATATATGGAAACTTGCAGCCATATACAAGGTTTCTGTTTCTCGCACCGAAGCCACTATCTATTTTAGCAAGTAGGTACTTGACCGTTTGGCACCATATTAATATCACATTTTATTATTGAACAAACAAAAACATTATGTTTAAGTAAATATAGGGGCATCAATCAAAATAAATAAAAAATATAAGACATGGGTGACATAACCTATCTACATAAGTGTTAACTAATAGTTTCATACTTCTGTCTTATATAGGTAGTCATAATTATTATAAAATTATGTGATAATCTGTGAACTGTAGTAAAGCCTATTTTAATTTACAGAAAAAATATAGGTTCATATACTTATATAACTTATTAATATTTAAATCTAACATACAATTTTAACGCCAATACGCTAATCTCTGAGATTTCTCAGTCTCATCATGGTTATTCCCATATACCCATCATGGATAGTCCCATGACGGGTGGGTATAAAAGCTAAATAAATTACCAGATGCCACCACAATGGTCGACTTCAGTCCCTTATTCAAAAACCGTCGGATCACGGATTCGATTCGAAAAGTCACAGGCCGTCTCGCTTTGACGCATCGTGATAAAAAGTGACAAGTATAGAGATTCCGAAATTCGATTCTGTTCCGACAGTTGTGAATAAGGGGGCAGAACGAATTAACGACAGGATCATCATGTCCGAACTCAATACATTCATAACTTTAAGAGAGTAGCACTGCTATTGGATGAGAAAAACAAACCTTAATAAATTATATTTCCTTTTCATTAAGGCTTAAAATGTGCAGGCAAAAGTTAAAAAATATTTTTAGGGTACATTGCGCAGCACTTCCGCGGGAGGTATACTCATAGCTGATTCCTCCATGTTGTTTGCTATACTGACGTCATCAGCCTCAGGGTGTGTATTCGCTCTTCTCTGGTTCTTTAGCCTTTTTACTTCGCCCATTTTCTTTTCCAGCATACGCCTGAAAAAAATGAAGTTAATATGTAGCATTATTTAAAAAATATAGGTAAGTACATTACTGGGCATGGACGGCATTTCATCTTAGGCCTCAGGATGACAACGCAGCTGCAATATCAAGTTGTTTTTCCTTATTATTGTAGGTGTCTATAGGCGGCGGTAACAGCTTACCACCAGCTCATCTAATTGCATAAAAATGTACTTGTTTTACTTATTGCTTGTGAAAAGGTCTGTGGCCTAGTGAGTTTTACTTCATACGTCATCTACATAGTAGACCGTATGTACAGTCAAAGACATAAGTCGCAAAACAAAATAAAGCTACAAAATTAACTGTACACAATAACTTTCCCTATGTTAATATACAAAGGTATGTTCAAAACTACTTGTTCGTCATAAAATTTCAAAAGTCACTAAACACAACCATCACTTATTAACATCAAAAGTCGCTGGACACTAAACTCGATGAAATAATCCAAAAGTCACCGTACGCTAAAATTCCACAAAGAAGTGCAAAAGTAGCTGGACACTTAAACTAGATGAAATAAACCAAAAGTCACTGTACGCTCAAATTCCACGAAGTAGTCCAAAATTAGCTGGATACTATTTCGACACTTTGATAATTAATATTATTTTTCCTATTTTATTTACAAATGCATTGCATTAAATCAATTGGCTAATAAGCACATGATTTATACTTATATGGGTATAAATCATGTGCTTATTAGACAATTCGAACACACACTCGAAAAAAAAAGTAGCTACTTCGCAATGATACATATCTACTAATGATTTGCACATGTTCGAACACTAAATATTTTACGTCTTTGATTATTTTTTTTATTGAAAAATGATACTTTATTTTGAAGTTAGAAAGGAAAAAGTGGGGTGCTTAATACTTTTGGGCAAGGTTGTATTTATCATAAATATGTGTTTAGGAATGTCTGTCTCTAATATAAGTTACGTTTTGTTCATACCACAATGACTTTATCTTTCATAAAGCCTGCTGACAAATTTTATGACATGTAAAATTTAAATTAAGAATCAATTATTTAAGAAAATAAAGGCCGTTTATCGCAGAGGAAAAGTGGCAAGGAGTATAGACTACGCCTGCATCAGACATAGAATAAACTCCGCATATATAATTATAATTTATATAATATATTATGATAATTATTATAGTATAATATATTATAATATATAATTATAATATATATAATTATATACAAGCAGAGAATCAACGCTTTAGTCAAGTACTATTCCTACTAACTAGAGTTTAATTTAAAAAAAATTGTGATAGATCAAGTAATGTGATAACGATAACAATGATATCAAAACAGACGGGAGAGCATCAGCCAAGTTGAAAAAGAGTCGGTATCAGCCTTGAGGTGTCGGCGTATCGGTCATTGTATATTCCGCTATTCCGACCTAATTAAATTAAATCACTATTTAATTTTTTTTTGTCAATCTTATGCGAATAAGATAAAAAAAATAGCACTACAATGACATCATTCTCAAAACGAAAGAGCGAAAAATGGGCACTCTTTTCAGTGATTGTCTTTGTTCAAAATTCAAAAATGACTCAAGTCGGCACTGTCTGTTCAGCAACAATAGGAACTTTATAGTGTGCAGGTGTTTTGTAAGTATGTGTTTATGTACTTTCGTTGCCATCAATAACAAATTATGTAGATTTATGAAATACAGCAACTTTTGATAAAATATTGTTCACTAACTTTTGATATTCTTCAATATACACACGACAGCACATCAAGTGTTACAGTTGCACTACGAAAGCCGCCCACCTTTATTACGAACGCAGTAAGGGCGGGCTCAAGGTCAAACTGTTACGCTTGATGTGCTGTCGACTGTACAAAAGATTGGATCAACAATTTGTTCAGCGACATATGGAACTTTATATTATGCTGGTGTTTTGAAAATTTGGTAAGTCCAGCAACTTTTGATAAAATATTGTTTACTAACTTTTGACATTCTTCAATGTACACAGAGATTTGATCAACAATTTGTTCAGCGACATATGAAACTTTACATTGTGCAGGTGTTTTGAAAATTTGGATCTGTTCATCAACTTATGTCTTCGACTGTACTCAAATTTAAAAAATAATCTATTTCTACAAGTATTAGAAATAGTCTTTGATACTACCTGGAAATATATGAAGACAAAAATATGGCATTGAGAAGTCTAAAGACTTTATTTTGTCAACTAGAAAACTAAAATTTTCTTGCTCACTGAATATTGAAATAATAATTTATTCCCAATTAACATTTTTAGTTTTAAATAAAGTTCACCCATTTTATTTTATACTTAATCTTTAAAAAACATATATAAAAATGCTATGTTAATAAGTAATTAAGTAATAATGTAATTTAGACTTTATAATGTTAATAATATTTTTTACATTTTGAAAGTTTTTAAAGTTGCAATATTCATTGCTTTACTGCAACAAATCAACGCTGTAAGAAACTGTAGTGCAAGAATTTATAATAAAACGTTATAGCTCGACAAAAACTAAAAAAATATAATTTTGATAGAAAAAAGTTTTCATGTCAAATGTCGATGCATCGCTCGTATGGCTGGAAATATGATAATAATTTATAAATGTAATTACTGTTGTCGCCAATCTATGAAAACTCCAAGCAGAAACACAGCGGCTATGGCCATGAGTACCACCACGGTCACCCCTACGATGGCGGCTACGGTCAGCGTCGGCACCTCCTCACTCATCACCGACACGGATATGCTTGGATCCGCTGTTGACTCAAGGAAATCTGCGAAATATGCATAGACGGTCAGGAACAGAAGACGATTAACACTTTAAGTACCATGTTCGGAAATACCCTAATAATCCGAAACAAATTATTCCGAATTTGAATATTTCGATATTCAAAAATTGAAATCTAATTTACCAAGGAATATCTCGATAGGTAGTTGAAAATCAAGTACTTATTTCGTTTTTTAGTTTTTTTTTTTTCATTTGTATTTTTTTATAAATACGATATTTCTTTTTTCCAAATTTTACAAGTACCTATGAGGAATCAAAAACGGAATTTCGATTATCATATTTTCGAAAATTTATTGCAATGTTTTTTTGAAGGGTTAGACTTTTGACCATACCATCAATCATCATAGCATCAAATTTCTTATTTGCTTGCTTCACACTTGTTTGCTTGCATGCTTTACGGATTTGTTAAAGTACGATTTTAGATAAAGGTAGGTATTCGGAATTGTGATATTCGGAATTATAAAGTTCGTTATTTTGAAAATCGTGATATTAGCAATATGTTATTATGATATCACTGGTGTCTATAGGCGATGGGAAATTGGGAACCACTTACCATCAGGATCATTGCTTGATTTACATTCTTTGACTTTATAGTGTTAGAGCTTCACTCAGATTGAGGAACTTTGCGTTTGTGTAGTCTAGATAAATTTTTTTAGACCCAGGCATGAATTATTTATAAAAAACATGTCATTAGTATTAAATTTTGGTAATTACCTCCATCTCTCCAATCAGCACTTTTCCCAATTTGATCCATTTTGACAGCGCACAATATATCTGGAATAGAAAAAAAACAAATTTTGTACACAGAGTAGATATTTTTGAACCAAAATTTCCGTCTTGATAAAAATATTCCAAAAACGGTTAATAGAACTTTAATTCAACTGTACCGTCCAAAACAAAAATAAAACCGACTTCGAAACACTAAAAAAATAATTTAATTTAAGAAGGAGATAAGTACCTAGTCAATCACATTTTAATGTTTTTGATGCGCTTAAACGCCTAATTTATTATAACAATTACAAATAAAGAAAGAAAACGATGAAAAAATATATGCTCCAGGCGGGATTCCAACCCGCTCCTGATTTCCGGCCAGACGCGATTACCACTACGCCACCGGAGCACTAGGTATGACCTAAAGTATAATTTGATTTTTGTGATTTTTTCGTTATTGCAGGTGTCTGTAGGCGGCGGTAACCGCTTACCATCAGGTGAGCTGTCAGCTTGTTTGTCATCTAGTAGTATATACAAAATACAACCAATAATAATCACAATCTGATACTTTAAACATTAATCCTACCTCTGAATTATCACACTTTGATCCAACCACAGAAGACGAACTTAGTAAAATCATCAATGATCTTAACCTTAACACAAGTAGTACTGGTTTAGTCGGATTTAGTTGTGAGGCCGTAAAATGCGTAAAAAACCTAACTATCACGAGGTTGTGCATTTGTATCAACAAATGTCTCATATGAGGCCAATTCCCCGAAACGTTGAAATTGGCAAAAGTGAGTCCTATTTTTAAGTAAAAATACAACCTGGTAACTACCGTCCGATATCAGTACTACCAGTACTGATATCGGACGGTAGTTACCAGGGTTTTTCCTTTCAAAATTTTTCGAAAAAGTCATATTTAACCGACTCAATCACTATCTTAAAACTATCAACTTTTTATCCGAAAAGCAGTATGGTTTCTGAGCTAAATCTAACACACTTTTCGTCACTGTCGACCTTGTAACAAATATAAGAACAAACATTGACGAAAAACGAATTGCTATGTGTCTTTTAGACTTAAAAAAAGCATTCGACACGATAAGCCATGAATTGCTATTAGTAAAACTACATAAAATAGGAGTCAGGGGAATGGTACATGTAGTAATCCAATCTTATTTATCAGGTAGATAACAGATTATACGAATGGATATACATAGTATAACTATATAACTATGTACACCTGAACCAATCTTAGGCCCCTTATTATTTTTAATATACATCTAATGAATCCCAACACTATCCTCTAAACAAGGTTTCTTAAATTTTTGAAGATATTTTTTAAAAGGTGCGATTTTTTGAAGCCGTGTTATGTACACTCGACTACTTAAAAAATATTGGATTAATTTTTAGGAGACAATACGCTGATGACACTAGCCGCTTTTATTTTGGCAATAAAATAAATACAGTAATTGAACTTGCTCAAAAAGATCTAGAAACACTCAATTCTTGGCTGCGATCAAATTTGCTTACTATTAAAGTATCAAAAACGAATTATATCATCTTCCATGCTAAAAACAAACAAATATAAAGCTAAACCTTAATATATAAATGGTGCCTATAAATAAAATACACTCGTAAAAGTATCTAGGCCTTCTTCTAGATCGTCGACTAACATGGCAACCCCATCTGGACAAGGTATAATCAAAGCTATCAACTCTCACAGGCTCTCTCCGCCGTGTTTCTCGTTGTTTCCGTCGACCGACCCGGTATCTGCTCTACATATAACTGTATGGTAAACCTCACCTAGACTACCTAATAGAAATTTGGGGTACAACCACTAGAACTAATCTAAAAAAAACTTCAGACATCGAAAAACAAACTAATCAAAGTGCTTTTTCACTACAATTATCTAGCACTAACTGAAAAAAAAATCAAAGAGATTCAGATGTACAAATACAACACTTGCATATTAATTCGAAAAATATTAGACAGCAAAAATACATTCAAATATAACTTTCACCACAAAGGTCACATTTCTATGATCTTAGGTCACACAAGAAAACTAGACATAACAATAACGTTTATGTCCATCTAGGACTAACTATAGTAAAAAGAGAATATTGTTTGAAGGAGCACAGATTTACAATAAATTACCTAAAGTCATTAAAGAAATTCAGACATTTACTTTGTTCAAAAATACATTGAAGTTCCACATCGTCAAAGACTTTGAGAGGTAACGAACGAACATCGATAGAAACTAATTGCCATCAGCTTTTCGAATACTTACGTAATGTTCACATAATTCTATAACTACCGACAAACAACAGTAAATTTATGTGTCAATTTTGTCATTGTATCCATACTACTTGTCTAGCATAAATAAGTTAATTTACCTATTTAAATATTTTATTTTTCACTTTAAGTGAAATGTAATTTCTTTTGAGAAATAAATCCCTAAACCTTATTTAATACACGATTTAATATAGATACGGCAATACTTAGATTTTCAAAATTATTATGGACTTTTAGGGTACCTAGTTACAAAAAATAATAAAATTTATTACAAGAGAGCATCCTCACTTCATCTTATTTTTGTGTCAAATTTAAGTTTTTTGGTTTTTGAAATCTTTTTATTAATATACCCCAGATTCAGTTTCTACAAAACCCTTGATTATGATTTAATTCCTCACCAACATTTCTTTTGAATATTATCCATGTTAAAAACTATATTAAAAGTAACAAAGTCTACAATCAATCGCTAATAGATTACAAAAACAATTCCGCGAAGAGCAGCCGTGATTTATGTGACGTATATAATTAAGATTCATACTGCTGATAAATCACGGTTTCTGAATTTAGTTATCTGATAATAAAAATTGATACGTACGTATCTAAATAAATTTAATTTTGAATGTTTCCTTATCCGGCGTATAAAACCATTTGAAATGGTATTACTACGTCTCGTAAATACTTCTAATGTATATTACTTATACTAATATCTCAATCGTTTTCCTAACAACATACCTAAACATCATTAGTAGCCTTTACTATGGTAATTTCTTAATCATATTCATATCTAATCATTTATGTTGCTTATTTGTTAGGTTCTTATTGTTGTTAAATTTAGTTTAATAAATCTCTGATATTTTGCAAACTTGGATGTGCTGAACATACCTATCTAGATGCACCCAGTAAGAGGATAACTATCATAAATTTTGTAGGTACCGAACATAAGAAAAAAGTGGGAAATTCATTAGGTGCTCATTGTATGTGTAGGTCTACGTTATATAATTAAGATTCAGGCTTAGATTAACTTTGAAAAATAGACTCAGAGCTAAAGCTTTTCTTTAAAAGGTAAACGACCAAATCACACACTCACGCGGCAGGCATGCGCGTATCGCATCCTTATCAAAGACCATAAACTTTTACTGCTCTGCACTGTGTCTTACAAGCGCTATTAGCGTATCCATTCAAAAGACCTTGAATGATAACTAAACTTATACTTAGGTATATCTGATAAATATTGATTATTAATAAATTTAATCGTCTACAAAGTAAACGTAAAAGCAAATATATAAATTGCAGTTTAATCATAATTCTGATAGATGCATTTCATGCATTACGAATCATCTAGACTAGAATACTTAAGTCACGAAATAGGAAACATTATGTGAAAAGTATCACGTAGGTTACGTTCCATTATAATTAATGATAACAATAGTAATAATAAAGTACGGTCATGTCACATGTTTAGGTATGCTATGAACACTTACAATAGCTATTCTCTTTAAAAGTCGGACAAGTGCTACTTATAATATAGTTTAACTCGCGCATCGAGGGTTCGGTGCGAACATTTGCATGAAAAGACAAACTTAAAATGGTCGAATAAACGCTTCGGCAACGTTTTTAATACAGCGAATTGTAATCATCATATTATTATCAGCCGAGAGACGCCCACTGCTGGACATTAGGCCTCCCGCATGGTTCTCCAAACCGATCGGTCCTGCGCTGCCTGCGAATTGTAATAACTATTGTCATTAAAATGTCGTTGTAAAGACTTAGTTATACAGGTCCTTTAACGCCAGATTAGCCACTCTTCATACGGCGTTTTTGTTGTGTATCGGCTTCATAGTGACTATTTAAGAGATTTTGAGCATTTTAAATTCCTAGTATAAAGCAACATGCATTGTCGCATAAAAGCTTTAAAACCCGATAATCTAAGGTTTAAAGTCATATAATAGGGTAACTATCAAAATACAGTTTTTTTTGACATCGAATTTCACTTCACAGAAAACTATTGCACGATTTTTGATGTCTATTTATCTTGATTAATCGAATAACTAATCATCGCTGTTTCAAAATATCGAATAAACTTTCATAAAAAATATGTTTTAAAGTTGTTTTGGTTACTCGAATAACGATCTATCGAAGTAACATTTCATATAAACTATTAAGTTATCGATAAAACTATTTATAAAAACATGTTTCAATGTTTTACAGTTATATTACTTTCAATCGCAATAACGTTTCATCGAACGATGCATTCCAACTTACATGATTTACTTGGTCCTCTATTTTGTCTCATAATTTTTTTATCCATAATGTAACGTGTCATAATGTTTTGTGACATAATCATCATGTGTCCAAATGATAAGTAGCCCTAACTTAATGTCTTATAATATCACTTGCCCGAAAACCAAAATCCCTAAATATGACCTATTTTTTTTTGCTATAAATATCACAATCTATAATATTCAAAAGACAAAAGGTTTTTCTATTTTTTCTGGTTTTTCTAGGTTTTTCAAATAGTTGTAAGTCCTAACGTAATATCTCATAATACAACGTGCCCTAAAACCGAAATTCGATAAATATAAAATGACCTTATTTTTTTCCTATAAATATTTCTATCCATAATATTTGAAACACATAAATACAACATAGAAATAAATTTCATACAATCACACCAATTATCTAGCCCAAGTAGTATCATAAGAACTTGTGTAATGGATACCAGATAAACATGCATGCAAGCAAGCATGCAACATGCAAGCAAGCATGATGCCAGCAAAAATGCAAGCAAGCAGCCGGCTAGCCTCAGCCGCGGCAGTGGTCGTCAAAAACACCTGCTCCTCAGCTCGCGGGCCGCCTCGCCCCTCCACGCCTTCGCGGGCTTAAATTACACTCTAGGGGTAGGGCAGACAAGACTACGTGGGGTCGGTTTTACAGCGATACATTTCTGTCACTGAATTTTAAAACGCAACGGTTGTTTAGGCTCATAAAACTAAAAATCTCACCTAACCTAACCTAGGTCTTCTTGGGTAACAATAATGATTAATTACATGAAAATCGTGTTTTTGATGAACACTGACTTTAGTAAAGTAAAAATTGATGTTTTAACTATTTTGCAAAATGAAACTTTCGTGGAAACAAAATTATGGGTAAAAACACATTGATCTAACACTATTTCGATAAAATACATAAAATATGAAAAGAAATAACGATGGAGTGAGTTTGTAGATGATAACTATTCGAGAAAATAAAATTGCGATGTAAACTGATTCGAGGAGTTGTTAAATATTGTATAAAAAAATCTGCGAATAGTTTTATGGGGAATGAAAATCGATGAACTTAATTGCGATAAAGTGATGGGTTCCCCATATAATGATTTATTAATTTACAATTTAGTAATATGACATGTCAAATAATAAATTTGATCGACGTAGTTACGCAGAAACTCAGATACAAAAATGTACTTTAAGATACAATACTATTTACAAAATACTACTGCTACAACTACTTAAATTTGTTTCCATAAAAGCTTACACGATATCATGTTCATGATGGATTTGACTTAAAGCTAAAGCTAAGACTTAAAGCTTCGTCTGTCTCTGGAATCCTGTCAAGCATCAGATTCGATCCTCGATAGTCCCTCGATACCGCTCACTTAAATGTGCTTCCAATTTATAAAATGATCGATGTTTTTTTTCCTTTTTTGATTAACTATGGAAAATACTTTAAATCGTAAATAGTGCTTTGAAAAATGTTCGTAATAAAAAGATATCTTTTGGATAAATGATAAAAATGAGATTAATTTTAGAAATTATATGAACAAGTGTTACTTAAATCATTATTTAGGGATATTATTTTATCCATTAGAGAAATAAAATATGGCACTATGTTGCATATACATTAAATCGGCATTTTATGCAGCGGCAAACCATCTGAAGATGCATTAAAATTCCTATCACGCAAGTGTAAAATAATATCAAAAGAATACGATATACGGATGAGTACCTACTTAAATTTAATTATTCTATCCTTTTCAGTTTATTGGAGCAGTTAAAATTTTTGTTTAATTTTTTTTTTACTATTTTAGTGATAACTTTTCAAGGTCAAAGCTAAATGGGTGACCGTCAGCTTATATTGTTTTCTACTATCGTATCATTTCACCAATAAAAATTCATAGGAAAGCAAAAATCCGCAATCCGCATACGTTATTGACTTACTCATTTCAGTTAAGTACTTTGATTTAAAAACCAAACTACCCAATGGGGTTTTCAAAAAAAAATTAAGGGGACCAAATGGGAACTATTCCGCATCAAACAAAAAAAGAATCATCAATATTGGTTCACCCAGTCGAAAGTTCTGAGGTAACAAACATAAAAAAAATACAGTCGAATTGATAACCTCCTCCTTTTTTTTAAGTTGGTTATAACATCAATTGTGTCTGGAATCTGATGCTTGGCGGATTTTAAGCAATTATATGTAAATATTTCACATTGTGTAATTATGACGCGCTTGCCCCTTAGGGCAATAGGTACAGAACTACAGACATTAGCAAAATTTAAAAAAATTACATTACATAAAATACAATTCATAGGTCTATCAAAGCGTTTGTTACTTATTAAACTCCTAGTGTTTTATCTTGATCTTTCTTTGCATTCCACATATCCAACAAATGGTTATGGGCCCAGGAGTACGCAACAGTGAAGATACGAGTACAGCACAAAGGAATTAAATGTATATTCGGAAGAGTAATTGAAATTTTTTCTTCAGGTAAAAGTTTTGAACTTTCTAAGATTTAGTTGATTGCAAAGTGAGCGAAAATGAGCTCAGGTATGGCAGTACGTATTGAGCCATTGAGCAAGGAAAACTATGATAGCTGGCGGATTCAAGTTCAGGCTCTTTTAATAAAGAATGATGCTTGGAAGTATGTTAGCGGTAGAAAAGTGAGACCTGAAGATGCTGTAGAGTTAGAGAAGTGGGAAATAGAGGATGAAAGAGCGAAGGCTGACTTGATATTGTCGATTAGCGGCAGTGAGTTGAGACACGTCAGAGGGTGTACGTCATCACGTGAAGTTTGGCTTAAGCTCGAATCAGTATTTGCTTCTCGAGGACCAGCGAAAAAAGCTACACTGTTGAAGCGATTAATATTGCACAGGTTAACGGAATCTGACGATTTACGTGAGCATATTTACAAATTTTTTGACACAGCTGACAAGCTTGCTGATATGAATATAAACATTCATGAGGATTTGTTATCTATTATGCTTCTCTATAGTCTACCGGAGAGTTTTGAAAATTTTCGTTGTGCAATAGAATCAAGGGATGAGTTACCCAAACCAGAAAGCTTGAAGATTAAAATCTTGGAAGAATACGAGTCAAGGTCGGACACCAGTAGAGTACAAGAAGGGGTAATGTATACGTATCGGAAAAATAATTTTAGACGAAACACAAAAAGTAGCAGTGGGATCAATTCAAAACCAAGTACGAGTATGACTGGAAAAGAAAAGTTTAAATTTAAATGTTATAAGTGTCACGAAGTCGGACATAAAGCTTCGGAGTGCCAAAAGAAAGTTACCAAAGGGCATTATCGTAGTGTGAATAGTGTTGATGAAAATTGTATTATTTCTAATTTTTCAGATAATGAGGTGTGTAATGCTGTGAATATGTATAAAGATAAATGGCTACTCGACAGTGGGTGCACGTCTCATTTGTGCAACAACATTAGTATGTTCGGTAACACTTTGACAGATATAAAGGCAAAAATTAATTTGGCAACAAATGTAAGTACGGAAATAAAAGGTAAGGGTATCGTTAGATTATCGGCATCTAGTGAGGACTTTGATAAAACACTTCAGTTAAATAATACTTATTACGTACCTGACTTAAGAAGTAATTTAATCTCAGTAGCTAAATTGGCAGATGATGGATACACTGTGGTTTTTAAGCGTGCTCATGCCAATATTATTGATCAAAAAGGTGAGATTAAGTTAACCGCTTATCGAAAGGGTAATTTATATTGTTTGTTGGAAACTGAAGCTACGTTTAATTTGAGTGATTCTAATGTCGGTGTTTATACTTGGCACGAGCGTCTAGGACATTTAAATGGTAGGGATATCATGAAACTTTTGAATAAGGTGGGTGCTAAGGGTTATTTAGATGAGATGCAGAAATTATCGAACTGTGACATTTGTGCTAGAGGAAAATTTTGTGCTTTGCCATTTTCGGAATCCAGTGGTCCGTGTAATGAAAAGTTGAAAATTGTTTATTCTGATATCGTAGGCCCCATGAAATGTGAGTCAATAGGACGTGCTAAATATTTCATTACCTTCATCGACGATTGTACAAGGTGGTGCGAGGTTTACTTTCTCAGCTCTAAAGACAAAGCCTTGGAGGCATTTAGACGTTATATAAGAAAGGTTGAAAATCTGATGGGAACAAAGGTAAAGTATTTTCAATCTGATAACGGTGGTGAGTATAAAAATAAAGAGTTTGACGATTTCCTGCAACATGAAGGTATTTCAAGACGATTGACAGTTCCTAGGACACCGCAGCAAAACGGAGTGGCAGAGAGAATGAATCGAACTTTAGTGGAAATGGCTAGGTGTATAATGTTGAATTCTGAACTGCCGATGGGATTTTGGATGGATGCTGTGAGTACGGCATGCTATATCCGGAATCGATGCCCAACTAGAAGTTTAGCTGGTGACATTCCGTATGAAAGGTGGTTTTAGAAACCTGTCAAGATCGATTATCTTCGAAAGTTTGGGACTAAGGTGTATATTTTGAATAAGAATCCGGCAAAGGATAAGTTTGCTGCAAGAGGTATACCTGGAGTTTTTATCGGATATCCCGATACATCCAAAGGTTATAAAGTATGGATTCCAGAGCAAAAAAGGTCTGTTGTAGCGAGAGACGTTAAGTTCTGTGAAGAAAAAAGTACGTGTAATGAAGTTTCGAAGCAAACATTGAAACTTATAGGTAAGGAGGAAAAAGAAAAAAGAAATGTAAAAGATTTTGTAGATATAGAGTTTTGGCAGATACCTAAATCTGGTGAACAGTCTGAAGAGGGAAGGTCTAGAGTACCCATAGAGCAAGAAGTACTAGAGGATTGTGAGAATCGCCCTGGGGCAGCAGAACAGCAAATTTCCGAAAGTACAATGACAGACGATGAACTGGACAGACAACAGGTGGTGTTAAAGAGAGGTCCTGGTCGTCCCAAATTATTGCGATCTGGTGGTAAAGGTAGACCGAAGAAAATCGATTATTTTGACTTTGCAGGTACAGCTCAAATATCTCTGAATGACGCTTTGGCGAGTAATGAGAAAACTGAATGGGAAGATGCAATTCTATCAGAGATAAGAAGCCTGATATCGAAAGGTACATGGGAAATTGTACAAAGACCAAACCAGAGAAGCGTAGTTGGCTGTCGTTATGTTTTAACTACAAAGGTGAATGTTGATAAAACAACGAAAAAGAAGGCAAGACTCGTAGCACAGGGTTATAGTCAACGTTATGGAGTCGACTATCATAAAACCTTCTCCCCTGTTGTTAGGTTAGATACAGTGCGACTTCTGGCAGCTCTTTCCGTAGAATTGAATATGGTAATACACCAAGTAGACATTAATACAGCTTACTTGAATGCCTATTTAGATGAAGAGATTTATATGAAGGTGCCAGAACTTCTGTCGGAGTGGTTGACTATGTTGATAAGGCGTGAAAAGGAAGATCCTTGTATTGTGAAGCGAGCTAGGGAAATGTTGCATAAGTTAGAATCAGGATATGATACATGTCTACTAAAAAAGTCATTGTATGGCTTAAAACAAGCCGGTCGGCAGTGGAATATAAGACTTGACAAAAAGTTGAAATGTATGCGGATGAAACAGAGTCGGAATGAAAGTTGTTTATATTTCAAGAAAGAAGGCGATAATCATTTATTTGTACTTGTCTACGTCGACGACATTTTGATAGCTTCAGACAGTAAGAATTTGATCCATATTTTTAAAAAAGAATTGTCTAAGGAGTTTGACTTGAAAGATTATGGTGAAGCAAAATATATTTTAGGTATAGACATTCGTCAAAGTGACAATGGGATTTGTTTGTCACAACAAACATATATTAAAGAAATTTTAAAGAAGTTTTATATGGAAAAATGTAATGAATGCGCAACGCCAATGGAAATTAATTCTGGCGGAATTAATAATGATACTGTCGAAAAGCATTAGGGTAAAAAGATTCCCATATCGGGAAATAATCGGGTCATTAATGTACTTGAGTGTTGGTACGAGGCCTGATATAGCTAATTCCGTAGCTAGATTAGCTCAGTATGCTGATTGTCCCGAGCCTTGTCATTGGAAGGCGGCCAAGAGGATTTTACGATACCTCAAGGGGACTGTTGAATGTGGTCTGTTCTTTAAGAAAACAGGAAAGTGTGTTGAGAGGTTTTCGGATGCAGACTGGGGAAACTGTCCTTTAGACAGGAAATCTTATTCGGGGTATGCTTTTATTTTAGGAGGTGCTTGTATCTCATGGTTATCGCGAAAACAACGCAGCGTAGCTACTTCTACTTGCGAAGCTGAATACATAAGCTTGTCGGAAGCCATGAAGGAAGGTATTTATCTAAATAGTTTACTAAATGAAATTGGTTTCCTGAAGTACGGTAAAGTTGTCTTACATGCCGATAATCAGGGGGCGATATTTATAGCTCAGGACCCTGTCTATCATGCGCGAACAAAGCATATAAATATCAAATATCATTTTATCAGGGATGTCTTAAAAACTAATAAAGACATAGAACTGAGACATGTGCCCACTGGTTCGATGTTGGCGGATGTTTTAACAAAACCGTTATCCAAAGACATGCATTGGAAATGTATGGAAGGGTTAGGTGTTACAATTTGTTAATGAGTGATGTTATTAAGTTTTAATGGAGTTTATGGACAACCCAAGTAAGGGGCGTATTGAATATAGAATGGACTTAGGTCGTCATAGTGACCGTTGTAACACTCTTGTCGTAGATTACGTTTGTACCGATTTTACATTGTTACTTATTAAATTCCTAGTGTTTTACCTTGATCTTTCTTTGCATTCCACATATCCAACAGAATTTTCTTATCGGTGAAAAAAAAAACCATTGAACTTAGTTTCCTATAGTTCTTATAAGCTACTAGCTTTTGCCCTGGGCTGCGCCCGCGTGGATGTCGGTTTCCGCTCCAAAAAGTATCCTATATCCTCACCAAGATCTCAAACTATCTTTATACCAAATTTTATCTAAATCTGTTCAGTTTTTTTTAAGTGTAAAGAAGTAACAAACAGACAGACAGACATACTTTCGCATTTATAATATTAGTATGGAAATATGGATATGGAAATATGGATATGGATTCGGTAGGTATAATATAGTAGGATATTATTATTTCTTTTTAAAATTTCTTGTTAATATTAAATGTTAACGGAGGGTATAGTTTTTAATGCTTTCTATAAATCTACACGATTTTATTAAAAAAAAGTCATCACCAGTCAGTCATATACAGGATGGTGCTGTCAATACGACAATAAATTCAAACATGGGCTATATTAGTTCATATAAATGGTTTGCCACTTTCAAAAACATCTTATTCATTTGATAATTTCATTACATTTGTATGAAATAATAAAACATTGGCTGCATTATTTCATAGAAATGTTATGAAATTTTCAAATGTATACGATATTTTTGAAAGCGGCAAATCAATTCTATGAACTAATATAGCCCATGTCTTAATTTATTGTCGTATTAGTGAATAAAAATAAAACAACTACGTCCCGTAAGATACTTGCCCTGCTATATTAACAAATACAATAGATGTATGATGCACCTGGATAGGAATTTCTCATAGATAAACTGCACAGCGATTTATGTAAAAATAAATTGTTCATAGCGATATTAAGAAAACAAGTTTTCATTCTCCGTTGTTAAGGCGATACTTTGAAAAAACTGTCTTTTTTGATATAATAATATAGGGCGCTTAGAGATATTACAAATCTAGTAATAAGATATGCATTTCTTCATATCTTTATCTAGATTTGAGTAGAGCCATAAACACAATTACATGATTTTGCCTCGATACATTTATTTTTTGAAAAGACCTCCTAATTATACAAAATTTAAATATTATTGTTAAATGAGAAAAGCTAGTCTATATAAAATTAGTTTAATTAGTTGACATCATGAATATTTAGATTCGTATAGGAGCATTTTGCCGTATTCCGCCTATTTTTTTTTAAATCGATTTATTTACGTTTTGTCGCTTACGTCAAAATATAGCTTCTGGGCGCAGAGTATTCACGACTTTAACATTATAAAAATTAAGTATAATATAATAGCGTAGGAGCGTTCTCACAGACTCAGTGCTGCGACAGCTCCCACCGACGTCGTACCTATGCCCTCTGCGATTTGATTTATTTTCAGAGTATCGCCTTAACTGATGAGAAAATTCAATCTGTCGTCATAAATCAAATTAAGTATAGTATAAACTGAAAAAGTTTTAGTGAGGCAATTACCCGTAAACTTAACCAAATGGCCCGCACCGTACCACACATCATACACCACAGTAATTGTTTTATGACATTACATTGTGTATCTTACCGTGCCTACTTCCCGTGGCATAATGTTAAAAAATTGTATTTCTTATGCGAAATTAATGGAAAAATACTGCTCAGTACGAATAACACTGTTCTTAAAGTCTAACTAAAGAATAGTGTTGTTGAACGTCTGATGTCATTGAGATGGTGTGAATAACAATATTCAAATCATATTTATTGCAAACAATAGCTGTATCCAGTCATTCTTTGCAATGCCCGTAAAGAGAAAACAATATCTAAGGTTTTATAATCCAGCCCCCTTTTATACACAACTGTCGGAAAAGAATCGAATTTCGGAATCTCTATACTTGTCACTTTTTATCGCGGTGCGTCAAAACGAGACGGCATGTGACTTTTCGAATCGCATCCGTGATCCGACAGTTTCTGAATAAGGGGGCAGTAACCTTCGAAGGCATCCCCAGAACATCCTAACAAAGTCTCATCACAATCTGATTAATGGATAGGAGGAATAGGAGTCAAACATTCTACTTTTTATAACAGGATTATATTAATATTACATCTAATTGAATTTATAAGACAAAAAATAATAATTTTAATATTGTATATATATAAATTGTTTGACATTTTAAGTTTAATTTTTTGTTATCTTTAACATTATAATTTGTAATTTTTGCACGCCTGCGAGCAGGCTGAACACATGTACCTTTTTTAGCATTGTAAGAACTTTATAACTGTGTTTTGGCAAATAAATTGATTGATTGATTGATCTAAACTATTATTAACTATGTGAAATACCATAATAAAATTTTTATACTTAGCTATTATTTATAGTAGCTATTAATAAAACTAATAAACTAATTATAAAAATTTTGACGAATTGGTATTTTACTGATTATTGGAATTTAATGTTAATTACCGGTGTAAATTCAGACATGACAGACAGACAGAGACTATGACGTTGTTAGTTAATATATTTTTTGTGATAGTTGTAAGAATGTGTTTTTTTTTTTGACGATTGAAAAATTTTCTTTGTGGCCTATTTAAATAAAATATTTTTTCTTTCTTTCCTTCATATGTCACAACATTAATTCAGCTGTAAACGACATTGAGTATTTTAAGGCTTCATTACACGCGCATTATTTCTGCTTCATGCTAACTCCATAAAATGTGCCTATTGTATGTTCACTTGTCCGTTCTCACAATTCTATTGTACTTCTGGTAAAGGATTGTATGTAAGTATATAAAGGACAAAAAGATTTGTCCTTTTCATACTAACATTGCGAATATTTTGCAGATATTTTGATTAGGTATAACAAATAAAATTCGCAAAACCAGCATAATAAAACAAAAATAACTTTCAAAAAAATATGAAACTTCAGTCTAAAGGTAGTACAAAATTACCTTTAGAAGTCTCAGTTCCATAGGTATAATATATTCTATTTTGTTTTAAATTTGAAACAACAGATAACACTTAGCTATATATTTCATTTGTCGTGGAAAGTTGAAATCATTTGAAAGTTACCAATAATATAAGTAGAGGAGAAACCCGCAACAGAACTATTTCAGTAACTGTCCAAGGTAATACCACAATACCTTTCTCTACTGTAAAATTGCACAAGTGGTTTTTTTTTTGTTACATTGTACTTAGGTATAACAAAACAGTAAAATCCGTCACATTCGAAAAATTTCATGATGCCTGTGGCAAACCTCCTTGCAACCTAATTTTTAAGTTTTTTTAGGTTTAAACTTCCAAATTCTAGTCACTTTGTCATTCTTCTAATTATGTTTTTGTTTTAGTTGTTGTATTAGAAATTGTCAACAGCTTGCAAACTAATAGGTACCTAATGCTTTGAATTATAATACCATTTTCGTCCATTTTCCTTAGCTATTATTTCATCACAGCCTAACACACTGCCATAACACCAAGACGCTGGCTCAATGCGGAATGATGGGTTAAAGCGGTTGCAGTTACAACCGGAACCAACCATGGCGATAGTTGCTTTGTTTTCGTAATCAGAAAACAGAGCAACTGTCGTCATGTTTCGTCCCGGATGGGTCAACCAAAATTTGATAACTCGAGCTCCTCCGTGCTTCGGAAGGCACGTTAAGCCGTTGGTCCCGGTTGTTACTGCAACGGCTTTAACCCACCAATCCTCATGTATTTTCTCCCATATAGGAAGGCGAAGGAAAAGAAGGTGTCCAGCAGTGGGACGTATATAGGTTGGTGATGATGATGCTCAAAGCATTACGCAAGCGAGCTTATCTTTATTAATGAAAATTGCATTGTGAATACCACTTCTAGGTATTTCATCTTTCATCTCAATTATGTGTTTAGATAAATTAAAGATTCTCAAAGTGGCCCAACATTTAACATTTGTGAGATTTGCAACAAATATGTCGTATTGACGGCGCCACCCTGTATAGTGTTTCTATGATAAGGACGACCGGCTCACAGAATACTTTTACTCCAAGAAGGACCGGCTAGCCGAGTGGTCTATGCTCCTTGCTATACAGGCTACTCGATTGGGGATCCCGGGTTCGAATCCCGGTGGAAGCAAATGAATACGAGCATTTGTTCATGAGTCATGGATGTTTATATGTCATATTTCTAATATTTATACATATTATTATCATTATTCCTCCGTTATCTAGTATCCATAACGGAAACTCTTAATAATGCCTTTGGGCTAGATAATAGGTGTGAGTGTATGAATATTATTATTATCATATTTTTTGTACAAAACTCCCATTTCTGAGGTTGTAAATCACAGACGCTTTACTGCGATTTTGGTGTTTACTGCGATGAGACAAATTTGCGGACGATTCTGCTCGTATTTAGGTATGGCAGCTTTTTGCTAGAAAGTAAGTGGATGAATGTGATGGGTAGCTAGACTGGTGTGTAAAGATTTCGGGATAACTCCAGTGGAGGAAATTACTATAGGGATCGTGTATACCTTGTCTACACGCCACTGTGTTTTAAGTTCTATTGCCAGATCTGTATATTTGTTGATTTTTTCTGTATTTGTGGATGAGAGGTTGTGTGTATTAGGAATGGCTATGTCAATAAGGTGAGGAGCTCGGTGGCGTATTGGTTTGAGCGCTCTTGTTTCGGTACGAAAAACAAAGCAACTTTCGCCATGGTCGATCCTGGGATGGGTCAATCAAAGTTTGTTATCTTGAGCTCCTCCGTGCTTCGGAAGGCACGTTAAGCCGTTGATCCCGGTTGTTCCTGCAACCGCTTGAACCCACCAACCCGCATTGGGCCAGCGTGGTGGTGTTATGGCCCCAACTCCTCATGTTTCTCCTATGTAGGGAGGCCTGTGCCCAGCAGTGGGACGAATATAGGCTGGTGATGATGTCAATAAGGTAATTATTATTATTAAGGGGTTACCGGGTTAGTGACACGGCTGTATTAAAAATGTGTTAACGTATTGACCGACCAACGGAATTCTATTTGCTTGTACGCACTCGCCCTCGCCTTAGTAGATAGCTACGGTCAACAACGTAAGTCGGTTAGCACATCTGAAAATACAAAACAGTTCATGGAAGCAGATATTTTTAATTCTTATTCTCCATAAAGTCAAGTTTCTCTTTATATCTAATCTATTAATCAAAGGCAACAAAAAAAATCCAGTTAATCACGCATCGTATTAAATACAGGTTCTGACGCATATAACGACTTTCATTGCTGATTAGGTACCTAGATAGCCTAATTGAAATAACGTGGTACTTGAATATGTTTAACCAAGCAGAAATTATGCAAAATCTTATGTGATCTAGGGCAGATATTTGTTTACAATTATGAGCGTTTACGCCGCTCGGTTTTTCAAACTTTCAGTTCGAAGATATTGGAAACGAACAAACCGATTCTAACAAAATTTGCGATGCATTCTCGATCTCGACTGCGTTTAGCTGCCAAAAACATATAAGTCTATAAGTAATACTTGACACAGAGGCACTGCTGTACGATTAAACAGGTGAACGCAATCGATATCGAAAATTCGAGAACTTACACCACAAAATAACTATTAAGTTAAGACTGTCGATAATGATGAAGTTTAGAGTTTATACCGCCACATGCCACAATAAACTTGGAACACCACACTAGACTCCGTGGCATTAGTATTCGTTCTACAGTCGACAGCAAATCCGTCCAGTTTGACCATGAGACCGCCCTTACTACGTTCGTAATAGAGGCAGCTTTCGTAGAGTAACTGTTACACTTGATGGGTTGTCGTCTGTACTATTCATACACTGTTCCTTGAGTGGCATCGGATAACCTTAATTACTAAAGGAAGTAAGAAGACATTATGCTTCAATCGAAGGTAGGCGTATGTAACTTATTTAGTCGGTGTTTGTTGGAGCTGTTGTTAATTTAATAAATAAATATACATATAAAACAGCATAAAATAATAAATTCTAGAAATATTTTATTTTATATTTAATATTGTTATTATTATTATTATTAAAAGTACCTATATCACTTATAAAGACAACAAAAATAATAGTAAAAAGTTTGAGACTATCGTGGAAGCCGAATGATAATGATTGTCGTCGTGTCTACGCATGATTTAGCTTCGCATATAAAGTGGTGGTTCTTTAAAAATAACACAGCAATAATTCTAGTCAAGATAAAATAAAGAAAAATTATAATTGTGGTAGTAGTTTAAAAAAAAATACCGTCGTAGGTAAGTATTTACTATTTCTGCAATGTGTCCTCTTGCAAAAGTGTATTATTGAAAAGATTAAAAAGTTTACATTCACAAGTTTATATCTAAATAAAAAATAGTCAATAGTTACAATAAAATTTTGTATATTTATTTATTCAACAATCAAAGTACACAATTCTCTTATACGACATTGAAGAGGAGACTAAGAATGCGAACATTCCGACGAAAACAAATTGGAAGCCACTTGAGCCTATTGCGGTATTGGCAAACATGATCATGCTTTTTTCTTCCGAAAATGAATCGAATACAAAGGTTTTGTCGCTTGCAGAACCTTTGTATGCGATTCATTTTCGGATAAATCAGCAATCAAATATAAATTCTCCAATTTATTCAGCAATACTTCCGAGACATCAAAATAGCAGGAATCAGCGTAGTCGAAAATAGGTTAAATGAGAGTTTGGGGTACGAAAATTTTAGTTGGCAAGTAAAGATAGCTTAGGAGACCTTTCAGAGAATGACAAGAGTAATGGACTTTCCATTACTCTTTTCATTCTCCCATTGACCCCATTAACGTGCGGGTCCCATGATAGATTACCGTCAAAAATGACACCCGATTATTAACAGTCTCAGCACAGATGATCTGGTTGCCATCCAACAAAACAGTGGGAAGGGATAAAAAATCTAAACCATTTGGTAAAGGCCGACTACGTCTACGATTAAGTATTGCTTGCGATTTGCTACGATTCATTAGCAATCCATAATGGTCCGCCAAAGCACTGATAAGCCTCAGGTCTCCATTTACAACCTAATAACTGTAACAGCATCAGTAGCTGAAAAGTGTCTGTATGTATCGATGTTGACGACAAATTTTGGAGTACCTACATGCGAGCTAATGCTGTGTGCTTACCTAAATAAAATAAGATTCCTATACAAACAAAACTATGAAACAGTACTGAAAGAGATAGGAAAGTTTACATTTAAATTGGTGTGAGGATTAACTTGTTTGTTCATAGGATACAAAGATACAGTTTTACCATAGTTTTAAGAGCAGTTCGCTGCAAAATATCCAGCGTAGTAGGTAATACTGCCGGGATGGACTTCCGCCATGTAGGTGTAACTAGGCTGAGTTACACGGTATTTTTCTTTGCGAAACTGGTTTCATTTACTCGCTGACGGCAACACACGATAAGACAAAGGTTTTATTTACTATTTAAAGCGTCAAAATTCGTCTGGTATTAAATAGTGTTAATTTTTATCACGCATTGGCACTCGATTTTCGCTATCCACAGGT
Organism: Nymphula nitidulata; assembly: GCA_947347705.1. NCBI lineage: Eukaryota > Metazoa > Arthropoda > Insecta > Lepidoptera > Crambidae > Nymphula > Nymphula nitidulata. The sequence continues at coordinate 13,714,073 of OX374621.1, read as the reverse complement.
AACACAAATACTGCGAATATCTGAATAGGCCATAACAGTAGTTTGTTCGCAGTATTCATTGGTAGTAAAAGGATGACGAAGGATCACTTCACCAGTTCATTGTAATGTATGTCAAGAGCGACGCAAGCGCATGCCGGAAAGCGGCAATGAACGTTACTCAGAATGTCAGAATAAATTCTCATCGAACAGCCGTTGTTAGTACTTGGTGAACATCAACAACAACAACAAAAATATAAACAATGGCAAAAGGCATTTTAATGACGTTGTTATCAGCTCCTAGAATCGCAAAAACGTGGCTTGTATGAAAAATGATGACCTTCATTCACGAAGTTAGTTTTGACGGTAATCAATGCCTTTGCAATTGATTCGCTATCGAGCTATGCGTAAAATCGATTGCTGCTTTTAATAACTTACATAAACACACCCAACACCGATCCTTTCACTCGATAAACTAGTTTCACAGTGTAATTTGAACAGCTCTTTGACACTTTCTATCACTTCCTAAAACTTTGCGCGGACTATGTTTATTTGAAAGGAATATTTTGGCGCCACCGCCGTGACGTTTAGATCGCGCATGCACAGCGCTCTGCAGCGCGTCTCTCACTGTGGTTGAACTCACGAGATCATTTCACTGCGCTTCGAACTAAGCTGGTTCATATTGCAGCAATAATTTAAACAATTTTCCTGCAGGTAAATCAACCTGTGACTCATTGTTGTAGTGGCGTACTGTATGAGAACCTCCTCTGATTTTCGTCTACTTAAATCCTATAATGTTCCGGCACATATTTTATTTGATAAATAAAATAATGAATCATCCAAGAGCATTAACCAGATCGATAAATACGCCCCTTTTCAATGACGTAGTTAAGTACTATTGTAGATAAGCATGTAGTCAGTTAACGTAATTCACATTTTATTATTTAATAATAGCATTTATTTGATATGGTTTAAAAAAACACACACTTATGTGTGTGTGTGTGTTTGTGTTGTGTGTTACACTCTTAAAAAACTCATGAGAATAAAATTCTGTTATTGTATGAATGTATTGTATGGCAATGTAATTACCATTAACTAGGTAGGTAGGGTAATTGTAACAAGAAGACACGTTAAGTTCATAATGTTCTGTAGTCTTGTATGTTCATAAAATTAATTACTAACTATATTCATAATGTTGCATGTCAATTTGTTAAATTGCATTCACCATATGAATAATAATGTGATTAAGTAACTCTTTTCGTAATACCTAAACCAAATTGATCTCGCAGAACTTATTTACTTACATTACATATCTTATTTTTATTTTACAAAAAAGGGCTGTGCGTGCTATTTACAAACTCAAGCCACGTGATATTCAAAGAAATTAATATTTTGACTGTTGCTTCTCAATAAATATATGAGAATATTTTACAAATATAAACATACTTTTCAAAACATAGTGATATTCATAACTTAAACACTAGATATAAAAATAAACTTGCTGTTCCAAGTTTTCGCCTTCACAAGTCAAGTCGCTCATTCATGGGGAAATGTATACACATTTATACCATAGTCCCACCCCACCAAATGTAACTGAACTGCCTTTTCTGGTTGATATACTATTACTTTCTCTTCTAATTTTTTTTTTCGCTGGGCGGCATTGCACTTCTAAAAGTTATAACTTGTTACTACAAACATTGTAACTTATTATTTGTAAAAAAAAATAACAAAAAATACGACTTCGAAACACTAAAAAGGAAAAAATGATTAAATTTAAGTAACTAGGTACTTATCTCCTTAAAATGTATTTCTTGGAGTCGGTGTTTCCCTTCTATTGTTTCTGGAAACAGCTTAGCACCAACTCCAAAAAAATACATTTTTAGGAATTAAGTACCTAGTTGCTTAAATTTAATATTTTTTTTTTTCTTTTTAGTGTTTTGAAGTCGGTTTTTTTGTATTTTTTTTCCACCTTTTTAGTGATTTTCTAAGGTCAAAGCTAGATGGGCATCAGTACCATCGACTTGTCTGTCTCTCAGTCTTTGGTTGAAATACATATATAATATTGTTTCATATTATCGTATCGTACCTCTGATAAAGTATTACCTAACTCCAAATCGTTACGGAGTTTTATCATCAGTTCACTCAAATAACCTTGCATCATCAGTTCACTCGAATAACCCGATAGAATACAACTATCGGTCTATACGTCTCTATTTTATTTAAAGAATTAACTTCCAGCCTCCTAACCGTTAAGGAGTTGTACCTTCTATCACCAGCTCATCAACATGAGACGATGATTAACAGATGCAAATACTTGAATAGCTTTAGAAAAAAGTAAAATATGTCATACAATCATGAGGTAAAATTTGAGGTTTGCCCTCGATTTCCCTGGGATCCTATCATCAGATCCTGACTTGGTGACAATGGGACCACCTCGGGAATATATCGAATAAATTAAGAATTTTGAAATTCGGCACACAATTGACAGAGAAATCGGTGAATATACATACAAAAAAAACATACTGTGGAACATAAAACCTCCTTCTTTTTTTGAAGATTTTCTCGGTAGTTCAACTTTTGGAACCGGTGTAAATTGAGACATGACAGACAGGACAGAACCCGCATTGGACCAGCGTGGTGGCCCAAGCTCCTCATGTGCTACTCTCATGTGCCCAGCAGTGGGATGTGTATGGGCTGGTGATGGTGAAATTATTCATAACAGCTATTGAAGTTTGTCTTCAACATACTTAACCTTTTGGCTCTTAGCTCTGCTGTACAAGGTAGAATAAACGGTAGAGTACTAACTATACCAATGTAGATGGCGTTTGCGAAGTGCTACGTGCCAGGAAACGTCACAAGTCTATGCTATGGGCATGCCCATCGTGCCCACAACGGTGAATCCGCGGTTGGGTGAACCGGGGTGGACCTAGCGATTTTTGTAAAAAGCTGCGTTTTAATATTAATTAAGGCTTATATATTTAGTGACATAAAGGTTCACTACTTAGGTGTTAGGCTCGTATGTATGTAGGGTCATCTGGGTAGACGCCTTTCCTATTTCGTGTAATTACTGAGCATGGAAGCCATTTCATCTTAGGGCTCAGGTTGACAATGCACCTGCAATACCAAATATTTTTTTCCTTTTTATTGTAGGTCAATGGCGAATTCATTGTCATCTAGTTGTGTAAAAAGAATGGTAACAGATAAGTGAACTTTATAAATGAACATTTAAAACGACAATTCCCGTGTATCATATTTACAAAACTACTGCATACAATGAAAAGCCACTACTTCCTTGGAAAAAAACAAAGGAGGCGACGTCACTAGAAATGTTTAGAGAATGTGACGACTGACTCAAGAAATATTATCACTACATACATGTAGTCATAATATTTCCATTTACTATGTATCGTCGTCCATAGTCTTATGCCGTCGTCGTAACTGACAATCAGTGCAACACGGGTTTAAGTATTATGTTCGAAATCAGAAGAGAGCGGGAGTTCGAAATTGAAAATTTTGATCTAGAATCGAGTAAAATATTTTTTTTGGGAAATTAATGACCAATAATTCAAACATGACTATATCGAGATAAATCGTCTAGTTATTTTCTTTTTAACATTTAACACCCAGACGTTAAAGATGTATGACATAGATAGACAGTTAAAATTTAATTGCGTCTGGTATGTCGGGCTTGGATTACTTGCCTTCATAATGCAGTGTAGGTAAAACTACAGGGTAAAACCTACTGACCGTGATAGAGAGACAAACACACGAAACGAAATTCCGACATTTTGTTGTACGAGGAAAATCACATCACTATAACTTTCATAAACATTATAGGTACCTTTAAATACAATTTTAACCCAATAAAAAAAAATATAAAAAATTTGGAATCCTAAGTTTGCAGGGGGTCGATATTGTAGTATGTGCGCGGGTTGTTAATTCGTGGTGTAACTTATAGTACGGATTTCTAGGGTTATCTATCACGGGCAGGACAATGTTTTTATTAATTCAATTGGGAAATAAAAGTAGTCTGAAAGGTGACAAACTTTCAAATGTAACTCTTGACAGGGAACACAACTACATCCTTAAATTTTATTTCGAACTTTCGGAACATACTGTATAAATACGGTAATACCTACTATTAATATTACTTAATAATATTGTGATGCATATCTAATATCCTTATCCAGCTGGCAAAAAAATGGCAATTTATGTTTATGTATCATACATAATAAGCCTATCATAAATTTAATGTAAATATGCCGATTAAAATTAAACGTTTCACTGAATTGGTTTTTTCCTTCGCAAATTTTCGATAATTTCCTGTTTATAGATTTCCTTGATCAAAAAACCCAGAACAGTTTTTAACATGAAATTGTTTTTTAATACTTTAACTGTACAGCGACTTTGTTTCTGCCTTTTTTCTACTTTTCAAATAAACTTGTTATCGGAATGTCTGGAATGCCGAGAGTCTGGTGAAACTTTATGATACATTGAATCCTGGTATGATGTTTTTATACGCTGCTACTGCGCAAAAGGAGCGACAGATCCTGTTATTCGTGTTCTAAAGAAACAGTTAATACAGGGGACATTGTAAGAGTACATATCAACTGCATATTTTATAACTTTAATCCGTGGGAAATTGACATGTGCTCAATAAATTAAACTACCTATATTATCGGGTTTAAATACGTTAGTTTAGTTCCGTATACGAAACAAAATAATCTCTGCATTTTTTTGATTGCATAAAAAAAAATTCCGAAATAATTACATTACATTACTTTACTGAGCTTAGAGAAGTACCATGAACGTACAAGTCCAAGACACCAAACTCCTTTAATTGAAGTTAAAAGTACATTTGATCATAGTTACAGGCAAAGAAATCAGGATTATTCAGACATCGAGCTCATGAGGAGGCAGTGGTGCGACTGGTGGGTGCCCCACTTTCACAACAACTAGAACCAATGTCGAAAGTTGTATTGAAAGCTAATGGTTGCTGCCACACGCTTTAACTCTTTGATGCCTTTGCTTTATATGGAAACAACTAATAATTATTTTCAAATCTTTTTATTTAAACACTATAATAAATGTTTGTTGGATATTTAACTTGTTAGTTCATTAGAAAAGACAAAATAATAACAATATAATTATATATAGTAATTAAAATAATATAAAACTAGAAAAATAACTAACAACTAAACACCACTAATAACTAATAACTAAGTAATTTTTTAACCGACTTCATTAACCGACTTCAAAAACGAAGAGGTTCTCAATTCGGCCGGTATGTTTTTTTTTTTTTTTTTTCTATGTTCAAACATTTATAATAATGTTAAAATCAAAAATTATGAATATAATTATAATCACATTCTTACGCCTATTACCTAGCAGTATATCACAAATTTTGTCTGCGATAAACTGGAGGATGTGCAACACTTGTTGACGGAATGTGTCAAAAACCAACGAGAGCGACAATTATTGACGAGTCAACTAAACATTAGAGCATCTGATGTTGGAGTTTTCCAAACTATCCTGGCAGACCCTACATCAGAGGCATCTAAACTCGTATGCAATATGGTATTGGTGACTCGACAATGATTGTCAATACTCATAAGTAACAACCATTTGTTTTTAAGTGTTTCTAGATTAAGTTACGATGGGACTGACATACTGTATAGTAAAAGTCCCTAAATTAAATAAAAGAATAAAAAAAAAAACACAAATTTAGCATCATTATGAGCTTTGCATGTTATGAATAGCAAACTCCAAAAATTACCTTAAAATAAATTGCATTTATAGTGTTAAGCGTCACTTTTTAGTTTTGACTATTTTAACCGACTTCTAAAAAAGGAGGAGGTTATCAATTCGTCTGCGTGTTTTTTTTATTTATTTTTTTATGTTTGTTACCTCAGAACTTTTGACTGGGTGAACCGATATTGATGATTCTTTTTTTGTTCGATGCGAAGTAGTTCCCATTTGGTCCCATAAAAATTTTTTGAAAATCCATTGGGTATTTTGTTTTTAAATCAATAAACTAGAAAAATTAAGTCGTGCAAAATTGCGGATTTTTGCTTACCTATTAATTTTTAGTGAAATGATACGATAGTAGAAAAAAAAAATTTAAACAAAAATTAAAACCGACTCCAAAAAACTGAAAAAGATAAAATAATTAAATTTTAGTAGGTACTCATCCCCTAGGAACATATTTTTGGAGTCGGTGCTTCACTATCTATGGTTTCTGAAAACAACTTAGCACCAACTCCAAAAATATGTTCTTAGGGGATGAGTACCTACTAAAATTTTATTATTTTATCCTTTTCAGTTTTTTGGAGTCGGTTTTAATTTTTGTTTAATTTTTTTTTTGTCACATATTTTAGTGATATATTTTGAAGGTCGGAACGAAGCTACATTAGTCTTTTTAGCATGCTACGATCACAACTGCCGTTTATGGAACCAAAATAATTTACCCTTGATTTAGAAATTGCTGCTTTAATGCGTTAAAAAAATGTACCCTAGTGCGTAAATAAAAGGTTGCTATTTTCATTTTTCCCATAACGTCTGGAAGCAAGCCAAATAATTAAAATTGACTAAATCAAGAACCACGAAACGCATAATAGCACTCTCCGGAATTTTGCCATTATTACCGCTACATTTAATAGACGAAGGTTGACAATATACAGGGTGGTGCTGTCATTCATTTGATAATTTCATGACACTTGTATGAAATAATGCTGCCAACGTTACACTATTCCATACAAATATCATGAAATTATCAAATGAATACGATATTCTTGAAAGTGGCAAACCATTTCTATGGACTAATATAGCCCTTGTTTAAATTTATTGTCGCATTGACGGCACCGCCCTGTATAATTACAGATGCTCCTGATTCGGCCAACATATAAAAAATTTAAAAATATTTTCAAAATCAGTATTTTATATGATCATAAAAGGTTGTCGCGAGGTTTGCGTAAGTACGTATAAGTATTTAATTAAACTGAAATTTAAAAAAAATTAACTTAGCATATTATAATAATATTCATACACTCACACCTATTATCTAGCCCAAAGTAAGCATCATTAAGAGCTTGTGTAATGGATACTAGATAACGGATAAATAATGATAATAATATGTATATAAATATTACAAATATACTAAATAGACATGTAATCATCCATGACTCGTGAACAAATGCTCGTACTTATCATACAAACATTTGCTGCTACCGGGATTTGAACCCGGGACCTCCCGACCAAGTAGCCTGTAAGATAGCAAGGGGCACAGACCACTCGGCCAGCTGGTCGTCAATATTAAGTTACTCAATTAAAAAGGTACCTTTTTAATTACCTACTAGTTTATTTACACAAATAAATCGCGCGACAAGTTTTTATGATCATAATTATAAATTGTGTATAATGAGGTTATTAGTTTATACACAGTGTAAGTACTACAACCAGTGGGCCAACGCCTTTGAAAATGCGATCCACGCCGCTTATACCCCATTGCCGCAGGGTTGTCACATTTTTTTATTTTTGGAGTTTACTTTCATAGGAAACACTAATTTTCGCGCAATCGGGGTCCCGATTCTGAATATCAACATCAATTTTGACATCCAAGATGGCGGACGCGATTTTTTTATAAAATTCAATATGGGTAAAATTTTCGTGGTTTTCGGGGGTACCGATTCTGAACACAACATCAATTTTTAATTCAAGATGGCGGACACGATTTTTTTATTAAAAAATCAATATGCGTATCATTTTCGTGGTCTTCGGGGGTCCCAATTCTGAATACAACATCAATTTGGAAATCCAAGATGGCGGACGCGATATTTTTATAAAAAAACAATATGGGTATTGATTTCAAATTGATGTTGTATTCTAAATCGGGACCCCCGAAAACTATGATAATGATACGAGCCAAGTTGAGATGATGATATATGCAGTCTCTCTCAGCAAAGGTAGCACTTTTTAAGCAGCTAGGTGACCACCTGGTGTTAAGTGGTTGCCGTCGCCTATAGGCACCTACCTGCAATAACAAGGAAAAAAGCTTTTATAACGTGACACTCCTGACCGGCATGTCCCAAGTGAGTGTATGAATGTCGGGCTCGCTACCGCCCCCCTCTCGCCCCGCGTACCTCTCACGATTGCTCTGTCTAGACGCTTGGCTGTCTGTATGAAATTTATACCTTACTAGCGACCCGCCCCGGCTTTGCACGGGTGCAATGCTTATGTAAATATTATGCATGTATTATACATATAAACTTTCCTTAAGAATCACTCTATCTATTTAAAAAAACCGCATCAAAATCCGTTGCGTACTTTTAAAGATCTAAGCATACATAGGGACAGACAGACGACAGATAGCGACTTTGTTTTATACTATGTAGTGATAACCACAGTCTACTGTGGTTTATAGTTAAAATTTTAAAGGAAAATTTTATTTTCTTATTTTTAGAGCATTTAAATAAAAGGTTTTTTTTTAAAAAAGGTTTTTTGTTTTTAATTTTTTACCTGCCTTTCTATTCTCAGCGAACCCTTTCATTTAATACCCATACTATTAGAAAGCATAAAAATCTCTAAAAGTCCGCACTATTGGATTATGAGTGATGTCAGAATATTTTTCTATTTATTCTCGGCAAGCCCTTTGATTTGATACCCTTATTGCAGAAGTGCAAAAAAAAATAACTATTCCGCCATCTTGGCCATATGTTCAGCTCAGGATGTTCAGCCATATTGGATTTAGAATGACTTCACATTATTTAGTATTGTCTTACATTTTCGCGAGCACTACACATTTGAAATAAAACCAATTTAACGGATTTAACTCGCGTTTAATTAGATGTTACATGAAACCGTGAAAAACTGACACCGTGAGCTCCGTATGCGTAATTCGGACCGCTCAAAATATAACACAAAGTGACGGTAGTTAACTTAAAACTTATCAAAGAGAACTGATTCAGTCTTCCCGTGACCACGATCGCTGTAAAGTAATCGAAACGTCGGGTGTATAATAATAATGTAACATCTAATTAAACGCAAGTTAAATCCGGTAAATTGGTTTTATTTCAAATGTCACATTATTTTTCGAGTTACTCTCAACAAGCCCTTTCATTTGATACCCATATTGTAGGAATGCATTAAAAATAACTATTCCGCCATATTGGATTTAGAATAACGTCACACAGCTTATCGTTTATTGTCATCCAAACTAAACGTGTATAAAAAACTTTCAGATATCTGCTTCAAAATCGAGTAGCAAGATTCCACCCGAAGAAACATACTTACATTGCAAGTTAAATAAAAGCTTTTAAAAATAGACAGCTGTCTAATTATCTGAATAACTTTCTTGTTACTTAATTGTTTCTTGAGTGCCGTGGTGTTAGTAAATATGCTGTTCTAAGTACCTATTCTTTTTCCTTCGATTCATCACGTCACGACAGTTATTTGAGATATAATGTGCCTACGCACGTGGGTGCGGTCGAACCCAGAAGTAAATTAACTCTTCGGTACCATGTAACACCTTTGCGCTCATATAGGTTTAAACATACTGAACATTGTGGTGTATGTACCATAACATTACATTACAGTCGTAGAAAATATACTCGTAATTCGGTTTTGCCGTAGATATTCGTGAAGGACTCAGAAGTAGGGTTGCCATCTGTAAAATTTGCCAACAAGGACAAAATGCGCGAAAGCCCCGGCTTTTTGAGCCCAAAACCTGGACGTGTCAACAGGTTTTTTTAAACATAGTCTATTAAAAAAGTTGAAAATGTCATAAATCATCTTTTTATTTTTATTTGCAGGCTTAAGGCCTGTTGCCATTAAATTTAGTCTCTTTTTATCATCATTTTAAGTGTACCTAACAAAACAGAATCTTATTACGGTTTGTTACAAATTGTTTTAATTATCAGTTACATTTTTTTATTCTTAAAATAAAACAGTGGGCACAGTGCGTGTGTCGCGGGCGGCCAAATACTTCAAATTTTTAAACCCGGACTACAAATGAAGCCCCGCCCGGACGCCCTCTAAACTAGGACATATCCGGGGAAACCCGGACGGATGGCAACCATGCTCATAAGTCATGAATATTTGAATTCAATTTAATTTCATTACGAGTATAATGGATAGTAAACCAAAAAATATATCACAGTTCTCAAACTGTGATATTTTCATATTTTTTCGTCTTCTTCAACCGTAGTTACTCGTATCTTTCGTTCGTATCATTTTACGATTAATGATTATATTATTATTATACTTAAATCGTAGGTATTTAGTTGACATATTGTCACACATAAATATAATGAAAATATCTGTGACAAATATGATAAGATCGATTATTATTTATTCAATTTGATGTTAATCTATGAAGTAGGTATCAATATAACCACTTAGAAGATACAATTAGAGTTTGATTATTATCAAGTATGTGAGCGCCAGCGGGCTGGTACCTTTAAAAGTTTAATTAAATGAACAAAGGTTTAGTTATCTATCATGCATTGACATTATTATCGAATCGTAAAAACACTTGATAAATCTAAATAATTCATGAAAAAGTAAGTATATAGTAGGTGCATCTCCTTCTCTTAATAGGTATAGATGGAAAACGGTCAGCTATCAAATGACTAAGTATACCATTTTAGTCCGGCTAGCTGGCCGAGTAGTCTGTACCTGTACCCCTTGCTATACAAGCTACTTGGTCAAGAGGTTCCCGGGTTCGAATCCCGGTAGGAGCAAATGTTTGTATGATGAGTATGAGCATTTGTTTACGAGTTATGGATACTACATACTAGCTGTGTCCGCGACTTTGTCCGCGTGGAATATTGGAATTTTCCATACTACAAACTTTCATCCCCTATTTCAACCTCTTACAGCCCTTTTTTCGCATTAAAAAGTAGCCTATGTCCTTTCTCGGAGTCTAGACTATATCTGTACCAAATTCTATTTAAATTGGTTTAGTAGTTTAGGCGTGATTTCGTGGCACACAGACAGACAGAGTTACTTTCGCATTTATAATATTAGTAAGTATAAGGATTATTATCATTATTTCTCCGTTATCTAGTATCCATAACACAACCTCCTAATGATGCTTACTTTGGGCTAGATACCTAATAGGTATGAGCTACTATGAATATTATATTATTATAAAAATATGTAACACATTTCCAAAACAATCCTGTTAAGTTTTTAACTTCTAGCTGATAGCTACTGTGTAGATTACATAAATGACATTTATTTAGTGAAAGTGGAAATATACTTAATTGATACCAGTTGTGTGTAGGTATATGTATACAATGACATGAAGACACACAGTAAACGTAGTGTTTTATTCTCTTTGACAGACAGAAGACAAATGTTAGCCTGTCAAAGGTATACGATATAATATCTTCAGTGTTAGACGTGGTATAAATATACCAGCATTATACCACTTCACATTCTCGATATTTTAAGAATTTGCAGAATATCTTCAAACCAATCCTTAACTCATGCAGTCAGGGCGTAAAGAGCGCTTTCGTCAGAATGTCTCCTTATTTGTTATCTAAGTTTGAATTGGCTTGTACCACTAACTCAATAGAAAACTTTGAATCCCAAGCGCAATAAGTAAGTACAAAAACTGCACTTATGTACAAATCAATAATGTCCAAACTTCCAAAGTCTTAAGCGTTACGCTAAAGTTAATTTAAAAAAGAAGAAAATAATATTAGAATAATAGCAATAGCACTAGAATTATAATGATTTATAAAAAACGTTCTAATTAAATATCACTTTCCTCTCCTAGTATGGAACGAGCCATGAGTACAGTGAATAATTTATGTGTAAAGTACTTATATTAGGAACCAGCCATGAGTACAGTGAATAATTTATGTGTAAAGTACTTATATTAGTTTGGTACCAATTTTACGTCTAATACAAAATTACATTATGCACCTACGTAAACAAAATCAGTCACGACGTGTAAACAGACAGAACTTATGAAAGAGAAGAGTTCCGATTTTCACCTTTTTGGGTATGAAGAGTCCATGCTTGGCTTTTTATAGAGCTCAACATTTATTACATATTTAGCTTTATTTATGTCTTTAAGTCGCACATTTTCATTTTCATTAATAACACTTAAATGAAAAATATGCTTACATTAAATTATGGTTACTGGTTTCATTAAATCCTACGACATACGACGTCGACTACAGTGTAGAGTCGATGTCGTAGAGTCTACACCTATATTGTTCAACGGAGCGATAGTCATTACGAAAATATTTATTACTACTGTTTCTGTACGTACACTTTTTAGTTTCTCATAATAAGTTTTAAAGTCACAATTTAAAATGATATTCTCTTAATTACTATATTTTTTTAAATAAAAACTAGTATATTTCATTTAAAATCTTTCTACAGAGCGATTACCTCGGTCATTTTGATACTAATTGAAAATAGCAATAAACCATTCGTATCGGAGTAAAGCAGTCAATGCCTGGTACGACGTATGCAGATAAATAAGTAAACGCAGGAAAAAAAACACAAGAGTTAATAGCATTGGTAAATGGTAATAACACTTAAATGAAATTAAACTTAACGGGATAAATAACATTATGTATCGTAATTCATATTCATGACAATACATAATAAACACATCATACCTGTTTATTATAATTTAACAAGATAATATTCAATTGAATTTTTTTCTGTAACCCCCGGCGTCATTAATCATCTAACAACATCTCATTATGACTATTTTTATGAGCCCAAACTCGCTATATCTGCTGTAAGTTTCTAAAGAATTGAGCATCCCGCACAGGTACAGGACCAGCTCAAGGTTAGCATGTCTTGAAAAAGCCACCGAAGTTGACGAAATTTCAAATCAATCGGATCTGTGAAAGTCAGTGAACCAATCTTCATATCTAGAAACCATCCTGATCACATCAGCTTTCAAGCAAAAAAAAACCGAATCAAAATCTGTCCATTCGTTTAGGAGCTACGATGCCACAGACAGACACACAAATACATAGACAGACACGTCAAACTTATAATACCCCTCTTTTTTCGTCGTGGGTTAAAAAATAAAAAGTCATTATCCACATCATCGCAGTTAGTTATACGCTTTTAAAGATTTAATCACGTGTTCACGTGGTCACATAGACGCCATGAAAATATGAAGTTTTATTTGATTTTGAAGTTTGATTGATAGGTCTGCGATCTAATTCTATGGCATAGTGTCGCAGATATACGCTTAGAATGTGATCACATAGACGTCATGAATCTATGATGATATGTACAAACAGCAACAATCTTAACTGCCCGTTCGAGACGCAATAGACAGAATGGTAGAAAAAGATGAAATTATGATTCATGAAGGTACATGAAGTATTAAGAGTGTTGCTGTTTGTACCTGCACCTGCTAGCCATATAGTTATCAAGGAATGATAAAAAGGCGACACGCGCCGAAAATATGATGGCAACTCGAGGTGTGTCGGAGATATTAAGAATTACCTAAAATTTAGAAAACATGAATACAAGAAAAAGATATCAAGAGTTTAAGTCAGTTAAGTCAGAATATCCAAACAATTGTCTAGGCATATTCTCGGTACGAGATGATTCAAAATATTACAAAATCCACGTAAAATAGTTTGGCACTAATTAGTTTCTTGCTACTTCAATTTAAAATAAAGAGTGAGAGAATCAACACCAAAATACATGTTTATTAAAATTGAGTGAGCACTTACTACATATGGTATGCTTATTTATTATCGAATTACTGCGTAGTAAAATGATTTGTTTTTATTTTAGACGACAAAATGCCATTTAAAACTGCGCAAGTGGTGTGTATCTACCATAATATTTAAGTATATATTTTGCAAGGAATTGTAACGTTTTGTCGCATCGTAATAAAAAGCGACAGGTAGAATGTTTTTTCATAAATGCAAATATGAAATACACAGCCTAAAACATTTTACCACAAAAATAGAAGAATAATAGTTTAATATTATGTTACACCAACTATTGATTGTATAGTTGAACAAGAAAATTATCGTTTGCAATAGTTGGTTTGAAATGGTACTAAAGTAAAGTTTCTACTGATAAATTCGACTTCGGTCCGAACTGTAAATAGATTATTTTACAATTTTGAATTTTTGATTTCACCTTAGAACTTATATCACTATGTTATTGTGGCTAGGTTGCTGTTTGTTATGCTATGTACTGACGACAGCACATCAAGTGTAACAGTTGCACTACGAAAGCCGCCTCTATTACGAACGGAATAAGGCGGTCTCAATGTCAAACTGTTACGCTTGATGTGCTGTCGGCTGTACAAAACGTCCTATATAATAAAAAGGTACTTACTAACTAACATACTCAATGTTAGTGAATAATACTCGTGTGTTTTTTCGACGTTATATGTATCACTTGTTTATTAATTCATTCATTAACAACTGTTACATTACTTCTTATCGTTAATAACTAAATATACCTAAAACATAATTAAGTCGGATACAAGGTGTTACAAAATAACCTAATACAATTAAATTCTTTATCGAAAACTCACAATTTAAATGTCACAACTCTAGAGAGCGGCTGTTAATGGCATTCAAAGATTTCATAAGTACGACGGACGTATTCATGAAATGAACTTTTAATAGAGCGGCTCTGCAACGTCGGTTATTTGAATAAATATTTTTTCTGCAAGTTATAATGTTACGTTATAGTTCGGTTGTCATAATATAGAGCAAAGAACTCTACAAAAGGAACCCTTAAACACACTTTTTGCTGCTTAACAGAAAAGGGGTTTAATGGTTTTATACTAGAGAAACCCATACCTACTCGGGTACCTATTTTTATAGCATCTTGTATACAGCTTAGTATATTATTTATACAAGTAAAAAAAGAATAAATAATGTAAGCAGAAAATAATACAGTAGTTAGGTATACTAATATTGATTGCAAATAAAATACTGCGTTAGTTGTTGCCCACATATTATTACACCGATTTCCACTGAAATATACTACTCATTTATTAGTTTGGAAAGGCATACCGTACGTGGTACAAAATTTGATTCATATCATTTTTTATAGCTCTACATGATGGAGGCAAGATAAACTTACGAGGAATGAGTGTAGTACGGTCAAGTGTCACAGACATTATACCTACTCCTTATTAATAATTCATTTGATATTTGTGACATATTTATTGAAGGCATACCTTATAAATGTCTTGATCCTCATAACCGGTAGATTTAGGGGGTAGGAGAGACAATCTGGTTGCCTCTACGCTCACCAAGAGACGTTTGACTCTTTCTTTGTTTAATATTATTATTCTACAGTCCATCACAACATTGTGAATTATTTGAAAATACCTACAAATATGTAAGTAATTGAATTGTTGTGATGGCTAAGATAGCTTATTGTCCTATTTTCAACGCGGACATTTATATGTAGGTACTGTCGCTTGATTATCGCTATGATTATTTTATTGGAATTTAATTAACTATTTATCAATGAAGTCATCGGTAACCTTTGTGATATCTGTACGATATGTAGGCGTCGACGCCATGAAGAATCCCGACCACCACTCCTACGTACTGTAAAGAAAACACATTGAAATTTATTTTAGAGTTAAAAAATTAAATTATTAATCAAATGGTTAAAAGATTTTTCAAACAAACGTAGTATATTCTGAATTTTATTTTTAACATTACAATAAATATTTGAAAAATTAAAAAGTATATCTAACTAAACTAGACAAAATTCATGTCTTGGATTCTTTTCCAGTATATATACAGGGTGGTGCTTTCAATACGACAGTAAATTAAAACATGGGCTGTATTAGTTGATAGAAATGGTTTGCCACTTTCAAAAACATCGTATTCATTTGATAATTTCATGACATTTGTATGAAATAATATAACATTGCCTGCATTATTTCATAGAAATGTCATGAAATTATCAAATGAATACGATGTTTTTAAAAATAGCAAACCATTTCTATGAACTAATATAGCCCATTTTTCAATTTATTGTCGTATTGACGGCACCAACCTGTATATAAAGTATCTTCTTATATTCTTGTAGGTATATTGAGTAATTAGATTAATTATTACATCGCCCTCTTTCCTCACTTTCAATGACATTTTTGTTTTTATCCATTCTAAGGTTACCTGGGAGAAATCGCTTTAAGCGACAAGGTCGCCCTTTGTCCAATTTATTTCAATGTTATGTGTAAAATTATTGTATCTGAGTGATGTACAATAAAGATTTTATAAATAAATAATATAGGTACATTAAAGTAGGAACCTACTTTATAACAACATTAGATTTATGAGATATAATTAATAACAACATTAACATAGGTATGTTACAACATTAGCGTAGGTACGCTGAGTACTTATTTGGCTTATAAGAAAATTTGCAAATTGTAAAAACACGTAGCATTGGAAACAAGAATGCAATAGATTATGTTGATATAACAAATTAATCACTTCATCCAGAGCTTTATTGGTATTAAAACGATTACTAAGCAGAATTATGTTATTTATTAGATAAAGTCAGTCTACATGCAAGTAGGTAATAAACACTCCTTACTGTCCCCACCGTCTAAGAACATGACTTTTATCAAAAAAAATATTAGGTAGATAACTACATAGGTAGCTTTCCCGCTCGTTGCTACCTCTATAATATAAGAACTATAACGCAATGTGCCTTTGCAGTTTTAAAATTTTCGAATTCCATGATTTTATGGAAAAATTATTAAATTATCACATACCTCACCACAACACATCGAATGGCTGAATTTACCTGACTGAAAAAGATTACGTCTTTGAAAGTTACATTGAATTTACGCTGCGTCCTATTCGATTGGCTATGATACAGAAATTGCTTGACGTTTATGAAACTCAATGATTTTTCAGATATCAAGTAGATTTCGTCTTGTGTAAGGATAGGGTTTTATACTCCAAATTTCAATATAGATAATTTATCACATACAACTACCTAATTTTAGGAAGATTCGGTCGTTAGAGTTCGGTACATAAAGTTAATTGAAGAATATAAAAACAAACATAAATACTGGCCACTTTTGGAAAGTACGTAAGTATGTTTAAATCGAAGTGAATTATAAGCCACCATGGAAGTATTTTAATACATTTAAGTTTATTTATATGCCTAACGCGCTATGGCGCTATGTACCTAAACATTTTTCGAGACATTAGCCCAAAATAATTCTGACTTCACTTACATAGACCGCAGTCATCGCCGGATATGCTGAGTACATGCTCACAAGTGCATACTTGGGATACAAGTAAATGTTCACCGCTACACCCATATATGAGGATGCCGAGAGATACAGAAAACACGCCACTGCGTTGAACAGACATTCCTGAAATACAGAAAAATGCAATGTTGAACTTCAAAATTATTTACCTAGCTATTTATTTCGCAGAATATAATACACTTAGAAATCTTTATACAGAATGATGATGACAATACGATAACACGACGTGGGCTATTTAATTCATATAAATGTTATGCATCTTTTAAATACATCATATTGAAATAATGCAGCCAATGTTATATTATGTCATGAAATTATCAAATGAATAAGATGTATTTGAAAGTTGCAAACCATTTCTATGAACTAATATAGTCCATGTTTTAATTTACTGTCGTATTGTCGTCACGACCCTGTATATTTTTTAAAATTTATTTTAATATTACCTAATAAATTAGAATATGTTATAAGTTATAATAAAAGGTCCCAAGTCCTCGGTAGTTCAATGGTCAGAGTCAGAGCAGTCACCCGTACTGTGAAAGGTCGCCGGTTCTGTTGTTTGTGCGGGATGTTTTATAAGCTCTATTGCTAACATTAGTGCAAGAATATTAAACTTGTCTAGAAAAAGTAACGTAAATTCCCGAGATATTTGATCAAACGTGATGCTTTCTCTACGTACAGCTGACAGCACATCAAGCCTAACAGTTTGACCATGAGACTGGGCGGTCTATTACAAACGCAATAAGGGCTTATTGCGTTTGTAATAGAGACGTCTTTCGTAGTGCGACTGTTACACTTGCTGTGCTGCCGTCTGTACTTTTATTAACAAAAATAAAATAGCTTTAGCTTTTAACCAAGTCTCACTTTTGTACCTTTCGGAACACATGCGTAGAATCGCACTTCTTTACTACACTCCCGTTCAAGAGAGTAGGTAATTAATTTAAGTCGTCTAACCTTGACCAAATACGGCTAAACTTGCTTTGTTCTAAAATGAAAAAGTACTTACAAATATACTCTGTCTAATGAGTTGCTGCGTGTTGCTAGAAAGCACGTAGCAGGTGATGAGGAGTGCCGTGGTAAGCAGACAGGCGGAGGCGGTGGTCAGGAAGCTGTGGAAGGCGGAGCCCATGCTGCCGGCCTCAGTCATCCCGTACTTCACCAACAGGCTTTGACACAAGCCACCAAGCATCTGATGAATAAATATCATACTATTCATGTCATGAGTTATATACAGGTTGTAAGGGGGACGCTCTCGAAAACGAAGGCAGATGGCAGTGCAGCCCCCTTATTCAGAAACTGTCGGATCACGGATTCGATTCGAAAAGTCACATCTCGCTTTGACGTACCGTGATAAAAAGTGACGGGTATAGAGATTCCGAAATTCGAATCTTTCCGACAGTCGTAAGGGGGCAGGTAACCCTAAACACGACTTGCTAAAAACAATTAAAATCGCGAAAAAATATCACCTGTTCTATATAAACAGGTCGTGTAGATGTCGCCGCCATCTTGTTAAATTCGCCGCTTAATTGGATGCCTAGCCCTTTGATTAAACGCCGGCATGATACCAAATCCTAGGCCGATAGTTATTTGAACTAGACTCAACGTTTAACGATTTCGCGTATTGAAAGGATCGTCTTGTACCGAAGAGTTTTGGTTTGATTGGAGGGTACAAGGATTTTTTTATAACCACATACACAACCGACATAGTTTTGGTTATATGTGGTCATAAAAAATAACCTTGAACCTACCAATCACTCAAACAGTCACACAAAAGCTCTTAGATTTAAACCTTTTATATTTACAACAAAAACGATTTCGGTTGTAAGTGGTCATAAAAAAAGCCTTGAACCTACTTAATTTAACCAGACGGTTGCGACATATATCCCGAGGAGCTTTTGTAAAAGTCCGCGTTCTGTAGATAAATGATTTTTGATATTGATGATACCTTCTATAAACATTATACATAGGTACAGTCAGGCTCAGAAGTAGATTAACAGAGTTTGACATTTTAGGGCCTTGTAGCATATTGCCTTTATATAAAGCATAGTTGCAAATATTATTGTACTAGCGCAATATTTGGAGTGACGAGGTACTGAATTGTTTATCTGCTTCTCAGCTCACTAACCACAGTCTAGCGCAAGTTCGTAAGAAGAAAAAATTGTATGAAACGTGCACGCTCAGTAATGGCGGTATAATCCGCCTCAATCCGAAAGAAGGCATTATCCATACAATCAATATGGTGGTCGACGCTCTTCATAAACAGGTGATTTATATCTGTCATCTGTCTCTGTCGCTGTTGTCTTGTTTTCAAAACTAAACAGAAATTAATGTAAATTATTATTAAAAACGAGTGTTTTGCCTCAAGAAATAAGCTTGACCCAAAAAGGATTGTGTGTGATGTGAAGTGAACTAAATGAGTAAACGAATAAGTTAAGAAATATGTAATTTAAAGACACGCTGGCGGCTAATGTAAAACGAACATATTATGTCTGAATTTCCTCTCAATGATGATCGGTAAGTACCAATGACTGTTAATTAGTTCTATTCTAAAGCTATTATTGTTTAAATAGTGATTTTAGTACAAATTTCAGTACATAAAAGTAACATTTACCTACCGACCTAAGTAAAAAATAGTGCTGTCTGTACAATTTTATTTACCTATCGATGTCGTGCCCATTAAATAAACCACTTTATTTTTTTCGCAGATGTAAACAGTGGGCTCAATTGACAGGGAAGGATTTGGTGTAGGTACCAATCGACAACAAAATCGCAACATATTTTTGGTGTAGTCGGAATCCAAATCAGAGTTGATGGCCGATCCAGGACGATTCACACGCCTACCTTCAACCTAACAACCTACCATGTTGTCATAGTAGTCAAGCTTGATATATTGTATATTATACTGAATAAAAGTTTTTCAAGTACCATTGTATATTAATTTCAAACACCTATAACTATCGATAAAAATCTAAATTATATCTCTAATCCCTACTAAGCACATCCCTATTTTATTGCTTATGTTGGCATTATTGTTGCCAGACTGTTGGCTGAATTTTTATTATATTGGTATGAGTCTGGCGTGCACGTTCCATAGAAATTTTTTTTTCCTTGAAGTCCCGTCTCTTCTAGCGTAGCGTTTTATATTCTCTTTGACTAACCACAAGAACAGTGGACAGCACATCAAGCGTAACAGTTTGACCTTGAGACCACCCTTACTGCGTTCGTAATAGAGGCGGCTTTTGTAGTGCAACCGTTACACTTCATGTGCTGTCGTATTCCGGTTAATTATGGAGAGGCCTTTGTTCAATATTGGATTCAATTTAATGACGAAATAATGATAGCAAAATATATATTTTTTTCTTTTTTTGGTCAAACATGAATTGGTCTACAGTTCATTCGATGAAAATTATAAGAGTGAAAAAATCAATGGGATCTAATAGTTGGTAAAATGGTTTTCGGAAACATGTTCGGGACTCATCGTACAAGTCCGACAAGTAGGAGAAAGGTAGAGAAGATGGTGTAATACCTGTGGTAATTAATTAATTAAACACACATACACATGCATACATAAATTTAAAAGCACTAAGAACAAAGAAACAATTTTAGAACAAAGAAGATTGTAAATACAAAACTCATTGATATATCGCTCGGCGGCGCGGGCGGCTGCATTATAAACTTTAATATTATAAACACGTATTTTCATAAGTATTTCATTAAAAAAAACCGTTTAAAACATTTGTTTCATTTGATCTCAATTGTTGTAATATGAAACTAAAATTGTAGTAACTCAATTATTTTGATTCTTTTCTTTCACATTGTGTAAGTATCTTAATTTATTTGTTTTATGTTTGACATAAAAAAAACATTTTGCATGCCAGTTTCTGGTGGAATATGTGGATCCCAAACCTTTTGTTAACATCGAAACATGTGTACCATATTTCAAGCGAAATAAATTTATTCATTCTTTGTTCTGTTCAAAGTTGACTTACCGCTTCAGCTAGCTTGATAAGACCGTGCTGTGTAGTCAAGTAGCCCAAGTTTAGGCATTCACAGCATCGACAGCAGCAGCACTTCAAGCCCCTTGAGCCTGCTCCGCCTCCAGGAGCAACTCGCACTATCGTCGGACCACGAGTCATACTTTAATAATCACTGACTCTAAGTAAAAACTTTAACTAGCTTTGTCTTCTAAAAAGATTTTCGAAAATAAATCTCAAATGTTGCGCTCTCCTCTCAACCAAATTTCTAACGTCGAACTACAACTGAATGTATGATACATCACAGGAAGTCCAGGAGCGAAACATTTCACCATTTACACGGTTAGCTTTAGTCACAACACCATATTTTTAGACTTTTGCTGGTGAACCAAATTAAAGTTCAGCGAACTCTTTTAATAACCTAGATACTCAGCGTTTTATAAATGACGATAGTTTTGAACTAATATACGTTTATCGGGGTTGAGATTTATCCTCTGTCTGTTTGTTCTCGTCGAAATCTCAAGATGGAATCAAATCTGTCGCGTGCGCACCACGATGCTGTTATAACATTTTAAAAATAGAACGACGCGCGCCACGGAGGGTTAAATACTATTTAAGGACGAAATTCCACATACAATATTTTTTGTTTTGTTCTGTCCTTCAGGGATTTATTTATAGAAATTAATATTTTGACTGTAGCTTCTTAATACATAAACAGGGTGGTGCCGTCAATACGACAATAAATGGGCTATATACCTAAGTTCATAGAACAGATAGGCAGACAGATACAGACAGTCTGACAGACAGACCGACATACAGGACTGACAGACAGACTCACAGACAGGACCGACAGACAGATCGACAGACCGACAGACCGACAGACCGACAGACCGACAGACAGACAGACCGACAGACCGACAGACCGACAGACCGACAGACCGACAGACCGACAGACCGACAGACCGACAGACCGACAGACCGACAGACCGACAGACCGACAGACCGACAGACCGACAGACCGACAGACCGACAGACCGACAGACCGACAGACCGACAGACCGACAGACCGACAGACCGACAGACCGACAGACCGACAGACCGACAGACCGACAGACCGACAGACCGACAGACCGACAGACCGACAGACCGACAGACCGACAGACCGACAGACCGACAGACCGACAGACCGACAGACCGACAGACCGACAGACCGACAGACCGACAGACCGACAGACCGACAGACCGACAGACCGACAGACCGACAGACCGACAGACCGACAGACCGACAGACCGACAGACCGACAGACCGACAGACCGACAGACCGACAGACCGACAGACCGACAGACCGACAGACCGACAGACCGACAGACCGACAGACCGACAGACCGACAGACCGACAGACCGACAGACCGACAGACCGACAGGCCGACAGGCCGACAGGCCGACAGGCCGACAGACCGACAGGCCGACAGACCGACAGACCGACAGACCGACAGACCGACAGACCGACAGACCGACAGACCGACAGACCGACAGACCGACAGACCGACAGACCGACAGACCGACAGACCGACAGACAGATTGACAGACAAATCGACAGACAGACTGACATTATGTCATTGTTAGCTTACGTAAATCCAGACATAACAGAGAGACAAACATTATGACATTGTTAGTTAATATTATTTTTTGTGATAGACATAACGGGTTTTTTTCCACTTTGCCACTTTCAAAGACACTTATTCATTGGATAAATTGCAGCATTATTTGATAGAAAGGTTATGAAAAACGAGTGTATTTTTTTAGAAACTTACATATCGCAGCTTGAGAACCTTGAATGTTTTCTGCTACATTGCGGGTGGGAGTAGGGGGGAAAAATAAAATAATGAATAAAAATAAGTCAAACTAGCTATTTCTAAGCCCACGTGATGTATAAATTTACTTTTGATAAAGCTACCTTTTTGTTTAAGCTTGACGAATACACAATACTATATTTTCATCCCCCCATCTCGGAAAGAGTATTTTTGGTCTTCGATATCTGAGTGCAAAAGCCGTTTTCATCCGCTAGAGGATAAAGTAAAATTGAATTTAGAACATCGTGTGCACTAAGAGACCCAGCACACCAGATATACCAACCTCTCGAAGAGAATATTAATGCATACTAGTACCACTAATCCCATTAATGATACAACTCAATTGTAGGTACCACTAGTCCAGAATCAAAATAAAATGATGATTCTGTGATTGATAATGATTGATCCAAATTCATAAATAATTTTATGTAATGCAGTTGAATTATTTTTCATAATTGACTATGTGGCCAAATATGCTTCTTTTTTATCTTTCCTATAGAACATAAAATATACTTACTTTTTGGAATTAATAAAGAAAGAAAGAAAACGTTGAATAAATATATGCTGCAGGCGGGAATCGAACCCGCGTCTCCTGATGACCGGCCAGACGCGATTAGCACTACGCCACCGGAGTACCTACTAGGTATAGCCTGCTAATATACCGGGTGTACAAAAGAACGGGACAGTTGATTTACAGGGTTATTCCGACAGTACACACAAACATATTTTGCTATGGGGCCAACATCGAAATCGCGAAAAAAGAATCAGCTGTTTCATACAAAATTGCAAAAGTGGTATTGCACTTTTGTATGAAACTGCTAATTTTTAAAACATTTAAATGTGATTAATTGTTAACTTTGATTACTTGCGAAATTTACTATATTGTTTCCACATTTTAAGATAATATAATAATTAAAAATTTAAGCCCCCGGCCTCATCAATCATTATACAGGTGGTGCTGTCAATGTCACAATAAAACATGGGCTACATTAGTTCATATAAATGGTTTGCCACTTTCAAAAACATCTCATTCATTTGATAATTTCTAGACATTTCTATGAAATAATGCAGCCAATGTTATATTATTTCATACAAATGTCATGAAATTATCAAATGAATAAGATGTTTTTGAAAGTGGAAAACCATTTCTGTGAACTAATATGGCCCATGTTTTAATTTACTGTCGCATTGACAGCACCACCCTGTATAGCATCATCTCTATGATACTATTCTTATGAGCCAAATCACATTTCATTGAAGAATTGAGCATGCCGCAGACTATTTGATGTTAAAGGATCAGGGGCTTACCACCATCTTTATAAAAGCGATTCATATTCCGCTCGGTTCAGTATTGGTTCCTAAGCTGCATCGCTGTCATAGTCGTAGATAGCGCCGTAGTACGAATTAACGGTTCTATTCAGTTTAGGTCCTAAACTGGATCGCGATAAAAGATGGTGGTACGGGTGCGGCTCAAAATCAGCATGTCTTAGAAATACCACCGAAGAACCAATAAATCAAATTTCAAATCAATCGGATCTTTAAAAGTTAGTAAAACCCTTTTTCTAGTGGGAAATGAGCTGATAGTAACAAAATCCCTTCACAAATTATAGCTGAGAACCATCCAGATAACGTCTGGTTTATAACGAAAATTTCTGAATCAAATCGGTTCACACTATGATGCCACAGACAGACAGACAGTAAAGTCAAACTAACAACACCCCTTTTTTCGTCGGGGGTAAAAATTAAACCTAATAAAATAATTAATAATTTCCACTGACACATTATGTAGAGGTACGATATTGTTGATTATCAAAATATTTTAACTACCTATCTTAAATTGTGTACCGCACGGAAAATTCAAATCTGATTAAGAATTAATTTGTAATATTATATGTTTTGATGAGCATTTATAAGTAATTTATAAATCTATAGAAAGTTTGGTAAAAAATGAAATCCTTTGCTTCTTATATTTCATAATATAATTTAAATATAAAATGTAAACATCATTATGAACGATAAATACAAAAATTCAAAAGTATTCAAAAACATTTCTGTATAGACGTAGTAAGAAAAATAAAACATTATTTTTATACCAAACCTGCCGATTCAGGTTTTTTGTTTATGAAAAGTAGAAAAATATGAGATATTTGACATTAGTTATAGGTATTATTCTAATTATAAATTATCTTATACAGAATAAGCTCCTATTTTAAATTAAAATAGTATTAGAACACAATGACATGTATAATATCTGGCAGACCTGAGAAAGACTAGGAGTGTTTAGTTAATAAATTATTTTAACCGAAATAATATTTTCACTGATCATAAGAAAAAATGAATAGATATTTTCTTAAGTTACTTTTATCTAGGGTTGTTAAAAAACCGACCAAGTGCGAGTCGGACTCGCGCACGAAGGGTTCCGTACATTATATATAAACAAGCGTCTACCTATTGCCTTTATCAATATCAAGCAAAAAAATCACGTTTGTTGTATAGGAGCCTCCTTAAATATTTATTTTATTCTGTTTATTAGTATTTGTTGCTATAGCAACAGAAATACATCATCTGTGAAAATTTCAACTGTCTTACTATCACGGTTCATGAGATACAGACTGTTGACAGACGGACGGACGGACGGACAGCGGAGTCTTAGTAATAGAATGCCGTTTTACCCCTTAGGGTACGGAACCATGAAAAGTAAATTTTATTTGAAAACAAACCAAATTAAAGTACGACAGACTTATGAAAAACTTGATAGTAACTGTCAAGTTACTATCAAGTTTTGTTCTTAAGATTCTAAGTTTGATGGTAGTCATCCCATCCCACGTGGTTGAGTGAATGTGACAAAGTCCAAAACTGCGGGCTTATTCGCTTTGTTAGTTTGACATCTAAAGTGATGATAACCATGTAGTTCATTACTTATTCATTGCTGCTTCACAAGGCACCGTGATAAGTTATAGTAAAGTAGTAGAGGATTTAAAAAAAAAACTGTTATTTTACCCGTCCAAATAATTTAGCGAATAAGCCCGCAGATCAACGTTTTACTACATAGTATAAAACAAAGTCGCTATCCGCCGTCTGTCTGTCCCTATATATGCTTAGATCTTTAAAACTACACAACTGATTTTGATGCGGTTTCTTTTAATAGATAGAGTGATTCTTAAGGAAGGTTTATATGTATAATACATGCATAATATTTACATAAGCATTGCACCCGTGCAAAGCCGGGGCGGGTCGCTTGTTACAGTATAAAAATAAGTTAGAGGCGCACACTCTTCAATACACACATATACACACGAGTGTACGATTCTTACAAATATAGTAAATAATCTAACTATTATTATTGAAAAAAGCGTATAAAACTTTTATAATATTCTTGGTAATCCTTAAAATTATACAGTCGATCAAAAATCTGGTTAAAGGCTAAATGTTTATTTAACTTTTTATGAATGCACATCATTAAAAAATATTTAGAAGAAAGTATTTTTGCTAATTATAACAATCATCCAATATGATTTTTTAACAAAACATCAGTTACAACTTTGGAAGCCCTTAGAAACTAAAACTGTGTAGAACAGTTATTACATATTCATAGAAAATTAATAAATACATAGATATATTTGTTAGAGAAAACTAGGGCATAGCGGTATATATGTCGCTAAGGTAAGTTAAATTCGCCGCTTAATGGGATGCCTAGCCCGTTGATTGAACGCCGGCATCCAATTTAATGCCTTGGCCGATAGGAACGAGACTGACTCAACGTTTAACGACATGGTGTATTAAAAGCCCGCTCAATTAGATCTCTAGGCGGATCATCTTGTTATAAAGAGTTTTAGTGTGATTGGTAGGTTCAAGGGTATTTTTTATGGCCACTTATAACCAAAACGATTTCAGTTCTCAGTGGTCATAAAAAAAACCGTGAACCTACTAATCACACAAATAAGCTCTTCGATTTAAAGACCTGTCAGGCGACCAATTGAAAGGCAAAGTTAACCAGACGGCTGACATGACATTCAACCATCTGGTTAAATGTTGCGCTCAATGACTTGTCTAGTTGTGCTTCAGCCGTTTCATTGGATGCCGGCGTTAAATCAACGGCCTAGGCGTGCAGTTAAGTGGCTAATTTAATCAGACGGCTGCGGCATATCCATTCAGATTAGGAGTGACCGACTTAGGATGAGAAATCGAAATCAGCCAAATAACACCGGTTTTGTACCTAGTGTTGTTCCTGTAGTGAGTAAAGTAGCCAAAATACCGCTATGCCCGACTTTTCTTAAGTACTCCTTGGCAACCTTCTGATCATAAAATTAAATAATAAAACAGATATTTAGAACTTTAGGTCGTCAGTTATCAGCAATGCTCTTTCTGAGCACTCACATTTTGTTCTTTTTTGTTTTGTTATTTTATTTTTTATGATTTATAAATGCGCTTTGCTTGTTACTTATCGCAGGTACACCCATATTTGTAAAAGTAATAATGGTTGTTTGCTGTAGCGAATAAATCGCTTAAGTCTCACTCGAGGCCAGTTCGTAGGGCACCAAGAGACAGCTCTAAGTCAGTACCTAGGTAGAGTTTTACTCCATCACAAAACACGGAACACAAATAACGATAACACCATCACCAACACGCATTTACGGAACCACTAATAATACTCACAAATCACGCAATCACTTTTAGGTAAACTATGAAATGAAGTCTTTTATGAGATTTTATCTCTTTTCCAGTTTATTAAGTACCCTACTATTGTTGATAATGCTTTAATTACTTTAGATATAATAAAAATAAAATATTAAATAAAATTAAAAATATGTGAGTGATAAGTTATTGTAATAACATTGAGGAAGAGCGAGGTCTCCTAGTACAAGTATAATTTTTACTTAAAAGGAGGTCTCAGCTACTGTAATAGTCTTGTAATACCTACCATTGTTAAAGAATAAATATTTTTGTTTTTTTTTTAAGTAAATCATTTTGATTCTGGCTGCTGGTTCTTATACGAACTAACCTCTAAGTCCGTGATTGCGTGATTCGTGTAGTACACTATTTTCGTGGTTGCGTGATTTCGTAATGAAATTATTCGTGTTCCATGTTTCTTGATGCAGTACCACACTAAAGTCAGTTTCTTCTAGGTTATATTTATATATACTATTCAAAAGCTCTTTGCCGTTAATTTAAATAAACATGAACGACTGACATTAGTG
Source organism: Nymphula nitidulata (assembly GCA_947347705.1). Taxonomy (NCBI): domain Eukaryota; kingdom Metazoa; phylum Arthropoda; class Insecta; order Lepidoptera; family Crambidae; genus Nymphula; species Nymphula nitidulata. The sequence continues at coordinate 13,685,814 of OX374621.1, read as the reverse complement.
GTTGCGCAGCAATGCTACAGTGATGTAACATATTCTAAAAATATCAGAAATACACAAACAATTTTATATATCTTACATTTTTTTTATTCTACGACGTAATGCAGTATTAAAATTTTAAAAAATTCACCCAAACATTTTATGCACATTTTTAAAAAAACTGCCTGTTTCTTATTTTAATTTAGTTAATGGGTATAGTTACTGACTGTCCTTATTCCGATATTTAGGTACTAAAGTTTTCAACCGAGGCTAGTGTAAAGGCAGTCACTGAGCTGATCTGCAAACCGTCAACTTTGTGTATCCGGCCTAACTGACCTCATTAATCATAGATATATATAGTATTTTGTAAGTGTGCGTTTTCTTTATAGCTTACTATCATCGTAAAACGTTTCAATAGTTTAAGTAACAACACTGCTCACTTAAAATTGCATTAAAATAATCACTGGGGAAGCTTCACTAACTTAATTTAATAGTAATTCCAGACAACAATGTCAATAAAAGTTTTTATATTCCACGGTAGGAACGGTTCGCAAGGAAGGTGCTCAATAAGTAGAGGCCAGCCATCACCAGTCCCATTATCTGAAAAATTATGACAAATTATTTAATTAAGCAATAAACAAATATAAAACTGCGTGACCTGCATTAATAATAGCATTAGAGGTTTAATTCCCGTAGCGGTTAATAATTTCTGATCGGTTTGGTTGGTGGTAGGGCTTATTCTAAGTTCACCTGGGTAGCTACCACCATCTTACCTAAGTCTGCGCTCGTGACAATAATGTTTACCGAATTGTGGTGTTCCGGCAGTTGGAGATGGCCAGACCTGTGGTTGAGGAATGCGGACGTATTAGCTTCCATCTCCGGCCTTCTCATCTATTACCATCAGGCGAGATGAAGGCCAAGAGAGATGAAGACAAAAGAGTTTAAAAAACAGTTTTTTTTTTCAATAAATACTTTTTAATTTACCGGGAGAGAATACTTAAAAACTGTGCAAAAAAAAACGTGCTCTTCTAGAGTTCTTGTATTACCATGATAATTAAAGTATACCATTACGACATATTCAGAAGTACCTCATCATATCAGCCTATGATGTCCACTGTTCAACAAAAGTCTCCCACCTCGATTTCCAAATGAAACGTTTCTACGCAGCCTACTTTACGCTTTCCGGTATGTGGTCGCCATTCTAGAACTTTAACTCCCACAGACCGTGTTCTGCATGCTAAGTGCCCTGCCCGCTGCCACTTTAACTTTGCTAATCCTATAAGCTATGTAGAGCTATGTGACTTTAGTTCTCTTACGGATATCCTCATTTCTGATTCTATTTCGCAGAGAAACAGAAGTGCCCACCATCAGAAAATGTTCATAACACCCTACAGATAGATACCATTTGACGCTTAACAGCCTATTATCTCCTCAATAATAGAATAAACAGACAGAGTGAAAGGAGAACGCTTTCTGGAACGAAGGCAAATGGCTGTGTGGGTGACACAACTACTTGGAAAAACATTTGACATTGCGAAATAATCAGCTGTTAAATACTAAATTGTAGTACCTACACGACCTGTTTGAATGGAACAACTGTTTTTTTTTTCGGGATTTGAAAATTTTTTCTAAAGAGCGATTTCCTTACATCAGTATACTCTGTCTACTGACTGGTTTGTCTCGGACAACCCAGCCATGAATTTTAAGGTTCCATAGGACTATAAGTATTTGCACATCGAAATTTTTAAACTCTTACTTTAAATAAAAAATGATATTAAAACTGCATTTGATGTCATAAATTAATTAGGTATAATCATAATACGGCGATGACATCTATGACGTCTATTCTGTAAATTCTGTAAATAATGAAATTATCTGCCCCTCCCCCAGAACACTAAAGCATTTTTTTTTTCTTGTGTGAAATAATTATATATAAAAGGCTGACTAATTTGGAGGTAATTTGTATTTCTTGGCCGTATTGAATTATATGTTTAAATTGAATTGAAAATATGAATATGCATTAAAAATGCTTTTTCAGGAGCGCTAAATGACGTCACCGCCGGTCACCTGTCCTTTTCTTGACGGATTGTAATGAAGAGTAGCACTGAACTTAAATTTAAATTGAATTGGTGCACAAGAGAATCAGGGCCAATATCATGATTCGATCTTAATGGGCAAACATATTTTATTGTAAGTGCTTCATATTTATGGGTAACTTTAAGTAATACATACCGAAGCTGCTAAAAACGGCTCGTAGGTGGAAGAGTTCTTGTAGTGGTTGACCTCGATAATTAAAGTCAACCCCGCCGCCAAGTACAGAATAAACGCAATGCCGTGATATATCACCTCCTGAAAACAATTTTAAATTGAATAAGTAGGTACCTATAAATGAAATATAAGACTTTACCTAGATATTTATTCAATAGTAGTTCCCCTCCGCATTTAATAGTAGGTAGTTGAGTTTTTACCACAGAATTGTAAAAAAAATTAGCTTCACTATAATAGTTATCACACTTGAACACATAAGAGATTTTTTTCTTTTTTTATTATTCGTAAAAACTTTCTATGGAAACTTCATGACGTCACACACACACAGTGAGACAATTTAGTATGAGCGCTGACAGCAAAGACTGTACTCCGTGGCTGACAGCAAGTTGATAATTTCAAAAAGTGTAGTAGGTACCTACTCGCGAAAATTTAGGATCAGCGAGATAAATACACAATAACTCGCAAAATATTTCACGTAAGTAAGATCTTATTATATATGTGCAGATAATTTTTATTTTAAAACATTAGAGAATAGCTAAGGTACAGTCGAGTACTTTAATATGTATCCATTTTAAAGCTACAAAATAATGTGTCCATTTTGAAGGAGCGACTTTAAGTCACATAACTTCAGTCACCGCGGTAATTTTATGTCAATTTTTATGTACAGGCGACAGCACATCAAGTGTAACAGTTGCACTACGAAAGCCACCTCTTTTACGAACGCAGTAAGGGCGGTCTCAAGGTCAAACTCTTACGCTTGATGTGCTGTCGACTGTACATAGCAATAACGACTCTACTATTATAAACTAATTTTGATACATTTACATGTCAACATACACAGTTACAATGATATGTATACTTTTAAAGGAATAAGTGTTGGTAATAAACACACTTTGGTATTGGTTTCAAAAGCTTTCAGATTAAAACTTATTGGATATTCAATAATATCATTCTCTAAAATTAAATATTATGTTGATGCCGCTAGTAATATTTATGCCAATGGTTTATAATAATAATAATATTCATACACTCACACCTTTTATCTAGCCCAAAGTAAGCATCGTAGAGCTTGTGTTATGGATACTAGATAACGGAGAAAATAATGATAATAAAATGTATATAAATATTTGAAATATACTAAATAAACGCATAAACTTCCATGACTCGTGCATGAACAAATGCTCGTACTCATCATACAAACATTAGCTGCCACCGGGGTTCGAACCCGGGACCTCCCGACCAAGTAGCCTGTCCATGGTTTATGCTTACTTTACACAACATGTTATTTGACACTTTTTAGTAGATACAATTATACACTTTGGACTCGTTTTTCTTTAATCGGGATGTTTTTTGATGTATATCAAAATGATGCTATAATACTTTAAAACTTCAATTTTAGAAACGGCACGTAAATTACTCTATAAGGATCTATTCCCGTCAAATTTTGAATTAAAAGTACTAGTGGCTAAAAATCTTCGTTGATAACAATAATAAGTACTCGTAATAATTAACTGTGAGTGTATATCTGTGGTCTATAGTCTAATGTGGGCTAACGAAATTACAAAATATAGTGGTCAATTGGTCAATACGATTATACGACACTAAATTGAAACATGGGATATATTACTTCATAGAAATGGTTTGCCAATTTCAAAGACATCTTATTCATTTGGTAATATCAAGACATTTGTGTGAAATAATATAACATTGGCTGCATTATTTCATAGAAATGTCATGAAATTATCAAATGAATAAGATGTTTTTGAAAGTGGCAAACTATTTCTATGAACTAATATACTTAGCCCATGTTTTAATTTATTGTCGTATTGACGGCACCACCCTGCTTAAACCTAAATTAAATGTTAACTTTGAAATATCTTTGATAATAGTATTGAAAAATTTATGAATTCTATATAGTATAGTACTTACATAAACAGTTTTAGACATAATTGACGCTGTCGACAGCGATATTAGACAAGACAAAACGATGCAGAAAGTTCCTATAAGGAAGGCAACTGCAATCAGTAGATAGAACAGCTCGGCCTTTGGGGACCCTGACCTATAGCCATGGTCCATGTAGTAGGCGACGACACCCACACACGCTGCGCCCAACAACTGAAACCACAGAACAGATAAAAGAGGTGCAACATTGGAAATAAATTTGATAATATTTTAATGGGAACTTTAAAAACAGATGTATACAATAACCAAATGGTCGCCACTCAGTACAGGCTGCAACCTGGAGAGTCACACGGTGACCGTTTAACCTCAACCGGTAACCTCAAACTTGTTAAATTAGAAAGAAAAAAAATCAAAAAGTTAAAATTTTAAATTGACTAATTAAAAATAAATAAGTAATACTTATTTAATAAAATTCAATAACATCTTTTACCTTCCGTCCCTTACTTAATTTCTATTATACATATCTGTTTGCACGAAAAAACTATTTTTATTTATGTTAATATAAATATTACCAAAGATGTCAATAAATAGAGGAAAAATATAAATAGCTCTTTGTAATTATGACGACATTGTTATGCTATTAAAAGATTCAGATAAAAGTGACACGTAGCATACTAAATCATACGAACAACAATATTTTAAATTTATTCTAAATTAATTACTTATAGTAATAATAGTGATATGTATTTTTGTTATTGTTGTTTTGTATCGTAAGGTGTAAGAACACTCGCTCTCAAAAATGAAAGCACCAGTGCCAGTGCTCAAACAAAATCATAGAGTACTAGAGAAAAATTATTTTTCAACAAGTCGTTTCTCTAATATTTTATATTTCAGAGGTTATGCAATGCAAACCACTAGACAAAAAAAATACATACAGTGAAACATGAACCTACACCTTTTTTGAAGTAGGTTAAAATAGAAAAATATTCAATTTACGAAACCACTTACAGCCGTGACTTCATCACATACACAATTCCTTGAGTTTATGTGTGCATGTTTGAATCCGAAAATAAACCCACCCATTCAATCTGAAACTGGATGCGATTTCTCCTTTTGATGTATCGTTTAAGATCTCTACAGTGTATAATTTAGATACCAACCTAATAAATTATATTTTACATTCGTGAATTTGTATTGTTTGTTATCAACTTATCAGTTACGGTTTTCCCATTAATAATGTACTTTCTACAAATTTAACAATTGCTGAACTGAAAAAAAAACAATAAATTTTCTAAAGGACCTGCTGTCCCTCACAGATCTTGCTGACTAATACCATTCATATCAATTCTATAAATTATGTATAGTTAAAACTCTCTCGTTTTCCGCTAAAAACATGATTTCAATGTCAGCTTGACTCGCTGAGTGACATCATGCGCGTGACTCAAGGAGAACCACATAGTTGGAACTCAGACTACTTCTTTGATTAGGTCATCTCATATAGAAATTATGTCATGTCATCAAAGAAATGTAAATAAAGAGATAAAGTCAAAATCATTATGACGTAGGTACATAATACATATACATATAAAAACTGCCAATTTGGTTCTAAGTTCTAAGATTTTAAATGGAAAATAGTAGATGTAAATAAGTATAATATAAGTATGTCCACGATTTAAAAAAATATCGCAATCCCAAAAAATATTTTACTAAGTAAGATTACTCAATGAGCTGTTTTCGTAGCCATTGCTAAAGTGGGTCACTACGTGCGCTGGACAGAAATATTCGAAGACTCGTATTCAGAGATCTACAAGGCCAATCCGTAGCTCCTGTTTTTATTAAAAAAAAGCACGACGTCAAAGTCAACTCACCTCAAGTTTTAATAAAATTTTGTATTTAGTATGTCAAAGGCCGATAGTAGATATCAGATTTATTCACCGTTTATAATTTTGAGCTCCTGGCACGTTAAGCCGTCGGATCCGGTTGTTATTGCAACCGCTTTAACCCACCAACAAGCATTTGGCCAGCGAGGTGGTATTATGGCCCAAACTCCTCATGTGCTTCTCCTCTGTAGGAAGACCACTGCCCAGCAGAAGGACGTATATAGATTGGTGATGATGCTCAGCCACGTACGGATATCTAACACGTATGGTCTTAACTTTCGTCCACCTCATTCGTAACTAGCTAGCTCACACACAAAACCTATTATCGGGCACTTCACAGATTAAGCTTGTATAGCGACTAATCATTAGGCAGGCCGTGTGGCTTTAGCCCCCTTAATAACAAACAAAATTGCTTACCAACTGTGCCAGCTTAAGTAAGCCGGGTAAGGTGCTAAGGTATCCGCTGTTGACGTAGATGGCAGACCCCGAGGTCACCGCTGTGGTCCGCGTGACGGTCACGGTATGAGACATTGTGGTATATCTGAAAAATTATTAAGACTAAATTACAAAACCTATTATTAGCACTACCCACCCTATCAGGGTCCATGTACACTAACAGTGAGTATAGATAGTAACAGTTGGAACTTAGAAGGTCCGATATAAGTCCCATAAACAGAATGGGGACGACAATACGAAAATAAATTAAATCATGGGCTATATTAGTTCATAAAATGTCATGAAATTATGAAATGAATAAAGATTTATTTGAAAGTTGCAAAACATTTCAATGAAGTAGTATAGCCTATGTTTTAATTTATCGTCGAATTATCGTCACTAACCTGTTTAATAATGTAATTAAATAAATGTGCAACCCACATAAATAAATATGTATCTATATCAAAGACAAATGATCCTTGATATAAAAATATTATGATGATGCCCACTCTGAAAATCCGTAGGTGAAAGAAATTTTTATATCAGATGGGCATCTAGTTTCGAAGATTACCAGCTGCAACCAAACTTACAAACTAAGTATACCTATTTGTCCAGATACTTATATTATGAACCAATTAAATGTGAAAAAACTTACGGAAACTACGAACGCAGAATTACCTATTCCGACTTTTAAATAATGAGAGTGAAAAGAAAATAAAGTACCTAAGTATTTTCATCAAAGTTACGGATCCCTATATACATACAAACCTAGCGGACAGTCTTGTCTGACTAGTAAACTGAACGATTTCCGAAGATTCAGGGCAAAATTTTGCGCGTTTTGTGTCATCACTGGACATGTAAGGTCGATAACGCCATTTGACGCTGCTACCAGTTCTAATACACAGAGTCATTCAATATTATTAAGGAAGATGATATCAAGGCAACAAGTATATGTATGCAGGGATGTATCTTCTCAGAATAGTAAGAAGGTCTATAGACCTTCCTCCTTCATAGAAATCCTCATATCCTACTACGAGGGTCAAACTGAAAGTTCTTAGCAAATCACAAACTGAACAAACTAGCAAGTTATTATTTTTATTAAGTATAACTTTTCAAAATAGCCTCCATTCACATCAATACATCGCTGTATCCAATGGAACCACTGAGAAAAGCTTGCCTTTTTGATTTTTTTTCCTTCGTGGGTCTATTGACGGCCTTTTGAATTGCATCCACAGCTTCCTCGGGGTCCATAAAACGTTTTCTTCGAAGTTTTTCTTTTATTTTCGGGAATAAATAAAAATCGCAAGGTGCGAGGTCGGGGCTTACGACGGGTGACCCAGTAATTCTACGTCTGACGGCTACAAATACTCGATCGTTTGCCTAGCGTTGTGCTACAAGTGTTGTCGTCGTGAAGGAGAATCCTACTGCTAGGTTGTTTCTCCCAAACTTTTTCTAAGACCAGGGGCAAACAATTATTAGTGTACCACTCTGTAGTAACTGTTTTCCGATCCTCTATAACAATTGTCGCGTAAAGACTTGTCCTTCCAAAAAAAAAGGCCACCATCTTTTCCCCACCGTTCGTCATCTCTTCACTTTAGTTGGCAACTCCTATTAAGAAAACACCCACTAAGCAGACTGTCTTTTGTTTTTGGGATTATAACAGTAGCTTTCGTCGCCCGTAAGTATGTCGAACACAGCATTTGAGACACCTCTGTTAAATCTTTGAACCATTTCACGGTGCCAATCGACACGACGGAGTTTTTCATGGTGACTGCTGATAGGTCACTTTTTGTCAGTCTCTATCATACGCCGCACAATACTGATGTTATATTCAGTCGTCACAGTTGAAGGTCGTCCCTCACACAGATCATCGGTAAGATTAGAGTGACCACGTTTAAACGCATTAAACCAGTTGTAAACAGTGGCATTAGATGAGGTTTCATAATGAAAGGCCAATCGAAGTATATCATAACGTTCTTAATGACTTAAATGACAACGAAAGTCATAAAAAATCATTGCACAAAAAATTTTTCGCGTTAACTTCATGCTGACGTGACTCAGAGAATGTTCAATTCGCCGCCAAATCGTAAAACAATCGTAAAACAAATGAAAAAAAGTTTAATTTTCAAAATTTTAACTTAATTTTTTATTGTATTATTTATACGTAACCAATTCTGAAAAGTTTCAGTGTTGCCCTCGCAATACGTCAATGTGTATTAGAAAAGTACCAAGGTTAGGACACCCCGCACCATGGATAGACGAGAAAATATATTACCCCCACTTATCTTGTAGGGGAGGTACACTACCCTAAATTCTCTGAGCTAAGCCGCGGACAGACAGACAAGCAAATGGTCAGACGTACGGATGACTGCGGATTCCCAGAAATGAAAAAGCATCAATATATATTACTCTTTTTTGTAATGACCCTTACTAGCTCGCCGGTCGTTGTCTGATACGTGGGTACTTCTCAGATTAAACTAATTTAAGCAATTTCTTTTTTATTAAATATAGGTAAACAGGTAGGTACTACGCAAAGTAAACAATAAGAAACGCAAGCCCAAACATTACCGAAAATGAACGTCCTGCCCGGCAAGGTGGGTCGGCATGACACCCGTCACTGGGACGAGGTCACCCTCTTGCATTTCAATGAATACGGGTGTAGATATACGTAGGTATAATAATACCAACTTTACCCAATTACGCCAACAGCTGCTGGACATCAGTTAAGTTAATTAAGTTCCAAACTCAATAACTATTGTGATTGTTAATAACATCGCTGTCTTTAGAATTAAGAACCAGAATACTATATCTCTAATCTATGACCTTAATGTCTTAAGATAAAAAAAGCCGCACAGGGTCATTTTAAGTTCCTTACCATCAGTTACGGATATAAGGTTATTCTAGTTACCAGTATTCGCGGGTGTGCTAAATTTTAGATCAGTTTAAATTGGCTGTGAAATATACAAGGACAGAAATGCGGAATCTATTATGGGTGCCCTAAAGAGGCGAGTTAATAAATTACCCATACGACTCTATAATATAAGTAGTTAAACTCTTTTCTTCTTCGATTCAAAATAAAGTCTTCGAGATATTTATAAATGAAACAAACCAGAAGTGGACTGTGATGCGTTGTGTGCATTCCATTCAAACCATATCCAAATATCAGTCAAAGGTCAATGAACCAGACTAGACGTCGCGACAACCCTCTGACTTCGTAGTCTAGCTAGACAATAGGGTAGTTGATATCTTTTTTATTACATAATTAAGAAGCATATAAGTCATAGAGAATAAAATCCAAAGAAATAGTATGTCTAAGATCAATAGTTCCACAGATATAGTGATAATCTACGGAACAGGTGACGTCAGATGTTCCTATATTACATAGAAATGTATGGGCATACTGACAATATTAATATTAACTATGTAATATGTGTTTTTTCATTCATAGACGACAATTATGAATGAAAAAACACATATTAAAAAAACACATATTAGAAAAAACAATAGTTGTTTTAATTGATGTAAGCAATCTAATATCATTAACATTTTTGATAAATTTTGGAACAAAAATTAGCCATTTTTATGAATTTTTTAAACCGTAAAACTTCAACAATATTCCATATCTTTTAAATTTGGATTGTTTTTATGGCTAACAGTATCGTATATTTTCCGAATTTGTAAAAAATAGCACCATATTCAAACTTAGGCATTATCCCAATTTAATTTACCCTTTTTTTGAAAGACAATTCACGACCCCTAACGGTGTAGTGGGGAACTGTATTAAATTGTAATGTTAATACCTATAATTATTTTCGAGGCGTCAATTTCAAAAATAAAATAACTTCTTCTCAAATAAAACTTATTTATAAAATATCTGAACTAAAGAAAATTTTCTAGTTTAAATATTTTTTCAAGAATTTCAAGTACCTAAATATATTTTTCAAACATTTATAATAATATTAAAAACAAAATGAAGAACAGTAAGCTGCTCCAAAATAATCATTTTCAGTGAACATAACTTTTATGGTTATTTTATAAACTCGTAACATCAAATTTTTCTGATACGATCGTCGCTACATCATTATTATAACAACTTACAACATAAATTTTCTGAACTTACCGAATCTACGGATCGCATACAAACTTCAACCCACGCTTCACCCACTCTTAATAACAAAACGACGAAATTACTCAAAGATAATTTTACGATAGCTATAAAACTTACTGAGTTAGAAAAATTCAACAAATCGTTTCCATTAAACGTTTACACACTATGACTTCATTTCGACAGTTAATTTGCACATCTGGGACGTGCACTTGCAAGTGATAATTCTGTAAGTATTGAAGCTGAACTTTCTCATATAACTATTATATTTATTTTAAACAGTATTGTCTTATTGTTTTACGACTACAAATCTAAAACAAAATATACATAGGTGGGTTACATATTTACGTGACTAACTATTAAAATAACATTACCAATACCTATAAAATACATTTAAAGTACTTACATTTGGGTTAAGTTCAGGAAAACAATGAAAATATTGAGTCACAATTGGCGCGTCGGGTGGAGCTCGCGGCTGCGTGTGCAGTGTGTGACTGTGCAGGTATAATCACATCGGTGAGTCACTGCTGCTGCCGCGCATGCGTCCGTACACTGCTAAGCTAACCTTCTACTATCAATCTACACTGGTTCAATTCAGCCGCGCCTAATCATTTCTAAAAATAAAGTCAAGATATTTCATTCAAGCTAAGTATAACTGTCCTATACAACAATTACCTTAAGTCATCTAGTAAGGCGTCACGAAGATGAACTAAGATGAGGAGCTCGGTGGCGTAATGGTTTGAGGGCTCTAGTTTCAAATACGAAAACATAGCAACTTTCGCCGCGGGGAAAAAAAAGGGATGGGTCAATCAAAATTTGTAATCCGTGCTTCGGAAGGCACGCTAAGCCGTTGGTCCCGGTTGTTCCTGCAACTGATATACCTACCAACCCGCATTGGACCAGCGTCGTGGTTTTATAGCCCAAACTCCTCATTATTTCTCCCATGTAGGAAGGCCTGTGCCTAGCAGTGGGATGTATATAGGCTTGTGATGATGATGTTAAAGACGTCTGGTACTGAAAAGAACGGTCAAGAAACTCGAAAACCATCTAGGTGCTAGACCGGCTTGCAGCGTCGTCTGGGTTGCTGCCACCATCGCATTTCCTCTATTATTATGGCCGTGAAGCATTTCTTTTTGTTTCGGTGTGAAATGGAAGGTAGCCAGTGTCATAACAGGGCACTAGAGGCTTTAACATGTCTTATTATCTCCAGAATGGCAACCCGCGTGCAATATCGACTGATTTGTTTATATTACAGGTGTTTAACTATAGCCGATGGTCATTGCTATCAGGTGGATATCATCCGCATCATGGTTATCCATATCATGGTTATCTTCAGCTGTCAAATCTAAACAAAATAATATAGCTTCCAATACTTCAGGACAGAGGCGCTGCTGACGATTTCATACAATTTTACAGGTGAACGCTACCGCGATCTAATTCTATTGAAACTGACTCTAGGGGTAGAGTACCTACGCATAGTTTCTATAACAAACTCCAGATTTTGTCTAGGTAGGTACATCTGAGTTCCATTTTTCTCGAGGTAATAAAGTATGGAATTTAAAGTCTGAGCCCGAGAAACTATAAGACGTCAATGAAGACAAAACCTTTCTCGAATTCACCGTGCTACGCGGTTGAGGCCTTAGAGCAAGTTTTGACGTTGGTTCGTAAAACGTTACTGTCGTATCGCAAATTTTTCAAATCGTATTAAAACGACAGCAGCTAATAAAAAAGTGGTTTCCAATGGCCTGTCAAGCATTAGATTCGATACAATTGTGTTGTCATAGCCCTCCGGAGGGATAACGGCGCTTGACAGATCCGAGGCTGATGTGAATAAAATGCGAATCATTAGAAGCCACTAGAATTAGCAATTAATCATACCCTTACTTGATTTTAAGCGGCCTATTAGAAATTTATTATTATTGTTACATACATATGTGTCATGATGATGTATCAATCATTTTAACACACAAAAACACCAAATTAATGCCTTCCTTCGTTCACTAATTCTAATTTGTTTTATGGCTTTCTAATGATGTCATATAAGGACGTATAATTCCGGTTAACTTTAATAAGTCAAATTGTTAGAATAATTTGTAATAACTAAAATTAGTAACTACATGTTATCACGTCTTAATCCTATATCACCTATTTCAAGTGAAAAAGTGTAAATATTTAGACTTTGTCATGCATTGAAAAATATTTTATGGCCCCCAAAATCACCGTTGAAAAATGAAAGTGAAAAAAATAACTATGGCACACTGTATTAAATATTAGTTGGTTTTAAAAAATATTGAAATCTAACTTTATTAGTAAAAAAAATGTGATCCGTGTGCGTGTTTCCGAAATCATTGCGCTTTGCTCGTAATTTTACCATGCACGTTACAGATTTATTGTGTTCTATGACATGACCTTCTTAAATTATTGTGTTCTATGCAGTTTTTGCTACACGAATTTCAATGTGATATATTAGCAGATGTGCCTTTTAAACGTGTTGTTAATGCATTGTGGGGCTACCTTGTGCACACTAGCGACACCAATTGATTGTTATTAATTATGGCGAATTTAGAACATAATAAACAAAAACACTTTAGAGAATTGCTAAAGAACGGTATTTGTCATTTTTAAAGATGTATATTGTATAAAGTGTCTACTTATAAGTAACCAAATTTTTTATTATTGTTAAAAATGGCCACTTTCGGCAATAATGAAAAAATTGGTTACATGTAGAGGAATATGTTATACCGAGCACATCTCAAAAAATTACAAATACCATTCTTTAGTCATTCACTAAAGCGTTTTTGTTTATTATGTTCTATATTCACCACAATTAATATAAATCAAGTGGTGTCGCTAGTTCCGACGAGGTATCGCCTTAACATAATAATCATGACTTTGATTCTAAGAATATGAAACTTCATGATAGTAAACTAAAATGGTAGTAAAAAAAATTACACATTTTACCACTTAAAAACGAGGGAATAAAGGAATTAATAATTGGGGCTTAAATGAATTAAAATAAATTAAAAATGTATAAATATATTCCTACCTACATATCGCATTGTTGTTCACATTTCTTCGGAATATAAGCCAAAAAAAATTAAACAAAAATTAAAACCGACTCCAAAAAACTGACGAGGATAAAATAATTAAATTTTAGTAGGTACTTATCCCCTTGGAACATATTTTTGGAGTCGGTGATTCACTATCTATGGTTTCTGGAAACAACTTAGCACCAACTCCAAAAATATGTTCCAAGGGGATTACCTACTAAAATTTAATTATTTTATCCTTTTCAGTTTTTTGGAGTCGGTTTTAATTTTGGTTTAAATTTTTTTTTCGCAATTTTTAGTGATAGCTTTTGAAGGTCAAAGCTAGATGGGTGACCGTGGGCTTATATTGTTTTCTACTATATCTCCTATATCCGCAACTTCGCATACGTAGACGACTTAATTTTTCCAGATTTTTTTATTTAAAAACCAAAGTACCCATTGGATTTTTAGAACATTTTTAAAAATTGACCAAATGGAAACTATTCCGCATCGAACAAAAAAATAATCATGAATATCGGTTTACCCAGTCAAAAGTTCTGAGGTAACAAACATTTTAAAAAAAAACATACAGACGAATTGATAACCTCCTCCTTTTTTGAAGTCGGTTAAAAAGAAGTCTCCATTGTGACTTACGACTTTCGCCTATATAAATATGAATCCTCTACCCACCTATAAAAGGCGAGTTTTAATTATACCGTGATGAGATGGTGGATGAGCATAACATTTTAAGTGTCGTGGTGGCGTCGTGGGATCGCGAAGTCTTAAAAAAATATTGGGTTATCTTACGACATAAACATGTTGGAAAATTTCATGTAACTACCTAATCACCATTTAGGTAGGTCCGTTTGCTACATCAAATAAAGCTCGTTAAAATTTTTATGCATAGAATGACCTGGTTAAGCGTTAGCATAGATAATGATTTGACATTGTATTAAATTCAAAAAATAAAATATGTAGTTCCATATTTTATTTTTTGAATTTAAATTAAGTAAGTAAAAGTGCAATTTAAAATACGTTAAAATATATTTATTAACTTTTTACAAATTAGTTAAATAATAATATTAACTACATCATAAAACTTCGCTCTATCACGTTACCGTACAACACGAGTTGAAAAAATTTTTCCTACTGTCACTCAAAATATAGGTAGGTACTTCATTATATTAATTATGCAAACCACGTTTGTACGATAACGATAATTAACATTCAACACAACTTAAATAAGTATTTCAGTAACATTTTTAAACTTTATTTATGAGGTCCTGACTCCATTACACATTATTTTATTACAAATATAAAAAGTGTACACATTTAAAAGTGACATTCACGCCATAAACCGGATGACTAAAATAACTGTGTCTAGATAATCAATAGACTATTTAATTTGTCTTGACAATCTACAATATCTTTCAATTGCTATGTCCTCAATACTTTCTTTGTACAACAAATTGTATCATTCTCGTAACTCAAAATACCATAAAGACGAAGTTAATGGGATCAAGTGTCTTTAAATAGTTTACTAAGATAAATATGTATGTCATTTTGAAACAATAATGTGGAAAGAAATGCACCAATCGTGTAATGTACAGTAAAACGCAGAGGTATGTGATCCATTTTGACAGTTTGTCGTAACCATTATGTTTTCGTTTTATGAGAATTAACTGTCAAAGCAATCAAATGATTACTTTGACAGTTAATTCTCCTAGTCAATAGACAATGGTAAAGAAAGAAGAAGAGAAGTCTTAGTGTACAGTCAATGGTAAAGAAAGTTCAATACCATTGACTGTAGTACACTACTTACAATTTGAGATTATAAATTCATATACTTATTGGTATAGATTTCCACAACCAGTAAATGGCATTGATCACATGAAACATTTGTGTATAAAAAAACACAATAAATGTTTCATGTCATCAATGCGTATAGGCAAAACTTGTCTGTAGATATTTACCTTTACGTTATATTCACTTTATTACAAAACGGTTCATCTTTTTACTGCCTATGTTGTAATTAAATAATCTTACATTAAAACATAGGTGTATCTTCTTAATTGAAAGGAGGGTAGGTTTTAAAAGTTAATACATAATTTCTTTATTTAAATTGTACACACATTTACTTTCTTTGTCAAACTTTTCAAATATATAATATAAAAAGAGTGGGTTTAATACTTTGTGACGTCGTTAACAAACTCGCAAAACAATGTACGAACGAGGTCTAAGTATACAATAATTTGACATCAGGCTAACGCATTTTATTTGAGCGATATTGTATATTCATACATATGAAGCATATTGATGCTTTATTAGGTAAAAAATATTGACATATGTTATTCGTTTTGTTCTATATCCTATGCTTTATCGTTTCGACTAGGCTAACATTTATAACAACCATAATTATAATAAATTATTTAATACACTTTTTTAATGTTACGTTATTGAAATAACTTTCATAATCAAGTGACTGTCAAAAGCTCACATCTACATAAACATGTGTATCCATGCACCGATGAAACACGCGCGTGCAATCAAAAGATTAGTACAGAACTGTGATATAAAAATATACATGTCATTATTAACATAAGTGTACCTATTAAGTGGGACCTATCACACAATGTCCATTAAGGCACTATAATATTCGCACCTGTGTTTTATATACTTAATAAAGATACATAGATAGGTGCTTCATCCATCTCTTAAGTATGTATAATATTCTATGGCCATAATTATTATAATTAATTCAAACGGTATGAACAAAAAGTATTATCATCAATTAATCAAACAGTGCTTTTATAATTTACAAATTATTATAAAATGATATCCCATTTATCATAAAGTTTAATATATTTTTAAATACTTACTAAATTTTATTTGTTTTAAAACTATTTTTAAATAATTTTTTTGTTTTTCTCCGTAAATACTGCAGATAGTGACATAGCTCAGTGAAATTCTTGTTTCAATGAAAAGTTGACTTGATAGGACTGTAATATATTAAGAATTCAATAATGCACACGTAGGTATGTTGTTCGTTCAATAAAACATTTTACTGTTCATTTTTGAAATACAAAAACATGTATTCGGGTATTTGATATATTAATTGATTGTTATTTATATTATTATCTGATATATTTGGAGTTATGTCTACTGGCCGCCGACGACGAAATTTCGTCCTCACGCCGCCACGCTTACTGAACTCTTGTGGTCTCTATACAAGAAGAACGCGCTGCCAGCATACGCGATAGTGTTGAAGAGACCGAACACCTGTACAAACAAAAACAAATATTACTATTTATTAGAATCCACGTCATACTTTAATTTGCACATTCCTAGAACAATAAAACTTGGTTCAACCATCAACATTGTTTATGATTTCTTCGAGATAATTTTAGTGGAAGTTTACATAACAAATTCTTCTAGGACTGTTAATTCTAATATTTCTTGGAAATAGTATGTCTTTGTTTTTTTATAAAACAAGGGAGGCATACAAGGTTAAAGCCCGCCTTGGTGATTAGAGGTTACCGCCTATACAACGGATGCAGGAATACACCACTACAAGGTAATATTATTTGCCGTCTTCTTAAAGGTGAAGGGTCTACCCCAGTCGAGAGGGGTATATACCACTATTTCGGTTTTTGTATTTCCATTGATGGATGACTGGGATCGTGTGTCACTATTTCCATTGCGGTTTCGAGAGGAGTTTGTTGCATGTGGATTTTAAGTTTACGTCCACAAAGGAACGTGTGTATCAATAGAAAGTCTGGAAATCTGGAATCGTATGTCGTTCTTTTTTCATAGTTCTATAAATCGTCGTGCGTTGGTTAACTTTTATGTCTATGGATTTTTATTAAGCGTGATAAGTATGTAATTAAACGCCTATCCCGCCATAAGCGCATTGTATGTTTTATGAAAACCGCTCTTACCGTTTGCGATTTTTGTCGTCATGGAAATAATGGGATATAATTTAAAAAAAAACTTGTCCCACAAATTCAATTTTGTGTTTCCATGTAAATAGTGGGATACCCGTTAAGCGCAATAAATTCAAGAAAAAAATACCACTATACAGTGTGTTATATTACAGCCACACTACCGTGATATGGCAATAGTTATGGCCATAATTAAAACAATAACAAGGTGTAGCCACTATTTATGGCCATAATTTTAGAAAGCGGCGGTAGGCAAATAGCTCCGGCGGCTATCTTTTTTCGCATATCAAAGAAAATTAATGCGGAAAGTAAAGCGTATGTGGCCACACTACCGTTTGTCCAGTGTTCAACATGAGTTTATCGGAAACCCACATGTCGGTCGACATGGATTGGTTGAATAAAAGGGCGCTCGAGTTTTCCGATAGTTCATAACCGTCCCATTCGGTAATGGGACGCTTCACATTACCGTCCCGTCCAGACACTTATTTCTCTTGGTTTTTCAATATTCCTTAGACGGCTTTATTCTGTTTGCTAATGCTTGCGCCTGGACTCTGAAAATCTTATCTTTGTGTGCTAGACCCCGACTACGTATTTTGGAATTCGATAATATTCGATTATGCATTTTATATTTTGTTTACGAATTGTTCGTTGTTTTACCGGCATAAGTATTTTATTTTAAATTTGGTGTTAATTTTGAAGAAATACCTAACAAATTTAACGAAAATATTAATTTTGATAACTCCTATATGTGTATGTATGAAACTACACACACATGAATACATACTGTGCGGTGTATTTTCGTCTTTAGTCACCAGAGGCGCTATAGTAGCTAACTTAGCTGACAACTCTACCTTCTGTTAAATTATTTTAAAGGAGCGTCTGTAGGCTACGGTAATTGCTTACCATCAACCGTACGCTTGTTTCCCACGTCTGGTGTCATAAAAAGAAAATGGAAAGAAATTTATCACTGTTTATCATTTTACATTTTTAATATGCAAAAAATATATAATGAACCGGGTTTTTTTCAAGTTCAAGTATTTTCTTTTTTAATATAATGTAGAAGTAAAAACTGTAAGAAGGGAAACTATGTAGTTTGCAAATATTTTTCTTCAGAAAATACAAATCTACCCGAACTTATACGTAGACAAGCTACAATTTGTAATTATTGGGGTACTCTATGTAGTGTCGCAAATTTTATTTTTCTCATTGATAAGTCCCAGCATCTTTCGCGCCGAATTGTTTATTTTAATGATTTAATAATACTGTATTCGTTTTTAATACTTCTATCATACGCTACGATTTACTTTAATCTTTTATGAAATCTTTTCTTTTCTAAAGACAGTTCTGTGACATTTTTGTTTCATTTCAATGTCTGTACATAAAAATTTAAATGAAATGTGGTTGGCACTTGGTTACCATACACTCAGATTAAATCAGAGGGCACACATAAGATTTTAATACGTATAAGAAGAATCAATAGACAGCAGACTTTGACTGCAACCGTCGTCGCCGACCCTTCTTAATGCAGGGTACAATATAACAACAAAAAACAAAACAAAAAACTTACAGCTGCCGCCACGTTGCTTCCATACGAGTGGCCGTAGTAGCCCGCCGTGTTAGCGAATAAGACGATGAATGCAATGAAGTACATCAACACTTGTATGGCAGTGCCGATGAGTTCCTGAAATAGGACCAGAAAACATTTTGATTGATGATAATATTTTGAAAGGATAAACTTAATTTTCAACGCAATAGGTAGAGTTTTGAACCTACCATGTTATGTTATTCTTGGAGACGTTTGCTTATTATCAGGCATTGATAAAAGCAGCTCTACACAGACATAGAGTGAAATGAAATTACATGTTATCTTATTAACAGTATACCTAGGTATGTATCTGAAGGGTTCATTGAACAATCTTTACATATTACTCTTTATTTACTCTTCAAATAAAAGACAAAACGAAGAAACATTAATCAGAAAAAGTTTTTCTGTGGAATTTAAAAGCCACTATACAGAAAAGGTAGAAATTCAATGTTATAAAAAAGTACTACTTAAATATTACCTACGTACAGCAATTACTAGAGTCAAGGATGATATAGTATGCTAGAGTTGCTAAGTGATACCACATATTAAGTTATTAGTTCTCGCCTAACTAAGTACTAGGTATTTGTAGGGATTTTTTTTCGAACAAAATAACTTATATGCATCTGTGTACGTGACATTGAATAAAGAAAAGATAATAAAAATAACTGTGGTGATACATAAGTAGATAAACATTATAGTAAAGAAGAAAATATTTGTCATGTCTGACAAATTGATGTTTTACAGGATATCTTATGTTTGAAAGTGACTCACCGATAAGACCCAGTTGATGGGTATCTTAAGTGCTTCCCTGACACTTAGGAAGTATACGAATGTCCACAGCAGGGTGGTGATGAAGCAGGTGACTGCGACGAACACGAACCACGTGGAATACCACGGGGAACCCAACGCCATACACAAAATGCCCAAGATCTGAAACGGACAATATTAATTGTTGAAAGAATCTTACGTTTACAAATATCTACATGAAGTTGAATACATCGCCGTCCCCGGCGAATAAAATAATACATAATTACAAAAATGGCACTTTTCAGGAAAAATAAAAAACGTGTTATTGTCTTTTGCTCCTTAAACTGGACGTAGGCTTACGAGTGATAGCTTTGAATAAAGGTTATTTTTTGTATGTTAAAAATGATTTAGTGAAACATGCCTAGTTAGTAATAAAAATACAGATAGTCTTCATGAAATACGGAAAGGCATTGTTTGTGGTCTATAATATCCATTATTATTTTATTCTTCAAACAGCATGACCCAAGTCAAATATTGCACTTATTACTTGTCATTATATTCTTTATGCATTTATCATTGTCTAGTAGGAATATTTATACGAGAACATAATTGTATGGATGTTTTTAATACTAACAAGTAAGAATACATTTCTATAATTTTATATTAAAATTTTATCCTCGTAATTTAAGGCCTGTGTAAAATCTATGAATACTAATAAAACGTTTTGTAACTTCGTGAAATAACTCTATAAAAATTCCAAACAAATTGAACAGATGTATTTATTTACCACTCACAAATCCCAATAGTGGCATAACACTCATACTAAGATATTAGCAGTTATCATTTTATTCTGCGGGGACGGCGACATGTTAAGTAGTGTTGTTATCTATGATCTGAGCTTGTTAGTGATTCTACGGGTAATTATTATTAACGTCTTCTTTGTCGCAGCCGCAAAAATAAGATATACAACAAAATAATTATTAAAAAACGCGGGATAAATAATAATCTTAATATTCTTACACTCATACTTTATCTATCCCAAATTAAGCATCATTTAAGAAATTGTGCTGGGATACTAGTTATCAGTGAATAATAGTTAATAATATGTATTACAAATAGGTGTACTGAATAAACATACAAATATCCATGACTCGTGAAGAAATAAATGTTTGTAAGCACTCATCATACGAAGATACTTAATATCTGCCGCCCCTACCAGGATTCAAACCCGGGATCACTGATTTATTAGACTGGTGTAGGTACTGACAACTCGATCAGACGGCCGTCATGTTTTAATCACTAATAATAAACAATATGACTTCATGTTAAATAAGTGACGTTACAGAGGTGATGCCGTCCGTCACTCACACTATCATACTTAGGTAATCGCTGTTAATGGACATCTCGCTTGCACAATATAGCTAAAACTAAGATAAAGAGAGTATGTGCGCTTTTTTTGTGCTGTAACCTTCTAAATAAATATTAGCTTCTATATGAATATTTAGAAGAAATTGTTTTTTTTTTTTTTAAATCTGATAGTTACGAGAAATATAGCTTGTTTCAACGCTCCAGATCAGTACAAAACATTCCTAGTTAAATAAAATGTTTTTTATACAACTAGATGACAAACAAGCTGACGACCCACCAAGTGGTAAGCGGTTACCGCCGCCTATAGCCACCTGCAGTAACAAGGAAAAATCACTTGATATTGCAGGTGCGTTGTCATCCTGCGGCCTAAGATGAAATGTCGTCCATGCCCATAAATTATACTGGCTACCTTTCCCTTCAATCTGAAACACAGCGAACTGTTCCACGACTGAAATAATCAAGGCGGGGTGGTACTTACCTAGCTGGCGACCCTACATACGGGCCTACCACCTAGTAAATTGATTGATTTCGTTAGAGTAAAAAGTTCTCAATTCTCCTAACCCTGATGTTCATGTCATGCATTAGCTGACTGAAACGTAGTGGTGGGAGAAATAATTTTAGAACTTTTCGTTCTCTGACATGTGCTATATTCAGTCGTCATCTTCACCGTCATATATTTATTTACACTCGTGTTTAAAACTAGCGGAGTGTCGGGCGTTAACACGATTGGGATCAAGCAGAAAAACAAAAAGTAGCGGTAACATCCCGGTACCACTAGGGCAACGGTGCGAGGTAAATATGAGAGTTTAGAGAGATTACACACGATGGGCGTTGATGTTATTTTGAGGACAGCGTAATTGTTATGGCCCCTCTACACATTAGGCTAATGCACTCGACCTGCGAGTACGTACAGTCGTAGACATACACTTTTGACAACTCGTATTTTCATATCCTCTTTGCAATGGGAGCACCGACTGTCAGAAATATATACCTACAAATTAATCGACGTTATTGTACACTCAAACAAAAACGGCAAATCGCCCTTATTAATTATTAACTTATATATTTGCATTGACCAAACCCTTAACATGAAAGTAAACTGGTATACGTTTGTCTTCCTAAAGCGTTAAATTATATAATTTTGTTTTTATAAGCTACAATCACGACAACAAACAAAATTATATGATTGGCTAGATAGACATAGTTTTATAGGACTTAAAAAAATATATATTTTAAAACTATAAATAAACTTTAATTATTCCCACGTACAGTTACGTATAAATATACAGGTGGTGCCGAAAATACGACAGTAAATTAAAACATGGGCTATATATTAGTTCATGGAAATATTTTGCAACTTTCAAACAAATTTTATTCGATTTATAATTTCATGACATTTGTATGAAATAATATAACATTGCTGCATTATTTCATAGAAATGTTATAAAATTATCAAATGCCGGTGGTGCCGTCAATACGACAATAAATTTAGCCATGGGCTATATTAGTTCATAGAAATTGTTTGCCATTTTCAAAAATGTCGTATTCATTTGATAATTTCATGACTTTTCTATGAAATAATGCAGCCAGTGTTATATTATTGCTCGTGACTGCATAGGTCCATACTGCGCTTTAACATTGCTATAAAGCGATCATCATCATCATTGCTAGTAACAAACAGCTACATCTACTAGTCTCAATACAAACTTTAAGACAGTGTGTTGTTTTAACATTACACAGTACACTAAATATAAAGAAAATAAAACGTAAAAAGAATATATAAATGATAAAAAAAACTCCCGTCTCTCTCAAAGAGGAGTTATCCTGATTATCATGATATACATTACCTACATTAAACTAATTGTTTATACGAAAATAATTCGTACTAATATTGTAAATGGGAAAGTAACTGTCCGTCTGTTGTCGGTGTCGGTCTGGGATAGATTAGGCATGGAGATAGATTACATCCTAATATAATACATATAAGCTACCTTTTGGCGCAACCAACATCCACACAAGTGGAGCCGAGGTCGGGCACTATTATTTTAATAAATGACTACCACCACGCTTGTAATCAACAATCATCACCTGATTATGCTTACGCAAACTTGATTATGATTAGGCAAAAGCTACATATACCTAAGCTAAGATCATCGTTTTAAATTCAGATATGAACATAAAAAATGCTGTATTAGGAAGAATTTAATTGATTCCGTATGGTGTGTAGGTGCTCTAAGGCGACTGCGCCCGACCACTCAACCGGTTTTGTGCGACCCATTGCCGGAACCGCTGCTCTGTCGCAATGCAAGCCACAAGTGCTATTTGTAGAAATTCCAAATAACTGGACTCTACCATCAATACTTCTATTAGTGCCAAATTATTCAATTTAAATATTTTTTCTTTACATTAAAAATATAGTAACAAAACAAGTCAGAAATACTTGATTTCAGTTTCAATAATAATGTATACTTACTTACCGGCTAAATATGCATTAAAAGTGAAAAACGTAAAGGCCAAAGTTAGATTTTATTGAGCTTGACGTGATGTACACACAACATCACATCAAGTGCACCAGTTGCACTACGAAAGTCACCTTTGTTTCGAACGGAGTAAGGGCGAGCTCAAGGTCAAACAGCTACGTTTGATGTGCTGTCGACGTGAATAACTACACAATTAAATTGAATTTATGATGTTGCAGTAATGGTAAACATAAATGTAGAGACAATAAGTCTCACTCAAAGATGAAAAGAGCAACCAGTGTGTAAATTTCTGATATTGCAAAACAGGAAGTAGTCGAGTCAGTACTTATTCTGAAAACGATGCAATCTTGTGAGTTGTGAGTTTGTGACGTAGATCGAGGCCAAAAATGTGTGTCACGTGAGACGCGTGCCTACTGCACACAATATGGAGAAAGTGCGTCGCCGCGCCTGCGCCCGCGCAGCTCGCCGCCGTATGGGACCACGCCGTCAATGGGGTCACAGGCCATCGACGCTTTTACACGTTGCAGTCTCGCTCCAAATAACGAAATGTAGCCGGATTTCCGACTAAACAATAGACGACGATAAAGGTTTGCCTGACATGGTTGATGAGTTCATGATCTGACTGCACCAAGAAAACCATGATTTGGTAGTTGAGTGTATAAAAATGTGTATCTAATTACTGTGCATGGAAGAGATTTCATATTAGCCCTAAGAATGAGAACGCACCTGCAAATCCTACAGTATTAACTGCTTTTTTAACCGACTTCAAAAACGAGGAGGTTCTCAATTCGGCCGGTATGTTTTTTTTTTCTATGTATGTACACCGATTACGCCGAGATTACTGATTCTATTTACGTGATTCTTTTTTTGTTCGATGCGGAATAGCTGCCATTTGGTCCCATAAAATTTTTTTCAAAAACAGTTGGGTACTTTGGTTTTAAATATAAAAAAACTGAAATTATGAAGTCGTCTACATATGCGTAATTGCGAATTTTTGCTTTTCCAATGACTTTTTAGTGAAACGATAGGATAGTAGGAAACAATATAATTTGACGGTCACCCATCTAGCTTTGACCGTAGAAAGTTATCACTAAAAATTGTGAAAAAAAAATTTTAAACAAAAATTAAAACCGACTTCAAAAAACTGAAAAGGATAAAATAATGAAATTTAAGTAGGTATTCATCCCCTAGAAACATATTTTTGGAGTTGGTGCTAAGTGGTTTCCAAAAACAATAGAAAGTAAAGCACCGACTCCAAAAATATGTTTCTAGGGGATGAATACCTACTTAAATTTCATTATTTTATCCTTTTCAGTTTTTTGAAGTCGGTTTTAATTTTTGTTTAAAATTTTTACTCATTTATGTTATTTAAAAAAGTATGTGCGTTCTGAATTTTTCATATAGTTTAAGTTTGGTTCCAATATACGTATATTTACATTAGTTATATAGATATAATACAAGACTACATGATTTCAATTCAATTATCGCCAGCGACGAAAATGTCAAACATTGTCCATAACACTCGACCTTCAAACCGCTGGTAATCCTTAGGAACAGCCACTCTAACAACTGACAACTAAGTGGCTAAATTAGAGCCTGTAGGTTAATTAATTCGCAACACAACGATCAATACTTTCTCTTTGTAGAAACCAGTCTTTTATATGTTTTTCGGTACGTAGTAAAAGTTTTGTTGGAATACAAATTGATGATCGTTTTAAAAGTAAACATTGTTAGTTAAAACTTAATACTTTACGCAGTAATAAGTTACGGCTTTGAAGGTTTGAAGGTATGAAATACCTAATTACTTAAACTAACTCATATGTTAAGTACAAACCATGATAATGCATTTCACCATTCGACAAACAAATTTAACAAAACAACATAACACATTATAAAACATATCTTTGACAATGGGATATAAGGATATTGACAACAAGTAAAAAATTAGGTTTTTCACATTCATTTCCAAAAATATGATTTAATATATATATAAAGCTTTCAAAGGTAGGTACTATTTTTTTTTTACAATATATATTTTACGTGGCACAGAAATTTTAAAAAATGGAGAAATAAATATTACAACATTCATTTAAACCATTCATACTATTCATTAACTCACATTAATGTAACGTTTAATATGCTTACTATGCATGTAAAAACGCATTAATAACAAAGATATCATTAATTTTTCCCATGAGCCTTACACAACACCATCATTTTTAATAGAGCGTTTCTTGACAACTTGTAGCTTCTGAAAACAAAACTGTATATCTAAAAAAAGTATTGATTGCAGATGAACTATTTCTTCTGCAATATTTTTTGCCTATTGAGATACTATTTATATATGAAATAAAATAAATGTTGTCAAATAACTTATTAGTATATTCATAATCAATGTATTTCTTTAATTACTTCATTGAGACATAAACCCTTTATAAATCATGCTTTCAAACGTGATTTTGAATCTACTACATGATTCATATTTGTAGATTACCTCGTCAAAGTACATATCAGTCTAAAGTCGCAAAGTTAAGCTGTGAATAACTGCACCGGCCTACCTCGAGAACTATGCAACCAAGTGAAATAAAATACAGGTAACATTCAGGTCAATGGGCCCGCGAGTTTGCTTATTTTAGACTCTATCAAGGAACAAATAAAGTCTCATATCATAACTTTGGACTCTACCTCACTGTCATGGTTGATAGATACGTACGATACTCGAATCTACCTCGATCGACGGCTACGTCCAAAAACACTGATCACGTTTGTCCGTTGACCCATACTTCCGTAAAGGAGTGTTTGAATTTCAAATATTAACAATAAGTAAACTAGGTTATAGAGAAAATCGACAAGCGGCCTATAAAATCTGAAAAAAAAAATTAATTTGGATATAACCAGAATTATCTTAATTTTTTATTTTAACATTAATATAAATGTTTGAAAAATTACTTAGTAATTAAAATATAAAACTAGATAATAGAGCAGTCGCCCGGATTGCGAAAAGTCGCGGGTTCGATTCCCGCCTCAGGACGTGAATTATTTCTAGTTTTATATTTTAATTAACCATAATTTATTTTAGACTCTATAAAACACGTAAGTAGACATTATTTTAGTAGGTAAAAGTTACAAGGTCTATAAAGGTTGTAGAGAAAATCGA
This sequence comes from Nymphula nitidulata, assembly GCA_947347705.1. Classification (NCBI taxonomy): domain Eukaryota; kingdom Metazoa; phylum Arthropoda; class Insecta; order Lepidoptera; family Crambidae; genus Nymphula; species Nymphula nitidulata. Next base: position 13,658,941 of record OX374621.1, on the reverse strand, counting down.
TGAACAACCTATAAAATGTGAAAACATCTTTTTGGATATTAAATTTGACCAGAATTATGAGTAAAAAAAGAAGATGCTGGAACATGAAATAGAAATTGAATTGCAATATTTAGGTCTTAATCTTAATATATAAACACATCACATGGCATGAATACAAACATTGCGGCATTCACAGAAACCTTAATTGGGCAGTTCGCACTACATAATAAATCAAAACAACTGAAACAGCTCAAAAATCATATTTGCCATCTAGGTTTTTATTTGAACAAACTTACGTCCCTTTTTTCTAACAACAACAACAACAAAAAGGCTTTATAGGTGCGTGCACATAACTACTATTTTATATTTGCACACTGACGTTTAAATAGACACGCGTCATCTCTTGTATCACGTATTTTGAACGACCTTACAGTCAATCGAGTATGAAGTCATCTGTATAGATACTGCTACCAATTATAATATGTAAAACAATGAACCGTCTTCGTCGTTAGTGTCGTCTCCTTTCGTAATCGACGTTAAAATTAAACATTCTACTAAATGCGAAAAGCTTTTAAACTTATCTACTTAAAACGAGTGTTTATTGTATTTCCGAATATGCATCTTGAATTGTAATTGTAAAATAATTCCAAATAATCATAAAAAATTATACTTCTCCAGCATTAAATATAGGAGAATATCTATGATGTAAAAATAGAATAAAGCCCCAAAGAGAGTTGAAACTAATAAATAGATTACACTTATTCCTGTCACTTATGGTTCTCACATGGGTTTCTTTACGGGTGGTGATAATGCCACCATGAATGGTAAGTTATTTTTAAATGAGTCCAATAATCGGCCACATATTGTAATGCACCTACAAATAAGCGCGAAAGAGTTATTTGATTTTTTGACCTGATCCTCCTTCCTGACAAGATTTTGCCTACATTTTCATTACAAGTTTTTATTTTTATTGTTAATAATATACTCAGCATCAAATACGTAAACAATCAAATGTAATCCTTAGTAAGAAGTAGCACGGACTGCAAGACTGCACAATAAAACACAACCTCTATGAAACTGAAATCAATCACTTGACACGCTCGATCGGTCGGCATGAGAACTCGGGCCAAGAAACACAATAGTGTTTTTCCCGCCGTTAGAAATACGGAACTATCAAAATCAATGCTACAGAGAAATAGATCTACCTAATTAATGAATTGTTTTCCCTGGGAGATTAATTTTGGTACGATAACTTTAGTAGAGTATGGATCTATATTTAAGTCCTTTCACTATCCCTTTTGCTAGTCTAAACACAATAATTTAGTCACAAAATTCGTAATACTTAATTTAAGTACACAGGTATGTACTCTAAAATTCTCATAATAAATAAATGCCAATAATTTTTCTCCACTATACTACTTTGGAATTGAATGAAATACAACGACTGATAATAATAATAGTTGTTGAAACCAATTTCAGTAATCATTTATCGATTACTGTTAATGACTTAACTGGTATTAAGTAGGAAACCGTTCATCAAACCACGACGCTGGTTCAAAAAAAGTAGCAGCAACAGCAACATTTTTCACTATCAGACAACTACAAAAATGCGAATTCGTAGGTAGATAATTTCGTAGGTAGACCGGCAAGGACGGTGTCGTAATATAATTTATACTAGTACCTAAACTTAGTTGACTACAGCCGTTCGTTCACATAAAGCGTAGGCGCGAAATAGGCAACACTCGCTTCACCCAGATTAAGACACAAGAATTCAACCACTGCGATAATATAGCTTACAATAATAAAAAATCGTACATTCGAGTTAATTACGCCATTTGGAGATCATCTTCATCATCATCTTTTCAACCGAAAGACGTCCACTGCTAGACAAAAGATGCTGGACACTGCTGGATAATTACCAATATTTTTTTTTATATTTTTTGTGATCTTGTATTATTCCCATAATCTTTTTTTGTGAACTTCTAAATCAGACGACCTTTATGCAGGTAGTAGGATTCTAATAAAAAGACAATCAAAGTATCCTGGATGGAATTTCTGGATGAACATTCTAGAACAAACTTCATAATGCTCGGTGCATTATGAAGTTTGTTTACTTCTTTTAAATGCTACTATCGTCACAATCACAAATTTACCAAGTCTTTCAAAATAATATTACCTAATATGTAAGTTGTGTATGTATTATTCTATAAACATGAAGTAAGATCCTTAGGTATTAGGAACTTTCGACTATATCTGAAACAATAACCAAATAACATGTAACAAATATCACAAATTTCATAACGGTTAACTATGCAAACCAGTTCCACCCATCCATTCCCATAGTTGCTACCACGCCCCCCGGGCCGGCCTAAGCTTATCTTCGCTATAATTTCCTATCGATCACAAAGGCAAATTAAACACGACATAACCTTGAGCAAACGACGTGTTCCTATGCACTGACTGTGTAACTAATATTATGAAGAAAATAACCAATTCAACGAAAGTTGTTTCAATTTCATTGGCCTGAATTTTGCAACCGTGACGCGTATTCCGTCCCCGCTTCACTAGAGCGCTCGGTAAAGCAAAGCCAACTAAAATGTTTACAAACAAATTGCAACACAAAAGCATTCAGAGCAATAAAATAAACGATCATAATAACTAAAGTGGCAAGAAATGGTTGGTTTACGAAAAAAAACTACGCTAAAGGCATGCTAAAGGTGACTTTAGACTTTGTCTTTATCTTTCTATGCGCGCAGGTATATTTTTTTATAATACAATTGAGGCAAAAGGAATTCCAACAACATTCGATGCTTACTTAGTATATAATACTACGATGCCTGTCCAATTTTCGTCCATAGAACCTGTTAGGGATCCCATTCCACCCATAGTCACATAAAGGGATGGTTACAATTAAACACCAAGAAACTTCGAGAAAATAGTTGAAATAGCAAAAGATAAAATATGCACGGATAGTGAACTGTGCGTGTGGTAAAAACATGAACGTGACAATAGCACTATATCGAACAGTTTCAACAGAGTGCGAGGGGGATATTAAAGTAAATGACTTTAGTCATTAGCTTCTACATTAAGACACGTAACAAAACAACGGCGGTGGTTCAAGGAAACTGCACGGTGCAGTGCGCACGCGCAGACAAGCAGTGCTCGGATGAGCCGCGCTCGCACCTTTAGCGGAACTAGTTATCTTACGCCATAAGCTTACAATCTCTCAGTTATCTCATATTCGAGTTTATCTGTTTAATCCTACATACAAATTAGGGGAGATATGTAAGAGTTGAACGCGAGTGAAATCCGGTAAATTGATTTTATTGTCGTAGTGCTCGCGAAAATGTAAGCCAATACTTTATGTAAGTGAACTTACATACGGTTAATTTTGTCTCTTTGTCGCGATACTAATCAGATAATAATTCATAACACTTTCAATACATTTCTATAAAAATGTTATTGAAAATATGAAAATAGTATTGAATTATCATCAGCAGCGCGCTAATAAGATGATACTTTAATAAACATTTTCAGAGTTTTTAATATAATTTTATAGTTATTACACCAATAGTATCGTTATTACATATAATTATGATTTATGACAAATCAGTTACCTATTCCAAAATATATTCTACAAAATATAATCATATTCCATTGCTGTAAAAGTGTGATGCTGCCGGCCGGCTGATAAATGACGGAAAGTTAAAATATACGACATTTTTTTATTTATCAAGTAAACTAACCAAAAACAAAGGACCAACATTTTTTTTATATTGTCTGCGCAATATAATTTTTTAAATAAATAAATAAAAAATAATCTCAAAAATATTGGTCCAATCAACAAAAAGTCTCAAAAATCAAATCAAAATACTTTAGGTATTCACTTCAAGTAAAAAAAATATACCTGCCTACAAAACTTAAATTGATGTTGAAAGCATGTTTCTCAATGAGTAAAATGACACCAAATACTCAAAACAAATGCTAATATCTAATTGAAGTTTTTTTAAGGTACTTAAATAATTATTTTTGGAATAACTGTTGGAATAACAAATCAACACTGCTATACTTATATGAATCTGAAAACTATGGAACTTAAAATTTAACCTTCGTTTCCATATTTTGTGTGTTGCTAATTTGCAAGGATGTGTTTGGTCAAATCACAATATCTTTTGATGAGTGTAATTTTTGTGGTTTTAAGTTTGTTACTTGGTTTATAAACGGCGCCAACCCACAAAATCAATTGTGTCTGGAATCTGATGCTTGACGTGTTAACTAAAACAGTATTTCTTGTTATCTTTAAATGTAAAAAAAAAATATTTACAAGAGACGCAGTGGATAGGCAGTAGGCACTATACTATAGTGACTAATTTTAGTTTTCTACTTGAAATATAGTGCAAAACTAATGATAATAACAGATTCCTCTCATCAACCTGTGTTGTTTGATGTTAAAGAGAGGAGAGGACTCAACAAACTGTAAAATTTTATTGAACAAATAAAATGATAGATTTATTTATATAATATACAATTTACTTTGAGTATTTAATACCAAAAACTTAGAAGGTCATTGATTAATATCTGTAAAACAAATATTTCTAAATGATATCAAGAAATAAACGCGATATACAGATATCAGTGTGTGTAAACCTTAGACCACTTATGGTCTAAGAGGTAAACATGCAGAGAATGGCACTTATTTCATCTTATTTTTCATTTGTGTTACTTATATAGAAATATTAGTTTTATGTTTTATCAAAACAAAAACTTCTACACGAAAAAACGGTGGACTGGCGCTAATGGATCTATTTGTTTACTCGCGTTCAGTGTAATTGAAAGTAGAATTTTAAACATTACGTCCCTCCAAAAGAATATTTATAGCTGATTTATCATATAGGATTTTGCAGTCGTGAACTATTCATTTAACAGTAATTAACCCATACATACAAATATGCAAATGTTCGGGTCAAAGTATGGAGGCGACCTGGAAAAAGATAGTGCTCAGTGCAACATTATTGAGCTTTATGGTGAGAAGTCAATAATGGTCTGTGGTGGGATTTTCTTGAGGGCCCGTACGGACCTACATACATCATTGAAAATGGATCTCTGATAGCGATGCGATACGTGAGCGATACCTTAGAGGAGCATTTAGTACCTTTTGCCCCATATATTTGTAGGAAATGACACACTGCAGCGACAGTTTTGGAATATCTAAGGAAGTTTGGAATTGAAGATATTGATGGGCCAGCATGCTTACCCGATATCAATCCGATAGAGCATGTTTGGCATAGATTGGGAAGACAAATAAAGAAAATAAATCGTGCACCTGTTAACATTCCAGACCTTAAATATGCGTACTAGTACGAATGGAATCAAATTCCACATAATTTCATTGACGATGTCATAAAAAGCATGAACCGACCGGTTGCAAAGGGGAGGCAAAACTTTATACTGAGCGTGCCCCATGCATTAGATTTTTTAAACAAAACTTGACCTAAACTTTTAGTAATTTTACTTATATTTATAAAATACATCTGACATGTGAATCCAAGTTCTTGTCTTATAAAATAAAGAGCACAGCTAGTTCGTCTATTTTTAAGGCATTAACGACTAGGACTAAATGACAGCTAAGTAACGTAATAAAAGCTATTTGAGGGGTGCAAGTCAAGAGGCAGAGGTCACATTGCCGCTTGCTGCGCGGGCGTCGCCCGTCGACAACACCATGCCCTAAATATCCGCTTCAAGAGATCATCTTTAATAATTTAATTGATCTCATAAGCCGAGCGATGCAACTCTTATAATTTTACAAACAGAGCCCAAAATCATAGGGACTATTTTACATACGACCTATTTAATACGGGCTACATTCGTGATCGGACAGAGTGGGTTAGGTTAATGATAAAGATAATAATTTTTAGCATTACGTCAGACAAATCACCTTGAGGTGTGTTTACAGTGTAAGAAAGGTATTCCAAACAAACTTTGACAGTAACAACGATTGTTAGGGATTTCGCAAATATTGTTCACCCGTGACCTGCTTTTTTGAGCTACAATAGTCGAAGCGACGCCGACGTTCATCTAGGTAAATAAAGAGAACAAGAGATGAGCATCCTCCGAAAATAGCAGCCACCGTAGCCGCAGACAAATATAAACTCTGTAAATGCGATTAAAAGTGTGACATAATACAAGACTATGAGACCCAGACAATTTTTTCATAACTATAAACAAGCGACCATTTTTCGCAATAACAAAATAGCTGCAAGTCTAAACAAATTTCGTAGTCATAATAAATAAATGACAATATTTTAAAAGTAAAGCAAAAACGTTGTTAGTACCTATATACCAGTTATTTATGTATAAAAGAATCTATTGTGCTAAGTATTTGGGTATGAGTACTTTAAATATTAAAACATAAATAGATCGTTAATAGTGAATACATTAGCGTCATACATAAGAACGATTGTGCAATTAAATAAATTTTATTGCGGTACTATATTATACTATTGTATACAGTGTGACCCTGGATAAAGAGCCATCCCGAAAGGGGGTCAAAGTAGGTCATAAATTATCGACAAAAAAACGTGCTGGCCAGCCCACTGGTCCTTCCCGTACAATCCATCTACATATTTGCGTAATTTTTGTTTAAAAACTTCGCACATTTCGTCCTATTTTTTGTACATAGAGTCCGTTCACCCCCTTCCGGGATTGCACTTTATCCAGAATCACACTGTGTTATATAACCGATGGTAAATAATTAAAAGTTAAATGTAAAATGAATTTTAAAAAAAGTTAATAATAAAAAAACGAAGACATTTTCAGCTAAATTAAAAAAGATAGGAATAGTTTGTGTTAATAAATCTGGATTCTAGAGTATGCCTACGGGTTTTACATTCGATAGCGGGAATGATGACATCAAATTCAATAAACACACATTCAAATGTGCGGCCAAACATTAATTTTAGCGAACATTTGACAATAAAAGATCGCTATTTATACGTTTAGGCTAACTAACGGTCCTTGAGCTCGCACTCTGTACACAAGATATTAAACTAACTTCTATGTCTAACTCTATTCGTGTATTCTGATTTCTGAAGCGTTTAAGTATGTCGCAAGGCAAGCTACCTGCACAATGTGAATGTGTATTTAGACTGAATATTATCTCCACTCGAAAACAATGAGTAATAAATTGTCTCGCAAAGTAGCGCACGGTTTTGCCAGTTTAGCAACTAGTTATTTAGGAAGTTGATTAAAAGTAAATATACAATATGACTTAATATGATTTTCATATAAAGAATTTATTACATATATGACATCATATTCTTTATATTCTTTATATGAAAATCATATGATTTTCATATAAAGAATTTATTATTTATATGACATCATATTAAGTCATATTGAAACGTGAAGTCTTATTGGCGATAAAGCTACGTTAACGCCTAGTCACAAGTACTTAATAACCGCAGGATTTAGGGCTTAAATTCCAAGATTTCCAAAATTACTAGATATATTGAGTCTCAATTTTTTGTTTTTGGATTATTATGGATCCCGAGACCGTGAAAATTTAATCTTTCTAGACTTAGTAAATTCTATAATTTTATTGATTAATGTTCAGCAACATTAGCTACAAAGCCAACATTTAGCGGCATTGAATATCAACTAGTTATGTTTGTTTTATCAGTTATGGTTATAAATAGGAATGCCAGATTAGGAATTCAAAAGTGACGTTTTGCGGTCTTAATGACTTTGATAACGGACAATTAAAAGAAATATTTATTTGATTACCAACATAAGATACAGCAGCTTTACTCTTACACGAGGTTATTTTTAATAGATTATTACATAACACAAAAAAAGTGTAAAACAAACACTGTAAAAGACATTTTTTGGGTATTTTATGTTGGTGTTTGCCACCTCACTCGATGAAATCTATCTTGTAGTTTGTCTTCATAAAATCCATACATTACTAAAAAACGTGCAAAATCAAATTTATGAAATACTGAAGATCATCGTCTTCGGGCTTCATCTTCAACATCATTCCAGCCGAAAGTCGTCCACTGCTGTACAAAGGCCTCCCCTAATATTTTCCACGACAACCTGTTTTTTTTATACAAGTAGATGACAAACAAGCTGACGGCCCACCTGATGGTAAGCGGTCACCGCCGCCTATAGACATCTGCAATAACAAGGAAAAATCACTTGATGTTGCAGGTGCGTTGTCATCCTGGGGCCTAAGATGAAATGCCGTCCATGCCCAGTAATTACACTGGCTACCTTTCCCTTCAATCCGAAACACAGTGAACTGTTTCACGACTAAAATAAGAAAGGCGGTGGTACCTACCCAGACGACCCTACATACGGGTCTACGACCTAGTTCAATCTGTGCTGCGTTACATGCATCCAGTGGCTATCTGCGACCTTCACCAGATCGTCGGTCCGGAGAACTACGGACTACTATGGAACCAGCAACATTTTGAAAGATATCTATGAGAAAAACAGTCTGGGAACCTCTTGACCTAGCGTAATGTCTCAAAAGCCATGAATTTCCCGAGAAAATTAAAGCTCGTCTTGAAAATCTGATCCCGGAGCTATTTCAATAACCTTGATTAAAATCACGATATAAATCGAGTTATTTTTTTTTTCAATAAAAGCATTGATTAAGGGCCGATTTATCAATCCTCAGATAATATCTATCTAGATATTTTTTGACGTTTTGTCAGATTTTTTATGGTTTAACTATCAACTTGTCAATGTTATTCTCTCAATAAATGCTATCTAAGCCTTAATCAAATACGAGTAAGTAGGACTCATTGTTGTCATAGGTCATCATCATCATTATCATCATCACAAGGGAGAAACACGTGAGGAGTTTGGGCCACAACACTACCACGCTAGTCTAACGCGGATTGGTGGGTTAAATCGGTTATAGTAAAAACCGAAACCAACGGCTTAACGTGCCTTCCTAATTCCTAAGCACGGAGGAGCTCTATATAACAAATTTTGAATGACCCATACTAGGATCGACCACGGCGAAAGTTGCTCTGTTTTCGTTAGAGCCAGAATATAGAGCAATGTGAGTTTATTTTACTATAATAATTTTACAACTACATTTTCAGTAACTACTTTTACAAAAACACAATTTACATAGATTCACAACCAACCATAAGGGTAGAGTGTATTTTTTTCAACTATAAGCGATAGGTAAATCGAATCGAATTCGAAATGTCCCGATCTTATTTACCCCTATGATGTTTCGATTCTATTGAAACTTACACTAGGATAGGATAAGATAGGATAGGATTACCCCATAAGAGTAGGTAAGGGTAAGCTTGCGATGAAACGTTACGTTAGAGTCGCTACCATCTGGTTAAATTGACCAACCAATTAGATATCTAGGCCGTTCATCAAACTCGGGCATTCAGTTAATATAAGTGGTCAGTGGTCATACAATAATTGAAGTAAATTCTTAAATAAAATATATTTTTGAAATATGTATTTTAAAATGTCAGCCTACCAGCGTTCGTGTGTCTGATATATGACTTTCAGATGAATTAGATCACACAGATGAATTAGAAAGTAATTGTAAATGAATATCTATGATTAAAAACGACGACCGGCTGGTCGAGTGGTCTGTACCCCAGGCTACTCGGTCAAGAGGTCCCGGGTTCGAATCCCGGTAGGAACAAATGTTTATATGATGAGTACGAGCATTTGTTTACGAGTCATGGATGTTTATATGTTTATTTAGTATATTTCTTATATTTATATACATATTATTATCATTATTTCTCCGTTATCTAGTATCCATAACACAAGCTTTTAATGATGCTTACTGTGGGCTAGATAATAGGTGTGAGTGTATGAATATTATATTATATATTATATTATAAAAAATTATATTGTTAATTATCTAGAACCAGAAATTGAGTAATACACTGATAACTGCACAGAATATCCATTATCAATAATAACATAAGCTATCGATTACCTTTTATATTCTCATACTACCGTTGAAGCACAGGAGTAAATTATACATTATTATTGCACAGAATGGTAAGAAATCCGCAGACGTCAGCGAAGGCGGCGAGACATCTACGCGGGGGTCGCCGGTCGCCATGGCCGCCGCGAGCCACTTTGTACGGCTCAACCACATGTTGTCGACGGAACTACTTTCTTTTCGACGTCAGCTTTCTCCTGCTCGATCGCTCTTAATATATTCGAAGTCATAAAACTTACGACTGCTAAATTTTAATCAGTGGTTAATGGTGTAGCACTTGCCAACAGGCCAACACAATATTCGTATCTTATATTTCATGTAACCGTACGGTTATTAGGCAATTGGCACCCATAATTATTATTATTATAAAAAGTAACTATTACTATTAAAGTACTTGGTATACAAAGCAGAAAGTCTGCAGTTATACTACCTAAATAGTATTATTTGAACAATATCGCTCGTCATGCAGTCTGAATAACGAAGTCGACAGATAATAGCATCCTGTAAAAAGTACCTATTTAACTTAATTTAATGGTTCCTAAATGGTATAATGTTTAACAGATATTAGTCGGCCCAACATTCCGGCGACTAACGAAATAAATAATAATCAAGAAATTTATGCAGCCAGGGTACGACCTAAAGTGGTCAATGACTCACGGGCCGGGGTCATAGGTCAACCAGTCACACGCCACTCGACCATGGGCACGGGATAATTAGCCTAACCTTTTGAGGTGATATAACGCACAATTAAAGTCTTACACACGCGAGAATTCTTATTTTAACGTTATAAACCGTCGTCAGTAGTGATTTTCAGTTATCACGAACGTTTCCAGACATCGCGTCAAATTCTGAGAATACGGCTGGCGGTAAGCGCGAGTTGCTAGACTAAAAGTGCTTGTAAAATCGAATTGACCCATCCCGGTATCAACATGGCTAAAATTGCTTTGTTTTCGTAATTGAAACTAGACCGCTCAAATCACTACACCGCCGAGCTCCTCAAACGTAGATTATTTGGCTGATATATTGTGTACGGTGGGAGGTGCTTCCCCAGTTAACATTTGAGTGGGAACCTTCCGGTTAGTTTTAACTAAAGAGACAAATAACAACCGACCGACCCCTTACCTAAATACATAATACCTAATGCAGAACTTATGTCCATCCCAACAATCCCAAGGGACCATAAAGCGGTTTCACACAAGATGACAACCTGGTACCCTCAGGGCAAAAAAGCTTAGACATTTTATTTTGTTAAAAACAGGGCGTAAATTAACTTATTACTTTTATGGTTGATAAAAAAATTAACAACCGTAGCTAAGAAAATAACTAAGTAGTTATTCACCATTTTTTTTTGGACAAAAAATTAATTTAATAATCTACCCTGGAGCGGTCAGTGGCCACAACGGTGTTACGGCCTGGCCACGAAAACGGGCGGCGGCGACTCGGCAACCACTGCGCGGTCGCGACGACGCGCTGCGAGGCCGACATCGAGACAGCGCGCAGTGATTGCCGATTCGCGAGTCGCAGGACGCGCGTGCGGTGAGTTCGTGGCCAGGCTCTTATATTGGACTCATGTCGCCGCGTCTACGCGACACGTCAAACGACTACGATCGTCGTAGTTCACGTAGTCGTCCGTATAGATAGTATAGACACGCTTCCGAACTAATTCACCTTATATGACCAATACCATAATAACTTTTTTTTGGTAACTTAAATATCCAACCAAAGATTGAGCACCAAAAAATAAAATGTATTTAGACTTTTCTTTTATTATCAAATCAATGGTTTGTAGATTTTTTGCAGATCGTACAGTTATTTTGGTGAGCATTCTGTTGTAATCTGTTAAGAAATTAGAAAAGAAATTACATTGTATAGCTTTTGACTTTTAATGTACCTAAACTGTAACGCTACAAAGATATGGAAATCTTCATTTTCTTATTTGTACTTTCTCTTTTTGATGGAAACTACAGCTTTTACAGTACTTTTGAATTTAAAAACAATTTGTAATACATTAGCAAATAACAGTTTCCCTTGCTAGTCATATTCCCCTTCTTTATAAAATCTTCAGACTACAGAATGTTCTCATTCCTATCCCATATATAGGGAAAGTACACTCGCATATCAATTTTAACACTTAGATTTTTTTGGTAAATGGGTACCTTGTACTGCATTGTAATAAGAGCTATTTTAATTGACGTAAGTACTTGTTACACTTAATTTGCGGCGCTGTCTGTATTTCTGTAAATGTGACGATAAGAACGGTAATATTAAAATATTGAAGATTTTTAAAAATTCTAGAATGGAGTTCTAATTATACCAACTTTACAAAGAAAGTTAGCGTCCCAAAATTGACCCAGTGATACCTAAATAAAAACGAATAAGAAAGAGGCAAACATTTTGGGAAGCCTCTGCTTTCAGCGTATATTTATAAAATCTCAATTTACTCTAACCACACACCGTTTAACCAAATATTTATCAGCTCAAAACCGCATTTTGACAATTGACTTTCACATTATATTTCCATTAGTATGAGGTGTTGGTAATGTAAGAACAATATTTAAAAGAAGCTACTGTACTTATCTATTCTACCATCCGAACATTTAATGGTGTTTACGCAGTCACATAAATACTTATTGACTATCGGTTACTTGCCTGCACCTGTTCTAATACAATAGTATATTAAAATTATTAATTTAAACATTAAACTTTCATTAACTATCCTTAAAGAAATATTAGGAAATGTATTATTATATTTTTAATCACAGATAACAAGAAATGTATTCTAATCCAAATTATCTAATTAAAGAAGTTGTTATTTATGTGAATCAATCGACATCTGGATGACCATTGAGTTTATTATATGGCAGTTTTTAGTTAGCATTCATCATCTCACCTATACCTACCTACGGATGCTCAGTTGTAAATAAAAATCCGGAAAGTAGTAAAAATAAATATTATGAAATGTTATATGTATATCGGATCATTATAATAAGGAATACATCAAGGATATAAAAGATTAAGAAAATAAAGCTTCATTTTTTAGGGATCGGATTGTATATCTCATAGTTAAGTATATGTATGTATACTCAATATTGAATATCCAATATTGAGCGCTGTACCCAAAATTGAATATTCATTATCTGGAATACCCATAGGGATACATAAAATTATATTGTTGATTATCGACATTTTGAAAAAAATCATTTTCCGATTATTAGTGGAGTAAATTTTGTTTTATTCTTGTAATATTAAGCCACTGAGATACTTATTACTATGAGTGCATAAATGATTTTTTTTAATACAATTTTCAAAAAGTATGAAGTAACTATTTGGTACGTCCCTACTTTCATGTCATGATCATGACATACGAATACGAATACGGACACAAATGTTTATGTTATTATTATTAATGTTTTTCTTTCTTTTTTTCTTTCTTATTACGGCTAAATAACTAACCGAAGTACGGTTCCACCTACGTTTAACTGATTTAAGACTAATTTCTAATACTATCGATAAGTTCATTTAAGATAGTGTTCATTTTTAACCGGCTAAACATAAGCTAAGCCGAGGTAAGTATGTATTCTGCAGCTAACCCTAAGTGAACCCGTATATACTTCAGACTTCAGCCGTAACATATCCACTACTGTCATGAATTCGTGAGTTCATAACAAATAAATAAGTATTATTATGTTTATTTATTTTATACAACTAGACGACAAACAAGCTGGCGGCCCACCTGGTGATCAGCGGTTACCGCCGCCTATAGGTAGACACTTGCAATAACAAGGAAAAATCACTTGATATTGCAGGTGAGTTGTCATCCTGAGGCCTAAGATGAAATGCTGTCCATGCCCGTAATTACACTGGCTACCTTTCTTTTCAATCCGAAGAATACTATTTTTATAAGGTATTGTCCTTACGCAAGATTTCTCTAGGTTTGTAGTGTGTATAAGTTATGACGCAATCTCCAGAAAGGGTGGCCTAATGTAGAGCTTAGTGACTTAAGGTATGAAGTAGCTATACCTACCTTATATGATATCAGCAAGCGCACACGTAGGCGCAGAAAACACGTTTTCGAACGTGATTGACTCTTTCTATGGTCTGAGTTGGACGATCGATATGCTATTTGCAGGTTTTATTTATTTAATTTAAATCATAATTATTCTATTAGGTACTTATGCTGCTGCTTCAGTCTTTTGTACCTTTTATCGCTGTCTTTCTTGCTCATCATTCATACAAAAATGACAGTGGTTTGTTTACCTTTCTTCATCTAAGTTGGCTGGAGTTATAGGACCGTTGTATATGAACACTTTGAATGACGTAGTGTGACATGGTCCTATTATAATGGTCATCGATTTTTTTGTTGACGTTACCTACACCTTATTTTGACACAATTAAAATACTATTCTTCCTTCTACGTCAATCTTTGGTATCGATTCTTACCTCCTTAGACCCTAACTCCTCCAAGAGCAAGACTAACGTTAATGGTATGCGTGTACTGTGCGTTAAAATATCAACTCCAAATTATGCCGACGTGAAACATTCGAACAGCATACAAGGACTGAGAGCTCCATTAACTTCAAATATTATGCAAGTACATTGTATGTTACGACGTAGGTATTGTACGTGTACTACTTTATTTGTTCACAGCCGCTTACTTAACACTAGGTGTGTCAGCGGTAATTAGTTTATTATTAGTAACTTAATTAACGTCCGCTGCCCGGTGCCCGAGAAGAAGGGACGAAGACGGTGCACCCATAAAATAGAAGCGTCGACGAAAAAATTTAGTTAAACTTGTGTGAATCGTAGGAAAGAATGTCGCAACTATAGAACAGGTTTATCGAGACCCCTCTAATCGACGTATAAATTATTGGAAAGATTGGTTAAACTAGAAACTAGATTTTTAAATTAGATAAATTTATCCTATACATATCGATATTACTTAAAATTGAATTGCCCATTTCGAATTCAGAAATCATTAAAGGAGATGGTAAAATTATATTTGTTTCATTTCTATACCACTTACCAATTCGACAATTTTAAGCATGCCAGGTGGTGTTTTGAAGTATTCTACGTTGAATTTGAGCCAGTCAAGCGCACCTCCCTGCTGTTGCTGCTGAGGAGAAGGCGCCGTCGCTTTATTATGTTCCACGGTTACCACAGTTTCGGGAGCCATCATTGTCTAGGTATTAAATAAACGTGTTCCAGTAAATACTTCAAGGATTGAATATAGCACGAGCACCGACACAAAACTTTAGTACACCAGTGACGCGAAGCACATTTTAGTCCGGCGACAGCGAGCGTAGTATAATGCGTACAGCGTACGACTGCCGACAATGAGTCGAAGTTGCGATGGCGGGGAAATAGAACGTTGATGGAAGCATCCGTGCGCCACTCCGGCGGTACTGCCTAGTTCTTGCTTGGTGAGACACTACGCGTGGCATTGACAATTTATTAGAAATAATATTTCTATTACTGCTGGTAAACAAGTACGATTTTATTTAGATTTGTGCTTGAAATTCAATAAATAACCTTGTTTACTTGTCGATATGGGTAGACTAGAATGAAATTACAAGACAATAGACAGTGGATTATAGAATAATACTCTAAGCAGCAGATAAGCTAAAACGAAAACTATAACTCCGAAATCAATGACAGTTGAACACTGAATTTCGCTTCAATAGAGCGATAAACAATTGTCAGACACACCTGAGCTAATCTACCATTATCACTGAATATTCATAACACTTTATGACCCTGTTGAGTAACCAATTTCTTGTTTCCATACCTAGGTAGGTACGTATAAAGATAGATATAAGTATAAACACTCTATTGCAGAAAAGGACAATGGAAAGTACAGCGAAGAAAAACATGCAAAAGGCGGTCATATTGTTAAAGCAGAAATCTCTACCAGACAACCTTAGCGTAAAGGAAAGCATGATAAAAGTCAAGATGAGTAAAAAAAGTTTTTTTGGTGATATTATTACATATTTCGCATTATAAATAAATTCATAATAGAAAAAAAATAGATTAGGTATAAAATATAATATTTATGCATTATCATATCTATGGTAGAAACGAAAGTAGAGAAAAAATAATAAGCAAGCTAAGCGGTATAGATTAATTAAATTTCTCTATGCGGTATAGGCAGGTAGGTACTTACTACAACTTTAGGAAAAAGTTTTTTATTCCACGCTGCCGTAAAATGTTAACTTTCTCAAATGTAAATATATTCACCTGTTCCTCAGAGAAGTGTGTTGGGGTCGGATTGGGAGCAGGCACCGTCTTCAATACTGTCAACTGCCTCTTACCTAACTATCTCCTGATTGCATGTTGGTAAGATTGACACCACGCACTGAAATTTCAAGCACTCGCTCATAACTCATCACTCATGAGGATATCCGGAAGAGAACCAAAATCACTGACATAGCTCATTAGATTAGTAAGTTGCAGTGGCAGTGGGTAGGCCACGTAGCACGCAGAGCAGACGGCCGGTGGGGCGTTAAAGTTCTAGAATGGCGACCACGTAGGTACTGGAAAGCGCAAAATAGGACGACCTCCCACTAGATGGACAGACGAACTGGTCAGGGTCGCGGGGAGCTGTTGGATGCAGGCAGCGCAGAACCGTTCCATTTGGAAATCTATGGGGAGGACTTTGTTCAGCAGTGGACATCATAGGCTGGTATGATGATGATGATGAACTGTATACATAGTACCTACTTAAAATAATTTGGCGACCGGTGGCCGGGTGGTCTGTACCTCTTGCTAAACAGGCTACTCCGTCAAACGGTCCCGGGTTCGAATCCCGGTAGGAGCAAATGTTTGTATGATGAGTACCTACAAGCATTTGCTTACGAGTCATGGATGTTTATAAGTCTTTTTAGTATATTCCTTATATTTATAAAATTATAACATATTATTATCAATATTTCTCCTTTATCTAGTTAAACACCAGCTCGTAATTATGCTTACTTTAGGCTAGATATAGGTGATGGTATTAGTGTATGAATATTATTATTAATATATTTGTGAGGTATGAAAGTTAAAAATACTATTCTTTAATTAGTATTTGCAGCTCCTAGTTAAAATTATGTATAGTTAACAATGATGGATTGCTATAAATTTACAACCAGGCGCATAACGTCTCGCCTCGGCCGAAAAGTTTTAAAAGTGAAAGATAACTAGGGTTTCCGTTTCGAATGTTTTCCAACAATCGTACATAATGAAGGCGATACGAGTATGGCACGATTTAAAGATATAAAAATAAAAAAAATGAAAAAGTATAGGTAATATATATTAGATACATAAGGGTGTAAGGTAACGCTCTCGAAATCGAAGGCAGTGCCGGTGACCTTAAGCAAGTGTTGGGAAAAAAATTGAAATCGCGAAAAAATCAGCTGAATAAACAACCTGTAAATATATTTTTTTTGAGCGACGAGCTTATACCATAAAAGGCGATGAGGTACTTCGCTGAATTATTGATGACCAGATTACATTTACTAAACAATAGTAGGTAGATTGTAGTTTAGTTCCCTTTAAAGCAGAGGAACGTAGGCACTAGGCTCAAAACACTGCACCTATACATAGGTAGGTATAATACCCTAATACGGAGGAGCTATCATGGTCGAATGAGGTGAAATGACATCACGCTAGATAAGAACAAACCCGTGGAGAGAATCGAAAGCGCAAAAAAGTACCAGTGAAAACGAGCTGACGGACCAATGCTCTATAAATAATATGTATAGGTAGGTCGCTTAAATATGCCAAGCTGTGTTATACCTCCGGAGGTCTATGAATGTTGAAAAACAATTGTGTCTGGAATCTGATGCTTGAAGGGTATTGGCTGACATACGCAAAAGCTTACTTGCCGTAAATTTACTTAAGCTTAGTACCCACACTGAAAAAATAACCTAGCCTTAACCATGTAGGGTCGTCTGGGTAGGTACCACCGCCTTTCTTATTTCAGCCGTGAATCAGTTCGCTTCGTTTCAGATTTAAGGGAAAGGTAGCCAGTGTAATTACTGGGCATGGACCGTTTTTTATCAGTTAGGCCTGAGGATGGCAACGTACCTGCATTATCAAGTGATTTTCCTTTGTTATTGCAGGTGTCTTTTAGAACTTTTATCAATTTTCCAATTTTAATAACAATCTTTGTAGGTAGTACTTAATATATAGTAGGTTGTATAATATAGGTAGTACTTATTGTAGGTAGTACGTATCAGACTTTATTCGTATGAACTTAAGTAATGTGTCCGAAGGCTGGCTTATGACACATTGAAAATGAAGGCTTTACTTAAGGTTGGGAAGTGAAGTACATTGGATTATTGCAAAACTCGTTATTCAAAACCGTGAGATTGGGCGAACCTGACGAACGTACAAGTTCAAGGTGTGATCGTCGAGAATAGACTTTCACAAATTTAAATATTAACTACACCAAAACTATAATATCTTTATATCTACAACCAGGACACCGATCTAATACTGTTTACATATTCAATATTAGTTTGAATATAAACCTGTCAAGCATCAAATTCCAGACACAAATGATTTTTCAATTATATTAGCCCTCCGGAGGGATAACGCCGTTTGGCAGTTATAGTACTTATAATACTTAAGAGGGCCTCTTTTCGTTAGGAGTCGTTAGTCTTTCTTGTTTCATTTTGTGATAGATTTTCAGCAGTAAAGCCTTACGACTAAGTTTTTGATTATTAGAAAGCAATAAAAAATAAAACAACTTGGTACATTTTTAAATGTATTGCTTAAACTTAGAAAAAGAAGCCTAAGATTTTGCCTCCAAGATGTTTCCTTCTGGCTTCTTCATGGTCCATGATACCACCACTTGTGGTAAGTACAAGGTATCTGAAAGAATAACAATAAACTGTTAGAAATTGTCATGAAAAGCAGCAAGGGATGCTCCCGGATTGTGAAGGGTTGCATGTTAGGTCTTGGACATGATTTTTTTCTTATAATACAATTATAAATTTCAAACATTAATTGTAATGTTATCCCATCAAGCCACAGATTCTTATTAGTTGGTTGTCAATTGTATAATACGCCCATTGCATTCTGCGGCTTGGCTGTTTAAAAATTAAAAAATAAAATGTACCAAAAAAAATTGTTTTAAATTTTCTTTATATTGGTTTTTGATAATTATCTTTTTAAAATAAAAGAGCATGTTTGTCCTCCATGCATTCCTACACCATTAATCCGATCGTAATGAAGCTTTAGTAAGTTGTTTTACTCCTATATATATATAAACCCACAAAGGTTCCCACTCCTACAATAAAAAAAAACAATCATTTTTTCTTTGTTTCATTGCAACTCATTTTAGTTCTTAATTATTGTTTAAAACTTGCCAATAGTGGGCCTAATTCTGGGAACACACTTTAATTCTAAATTTAAGTACAGTATATCTCTTTCTCGCAATAAGTAATAGGAAAAAGATAGCAAGAATCTGTTTAGAGCTGTCACTTAAATTTAGATAGATTTCAAAGAAACCATAGACAATTTTAGACGGCATGTATGAAGGTGCCTCCTAAACACTGTATTTTAGCATGTTCAATAAGGTCGAAAATTGAACGCACCTTTCTAAATGTCAATTTATATGACAGCCATCCTTTTTTTTCATTTTGAGAGAAAGAAATAGACTGAACTTAAATTTAAACTTAGCATGTGTTCGCCAGAATTAGGGCCCGTATCATGACTATGTGGATTTATTCAACCCTTGGAACCCTGTTTTATATTATTATGACACTGTATTTTGTATAGTTTTATTATTTGTAACTTTTAACAAGTAATAATTGACCATACAGATTATATACTTGTTGAGAGTGATAGTAGTAATAGTGACAATTTGGAGGGCAAATTTAAGGTTTGAATTGGTTTAATGGTTAATAATTCACACGCAGTCTGGTTTAGACCCGATTTTTCTATATTTTAGGGTGAAACTTTTTGATTAAAAGCCTTTGTGGATTTCTATTAAAAATACTTGAAAGCATAAACAACACTGAAAACATTCCTATATTTTAGTGAGGAAAAGTTAATAAAATATAATAATTAGTTGTAAGAATCACTTCTTTTAGATTATTAAAATAGATGACTTCCAAAAATCAAATGTATGCACCATCAATTTGGGTACTGTACCCTATTATGAACATACTTGAATTATTATATTCATTATTTGTATAAAATAGCACTTACAATATTCACTATAAAAGCGATATCAATTTGTGCTATTTTATTTTATTTTGCACAACATATCAAATGCCGACCAACAAGAACTATTGGCGATCCGCGGTAGTTGTGCTAACATTCATAGAAAAATTTGCTATGATTAGTTATAAACCAATTTATAGCATGTTTCCCTGATAACTGTTAATTTTATCCTGCTTCATGCTATCATAATTCAATATTTTAGAAAGTTCTTAAGGTTAAGATAATGAACCAAATGGTTTAAACATATATTTTTAATTTGTCAAGATTCCTATGATCCATAAAAACCAATAGTGTCTGGAATCTGTGGTCTGACAGGTTTTGTTCATAAAATTTTATATAAATCAGTATAGATTTAATTTTGTAATTATGTTCTTAATCACTTCACTGTACATCGATTTCAGAAGTTGGGATAAAATAGTTTTACTGTGTAAGGTACACTACTTTAACCTAAACAGCAATATTTTCTATTGATCTAACTTCATTAATAGTGTATAAACAGGGATATTTGACATTATTTCATACATGAATTATGAACCCAAACTATGTAGGTAACTACTTTATACAGTAAGCAACTTACCCGAACTGCCGGGATGGAAGTAGGTTAGTCCATCTTTCAATGTCATTTATTGGTACATCAAACCGAGGAGATATCACTCCACATTTGTTTAATCTGCCTGTGAGGTTAACGACAATTTTGCCGGCTCTGTGATCGTCCACGATTTCAAACTCGCCAATATAACCATGCTTCATCATCACTGTCAGGAACTTGACAATAACTTTAGAGCAAGGCCTTATCAACACTTGGCGTTTGCCGCGCTTCTCAGCATTGTGAATTGATTTTAAAGCGTCACTTAATACGTTCATACGCACCATGGCTGAAATTAATAATGAAAATTAAATGTATTACAAATTATACCGAACTTGGTGAAGAGCTAAATGTCAAAACACTGGGTAATTCTAAAGACATTCTATAGAAAGGTTAACACCTATTAAATCTTCTTAGGATTGAAATAATATACTGTCTATTGAGCACATAAATATATTTCACAAGTTTCAGCTTTTTTAATTATATCGACACAGTAAATTGGAAGATTACCTAGGATTTAAAACCCGCCTCGACAGTCCGAAATTGAAAAGATCGTCGAAAAGAAAATAGACATTACATTTCAAAATGTTGCCAGTAAAAAAAGTAGTGAACATAGAGTAACTTTACTTTAAAGCTCCTTTAAAGTGTTTCTATCTCTTTTACACGCTTATGGTGATTCAGAAAAGCAGTAATAGCTAAAAGCACTTGTGTATACACCGCAGAACACTAACTATTCAATTATTTTTTTATATACGTGTCCTTTTTTAATTTATTGGTGGCTGAATAAATTAAAGCAAATATGGTTATATAAAATAGCAACTTAAATAAAGTATAATTGCTTTGACTTATGCCAGGTTTCTATGCTTTAGAGACACCGCAGACTTACAATTTCAAGTTGGCCAACTATCGAACAACTAAGAGACACTGCACATATACAATTTCAAGTTGGCCAACTATCTTACAACTAAATTGCGTACTTTCATAGGCCGCACACTTCGCCGACTAAGTTGGTTAACAGTGTTGCTAGCGCGGTGAAGTCTGTGATAAAATGCGGAAAAACAACGCACTACTTCTTAAATTAATAAAAATAAGACGAAAACAGAACAAAGCATTTAGGGTGCATTCGATATTAAGTGACAGATTAGAGCGTAGGAAACATCATACCTTACATTTTAAGCTGAGATGTTACCCAGATAAGTTTTTTAAGGGCTGGCCTTTTTTGGACTTCGTTGATCAGCAGTTCTATTTTTTCATTTATTTTGTTACAAGTAAAGAATGCAGAGATCGACTGGGCGGCTGCGTGCCCGTCGGCAAAAATCCAAGCGTGGGGAAATCACGCGCACGGGTCTGGTCACACTGGAAATTACCGTAGTTGGCCAACTATCGGCCAATAGTTGGCCAACTATTTAGTTGAATGACTTAGTTGGATATAATGTGCGGGCTATCATAAGATTCAATGCCTATTACACATTGTGCGATTTAGTTGGCCAACTTGAAATTGTATATGTGCGGTGTCTCTAAATTGCGTGCTTTCATAGGCCGCAGACTTCGCCGACTTAGTTGGTGACAGTGTTGCTAACGCGGTGAAGTCTGCGATAAAATGCGGAAAAACAACGCACTACTTCTTAAATTAATAAAAAGAAGACGAAAACAGAACAAAACATTTAGGATGCATCCGATATTAAGTGACAGATTAGAGCGTGGGAAACATCATACCTTACATTCTAAACTGAGATGTTACCCAGATAAGTTTTGCTGGCCTTTTTTGGACTTCGTCAATCAGCAGTTCTATTTTTTCATTCGTTACCAGTAGAGATTGCAGAGATAACCTTTTTCTTATACATGCTGGTGTTACACATTTTGATGCATCTTGGGAGTATTTGACGCGAAATAGAATATATGATGACAGTCATTGGCAGTCTCCTTATGATGCTCTACTTGATGAGGTGGATAACCACAAAAAAGTTCTTATTGTCTTTCACACCATAATCACTTTATTCTAATAATCTTTTAGTCATACTACGTCAACGCAAACACTTGTTTTATAAAACTACACCACTTATTTATCACAAAGTTCGCTCTGACACAATTTTAACTATTGTGATAAAAACCATAGAGTAGATTGAATACCTTGACTAAGAGCCACCGCACATATACAATTTCAAATCGTACAACTAAATCGCAGAATGTCTAATAGGCATAGAATCTTATGATAGCCCGCACATTATATCAACTAAGTCGTTCAACTAAATAGTTGGTCAACTATCGGCCGATAGCCCGCACACTATAACAACTTAGTTGGTCAGTCGCACGGTAAGATGCAGTGTGACCAGACCCGTGCGCGTGATTTCCCCACGCTTGGATTTTTGCCGACGGGCACGCAGCCGCCCAGTCGATCTCTGCATTCTTTACTTGTAACAAAATAAATGAAAAAATAGAACTGCTGATCAACAAAGTCCAAAAAAGGCAAGCCCTTAAAAAACTTATCTGGGTAACATCTCAGTTAAGAATGTAAGGTATGATGTTTCCCACGCTCTAATCTGTCACTTAATATCGGATGAGGCCTAAATGTTTTGTTCTGTTTTCGTCTTCTTTTTTTTAAGTTAAGAAGTGCGTTGTTTTTCCGCATTTTATCGCAGACTTCACCGCGCTAGCAACACTGTCCACCAACTAAGTCGACGAAGTGTGCGGCCTATGAAAGCACGCAATTTAGTTGTACGATTTGAAATTGTATATGTGCGGTGGCTCTAACACCACAAAATCCCACCAAACCCTTTTTTTTTGTTAATTCTCTCTCCCTATAAAAAGAAGGCAAAGGAAACTAATGCCCATACAGCCATGTCTTCAGCCCGCTTAGCATGACCACCGAAACGCGATATGCCCCCTTATTCTCAACTGTCGGAAAGAATTCGAATTTCGGAAACTCTATACCTGTCACTTTTTATCGCGCTGCGTCAAAGCGAGACGGCATGTGAGTTTTCGAATCGAATCCGTGATCCGACAGTTGAGAATAAGGGGGCTGATAAAGCTATTTATCGCTTCGAACTGTCAAAAATCATTGGATATAACCGCTATTTTGAAATTTTATCGAAACTGCGAACATGTATATATACAATACAAGTTCGCAATTTCGATAAAATTTCAAGATGGCGGTTATATCCAATGATTTTTGACAGTTCGAAGCGATAAATAACTTTATCATATCGTATCATATCGCGTTTCGGTGGTCATGCTAGGCGGGCTGTACTTCTTTATTTCTGCTTTTATTGCATCAAAATGCTGGCGTAACACATTTTAATGCTTCGTGGGAGTATTTGACACGAAATATATCATATTATAAACGTCGTTTGTGACGTTTGTCTACAACCACAGAACCAGTACCACATATTATTTATATTCTTTGATTGATTGACCTTGACCACACCCGTGACTTTTTTAAAATTGTTTTTTTTCTCCCTGTAAAAGGAACGCAAAGGGAACAATTTCCCATGAAGCCATGTCTTGAGTATTCCTTTATTTCTTCTTTTATAGCATTAAAATGTTGGCGTAACACATTTCAATGCTTCTTGGGAGTATTTGACACGAAATATATGATGACAGTCACTTTATGTGCTACTTGATGAGATGGATAACCACAAAAAAGTTCTCATCGTATTTAACACCATAATCACTTTTATCCTAATAATCTTTTACTTTCACAAACACTTGAATAATAAAACTACGCCGCTTTATAACTCAATGTTCGCTCCGACACAATTTTTAATTATTGTAATAAAAATTTTCACTGACGCCACAAAACCCGCCAAACACCCCACAATACCTATAAACTATCGTCTATCGTAGATACCACAGAGTACTTTGGTGTGTAAAGTGATATAAGTTCCATTTTAGAATTTTAGATATCCGAACGCAAAGAATGAGTCATGCAGTTAGACCGGAAAGAATGAACTTTCTAAAGGAATGAGACTGTTCCTGCTGAGGTTTTCAATTCACTCACTAATTGTAGTAATTGTACTTTTGTCGTTCACCTACACACGCCTGCCGTGTCGCGTCCTTCAGTTTTAGTTGAGTGATTGTAACTTGAATAATGAACTTTTAGTAACTTTCAAACTGAAAACTAACTTTTCAGTGTACGCTTAGTGTTATTATACATAATGAATGTTACAGTAAAAATGAGCATCTACTCATATGTGCATTATAATATACATAAATCACGTTAGCATACTTTAAAACAGTCGTACAAAGTTGAGTGAACTTGTGAATAAATGTTACTTTGTCTCTTTTTACCGTGTTGTCGTGTATTCCTACAGGTGTAAACTGAATGTTGTGAAATCTCGGATCCTAGCAACGACTTCGTAATAAGATTTACAGATGTATTCTAGCTAAAAGCATGTAAAGTAAAATACGAGAACTCAAAAACATGAGTACTATAGTATTTTGGAGCTAGATATCGAGTACTCTAATTATTAACATTGTCATGGAAGAACTAGAGCGATTGATAGAAATGAATTCAAACAGAATTACAGTGACAGTTCTACTGCTTTTCGCTAGCTGGGTTAGTTTCACATCCACTACAGATACTTCTGGTAAGTCATAAAACTTTTACCAAAAATGTTAGTGCATCTTTATCTTTACATATTTTGTGACAACAGAATGATTAACTATATTATACCAGAGGTTGGGTTAGAGTCTCCGAAGGGGCAAATGGCTGCATGATGAATATAAATATATTCAATCACTCTTTTATGTTTTGTCTTCATTTGTCTAATTGGTACCTAGTTAACCTTACCTGGTATCTATAACACAAGCTCGAAAAGTGTGTGCTTTAATTTAGGCTAGATGTTTGGAGTGCCCTGCATTGGGCCTGATTGTGTTGTGTGCCAATGAAAATTAAATTTAAGTTCAAAGTGACTTAACCTGAACTCTTCCTGCAGAATATTTTCACTATACAGTACATTTGTGCTTTATAATTAAGCCTAGGATCCTAATTTTCTTAAAAAAAATTGACTCTCTTCATTGAGTCCGCAGTCTTGATCCATCAAAATAAAGTCAACATGGCACTTAATTTGTTAATTATTTTTACGAAAATTGAAAGCAAAAGCAGCTAGTCATACAGCCTTCACAATTTTGTGATGTGACTAAAAATCATGTTACAGAAAAAATTCCAAAGAGCCCACCAACAACAAGCTTTTCATATACAAAATCCATACTAATATTATAACGTAAAATAATATATATAATAATATATAACGAAAGTAAGTCTATCTGTCAGTTATGTTTTCACTCCTAAACCACTGAACTGATTTAGATGACATTTGGCATGCAGATATATTACATTTCCATGAAACAACACAAATGAACCACTTAAAATATAAAACAGTAAAGTGATGGTAGGTAGTTAACTTAGAAACTTATCATAGATAACTGACCTCTTCAGTCTTCCTGTGACCATGATCGCTGTAAAGTAATTGAAATGTCGGGTACATAATAATAATGTAACATCAAATTAAACACATGCTTAATCTGGTAAAGTAGCTTTATTTCAAACGTATAGTGCTTGTTAAAATATAATAAGTGAACCAATGACCAACATCCAAGTGAGCGCCCACTGTTATAAACCTGTGCCTGTGATTCTAGCATAAAACAAAATTCAAATGGCACTGAAATAAATACTCAAATAAGCCTGTAACACAAAGAAACTCTGAAGTTTATGAATATCTAAAAATGCCAACCATGACTAAAGAAATTAAGGATTTCGGAAATAAATATCAGGCTCAGGGACTGAAAAACCGCATTAAACACAAAATTCAGGTATCATTATTAACAGTATCCAAATGTATGACCCTTAAACTCATGTTTGTGGTAGCATTTACACGCAACCAATATATCAAAACTCCTAACCGATACCTTAAACGTTAGGGTATCCATATTGAATCTGATTCCTATAACACATTCTTGTTTATTATGAACTCAACAGTGTTTTTCAACAATCATGCTTAATACAACTTATACTTTAAATTATTACTTTAAAATTACTTTAAAATCTAAGCCAATTTCCACAACATGGTACACCATACATAAATAATACTTACAAAGCAAAGTAGTTTTTTTTTTTTTTTTTATACAACTAGATGACAAACAAGCTCACGGCCCACCTGGTGGTAAGCGGTTACCGCCGCCTATAGACACCTGCAATAACAAGGAAAAGCACTTGCAGTTTCTAAGCAAGTTTACATTGTATGCATAAAAAACTAAAATATCCTAGGTTTGTTGTTTGGCAGCTAAAATACAGAAGACAATAGAAAAGTGTAGAATAAATATTAATATAATTAATTCCATACTACTTAATATGCATTCACATGCATTTAAAAAAAATGAAGTAATGTGATACCTAGTCATGTGGTGAAAAAAAAAATTGTTTTAAAAACATGCAAAAGATGCAATCATGTTACAAGATAAAAAACAATATTTTTTTATTCTTTCTTAATAATTTCTCTTTTCTATCCAACACTCACCCATCCCACCTTTAGAAAAAATAATATAGATGGGGTAATGCTAGACAAAAAGGATAAATATGTGTGTTAGTACATATAGGAATAAGATATGTACTAACACATACACATAGATGATTTAATAAAATATGTGCATAAATATGACATGATATTAGTTCAATAATATTTTATATATTATATTCTTTTTTTTATATACAACTAAGTTGGCAATTAAGCATACGGCCTACCTGCTGGTAAGCAGTTACCGTAGCTTATGGATGGTTCCATCACCAGTTATCTCTAACATGTATGTATACAATACAAGTTCGCAGTTTCGATAAAATTTCAAGATGGCGGTTATATCCAATGATTTTTGACAGTTCGAAGCGATAAATAGCTTTATCATATCGTATCATATCGCGTTTCGGTGGTCATGCTAGGCGGGCAGGATCGTCGACAATTCTCATAGCGCGTCGTAACAGTCTTTGCCCCGGAGTCAAATACTGCCGCGCTCTATTGAGCACACCAAGCTTCTTAGATGCCAGCTTAACAAGACTGCGGAACTGCACGTCACTAGAGATATCAACACCAAGGATCCCGGATACTCCTAGAGATAGATGCCAGCTTGACAAATGACTGCGGAACTGCACGTCTCTAGAGATATCAACACCAAGGATCCTAGAAGACTCCTAGAACTAGAAGAGAAGGACTCCTAGAGATGGAAAGGGGTGTGTCAAGGAATTGTGTGTGGAGCCACATCTAATGGAGCTTTTTAGCGGTAAAAGCGCAGACTTGTGTCTTAGTGGGGTTGAATTGGACTAAGTTTAGTCGTCCCCAATCGGAGACTGATTAGAGAACTCTCAATTTTAGACATAAGTTGAACGCGACTTCCCTCCACTGTAGACCGAGGAGTATTAGCACGACCGTATAGTAAGCGTCACCAGTACTGTCATCCGCATAACAATGCAGTCCGTCGATAGCATATCATTGATATGCAGCAAGAACAATGTTGGAGACAGCAACGAGCCTTGCGGGACGCCAGCATTAATGGCCACGCTTATCCGAGCAACTGCCGTCAACGACGGCTCTACGCATCTGCCGGACAAAAAGCTAGCGACCCATTTGCACAACCTCTCAAGCAGGCCGTAAGTTGGAAACATCGAAAGAAGACCCCTGTGCCAGACCCGCTCGAACCCCTTCGCTTCATTTAGGCTAACAGCCAATGCCTCACCATGACCCGTCGAGCGACTGGCGAAAGCCGTATTCTTGTTATTATTATAATTATATTATGGGTACATGCTGGCAACGTTACTTGTAAAACTATTTTCAAATACGCGTATCCGACCTAATCATTAAGGTACCTTTATTACGGCTACCCTTACATTACGGTATCCTTTGAATGATGGATAGTTGATATTTTATTTTTCAGGTTCCGAAAAGAATAATCTTCAAAACCGTTTCCTTGGGTACCGTTACAGTCCCTGATTAGAGTAGACTTAAAATCATCCTAAACAACGGGCATTCCAACTTGCTACTCGACCTGTATAAATAGTTTGAAATGTGCAGTATCCCTGAACTCTGTAGTACTGATTGAGCTACTTTGTTACTTAATAGGATATTCTTAGTAGGGGATAACTTCACCCATTTTCTCATATTTATCATACAACTCATCTGCTCATAGTCCGAGGGACTGATTGCATGATCTTATACAAAAAAAACAACAAGAAAAGGTCACATGGCAGGTGAATCCAAAAAGATATGAAATAACATGAAAATACCTTTTCTCAAATAGACCGCAAGAAGCTATGATGTTAACTACCTCACAATGTCATAACTTCTGTCTGTCTATCATGTCTGAATTAATTTTAACTAACCAATGTCTGAAGGCATTAGAACCAGTCTTCTCAGGTCCGAAATAACCAGGAAGTAGGCCTTTCTGTTTATTTTGCGACCAAGTTAGTAAAAAAACTGGGTCCAAAATATAAAAACATACTTCTTTCGAATCTTTTGATTTTGTTTAAAAATCTAATGGATTGGTCTGCGAGGTGCTTCATCAAAATCTACTACCAGTGCCAGTGATAGGCAAGAAGGCTGTTACCTATTGCTGGTTAATCAATATTTAAAAACCATCTCATCTATCAATGTGGGGCTGGACCATATATTTTCATCAGCCGGTATTTACAGAGTGCACTGATCTATAAGTGACAAAACTTTGGATGCCTTGATCGTTGGTTCTTTATGTTTGTTCTTCTTTATGAACTTTTAACTTTTAATCATTTTCTTATTTATCTATGTAGGTAATAAGAACATAACGATCAATGCAACCCGCGTCTCCTGGGGTCTGGCCAGACACGATAACCGCTACGCCACCGGAGCATTCCGTCTTCAGTGCTCCGGTGGCGTAGCTGTTTGCTGTTATCGCGTAGGGCCAGACCCCACGAGACGCGGGTTCGTTTCCCGCCTAGACCATACATTTTTTTTCATCGCTTTCTTTCTTTATTTGTATTTTTTACAATAAAGTAGGTGTTAAAAAGACACAAAATCAAAATTTTTTAATGAGAATAACCTTGAAAATGTAAAATATCTACACTGACGACTTATAAATGTATTCCCAAGAAATTTGCAGCTAACCTGAATGAGGGGTGGGAATCAGCCAGCTCAACATAAATCAAGACGAAATTTTAAAGTCTTCATATAATCATGGTGATGTGGTGGTGGTGTACGTGCCACGTTATTTATTACCTTTGGAAGTTAGTGTCAGCTGTGCAATATAGACAGCATTGTTACCAATCCCTTGTATTTAATGGAATCACAATTATATTCCAACCTTTTGTAAAGAACTTAGGACCCACTTACATCATGATCACGATGGATAGCTAAGTCAGTTGGGACAGTCAAGTAGTACACATTGTTTGCCAATAAGTTTCATCCACTCTACGTGTGCTATAGAGCAGGCTTTGGATATGACTGTGAGTTGGAACAGTCAAGGTGGAACATTGTTTGCCAATAAGTTTCATCCACTCCACGTGTGCTAAAGAACAGGCTTTACAGGTTAAAGAACTTTCTATCTCCTTGTACAAAGAACATTTGGTTGAAGCCCTCTTTCTCCCTTCACCTGATTTTGGTGATGTTACGCTAGATTAGCTAGCGCTTCTGGAAATTGCTTCCGAAGTTAACAACTTTCTATCGGGTATATAGGGTTCATATTCTATTTACGTATCTATGATCATATCTCATCCTATCCTAAGTAAGCAACTCAACTAGGTTCCTATTAGGAAGTCCTCTTTTATTGTTCTTTACGATCCAAATGCACCCAAGTCATGAAATATAGATTCCTGTACGGCTGCCTCTTATGCTTTTAATCCCCGTTCCTGCAACAATCCCGCCTCCAACCTCCTAGCTCATCATACGGGCTTTGTCTTCACTCTTAAGGCAAGCTGCCGTTGTAATACATTACCTTCTTAATATCCAATAAGTGGTGAATAAACTCCAATAAAAAGTAGGTATAATTAATAAGTACGTAAGTATTATTTATGTTATAGTGTTTATATGTTGATATCTACCTAGTTACCTACCTTATATATTTTTATGTATTTCATTAGCCATAACACAAGCTTAATAATAATAGTGCGCAAATTTTTAAATAATGCATTTTGATTGGCATTACTGGAATTAACCCAGGAAGTTTAGTATTATAAAGTAGTAGGGAGTCACATCTTGGGAAAACAACTTAATCAAGGACTTTAACGAACTTCGCTAACTTAAAGTGGTGCTAAAATATTCAGTCGAATTATAGTCAAAACTCGTAATTTGCTTGTGCATACGGAGGTAGTTAACTTTCATCAATTATTCAGAAACCACTAAGCACAGCCGCAGTACAATATGTGATTCAATAGCGGTCTCAAACTTTACTTTGCGGCTGAAAACACCATGCATGTGAGGACGAGCGGTTTTAACAGAAATGCATTCATAAGCACGCACGCAAAAGTGCAGTGGCTTTATAAGTACGGTGAGCATTCGTACCACCGTACACTTCAGTTTAAGTTTCATTTTTATAAAGCCAGTGACATGTGTGTTATGACATTTAGTGTACAATTTTGTGTTCTTGTAGTTACTTAGGTATCCTATTTTCTTGATAAATTGAAGCTCGTTACAGTTTATAGTATTCCATCTAATATAAGTATTTAATAGTATAATTTAAATTTGTGTTCAGTTTTGGCTAATTTATATTTAATTATATATAATTTATATTAAACGGGTTAGCTCTTGGCCTTCATCTATGATAAGAGACGATAAGGTCGACGATGGAAGCGAGCTACACGCGGATTCCTCAACCACAGAGGAACAGGCTGGTAGCTAGCCAGGCGGACTTAGAAAAACCATTTTACCAACCAAATCGAGCAGAAAATTTCTTCCTCAACGGGAATTGAACCTCTAGATCTGAGGTAGGTGGTCTCAACCACTAGACCACAGTTCAAGCGTAACAGTTTACCCTTACTCCGTAAGTTATAGAGGCTGCTTTCGTGGTGCAACTGTTACACTTGATGTGCTGTCGTCAATACGAAACAAAAAATAAAAACCGTCTTAGAAATGTTTTAAGTCGGGGTTTATTTTTCAAATTCTAAGTGATAACTTTGTAAGGTCAAAGCTAAATGGTTGACCCTCTCAGCATATATTGATTTATTACTGTTGTATCGTACCACTAAAAACAAAAATCCGCAATTTCGCATACACTGACGATTTAATTATCCCATTTATTTCGATTTTAAAACCATACTCATGAATCTATTTTGATAAATTTTCTATGGGACCAATCTGAAAACATACTCGTTCA
Source organism: Nymphula nitidulata (assembly GCA_947347705.1). NCBI lineage: Eukaryota > Metazoa > Arthropoda > Insecta > Lepidoptera > Crambidae > Nymphula > Nymphula nitidulata. The sequence continues at coordinate 13,626,845 of OX374621.1, read as the reverse complement.
ATTAAAAGAACAATAATTCTCCAAATTATTTAGTTTTAAGGCTTATAATAAATGACGGAGTTCTGAGATAAAATAAACATACAGCCGAATTGATAACCTCCTCCTTTTTTTGACGGGTTAGTAAAATCACCATTTTTCTAAAAATCATCATATTCTTTTAACATCTTTGTCATTTAAAGTGTGAAGAGAGATGCGCGTCGCGTGTTTAATTCTCATATTAAAGAGTCTAAGTAAGTTTGACCTAGGTTATTTCTCGATCGTTTAGACCCATTACGCGCTAAGGACGCGAAAAATATTAATTTAAACTTTTTTCAAAATTCCGTTGAGGGAAAAAGTTCGCTCTTTCATTTTGTCTGGCCATCTATTGACAGCATAACATAACTTCCTCTTTCAGCTAACATAATTATTTAGTATTTGGTACCAGCGGCTGTAGCGGAACCCGATGAAACGGTTTTGAACGGTTATGTTTTTTTGGTACACAACCGTTTTCTATGCTTTTAAATACCGATAATAACGGTGCTCGAAAATGTTGATATCAACTAATCCATCATTCAAAAGATACCATAATTTAAAGGGTACGCATAATAACGGTACCTTAATTTTTACGTCGGATACCCGTATTTCAGAACGGTTTTACACTTAACGTTGTCAGCTCGTGTGATCGGTATCCGGTTAAATACAGACACCCTATATTTTAAGCAGCGTTGCCAACTTCCACGGTCTCGATTACCCAATAACCTAACTGAAAATCCCCAATTTTGGGGGGAAAAAAATCAATATTCCCCACATTTTCCCCACAAATTTTCAGGAAAGAAATAAAAGTACTGTTTCTATAAATCAAATATATTTATTACATATACTTATTAAGTATTTAATGATTTTCATCAAGGTATTTATTGCAGCTCTTTATTATGCCTTTGTTTTGTCAACATATTATTCGAAGGATCAAATTTTAATCCTTTTTACTTTCTCCTTTCTTCATTGAGCAGGCGATTGTGTTTTATGGCAAATAAAAAAATTTGAATTTGAATTTTTTGAATTTAAAAACGCAAAATTTTCTTACAACAGATGCGATTGAGAAAGTTCTCTGCGATACTCTGTCTAAGTTTGATGGACATAAATGTTGCCATTAAATAAACTGTAAAACCTTCCTGCCGGTGAAATTGTTTTAAACTTGTTTTTTTTTTATACAAAGCACGGCAATTTACCCATTGCACTATCCGCCTCCACCTTGCCGGCCCAAAAGGTGCTTAAATAATCAAGGTAATTAAATATTCTTACATAATTTATAAATTATACTTACTTCTTATACTACTTTTATTACTTCTAAGTTCAGTTCTAGCGTAAATGTCTTAATTCCCCGCATTTTCCCCACATAAACGCTCTCCCCTCAAATTACCCAATCGAACTGAAAATCCCCGCAGTTTGGGGAATTCCCCACAGATTGGCAACGCTGATTTTAAGGTACCCCTTAGGATTTTTGATATGTCGTAAATTTCAGATATCTTTATGACTTACTGAACCTTAATACCGTTAATAATGATACCCGAATTTCGTGTTACCGGTTAGTCGGTTAGTATCAGTTTTTTAGTCCTTGTTTGCTATATATAGCAAACAAGTTAATTAATCTATTACGCGTAATGTCACTTCAAATTTAAAATATTACAAAAAACCGGTTGATCGGCAGTCAGCAGCGAACCACTGAAAGTTGTAAAAATCATCTAATTGTATAAAAAAAATAGGTATACCTATTTTTCTTAAATACGCATATCGAGTTTAAAAGTCACGTAAATTCTAAACCAATAAGAAAATCGAAAATTATTTAATTACAGTTAATAATATTAACAATGTTTTCTTAATAGTTTACATTTTGCAGTCTAGCAATACCTTTTTCCGATCTAGTAATAAGGATGCGGCGACAGCGGCGGTAAACATCATCTCACCATCTTTTAAAACTAGCCACAGTCACTGTGTAATATTAAACCTCGTTTTAATGGTACCAACTTTACATGATAAACAATGAAGATTTTTTTACATTATTACGATGCCTTTCACTATTAAAGTAAAGCTTCTGCAGTATTCTGCTTTCTTCTTCTTAACTGGTGACACAAGAGCCTGTTGGCCTTGGACTTTTGTATAACTAACTACTGTCAATGCCGACTTCTTTGTTTAATTATTATTACACCTTAATCATTTAAGTATGACGTTTGTGAAACTTGCAAGTCAATACTAAGTTTAAATTTATTTCGTTTTGTTGTTGTATTACCATTTGCAGTTAGGATACTGATAAAAAAAACTAGACAGCTTATCAAAATTATTATAAATAAAAGATTAATGAATTATAAACTAATATAGATTTTCATAGTCTTCCTATGTTGGTATTATATTAATGAACAATTTTATTTTAGAATGCTTTCTCCCAAGCTCTTATCAGCTTTAAACTGTATTATGAAACAGATGAGATGATTCATATTACTTGACATCAATTGATCCGGGAAGTGTACGCGTAACAATTTAGTTAAACTGCGAGCTTCATAATAATTACACTAAAACTTGGGCCACATTTTCGTTACAGTTTAATTTATTATAACAGGACATCCGCTGAGTACTGAATTTTATGATTTAAAATGCTGAAATACTTTTTAGTTAATAAGGTATGTAAGTAGGCATTTATAATTGAAAATTACATGACTGTTTTCTAGTCTGGATTTTTTTTTTTTAAGTTTACTCTTTGTAGCACTGTAAAATCGCAATTACTTGTCATTTATTTTAAATCCATGAAGCGCTTTTGAAAGTTTTTACATTTCGTAAATGATATATTGGCACTGGACAAACATTTTAAACATTGCAAAGGTATTGGCAGCACGTCAGGACTACAATATGAGATGACATGCCGGATTGTGACACTAACCCCACGACCCTTCTTAATTATTCAAGTGACCGAACCAAATCGTGATTGTGTGGACTCACCAATGCACGTGTTTTGGGGCACGAATAAATCAATCTATGATCTCGAACAACTGTAATTTTGCCTTACCTTCAAACGCAATTTCTTCGTAATCAATTTATTGAATAAACTATGTGATGATGTTAATTGTTTTGTTTTGGATTCAAGAGCATCTCCAAGTCATATTTATTATTTCTCAGTCTTGTGGTTCGAACGGAATGTAAACTCGCAATTAAAAATGTATTTTTAGTTCTATTAATAAATTAAATATCTATAACTACCTGGGGTGCAGTAAACATATATCCGGAAAGGATGAGAAAAAATGCTATGACTGGTCAAAAAAGAATTTATTGCTCAAATTATTATGTGCTTTATTGCCCTATCTCATACAAATAAACCCATTTTGAAAACGTTTATGCTACTCCTCCGTGGTGATCTTGGAAACTCGGAACATGCTTTTTATATTCTTCAACAGGCTCTTCTGCATGATGATGAAAATCGTTGACAGCGTAATTGGTTCATGATTTTTGAAAACAACAAGTGCATTCTGTACGCAGGCAGGATGATATCAAAGTATTTCCCTTTAAAAAATTTGTTGGTCTGTCTGACCTTGTGAGAGCTGACGTAAGCTAGCATTGTCATAATGCAAGATGATACGGCGTTTCGTCAATAAATTCCGATAAACGAAAAGGATGGTCATATACCAATTACTATTCACTGTACGACGATCCTCCAAAGGGACAGTAGCCCGTGTCCAGTTTTATTAAATGCTTCGTATCGGTTCACCTGAAAAGACAAACAGTCGGTTGCTACTCTGTTTTGGAATCGTAGCTGTAATTCGATATTTCGTCACCTGTCATTATATCCCACACAACATTGGACGTCCCTTCGCTAAATCTAGTAAGACATTGTAGATACCAAAATAATGATGCGGTCTGTTTTTGAGCCTCAGTTAAATTGTGAGGGATCCATCGGGCACACAGTTTTTTTACAGCCACATGTTTTTTGTAGGATTGATTGTATCCGATTCATGGTTATGCTTAAGGATACCCGAATCACGTGGTAGTTCACATGCCCGATGCCCGTCTGTTTCGATCGCACGGCGTTACGAATTCGATGTTTTCGTTTTTCCCAACCGTAGACGGGTGTCCATCACGACATTCGTCCCTGAGATTGACATGACCGTCTATGAATTCTGTACATAACAGCCGACTTGGATGGTCCTTCATCGCCAAAAGCACTTTGAAGGTGAGCGATAATCTGCTGAGGCGTCTAACTAAATTTATTAACGTAGTAACTTAATTTTTAACAGTCAAAGCCATATTACCGTAGACACGTAATATAAAAATTACCGCCAAAAAGAAAAACAAGTGAAATGGATGAAACAAACTCACCTTTCTTTTTAATATTATATATAAAATTCTCGTATCAAAAATTTTGTTACCATACTCCGAAACGGCTTGACCGATTTTGATGAAATTTTATACGTATATTCAGTAGGTATGAGAACGTTTATGCTACTATCTATTTTATTTTTATTTTATGGTCAATTTTTTTTTCTTCGCCGATTTTCATGAAATTTTATATGTAGGTATATTCTGTAGGTCTGAGATCGGCTACTATCTATTTATTTTATTTTATGGACATTTTTTTAATGGCGAAACAACATTTGCGGTGTCAGCTAGTTGATCTATTGATTACTAGCGTAAAGAAACTGCATTTGGAAGCCAAATAGTTCCATTTTTAAAAATGTCAATTAGTTTTTAAATACTGTCTATGCGTTAGTGGCCAGTGCCTATTAGAAATGTTTATATAAATATATTAATGTAATTTATGACTTTTTTTCCATAAAGCTTTTCTAATTTCTGTGCCTTTGCTACTGTAATCAGTAATGAATGATTAATATTTAGTAGTAAATTAGTAAATTAACCAAGTTCTCCCTCTTTAAGTAATTTACGCAGGATTGAAGTGTGACGTGCGTGCGGAGCGGAGTGTTTCAACGTTTTATGAGAGCTTTTCGCGCGAACGCCGCGGGCATGTGTTGCGTAATCGACTATAAATTAAAACGGCCCCTTAACAGTTTAAGTTTTCTCCCTTTAAAATTCGCGATTTACACCCAAACCTATTTATACCCGTCATAACCATGTAAGAAACAACTGTCGTTAATTAAATTTTCCTAAATCTAATACTGAAACCTCGATACGAATAACTCTTTATGTACAGTTTATTAAACCTGCCCCTGAAATGTATTTCCTGAATATGTATATCAAGGCTAAAATTATTTACCTATAATGAAAAAAAAACTTAAGTGTGATATACTTTCGGGTAATTAAAAAACATGTCTACGTATTCTAAGATAAAATTAATGTATTAATTAAACCAACAATTGCCCGTGTGGTGTCGAGCTAGAATAGCACCTCCCCATCTCCCATTGGTGTCTTAAAAAACCAAGTTGGTATAATCTCCCCAGATGAGCAGCAGCATTATAGTTATAGAAAAACTATAACAAAAGATAGAATAGTATACCAGTGATTTGCCAGTACTCAGTACTGGCAAATCACTGGTATACTATTCTATCTTTTTGGGGGTGTTTCCGTAAATCCGACTGCTACATGTGAAATCAAAATATACTTATTGCCAAAGCGTAAATACAGCAGTAACTGATCTTTCTTCATCCACAGTTCAACAAAATCTTTTTATAACTGAGAAGTTAATAGAACTCTTTTACATTGAGAGTATTGTTCCTGTTGAACGAGCCGCTCCTGATGAGGTTGCGAGTAGCTGACACGAATAAAAGGATCGATTGACTTCTATTTTTACCCATGGTCGTGTTGTATAGCCCTGTGTCGGTTGACTCCAATATGACTGGGATAAACAAAGTACATCGAAAACATTAATACCTAAGTGCTTTTTTATGTTTCATTATAATCCTGTGATATTGATCGATTGCAAATGACACTGAAAGTTTAAAAACACCATCGAACGCCCATTTATAAGCGTTTAATATTATCGTTCGTTCATAATTTTACATAGGTCGTAATTTCTAAATACTTATCGTGTATTGCACATTAAATGTTGACAGACTAGGAAACAATGTCCGATTCCTTTATTATTGCAGTGATCTCTCAATAATACGGTTACTAAGGTTGCCTGGAAGAGATCGCTCGTAGTGATAAGGCCGCCCATTGTGCAAGCATATTTTTGTTATTTGTTTCTGTCTGTTTATTTGTGTGATATGTGTTGTGCAATAAAGTGTCCAATAAATAAATAAATAAATAATAGGGATGTTGACTGCATTCAAAATCAGGGACTGAAAAATAGCTTTAACTAGTAACAAATTCAGGTATATTAAAGATATCTAAAATTTATGGTAGCGATTACACGCGACCGATATATCAAAACTCTACGTTACAGATTAGAGTATCTGTTTTAATCGGATACCGATCGCACAAGCTGGCAACGTTACGTGTAAAACCATTTTAAAATACGGGTATAAATATTAAGCTTTATTACTTTACAATTTGAATGATGGAATAGTTTATATCTAAATTTTGGGGTACCAATATTCCGACTTGCGCTTTTTAATACCCATGTATTTCAAAGCGCAGAAAACGGCCGGATACCGAGAAATATTACCGTTCAAAACCGTTACATCTGGTACCGTTACCGTCCCTATTGAAAATAATCAAATTAAATTATTACTTTGACGCGTAATCTTAGTTTTCCTAAAGGAAATCCTAAAAAAACATAACAGTTTATCGTACATTAAGGAATATAAATAATATTTAATTAATAAAATGCAACTAAAACGATTTTGTAGCACAATGCCTAGGTACTATCGCCATTCGTTAACTCAGGTCACACTGATAGGGAACACTAATCTCACTCAGTGCATTACGTCATTTGTGGTCAGCATGAGATGCCGTCAAAAGAAAAACCATCTAAATCCCCATCGAAACTTAGCAGTGTTTGGTAACAGGTAACGTCACAGTAGTGACGTGATGTATTAGCGTTTTGGAGCAAAATTTGAAACTGCATTTTAAGATACATGTTTTGAAAAACTTTAGTCGTATTAAAATAATTATAAACATTATTTCGGTACTTATACACCACATGAAACACTTTCCCAAAATTTGTCTACACTACAACCCTCCTATTCTGCTGGTTTTCATTTCATACAAGCGATGTGTATGTACATGATAGCAATTAAACTTTTTTTAATTTAATGTATTGCATGTGTCAGCAGGTCATTATAGGAAATTGACATAATTAATTACCTGCAAAGACAAGTTTTTTGGTCAACCATTTCTCCTGCTTAGGCTCAATCACCTCGCTATTAATCATTGTCTTACTGTGATAGACATTATATTTCCACCGCTATTGTTATCCGTTCCAAAAATTAAATAAATTAATCAATGGTTATGATAACTTATTAATAGACCGAAAAAAGAAAAAGGCATTAAACATAAAGTAAAAAAAAAAAACACTTCTAAGTTCTAACTCAGGTATTATGATTTACTAGAGAGAGACACTATAATCTTAACGTTTCTCACATTCGTTTTGCTGATGATATTGTAGTCGTGGCTAAGAAGACCCTGGAATACTTTGGGCACAATGCTTGACGACCTCTGTAGTCTCCCAACAAGTGGATCTTAAAATTAACGACGATGGATAAGACGTAAATCATGTCGAATTGCCATGTCGTACCCACTCCTATAAAGGTTGGAAGCTCTACACTGGAAGTTGTTGACGAATATAATTTACCTGGGACAAGTAGTCCAACTTAGTAAGTCCACTTCCAGAAAGAGGTCAATCGGCGATCCAAATCGGCTGGGACTGCCCGACAATATGCCGCGAAGCTTGTACGCTGGTTAGTGATGTGAACCGATTACAATTTTCAAGACCGGTATAAAACCGATTACTTTTAAAAAAAAACCGGTTTTATAAGGTTTTTTTAGGTTTTTGAAAAAAATGCGATATTATTTAATCATAGGCATTGTATATATATTATTTATTTTTCAAGTTTTAGAAAGTAGTAGTACTAAACAAAAATTACATTTTTTTTTTATTTTGTTTGTTTCTAACAAATCGCAGTTCTGGTTTATAAAACAAATATGCTCTTCAGTATCTGCTTTCAGTCTGCTCCTTCTAGAGGGCATTACATATCCAGATTTAGAGAAATTCCTCTCTGAAGGAATCGATGTCGCTGGTATTGTCAGATGCTTTAACGGTATTGTAATTTAAAATATGAAAAATTTTATTTAAAAAAGCACTTTCAAATCGTCAAAAAACATTTTTTTACGACTATAACAAAAAATATATGAACCAAAACATAATATCGCCTGTCTGTCCGTTTGTCATTTTTGAGTTTATGGTCATAACAAAGACATAATATCTGTCTGTCTGTCGTCTCTGAATTTACTCCGGTTCCAAAAGTTGAACTCACAAACTCTTGTAGTAATTTAATGGCACTCGGTGTTTTAGGTGTTTGTTGCTGCACCAAAAATCTCCCGTATTTTAGCGGCTTTTGTGATCTTGGCTTCTTCGCTTCTCTGGCCTAAGGGCCTAGCTAGACAATATGCCTTTCGACAATCACTATCGCTAAATAGCAAATATATAGGATTTAACATTTGCAATCGAAAGTCGATCGAGGCGTTATGTCTAATCCCATACTTTTTCTATTTGCGATAGCAATTGTCGACGGGCATTTTATCTAGGCCCTCGGTTGTGTCTGAGTCTGAGGTATTGAATGGGGGAGTTGCTGCAACTACCTAAACGTTACGCTTTTAGCTTCAGAACGGTTTCAGAGCGAAAAGAGCGTAGTGTAACTGAAAGCAATCTAAATCAATGTTCAAATACTCGAACAAATATTTTATGCTTGTAATCGGTTTTTACAATAAGAACCGGTGATTATCGGTTTTTATAAAAACCGTTTTTTTTTAGGTTTTTGTGAAACCGGTTCACATCACTAACGCTGGTTCGGGAAGCTTCGCGGTATATTCTCGGCCCAACTCGCAGTGTCTCAAGAAGTCTTTATTTAGTGTGTTGCCAGTGATGACATACGGGACCGAGACGTGGCCGCTTACAATGGGCTTCATAATAAGGCTCAAAGTCACTAAAAGCGGAATGGAGAGGGCTATGCTTGAATCAGAAATTATGAGATCCGCAGGAGAACTAAGGTCGCCGATATAGCCCAAAAAATTGCCAACCTCAAGTGGCAGTGGGCAGGCCACATTGCAAGGACTGACAGCATAGAGGCGAAAATGTCCTCGAGTGGCGGTCGCGTACCGGGAGATGCAGCGTTGATAGGCCCACAAGGTGGACCGACGATCTGGTGAAAGTCGCGGAAAGCCGATGGATGCGGGCAACGCAGGACCGATCGGTTTGGAAAGCCTTGGGGCCTTGTACTCGCGTGTGTATTTATAGATGTTAAATTACACTGGCTGTCTCTTGTATTTCACTTTGTATATAAAAATTAACTATCTGAAGAGTAGAATTATTTGATCAATATTTTGGATTCTGTAATAATAGGTTGGGGAAAAAGTTTCTTCGCATTTTTTAAAAAAATTCAAAACATTTTTTAATATAGTTTATTTACATTTAACTAAAGTATGTAGGTACCATTTTGTTCGATAACTTTTTGCCATCTTGTAGGTAGGGACATGATCCCATTGCTATAGAAATTTTGGGGTTTCTGGTCAAAATACCGCGACAAGTGGTTTTGGCAGTCCTCTCGTGATGTTAACCTGACACTGCTTAGAGAATTCTGAAGAGAGCGAAACAGGTGGAAATCTGAAGGTGCAAGGTCAGAACTATACGGCGGATGCATTAACACCTCCCAGCCAAACTCTCTAAATTTTTGCTGAGTTGCTAAAAATGTGTGAGGTCTAGCGTTATCATGATGAAAAACCACACCCCTTCTGTTGATTAATTCCGGCCGCTTTCTCTCAACTTCTTGCTTTAATCTCATCAGTTGTTCGCAGTAGAGTTCAGAATCGATGGTCCTGCCTGGTGGTAACAGCTCATAATGAATAATGCCCTTCCAATCCCACCACACACACAGCATCACCTTGTTGCGAGTTAACCCGGGTTTCGCCGCAGTCTTGAAGCCTGACCGGCCTTTGACCACGACCTTTTTCGCACGTTCTTGTCGTACGTGATACACTTTTCATCACCAGTTATCAGCTTCTTCAAAAATGGTTCGGTTTAATTACGTCGTAATAAAGAACCACAAATGAGTACACGGTTCATTAGGTTTCTTTCAGTGAATACCCAAATATCGAGGTTTTTTGTGTACCCATTTTTTTTTAAATGCGCCAAAACTGCTTTGTGGTCAATTCCCAGTTCTTCAGCTACGTCGTAACTACTGATATGCCGATCTTGCTCCAGTTTTTCAAAAATGGCATCAATTTTATCCGTAATAGGGCGACCAGAGCGACGTGCATCTTTGACATCAAAATTTCCGGATTGAAAACGTTTAAACCAAATTTGTGTCACTCTCACAGACACTGCACTAGGTCCATAAACATCGCAAATTTTTTTCGCGGCTTGCGTTGCATTTTTACCTTTTTTTGTAGTAAAATTTTAAAATGTGTCGAATTTCTTCATTAGATTCACTCATCTTGACAGTACGAAAAACAAATGAAAAACATACATTTTCCTAATTTGAATTTGGAATTATCTTTTTTAAAATCTAAACTTTTAATGATACCAAAACCAGCCAGATACAAATAGTACAGCCAAAGAGATTTTATTACAAGTTCATACATACTATAATGCAAAAAGACTTTTTCCCCAACCTAATATGAAGCTACAATATTGTATGCTCGAACTATTTTGTCATAAAAAGCGTTCCAACTTCTGAGTGTTCCGCTCGTGGAAAGATATATTTTTATTGCATGCTGCTGTTAATGAATGAATAACAATTTTCAATTTCCTAAGTTGAATGTAGCAACCATGTGAAGATTTCCAGATAATTGTAAACATGCTTAAATTGTTCTGCTGTTCGTCAGATAGTTTAACGAGCCGTTCGATTTAGTGGGGAAAGTGGAGTAATAGCGAACGCGGGATAACTCCGAATGAGGCCGTTACATCATGATACAATAGAATACTTGCTAATCTCTTTCTGCTTGCTAATAAGAAAAACAAAGGAACTAACACTGTCCATGTTAAGTTTCAAACACCAAGCATTTCACCTTCATTAACCGACTTCAAAAAAGGAGGTTTTCAATTCGACTGTTTTTTTTTATGTTTGTTACCTCAACTTTCGACTGGGTGAACCGATATTGATGATTCTTTTTTTCTTAGATGCGGAATAGTTCCCATTTGGTACCATAAATATTTTTGAAAATCCATTGGGTAGTTTGGTTTTTAAATCAAAATAAATTTCACTTAAATAACTAGTCATCTAAGTGAAATGATACGATATTAGAAAACAATATAAGCTGTCGCTCACCCATATAGCTTTGACATTAAAAAAATATTACTAAAAATTAAAACCGACTCCAAAAAGAACTGAAAAAGATAAAATACCTAATTAAATTTAAGTAGGTACTTACTCATCCCCTGGAAACATATTTTTTGGAGTTGGTGCTAAGTTGTTTCCAAAAACAATAGATAGTGAAGCACCGACTCCAATAAATATGTTTCTAGGATATGAGTGAGTACTTACTAAATTTAATTATTTTATCCTTTTCATATTTTTTTTATCCCGCCTTCGCCATAACCCCACTCTCACCTAATACATACATAGGTACTTAAATAATTAAAATTGAAATAATAAATATTCAATATAAAATAATAATAATATAATTATAATTATTATTTATATTGAATATTTATTATTTCAATCTATGATGTTTATCCTGTATAATAAAATAATATATTTTAGTACTTTTAATTTATTAACCCCGACGAAAAAAGAGGGGTGTTATAAGTTTGACGTGTCTGTCTGTGTATCTGTGTGTCTGTCTGTGGCATCGTAGCGCCTAAACGAATGGACCGATTTTAATTCGGTTTTTTTGTTTGACAATGGCATGCATTGTCAAACAAAAAAATGCATTGAAAATGGCAGGCATGACAGATCATGAAATTAACGAAAATCAATCCAAAGATGGACTCCATAAAAAGATCCGTCTGACGTCTACACTGTCTAAAAGACAAGGCCATGAAACCCCGTACGCTGTCTTTTGGGACCTGCTACAACAATAAATAAACCTAATAAAGGAATACCTACCTTTACCGCAATAAATTTCACACATAACACCACATGAGCTAGCTACCTGCTGAATTCGGATTTCCGTTTCCAATTTTAAAAGTATGCATAGATTAATATTAAAAGGTTACCTAAGCTATCGACAACCTTTGGCATACTGCAAAATAGAATTAACGCAGAGTGGACTTATAGGCAGGGCACAGAGAATTGGCACCGAATAGCGCTCCAGTGCATATCATGGCTACTAGCGCTTGTGCATTATGCCGGAACTTTATACAACGGTGTTTGTCCAGCAGAAATTAACGAGAAGTCAAGGTGGCAAAAGAGTTTTGACGGTCTTCGCTTTGGGTACTGGAGGCAATTCGGTTTCAAGAGCTACATCACGGTATGCTAGGATTCCGGATTGTGTAGGTAGATCGTGTCGGGTAATGCGTGCTTCGGGAACGCACTCATGCTCTGGCCCCGTTGCCTCCACGAACACACATTGTAATTTTTCTTGTGTAATTGTCGAGTATCAACAACGGTAAAATATTTAGGCGTAATACTTGATGAAAAATTAAATTGGCGCTCACATATTAGCATATTAACTTCTCGTACCAGGAAACTTATCTGGATATTTAAAAAACTGAGATATGTAGCTGATTTTGTTCTTTTACGTCAAGTGTACTATGCTCTAGTGCAGTCAGCTCTAGGTTAAGTCGGGGTTTTGGGTGGCGCCTGTAAAACATTGATCTAGAACGGACTCAACGGTCACTTTTGAAAGTAATGACTTTCAGTCCCTACAGATTTCCCACAGCACTGCTTTATGTGATATGTAACATGCTGTCGATTCGGCGGCTATACATACTCCAAGTCCTTATGAAGCAACATAAGCTTACTCCATTTACTGAACACAATAAAAACCGCACCATTAAAAATATCTGCCATCCCCTGAAATTCATCCTATGACTAGTCGTGAGCTGAAACATAAATGCAAAAGTTGGTTACTTCAGTCGGATTTTTTTGTGAGTGAGTTGGAACTGACTTCTGTAACACAGGTATGTAAACTAGCAAAGGAGTCAGGGGTTTCACTAAAGATTTTTGTACATGTCTTATATCAATAATAGTTTGTTATTTTTATTATGATTGCCACGGACGACCCACTAGGAGACGCGCGGACCGTTTACTAAAACATTATATACAGCAAGGATGGCAACCCAACTTACTACATGCCCACTTTTAACATCAAGATAGCGTTAGTTAAGTTGACGGCTTAGGAGACAAGCCTCTTCCATCCGCAGGAATACAACACTACAAAGAAGTGTTATTTAGCTGTCGTCTTTTGTAAAGTCGCTGCCAAATAAGATTAGTTTGTAGTGTATTTTCCACTATTTAAAGCTTGATGAGTTTTAATTTTTATGTAAATACATCGGTGAGCTGAAATAATTATTTATTGAAAGTTTATTTCAGTTAAACTAATTAAGTGAAGCATATTAATTAATTTCATTAACTTTTTAAAAGAGACGGTCACGACAAGACGCCCGTCGCCACGCGATGTTTAGAGGGAATTCGCTTCGCTTTGCAACCGTCCCTGCTTCTCGTTTAAAATACAAAAACGATTAGCCAACATAACTAAGTCACAAGTAGTAATGTCAGTCAGTGGATCTGCAAAGTGCAGCCAATTAGCATTTCGTTTTAGGCTAGACTTCGTCTGCGCTACTTTCGCCCAAATCTAAGTCAATACATTTCTTTTTACTAACGCTTACGCTGTGGTATAGTCTAGCTAGTCCGTATTCGCTTGTAGTTCTAGTTCATGGCCCTCTGCTTAATCTGATTTCAAAACGAAAGGATACTACGTCGAATAAAATAAAACAAATTCTACTCACGCTACTTAAGCACCAATTGAGCTCTGTTCGTCACGGCTCAAGTATTCTCCCACAAAATTTACCCACGTTAGCCCTTTCCGTATGTTACTACCTCGCGTAGTTATATAATGTGAATAATGTACATTCACATTGCGAATTATACAGGTAACGGCTTAAATTTAAAAGTTCAGTACTAATTAATCAGTGTTCGTTTTATACCAGGTTTGAACAAATTCAAAATTGCAAAGGTACGATCAGCAGTATAACCGGTCATTGTATTCCCGCGGCCCAGTACTGGCGACGCTACGTGGTATTCATCGACTGCGGTATTTTATTCTGCACTGTAATCTATAAGTACATTTGCGTAGACCGGTTGTGGTGTGCGGTCATGCTGTAAGTCGCCAATCGTTGCGATTGGAACTGCATTACGGCATATTGCTCATTTGATTTCGTTCACGCGTTGATTTCGTATTAAATTTCACAAAACATATAATGTTGCTTACTATCCAAAAACAAGAATTACAAATATCTGGCAACAAACATTTATTTCGGTTTATTTATTTGGAGAATTCACACCAATATTTGAAGTTAAACCATCATGCTGCGCTGTATTTGAAGTTAATTATTATGTAACGGTTTTGTGAATACTGCTGATTCGAGTTTGCATTTAATTACGGCCTGTAAAAAGTATCCAATAAGTCTTTTATCATTACAAATATACGTAGATAGAGTTACTGTCGCATTTATAATTTTAGTGTGTGGATAGGGAATGGTGATAAGGTTACGATTACCGCATGTCATCAAGGAGACCGTATACTAATTGGTCACTCTTAAAATTTACAATAGATACTCATATAATTGTAAAATGATATTTGTACTGCTATATGAGAATTAGTCAAAAGGTTTCATATGGCTTCTATGAAAAGACTACACAGAAAAGGTTTCCCTGTGCAATACGTATAGGTAGTGACCGACCACGAGACAGCGGATGGCTCGGGTTACCGGCTAACCAACTGTTCAACATTACGCTTTAAGTTAATAACGTAGTGTTATTAACACACAATATCGTTGATATATTTAAATATATGCATATTTTAAGCGTTTTTAAACTGAATCGTCAGTTCACTAATAAATATACACTGTTATTCCCGTAAGGTGGAGTCACATCTCATTCCGAAGGCTTCTTAGAAAATAAAACGGCCCCGTGAAGCTCACCTATTAGTATGTTAGTGGTCGACGGCTCCGACTGAACGTGCCATAGGTGTGAGTCACGTAACGGAAACGCTTCTTACTTACTTTGATATTGATGTCTTTGCTTGATGATGCATTCCCAGGGTTCACTTTATAAATACCAAACCAGCTTGCGCTCATTATATGTTCTCAATTGGAACGTCACTGCTACGGCAAACGGCAACTCCTAAATGAGTCTTATGAATTAAACTGTTTATCAACAAACATCTGCGCACCCCGCCCTTTGTAAATTTAAACTTGGCTAAACGACTGTTTTCTCTTTACAAAAACTTAGCAAGGCCGGCTTCCACAATTCAATGAGAATACTTTTGTGTAATAGCAATTTCATAACTTAACTCTTTAAAATAATTAAAGCCCATTTTATTAGTTTTCTGTTTTGTCTGGTGTATTTATTCATTATGACCTTAAACAGTTTAAAAACTTTCTTGTGACTAAAACAAAGGTACATAGGTAATTAAGGCTTCCTATTAGATATACGATATTTGGAAAAATACCGAAATATATTCAGTTAGTTACTACTTTACATCTCACAAAATGACAAAACTACAATAATAAATAACGGACTTCATAAAAATAAAAAATAATATTACATTTAACCTATAGATATAGGTGAATCTAATGTAATTTAACCTATAGGCGTACTAAAGCGTTTTTGTTTATTATGTTCTATATTCACCACAATTAATATAAATCAAGTGGTGTCGCTAGTGTTAGTCGCTCGCTTAGTATTTTAAAGCCTTCTGAATAGGTGAATCTAATGTAATTTAACCTATAGGCGTAAGTCATTGGCCTCCTTCTTTAGTGGCAAAGTCCTGTTGAAAAGAATATCCCATATAATATTAAAAATGTCAAGGTTCACATCAATCACGCCAGAACAGTTGAACGAATCTAGATCAAATTTAGCACAGAGATAGCTTATAGACTTTTCATCCCGGAAAGAAGTACTGTTCTCCTGGAATAGAACCGACATCGACATTCACGCAGACGAAGTCGCTGACATAAGCTAGTGTAAACATAAAACTTAGGGGCCTTGGAATAGATATTGTCAATAATTCAACAACAATAATGTTCAGAGTGAAGCTTTGAATTAACTGTGCTTTTTCATAAAAAAAGACGCCATCCAAGCAATTTATTACCAGTAATATTAATATGTGGGATCATGAGTATTTTGCTTTTATTATTCCCCAGGTTACAATTATGCTGAACCATAAAAATACACGAGGACTAATTTTACTAAGTACCGAATTGAGCATGAAGGTCATGGCTCAATATTGAGGCAGAAGCAGAAGGCACGTAAATCATGCACTGCTATTTTGGCACAGTTTACTCATTTTATATTTAAACTAGACTTTCCCAAGTTTTTTTAAGGGATTTAACACCTTTTAATTTTGCATATTTTAGAATTTTATTGTTTTCTTATTTCACCCGTGAAACAGTTTGCTGTGTTTCAGATTGAAGGGAAATATAGCCAGTGTAATTACTGGGCATGGAATGGACGGCATTTCATCTTAGGCCTCAGGATGACAACGCACCTGTAATATCATGTGATTTTTCCTTGTTATTGCAGCCCGCCTAGCATGACCACCGAAACGCGATATGATACGATATGATAAAACTATTTATCGCTTCGAACTGTCAAAAATCATTGGATATAACCGCCATCTTGAAATTTTATCGAAACTGCGAACTTGTATTGTATATATACATGTTCGCAGTTTCGATAAAATTTCAAGATAGCGGTTATATCCAATGATTTTTTACAGTTTGAAGCGATAAATAGCTTTATCATATCGCGTTTCGGTGGTCATGCTAGGCGGGCAGGTGTCTATAGGCGGCGGTAACCGCTTACCACCAGGTGGGCCGTCAGCTTGTTTGTCATCTAGTTGTATAAAAAAAACAATAGTATGAAAATAACAATAGTCAATGTGTACTTTTTTAAAACAACACTAGTGGAAAACAAGCATACGAGCCGCCCGGCTGGTAGTTACTGTTCGAGCGTACAAGTGCCTATATGACACGGTAGTTTTTTTTTTATTAATCAAGATCCTAACAAATATTATAAATTCGAAAATGATTAAGTTTGTTACGTAAACCACAAATTTAAATTAAAAAATCAAAAACCTTTATTTTCTAGAATACACAGCCATTTGGTCCCATAAAAATTTTTTCAAAATTAGTTCGGTAGTTTGGTTTTTATAAGTAAAAAAAACTGAAATTAGTAAGTCGTCTACATATTTTTTTTCTTTGTATGTACACCGATCACGCCGAGATTACTCATCCGATTTACGTGATTCTTTTTTTGTTCGATGCGGAATAGTTGCCATTTGGTCCCATATATTTTTTTAACCCCCGACGAAAAAGAGGGGTGTTTTAAGTTTGACATGTCTGTCTTGACCGATTTTGATAAGGTTTTTTTGTTGGAAAGCTAATGTGCCTACGATGGTTCTTAGCTATAATTTATGAAGATCAATTCTGGCGTTTGATGACTCATTTTGTACATGATAATAGGGTTTTACTAACTTTTACACATCAGACTGACTTGAAATTTGGTGTACTGTCACTTCGGTGACATTCCCATGACATACTATCCTTGAGCTGAACCTATACCGTCAAAAAGTCTGCGAAATGCTTAATTCTTCAGAAACTTACAGCAGATATAAGTAGCGTGTTTGGGCTCTTATGAATAGTCTCAATGAGATGGTGTTAGATGATTAATGACGCCGGGGGCTACTTAAAAATTTTAATTTTGTATTTTATTTTAAAAATTAGTTGCGCAGTTTGGTTTTTAAATATAAAAAACTGAAATCGCTAAGTCGTCTACGTATGCGAAATTGCGGATTTTGGCTTTCCTATGTCTTTTTAGTGAAACGATACGATAGTGGGAAACATTATAAGTTGACGGTCACCCATCTAGCTTCGACCTTAGAAAGTTAACACTAAATAATGTAAAAAAAACAAACAAAAAAAGTACTAGAAACATATTTTTAGCTGAAACATAAACAGCTTAGCACCAACTCCAAAAAATATGTTTCTAGGGGATGTGTACCTACCTACTCAAATTTAATTATTTTATCCTTTTCAGTTTTTTGAAGTCGGTTTTAATTTTTGTTTCAAAAATTTGTGACATACAAACGGGGTAATACAATCTGTGTATATGCCTTGTGTTTCTGCTGATTAGCTACCTCTTAATGTTTTTAAAGTAATTTGGATGTTGCTTTACAAAAACGCACAAGTCTTTTATACACATACACATGCAAGTCAAAGGAAGAATCCCAAGTTTCTATAACACACTAAACTGATTTAGATGACATTTAGTATGATCATAGTTTGAGACATTAGGAGCTATAACCGACACGACCTCCACACGGGCGAACCGCTGGCGGTAGCTTGTCCTATAATAAATTAAGAGGAAACTTAAGTTATTATGATAGGAGATAAGCTCCCAACACTAAGCTCTGACGATCTAACTCGACACAGGAAGTGCAGGAACACACACACAACACAGTACAAAGTAAACCTATTTGCCTGCGATCTTCGGTAAGGTTTTAACTGTTATCTAATCTGTGGTAAGGTGGAGGTGATTCCCCTGTCTGGCGCTAAAAATTTGAATAGAGAATACCACTATGCCCTACCTCGTGCCTTGCACATATTAACATTTTTCTGTCTGTCTATACCTTGTTATAATCGAATTAAATGATATCTTTATCTTATCAAATTTTATCTTTGTAAAAGGCGTTCTCTTGTATTTTACTCGTATACAAGAATTTTCATCATGGTCCTGTACGTTATCAAAAATCATCCTTGAACTAGTTACACGCTCTTCGTAAATGAAACAGATTATTTATCTATTGTCCTCGGTTACCACAATAGATATTTTTCTCATAGCTAGTTCGCTTTCGCAATACGAATACCATCTATCTACAAACCTTACATAATAGAGTATAATTCGGTGCGTTCTCTATTACGGCTATACATTACCCACCACCGTCCATGATGGGCAAACACTAAGGGTTCCGTTGCAATTTCAGATACGACTAACGACGAGCACTTTAACTTCACATATTTCATAGTTCATACTCACAAAACCTAATTATTAGCGATATTTATTAGCATTTTCTAAAATTCTATGTTCAAACTCAATCTCTTTATACTTCCAATAAAAATGTTAGCTATAAACGTTACATAACATTTTTAAACAATAAAACTTTTTCACATTCAGTAACTGACATGTTATAGAACTCCGCAAACCTCGCTGTTGCCCGGGTTGCAATGTTACAAATTGTTATATATTTAGTAATTAAAATAGAATAAAACTAGAAAAATTTCACGTCCTGAGGCAGGAATCGAACCCGCGACCTTTCGCAATCCGGGCGACTGCTCTGACCACTGAGCCACCCAGGACTTGGAATATCCCTGTGAAATTCTTCTACTCTATCTGTATTTGCGTTTATGAGCTAACGTCCACCCTACAATGTTGTTGATGTTGTTGTTGTTGTTGATGTTGTTGTTGTTTGTTATATATTTTGTTACAATAACTTATTTTTCCCTTTTGTGTACACAAATACAACTAAATACAAATTTTACAAAATAACACAATTATATGACAGGCTAACTGAACGCAAAACTGTGTTGTCTTGTTTTGTTAGAATTAAGAAAATGCGATAAAATGTTTACTCATTAAAACTCCTGTGTGGAAACATCATAAAATTATAAAAATTATAATTGTGAAACCTTTATTAATTCCGTTTAATAAACTCCATTTATTTTCTAAAAGTTTTTAAATGATCGTCCATCACTCATTCATCACTAGGAAACAGAATGTCCCTAATATTTTTGTGTAGTGTCTATACGACACTGCTTAAAAATAACAATGGGCCACAAATAATATTTCATTTTCATTATTTCAGTTTGTTATCAAACCGCTTTCCGCTTTTCATTTTATAGAAAAATGAATAATATTATTATACCGTTTCCATGTATGTCACTCAGTCAGACGTACAGACGATCGATACCTTGACGCTACTATAATGTTGGCGGCTGACGGATGGTCCTTCTTCCTGGATAGTAAAGGCTTTATCTGATAAGCACCCACAATTATGTTGTGAGCTCAAAATCATAATTGATAAAAGTTTCTAAAGTAATTGCTGTGCACGGCTTTTATTAGAGTTCTCTGTTTAGCCCCTACTGACTGGTACAGAATGCTATTAGACATGAAGGAAGTCCACCATTTGTGCACTTATTGTTCATTAAAGTGTAAATAAATATCAGACAAATTCGTGTCAGAGCGTTTTAGGCCTTTTGTATTATTGTTAAATATATATCAATCAATCTGATTTTTTGTCCACCTTGACATTTTCCAATGAGTTACTAAATTTCTTGGTCCAACGCACCAATAAATTTTCTATAATATGAGTTCCTTCAAAAGCGGCGTGAAAAGGCACTTTATGGGCCAGCAAGGTGGAGGCGGCTAGAAACCGTGCATTCATGCTGCACTAGCTACCTTCACTTAAGTACTGCTCTTATCTTACCGGTTACCACCCGATAGTAGCTAAGTCATTTTTAGTGCTTAGTATGAAACAATAATGAATAAAATATATCTTCGTTACTTTTCATACCTACTAAGTAAAAATTGACGCTATTTCGAGAGGTTTTTTTTATATGATATCGTGGCCACTTTGCAATCCCGGAATGCTTACGCGGGGTCCACCCTAGAACCACTGGATAAATGCGAGGAATATGTATAACTCTTAATTAAAAACTGTATTATACAAAGGCTAATAATATTTTATCGGGTTTTAAAAACCATTTAAGAGTACCCAACCAAATGTGCATACGTAGGTTAACCCTTTTATGTATTTGAGTAATAAATAAATTTTGCGGGATTAAGCAACGGGAAGTATGAGCCTACACGTGTTCAAATACATTTGTTTGACCGCATTAACTGCAGTCAATCAGGGCTCCCAAAAGTAATAAAAAATAAACAAACTTCCACTGTGAATAACACATGGTATTTATCGTGCTGCGTAGTAAATGTAGGTTCAATATTATCCTATTACTGCATCCAAACTAGAATTACTTACAAACTATTTAGAAAAATATCACCTCGTCCAGTTATTAGCTTTTGGTCTATTATTTAATAAAATGTATGCGGAGAATGTATCAGGGCATCACAAATTGAAAGTTGGGTAGGGAAAGGTAGCCAATGAAATTACTGGGCATGGAAGGCATTTCACCTTAGGCCTCAAGATGACAACGCCCCTGCTATACCAAGTGTTTTTTTCCTTGTTATTGCAGGTGTCTATAGGCGGAGGTTACCATTTACCACCAGGTGGGCCGTCAAATCAAAAAATCTTGAAAAGTTGTGTATGTCTGTCTATATGGCTATTGAGCTCATTATTGTTTTGTTTAATATTAATATAGGTAGGTAGTAAAATGGTTTAATAAATTTAATAATAAAATGGGTGACATAAAAGGCTTGTTTGCAAGTATTTGTCGCTCGGATGCGGAACTAATTGCATGCTGTGATGCTGCCGATGTCCTCCTGAATAGGACACATAACATCCCATTCACAGGACGGCTATTCATTCGTGTAATGGGATGGGATATGTGCACAACCCAGATAAGTTTTCTACTTACTACTTTTATCGTTAAAAATAATACAAGTTAAAATAAAATATAATTGAAGTGACTTCAGCTGTGGAGCTGAACTACTTACAAAAAAAAAACACCTGAAGAAATAATTTACAGCATTGAAAATGGCATCAGATTCTTGTGCTTTAATAGTTATTGTACTTGGGAACAGGTAAAGTGACCATCTTTCTATGTACCTATGGCAAGTAAATTATTTATAAACAAATACCTAGGTATCTCTTTCACACATTATTCCGTATGTAATGAGAATGCCGTTAACAATTTTCCTTCAATCCTTCAAAAGTGTTATTGATATTAGATTGCTGACATCAATTAAAACAACTATTATTATGACTACTATTAATAAAAAATAATACATAGTTATTATTAATTTTGTCAGTATGGCCCATACATTTTTTAGTAATATAAAATTGACGTCACCTGTTCCGTAGATTTTCTATGGCGTTTTTGGACGTTGCGCCGCATATAAAACATATCACTATATCTGTAAAACTATTGATCTTGTCATACTATTTCTTTTGCAATATTTCTCTATGAGTTATAAACTTCTTATTTATTAAATAAAATAAAAGTTGGCAACTACTCTATTTTAATCACATTTTAATGTTTGATTTTGAGCGTTTATAACGCGTACTTTATTGTAAGTCAACGATGACAAATCCGCGTCTCCTGGGCCGCGTCTGTGACCGGATCCCAGGAGACGAGTTTTCTGAGCCCATAGAGCCAATTCCTGCCATCTTCTCTTCCAATCCAAAAAACTGGCCCCAGTTTTTTGGAATGCTGACTGTTACAGTTACAGTGTCACACAGTGCCCCGTACCACAGTGCCCCGGAGAGGCCAACCGAATAAAAAAGTCGAGTGAGTCTTTTAAATTATGTTTACAAAGAACTACTTAACTGTAATTTGTAACTACATATACACAAAATACAGGAAAACCAACATCACTTATCTAAATATAATACGTCCAAAAATAAACTAAAAACTTTGAAATGACCTTATCAGCGATGTCGCTCGACGGGTGATCTCCTAGTGTATCTCGCGCACCGTTGGTCTCTTGCCATTGAGAGTCATAGTGAGGCATTGGCAGTTAGCCTAGATGTAGCGAAGGCGTTCGATCGGGTCTGGCACAGGGGTCTTCTTTCGAAGTTACCATCTTACGGGCTGCCTGAGGGGTTGTGCAAATGGGTCGCTAGCTTTTTGTCCAGCAGATGCATAAGAGCCGTCGTTGACGGCAGTTGCTCGGATAGCATGGACATTAACGCTGGCGTCCCGCAAGGCTCGGTGCTGTCTCCAACATTGTTCCTGCTGCATATCAATGACATGCTGTCTATTGACGGACTGCATTGTTATGCAGATGACAGTACTGGTGACGCTTACTATACGAGTCGTGCTAATACCCCTCGGTCTACAGTGGAGGAAAGTCGCGGTCGACTTGTGTCTGAAATCGAGAGGTCTCTAATCAGAGTCTCCGATTGGGGACGACTAAACTTGGTCCAATTCAACCCCACTAAGACACAAGTCTGCGCGTTCACCGCTAAATAAACCCCATTTGCTGTAGCTCCACAATTCCTCGACACTCCGCTTTCCATCTCTACGAGTATCGGGATCCTTGGTGTTGATATCTCTAGCGACGTGCAGTTCCGCAGTCATTTGGAGGATAAAGATAAAGTCAAGCTGGCATCCAAGAAGCTTGGTGACCGCGGCGGTATTTCACTTCGGGGCAAAGACTGTTACTGTATAAGTCTCAAGTCAGGCCCCATATGGAGTACTGCTGCCATTTATGGGCGGGAGCGCCTCGATACCAGCTTGGACTATTTGACGTGCTCCAAAGACGCGCTATGAGAATTGTCGATGATCCTGAGCTCACCAGAGGTATTGAACCTTTAAGCCTAAGGAGAGATTTTGCCTCCTTGTGTGTGTTCTACTGTTTGTATAACGGGGCGTGTTCTGAGGAATTATTTGACATGATGCCCACGGCTTCTTTCTATCATCGCACCTCTCGCCACCGGCAGGGAATTCATCCTCACAAATTGGAACCTAAGTGGTCGCGTACTGTACGGTTTCCGAAAAACTTGCTCCCGCGTACGCTCAAGTTGTGGAATGAGCTCCCTGCAGAGGTTTTTTCGAATGAGTACAGCTTCTTCTGAGGGTTCTTCAAAAAAGGCGTGAAAAGGTTTTTACAGGGTCGGCAACGCGCAAGTGACACCCCCGGTGTTGCAAGCGTCCATAGGCTACGGTAACCGCTTACCATCAGGTGGGCCGTATGCTTGATTGCCACTTTAGTGGTATAAAAAAAAATGATTTTTTCGTCATTTGATCACACAAAAACCTTTTTTGTTTATTATTTTTTAAGCACGGTATAAACTGCGGCATAGACTGTTGTTTATAGATGGCTGCTTGTGAGCTTGATAAATGTGTATACCAGCATCTTAGAAGTGAAAGACAGAAACGGAGATATGTGCACTGTAACAGTGTACCCCATGTAACACTATGCCCCACCTTACCCTATATAAAAATACAAAGTTTTTCACTGTATGTATTTCACACCTTAAATTGCAACTGAAATAAATTAGTATAAATGTTGTGAGATTTTGTTTCTGTCGTAGATTTATCTAAGGGAAATCGAGTCAGTCCCCCAAAAGATTTTTTCCTAGGGAACAGGCTCAAGAGGCTTATGTCCAAATCTTCCATGGCCGATCCTTTATATTTCACAATTAGTTAAACACTCGCACGAGACTTTGAATTCGTGGACTCGGCAAGAATAATACTTTTATGAACTTTATAGTTTGGGATTTCGCTTTTATAACGACGGAAATGTAGAAGTATGGGTCTTTTTTTATTGCGTTAATCTTTGGTTTTTGTTATCATTATTATTAATATTTAACATATTAATAATCATGATATTATAATTTTAAAATGAAACATAACTTAAGTTAGTATAATAGGACAAAAACACTAGTTTTTAGTGGACTATAAATATTGTGAGCCCTCCTTTATAGGTCGCAGAATATTATATTTTTTTCTTAATTTATTTTAAAAAGAACCGTTTGACCGTTTTAAAAGAATTGCGATACGATGTGACAACAGATGAAAATGAAAAATGCTGTTTTGGCTGGATTTTTTCTAATAATATTTTATAAACTTGAACTTTTATTCCAGCTTTAGGTATAATAATTATACTAAATATATGTATAAAGGTTTGATCCACCCCACAATGCAAAAGGTTTACATGATTATTTCAGCAATTTTTAACTATCATCAAAATATGTAACTTCTTGACTTAACTTAACTTCTTGTACCTAGGTACAGACGACAACACATCAAGTGTAACAATCGCACTACGAAAGCCGTCTCTATTACGAACGGTCTCAAGATCAAACTGTTACACTTGATGTGCTGTCGACTGTAAAATTTTATACTATTTTATTTTTACCTCCATGTAGCCTGACGCCGTACGCACAGTAAAACCACCATACCTATAGAGTTTGGTGAGTGAGTAGGAGTTCAACCAACAAGCGTACTGCTCTTTTTTATTGGCCCGCTTTCGCCTTCATTAACCAGATATAAAAAAACTCCTCAAAACCCTCCACACTGACCCAACTGAGTCCCAACTTCCAAATGACTACCATTTTACCTTATTTAAAAACTGATGAGAACTGATAAGTTCCTGTGAAGGAGACGAAAATTCCAATATTTCAGGAGCACCTGTTCTCTCCTATTCTAATGTGAAAAAGTCTGTAAGATATAATAATATCGAGTCCTGTATTATTCTATTATTCGGACACTAAACTATTTCTCGTTCTGTTATCATTTATATTGTCTAAATGTTAACAAAACGTTTTCGCAATTTTGTATCACAACGAGTTCTAAACGACCGTAACTCCCATTTTGATTCGAAGATAAATTCGGTCAACGAGCAAATACGCCTCTCTTAACGTATATAACTCTGGCCCGTAACGAATGACGTGTCTCCTAATTGATTGTGTTTTTTACGTCTTCTCTTTGGCCGTGAGCCCGTGACTCACATTAAATTCATTCGAACTACAACGTCGTCTTATACATACAAGGCTGCAGAGTTATTTCCTAAACATATCAATTCATTTCTCATCTCATTACCAAAATGTCACCAAAATCACCAAAATGTTACGCTAGAAACTAATCATTTAGATAGATTACATATTACTTAGGCAGTATTATGCACGATTCAGAATATAAGGTTCTCTTTCTGATTATAATCATTCGTTCACGTTCGCTGAATGAAATGGTCAAATTCAAAAGAATTCGACCGAATTATTTAGTGAGGCTGTCAGTATTTTGAAGAAGTAAACACCAGTTGACACTTATGATGGAACACCTAATTAGCATAGTCTGGCTGGAGATGAGACGAGGCGTGCCTATTTACCATATTTTTTTTTACTGTTTCGAATTCTGTACCCAAAGGCAACGTTACTATTAGACTAATAATATCAATCTTACCATCTGTGCACAAAGCTATGTCAAAAATAAATGCTTAGTGTCTACCGTGAGAAACATATCGTCGCTTTGGTGGTGAAAAGAGTCAAGCCACAACTTGGTCCAAAATGAGATAATCAATACATAAATAATTGGTCCAAAATGAGATAAATATATAAATTGCTAATTTAATTATTTGGCAAAAATATTATTTTTGTCACATAATTAAATTTGCAATTTGCTCTATTCACCACTGTAAAAAGCACATTCTTCCGATGCTACTAATGTATTTATCTGATTTTGGGCCAAGTTGTGGCTTGACTCTTTTCACCACCAAAGCGACCATATACAAATAAATAAAACTAAGGGCTATATAAAGCTAAGGGCGTATTTTAAGAAATTCCAAAGCATAAATTAGCCTCTACAATTTTATTAATTTGCCGTTTACTTTGAAGTTAGCCTTTATCGTCGTCGCTGACCTTATAATTTATATAAATATAAATAAATGTTTCTCCCCTATGTGCTCCGAAACCATTGATCAGATTGTAATGAAACTTTGGTACGATGTTCTGGAGACGCCCGCAAAGATTCCTTCATTTTTTATTATAAAACCTAACAGTTTTCTCTTTACTGGCATTGCTAAGCATGCAGTGATAATAAAACATTAGCACTGCATGCTTAGCAATGCCAGTAAATACTTTCTAATAAAACATTAATAAATGCTTACAATGAGTTCAATACTACAGAATATTCTGTAGAAAATCTATTGTAAAAATTAAATTTAACTAATAACTTCCAAGGGATCATTATCAAAATTAAAACTGAAAAGTGTGAGTATCGTGCACACGAACAATGAACCCCAAGTAAGTTTTCGTGCAGTCTAGGTAGTTTTTGTCTACGAAGTTTCTTCACCACTTGTTTGTTGTTGAGCTCCCGAAAAGTAACCATACATTTTCGAACATTTCTTTAGGAGTAAATAAAAACATAACGGTAACTTACTTATATCTGGATACTCAAATGGTTTGTATTTTGAGAATAATAGATTTTTGTTTTGTTGTAGGAGGACAAATGCAGCCGCCGCGCTTTAGTATGCAGCCGTCATCATCAAACAGTGTAGTCAGAGAAGGGACCACTAAAATTTTACAATGTTCAGCATTAGGTAAGCTATTTGCGTATAACAAAGCCACTTTAAATATTAGTAAGATGTATAAATAATAGAAGCTAATTTATATCGTTATATTCAGGTATTCCACAGCCCATGTATAGGTGGCTAAAAAATGGCATTCCTCTGGGCGATTATTCTTCAGAATTATTTTATAAAATCCACAACACCAAAAAACACGACGCCGGAGCTTACCAGTGTATAGCTAAAAATGATGTCGGGGCAATTTTCAGCGAAAAGAATAACATTGTTGTCGCCTGTAAGTAAAGTGCTCCTTTGAACAACTTGCTTTTCATTATATCAAGCTTGATCTCGGTTTAATGCATCTAGAGAAAACTTGTACAACATTGAACGTGGCATTTTTAAGGTGTTTCACAAAATATTTATAAATTAACCTCGACGAACCCACTCAGCAACAAAGGTAAAAAACTGATTAAACATTTTAGTTACAATAGCCATTGTCGACCGTGACATAATATCACACACAACAACGTTTCTCATTAAAATCATTCATATTCACCTGGCGTTATGAATACAGATTTATTAGCAGGTATCTAATAAAATAAATTAACATGACTATTTATAGGTGAGGCAACAGTTCTAAATTGGGTAATTGAGATTTAAATGTATTTAACATACATTTGTCCATTTAAATAAGTCCCCTTTGTCTATGACTTGCTCGATCTCATACATGCCTAATATATTTTTTAGATATGGGAATGTTTGACAAAGTTCTTGAGGACACGGTGATTGCAGAGTCTGGGCATGCTGCTGTTCTAAATTTTCCTCACATAGATTCAGAGCCCGCGCCATCAGTAATATGGCAAGACGAAAACGGTGCCTTGCGATATGACCAAAAATACGCGGTCACTGATGAACACCAACTTGTCATTCTTTCTGCATCACATGACGACGAGAGAGCATACAGGTTTGATCTTATCTTCTTTTATTTGAACAAAAAACTATAGTACATAAGTAGCAAGTGAAATAAATGCAATAACTTATAGCTGTCATGATTTCAGAGTTCGTGCCATAAATACTCAGTTAGGAAAAGAAGAAAACAGCCCGTATATTAAGTTAGAAGTTTTCGGTGATGATGCTAAAGAAGTACCACCTGAAATTATAATAAATCCAAAAGACCATAACATAATCAAAGGGAAAGATTACACTAACTTGTACTGTATCGCCAATGCTCGACCTCTACATGAACTGGAAACATTGTGGTTTAAAGATGGCATAATGATCGATTTAGCAGGGATCACTTTTGACCTAAACGATCAATGGAACAGAACACTCAGTCTTATTTCAGCTGATTTGACCCACACAGGAAAATATACTTGTCAAGCTAGGTTGAGAACTGGCGGATTTGCTACCGTTACATCTTCCGCCATGGTTACAGTTTATGAGAAACCAATGTTTTCAACTAATTTAAAAGCAGAAACTTTTGGTGAATTCGGCAGCAATATTGTTTTAGAATGTAATGTACAAGGATTGCCTTTACCGAGTATTACGTGGTACAAGGATTCCAGAAAAATTGCTACTGTAGGTTCTGACGCCGCAAATAATGACAACGCCGACGTTTACGACGGCGAAGGCAGATATAGAGTAGAAGTAGATCGTTCACTTGTTATTAATAATCTCAGAATGAAGGATATGGGTATATATCAATGCATTGCTGGCAATGACGCCGGAGAAGCATCAATCTACACATGGCTTAAAATCAAAAGTAAGTGAAGCGTTTTCATTGTTCAAAGAGTGCTGTTTAACTGTTGCTTGCCATTACGGTTAAGTTACGTTGTCGTTACTTAAAACTTTAGTCTCTCATATTTTATCGAAAGATATATTTAACATATGCCACTGTATCGTACAGAAATGGAAAAGATACGTTTACCGCGCAGTCACATGAAGTTAATTAGGATGAGGACAGCTGATAAAAAGGCAAAAACGTTTAAATTCGATACAGGCAGTAAGAAAACAATTGTCAATTTTGCACAGTCTTATCAATTATGTTTTTAGCACTGAGTGATTGCAAATTTTGCTTTCCCATTATGTTCTTTGGTTAAGGTGCTTTATGATATCAGATACGAAAAAGTGCCTGATTGCGTTTTATTTAAATTTATCTGCAAAGTATAGTATGAAAAAAAAATGTTTGACTTGTGTTTTGTCGAGAGATTATTTTTTCGTGTCGTAGTTAGTATCTATATCTAGTTCTTTTTCTTGTAGTTTGATAAAATAGCATGATATATTGTGTCACGTAGTATTTAATACATCTTTTATAGTTTTTATGTTTTAAAAAGTCTCACTAAGGCACCTCTGTACTGTAAAACTCATAATCACGATATTACTCTGTTCTTTATTTGTGTCTGTGTGTCACACAACTGTTCAAAGTTGTGTTCAAAGTATCAAATTAACTTTCCCTTGTTGTCGTTGTAACAATATTGGTAAGTATAAGTAAATCAAATTAAGTCTTATCTGCCAAAACATTGGCCCACATCAAACGCTATTTCATCTCGTGAAAAATTCAACATTTTACTTCCAAATTATAGTGAGTTTATAAGACACCTGCGGAGTTTTTAAGTGTCAGTGCGAGCGACGACCGACGTCGAAAAGTAAAGCTTTACTTCCAGCTATAGTTCATCTGAGGTGTATCCAATATTCGAACTATGTTTATGTTTAATAGTAATTTGTCATTTCTATAAAACATTTTGTAAATACCTACTCCAAAAGGTGCGCAATGAAAAAATATAATGAACTGTGTAACATTATTTTAAACTATTTTGTTATGATTTTTTCTGAATAAATTATTATTATTATGTGCTATTAAAATAATCCTTTATGTATTTGGTACAATTGTTTTTCCTTTTCGTACATTGTTGTTATGGAGAGCAGATTTATTATGAGGTACATTTAGCGTAATTCTCACGGTTTTTTGCATGCATTGATTTAATAAATTTTCTATTGTTACATTTGCGTGATATACTAACATAGTTTAGCAGTTCAAGCGTGTCTTTACTTTTTCTGTATATTCAATAAAATTAATTTATGAAGAATTATACGCTTGAGCTGCTCCCTCCCCGTACAGTAGAGTAGAGGCTAGTGTAGTAACTAAACACAGCGTGTGTGGCTTGTAGCGTCCCCGCCGGTAATGACGACGGGCCCCGCCAACCTGACCGTGCTCGACGGCAAGGATGCCTCCATCACGTGCCGTGCGGTCGGCGCGCCCACCCCTAACGTCACCTGGTACTTCAACGGTTAGTAACTGCAATATTTCTCGCCGCGATAATGCAACGTATAATGCTGCATAAAAAATTCATAACCATTAGTGCTTACCATAGGTTCCTCACTCACATAAATACAGGTGTTTGTTTTCCATTAAGTAATATAAGAAGAGGTTGAGTAAAGTGTAAGTACTTAACTAAGAAATGGAATGTTATTATAAAAAAAATATAATAACATTTCTTACGAAAACATCCAAAATCATTCTTTAACTTCGTCTATACTGTTATCTTAACAAGTATGGATCTAAAAAGATTTCATTATACTACATTCACTACATTTATCCTTAAATATAAAAGCAATAAATCCATAATTAAGTTTAATGCAGCGCTGACCCACGTGTGGCTATTTTTAGCCGCGTTCCTTATCGGTTTCCCACACCAATTACTGTTTATTAACATCGCTTTATTAGTTTCATTCAATGTAATAGCTATTAATTAGATAACCTGAATATCAATTGACGTTTTTCTTGTGTTTTTTTATTGTATTAACCATCCGTTTATTTAACTTATGTTCATTACAGACTCCCTTATAATTAACTTGTCTGGAAGACTGCAAGCTCTGGATGAAGGTGATTTGTTGATAACTAGTACCACGACTGCTGACACTGGGAAGTACACTTGTATGCGTGCCAATGATGCTGGTAATGTCTCAGGGGAGGCTTACCTTACTGTACTTGGTATGGTTATTATACAATTTGTCCACAGTGAAATTGATGCATTATTTAACGTAAAAGTTAATGTTATTTAATATGTTTTACAGTCCGAACACAAATTATAGCTCCACCTGTAGATACTCGAGTGTTACTTGGCCATACAGCAACAATGCAATGCAAAGTGTCAAATGATCCTAACGTTAAATACAACGTTGACTGGTTTCATAACAAACAGTAAGTTTCAAATAATTATTTAAATAGATAAGTATCTAAAAATCTTACAAATTAATGATAAAATATTACTTCATTGTAAATCTTTAGAGGTAGCATGTAATAGATTATCATCGAAGTCTTCCGGGGTAGAACTAGTTTGACGTTTTTTCAGGCCCATGACAGCCGGTTCCCGTGTATGGGTGACGGCGGAGGGCGCGTTGACCGTGCAAGCGGTGCGCGCCAGTGACGCGGGCGAGTACACTTGCGTCGTGACGTCACCGGGCGGGAACCATACGCGCCACGCTGTGCTCTCCGTCATAGAGCTACCCTTCGCTCCCACCAACGTGCGCGCCATCCGGCTCGATGGCGCCACGCAAAGGGCTATCAACGTTTCCTGGACTTCTGGCTTCGATGGAAACTCACCTATACAGAAATACATAATCCAGAGACGAATAGTGCCAGAGTTTGGTAAGTTTTTAACCGGCACCGGACTTAACACGGGATACTCTGATAATCATACCTGCTTCTTATAACTTTAGAGATTTTATCGCAATGTTATAGTACCACGTTACAAACACTTGCAGGGCCCACCCCAGATCCATTACTGAACTGGGTGACGGAACCTGTGAATGTATCATCTAACCTACGATGGGTGCTGTTGACAAGTCTCAAGGCAGCCACCTCCTATCAATTCAGAGTGTCCGCTGTCAACACGGTCGGGGAGGGCCCACCCTCTGATCCTACGGATGTCCTCACGTTACCTCAAGAAGGTACGCCATGTTAATTTATGAAATATACATATGTAACAATAGAAAGTAAAAATGTACAGTTTTTAGTATTAACAATTTAGCAACATGTTGTGCTGAAAACTAACGCAAAATATTAACAACTACACTATTATTTATAATACTGCAGTATTTCATTATATTTTTCATCCACTAATGATTATATACATATAAATATTGTTGTGTGCACTAAACATTACCATAATTTGCACTTGTCGTGATCAATTACATATACATCTACAATGTCACAGCGTTTCAAATATTTGGTCAGGCAAGGTTTGTTTCACCCACAATTAAGTTAAAATAAATGTATTCTCTTTGTAATCAAGCAGCCAGTGACCTAATATGCTGTCAAGGTATGAACTGACATCATCAAGTAGATGGGTTCTTTCTTATTCCTTATCATGTGTATGTTATATCTTATTATTTTTACTAAAATGTGTTTCTTTATGAACGTTTGCATGATTTGTGCATTGTTTCTTTAATTATGTATGTGAATTGTAACTAGATCATTATGTTGTAGCATTTGCTATAACTGCTTAAGGCGTATAATATAATTGACATTTAATGCATGCGAGAGGAGATGAAGTTTTTCCTATTTTTAAGGTGCTTACAATAAATACATGTAGACGTGTAACATAAATTTCAGCTCCGTCGGGCCCTCCCGTGGGATTCATGGGCTCGGCACGCTCTTCTTCGGAAATAATCACCCAATGGCAACCGCCCCTTGAGGAACATAGGAACGGTCATATCTTGGGATATGTCATTAGGTACAGGCTCCGCGGCTACGACAACAGCCCCTGGACCCACCAAAACATTTCTAACGAGGCACAGAGGAATTACCTTATTCAGGACTTGATCACATGGAAAGATTACAACGTCCAAATTGCGGCGTATAACGACAAAGGCGTAGGCGTTTTTTCCGAGAGCTACACTATTAAGACGAAGGAGGGGGTGCCAGAGGCAGCTCCGGACAGCGTACGATGTGAACCGTTCAATTCCACAGCAATCACAGTTTGGTGGACTCCGCCAAACCCACAGAAAATTAATGGCATCAATCAGGTATACATATCAAATTTTTTTATACAAAACAATAAAACTCTCGAAACATTTACTAAATTATCGTGTTTTATAGGGCTACAAAATGCAAGCATGGAGATGGGATGCTAATGAAGGCGTCGATGTAGAGCAAAAGCTCGTTAGTGTCCCCCCAAACCTATTAGACCCTCTGACCGAGCAGTCGGCAATCATGGATGGTCTCGAAAAGTTTACAGATTATAACATTTCAGTATTATGTTTCACTGAACCTGGTGATGGACCTCGCAGTGACTTTGTCTTGGTCAGAACGAAGGAGGATTGTAAGTTATGTATTTAAGTTAATACATCAATGTTGCAATATGACAACACATGATGATATTTTTTATTGCACACCACAGACCTAAAGAAGTAATTATTATTATTATTAAACATAAAATTCTTATATTTTAGTGCCAGATGAAGTTATGAATCTACAATTTGATGACATATCTGATCGTGCCGTAAGAGTGTCGTGGTCCCCTCCAAAGAGATCTAACGGAATATTGATAGGTTACAAATTAAGCTATGAAATCAAAGAAGAAGCCGACACTCTGAACGAAGAAGTTCTTCCGCCGAATGTCACCAGCATCAAAGTTGAACATTTACAAGTAAGCATTTACAAATTGTCAAAAGCATGACATGTTGCCCGAAAGTCGGAAACATTCATTGAATTATGTAACCCATCAGTGCGGATAACAGAAAGCCGACGACGCAACAAACTTAAATTTTATCGTATCTTATATCTACTTGGCCAACGATTGAGTTCATCATTTAATTTTCCATAGTTTCTCATACAAACAATGCCTATTGTTTCATTCACTAAGCACTAACGGCGATGTCATGTGAAAACGGACAAATATTGAATACTAAAATGAACGACGATGCTTGTTAACGAGATAGTGTATTGATTGTGTAAAAACTTTGTAATGACAAAAGTATGCTAGATATTTATTTATATAGTTTCTTTGATTTTATTCTTGTAATACGGCCTGGCATCGACATTGATTGAGGTGCTTGATGGCGCAGTGGTTTAAGAGCTCTGGGTTCGAATACGAAAACAAAACAGCTTCCGCTATGGTCGAGCCCGGAAGGGGTCAATCAAAATTTGTTACTTATCTCAAGCTGCTCCGTGCTTTGCGAGACTCTAACTCCCAACCCGCAATGGGCCAGCGTGGTGGTGTTATGGCCCAAACTTTTCATGTGTTTTTCTCCCATGTAGAATGGCCTATAGCCAGTTAATTGGATGTCTAGGCCGTTGATTAAACGCCGGCATCCAAGTAAATGCCTAGGCCGATAGTTAATTGAACTAAAGTTATTTTTAAGAACACTTAAAAATTAAAACGATTTCGCTTATAAGTGGTCGTATAAAAAATACAAACAGTCACACAAAAGCTCTTCAATTTAAACGACCTGCTTAGGTGTCCAATTAAATGGCAAATTAAACCAGATGGCAGACACGACGTTCAGCCATCTGGTTAAACGTTACGCTTAATGACTTGGCAAGTTGTCCTTCAGCCATTTCTTTGGATGCCTTTAATCAACGGCCTAGGCGTCCAATTGAGTGGCTAATTTAACCAGATGGCTGCGACATATTATTCTTAGGACAAGATCATTCGATAATCGCTGTCACTGATGGGAAATTATGGGATTTGACTGATCGCATGACATGTTATGGAATGCTGCAAAATAGATCATACTAGATTTTGGATATTCTTGAATATGGTTAACCAACATAATCACTGAAGAGATATAAAGATGCTAAAGGATTAACAAAAAAATCTGTGATTATAGTTCATGTCATCTTGGGAAGCGTGTTAGGAACATTGATTTAAGGTTAGGGCTTCTGAATACATAACAAAATCATCATTTCCGCTCTGCCAAGAACCTCCTCGATGTACTGGACATATTGCTTTCCGTATTATTGGCGATGTAGAGTTTACGAACAAGCTTGAGCATCTGCAAAAGCGTCGAGGCATTGCGTTGCTTAGCGCCTTCTATCAGCTATATCACGGATAGCGCTCTGAAGAGCTTTTCGACCTTACCCATCCTTCCCCTTTCCTACTCAGGAGCACGCGTGCCGGTCTTCGGTGTCATCAATTTACAGTCCACCTCAACGTCAGAAGTTTAGTCACTCGTTTCTTTGTCGCACATGTGTTTTATCCTTCCTATAACATGGGTTCCTTCAACAGACGTAAAAAAACACCTTTTGGGTCGGCAAGGCTAAGTCTAAATTTAAGTTCAGTGCATCTCTTTCACTCAATATGAATATGAAATGGATGGCTGTCATATGATTTGACATTTAGAAACGTGCGTTCAATTTTCGACCTTATTGAATGTGATAAAATGCAATGTTTAGGAAGCACCTCTGTACATGCCGTCTAAAATTGTATATGGTTTTTTTGAAATCTGTCTAAATTTAGTTTACAGCTGTAAACGAATTCCTGCTATCTTTTTGCTATAACATATTGCGAGAAAGAGATATACTGTACTTAAATTTAGAGTTAAAGTGTATCTTCAGAATTAGGCCCAATGTCTAAACTGCACTAGCTGTTGTCGCATATAAACTCTTTTTACCACTTCAAACCACACCTGGTGTGAAGTGATAAGAACACCACAGGGTTTAGCCATTTGCCGTGCTTTTATTAATAAAATGATATTCAATTAGTTTCCCCTTATACAATATCATTGACATTTATTTGTAACTGAAGATTTTTAAATACCCAAATATCCACAGGCGAGTACCCACTACAAGTTTTGGTTGTCTGCAATGACAGCAGTGGGTGAGGGTCCCCCTCGCGCTGCCACAATCCAATCGGGGGTAGAGCCAGTGTTGCCTGACGCACCAAGAAACCTTGCGCTGTCTAACATAGACGCGTTCTCCGTGCTGCTGCAGTTTACGCCGGGATTTGACGGAAACTCTTCTATATCACTTTGGACTGTACAGGTAAATCTACCTAAAAGTAAATCTGTAAGTACCTATAAAGATTTTTCACATAAGTTGCGGAATACTTCTTTGTTATGGTAGACGCAGATGTTTGTATGGTGAATTTGAGTACGAACATTGGTTCACGATGGATGTTTGTATGTTTATTAAGTATGTTTTTTCCTATTTATACATATACATACTAGTGGCCGCCCGTGGCTCCACCCGTGTCGATGTTGGTTATCATGCCAAAAGGTAACCTATGCTCAGGATGTTATCTATCTCCTTGCCATATTTCATCAGATAGGTGCAGTTGAAAGAATGTTACTTAAGTATTATTTATCATCCAGGCCCAAACAGCAAGAAATACATCTTGGGTAACGATTTATGAAGTGAATGCTCCGGACGCTCAGTCTATTCTCGTGACTGGCTTGGTACCGTTCACTACGTACCGCCTGCGCCTGATAGCGACCAATGTCGTTGGTTCCTCACAACCTTCTGAGCCTTGTAAGGAGTTCCAAACGATTCAAGCACCTCCACAACATCCACCCAGAAATGTCACTGTGCGTGCTGTTAGTGCCACCAATCTGCGCGTTCGGTGGATCGTAAGTACAACTATTGAAATTTAATCGAATTTAATCATATCACTTTAAAATAAACAAACAAATTTTACTCTTTCAGCCATTACAACAAAGCGAATGGTACGGCAACCCTAAAGGATACAACATCACTTATTTAAGGAGTGGATCGAACGATACACTCTTCAGTGTAATTGATGACCATACTGCTAACTCGCACGTTCTTTCCAATCTGGAAGAGTGGTCGGTGTACGAAATACGAATGACAGCTGTGAATGAAGTAGGCACTTCAGAGGAGAGCCCTATCGCTACTGAGAGGACTAGAGAAGCAGGTATTTATAGTTATATTCAATAGTAAATTTTCTACAGATGTCATGGTTTTTTAATACTCGTGTGCATTCACAGTTCCATCGCGAGGCCCGAGTGATGTGTCAGCCAATGCAACATCGTCAACTACAGTTGTCGTACTATGGGGTGATATACCAGCTCAAGATCAAAACGGTTTGATTGAAGGTTATAAAGTGTGTTATGCAGCAGTCGTCCCGCCACCTAGACCTGAACATAAGAAGATAGAATGTCAAGCGATACCTTCCAATCAAACTCACACAATCACACTGACGGAACTTAGAAAATATGTTGTATATCAGATACAAGTACTAGGCTATACGAGACTAGGCGATGGAGCTTTGAGTGACCCGCCCGTCACTGGAAGGACATATGAAGACAGTAAGTATCGCAGCGGCAAACAATAAACTATGCTTTATAAATCAATACCTATCTTATCAGTGAATATAATTATATTATTTGTCATTCAGCTCCAGGCCCACCATCAAATGTGTCATTCCCTGATGTAACGTTTACCACAGCAAGGATTATATGGGATGTCCCGGAGGATCCTAATGGAGAAATATTAGCCTACAAAGTTACTTACCATCTCAACAACACATCTCAACACATCTTTTCCAAGGAATTTTTACCATCCGACAGGACATTCAGGTGAGAAATTAATTGAAATTGCACTAGGTGAATATAAATTATAGTATTTTAATATTGTAGATCGTGCAATTTTCGACCTTGATACATGTGGTAAAATGCAGTTTTTCGAAAACAATTTTGAAAGGCGTGTGATGGTTTCTTTATAAACTAACTTAAAAGTTATATGTTATCTTCGTCCTATACATATTAAGAGAAAGAGGTACTGTAAATTTAGATTGTGTCTTCAGAATGAAGCCTATGTAAATCTAATATCTAATAAAAGCGCAACCAATTTATTAAGAATCTTATAGAACCATAATATTTTGTGATTGTATTTATATTATTACTTATTTATCACACAGAGCAACGGATCTTTCTTCGGAGCGATACTACCTGTTCTCGGTGACGGCTCAGACCCGATTAGGGTGGGGCGCCACTGCGCGCGTGCTGGTCCTCACCACCGTCAACCGCGCTGCGCCTGCGCCGCCCGCTAAACCTAACGTGGCTAGGTCGCTGCTTCAACCGCACCATATCACATTCTCATGGACTCCTGGTGACGATGGATATGCTCCACTAAGGTTTTTTTATTTTTTATTAGGAAACTACAGCGTTTTTCTTAGCCAATTACACAGTTTCACAACATGGTCATAAATAACATCTTATATCTAGTATGTTTGGTAACTAAAATACAAAAGAAATCAAATACGAGTAAATAACAATATATTCTTTTCTACTCAATATGCGTTCACATGTGCTAAAAAGTATGGATGACATGATAGTCGTGTGGTGAAAAAATGATAAATATTTTTTTATGTTTTTAACACTTTTTATTTGAAGCAGTGTAGGTATTTGAAAAATTCTCGTTGGAGTGTTGAAATAGAATAGTTTCCATATTGTAAGGTTAGACGTTAGCTTATAAATAACCGAAAAGGAAGAAAAAGGATAGAAATTCATAATGTTAGCCAAAGTCCACTCCTCAGTGTTTAGAGTAGTAACCTTCTTTGAGTTGAATCGAAATTGATGTGACAGGCGCGTACTGGCCTTCAAAGTTTAGTATGTAAATCATACATTTCCTATTGGTATAATTAATTTATTTAATTCCGATGTGTCTAGCTTGTATTAAGCATCTTTTTGTGTCTAGAAGACCAAATAAATAAAATAAAAAACTCAAACATGTTTGTCTTCTGTAGTTTAAAAATGGAAACGAAGTTTTTACTCCGAATATCACAACCAAAGAGGTAATTGATCAAAGATTTTATTTAATGTTCTAACTGGCTAATTAATAATTAGGAGTTGATTTCATTCGATACGAGGGCATTGATGGTCTTAAGTATGTGTACCATGAAACGTTTTTCAATGTTTAATAGGTATTTCAGAATTTCTTTCATTGTTTTACCAGTGGTTGTAAAACCACTGGTAAAACAATAGAAGAAATTCTAACAGGTAACTGCATACTACTCATTTAAAAATAAAATTATAATACACTAATATTCTTAATTTTATTTTTAACAATATGATAAATATTTGAAAGGTTAGAAAAGTATCTAAACTAGAAAAATTTAATGCCCTGGGGCGGGGATTGAACCCGCGACCTGTCACAATCCGGTTGTCTGTCTAACCATCTAAGCTACCGAGGACTTAGGGTGACCCTATGAATTCCTTTTTACAAATTTTTCTAGAATAAAAATTCAAACTATACCGTTATATCGCATTGCAGATACTACACTGTCCAACAAAAAGAAGAAGGCGGGACATGGCAGACGATCCCCGAGCGGGTGGACCCGTTCGCCACGTCGTACACGGCCGAGGGCCTCAAGCCGTACACCGCGTACCAGTTCAGGATCCGAGCCACCAACGACATTGGCCCCAGCCGGTACAGCAACGCCACTGAGACTGTACGAACTTTGCCCGCTGGTACGTACAACAATTTGATTAGGTTGTATTTGCCAATAAAAAGAAATAATATTGACAATTTCTAGGGCTAAAAAAATAAACCCGCGATCTTCTAGAGAATGGCGGTCTAACCACTAAATTACCAAAGACTGCAGACCCGTGTGAATATCTTTTTATCTGTCTAGTTTTCTCGTTGTTAGCATGAACGAGATTTTTTTATAACTTACTAAAAAGAATTATCTTCTAACTTCTAACTGTTAAGGAGTTGCAGTTCCGTCACCAGCTCATCAACATAAGATGGTAACTGACAGTTGCAAATACTTGACTTACTTTGGAAAAAGTAAAAAATGACATACATGTCTATAAAATTTGAGGTTTGCCCTCGATTTCCCTGGGTTTGCATCATCAGATCCTGACTTGGTGACAATGGGACCACCTCAGAAGTATACTCTATCGAATAAAAAAAGAATTTTGAGGAATCGATGAACATACATACAAAAAAAATACATACAGTGGAACATAATTATAACCTCCTTCTTTTTTAGAAGTCGGGTAAAAAGTAATTATTACACTTTTTAAAAGGTCGTCCACCCACGTCAGACATTCGGTGAACAATTTTTGGTCAGCGAAAATGAAACATACAGATTTCAATATAAAAACGCACACGTCCTACAAATAACTGGTTCGAAAAGGAATGTGCTAAAGCAGGCTACTCGCAGAAAGCGGCCGCGTGCATTTGGTATCGGAAGTCGCAAAATTAGTGATAAAAATCGCAAATTCAATGGCTACAACTGTCTAAAGTGTGGGAGCATTGAGGAAACAATCTTTTTGAACTAAACTCACCAACCATGTGATTCAGAATCATACCTTTTTAAATAACTTATTATATTGACAGATATAATTTGAGAGATTTCGCAACATATCAACTATTCAAGTGTAATAATTTTAATCAACAGCGCCAAGTAAAGCTGTAGAGAACCTCCACGTGGTCCCAATCACACCCAGCAGTGTACGAGTGCAATGGGCACCTCTAGGCGAGCAATACTGGAGTGGCGACACTCGAACCGGTGGATACCGAGTATTCTACCAACCACTTACCGACTTCCCCACGGCGCTGCAGCAGACGATGAAGCAAGAAGTACCGGGCATCAAGGTATAGTTACAAATATAATTAATGCGAAGTGTGATAGACACGATTCTGAATAAGAGATGCGAAAACAGCTCACTAAAAAAAAGGATGTATACTTTTGACATTACTGTTACCAATAAAAAAATATTAATTAAATTTACATTTTTTCCCAAAATTTTTCAAATATCATTATGATATTAGATTGCTTACATCAATTAAATCAACTTTTATTATGACAACAATACATATTACAAAGTTAATACGAACAATACTAAGTTATTATTAATTTTGACAATATGCCCATACATTTTTTGTAATATAGCAACATGTCACGTCATCTGTTCCGCAGATTTTATAAGGAGTATTATTAGACGATGCGCTGCAGGCTGCAACATACCAAAATCAACATACTACTATATCTGTGAAAATAGATTTTGCTACAGAATTAAAAGGATTTAATTATTATATTCGCAGTTTTGACAGTTTAGCATCATTATTACCTTTCCATTATGAGTTAAAACAATTTGGGTTTCAAAGTAATAAAATTATTCATATTTTTTCATTTAGAGTGAGGAAGTGGTTCTAACGGAACTATCAGTGGACCGTAATTACGAGATCAGCGTGTGCGCTGTCAACTCACAGGTAAAACAAAAATTATATTACTTAATTTATCCTGATATATTTTTGATATAATTATATATTTTGGTGTAGTTTTGGTAGTACCTCTGGCTGTGCCTACATTTTGTTGTTATTATTATAATAGTTGTAATACTTCGCGAACACATACTAACCTCTATTGAAAGTATTATAATTATGATGATAAAGGTCGTAATTAACTTTACTGTTATAAACACTTGAAGGAGGTACACTTGATCATCCATAAAGAATATCCTATATCAAAGGTATTGGAAAAAAAATCAACTTCTAGCGGTCCATTTGACCAATGCGGGCCAATGATCGGTAACGTATCAGGAACGAAATACCCTATTTAACCCTTCGTCCTTTACCAGCTCGGCTCACACACAATAGAATATCTGAATATCGGCTTTGATGTATTGCTGAAGATTCTTACAGCTTTACCCTTACACCAGGAGGCCCACTGGTTTGAGCGCTTTGGTTTCAATGAAGAGAACAAAACAACTTTCGCCATGGATGATCCCTGTTGGTTCAATCGTTTGTAATCTCGAGCTCCTTCATGCTTCGGAAGGCACGTTAAGCCGTAGGTCCCGGTTGTTACAGCAACTGCTTCGACCCACCTACCCGCATGGGACCAGCGTGGTGGTGTTATGGCCCGAACTTCTCATGTAAGGCCTGTGCCCAGCAGTAGGACGTATATAGGCAGGTGATGATG
The DNA here is from genome assembly GCA_947347705.1 of Nymphula nitidulata. Classification (NCBI taxonomy): domain Eukaryota; kingdom Metazoa; phylum Arthropoda; class Insecta; order Lepidoptera; family Crambidae; genus Nymphula; species Nymphula nitidulata. The sequence goes on along the minus strand of OX374621.1, from coordinate 13,584,469 downwards.
ATTCCCTTGCACCAGGGTGCGGGTCCCGGCGGCACTCCGGCCGTGGTGTGGGTGGGCGAGGCGGTACCCACGGCCCCGCCGCGTGACGTCACCGCAGAGCCCTTGTCACCCACGGAAGTCACACTCACCTGGAAGCCGCCTTTACTGGCACAACAGAACGGAGATTTGCTTGGGTATAAGGTAAGACACAATTTAAAAAAATATATCAAAAAGATCGAGATTTTTATACTTTTCATTACACCCACTATCACCACCCACTTTTCTTTTCATTACACTATCCCCTTTTTACTCGTACCAAGGACTTCAAACTTTGAAGGGTGCCGGAAAACTTTTGTAGCTAGTTTCTCCTTTATATTCCTTTTATTATCAATTGCATTAAATATACATAACTTTAATGTACAACTCCAATTATTGTGCATAACGTTCAAGATATATTTATAATTTGGGAATCAATGGTGACAACAGACATTAGGACAACCTATTTACTGAATAGTTTTAATAATACTGAGATTAATATAAATGGGTCTTTAACTCTTTAGGCTTAACAATTATTGATAAAATTCTGATCAGAATAAGATGTTATTAATAAATTGTTCTAAAATGGTTTTGAAAATAATAATGCATTTAATTAAAATTACTTTAGTGATCAAATTCCCAATAAAGTAGAACATTTATATATAAACATTGCAAGTCTTATTTTAATGGTAACGACACATTTCTTAAACATTTGCACTGCATTCGACAGATATTCTATTTGATGACTGAGTCTCCCGAAGAACCCGAACCGGGTCGTAAGGCCGAAGAAGAAATCGAAGTAGTCCCAGCCACTGCGACGTCACACTCATTGGTCTTCCTTGACAAATTCACTCAATATAGAATTCAGGTAATTATGTCCAAGCAAGCCCTATTTTTATATTTTGCCCTATAATTAGTTTGTCGCCCTTAATTGTTTACAGCCCTAATGGTTGGTAGTAGCCCAAAATGCAACTTGAAATCAATTAAATAAATTGATTTCAAGTTGTATTTTGGCTTGACCCATAAACGGAGTTGTCCCATAGACAGACTTCCCCGCTGTCACCATATATTGCTAGTCTATAGACGATTGGCGACTATCACCATCAGGTTTGATACAATCTTTGTATACTCAAACTATTGATGTCACTCTACAACAAAATATAGTTTTAAAATGTAGTATAATTAATAATTGATGAAATATTATTTTATTGATTATTTATAAAAACCTGTGTACTGAGGATCTTTTTGTATTATAGGTGTTAGCATTCAACCCCGCCGGAGACGGTCCCCGATCAACAGCTGTGCTCGTGCGAACTCACCAGGGACTACCTTCAGCTCCTCGGAACATAACCTTTACTGACATCACAATGAACAGTCTTGTGGTGTCCTGGGAGGCGCCATACCGACGCAATGGACTGATACAGTCCTACCTCGTCACTTATGAGACAGTGGAACAGGACGAACGTAAGTGGTTTTATTTCTTATTAAATTTCATCAAATTTTGCAGTGAATGACAGGTTCCATAATATTGTCAATACGTACAATAATTGATTTATGATTTATGTAATAAATCTCCGACAGTTGATTTTACTAGGGTCGTCGGGGTAGGTACAACCGCTTTTCTTATTTCAACCGTAAAACAATTATGTTTCTGATTAAAGGGAAAAGTAACCAGTGTAATTAAATCGAAGGCATTTCATCTTTGGCTTATATTTTAACAATTAATAAACGGTTATATTGTAACACTGCATATAAATAATCAGTATAAAAATCGTAGAAAATTGTAAAAATAAATATGTAACATTTTGTGTTACATACAATAAGTTCAATAATTTATTAACCAAGGAACACTGATGAGTCACAATGAACAGCTACGTACAAAGGCAATCAATTGAAAATTGAGAAACGTGTAATTTTCATTTTTGCTACAATTTAATTTGATACTCCCAAACAGTAACCATAATGCGATAAATATTATTACAAAACTAGGTACAAATTACTTTTTTACAATACAGTTTGACGACTGGCTGACCGAGTGATCGATACTCCTTGCTATGCAGGCTATTCGGTCAAGAGGTCCCGGGTTCGAATCCCGGTAGGAGCAAATGTTTGTATGATGAGTACGAGCATGTTTATTTAGTATATTTCTAATATTTAATATTTATTTACATAATATTATTAGCATTATTTCTCCGTTATCTAGTATCCATAACACAAGCTCTTAATAATGCTTATTTTGGGCTAGATAATAGGTGTGAGTGTATGAATATTTATTATTATTATTGTTCATATTTTAATGTTTATTCTCTCTTCTAAGGAAGAGGTATTTTTGTCATGCGGGCTTTTGGCCAAGCTTGTTTTTGATTTTTATATATGTGTGTGTATTTATGTGTGCTATACGTATGTCTGTGTTTGTAATTATTGTGCACTCTACTCCACTCCTAGATAATTAAGTTTAATATCATTCGCCTTCTATAGATAAGAATTTGCGGATAATTCTGCAAGTAATTAAAATTACAGCTTTTTGTAATTACTAATACAGTTGTTCATGACCAAGCCCATTTTGTACGTTGTCCTTTCTCTTACTAGGATTTAGCAAGCAAGTGAAACAGAAAGTGGACGAGCGCCACCTAGCCGTGGGCGGGCTAGAAGAAGAGGTGGAGTACCAGTTCAGCGTGCGCGGCGTGACTGTCGGCGCGGGCGCAGCGGGCGCGGCGCGGGTCCGCACGGGCCCGCAGGTGGGCTCGCCCGCGCCGCCGCACTCGCTGGTACTAGCGCCCGACCCCGCCGCGCTGCATATCAGGTGGCACAACGCGCCGTCGGGCGCCGGCCCGCTGCTCGGATACTACATCGAAGCGAGGAAAAAAGGTCAGTGCTGTAAGGCGGCATTTCGTTTTATTTGCAGTAATTACAAATTTTGTCTGAGCGAACTTTTTGTTTGGTGTTGTTTTACTAAAAAGGTGTTGATTATTAGAATAAAAGTGATTATGGTGTGCATCAAATAGTATAATATGGAGACTGTCATCATACATTCGCGTCAAATTCTCCCAAGATGCATTGAAAAATGTAACACCAGCATTTCAATGCAATAAATGAAGAAATAAATAAATACCTAAGACATGGCTGTATGAACATTAGTTCCCTCTGTCTTCCTATTACAGGAAGAATGAACAAAAAAAGGTCAGTTTTACCAGGCCGCCCTCACTCCGCCTTTAAAACTTTTTTCCTATTTTTTTTTTCATATATTTTATTTGGTAAAGCATAATTGACTTTGCATTAAATCATGGTCGGGGCTCCCTTTTACACAAGAAAATTACGAGTGCTAAGAAGCTCCGCTCTTCCTTAAGTAGAGGAAACAGAGGTGAACTTATCACTACGTACAATAGCGCTGTGCGACCCGAATTGCACTTTATTCTGTCATTGCTCAAGTCGCTATTTATTTAAATTATTGTGCCGATAGAACTTTCTGTCCCTATTTTTAGTGTTCTGTGATTTTACTACTGTTGTGGTCACTATTATGGTGTCCCAACACTATTGGTGTCTTTCTTTAGACAAAAGTCTATATGATGTTTGCATACATTTTTAACTTTATCCAATTAGACCCCTTAAGAAGCACTTTCGAATCGTCAAAAATCCCATTTATGTCTATCACAAAAAATTCAGTGTTTAACTAACATTGTCAAGTTAGGAAAAAGATAATTAGAACTATCAAAATATCTATAAAATTTAATTGAAATAGCCGATAAAGTAAGTATAAATAATTTTAGATGGTGTACGGAGGTGCTTCCTAAAACCTTCATTTTATTACGTTTATTAAGGTCGAAAAATGATTTCACCTTTCTAAATGTAAAATTTTATGATAGCCGTCCTTTTGGTATTGATATTGAGCATAGATAAATTTAATACACCGATATTGAGTGAACGAGATGCAGTAGCGCGTGTTCTACAGAATTAGAGTCACTTTAGTTTCTAATAATTTATTTGTATAATTTAACACCTGACATCATACAAAACTGGTATTTTTAATTCAACTGAATTCACAAATTTATAAATTTGACGAATGTTGACAAACGCTGTCAGAAGTTCAGTACAGATCTATATCATTGTGAACACTGAACAGGATTAAAATGTCCCTTTTGAAGTTATCATGATACGGTAGGCAAATAGGAAAATCATAATCAATAAAATGCCTTTTTCACATGCAGCAAAGGAATCATGGCAAGTCTGTAAGTTTAGAATTGGACAAGCTTATTTTGCACTTACCTATAAAGAACTAGAGACTATTTTATGTATGATTAGGAATATTATTCAGGACATTTTATATGCACACTTTTTTGCCTGGAGGATCAGTAATGAGCGCTAGTACTAATAATTACCGTTTGTTCACAACCCATAGTAAAAATGATTTTGTGTATGTATTAATAAAGTAACTGTATAAAAAATTTAGCTTAGTTTAAAAATCTTTTTAAGTTTTCTTAAATCCATTGTATTACATTATCGTTTTGTTATTCCTACGTAGATGACACAAGATGGGAGACAATAACGAGGACCAGCAACGGTATTAAAGAAGAGTTCACAATATCGTACCAGAGCCTGTTACCTTCTACGGCGTACTCGTTCAGGGTGATATCGTACAACAAGTACGGGATAAGCAACCCGACGTACGGTGACAAGGTGATCGTAACACCTTCCAAGCTGTATTTGGAGTACGGCTACTTGCAGTACCGGCCCTTCTACCGACGGACCTGGTTTATGGTGGCGCTGGCCGCAGCCTCCATCATTATTATCATAATGGTCATCGCGATACTTTGCGTTAAAAGTAAAAGCTACAAGTACAAAAGTGAGTACCGATTTCCTCCTTTATAATCCTTTTATAATATAATATTTAAAAAAAAAAATTATGGAAGATTTACACATTTTAACTCGCTCGGATATATACAGCAACAGAAAGGGCTTCAAAGTTGTGTTCTGAAGAAAAAAATCATCGCTAAATTATTCTCACTTTAAAAAAGCTTTTTTAAAGTCGTAAACATCTTTCTACTTCATTTCTAACATTTTGTTTTCATTTTGGTCATTACATCGTTTTTGAAACAGTTACACTTAATGGAGCTTTACAAGACTCTTAGGCAATTACAGATTCATGTTAAAACATAGTAATAATGTTATACTTATAAAGTTAAAAACTAAATTTAAGAATGACAATCGGAAATATACTTGTAAAGTGTCACACATCAGGACTTTAAGATCACAATTGCATGTTTGTTCTGTTTATGTGTTTCATACTAGTGTCGTGTGAGTTAATTACTTCCTATTGTTAAACCTTCTTGTGTAAATTAATTTTAATTTAATGTTGCTTTTTAAGTTAATAATTTAAAAAAAAAACTTTATTTATGGCGACTTAAATTTAGTGTCTAAATTTTTGAATCATATCATAGTTAATCTGTGGATGAACTATGTTTGTGACTGTTATGTATAAACCTATATATCGGTCAGAACACATAGGTTTTCTATGTGGGATCCCACTCAAGGGGGGCTGGTAAGTGACGAAAAATTTTTATAAACAAAGTATGTTATGTTTGCTACAGAAGAAGCGCAGAAAACGCTAGAAGAGTCGCTCGCCGGTGAGACGGACGAACGCGGCTCGCTAGCCATGGACCTATATCGTTCCAGGCAGAACTCTGTGGCCAGCGTGGGCGCGTTAGCCGGAGGCACAGGTACGCATTAAAAACTTTGATATTAATTCCAATGGCGCCTAACTGGGGAAGCACCCCTACTATTGTGTTACTGTGGTGAATAAAGTCGCCACGCCTCATTGGCAAAGCTTAGACTTGTCAAAAAAATCCTCTAATAATTGTTTAGGCTAGCCTGACTTGCTCATGCATGTCAAGTTTTGTTAGAATCGATTTATTCGTTTCCAATATTTTCGACTTGAGAGTTTGTATGAAACGCCGTGCGATAAAATATCAAAATTCACAAAATCTCAAAAAATGCATATAATGAAGCCCGTATATATAGTTCGAAAGTTAAATATTACGCACCATACAGCGGAGCGTGCGGTAAAATATGTTAATACTCACACCTAAGAACCTGTTTTACCGCACGCTCCGTTTTTATGGCACCGTGCGTATTCTTTACGCTTTTTTTATTTCCTTAAAATTTATAAGAATTCCATCCACCAAGGAGTTTCATAATAAGCGTGAATAGGCTAAATGATCGAACCTCCTTGGAAGGGCTCTAGCTCAATACGATTGTCTCATTTTAATACTGAAGAGAAAATGAGACAAAAGATATAGTTCTAATTTGCAACACGCGCACGTGGCGCTATTTTCATATTAGTAACGCCAAAGATTGTTGCTACTTTCCGACAGATATTTTAAAACAAAATGTACAACCTTGACAAGAAAAACCCTACAGTGGTTGTTTGTTTTAAAACTGGGAGATGACTTCTTTCTTCTTCTTCTTTATCAACAGCTTTTAACGATTAAAAAAAACAAAATTTTTCCATAAAACTACATAAACTACGGGGAAAAAATATTAACACCGCCATTTAGAAATGACATTCTTAAGCACAGCGCCATCTATTGCGCACAAATGGAACTAACATCCCTACAACAACAAACACTAAAAAAATATTAAAACATTGTACTGTTTTCTCGCAAATCGTTGAAACACGTTGTATGATACGTGCGGATATTGGTTTTTACAAAACCCTCGACTTATTCGTCTACTAGTTTGGAAGAACCAACTTACCGCACTAATATCATAAATAACTATTAACGTATCGTAACTTAATAAAATAAATGTACAGCAGGCGGCACGTTGCGGCGCGGCAAACCTCCGACGCTGAGTAAGTCGCCGCCGCGGCCGTCGCCGGCCAACGTGGCCTACCACAGCGACGAGGAGAGCCTCCGCGCCTACGACGAGAACCCCGACGACTCCTCCGTCACTGAGAAACCGTCAGAGATGAGCTCCACAGACTCCCAGGTGATTACCATCAAGATAAGCGTCGTCTAAACGAGTCACACCGTGCTCTTAACTTAATCCGGACCTTATTTCTTTCCCTCACTACTCCCGAACGGATACCGTGATGGTAAATATATTACGTAACTGAGATATCGCTATCGCTAAATTTTTCATTTGTCACGCTTCCGAAATGAGCACTATTTATGTAGCCATTTATATTGTTTCCTTAAAATTATCAAATATCTCTACTCTCAAAAATAACTGATTATAGATTCCATTAAAAAGTGTTTTTATTAAAATGGTCCTTTCTAATTTTAATTACATTTTATAATTACACATATAAATTTAAAGTGCCAGATTTAACTATAAACATTTTGTTAACCTTAGGATGGACCAATTCGAAGCTTTTTAAAACTCCAAAAATCCATTTGTCAGTTATTTTTTGGAACTGTGAAAAAACTTCATTTAGTTACATTTAAATTACTTCCTAATATTATTAATTTTATTTTAACATGATTATGAATATTTAAAAATACAGGGTTTTATGGGGACGCTATCGAATGGCAGTGCTAGTCACCCTAAACACGACTTGCTAAAAAATAAATTTGAAATTGTGAAAAAAAAGCAGCTGTTTCATACAACTTGTAATATCTACACAGCCTATTTCTTTGAAACAGTTGATTTTTTTTTTCGTGATATCAATTTTTTTTTAGCATATCGTGTTATAGTGACGAGCACTGCCACCTGCCTTCGTTTTCGAGGGTGTCCCCCTAACATCCTGTATATTTACTCAGAAAAATATCTTTACTAGAGAAATTTCACGTCCTGGGGCGGGGACCGAACCCGGCGACCTTTCACAATCTAGGTGACTGCTACCATTCACAATCTAGGTGACTGCTCTAACCATCTGAGCAACCGAGGACTTGGGATAACCCTGTGAAATTCTTCTAGTTCATCAGTATTTGCGTTATAAGCTAACGTATACCCTATTATGGGCCTGATTCTGAAGACGCACTCTAAGTCTAAACTTAAGTACAATATATCTCTTTCTCGCTATATGTAATAGGAAAAAGATATCAAGAATTCTTTTAGATCTGTCAACTAAAATTAGACAGATTTCAAAGGAGACAGACCATTTTAGACGGCATGTACGGTGCTGCCTCCTAAAGACTGCATTTTATCACGTTCAATAAGGTCGAAAATGGAACGCATGTTTCTAAATGTCAAATCATATGACAGCCATCCTTTTCGTAGTCATATTGAGAGAAAGAGATCCACTGAACTTAAATTTAGACTTGGCATGTGTTCTCCAGAATTAGGCCAATATCGAAATATTCTATTCGACTAATTTACAATTGTAAATATAAATACCTAAACTTTGGTTCATTCCCGTTCAGCTAAACAAAACTGTTAAGGCTTTGCCAAACAGAACGCGTACTAAGCGCGCGTTAGAGTACTATTTGACGGCTAATACCGTTCATAGTACAACACAATTCGACGCTATAGCGCGGCGTCAGACTAGCGCTGACGCCGCGCTAAGTACGCGTTGTGTTTGGCAAAGCCTTTATAGAAATCTATTATATGACTGAATATCTACATTTATAAAACCAACATCCCGTTGCGTAGAACTCTGAGAGCGAGAACGAGAGCGTCCGCTCGGAGCCGCACTCGTTCGTGAACCACTACGCGAACGTGAACGACACGCTCCGCCAGTCGTGGAAGCGGCAGCGGCCGGCGCGCCGCAACTACTCGAGCTACACGGACTCGGAGCCGGAGGGCAGCGCCGTCATGAGCCTCAACGGCGGCCAGATCGTCATGAACAACATGGCGCGCTCCAGGGCGCCGCTGCCGGGCTTCTCCTCCTTTGTATGACACGAACCAGCCGCGGCCCCCGTTCAGGCCGTGCACATGTAATCACTGCCCATTCCCAATGTTTGATAGAGCCAAATTCGATAAAGGATTTAGTTCCCAAAGTGGTCCAGTTGGACCCCCAGGGGTCCACGGGAGACTCGGCGGGGGTCTACGTTGGCCCATCTTTTCTTCACATTTTTTGATCAGATTTGGGAATATGGTAGTAATGTAGCTACAGGGGGTCCACCGGAACCAGCTAAATTTTGAAAGTGGTCTATGAGAAAAAATGTCTGGGAACCTCTGCTAGCCCAAAGTAAGCATCATCAAGAGCTTGTGTTATGGATACTAAATAACTTTGCTTTGGATTTTATCTATTCTACGCAATATTAACATACTTCGCTCCATTCCTCTTTGGCAGCTCTCAGTTTGTTTCTTTGAGCTTTATTAAGGGACCATGTCTCACAACATGGCGCGCTCCAGGGCGCCGCTGCCGGGCTTCTCCTCGTTTCTATGACACGAGCCAGCCGCGGCCCCCGTTCAGGCCGTGCACATGTAATCACTGCCCATTCCCAATGTATTATTGAGACAAATTCGATGAAGAATTTCGTTTTACACACACCTATTATCTAGCCCCTTAGTTCCCAAAGTGGTCCAGGTGGACCCCCAGGGGTGCACGGGAGACTCGCCGGGGTCTACGTTGGCCCTTCTTTTCTTCACATTTTTTGACCAGTTTTGGGAATATGGTAGAAATGTAGTTACAGGGGGTCCACTGGAACCAGCTAAAGTTTGAAAGTGGTCTATGAGAAAAAATGTCTGGGAACCTCTGCTAGCCCAAAGTAAGCATCATCAAGAGCTTGTGTTATGGATACTAAATAACTTTGCTTTGGATTTTATCTATTCTACGCAATATTAACATACTTCGCTCCATTCCTCTTTGGCAGCTCTCAGTTTGTTTCTTTGAGCTTTATTAAGGGACCATGTCTCACAACATGGCGCGCTCCAGGGCGCCGCTGCCGGGCTTCTCCTCCTTTGTATGACACGAACCAGCCGCGGCCCCCGTTCAGGCCGTGCACATGTAATCACTGCCCATTCCCAATGTATTATTGAGACAAATTCGATGAAGAATTTCGTTTTACACACACCTATTATCTAGCCCCTTAGTTCCCAAAGTGGTCCAGGTGGACCCCCAGGGGTGCACGGGAGACTCGCCGGGGTCTACGTTGGCCCTTCTTTTCTTCACATTTTTTGACCAGTTTTGGGAATATGGTAGAAATGTAGTTACAGGGGGTCCACTGGAACCAGCTAAAGTTTGAAAGTGGTCTATGAGAAAAAATGTCTGGGAACCTCTGCTAGCCCAAAGTAAGCATCATTAAGAGTTTGTGTTATGGATACTAAATAACTTTGCTTTGCATTTTATCTACTCTACGCAATATTAACATACTTCGCTCCATTCCTCTTTGGCAGCTCTGAGTTTGTTTCTTTGAGCTTTTTTTAAGGGACCATGTCTCACATCCACAAATCAGGCATAGCAAGATACAGAGGTTGAATGTTTTACTCTTAATGTTCAAGGGCAGGTTTTTGTTTTTCATGATTTCCTTGAGGGCCCAATATTTTTTCCATCCAGACGCGATCCTTGCTTGTTCTTTCTCTACTTGATCTGTTGGAGAGATGATAAATCCCAGATATTTATATTCGTTAAAATACTCAAGAGCTGTTCCTTCTATACAGATTTTAATCTTGGATAGGGTATTGGTCATAACTTTAGTCTTTGTTTTATTCATGTATAAGCCAGCTTTTTTACTTTCCGTGTTCAGTGATTGCAACATTTTCAAGTCTCTCAGGCGATTCTTCGAAGAGTACTAGATCATCCGCGAATTTCAGATGGCTGAGCAACTTTCCGTCGATATTTAAGCCATAACCATCCCAACTTGACGACTTTGACGACCGCCTGGCCGAGTGGTCTGTACCCCAGGCTACTCGGTCAAGAGGTCCCGGGTTCGAATCCCGGTAGGAACAAATGTTTGTATGATGAGTACGAGCATTTGTTTACGAGTCATGGATGTTTATATGTTTATTTAGTATATTTCTAATATTTATATACATATTATTATCATTATTTCTCCGTTATCTAGTATCCATAACACAAGCTCTTAATGATGCTTACTTTGGGCTAGATAATAGGTGTGAGTGTATAAATATTATTATTATTATTATTATAAAAAAAAAACTGAGTTCTCAAAAGATTCCAGAACTGATGAGAACAACTTTGGAGATATAGGGTCCCCATCATGTTTGTACTTACTCATCATAAAAAATTACCTGGTAGGTGCACAATTTTAATAAAAAAATAGTTGAAAACAAACCAAATATCATTTTTTTATAGATTTGTCCCTTTCACTCGCTACCTTTCATGCTCAACACTGGTACAGTTATGATATGACAGTGGTTTGTTTAAATTTATTCTATATCGAATTTGGCTCAAGTATATTTATTAATTTTAAGCGTTGTACATATTATTGTTATTATTATACAAACGGTATCTGAACTGAAATCACAGTGGCCGTGGACCGTGGCATGTGGTCGTAGTTAATTTATTATGTGACTAGTGTGTTCTAACAAGTATAAAAAACTGATATAGCTAATTACGAGATCTCGTTAATTTGTGTAAACTTTACCTAGGTAGGCCATATTATACTTATGTAATGTTGAATAGTTTAATAATAGTACTATTTTTAAGAGAAACGTATTACATTTTAATGAGTGTGAGCCCTTCAATGATTATGTCTATATAGTGCATAATATAATATGCAAATTTTATTGAACAAGAATACTTTCCAATCTGATACTTGTAGCACAAATGTATATTTACCTTCAGTATTTTAAAACACATTTCGTATAATACTGAAACAATAAAAGCTAAGCGCTCGTTTAGAATTTTTAGAATTGTTTGGTATTTAATTTTTGACTTTATTTACAAGCTCAATAAATTAAATATAAAGTGTTATTTTTATATTTAATAATATTTGAATGGAATTTATACATTATTTTATAACAGTTCATTGAATTTTGACAGTACTTTCTTGATAATGCAGAGTAAAAGCACTTAGGTCGTAGAAAGTATATAATACTTTAAGCTTATTATGTCTGGACCTAGGTTAAGACAACATTGTGACATCATATTAAATTATATTTTTGGTGCTGCAAAATTTATTTCATACTTTTTATCAATATTATCAACCTTGTAAAGATAGTAATGAATTATAACATTGTTCAACTTGATGTGGTACAAATAAAAAAAAAAGATAGTTCTCCAAAAAATAACTACATTGTAAAGTACTTACATAATGTATGTACATTTATAGAGCTTTATTTAAAAAAAATGTAAATAGTTGACTTAGTTTTAATTATTTTAATTTTGTGTACATTACTTAAGTCCTAAATAAGAATGTCTCAAAGTTCGCAGCTTAATTTATCTTTTTTCAATATGAAAGTATGCAATTGACTGATAGTTTTAGATCGATCGTGTTTGTTATTGTAAATACATTTTGATATTAGGCTGCTGCATGCATTTATTAGCAGATTAAATTTGGCACAACTATATAAAAAAGCAACTGTGATCTATTGTAATTTCAGTACTTTTTATAAGACGTTTCTACTCGTATATTTTAATGACATAATTGTTATACTGACCAAGATAACCCTTCTGCCTATAAAAATAAATATACTTCGGTGAAATATAAAAAATGTATTACCTTTCACTTGCCGACATGGGGGTTATTTTTGCTTATGTTTTGTAGTCGCCACATAGATAATACATAAGTTGATGCACCATCAATGTCGATTTAACATTAAAGTTTGAGGGCATTATTTAATTTATAAAATAATTAAAGCTGGTTTTTTCAAAACATTAAAATAAAAATGTTCTCTTCGTAAATCAGCCGGTGCCATCATGTTCAAGACTTATCTATTGTAGGTATATGAAATTATATTTAAAGGGAACGCAACTGAAATTGAAAATTATCTCCCCCTTTTTACGTCCACCGATTATGTTATTCCCCATTTTTTTTAATTATAATGGCAATAATGTAGACTACTTTTTATTTTATAAGTGTATCTATAGAAATTAAACGATGGTATTACATTGAATTACATGTTTTATTTCTGAGTTTATACATAAAAAGGCGTCATACATGGATTTATTCACAAATGATTACAACCAACTAAATTGGTTGACCAGTTTAGTGGTGCAAATGTCACAGACAGACATACTTCCGCAACTATAATATGAGCACAGTCTGATTATAAAGTTCATAGCCAACGAGCACGTCTACACAGAGCAATCGTGAGGGATTCGCGGTGCGAGAGGAGCGGTAGAGCCCAAGCTGCATTCTGCTGCATACCATTAGCTCCATAGACTCGCTCGAGTCGCGCCAGTCAGGAGTGTCACATTTTAGCGTGTAGTTTTTTTTTTTTTTTTATACAACTAAATGACAAACAAGCTGACGGCCCACCTGATGGTAAGCGGTTACCGCCGCCTATAGACACCTGCAATAACAAGGGAGAATCACTTGATATTGCAGGTGCGTTGTCATCCTGGGGCCTAAGATGAAATGCCGTCCATGCCCAGTAATTACACTGGCTACCTTTCCCTTCAATCCGAAACGCAGCGAACTGTTTGACGGCTGAAATAAGAAAGGCGGTGGTACCTACCCAGACGACCCTACATACGGGTCTACCACCTAGTAGTTATTTTATTATTGCTACTACAAGTGTCGTGAGAGGCTGCAGGTCATGTCTCGTCTCATTTTTGTAGATTTATGTGTCTATAGGCAGGCAGTTGACCACAATCTCACCTGAAGTCCCGATGTGATCGACGTTGTTACGTACTTACCTAGAAATTTCCTATTCACTCTAGCCTCAAAGAGCTCCAAGTTGTAACGCTAGGGGAAAACATCAGGAGGCGGAGAATTCCACTCCTTTTTTGTACACATTATAAAAGTACTGGCGAAGGGTTTTGGATGTGGAACATCCACATCGTAAGGGTGATAGGCCAATCTACGCCTAGATCCTAGATAGATAATGGAAAGTGGCAGGTGGAACAAAACGTGCAGCTCAATCGTGCACTTGTAAGTGTAATCTATAAAAAAAAACTATTAATGAGCAACTCTTCGGCGATGTTCCAACTGGTCCTGGACAAGTTTTGGATCGCCAATGAGCCTCCTGGCACGGTTTTTTTATCGAGTTTCAAGCAACTAGCTGGTATTTGGGAGAACCATCCCAAAGGTGACAACAGTACACATGGCCGGGCTTGCGCTTTATAATAGCAGCTCTCCCGGTGTGAAGAAACGTCAAACCTTGGAGAGAATACCGAGCTTATTTCCTGCAGTTCCTGCAACAGACTCGATATAATCGCCGAAGTTTAAATTTGGTGACATTTTCATAACCAGAAGTAGCAGATGATCTGTCAACGGCAAAGTCGCACTCTGGAAAGTAGGGCCGTCATCATCACCGTATAAGTTCCAGTGCTGGGTAGAAGCCTTCCTACATGGGAGAATCATATGAGAAGTTTGGGCCATAATACCACCACGCGGGCCCAATGCGGTTTGGTGCGAGTTAAAGCGGTTGCAGTAACAACCGGGACCAACGGCTTGACGAGCCTTCCTAAGCACGCCTCTTGCGCGCTCTCTCGGGACTAGAAATTTTGGTTGACCCATCCCGGGATCAAACATGGTGAAAATGATCTCGTTTTTTGGAAGGACAGTAACAAAGTCGGAAAGAAAGTCATTACACGACAATTGTTTTAGATTATAGGATCAAAAAACAGTTACCGCAGACTGGTACACAACAATTGTTTGCCAGTTGTTTTTCAAAAAGTTCGGGAGAAACGATCTCGCAGTAGGCAATAGGCTCCTCCTTCCTTCAAATAAGTATAGAATTTATTACTTTGAATCGGGTAAATACCTACTTAAATAAATTTTGTTTGTGCAACAAACGTTTTAGTATTGCATTAGTAGTTTTTAAATTAATTGCACAGGATAGTGTTACCTTTTATAATTGCTTATTTTTTTACAATATTAATAATACCGGGATTTTAGGTGTGTATGTTATACGTAGGTACAGTTGATAGAACATTAAGCGTAACAGTTTGACCTTGACACCACCCTAACTAGGTACGTTCGTAATGTGCTGTCATCTGTATCGATGTAACAGTCAACAAGTATTCTATAAGTATGTTTATGAATTAAATACTTAGTTCTCTAATCCATCCGTATGTAAGTATGTGCAGTAGACAACACATACCTACCTACTCCTGTGCCAACAAAGCTACCAAAGCAGGGCTCGCGACTAAACTCTCTCTACGGTAATTTCTGTCCTCAGCGTCCTCCACGTGCGGGCAGACTAGACCATAGACTAGAGATATAAAGTGGGACTATACATTAAACATTTTGTGTATCGTTTCGTGTGTGTGTATTTCGGTCAGGGGTCCCGGGTTCGAATCCCGGTGGGAGCAAATGTTTGTATTAGTACGAGCCTTTGTTCACGAGTCATGGATGTTTGTGTTTATTTAGTATACCTATTTCTAATATTTATAGTCACAAGCAAAAATATGGACCTACTCACTTCTCGCTGTTCGTGACTCTTATTCCATTTACAATAAGGGCCACGGACAGCGATAAGTGGGTAACTACATGTTATCGCCCGTGACTGTACAATTACTATCATAATTTCTCCGTTATCTAGTATTCCTAACAAAAGCTCTTAATGATGCTTACTTTGGGGTAAAATATTATTCATCATCATCATCACCAGCCTATCTAGGTCCCACTGCTGGGCACAGGCCTTCCTACATGGGAGAAACACATGAGGAGTATTGGGCCATAACACCACCACGCTGGCCCAATGCGGGTTGGTGTGTTAAAGCGGTTGCACGAACAACCGGGACCAACGGCTTAATGTGCCTTCCGAAGCACGGAGGAGCTCGAGACAACAAACCTTGATTGACCCATCCTAGGACCGACCATGGCGAAAGTTGCTTCGTTTTTCGTATCGAAACCAGAGCGCTCAAACCGAAATATTATTATTATTATTATCACCCGCACGCGGCCTATTTCCTCGCTACAACACTTTGTTCAGACTCCCTAATGTGAGAGCGTCAAACAAAACTTTAGAGTAGGGAAGTATTAGTAAAGAAGAGTAGGGAAGTATGTAGTATTTTGTACTACAGCGACAGCATGTTACGGCGACAAATGTTTCGACAATCTCATTTATAGGTAGAGTGTAATTCTATGAAACTATAGTACCTACCTAGATTTTATTTTGAGAATGTGGTACAATTTGGTCTCATAATTATAAGTAGGTACATAAACTGGTCATGAGCCGGCTACGTAATTATGACTGCAATTTCCCGTTTTGCCACAGAATAGGTATTTTCCAAGAAAAAATAGAGATATCTCATTATCAATTTCTCACATTTCAGTAAATATATTTTTCAAACATTATATAAAATTCTCGACAAACAAATTTAGTTAGCATACTCCTCCGAAACGGCTTGGCCGATTTTCATGAAATTTTATATGTATATTCAGTAGGTCTGAGAATCTGCCATCTATTTTATTTTTTATTTTATGGACTTTTTTATGTCAAAACAACGTTTGCGGGGTCAGCTAGTGTTAAAATAAAATTAAGAATAACCTGAAGAACATTTACATGTTAGTAAGAGTTAAAATATAAATAAATGAAAAATTCAGAAAATTAATGAACGGAGAGAAGATTGGAATAAAGTAGGTATGTACAATCTTACTAATAGAATCTTGACCCATAATAGAACCAATAACAGCAAATAATTTTCAATAACGAAATAATAGAAAACAAATCTTAGTCAACCTCTTCTTAGTAGGAAATAACACACTTCATAATCTATTAAATACTTATAGGGTTAGGTTATTTCCCTCAGCGGCAGAAGAAAAAAAATCTTACTATGGATTCTCAGAATACGACTACATTTTTAAAAGGGATTGTTAAAAAAATTGTTGCGCGCCGTTTGTCGCCGTAACGTGCTGTCAATATAGCGTTCGTCGCCGCAACGTGCTGTCGCTGTACCGTTTGTCGCCGCAACGTGCTGTCGCTGTACCGTTTGTCGCCGCAATCTGCTGTCGCTGAAATGTATATTGGGAAATTGGTCGCAGCATACCGAACGCGCTACTGCCAGCTGCTGCGATCTCGGGTGTGAATTGTTGAGCCTTAGTGGTAAAAAAATACAACAATAAAATCATCCAATAAAGTCAATGAATGAAACTAAAAAGAAAAAAATGGTACCTTATTTGAGTAACTTTATTTATAATTGTTTTTAAATTATGTACAAATTTTATCACATCTTTCTAACCATTCCTTTGGTACTGGTTTAGGCTTGTTTCTCAACTGTTTAATTACATTATATGCAGCTAGATCAACAATAGAAAAATTATCCTTGTAAATCCAACCTTGATGCTGAGCAAACAATTTCTGAAATATTTGTTCTTTGCTCTTTTCAGGTGCCTTATGTAGTAAATAACAGAGGTCTAACAAACCATCCACAATATAATTGTCAAGGTCGTATGGCACAATACACGGGTAGACAAGTGAAAAGTATCTCATTATGTTTACATCACCCACAATCGGTACAGTAAGTGAAGAATATTTCAATTCGGAATCAACTGAACCTGAAAAATAAGTAATGAATAAATATTAATAGCAGGGCCGTAGCTACCGCCGCGGTGCCGTATCAATCAATGATACGGGCCCTCCGGGCTACAGGGACCCCGAATGTGTCTAATACACAAAAATCGTAAAATGTTATTTGGCGGCCCCTTGCAAATTTTAATACCGGGCTCATCTAAAGCAAGCCGGGCTCATCTACGCCACGGATTAATGGTAATATAGCATACATAATAATTTTATAAGAAATTTTAATACAAAAAATTAAAAGCAAAAAACCTTTTCTTTAAAAAACTTTTATTTAAATGCTCTTAAAAGAAGAAAATAAAATTTTCCTTTAAAATTTCAACTATAAACTAATAACCTCATTATACACAATTTATATGTTCATAAAAGCTCGTCGCGCGATTTACTTGTGTAAAATAACTAGTACCTATTTAATTGAGTAACTGCTAAGTTTCTTTTTTTTAAAAAAATCAGTATAATTAAATACCTACTTATAGGTACTTCTGCAAACTTCGCGACAACCTTTTATTATCATATAAATTGTGTATAATGATGTTATTAGTTTAACACGTTAAACGCCATGGGGGTCACTGGTGACCTCATATGTTCTGTCCCAGTACGCCTTGGGGGTCACCAGTGACCTCAAGTCAGACCTGTTTTCAAGAGATTGCCCTGCGCCGTACACGCTAGTTTGTAGCTATTTGGTGTACTGAGATGACCGGCATGGCGCCCAAGTATAAAACTTTCGTCTGGGACTTAGGTGCCACAGACGGAAGTTATGAAATTAAGACAGTGCATGAAAAAAAAATGTAAAAATTTTGCGAATCCTTTTTGTTTGTGATTAATGTGATTGTCACTGAAATTATTCAGAAAATGTTTGGCATAAACCATGTGGATAATCATCATAAATATATACTAAATTTATAGCTTCTTTATGAATGATTGATAGATTGAAAAACTACCTATGTTTTCTCGGAAACTACCACTCCGACAGAAAAGTTATGTACCTATAAGAGAAAAAGCTAGTTTATGGAATAAAACAAAACAATATTATTTATATCAGTACACTTTATTAAAACATAGTTAGCAAGAAGGTAAAAAGTTCTTATTTGTATCGGTGCACTCTATTGAAACATGGCAAGCAGTAATAGTCAAAGCACTGCACACAGTAAGTGGACACTTTTTTGTTTTATTTTTGGCCTCCTTTCTAGGCATGATCTTTACATTGTCTTTATAACACTGCGAGCAAAACCTCCTTGTATTCTTCACTGGTCCGGGCTTTTTCTTGAGTTCATGTTTCAGTCTCTTTGGTCTTTGATTTTCTTTTGCTTCAGTCTCTGTGTCGCCTGAACGAGTAAGGTACTCCACGAGTTTTTGTCTATAATCTACCATCGATATGTTTTGTCCTGTAGTTTCTGTGTACATTATCATGGCGTTGACCACAGCGGTGTTCAAAATGAGCTCTATGGCCAGCTTCTTGTACCACTTGACAGTTTTGCGCAGAGGAGACGAATACGCAGTCATTTGATCGCTCATGTCAACAGAGGCTTTAGCTTTGTTGTAAGCGAAAACCATTTTAGGTTTTTGAACCGTTTTATTTTTCACGCTAATTCTATCGATTTTATCGCCGTGCTTAGTTGAAAGCATTAGAACGTCCCTTTTGTCTTTCCATTTTAAAACTGTTATACCGTCTTCGTTCTCTTGAGCTACGACTTCTCCACGCTGCAATTTTTTTTCTGTTACGTTTTTTGGCAACCCTCGTCTGTTCTTTCTTACTGTGCCTAAGAAATGAGTCTCTTTTTTCAATAATGCCTTTGCCAGTTCCAAACTGGTATACCAGTTGTCTGTAGCGATCGTATGGCCTTTATTTAAGTATGCCTTGCATAGTGACAAAACCACTTTTGCTGCCGTATTGTTCTCTGTATCGAAGTTTTTGCCGCTGTACAGTTGTAATCTGAGAGTGTAGCCAGGATTCGTGCAGGCTTTAAAAAGCTTCATGCCATATTTATGAGCCTTTGCCTTATTATACTGGCGAAAAATAATGCGCCCTCTAAACGGGACCATGGTTTCGTCCACACATATCTCTTCCTTGGGTGAATAATACTCTGCAAAGTTTTTATTCAACATGTTGATGAGGTATCTTATTTTACCAATTCGGTCATTTGGATTTATGTTGTCATTATCGGCGAAATGAAGATATTGCAAAAGCAACTCAAATCTGTTTCTATTCATGATAGTTCGTGGAAATGGTTGGCTCATAATGCCAGTTGTGATCCAGTAGTGACTGAGTTTAGGGAGTTTTACCAACCCCATAAACAAGATCAGACCGAAAAACCGTTTCATCTCATCTTTATCAGTAGGTTGCCATTTGTGTGAACGTGAAGATGGCTTGAAATCAAGTTCTGTCAAACTTTGTGTCGCAAATAAATTTGTTTCGTCAGCTATTATTTCGAACATCTCATCGGGGATTAACAAAGAGTAAAAATCCTCTGGACCACATTTTCTCATAGCGTCAGCGTATGGAAATTTCATACCTGTTGGCTCTGTAAATGGTATGACGCGAGCTGTTCGTCCAGTTGAATCAGTCCACTTCTTTGCATAAGTATTAGTTGACCCGCCAGGTAGATTGTTTAGAACGAAATTGTCCACTGAGTCAGTTTCTGAATCTGAATTAATAATTAATCGCTTCCGTTTACTTGGGATTTGCATTTTTTCATATTCACCGTCGCTTTCGAATGGTTCGGGAATTGGGTTGGATTCCAGGAGAGAAATTTGTTGCAAGTCTTCTTGAGTCAGCTCTAAATCACCGAAACTCACTTCAAACTCCATACAATCCATGTCAGGTTCACTTTCTAAACACTGTTTATGATTTACCTTCATATTTAATAAATAAAATATCACAATACAACAATATTTAACGCAGCCGAAACAAAACACAGCGCTCTGATTGACTGCCGCTGACAGACTGAGGCGCGGGGGTGACCGGCATAGTGGGCGACGCGGCGCTGCCGTAAGGGTTTTTTAATTTTCCGTCACAGGGCGCCATGGGGGTCATGGGTGACCTCAGTCAGTTTTTTTAAAATAACTCAAAAACTACATTTCAGATATTAAAATAAAATTATTTGTACACGTATCCGGTTATAAGAAACAAATTTACAGCAAAAAGTTTTTTTTACAAAAATCACCAATTCCACCTTGGCGTTTAACGTGTTAAAGTAAAAATTTGAAAGAAAAATTTTATTTTCAAAAATTTATAAAAGCTTTAGAAAAAAGGTTTTTTGCTTATAATTTATTTTTTACTCTTTAGTTATCGCTAGCTAGGCATAAAAAACTCTAAAAGTCCGCCATATTAGATAAAGAGTGATGTCAGAATATTTTTCTAATTATTAAGCAAGCCCTTTCATTTGAGACCCATATTGTAGAAATGGATTAAAAATAATTATTCCGCCATCTTGGATGGTCCGCCATATTGGATTTAGAATGACGTCACACAGCTTATCGTGTTTGTCATCCAAACTAAACGTGTATACAAAATTTCAGCTCAATCGGTTGAAGATATCTGATTCAAAATCTAGTAGCATGATTCCACCCGAACAAACATACATTGCAAGTTAAATATAACCTTTTAAAAATAAAACCAACTTTAAAACACTAAAAAGGAAAAATTAATTAAATTTAAGTACCTAGGTACTTCATCTCATGAAAATGTAATTTTTGGAGTCTGTGTATTTTATTATATGTATATCGGAGTATTATTATATATTTATATAATATAATAATAATTTGTAAAAAAATAATCTTGGATTCGAACCAAGACCACCTGGGCTTGCGGCAGTAACGAAGATTTTTAATTAAAAACGGACAGACAGACAGACTGACTGACGGACAGACGGACCGACAGACAGACCGATAGATAGACTGACATTATAACATTCTTAGCTTACGTAGATCCAGATAAGACAGAGAGACAAACATTATGAAATTGTAAGTTAGTTAATATTATTTTTATGTGATAGACATAAGGGTTTTTTGTTGACGATTCGAAAGTGCTTCTTGGGGGGGGGGGGGGGGGGTTTATTTTTATTCCTAATTGAATAAAAATACTTTCATTTTCATTAATTATAGATCGACTACCAATTCAATTTGTCTCGCGAACTTTAGCATGGCCTTTGAATTAGCTTAAATTTTAATATTTTTTCCTTTTTAGTGTTTAAAAGTCGGTTTATTTTTGTTTGAATTTTTTTCACATTTTTAGTGATTTTCTAAGGTCAAAGCTAAATGGGTGACCGTCATTGATTTTTCCATTTTTCATTGCAGTGTCTTTAGGCGGTGGCAACCGCTTACCACCAGGTGGGCCGTCAGCTTGTGTGTCATCTAGTTGTATAAAAAAATATATTGTATTGCTAGCTATCAGTTCTAATAAAGTAGAAGTTATTTGTTTGTTGGGATCTTAGTTGGCATATAACACTCCAAGATGCTTATTTTTTTCACATTTATTTAGATTTTTTTATACTAACATTCTTTTTTGATTGGCAATGTATGATTTTTTTTAGTAAGTATATTACAATATATTTTATATTTATTTGTGTAATTTATATCATTATTTGTAATTTGTATATAACTAGTAATTAAAATATAAAACTAGAAAATTTTCACGTCCTGAGGCGGGTATCGAACCCGGGACCTTTCGCAATCCGGGCGACTGCTCTAACCAACTGAGGTACCCAGGACTTGGGATATCCCTGTAAAATTCTTCTATTCTATCTGAATAGAAAAGTATTCTGTATAAAATTTTCTCGAGGAAAAGAGGATTAAACTTAAACCTCAGAGCCTAGCTCTCAGAAAAAACTTACTACATTTACAGCCAACACTATTCAAGGGCTTATTAATATTTTGTATGACCTAAATTATTTTCGATTGTGATGAAAAAAACTTATAATTACCGCCATTTCCTCACCAAAAGACTTTTATGGGGTAAACATTATGCACTGACTGAATGAACACAATATAATATTTTTGTCAAGTTTGTTAAAAATATTGTATGATGATTATTTAAATATGAATAATATTTCTCTTACCACATTTGAATATCAGTCTGAAGTTTATTTTTGATTCATTTCTGGTAACTTTTATTTTCTTCATAAATGCCTTGATGCTCTCTAACTTTTCATTTGGTACAGATGAATGTATATGCCAAGTAATATTAGGAACAATAGAATTATCTTTCAGAAATACAATTAAGTACCAGGGTAGATTGTCAGGATTAATGTTTAAAACAATTTCCTGGGGTACTGGTATCTGTAAATAAAAAAATATTACTTCAAATACATTATGTCCCAATATTATTGATTATATTATGATTTTTTTCTACTTACAACTTGGTGAGCAGTTTTCATGTCCACAATGTTGTCAGTACCAATTGAACTAATAGTTTTTATTCTATTATAAAGCATATCTAATTTCTTTAACAGTTGATCTTGCCTGCTCTCAAGGTCAGCCATATTGTTGCTTGATGCCTAGAATATACTAAATGTTATATTTTATATTTTTTTCTCACATGAAATGGAGAAAGAAATAACATTCATTATCTATATCCTAAGTGTAAGTCCTATGTAGGGAGGGCTTTGCCCTGTAATTGATTGTATTAAGGTTGTTGATGATGCTATTACTATTCATTACTAGCTGCACCTGGCATGCTTTGTAATGCACATAAAGATAAAACTGTTATGTTTTCTATTAAAATAAATAAAATGTTTTTATATTCTAAGACCCTTGCAGGCATCCTCAGAACATCCTGCTAAAGTTTCATCATAATCTAATCAATTATTTATTTATACAATGTGGCCCAGGCGCAAGTGACTGCCCGAAATATTTTGTATATTCATAAAAAATATCGAGAAAATACCTTTAAAGGGGGGTCTTTCTGTATTATTTTTCAAGTTATTTATAATTTTAAAATTTTTGAGTAGAGTCACTGACTTGCTTTACATTTTTTGTCATATCTCCAATATTAATGGCTCGATTTCACTTTTCTTAGGTATTTCTTGAAACTATTGACTTCAATTTAAAAAAAATATTGAATAAAAAAAATTGTAAATAAACAGTGTTTTTTTATAAAACTGACATTTAACCTTTAAATGTCAGCATAACAGGGCTTTTTTATTTTTTATTATTAATTTGTGACAAATAAACCACAAAATTACCTAGCATTTTAAGTACTTATCTCTTCAAAATTTTTATCAACAACTTGTAGGAAAACAGGTCGCACAGGTAAAAAAACGGTATAAAAAGGTTTCATAACAACGGGGAGCACACCGTGCATACGCTTGTTGGCTATAGCGCCATTACTTCATTCAGTTGTTTGGTTACTTATCCCGAGTATAGTATACGGATTTTGATACGGAAATGTACGCTCCGCTGTCGAAGAGTACAGTGTGAACGAGGCTTATTTTCATACAAACTGTCAACATGGTACAGAAAGTGTTAAGAATAGTACATGCTGACTCCATAATCAGTATCCGTCTGCAATCGATAAGACTAGGTATACCTAGAATAAGAATCTGGAGAATCCTCAATGCCCCCCCGCCCATTTTAAAAATGTAATTAATTAATCTTTTTTTTGGAGTTGTAAGTACTGATTGAGTTTTTTTTTTGTTAAAGGTAAGGATTTTTGTTTTTCAATAAAAAATACTATCTCTGCATCATTAATTTAATTACCATCCTGCTCATTAATTAATTTGTTTGGCACTCACAGCTCAGAAAAGTTATTTATTTAATTTACATTCCTTATCTATTGCAGTTTTACCTCAGATTTTGTTAGTCAGGTATAAACAATCTACTGTTAATTTGTAGCTTTTATGTCCTAGATTAACAATAAAAAATAAAATTGTCATCATATGGGGATATTCTACGACTTACATGTCAGTTTTTAAAAAAATCACTGTTTTTTTTTTTGAATATTATATCTCAATTCTTTTTTATTTTCTTAAAATCATCAGTTTATTACTATTAAAGTTTAATAACCCAATAAAATAACTTGTCAGCTTTTAAAAATATCCAAAAAAAAGTGAAATCGAGCCATTAATATTGGAGAAATGACAAAAAATGTAAAGCAAGTCAAGTCAAGTGACTACTCAAAAATTTTAAAAGTGAATAACTTGAAAAATAATACAGATAGAACCCACCTTTATAGGTTTTTTCTCAATAATTTTTCATGAATATTCAAAATATTTCAGGCGGTCAGTTGCGCCTGGGCCACATTGTATGTCTAGATAGATAGATAACACATAAAAATCCTTACGAATTTATTAAATAAAATGGTACTTCAGTAAATAATTTCAATTTATTAAGATCTTTTAGTTTTACAGTATCTGGAAAGGTAACTAACTTTATTGGTAGGAACTATGCCATTTATTTTATTTTTCAAATAAATCCTTCTATCTGATAAGAGTTTCGATATATAAATTTGAAATTGACATCAGTTACTGTGATACTTTTTCTAGTCTGCGTTTAAAATGTGCAAGTATAAAATCATGGGTTACTTTTCTCAGTGAAAGACAGGTTCACTCACTGAACATTTCACCAACCGATCGGCAAATGTTAAGTAGGACATTATTTGCAAATTTATAGTTAAAAATATAAGTAATTAACTATGAGATAAACCTTGTTAACCTGCTTGATAACCTGGTCAATAATATTGATATCAATTTCGTTCCTCGACTTCGATATGGTGTTAGAGATTTTCACATGGTACATACACTCCGGCAAAGTTATTTCCAAATCGTGGGATATAATGTTCTTCATACGATACATCATAATTTTATTTCCGAATCACATTAAACATTAATCTGTGTTCCGAATCTTTTCTTACCAATGAGGAAATTGAAGAATTGAATTCAATTTGGTTATTTTGATTGAAAATTGAGGTTACCACCACAGATCACTAATATAGGTCACAGATCAGATAATAGTAAGTAGCAAAGCAAGCTACAGATGCGACAGTGGGCCTAATTCTGGGAACACACTTTAATTCTAAAGGACATGTTCTGAAAATGTATGGGGGCTGGTACTCAGCTACCCCCCAAGACAAAAGTTATATGAGAAGAAAGAGTATATATTTAAGAATATTATGAAACAAAAACTATATTTTTTAATGCCTGCATATAAATAAAAAATAGCATTTTATTCTGGTCAAAAAACTGTTATCCAGAGATGTAAAATTCCATTTTAAAAAATGTGACACGTCACAGACATAGTATAAAACGTCAATGTCGTCTATTGTCTTGTCAAATATCTTTTTAATAACTAGGCATAGGGTTGATTTGGTTCAGCTTACGACTATTTTGCAATTATATTTTATTGTAAATGCTAGAAGAAGATGGCAAATTGGTTTCTGCACTTGTTTCTGACTCATAATTATGATTTTAATTTATTTTTTACTATATTTTGTCAGAGAAACTTTGATAAGAAGCTTAGAATTCTTGCATACTCTCTTCAAAATTACTCAAAAATGCCGGGGTATCAAAATGAAAAAATGGTATATTCAAGATCCTCTGAGCATAAGCTTACACGTAATATATAATTTATCGTGGGGGGCTTTCGAGTACCAATATCGAACATCTCCTTTAAGTACAGTATATCTCTTTCTCGCAATAAGTAATAGGAAAAAGATAGCAATAATCTGTTTAGAGCTGTCACTTAAATATAGATAGATTTCAAAGAAACCATAGACAATTTTAGACGGCATGTACGGAGGTGCCTCCTAAACACTGCATTTTAGCACATTCAATAAGGTCGAAAATTAAACGCACCTTTCTAAATGTCAATTTATATGACAGCCATCCTTTTCGTATTCGTTTTGAAAGAAAGAAATAGACTGAACCTAAATTTAAACTTAGCATGTGTTCGCCAGAATTAGGGCCAGTCACTAATAGTGACTTTTCGACTTAGTTCCAAGTGTTCCGTTTTGGCGCTGCAGTCGCCGGTTAGAGCACAGATTACAGTAAGTCTATGTAGTTATATATCTATATATCACTAGTGATGTTCCTTTCTATTAATTACTAGTGATGTTCTTTTTCTTATCGATAGTTAGTATGGGGAGGTATTCATTAATGGAAACGTATTTTATTTACAGGATTACAAATAATGAAACAAAATTTCAATGTCTTATTTACATAAACATGTTTTTCTTAATCTAAAGTATTCCAATAATTCACATACTTTGAGGCTTTATTTAGTAATATCATTATTTGTTCTTTGAAAATAAATCTTCCCGCCATGTTACTTTTTTTTATATTTGCATAAATATTTGATTGTTTATTAAATTAATATAATTTTTCAAGCAGTTTTCTGTTATTTGCAAAAGTTAACGTGCTTTTGTAAGGCTTATGAGGCTGAATCAACAGCACTTTTTGCTTCAATCTGTGTGGCATATTTGATAAAAGTCTGTTTCTTTGATCCCAACTTTTTCTTCCTTGTGAAATCTGTAAAGAAATAATATATCTGGTACAATAAAAAAACAAAACGAGGATTTTTTTCAAGTAACTACTGAATATGCAAAGATTTGTCACTTTTATCAAATAATATATTGGTCAAATACATGTGACGACCGGCTGCTTGAGTGGTCTTTACCCGTTACCATACAGGCTATTCATTTAGGGGTCTTGGCTTGGAATCTAGGTAGGGGCAGATGTTTGTATGATGGGTATGAAGTATGAACATTAGTTCACAAGTCATGGATGTTTGTATGTTTATTTGCTATATATTTCTGATACTTAATACATAATAATATTAATATTTCTCTGGTATCTAGAATCCATAACAGAAGTTCTTTATTCTTATTTTAGGATAGATAATATGTGTGAGTGTATGAATATTATATATGAAGTTATATTTTATACATTTTAACAAAAAAATATAAATGAGAAAGTGTGATTCTTTTTTTGTTACGTTTTCACACCTATACCAATAAACTTATTTAGATGAAATCGGGTATGGAGATAATTGATATAGGATACTTTATGAAGTGATAACTAACAGATGTTAGTAACCGCTCCATAAAGTTATATTATATTTGTATAAGATTATAAAAATATCACAAGTATACACATACCTCTTAGCTTCTGCATGACATTCTTCAAAAATTTGTATAATTTGTTATATCATCGGTCATCACATCAGACTTAGGACCAGGGATGCAATTTTGTATCGAATCTCGCACCTCACTTCGCAAGTCACTTCGAATTCAACTGTCAAATAGAGCAAAAAATGTATGAAAATTTGCTCTATTTGACGGTCGAATTCGAAGAAAGAAATAGACTGAACTTAAATTTAAACTTAGCATGTGTTCTCCAGAATTATGGCCACTGTACAGTGGCCCTTATTCTGGAGAACTGTGTGGGAGCGAACTTTGTGGTTTAAAAGTGGTATAGTTTTATAAAACAAGTGTTTGTGTTGACAAAATACAGCTAAAAGATTATTAGAATAAAAGTGTTTATAGTGTGAAGGACGATAAGAACTTTTTTGTGGTTATCCACCTCATCAAGTAGCATCATATAGAGACTGTCATCATATATTTCGCGTCAAATACTCCAAAGAAATGTGTAACACTAGCATTTCAATGCAATAAATTAAGAAATACTGAAGACATGGCTGTATGGACATTAGTTTCCGTTGCCTTCTTATTATAAGGAGAATGAATCAGCAACAAAGCTAATAAAAATAAAACAGACAATGGGCCTAATTCTGGGAACACAGTTTAATTCTAAATTTAAGTACAGTATATCTCTTTCTCGCAATAAGTAATAGGAAAAAGATAGCAAGAATCTGTTTAGAGCTGTCACTTAAATTTAGATAGATTTCAAAGAAACCATAGATAATTTTAGACGGCATGTACGGAGGTGCCTCCTAAACACTGCATTTTAGCACGTTCAATAAGGTCGAAAATTGAACGCACCTTTCTAAATGTCAATTGATATGACTGCCATCCTTTTCTTTTTCATTTTGAGAGAAGGAAATAGACTGAACTTAAATTTAAACTTAGCATGTGTTCGCCAGAATTAGGGCCAATTTAACAGGGTTCCTTGTATCTGGCAGAATTTTGTTGTTCCGAATTTTATTTGGCATAACACACTTGGCATTATTTTCTTAAAACGAATATGTTCAATGCATAAAAATAATTTAGTTTAAATTTATCATTTGGTCAAACCAATCAATTTTGGTTTAGTTTAAATTTATCGTTTGGACCAAATGATAATTTCTGATAAATCCCAATGGCATACTTTTAAGATGGCATATTTTCACTAGGCATAATTTCATTTAGCAAAGTTTTATTACGCATAATTTTGTTCAGCATAACACTTATTTAGTGCGACGATTACTCGGTATAATTTCACTTGGCATACTATTTCTAATGAATTATGCCATCGGCTGATATGCATTATAATATTGTGACATAAAAATTTTTGCGATAAAGGGTAGATTCTGAAGATTGTGCTACATTAGTGACAGAAACGAATCGCTGCAAAACCGACTCCATGTAGTCTTGTCTGCCCTACCCCTAGAGTGTAATTCAAGCCCGCGTAGGCGCGGAGGGGCGAGGCGGGCCGCCTCGCACCGTGAGCTGAGCAGCAGGTGGTTTTGAAGGTGGGCGAAAACCATCTGCGACGATAAGGTCGCGTGGGACCGCCGGAGCCCCGCAGCTTTGGAGCCGTGACAGAAACCTTGCATGCTGCATGCTTGCTTGCATGCTGCTT
The DNA here is from genome assembly GCA_947347705.1 of Nymphula nitidulata. Lineage (NCBI taxonomy): Eukaryota > Metazoa > Arthropoda > Insecta > Lepidoptera > Crambidae > Nymphula > Nymphula nitidulata. The sequence continues at coordinate 13,555,187 of OX374621.1, read as the reverse complement.
GCTTGCTTGCATGCTGCATGCTGCATGCTTGCTGCCTGTTGTTTGCATGTTGACTGTTGCTTGCATACTGCATGCGTGCATGGTGGATGCTAGTATTGCTTCTGAATATGGACTTTCTGCGCTATGATGGTTCTGCCTCCTAATATTATGGATATCAAAATGCATAAGGATGATTCTGAATATAAACTTTATGCGATATGATAGTTCTGCCTTTTAATTATTATGGATATTAAATATATGCTTAAAGATGATTCTGACTTACAAAATTATGGGTTTTGAATGTATGAGTAATGAGTGTGTGCCAAATGATTTTCTGCCAAATGAAGTTTATGCTTTCCGCTGTTATGCATAAAAAAATTATGACATAAAAATTTCTGCGATAATAGGTAGACCCAATTAAACACTATTCTGCATATTTTAACCTATTTTTCTGTATAGTGTAAAGACCTGGCCGGGTCTCCATACATTTTTGAAACATCTCTTTTATATAGTATTGTCTTACATTTTCGCGAGCACTACACATTTGAAATAAAACTAATTTACCGGATTTAACTCGCGTTTAATTAGATGTTACATTATTATTATTCACCCGACGTTTCGATTACCTTACAGCGATCGTGGTCACGGGAAGGCTGAAGATGTCAGTTGTCTTTGATAAGTTTTAAGTTAACTACCGTTACTTTGTGTTATATTTTGAGCGGTCCGAATTATGCATACGGAGCTCACGGTGTCAGTTTTTTGGACTAAACTAACTAAAAAAAAATGCGTTATGCTATAAAACGCGAGACCGTACCGTTTATTCTTCCCATAGCATCTGCATTTCCAAGAACATGCAATATGGACATAAATTCCATGCAAATTTTAAACGATCCGTGGCGGGCTTAGCAGAAATACCGGATAATATAAAGACAGAAAAAAGTGGATGTATTTTGGCCTAAACTATACACCTGGTGTGATGTAACTGAAATAAACCTTTTCAAGATATTGCGAAATTTACTCTTGATTTTAGCTTTACCACACGCAAACGCAGATTGTGAGAGAGCATTTAGTAAAATAAATCTAACGAGGACATAAACAAGAAATAAGTTATCAATCGGATTTGTCAAGCCGCGCGTTTGTCTAAAAAAAACACAAAAAGAGAGTCTATAGGCGGCGGTAACCGCTTACCACCAGGTGGGCCGTCAGTTTTTTTGTCATCTAGTTGAATAAAAAAAAAACTTCTGATTTATTATATAAGAACTGTCACCGGCTGCCTCTTGCATTTATATTTCAAAAAAATGGACTTTGACAGTTATCGTCTAATAATAGTGATCTGCACAGAGGGCCTGGACAAAATGCCATTTGACAATCGCTATCGCTATCGCTAGAAACATATTTTTTGGGGTTGGTGCTAAGTTGTTTCCAAAAAAAACAATGAAAAGTGAAGCACCAATTCCAAAAAATATGTTTCTAGGGGATGAGTACCTACTTAAATTGAATTATTTTATCCTTTTCAGTTTTTTGAAGACGGTTTTAATTTTTGTTTAAATATTTTATTCAGTATACTGTATGTATACATAGACCTGAGGGCCTAGACAAGATGCCATTTGACAATCGCTATCGCTATCGCTAAATGTAAAATGTATGGGATTTTACATTTTAGATCGAAACTCAATCGAGGGCTTATGTCAAATCCCATATATTTTCTTCTTAGCAATAGCGATAGCGATTATCGAAAGGCATCTTCTCTAGGCCCTCTGGCCGGATCTTCATAGATTTTTGTAACATCTCTTTTAGTTGACAGCTCTAAACAATTTAGTGCTATCTTTTTTCTATTACATAGTGCGAGAAAGAGATATACTGGTCCTAAATTTAAAGAGTGTTTTCCGAATCAGGTCCAATGACTAAAACAACATACAATGCTTTTAAAAGATTAAGCAGTATTTAAGATCTTTTTACATCTTTCTACGCTTCTGTTTTTATCGAAGTTTATTTATTTTCTTATTTACGTTTAAAAAATTGCAATTTTATGTTCAAAATATAAATGATCCGTTAGAATACAGATATGTATAAGCTTAGGTATTCTCCAAAATTTGGGCTTACAGCTACAGATTTACACAGATTAGAGAGTTTTATGGCTGACATACTAACTAATCAAAGAATCACTAAAAAAATCATGAAGTTATTAAAAATATCTTTTAGTATCTATGGAAATCTTTAACATGGCAGCCAACGTTAAAACTTTATTGAACATCCGCTCAACAATATTTTATAATTAGTTTTTTTAAAATAAAAGGAATAATACAATAGATATTTGCTTTTTTTCGTTTACAATATAATGAAAATGATTGTGCTCATAATTACTTTTCACACTGTATCCACACATTTAGTGTGTCAATTGACTGACACTTACAAAAAAGAAAATGGCTGCCAAGCTTCCTAAGCGAGTGTACCTCTAGATTAAAATTCTACTTTCAGCGATAACTTATAAATTTACTAATTGAACTATGCTTTGGCGAAGGCATATTTGAAGTTTAAAAAAACACGAGTTTTGTGAACCATATTACTCCTAATTTTGATCTATAAAATTTGTACTTTGAAAATTCAATACCACAAGTATGAAAACGACATGGCGGCCTGAATCAACCAATGAGAAGCCAGCATCTAAGCGTTTTAGAATTGCATGTACTCACATTTCGCGTCATTACGTTTTTGGTGCCTTCTTTCTTTTGATAAAAATACAGTGCCTCATCTGTTAGCAGTGATTGGTTCAATAATCATAGAAAAGTGCAAAAAGACATTTTAAATATTCCCGTGCTTAGTTCGGATACATTTAATTTTCCTGAGTGTAACAGCGGCGATGATCATGACTGCGTTGGATTTAGGATAAACTGAAATGCAATTCCATCGTTTTGTATTTGTAAACAACACTATGTTTTTGTGGTACACGTGCGAGTTGGTATATAATTGACAGTTGTTCTAACGATGTCGGGAAGGGGGGCTAAGAGACGCGGGAGACCCCCTAAATCAGGAAGTTTTGAAAAAAGCAGGAAATTTCAATATCATTTATTGAAGAAACCGAAATATTTACAAGCACTAAGTCATCAAAATGTTGGATCTTCGTCTCTTGTAAGTACTCCATCAGCTTCGAGAGCGTCGTCTCCCCAAGGAAGCGATATTAGCAGGCGAAGTACGAGAAAACCGAGAGGTGGTAAATCACATAAAAGCAAACGAGGTGGATTATCCAATGCATATTCTCGCAGAGGATACAACCCAACTGCTGCAGATTACCACGAATCTGAATATCACTATGGATCAGATTTTGGAGATGAATATAGCGATAGATCAGAACCAGAGGAAGATCGCGGCAGCGATAGTTCCGAAGCTAGCGTCGGAGACGGTGCAGCAAGTGACAGTGATTTATCTGTGAGCAGCTACAGTACTTCAGGAGGGACCCCCAGAAAAGTCGGTGGCAACGCAGTTCGTGCTCCAAGCCCCGATCCGCTATGGTTACAGGAAGAACGTCAAATACCTGCCCTGGAATTGCCTCCTTCATCAGATGATTTGATCATCCCTCAAGCGTTAGTACTTCAAGTTGTTGGTATCTACGAAGTTTTGCGTCATTTTCGCCACCTTGTAAGATTGTCTCCTTTTCGAATTGAAGATCTCTGTGCAGCTATAAGTTGTGATGAGCAGAGTAATTTACTCATAGAAATACATATAATGCTATTGAAGGCCTTATTGAGGGAAGAGGATGCTCAACAAACTCATTTCGGTCCATTGGACCATAAAGATAGTGTTAACATTACTTTATTTTTATTGGATGTTATGACATGGCCGGAGGTTCTAAGAATTTATGTGGAAAGTGACAAGTCTTTTGACCAAAATGTTGTTAAGATTGTAAATTCCTGTGAATATCCATTTACCTCTATAGAAGATAGAGCTACAGTCTTGCAATTCTTGTGCAATCAATTTTTAATAACAAATCCTGTTCGAGATGATCTTCTCAGTGAAGGTAAGAACTCCTTTTTATATTGGATGTTATAAAGTAATATCTATACTAGTATTTTTAACTACCAGAGGCTTAATTGCATCTCTGGTCAAGTCTACGATTTAAATTATATTTATAACCTCTAGTCTTTTTTTTGAAAAACATTTAAATTCCTGTGGTTACAGTACGGCTGCTCTGATAGCAATAATCCCAATATTAACGTGTTAGAAATTACTTTGAATGTCCATTGCAATGTTTTTTATTATTTTATACTAGTAGTAACATGCATTAATGACCTTACTTTTCAAATGATGTGGAGGATTACTTAGGTTTAGGAAAAACATTACTTTCAATTACTTGCTGTAAAATGTTCCATAAATTGATAACAACATTTGCATCTACACTTGACAAAGTTAAACCATCTGGAACTAAGTGACAGGGAACTACCTACCCATTGTTGAACATTTAATCAATATTACTGATGAAATTAATATGTACTTTAAATAGTAAATACCTATGTAAATTAATTCCATGATAAAACCACATAAAACTGATAATCATTGATAGTAATCATAGACAGATAAAAACATTTATAAATCCATTGATTCGTTGATGTTCCCATGAAACTATTATTAAAGTACACAATATATCATCATCATATCATACTTCATACTTGACAACATTGGGAGAGATTTTGCAGACTGTCCTTTTCGCTTTTAGCCATATCTGAAATAAGTCATGTTATGGTGTTTTTCAAACAATCAAATTTTGCAGCAAGCTCATTATCTGGCTGCATTATTTTGTTTCATAGTTTTTTGTTGAGACCATAGTCCATGATGTTCATGTTTGTCAAATCTGGATGTGATCCACTACCTCCATTAACATTAAATTATTACACATATTACACAATTATTTTTTACAATAATAATTAAAAATTACATATTTATTGATGTCAAATCCCATATATTTTCCATTTAGCGATAGCAATGGCAATTCTCAAATGGCATCTTGGCTAGTCCTTCTGATAGTGTTGATTAAGTTCAAATTAGTGACAGACAGAACCGAATAAGTCAACCCCGAACATATGTGGTACTAGTCTGCCCTACCCCTAGACTACAGTGTATACATATAAAAGCCCATAAACGTGGAGGGAGAGCACCCTCCACCCGCTGTAACAAACCGCAGGCACCATGTGAGCCGAAGCTGCATACGCATTAAGTACCTGCGGGCGTTTGGAAGCCTTTAGTTTGCCAATTATCTAGGTGTGTTAGGTATATATAGAAGGCTATGGATTTATATTTTTTTTTGTATCAATGACCTATCCCTACCATTACATTAAGCCGAAAAGTGCATAACATGTAATTTCTGTATAATCACTAACCTCAAAAATCAATTTCTTGAATATTTCTGAAAGGCGATGTTTCATATTCTATGAACATAGTCCTGTATATGTTAACAAATGACAAAAAATGATTAAAAACAATACAAATTATTTTGCGTGATATTTTCGGCCGCTATACCATGTACAAAAATATTTAAAAGCATCCATAAAAAAACCAAATATGGCAATATAGGAGGCCATATTAAGACATAATATCTATAATCCATTTTTTAGTCTAGGAATATGGAATTATGGACTTAGTAGTAGGATAGACAGATCAGATAAAAAAGATACATACTTTAGTTGAATGTAAATAAATAAAATATTAAAAAATGTGTTGAATTTTCTTAAAAAATGCGAAGAAACTTTTTCCCCAACCTATTATTTTAAGTGGTATACTTAATTATAGAAGTTTGACTTTATAGTGTTGCCAAATTGATGATTATAAAACTGTCACTCTATATCAGAAAATATTTTGTACAGGAGAACAACAAAAAAATAAGGAAAAATATTTTTTAATTTCCATTTGCCTTACTTAAAAACTACTGTACATACTCATAGCCGGTAGGTACTCCATATAAACTGAAACATCTTTTATTTCATCTTCGTAAATATCAATAATAAAAATTATGTATTCCAATGAAGGAATTTTGATTGTGAAATAAAAATATTTGTATCTGTACAATTTGCCATCTACGGGTGACAATCTCAGACCTGTCAGTCTCTTACATTGTTACAAAGTTACATTCACATTTATATTATTAGTATGGCTAGGATTTTTCAAATGAAATGATTAAAAATATGTGCTTATTGTATTATCTACATTATTAAGTTGCAGCCGTGTGGTTTGCCACTTAATTGGACGCCTAGGCCATTGAATAAACGCTGGCATCCAATGAAACTGCTGACAACTAACCAAGTCATTGAGCGCAATGTTTAACCAGATGGCATAACGTTTTGTCAGCCATATGTTTAAATTAGCCTTTCAATTCGACGCCTAGGCAGGTCGTTTAAATTGAAGATCTTATGTGTGACTGTTTATGTGATTGGTATTTTCAAAGAATTTCGGTTATAAGTCATAAAAAAAATAACCTTGAACCTACCAATCACAGCAAAACTCTTCAGCACAAGACCGCTTAGGCATCTAATTAAGTTGATTTTCAAAACGCCTAATGGTTAAACACTGAGTAACTCTAGTGCAATTAAACAATCAACCTAGGCATTTAATTGAATGCCGGCGTTTAATCAACGGTCTAGGCATCCAATTAAGTGACTAATTTTTAACCACTTGTGTGTTAGTAAAGTGAAAATGATGTTTTCTGTTAATTTCAGTTCCAATACATTATGATGACCATTGTCGAGTATGTCATCGTCTTGGTGATTTGTTATGTTGTGAAACCTGTCCTGCTGTGTTTCACCTGGAATGTGTGGATCCTCCATTAGTGAATGTGCCCTCTGAAGACTGGCAATGTGCACTTTGTAAACAACACAAAATAATTGGTGTCACTGACTGTCTGCCTGATGCGGAAAAGCAAGGCCTATTATGCCGTCATGAACATTTGGGATATGATAGGCATGGGAGAAAATATTGGTTTATTGCTCGACGTATATTTATGTAAGTTATTAGCATTGACTTTATACGTTATTAGATATAGGACTCCACTCTAACAATCGTTAATCTTTATTGTGTGAATATAGGTGTAATATTGATTTCATACAATTAGCTCATTAGGCATACAATACAAAAACAGATTTTTTCATATCTTTTTAAATGAATGTCGACCTAAAATATAAAAGTTTATATTCAAAGTGCAGTATACAAGCAAGATTTTATGAATGGTTGTTGTTAAAATGATATTCCCATTTTGTTCTATGTTTGTTTATTCCCAAAAATTGTACAATTTATGTTATGGAACCAAGAAAAATAAGTCAATTTTATTGGATTTTATTTCATTGAGGCACAATGCCCAAAGGACGGCCTTAGTTGAAGCATATGTAGCCGATTGAAATATTTAGATTTGTTGTAATTATTTTTTATTATTTAACAATTGATTTTTTCACTGCGATAATTTAAGACATTCATTGTTATGTATTTACATAACAATGAAATTATCCACAAATTAAAAAAAACTGTCAAACCAATTTCAAACTACATACATACAAAACCATAGTATAGTATAGTTCTTTTATCTCACGAAGCAACTTCCACTGACAAGCGCTTTACTTGTGGTAACCAAGTGTCAAACACGCTGCGAATGTGTGGGTGAAATAGGTATAATAATTCTATTATTATCAAATCTGAATGTGAATCAGTAAAACTTATTTTATTAATGTTTAGTAACTAATAATTAAAATAAGTAAATAAAAATTCAATCATGATATTTTGAAGGTTCTTAAACAATAAGAACAAAATAAAATAGGACCATGTTACTTGTATGATATTTAATTAAATAAATCAGAATCACTCGAATAATTATCAGTTTCATCTGAATCATTTTGTTATTTTAACATAGTGATTCCGAAATCATAATCATGATTGTTCTTTTCTTTCTCTACTTTGAAAAGTTTAGCTCAACAATGTCTCGCCTTTGATATTTACTATGTTTTTTTTTCATAAAATAAAATAAATTAGGACACCATAAATAATTATAAAACTCTTTGTAACAAAAATTAATTTATTTTATATAAGTTAATTACCCATGTAAAAATAAACAAAAATCTCACTATGACAATGCATGGTCGACTTTTCGACGTTTACTTTTCAATCTTTCCACACTGACGCTACTTGAAGCGACGCTTAAATACAGATCCAATATACACGTCTTACTTCGCCCGTGTCTCGGACGGCACTGAGAGCTTCAGCTCCTGTGCTTTGAGTAAGTACAGGAGCTAAAGCTCTGTGTGTTGTCACATTCGCAGTGTGTTTGTATTCTAGGTTACCACAAGTAAAGCGCGCTCCGCTTCGTGAGATAAAAGGACTATAATTCCAGTTTGCTCCAAATACTTCATACAAAACGGCAATTCCATATTTAAAGGCCTAATATTATTATCTTACTCGCACTGCTGGCAGAAATTTCTTTAGAAATAAGCAGTGCATAGGTACAGTTGGGGAATTTAAATGCTTAGAATTTTGACAAATATTTGCTTATGTCGTAAATTAGCGATGCACGAACTATTACAAAGAAAGTCTGTGATTGACAATTAAATAGCTGTCATCTCATTTGCCAAAATCTCGTTTCATCAAATACGACAAAATCAAACTGTACTTGTACCCTGACTATACTTTATTTCTGTATAAATTAATTTAATTTTGCCTTTTTTACATCAATATATAAATAAATACAATCTTGAATCAAAATATTATTTTAGGCTATAAAAACAATTATCGATGTTAACTAATAATCCAATATAATATTTTAGTGAAGCAGAAAATGGGAGTGTACGTTATTATACGACTCCAACCCAACTCAAAGAGTTATTAAATGTGCTAGATGCTCATGAAATGGAAGCTCCGCTGGTACGAGAACTTTTAGAAATGAAGGAAGAAATTTATAGACAGATGGAAATAACAGAACGATTAACAAATCAATCTAAAGGCAACCGTAGATCTTACATAGAAGTCGAAAATGCTACCGTTGTTAAAAATAGAATATTAAAACAGAATGATAAATCAATAGGGCAAAATATGGGCTTGAAAATCGATGACAAACTTGATACTGACACATCTGTACTTGATGAACATGTTTTTAATGAAGTTACAATATCTAGTGAAGATACTACAAATGTGGATAATGAAGATAACCAACAAGATGGGGCCGATGATGATGATACTAAAAAATATAAAAACAATTCAAATAAAGCAAAAGCTTTAATTTCGAAAAAAAATGAAGATGGTATGTATTTATTACTATGTATTACCTTTTGAAACCAAATTAAGGGAATTGATAAAAATAGAACCGTAACTTTAAAATTAGAACAAAATAATTCTTAGAAATTATAATATCTACTCTTAATCTAAACATTATTTATTTATTGCTTTAAACTTTAAATCATTTTTAATCAACAGATTTTAATATTTTTACAGTAACAGAAAGAGTGACACGCCAGAAATCGAATCAAATGTCTAATGGGACATACTTATTCAAATTGGGAAACGAAAATTCTTTCAAAAATTATGTGAATCAGTATTCTTGCAACCCATTAGCATTAAATAAACCTCAAAGAAATGAAGAGAGGGATAAGAAACGTTACATGTCCCATAAGTTTTCTTTGTCGTCATCACAAGATTTCAAATGGATTGGTCTTCTAAATGGTAAGAACTTCAATAAAATACACCACTGATTTAAATCGTTAGATAGCCCTGTCACATTAAAAACGTTTCAATATTTTTTGATAATTAATGTACATTGTTACTTGTTCATCACCCCGGATTATTTAAGAGACGCTTCTTGACACGTTAATAAAAGAATTTAAATGTCTATAAAGAATGTAACTCACGTATTTTATTCAAATTAAAGTTTCTAAAATATCCAAAAACACGGCACTATTATGGACACGGAGTGAATTTGTACCTGGCAACATTGCTGATACGAAAGAGATACCTGCTTTAACGGGCTTAGGACCAGTAAAACAAGTTTAATAAAGTAAATACATACAACTTAACCCTAGATAGCTAACCTCCGTCGTATCGACAGGCAGCGCAAAGTAATATCGCTGTATCTTTTTAACGATACATCCGAATAGAGTGGTTCGCCTAGTCAACTAAATCGCCGGTGAGGCCTTTTTCGTGGCACACACACCGAACCGATAAGTGTTATGGTTTTTGACACACGTAGCCGTTTCCCGTCGTTTCGAGGAAAGATCGCAGTAGTGAACCTAAGGTTGTTTATTGTGTCACATGTTCTCAGGAAAAGTAGGTTATTTTATATTGTAATTATGTTTTATATTCTAATGTGACATGTAACACCAAAAGACTAAGTGTTTTCCTTTTTTTTGTTGATTTTGTATGAGAAAATATTCATTTTTAGAGGTCTAAGTTAAGTTGCCGTAATTTTATAACGTAATAAATAAAGTTGATTTATAAAATGTATTTTTATTAGTTAGCCTTTCAATTAACTATTATAAACATCAAAAGATCTATCAAGTATATATCTTATGAAAAATAACTGTTTTTAATACCCGTCGTTTCGGCGGATGGTTAGCTTAAAAAGCGTACACCAGAAGGTTAACTATCTAGGGTTAAAGAAAAGCAGGTCTAAGTATTACGGATGGTAGGTTGTTTTAGACTAGTTAAAAAATTGGAATAAACTCAGTACATAGATATGTACTAAGTACAATACAAAGTTTAAATTAACTTTAGTTCTAAAAAAAATAGTTCTAAGAGGTGCTCCTCTTAGAACTATTTTTTTGTTTAATAATTGTTTGAAATAGTTTAAATGGGCCTCCTCCTTGACTAACACATAGTCTTGCACGTTTAAATCTCTTAGTGACCACAACACATCACTTTGAAGTTTCACTTCCCGAAATGCGGCTATAGTACGTTTAAAAAAAATCTTACGAGGAGGCCTATGTCAGTGAACAAGCTAGGGATAATTAGAAATAAAAAATTGTGAAGCTTATATTATGTATATTCTTAGAAAAAAAGACTATCTTTATCTTTAGTACACAGAGGTTAACAATCATAATACTCGTTACTAAACATATATAATATAGTTAATGTGCCCACGCAGTTTTAGTTTGATTTATTTTAAAAATTAATGAGGTGTCATCAGCAAACAATGCACACAATTCCTTTTCAAGGTAAGGGAGCTCGTTAATAGAAATAAAAAAAAGTATCGATCCCTAAGGCTCACCCATACGCAACACATTCGGGTGCGCCCCGAAGACTCAGTTTTATTTATAATAACTGTTTGGATTCTTTTGGTCAAGTACGATTTAATAAGCTTTAATGAGTTTATTGATACAACAAAATGCTTAAGTTAACCCAATAATGTTTCATGATCAACACAGTCAAACGCGTTGGACATGTCACGGAAAACTTCTAGAACATCCTGCCGATTTTCCCAAGCAGCAAATATGTGTTTCATAAGCGAAATTCCCGCTGTATTTTTTCATTAGTAAATCCAAACTGTCTATTGTGGAGAAATTCATTTTTCGTAAAATGTAGCAATTGGTTAAGATTTTTTTTTAAATTTTGCTAAGAGTCGGAAAAACAGAGATGGGACGGAAATTAGCGGAGTCACGACTATCTCCCGCCTTAAAAAAAAAGGTATTATTTTAATTAATTTCATTTGATTGGGAAATACACCATCATCAATTAATACATTTATTAAATATAAACGATAATAGAGTATAATAACATTTATTATTGAATTTATAATACTAGAGAAAATCCCCCATAAATCCTCAGTCTTTTTTATATACAAAAGACTTAAAAGCTTCAATGATCGTATTAATGTTAATTTCATGAAAATCGAAACAAATATTGCTCTTATGAACATTCATCTCAGCAAGTGCACGAATTAAATTATTTGGTAATTTTAATGGGCATATCGAAAAAAAGACTCGAAAGTATTTGCAACTCCATCATCTGTTTCTACAATTTGCTATTGATGGGTAAACAACACAGTTGTAGGAGCGCGAATTTCATATTTTTTTGTTTAGACGAAGGTAGCTCGCGTTAGCTCCTCCCTACCCTGATCCCTCCCTCCCTGACATTAATTTTAAAACACCTATAATTCTTGATCCCTGAGAATTTCACAGGGCTGTTATAAGTTTAACGTGTCTGTCTGTGGTATCGGTATATCTGTGTGTCGTCTGTCTGTGGCATCGTAGCGCCTAAACGAATGGACCGATTTTGATACGTTTTTTTTTTGTTTGAAAGCTGATGTGACTACGATGGTTCTTAGCTATAATTTATGAAGATCAGTTCAGGCGTTTGATGACTATCAGCCCATTTTCTACATGATAATAGGATTTTACTAACTTTTACTGATCCGATTGATAAGAAACATACAACATAAAACTTAGACATTAAAAACAGAAAAAGTAGAAACAATAAAACAATTAACACATATCCGTAGGTGCCGTCAACAAGGCCCTATCTCAGCATATAGCTTTTGCGACATTATGAAACGTCGCAGAAGCGCTGTTATTATGATAGGGCCTTGGGTGTGAGGTGTAATAAAATAAACTTAAACTTCCATAAAATAAATATATTAGACTTGCAATACATATACTTACACATATATAAATAAGGAACATACAATCAGACACATCGCATACACACACAGTTAAATAAGAACACAAAATGCAATTGAGAACAATAAATTTTTGGCTGTATGGGCTTTACCCTATGCAACTCAATTAACATACACATATACACTCAACAAAAAATGTGATCTGTGAGTCTGTGACATCGCAGATGAGATATTTACCAACAAGCATTATCTATCTATTTTAAAAATAAATTCATTAAATAATAAAAGCACAGCAATAAATCAGGAAATGGCAAACGAAGAAAAAGCTATTTAGGTACATTAAATATCAAAGAAAAATTATCAAATATCTTGGTGGGAGCATATTCAAATGACACACAATATGGCGGACCATCCAAGATGGCGGAATAGTTACTTTTACTACATTTCTATATTATGGGTATCAAATGAAAGGGCTTATTGAGAGTAACTCGAAAAATAATATGACGTCATTCTAAATCCAATATGGCTGAACATCCAAGATGGCGGATAAGTTTTTATATGCACTTCTGCAATATGGGTATCAAATGAGAGGGCTTGCCGAGACTCAGAAACCTAGCCAGCAATAACTAAAAATTAAAAATTAAATTAAAAGCAAAAAAAGCTTTTTTTTAAAAAGGTTTTTTACTTTTTTTGCTTTTAATTTTGTTTTACCACTTTCTTGATTTTTGTAGTGGCTTTTATTTTACTGTCGGATTTCATAACTTTACAACCCAAAAAGTTTTCATTCGCAGTGAAATCAATAATAGTATAATAGTTCATATAATTTTCTTCTGCAATAAATACCTGGAGTTGCCCAATCACTAAACTTCCTTTTACAACTGACTGTAATAGGCATAGACCTAATAGGTCGTGATCGATCCGGGTCGCGAGAAATGATCCATCGACTATACTCAGGGCTAATCCTGGTGCTGAGCCCAGCGTCGGCGCCGCTGCCACCCGTACGTACCGTAACCCCCGCCCCAGGACCCCGGCATCCTTGTTTGCCTGATATGCTGTCTCTTTTTCGATTATGTACTGAGTACTAGCAATAAGAAAACATATTGCAAAGGAGATGTTTTATTTTCGGCTATTAACATGTACAGTACATTAAAAAAAGACAAATAATGATTAAAACCACTACAAATTATTCTGCGTGATATTTTAGACCATTAAACCACGTACAAAAATATTTTAAAGTCAAATATGGCAATATTAGGAGTCCATCATCATCATCATCATACTAGCCTATGATGTGCACTGCTGAACAAAGGCCTCCCCCATCGATCTCCAAATAAAACGGTTCTGCGCAGCCTGCATCCAGCGGCTCCCCGCGACCCTGACCAGCCCCCTTATTCACAACTGTCGGAAAAGATTCGAATTTCGGAATCTCTATACCTGTCACTTTTTATCACGGTGCGTCAAAGCGGGACAGCATGTGACTTTACGAATCTAATCCGTGATCAGATAGTTTCTGAATAAGGGGGCAGGTCGTATGTCCATCTATAGGAGTCCATATTAAGACATAATCTCTATATTCTGTGGTCATATTTTAAAACGATAGTTTTTAGTCTAGGAATATGGAATTATGGTCTCAGTAGTCTGATAGACAGATCAATAAAGTTTTTTGCTTTCTTCTGTATATTTTGAGTAGTATAATTAAAGAAGTTTAACGTTATAGTGTTGCCATTATATTGATAATTATAAAATTGTCATCAGAAAGTATTTGGACAGACAAAACAACAAAAAATAATGAAAATTCATTGAAAATTAATGGTTTATTTCCATTCCCCCAACTTAAAAACCACTGTACATACTCATTGCCGGCACTCCATATAAACCTGAAAAATCTCCTTTGCTGTAGAATGTTTTTGCTTGAGTTAATAATGTGATGTTATATTTGCCTAAGCTCGCAAACATAAAAACCTAATTCATTCATGATCTTACCCTTCTTCACCAGCCTATATACGTCCCAATTCTGGGCACAGGCCTTCCCACATGGAAGAAACACATGAAAAGTTTGGGCCATAACTCCACTACGCTGGCCCAATGCGGGTTGGTGGGTGATCTTACCCAACCTTATCATTTTAGTAGTAAATAAATCACTGTAATTTGATTGGCTGATAAACATAGAAAACTGTAACCATGTGTTTTTTTATTCATGTGTCGTATTTTGTTTACCAACCTGCACCTAAAATTTTCGGGGGTGATGAAGAAGTTTTCTAAACTATAGTAACTTTTATATCATAATTAAATTTGACAGAATAATGTTTAATAATCACACATCCAGTGCTGGGCGGTGATTGCCCAGTACTAAATGCGTGATTATGCGTGCAGAAAATGGTTTTGTCGGCTCTTTCTCTAGTACCCTGATTGTAAACATACCCCAACTCTTGTCTTTAATATCGTAGTTTCTAAACCAATTGGTACGTGTTAAATGACCACGACAGTATGATGATACTCTTGTTATTATTATTACTTATGAATCATTAAACATTTTATTTATTGATTTAAACTTTAATTGCATAAAGTAAGGTACGTTTTCCAATGACATAATATGTAACAAACACTGCACTGCAGCCAGGTGAGTACTAATGTTAAAATGAGTGAGCTCACTCATTTCATTCTACATACATTTTGACAATGTGGATGTATGGTGACAGCATATCTAATAATTTATATCTTTGAATAATAATAACTAAATATTATTAACATGATTTCACCTTTTTTACCTTTACTATATTTATATTTTTACAGCTACAAAACCAATGTTGGTGGCAACATTAAGACAAACTTTATTGCAATTGGAATCTAACATACTTATACAATTTATGCACCCAAATTGGTCATTGTTACGTAAACCATGGGTACAAGCAGTTCAGCTATGTCAAGCCCCACGAGACTTTGCAAGAGCTCTTTGTGTTCTTCAAGTTAGTATAAAAAATATAAACATGTAAAAAATATTTTAAGTTATAATTATATTTAAAAATATTTACTTTGTTGTATAACAATAAAAAATATTTTACAGGCTTGCATAAAAAGCGCAGTATGGGTACCAGCATGGCATGAGCAGCTAGGTCATGTCAGACTGCTACGAACTACTGCAGCTGAACGTGAAGAACGCAAGAAACTTGACAAAAGGGAAAAGAAAGAAAGAGATGAAGAAGAGGAGAGATACAGAACAGCCTATAATTTTGTGAAATATTCTCTTGGTCTTCGACATCAGGTTTGATTGCAATTAAATTAAACTCTTTGATTGCTTAACACTGTGTTACAGTTTAGATGTACTACTTAAATGTTTTCAGTAAAAAAAAAATTGTAGGCATGTAAATAATTGAAGCACATTATTAGCTATAGCACATAGTTGTCCCAAATGCATTGGACATAATCACACACATTTTATATTTGAAAACTCCTGTGATTTGATACAATTTTTGAAAACCGCTGTGACGTTATTTGGGTGTGTGAGTTATGAATATCAATATTGCAGGACAACATTTTACTGACTTTAATTTTATATACATATTTATATATTGTATAAAGAAAAAACAGGCACAGGGCGTGACAGATACGCGCATTAGAATGAAGGATTCTGTAACAATTCAATTAAGCTTGATAATTATTATTATTTTAAATTTAATATAATTTATACTTTTACAGTACCAGGGACTTTAACAGTACCCGATAAATAGTTTTTAACGGATATTTTTGTCCCGAAGGACACCAAATTTAAAGGGTACCCGTAATAACGGTACCTTAACTTTTAGGTCCCCTTACCCGTATTTTAAAACGGGTTTAAACGTAACGTAGCTTGTGATATCGGTATACGTTTAAATTCAGAGACCTTAATCTTGAAGGTACCCGTTAGTAGTTTTGATATATCAGTCGCGTGTAACCGCTACCGCAATTTTTAGATATCATTGTGAGTCACTTAATTTGGATACTGTTAATAATGATACCCGAATTTTGTGTTACCGGCGCTTTTTCAGTCCCTGGGTATGACTAAGACAAAAAATCGTGTTCACAGTTCTCATATTATTGGGGATAAACGGTCGTAAATAATTGTTTAGGTTCTCATGTCTGGTTTTTGTTTATGCCTCTGCTCTGATTTCTAAAGAAAGCAAAATAAATTGGCTGTGAGTTGTAATTGTGACATACAGACGAAACTTAAATATGTATATTTATGAATTCCGTGGTTCGCTAATTTGGTTTACTTAGTTTTATTAGGGGACGAAAAATATTACAAGTACTAACGAAAATGAATCCCATATACAATATTATAATAGATTGTTTTTTCTTAAATATTATTATTTCAGGTATGGAAACAAAAGGGAGAAGAATATAGAATTCATGGACAGTGGGGATGGCTTTGGAATTCATCTACAAGAAAATTTAAAAAGCATTGTGCATCCAGCAAACCAAATCTTTCTAGTGGTCCTGCTAAAATCACTGTAAGAGTTAGAGAAGGGACTATAATCAAAGTATTAGCAGTAGAACAAAAAACACATGAGTATTTGATGTCAAATGAAACTGCTGACAAAAATGTATTAGAAAAGTGTAAGTATTCTTCAATTTAATGTTCATTGGTTCTAGTGACTTTTTTATGATTAAGAGTCACTAGAACCGATGAATATTAATTTATTATAATTAATTTAAAAAGTGAAATAGATGGAATGTGAAGTGATTGCATATAAATTGTTATTTCAGTGCCCTCTTCAATGCGCAACTTATCAGTTGAAAAAGAAGATGAAGATTTTGAAGAAATTGATGTTGAAAAAGCATTAAGTTCCCCAACTCGAAGGTATTATCCAAAAATAGCTAGAAAATCGAAATTGGATGACTTTCTTACTCGTCGTACATATTTAAAATTTATGGAAGAAAAGAAAATTGCTAACTTATCGACTAAAGTAAAAAAAGAAGATATAGACATTAAGAATGAAGATGATAAAAATATTGATGTTGAAAATGATGAAACTGAAGATATATCCTCAGTCTGTGACACTACAATGGAAACAAAATCAAGCTGTGCTAATTCTAAATCTAAAACAGTTGACTCGCTTAGAGAGCAATACCAATTATTAACTCAGTTAACAAAACATTATAAATGTTACTCTTCAGGATGCAATAAAATTGAACCTTCATCTTATTTACAAGCCTCGGGTGTTAAAGTCAAATGCTATTCTCCTCTGTGCTTATCTAAAGGAAAACTTTTAAATGATATGTTAGTCGTTTTAAAAGGGAACACCAGTAATTCTAACAGTTTACTCATTAATTCAAAAGAGCATACTAAGATGTCAATTTTGGAACAGTATTTGCTAGGTAAAAACTTGTCTGATCTTCGGAACTCTGAAGAAAATATATTAACTGATTTACTATCGGCTGTTGCTTGTGCTCAAGAATGTGACAACAAAAATACTGATTGCTACGTTAAAAGGAAGTTCAGTGAAGAATGTGACATTTCTGTGAAGACTGAAAAAGATTATGACTCTATGGCTTTACTGAAATCTGAAAGTACTCTAGAAGAATCTGCTGTACCTGCTGTTGGCAATGAAATGGATATAGACCTAACTCCTAGTAATAATGAAGACAATGAAGTTGAAATAGGTCCACTAAAGGAACTGACAGACAGTGACCAACCAACAGAAAATAATGCGATTGATGTTGACTCTGATGAAACTCGACCACCTATACCTAAATTGAAGATAACAAGAGGAAAATCATCGAAGTCAGCATCTAACTCATCCAGTGATACAACTGATGAATCTAAGAATTCTTCATATAAATGTTCTCTCTCAGCAAAGAGTGAAGAGAAAGCGAAATATAGAGCAACAGTGAATAGACGGTTTGGGCTGTTAAGGCCAAAAAGAGATGATAAGATAATTAAAGAAGAGAAAACTGAGAATGGAGTGGTCAAGGTGTTCTCATCAGAGAGCCCCTGTGGTAAAGTATATTTGAAGAGAGTACAAACCTCAGCTGTAGAAAAGAAAAAGAAAAGAACACCAGTGAAGTATCCATTATGTTCTACATTCCACACAAGAAGTAAAGTGAAAACCATTATGGTGTTGCCCCACCATGAGCTAAGAAAACTTAGCCGGCAAGCTGGACACAATTCTGTAAATGGTTTCAGTCACAACGCTAAACCAAATCAAAGTGTATGGCCATATCCCTGTGCAAGACCTTTATTTAAAACATGCTGGTTATATCGCACGGTGAACCTCCAATGGTTAGCTAGCGCAGCATTACAATTAAGAATTATGTGGTCATGTCTTCGATGGGACGACATGGCTGCTAAACCAGCTACTGCTGATGGCAAACATCAATTGACTACAGACACTGAAATTGTTTCTTTAGAATTGCTAAAACATCGTCACATAGGACAGTTTTCTGAGAGGACACAATACCTAAGACGGCGAGTAGTAATACCTCTCGAGCTACCGAAAACAGTTCGCGAAGTTACATCGATACGTAGTGGTTTACGCAAGAGGAAACGTGCAGAATCACCACAAAACACTGAACCTCAGGTATACTACTATAAATACCTTACAAAGTTGGACTAGTTTTTGAATGTTTATTATAATTCATTTATTCACATAATTTGTCATGTTACTTTGTACATAATATTTGGGGAATAGATGGTGTTAATTAAGCTACAAATTGCCTTTTGACTTGAAGGTGTTTGTGAAAATTACAAGAAAATTTATATCCTGACTAAAGTCACTTAGATATTATTATTAAAACATTATCAAACAAACAATTACTTAGGTAGTCATAATAATAAAATTAATATAAATAATTATAATGCATGTCAACAAAATAATAACTATGTCTAATATAAAAACATCTAAACAACACAAAACATTTATTAACTACAAATCTTAATAGAATGATTAAAAATCAAATTTGTCAATAAAAAATTCATTCATATTATAGTAACACTTTCTCATTAGCATTTCTTTAACATGATTTTCAAATCCACTACCTTGGAGATATTTAATAGTATTTGGCAAGTGATTATAAGCTTTGCAGCCATATAGTATGGACCTTTTTTGTATAATGCGAGATGCGCGCTAGGTAGGACCAGGTTATTTACTCTACGTGAAGCGTATCTTCTCGGATCATCATTCGTACCTTGGAAGTAGTATTAATATTATTTATGTAATTATTTAGGTTTCGGAAGAGTGGGTTGATGAAGATAAACTGGAACTGTGGGAAGTTCGTCAGTACGGTGAGCGGAGTGAACGCGGTACGCCCGTGACGCGCACGTCGACGGGCAAACTGCCGCAGCGCACGGCCGCGCCGCCGCCGCCCAACGCCTCCGACATCAAGGACAAGATGGAGCAGCAGCTGCGGGAACAGAGGGCTGCCCATCAACAGAAGAGGGCTTTGGAAATGTCGCAAGGTTTGTGATTTTTATGTATATCTTTTGTGGTCTGGTACAGTCAAGTACTTTAGTATGTATCCAATGCAAACTGAAAAAAATATGTATCCATTTTGAAGTAGCCACTTTAAGTTACATAAATTTGTAATCGATCACCGCGATCGTTCTATATCAACACTCCCTTTGAAGCCCGATAAACCAGACACAATTGAATTTTAATTGTCATGTCAACTTGACAATTAAAATTCAATTGTCGAGGAGCTCGGTAGCGTAGTGGTTTGAGCGCACTGGTTTCGTTTACGAAAACAAAGCAACTTTCGCCATGGTCGGTCCTGGGATGGGTCAACCAAAATTTCTTATCTCGACCTCCTTCGTGCTTCGGAAGGCACGTTAAGCCGTTGGTCCCGGTTGTTCCTGCAACCGATTTAATTTACCAACCACCAACCAAAGGTGGTGTTATGGCCCAAGCTCCTCATGTGTTTCTCCCATGTAGGAAGGCCTGTGCCCAGCAGTGTGTGTCATGTCAACTTAAGTTGCCCTCTGGACATTTGGAGAAAATTATTTAGTCCGGTACGGCTAGGCGATTTTGAGGTGCTAAGTTCCAAAAATTCTAAAGTTTCTGAATTTTTGCAAGGGGATACAGTTCTACCTAAAAAGCTTATATTTAATTTTTGTGTCAAATCTTGCTATTGCATTTTCAGTAATTCAATATTTTGTGACTTAAATGTTAAAATATAAATAAAACTGCCAAAAATAATTTAATGTGTCAAATGCTAATAATATTGAGTGTAAAATAGCCCAGGCTGTGTGCAAACTAAGTGTGTGTCGTTTTCGTCCAGTGCAAATTGACAGGGGGCCCAATATATGTTTAAAGTGTCAAAAAAATATTATAGTTTATAAAACAAATACAACCTAACTCAGGGCACCTAAATATGACCTAGACGTGATTTTGTGCCAAACTAAGCCATGGGTTATTAAGATATTTAATAATTTAGCTTTTCCAAGCCATAGCGGCTGTAAAAAAATATTAAAGTTATTAGAGTTTGCACATTTAATATCATAAAAGCATAAAATATCTGCTATAAAAGTTTGTGTCATTTTAATCCATGATATACTTAAAAATAAATTTCATTTCCTGCATAAATATTAGTTCGCTCGCGCGTTATGTACCGCACGGAGCATTTACACACGTTTGCAAAGAGTAGCAAGTAGGAACAGTCAACCGAAGGTCACGTTAACACAAACGCCCGAATTAAGCTAAACGTTTAGTACTTTAATTCCATTTCGTTTAGGTTGAAAATTGATTGGATTTTTTTTCTCATATTACAGTTACCTGACCTGCTGTTGTTTGTACAGTCGACAGCATATCAAGCGTAACAGTATGACCTCGAGTTTGCCCTTACTGCGTTCGTAATAGAGGTAGCTTTCGTATTGCAACTGTTACACTTGATGTGCTGTAGTCTGTAGTGTTACATATAAGTATAAATTTATCAATTCTTGTGACAATAGTGTACAGAACATAACAATTTCGTATTATAAGTAGGTATATTTTTTATTTATAAACATTTGCACATTATTAATGGTTAGATCGGATAATCCGAATTAATTTCATATCCGTTATATAGCCCTACATAATGAAAAATTTTAGAGCATACTTTATTTGATAAATAAAACAAGTGCGGGTACCGCGTTGTGAGCGAAATTATATAATAATAATTTTATACAGGGTGGCGCGGTCAATGCGATAATAAATTAAAACTTGGGCTATATTAGTTCATAATAATGGTATAAGATTGGCTGCATTACTTCATAGAAATGTAATAGAAATAGAAATGTAATGTTCATAGATAAAATTATCAAATCAATACGATGTTTTTGAAAGTGGCAAACCATTTCTATTAACTAATATAGCCCATGTTTTAATTTATTGTCGTATTAAAGCCACCACCCTGTATAACTTTTTTTTTCTTTTCTTTTTGCGGGAGGCAAAGACTAGTGCTCAGAAATATGGACATCCCATTTCTCTCTGAAGCTGATTGAACAATTCTAGAGATAGTAAACTTATTAATAGTAGTAATAAAACAGTTATATCTCTAAAATCTTATTTAAAAAATTGTACCGTGCGGCGCCCCATTTCCTCCCGTAGGTGTTGTAAGAGGCGACTAAGGGATCTCTGAGCTATCAACTGCTCCACTGGGGGTAGGGTGTGAAAACCCTGGTTATTGACCACCGTACGCAAGGCGCAAAAACCCGCCAAGTGACCACTTGTGGCCGCGTTCTGGGATCAGTCGGCGTACAACCAGAGCTTGAGGCGACGATGCCGCGATGGATGCGGTCAATGGTGGCTTCCGTCTAACTAGTGCCAAGTGGACTACGTTGACCCGCTGGCCACCCGTGGCACAGTACAGGGGCCCAAGCTTTCCTATCCAGATCGTGAGGCTGCCCCATCATGCCTCGGATAATCTCGGGGTTGTCCGTCGTGCCGGTTGGTGACCGGATGGTGGGGTTCCAGCGGCCATACCCGGGAGCGTTCGGGGGCCCTTCCGTCCGGCGGGTCAGCGCTTCTCTGCTGTCAGCTGTTTGACTTGACTTTGCTGACCTGGCGAAACAGGCCTCACGATTTGACTGCCTATATCCATCCCTGGTAGCGACAAGTAATGTGTATGGTCGTACAGCGGTGCACATCCCCACTACAGCCACGCTGTTTGAGGTCGGGCTCACTAACTTCCGTGGGCTCCATGCTAACCTCAATGTCGTGCCAACATCTTGAGACGGCTAGGGCAGCGCTGCTTTTTTTGACGGAGATGCAAATACTCCGCCCGGCTGACACAAGGTATCTGGACTATCCCGGCTATGCTCTTGAAGAGGCTTTCAAAGCGAAGTCCGGGGTATGCTTGTTTGTCCGGGCGTATGTTTGCTTTCGCCATCTACGCCGCTTGGAAGACCCTTTCTTTTCCATCCTCGGGGTGCATGTGGACCTGGGCACTCATTACCTGTCTACGTTTGCCTCTACAGATCCCACAGCGGTGACATGGAGACAAGTTTCGAGTCGAGTCGAGTTTTTGAACACCTTAGTCGGGTGGCAGATGTTGCGCAGGAGCAGTTTCCAACCGCGGAATTGTTGTTTTTGGGAGATTTCGATGTTCACCACGAGACGTGGTTATGTTTCCCCAAAACTGACCATGCTGGTAGAACTGCCCATGCGTTCGCACTCACGCACGATCTGACTTAACTGGTTAACCAGCCCACCAGGATTCCAGATATTGTCGGTCACGCACCCTCTTTGTTGGACCTTCTGCTGACGACTCGCCCGGAGGGATATCAGTTAGAGGTTCGAGCTTCCTTGGGATCATCGTGTCACTGCCTGATTTGCGCCGGGTGCCACGGGCGTCGCCACTGGCATCTGTGGTAGCCAAACGCCGCATCTGGCACTATGCGTCGGTAGACTGCGGCGGTATGCGGAATTACTTTGCATCTGTTCCTTGGAGGCAGCGCTGTTTCAGTGAGTCGGAGCCGAATGCTAGCGCTACTGCTGAGTGAGCTGGTGAGATAATGTTAGGGATGGAGTACTATATCCCTCACTCCGATCTCGTCAGTAACGGCAGGCCTAACCACTAGTTCAATCGCGAGTGTGCCTTAGCTGTTGAGAACAAACAGTCGGCATACCGCGCTTGGATCAGAGGTCGAGTCAATGGGGATCCCAATAATGACTCACTGAAAGCAGCTTATAACAATGCCACCAAGTCCTGCAAAAGGGCCCTCATCAGAACGGATGCTCAGCGCGTTGCACGAGTTGGCCAAGATTTACTAACGCACCCTACGGGAAGCCGTAGCTACTGGCGTCTGGCCAGAGCCGTGCTATCCAACTTCTGCTAACCCTCGCTGCTCCCGTTGAGATGTTCTGACGGAACACTTGCTCATAAGCCGCATGAGATAGCCGATGTCATGGTAAAACCCTTTGCTGCTCACTCCTAAATCGATGACTGAAATTCTCAGCCACTGATCAGACCCTGCTAACTACCGCCAATAGCTGTTACCTCTGTTCTTTGCAAGGTTATGGAACGGATCTTAAAAAACCAGCTGGTCCGATACCTAGAAGATCACTTATTAATTAATGATCGTCAGTGTGGGTTTCGGTCGACACGGTCAACGAGTGATCTAGCGTATTTAATGCATGTCTGGGGTGAAGTTATTGACAAACGTGGTGAGTCAGTAGCTGTTAGCCTTGACATTGCCAAAGCTTTTGATCGGGTCTGGCACGGGGCTATTCTCTCCAAGCTCCCGGCATACGGTCTGCCCACTCAGCTCTGCAACTGGATCGCCAACTCCTTGCATGAGCGGCGAATCCGTGTCCTCGTTGATGGATGCGCTTCGTGGTTTGTGTCAGTGAACGCTGGTGTACCACAAAACCACAATGCTCTGTTCTATCCCCCACTCTCTTTCTTCTTCATATCAATGATATGCTTCCATTAGGAAACATTCATTGCTATGCGGATGACAGTACATGGTGAATATTACGGTCGCCCAGGGGCTGGGGGCATTGAAACCGAGAGGGAGAGAATCAATCTTACCATTGAGCTCAACAGGGTGTTAAACCTCATATCTGAATGGGGATTTAACAATCTTGTTGAGTTCAATGCTAAGAAAACACAGGTGAGCGCGTTTACAGCCAAAATGTCGCCGTTCCTTCCCCTTCCCTCTCTTCAGGGCACTACTCTTTCGGCACAGGGCTACATCAACTTGCTCGGTATGGAGATATGCTGCGATCTAAATCAGATGAATTATATCGAAACCGTGGTCAAAACAGCCTCACGGAAGCTAGGTGTCCTGAACAAGGTGCGTCGATTTTTCACGCCTGACCTGGTCCGGTTTTGCGTTGAATATTGTTCGCATCTGTAGGATAGCTCCGCCAAGTACCTCCTCGATGGGCTGGATAGATTGCAGCGTCGTGCCGTCCGTATTATTGACGACGTAGAGGTCACGAACAGCCTAGAACCTCTACAACTCCGTCGTGAGATTGCATCGCTAAGCGCCATCTATCGGCTTTATCATGGAGAGTGTTCTGAGGAGCTTTTCGACCTTATCCCACCTTCCCCTTTCCTACTCAGGAGCACGAGTGCCGGTCCTCGGAGTCATCAATTTACTGTCTCCACCTAAACATCACGCACAAAGAAGTATAGTAACTCGTTTCATTGTCGGACTTCCAAAACTTGGAATTCTTTGCCAGCACATGTGTTCCTTCCTTCCGTTAACATGGGTTCCTTCAAAAAAGGTGTTAAAAGGGCTGGCAAGGTGGGGGCGGCTAGAGCAGTGTGTTTTTAAACTGCACTAGCTGTCTCCGCACATGGACTTTTCTTACCGCTTCACATCAGATGGTGATGACTCATTTGCTGAGCTTTGTATATAAAAAGCGGTTTGGTAAGTTAAAGCAGTTGTGGTAACGACTGATACCAACGGCTTAGCGTGCCTTCCAAAGCACGGAGGAGCTGGAGATTATAAATTATGATTGACCCATCTCGGGGCATGGCGAAAGTTGCTTTGTTATTGCAATCGAAACTATAGCGTTCAAATCACTACGCTATCGCCACCGAGATACTCAAATCACTGTATAAATTAATTAAATTAAAAACAACTTAGCACCAACTCCAAAAATTTTGTTTCTAGGGCATCCCCTACACTCATCAGTGTACCTACCTACTCAATTTAATTATTTTATCCTTTTCAGTTTTTTGAAGTCGGTTTTAATTATTGTGTAAAATTTTTTTTTCACAATTTTTAGTGTTAACTTTCTTAGGTCAAAGCTAGATGGGTGACCGTCAACTTATATTGTGTCCCACTATCGTATCGTTTCACTAAAAAGTCATAGGAAAGCAAAAATCCGCAATTTCGCATACGTAGACGACTTACTGATTACAGTTTTTTTTATTTAAAACCTATACTACCCAACTGATTTTGAATAAAAATTTATGGGACTAAATGGCAACTATTCCGCATCAAACAAAAAAAGAATTACATAAATCGGATCAGTAATCTCGGCGTGATCGGTGTACATACATAGAAAAAAAAACACAGCTTTACCACCCAACATTAGCCCACATATATGACATGTTTTATTAGTTTCCATTTTCTACGCAATTATCACAAGTCACTACTCGTAGAACAGCAAACAAATAGCGCCTCGCTCCCGGCCGGCAGCCGGTCGCCGCGCCGGGCGGAGCCAGTGACTGCCTACGCGCTCCTTTGCCACGCGCGCTGTGGCCGCGCTAGTGTTCTTCGCACCAAAACGTTGAAAATAATATAAATCATAATCCCATAGATAAAAACGACACAAATTAAGCATAGGGCTTCGTTTTACCTTAATATTAATAAAGACATAAACTCTAATAACTTTAATTTTCTTTTATGGCTATTACAGGGGGTTAAATAGGAAAAAAAAATATAGTTCCGAACACCATCGATGAATATGACACAAAATGATTTAAACAATAGATACTAGAGTTAGAGAACCGTTAACACTGATTTCACCAACTTTAATATTTTTCTATAGCTATTACAGCGATGGGTAAGGTATTTGGGTGAAACCACTATTCCCATGGAGTGAGATGGCACAAAAAGCTTATGTATATCAGTTATGACTTTGTTATCATCATGGAAGTTAAATTTTTAACTCTAATTTTCTTTTCAACGAAATAATGCATAAAAAGACAAATACCTAAATTGTGACCTTAGCAACCACCAAAAATGACACAAAATCATGATTTACGTTGGTCTAATAGTATTCTAACTGTATGCAAAAAATCATAAACTTTAATATTTTTGGAACCTCAAAACCTAGCGGTACCGGACTAATTTGCATACATACACTGTTACAATGATATTTATTCTTTGAATGCTCAATAAAAACGTATCCTTTGTAATCAATTACCGCAATAATTTTATTGTGTATAGGTTGTGTAGTTAGGTAACATTCTAAAAAATATCAATAGTATAACAAAAAGAAGAAATATTTATAATACTCTCAGAAAGTTAAAGCCTTTTTTGACACTGGTTTCTTTGTTATAAGGATACATCTAAAGGTATACATACATAACATTATAACTAAATAAAATGCATCAAAACCACTATATACATAGTAGAGTCGTTATTACCGCGGTGACTGATAATGATATCAATTTTTTGTAATTTAAAGTGGTTACTTAAAATGGATACATAATTTTGTAGCTTTGAAATGGATACATATCGAAGTACTCGGCTGAACCAATAGAGACAAGTACTTTTAATGTTTATTAGGCAAAGTATCTTCTTATTCGCATTATTCGCAAAACATTTAGCACATACTATTTTTTTTTTACAGAAAAAGTAAAGACTACTCCCAACCAAAATTGTGGAAAGAGCACACTTACATCTTTATTAACGACAAACACTACAACACCGACTGGCCAAAAAACTGTCATTGGAACTAGACGAATAATCATGACGAAAGGAGCGGATGGTTCAACACGAGTTATTAGCCAACCTGTATCCAGTTCGAATAAAACCGTCCCTGCTAGCCCCAAGATAACAACCACGCCACAAAAAGATACTGCGCAAAAAGTGCAAATCATAAGGACTCCCAACGGCAAAATCACTGTTCGCGGGCTGCTAGCAGGACAACAGTTGATTCAAATGCCGGACGGGCAATTGCATGTAGTGGTGGCCGGCCAACAGGGCATAGCCGGCCAGCTCGTTCCGACAACTCCGTCGCCGAATACGACTAACGAATCGGCAGGGGATAAAGATGAACGCAATGTGAACCAGATTAAGCCTGTTAGCGACGAGAAGCCTACACCGTCGCCTCGTGTGACCGCTTCGGCTCAGCAAATAATCGTGCAAGGCAACCGGCAGTTGGTGGTGCAGCCATCTCAACAGCTGGTGGTTCAGCCGACGCAGCAGGTGGTGGTTCAGCCGCCGCAGCAAGTGGTGGTGCAAGCGGGCGCGAGGCCGGCGATAGCTCCGCGCATGCAAGCTGTGCAGACGGTGCTCGTCCAGGGGCAGCTGCTACAGCGACCGGCCGGCTCTGCGCCTTCGCCCGCGGCCTCGCCCGCGCGAGTCCCAATTCCCCCCCGGCCGCAGCCGCCCCGCCCGCGCCCCGCATCCACACAACAGATAGTCGTCAATAACCCTGTGCTCGTCCAACAAATCGCCGCTGGCAAAATTCAGTTGGCGACCGTGAACGGCCAGCAAGTACTAATCCGGCCCACTGGCAATAACCAAGCGCAGATTGTGGCTCATATTGGTCAAAGCGCGAGTCCGTCTCCTGCGCCGGCGGCGGCGCCGTCGCCGGCTCCGATCGCGCGGCTGCCCGCCGCTCCGGCGCAGCCGCAGCCGCAACAAGTGCAGCAACCGCAACAACTGACTGAAGAGGAACTTGTCGAAAAACGGCTCCTAGTCGGTCAGCCACCAGGGACTATTATCAAAACTGTCACTGCTCAGGTAATTAAATTTTATCATTCTGTATTATTTTTGTTGTTCAAACTATCTTGTTTCTGTCATCGAAAATGTCAGTCGTCATATGACAATAAAGATCACATTTTTCTCTTTCATCAGGTTATGCAGACTAGTAGCGGCCCTAGCATAGTTCTTCAAGGTCTTCATGGCTATTCACTTACTCCTCAACAGCTAGCCCTAGTTCAGCATCAAGTCAAGCAGCAACTATTGAAAGGTAAATTAATAAAATATTACTAGACTTTGTTTGAACTTTGTTTGTTTTATTATTAATGTAAGATATAAATAATATTTCAGCACAAGAGTCGACGGGCAAGCAAGGCATGCTGGGCCCTAGGAAGATGTACCTAGCGGTTCAGCCTACGCCCAGCGCTCCGCCGCCCCTCACTCCTGTGGCGCCACAGGCCATACAGACTATGGCGTTGCCGCATCAGGTAATATATTACTACTAGCGGAACGACAGAACTGAACTTTATACTTATTGCACAATAATTATTATGTGGCATTACTTTCATTAAAAATATACTAAAAGAATATAGTTTGAAAATGGTATGTAAAATAAAATAAATACAGATTAATAATACGCTTGCTTAGATTCAATTGAACAGAGAAAAAAAACTATTGGTGATCAGTGAATATACATGCCATACATTATGTGTCCTCTTTTGCAAACAAAATGGACGCCTATACAAATAAACCATACCATTAGTAGCCCTTGTTCTTATGAATCCTAAATTTAAATTAATCCCATAATTTCTTGTGAAGCTTGGAGAATTAATCTTGGGCTCACCAATTGCAGTCTCTTAGTGACACTTATCGTTACTCCGTTTTATAGTAATATTTGAAGTCTTATGTATGAACTCTTAGATAATTGGTTGCCTCCTTTTGCCTTTGCGCAATATTCTGTATCTGAATATGGACTTCTTTTAACAAAATCTTTCACTTAATATTAGTTACAGGATTAGTGTCCATTCTTTTAGATATGTCAATAAAGGCCGCGCTGTCAGAGGGTTTTTTTTTACCTATATGAATAAAATTGTTTTTTTAAATCAATTTTCATGTACGAGCTTAAAATAAGATGTTATAAATACCAATCTTTTTGCACGCGTGGAAAGGTGATTTTTTTAAATTCTTGTACCGGAAATTACATTATAATTATAATAACACGCAGATATAGAAGAACAAACTTTAATTTTTCGAATAATATTTTCATTCATCCTCTGCTTTATTATACACACAAAATCTTATTTTTGTATCGACATTATGAGTAAAATTATAACTATGATGATGAGATCAGAGATATAAATTACCCATCTGTTTAATTAATCTATGAAATTCATGCCTTCTGATGACGCGATCTATATGGAATCTTAACTTTAATTTTTATTGTTGTCTGTCGTTTGTTGTCGTCTTTAATCATAATGATTTTTTTTTCAATGAAAGTGTGAAGAGTACACTATTTTTATTTAATTTTTTTAAAGTCATTCATCATACCTACATATTTTTTGGTATCGTTTTTTAGTCTGCCACTGTATTCAACCCAATCTTAGTGTACCAGAATAAAGCCTAGCATTTAGCTTGTTTGTGTCAAAATTAATGCAATCGAATAATTCTAAAGTGGAAAATGAATGTGATTTTATAAGTACGGAAAGTCGCCTTACGATATCGGGCACACTATTGTCGTAGTACTCTAGTACTGTCCTGTCTGTTAAATAGTGATCATCGTCAACATCATTTAAGCCACTAATGGTCCATCACATTGGACATCACCTCTCTTAAGACTTGTCACATTGGTCTATTCCGTGTTTTCCACATTCAGTTGCATACTGCGTGCCCCTTGATGTAATCGGATTATCGCAAGGTCGACCTATTGGTCTCTTATACGCTCACGGTCTCCAGCCAAGTAGCTACTCGTCCATCTAAAGTTATATTCCTTATTCTTTTTTTTTGCAATGTGGACCACCTAACCCAACTTCTGTTGTGTAATAGTGTCGGCTACAACTAACACTCTCGTAATCCTCCGTACCTATTCATATGTCTTTCTGTCGCAGGGCGTCATTCCACCGTACGTCGATGCCTAAAGAATAATAGCATAGTGCTATCATTTTTGCCTTCAATTTCAGTGGCATTTTTCGCGCATTATGTCCTTGTTGGTGTCAAATGCTGACCTCTGATTACGCAATTACAATGGTAATGACAATGGGCTTCATCGGAAGTTATTTAAAATTCTACTGCTGCTTTACTAAACGTCCTTGTGGTAACGTGTCATGTAATGTTATTAATTAGAGTTACATAATCAGAGGGCGGGCCTGAGATATTAATTTTCACTTCACATATATTGATCCTTATATTCGAGGTATATAAAATAGTGCGATTTTAACTGAAGTTTGTAACGTTATAATAAAGTTTAACGAGCTATAAAACATAAGTGCCCGTTTTTTTTTGCAAAACTATAATCAAAATACAAAGTAGCTGAGTTGCAATCAGTAAAAAGTTCTAGTTATAATTAGATTAGCACAGGGAAATAATTGTATAGATGTACAATGAGATACGACATAAATTAATAAATTTTAATGTTTTATTGTTATGATTGTTATGGCTGTTAGAATGTTATCAATGTCATGGTTTTTGTTATTAAAAAATTATAATGTAAAAACGTAACTTAATAAAGCTTCACAAAATGAATCTGCTTGTTCTCTGTCTTGTGCTCCATTCACGGAAATAACTAATAAAACATGAATATAAATAAAATATTACATTCCTTGCAACTTTTAAATGTCAAATTTTAAATTACGCCGTTGTAGCCAAACGGATTTCATAAACATCGTATAAATTGATCCGAACGCACCAGTTTACAACAATTGTAAAAAAATCTTGTAATTATGCTTTATGAGTCTTGAAAGAATGGTTTGTAGCGATTGTCGCTGCCTGCGAAACACTAAAACGTGGGAGCAGGACCCGCATACGGCATGCTCTGTCGCGTTCACGGCCGGCTAATCATGTAACTCTACCGGTAATGGTAATTGACTTTATTTGACATTTATTGTACATTTGACGACCGGCTGGTCGAGCGGTCTGTACCTCTTGCTATACAGGCTACTAGGTCAAGAGATCCCGGTTTCGAATCCCGGTAGGAGCAAACCTTTGTTGATGAGTACGAGCATTTGTTTACGAGTCATGGATGTTTATATGTTTATTTAGTATATTTCTAGTATCGATATTATTATCATTATTTCTCCGTTATCTAGTATCCATAACACAAGCTCTTAATGATGCTTACTTTGGACTAGATAATAGGTGTGAGTGTATGAATATTATTATTATTCATTGCGGGCTTACGGCAAATATTTTTTTAAATGGTGAAACTGTAATAGAGGTGTGAATACAGGGGCCTGTCCCCTATTTACTTAAATCCAATGATAATAGTAGTGGGTTATATTTATGGATGTTTCATTGTCTATCCATTGCTGCGCAACAAAGCAGAAAATCACAGTGACGTCATAGTTATCTAAAGCAGTAGTGAATTTGCTTTATACTTGAGATGAAGCCGATTACCATTACCATCCAAATTACATAACATGTTGGAATCACAGCAAAATATTAAAAATTCGAAAATTATTATATTTATTACAATCTGACAGAGAGCTCGATGGCGTAGTGGTTTGAGGGCTCTGTTTTCGATTACGAAAAGAACGTAACTTTTCCCCGTGGTCGTTCAAGGGATGGGTCAATCAAAATTTGGGATCTCGAGCTTCTCCGTGTTTCGGAAGACACATTAAGCCGTTGGTCCCGGATGTTACCCGCATTGGGCCAGCGTGGTGGTATTATGACCCAAACTCCTCATTTGTTTCTCCCATGTAGGATGGCCTGTGCCCAGCAGTGGGACATGTGTACGCTGGTGGTAATTGATATCTACCCGCGCCATGTTTTTATATCAAACTAGCTGTGCCCGCGACTTCGTCCGCGTGGAATATTGACTTTTTCCATACAAACTTTTATTCCCTTATTTCAACCCCTTACAGCCCTTTTTTGCATTAAAAAATAGCCCATGTCCTTTCTTGGGCTCTAGACTATCTCTGTACCAAATTCCATTTAAAACGGTTCAGTAGTTTAGGCGCGATTGCGTAACACACAGACAGACTAGAGTTACTTTCGCGTTTATAATATTAGTAAGGATTAGTTAAATGTTTCATACATAACTATAATACAAATCAAATTTTATAAAAAGGCCTTGCCATTTAAAAAAGTACATACTTAAGCTTAGGTCCTCCTCCGACGTCCTTAAACCCCTCGGGCAGCGAATGCTTAACCACTAGTTTCATCGTAGAGGGTCCGCAAGTGGAATTTTTACAGACTACAGTAATGCATTTTTGGTAAAGTTATAATTATAAGGCTTTCATAGTTTTATTGATTTTTCAATTGTCGTAGACCTCCAGAGGTATAACGCCGCTTGACAAATTAAAGCATCGGATTTTTTTTTTTGTCAAACAAATTATGAATTTACGAAAGACTCCGTAAACCCTCTTGATAAAATGTGATAATTGTCTAATTATCAGACTGTCTGGTCGCTCTTAGAATATATCTAAAAATAATGGAAATGACATTGACAATATTTTAACGGTATAACCACTATGATTATGTGATAATTAACGAACGTTATTCAAAAGTGTACATCCAGAATAATATATAATAAATAAACCTCGTCCACACTAACAACATTTGTATCAGCATAATGTTGTAGTGCTTGCCGTGACTTGTTGAGATCTACCTTTAGCAATCAATTTAACGTCAATTTTAAACCATATGAAGATACTATGTTTCTGAGATATGTTGCTGGTGAAGACGAGGCGTAGCGGTCACAAATGATAATATATTAAATATTTAATTAAACTATTACGACATTTATTCAGTTCATGTCGAGGTAGTTTTTAATTTCACTGATTCAATATTATCTCTTAACCTGCTACTAGATTCATACAGATCAGGAAAACTAACAAAAATAACTATTGAAGAAGAAATACATACAAAAATTGGATTTTCTCTTCTTAGTGCACATTATTTATTTTAAATAATGTATTTATTTAATCATTGGATTATTAAGGAATTTTCTGAGAGTACTGGATAGACTACGTTTTTGGCAAGTTTAATGGCCCAATGATAGATGTAAATATTTTAATAAATCTTGTTCGATTAATTTCTTGCATAAAAGCATAAATTGATTGATAAAATGCATATTATTAATAACTCTAATTGTTTTAATTTGTTTTAATCTGAAGTCTTATAATCTATCGTTTCAAATAATTCAATAATTAAATCTAATAAAAAAAAACTACAAAACATAATAGCTACTTTAGAGCAAATTGAAATGAGTGCATTGACTAAAAATGTCATAAAAAATATACACCAAAGATAATGAGCTAAATAATAAGTAGTACATGTATGTGTGAATAATGTAGTACTTTAAGAATATCATTAAGTACTAGATGTATCTAAAATAGCATAGGAACAATTAGAACAGTATTAAGTAAATCTTATCATTTATAAGTAATATCACCAAATTAGTGTTATTACCATAATATGTCTATGAAGATAGAGGCTGTTATATTCTATATGTAATCAATTATAATGTTTAATTAAAATATTCTGTGACATGCTGACTTCCCAATATTTGAATAAAAATATTTTTGCGTGTTTCGTTTAAGAACAGAATTGGTACTAATTCCAAATACTATAATGCCCAAAATTGCTAATAATTATGTAAAAAAAACTGTCAATACACTTATTTATTTATTTTGTTTAAATCTATTAAACTCAGTGTTTAAAAATGTTTGGGCTAAAAATAACTTTAAATTTGAACAGCATTCATACCCATATCGGTTAAAAATAAAGATATACATTTTGACTTCGTGCATTTAAAATTTTCTACAGCCCTCTGTTTATTTTATTTTGTGAAGTACCCGCAACGTTGACCCACAAGATATATCGTTGAGAAGACGCCGGCAGGCGCGGCGGGCTTATTAAGGTTTAAATAAAAAGTTAAAAGAACCTAACTTTGTCCATATTATTCACTATTGGGCAAATAATATTTTAAACTCCAATAACTTGGATACTTCCGACATCACTTTGCTCATAATTTCGTGGCGCTTTGAATGATTATCGATTTTAGAATATACACACTTCATTATGACATTTGAGAAGTGACTTTTTCACGTTTTCTAATTGTATTGTAACGATGAACATTACTTTCCCTCATAACAACATGCAGTTGCAGCTAATATATTTATAGAGATTGCCACAGGTACATTTAACTTTTATTAACGGAAATATGCTGTTTGTTGTGTTTAGTTTCTGTTGGTTTTTTAAACGCTTAATAAATCGGACCATTTAAGACAAATAGCTTGATTAATTAATAAAGAGGTGTACATAATGCTGTTCAAATTTCTTCGTAAATTTTCCCAACCAATGAATGTCTTCTTTTGTTCCTACAAATAATTATAAGGCCATCAACGCATAACTTAGAATGGTGCTTTCGCCATACATTTTTCTAACACGAAATATTTCAGTATTGACAAAATTATCTTTGTATTTACAGATTTTTATTGTTGGCAATTAAGGAACATTATTTATTCAACATACTGGGAATTTCTATATTTTACTCCTTGGGGTAGTAAACAAAGAATTCTGTTTCCTTGTTTTACTAGACATTTCGTTTTTCAAATAATCCATTTTAGTGTTTTATATTACGTTTGAGTATCTATGTCCTAATTTTAGCAACCACATAACTTTTACCTAATTTAAACAGGAATTGCTCATACACCACCTGTCAACATTTATGTAATTATAAATAGTAACAGTTTTAATAAACATTATAAAATATCTCGTGCAATACTATTACTTGAATAAAATATTGCAATCTATATTGACTTTCATTTCGCTGGTTCCTTATTATTTGTATATTTTTTGTTCTTTCATTTTCTTTCCAAACGTTTTGTGGGGGTGTATGGGCAATTAATGTTGTTATTAATATAAAAATTACATTCGAGTTGAAAGTAGGATAAATATCCATTCAGAGTTGTAAATAATTACGTAACAAAAGTCTTACCACTCATTTGTCACATGTATATTCCCACAAACGATTTCATTTTCATTTTGGTTTATTTATTTTACTCTCTTCGTCATTATACAATCAAGGACATCGTTTTATTTCTTCAGTTTATAGCAAAAAAAATTTTGCTTTTTTTGACACACTTTGTGTCTTCTCTTATTTTTAGGATGTTAAAGAAGAAGGCCAAATAAAACGTCAACCCCTTTTAAATGGGGAAGACAATGTCGCAGAAGCCGCTAGTCATAAGGAAGCCACGCCTTCTAAACCAGAGGATATTCAGAAAAATAATACTAAAACGGATATTATTAACTCAACTCAGGACGGAGTGCAAAGTAACAAGTTCGTACTCACTCCAGATTA
The DNA here is from genome assembly GCA_947347705.1 of Nymphula nitidulata. NCBI lineage: Eukaryota > Metazoa > Arthropoda > Insecta > Lepidoptera > Crambidae > Nymphula > Nymphula nitidulata. The sequence goes on along the minus strand of OX374621.1, from coordinate 13,519,274 downwards.
CATCCAACAGAGTGAGTTCAATTTTTTTTACTTCAGCATAACTATTTTCATAATAACTATACCTAAAGTGAAATATTCGATTATGCGTGTTTCAGCAATAAGAAGTGCACTCAAGCAAGAGAATTTAAACCCTGAGATCGAAGAGAAACTGCTGCAGCTACAAAGGTACCAGGAGAAGCGTATGAAGCCAGAAACTCCGATTGAGAGGGAGACGAAGGCGGTCGCAGTGGTCGCCGAGTCCCCGTCGCCGCCGCCTCAGCGACGGCGTGCAACCTCTTCGCGGCACGATGACGACGATGAATGGGTGGAAAGTAGTCCGCGGAAGCGTTCTAGAGGGGCGCGCGCGCCATCTCCGCCTCCGCCGCCGCCGGCGCTCTCGTCGACCCCCGCGGCGAGGCCGAGTAGCCGAGTCGTAGCCGCGCCCGCCGTCACCCCCGCGCCGCCCCCCGCTCCCCCCGTGCCTCCCTCTCCGGTCCAACCCCTACCGCCTCCACCCGCAAACACCCCAATCTCCGCTCTAGAAGAACGCAGACGTGCCGCCTCCACACATTCCCGTCTCCAAATGCTACTTTTTAAACACAAGGAAATGTTGAAAAAAGATATCATCAAGAAAAGAGGGCTCCTCGAAAAAGAACTCGGAGTGGAAATACAAGTAATTATTTTTGAATCCATAATTATTACTAATAATATTTTATTGCACTGTCGTACGCTCACATTCACGCTCTCCGTGTTTTGGGAGGTATGATAAGCTATTGGTCCCACCAGAAGCTCCAAGCGGTAATGAATTTGAATAAGTTTTTAGAGTTTTACAAATTATTACACCCTTTTTTATTCGAAATTTTCTCCCATATCTTACGAAATTAGAAACTATATCGGTTTTCAGTCCATAATCGCCATCTTAAATTTAAAAGATCTAATCAGTAGACCAAACACTAGCATAGATTTTAACATGTATGTTTATTAAAAATCACATGCTGCGTAAACTATTTTAAAAGTGGACTAGGTAATGGAAAAATAGACAATCACACCTGTTTAACTTAGAAAAATATCAAAACTAGAAAAATCATAACTTGGGGCGGGGGCCGAATCCGCGACGTTTCAGAATCCGGGTGACTGTTCTAACCATCTGAGCTACTTAAGGACTTGGGTCCTTGGTAACTCAGAATCTCAGATAGAGCAGTCACCCTGATGGTGAAAAGCCGTGGGTTAGGTTCCCGCCACAGGACATGATTTTTTTTTAGATGGATTTTTCTAAGTATACATATATATTTTTTTTAATTATTATAATGTTAAAAATAAATTTAAGAATACTTGTATACAGGGTGGTGCTGTTAATACGACAATGAAAATAAATCATGTTCTATATTAGTTCATAGAAATGGTTTGCCAATTTCGAAAACATCTTATTCATTTGATAATTTCATGACATTTGTATGAAATAATATAGAAATAATATAACATTAAATGCATTATCTCATAGAAAGGTCCCGAAATTATGAAATGAATAAGATGTTTTTAAAAGCGGTAAACCATTTCTATGAACTAATATACTCATGTTTTAATTTATTGTCGTATGGACGGCACCATCCTGTATATTACATTAAATAACCATCAATTACAGATGTTCGTACTCATCATGTAAACATCTGCTCCTACCGGGATTCGAACCCAAGACATTAACAGACAGGGATACTAACCATTTGACCAGCTAGCCGTCACTAGGAGCGCCATCCCTCATTAGAACCATCCTTGAACTAGCGGTTCCGAGAAAGCGCTGATTGTATTGCAATTTTGTCTAGACAAGACGTTTCCGTAGGACTGTCGTTCGTAAAAAGTATTTTTTAGTTGGTAACAATTAATTAATGGATAGATTAGTAAAACCACTAGGGTAAAAAACTGACAAAGTCATAAAAAATGGTGACCTTATTATTAAAATTTAGTACTCATATTTTTTATCTTTCGGCAGTAATTACACTTCATAATCAAGAGGACTTTCTTATCAATACTATCATAATTTATATTATTATAATTTATTTTAAATTTAGGCCTGTAAAAACCTTAATATCTCTGGTAGGTTATAGCTTGGAGACAAGAGTTTTCTTCAATATTGTCTGTCTTAAATTGCATGATTGTAAGACGACGAGTGAACATAATCTACTGTCACAAATATCCAACACAACAACGGGGCGGGGCCAAGTGGCGCATTACTGTGACGTCGCATTGTATTGTTACGAGCTAGGGGTTCGTTAATTTGGATAAAAACACCTGGTGACACTGACGAGACTTTATTCCGTACAACACTCTAACATTTTCAATAACTGAACAACAAAGTCCAATCACAATGCTAACTTATTCCGTAGTATTCGCCTTTAGTCGATATACCTCACTATATCACTTAAGGAGTATCGCTTTTTGATCTATACTTGTTCGCTTCTAAACTTAGAATGCCCATACGCTGCAATCAACAGTCCTTTTATACTACGCAAAACGAAATGGAGCAAACACTAGAATGTTCGACTATTATCTTGAAGAAACAACTAAGTTCATCTGACGAATATAAACCTTATGTCATTGGTCTGTAAGTGGAAGCTTCGAGTACTTTCTTGAACATTTTATTGTTTTCTCGTGATTTCTACGGAAATTTACGAATTCGTAACAGTATGATCGATCCCTACGGTCCAAAAGGCTCCGGGAAGCGTTTCTCAGCTATATCTATAATTCGAGATAGTGTAATGATCCTATTTCGTGTGTGAGTTTCGATATTACAAAAATGTGTTTCAACTACACCGCAATCCACCATTTCGACTTTGTCGAATTAATAACAATCAGGACTATTTCAAATTAGAGTTCTGCTTACTATACTTTAGTAGGTACTGATTTAGTATTGCCTTATATTCGAGCACTACACATTCAAAATAAAACCTGGATTTAATTCGCGTTTAATTAGATGTTACATTATTATTATACACCCAATTCGATTACTTTACAGCGATCAAGAGAATCGACACAAACAATGACATTAGAAAACAATGAAAATCCATAAATGACAATTCATTTTTTTTTGTTCAAAGACAATTGATATTTTCAGTCTTCCCGTGACCACGATCGCTGTAAAGTAATCTAAACGTCGGGTGTATAGGTAATAATAATGTAACATCTAATGAAACGCGAGTTAAATCCGGTAAATTAGTTTTATTTCAAATGTACTGATTTACTCGCATTTTTAGTGGGCATAAGGGAACTTTGGTAATTGTTATTTAGTTTATTCCGTGACGATAATACTTTGTTTTTTTTTTCTTGTAGAAAGAGCTTTCAGCGGAACTGGCGTTACGAACACGAGCCGAACGCACCAAGCAAGAAGAAGTGCGCGGCGGCAAACGTCGCACCGCATCTGGCAGCGCGCGCGATTCTACACCCAAAGCTAACAAACGAAGTGCAAAGAAGGAAAAGTTACTATGTATATGTCGCACTCCATATGACAATACCAAGTGAGTATGAGTTTCGATTGCAAAATTAGTAAAATTGGTCTTAATCTAGAATAACAATAAATATTACAAAGGTACTTTTGGGATATTTGTTGAATAATGAAGAATATTTTATGTGATACTTTATTTTTAGATTTTATGTTGGTTGTGAGCATTGTAGCAACTGGTTCCATGGAGATTGTGTCGGCGTCACAGAAGAAATGAGTAAAACAATGGAGGAATATGTTTGTCCAGATTGCCGACGAGCAGAAGAGACACAAGAATTATATTGTCTTTGTAGGCAACCATATGATAATTCACAGTAAGTAAAATCCCTCCACTGATTTCCACATCCTACTGCGGGTTTTTCTATCATATTCTGTGCTTTAACTCCAAATACTTATATTTTTTAGGTTTTATATTTGTTGTGATCGATGTCAAGACTGGTTTCATGGAAGATGTGTTGGAATTTTACAATCAGAGGCTGATAATATTGACGAATATATTTGTCCAAATTGTCAAAAAAATAATTCTGTAAACTTTGCTAATATGAAAGAACTCACCACTAAAGACTTTGAAAACCTAAAGAGATTAGTGAAACAGATACAGTTACATAAAAACGCTTGGCCTTTTATGGAACCCGTTGACCCCCGAGAAGCACCTACATATTATAAAGTTATTAAGGAACCAATGGGTAAGTATCCTCTAAATAAGTTTTATAGATATATTTCAATTAATATTAATAAATCTTAGAAAAATACTGACCAGGAGCGTGCCAACAAGTGTTAAGAGTGGACAGACGACTGGAGACATAACGAAACTGTAATATAACAAGTGTTAGCTCGTAACTTCTAAGTTTTTATTACTAGCGCTAAGAGTTTTGCCGAAATTACACTAATACCTAAAAACTGTCTACTGTTTCTGTAGATGTGAATTATTTATTTACTTTTTTAATGTATTAACACGGATCAGTCATTGCGAGGCATGCGTTGCCTATTATTCTGTAAAGCTCAGCGAACCACTGAGCGCGTCAAACCGTCGTCGAAAGGACCGGATAAGTGTCAACTCTTATGCGTGGCGCGCGTGCCCCGCCCACTTACGACTTCTAACCTCTTTTATTCCTCTGTCGAATGCACCTTTAGTCATTGATCAAGGCGATAGGTACGTGCGTTCGACGACAAAAGTAGTAATTACATTATAATATACTTTTTATTCAAATTATAATTAACTTTTAATTTTTATAAGTACTAAAAATTATTTATTAACGTAAACTACAATGTTTACCGTGATCTTGATCTAAAATAAATAATTAAGTATGTATATTACCAAATATTATTTTTTCCCTTTCCTCCATTCGCCGTCGCGACATTGTCTAGCTAAAATGACGTTGTAAGCCGCAAGAAGAAAGGCGTCGGCCGTCTTTATCTCTCTGTACTCTTAGTTACTGGGACAGTTTTGATAACATGATGCGTGTCAAATTTAGAAAAAAGAAATCATAAATCTAAGCAGATTTATGATTTCTTTTTTCTAAAATTAACCTAATTTTCATAGAAATTCATAGATAGTTTCATTCGCTGCTCATTATGCTTAATTTTCCATAAACCGTGATTTAAAAGTGTTTCAATGGGGGCCTAATTCTGGGAACACACTTTAATTCTAAATTTAAGTAAAGTACATCTCTTTCTGCAATAAGTCATAGGAAAAAGATAGCAAGAATCTGTTTAGAGCTGTCACTTAAATTTAGATAGAATTCAAAGATAAATTTAGACGGCATATACAGAGACAATTTTAGACGGCATGTACGGAGGTGCTTCCTAAACACTGCATTTTATCACGTTCAATAAGGTCGAAAATTAAACGTACGTTTCTAAATGTCAAATTAAATGACAGCCATCCTTTTCGTATTCTCTTTGAGAGAAAGAAATGCACTGAACTTAAATTTAGACTTAGCATGTGTTCTCCAGAATTAGGGCCAATCTCTGTGTATTCTAAACATTTAAGTGCTAAATTATTGTACACCATCAAGGGAAAGCCTCGTTAGTCTAGTGGAAAATTTTCCTCTGTAAATAGAAAAACCATATTGGCGTATTGTCGACATCGCATCAATCGTAACCGTTAAGGCCCCCCCCCCCCCTACTCCGTTTGTGACGGAGGCAGGCAGCTTCTGTAGTGCAACAGTTAAGGTCTATTCACACATATCAGACAAGCCTCAGTTCCGGCACAGATCCGGCACAGTTCCGTATCAGTGCGAAATATTATTTCATACATTATCTATGAACGTATCTCCACTTGTCCGTTCAGTGTCCGTTCCGGCGTGGTTCCGGCACCGGCAAGCACGGAAGGTATCGTCGACAACGATATTTTTTGTCGGACGGACCGATCACGGACAGATCACTGATGGATCTCGGACGCCGACATCAACAAAAACAAAATAGAGGACGAGCGATTAATAGAATTGGTTCGTGAAAATAGAGTTTTATCTCTATTTAGAGATGATTTATCTTATGCAAAGTATATGGATACGAAATACAATCACGATTGACGACGGACACGTTTTCACTGAAGCTCCGTGAACTGAGCGGGCACTGACATGTGTGAATTGAATCACTGACGCAACTGATACGGAACTGTGCCGGATCTGTGCCGGAACTGAGGCATGTCTGATATGTGGGAATCGACCTTTAAGGTCTATTCACACATATCAGAGAAGCCACAGTTCCGGCACAGATCCGGCACAGTTCCGTATCAGTGCGAAATATTATTTCATACATTATCTATGAACGTATCTCCACTTGTCCGTTCAGTGACGGCTCAGTGCTCTCAGTGTCCGTTCCGGCGTGGTTCCGGCACCGGCAAGCACGGAAGGTATCGTCGACAACGATATTTTTTGTCGGACGGACCGATCACGGACAGATCACTGACGGATCTCGGACGCCGACATCAACAAAAACAAAATAGAGGACGAGCGATTAATAGAATTGGTTCGTGAAAATAGAGTTTTATCTCTATTTAGAGATGATTTATCTTATGCAAAGTATATGGATACGAAATACAATCACGATTGACGACGGACACGTTTTCACTGAAGCTCCGTGAACTGAGCGGGCACTGACATGTGTGAATTGAATCACTGACGCAACACTGAAGCACTGATACGGAACTGTGCCGGAACTGTGGCTTCACTGATATGTGGGAATCGACCTTTACACTTGATGCCGTCTGTACATTATTGTAAAAAATAGAATCGGCATGGTTTTGGTTGATTTTTAGTATTCCGTTGCAAAACAAGGGATCCTCATAGTTTTGCCATGTCTTTCAGTCGGTCTATCCCTTTGAATGTCACGTTAATTTTATTCAGAGACAAATTCTTCAATTTGTTCCATGTCATCATCATCATCATTATTTCAGCCGAAAGACGTTCAACTTGGTCCATGTATATATCGCAGCCGTTAAATTAGCCGCGTAACTGGACGCCTAGGCCGTTGATTAAACACCGGCTTCCAATGAAACGGCTGAAGGACAACTAGTCAAGTCATTGAGCGCAACGTTTAACCAGATGGTTGAACGTCAAGTCAGCTGCCTGGTTAAATTAGCCATTCAATTGGACGCCTGGGCAGGTCGTTTAAATCGAAGAGCTTTTGTGTGTCCGTTTGAGTGATTGGTAGGTTCAAAGTTTTTTTTATGACCACTTAAAACCAAAATCGTTTCGGTTATAAATGGTCATAAAAAAATAACCTTGAACCTACTAATAACACCATTACTCTTCAATGCAAGACAATCCGCCTGGGCAATCTAACTGAGCGGAGTAAACGTTGAGTGAGTCTCATTCAATCATTCACCATCGACCTAGGCATTTAAAGCCGGTGTTTAATTAATGGGATAGGCATCAAGTTAGCGGTTATTTAACCAGTGTTGATTTAAACATAATTATTAATCCAATACATAAATATTGTATCGTTTGTATATTAACCAATTACATACCGAAACATTCGTCGTCGTGATAACTGTCCGATCTTATGAATAACGACAGCAGCGCCCCTGTTGTTCATTTTTAGAAACCACTTTAATAATTATGTGGATTAGAGAGCTGAACACAACGACGATGGTTTCCGATTTGATTCGATTAAAACTTACTTACACCAGAGGCAGTGACGTTCGTTTTACAATTTTTTCGTATTATCTACATTATACATAACATGTTTGTCGCATTTTTCCAGATCTGCAAACAGTGGAAAGAAAAGTGAATGATCAGACTTATAGTACTTTGAGTGAGTTTATAGGTGATATGACTAAAATATTTGACAATTGCCGTTATTTCAATCCTAAGGACTCAGAATTTTATCGTTGTGCAGAGGGCTTGGAAGCGTTTTTTGCACAAAAAATCAAATATTTTCGTGAAAAGTTATTCGAATCTACGCAATGATAATAGAGCCAGTGTATAGAATAAAAGTTACATAATTCAATCAAATTGGCAGAATATACAAAAAAAATAATGCATTCTCCTAGTGGGTCTTTTGTGTTTCGAAGATCTGTTATCAATTGTAAATTGTAGACAAATGTGATGGAATTTACAAAGAATAATAATTTATATTAAAAATAGTGTTTAATATATCTACAGAGTATGTCGAGTCCGGTTCCGTATTTATTACATGCTTACACATTCTTGTCCCACATAAAGGCTGACTCACTCTTTAGATATCATTGAAACTCCAGACAGATTAATTATATTATGTATACAGTTTGTGAAATATTATGTTAGCTAATGTAACTTAGCAATTTTTAGTTATCTTGATAGTGCTTAGCATAAGATAAAACCTATTTGTATGTAAGTAATAAATTTTTAATAATATACATCTAAATGATGCCTTATTTTTATTTTTATCTTACATCTTTTTATACAGGGTGTTGCTGTCAATACGACAATAAATTAAAACATGGGCTATATTAGTTCATAGAAATTGGTTTGCCACTTTCAAAAACATCTTATTCATTTGATAATTTTATGACATATAAATGGAATATAACATTGGCTGCATTATTTCATAGAAATGTCCAGAAATTATTAAATGAATATTATGTTTTTGAAAGTGGCAAACCATTTCTATGAATTAATATAGCCTATGTTTTAATTTTTTGTCGCATTGACAGCACCATCCTGTATAACAATTAACTCAAGCAAACTGAGGCGAAGTTATCCCAATAATCTTTCGCCTTGGGACTCCCTGAGCTTGATTATTTATCAAAATAATTATATATGATCAAACGAACTTACCAAGTGAAGTTCGATACATATTATATGAGTTGCTTAATTTGAAATTTTATCGAAACTGCGAACATGTATATATACAATACAAGTTCGCAGTTTCGATAAAATTTCAAGATAGCGGTTATATCCAATGATTTTTGACAATTCAAAGCGATAAATAGCTTTATCATATCGCGTTTCGGTGGTCATGCTAGGCGGGCAGGTAGTGCTCTAAGGGCGCGCCCACATGGTGCGGTGCGGCTCCGCGCGCCTGACTGGTACCGCAGCGGTTATCTACATACAAAAATGTATTGTATTGTATGCCACACGGCGCCGTCCGGTGCACTCCGGCGCCGCGCCGCACGCGCAACTGAATCGAAACGAGGCGGGGAGGGTTGAGTGGCGCCGCTCAGTTGTATGTAACGCAGCATTGGGTAAGGATTTATGCTCGATATTGGAGGCCCAGCCGGGACCCCCTGGTGTCTATAGTACCATTGGTTTGTACCATCAATGGTACTAATCATACTACTATGTGTCACACATAAGTACGGCGACCGATAATAACATAGACGAGTAACTAGCCCATCCAAAATGACACCCCCAAAGAGACTCCAAAGTGGGCGGGGCTTAAATCGGACTCCGCGCCATGATTTAGTTTGTCATTGACTGCGTCACGGTGATGTACTCGTAAAAAAATAATAAAATCTCAGTAAATATGTCCAAAAGTGAAGTAAAATGGTGTGTCAGTCGCGTAGGTGAACATAATAAGAGCACTGGAATTAAATTTTACATGTAAGTCTCTCCTAAACCTTTATAATCGAGTCAAATATAAAGAAAAATATTGGCCGCCATGTTGGGCCAATATTTGTGGACAATTTGAACAAATACACAAGTGGATGATGTTATGCAGTCATTTGTGTGTGACAGTATTTATTTATTTTCAACTCAACTTTTAACTCTGCAAACTTTTATGACGACTTATTGTTATTGTGTTTGTTTAATAGTTAATTTACCTACTAATAATCAATTATGGCTTTATACATCGTTGCCTTATATACTTTTTGTAAGAATGATAAACAAACCTCCAATTTATGGATATTTTGCCACAGTTCCTTACAATATGATGCCATTTTCTACACCTTTCTCAATAAATTTAAGTATTATTATTTAACATGTGTATGTTTAATTATTACTTTAATAATTTACATTTACAATATGATGTGGAAATAGTATAGGTATCTATTTTAAACTGTTAAGGATAAGTCGTAGTAAGTAAAGTTGTAGACTGCAAGATAGTTTCGTGAGGTTATTGAAATAAAACAACATCATTATTTCAATAGAGAAGATAGTTGGACCACACCAGCTTGGGATCTTATCACGAGAATTACAAAGTCTCAAGCTCGTACTCTTCCCGACCTTCGGACACTGTAAGCTCCATGGCGTGAATCGGAACACTCAAAATATAACTATAAAAAATATGACGGTAGATAATATTAAACTTATCAAAGACAACTGACATCTTTACTTCAGTCTTCCCGAGACCTTGATCGCTATAAAGTAATCGAAACATTGGTTATAAAAAATCATAATGTGACATCTAATTAAACGCAAGTTAAATCCAGTAAAGTGGTTTTATTTCAAGAAATAATTTATTTCATTAAATTTATTTCAAGAAATAAAACCACTTGATGACAATTTTTTTTTCTTATGTCCTTAATACAAATAAATAATGTCATGACAGATATTTAGATGTTTTTTATTTAAATGAATGAAGCGAACCCATTTCATTTCTGATCTTTAAAAATAGATAATTAAGACATTACGTTAAATTGACTGTTTAAATCAGTATTATTCGTCTCAACTCTAAAATTGAATAAGTGGACCGATTTACAACATTGCTATATTTATTAAAAATGACGATATATAATTATGAAAGTCGTCATAAAATTTTGCATGGTTACATTGTGCATATATGACCCGTCCGGCGCGTGTAAATCAGAAGACCGAGAGGGCGCTATACAATTTCGATATTAGCCGATTTTATCCGACGTTCTCTTTTAGCCGCCGAGGGTACCCATTTTGCGACGAGTTTTGTATGAAGTTATGCTTCTAGGCTCTCTACGTTCGCCGCATAAGTACCATTAAAAGAGATACTAGTTTATACCGTGTATTTACTTCTTTATTTTTAAATTAATCTTAAATTAATTTTATTATTATTATAAATTGTGTCGATTACTCAAGAAAATTTTCCTCTTTCGTAAGCACACAATAGATACCTTGGTAAAAAAAAACTTGAACTTAATCGTAAATTAACTTATATTACTGTATAGTTCTTATCTTAAAACATAATATTTTTTTAATTATTATACTTAAAAACCTTAGATAAAATAAAAGTACCACAATAAATTTTAATAAAGAAATGGTTATTTTCTCTTACTTTTTTATAAAAAAATAAATTGGTTGGTTAGAAATTATGTAAACTTTAGAACAGCGACAACATTCATTCTTTCTACCGGTGCAAACGCGAATCAGTTTTATGAATATGATGGTAAGAAATAAAACGATGCACTTTAGGAACCTATACTGAACCGAGTGGAATTTAATCGCTTTTATAACAATGGTGGTAAGGCCCCAGGACCACTAAGTGGATAGAAGTGGATTTAGGAAGTGTAAGATTGTGAAAACTCACGCGAGGGGTCCTCTTAGCACTCAAATGAATAAAATAATTATCTGTTATAATAATATTTCAAAAACTAGCCCTTTGATATTATTTTCTGAACTGAGATCAACACCAACGACATTGTAGTACTTGAGTTTTATATGGGAATGTAGGAAGGCCTATTCCCAGCAGTGGAACGCATATAAGCAGGTGATGATGATTACTTTAATTTTTGGGATATGGAGTTGGTAAGCATAAAACTTTCAGAGATCTGAAATAATGGCTGTTGAAGTAGGTTTACTTGATTATTGTTTAACCTGTGGGCCAACATAGTCTAAGACAAGATTTGCCATAATATCCGCATCTTAACTCTGATTATTCCAAGAATTCCATGATGTTAACCTTGCTGAACTTTGTTTCCATTCTGAATAACTGATGTATGTATATATTGTATACTAACTACAAAATTTTGAATTGTATAGGAAACTGGGAATTGGGTTATTTTGGATATGTTACACACCATATTACAATTTATATAATTGTATGTACAAAATTTACTAAACAGAAAAAACAATAAAAAATTATAAGAAAGACAAATTGTTATTTTATTCAGTGTAAAAATACACATGAAATATAGAAGCAGTTAACTATTAGGCTATTGACACGAGAACAACATATGAAATACACTTTTTGTATGTTAATTAAATTTTATAATTTTGTCTCTTCACTTTATCAAATAGTTTTTGTGAGTAAATAATAGTTAATCATCAAAATTTTGTGAAAGGAGAAAGTTTGCTGCAAGGTTTTCATTTTTTTCACAGGCAAAATATGCTTGAATAACCATATGCTCTGGAAATCCCAAAGCTTTTAATCGTTCAATAGCTTCTTTGTCTTGAGGTGAAACTTGAATGACATTTTGTGGCTGCTGGGGTTGCTGTGAGTCTGGTACGCTCTCCTCTGTAGCTGCTCCACCACTTGGTGGATTTACAGGTTCATTCAGCATTCTAACAAAAGCTTGTTGATGTTGACTAATGGCTTGTAATAATGCAGGATTAGTTTGTCCAATTTGTTGTAAAATTGCATTCAACAAATTGGGGTTCTGTTGGATTACTGCACGCATTTGCTGAAACTGTGGTTGATCACGAAGAAATGCTAAAGGATCATCATCAGTACCTTCTTCAGCCTCCTGTTCTTGGAGTAATTCTTCTGGTATACCTGTTATTAAGTATTCCACAGCACGTTCCCGGTTGTTAAATGAAGCTCTCAATGCTTGTTCCACTTGCTGTCGGTTGTAGCCCATATCCATTATACTCTGAACTGTTGAATCAAAATCAAGATCATTGGAGGAAACAGGCGGTTCAGCAGCGAGTTCTGCCGGTTCAGCAGCAGGTGGTGGGTTTGACGTTCCTTCAGGTTTTTTATCTTTGCCATCACCACTCTCTGTTGATGCGCTTTCGCCAGCTTCAGGGGCAGAAGCGGTTGAAGCTTGTATTTCAGACGTTTTAGGTTTTGTTACCATGATTACAATAAATTTCTTCTCGTCTATATTATATGTATTTAACTTATTGTCATCAAGAAGAATTTTCCCCGCGTAAATAAGTCTTTGTTGGTCAGCAGCATAGTCTTTTCCTTTCTCGACTTCAATTTTTAGCTTGAGGGCTTTGACAGTTTCTTCTGGGTCGATTTCAATTTGAAAAGTAAGTTGTTGTAATGTTTTTAAAGTCACCAACATTTTTATTATATTTCGTTGTGGATTGAAGTGAATCGGTAACTTTATTATAACACCTTAAAATTGTATATCTGAATTCTGACTCGACAAAAATAGGCAGTAAACATAACCTCTCAATTTCCCCGTCAACCGTCGATGAACGTTCGGATACATACAATTTTTTGGAAATTTTTGTTAGCGCCAAATATGCTGGCAAATTGGCAATATTTGTTTGCGTCACAATAAATAGCCTTAGCCATACAAACGATAAAACACCAAGATTTGCGGTAAGACTGAACCGTGAAATGCATATTCGATCTACTCTATGCATGAAATAGTTTCCGATTTCCGATTTCAAGAAATTACATTAATAAAAAGATACAGGTGTGTAGCATCTGTACTTGGTCTGTGGATCACAGATTAGAAAGAGCTGTGGATACAGCGGATACAGCAATGAGGATAGTATTCCTTCGTCATAGGGATACAGGTATAATCACAGATCACTACAGACTACAGAGGTATAATGTAGAAACGATTAGCGCCACAAATCAATCACTGATATACTTAGCGCTTGCAAAATTTATGTGTTGAGAGGGCCTAGACAAGTTGTCATTTGGCAATCGCTATCGCTAAATGAAAAATGTAAGTATTTGACTTTTATAATCGAAAAGCAATCGAGGGTATATGTCAAATCCCATACATATTGCGCTCAGAGATCGCCATTATTGAATGACATCTAGGCTTTTCAAAAGGCCTAGGAAAGATACCTTTCGATATGCGCTAGGAAAATTTTTGGGATTTGACATAACCTATCGGACGTCTTTTGATCGTAAATGTCAAATTCCATACATTTTCCACTTAACTGTCATTATGTCAGTGTAACAATGTGACACTGACATAACGACAGCGACCTACAAGGAATTGGAATTGAATTCGTGAATCAAACAAATCCAAATTTCCGTAATAATATTTGCAATTACATATTTCATTAGTTTGAGACAAATTAAAACGATTCAATATCCTAAAATATACAACGTAATCAACAAAAACTAGTTACTATCTTAGGAAGGGTAAAAGCGGTCGCTAGGCCTGATTGTTCTCTTCAAGACAAAACCCTACACAAAATAATAACTAGTTTCTTAGCGTAAATAAAACACAAATACTGTTCCGACTTCCGACTACACAATTTCATAATGTTTGACATCACATCTACCACAAGCCTTGGCGCTATCGCAATGCTAACGACGTCACAGAAAAGAGACGCTTGGTTAAAAAGAGGCAACATTACTTTTAACATTATTATGTCGATAGATAGATATTAAATATTCACAATTTACTAGGTGGTAGGGCCGTATGTAGAGTCGTCTGGGTAGGGTACCACTACCATATAATATCTCTAGTCTATGGGTACCACCGCCTTTCTTATTTCAGGCGTAAAGCCGTTCGCTGTGTTTCGGAGTGAAGGGAAAGGTAGCCAGTGTAATTACCAGGGCATGGAAGGCATTTCACCTTAGGGTGTTTAGGATGACATTGCACCTGCAATATCAAGTGATGTTATCATTTTTATTGCAGGGAGGTGTCTATAGGTGACGTCAACCACTTATCACCCGGTGGATTATCCAGCTTGCTTATCATCTAGTTGTATCGAAAAAAATTTTTTGGTTCATTCTTCCTGTAATAGGAAGACAAAGGGATCTAATACCCATACAGCCACGTTTTAAGTATTTCTTTATTTCGTCTTTTATTGCATTGAAATGCTGGTGTGACACATTTTAATGCATCTTAAGAGTATTTGACGCGAAATATATGATGACAGTCTCCATGTGATGCTACTTGAAGAGGAGGATAGCCACAAAAAAGTTCTTTACACCATAATCACTTTCATTCTAATAATCTTTTAGTTGCACGTCAACACAAACACTTGGTTTATAAAACTACACCACTTTTATAACTCATGGTTCGCTCCGACAGTTTTTTAAAATTATTGTAATAAAAATCTTGACTGCCACCACAAAATCCCACCAAACACTCTTGATTAGAAGCATAGTGATGCGACTTGACTCGAGTCACTAGATTTCACTTTCAATACTATCATTCGAGTTGGAAAAATCCTACACGATTTTTCTCAAGTAATTTTATTTATCATTCGAAGTACCCCTCTCCTAGTGTAAGTTTCAATCGAATCTAAACCATTCGAATGAAAATCGTTTTCTAATATTCTCTAGATAGCATTTATAAAATATAAAAAATACCAATTAAGAATATTTAAAGCTAACTTAACCGAATCGCAAGTATTGAAAGAAATACTATTGTTCGGATGTTGAAGCAGAATATTTCGACATTGTAGGGCATGTGTTAACTTGTATCACAAATACAGATGGACTGGAGGAAATTCAAAGGGTCATCCCAAGTCCTCGGTAGTCTGCTCAGAGTTAGAGCAGTCACCCGGATTATGAAAGGTTGCGGCCTCAGTCCTGAGGACATGTATTTTATCAAATTTAAATACTTTTTAGTTCTTATCTATTAAGACTTAAACCTTGCTTTCTTTTTCCTATAGTTATTGAGAGAAAGATATAAATTCCTACTTCCACGTTTTCACATGTTCGGTCAAAGCACTCTGTTGGCAGGATTGTTGTTGCAAAAGGCAAGACACTGGCACTTAGAAAAGAAGAAGAAATTTACGCTAAAGTTAATCGAGGGCTTAATAAAATCCGATACGATTGTTGAAATGCATCTTGTCTAGATCCTCTGATGTTTATGAAAATGAAAAAGAAAGCAAGAATTAGAATTGTCAATAAAATAAATTTTATTAAGGTTAAATTTTAAGTTAATTTTTTTTAGAAAGAAAACAGACTATTTTAGAAGGCGTCTAGCTCTTCCTCCTACATGTTCATTGTAGTCACAAATGGACATCACACATCATATAAATATCAATTCTGAGAACGATATGTTCTGAATTTAAATACAGATTTAGCGTGTTCTACAGAACTAGAATTCATAATGCAAGTCGTGTTTAATAAAATTAAATCAGACATTTAATTAGTTTTCAATATTAAAGCTCAAGGCTTTTATCAAAAGACGCATTCCAACATTCTGTTTTCGCCGATACGCCGCGCCTGTTGGTTGGGTGGGACGTACAGATATTTTTGTAATATTGATCTTTCTGTATGTTTCGAAGTTCAAAGACAAAACTCGGTCACAGATTTGACCTTAGTCAAATGACACAGTGACGAACGCTTTGCGGCGCGGCGAGAAGCCTGTGCGAGCCGACGACGTGAAGCAAGTAGATTTGACCCTATACCTACTACTATGAGATATACTTTTAGTATTGGCCCTAATTCTGGAGAACACATGCTAAGTCTAAATTTAAGTTCAGTCCATTTCTTTCTCTCAAAATGAATACGAAAAGGATGGCAGTCATATAAATTGACATTTAGAAAGGTGCGTTCAATTTTCGACCTTATTGAACGTGCTAAAATGCAGTGTTTAGGAGGCACCTCCGTACATGCCGTCTAAAATTGTCTATGGTTTCTATGAAATCTATTTTAATTTAATTGACCACTCTAAACAAATTCTTGCTATCTTTTTCCTATTATATATTGCGAGAAAGCGATATACTGTACTTAAATTTAGAATTAGTGTGTCTTCAGAATCAGGCCCACTAAGTTTTAAAATAAATTCTGCGGTTTTTATTAAATAATACCACAATTGTACATGAAACAGTTAATATTATTATTTATAAATAGCATTAAGTTAACATAAAAAGCTATCTTGGTATAAACTTTATTCATTCTAATTTTAAAGGCACTTCTGACAATGTCTATCAATAAACATAAAATGAAATTTGCCATGAATGAAATGTAAAGGTGAGTTTTCAATTAAATTTAATAATAAAATAGAATGCTTAACAGGAGTTATTTAAGGGTCATCATAACAGTCATGGCAAATTAAATATTATACCTTAAATATATTCTGGTAGTTAATTAAAATTACCCATTTTCACAAACTAATAATCGTAATTAATTGATACGTGGATGGCCAAGAATTGGTTGTGTTAATAAATTTTCGTCATTTTTAAGTCAAATATCACAATGATGTAAAACTGCGTTAAAATTAAAATACCCAAGGTGATATGCAACATCAACCATTTCTTCTTTATCCATAATAAATATATACATTTAATCTTTTTTATACATAAAATTTTTACAATAATATTTTGTAACTATACATACAATGTACATGTTATTTATTTTATCCTATATTTAAAAGACATAGACGAACATAGTTTAAACTGTACATTGCAATATAAGTATTGCACGAAATAACTAAAATATTAACTTTGGCTTATCCATAATTTACCACCCGTGCTGGTGTCAAAAGTAACTAACAATTGTTTTATTAAAATACAATTTATCCAATATCTTCCATCACAGCACATACATGTATGAGGTGATATAAATTACCAGATTAATAAACTAACACAAAATTGATTGAATATATCTGGGCAAGTAAATATTTACAAAAGTAATAAACAAAGTCCATAAATTTTCAGGTGTAAGAAAGAAACCAGAAAATGGCACGCAAGTTGAACTTGTATAGTATACAGTACATTAGAAAACCTTTTGGAATGGTATATAAACATATGAATTTATATTAACTCAAAGGCTTTCTATAATAGTGTTAGTTAGAATGAAAATAATTAAAAGTATCTACATATTTTTATATTTGTATAAAAATCAAACTGTTTTAAAAAACAATAACAGCAAATTATAAAACATATTAACATTCAACATTGACAAAATAAACTAACAATACTTCATTATAACCCAGTTTTACTTGATCTTACATAGAAGTCTATTCATAGACAAACTATATGGTTCGAATCCATCATCCCACTGAGAACGTTTCGGCCCAGAGTCAGGATGAATGAATAATCGAGCAAATCCAAGGATTTCTTTCCAATCAGGTATCTCGAGCACGAAGTGTCGGCGTGTGGTTGAAGGTTCTCACCGGAAGGGCAATGGCACACCCGGTTAGCCGGCTGGGCCTCATTCTGTCTTTTGCTGGCAATAAAGTTCTTTAAGAGATTTTAGCTCCTCGATAAGTGCTTTATTTTGATTCTCAAGAACAGCAACTCTATTCTCCAGGCATTTGATATATTCTTTTTTCTTACGGCGACACTCTCTAGCAGCTTCTCGGTTTTTCAGTAGTCGCAATTCTCGTTTACGCGTTTGATCTTCTAACATGGGACCTGTAAAGTTAGTAGCATTTATTCGTTTCTCCAAAGATAGCTAGTTTTTGCCTAATAACTACACTAAGGGCTGATTTTTCAATCCTCAGATAATTTTTATCTAGAGAATAATTTTGACGTTTTGACAGATTTTCTATAGTTTAACTATCAACTTGTCAAAGTTATTCTCTGGATAAATCCTATCTGGGGATCGAAAAATCAGCCCTAAAGAATATAAATCTGTACTAACCCGGTACATAAAATTGCGCGTCCTGATTGGTAGCATACTGAACGATAGCGCCGCCACCACCGGCTCCCGATACTGCCAAAGTGTGAAGGCCACCACCATCAGTTTGCAGCGCTCCTGCGGGGATCACTGTCAACCAAACAATCATAAATATAGGTATAACAGGTATATTACAACTATACTTTGTACATAATATAAAGATTGTGCTCTAACTTTTATATAGTACCAAGCCCTCATCGCTCGCGCAATGCAGCGTTTTATGTGCCTACCGCTAAGTAAATCGCAAGCGAGCCGACCGGGAGTGGGCCGCCGCACGAAATTGAGTGAGCGCGCACATTGCACGTTTGGTTCCCCAAGCAAAACGCAGCGATACTTACGTAAATCTATACTCATATTATAAAGCTGAAGAGTTTGTTTGTTTGTTTGGTTGAACGCGCTAATCTTAGGAACTACTGATTCAAATTGCAAAATTCTCTTTGTGTTGGATAGTCCATTTATCGAGGTATTATATAGGCTATATAACATCACGCTACCACCAATAGGAGCTGATCATTAATTAAAGTTGTTGAAAAACGGGGAAAAAATATTCCTTTTCAGAGCTTTCGTTGCGTGCGCTGCGTAAACGGTTAAAGTTACGTATTAAACATATTAATTTAAAAGTTCTAAAAAAAAGTCCGCGACAGTATATGTCTATTCTTTGAAATTGACTCTCTAGAACCATTTTTTGGTAATCAAATTGGCTCTAAAATAATGTACTATCTGCAGAGGTGTTTTGTAAACATGATATTATTCCTTATCGAAATAAATACATTATTCACCACAAGTATTTAATTTTGAGCAAAATTGTTCTTGACTTCATTTTATTTCAATGAATATCTTAAGAGATATCACAGTTTTAAAATATCATGCGCGTATTTATGATTTTCAAGGCTGCCATCAATGCATTAATTCGTAAAGGTGTGTTAAAGACATGATTATAATGTAAATCATACCTACCTACCCCCATTGTTATTTTCCGACATCCACGCGAACGAAGTCGCGGGCACAGCTAGTATTATTATAAAATTTTTGACTAACAATACGATCTTAATTATTATGAAGTGGTTGGATGTCGCAGTCAATAGATATATAAAAATTGTCTTTTAATTAAATAGGTGAAGAATTTCATATTTGTATTTTCCGTAATAACTAACAACAACATATATTTTTTTAAATTAATAAGTAATTTATGGGCATAAATTATTTATTTATTAAAAATCGTACCTGAATGTGGACAAATTCAGGTTCGATATGTATGTACGTATATTGATAATAATATGTATATACATATTATAAATATACTAAATAAACTTATAAACATCCATGACTCGTAAACAAATGCTCGTACTCATCATACAAACATTTGCTCCTACCGGGATCCGAACCCGGGACCTCTTGACCGAGTAGCCTGCATAGCAAGGGGTACAGACCGCTCGACCAGCCGGTCGTCTTCATAACCGGTCGTCGATGTTAACTTCAGTTGCAGACCTTAATGGCCTACCAACGAGGCAAATATTCCATCACATCTCGACCGCTTTTGAACGCTTTGTACCACTCATAAGCACGAGTTTTTGATAAAGTCGATTCACCGTCAGCCTTCTGTAACATTTTCAGTGACTGCGAACACGAAATTCCATTGGCGATGCAAAATTTAAGACAAACTCTTTGTTCGATGTTTTTGTCCATTATGAAATTTGCAATACACACTAGATATGATATAACTAAAAACAGCACTGTATTTAATATAAATAACAGATACAACTCAAACTCCGCGCCAAAATGGAAAACAGTTGTGCCAATCTAACAACAAAAAAAAAACAAAAAAAAATAATTTGTAACTATAAACAAATCATACGTTTCCAATGCTTTTATGACTGTATATTTTATTTTGATTAGATACTTGCAGTGATTTTTCAAACAAAGGATACCTTTTCTGATGATCAAATACAGACCACCTGCCTTAGATCTAGACGTCCGGGGTTCGATTCCCCTCGCGGAAAAATTTTCTGCTTGGTTTGGTTGGTGGTAGGGCTTTTCTAAGTTCGCCTGGCTAGCTACCAACATCTTACCTAAGTCTGCCGCCATAAAAATAATGTTAACAGCATTGTTTTGTTCTGGCAGTTAGAGGTAAGATAGCCAGTTCATCTGTTGAGGAGGATAATAATAATAATTTTTGTTTTCGTTATTTTAATTATAAGGACATTTTGAGTGAACGTCAGGATCGCGGGTGTACTTCTCAGAATATCTTAATTTTATAGCAGATATTTGGTACCGTCTGTATAACTTTACGTACCTTTCCAGATACTGACCGATCTCAATGTGCCACCCTGTATATCTGCTATACGTTTCTGAAGAATTGAGCATCCCCCGGACTAGTTGATGGTCCAGGCTCAGCTCAAGGTTAGCATGTCTTGAAAGTACCACCGAAGTAACAGTAAACCAAATTTTAAATCAATCATTAAAAGCTTGAACAGATCTCCATAACTGGTACTGGCAGGTAATGTATCTACTCCTTGGGTGTCTGCATTATGTAAGAATAAGAAAACGTTTAGTGCGGATAGGTGGAATATCAATTGCGAAAGTGGGCTGGGCAATAGCATGCAGAACGGACGGCCGATTGGGCGATAAAGTTCCATCATAGTGACCACGTAGTACTGGAAAGCACAAAGTAGGCTTTCTTTCTTCTTCTTCTTATTGGTGCTTCCATTATAAAACTTTCATTGCTATACGGATTCTATAAAGCATGGGAGTTATTACGGTCGCCCTGGGTCGAGGCCGGGCGCGTTGAAACCGAGAGGGAGAGTGTGAACGATACCATTGAGCTCAACATGGTGTTGAACCTTATATCCGAATGGGGATCTATTAATCTTGTTGAGTTTAATGCTAAGAAAACACAGGTGTGCGCGTTCACAGTCAAAATGTCGCCGTTGCTTGCCCTTCCCTTTCTTCAGGTTATAAACTCTTTCGGAATTCTTGCGTCAAAAGAGTTTTAGAGAGCCAAGAGAGATAAAGAGATATGCAGCTATCTGAATCTCATGAAATACATCGAAACCGTGATCAAAACAGCCTTACGGAAGCTCGGTGTCCTGCACGAGGTACGTCTGTTTTTCACGGCTGACTGAGTTATGCCTGATTTATAAACCTCAGATCTGGTCTTGGGTGGATATTGTTTGCACTTGTGGGATGGCTCCGCTAAGTACTTCCTTGATGATTGCAGCGTCGTGTTTTTCGTAGATATCATTGACGATGTGGAGGTCACTATGAACGTTGAGCCTCTTCAATTGCGTCGAAAGATGGCCTTCTATCGACATGTCATAGAGAGTGCTCTGAAGAGCTTTTTAACCCTATCCCACCTTCCCCTTCCTACTCGGTAACACGCGTGCTGCACTTTAGAGTCCGCACTCCTGTAACATGGTTTCCTTGTTACAAAAGAAAGAGGTCTGAAAAGCCGCCTTATAGGCCGGCAAGGTGATGGAAGCGGCTAGAATATCAGGTGGTGTTGAGTCATAAGTATGGCGTGCATTGTATAAAAAAATAGTAAGACGGCCTCCCTATAGACAGACAGACAACCAGCCCGACGTTTTGATTTCATTGAATCTTACAAAACGGGTAACAGATTGATAACAGATTAAGGTATGTACACCGAAACGCCGAAATCACCTTAAGGGTGATAACATAAAGAAGCAGGTTACCGGCGCCGACTAGTTGGCGCGGGTCGGCACAGGTGACCTTTTCTCATGGACGTGGGATGGCTGGACTTCTAGGCCAGCGGGAAGAAAGGTCCGTCTCAGGACCAGGGAGCCCTGTGGCCCGGTGTATGACGGACTGTGCGTTCGCGGGGGTGTGGGCGCCAATGGGACTGTATGAGGCAGAGGGCCTGGAATTCCAGTTCCAAGTGGCGTCTGGTGTGATACTGCTCCCAGCATTCTTCCGCTAAGCGGAAGAGGCAGAGGAAGCAGCTTGGTGTCGAGAGCCTACTCGGGCTAGTGGACCGTCTTTGATGATCGTGGTACGGTAGACCTCCAAGGTCTGCGGATAGTGGACGGCGGTCTGCCTTGTATGGACTGCCTGTGGGCACAAGCACTATTAGTAACCCCCGTCATAGCAGGCAAATCTGAGCGCTAACACCCCGCGGTCCCTTTTGTCCCTTTTCAGGACTAGCGGACTCCCCTCTATAAGGCTATAAGGGAGTTGTGGGATAGCAAGCTTTCTAGGATTGTGGAGGATAGTGGCAAGGGGTGGGATCCTCGCCACCTCACTAAGTCCTTTGGGTCAGTACCCTATTCCTCCGGGAAGTGGCGATAGCCAGAAGTGGCTGAGCTGCGGGGTCGGATACGGACGACTACAAAGTTCCTCGTGCCTGGTCCCCGTGATTAGCCTCCTGACAGGAGAAGGGACGGTTTTTAGTGGGTAGGACCGCCGCAATAATAATAATAATAATATTTTTTTATTATTTCTCACCACAAACACAATAGACATGTTTTAACAATAATATTTTCTGTTTAAAATGCATACAATATTCATGCTTGTGGCGGGTTAGTACTAGGAAGATTCCTGTGACTCAAGTTATTAACCCTCCACCCCAAAGATAAATGTTACAAGTAAATATTGATGTAAACAAAGTCAAAATCCAAATACCAAAAATAATTACTAGTGAAGGTAACCATATAATAATTTGCATCTCCGCTTCATTGACTGAGATTAGCGGTGGAGGAGTTCCACATAACTTCGGAGTCGCCCACAGGAACCGCGGTATGCGTAAAGCATTTTCTATAAAAAAAAATTAATATTCCCCATGTTGTCTTATGCGTTCGCTTATAAAGAAGCAGGTTCAAAGTTGTCGGCGCCGACTATTGGAGCCGGTTTTAGCATGTGCCGGTGTAGAGTGTATTTATTTACAAATCAATTTTTGTGCACTCCCACGATATGGATATCAAATAAAAGGTTTTCTGAGAAGAATACAAATAAACTGACATAAAATAACACAGCAATACCTAAAAATATGAATAAGTACATACTTTTATATTTTACTAGCGACCCGCCCCGGCTTTGCACGGGTGCAATGCTTATGTAAATATTATGCATGTATTATACATATAAACCTTCCTTAAGAATCACTCTATCTATTAAAAAACCGCATCAAAATCCGTTGCGTAGTTTTAAAGATCTAACCATACATAGGGACAGACAGACGGCGGATAGCGACTTTGTTTTATACTAAGTATGTAGTGATTTATTTTTTCTTCAATTGTGGGTGCACGCGCCGGTAAAGTCGGCGCCGGTAACCTGCTTCTTTATGTAATCACCCTAGTGCTATTTTCACTGACACCACATTAGGTCCATAAAGGGCAATTTTTTTAGCGCGGCTTGTATCACGTTTGGTTACTAAAATTTTAACAAGTTGAAAAATCTAGTAATTTACGCGTACAGTTATTTCATTCTCTATATATACATTTTTTAACTGTTCCTGTCGCAATAGCAAGCCCTCAAATAAACAAGCCAGTTTGGATTTTGATGTAAGTTTTTATATAAACCTTATAAAAAAATACAGCTACTGAAATAACCTTACGGCATAGAATACGTAATAAATAGAGTTAAAATGGCATGCTCGAGAGCGCCGACGAGGACTCGTGGAGGTCTGTAGTTTAGTCGCAGGCGCACAGTGCTACTCAAATAGTTGCGCGTGTTATGTTTTCGCGTCTGAGTAAAGGCACTGTGCCACTGTGATTGTATGAAGGTTTGAGTGTCCAGGCTGTGTGTACAAGAAAAGGAGAACCGTAGCCTACTTGTCCTATGACTTGTAGAATCTTATCTTAGACACTAATGACGCGTGACGCGTTTCCTGCCCTTTAAAAATTAAGAAAAGTCTTAATTTTAATTTTAACATTATTATAAATATTTGAAAAATTATTTACTAATAAAAATGTATCTAAACATTACAGTACATTTTTATTAGTTAAGCAAAAGTTAAGTTGGCAGCATACGAGTCGAGTCCTCTCTGCTCTTAATCACAATATAGCGCTTTCTCAATGAGCTCTGGCGAGTACTGGCGACTTTAAGGTCATAGCTCACCTAAAAGACACCGCTCCGGCACAGAATACTAATGAATACTGAAATATAGGCTTAAAGTCGTGTTCCGTAGATACACTTTACAATGACAAAACAGCCGACTATGACGACGCGCGGCAATCGGACTATCTTTGTGAAGTATATTTACAGAGCACGGCATAAAGACCACATTTGAATGTTCTTTCGATGGCTGTGCCCTGAGTGGTATCGTGTAGGTGAACTGTGACCCTTACTCACCGCAGGAACACTACACTACCTGACGATCAGGCCCCTAATACTTTTTTACCGCTCTATACTATATTTATCAATATAAGACTTTCCGAACTTTCCTATCTCTAGTTGTATCATAAATGTCATAGTCACTTATTACATCTTGAACACTTTAATCACTGTTTGCATTTAAAAAATAAATTAAGAATAGATTAGTATTAGTGAGTTCCTTAGTATGTTAACCTTACCCCCACATAAATAATTGTGTGCTGTCTCGTAGTTAAATGCTATAAGATAAAAACAGTAGTGTACTTAGCTGTAACTTTAATCCAATATCAATACTCTTTAAAATTACATACATTGATAATTTAATTAATGTCAAGTAAGTGTATGGTCGAACTCAGAAGTACATTTTACACTTTTGTACCATGCTACAATAACTAATGTGTATAGTATGGTTGCATCAATGATTATACGAGTTTAATAATTACAGCGACATGGTATTTACTAAGTACTTCGAAAATTGTCTTAACTAGAAAATAATTCATGTACCTGGGCGAGACCGAACTCTCGAATGTATACCCTCACAATGTCGAAATATTATATTTCACTATGGTACAAGATTATATATTCGATTGTAGTTTGCGCGGGCGATTTTCAACTAATATTTAAAAAAATTTGGGTGTTGAAAAACCGTAATATTTGTATTATTATGGTAACATTTGTGAGGACTTATGACAGAAAAACAATTTTAAATTACATTCCAGCAACCTTCAAAATAATCTGTAAAAATTAATACTGACTTGAATATACTAAAAAAAACCTACAGACGAATTGATAACCTCCTCCATCGGTCGCCGCCTCCTCCTCTTTTTGAAGTCGGTTAAAGAGGATAAAATAATTTAATTTAAATAAGTGCTATGTTGTTTCTAGAAACAATAGAAATTGAAGCATCAACTCCAAAAAATATGTTTCTAGGTATTTATAGAGGATAAATACCTATTTAAAGGAGAATGCCAATCCTACTATGAAGCCTTGCCCCACCTAAAAACTGACATGTCCAAAAGTCACTTAGAGGGCGCAATTATATATTATTAAGACAGTAAATTTAGATATCTAATTATCAAAACATTTTTGTAGATGCGGTTTCTGAGATAAACGTAATACAAAATCGGATTGTAATAACAATCAAAACACTAGCAATGTTTGTCATCTGTCAAAGTGCGTTTTGATATTTTCTTCCTAGATGATAATCTTGTTCAATCCAATCAAATGTATTTAATTATTACTCATCATAATTCTAATGAAATAATAATAATATAAAACCTTAATAAATACATTAAAATACCTTTTATGGTTTTTAAAACATAAAAAGTGTTTGTTTTCTATGAAATAAAACGAAAGATTTTATTTAAGTTGTCGAATAAACCTTAGCTTTAAATTAACTCAAACTATTTTAGTATTTCCAAAAATAATTTTTCTATATAAAGGTATTATTGGAAATATTGTTTTGTTGGACATTAAATTTGGGCTGGGGCAAAAATTATCACCCTCCTTTTATTATTTTACCTTTGTTAGTATTTTGAAGTCGGTCTAAATATTGTTTTATTTTCACAATTTTTAGTGATAACTTTCTAAGGTCAAAGCTAGATGGGTGACCGTCAGCATATATTGTTTCCTACTATCGTATCAGTTCAATAAAACATCAAAGAAAATAAAAAATACGCAATTTAGTATACATAGACAACTTAATCATTCCAGTTATTTTGATTTCAAAACCAAACTACACAATCGATTTAAAATATTTTTTCATGGGCCCAAATAGCAACTATTCTGCATCGAACAAAAAAAGAATCACGTAAATCGAATCAGAAATTTCGGCGTAATCGTTATACATACATAGTATAAACAAAACAATGACAGTTATTGCAGAGCTTTAGTTAGTCATTTGAGGATGACGTCATCGGCGACTTGTGCGAGATTACGTCATCTTGTACAATACCATTCAAGTTACTAAAAATGACGTAATTATTTTGTTACAAAGTTCATGGCAATAATGAACAATAAATTAAAAAAAATATCAATCTAGTGATAGAGAGTAGTAAGTTGTAGAATATTAAATAATTTATTATTAAATTATAATTTGAAATTTTTGAATGACTGAAACTGTTGAAAAACATAAATAATTTATTTAAAGAATTTTTGCACACAAACCTCTTATGAAATAGTAATGATTATTAAATAGTAATGATTATTAAAGAAGAGAAATGAGATAATAACTTCAACTAAAAGTTGGCCTGATTACCAAGTGGTGAAAAAAAATGAAATAGTATGCATTATGATAATGTCACTGGAAGCTAGTGGTTACGAGCCATGTGCTAACCAGGTAAAAATGATATAACAGGTTAGTGACACATATGGCACACAGAAACATGATTGTCAGAGGGAGCACATTCAACTGACCTGGAGCAAATGATAAAGGGGAAGACAGCGACACTTCATTCTCGCATCCTGGTTTATTTCCCATGCGATTGTCTGTAATATTATCAGTTTCCTTATAATTTTGAGTAATCATATTACATGATTTGATCCAGTTTATTCTTTACCCATAGAGATTTTCTTCTCGTGTATCATTATAATGATACTAAATTTCCATTATATTTTTTTTTTTATTACTATATACTTATTTTATTAGTTTTGTAATTATTGTAGTATAAATACATATTCATAAAGCACAATCTTTATATTATATAATTACATACTGTACCTAAGATCATATTATTAGTAAGTGGAGAGATGTTTAATTTTATCAGCTGGATTACTTAAATAATTATGATTATTATTTGGCAAGTCCTCTGTTTGGATTTACCAGATATTTGATCTTATTAGATTGAAAGTCTAACTAAGTATGATTCTTATTAGGCCATTCCTTAGTTTGGACTTACCTGCGATTTCAGCTCCTCCAAGATCATTCAGAATTTTTCTATAAGATGGTCGCCTAGTTAACATTTCCCGATATTTTCTTTTCGGACCTTCATCATCACTACAACTGTCATCACTGCAAGATTGACCCTGAGTGCTCATTACTGTGTTGGGTTCGGGTTTTATCTGTAGAAATTAATATTATTTTACTTGCAGGTAGTTAATTTTATTACATTAATATAAAGTATACCAATAACAGTTAAACATGTTAAAAAATTAATCTAAAAAATTACCTGAAGTGTTTGCAACGTTCCTTGGGTTGTGTGAATGACTGAGCTTGGTTTACTAACAAGTATAACATTTCCTTTTGGTATCTGCACCGACTGTATATTAGAGGCTGTTTGAATAACAGACTGTTGATTTGGTTGTATCACAGACTGAACCTGAAAAAAAAAAGATAAAACATTGAACCCGAATTTATCACTCATCAAAAAAATTATAAAAAAAATATATTTACAGAATAACTATGAGTCAAGATCTAGGTATATAAAATTAGGTAAAATATCCTAATTACTAGCTGGATAAATATTATCTCACGATTAAAAATTCTGGCCTTAATATCAGCCTAAAAGCAGTAAGAAAAAATAAGTATTTAAGAGTTAAGATTAATATAGCAATATCACAACAAACACCTGTGCTGATGGAGCTTGTGACGGGAGCGTGAGCTGTACGATGCTAGTAACGGCGACGACGTGCGGGTTGGAGCTGGCTGCGGTTGAGCCTCCGCCTGTTAGCGGATCCGCGGAGCCTGCGCCCCCAGATGTTCCGTTTTCCTCCACCATTCCGTCCATACCCACAAAGGTCACCTAAAATATTCAAGGTCAACATGCTGTTTACTTCTTGCACATCCTAAACATTCAGCGTATGTAGGTATATTCTTCTCCAAACAGCATTAAGTTTTGTACAAGATCTACGAATAGACATCCTAAAACGGCATCAATGTGTCGTGTTTGGGTCAGCCGTTTCTTATTGCGTCTAATGTAATATACGCTACATATTTGTATAATGTTTTTATGAATCATGTAGTAAAGCTCCAAATGTTCCATTATTGTATAGATTTTCCATACATTGGAAACCCAAATAGAAGCGACCATGACAGGTCGCAAGTTTTGTCTTCAATATGAGCACTCACCAGTTACGTATTCCTCGTCACCGTCTATGCTGCGTCCGGAGTGGGCGAACGGGATGGTACGTAGTAGCCACGTCAACTGTGAGAAGACTCGTCACTGGCGGAGACCTATGATCTTGAATGCGTCATAACAATATGGCCGAAAATTGTCAGACGCATGCGCCCTCCTAGTATCCTCACCGCCTCCCATACCTCCTTCACCCCGGGTTATACTGACACAACGGAACAAACTGTTCGTAGATAAAATTACAACAAAAACCAAAAATACTTACAATTTAGGCCTTTTAATTTAACTACCAATCCAACATTAAAGATAGTTTTGTTTTCAATTTTAAAAAAATCTATTAAAATAAAAATCAGTACAAGTTTAAGTTAAGCACGAATCATACATTCCGACTATGCCGATCTCGATCCTACCCGATTACTCCACATCCACACACACACCTTTCTACTAATAATAAGTAATTAAGTTTAATTTATTGTAATTTGTTGTGTGTTTGTTCTTAAAAATTCGTTTAATATTAACTAAAACCTTTAAAAAACTTTTTAACACCTACATACATTCATACTTTCCTTTCACCGTATCCCTTACTTGAAATTACACTCAAAGATCAGAAAGTAAATTCAATGTTTTCCCAGTGTTTATGTAAAAGGGTGACGCTCCAAACCAAAACTTCAAAACTAAATCATTATCTACAGCAGACTACTTATATAAACATCATCATACTTTACTAGTTAGTAATAGTAATTATGATTATGACGAAGAAATACCTAATACTCTGAGACATAATACAATTGGGCATAATTCTGGGAACACACTTTTAATTCTAAATTTAAATACAGTATATCTCTTTCTCGCAATAAGACATAGGAAAAAGCATTTACATTACTCTTTGGGAAAAAGATAGCAAGAATCTGTTTAGAGCTGTCAATTGGACATGGACTAAAAGTGGGCTCCGATCATAAGCAGTGTCGAAAGTTATATCATTGGAAAGCTAATTTTAAGTGCTAACAGTAGCAATTTTTCCAATTTTTAAATATCCTCCGTTTTTTTATAAATAATTCTTGAAAGTTGACGACTACAATAAAAAGACATCATTACAGCACGGTTAAATTGTTCTAAAATTACTTTTAAATTGTTAATTTAAATAAATGCTGATACCATTTGGCTACGGAGTTGATTAATATTGTATAATTAATTAAATATTAATCATTAATTGATCTCTCGACACTTTGCGCTGACCACCCTGAATTATTGTATTTAGTCTGTGACGCTCAAGTATCAATGTTAATGTAATGTCAATGTGACACTGACTCATAGAATAATATTACTCATACTCACTGACTGCCCAGTGCGAAGCTTGAATTTTATTTAATTTTTAGCTATCTCATTTTTTTCCGGTTGATTTTGCAACCGGGATTCGAACCCGGGACCTCTTGACCGAGTAGCCTGTATAACTTAACTAGGGGTACAGTCCACGCAGCAAGCCGGTCGTCAACTGAAGAACAATGAAATGAATACTACTATTCAGTGATTACAAAAAATAAATGGAAATGGTGCATATGGTGTGACTCAACGGGAACAAAGGATATTATTCTTCTACATTAGTTTTCTTTGATAAGAAATGTTATGTATAGTAAGGTGAAATAAAAAATGGTATTTAGTAAAACAAGTTTATTCTTCTTCAATATCTTCTCTTATGTTAAGCCGGGGTTTTTAGATGCTATTTTGTTAAGAGTCTTAACAAAATAGCATCTAGAAACCCCGGCAGGTGGTAATATAGTTTCTTGGTACCGTGCCTAACCCAGATACCATACTATTGTCATGATATGTGCGCAGCTTTCCACTGTTCGTTTACCTATAATACATGAACAATAATACTGTTCAATCCGTTGACACCAATATTCACCAAATTCAAACAAAATATTGTGTAATATTTTTATTGCATAATTGTCAATATAATTATATGAACAGTAATTGCAACAGTAAAAATCATCATTGTTTACTGTCGAATGAGTAAATGATTTGTTCTTTTTACCAAATGACTTTCTTTCCACATGTTTTTTGTCATAATAAAATACATTTTTATTTGTGGATACTGTATCTATGCTATTGATCTAATTATTTATCAACTCAAATGACAATGGGCCTAATTCTGGGAACACACTTTAATTCTAAATTTAAGTACAGTATATCTCTTTCTTGCAATAAGTAATAGGAAAAAGATAGCAAGAATCTGTTTAGAGCTGTCACTTAAATTTAGATAGATTACAAAGAAACCATAGACAATTTTAGACGGCATGTACGGAGGTGCCTTCTAAACACTGCATTTTAGCACGTTCAATAAGGTCGAAAATTGAACGCACCTTTCTAAATGTCAATTAATATGACTGCCATCCTTTTCTTTTTCATTTTGAGAGAAAGAAATAGACTGAACTTAAATTTAAACTTAGCATGTGTTCGCCAGAATTAGGGCCAATGCTTCTCGAATTATGTTGCTATTCGAGTGGTATTCAACTCGGCCTTATTTCTTTCCAATTTTAAATTGAATATGTCTAAATAATGGCATTGATTTAAGGGATAAAATATCTACTACTTTGAACTACGCAATGTAATCGATAAAATATTAAATAAGTTTGTACAATAAATTAAGTTATGGCCTTCATTATAACTCAAAAGTCCCACTGCACTAATTTTATAACGATTTATGGACTCATTTTGATATATTTCAACATTTTCAACAAAAACTTTTATGTGGTTAATTCGTCAACAGAATCACAGTAGGGATGATCGATATTCATCGATGTTGAATAAACATCGATGTTTAACTGGAAAACATCGATGTTTTTACATCGATGGATTGACGTCGATATTATCGACACATCGATGTTTTAAGAATAAAATATCGAAACGTCAACCAGGTACTTGCTTCAACTAAATGTTGGATAGTCATTGGCCCTAATTCTGGTGAACACATGCTAAGTCTAAATTTAAGTTCAGTGCATTTCTTTCTATCAAAAGGAATACGAAAAGGATAGCTGTCATATAATTTGACATTTAGAAATGTGCGTTCAATTTTCGACCCTATTGAACGTGATAAAATGCAGTGTTTAGGAGGCACCTCCGTACATGCCGTCTAAAATTGTCTATGGTTTCTATGCAATTTATCTAAATTTAAGTAACAGCTCTAAACAGATTCTTGCTATCTTTTTTCTATTTCTTATTGCGAGAAAGAGATATACTGTTCTTAAATTTAGAATCAAAGTGTCTTCCCCGAATTAGGCCCAATTATCAGATGACTATCAAGTTCAACTATTTTCCACTAGATGACACTGAAAAAACCTATCAAAGTTAATTTTTTTACAAAGTGTGCCTAAAAAAACTGTAATTAATATACTAAATATAATTTACTTAATTTTTTTCGTAAACTTTTGAGATTGCAATAATAATAATAAACACATTTCATAAATATAATAGACAGTTTGATTTGTTACCGAAAAACATCGATGTTTTAGAAGTATCGATGTATTTCAATTGATATTTATCGTACATCGATACTATTGATTCGATGTTAACATCGATGTCAACATCGATGTTTTTCTAATATCGATCATCCCTAAATCACAGAGAACATACTTTTTCTAATCTGTGACATTTCATATTTTTTTAAATGTTGTTTGCTTCATTCAAGTTGCCAGCATTAATTAATTTTAATTATTAATTACAACAAAACGGAGGATATTTACAATGTAATATTTTACCGGGTGGTCTACTGTAATTTACACTACATGCTGTAAAAATTTCGTCGCTGCTCGTTGCTGGGGCCCACCTTTCATACAATTTTAGACCGTGTCCTTTAGATAGATCTCAATGAGAGATAGATTTCGTAGAAACCATAGACAATTTTAGGCGGCATGTACGGAACGGAGGTGCCTCATAAACACTGCATTTTAACACGTTCTAAGGTCGAAAATTGAACGCACCTTTCTAAATGTCAATTTATATGACAGCCATCCTTTTCGTATTCGTTTTGAAAGAAAGAAATAGACTGAACTTAAATTTAAACTTAGCATGTGTTCTCCAGATTTAGGGCCATTATTTCAGTCAATTTACTTCTTAGTCATTAGGACCACAGATTAGATAGAAAGAGTAGGTATTAAAGAATTGGCGCCACTAGGGGCATAGAGTACATCGGGGGGTGAAAGTTTCATACATTAATACATAGAAAATAACTACGCATAAAGCGCCATCTAGACGAATGTGAGAAATAATTAAGTCAAAAGTTGTCCCTATAAGGTCACTAGAGTGCAGTACTAACATTACCCTCAGAAGATTAACTTTTATTGTTCTGAGAACATTACCACAGAATGGCAGCAATTAATTTCTCTATTCTATGTTTAAAACCCTGTGTGCACTGGGCAAAGAGAATATAAAACGCTACGCTAGAAGAGACGGGACTTAAAGGAAAAAAAAAATTCTATAGAACGTGCACGCCAGACTCATACCAATATAATAAAAATTCAGACAACAGTCTGGCAACAATAATGCCAACATAAGCAACGAAATAGGGATGTGCTTAGAAGGGATTAGTAGAGATAAAGCTTAGATTTTTATCGATAGTTATAGGTGTTTGAAATTAATAAACAAAGGTACTTGAAAAACTTTTATATATTTATAACTAGCTGACCCGGCGAACTCTGTTCCGCCTTAAAGGCAACAAATAAGCAGATTTTGGAATTTGTTTTTTTTTTAGAAAAAATACAAAAATAAATTAAGTACCTACATTAATCATTCATTATTATGTCTGTATTTCAGTACATAGGTTGCTCTTCACTTAAGTACCTTGTGATACACAACATTTTTCGTTTTATTATTAGGCGCAAAAACAAACAACGCAGATGGATTTCTGACCCGTGAACATGCCACATATAATTGACCATGGAAAAAACATGGATGTTCTAGATTCAAACCACAAACTTTTAAGGATTGGCCTTGTGATTTGTTGATGGTCATGGCAAATGCAAGACGGATCGGAAATTGAAGTCTTTTAAATTCAAACGGCATATCGGTTGGGATCATCGGTATCCTCGGAATGAGAACTTCCTCACTTTTGAATTTTCCTTTCGGTATCGTCACGTAAATTACATTGTTCATCAATTTTCTAACCACCAAACGCGTACCGTTGCACAGTTTTGGTTGGTTTATGTTTCGAAGCATGATTACTACGGAGCCAACCTTTAGGCGTAAATTGTGCGGTGCTAAGCCAGGCACATCCAAGGAGTTTAAAGATTCAATTGGATAGTTGGTAGCTTCATCTTCATTTGTGACGCAGTCAATAGATTTGAATGAATGCATTGTTCCAATGATCTTATTTTGAATTATGTAGTTCAGGTCATCTACATCTTTATTCTTAGCCGCTAAAATTGCTCGCTCACTCAACTACTTATTCATTATTTTTTAGTTAGAAATAATGTTTCGAAATACATTGTTGATAAGACAAAATTACTTAGCTGCCCCCTTATTCTCAACTGTCGGAAAATATTCGAATTTCGGAAACTCTATACCTGTCACATTTTATCGCTATACGTCAAAGCGAGACGGCATGTGACTTTTCGAATCGAATCCGTGATCCGACAGTTGAGAATAAGGGGGTTCTAGATGCGCGTTTTGTTGTTCCAAGTCTGATGCGTTTTTGGTTTACCACCTTTTATAGTTCACTTCACTTTTTATTTAAATTGGCAATGATTGTTATTTATTAAATAGAAACTCGAAACAAACACATCAACCGGTCGACTTCAAAATTAAAAATTTTCAACCATACTTAACCATAGACAACATTACGTTTAGCTGTCAGTTGCGTGTTGTAAATTTTTTAACAAATGAACGGCCAGATTAATGTTTTGACTGATAAATTTTTTGATTTGCTGTCAGTTGCGTTTTGTTATTCCATGTCAGTTGCGTTTTGTTATACCACGTTTTTATCCTATTCACGTGACGTCCCACGGGAATAGGATAAAAAGTATCCTATGTCCGTCTCCTAGTTCTAAGCTATCTCTCCAACAATTTTCAGCCAAATCGGTTGAGCCGTTCTTCAGTTATAAATAGCGTAACTAACACGACTTTCTTTTATATATATAGATATACAATATATCAAGCTTGACTACTATGAGAACATGGTAGGTTGTTAGGTTGACGGTAGGCGTGTGAATCGTCCTGGATCGGCCATCAACACCGATTTGGATTCCGACTACACCAAAAATATGTCGCGATTTTGTTGTCGATTGGCACATACACCAAATGCTTCCCTGTCAATTGAACCCACTGTTTACATCTGCGAAAAAAATAAAGTGGTTTATTTAATGGGCACGACATCGATAGGGAAATAAAATTGTACAGACAGCACTATTTTTTACTTAGGTCGGTAGGTAAATATTACTTTTATGTACTGAAATTTGTACTAAAATCACTATTTAAACAATAATAGCTTTAGAATAGAACTAATTAACAGCCATTGGTACTTACCGATCATCATTGAGAGGAAATTCAGACATAATATGTTCGTTTTACATTGGCCGCCGGCGTGTATTTAAATTACATATTTCTTAACTTATTCGTTTACTCATTTAGTTTACTTCACATCACACACAATCCTTTTTGGGTCAAGCTTATTTCTTGAGGCAAAACACTCGTTTTTAATAATAATTTACATTAATTTCTGATTTTAGAAAATTCTCCAACACAACTAAATGAAATGTCAAACGTTTTGAAAACAAGACAACAGCGACAGAGACAGATGACAGATATAAATCACCTGTTTATGAAGAGCGTCGACCACCATATTGATTGTATGGATAATGCCTTCTTTCGGATTGAGGCGGATTATACCGCCATTACTGAGCGTGCACGTTTCATACAATTTTTTCTTCTTACGAAGTTGCGCTAGACTGGCACTGGGTGCTGCGATTCAAACCGAATCGAATCGTAGAAATTCACCTCCTTTATTATTTACTATGAAACTTCCCTATTAGCTATTAGAACACAAAATATATTCATATCGAATTTTATTTTACAGAAACGATTCATAGAATTAATATGTCATATTACTGTTATTTTATCATTGAAACGGTATAACATAAATAAATATTTTAACGCTACACATTTTGTATATTTCATCGTAACTTTTAATCACTGAAGATAAAAACGGTAGCAGACAATTCTGTAACTATAATAATGAAACATTTTGATTGAAAATCTATTGATATGTTACACAACATTTAACTTTAAATGTGTCTTATTTATTAAAACCTTATGTAAAAAATATAAAATAATAAGATACATGAAAAATCGCATTACCTAAATACGTTTATTTAAAACACTTTAAACCTACTATCTTAAAATTTTACAGTCAGCATCAGAAATCGATTCACATTTCAGTAACATTTTACACTACGTCATTCCGTCATTCATAGTGTTTATAAAAAACGTCAAAAATTTAAAGAACATTATCAGTTCTTTCACCGCATACGCACCGACCCGCATACTCACCAACTCGCTTACCCACCAACCCGCATACACACCAACCCGCATACACACCAACCCGCTTACCCACCAACCCGCATACTCACCAACCCGCATAACCCACTAACCCGCATTGGGCCAGTGTGGTGGTGTTATGGCCCAAACTCCTCATGTTATGCCCAACAGTGGGACGTAAATAAGCTGGTGATGATGAGTACTTTCGCATTTGGCAGAGAGATGATAAAAGTGAGCGAGGCCTGTTAACTTAGAGTCTAAGATAATCTAAGAATTTTGCTTTTTTATTAACCGGAATAGATACATTGGCCCTAATTCTAGAGTACCTAAGTCTAAATTTAAGTTCAGTGCATATCTTTCTCTAAATATGAATACGAAAAGTATGGCTGTCATAATTTTACATTTAGAAATGTGCATTCAATTTTCGGCCTTATTGAACGTTATAAAATACAACAATTATTTATAGAATTTGGCTCAAGTATAGAGTATGTCTTCAGAACTATTTAATTAAACAAAACGAAGAAGCTTTTAGGCACTGACAAACTAAGTCCATTTTTATCTAACAATTTTTATGGAGTTTCAGTGGAGAGGTTAAAGAAATCGATTTTTATTTTCACTAACCATTTCCTAAGTTTATGTGACTCTTAACGCCATTTGTCTCTTTCTATCTCCTTTAGTTAGACCGAGACAAAAATCGCTAAGAGACACCTAACGCTAAGCAAATGTTAGTGAAAACGAGCAATAATGATGCTTAATTTGGGCTATACAAGTTGTAACAAAAATCATTTGCGTCATATTTCGGAAACATTTGCATGGATAAAGATGGAATAAAATAATATTATTTAGTAACTTAACATGTTGCCGTTGGTCCCGTTAGTTGCTGCAACCGCTTTAACCCATCAACCCGCATTGGGCCAGCGTGGTGGTGTTATGGCCCAAACTCCTCATGTGTTTCTGCCATGTAGGAAGGCCTGTGCCCAGCAGTGGGACGTATATAGGCTGATGATTATTTATAATTAACATGTTCTTGTTGTAATAGATATAGAAAAAAATACAAAACACAACATAGGCGGTAGTATATCTGGAAACGTTCCCTTCTTCCTGTCTTTGTGTTGCAATTTTTTGATAGTTTGGTAAATAATTGAAAAGATATGTAGTCGAAACAATCGCAGATCTGTCGACGAAAAGTAGCAAGGCAACACAACTTTCGGACAACCGCTGCAGATTCGATATATCAATACATCTATTTACCTATATTACACTTTCTTGTTACTTGTATTACTTTCCTGAGGGCCTAGGACCTAGACGAGGCGAGCGAGATGCGATTTGACGATCGCTATTGCAACCGGAAAATGTATGGGATTAGACATTTATACTCGACAATCGATCGAGGGCTTATGTCAAGTCCCATACATTTTCCGGTTGCAATAGCGATAACAATTATCGAAAGGCATCTTGTCTAGGCCCTCTGGATCCGCATTTTTCTAAATTAGTACTTAGACTTTTCGTAATTCTCATAATAAAATTCCTACCCGTTCCCCTACCTTTCACCTTTGTTGTGGCAGATGCACAGTGTGCGAGCCAAAAAGGAAAAAACAAAAAAAAAACTTTACTTCAATCAAAGTTCAAAAAAATTGTAAACAAAAATAAACAAGCAAAAGAAAATTACACCGCTTTCACCAATACTAATAAAAATTGATTTTACAGGTTTTTTTGAAACAATTGTTTTTTTTTTTTAGGTTTTTATAACAAAGTGGACTTATTACTATTATATACTTATTGTCTTATTTCATCTAAATAAAAACAATAATGACTTCCAAAGGCTCATTTCAAAACCAATATGATGATTATTCGTCTGAAATTGCTACTCATATTCTGAATGATTGCAGAAATGCGGTAAGTTGAGTAGGTCTTAGTGAAATAGTGTACAAAAGGTTCTACGTACAGTCGACAGCATATCAAGCTAAACAGTTTGACCTTGAGACCGCCCTTAATGCGTTTGCAATACAGGCGGCTTTCGTAATGCAACTGTTACACTTGACGTGGTGTCGTGTGTTCATAAGATCAATTAAATTAGGAAATGAAAATAAATCAAGTGTGATATAGCTTAAAATTAATATTTACCTACTGGGTTACAAGCAATTGATAAATTATTTATTATCTTCACATTCCAAAATTAAACAAGAATTAAATAATTAAGATTTATATGCTTTAATGCCCAGACGGCAACTTAAGTTGCCATGACAATTATATTCAATTGTGTCTGGTTTATCGGGCTTCAAAGGGACTCTTTGTTTAATTTCGTTTGTTATAACTATGGTAATTGTGAAACAAAAATAGAATACCTTTATTGGCAACTAGTTACTAGAAAGATATTGTTTTTATTTTTGATACCTGATTTTGATAACCACTTCTGGTGGCCCGTCCCAAGGAAAATGCGGAAAATGTAATGCATAATGTAGTATTTAAAACTATTCAAAGTTCGGACTGGAGAGTTGTGGTGTGAGAGTAGGTACAACATGCTATGTTCTTTTGCTAAATTATTATCTTTCCCATCTCTAGTGGTTACTGCCTCTAATGTTGCTACAAGTCAACGATGAAAATAAATGAATTTTGTGACAAAAAGTTTTATAATTATTTTAGTTTTATTATTTATTTTATTTTATTAACAAAATAAAGAATAGAAATTATCCAAGACAAGACGTTGTTGAGCAAAACTTTTCAAAGTGCAGAAAGAAAAGAACAAGATTATGATTTCGAAATTACTATAAAATTACAAGATGATTCAAATGAAACTGATAATTATTTGAGTGCTTCTGATTGGTTTTATTAAATACAACACAAGTAACAGGGTCTTATTTTATTATATTTTAACTTTTTGAGAACCAATAAAAATCTAAACTAGAAAAATTTCTTGTCCTGAGGCAGGGCCAGTTCTAGTTTAGATTTTTATTAGTAAATAATTTTTCAAACATTTACAATAATGTTAAAATCAAAATTAAAGAATTTTTGAGAACCTTCAAAATATCATGAATTATTTTTTATTTACTTATCTTTTTATTTTATTTGTTATTAAGTTAATAAACTAAAGAAAATATTTTATACAGATTCCCATTTACATTTGATAATAATAAAATTATAATTAATATTTATTTCCATCTAAACATTTGCAGCCCGTTTGACACTTGGTTAACACTAGTAAACCGCTTGTTACTGC
Organism: Nymphula nitidulata; assembly: GCA_947347705.1. NCBI lineage: Eukaryota > Metazoa > Arthropoda > Insecta > Lepidoptera > Crambidae > Nymphula > Nymphula nitidulata. The sequence continues at coordinate 13,479,541 of OX374621.1, read as the reverse complement.
ATGTCACTTTGTGAGATAAAAGTGCTTTAATCAATTTAGCTATGCCAGTATTTTTTAAGTTTTTCGATTTCATAGATGCAACACTATTTTTGATTTATCATAAATCATAATGTTGGCACATTAAAATAAAGTGGTTGTAATTTATAGGTACCTACATACTATAAAAATTACAACCACTATATTTTATTTACTCAGCAATAGTAATGTAATTTTTAGGTGTAGTCAACTCACAAGCAATAACATGTACTCCCTTCTTTCTGTTTCTGACTCTTCTTCTTCTTTCGTACGGGCGGTTTCCGCAAATCGACGACTGTTGGGCCTGTTTTGTGTTGGAGGGTGTAGGCTGGTTCACTCCAGCCATCCCAGCTCCCCCAGCAAGGCACCCAGCTCCTTGATTGCCCCAAACACCTCCTGGAGCCTACCCGGAGATCCCAGGTAGGTAGCCCGGTAGTTTGCCACTCCCCTGCATTCCAGTAGGACCTGAGCGGATGTTTCCTCAACCTCCATGCATGCTCTGCACATCGGACTGTGGTTAGGTGACACCTAAATTGAGAAGATGTCTGTTAAAATTACTGTGATCGGTTAGTACACCTGTTATTTGACGGAGACTTACACCCGTATTCACAAACATTAGGTACTATGAGGTCTCACAGTGCCCGCGGACGCACAGGGTCCCAAATTCCTAATCATATACAAAACTTGAGTGACGATCGGCACTATGCGTCTGTCATAATGAACGCTTAGCTAAGGCAGCCTGATTGCTAATCAACGCATATTGTCGAGCTCACCAAAGAGAAGTAATCACTATGGAGTTTAAGATTAAAAGTTAGGTTCTTATTTTGTTTCTAGAGGTGTGGTTTTGCTTTTTTTGAAGTTGATTTCGATTCTAGTGGCGATCTTTCACAATGCATTACAGTAGCGAATAAGAATTTGATAATTATATCAATGAGCAAAGTACAATAAGTACTAGAAAAGTGATACGACATGTTTCTGTAGGGTGGTCTCAATGCTGGTGTAGTTTGTTTTGTCAAAAGCACCCTCAATGTCTATGAAGGCACCTAGTAGTGCGGATTCGGTAGATTTGCTGTAGGCGTGCTGATGTTTATGAATTACAGCGTTCCGTAGTGGTCCGCTTCGTAGTTAGAGATTGCAAACCGGGCCCGGCCGGGACCGGCCCGGTTTGTGCACTTTTAGCACTTTATGCAGTTATTACTTCAAATTGGGGCTTCCGTGCCGCAGTTTTCGTACGTTTTCGACATCACCTAAAAATGCACCGGGCCCGGCTGGGCCTGGCCGGGCCGGACCCGGTTTGCAATCCCGATTTGTAGTTCACTATCGCATAATCTTTCAAATGTTTTTAACAAAAACGGGGTTAGGCTGATTAGCCTGAAAGATCTTGGATCTGTATAGTCACATTTGCCTGGTTTGGGTATAAATATTACCTTAATTTCTCTCCATGAAAGAGAGACATACTGATGCGCCATGCGAGTCTGAAGTAATGTTTGTGAGCGCGTAAGTGATTCCTTCTCCGCCACATCGTAGTAATCATTGTAGTTTAATTGTAACTCTTATTCCATTTACAATAAGAATCACGAACATTGGGAACTGGGTAAATATTGTTATTGCTTGTGAAGTTGTGACTGGACCTAGTTAATTTGTTACATATATTATTTTTCAGATATGTGAAAAATTTAGTGTAAAACTTCAAAACTTCAAATCAAGCAAATTACATCTTTTGACTACAGAAATGAAGTCAAATGTATTTTATGATGGAACTGTTTACACAGGCTCTACTGGTTTGGCATTGTACTATTTTATGAGCGCCTGGATGAAAGGTGATATAGATCAGGATATGCTGAAGGTTTGTTCAAAGTTTAGCTTATTATGTTTGCCCAGGAATATTTCCCTTCGGAGCATAATGTACAAAAAGCAAAAAGAGCACCATACTCAAATTGTACAAATCGCAAAATGAACAATACGCAGTAACTATGTGCAACACGCAAAATGTACAAATCGCAAAATGAACAAGTTGACATAAGGCATCATTCACGGCAACGACCTGCAATGCAAGCCTCGCGATTTTTTATTTACCAGTATTTTCAATACCTATTATTTAATAGTAGATTGTTGCATTGAGCAGAAAGTGACTTATAATTGCATCGAGTGTTAGTTTGAGTGCAATTATAAACGTCACTTTCGCGAGGTTGATAATCTGCTTTTCTTCCAACTACCGAATAAAGAACTGAAGTCAAATAAAGTAAAAATAATTTTTAGTATTATTAATTTTTGGCAATGGTTGTACAATTTATTCTGCCAGAGTGAAAACAATGCAGTAATGGTTTTTCGTACAACTTTACTGCACTGTTTTAAGCAAAAGTAGTGCAGTAATGGAGTTTCATACATACTTTACTGCACTGTTTTACCCTGAACCCTGAAGTTAGTTATGATGAAATGATTGCGTAGTTGGAAGAAAATTAAATTATAAATACTTACCTAATCAAAGAGGTTACAAGTGGCCAATATTGCTCACATGCGTTTTCTAATAAAATGAAATCTTTTTGAAGTGAATAACATAATACCTTAGCAATTTTGTAACTAAAAACTCATTCGCTACTGTTAATCCGAAAAAGCTTAGACATAAACAATGATGCAAGGAGGTGCGCAACAGCTACTTAAAGTATTGCGATTTTCCGGTGTCTATCATGTGGCTAAATGCAATGTCATTCTATCTAGGGATCCAATAATGACATTGCATTTAGAAATTCACGAAAAAATAAAAATCGTAGCATATGGAAATGTGCCCAACGATCAACTTGCAATGCATCGATAACCACCGTGTTACGGACTCTTTGGACGACGACACTGGCCGGTAGAGTTAAGGCTTGACAGAAGGTGACTTTGATGGACGGACGGACAAAGATTGACGTTTGACTGGGTTTCTTATTATAATTTGTATTATTTAATATTAATTAAATACAGTTCAAAGACGACGAAGCCTTTTCCTCTTCAGGTGGTCCTTCTTCGCCATTTTTTCGACCTAGTCCATGAAAATACAGTCCACTAAAAATGTTGACAAGAAGTAAAAGTGCACAAGCGATGAACGACGTGGCCGACTTGCCACCACCACCACCTGCCGCACTTTCTCAGGTATCCGTAGCCAAGACCGTCGCTTCAAATGCATCCGACCGGGCGCGCCGACAGCGAGTCCTAGACGCGAAGCGCAAGGCCGCGGAAAAGCTCACCGACCTCGAGCGACGTAAAATCGAAATAGAAGAACCGCTTATACATGAGCAGACGACTCTAGAGCTCGAAGCATTAGACATAGACGACCACGACGGTGAGCTACGTAACACATATTCGCCGTTTTGTCATCCACGGACAACTTCAATGACGTCACTGAATCGCACGGCAAATTATGCCTCAGCTCGAAACTGCGATCCCGTAAATAATAAGCATGACGTCACCCGCAACTCACCATCTAATGTCGAGTCGCAGATGAGTAAATTTTTAGCTCGACAGACGACTGTCAAAGACCTACCCTTCTTCTCTGGAGCTCCAGAGGAGTGGCTACTGTTTTATAGCCAGTTTAAGGTGACGACACAATTATGTAGCTATAGTGACAGTGAGAATATCGCGCGCTTAATGAAGTGTCTGCGTGGAGAAGCGCGCAACTCTGTATACGCCTTGTTGACAAGCGCCTCGAACCTAGATAAGATAATAAACACACTAAAGCTAAGATTTGGACGTTCAGACACTATCATTGACGCTATGCTTACAAGGATTAGATCTCAGCGCGATATACGACACGATGACATGACGCTGCTACTAAAATACGCCACAGACATTCAGAACATGGTTGCTGTTATGAACTTGACCGACCAGTTTAACCATTTGCGGAATCCTGTATTGATTCGTGATGTTCTGTCAAAGTTGCCATCGAACCTGAAGTACCAGTGGGGGCTCGACAAGTCACGACGAGGCATTAATGACGTAACTCTGGAAGACGTAGCAGAGTGGTTGATGGAAGTCGCGAAGTCAACGGCCGAGTTTACTACAGCTGCTAGTTCGCGTATAGTCGACATGAAAAATTCGCATCAGTACAGAGGTGACAAACATTTTCCTGTTATGACCACTGGTAAAACAAACAAAGAATGTAGTAAATGCAAAGGCAATCACGATCTGAAATACTGCCCAGACTTTTTACGTTTGTCCATAGATGACCGATGGAACTTTGTCACAGTAAGTAAACTTTGTTTTTCCTGCCTATCTTCTCGACATCAATTGAGAGCCTGCAAAACGAGAGCTAAGTGTGGAGAGCTTGGTTGCGAACGTGTTCACCATAGACTTTTGCATGCTGAGCCAAGACAGATGACACCGACCAATGAGAGCAGTGCACTACATACTACAGCGCATAGAAGTGACATGAATGATGCCGTTATTGCCACTACTCAGCCTTCTGTACAGTCAAATCATGTCATGCTGAAAGTTGTTAGAGTTATTGTCAGCGGACTTCACGGAGATTTTGAGACTTCGGCTCTTTTAGACGAAGGAGCTGCCGTGAGCTTAATTGACACCTTGTTCGCCCAGCGCGTAGGTATTGACGGCCCGACACGACCTCTACGTATATGCGGCGCGCACGGGATGTCTTCGGTTGATGCTACATCGCGATGCGTTTCTTTTAAAATACGCGGTCGTAATAATAGTGATGTGTATGATTTATATAATGTACATACGTACTGTAAATAATTTAAAATTGCCTGTAAATACCTTTCATAAGAATATTGTAAATAGGTTTGACTTTTTAACAGACTATTTTGACGAATCTGATTTGACCTTTGACAAAGTTGATGTGCTTATCGGGCAGGATAATATAGACCTTATTGTGACGCGACAAATAATACAAGGGCCAAAACATGGGCCGATGATTTCGAAGACTAATTTAGGTTATGTTTTGCATGGGACTGTGACTTCAAATAATATACCGACTGACGTCACTGTCTTACACTGCTCATGTGAAAACTTAAATGAAATTTATAGAAAGACCGTTCGAACGGAGGACTTTGGCGTGAAGCCAAGGTTTGACACTCCTCGTTCTCTTGAGGATATGAAAGCGCTTGACATCATGAAAGCGACAACTCGATATGTTGACGGTCGTAAACGTTGGGAAACTGGGCTTTTGTGGCGCGACGATAGTTGTCACCTTCCAGATAGTTTCAGCCAGGCCTTTGTTAGGTTGCAAGGCATCAAGCGGAAGATGTCTAAACTACCAGAATTTGCACAAAAGTATCAGCAGAAGATCGACAGCTATTTACTGAAAGGCTACGCACGTAAGTTGACTCGCGATGAGGCGCGACATCGGACTGACAAGACGTGGTACTTACCTCATTTTGCAGTGTTTAACCCCAATAAACCGGACAAGTTGCGATTTGTTACAGATGCAGCTGCCAAATCGGAGGGGAAGTCGTTAAATGATTTTCTTCTACCAGGGCCTGACTTCCTAAATTCTCTTCCAGGCATGTTGCTACAGTTTAGGTGTCATCGCTATGCGGTCATGGGAGACATTCAGGAGATGTTTCATCAGGTTCTCATCATTGACCAAGACCGACATGCTCAACGTTTTCTGTGGGAAAATGAGGAGTACCAGATGAACTTCATGATTTTTGGTGCAGTTTGTTCTCCTTCGTCTGCGCAGTATATAAAAAACGAGAATGCGGTTAGGTTTACGGAGACGCATCGAGAGGCAGTCAAGGCCATCGTTGACCATCATTATATGGATGACCTGATCCTGTCAGTAGACTCTATAAAGCAGGGGAAGAACATTGTTGATGACGTTATTTTCATTCATGCTCAAGGTGGTTTTAACATGACTAGCTTTATGAGCAATTCCAGGGAGATACTTCAACATCTTTCCACAGACAAATTGTCATCTTCGGGAGCCAAGGTGCTCAACGACATTCCAGACTTGCCAGTGGAACGGGTGCTAGGCGTTAAATGGAGTCCAGGAGATGACAGTTTTGTTTTTTCTAATGTTAAGGATCTGATTGACAGCCAACAGCATCACCCTACGAAGCGTCACATTCTAAAGGTGTGCATGTCTGTTTTTGATCCATTGGGTTTTTTGTTGTTTGTGACTATTACAGCCAGAATTATCCTTCAAGACATATGAAAGACCAAGATAGGCTGGGACGACGAGGTGACCGGTAGTATTTATGACAGGTGGCTTGTGTGGCTGCAGAACCTTCGGCGAGCTGTTTGCTTGCAGATTCCTAGATGGCTCGTCAGCTTGCAGTCAGACACTGGAAAACCAGTCGAGGTTCACATCTTTTGTGATGCTAGTACTAGAGCCTTTGCTGCAGTGGCTTACATGAGGTCATTTTTAGACGACGGACGTTATCATGTTTTTTTGATTATGTCTAGAGGACGTGTAGCGCCTAGACTTGAACTCCAAGGAGCTCTATTAGGTGCAAGAATGGCTCAGTCTATTAAAAAGTACGTTGATCTTACTATTAGTCGTGTCGTGTTCTGGTCCGATTCAAGGACAGTGCTCAATTGGATTAGGTCAGATGCAGGGCGTTTTAAGCCGTTTGTTGCGCATCGTATCAGCGAGATTGTTGATCTAACCGACCCGAGTGAGTGGAGGTGGGTACCTACCCGCTTAAATCAGGCTGACCTTGCGACACGAGAGAAGACCTCCGACGATGCAGGAGTATTTTGGGTAAATGGACCAGACTTTCTCCGACAAGAGGAGAGTATGTGGCCAGTGGAGGAAACCCAGGTGACAGAAGAAAGTTCTGATCCCGAGGTGAAGATTGCACTCGTGACAGCGTTATCTTCAAACGAAGGTCTGCCAGACGTTGTCCGCTTCTCTAAATATTGGCGACTTGTCCGGACGACAGCTTGGGTTTTGAGACTAAAGCACAACTTAAGACACAAGAGAAATTGTCGTCGGGGCGAGCTTGCAGCTGACGAGACTATTGAAGCTGAGTTGCTACTTATTAGGGATAGTCAGCAAAGATCCTTTCCTTGTGACTTTCAGACGTTATCGACGGCGAGTAAGGTCGCCTAAAATAGTCGTCTTTTCCAGTTGGTTCCCTTCTTAGATGTTCATGGACTTATACGTGCGCGTGGCCGCATAGACTCAGCTAGTGCAGATTATGACACGAAAAATCCTATAGTGTTGTCACCGGCCGATCCCTTTACAAAATTGCTAGTCATGCAGTACCACATGGGCGCTGCCCATTGTGGTAAGGAGAAGGTACTCAACGACATAAGACAGAAGTTTTGGTTGCTTCGTGGACGATCAGCTGTCAAAGCTGCTTGGCGTACTTGTCAGATATGCAAGAACTTACGTGCAGCGCCGGCTCCACCGCTAATGGGACAAATTCCCATCAGTCGACTGACTCCGTTAAAAGTTTTTGCTTATACTGGACTGGACTATTTTGGACCAATGACAATTAAGATAGGACGACGACATGAAAAACGGTATGGGGGTTTATTTACATGTTTGACAGTTAGGGCGATACATATTGAACTAGTTGACGACTTGACCTCGGACAGTGCCATTATGGCTTTGCGACGATTTATAGCCAGGCGGGGGACACCATATGAGGTTTGGAGTGGCAATGCAACGACCTTTAAGGGGGCTGACTCGGAATTACGAAGACATGTTGAAAATTTAGACATAGCGAGATTACAACAATTCTTAAGTGTTCGTCGAATTCAATGGAAATTTATTTGTCCAAACTCTCCTCACCACGGTGGATGTTGGGAGAGGATGGTGCGGTCAGTAAAGACGGCACTCAAGATGACTCTGACCGAACAAATTCCGACTGAACAGATTTTGCGTACACTATTGGCTGAGACTGAATATATGGTCAACAGCCGACCTTTGACTCAAGTTCCCCTCGATCACAACGATGACTTACCTTTGACACCAAATCATTTCATATTTGGTGGACTGGCAGACTTTGCGACTCAGACATTGGACGAATTCGATGACACCGACTTGCTTCGCAAATCATGGCGCCATTCTCAGCGACTTGCGGATCTTGTCTGGAAGCGGTGGCGCAAAGAATACCTGCCCACGCTAACCAAACGAGGTAAATGGTTCCTGAGAATGGACCCATTGAAGATTGATGATGTAGTGATCATGTGTGACGATCAGCAGCCCAGAAACTTGTGGCTGAAAGGCGTTGTGGTACGCACCTATCCGGGGCCGGACAAACAGGTTCGGGTAGTTGAGGTTAAAACTGTGACTGGGACTTATAAGCGACCAGTGACGAGGATTTGTCGCTTAGACGTTCGACCGCCTAACTCTGTATAAAATGACTATGACTTTACTTTTATCAAAAGTGACTTATTTAATTTTGACTTGTCTTTTGCTACCGTCCAGCTTAAGCTGATCGACACCTGGACTTCCATCTGACTGAGGCGGACTTGACTTGCAGCTGGACTGGACTTGACGCGACTGTGAGTATTGCCTTGCAATACTGGAGGTGGGAATGTTACGGACTCTTTGGACGACGACACTGGCCGGTAGAGTTAAGGCTTGACAGAAGGTGACTTTGATGGACGGACGGACAAAGATTGACGTTTGACTGGGTTTTCTTATTATAATTTGTATTATTTAATATTAATTAAATACAGTTCAAAGACGACGAAGCCTTTTCCTCTTCACACCGACAAGACTGTGTCCCGGATACTATTGTGATGTTTGATGTATTGGGGAATAATAGTTTTTTTATTTATTTAACTAGAGATCAGACGATAGAACAGACTTGGTCATAAGTAAAATGTATGTAAGGGAAATATGTTGCTTTTTAAGTAAATAATTAAGAAAAAATATTTAGTATTTTTATACAATTGAAAATAGCCGTTGTTGTTGTAGAGTTTACTGGTAGATTAAAATTGAGTGCGTTACCCCAGCAAGAAAATATCTGCTAGGTGAAATTGAGTTATGCCAATAATTAGAGTGTAATGTGGTGTAAATGTGACCCAAATAAAAAATTTGTGTGTGCTGTAGTTTTGGAGAAAAAGCAAAAAAACCGTTCCTGCTGGAGTAACGCTGTTCCAGCAGGAAGATTCTAAACGAATGATCGGAGGGAAAAGTAAAGTACATGAGCAGGTAGGTTATATTTGTGCGTGAATGTGCGCCGAAAATGAGATTTGTGCGTCTTAAGGTTTTAGAGATATTCGGTTTCCTGCTGGAGTAACGTTTTGCAGAATCCGGTATCTCGGAAACCTTTGATTGTGCGCACGTAAAATAAATGTATTTCAGTAGCTGTTGATTTGTGCGTATTTGTAAATCAATAAGTTATTAAAATATATTTATCGTTTTAAAGTAATCATACATTTCTTAAATAACAATAAAAAATTCTAGCGCTTAAATGAGCAAACGTATAAGCCAACTGAAAATGGAATTCGCTTCTTCTTGTTAATATTCTTGTCCATAAAAAGTTTCAAAACTAAATATACACACGTTTTTGAATAATTTAACTTTAATTCAAAACTGGCAATGACATAACTCCAAATTCAAATTACAAGAACCAGTATTAACCAAATACAATTTGATAGTAACGCACAATTAGAGTATTTCGTGAAATATAAATGCTGAAATTTTCAGCTTCATATGTCTCGTATTAATGTAGATATAAACAAAAAACCAAAATAACCACTAGATTACCGATAATCCGACAGAATTCAAATGACCACTAAAATGCGACCGTTTCATACATATTGATGACCTTCATAAATTGGCTCACAAACACGTGTGAACATTTGGTTCCTGGGTACACTGAAGCACAAAACTGTTAGAGAAAGTTATTAAAATGCATTTTAGTTTATATAAAAAGTACTTTACCTATGCTAGTATGTGACAATGGCCCTAATTTTGGAGAATACATTCTAAGTCTAAATTTAAGTTCAGTCCATTTCTTTCTCTCAAAATGAATACGAAAAGGATGGCTGTCATATAATTTGACATTTAGAAACGTGCGTTCAATTTTCGACCTTATTGAACGTGATAAAATGCAGTGTTTAGGAGGCACCTCCGTACATGCCGTCTAAAATTGTCTATGGTTCCTTTGAAATCTGTCTAAATTTAATTGACAGCTCTAAACGAGTTCTTGCTGTCTAAAGTGAGTTCGAGTTCACGCTTCTGCGTACTTGAGAATAAGGATTCTCAACTGTCGGATCACGGATTCGATTCGAAAAGTCACATGCCGTCTCGCTTTGACGCATAGCGATAAAAAGTGACAGGTATAGAGTTTTTGAAATTCGACTATTTTCCGACAGTTGAGAATAAGGGGGCAGGTCGTATGAATACCTAGTCAATGTAATTGTATGGCAGCAGCAAGGCGGAATACTACATCAGTCATCCATCCAGGGTTGAGATGCCATTTTCATGATATAAATCACATCGAGTAACTACTGGGAGGCTGTTTCATAGACCTTTTCTCAGTCACAACATGAGTAATTATATGTAAATATAAGTACCTAATGCTGGTAATACAGAAACTTTTAATATATACAGTACTTGTTTCAAAGATATTCTTATTTATTATAATACCTATCTGTAATTGATAATTTCATGACCTTTTTATGAAATAATGCTGCCAACGTTACACTATTCCATACAAATGTCATGAAATTATCAAATCAATACGATATTTTTGAAAGTGGCATACCATTTTTATGGACTAATATAGCCTATATTTAAATTTATTGTCGCATTGACGCCACCACCCTGTATTGAATATATTCACTGTGAAGAAAAGAGTGAATTATCTTTCAGATCTAACCCAATCTGACCTAACTTATATCTTGTCGCCTACTAATGTAAAAACACGAAAGTGTAAAAAAATATAATTACGAAATATTCGATTCGCCAAATTATAGCTACCACTACTGAGTTAAAAAAAAATGACTAACTACGTCCATGTCCATCGTTGCCGCTAAACGTTACTGACTGACCCTACTGGATTGGACGTCGTCGGTCGCCCCTATCCAATAGTCGTAGCCAGGCCGTAAATGTTTTTCTTAAAAAAAAATTAAAATTTGGGTTCTATTAATACTAATTATAGGTGGGGCTTAAACACCCCTCTGTAACAATTAATAAATATACTCTAAGCACATTATCAATATTTAATAAATACATTATAGATAATTTTAAAATGAGGATAGGTACCTACTGAACATAATGCACTACTAAAACAATACGATTGCCTGTAAACGTTATGAACGCGATTGTATGGAGAATAGAATAATATAATGCTGTTCTTTCAAATAGGTGCTCAAAATGTATAAAACGGTCGCATTTTAGTGGTCATTTGAATTCTGTCGGATTATCGGTAATCTAGTGGTTATTTTGGTATTTGTTTATATCTACATTAATACGAGACATATGAAGCTGAAAATTTCAGCATTTATATTTCACGAAATACTCTAATTGTGCGTTACTATCAAATTGTATTTGGTTAATACTGGTTCTTGTAATTTGAATTTGGAGTTATGTCATTGCCAGTTTTGAATTAAAGTTAAATTATTCAAAAACGTGTGTATATTTAGTTTTGAAACTTTTTGTGGACAAGAATATTAACAAGAAGAAGCGAATTCCATTTTCAGTTGGCTTATACGTTTGCTCATTTAAGCGCTGGAATTTTTATTGTTATTTAAGAAATGTATGATTACTTTAAAACGATAAATATATTTTAATAACTTATTGATTCACAAATACGCACAAATCAACAGCTACTGAAATACATTTATTTTACGTGCGCACAATCAAAGGTTTCCGAGATACCGGATTCTGCAAAACGTTACTCCAGCAGTAAACCGAATATCTCTAAAACCTTAAGACGCACAAATCTCATTTTTGGCGCACATTCACGCACAAATATAACCTACCTGCTCATGTACTTTACTTTTCCCTCCGATCATTCGTTTAGAATCTTCCTGCTGGAACAGCGTTACTCCAGCAGGAACGGTTTTTTTGCTTTTTCTCCAAAACTACAGCACACACAAATTTTTTATTTGGGTCACATTTACACCACATTACACTCTAACTATTGGCGTAACTCAATTTCACCTAGCAGATATTTTCTTGCTGGGGTAACGCACTCATTAAAATTAAAGGCTGCTCAAAACCTTGTGCATGGAACATGGCCTTACTTATTCATTTTGCGATTAGTACATTTTGCGTGTGGTGCTCATTTTGCGTATTGTACATTCTGCGTATTGTTTATATTGCGATTTGTACATTTTGAGTATGGTGCTGTTTTTGCTTTTTGTACATTATATTTGTATGCTTACTCGGTATGCATTAATTTTGTTGGTTTCAAAATAAGATTGCAAGACCTTTTTGTATTTCATAAAAGATTATTTCAACTGGTGTCTTCTACAAACCCTGATGATGTTATATGCAATATTTTTTTTGGACGGACTATTGCTGTTGGCCGCATATGGCTTTTACAGCGTAACCGGGGTTTTAAAGAGGCGAGAACCTTAGAGAGACCTCAAGCGTTGAGGGGTGAATTCGGCTCTGAAGGATTTCTCATCGCCAGGCATCACCTTCTGGGAAGATGTTCCGCTGACGCTTAGTCTCCAGGGTGCTCGAGCCAAGAGGGAGCGACAATCCTAAGGGTGTCTCTTAAGGCTTAGACCTCGGCTCAGGTGAGTCGTGTCGTGGAGGGATGGGAGAGAAGCGCCCAGGCACAATAACGATTACAGGCACACGTATTGTTTAAAAAAGTGCGTTATGATATCCCTATTTTGTCATAATAAGTATATTATTTTATTAAATATTCTAAAACCTTATTACGCACAAATATAAGCTATCTGCTTATGTACTGTACTTCTCTCCCCGATCATTCGTTTAGACTCTTCCTGCTACAAGAGCATTACTCCAGTCCTCTTATTCACAACTGTGGATGGGCCTTAGGTCCGGAGGGTTTACAGCCATTCCACCCCGCTGTACGGGGTCACAGCAGACCGACATACGGAGATGCCCATACCGGGCTCACCCACGTTTTTTTTATACAACTAGACGACAAACAAGCTGACGGCCCACCTGATGGTAAGCAGTTACCGCCGCCTATAAACACCTGCAGTAACAAGGAAAAATCACTTGATATTGCAGGTGCGTTGCCATCCTGGGGCCTAAGATGAATTGCCGCCCATGCCCAGTAATTACGTTGCGTATACGGCTGGCCGTCTACAAGACCATCCGTATACGCAAATTAATTACTGCGCCAACCCCGACCCCAACACAAGTTGGGGACCTCTGTCTGCACCTCAGACACCGCAGGAGAAGAAGCTTGGGAGGGCTTAAGAAAAGATTGTCTTAACCCCTAGCGCCCCTGCTGCATGTTGAGGTGCCGCGGACAGATTTTTTCGCCATAACCCATCCATAAAGGACCCCGGCAATGGTCAAAAATAGTCGCCTATCCGTCTGGGCCAGGACTTAAACGACATTTGGGAGAAGGGGACGGCTTATAGGTTGAGGCGCGGAACCCCAGAAGGGCTAGCAACCTACATATAACCTGTACGCGCTATCCCGTCTTCCTGGGAAAGGGAGACAGGTGAGTGTGTTTATTTGGTAGTCATACTAAAAGAATAAGTACTGATCTTTATATTTTATTTATATAAGGTAATCGTTACATTCAATATATGTTGTATTAAGTTTCGGGAACAAAGTCAAGTCTAAGTGATGTTGGCTGATATTCTTCATAGACTCTCCTAGACATCTATTGTTGTGGTGTTGCCACAACACTTAAATATTAATCAACATCTCCCCTTTTCAATTAATCATAACTTGTTACAAATCTAATCTAATTGGTTTTTTTACATGTCTGCCTATTCTTGTAATAACATCAGTATTATTATTAATTGTCTTTTCTACTACAGTATTATCATTGGTGCAATTTTCATTAGTAGTGAAATCATCTTTATTATTGTGCAACAGATTTGTATGATCAAATTGTTCACATACCTCTTTATAACTAAGATTTGTCTCTATATTATTAGATGACCATGGATAAATATATTTTCTATTTCTACAAAACACTTTTCCATTTTTATCTCTAATTAAGTATGAACGGGGACAATTTATTCTCCTTTCAATGACTTTTCCCGGTATCCAGTTTGTCTCTAATGTTTTCTTAAACATAACATCTTGTTCCTTATTTAAGTTTGTTAATGATTTTGCACTTTTGTTATAATAATTATTAACATTTTTTTGATGATTTTCAAACTTTTTATCATAACATACAATTTTTGGTTTAAGCTTAATTTTCTGAATTGGTAAAAGGGAATTTAAATTTCTTGAATATAATAACTGAGCTGGTGATGGCATATATGACTTTTGAGAGTTGCGATAATTTAATAAGGCAATGTACATATCACTACCATCCTCCTTACATTTTTTAATAATATTTTTAAATATCTTTACAGCACTTTCACTTTGTCCATTCGATTGAGAATATTTAGGACTTGTTAGCTTATGACTAAAACCATACTGATTTGCAAATATCTTAAAGTTATCTGCAGTAAATTGTGTACCACAATCTGTTACAACAATAGCTGGTATCCCATGTCTAGCAAACACAGCTTTACAATTAACTATTACACATGTACTTGTCAAGTTGTCTAATTTACAAACCTCAATAAATTTTGAATAATAATCTACTATCACCAAATAATCTTTACTATCATACATACAAATGTCCATACCAATTTTATACCAAGGAACTTTTTCTATATCATGATTAATAATTGGTTCTTTTTGCAAATTTTGTTTATATTTTGCACAGGGTAGGCAATTATTAATATAATTTTCCAAATCTTTATTAATATTGGGCCAAAAAACACACATACGTGCTCTAATTTTACAAGTATTCAAACCAACATGACCTTGGTGTATTTTATCTAACATTTCCGATTTTAATGATTCTGGAATTACTATTAAACTGCTTTTCAAAACAATTCCATCTAATATGCTTAATTCATCTCTAAAAGTCCAAAATAATTTTACCTTATCATCTAATTTACTTATATCAGTAGGCCATCCTTTAAGTAAGTAGTCTTGAACTGTTTTTAACACATTGTCTGATCTTGTAGCCTGTTGTATTTTCTTTAATTGTGAGTCAGAAACAGGCAAGCTACTTCTTAACAGTTTTACATGACACACAATATTTTCATGTAGCTGCTTCATTTTACACTCATTATTTTTTGAGCAGCTCCTTGATAAAGTATCTGCAATGTAAAGTTCTCTTCCTGGCTTATATTTAACAGTTAAATTATAACCTTGCACTGCCAGCATCATTCTTTGCAACCTTGCAGGTACTTTATGCAAAGGTTTTTTAAACAATGTTTCTAGAGGTTTATGATCCGTTTCAACAAGTACTTTTCGTCCATAGACATATTGGTGCATTTTGTAACAACCATAAACAATGGCAAGCATTTCTTTTTCCAGCTGACAGTAATTTTGTTCAGTTATACTTAATGATCGTGAACCAAATGCAACTGGTCTGCTATTTTGTAGGACCACTAAACCCAAAGCTGTAGATGAACTATCTACAGATAAAATAACCTCTTCATTGCTATTAAAATATGCTAAACATTGGTTACTGCATAATGCATTTTTTAAATTTTTAAATGATTCTTCTTGATTTGTGTCCCATACAAATAGAGCCTCCTTTTTTAACAAAATTCGTAAAGGTGCTGATAATGTTGAATAGTTTATAATAAATCGAGATAAATAATTGCACATACCAAGAAAACGTTCTAAATCTTTTTTACATTTTGGATGTTCCATATTCATCACTGCCTGAATTTTTGACGGATCTGGAAAAACTCCCTTTTCTGTGAATAAATGGCCTATAAATACTAATTCTTTTACAAAAAATTTACATTTGTCTGTATTAAATTTAATGCCATTTTCTAGTGCAATATTTAAAACTTTCTTTAATCTAATATTTAGTTCTGCAACCGAGTCTGCCCACACACATACATCATCGAGAAAAGTACACACTCCCTCAATGTTTTCAAACATTTGGGCAATGATTCTATGAAATTCCTCAGGTGCAGATGCAATACCAAAAGGTAATCTATTAAATCTATATCTGCCAAAGGGTGTTATAAATGTACACAAGTTGGCACTCTTTTTATCCAATTTCAACATCCAAAATCCGTTTGAGGCATCTAATAATGCAAAAACTTTTGCATTTTGCATTTTACTCTTAATTTCATCAAATGTATGCAATTGGAATTTTGGTTGAATTATATGCTTATTTAATGCCCGAGGGTCAAGACAAATTCGAAGCTTCTTATTTGGTTTTCTAACTAAAACTAAATTATTTACCCATTCTGTAGGTTGTGTTACCTTCTCAATAACACCTAAAGATTCCATTTTGTCTAGCTCTTCTTTTAATTCTGGCAGTAATGCAAATGGAACACGCCTTGCAGCTTGAACAACAGGTTCTGCATTTTCTTGGAGGTGCAATTTTACAGTAGTCGGAAGACATCCCAAACCACCATCAAACAGTTCGCTAAAATCATTTTTAATATTCTGTATTAATTCAGGAATACTTTTGTCTGCATAAAATGCAGTATGGACTTTCACTAAATTTGTATATTTACAGATATAAAATTAAAATCCATACAGGTTTTGCAGCCTAACAAAGTTGGCACTGAACCCTCAATAACAATAAAATCTACATTATACTTTCTTTTATTTGGGTGCATAATATTTAAATTATAAGTTCCTAGTAGTCCTATACTTTTACCATCTAGCTGAATAATTTTTTTGTTACAAGGCCGTAGGTCAGATTTCTTTATACCTAATCTGTTACATACCTGCATACCGATTACATTACACTCAGCCCCAGTATCCATTTTGACAGGTATAACTTGGCCTCGAACAGTAAAATTTTGTATTATTTCTTTTCCAGAATATTGTGCCATACCAACAAAAAAATGATCACTTTCTTCTTCTTTATTTTCTTCTATAATGTGTACCTTTCTTTTGTTCTTACACATTTTTGAAAAGTGATTATTTTTCTTACATATGTAACAGGTCTTTCCATAGGCTGGACATTTATTTATATCATGGCTCAAACCACACTTTAAACAGTTCCTTATGTAATTTGTCTTATTACGGGAATATAGCACTTCTCCAACCTCTTCTGTCGCTCCTTCCACATAAATTCTTGAAGCCTCTGCAGTTTTTAGATATTTTGTTACATATTCTAATGTCAATTTCTCATCATTTTGGCTTATTAATTGCCTTTTCAAATCATTGTATTTTGAGTCTAGGCCCGCAATTATTTTACTTGCTGTTAATTTTTCGCACAAGTCTCCTAGCTCACATGCAAAAGCCAGGTTTTTTATTTTTGTGAAATAATCTTCTAGTCGTTCACCAGGTGCTTGTTTGGCCGTAAAAAAATCATTTCTGTATGTACACACACTTCGTCGAGGTGAAAAATGTTCGCTAAATAAGAGTAGTACTTGCTCAAATGTTTGTTTTGGCTCATCAAATGAATTATAAATTTCAATTCCTTTTATACCTATGAAATTTAGCAATATGTTTATTTTCCTCTTTTCACTTACATCATCCAGGTCATTTGCCGTGAGATATATTTTAAGGCGTTGGCTCCATAATTTATAATTTTCACATATATTGCCTTCAAATAACATAGGTTCTAAATACAACAGTTTGCCGGCCATTTTATTTTCTTGCAATCAAATTTAGCAATTAAACAGTGTTGAGTTTTTTAACACCTGACACCATGTTTATTTGGTAGTCATACTAAAAGAATAAGTACTGATCTTTATATTTTATTTATATAAGGTAATCGTTACATTCAATATATGTTGTATTAAGTTTCGGGAACAAAGTCAAGTCTAAGTGATGTTGGCTGATATTCTTCATAGACTCTCCTAGACATCTATTGTTGTGGTGTTGCCACAACACTTAAATATTAATCAACAGAGTGTGGGGCTCGCAACCACTAAAACACTTGCCGTGTACCCTCCTATCCACAGAGCTGACAGCGGTAATAGGCGCTGTTTGAGCCTTTCATCCATTTCGATGTCAGCGAAGCGACCGCGACCTTACGCGATCTCTTCTTAGAAAGGGCTGTAATGGCTTAGTAATTTAGGCGACGGGCCCCAACCCTCACCCGTAGTCTTATAGAAGTACACTAGGGATGCAGTAGGCACCCGTAGGCCGCCCTCCTGCGTCTCGCTCTCTTTCGGCGGGCCTACATATAATCTAGGGCAAGCTGTCGGCAAGTGCAAACACTCGAGCAGTGACTGGAGTGTTTGCAGTTGCCCTCGCAAGCTTCGCCAATAATAATAGTTATTGTAATGCTAATGTAATCAACAATATAGTTTTTTTTCTTATCCTTTCTTACAGATAGCAATAGGCTATATCAACATTGATAACCTCAAAGGTCGTAGAATCAGCTTTTTATGTGGGGATGCTGGTCCACTTGCACTAGCAACTGTAATATCATATAAATTAGGCACCAAACGCCCTGAAAACATGCCCGATTACAAAACATTGGCATTGAGGTATGTGGTGTATTGTTTATTTGTTATTTATCATAAATATAATCTTCCTATATCCTTAGGCAGAAATAGTCTTCTGGCTTTGGATATGCCACTTCCAGAATGCTCATTCTGGTTCTAGCCAGGGCATCACAATGACACAAGAGATGCATCATTGATTCCTGGCATTCACCACATGCTCGACAAAGTAGTGTTGGGGAGAGTTGCATTTTATGTAGCATGTGGTTAGTAGCAAAATTCCCTGTGAGCGCCCCAATCAAGAAGCGAGCTTTTGTTCTACCGTTTGCATAATGTATGCGTTTGCGTAATGTATTTAACTCTATTCTCCTACCTCCTCCGAGGGTCATCACACTTAGACATTCGGGTTAACACACTTGTATTTGTTTATTTATTTATCCCGTGTAAAGGCGCACCCTAAAAGAGTAGGTACACGGATAGGCGCGCGCGCGAGCAAAATGCTCACGCTGTTTCAAATGTATATTTTTCAATGAAGGATGATTTTGTGTTGTTTTTTTAAAAAAATATTATCAATAAAATAGCATCTATTTAGTATATTAAAGTGTTTTATTATTACTTACTGTCCAAAAATTCAGTTCTATGCACAATCAAAAAATCTTCTAAGCTTTTAGCCTTAACTTTTGGCAGACTTTAATAAAAAAAATCTATAAAAAATTAATGACAAAATAATTTTGAATAATTTAGTTTTCCACGAGATTTCGAGTAATAACTCTGTCATGTTTTGCATTGCATATGAAAGTCACGTGCTCCATGTAGAGTAATTTACTGCACACGTTTTCACACGCATTAGGTACATGATTTTTTAGAAAGGAAGAAAGAAAGCATTTATTGGCTAATAAATAAATTATGGGTACAAACAAAATAAATAAATAAATAGGGGCCAACTAGGTCACTGCCTTAGCGTCATTTGTTCCATCTGGCACAAAAACCACTAGGTCCAGATATAATTGCGTTATAGAAACAGATAAAAATTACCTGATCACAAACTTAGGAACGAGTAAAATGTTGTTATAAGGTCGCTTATACGGTTCGCACTTTCGAAGCTAGGAATAAATTTAAATATCTTGCTGGATATTCTTCGTATGTATATTAGACCTCATACTATGGAAATTATTAAAAAAATGTAATCACATTCTCAAAACAACAATAAACAGTGAAAAAATATTATCATGTTCAGAAAAAAAATGTATACGCGGATAGGTGCGCGATGGGCAAAATGCCGCGGTTTAGGACACAGCTTAAAAAAAAAGTATTTTGTTTTTGCATGAGCAAAATGCTTACAGCGCGCCTTCGTATTCGCATTCGCGAATGTTGGTAGCAGATATTCACATTCGCACTCGAATTTGTGAACACACAATTTTTTTTTAAACAAAGATAAACCGACTTCAAACCACTAAAAGAATATACAGGATGGTGCCGTCAATGCGACAATAAATTTAAACATGGGCTATATTAGTCCATAGAAATGGTTTGCCCCTTTCAAAAATATCATATTCATTTGATAATTTCATGACATTTGTATGGAATAGTGTAACCTTGGCAGCATTATTTCATACAAATGTCATAAAATTATCAAATGAATACGATATTTTTGAAAGAGGCAAACCATTTCTATGTACTATTAAAGCCCATGTTTAAATTTATTGTCGCATTGACGGCACCACCCTGTATAATTGAAAATGCGGATTTTTGCTTTTCTATGACTTACTGAACCGATACGATAGTAGGAAACAATATATGCTGACGATCACCCATCTAGCTTTGACATTAGAAAGATATCACTATAAATTGAGAAAACAAAATTAAAACAAAAATAAAAACTGATTTTAAAACACTAAAAAGTATCCTGTATACCGTGGGTGGTGCCGTCATACGTCAATAAATTATAGCGTGGTCTATATGAGTTTAATTATTGAAAGAAGTCATACGATACATTTTAAACACAAGGAAAACTAAATCGAAAAATATCGATTGTACTTTATGTCCTATCTCTAAAACAGCGACAAACATACAGAGCCAAGAGATCGACGTAGTACTTAATGAATACGCTGACGCGCAGCGCTGTGCGGCTCGTCGTCTTGTCAGTGGTCAAGCTCGATGACGAATATTTTTGTAATGAATCGCACTGCTGCTGGTAGTATTCCAACGCAAAAGAAATATAAGCACCACTGAAAGTTTAAAGCAGAACTCCGCAATTTCGCTTACATTAGTAGCTTAATAATTATTCCAGTTTTTTTATTTTATTTATTACTTTTAAAACCAAACCAGTGAATCCATTTTGAAAAAAAATCTATGGGCCAATCCAACAAAGAAAAAACATACAGCAGAATTATTGATAATCTTTACGTTAGTAAACCTAGAAAAAATAAAACTAGAAAAAATTTTCACGTCCTGAGGCGAGAACGGCCGGAACGTTGACGGCCTCTGGACGTGAAATTTTTTTCTAGTTTTCTATTTTAATAACTACCTAAGTAATTTTTCAAACATTTATAATAATGTTAAAATCAAATATTAAGAATAATCTTCTTGTTTTTTGAAGACGGTTAAAAAAAGAACACCGACTTAAAACTTTGTCAGACAAAAGTATATTATTTATTTATTTATTTAACAATTAATGTACACAACATAAACATAATAGAAAATACATTTTAGGAAAAATTGTACAAAGGTACTGCTTATTTCTAAATGAAATCTCTTCCAGCAGTCCTGCCACAGAGAAATGAGGATGAAAAGGTAGAATCGGTGTGTGCAATTGGACTTAAACTAAAAATATATAAACATAATCTAAGTATATGGAACACATAATATACTACATAAATACAATATATAAATATATACATATAATAACATACATAATATAAATAATAATATAAAATAACTTTGAAAATGTAAAAAAAAGAACTAGTGAGGTATTTATATTAAGGAAAGATAATATGCTTTGACTCGTGTCTTGAATAGAGATAGCGTTTGGCAATCGCGGATAGTGGGTGGCAAAGAATTCCACAGTCTAACCGCAAGAACAGAAAAGGAGAAGGAATAGAAATCGGTTGTATGTGAAGGAAAATTGAGAATTGTACGGAGATGGGAGCGGCAAGGATCATCAGGAGAATGGCTAAAGGAGAAACGTTCACGCAGATACAAAGGATAGGACGGGTTATATAGGACATTGTAGAGGAGACAAAGAATGCGAACATTCCGACGAAAACGAATTGGAAGCCACTTGAGCCTATTGCGGTATTTGGAAACATGATCATACTTACAGCATTACATACCTACAAATTTGTATTAATATGAAAAAACATATCATGTCACATCTATTTATTTATACAATACTACGACTATATAAGTGGTAGACCCATAAGTAGGGTCGCCTGGGCAGGTACCAGCAGCGCCTTTCTTATTTCAGCCGTGAAACAGTTCACTGTGTTTCGGATTGAAGGGAAAAGTAGCCAGTGTAATTACTGGGCATCGACGGCATTTCATCTTAGGCCTCAGGATGACAACGCACCTGCAATATCAAGGGATTTTTCCTTGGCTCCGCCAAGTACCTCCTCGATGCCCTTGATAGATTGCAGCGTCTCGTGCTGTCCGTATCGTTGGCGACGTAGAGGTCACGAACAAACTTGAGCCTCTGCAATTGGGATGTTGCCTAAGTTTGAATTTGGCGCTATTTTTCACAAATTCGGAAAATATACGCTACTGTTACCCATAAAAACAATTCCAACTTAAAATATATGGGATATTGTTGAAGTTGTACTGATTTAAAAATAAAAAATATGGTCATATTTTTTTTTCAAAATTTATCAAAATTTTTAATGATATTAGATTGCTTACATCAAGTAAAACAACTATTATTATGACAACTATTCATGAAAACATACTTAAAACATAGTTATTATCAATTTTGTCACTATGCCCATACATTTCTTAGTAATATGGGAACATGTGACGTCACCTGTTCCGTATATTTTCTATGGAGCGTTTTAGGACGATGCGCCGCAACACATCAAACATACCACTATATCTGTGAAACTATTGATCTTAGACATACTATTTCTTTTGCAATATTTCTTTATGAGTTATAAACTTCTTATTTATGAAATAAAAAAAAAGTTGTCAACTACCCTATTGCGTCGAGACATTGCGTCGCTTAGCACCTTCTTTCGGCTATATCACGGCGAGTGCTCTGAAGAGCTTTTTGACCTTATCCCACCTTCTCCCTTCCTACTCAGGAGCATGTGTGCCGGCCTTTGGAGTCATCTATTCCCTGTC
The DNA here is from genome assembly GCA_947347705.1 of Nymphula nitidulata. NCBI lineage: Eukaryota > Metazoa > Arthropoda > Insecta > Lepidoptera > Crambidae > Nymphula > Nymphula nitidulata. Next base: position 13,456,684 of record OX374621.1, on the reverse strand, counting down.
TCTATTGTAACATCACGCACAAAGTTTTTTTGCCGTACTTCCAGAACTTGGAATTCTTTTCCAGCACATGTGTTCCCTCCTTCTTATAACATGGGTTCCTTTAAAAGACGTGTGAAAATGTACCTTTTGGGCCGGTGGAGGCGACTACAGCAGTGTCTGAACTGCACTAGCTGTTTTCGCATATGGACTCTTCTTGCCGCTTCACATCAGATGGTGTTGAGCCATTTGTCGTGCTTTGTATTAAAAGAAATATATATTATTTTAGTCAAACGTCGCATCGGCTCTATAATATCGAATATCACACTGTCAAGATGCACTGTCAAAAACCGTTAATATACTTACCTTATGTTTTGTCTCATACTCCCGCGGCCGGCAAGTTGCATCAATTCAATACTCAATCATTTATTGCAACCATAATGGTGGTGGTATACATGGTTCTATAATGTCTCACACACAATTCATTAGCAAATTACCATTTCAGAAATAACATTTGTCAATGTTTCATTACGCAAACTAATGCTTTAACAAGGACATCAAAACGGAAACATGCCTTATGATTATGACAAACAGGCATTCCAAAAATGCATTATAATTAAATTTTTAAAAGACATACTGACATGTCAACAAGTTACTAAAACCAAAACTAATATTTCGCAAATAATTTGTTTGACTAAATTTCAATTACAAACTTTTTGTTTACTAAAATATCATTTTGCTATTTTTCAAATTAAATATTATTAATTTACTATTAAAATATAATAATTTTCGCAATGCGCATTCATTCAACACAAGTCGGAATGCGCTAAACTCGATTACCAAAGATAAGTCGTTTCTGGTGCTTCGCCGGTCGCTGCCGCGGTACACTCGCTTCGCACGCTCGGCTCGCGCGTCGTGGTCACAGTTCTAACTTTTATTTGTTTTTTTTTTGTTAGGGGCTACTCTCACCCACTAAACCCCTCAGCGATGTACCCAGCTTGCTGCGCAATGATGGTATTGCGGGGGACGCAAAGAGCATGACATCCGCTATACCGTCACAAGCAGACGACCAACTAATGTCAGTCCCCTCTCGTAGGGGCTCGCCCCCTTAACTTCGGTTGGTCCGCACGCCGATACATTGACGCACGGACCAGGCTGTGCAAGCCGCACATAGTCCCCTAACCATGCCCGGAGCCCTAACCATAAATGAACCGCCGGTGGCCTCACTTCTAGCGCTCCTACAGTATCGCAATGCCACAGGCCTTAAAGGCCCGCCATTCCCCGACCCGTAGGGTCACCGTCCCTGTACAACGCAAAACGAGGCCGTGGGCCGAGACTTAGCGGGAATGGCCTTAGGTCCGGAGGGTTTACAGCCGTTCCACCCCGCTGTACAGGGTCACAGCAGACCGACATACGGAGATGCCCATCCCGGGGCTCACCCACTCGAACCTCGTTGCGTGTACGGCTGGACTTGTAGACCCACCAACCCCGACCCCAACACAAGTTGGGGACCTCTGTCTGCACCTCAGACACCGCAGGAGAAGAAGCTTGGGAGGGCTTAAGTGAAGATTGCCTCCACCCCTAGCGCCCCTGCTGCATGTCGAAGTGCCGCGGACTGATTTTTCCGCCATACCCCGTCCATAGGAGGACCCCGGCAACGGTCAAAAATACTGGCCTATCCGTCTGGGCCAGGACTTACGCAGACATTTGGGAGAAGGGGACGGCTTACAGGTTGACGCGGAGCCCCAGAAGAGCTAGCACTCACAGTTCTAACCTTTTTTTTTGTTCTAACCTGCCAGCCAATCCTCCCTCTCTCTGGGGGGGAGAAAGGGGTGTGTGTGGGGCTCTCACCCACTAAACCCCTCAGCGATGCACCTCTTTCCTGCTTGCTGCCAACCATGCGGGATTCGCCGGAAGCCTTACGACCGCTTGTCAGCAGGGCAGTGTGGCCAGTAAGGTCCCGTCTCTGTGGGGAGGGGCTGTTAACAGCCCCTCCTCAAGTTGACTGTATTTTTTTTAAGTTGGCGTACCGGTGCATTAGTAGCGCCGACTGGGCTGTGCAAGCCAGGCACGGTCCCCAACCGCGCCCGGAGCCCAAGAAGATACTTTACTTATGTGGGCGGATCTAGCCTTCCTTCGCCCACTACGCCGGCGACGAATGGCTGAAGTGGCGGCAGCTTCCCGCTCACGTTCTGCCTCCTCCTTACGGCTCATCACTGCTTCGCAATAAGTAGCAAACGCCCGCCAAGCCCCGTCGCTCTCGAGCACCTTGAGGACTACGGTCGAGAGGGAGAGGTCATTTCCAATTACGACGGCAAACACACGGCGCTCTTCCGCCCAGGCAGGACACGCCTCAAGTGCGTGTTGCGCTCCCTCGTCAGGGCAGCCGTCACAGTGATGGCATGTGGCAGTCGGTTCCCTTCCGGCGATCCGACACAGGTACCCCCCGAAGCATCCGTGCCCGGAGAGTATCTGTGTCATGCGGAAGGTCAGGACTCCGTGCGGCCTCTCCACCCACTGTTTTAGAACCGGCCCAACTGCCCCGACCGTGCGGACCCCAGCGCTCACAGTTCTAACCTAACCTAACCTAACCAACACTAGACTGAATGCGGTGAGCTCGATTAACAAAGATAAGTCGTTTCTGACGCTTCGCCGGCCGTTGCCGCGGCACGCTCGCTTCGCTCGCTCGGCTCGCGCGTTGTGTTCAGAGTTATGCGCTGAAATCGATTAACAAAGATAACTCGTTTCCGTATCATAAATTGCCTAATGTCTTTAGACTCAGTAACCATTTTTTTATAGAAATATTGGTTAATTGATCTTTGTCGTTTAACGTATTTGTGTTAGGAAAAATTTACTAATGTTTTTTTGCAAAATGACAATACTTATATGAAGAAATTACTTTATGAGATGTAAAGTTTGTGAAATATAAATAAATGGAACGTTGATTTTCGAAATGATAACTTTGAATTTCGTTGCTTGATATCTGTAAATTTGTTTAATAATAACTGTTGATCAACCAAAGGGGAACCGTTGTACATAGGTGTTACACATAATTATACAGATCGGATTATGGAATCTGTCGGGTATCGCAATGGGTAGAGGAGAGGACGACGTCTTACTCGTTTAACAATTACCAATTCTCTAAACTTATTTGTGTATAAAAGTTAACAGATAAATATAAATAGATACTCATATACTATTTTAATTTATTTTGTCGTTTAGATAGGTACCTACTCTTGGAGATTATAATAGCATTTATATAAAAGTTCTTTTAAGCATTTTATGAATATATTTTCCTGTTTTTCTTGACGTAGTTTATCTGGTAGCTTGTTATTGACCTTGATGGACATATTATGTTGCTAGATGAACACACGCAACATCCCATACAAAATCTGGCTAGAGGGCATAAACAAGATGCCTTTTGATAACAAATATAGCGAAGGCGCTTGTCAAATAGCATATTGTCTAGCTAGGCCCTCAGATATATTTACACTATCTCCTAAAATAAGAAAAAATGGGAATCTGGGAAAAATACAAATAATTCGTTTTCATGTACTATATTTTACTCCTTTAATTTCCCTATTAGGTATTCAGTATGGCACTATGGCGGGATAGCCATTAAAGTGACATACATAAGCGCCATGATATTTATTTGACGGTTTCTTTAAAAATTCTTGTTTAACCACGGTGCAAAGCAAATATACAGAAAATGGAGTAATAAAAACTGATCTGTGTATTTTTGCATTTTTTTTAGTATTTCCAGTCGGGAAATTTAAAGTTTTGCAGGTTGACGAATATTTGCATTTAGTCGTATCTATCATAGCGATACACGAACTATTACAAAGAAAATAAATTAGATAAAATCTAAAAATCTTTAACTTGCTAAACAATTAAATTCCTCGACTGTACCTACATAGACGTGGCCAGGTTTCCATACATTTCTGGGGCATCTATTGATACTATTCCTTACCTGCTATAAAATAATTTTACTTAGTTTTTTTTTATTCCATTATATTATTAACAACCTAATTATACCTGACAAAAAATAATAAAAAAAATAATAAGATCTCTAATAATTATCGCATGTTTCAGGCTAATGTCTCTAATATCATTATTGGAGGATTCACCCGATGAACTGCTTTATGGTAAAGCTGGTTATCTTTATGCTCTGCTGTTTGTAAATAAATTTATAAGTGGGAAAGAAGCTATCCCATCAACTCACATTGAAAAGGTAATATTTATTTATTACTGTTGTAATGTTATTAAAAGCACTAGGTACGAAGAATGTCGGGTAAAATGACGTACCTAGTACCTACTTTTGTAAATAATGAAATCATTACTTGATGTAGGCAATAATATATATTCATAGACAAACTGACAGTGATATGAAATGACAAGTAAAAGGTATATAAAATATTTTAAGAATAGAAGGTATATGCTGCCAGGATTTCCAACACGCACTCTTAATCCTGCTGCTTAAATCTTGCTGCTCAAAAGTGGCTTCACAAAACCCTCATGTTTGGCAGTACCTACATAGTGTTTTTGTCAACAAATCTGCCAGCATGAGATCAGTGGGCAAGTATTTTACTTCGACTAATTACCTTACTGTCAATGGCTTCCCGTATAAAATGATATTTTACGTCTATGTGCTTAGTGTGCTTATAATAAATGGGATTGGTAGCCAATTTACGGGCTGATTGTTTGTCACAATAAATAACCACTTGTTTATGAAGTCTACCAATTCCTTTAAAAGAGCGCTACTGTGTATCGGCCTTAAGGTGGTTTTCTACCAGAGGGGCGAGACGAGGCGAGGCGAGACGAGGATTGAAATCGCACTGACCCTTTTCCACTAAAAATTGCCCGCGCGAGCTCTCGCGAGATGTTTGAGCACAACAATAAACCTATCGCGATAAGTGTGTTTCTGTTGCAGAGTTAATTTATACTCTATTTCGGAAGCAATACGGTTCCTTTTTTACACAAACAAATATTTCAATTCACGCCTCGCACATCCTCGTCAATCCTAACTATTTCCACCAAAAATGCGCGAGGCGAGGATTGAAAATTTGCCATACAAATTTTAAATCTAGTCTCGCCTCGTCTCGTCTCGCCCCTCTGGTGGAAAACCACCTTTAGACTTAAGTTGAGGGTATTAACCCTCAACTCAAATAACATTAAATGTTTGATTATATTTTATTGTAAAATTAAAAATAAAGAAAGAAAACGATAATAAAATTAAAACTGGAGCATAAAACTTTTTATAGTTTTCTTTCTTTATTTGTAAGTTCTTAATTTTTTTTAAAACCTGATAAAGCATAATTTTTGACCTCAAACAATTAAGTATTTAAATAAGAAAAATTATTTCCTGTAGGTCATTAATGCTATCCTGAAGTCTGGTAAACAACTTTCAGCACAACTAAAATCCGAAAGCCCTCTGTTATGGCAATGGCATGACAAAATTTACCTTGGGGCAGCGCATGGAATGGCTGGCATTTTATATATGCTTTTACAGGTACCTACTTTGCTTTCTTAATTTGAAATGAAAATAGTTCTAACTGCTTGAGAAATTCAATTAGTTTTAACTATCTATAATACCTATAACATTCAGCTCCGCTGCAGTCTGGTTCCTTAGGTCATGTAAAAGAAAAGCTTAGGTTGACTACCTGGTAGGTAGGTACTGCATATTATTTAATTCAATTCAATCATTTATTGCTCTCATGTTGTATACAATGATGGTAAAATTGAATAGTGTCAAACATCAACCCTATAAGGGTACCGCAATATTCATCCCAAATTTCCTATATTAATTAAATTTTAAGTCTTAAAAATTAATAGGAATAAAAACAATCATTGAAATAATCTACTACAACATGAAAATTTATAAGTTGAGTTGACTAGAAACTATGTATATAACTGAGCAATCGGTTTATGGAATGATAACAGAGAACTGAAAGTTCTTAGAAAATCAAAAACTGAGCAAACTAGCAAGTTATTAGTTTTATTTATTATACGTTTTCCAAATAGTGTCCATTCACATATAAGTATAGTTTTTTGTGGAATACGTTAAGTATATTAAAATGCCCGAGTAATTGCCTGAGCATTAATTTTTCAAAGTTTTTTTACTTATAGTGGCCAATATCGAGACATAATAAAAATTCGTGGAGTCAGAGGTATCACCACCAGCTTTAAACAGCAATAGTACTTTATTTATTGTGCTTCATCAAGTCCGAAGCCACACAACTGTTGAATGATAACAAAGGCAATAATGGTGCGGTGCGGTGCAAATGGTGCAATTCTAATACAGGGTGGTGCTCTCAATACGACTATAAATTAAAACAAGGGCTATATTAGTCCATAGAAATGGTTTTCCACTTTCAAAAACATCTTATTTATTTTAAAATTTCATGACATTTCTATGAAATAATAATGCAGCCAATGTTATATTATTTCATACAAATGTCATGAAATTATCAAATGAATAAGATGTTTTTGAAAGTGGCAACTAACTATTTATTTGAACTAATATAGCCCATGTTTCAATTTATTGTCGTATTGACGGCACCACCCTGTATACCTTTAGTGAAAGTAATGATACCTATCTATTGACCATGCCCTGTGTGTTAACGAATGCGCTATATAATTAGATCTGTATTAGTTCTATTAGTGTTTTTGTTTTCTTTTAAAAAGCACTAATTTTACCTCGACTGTCTTTTCTATTCATAATTTTATTTATTAAACATTTTAATAACCACATTTTAATGTTTTTGATGCGTTTAAACGCCCACTCTATTGTAACAATTACAAAAAAGGAAACGATGATAAAGCGCGATAAATGCGTCTGGCCGGAAATTAGGAGACGCGGGTTCGATTCCCGCCTGAAGCATATACTTTATCGTCGTTTTCTTTCTTTATTTGTAATTGTTACAATAAAGTGAGCGTTTAAACGCATCAAAAACATTAAAATGTGAATTAAATAGCTTTTTTCATCATAACTGAAAGTTTAAAAATACTTGTAAAAGTATTCTTTCGGATCACTAGAGGTGTTAACTTCAATGAGTGGTAAGATAAACGTTGTTAAAAACCGTTAGAAAAGAAAAGAACGTGGTGAAGAAATTAGTAGGTTATACCTATTGCTCCGGTAGCGTAGTGGTAATCGCGTCTGGCCGGAAATCAGGAGACGCGGTTTCGATTCCCGCCTGGAGCATATATTCAATCATCGCTTGCTTTATTTATATTGTAATTGTTATAACCGTTTGAATGTTTTTATTGTCTATTATTTTACAATGTGTGTACATTGTTACAGAAATACATATTTCTATAATACACACTGAGGTAAAGATAGGTAGTATTAAACTAAGAATTGGACTGCAACAGGCCCATTATTATCATTCAAACTGAGTAGATAAGTTAAATACAATGAGCCTAATTATAAAGACAGTCTCAAGTACACTTGTCCGTTTCTCTCATTAGGTATATGAAAAAGACAGCAAGAATTCAATTAGAGCCGTCTTATTTTAAACAGTTTTTAGGTGTTTCCTTAAACCTGCATTTTATCACGTTCAAAGCCGTCCTTTTTGTATTTCATAATGAGAGCACAAGATGCACTGAACTTAAAAGAGATGTTGCAAAAATGGACGGAGACCCGGCCAGGTCTACGTTCTTACACTATACTGAAAAATATGCAGAACAGTGCTCAATTGTCCGGTCTGTTTCCTTTTTATTTGCTTTGTTGCGTGGTACAAAGCGTGGTACAAAACAAGAACTTTTATAGAAAAACTGCAACACAGCCAAATATTCATCATGTCGCCTATGTTGACATGTAGCCCGCCATATTGCCATATTGAATAACGGTGAAAACGACGAAAAAATTTAAACTTTTGTACAAACAAACTATTCATAAACACAAATTATTAGTATTTTCCTGGATTCAGGATATTTTTACTATATTTTTGAGATAGTACAAGTACATAAACCTGGCCGGATATGAAACAACTCCTTTAGCTTATGAGTGTGTTCTAATAAGATAAGACCCATTGTAAAAATGTGTATTATTTCAGGCACGCAACTACATAAATATTATAGAAATTCGAAGCTTCATAAAACCATCGTTAGATTGGTTAATGAATCAGCGTTATCCAAGTGGCAATTTTCCATCCTCTCTTGGTAGTACCTCTCGTGATAAACTAGTTCAATGGTGCCACGGCGCACCAGGTTTTGTGCCTTTGTGTTTATTGGCATATCAGGTAAAAACTTATGTTTTAAGTCATAGTGTCACATAAGCGTTTTAATACCTAATTATATACAGTTGCATACAATCCTATATCTACCTATCTATGAAGGTTCTGAAACCATTAAAATGTCGTACGAACTACTAAGAACTCTGTCCATTCATAGAAAGTTTTCGTAAATAAGGGACAATATTATTTAATCCTCTAAAATCTCATTGATCTATTGTATAGTCCATTTTTTCGTTTTTTACACTCGCAAAGGTTTAGGCCCACTGTGATACTAAAACGCTGTTTTATTAGTCTTTTTATTCCTAATATTGATTGCACAACAGGTCTTTGAAGAAGAGAAGTACCTCAAAATTGCAACACAGTGCGGAAATGTTGTATGGCAAAGAGGTCTTTGTACAAAAGGCTACAGTATGTGCCATGGCGTCAGTGGAAATGCATATACCTTTATTCAGTTATATCAAGCCACTAATGTAAGTGTATATAATTATAAGTGCGTGTAAGTGCGTGCGTGTGTTGCGTGCATACGTGCGTGTGTGTGTGTAATGTGTGTTTCATGTATATCATTATTGGATCATGTTTTACACTTCAGATCTAGGCTTATTGGCTACCTATTCGTCATCGGAGAGACAGCAAGACATGTATGTTCTTGCTTTTCTCCACTCCATCCTTTTCCTACCTACTGCTCCTCGATATTTCGGCAACATTTTTTTCCTTTCGCTCCTGTTCTTTCCTCCTCATTTCCTTTCTTTCTCCTTTTATGTCCATGCTGTCCAGTAGTGGAATTCTCTGTCAGAGGGTATGGTATTAGGAGAACCTAGACACTAGGGTCCTTCAAAAACCAAAACCAAGTCAAAGGTCATTGTGGGCCATATTATTTCATAGAAATGTTTTGCAATTTTCAAATACATCTAATTCATTTGATAATTTTATAAAATTTCTATGAAATAAAGCAGCCAATGTTATTATTTCATAGAAATGTCATGAAATTAATAAGATGTAGTATCTACTTAAATCTACAAGCATTAAGCTTATTACATTCCAAAATAACGATAAGCCTCTATGATCTTTAAGTTGACTAGTGTACCAGTAATGCCCTAATCTCTTTCGCTGAGGGAAAGTTCTGTTAGCTTACCTGTTCATTTCTTTCCTCGACTCGAGAGAGAGGGATGGGTGGGGATCTCACCCACTAAACTCCTCAGCGATGCACCCTTCTCCTGCCGACCGTGCCGTGGGCTTAGATATTACGTCCGCTTGAGGTCAGTAAGTCAGTACCCCTAGTGTAAGTTAGAATATGTTCAGCTGTCAATCGTGTGTATGAAAACGACAGCAGAGCCTCTGTTCTGAATGTAACCATGATTGAAACTTACACTAGGGGTACCTACTTACAATAGGGCCGATTTTTCGTTTTGTGCACTATCAGATGTTTGTTCCAAAATCAGCGGGGTCCAGTCCGAGATAGGACAATGATTTTTTTAAACTTTATAGTTAAATTAGTTTCAGGTTTCATTAAAATCGGCCCTGAGACTCCTTTTAGTATTTTTCACTAATCCTGCAGATTGTATTTGGCTATCCACGCACACTTATTCACCTTGTATGTTTCTGTTTTTGTAGAAACCAGTTTACCTATATCAAGCATGCTGTTTTACGGAATGGTGTGCGTTGGAGCGCCCTGGGACTGAACTACATCACCCTGATAGACCAGCGTCTTTGTTTGAGGGGATAATTGGTCGCGTTTATTTGGCTGAAGATATTCAGAAAATTACTGAGGCCAAGTTTCCTGGGTTCTGCTTGTAATAATTTCATTACGTTTTTCACAAAAATTTTACTACTTTAAATATGTACACTCGACAGCACATCAAGCGTTATAGTTTGACCTTGAGACCGGCCTTTTTCCATTTGTAATAGAGGCGGCTTTCGTAGTGCAACTGTTACACTTGATGTGCTGTCGTCTGTACATTAGATAAAAGGTTTTGAATGTAGATATTACCTACTGCTGCTCCTGCTATAATTAATTACAAAAAAAGAGTAATAAACTTTTACAACTCTTTTTTTGTCGTATCTAAAAGTAAAAACCTTCATCTTCACCTCAAAATCAGAAACAAAGATGTCTTTGTGCCTAGTTTTGAGATGAAGAATGTTGACGGAAGAGGAAATTGATGACTCTAAAGACCGGCACGCATGCTCCTGAGAAGGAAGGGAGAAGATGGGATAAGGTCAAAAGCTCATTAGAGCATTCTACATGATATAGCCGATAGAAGGCGTTAAGCGGCGCAATATCTCGACGCCAATTGTAGTCTCGAGGCTGTTCGTGACCTCTACATCGCTGATGATATGGATAGCACGACGCTGCAATCTGTCCAATGCATCGTGGAGTTACTTAGCGGAGCCATCCCACTAGTGCGCGCAATATTCCACGCAAGAATCTGACCCTAGTTTTGTAGAGCAGGCATAATTGGTCAGGCGTGAAAAATCGACGCACCTTGTTCTTTTCCATATCTCCGAGCAAGTTGATGGAGCCCTGTGCCGAAATAACAGTGCCCTGATGAGAGGGGATATTCCACCAAGAATTGTCACGCTAAATTATTTTTATGTCAAGTGAGTTCAATACTAATTTTAATGCAAAATGTTACATTATTCGTCTTCGTAAGTACAATAATAATGTTTCTACTTTATTATTATCATATGCACAAACATTTTTGTCTTGTTCCTTAATTGCACAAAAGCAATAATTTTCATCTGCCTAATCCATGTTTTAGTTTTCTTTAAAAAATCGTAAGTAATATGTTAATACTGATATTCAAACTTTTTCAAATTTCTATAGCCATTTCATAATTATTTTTACTTAATGTAGTTAAGAGGCTGATAATTGCTAATTGAGCCTTACTTAAAACTTTTTTTAGCACAATCTGTTGAAATAAACGCAGTGAAAAAAATATGTTACTCTTGGACATATTTCTAATAATATGCATGTCCCCAAAACACATTATAATCAAAATCTTTGTATAAAAAAAATGCCAAAGTCACCCATCATAATCAGCTTGCAGAACAAATTCTGCGTTATATGTCAAAGGTTTTTTTCTGATTTTTAGGGAACAAACTTGTTATAATAAATTTTATAATATTGATGTTTTACAATTTCAAATAAGTAGCTAGTTTTTTAGTAAATAAATTTATTCTGAATTCTGCAGCCGATTTCAATAGCGACTCGCGCCACTATCCATTCTTCTCTTTCATTTGTAGAGGAAACGACAGTGATCGCCGAGGCGTGCTGCTAGGTGGACCTGTGTCGCTTCTTTGCTCGCGGTTCTTAATTAAATCAGTCTGCGTCCGTTTTAATTTGCAAATATGAAATAGACAATTATATTTTAGGTTTTGGTGATTACTATGTGAGTGTATTATAGTAGATAGACACAAATGAGTAAATAATTTCGTAAATTTTTATTGTGAAAATTTTATTTCATTAATAATATTATTTATGAAATAAAATTTTTATTGTATAAATATTATTTTGGACTAGGGAAAACCAAGAAAAAGGTCTAAAAAGAGTCAAAAGCACTCGTATAGGGGTAAATAACACAATAATAACCTGATATTTTTTTCTTTAGATAGCTAATTTTATCTCATTTTAGGAACTATCAAAAACTCCATAATCATCTCGAAAGTTGTACCTATTCAGATTCACAGTCACAGATTGTAGTTGTAAAGTAAGTTTATTTTTACTAGAAGGGAAATGTATAAGTATATTGTGATATTTAGATAATTAATTTCGAAGTCAAAAATTCTGTCGCGATTGTTTAGGGGTTGAGATGCTCGACTTACTATCCGACGGGTAGGAGTTCAAACCTTCAATGGTTCACAACTTTTTTTTTATTTGTATTTTTTATTTCTTATTTGTTTTTTGTTTTTTTAAAACAAATAAGAAAGTTAAAAAAAATATAAATATAAAAAACGATTAAACTATAAATACAAAAAATATTTTTTGTATATTTTTTTTTTAATTTTGTTTTTTTTTAATTTTTATGTATGTTTATTTTTAGTCCTTTTTTTGTTTATGTTTTTAATTCTTTATTATATTTTTTATTTTTTTATTATTCTTTATTATTATTATTTTATTATCTAATAATGGATAAGGAAAGTAAAAAAAACTTATGTATTTATATGTATTACATAATACAAAGATAAATTTCAACAAAGTTTTTTTATAGAACCATAAAATAAGTTTGGTTTATTTCATAGACCTACGTGATTGTCAGACCCGGCAGTCTTAAAAATAATCAAGATATCGAATGGTTCGTTTCTGTTCTTTTTAATATTAGTTTTTCCGGTTACAAAATGTGATTCATGAAGGAACAACAGGCACAGTTAATTTTAGGTTATTAAATGTATACAACGCTAAATTAGCTTAAGCCTAGCCTAGGCTTAAAGGTTCTTTTATATGTAAATTTTAAAACCAGAACTTTTATCATATGATAGATAGATAGATAAAAGATTTATTTTCATTTCTTCATCACACACAAATACAGTTTGAATTTCAACAAAACAGTTACTTAGGTACTTAGGTACAGTTACTTAGTGGTTGTTATATGCTATAAAAGCGATGTTTCAAAAATGTATTTAGACCCGGCCAGGTCTATACACAGTTTACTGAAAAATAGGTAAAAAATTGTAGAACGGTGTCCAATTGTCCATTCCAGTCCATGGTGTTGAGTATTCTATATATCAACTTTTGTACCGGCAAACTATGCGTGATTCAAATATGTACTCTTTCCACTATATTATTGTGGCACAAATTAACTCTCAGCATTAAGGTAGTTGACAACTTTATTTTTATTTCATAAATAAGAAGTTTATAACTCATAAAGAAATATTGCAAAAGAAATAGTATGTCTAAGATGAATACTTTCACAGATATAGTGGCATGTTGATATGTTGCGGCATAACATCCAAAAACGCTCCATAGAAAATCTACGGAACAGGTGACGTCACATGTTCCCATATTAAATCCCTCAGAAATGTATGGGCATACTGACAAAATTAATAATAACTCTGTATTAAGTATGTTTTTATTAATAGTTGTAATTATAATACTTGCTTTAATTGATGTCAGCAATCTAATTACATTATCATTTTTGATAAATTTTGAAAAAAAATGTCTTCTTTTTTATTTCGAAAAGGGTCCAATTTAACAATATTTCATATCTTTTAAGTTTGAATTGTTTTTATGGGTAGTGGTAGCATATATTTTCCGATTTTGTAAAAATGAGCGCCAATTTTAAATTTAGGGAACATCGCAATTCATGTTTATTATAATTTTTGTTAATGTACCTAATCTGTGGGCAATGTTGTAAGGATTACATTTAAATGTACTATTTATTATTTATATTGTTTAGCTTAAACATACTGTAACACTGCTTATCATCATTATCATCACTAGCCTGTATACGTTATATAAGCCTTCCTACATGGAAGAAACACATGATAAGTTTGGGCAATAACACTACCACGCTAGCCCAGTGCGAGTTGGTGGGGTAAAGAGGTTGTAACAACAACCGGGACCAACGGTGACCCATCTCGGGATCGACCATGGCGAAAGATGCTTTGTTTTCGTAGTTGAAACCAGAGAGCTCAATCTACTACGCCACCGAAACATATAGTCTTCAAAACATATAGTTTTCAATAAATGAAAAAAAAACCGTATTAGACCTTCGGATCTTGAGGTTAATATAACATGAACGCTGGCACATAAATAAAGATAATCACATACTTATCCTACAGAAAGAAATCTATAAAAAAATCTTACATGTTCCAATTTTATAGAGTATATCTCTAGACTGTTTCAGATGAGTATTTATTAGAATACATATTTTTTCAATTTCGTATATCATTTCAAAGATTACTATTCCAGAATTTTAACAACTAATATTCTTGATTAACCTAATAACCAATAATTACTGTTTGATACAATCGAATAAAGTTTCATACGTTTCATAGAAAGTATATTTCATAATAATATTATTATTTTCCATTTTTGAGGAGCTCGGTGGCGTAATGGTTTGAGCGCTCTGGTTTCGATCACGAAAACAAAGCAACTTTCGCCATGGTTGGTCCCGGCATGGGTCAAACAAATTTATAATCTCGAGCTCCTCCGTGCTTCGGAAGGCACGTTAAGCCGTTGGTCCCGGTTGTGCAATAAATATTTGAGTTTGAGTTTGAGTTTGAGTTACTGCAACCGTCTTAACCCACCAACCCGCATTGGGCCAGCGTGGTAGTGTTATGGCCCAATCTCCTCACGTGTTTCTCCCATGTAGGAAGGCCTGTGCCCAGCAGTGGGACGTATATAGGCTGATGATGATGATTATTATTTTATCGACAAAACTCTGTATCGAAACATGAATAAATATTAAACAGCACACATTTTAATATATCATCAATCATCGCATTCCTGTGATGACTAAAAAGCTGTTGTAGTCAGTTCTATATCATTAATACCTTTCCGACATTGAAGTAAGAATTTAAATGTTACGGCATTCACTTTTTGTTAAAAAATGAAGTTTGTATTGAAGGCCGTGCGGCGTAAACGCTCTTAACTTAAAAAATAAATACTTACTTGATTAATCTTTCTATTACTTCGAACGGACATTATTTTTACTGTGATGAGATGACACATCCATCCTCTTATTTATAATTGCGAAAGTAACTGTGTCTTTTTGTGTGTTACATTTTAACTTAAGCTGCTTAAACGATTTAGATAAAAAAAATCTATTATGGATTCCGAATTCCTAATTGAAATAGCGAAAAGTACTCAAAAGAGTATCGGGACCGATTTCGATAAAAACTAAAAGTGCAGCATTAGATTTTTGAGAAATCAAAAATTAAGGTAGAAATAGAACCCGTTAAATTTTGAAAAAAAGCACTGTATCATTACACGATTCGATAGTATCGCGGTATACAAGGAACAATAAATTCCGGGAAGATATTACGTATGGAAAACGGAAGGGAAATGTTGGATTTTTATAAACTGCTACATGTTTTAAATTAATGTTAAAGGCCACAGTGAAAAAGAAATAAAATGTAAACAAGTGCGAGTAATCCACTTTACGTTTTAATAACATCGTGCCAATAATTTACATTTGGTTCGACGTTTCGTTGATTACTAGTAACTTTTTGCATACTGCTTTGTACTTTGTCGCATAATTTATAAAAGCAAAACCTACTTGAAATTTGAATTTTGTAATTTGGAATCTAATCGAATGGTGTAATACACCATGTGAGTTTTTTTTAAACAATAGTTTTGATTCCTGGCTAGGAATATTTTGTCAACATCCAATGATGCAGTTTAGTTTTTCTTTTACGTTTTCGAGAGTCCTTTGAGTACTTTTCTCTATTTCTCATAGTGTCGGATGGGGCTATCCATGCACTTAAAAATTTACAAGGCGTTTCAAAACCAAAATTTATTCAAGTCGAGCTCTAATTTATAGAACAGCTGACATGAAAATACGTATGTCAAAACTATTATGATTTGTCTTTTGCAATTGCATCCCTGATTTTCATGTTTCGATTTCATAATAGGTTCCTTAATAAAATTTGTTAGTATAAATAAGTATATTGACCGTGTAAAATATTTACCATTAATTTAAAAATACCACATTTTTTATAAAAGTGTTTAGTTTTTTATAGTTCATTTCTATTTTTATAATGCTCTATGGAATAAAGCACGTGGAGCACGCCATCTAGTGGCATTTGTTTAGCTTGGTGCTTTTGAGGTTGTAGTAGTTACGCGGCTGGTCGGTGTAGTATTGTGGAGCCACTTTATCGGAAATATTAGTGGGCGGGGCCTCGAAATTCATTTTCTCAAGGTCGCTGGCGTTTATCAGCCTCTTAAATGGGAAGTATTGACTATTACTTCCCATTTAAATAAATGTTTAATATTATACCTTTATAGACCAAACAGTCGATTTCTGCTTTGTTTTGAAATCATGGCTGTAAATTTATATTGTTGTTGTTGCAAATGTGTCTGATGAGTACTTGAGTACGATTTGTTCACGAGTCATGGATGTTTATTTAGTATATTTCTAATATTCATATACATATTATTATCATGAATTCTCCGTTATCTAGTATCCATAACACAAGCTCTTAATAAATGCTTTCTTTGGGCTAGATAATAGGATAATATAGGATTATTATTATTGTTTGCATCTAATAAATATAACAAATTTTTTCATAAGCTGCATTTTCACATTTAAATAGAATATACAATAGGAAACAAGAATAATAAATTATAATAAAGTTATTAATAAGATATTCTAAATTGATATCGATATTTTTTGCGTTTGGGCGACACTAAGCTAGATCAATAAAATTCTAAAATATATTTTACTGCATGATTTAACAATCTAAAACGTGAATTGTGTAGGTGTTGCGTATATTATATTTAAGTGAATTAAATTCTATAAATACCTTGCCTCATATTATTAATTTTGTCAGTATACCCATACATTTCTTAGTAACTAGTGGTCGCCTTGTGCTGGAAATTCGACCATAATTAATTTAAATTATAAGTTTGAACATTAGTAAGGTTTTATTGTCAAAGACTATACTTCTATAATCACAGTTTTTTTTTATTCTTTTTTATTTTTTATTATGGTTAGGTATGTTTGAAATTTAGTAATACCATAGACAAATAACAAACAATATTCTATTCTTAATTTGACACATTATATGCGTGTGTGTCAAATACATGGTAGTGTTTGCAATGCCTTTATTATTGATTTAATGTATTTGTAGCATAATTTAAAAAAATATTACCTAGCATTCTGCACTCCTTCTGTAGATAAACATAAGTGTGCGAAATTTCATACTCCTCCGTCCGCACAATTTTCGTCAAAAGGTGTACAAAGTTTTCGCTTCACGTATTAATATTATGATGATACTTATAGGAACATGTGACGTCACCTGTTTCATAGATTTTCTATGGATCGTTTTAGGACGATGCGCCGCAACGCATCATACACACCACTATATCTGTGAAACTATTGATCTAAGATATACTATTTCTTTTTATATACTTCTTATTTATGAAATAAAAAAAAAGTTGTCAACTACCCTATTGGAAATAGTATATTTTATCTTATAGTTAGATATCTTTTTTAGATAATAATATCAACTGCCAAAAGTGTTGTCATAAAAATAAACACTAAAAAAGAAAGGGAACTAAATTCTGTGGCGCCACTGTACATCTGACATCTTGACAGCTCATAACTTGGAAACGTGACGCTTTACGAGTTTTGAGTTTGTGATATGAACTGTCGATATATTAAGGTTTCATGCGTGTCCGCCACTTTGAAAAAAAATCTAAATGCCTGGGATAATCTACGAACAAAAATATTCAAAGATTTTTCCCTTTTGCAAAGATTTCCCTTTCAAGAATTTGTAAGAAGGTATTTAAACATGGAAGCATTTTTGCAAAATCATACAACTATTTAGGATTGTAAAAATATTTATTACAATTACATTCATAAGAACTATAAGTATTTTTATTACTATAATTATAATCAATAATATCACCCAGTAAAATTATAAGTTATATACAGCTCATACCATTCATTTTACACATGTGCGCATACACTGATGTGGCACTGAATTGAGTATCGCGAGCAGGTAGTATATGTATGATGATTTTAGGTATAATATTATAATTATAATGACCGGTCTATTAGCAGTTCATAAAAAACAATGCACATTTTATAAAATAAATATAGTTATACAATATATAAAAATAATCAGGTAAGGATGACATTGTCTTTTTTTATTCCTAACATAACAATTTTACCACGCATTGCTACACAGAAACATTGGAATTGGAAGTATTTTTGTGTTCAATACCAATTTTTTTTTTCTTAAACAACAAGGGTATAGTAAAATGAGAAGGGTGGCAGGCAAGAATACGGCTCGCCATTAGATAAGCAGTTAGCGTAGCCAGTAGACGCTTGTAACAATAAACATAGTACCTACCTACGTTCGGTTTATTTAAAGGGTGGGCAATATTTGAGTATATCGTTAAACGTTGCCCCCCTGTAAAAATCAACAGGAAACCATATGTGGTCAGTACTAGGGCTTGTAATATTCGGCCATTTTTACTATTCGAATATTTAGAATAGTCCCAAAAATTTTATTGGAATTATTCGTATAATACGAATATTTCGAATACTTTTTATCTAAGGAACAAAATACATCATCATCACCTAAATATAGCACATAATTCGTTATTTTATAAAATTCTCTGACATCAAAGTGGAATATCACTGATTTGAAAAGAAAAACTAAGTTTTTAAAACATTTATTCACCATTCTTATCATCATCAGGCCACTCCATATGAACACCACTTGGCTCGATCTTTGGCTAGCCTGATCCAGTTACTGACGGCCACTAACAAAGCCGCCCCGCTGCTACTTCTGCTTATACATTCGTAGGCTGTTGATTCTCTGCTGTGAATTCGATCCTTCAGTGAACTTTTAAGGAAAGCCCTCTCTATAGATCGCGGAGCGACTTAAAACTGCTGTACCAGCTCTACCGTGAGTGTCCACGCCACAACACCAAGTTCATCCAGAGACATACGTTGAGATAAGTCAGCTAGCTAGGTCGTGCAATATCTGTTGCAGATCCTGCAGTGTTCCGGCTATATCGACGACTTCATCTGCAAATCTCTCTTGCCATTAATGTTAATACTTCTTCCGTTCCAATTCAGTATCTTGTACTCACATTTTAATGTTTTTGATGCGTTTAAACACCTACTTTATCGTAACAATTACAAATAAAGAAAGAAAACGATGAAAAAATATATTGCTCCAGGCGGGATAATGCCAGGCGGGCAATATATTTTTCATTACTTTCTTTATTTGTAACTGTTACATTACAGTATCTTGTAGTTTTTCAATCCTCTGACTTGCACTGCACTGCACTTGTGTACATGGGAAATAGGTAACTCTGCTGCTTCTGTACTTGGATGGTCACAGTCTTTAAATCGTGAAAGCATTTCCTCACTTAGATATATCAACTTGGCATTGCATCAAAGATTCTAGAACCGCCCAGGTCTTGTCGCCCGTAGTCAAAATAATCTATAGTGCCATATTTTCTCCGGAACCCAGATTGTTCTGGAGACTGGAATTCTTCGAATCTTCGCGCATTTCTATTTGATAGGATCCTCGAAAATAGCTTGTAGCGGAGGTTAAGGAGTAAAAATGGATGGTAGTTGTTCAGCAGCGTCTTGTCGCCTTTTTAAGGGAGAGGGCAACCACACTCCTATCCCACAATTCTAGAGTTCTCCTATAAAAGACGACAGAATTAAACATTTTTTGGAGCTCCTTCAGCAGTGCTCACCCACCATCTTTGAAGTTCCGCCGTGATTCCATCTTCTCCGTGTTTTCCGTTTTTAGCTGTCTAAGACCTATCTCAATTTCGTCTAGGCTGACTACTTGGTTTCCGGCAGGCTCTCAGTGAAGTGGTGTGTTAGTGTTGATCTAGTAGAATTCTCATATTTTGGATCTGGTCAAGATGCATGCGAAGGGTATAATTTACTGTGGAAGTTTTCAATTTCCCAAAGAATCTCCGGCCTAGATACAATACAACAACGTTCCCACCAATGGTCAACTTCGTCAGGTGGTCTCCCTACTCCTACGTCCTAAGGACTGGACGAACACTTTTGACCCCATGTTCTGCTCAATTGCTCTTTATAAGGAGCGTGTATTATCATTTCGGAGGTCATGTCGAACCAGTTTGTAAATTTCCCGATGCTCTGACGAAGAAGCAGATGGATATTGACGTCGTTGCTGCTTGAGTTTAGAAGTTTCTTTTGAAAATTTCGTTGTAATAGGTGTGTTTCTCTTGAAACTGACAAACAAAATTAAATCAAGTTTTATTTTACAGTTAACTCAAGTAGTTTTTCAATTAACTCAAAAAGTAACGCTACGTCGCCTACTTCTATTTATATCATCTGTCGTTTTTGGTAATTCATTCATAGTTGTGTTGATTTTTATTATGAAATATCATTATTCGAAAAATTCGGAATATTCGAATACTACTCTCAATAATATTCGAATATGAAATGAGGCGAATATTCGAATAATACGAATATTCGAATACCAAGCCCTAGTCAGTACATATGGTTTCCTGTTGATTTACCTATGCTACTCTATACTATATATCAAAATATAAAGGAAATATTTACCCAGGTACGCGTGTCGCGAGAAACGTTATGTTAACAGCTCCTTCTGCAAAGGGGAGCGCAGGGGCAAAGGGGAGAGGTGATTTTCACGCAAGCCAAAATTTAAAATTTTACAACGGTATCTTCAGAAGGTGTGTTACAATTTTATTATTACGATAAATGTTTTCAAGTAAATGTTATTGTAAAGGTTTGACGATCAATTTTATGATACAAGTCCAATGTTCACCTGTTTATTTTATCATAAACATAACTAGACATCATTTTGTTTAATTTCTGTGTTCCTAATATGTGATAGTTGAGTGATCCTAATATGGGATATCTCATACTACGCTAAAAAGATGCCACCGACAAAAAGGAAGATTTGAGATCGCGATGCTATGAAACGAGCCGTGGATGCTGTACGAAATAAACAGATGGGTTATTTAAGGGCAACGAAACAGTTTGGTGTTCCCAAGGGCACTCTTAAGCGTTATGTGAAGAAGGATGCTTGTGCACAAGAACTAGGGACATCTACAATGGGGCGTCGTCCAGCTTCATCAGACTATTTGGAACAAAATAAAAAGCCGGATAAAAAGCCGATAATAGAATTCATTCCTTGTCAAAACATATTATCAATATTTGGTATAATTTATTTATCTTGATTCCTGTAACATTCCATTCGCATGGCATCATTTAAAAGTGAAGGTTTCTTTTACTATTATTGGGGGATTTTCCCGGAACATATTTTGTTTTTGTAGAGTGAGTATTTGTTGGTGTCCGTATTAGTTAAGCTTGTGCTTTCACTAAGTTTGTATTGCCACTTCTTACCGATAACGCTTTGAATTTTACACATTATAATAAGTAGGTATTTAAGAAGCAATTTTAAGATAAATATTTTACTAATTTCATTATGTCTACGCAGAAGCGAAAATTAAGTGACGAACATCGTGTATTTAATGAGAAGTGGGAACTTGACTATTTTATTTGCAACAGGGATCGATGATGGGCAGCACTTATTTATGTGAAAGTGCGTATTCAACAATTAACTTTATAAAATCTAAGTATAGATCTTCACTGTCAGTTAAGTCACTTCTTCATACAATGCCACTGGCAACAACGAATGTTGACGTTGATATCGATATGATTGTTAAAGATAAATTAACGAAGAACCAATAAATGTATAAAGTAAATGATTACCCTGTATTTTTTTAACATGAAAACTGTTTTTTTTCTACGGCCCTCCAGCTTTTGTAGTAAATTTAATTAGCCCACGAAGGTATGAAGTTTGGACAGCCCTGACCTAGAACACGAGAAGCAGTTTCTGCTGCAATAATTAAAGGCTTCAGCTAGCGTTGTCAATGATTTATTTGTATATGAGCCAGAAATGAAAAAAGTCAAATCTTCTCCACACTGAGTGTACAACGTTGATGAAACAGGATATTCTGTGGTCTAACATAAACGGTCTAAGGTAATTAGCATTAAAGGGAAGAAACAGGTTCGTGCACAACACAACTAATAACCGTACTGACATGCATGAATGCTTGTGGCAGTTGTGTCACCATTGTTAATTTTTCCCACTATTTGCACCATCCAATAGGATGGTATCCACATTTTCGTAAAAACAATGAATGTAATTTACAGAGATATGTACCGGTCAACTTGTGATAAGCGACTGACAAAGGTAGCGGGTTGCGGGGGGCATTTATGGCGGGATAAGCGTGGGTACTATTGAGTAAGTTTACTGTATCGCCCAATTAAATTGCGTCAATAAATAAGGGCTTATTTTTTTATAAAAAATGTATTGATGCTCATTATAAGTGTTTTGAGATGTTTCTAAACGTTATCTTGGCGCCATTGGGTGTAACTGTCAAGTTGACATAAAAAAAATAAGATGGAAGCTAATACACCGTACCGCAGCAAATAATAGTGTCACTCCCATGACTGACTTGACATTGGCAGAATTCGATAAAACGAGAAGCCATAATATTAAAGAAGAAGAAGAAGAAGAAGAAAAAGACTTGTATGTAAAACTCGCTTATAATTTAAACCTTTTGACCATATCTAAACATGGTGGCAGAGGTCAAATAATAAAAATCAGTAGAAAAAGGATCCAAAGTCAGTATACAAAGAAAACAAAATGATGAAAACAAGTACAGATTCAGATATAGAAGAAAAATTCAAAATGTCCAAGTCAGTCCAAGTAGCTCCTCCAGGATTCTTCAGTTTTGTGCCAGAAGACTGGCCGAAATATAAAACAAGATTTTTGCTGTACATGAGCATAACAGAAAATTATAAAAAGGAAGAATCAGTCAAAATTAATTGCCTGCTGTATTGTATGGGAGAGAAATCGGAAGAAATTATCATACAATTTGGCAAACAAGAAACATACGAGGGATTATTAAAAAAATTTGATGATTTCTTTGCTCCGAAGAAGAACGTCATCTATTCTAGATATAAGTTCAATTACAGAATTCAGAAAGATAATGAAAAAGTTGATGAATTTATAACAGAATTACATAAATTGGCAAAAAATTGTGATTATGGTGATCTTGAAGAGCAGTTAATAAGAGACAGAATAGTTATTTGAATTAAAGATAAAAATGTGAGAGAAAGAATGTAATTGAAAAGTGAATTAATGCTAAGTGAAGCAATATTAATGTGTAGACAAGCAGAAATACAACAAGCAGAGACCAAAATGATGGAGGGAGATGAAATTGTAGAGATAAATAAAATTCAGAAGGACAGAGTTAAAATAAATGATTGCTGGTTTTGCGGTCACGAAAGGCACCCAAAAGATAAATGTCCCGCTTCTAAGGCAACTTGTTACAAGTGTAAAAGATTAGGACATTTTTCCAAATTATGTCGTTCAAAATATGTTAGAAAACTAGATACAGATTTGGAGAAGGGGCATTTCGAGGTCAGATTTTGTGAAAGAAATAATAATTATGTTATTGATGTTAATGTATTTAAGGACAATTTGTTAATTGATAATATAAATTTTCTGATAGACACAGGTGCTGACATAAGTGCCATTTCTGATAAATTGGCAAGACAATGGTGAAATGTGTAGATTCAGTGAGAGGGCCTGATGGATCAAAACTGGATGTCATTGGTACCATAGAATTAAAATTGAAATACAAAAATAAAAAATATCAAGGTAAGTTTTATGTTGTAAATGGTTTAAGTACTGCAATACTAGGTCGTCCAGCAATTGAATGCATGAAAATAATAAGCATCTGTGCTATTTTAGGTTCAGGAAATAGTAATGACAGTAGTGGTTATACATGGGTAGAGAAAGAATTTCCGAAAATATTTGATAAGTTAGGAGTGTTCCAAGATGAGTTTAATGTTAAATAGATTGACAATCCTTAACACTACATACAAGCATCACCACGAAATGTTTCAATTCCTTTGTTACCCAAGGTAAAAGATGAATTGTAACGGTTAGAAAATCTAGGTATTATTAGTCCTATAGAAGAGCCAACTGATTTTTTATCACCCATAGTGGTTGTGTTAAAAAATGATAAAGTAAGAATATGCGGTGATTATACTAAAGTTAATAAAAATATTCTGAGGCCTGTGTATCCCATACCAAAAGTTGAAACTACTTTAGCTCAAATTCATGGTTCTAAATACTTTTCTAAAATTGACGCCACTTCTGGGTTTCATCAAATTAAATTAGATGAAGCTTCTAAAAAGATTACGGCTATTATTACACCTTTTGGACGATATATATACAATCGATTACCTTTCGGACTTAATTGTGCGCCTGAGTATTTTAGTATGAAGTTTGTAAATCTATTCAAAGACCTTAATGTAGCTATTCATGTTGATGATATTTTGGTCCATGAGGCGACAAAGGAGAAGCATGATACAGTACTCAGGGAAGTCCTTAAAAGATTAACTGATAAAGGGATAACCATTAATAAAAGTAAAAGTTCATTCGGAGTTACAGAAATATGTTATTTAGGTCACATTATTAATGCTGAGGGAATTAGAGTAGACCCAGAAAGAGTTAAAGCAATTAGTAATTTTAAAGATCCTTGTAATAAAAAAGAATTGATGCAATTTTTAGGTATGGTCAATTATGTTGGCAGATTCATACCAAATAAATCTCACATATTACAACCATTGCACACATTATTGAAAGAATCTCAAATGTTTTATTGGGGAATATCACAAATACAAGCATTCAAAGTCATTAAGGAGAAACTACAAACTGCACCTACGTTAGCTCACTACAATCCTCAAGCAAAAACTATTGTATCTGCTGATAGTAGTTCTTATGGGTTAGGTGCGGTTCTGATACAAGAGGATAAGTTAGGTAATAGGACAATTGTTATGTATGCTAGTCGAACTTTGACTGACTCTGAAAAACAGTATGCTCAAATTGAAAAAGAAGCTTTAGCTTTAGGCAGTGCAGAAGTTTAGAGATTATATAGTAGGAATTCACATATGTCTTGAAACCGATCATAAACCTCTAATACAAATACTGCAAACCAAACCATTAGATGAATTAAGTCCTAGGCTTTTAAGATTTAGATAAAAAGCAAGTAGGTTTGACTACCATGTTTAGTACATTCCTGGAAAAGATCAAACAGTCGCTGATGCACTTTCGCGACAACCACTGCTTGATATGGAGTCAGAGAATCAAAATAAAGAAAATGAGTTTGATTTATTCATGTTTGTTAATGAAACATTGTCTAATGATTTATTATTAAAATTACAAAGGGAACAGTTGAAAAGTTATGTATGTAATAAACTCAGAGAATTTACTGTTAAAGGTTGGCCTAGTCAAAGCATGCTCAAGGAATTTAAATGCTATTTTCAATATAAAAATAATTTTTCTATAGAATCAGACTTACTTTTGTTTAATTCTAGAATAGTAATTCCCGAGAGTATGCAAGAGGAAATTTTCAATAAAATACACGAGGGTCATTTAGGTATTTCCAAGAGTAGAAATAGAGCAAGAGAAGCAGTGTGGTGGTTAGGACTATCCCAGCAAATAGAAAATAAAGTCAAGACATGTAACAAATGTATCGAGTTATATCGGAATCACAAAGAGCCTTTAGTCATTGAACCAGTACCGGATAGGCCATGGCAAAAAATTGGTCTAGATTTATTTAAATTTAACAACTCTTGGTATATTGTAATGATAGATTATTACTCACGGTTCTTAGAAATTTCTAAATTAAATAATTTGACAGAAGATAGTGTAATAATGCAATGTAAAAATGTATTTTCTAGATATGGAATTCCAGAAGTGGTTCGATCAGACTGTGGGACTCAATTTAGGTCTAAATTCATTCATTTTCTAAAGAGTATGGGTTTAAATCTGTGACTAGCAGTCCATACTTTGCACAGAGTAATGGGATGGCGGAATCTGGTGTTAAAATTGCAAAATCTTTACTAGCAAAAAATGACGATATTTTTATGGCTCTTTTGTTTCATAGAAACACTCCCATAGAAACTGGGTACAGTCCGGCAGAATTAATGTTTAATCGAAAATTGAGAGACAACTTACCTATGTTACCAAGCAAATTAAATAAACCAGTTATAATTAATAAACAATTAAAAGATATTAGAACTGAGAAGAAATACAGAGATGCTTATTATTTTAATAAACGACATAGAGTTTCTAAACTAAATGATTTAAAAGATTTTTTTTTTATTTTTTTATTTTTTTTTTATTTATACACTCACACCTATTATCTAGCCCAAAGTAAGCATCATTAAGAGCTTGTGTTATGGATACTAGATAACGGAGAAATAATGATAATAATATGTATATAAATATTAGAAATATACTAAATAAACATATAAACATCCATGACTCGTAAACAAATGTTCGTACTCATCATACAAACATTTGTTCCTACAGGGATTCGAACCCGGGACCTCTTGACCGAGTAGCCTGGGGTACAGACCACTCGGTCAGGCGGTCGTCAAAAATGACAAGGTTTGGATAACAGATCTGAAAATCTATGGTACCATTGACAAAAAGTGTGATAAGCCACGATCATACATTACAAAAACTGAAAAGGGAACATTTAGGAGATATCGCTGGCATTTAATACATTCACCAGTGGAACCAGTTCATATTAAGGATAAAACTTTTGTAAATTATTCTGTTGATGCAAAAGACACTGTTAATTATAATTGTGAATTAGTTGAGGAAAATGTCAGTACACCTATACATTCTTTACGTTCTCCTCTTCAGGAAAGAAACAGTTTAAGTTCTGAGGCGAGGGTAGAATCTGAACTTTCTGGTAATTTAGAACCAGAGAGTCCGGAGAGACTGCCTAAAAGAATTATTAGGCGTCCTACATATTTAGATGATTATAATGTGTATTAGAGATAAGAATTTTTGTACTATCTATATAAGTAACAATGTTAAGGTTCAATTGTAAAAGGGAAAGATGTTTTGAGATGTTTCTAAACGTTATCTTGGCGCCATTGGGTGTAACTGTCAAGTTGACATAAAAAAAATAAGATGGAAGCTAATAAAAAGACTTGTAAGTAAAACTCGCTTATAATTTAAACCTTTTGACCATATCTAAAAAGAAAGCTTATATTTTAAGCTTTCAAATGACATATTTTTGTCATAATAGGTACCGTGTGTAGTTTTTGTAAAATTGATGTATGTGTGCGCAGTGAATGGTTGAGTCGATTCGGTTGCTCGCGAGTGTAATATTTCAAACACTCAATTAAGAGACCATCTTTCTAGCTGAAATTACAAGCTGTAAGCTTAGAATGAAAAAATAAAATGCCAGTCTGTATTCTCAAGATTTTTAACGTTTATAGTGACATTGTATTTTAATTAATTTGTGTTTAGCGTTAATTGTACCTGTGTTTTTAAAACGTAATCTCTCAATTGAATTGGCATTTTAGGTACTCCCGTCCCGTAACAATATTTACATGTAAGGTATCTCTAATAAATGTAAACAACTTAGTATAAGTAGTTTGTGTTTTATGTGTAGTATATGTAGAAACGTCAATTGTCAAGTGGCAACACTCGCCCCTCTTGTAATCAAACAGTCTTGTGAAATAAACGTCTCATTAACAAATCCAGGAATATTATTTATATAATACAGCCCACACCTCGGTCACATATAATAAAAAGTCACATGGTGTCAGAAAAAAGAAGATCAAGGAAAAAAGCGAAAAATATCAGAACAGCAAGTAATACAGAACAGCAAGTAATAACATCATATTAAAACCGTTTTTAATTATAGAAAATGGCGGTACAAGTAAGTGAGTGTTCGACACGTGGAAAAATTGGAGACAGAAATTTGAATTTTTACTATGAAGCAAATGATTTAGATAATGTTTCTGATAGTAAACAAATACCAATATTCTTAAATTCAATAGGTGATACCGGATTAGAGATATACAAATTCGTTTAACATTGAAAATACGAAAGAAATTCTGTCAAGCCTTCTAGAAAAAATTGAAATAAGTTCAATCCCTGTAAAAACACAACAGCTGAAAGGTATAAATACTTTACAAGATACCAAACAAGTGAAGAATCTTTGGATGAATTTAAATATTTTAGCTACTGGTTGTGAACTTGAATCGTTGAAAGAATCAATTCTCAAAGATATGTTTATCATTGGAATAAAAGATATAGAAATTAAAAAAAAAAAATTTTAGTCTTTCAAAGTATTGCAATGCAATTGCAACAAAACATTAAATTGTCGCAGGAGCACACTAACCAAATTCAAAAACAATTGACAAATACCTCCAATATTCAAGCAGTATATTATCGTAATCAGGGAAGAAAGAATTCTGAAAGAAAATATCTCTGAAAGCAGTGGCGAGGGGTCCCTATAACACGATTCCTGTCGGCATCCCTTTTGAAATAATACTTGTTGTGATGTTAATTCATGCATAGTTTATAAGTTTGATTATCTGTGTCTTATTTAATCTATGTCTGTGTGTAATCTATATGGTTATGTGACTACTATCATCAGTGAATATGGCTACTTGTATTTTGTACTGATTTTTGAAAAACTAAATAAAAGCTTGTATAATAAATCATCTTTTTATTATGAAAATACTACATGGTGACAGCGGAAAACTATGGAACCCAAGGGATTTGCAACATTGTCAACTGAAGGCGATATGCAGTCAAATTGGAAACTGTTGAAAATAAAATTTCTAACCTATATTGATGCATATTACGTCGACGCCAAAGACCGACAAAAAATTGAAATATATTTCTTCACCACGGAGGAGATTATTGCCAAGATGTTTACGAAACTTTTGAGCACAAAGAAAAAAATCTTGTGTGGTTAATCGAAAAATTTGACAATCATTTTATACCAAAGACCAATACTACAGACGAGAGGTATAAAATATTTAGTCGTAAACAGGAACAAGAAGAATCTTTTGAGCAATATGTGACAGCTCTGAAAAGGCTAAGTAAATCATGTAATTTCGGTGTGATTCAAGATGAGTTGGTGAGAGACCTGTTTATCTGCGGCATAAACAATCATTCAAAATCAGAAACAACTTCTGGGCATGACAGATCTCACTTTAGAGAAATCACTTTCAGTTTGTAAAAACTTTGCTGTTGTGGAAGGTCAAGTGAATTTTGTCAAGGCAATTTTGTCCTTAAATAAAAATTATAAAAAATCTTGGTATACTACACAGATGACTATAAACAAAATTGCAGTAGAATTAAAAGTTGATTCTGGTGCTGAGTGTAATGTCCTGAGTAAAAAACAATTTTTAAAATTAGGTATTAGTAACAAGGTTATAATGAAAACAAATATAAAAATTACATCATTTACTAATGGGAAAGTACCTGTGATTGGTAAATGCATTTTGAATTGCCAGTTTAAGTTAACAACATAATCCTATTGAATTTTACATTGTGAATATAGATTGCTTTAATATATTGGGTTTAGAAAGTTCAGAGTTACTTGGTTTCATTAAAAAGATTAATGAAATCAGTGTTAATAAGAAATGGGAATCTGTGATACTTAAAGAACATAGAATTTTATTTGATGGTAGCATTGGATGTGTACCTCATACAGTAAAATTACAAGTAAAGGAAAATGTTCAGCCAGTAGTTTCTCCTGCAAGAAGATTACCAAACAGTTTAATGCCTAAAGTAATGGTTGAATTGGACAATTTAGTCAATAAGGGAATTATTGCACCGGCGGATGAGCCTACAGATTGGGTAAGCCAGATGATTGTAATTATGAAAAAAGATGGCTCTCTTAGAATATGTCTAGATCCTAGACCCTTAAATAAGGCACTAAAGAGAGCTCATTATCCTTTTCCTAAGATTGAGGATATAACCGCAGAGTTATCTGGTGCTAATATTTATTGCAAGCTTGATGCTCAGTCTGCATTTTGGATGTGCCCCCTTGATGAAGAGAGTTCCCGTTTGTGTACGTTTTAAACCGCTTGGGGTAGATACAAATTTTTACGTTTACCTTTTGGTATCTCACCGGCACCAGAGATATTCCACAAAATAGTATGTGATACATTTCAGGGCATCAAAAATGTAGTGAAATTTCAGGATGATGTCTTGTGCTGGGCAAAATCAAAAGAAGAGCTTAAGCACATTTTACATCAGGTTTTAGATAGAGCTCTACAAAATCAAATTAAATTTAATCCAAATAAATGTGATTTTTTTTAAGGTTAACTTTTTAGGACATTTAATTAGTAAAAATGGAGTAAACATTGATAAAGAAAAAATAAAAGCTGTGACAGAGTGAGAACATCCTAAAGATAAAAAATCTTTGCAACGAGTACTGGGTATGTTTAATTATTTATCAAAATTTATTCCAGCATATGCAAATATAACAGAATCACTAAGAAATCTTTTAAAAACAGATGTAGAATTCAATTGGGAAAATAATCATGATAACTGTTTTGAAAAACTTAAGAAACTTGTAACAAATGCTCCAGTACTAGTTTTTTATGATCCACTGAAGAAATTGACACTTAGTGTGGATGCCAGCTCTACAGGATTAGGAGCAGTTCTACTTCAGGATGGTAGTCCTATTGCCTATGCTTCCAAAGCACTATCTGAAGTACAAATTAGATATTCTCAAATTGAGAAAGAAGTTTTGGCTATATGTTTTGGTGCAGAAAAGTTTAAACAATATTTAATTGGTAATGAAAATGTAATAGTAGAAACGGACCACAAGCCTTTATTAGGAATTATTAACAAACCATTATGTAAAGTACCTATAAGACTACAAAAAATGATGATGCGATTGCAACCTTTTAATTTAAATATAGTTTATACTCCTGGAAAATATTTATACATTGCTGATACACTATCTAGAAGTTTTACTGTCAAAGAATGTGATCATGATGTTAATTTTGGAAATGACATTGAGTTACAGGTTTGCTTATTATTAGAAAATTTACCAATCACCAAAGAATGCTTTGAAAAGATTTCCAAAGCTGCTGAAAAAGATAAAATTATACAAAAACTTAAAAATATGTGTCTCAATGGTTGGCCTAAATATTACAAAGATGTGGAAGAAGAAATAAGATCCTATTATCAAATCATAGACGATATTGTAGTAATAAAAGGTATAGTTTTTAAGGGTGATCGAATCATTATTCCAAAAGTATTACAAAGTGATATGTTGAAGTCTCCATACATCCTGGTATTTCAAGAATGTACTGTAGAGCTGAACTAACCATGTTTTGGCAAGGCATTGGACAAGACATTAAGAAGTTTGTAAATAATTGTAACTCATGCCAGAAATATCAAGTTAACAAACAAAAGCTAATTTTGAAATATAAAAAAGTCCCCATTCTACCATGGCAAGAAGTGGGTTGTGACATTTTTGAATTTAAGCAAAAACATTACATAGTAGCTGTGGATGGCTTGTCAAATTATATTGAAGTAAGTGATTTGAAAGATTTAAGAAGTATTACTGTAATTAATAAGTTAAAGTCAATTTTTGCTAGACACGGAATTCCTGTGATACTATACTCAGATGGTGGATTATGTTTTGACTCTGAGCTATTTAAGACATTCGAGAAAGAGTGGGGCTTTGAGCATTTAAAGTCTAGTCCACATTATTCAAGATCCAATGGACTCGCAGAGAGTGCAGTCAAAACTGTCAAGAATATATTTAAAAAAGCAGAAGATAGTGATGAAGATCCTTTACTAGGCCTGTTGAATCATCGCAATACACCCAGAGGAAATATAAGCTCACCTTCGGCATTGTTAATGGGTAGGCAACTTCGGACCAATATTCCATGTAATTTTTCTACGCTTGTTCCAAAGTTTGCTTACAAAAATAATTTAAATTTAATAAAAAATTTAAAAGAAACTTCAAAGAATTATTATAATAAAAATGCAAGAAGCAGTCAAGATAGTATTAAGGAGAACCAACTAATTAGGTTTAAGAAAAATCCCCTGGATAAACTGTGGCTTAAAGGAAAAATTGTTAAGAAACTCAGTCAACCCAGGTATATTCTCTTTTATGAATAGTGATTCACAACTTGAAAACAAAGAACCCAACATGACAATGTCAACTAGTTCTACAATTAATCAAGAATCTAGTAGCAGTATTGATCCTGTTAAAAACACCAGTATCACAGATTCCAACTTAATTCAATCTCCCAATATGAAACTATCTAGATTTGGTAGAGTATTAAAAATTCCTAAAAAGTATGTTGACTATGAATCATAATTTTACAGCATAATTAGTTATGTTTTGTTTTACTTGTTAGGGGGAAGATGTTGTGATGTTAATTCATGCATGCATAGTTTATAAGTTTGATTATCTGTGTTGAGAATGTATATTTAATCTATGTCTGTGTGTAATCTATATGGTATATGTTATTACACTAATAATAACTTAGTAATAACTTCAAACATTAACAATTCCTAAACATCTATCTAAGCGCCTACCTAATTCTTTTAGCAGTATCACACATAGAGTCGTCATTGCAGTTCCAATTTCCGTGTGTTGCGATCATTCGATTGAGCAAGCCGTAATTTTTCGGGTTATTAAGCCTATACTTACTGGTGTGGCTATCTCTTTCTTACGCATATATTTTTTTCAAGCGCCGTCTCTTTCTCACACTTCGTATCAAAGGCCGATATAAGCCGGTCGCTGTCGAGTTATGATAGGGAAAGCATTACAAGATTCCGTGAGTGTGACTAAGACAGACAGTGAGGTAATATTATTGCTTGAGTTATTATTCTATCAAGTAGAAAGTAAGCGTCCATCCACTGGCGTGCTTTCGAACGAGACATTTTAAATTTTGCCAGCTTGTAATGTCATTCACCAATAAAATTTTCTATTTATTTTCGTTATTTTCGTTCGAGTTGCGCAAAGTAATGTAAACAAGTTTTTTGTGTTTTGTTGTTGTTTTATAATGGTGCACTTTTTATTATGGCCGATCTTTAGAAGTTGGTTACTGGTCATAAAGTACCTATATTAATATTGGATATTATAGGTTTTGAAAGTAAAAAAATATGAAGGTGTACTACCTAAAAAGCTAGTATCAGTTTTTCTAATATAATATGATTTCTATTGGTTAGTTTTAACTGAACGAGGTCGTGGTTTTGTCTCTTGATCTGAACATAGGTAGGTACCTACTACTATTTTGACTGTGTGATTTTGTTCCGGCTTCCCTTTTGGTATTATTCACCCTTCGCCACTGTCTGAAAGTGATCAATCAACTGAACAAATTCTATTAGAAAATAAAAGTCATAATTCTGAAACTAGTCAAGTCGAGACAGAAACATTAACAGAAGTTGATAATAATATATAAAGTCCAGAAATGAGTCATGTTCAATCTCCAATATTTGTAAAAGTTGAACATACTGAGTCACAAAATGAAGAATTACAATTTATGTCTGAATATTTGTCTAATAGTTCAAGTCAATCTTGAAGTGTACAATACTTACCTGAAACATTTAATTTTGAAATTCCTTCAAGTAGATACTCTTGAAGCAAATTATAGCTCAAGAGGAAGATTATAAAAGAAAAATAATTTTTTTTAAACTTGTTAATAAATTAAAATTTGCTAACCGAACCTAAATTAAATAATTGATGCTCTAGTTGACGATGGGGTTGATTCCCCTTCGTCAACTAGAGCATCAGACGAAGAATCAAATCAATCCTTGAGAAATGAAAATTTATATAAAGATAATTATGTATTGGTGAAATGTCACTCTACCAAAAACAATACACAAATATATTTCGTGGCTATCGTAGCAAAAGGAAAGAGGGAAATATGTTTTTAGTTTCTTTCATGAAAAAGAACTTTGGTTAAAAATTTTTGTTTCCTGACAAAGTAAATCAATCCTTTATACCTATCACGGATATTGTAGAGAAGCTTCCAAAGCCAAGCCCTACTGCAGGAACTTCACGTACAGCTTTCTTTGTTTTTGTATAAATTTAACAAAAACACTTTCGAAGCTCTCTAAGAACTTTAAAAGAAAGATCGAAATAAGATTATGGTCTTGAAAAACCTATAAAACTTTTCGAACATACAAATGAAAGATCCGAAATTGAATGAGTGTCTCAGACATATACTTATCACAAAACAACATATCACCTACCTGAAATTCAAAACAAAATAATTGAAGCAGTATGAAGTTCCTTTGTTAAAGATGTTAAGGAATCTCACATGAAGTCATGTACTTAACTCTAATGAAAGATAGGACGACAGATAAATATAACCAAATAAGCAATAGCAATGCGTCACGTTAAGGATGGAATTGTCAATTAGTTGTAGCTGACACTTATATCCACTAAAATACTTGATGCAACTACTTATCCAACGTGCTCTTCTATTTCATAGTCATCATTTGTTTTTTTTTTTATCAGTGCATCATGTTACATGAATTCTTACACGATGGCCAAATAGATGCCTTCTGTCATGGCCAGAAAAAGATTGGCTGACTCCTCGAAGAGTGTTGTTCAGGAGTTCAGGACATGGGTGGTAAAGTTGTAAACGGTAATTATTCATCGATTTTGAAGACTTAGATGAAAAGTAAAATAAAATAAAAAATATCTGTCATTTTAACGGTGTTGACGTCAATAAGTGTCGGTATTGAAAGTCTTGCACAATTTGAAATTCAGGCCGAAAAATCTTTACTAACATTATAAATGCGAAAGTGAGTTTGTTTGTTACGCTTTTACGCCTAAACAACTAAACCGATTTAGATTAAATTTGGTATGGAGATAGTTTGTGAACCTGAAAAGAACATAGATTAATTTTTAGTTTTAGGAGCGATAACTACATCCACGCAGGCGGAGCTGCGGTTAATAGCTAGTAAGCCATAAAGTAATGAGACGAAACTGAGGTCATATGAAATGTATAATCAAATTTCGGAAGAAGCTAATTCCATGACAAGCACCGATTCTGAAAATAGAACCCAGTACCCAGAAGAGGCTGGCCAAAAATCTAATCAAATGGGTGACTATTTGTTGGTCCTTCCTGTTCCTCCATGAGACAAAATATGGAAGACTAGGATACTCAGCCATTTACATATGAGAACTTCGAGGCGTTGGACATACTAACTGCAGAATTTCAAAGTTCAGTTCAAAGCAGATAGTTTTACAACCTGGTTTATGAAATATCTTGCTTGAAGTGTAGCTAAACATGATAAAACTCGTTTTATCAATGTGTCAGGTTGTTGATCATTATGTTATCATTAGTATTTTATCTAAAGCTCGATCGAGATCTCGGAACTTCTCGGCCATAACCGAGACAATTGTGCGGTATGCGATTCAAATCAACCACGCGCATTCACGTTCGTCGCTGGGTGTCTTGTGCGAATCATCGTTTTCTATTACTGCAACCAATAGGTCTCAAAGGCTATCAATGGGCCATGAAAGAATGGAAAATATTTCCAGCTTTTGTAAAAAAAAGAACGAATTGAGTTGATTTGAATTAAGTCCTTAACATTTTTAATAATATAGTGAATCAAAGAATTCAGCTGTTTTAATGAAGGTATATTACTATAATATTCGACGAATGACCAGGTAGTCGCGGTTACTTGCCTAGGACAGCTGGGATTTTTTCTTTTTTTTCGTTTACTGTCATGTCAAATAAATAATAAGTCGAAGGTGTTAAAATTTACTAAATTATGTTTACGTCAAATAATATAACACCGATTGAATAAATATTTGAGCAGGCAAGCATATAATTATTTCAACTAATTTTACAAAAACTTAGAAATTACTCCAAGTAAAATTATATCAAAAGTTATTATGCGAAACAAGGAAGAATTGTTTTTATTATGGTTCATTTAATAACTTACAAAACCCAATCTTGTATAACACAATAAAATTAGGCAGATATATTTGTGGGTAGACAGAGCAATAATAAGTAGCGTAAATAAAAACTATTGAAGATCGGAAAGCATCCAAGAAGATGCTTATGCATTTACATTCAACATTAAAATATACATTTTATTACATCAATAATTAGGGTCGGTAATTGAACACACCTCTCTAAATAATGATCATTGGCTGTTGTCACTTTTCTATCTATTTTGGCATTAAAGGAGGATACACATACATTATACTTCCATTTAATCTCAGTGAATGTACCCGAAATGAGCCTAGAGTAGCCTTTAAAGTAATTGTTAAACTTTAAACACCCAGGTAAATGGAGTCTGGCTTTAATCTCCCATAAAGTGGTAGCTGTAGAAAATGCTTCCCTCAGAGCTCTCACGTTTTGTCAGTCCAAAGATTTGACTATAATTAGCTGAATCAATCACGATGTGATATAGAAACAAAACTGGTTAAGGAGAATAGTCAATTCGGTAAAAAAAAAATAGATACTACATGCCTGTTAATAAACAGTTGAAATCATTTGTACCTTCGTTGAATAGGATTTGTGATACGCCAAAATGCAAGGTCGTTCGTCAGAGCAGTGCCGCGCCGGCTTCGGCTCGCGAGTGCGGTAAGGAGGGTCCGGGCCGCCAGGCGTTCTCCCTCGGGTCGTAGACCTCGACGCTGGCGAGCGTGGTGCGCGCGCGGTAGAAGGCGCGCTCGCCGCCGCTCTCGCTGTCGCCGCCGGCCACCACCAATACCCCCTCGGCCGCTCCGGCCGCGCACCCCGCGCGCGCCTCTTTCACGCTCGCCACTTCTTCCCAACAATCCTGAAGATAAATATATCTTTATAAATAAAAAGTAATCGCCGAAATATACGCGGACAGCATAGCTTCCGAACGACTGCACTAAAATATAATGTTTTGTATCAAGACAACAAATAAAAAGATAATTATTTCATTAGTGCACACCACCCGTGCCAAGCCGGGCGGGCAGTAGTAAGAAATATTCAAGATCCAACTTACTGGAGACAATTAATAATCCTTTCCCCGCCACATTTATGTAAATATCAGAAAGGAGATGTTTCATATCCGGCCAGGTATATAAATAAGAATAAGAATAACTTTATTTATTTGTCGATGTGCTGAGTAACAGAAACAATGACAACTACCCTCCGCACTAGTTATAAAATGTATTGCGGCAACACAGTATCACCGTAGCCGATTGACCAATTCTAGTTGACACACAATTAATAAAATGCTTATAATGGGGACAGATCATGATTAACTGGTGAGCATGCATTAAATATAGTATATTTAAGGGCAACCGATACACCTTAACTTACCAACTAATTACTTTCGTAGTATGATTAAAAACTAAATTGATATTTTTTTGATTCATATGTATTCATATACCTACTATTTCATAAAATCAGGAAAAATACCATTAATTCGTTCGACATATATTTTTATAATATTAATATAAATAAAAAATTAATATTTAAATAAAATATAAGAAAACCTTAACGAGTCAACCGTTTGTGAAGAATTGCTATACTAATCGGTCATGAGCACTGCTTGTACAGTCAGCACATTAGTAGTTAGGTATCCTGCCATTTCGTATAATAGAAAAGTAGACATTCAATTAAAAAGAAGCAAATATTCAAAAACTAAGTAAAAGAAATTGAAAAGTAAATAAGTAAAATAAGTTTGACATTTCAAATAACATAATTGTTCTCATAATTTTATATTACTAAAATATTTACTCACTTCGTCAAAATTATATCTTTCCACTGAGGTAAGGACGGTTTGGCCGGGCGCATTTCCACCCACAACGTATAGATAATTGCTGAGTACCACTGCTGCGGCTTGACTACGTGCATGACGCATTGGTGTTAAAGTACGCCATTTGCGAGAGGCTGGGTGATAACAAAGCAGATCCCTTGTATGCCTCCATGTATGCGTACATCCACCGACAACATAAATTAGACCTAGAGACAAAATAAATATCACAATAAATGATATATTCTACAGCATTGTAATAAACGAATAAAAAAAACATAATTATGATACCTTCAAAGTTTACGACGCCCATTCCGAACCTGGGTTCAGGCATTCTTCCAGTCAATGTCCATTCGTCATTCACGGGATCATATACCTCCACAGAAGCGCCCATATCAGATCCCACCCAACCTCCAAATGCGTAAAGATTACCATTCCAACCAGTCAATCCGAATTCACAACGAGCTTCTTTCATTGGCGATATATTTGACCATTTATCAATCTAAAACAGACTTTTAACTATTATAAAACACATTATAATAAAAAGTTACTAACTTCAAACATTTATTAGTTTATTTATCTCAAATGTTTTTAAACATCTTTCAAACAATTATAATAATGTAAACATAAAATTATGAAAATATTAAAAAAAAACAATGCCTAACTTAAACGAATCGCCATCGGTATTTTTAAAAATACTCGTTCAGGAGATAAATATAATTAGGGGGCTGGTTTACATTTCAACCTTCCATACTACAGGGGGTACAAATAGGGGGTAGGGGTGTGCCGGGTCATCAGGAAAGTAGTAGAAGTATTTGTAAGAATGTTAGTATAAATCAAAATACTTTAAATCTAACCTGTGGATCATAAACCTCTCCATTTGCTAGAATTTGACTACCTTGTTCACCACCAACGGCATAAACCCGGCCACCCATTGTGGCTACACCCGGTTGAATACGAGCGATTCCCATCGAAGCAAGCTCTTCCCACTCTCTGTTAAAATGGAGAAAAATAATAAGTATATTTCGATGAGGAGTTTTTAGATGGTGTTTATCAATTATTAATATTGAAATTTGTGTAAGACAAACTGATCATATAAATTTTATATTGTAGTTGATCAATGATGGGAGGGTTTGGTATGAAAGCAGAATCGGAACTTGTAAATAGTTCAATTGTTCAAACTAATTTTACATTATTGACAGTGGCCTGATTCTAGAGTACACACGCTAAATGTAAATTTAAGTGCTGCAGGTCCAGACAGCATCAGAGTTATCTGAGCATTCATAGTGCTCAAAAATAAGTAGGAATGGTGTTTTAGAAAAGCAACCATATAACTACATCATTAGAATCGTATTTCAATTGTTAGATTTAAATTCAAATGTTGCTTTAAACAAAAACAACACACGATTCTACCATGGCAGTGGTTAGAATTACTTTTCTGAACCAAAGCAGATATATTTGATCGATCTGAGAGCTCAGATGATTTGATGACGACTGGACAATCTCTTCATCACATTATGAATGCAAAAAGGACAGCTGTCAAATAGTTTGTGTTTGTGAATCACTTTTCTTTCATATCCATCGTAATAAATGTACCTCCCTACATGCTTTCTTAATTTTTTATGCAACTACTTAGGTAAAAAGCAAGATACGGTCCATCTGGTGGGAAGTAGCTACCGTCGCCTATAGAAATCTGCAATAACAAGGAAAAAATCACTTGGTATTGTAGATCGCTGTCATCCTGAGGCCTAAGATGCAATACCTTCCATTCGGGGTAATTACACTGGCTACTTTTCCCTTCAATCTGTGTGTTTTGTGTTTTACGGCGGAAATAGGAAAGACAGGCGGCGGTACCTACCCTACACTCTTAATAGTCTAATGGTTTCTTTAAAAACTATCTAAAGGAGAAGTTCCATAATGGTAGGTAGGTACTTCAAAACTGTTCACGATATATTTTATCAAAGTGAAGCTTGTTAATACTGCAATAATTCAATTTGTACAATAAGTCTATCACACAGTTAGTCTGATACTAATTTATTGTTCTATATGTCTGTCAGACATTTCTGAATTTACGTTACCTAACTAAGTCATAATGTCTGTCCGACATGTCTGAATTTACCGGTTCCAAAAGTTATAAAACAATAGTTGTTAAGTTTTAATAGGTTATCCACCATTTGGACACCAACCCGCATAGGGCCAGCGTGGTGTTTCTCCCTTGTAGGAAGGCCTGTGCGGGTGATGATAATGATGATGATGGCAGTATTTCCAAAGCAAAATTGTGCTTGAAAAATAATCATTCTAACTGTATCGAATCAAACCTTTGGTCAGGAACACCAAAAAAATATTTGTTACAGTGTTGTCAGTTTGGTTACTTTCATGATAGACTTAATGATATTAATTCCATAATATTTTTTGGAACAATACAGGACTTATTTATAGTTATATGCTTTAAAAATGTTTGTCTTAATGCTTTCTTTTCATAACATTCCAGTCATAACAGGACTTCAAGTAGTTACCTACGTTTTCGGAACCTCCCCTAATTTAACTGGTTATTTTTGCTATCCTTTTCAGACATATCATAATAAAGAGATAAAGAGACAGTAGATACATAAATTTTGGTTTAGTGTGTGGCTTCAGAATTGGGCTCAGTGATTACCTGCTGTGTAAATCAAATTTAAGCACCGAGGATAGTATATTGTCCGTAGTGAGCGGTGGATGAGCCGCGTTGTCGTGACAGGAGCCCCCCGCCACGAGGAGTATGCGCCTGGCACGGGCACGCGGTTCTGCCGCCAATGAAACCAAAGCACCTCGGCCAGTTTTCTAAAGTCATCAATTTTCCTTCAAATTATTATTTATTTATTTTAAAGCAACCCGTCAAATACGCCTATTGTTCAAGTAGTTTCAAAATGATTTCATTAAATTAACAAAATGCGATTATTGTATAATTATTTTCATTATTACAATTAAATTTGCACTACCTAAGTCTTACCATGTCTACTCTAACTGTCTTTAAAGCAACTGCTATTGATGGATCTTGTACATTCTTCAATGCTTCATCTAGAACTTGTGGGGATATAAGTGGCAATCTGATGTGACTTAAAACTTCAAAACAATGACGTCTTCGACAAGCTGGATCATGTTCTAACCACCGAAGAGCAGGATATAAAACCTAAAGGAAATAATGATATAATAACTACCAAATGTTATCATATGTATTCTTACTAGTAAATCAAGTAGGTATAGGTGAAAACTAATGGACAAGTCTTCAGGGCATGTGTGTGGGTGTGTATACCTTGGTAACCATAGGCACAAGTGGAAGCTGGACCATTTTTTACAGATAAATTGCACAACCGAGTGACAGAGAGCACTTATTTTAATAAAATACCTAATTTTACCCTTTTTCTAAATAAATATCTGGTAATTTTTTACAGACTGAGGTAGGTGTAATAATGCGAACCTAGTTTTGGTGTTAAATTATTTGATTTGTAATAAACATAATATAATAATAAAATAATATAATATTCATACTCTCACACCTATTATCTAGCCCAAAGTAAGCATCATTATGAGCTTATGTTATGGATACTAGATAACGGAGAAATAATGATAATAATATGTATATAAATATGTGAGAGGAGCTCGGTGGCGTAGTGGATTGAGCGCTCTGGTTTCGATCACGAAAACAAAGCAACTTTCGCCATGGTCGGTCCTTGGATGGGTCAATCAAATTTATAATCTTGAGCTCCTCCGTGCTTCGGAAGGCACGTTAAGCCGTTGGTCCCGGTTGTTACTGCAACCGCTTTAACCCACCAACCCGCATTGGGCCAGCGTGGTGGTGTTATGGCCCAAACTCCTCATGTGTTTCTGCCATGTAGGAAGGCCTGTGCCCAGCAGTGGGACGTATATAGGCTGGTGATGATGAAATATGTGAAATATACTAAATAAACATTTAAACATCCATGACTCGAAAACAAATGCTCGTACTCATCATACAAACATTTGGTCCTACCGGGACTCGAACCCAGGACCTCTTGACCGAGTAGCCTGGGGTACAGACCACTCGGCCAGTCGGTCATCATGTCCAGATAATAAAAAATCTTATTATTTTTTTCTCATAAGTGTCTATTGACACCCTGTCCTTTTTGTCAATTTTTCATTTTATAATTGTATTATTATTTTATTTTTATGTTGTGTTATTGTTGTAAATTTCATTTAGAGACAAAGTCCAAAGACACACTTGCCATTTTGAAAACTACGCATCCTACCTAATAAGAGCCATGGTTGGTAACGAGAGGGTATGGGAGGCTGTGGCCTCTTTCTGCGAGACTGTGCTCGTATGCACCGCACAGGCCGCCACGTCTGGGATTACCCAAGTGACTCTGGGTAGTCTCCATTGGCGCAAAACCTGGACGTAAGGCCGGGTTGTCTGGGGGTGGGTTGGTGAAATTGCTTTGGCAGCCCATGCTACCCCCGCGAAGGGCAGTGGAGTTACCAGGGAGTTTTAGTGGGTATTCCCAGTGCCTTGTAAGCGCTGGGCGACCCCCACATACGCCCGTCGCTTAGCCAGCGGCGGGTAGGTCTGTAGTCGGATTTCTCCCCGAAAAAAAAAAGGCATCCTAAATATGTAAAAGTTTTATGTAGATATCTGGTAGTCCAACAACACCAGTAAAAAAATTAACCAGAAATTTCACATCTAATGGAAAAATTGTGTTGGTTTGAAAAGGATGGCTGTGTCCTAGTGGAAACTAACATTGTTTTGCATCATTTTCAGAATAAGTGCAGTGCATTATATATTCTTGTTCGTGAAAATGGTGGATATATTAATTTGTGAATGTACCTGGGCTTCATTATCAACTTTTAATTGTTCTGATGACAAAAGTGTAACTAATTGTGCCAGTGGTAATTCTAACAGTTCATCTCCATTAGCTACAATATTCCAATTGGCTTGAGCGTGTTCCAAAGCTTCTTCTGCCAACTCAGTACAATTATGGGCTTCAGCAAACCTGCAAAAGTTAAATGTATAATAAGGTCTACATAATTTATTGGAATGCAATTGTTATATATTTTGTAAGTTTTTGGTAAAAAAGCAATTTGCTACACAAGTTCACGACTTTCTAGAACCAACATATAGTTTAACTAAACAAAAAATATCACAATTTTAGGGAAGCCACTTTAAATCATGATACTTCAAAAAGCTCAGTGAAGAACTCTTATCTCATCTTTATGAGGATATAGTTGGGCTTAAATATAAAATTGCCATTTAAAGGTCATAGTTCACCTACACAGCATTGATCCAGCTCAGATTGTAAACAAAAATTGAAATAGAGGTAAAAAAAATCCGCCTCAGGAAGTGTAATTTTTCTAGTTCAGATAGATTTTTATTAGTAAATAATTGTTCAAACATTTATAATAGTGTTAAAATCAAAATTAAGAATATAGGCATAAAGTTCTGCTCTATAGATGCACTTGACAATGACAAAATAGCCAACAGCAACAGCTCGTATCAAACAGACTTTTCTTTGTGTAGTGTAGTGTATCAATAGCGCACAGCTTTTATACCACATTCAAATGTTTTTGCACCAGGGCAGTGCTGTGTAAGTGAGCTATGGTGAAGTTTATTATACTTTCAAAACACAGCGAACTCTTTCATGGCTCAAATAGGAAAGGAATTTCGCTTGAATAAAAATTCAAAAGCAAAGCGTAAAAAAAATATACTGATAAACATCTGATAATTTATAGAATAGTGTTATGTTATATAGTACAGGGTAGTGCCATCAATATGACAATAAATTGAAACATGGGCTACACTAGTTCATAGAAATGGTTTGCAGCTTTCAAAAATATCTTATTTATTTGATAATTTCAAGACATTTGTATGGAATAATATGACATTGGCTGCATTATTTATTTGAACTAATATAGCCCATGTTTTAATTTATTTATTTGTCATATTGACGGCACCACCCTGTATGTAACCTAATAAGTAAATTCAATTAAGTATAATTTTAAAAGATAGATAAAAAATACCTAAAAATACCCAGAGCATTTGATGGATGCAATTCTCTTCTTAAATA
The DNA here is from genome assembly GCA_947347705.1 of Nymphula nitidulata. Taxonomy (NCBI): domain Eukaryota; kingdom Metazoa; phylum Arthropoda; class Insecta; order Lepidoptera; family Crambidae; genus Nymphula; species Nymphula nitidulata. The sequence goes on along the minus strand of OX374621.1, from coordinate 13,413,135 downwards.
TTCACCACAACCTGTTACCAATTCCCTGAGTTGCAACATATCAGCAGCTATCATTAAATGTTGTACTGTTGTTTTATCAATAACTGTTTCACCTAGAATATATTGAATTAATAAAATTCTAATTGTTTCCAAAACAAAAAATATACATTTTATGATCCCTATTGTCTACAATGAAAAATTTGTGCACATAGCACACTTACAAACAAAACAAATTGAACACATTCATGCCAACGAGGGTAATGTCACATCATGTAGTTGTGCTCAGGCTGCTTACGAAAAAGAGATAATATGACTTTGTAAAAATGTTGTTAAAATTTTATTTTTGAATTTATAAAAACTTGATATCATCAAGTAGTGCATATGGCACCATATTCAATTTGGCCTAAGTTGTTTGCACAGTTTGTATCGTTGGTAATGTTTGTATATTATAGACCTTGTGGGATCTGATCATACTTTTCCACAATCAATAAGCAAAAAAATACATTCTTCTCAGTATATTATACATATTTATTACCTGTGTATATAAAATCTATTATCGTGGGCAAAATGTCTGGTGGAACACTGGGCAATGAGACATGTCGTTTTTGACTTTCTTCAAGTCCCACATTAAACATAGCATCAAAATAAGCACAACTAGCTGCCAAAACCACCCTATGTGCCTATAAAACAATAATGAGAGTCAAAACCATGGAGACAATCAGTTGTATTATTACATGAAGAACATGAATATTTACAATTATGTGTGTAAAAACTGCTACTATTGACATCCGCTATACATACACGTATTAAACTAATGATTAATAAAAGTTGTTCCGCATAAAATTGAAATTACCTTAACCCTAGTTTTACCAGATATCAAGTCTATATCACAAAATCTACCATCTCGTTTGAAATGTTGTAAATTTAAAGATATTTTCGTAGCATAATCACGACATTTGTATGGTCGAGCTCCATCTTCCCTATGACACTTGTCATAAATATTTGTAGTCATTGTAGTATCGAAACATGAAATAGTAAAAGAGAAAATATATTTAGTATGTACACCTAATCTAGCACAAAAATGGAAAACGAAAATAATTCTGAACAAAAAACTGACAAACAAAAGAAATGTAAAGATGACACCATGTCAATGTCAATCAATTGTCAAATGAATGAACGGCAGTTTTTTTTTGGTTCAATTCTCCCTGATTCCCTGTAATGAGAAGGCAAAGAAAACTCATGCCCATACAGCCATGTCTTTAGTATTTCTTTATTTCTTCATTTGTTGCATTGAATTGCTGGTGTTACACATTTCTATGCACTTTGGGAGAATTTGATGCGAACTTTATGATGACACAGGTGGATATCCACGAAATTTCTCAACGTCTTTCACACCATAATAACTTTTATTCTAATAATCTTTAAGTTGTATGTACGTCAACCCAAACACTTGGTTCATAAAACTACACCAATTTCTTAACACAAAGTTCGTTCAGAGACAGTTTTTAATTATTGTAATAAAAATCTTGAGCGACATAACGAAATCCCACCAAACACTCCGTAGTATTTATTCGTCCATTGGGATAGGCAAAGGTATAAACGTAAAGTCAATTCTTTTCTTAGATTGAAATGCTACTTTGAAAAGCTGCATAGCCATGATAAAATGTGTAACACCAGCATTACAAATTTACAATGCAATAAATGTAGAAATAAAGAAATACTGAAGACATGGCTGTATGGGCACTAGTTCCCTTTGGCTTCCCATTACAGGAAGAATAAAAAAAAAAAAAATGAACCAAAGAAAAGTCAAAATCCTCAAAATATAAATATTTGCATTAATTAATTCAATGTAATGTTTAGATCTTTGAAAAAGTATTTTAGATGGGGTCCGTCAAAAAATGCAGAATACCCTAAATCGCAAACATTTCACATGTTTGCTATAATAAAAGGCATACTTGAAGATATATTATTTTGGAAATCATTGTGGCTATCTTTGTCTTTTTTAGTGTTTCTAAATGTACTATTTTTGTAAGTACCTACCTAGTGGTTACAGTAAACATTATTATCACAGTAGAAAGAATAATACAGAGGTCCGACGAAGCTGTCTAGACAGGGCAATCGTGCGGTGAGTGCAGGGTCAGCGTAACGCAAAGGGGTGCACATTTTTTTTCTGTTTTTCACCAAAATGTCATATTTTTCAAAAGATAAAAAAAGAGATGGACAAAGGACAAAAAAATTGACGACATAAATCTACTACTTAAAATGTATCGTAAATACATATATCATGTGATAAAATGCATCTAAACCAAGTTAGAGAGAGTTGACGTAAATTGGGAATTTTCGAGTTTATTTTTCTAAGGATGATAACCTTTCAATTTTCTCATTTCAACGTGTTTGTATCATCGTCTCCATCAATTTATCTCACCTTCCGAACATACCCTCGACTTATAGTTTTCGAGAAAATTATAAAATAAGAAACATTAAATGTTTGATTTAGTACATTTATAATGCCTACTTTATTGTAAGAAATACAAATAAAATCAATGAAATAATCATATCCTCCAGGTGGGAATCCAACCCACGTCTTCTGAACATATATTATGACAATAGCACATCTAGAATACGATTGAAGACAATGGGAAAAGCATTCCCGATTGAAAGAGGCGTTAGACAGGGGGACCCTATTATTATTTGTATTTGGGGCTTTTCAGTTCTGTTCAGACTGATTTGTCACTGCGACCTAAAAGATATTGTGACTTGCCGCTAATAGTTTATAGTTAGTTCTAGGTTGAATAAGTATCTGTTCATTTTGCAGTGGCCTGTCAAAGCTCTAATAATGGCACTGGTGTTACTCCTGCTGAGCTCTATCATCTCTTCAGTTCGTTTAGCATGGTAGCCATGTATCAGAGACTTTGAATGTATCAAATCAGGTGACCTTAGCCATTGTTAGGAGGACTTCTGTATGAGTTTGCTTTTGAGAAAGTGCATGACCTGGTTCTTTGAGATTCACAGAAAGGTTCTGGTCAAATTTGTTCTCCCTGAGCCCCAGCTATAGGTAGTACATCAACCTTTTTGTTGCCTATGATGCACGACGACAAGAGTAACCAGGCACCCATCTCATAGTGATTCTGTTGTTGCGTCCCAGTATATTAAATTCCTCCATGCAGCCTTTTACTAGTTTTGAATGCAGTGTATTTGCATTTATAGCATTAAGCGCTGCTTGGCTGTCAGAGTAGATGTAAATTCTTTGGTTAGCATAGTTCCGTAGGCGGTTCGCCTGCACAAATTCAATTATGGAGTAGACTTCCGCCTGGAAGATAGTGACCTTGATCAGACTCCATACACCCCACATCCTATGTTAATACCCATTTTGGAGCATCTGTAAACCTTGTGAGGCAGCCAGCATCGGAGGGAGCAGTGACTCAACAACATATATTGTTTTGGATATCTGCCCAGTCTTCTCTGCTAGGCAGTTCCAATTGTATAGTTTTTGTGGAAATTAAGTTATGGTAGCATGATGTCAGAAGTCATTGCTAATGAAGGTAGTTCTAACACCACTTGATATAATTATCACAGTGTTTGAGATGCCCATTGTGCTTTCTCAGTGACGCCTGCCCTATATAATGCCCATTGTGCTTTCTCAGTGACGCCTGCCCTATATATTCCAGCCTCCATTTTTTTTCCCATGAATAGATCCAGAGGCGGTAGGTTGAGAAGGGCATTAAGGGCTGCCGCCGGGGTTGTGCTCATAGCACCAGTTGCCATCAAGCACGCGGTGCTTTGCCAGCCGGTTAGTTTAATGATGGTTGTTATTTTCATGACTTTTTTTCCCCCAGACTACGTACTACTACTGCCATCGTAAGGCCGATAAGTTAGCACGGCCTTACGATGGCAGTGTAAAGCCATAGGGCGATTTTGGTGTTTAAGCCCGATCTCGTCCCTGCAAGGCGATGTCATATTCCTAACGGCCTGGCCACGACATTACCGCACGCGCGTCCTGCGTCTCGCGTCTAGGCAACCACCGCGCGCTGTCTCGATGTCGGCCTCGCATCGCGTCGTCGTGACCGCGCAGTGGTTGCCGAGACGCCGCCGGTGCCCGTCCCCGTGGCCAGGCCATAAGGCAGTTTTAGCCTTTTAGATTTCTTCGCTTTGTTTCCAAAGTCAATGTCTTGTCAATTGTTACGCCCAAGTATTTTGGCACCATTTGACAATGGTGTTCCAGAGCTCTTTGTAGTATTGATGATACAATGCTTTGGCAAGGGCCTATAACGTAGGCCACTACGTCATCGGCATAGCCCTGCACATCAAAACCCATTTGTTAAACTTTTCCTTTAAAAATTTTTACTAACAACTACCAACGTCATTATAAAATTGAAATAAAACCAATTCCGATTTAACTCGCGTTTAATTACACATGTGTTTAATAATTACACATGTTACATTATTATTATTCACCTGACGTTTCGATCACTTTACAGCGTTCGTGGTCACGGGAATCCGGTAAATTAGTTTTATTTCGAATGTGTAGTGCTCGCGAAAGTATAAGTCATTACACAATTTATATGATATGAAGGCGATGCTACTTTGAAATCTTGCGGTGACTATGTTGTTAAAACTATATCGTCGATGAAGCTAAGATGCATGAGATTTTCGTGATCAACTTTGATGCCCAGCCAATCCCATTCAAGTGTCTTGAAGACATCTTTCAATGCATTCAAGAAAAGCTTCGGGAAAATGACATCTTCTTTTCGCACGCCTGTGAACAACTAATTTGGTGTTAACTTGTGATTGGACTGGACATTATTGCTTTCGTATTAGCGACTCGCCATAATACTAATCGACTTCACATCAATTTAAATATTTACGAACAACCCAGATTTCGATGGAGTCGGAAGCTTTGTCGTGTCGTAGTGAACAAATGCTAACACAATGGTTGGTTATACTCGTCGGTCTTCTGTATAACCTGCAGAATATTGGAGCGAGACTGTTTGTGAGAACCCTCAAGAACAAACAGCGCGATTAGCCTGTAATATTCTAACAGAGATTTGTCCGCTTTGAACCCGCTTTTAACAAGAATGCCACTGACCTTCCATTCAATGCCTCCGGGAATTTGCAATGACGTCATTGAATAGCCTACAAAGGTCTTTAAAAACTTAAGTTTCCCGTGCCTTCAGGAGTTCAGATATAACATCGTTTGTAGCGGTACCTATTTCCAAGGTGTTTGAGAGTCCTCAAAATTTCGTCTTGTGTCCAGTAGCGTGTCATGGTCATTTGGTTCTTGGGTCGTTGGCGTCAGAGGAAGTCTTCGAGACCGCCTCTGTGGCCTAGTGGTTCGATACCACCACCTACTTCAGATCAGATCTAGAGATCCGGGGTTATATTCCCGTGGCGACAGTAATTTTCTGCTTGATTTGGTTGGTGGTAGGACTTTTCTAAGTTCACCTGGTTAGCTACCATCCTCTTACCTAAGTCTGGCGCCATAATAATAATGTTAACAGCATTGTTGTGTTACTGAAGTAAGATAGTTCCTCTTCCTCAGTGGTTGAAGAATCCGGGTGTATCTCGCTTCCATCTTCGCCTTATCATCACTTACCATCAGGTGAGTTGAAGGTCAAGAGTTACCCCGTTGAGAATAAAAAAGACCTGCTATGCGTACCACATACAGTCGAAGATGCATTTTTGAAAAGAATCTCCAGAATCGACAAGACGGTATTGCCCTCTGAGGTATAAGGTTCGTTACATAGTCTCGCCCCCAGTCTTTCACCAAAGACTTTCGACCGATGATTCCATGTAGACTTGGAGGTCGTATCCGAGTTAATTGTTAAGATTGCATTTTTATTAGTGACTGCAAACTTATTAGGACGCAAATTAATAATTAATACTTATTCTAGAAAGATTTCTTCGTATAGATCGCACACGCTACACATCTATCTTATTCAACATAATATATCCGTCTGTGACCAGCGATTAAGCAAGAACAACAACGTAATCTATGTGAGTTGCGATATGCGTCAAAGTACAAATGTTGAAAAAACGTAATTTTAAATATCATTTGTTAGTGTTTAAATAGAAATTATCATCATCATTATCAGCCTATATACGTCGCACTGCTGGGCACAGGCCTTCCTACATGGGAGAAACACATGAGGAGATTGGGCCATAACACCACCAAGCTGGCCCAATGCGGGATGGTGGGTTAAAGCGGTTGCAATAACAACCGAGACCAACGGCTTAACGTGCCTTCCAAAGCACGGAGCAGCTCGAGATTATTAATTTGATTGACCCATCCCGGGACCGACCATGCCAAAAGTTGCTTTGTTTTCGTAATCGAAACCAGAGCGCTCAAACCACTACGCCACCGAGCTCCTCCTAGAACCTAGAGCTAGAAATAAATAGCGAGTACAATATACATACAATATTAAAGAATAAACAATTGCTAAATAAGGTTTCTTTGAAAAACATAAATACTGAGTAAAAAGTAAAAACTAAAGTAATTACATCGTTTCTACTGAGTACTTACTCTGGCATTAGTATAATAAATACTGTAGTACTTACCCATCCGTAGTCGAGACATTGTCTAGACGTTGTCAGCATTTCCCGCAAGAACCAAACCGTCGGCCTTCTGTATCTCTTTATTCTGTGGTAATAACTTATGCTTGTCAATCCAAGATCAGTGTCGTATCTAAAGCAATTTAATTCTTTTCCAGTGTTTGTATAAATAAACAGATAAATATTTTGGAATTAACTCTATGTTGTTACACTACTTTTTTAATTGTCGACGCATTCGAAATGTGGTTGAAATACAAACACAGAACCACATGTCTAAAAAGATTGGCTGAATATGAAAGTACTAAGTTGGACACAGCAGTGGCACAAGTTAAGAACTGGATGAAACATAAATATTCAGAATTTATGTATTTGCGGGAAACTAATCATACTAAGGTAAATAATGAAATGTGTAGGTACATGTATCGTCAGCAATCTGGATAGATACGAGTTTATTCACTGATTAAACTATATCTTCCTACCAAGTGTACAGTGTATGTAGTGTTTGTAGACCCATATGTAGGGTCGCCTGGGTAGGTACCACCGCCTTTCTTATTTCAGCCGTGAAACAGTTCACTGTGTTTCGGATTGAAGGGAAAGGTAGCCGGTGTAATTACTGGGCATGGACGGCATTTGATCTAAGGCCTCAGGATGACAACGCACCTGCAATATCAAGTGCTTTTCCTTGTTATTGCAGGTGTCTATAGGCGGCGGTAACCGCTTACCACCAGGTGGGGCCGTCAGCTTGTTTGTCATCTAGTTGTATAAAAAAAAGAGTCTTTGCCATCACTTGACACTGGCAGAAATTGTTGTTACTTCCTTTCATCTTACATCATTTGGTACTTTTTTGACATAAAGTCCAAAAAAGTACCAAATGATGTCACATTTCGTGCTTAGATACTCTGCTCGTACGAACTGCTGCGACGTCATCAATAACGTCACTAATACTTCTTACAGTGCTCAGAAAAAAGCATCAGAAAAAAGATGGTGGTAAGGCCCACCACCATCTTTATGAAAGCAATTCATATTCCGCTCGGTTCAGTTTTGGTTCCTAAACAGCATCGTTTTCTTTCGTACCATCATCTTCTTAAAATTGATTCGCGTTTGCATCTTGAATGAACTAATTAGTAGAATATAATTGCTTGTATTGTGATTGTAATTTTAGATTATCGATATGTAAATTATTACGTTAATTAAGAGATTATTGCGTTAGTTTTTTATATATAAAATATTTTATAAAAATTTATAATAAAAATGTGGGAAAAGATAGGTTTATTATTTATTTATTAAACTCATTCGTGATAAATGAAAATGCAAAATGATTGCTAGATGGTTATATCAGCCTATATGCGCCGCATTGCTGGGCACAGGCCTTCCTACACGGGAAAAACACATGAGGAGATTGGGGCAAAACACCACTACGCTGGCCCAATGTGGGTTGGTGGGTTAAAGCGGTTGCAGTAACAACCGGGGCCAATGTCTTAACGTGCCTTCCAAAGCACGGAGGAGCTCAAGATTATAAATTTGATTGCCCATCTCGGGACCGACCGTTGCGAAAGTTGCTTTGTTTTCGTAATCAAAACCAGAGCGCTCAAACCAAACCTCTACTCCACCGAGCTCCCCCTCCATAAGGACCTACTTAAATTTAACTATTGTATCTATCCTTTTTAGTGTTTTGAAGTCGGTTTTTATTTTTGTTTGTTTTTTTTTTTATAGGCATGTATGTGAACCTCTGTGCTATTATTATTTGTAATGGTGCAATCTGTTGTCTCTGAGCCCCAGTTCTAGCTAATTCATCGGCATTTTCGTTGTCAATGACTCCAGAGAGTGACCAGGCACCGATCTCAGAGTGATTCTGTTGTTGAACCCCAGTATATTTTATTTTTCCACACAGTTTTTTTCTAAAATAATAATTCAGTTTATTTGCGTTTAAAGCAATAAGCGCTGCTTATCAATCAGAGTAGATGTAAATTCTTTGGTTACCGTAGTTCCGTAGATGGTTGGCCTGCACACATTCCATGGTGGCGTATTTTCAGAGATTTATACTTCTATAAAACCTTGGTCTGACTCCATACACCCCACATCCTATGTTAACCATTTTGGAGCAGTCTGTAAACCATGTGAGCCAGCCAGCATCGGAGGGGGCAGTGACTCGACAACATATATTGTTTTGGATACCTATCCGCCCAGTCATCCCTGCTAGGCAGTTGAACCGTATAGTTTTTATGGAAGTTGAGTTGTGGTAGTATGACGTCAGAAGCAGAATAGAGGTAGTTCAATCAAACATTGCTTGTTATGATCTCAGTGTTTGAGATGCCCATTGTGTTTTCCCAGTGACGCCTGCCCTATACATACATTGCAGCCTTTACCTTTTTTACGATAACTTCCGTTTCCGTACTATAACTTCTAGAAATACATAGGTACTTATATTTTATAATGAATGAAGTGAGGGCAAGCGCAATTTCAAACTGTTAAGCGAGGTTTAGACTAGCAAGTTCTTGCTGCAACTTTTGAGACGGCGCTATATGCACGAGCGAGTGGAAAATAATTACCTCTCACTCTTACGCATAGCTCTGTCTCAAAACTTGCAGCAAGAACTTGCTAGTCTAAACCTCGCTTTACGATTGATGTACTGTTGGTCTGTTGACAGTAGCTAATTTCAAGGCCAATAAAGAGTACCTATCTATGTTATACTAATAATTTAAATTGTTTGTTTTTAGGCATTTATATTGATGAATATGGTTTTGGGAGTTGTACTTATATTAGGAAAATATATAAGTGGATATTTATTATCTTACTTTATATGTATGATATTATGTACATTGTATAAAGTGATTCCACCCATTGTAAAAATAGTGAAGAAATTACAACAAAATGCAGGTAATGTACCTACTTAACTATTAGATATGAGTTTTAGAATAGTTTTACATAATTCTAATTTATGACTATCTATTATTTTCGTATAAACGTTAGGGAAGGACTATTATTTTAATATTTTTCTTTAACTAAGTAAGTTGTAGCTAAGTATTCGAAAAGTAATAGGTACTTAGCTAAGGAATGTTTCGTGAGTAAAATCCTTAGGATAAACAAGGCCGATCCGTTAGGCTAAATCGCGAACTCGTCCTCACACTATTCAAAAAACTGACAGCGTGAGCTCCGTATGCGTGAATCGTACCGCACAAAATAACAAACTAAAAATATTTTTTGTTTGATAAAACTAACATTACTCCTTATGTTTAATGTTGCATGCTTGCTTGATAATAACGCTTGTAATATGTTATGAAAATTAAGGCAGTTTATGTAGGTACTACATTGCACATTGAAGCACTATGGGTGATTATATATGTATACGGCAAAAGGGAGCCAAAATGGCTTCCATTGGCTCGCATACAACTAGGTGCGCGTACTTGAATTCTAAGCGTCATTAATTTATGAGGAGCACATAACTTGTTAATTGTTATTAATGATAGGTAATCATTTCTCACTTTCAGATTCTGATATGGAATTTGATGGTCTTATCCCAGAAGTTTCTGATGTTGACATCAAATTGCTATCTTTTGAACCAGAGCCAGATCAGTTATTTGATGAGAGGCAAAGCTTGGGTAATAATAATTACAGTTCTTATTGGGGCCATTCATTTATTACGTAAGACGATGGGGGGGGGGGGGGGGTCCGACCATGTGTTATTTTTTCTTACAAAGGGGTGGGAGGGAGTCTCAATAGTTCTTACGTAAGATCACAAAAATGGCAAACCAAATCCTTTAGATTCTTACGTAATAAATATTAAACAGGGGAGAGGGGGTCGGCCTCTTCTTCTTTTTCTTAAAATTGGGGGGAGGGGGTCGAAAACTAGCAAAATTCGTCTAACGTAACAAATGAATGGCCCCATTAAGGAAAGGTATTTAAACTATAAAAAAATCAACCGCGACTTTTCTTAATCCTGGTGACCATTCTAACCATCTGAGCTACCAAGGACTTGGGATGAAACTTTGAATTTCCTCTTTTTACTGTGTTTGCGTTAGAAGGTAACGCATAGGTACCCTCACAATGTCAAAAAAAAAATCATACACTCACACCTATTATCTACCCCAAAGTAAGCATCATAAAGAGCTTGTGTTATGGATACTACTTATGTAGATAACGGAGAAATAATGATAATAATATGTAAGTAAATATTAATATTAGAAATACTAAATAAATAACTAAATACTAAATAAACATATAAGCATCCATGACTCGTAAACAAATGCTCGTACTTATCATACAAACATTTGCTCCTACCGGGATTCGAACCCGGGAACTCTTGACCGAGTAGCCTGACCACTCGGCCAGCCGTTTGTCAAAATATTTTATTTCAACATCCGAAAGAGTATTTTTTAAATCCATAGCACTACGTTCCGGTTAAGTTAGGCATTCTTCAAATATTTTTAATTTTAATTTAAAATAATTTGTAAATATTCGAAAGTTGTAAATAAACGAGAAAAAATTCATACGCAAACTGGCTTCTAAGGCAAGCATAGATGTATTAGAGGAAATTCACAGGGTCATCCCAAGTACATAGTAGCTTAGTTAGATGGTTAGAGCAGTCACCACCAGAATTGTGAAAGGTCGCGGCTTCAGTCCCCGCCTGAGGACATGAATTTTTTCTAGTTTAAATACTTTTCTAATATTTTCTATAAATATTTATTGTAATGTTAAAATAAAATTAAGAGTAAATTTTATTTATTTATTTGTACCTAATGTTATTTCAGATTATTGGAAACCAGATGACTTGCCCATTGAGGAAGCCAGTGATAGTTCTGATAATAGTAGTTCACTTGTAACAAATCTATCTATGGAAAAAATGCAAACCTTTGAAAAAGATGTTGAAACTTCAGATTCTAGTGAAGATGAATATATACCAATTGGTAAGTTTACTCAGCAATAAGAAATGTAGTATACTAGTCGCTGCCCACGGTTCCGCTCGCATGGATATCGGTTATCGCTCCAAAAAGTAGCCTTAGGTCCGTTCTCAGGATGTAATTATCTCCACGCCAAATTGCATGTCATCGGTTCAACGGCTTATGTGTGAAAACGTAACAGACAGACAAAATAACCTTCGCGTTAATAATATAAGTATAGATGAGACTTCACTCCAATAAATGACACTATATTAAATGAGACGCATTGTTTGCACAATAAAAAATAATAGGCCTAATTCTGAAGACATACAATCCAACAGTATATCTCTTTCTCGCTCTTCGTGATTGGAAAAAGATAGCGAGAATTTGTCTAGATCTGTCAACTAATGAATATTTTATATCCGGCCATGTATACCTACATTATATCAAAAAACCTAGGAAATTCTTCTGAATCCGGGAAATTATGTAGATCAGTACATTTCGACATTTAGACCAAACCATGCACCCGCACAGAATTAATATACCTATACGCGACTTTTTAATATATGCCTACTCAATTCGGGTATAATTTACATGGTTTTCGGGGGTCTCGATTCTGAATGCAACATCTATTTAAGATCCAAGTAAAAAGTTGCTGAAAATTGATACCTATGTCGAGTTTAGGTTTTAGGTATATTAAAAAGTCGCGTTCGCCATCTTGGATCTTAAAATAGATGTAGGTATTCGGAAATCGGGACGCCCGAAACCGACGAAAATTATACCTGTATTGAATATATCATATGTATATCAAAAAGTTGCGACCGCCATCTCGGATCTCGAAATAGCTGTTGTATTCAGAATCAGGACCCTGAAACCAAATTCATACCAATGTTGATTTTATGTTAAAAGTCGCGTCCGCCATATTTGATCTCGAAATAGATGTTGAGTTCGGAATCGAAAAACTACCTTCTTATAAGATAAGTACAGAAAGCTGTACATAAAGTATGACATTTGCACTACGAAACGATGAGATGATGAGATCCGCAGGAGAACTAAGGTCGCTGACATAGCCCAAAAATTGCGAGCCTCAAGCACATTGCAAAGAGGACTGACGGCCGTTAGGGCGGGAAAGTCCCCGAGTGTACTAAACACGTAATAGTTCTTTCTGGTATCTTTCTATTTGTATATGTACTAAACACGTAATAGTTCTTTCTGGCAGTATGCGTTGAAACGTCTTAAATTAATATTGAAGGAAATTATATCTCTATACATTGTTTTCAGATTCACACAAAGGACAACTGCAGTCTACTGTGGAAGTAGTAGATACAGCAACAACTTGGAGTAGTTCTGCTTATAATGCTCTATGGAACATTACAGGTGCAATGACAAACATGATATATGCAAAGCCAGATGAAAAACGGAAACGTGTGGAAAGTATTGATTCATCTGATGGCTTTGAAATGGTTGACAAACATGATGTAATGTAAAATATTACTAATAAACTTGGTACAATCAAACTATTTATTCCAAAACAGTGTTATTATTTATTTAGTAGTAATAGTATAATATTTTACAGTATTTACTGAGTCTCAAACATTACAGGGCGTTGTTTCTAATCGTGACATTAATTCTTGATGATGTTTCTTTAAAGCTTTTAAACGCATATTATTTAAAGCATTTCGGGCCACAAGAGCTTCTAGCATAGGTCTGGACATCTGTAACAAATTTGAAATAGGAAAGTAATAAATAGCAGCACCCCTTTGTGTGCATAATATTAGATTCTCAAAATATGAGATTCTTAAAATATTAGATTATCAAAATAGCAGATTCGTAATATAGCCAAAGTACAATCGAGAAAAAAATCATTAAATTATCGACCGTAGCGTATAGCGGGATTTTTTGACATGAGTCCCAATGCCGTGGGCAAGCTAAGGTTAGACAAATGGATGATATTTTTTAGTCTGTGATTAGTTTAATTCTACAACTAGCAATATGCGAGGACGAGAGGACTTTTTTTCCATTAAATATTTCGAATATTCGAACATCTCGCTGGTCTTCGATGGTTACTCGAATTGGTTCGAGTACAACGGCCTGTATTACGTATTACGATTAGCACTGACGCATAGCGCGTTCATTCGCGAGTTCTCGACTTGCGTTTCAATTGTTTCGACTTGGGCTCGAGTCCGACTCGGCTTGTAAATACAATGCCTACGACGACTGGCGCATGGCGCGTTTATTCGCGAGTACTTGACTTGCCTTTTGATAGTTTCGTTTCGATTTAGACTCTAGACAGTAAACGCTAATTTCGCCAACGTCAAGTGGTTGTCAAACAAACACAAAAAGGTATGGCAGCGCTGCTACAACCAAGAATTCAAGGCTGCTGACTTTGAGCAAATGTTTTTTGATTGAGCGCTGACTCAAAGCAATAGGGATTTGACAAATTTTGGAAAAGTGTTTCATGTGTTTTCCCGAAATCGTTATCATAATTATTTTAATACGAATAATGTTTTAAAACTCGCCAAGAGGTACATGTCATGGGACCGCTGTGAGGTCACCTGTTACCAAACACTGGTGATTTAGGCGTCTGATGCTAAAAATAAGTGACGTCATTTACTGAGATTGGTGTTCGTTGTCACGTGCCCTGAGTGATTTAATTACATTTTGTTTATTAGACATTATTTAAATTCCTTAATAATACAATAAACTATTGTATTTTTTTGGATTTCTATTATTAAAACTACCACCACGCGTCAAAATTATATTTTAATTTGAATACGGTCAACATCCCTATTGAAAAACATATCGATTATTTAGTGAGAACAGCGAGTCGATGATTCTTTCGATTGTTAAAAGTCCATCCGCCCATCGCTTGGACGTGTCTTACAAAACTGTAGGCGAGCATAATAATGACCCAACTGTCGTCGGAAAATAGTAAAATATATTTAGGTAAACGTTGCCTACACTTACCTATTATTGGGTTGCATGATGAGTGCACTTATCTCTCAGCTCATATCTTTACCGAATCACATGCACATATTCGTAGTAAGTCTAATTCTAAAGACACACATATGTCCCTTTCTCTCAATATATGTATTGGAAAAAGTTAGCAAGAATTAGAATTGTCAAATTACTAAAAAAGATGTTCCAAAAATGTATAGAGACCTGGCCAGATCTATGTTCAATATACTGAAAAATAGGTAATAATATGCAGAACAGTATTCAACTGTCAGTTTTCTTTTTATTTGCTTTGTTGCGTGGTACAAAACAAGAATTTTTATAGTAAAAACTGCAACACAGCTTCAAATATTCATTATGGCGCCTTTCACTTTGGTGACGTTTAGTTGACTTTGTCCTCCGCCATATTGCCATACTAATTAAGTAACTGTGAAACTGATGAAACATTTCAACTTTTGTACAAAGGAACTATGCAAGAAAACAAATTATTAGTATTTTCCCGGGATACAGGTTTTTTTCTGTTTTTTTTTAGATAAGTGTACATACAGGATGGTGCCGTCAATACGACAATAAATTTAAAGATGGGCTGTATAAGTTCATAGAAATGGTTTGCCACTTTCAAAAACATCATCATAATTTCATGACATTTCTAAGAAATAATGCAGCCAATGTTATATTATTCATTATCAAATGAATAAGATGTTTTTGAAAGTGGCAAACAATTTCTATGAACTAATATAGCCCATGTTTCAATTTACTGTCGTATTGACGGCACCACCATGTATACCTGGCCTTGTGTTCTTTGTTTTTTTTTTATACAAAGCACGACAAATGACTCAACACCACCTGATGTGAAGCGGTAAGAAGAGTCCATATGCGAAGACAGCTAGTGCAGTTCAGACACTGCTCTAGCCGCCTCCACCTTGCCGGCCCGAAAGGTGCTTTGTCACGCCTCTTTTGAAGGAACACATGTGCTGGTCGACAAAGAAAAGAGCTACTAAATTTCTTTGTACGTGATGTTGAGGTGAAGACAGTGAATTGATGACTCCGAAGACCGGCACGCGTGCTCCTGAGTAATAAGGGGGAAGGTGGGATAAGGTCAAATAGCTCCTCAGAACACTTTCCGTGATATAGCCGATAGAAGGCGCTAAGCGACGCAATGTCTCGACGCAATTACAGAGGCTCAAGGTTGTTGGTGACTTCTACATCGCCAACGATACGGACTTGGCGGAGCCATCCCACAAGTGCGAGCAATATTCCACGCAATTCCGGACCTGAGTTTTATAGAGCAGGCATAATTGGTCAGTCGTGAAAAATCGACGCACCTTGTTCAGGACACCGAGCTTCCATGAGGCTGTTTTGATCACGGTTACGATGTAGTTCCTGGAATTCAGATCGCAACATATCTCCATGCCTAGCAAGTTTAGGGAGTACAGAATTAGGCACACTGATTGGATTCGGTCTTCTGTATAACTTGCCGTAGCGTGTGTATGTAGTCTATGAATGGTACTGAAGCCTTTCCATAACTTGGCTTGTTCGGCAGGCTGGAAGTCGTCTAATCTGAGTGGGAGACGATTCGTGATAACTCTTGAAAACCACCTAAAGTAGGTCCACGATTCTTCAAAAAGCGTTTATAGACCTTTTTGAACGTGTCATCTCGTCTTTGAATTTACGCCCTTTTGTATGACTGAACTAAAACCTAAAGAAAACCGGTGTACCACCTGCTTTCCGAAACTCAGTCGTATTTCCGTCATCACCTGCCGTCTTGTTGTTCCTGATCTGTTTGAGAGTCATGCTGATCTCGTACAAGCTGATATCCGGGATATCCTTGATATGGAGTTGAGGCAATATGACTCTTGAGCCTGTCTTATTGGTAACAGATGCCTGGGTTGACGTGTAGTGTCCATAGAACTTCTTCTCTTGGCTTGGACTTAGATGAAACGATTCTACCATCTCCAGTCTTTAGCTGGCTTTAACCCACAGACAATTTTCTTAAGAACACTTAGGAGCCTCTATTCCGCTCAATGGCTTCTTTATCCAATTTTGTTTTGTTATTGCAGTCCAAAGACTTTGAAAATCTTCTGTTAAGCAGCCGGTACATAGAAGCCTAAAGTATCATAAAAGTTGTTTGATATTTTTAAACAAACCCAAATACTTATAATACGTAACCTATAATACGTAACGTAAATTACCTAGGTAGGAAGTAAAATAAATTACTAAAACCAAAACATACTTTTTCAACAATATGACCTATTGCTATGGTCCGAACTGCTGCATTATGCTGTTTGTTAATAATATCGTGACATTCGCCCTGTCCTACTTCAGTATTGTATGCTTCATCTTCCTCTTCCTTTAGAATTGCTGGTAGTTGCGTTAGTATCTAAAAATGAAAAAAATTAAACACCATTACAAATTACTATGGTTTAGTCAATAACATGCCACTTGGGAAAGTTATAAATCAAGAAAGTGGTACAACAAAAGTTACCGATAGGTGTTTTAAAATTAATGGCAATGCCAAAATTGTAGAATAGATGATAGAGATGGAATTATTTTAGTCTTTTATCTGATATACCTATTAAAATTACCAAAGAATTGAATTCGTGTAGTAAGCGCGCACTTGCTCTCATGGAGACGAATGTACATAAGTGGAAAATTTACTTTAAATTTTATTTACTTTATAATTTTACATAAAAGGAAAATTTCCTTTAAATTCTCATGAAATTAATATTAATACAAGCATAGAAGCTTTTTAGTCTTTGAATATGAAAAAGAAAAGATTTATGGGGCATTTCCGTTAGTAATAAATGTGATTACTAACGGAAATACCCCAATCTATAGTAAATGCTTCTTGGTGGCCTATTTCAATAAAGATATTATTTTCTTTAATTTCAATTCATACCTTAAAAAATTAAGTAGTGGAGGCTACTTATGGATATGGATATGGTGTTATGGATACTAATAGTCTAAGAGGTCACGGGATTTTTCATAACGATCATGGATATGGTTAGATTTACTTTTATAGTTTGTAGAGTAGTCCCCTAAGGTGAATGATGTCGGTCTGCCTGCTCTCAGTGGTTGCAACTTCAAGTTATAGAGGTTACAAGAGGCTTAATTGTTACGAAAAAAAACGATCAGGGAAATGGTCAGTTTTAATACATATTCAAAGTATCGCATCTCCGCAGATGAAACAAGTTGGTCTGGCAGCTCTCAGTGGTTGCATTTCAGAGTTATGATGCGCGCAAGTCACAGCATTGTAACGAAAAAAAAACGATACAGAAATGGTCAGTTTTAGTACCTTTTAGAAGTATGGTGTCTCCACAGGTGAAACGAGTTGGTCTGCCTGCTCTCAGTGGTTGTATTTCAGAGCTATCATTGTGTACGCAATACTCTTATATATGGAAAAAGCTTAAAAAAATAGCCAAAAACGGGACAATCGACAATTTTTTAAAATTCCCATTGACCGCTGCTGTCGTGTCTCGACTTGACACACACAGCACTCCTCCTCCTCCCGCGCCCGCGCCCGCCCCCACGTCAGTGAGGGTGGAATAATCATTGTTGGGGGGTGCGCTTGCGCTCGTTTTTGGTGTTTATAAATACAATTCAACCGTTACCAGCATTTTTACAATAATGTCGAAAATAAATACTAAGTGCCTGTTTTGTGAAAGTAAGACGGAAAAAAAATTGTTGCCTTTCAATAAAAATAGTTAGGAAAAATATTATGGCATATTAACAGTTCGTACTAACGGTAATTTAATAACCAAGATCAACAACAGGGGTGAGTTATTACATGACTTCATCTTAACGAACTGTCTTCAGATACTTAACAAAGACTGCCTTCCCACCTTTGGTACGAGATCTAGACAGGAAGTTCTCGACGTAACTCTTGCTACTAACAATCTAGTCAGGACGATCAACGACTGGAACATTAGCAATAAAATATCTATGTCCGACCATCGACAGATTAGATTCGTAATTAATACAAACAAAACATACGGAAATATAACCTTTAGGGACCCTAAAACCACAAATTGGAACCTATATAGGAATATGTTAGGAGAACAACTACATAATGTCCCTAAGAATATAAGGTTTTCTGACACTCTAGAATATGCGGTCCACCTTATTTCTCAAGCCATCACGGCATCCTATGAGATGAGTTGCCCTCTGAAGACCAAGAGGGACAATAAAGCAACATAGTGACACCCCAAACTAGACAATCTCAGGAAGAAAACACGTAAACTATTCAATAAAACTAAAACTCCCGAGGACTGGGAGCGATATCACAAAGCCTTAACTGAATACAATAAAGAAATACGGAAGGCGAAAAGACTTCCGTGGAGGAAGTTCTGCGAGGAGATCAAGAATACTCCTCAAGGGGCCAGAATTCACAAAATCTTAGCGAAATCGCCAGCCAACCAACTGGAACTTTTAAAGAAGCCAGATGGAAATTTTACTGATACAGTGGAGGAGACCCTGGAGCTCTTAGCGACAACACACTTCCCTGGATCAGAAACATTATCGAATACCGAATATAAATCTGAGTTATCAGCACTGTCTAACCAGGCCTAAAAACGAAGACTGGAGAAGAGCAGCAAAAATGATCAGACCAAATAAAGTCAAATGGGCTATCGAAACCTTCAAACCATTTAAGTCTGCTGGGGAAGATGTCATTTTCCCAGCACTGATGCAAGAAGGGAAAGACATTCTCACACCGCTCCTGGTAAAAATATTTCGTGTGAGCTACGCATGGGGATACATACCAGAAAACTGGACATTGGTCAAGGTATGCTTTATACCTAAAGCAGGCAAGTAGGATTATTCACAACCAAAATCCTTTAGATCAATAAGCCTACCCCGTTTCCTGCTAATATGTATGGAAAAAATCATAGACGAATGCATAAGGGAAGGACCTTTGAAGGAACTCACTTTACATTCCAAGCAACATGCTCATAAAAAGGGAAATCCACGGAAACTGCTCTTCTTGAGCTTACGGACAGGATCGGAAGAGCTCTGGAAGACAAGCAGATAGCTCTGTGTGCTTTCCTCGATATTGAAGGAGCTTTTAACAATGTCACTATTGGATCCTTTACCACAGGTATGGGAGCCAAAGGGATCGATGACACAACGACCCGGTGGATAAAGTCAATGCTGCTTAATAGAACCGTTAAGATAAATCTAAACGGAATAACAAGAAATTTTAAGACAACAGGGGGATGTCCGCAGAGGGCGTACTGTCTCCACTGCTATGTCACTTGTTGTGGATGAACTCCTTACACAAACAACTCAAATGGGTTTTAATGTGCAGGCCTATGCCGACGACGTAGTGGACTACGTTATAGGTCCTTGTCAAAGCACTGTATTATCAATACTACAAAGAGCGCAGATTGTCAAATGACAAATGGTGCGCAGATAACCAACTGGGGGTTAACCCCTCCAAAACAACTATAGTGCCCTTTACTAGGAAGCGCAAGCTAAACAGGCTTGCTACACTAACTATTAAAGGAACATCCATACCTTATTCCCAAGAAGTCAAATACTTGGGCATATCAATTGACAAGACACTTGAGAAACACACTTAAACAACGTAATCCAAAAGGCAACAACTGCCTTAGGAATATGTCACCGCCTTGTAGGGACGAGATGGGGCTTAAACCCCAAAATCGCCCTATGGCTTTATACCACCATCGTAAGGCCGATGCTAACGTATGCCTGCGTAGTCTGGGAGAAAAAGTCATGCAAATAACAACCATCAATAACCTAACCAGCTTGCAGCGCACCACGTGCTTAATGGCAACTGGTGCTATGCGCACAACCCCGGCGGCAGCCTTTAATGCTCTTCTTAACCTACCCTCCTGTGTTTCCTTAGCGATAAACTTAACAAGATTGTTAGACCCCCATTCAGATATAAGGTTCAACACTCTGTTGAGCTCAATGGTAAGATTCTTTCTCTCACGTTTTCAGCGCGCCCAGCCCCTGGGCGACCGTAATATCCCCCATGCATAGCTATAATTGTTTCCTAACGGAAGCATGACATTGATATGAAGAAGAAATAGTGTGGGAGGTACACCAGCATTCACTGACATGAACCGCGAGGCGCATCCATCTGCGAGGACACGGATTCTTCACTCATGCAGGAAGTCGGTATTTATAGAAAGGGCAAACAAAAACCTTACAATATCCTAAGTAAAAACAAGAGGCTCTAATAGATACTAAATTTCTTTGTGCGTGATGTTGAGGTGAAGACTGTGAATTGATGACTCCGAAGAACAGCGCGCGCGCTCATGAGATACTTAGGAGCACGCGTGCTGTTCTTAGGAAGGGGAAGATGGAATAATAAGCCGGCGATCCAGTTGCAGAGCTGGCAGACCGTATGTTGGGAACTTGGAGAGAAGAGCCCTGTGCCAGACCCGATCAAATGCTTTGGAAATGTCAAGGCTAACAGCCACTGACTCACCACGTTTGTCAATAGCTTTACCTCAGACATGCATTAATTTCGACCGAAACCCGCACTGTCGATTATTAACTAATGATTGATCTTCTAGATATCGGATCAGCTGGCTGCTTAGGATCCTTTATCCGTCTCCCTTTATGGGGACCAGTTGCACAATGACCTCTCTCCAAGATTTCGGCACACACCCAGTAGAGAAAGAAAGACGGTATAGACGCATAAAGACGGCAGACAACTCCGCTGCGCATTTTTTCAGTACTATTAGGGGGAAGATTCTAAAGATGACGAAATCTAAATTAAAAAGAATGAATGAAAAATCTGTGATTTTACCCAAAAATTATTAGATTATATATCAAGCTAAATATTTATAAAAAACTGGATTAAATACTTTATTTTGTGGTTTAGTATAGATTTTAATGTGACTAATGAAAAAGCTCAAAAAAATATTAAAATAGTATTGGTAGTAATTTAACTCTTTAGGCGTTTGCAATATTCTACAAAGTGATTAATTTGTGATTTTACTCAAAGATGATTAGATTATGAAAGTTAGATTAATAAAAATTGGATTTGTTCGATTTATTTTTTTATTTTATTGATTACTGTTATTTTTTTTCTTCTCTGAAATACAACTGCTGAGAGCAGGCAGACCAACTCGTTTCACCTGTGGAGTCACTATACTTCTAAAAGGTACTAAAACTGACCATTTCTGTTATCGATTTTTTTTCGCAACAATGCAGTGACTTGCGCGCATCATAATTCTGAAATGCAACCACTGAGAGCTGCCAGACCAACTTGTTTCATCTGCGGAGATGCGATACTTTGAATATGTACTAAAACTGACCATTTCTCTGTTCGTTTTTTTTTGCAACAATGACCCCTCTTGTAAGCTCTATAACTCGAAGTTGCAACCACTGAGAACAGGCAGACCAATATCATTCACCTTGTGGGACTACTCTACAAACTATAAATGCAAATTAAACCGTATCCATTATCGTTATCAAAAATCCTGTCACCTCTCAGTCTATAACTAGATAATGAAGGAATATTGATAATAATAGATATGTATATAAATATTAGAAATATATGAAATAAACACAGAAACATCCATGACTCGTGAACAAATGCTCGAACTTATTATAAAAACATTTACTCCTACCGGGATTCGAACCCGGCGAATCCTTGACCGAGTAGCCTGTAAAGCAAGGGGTACAGACCACTCGGCCAACCGGTTTAAAGAATCGTCCTTTTTTCATTATCAGAACTACAGTTCTGCGGCCGAGGCAAACTCCGTCCAAGAAAAAGTTATAAAATAAAGGCATTTTATTTTTTGTATGTTATGATTTCCTTACACCAAGAACTAATAGTATCAACTATCAACATCCTTCTCCACAAAATAACAAACCCCAATATTGTTGATTTTCGGTAAACTTTTATATCATCTGCGCAGTGGCGAAGGGTGAATAATACCAAAAGGGAAGCCGGAACAAAATTACACAGTCAAAATAGTAGTACCTACCTATGTTCAAATCAAGAGACAAAATCACGACCTCGTTTAGTTGAAAACTAACCAATAGAAATCTTAAATATATTAGAAAAACCGATACTAGCTTTTTATGTAGGTACACCTTTATAATTTTTTACTTTCAAAACCTATAATATCCAATATAAATATAGGTACTTTATGACCAGCAACCAACTTACTAAACTTACTTAACTTCTAAAGATCGGCCATCATAAAAAAACTGCAATACCAGAGAATTTTAAAAAATCTGATGTAACCAAAAATCAACCTGAAATATCAAAACAAACAATAGTTTTACCTGAAACCGAATCAAAACCTACCTTATATCACTGGTAACATTTTTTTACACAATATTAAATAATCACTTATTTGTGCACCATTTTAAAACAACAACAAAACACAAAAAACTCTTTGTTTTCATTACTTTGCGCAACTCGAACGAAAATAAATAGAAAATTTTATTGGTGAATGACATTACAAGCTGGCAAAATTTAAAATGTCTCGGTCGAAAGCACGCCAGTGGATGGACGCTTACTTTCTACTTGATAGAATAATAACTCAAGCAATAATATTACCTCACTGTCTGTCCTAGTCACACTCACGGAATCTTGTAATGCTTTCCCTATCATAACTCGACCGGCTTATATCGGCCTTTGATACGGCGTATGAGAAAGAGACGGCGCTTGAAAAAAATATATGCGTAAGAAAGAGATAGCCACACTAGTAAGTATAGGATTAATAACCCGAAAAATTACGGCTTGTTCATTGCGAATGATCGCAGCGCACGTAAATTGGAACTGCAATGACGACTCTATGTGCGATATTGCTAAAAGAATTAGGTAGGCGCTTAGATAGGTGTTTAGGAATTGTTAATGTTTGAAGTTAAATACTAAGTTATTATTAGTGTAATAACATATTTAACAGTAACACGGTATGCCGAACAAACGTCGAAGTTGTTATTAGGTGAATATTATTTCAAATGGGAAGCCGACAGGAATCGTGTTATAGGGACCCCTCGCCACTGCATCTGCGTAGGCGAGACAATGGGTGGTAATAATTTCGTGCAAATCATTTATAAATATCGAGATTTGAACCTTGAGGAACACCACTGGTAGTCAAATAGGGCGTTGAATCGTAACCATTTAATGACACCAAATTGGTAAGGTTTTGGAGATAAGATGTCACCCACAAAAATAGGTTTCCATTGCATGGATACCCAGATGATAAACCTTGGATAGAAGGACGAATGGTCAACTCTGTCGAATGACTTTGCAAAATCTGTATATGGCATCAACTTGCGTTATCTCGTCAAATGTTTCACAAAGGTATAGTAATAATAATAATAATAACACCAAGCCTTAGCAGTCAAACACAAACTCATACAAAACTCAATCACTCCCTCCCTACTACAAATACACTCCTGAAAATGTTCTAGAAACCACTTCAGTTAAATTATTTTACGACCGCGCCATACTTACCGGCAGGACCATTCACTACAATAGACCGGATATAACTTTAAACGAAGGTATGAACGAGCTATGTTAGGTGTTATCCTAAGAGATATAATCAGAAATGAGGACATCTGTAAGAGAACCAGTCACTGACATAGCTTATAGGATTAGCAAGTTGAAATGGCACAGTGAGCGGGGCATATAGCACGGAGAACGGACGGCCGATGAGCCGTTAGTTCTATAGCATGGCAAAAGCGCAAAGTACGACTGCCTTCCACTAGATGGATAGACAGCCTTCTCGGGATAGCGGGGAGATTTTTGATGCAGGCTGCGCAGAATCGATCCATTAACCCTTTGAAGCCGATGGATGCCCTTTGAAATCGATGGGGATGCCTTTGTTCAGTAGTGGACATCATAGGCTGATATGATGATTATGATGGATAAAAGGTAAAAATGTTTACAACAATGCATTTTTAATTCACTTAAGTGTATATATGTCTTTATTTGAATCAATTTCTCAGGCAAGTATTTACTGTATTTTATAAACTGTATTTTTGTACAATAAATAATAAATAAATAGATTATGTACTTATTTTATTTT
This sequence comes from Nymphula nitidulata, assembly GCA_947347705.1. NCBI lineage: Eukaryota > Metazoa > Arthropoda > Insecta > Lepidoptera > Crambidae > Nymphula > Nymphula nitidulata. Next base: position 13,388,753 of record OX374621.1, on the reverse strand, counting down.
ATTTTGTTACTGCTCACATAGAGATATATAGGTACAACAAAATACATTACAAGAAGCCAGTAACAGGCCTCTACAAGTAGCACTGATATATATCCTAAGTTTTTTACATTGTTTCACAAAAATATATCAAAATTAACTTTTTTAACAAAATGCAATAATAAATACAACAATAATAAATACTACAGCAATTAGTCACCTGCCAGCATTTTATTTACACTACTTATACTACCACTGAATAAATCTTGTTTTAATACCTATAATAAATGTTGTTTTTGCAATCTGTCCTGCAAACATTATTATATTGTTTAATGGACTTATGTCTAAAAAATGCTATCTAGTACCTATGTGTATGTGATATTTTATTTTTATGTGAGTACTTACCTTGAAATTGTTTTCTAATAAAGAATCATTATTATTTATGATTTCCATTTCTATTTCCCTTCTACTTTGGCTTGATCCTTCATTCACTGATTGAAAACAAGTTATTTGTATCTGTAAAAATCAAGCAGATAAATATATACATAATTTGGAGAGCAATCTGGACACATAGAAAAAGAAACTGGTAATTTTTTGCCCTACATTGAACTGAATTTTTGATTTCAGATTCATTTGCGAAATATCGACCAACTAGACAACAAATATAAAGTTTAAGTCATAAAACTTCCATAATTTTTTCCTCAGTATTATTATCAATAAATGATATCTTATAAAATACTTACTTTCCTGAGCAGTGTAATATAAAATTATTAAATTGAAAGCTACAAGAAAGTAGGGATACGTCTTAGAATAATTCTAAGGGATAAGTACCTATTATTATAAATACTAATTAAAGGTTTATTTTATTACCGAAGGCGCTTTACTAGATTGATCTGTTAAGAAAACAGCAAAGATTATTCCTACAAAACTGGAATCCATTCTCTGGTACATAGACTGAGTGGCGAGATCTGTGAAAAAGAAATTTTAATACTGTTAATGTTACTAGCATTCTAAATATTCTAATTGAACTTTATATTATACAAAATAGCTGCAACATATTTATAATCTGTGTCATGGCCCATGCTTCCAGATAGATGGAAGGTCAGCCGTGTTTCCAGATAGATGGAAAATAACGCGAGTCGTCCCTGTACCGAAGGGACGCTCATCTGTCGTCAGTGTGGTAGGGTACAGACCTGTGGCTGTACTATCCGGTGAAGGTGTTGGAATTGGCCATCCACAATAATTTCTACTTGCAAATGAGCGCGCAACTAACGGACACACAACACGGATTTCGACCAAAGTGGAGTACTACTAGCAACCTCCTTGCTCGGGCACATGTAGGTTACATGACCAAGCAACAAAATTATCATAGTGTGCACATTTTATAGTCCTGCAGCACTAATAACGGCCCCTTAATAGTTCTAGAATTTTCTGACATGCTTATAAAAGCATGCACTGTGTCTGTTTGGCCTTTTAGTACATCAGCTGTTATTAAACGTTTTCTTATTATCGTCTATTTAATAGCGCAGTTTAAGCTAAGATTTATTTATTTATTTATTTCTAATTTAAACGGACATGCCAAGAACATTAATTAGTAAAAAAATTGTAGAATAAAACACAGATAGTAAAAATAACATAAAAATAAAATTAAATAAGAGGATAGGTATACTTAATTATACACTAGTGGACTCACATTCATTCTTCTCGCAAAACAATAAAGAACTATACGAAATATCCTTCCATCTATCCGCATACATATTGCATTCAGGTTGATGAGCCAGGAGTGCATTTATTTCATTTAGTATTCGGCAGAGAGGAGATTGTGCACGGGCCGCGGTGCGGATACGTGGCGGGGCGAACAGGCGGCGAGGTCCACAGATTAGAAAGAGTATGGCCTGGTGACCACCAGGGCGACCGCCCTGTAGCCTTGAGGCGGCGAGGTGCGTTGTATGGAAGCTTAAGAACCTGGGGATTTTTAACATCGCGAGAATTCCGAAGAACGAATCCTAGGCGCCTAAAACTTTCTTTCAATAGGGATATAATATGACTGTGAAATGTGAGCTTAGAATCACATGCTACACCCAGATTCTTGATTGATTCTACGCGAGTAAGATGGTCGTCACCTAAGGTATATTGGTAAAGTGTTTTAGCCAATTTTCTTCCGTAAGACATAAGAATCATGCATGACGCAGCTTTTTTTGGTATTAAAAAGCATCTTATTTACTCCATTCAAAAACAGAGTCAATTTCATGTTGAAGTAATTGACAACCTGATACGTTCCTAATTTCAGAGGATAACCTTAGGTCATCTGCGTACATAACACACTTTGCGTTTTTAACTATCCCGATAAGGTCGTTTATCATGATCAAGAATAAAAGAGGGCCAAGTATAGAACCCTGACTAATTCCAGAGCGCGTATGATAGAGTTTAGATGTGTAGTAACCATATTTTACATGACATACTGTTGACGATTTTTTTTTATACAACTAGATGACAAACAAGCTGACGGCCCACCTGGTGGTAAGCGGTTACCGCCGCCTATAGACACCTGCAATAACAAGGAAAAGCACTCGATATTGCAGGTGCGTTGTCATCCTGAGGCCTAAGATGAAATGCCGTACATGCCCAGTAATTATACTGGCTACCTTTCCCTTCAATCTGAAACACAGCGAACTGTTTCACGGCTGAAATAAGAAAGGCGGTGGTACCTACCCAGGCGACCCTACATATGGGTCTACCACCTAGTAACGGATTACAGAGATAATTTGAAAATAAATGAAGCAAACGAGGGGTGAACCCTAATGCTTTAAGTTTACCTAAGAGAATATCGTTATCAACTCTATCTCTAATCGAAGTAAATAACATCGACTTCATGGCACTCATCCATACCTTTCGTGATGTATTCTACGATCGTTAAAAGATTTGTTTCAACTGACCATCCTTTTCGGAAGCCATGGTGCTCATTGTGAAGGTGGATATTAACTTGTCTATAGATCTCATCATGAATAATACGCTCAAATAATTTAGCATGAGCAGGTAATACGGCGATGGGGCAATAATCTTCAACGGACAAGTTGCAGTTGGATTTTGGAATAGGTGCCACGCGTGATATTTTCCATTGAGCTGGATACTCACCAGTATGGATAGATGTAATTATAATATGGCACAAAGGGGTAACCAGTTCGTTTTCAAACAATTTGAAAAGAATTGGTGGAACTCCATCTGGGCCAAGAGAGTGATCTACTTTCATTTTATTAATACCTCGCCTTATGTCATTAACATTAAACCTAGAAATATTGATATAAGAACTGTCTAGTTCATTGATGTATTAGTCGTTGATACTATATTATTAGCGTCTAAAATAGGGCTATTACATAGAAATACAACGGAGAAAAACTCAGCAAAAGCTGCCTGCACTCCATTATCAGCAACCCCATCATGAGATATCTCCGATTCAAAACCCTCGTTTACATCTAAGAGTAGATACGTGTCGCCAAAACTGTTGGGGCTTGTACTTTAATTTTCTCTCGATTTGGCGCATATAAGAATTGTATGCCTCGTCTATACGCTTTTTAAAACTAGGTCTAACGTCGGAAAACGATCTACGAAGATCCAAAACCACAGATCCCAAACACGGTGAAGTTGAGTTTTCAGTTTGATATCACGAATAATATCGCGGTCAAACCACGCTGGATGTCGGTTACTGGAATTTGTTAGATCTTATTTTTTTGGTATTGCGGTATCAAATATTTTATAAACTATTTTATAAAAGTTTTCTGTAACGGTGTTAACATTTTTAGCGGTTGTGACCGCTCCCCAATTAGTATCTGAAAGCAACACTGCAATACGGGAAGTCAGCCTTAGCGAAATTCCAATTGGTTCTAGTTTTCTAGTAAAGAAAGTATGTACTGCAAGCTTATTATTAATATCTAATGGGGGATTGATTGATTGATTCTATGTGATTTAATGGACTTTAGATACATCAGTGCACTCCTGAACCAAAACAATATCTAACTTACTTCCACGCACATTAAAAATCTCATTTATCTCTTTCAAACCACAAAACTACAAAAAAATAGCAATAGTAGTTATTGACAGAGGCACTATTTAAGTTAATATCACCTAAACTGATGACATGTCCTTTTAATTTACATATGAAGCTACTTTATAAAACCAGTTAAAATAAATATTGTCAGTTGCACTAGGACTAATGTACACCACACAAGCAAAGACAGTTTAACCATCCATGGAAAATGAGACCCATAAGTCTTTACCGTGAGCGGGCTCAAGGTCTTTACAAAGTTGTAAAGTAATACCAGCATGTGCAGCAAGCAGTACCCCACTTTGCTGTTATGTGTCGTCCATATCTGCACACTTGGGATTATATGCAGATACAGCAGGAATATACGATTGTGGTTGGTTTCATATATTAGTCTCGGCTGTAGCGGCAGGGCATGTTTCCTGTATACTGGTACTTTTTAGGATTAAAATTGGTGCTGCAGATAAGCTAAGCTCAGGATTTTTTGCTAGTGGCGTCTTCAATTGTATTGTAAAGATCCTTTAATAGTATTGTAAAGGCTTAAGCACGCTTGAGAATACATTCTCTGATAAGTTATACTTATAATTGCCTACAATAATCATTATAAATCCATCAAAAGTAATTTATAAGAGTATCCAATGGAACTAAAAGTACTGGAAACCAATTTTACTTGTTACTTGAATTTATAAGGGTTTTTAGGTTCACATTGTGGATCAATAACAAGAAAAGGAGTTCTATAATGATTTGTTTCTGGAGTAAGTAAGTTTAGTTCTAATAATAATAATAATAATTTATTTGTAAAAAGTATACAGCAGGTGAACAGGTGAAAGTTAAATTTACATGATTTTAATGTAAATTAGGCAAAGCTGGTTGACAGTTGAGGCAACCTTCCACAGAACTAGGAAAAACCTGTTCTTCGGTGCCCCCCTCCTCGGACTACAAATGAATGTTCTATAGTAAATTAGTCGAACTCTGTTTAAATCTTAACACGTTTATAATAGTTCCTCATAATACAATTACGACCCAAAATCGACTTCGTAAAATCTCATGAAAGAGTAGAATTGCTTTTAATTGCAATTATAATTTTTTTTCTAAATGGCGCGAAAAAAATAAGCTATCAAAAAATCGTTCGGTTGTTGCAATAATTGTGATTGTTGTATAAATATGCTCATAACATCCATTGACAAATTTACAACTATTATTGAAAGAACTTGTAATAGCAGCACGGAGTATGTTAAAGCCGTGTATGGTTCTTTACGGCGCTTATAGTTGGTAAAAGATACAACACCAATTGAGATTCAAGCATAACTCATTTATTCATAGATACCCACATAAACATTTGACACCTATTTCTCTGACAGATTGATAATGAACTTTCCAATTCCAATTTTATCTCTCCATTGTTCAGGTGGAGGTATGTCAATGGGTGGTTCTGGGGATGACGATCTAGATCTCGATCTAATCGGTGACTGTGTCCCGGCAGATGGCACAGGCCGTTGTCCTACTGCCCGAGCCACTAATTGATCTACGTGACGACGATGAAGCTCCCCATCTTCCGTTCTCACCATATATGAGCTAGGTCTCTCTCGCACTTCAACTGTGGCTTTCTGCCATTTTTCTCCCGGTCCATACATATGAGCTAAAACAGTTTGATCTGCAGTAAATGATCGGGCTATTGTACGCTGTGCCGCAGCTTCTAGATGCTCTTGTGCGTTACTATGTGCTGTGTCTGGGTGAAGGGATTATACAGCTGTCTTATAACCACGTCCGTTGAGCATTTCAGCAGGTGTTTTATTTGTATTTGTGTTTGGCACGGTACGGAGCGCATATAAGATTCTTGGTAACTTTTCTGACCATGGATTACTTCAAGTCGTCATTTTCCTTAGTTTATTTTTTAAAGTCTGAATAGCTCGTTCAATTTGGCCATTTGTAGCTGGGTGATAAGTGGGAGAATACAGATGTCTTATGCCATTATTTTTCAAGAAAGTGTTAAATTCTCTGGATGTAAAATTACGGCCATCATCAGACACTATGACCTCTGGTAAACCTTGTAAAGCAAAATTTTCCTTAAAATCGTAATCACGGCCTCACTTGCCATTGAGGGTACAATTTCAGCTTCCAACCATTTACTATAGCTATCAATCAAAACAAGGAATGTCTTGCCTTTGAATGGTCCAGCAAAATCTATATGCAAGCGACTCCAGGGCTTTTCTGCGGTAATCCATGTTGGCGGATTATTTCTTACTCTCTGACATTCTGCTACAAATTTCTCTATCTCTTGGTCCATACCAGCCCACCATACATATCATCTAGCATAAGCTTTCGTTTGGACGTTCACTGCATGTGGAGCATGCAATAACTTCAAAACATCTATTTGAAGACTCTTCAGCACGATGACTCTATTGCACCATAATTAATATCCTTTGCTATGTGAAAGAGCCTCCCTTCGTGTCCAAAACGATTGCAAGGCAGAGTCTGAATTTGAAGGCGGCCAACTATGAAGTACATGAAATAATACCTTCTGTAGTAACATATCTTTTTTTGTCTCACTGGCAATTCTCGTGACATCTATTCCATCCTTCCGGCTGTTCAGCGAGCAATAGTACTTCTTTTATAGGTCTTTCCTCATTTATAGCAGTATTGTCAGCCTATATTTTATAACATAATAATAACTACTAAGTTTTATTGCCCACCGCAACATTCTATTCTAGGTGAGATTTGATCAGGAATGGGCTTTGAAGGGTTAAACAACCCAATCAAGGGTTTATGGTCTGTAATTATACAAAATTTAAATTAAATTAAGGATTTATAGAAATTTTGTCAGTCCATAAATTATTGCCAATGCTTCTTTGTCAATTTGTCCATACCGTCTTTCAGAAGCCATCATCACTGGTCTCTCTGAACCATCATCCATATCGTGAGCAATAATTGCACCAACACCGTAACTAGAAGAGTCACAAATTAACAGTATTTGTCTATTCAGTTCATAGTTAACTAGTGTCAAATCAGATGATAGACTCTCCTTGGCTTTTTCAAATGCTGTATTTTCAGCTTCTCCCCACATCCATGGCCTTTTAGATTCCAACAAGCGGTGTTATACCGCTTGTTGCAATCTAAAAGGCCGATCAATCCTCTTCACTATTACTGTTTATCTGATGCACCTTTGCACGCTTCTTTGTACACGCTGTCGCCCATATCTTTTACAATAGAAGCATCTTGCTTTCATAAAAGGGCATTTTTCATTGCAATGTCGGCAATCATCTAATTATTTTCTACCAATTTCCATCAGTATATACTACTCGTGGATGGAGTTAGCTTCGACTTCATACTAGTTTCAGCATGCATATCCTGAAAGGTCGTCTGATAATTAAGACACTGCTGTACGGCTGCTAGGTTTTTGGCCTTTAACAACTCACACCGTAGACGATCGTCATAGACACTTAAAACTAGTCTGTCTCTTAAGTGGCGCTTTAAATCAACAAATTTACACTAAGCACCTAACATCGCGATAGCCACAATAAAATCTTGCACGCTTTCATCTTTGGATGGTTGACGTCGGTGGAATTTTCCAGCTTGCAATATTTCATTCTCTTCAGGTTCATAAAATTGGTCCAAAACTGTATGTTTGCAATATTTGACTCCATAATACACCAAAAAACACAATATTTTCCGCAGTCCCCAATAAAAGATACAACACCAATTGAGATTCAAGTATTTATTCATAGATACCCACATGAACATTTGATATTTCACTGACAGATTGATAATGAACTATAACTATATATTCAATAGTTGGATTCACGAGGAGCAGTTAGTTCTGCAAAGTCCAACTTTGGGGAAACTATTGGTCTAAGTGGTCACCAAGTCTACTATAATCATCTTAGGAGAAAGAGAACGCCTATAAATTGGGGCCTTTTCTGTTGTTTTAGAAGTTTATTATGCTATTATAATTCTGATGAAATTGTGGTTCCTGGATAGTAATAAAACTACTTTTTGTTGCTTGGGTGGCTGATGTTTCATACCTGTGTTGTACAGTGGGCACATGTTTATGATGCTGGTGCCTTCATTGGTGGTGCGGACTCTATTAGCTGACCTGACAGACGTTGTTCTTTCTTAGCTATGGATATTCAATGATAAGAAATCTAATAGACAATTCTTTTAATACAAAAAAACAGCTGTCTGCTGCATTCACATTCATAAAACGTACGAACTGTCAAAGCGAACTTAAGTTTTTTAATTATCCTATTGTATGTGGAATTTCCCTAATTATTCTTTGAGTAAGAACATTCTACAAAGCATTATAAAACTATTTTTTTTTTAATAATTTTTTTGTTAAATTATTCACACTATTAGTTGCAAATCAAATCCTATACATATATGTGGTCTCTTTATGTTGCTATCTCTGGTTTCATCTATTATTAAAAAAATCTAAATTAATCTCACCAACATGTGAAGGCCAAACAGTAATGTGGGGATGTGAGTGATACCACCCAACCACCCTGAGTGGCCGGTCTACTTCAGCTGCTAATTCTTCCGCTCTAACAGTTGCTTGTACAAGTTGCTCTTCAGATATTTCAACTCTATCAGGTTTCTTATCTAATCTTCGTAATATAACAGAAGATTTTATTGAAACTAAAGTACCGTTATCATGTACCTGAAACATTTTTTTTAATTACACTAAATACAATACAATACAGAGTGTGAGTGTTTGAAATACAAAACAAAGTTCTACCTCTCCAAGAAGTAGTCCCATTATTTCTTCTTTTTCCGTAGACAAAGCATGTTGAGTGCAAACAAGGGCTACATCGGCCGACATCAGCACTTTATTTAGCATGATTTGTAGTAAACAGTATTCAGTAAATTAAAGAGCAATGAGCATGTAATTAATTAATTTTATTGTTTTTATCCGATTTTCTTCTTTGTGAATGGCATTAAGGCTAGTGTTGCCATTTGCCATATGCACGTTTAGTTGCAGACGTGGTGGTGGTGGTACTCGTGAGGGAGCTCGGTGGCCTAGTGCTAGTGGTTTGAACACTCTGGTTTCGATTACGGAAACAATGCAACTGTTGCCATGGCCTATCCCAGGATGGGTCAATCAAAACAAAACTATAGTAATTAGAATATTATGTATTTAATAAGGTAGGCCTCCATTTAAATAAATTATTACACACTTAAAAAACGAAGTATCAAGACTATTTATTCCTTGCGAAATAAGTGTTTACAGCTAAAGATTTTTTAAAATTGCCGCTCTTTCTCAGTGACACGATTCACTGGCCAGAGTCTAGTTTATAAGGTATCAACATTTTATTCGACGGGTTGTTAAAAAGCAGGAAACGAAATTTTTAAAAAATTATATACCGGAAAGGAATTTGGAAAGGAATCAGGTGACGGGTGAATAGGTATAAATATATATACATATATAAAATGAGAGATGAAAAGATGAGAGGAGTAAGAAAAATGTGAAAAATAATAAAACCACCAAGAAGTAAATAAATAATTAAATTTTTATATCGTTTTTCCTTATAAATAATGCTAAAAGTTTATAAATATCTGGATTATTGTTATATAAAAGGATGGAAATAGAAGTAGGAAAAGGAACATTCAAATTAATAAGAGAGTCTAGAAAGAAATCTCTTTCAAAATGCGGGCAAACAAAGAAAATGTGATTAGTGTCACTCTCTGCGTGAACACATTCACAAGTTGGGTCGGTAATTATTCCAAATTTAGCTAGCCGTTTTTATCCGATTTTACACATCAAAAAACATAGTTTTTTTTTGGTTATTCTTCCTATTCAGGGAAGGCAAAGGCAACTAATGCCCATACAGCCACGTCTTCAGTATTTCTTTACTTTTTCTTTTATTGCATTAAAATGCTGGCGTAAAACGTTCTTGGGAGTATTTGAGACGATTTTTTTTTTATACAACTAGATGACAAACAAGCTGACGGCCCACCTGGTGGTAAGCGGTTACCGCCGCCTATTGCAGGTGCGTTGTCATCCTGAGGCCTAAGATGAAATGCCGTCCATGCCCAGTAATTACACTGGCTACCTTTCCCTTCAATCCGAAACACAGCGAACTGCTTCACGGCTGAAATAAGAAAGGCGGTGGTACCTACCCAGGCGACCCTCATATGGGTCTACCACCTAGTTAAACAATTATATGATGACAATCACTTTATCTGCTACTTGATGAGGTGGATTACCACAAAAAAGTTCTCATCGTATTTCACACCATAATCACTTTTATTCTAACAATCTTTTAGTTGCACGTCAACAACAACAACGTCACTTTTATAACACAATGTTCGCTCCGACACAATTTTTATTTATTAAAATAAAAATCTTGACTGATGCCATGAAAACCCGCCAAACACTCAGTTTATTTTTTGTTAAATTCTCCCTATGTAGGGAAGGCATGGAATTATTACTCGTAATAATTGGAATTATTACTCTTAATGGCGGCTGTACACTCTCGCCGAGACACCCCGAGACTGGCAGAGTGCGAGAGTGTACATACATGGTAGCTCTCGGCTCGCCGATGTCTCGGACATACTCGCCCGCTCTCGCTCCCGTGTCGGTTTTTTGCGCCAGAGTCAAAGAGTCTCGGCAAGTCTCGCGAGGAACGGCGAGTGCATTGATGTATACACTCCCGCGTGCTTCAGTCACAGAGTACTTTGCTTCAGTGCACGACACGAACAGCGAGCAACCGCGTTGTACGTGTCTTACTTTTCTAATCTGTGATACGTGTGTAAAAGTAATTGTCTGCAAGTTGCCTGTGCTATGACGAACAGCAACGAATTAAATATGTGGAACAATGAATCCGAATTAAACTTCATAGAAATATTTCAAACGGAACCCGTATTATGGGAACCAAATCACAAATTTCATAAAGACAGAAAATGTTTATGACGCTTGGATTAGGATATCGGATCAAACTGGATTCTCTCCTCTTACGCCACTTCGTTTTTTTTTTTTTTTGTATGGTACGCGTGTGCATACATAAAATAATTGATTATGCATAACGCGACAGTGGAAGCAACTTGCATTGTATCTACGTCCATTGTCCTTGCCATCACGACTCCAACTGAAATGGCGCGAGTGTACAGGGCCACCACTCGAGCTTGCGATCCTCGACCGAGAGTCTCGGCGAGACATAACGAGAGGTCTCGGCCGAGAGTGCACAGCCGCCAATAATTCCATGAGGGAAGGCGAAGGTCAGTTATTTTTTGATTCTCCCTTTAAAGGGAAGGCAAAGCGAACTAATGCCCAGACAGCCATGTTTTCAGTAGTTATTTATTTCTTTATTTATTGCATTGAAATGCGTGCGTAATACATTTCAATGCTTCTTGGGAGTATTTGACACGAAATATATGATGACAGACACTTGATGAGGTGGATAACCACAAAAAAGTTCTCATCGTAGTTCATACCATAATAACTTTTATTCTAATAACTTTTTAGTTGTACGACAACACAAACACTTTGTATATAAAAAGCACCACTTTTATAATACAAAGTTCACTCCGACACAATTTGTAATTATTAAAATAAAAATCTTGACCGACGCCATTAAAACCCGCCAAACACCCCATAAAGTTTTTTTTTGTACAGTCGGCAGCACGTCAAGCGTAACAGTTTGTCCTTGAACCTAGAGCGCAACGCACAGAAAATTTGTGCGCAAAGGATAAACATATGTCTCTCAGCGCCTCCTTCTAACGGCTCTCTCTCTCAAGTACTCTGTACCTACAATACTCGCAGATGGCCTTGAACGCGAGCGCGACGACTATTAAAATTTGTATTTCTTCGTTATAGCCTCCGAATAAATATGTGTAGGTTTATAGGTAGCTATAGCTACAGCTAGCTACGTACGCGGTCTACTCTCTTCGCTTTGTTGTTTCAACTTGATTTAAAATTAAAGTACGGCAAAGACCATTTTTAATGTTTTCTCAGGGTATTTATTTCACAAATAGGTAATTTTACAAAACAAACGTATTGCACGAACGACAAGAGACACACACACTTGATATTCTCTAGCGGAAACGCGCGGGAAGCCGTGTCGGCCGTTTCTCTCTTACCGGAACAACGTTCGGTGCGACAGCGGTGCGCGGATTGTCAAAACTGACGTCTTCGTTGCCGCCAATATTCGAATCTCTCGTTACACACTCCCCCTCCAAGTTGGAAGCACGTCCCGTGTCCAAGTTGGAATCATTATCATCTAAATAATCACGGTGTCTAGTACAACGCGGTCGACCTCTACGCTTTTTAGGCATGATAGGAGTGATAACAACATTAGTTTGATTGAAAGGTGTTAAATCTGAACTATGATATTTACCTAAAACCGTGTCGCCAGTTGTATTAGTTAAAAGGAAAGTAGTAGGACTCATAATCTGTTTAATGCAGTAAGGACCGTCACGTTTGGGCATAAATTTGCGGGTAATACCTTTAGAAGCTTTGCTCAGCTCATGAGTTTTGACCAGAACTAAGTCTCCTAATTTGTAGTCGGGCGCAGGACGACGACCAGCGTCGGTAACCTCCTTTCGTTGGTCTTGAGCTCTCTCTACCCGATCCCTAATATCGTGCAAAGAATGAACAAATGACTTCAAATATGGAGTAACCTGTGGAATGAAATTTTCTTTGTCTAAAATACTGCGAATGTCATGATGAACGTCAAAAGGTGTTCGCATTTCCCGAGCAGACATGAGGTAGGCGGGTGTCTTACCGGTGGTACTGCAAACTGCACTGTTCATGGCGAAACGAACATGTGCCAAGTATTTGGGCCAATCTTTATGTTCGTTTTTAACTAGCAGAGACAACTGCATTTTGAGGTCCCGATTTTTACGTTCAGCCGGGTTTGCCTCTGGATGGTAAAGCGGTATCAGCTCCTGCTTAACACCTAAGAGATACATACATTGCTGCATAACAGCGGATATAAATTGTACACCGTTGTCGGATACAATTCTTCGTGGAACTCCATAGCGGAGGAAGTACTCTTCTATTATTACACGGGAACAGTTTTCGGCGGTGGCCTCTGTTAATGGGTATAACTCAACCCACCTGGTTGCAACATCTTCAATCAGAAGGACCCATCGCTCCCCCTTGTCTCCTTCTGGGAGGGGACCAAATAAATCAACGGCAAGGACTTCAGCTCGTTGTTGTAATATAGGAGTTTGCAATAACCCTGAAGGTTTTTGGTTGCTCGCTTTGTATCTAAGACATGTTATACAGTTTTTAAGATATTCTGTTACGAATCGACGCATGCCGGGAAAATAGTACTTATCGCGAAGACGATGTAAGGTTCGTTCTATACCTTGATGACCAGCAGTTGGAGAGTCATGAAATTCCTTAAGGATTTCTTCTCTCATGGAGCTTGGTACTACAAATTGTGCTTCCTCGCAATCTGTGTCGGGATTGAAGCGGTATAGAACACCTTGACACATAAGGTAGCCGCGTTCCAGCCACTTGTTTGAGGTTATCTCGTCAGAGTCTTCTAAATCTTTGATTATCTTATAAACTTCGGGGTCATCCTCTTGAGCAGCTCGTAGGGTAGCTGGATTGACTTTGGGAAGATCCACTGTTATCATGCAGACCTCACAGTCAGCATTGTCGTCACAAGCAGGTCGACTCAACATGTCAGCTACTACATTTACCTTTCCAGCTGCGTACTCTATTTTGAGGTCAAAAGACTGAAGTTTGAGAGCCCATCTGATCAGTCTTCCACTTGGTGTTTTGACAGTAAAGAGCCATTTGAGAGGCTGGTGGTCGCTTTTTACTATACACGTATGTCCGTCAATGTAACCTCTAAACTTTTATACTGCCCAAACAACAGCAAGCGCCTCTCGTTCAGTTGTGGAATAATTTTTCTCAGCAGCACTGAGCAGACGGCTAGCGAACTCAATAGGTCTCTCCTCAGTACCTTCGCCTTGCAGTAGTGCCGCACCAATAGCATAGCTACTTGCATCGGTACGAAGCAGGAACGGCTTATCGTAATCGGCTTGTATTAATATGGGAGCACTAACCAATTTGTTTTTCAGATCATCAAAGGCGTGTTGCTGATCTTCACTCCATCTCCAATCCTGGTTCTTGCGTGTGAGTTTTGTCAGAGGCTCAGCGACGCGAGAGAAGTTCGGTATAAATTTCCTATACCATGAACAGGTCTGTATGAATGATTTTAAGTGCTTAACATTTTTAGGTTCTTTCATTTTCAGGATGGCGTCAACCTTGGAAGCATCAGTACGGATACCTTGAGGTGTTAATACATGTCCGAGGTAAGTTACTTCTTCACGAACAAAGCAACATTTAGCTCTATTGGCTCGGAGATGAAATTGACGCAATCTATCGAAAACCTTTTGTAGGTCTTGAATGTGGTCTTGGAGGCTACCTTGGGTGAGAACCAAAATGTCATCAAGGTAGGCAAGTAGGGTGACATCCTGCAGCGAAGATCCAGAACGGAATCGATCTATTAATCTCTGGAAAGTCGACGGGGCGTTTTTCAAGCCGAACGGCATTCGCTTGAACCTATACGTACCAAAGGGTGTAACGAAGGCTGTCTCGTCTCGGTCTTCTGCGGCTACAACAACCTGCCAATAACCTGCCCGGAGATCGATTGTGGACATGTAACAACCTCCTTTGGTCAACTGTAACAAGTCGTCAATAAGTGCTCTACCACGGGAACCTAAAATTTCAATGCCTAAAATTGGCCTTTTGGTCACCCTACACTGGGGTGTATTAATGACACTATACACCGAGTCATCACATTGTATACAATCAATCTTCTGCTGATAAAAATTTATATCCTGCATAGAAAATAATTGTCCATCCGAAACCATGGTCACCCTAGTATCACATAAACTATTAATAGAATTACAAATACAAATACAAATACAAATACAAATAATTTATTCAACAGAAATTTGTTACAAAGTTACAAAGTGCATTGGTACTAAGTCTAGTTCTGCAATAATAGGTGAATGAAGGAGACAACTATGCAACAATACAGGAGATGTAACCTGTAGGTCCCACACGAGGAAGCCCTGTGTCGTGGGCACCCACTTGTTCGTACAGTTTGCGACAGAATCATGTTTGCTATTATCAATTTAAAAATTATTGCAGTTAGTTTAATAGTACTAATGTTTAATACAATAATTTGAAAGTGAAAGATGACTGGATACTTATGAGGTGAACGATGAAATGGTGGTTGTGTGTGTGTGTGTGTATGCGTGCGTGTGTGTGTGTGTGTGTGTGTGTGTGTGTGTGTGTGTGTGTGTGGTATGGGTGTGTGTAGGCCTAGTCGTCCATACTGGAGAATAAAGAGCAAGTGGTGACAAAGATGTCAGTGGAGTAACCGAGATGTTATGATTGACATTGGGGCAAATATAAATTTATTTTAAGTTATTCAATATTAGCAATTATTAATTATTTTTATTTTAGGTTTTTTAAAAGATCCTCAGTCTGTTTATAGTTCATAGACAACAGCAGGGAGGAAATCAACGACTGGGCTTGCTTTACGGAGAGTGATTTAATGTCAAGTTGTTTAGCCACCCTATTATAGACATGTGGCAGCATATATGTAGGAAGTCGCTGCGCGAAGCATGTTCGTACAGGGACTGTGTGTATTTTGAATACTCTATTTTGTAACAAGGTGGAGTATTCAGAGGAATTTAATATCTTGCGATGTACTTTAATGCAGACCCTCAGGATATAAATCTGGCGTACACTTAAAACTTGTGCCTCCGCATAAAGCGCCTCGGTAGGAAATAGGTAGGGTTAGCTGTACATTGTTTTAATAACGGCACGCTGAGCTCTTTCCAGTATCAACATGGCAGTGACACACGAACCTCCCCACACCGAAATACAATAGCTGAGGAGGGATTCCCCCAGAGTAGTGTACACCAGACCAAGAGTCCCAGAGTCCGCAGAATTCCTGAGCAGCTTCATAACATAGATTAGCTTCCTGGTTCGAGCAGCTGTTTCCTCTATGTGCTTCTTGAACGAGAGATTTTCGTCTACGACTACCCCCAGATATCTTATGTCCGAAGCCCTATTTATGATTTGGCATTGGCTGGAGCAGTCACAGTAGTCACACTTAGAGTGCAGGCGGAGCGTTGTAAGTGAACAAGGGGCTGACGACTTTGTCTTGTGAAAACATATGTATTTTGTTTTGGACGTATTTAGTGTTAGCAGGTTTCTGTCGAGCCAACCCTTGAGGATCTCTAGTCCCTGTTCCGCCTTCTTGAGCGCTCCAGCCCACGATTCATCATGAAATACTGCCGCAGTATCATCAGCGTAGCAAACGACTTCGACATCTTGAGGCAGTACGTTGTGAATATCATTCAAAAAGAGGGAGAACAGGGTCGGACCCAAAACACTACCCTGTGGGACACCAAAGCGTATTGGAAGCTCGTTACTGACAGTCCCCCCGAATCTGATGCATTGACGTCTACCAGACAGGTAACTCCTGAACCATTCCAGCGGTAAGCCTCTTATACCAATATTGGACAGCTTTTTTAACAGGATTTGCACTGGAACGGTATCAAAAGCCTTCGCTAGATCTAGAAATACGCCAACGCATTTACGATTTCTATCTAGTTTATCTGAGACAAATTCAACCAGGGTAGCTACAGCATCTTCAGTTGATCTTCCAGGTCGAAAGCCGAATTGCCTATTGGAGATCAATTTGTGTTCTTCAATGTAACTCTGAAGACGTTTGTGTACGATTTTCTCTAATATCTTAGAAAACATGGGTAATAGAGAAATCGGTCTGTAGTTTTCGGGGCACCGTTTCGAACCGCTTTTGTGGATAGCCACAACCAAAGCCGTTTTCCAAGTGGAAGGGAAAAAATTGTTCAAATGTTTATTTTGGTTCAAGTTACTATTATTAGAATAGAAGTTACTTGGTAACACATTAATGAAATCACTAGGCATAAAAATAGTGTGACGTTTATGGTCCCTATTGCGATTACATAGAGTAGGTGTAGTGTTATCACTCTTATCAGTAACAGATTTGTTATGAATCTGTAAGTTGGAGAGAGAGTTATTGTAACGATCGAGACTTATACTGGGCATGCAAAAATGGTTAGGTAAACTCACCTGATGATTGTTCTTACCAGATAATTGAATGTTTTCAATACTTGAACTAAAGGTCAATGCCCTACTATCGCGAATCAGCGCATCGTCGTCGCATTCTATCGCGTAAAATTCGGAATTACATTTAGTACATTGAGATCGCGTTACGCCTTTTTCACCACATCCGTAGCACGTCGGTACTATGTCCGTAGATTCGGTAGTAGATGTATGATTAAACGACGCGGATAATCGACGGCACTCTTCACGAACATGTCCGTAGTTTTTACAGTAAACACAGTATTTTCTCGTTTCTCTTCTCTCATCGGCTGCTGGAAGTGGAGTCTTGCTTGGATAGGAGGCTCGTGTATAACGGCGACCCGCAGATGAGGGCGTTTCAGACAGGGCTGCTGGCGGCGGCGCTGGCCGTGGTGGCGGCGGCGTGGCACCGACGCGCGGTAGTGGCATCGTGCCGGCGGCGCGCGGCTGTGGAGACTGCGTTGCTGAACCAACGGCGCCAGATCCTTTTCTTTGGGGTATTGCTAGTGCTCGGCCTTCATCCGAGGCCTCTTCCAGTTGCCTCGTTCGTGTCAATAATTCATCGAACGTATTACAATCTTCACGGCGAACCTTTTCTCGGACTCTGCTGTGTAGAAGACCGTATATCATGTCTAACTGGACCTTTTCTGTTAAGTCTCCTTGAGGAATGCGGGCCATCAGAGACCTGCATTTTGCTATATATATTTCTGTTCGTTCACCTCTCTGTTGTGGTTGAATAAATAACTCACGGTATACTCGATGAGGAGGGCGACTCTCGCCAAACGCGGCGCGTAGTTTCCTGGTAGCTTCCGACCAAGATGTGGTGTATTGTTTAACACCTTGCCACCACACGGCGGCATCGTGTGTGAGCAGCATGGAGAATCCTCTCACGGCATTCACATCATCGATATTGGTGCAATCTTTGAATGACTCGACGGCATCGAGAAATGCTTCCAAACAATCGTCCGGTGCACCGCTGAAGCGAGCCGTACAGGCTGCGAAGTTCCCGGTTAAATTCGGTTGAACGTGAGCGGGCACTTGAGAGGGCGAGGCCGAAGTTGTCTGACTGTTGAGTACCTTTTCTAGGATACGCTCAAAGGCTTCATTTTGTTGCCTTTGTAGTGCTGACATAATTTCGGCCATTTTGTTCGGCGAGATGCTCGTAGTCGTGTTCGAAGAAGCGGGGTCTTCGTCTTCGAAAGATTGTCGACGGCTTTGTCGTTGTTTCGGCATTTTCACTGTTTGTAAGCACAACGCATTCAACAATATACGTTATGGCCCTTATGTTGGGACGCCAGTTTAATGTTTTCACAGGGTATTTATTTCACAAATAGGTAATTTTACAAAACAAACGTATTGCACGAACGACAAGAGACACACACACTTGATATTCTCTAGCGGAAACGCGCGGGAAGCCGTGTCGGCCGTTTCTCTCTTACCGGAACAACGTTCGGTGCGACAGCGGTGCGCGGATTGTCAAAACTGACGTCTTCGTTGCCGCCAATATTCGAATCTCTCGTTACACATTGCTTTAATTTAAAACAAAAAGTTTTCTACATATAATGGCTAGTTATGATATTTTATTTACGCTACCTATTTACCAATGATGCTCAGCGTACCTAGTTATTTTAATCAACTAATATTATACCTATTAAAATACAGGCTTCATTATTTATTCATTGTTATTAACCTAAAAAATATTTCTATTGTCGGGTCATTATTATGGTCCATTGTTATGGAGAGAAATGAGAATAAACATTTAGTTACTTATGTTTCTTTTACCACATTTATTTAATGTTAAAAAACAAAAAAAAACATCTAAAACGTTCACCTCCTACTAACATACCTGTAACTACAGCTACTCATTCACAATATTCTAAATGTAAATATGAAATAACAATTTTGAAGAAAAGTAATATTAGACCTAACACAAATACAACACACAAAATCTTATTGAATTTTAGTTAAAAATAAATTCACATAGAAATATAATATTCGAGGTTTGAAGTGGGTTCCCCAAGAATGAAGATGAGAATCTAACGCAATCAACCAGGGGTGTTTGTAATTTAGTTTCGAATTTATTTATTGTATTTTACAAGACTCAGTGATGTGATGTGTAAAGCAAGCAATTTTGAAGCTTAATTACATGACGCTAAAGTTGAAATTATAATGATAATTATCGCATATTATTGTAGATTCATTTTATATTTCGGATGTGAGTTGTGATGTCTGTGTATACTAGTAAATGTATAAAATTGTAATGATTTGTTGGTGTAAATCACTAACTATCAACTACTAATACTTGGATAATTTTCAATTTCAATGTGAAGTAGGTATAGGTATGGTAGATAGGTCTTTGTGATTTGTTTTTTTCTAATATACTTACTTACTTATGTAGGTTTTAAATCCTTAGTAAAAAAGACCAATTTTAATTTGACCTACCCTTTTCTATATAGGTAAATTACCATACGACATAATAATATATGGTGCAATGCGGTTACGTTTTCAATGGAATCTCGACCTTTATTTTAGATACCTTAGGTCGATTATTAATTATCAAGGTATGGCTCATGATATTTATATCAATAGGTAGGTATCAAATTCGCCTGTGACATTACATTACTTTTTGATTTGTGTTAGATAAAGTCGTATGTATGATGGTCTGTCTAAGGATAAAGATAGAGCAGTCAGTTTGTAAAAGAATTGTGTAAAGTCGGGGGTTATAGTTTAAATACATAGTAATTAAAATAGAATAAAACTAGAAAAATTTCACGTCCTGAGGCAGGAATCGATCCCGCGACCTTTCGCAATCCGGGCGACTGCTCTGACCACTGAGCCACCCAGGACTTGGGATATCCCTGTGAAATTCTTCTAGTCTATCTGTATTTGTGTTTATGAGCTAAACGTCCACCCTACAATGCCGAAATATTCCATTTCAACATCCGAAACGAGTATTTTTACAAATACCTACGATTCGGTTAAGTTGGGGTGGTTGTAGGGTGGACGTTTAGCTCATAAACGCAAATACAGATAGACTAGAAGAATTTCACAGGGATATCCCAAGTCCTGGGTGGCTCAGTGGTCAGAGCAGTCACCCGGATTGCGAAAGGTCGCGGGTTCGATTCCTGCCTCAGGACGTGAAATTTTTCTAGTTTTATTATATTTTAATTACTAAGTAATTTTTCAAACATTTATAATAATGTTAAAATCAAAAATTAAGAATAGTTTAAATACATTTCAAAATTTATAGTTACTAGTCATAAGTCTTTAAGTTTTGGCCATATAAGTAAACGCTTTTAAAAAACTGAAAGATTATCACTGAGATTAATTGTATAAATCTAAGGAATATCTATAATAACTTTATAGGATTCTGTTAAATCCTCTATAGCTCAGTGGTTAGGGCAGTCATTCGAATTGTGAAAGGTCATGGGTTCGGACCGCCGAGCACCCGTAGAAGGTAGGACGGACCGTGTACAAAATCTTGTTCCACCACCTATGTCCACATACTAAGGGACAAATTAATGTGTTTTATTTATTTATTACTCTCTGACGAAGAGAGAGAGAACATCTTTTTGTTTCCCCGGGAGTTTGCCATGCTATGAGCGCGGGGGGGGGGGGGGGGGGGGCAGACATTTTTTCTAGTTGAAATATTTTTCACACAATTTTATATACTTATCTAACAAAAAATGTTGTATTTTTCAGGATAATCATACTTACCTACTTAGATCGATTTGTAATTTAAAGATTGAAAATTATTTTCATGTCTTGGCTGTGCAGGACCGATCGGTTTGGAGGTCCTTGCCCAATTGCTTATACTCAGCAGTGGGTATCTCTTAACTGACGTGATGATTATAATGTGTAGGGTTTTTAAATTAATAATTAAAATAAAATAATAGTAGGGAAATAATAGTGTAGTGGATTCAAATTTTAATACAAGTTTTTTAAGCTAAGGAGGAGGAGCTCGGTGGCGTCTTGGTTTGAGCGCTTGGTTTCGATACGAAAAACAAAGCCACTTTCGCCATGGTCGATCCTAGGATGGGTCAATCAAAGTTTGTTATCTCGAGCTCCTTCGTGCTTCGGAAGGCACGTTAAGCCGTTGGTCCCGGTTGCTCCTGCAACCGCTTTAACCCACCAACCCGCATTGGGCCAGCGTGGTGGTGTTATGGCCCAAACTCCTCATGTGTTTCTCCCATGTAACAAGGCCTGTGCCCAGCAATGGGACGTATTAGACACACACAGACAGACAGGTAGATTGATCGGACTGATGCTACACCCCATTAGCACTGGATCATTACTATTAGTATCTCCAAGAGCTCTGGTGACCTCACTTACACCAGAAACACTTAGTTTTAAAATATTCTGCAATGCTATGATATTCAAGGTGATAATAACAAATTCCAAAACTGTATAGTTTTATAGGCTGTTAATATGACTAGTTTAAGAAGCTAACAGCTTTGTTCAATGAGTATCTAATCAAAGAGACTCAACAATAATTCCTAGACACTGGTCGCTACTAGTTCTTCTATGACACTGGTCTCAAATTATAGTGATAAATAACTAAAAGTAGCATTATAAAACTGAAATTACAAGTGAAATGATGAAGTGCTGTCTCTTGAATGTAAAAACATTTGGATTAGTAATTTTATAAGTCATAAGCTACAATTCAAATTGCATCATGATTTAGCCAAATACTTCATTGACATTCTGAAACTGCTATTTGGATCTACTTCTCTGAGATAAACTGATATTGATGATGACAGTAAAATTACTTAAGAATACATTTTTTTTTTGGACATAACTAAAAACCAATTGTTTCTGCAATCCATGGCTTGACAGATATAAGAAATTCTTTATTTGAGAGCAATCAGGTCTAATTGGGAATGTGTAAGAAATAAGAAACAGAGTCAAAATTGATTTAACATGTTTATTAAGTTAACAATATTAAAATAAAATTTTCATTAACTCTAGCCTCGTCTTATTGAAATATTACTAAAGTAAGAGTGCACCAAATTTGGAAATAATCAGATCTGTGAAAGATTATCATCAAACGCCCGAACAGATCTTCATAATTCAAAGCAAATAACCATCTTGACCACATTAACTTTCTAACAAAAAAAAATGCATCAAAATCTGTCAGTGCTAGCTACGATGCCACAGGCAAACTTACAGATACAAAGACAGACACATCGAACATAAAATGCCCCTCTTTTAGGGTCGGGGGTTATAAAAACTAAAAAGGGTAATTTTATGAATAACTTAGGTGCTAACAATATGCAGTTAAGTAGGTAGGTAGGTAGATATTAGTATTTTTAGCACCATTTTACCTCCCTTATTCTTTTCTATAATTATTTAATGAAATCCAAAATTATATGTAGAACATTACAACTTTCAGACTCTTTTACTTGAAGAGTTATGCAAATTTTTGTTTTTTACTTGAAGAGTTATGCAAATTTTTGTTTTATGCTAGTAATTTATTAATCTGTCAAGCGGCATTATCCCTCTGGAGGGTTAAGACAATTGAAAAATCAGTTGTGTCTGGAAACTCTGGAATCTGATACTTGACAGGTATATTAAAACCATTCCTATGATGTGAGAAATATTACTACTTAACCTATAAAATTGCCTAAATTAAATTTTGAACACCATTTTAAATCAAATAACCATTGCAATGAGAAGTGAATTTAAATAATTTAAACAACAAAAGTAATAGGAGAAAATATGTTAGAAGACTGTTAGGGTTAGAAAAGTAACTATATTTTATTATAATTTGGGCTAAGAAAATAATGTTCTGGGTGAATTAACACCATTGCTCTTGAAATTATATCAATCTCTTATCATAAAAATCACATAGATAATTGGATAGCCTTACTATTACTGGTACACATTTGAATTTACAGGTCATGAAAGTTACACTAATATCATGTAGGAACTTGGAACGCTGCTGTTGCTGAACAATTATGCACATGTGAATATTACAGTTGTCCAGGCAGAGCTAGGTATAGGTACCTATAGGGACAACTCTTCCTAACCTACTTTGTAATGTGGTAGTGTTATTAGTATTTTTACCGGGCCCTGTTGATCTTATCACCCCAGGAAACAAAAACTAATGTAATTATGTCTCTGGTTGCTTATGTATTGATTTAAAGTGCTCACTATTGCTAAGCCAAAATGTTGAACTAAGTATCTAAAAAAAATATCTTCAATAACCTTTCATTGTTTTCGAAGTCAGTCATAAAATTATAAATTGAAACTTACCCTAACCTCTATGTGGTGGTCATATATATACTTTTTGTATAAATATTATTTATGTCTGAAGCTTTTAGTTAATATCTAATAAAATAAAATAAATTTTGACACTGGCATTCACTCAACAATAGAATATCTCTTGTGGTTACTTAGTTATTTCACTAACATAGGTATGGAATTCACTAATAGTAATAACAAGAATTATGTGAACAAATACACCACACATCAACACACTATCTTGTAGCCTCTACAGCCTGGATCTTCATCTCATATTTAAAAACCAAAAATATATGGTCTGCCCGCCACCTGCAAAGTAATATTTGTTTTATTAAGTGAACCTGTTCATATATAAACTGGATTGAGTCTTTTGGCTGATTTACACTTGCATAAGTACAGTAGCGAGTTAACTTGCGGTCTTGGCGAGTTAAGTTCAAATTCCCGTCCAAACAATGTTAAGAACTTAACTCGCCAAGACCGCAAGTTAACTCGCTACTGTACTTATGCAAGTGTAAATCAGCCTTTTCAGAATATCAGCTACTTAATTATAGATGTTTTTACAAAACATTAGAGTAGGTGGAATCATTTTACAAATATGATTAGTTGGTATATTTATACCAAATAATCAAACTTATTAACTGTTAGGCAACCTTGATAAGTTAATTAGTTTAGCAAGGAAGTCTCATAACAAAATACTTTTCATTTTGTTATAAGTTGAAGAAAATCAAATGACATTAACCAAAACCTGTTTCGTGTAAAAAAATAAATGAAGCAAAATACTTTTATACACATGGCGTTCATTTCAAAAACACGAAGAAAAGCGCAGTTTATTTAAAATATAGGTTGGTGTGTCCTGTTTTCATAAAAACAGTAGAACAAAATTCTAACTTACCGATATTCGGTCGGATTTTCATATAATTATCTACCCATTTGTGTAGTGCTACTATTTTATTTTCATTCCATCCAAGTGCGTGGCCATTTTGTATATTACTAAGATATTTTTTTGAAAGAAACTATATTTATCTACAAATAAATTAAACAAGAAAAGTCTATGTTGATTTTGTTATTTCGTATTCAATAGTTTGAACCCTTATTATTAGGTAGCCCCATACAATTCAGGTCTCAATACAAAATGGACGAGATTTTTCTATACTCAACTTTTAAACACCACAGATACAAAAAATATTTCTTCAAAACTTGAGCCCCAACTTCATACTTAAAAAATGCGATGTCATAGAAATTAGACTAAACTGCGCGTACAAATAGCGTTAGCTTAAACAATTCGACCAATTTTAACCAATAAACGCTCGAATCATTCTGACAAGCTCTGCTATTGGTCAAATTCTCAAAGATGGTTGAAGTTGAACCAATAGCGAAGAGGGTGTGCTTTCTTTCTAATAGCTATACATAGCGTTTACTAGGGTTATGTATACTGTTACGCTTGATGTGCTGCCGACTGTACATTCCACAGAATACATTACTAACAACCATAGATTTCAGAGAGTATGCCTTACTCACAGATTAGAGAGAGATTATGTATAAAGGTCTCTCTCACTGGGCCTAATTCTGGGAACACACTTTTATTCTAAATTTAAGTACAGTATATCTCTTTCTCGCAATAAGTAATAGGAAAAAGATAGCAAGAATCTGTTTAGAGCTGTCACTTAAATTTAGATAGATTTCAAAGAAACCATAGACAATTTTAGACGGCACGTACGGAGGTGCCTCCTAAACACTGCATTTTAGCACGTTCAATAAGGTCGAAAATTGAACGCACCTTTCTAAATGTCAATTAATATGACTGCCATCCTTTTCTTTTTCAATTTGAGAGAAAGAAATAGACTGAACTTAAATTTAAACTTAGCATGTGTTTACTGAAGACGAAGAGGAGTATTTTGCGCGATTTTGTGGTGTCATTCAAGATTTTTATTACAATTGAAAATTGTGTCGGAGCGAACTTTGTGTTATAAAATTGGTGTAGCATTTACATTTACCTCCGGGTCTTCATACATTTTTGAAACATCTCTTTTAGCCTCACATTCCTAGTTTTAGAGATTATTAGACATAGGACGTAGGTAGACAACAGAATAGCGAAAAGCTATATCGAGTAACTAAAATCAAGTTATTCCTGTCATTTCAGTCCGTTGCAGAATAAATAACCCAATGGCAGCACTAAATCTTTTAGTTAAGTTTAGTCTACTTTGTGCTACCTAACAGAATTGCCACTAATGGTACTTTTTACGTGATTAAGTTACTTTTGATCATGAAGATAAATAAGGCCTTTAATCAGAGGGCCTAGACAAGATGTCTTTCGATAAACGCTATCGCTATCGCTAAGCGGAAAATGTATGGGATTTGACATATACCCTCGATTGGCTTTAGAGTGTAAACGTCAAATCCCATTCATTTTCCATTTAGCGATAGCGATAGCGATTGTCAAATGGCATCTTGTCTAGGCCACCTGTCCCGTCTCCGTCTTACTTTTGTTGACTATCTGCTCCTGGCAACACTGTGGTCTGCACAAGTGAGTTAGATCATTACTACCTATTAAATGGTTTACGTAGGGAATTTGTACCAACATAATAATCGGACCTTATACTTACGTTGCTGTTTATACATACAGATTATTTAAAATTGTTTTTTTTAATATTGTGTGTATGTTTACACATACATAAAGTTATAAATAAATAAATAAGTAAAGAAAAATTAAAATTGTTTACAAAGGCACTGCTTATTTCTAAACAAATTTCTGCCTGCAGACCTGCGAGAAGGATATGTTAATTACAATTAATGTAGACACAGTGTGCGGACAAATATAAATCACTAAACTAATATTCTTAATTTTTGATTTTAACATTATTATAAATGTTTCAAAAATTACTAAGTAATTAAAATAATACATATGATTAAGAATATTTGAAAGCACTGACCCAACTTAACCGAATCGTAGGTATTTGTAAAAATACTCGTTTCAGATGTTGAAATAGAACATTTCGACATTGACCCTAATTCTGGTAAACACATGCTAAGTCTAAATTTAAGTTTAGTGCATTTCTTTCTATCAAAAGGAATACGAAAAGGATGGCTGTCATATAATTTGACATTTAGAAACGTGCGTTCAATTTTCGATTTTATTGAACGTGATAAAATGCAGTGTTTAGGAGGCACCTCCGTACTACATGCCGTCTAAAATTGTCTATGGTTTCTTAGAAATCTATCTAAATTTAAGTGACAGCTCTAAACAGATTCTTGCATTTTTATCCTATTACTATTGCGAGAAAGAGATATACTGTACTTAAATATAGAATTAAAGTGTGTTCCCAGAATTAGGCCCATTGTAGGGTGGACGTTAGCTCATAAACGCAAATCAGATAGACTAGAAGAATTTCACAGGGATATCCCAAGTCCTGGGTGGTTCAGTGGTTAGAGCAGTCGCCCGGATTGTGAAAGATCGCGGGTTCGATTCCCGCCTCAGGACGTGTAATTTTTCTAGTTTTAAATTATTTTAATTACTAAACTAATATATAAATATAACTATATTAACCTAACCTATACCTACCTATATTAACCTATACCTATTATTTAACCTTTATTTATTTTATTATATACTTATATTAATTACTATTTAATTACTTTTTATTATTATTAATTATTATTATATTTACTTTTGACTTTGTTCCAGTTTTTCAGTCAATTAAAAGACATGGCCAAGATTCCATATTGACTTTGCCTAGGTATCATTTCCATTTAGAATAATGTTTAGTATCGTTTTATTTTGCTGAATACCTACAGATTAAAATAAAATAAAAATAAATCCCAAAGAACTTCGCAGACAGGCAGAGCAAACGAAAACCGTTTTATTAAAACGCATGATGATCAAAACCAAGTAAAGTGTGAGGGATCAACTTGCGAGTTCAGTCGCTTATATAGAAAAGCGACACAATGAAGTATAAGTACACTGAGAAAAGAAACAGTTTCGTTATATTTTTATAAATTACAATAAAATAGATTAAAAACATTTAATCCAGCGTTTCACAAAAAAACTTTATAATTTTAACTGAAAACTGCAATAAATAAATTATTTTTTACACGTGGTTCTATTTTTTATTTGCAACTGAATTTAAATATAAGCGATATTGCCGATTTATCGATATCGATAAACAAGCATGGTGAGGTGAGTCAATCCCTAGTTTATTGTCAAAACAGGTCAAAACGCAGTTGCTTTTGATTATATTGGTACAATTGAATATTTCTGAGGTTGGCACAAAAAACCTACATAGTTTGGTTTAGGGCCAATAGGAAAGTTCCTACTCTTAAACTCTGTGATTGATAAATAGTATAATTAGTTAATCCGTGGTATTCTATTGAATAGAGTAAACTTACATTACTCTTTGGAATAGAGATCACTTTTACAGAACACTTTTACAGTTTTACTCCAAATCCAATCTGTGCAGACTATTTTGAGTACGTATATCTAATACGTACTCAAAATAGTCTGCACAGATAACTTTTTGTTAATCTGTGTCTGTCAGTTAAATAACTATTTACGCGTTTTATATATTCTCTTTGCTATTTACGTACAGTGTAAAAGTGATAGTGTAAAAATGATTTTATAAACTCAGTTTTTTGGCATTAATATTATTACATTAATTCATATTCAAGGTTACCTAATTGATCAGCTGATCAGATACTCTCAACTCTCAAGATGTTACGAATGAAAACTGCACTCATAGTATTAAGCCGGCCAGCTATCGCTAAGATATTTAATCGTAAGTACATTATTTAATATTCTTTGTAAGATTCCGTAGCCAATATTCCAATAACGGAACCAAAAATTTATTGATCTATTCAGACTAAAGGAAATATTATTTCGTCTGAATGCCATTGAGACAGGATGTAGATTCGATTGGGTGATACTGACCTTCATTTCCCAATTTGGGTAAGTATGTACAGCATCATCAGAACTGAGTTTTTACAGCTCAAAATAAAGTGTTTTTGAAAAGCAACTGGACTCAGGTATTGATAAGTCGCTCACAATTTTCAGTTTCCGATGTTTACCATTTGATAAATTATAGTTTTTATATTCTAAATATTAGACTTGAGAAACTCGTTTTTTGGAATTAATAGAAAACCATAAAAACGCCTCACTTGTGGAGGTCGCGTGATAATTTTTTTATTCAACAGAAATCAGAAATCTTTGCTCACTGGAAGATATGTTTAGGAACATCATTATAAATTGGTTATCATCACTCAGGTGATTTTTTTTTAATCATTATTTTTATATCTATCCCCTAAAGGAAGGTGTAAGCATAGATACTAAGAGATAATTTAGTTTAATTTTCCAATTTAAATAATGTTTTTCGTACATTTCAAGGTTAGGTTTAGTCAATTTTCAAAAACTCCAAAAGGGGAATTGGCTAACTAGTATACAGTGTAGTCCTTCCCTCCCTCTCACCTTTCTCCAACCTCTCATCAAGAAAATTGTGGGTGATAAATCAACAGCCCTTCTGGTAGTGCAAAAACCATAGTAATTCCTATTTCCTTATTGTTATGCATGTCTCTGGATAAGGGTGTTGTATATGGAAATGTGCTTTAGTTCTGACATTACTCCAATTCAAAAGAAAGATGAGGTTATCAATTACTGAACAATATAATAGTTCTGCATCGTTTCGAAGATCTTTGGCATGCAACTGACAGTTTTAATGGATACAATAGTAAGCATTGCCTGTCCTGAATAGGGCTTGGAATTCGAATATTCGAATATTCGTATTATTCGAATATTCGCCTCATTTAGTATTCGAATATTATTGAGAGTAATATTCGAATATTCCGAATTTTTCGAATACTGATATTTCATAATAAAAATCAACACAACTATGAATGGATTTTACCAAAAGCGACAGATTATATGCGTTGAAGTACGCCTACTTGTCGTTCATCGCCACAAAGCGTTACTTTTTCAGTTAATTAGAGGAGAACTGTAAAATAAAAGTTGATTTAATTTTGTTTTTGTCAATTTCAAGTTTTCGAGAGAAACACATTTATTATACAAAAGTTTCAAAAGAAACTTCTTAACTCAAGCAGCAACGACGTCAATATCCATCTGTAACTTCGTCAGAGCATCGGGAAATTTATAAACTAATTCGACATGACCTCCGAAATGCTAATACTCACTCCATAGAAAGAGCAGTTGAGCAGGACATGGGGTCAAAAGTGTTCGTCCAGTCCTTAGAGAGTAGGGACCACCTGACGAAGTTGACCACTACTAGTGGGAACGTTGCTGTATTGTATCAATTTGTATCTAGGCCGGACCTTCACATGCATCTTGACCTGATTCAAAAATAAGAATTCTACTACATAGAACAACACTAATACGCCACTTCACTGAGGGGCTGCCGGAAACCCAGAAGTCAGTCTAGACGAAATTGAGATAGGAACTAAAAAAAACAAAAAAAAAAACGGAAAGCCCCTGGAGAGTATGGAATCACGACGGAACTTCAAAGGTGAGCACAGCTGAAGGAGCTCTATTTTTTTTTAGTGCTGTCGTCTTTTATAGGAGAACTCTAAAAGCGTGGGAAAGAAGTATGATCGCCCTCTACTTTAAAAAGGCGATAAAACGCTGCTGAAGAACTACCGTCAAATTTTACACCTCAGCTACCGCTACAAGCTATTTTCTAGAGTCCTATCGAATAGACTTGCGCGAAGAGTCGAAGAATTCCAGTCCCCAGAACAATATATCGGCACCATAGATCATTTACATAGTGCGGCAGGCTTTTGATTCCATCAAGACCTGGGCAGTTCTAGAATCTTTGTTGCGATGCCAAGTTGATATATCTAAGGATGAATTGCTTTTACGATGCAAAGACTGTGACCATCCAAGTACAGAACCAGCACCCATTTCCGATGAGCGAGACAAATAGACGTTATATCCCCCAAATTATATACAACAGCATTAGAGGATATGTTAAAGATACTTAATTGGTACGGAAGGGGTATCAACATTAATGGCAAGAGAGATTTGCAGATGATATCGTCGTTGTAGCCGGAACGCTGCAGGATCTATAACAGATATTACACGACCTAGCTGACTCATCTTAACGCATCAGTCTCCGGATGAACTTGGATAAATTTATGACAAACTGACCATACCTAAGTAAAAAACATTTAGAAGTGGCAAGCTGTGTCGAGTTATTTTTATCGGGAATCCCACGGGAATAGGGAAGCCTAAAGCAAAAGTCAGTGCGTCCTTCCCGTAATGGCATGTGGTGCTGTGCCGTGGATACTCACGGTACAGCTGGTGCATCAGTTTTAAGTCGCGCCGCGATCTATGGAGAGGGCTTTGCTCGGAGTTTCACTGAAGGATCGAATTCACAATGAAGTGATCCGGCAGAAGTATTAACAGCAGAGAATCAACAGCCTACGAATGTCTAAGCAGAAGTGGCAGCGGGGCGGCTTTGCTAATGCCTGGAAGTAACTGGATCAGGCTATCCAAAGATCGAACCATGTGGTGTTCATATGGAATGGCCTGTCCAGCAGTGGACTGGTGATGATAAAATGGTAAATAAATGTTTTTTTTTATACAAAGCACGACAAATGACTCAACACCACCTGATGTGAAGCGGTAAGAAGAGTCCATATGCGAAGACAGCTAGTGCAGTTCAGACACTGCTCTAGCCGCCTCCACCTTGCCGGCCCGAAAGGTGCTTTTACACGCCTCTTTTGAAGGAACCCATGTTATAAAAAGGAGGGAACACATGTGCTGGCAAAGAATTTCAAGTTCTTGAAGTACGACAAAGAAAAGAGCTACTAAATTATTTTGTACGTGATATTGAGGTGGAGACAGTGAATTGATGACTCCGACGACCGGCACGCGTGCTCCTGAGTAGGAAGGGAAAAGGTGGGAAAAGGTCAAATAGCTCTTCAGAGCACTCTCCGTGATATAACCGATAGAAGGGGCTAAGCGACGCAATGTCTCGACGCAATTGTAGAGGCTCAAGGTTGTTCATGACCTCTACATCGCCCACGATACGGACAGCACGGCTCTGTAATCTGTCCAGGGCATCGAGTAGGTACTTGGCGAAGCCATCCCACAAGTGCGAGCAATATTCCACGCAAGACCGGACCTGAGTTTTATACAGCAGGCATAATTGGTCTGGCGTGAAAAATCGACGCACCTTGTTCAGGACACCGAGCTTCCGTGAGGCTGTTTTGATCACGGTTTCGATGTAGTTCCTGGAATTCAGATCGCAACATATCTCCATGCCTAGCAAGTTTAGGGAGCCCTGTTCCGAAATAGTCGTGCCCTGAAGAGAAGGAAGGGGAAGGAACGGCGACATTTTAGCTGTAAACGCGCACACCTGTGTTTTCTTAGCATTGAAATCAACACGATTGTTAGATCCCCATTCAGATACGAGGTTCAACACACTGCTGAGCTCAATAGTAAGATTCTCCCTCTCTAAATGTTTAAGAAACGTAGTTTTTCTATTTAAAACAAGTGATATTTTACTTTGATGTCAGTGATCTTTATAAAATCAACGAATTATGTGCTATATTAAAGTGATGTTGATGTATTTTGTTCCTTGGATAAAAAGTATTCGAAAAATTCGTAATATTCGAATAATTCGAATAATAGTTTTGGGACTATTCGAAATATTCGAATAGTAAAAATGGACGAATATTACAAGCCCTAGTCCTGAATAATATGATTAATTATATAATTTTAATTATACTGTGGAAAAAGAGTATAGAATTTTTTTATTTAATACCATGGTCATAAATATCTTGTCATTATAATTACCTAATTTAATGTTTTTTTGCTTATCATTTATGTCATAAATTCAATAAATGACTTCCTATTAGTTAGTTTTGTCTTCAGTAAGATTATGATAATAATTGGGCCTAATTCTGGTAACACAGTTGAATTCTAAATTAATTTAAAGTATATCTCTTTCTCAAAATAAGCCTTAAGAAAAAGATAGCAGGAATCTGTTTAGAGCTGTCACTTAAATTTAGATAGACTTCAAAGAAACCATAGACAATTTTAGACGGAATGTACGGAGGTGCCTCCTAAACACTGCATTTTATCAATTTAATAAGGTCGATAATTGAACGCATGTTTCTAAATGTCAAATTTTAAGATAGCCGTCCTTTTCGTATTCATTTTGAGAGAAAGAAATGCACTGAACTTAAATTTAGACTTAGCATGTGCTCTCCAGAATTAGGGCCTATGTCTTTGATTTCGTTCAATTAGGTCCATATACATATGTTAATCGTTTTTATATTTAAAGGCATAAAAATAAATTATACGGAGAAAATTTCCACAAAATGAAGAAAATTTAAAAGTTCACATTCTGTTTCTGACAGATTATTTTGTCTAAGTATCAGTGATGAATCTTGATGAGTAACTTATCGTAATTTTTCCATCTAATGTATTTTGAGTAGACCTATTGTAATTATGTGTATAGGTTACTTTAATTAACTTATCCACAGTTGATTTTTGGCATATTCGGAAGGTTGCTCTCCTCATGAGGCTTAGCGGCAGGATTTTCTTTTGAAAGGACGTGTGACCATTGATCTCCATCCAAAACCTTATCCAGGGACTTGGATAGCTCCTGAGCCAGGATGATAGAAGTTCAGCATCCCAATCAATGCCAGCCAGCCATGCCCTTTGCATAAAAAGCTTAGATGTGGTGACAGAAGGTGCCATCCACCCCAGAGTTTCGAAGAGACGAGCGATATTGAAGATCATTTTAAGTTTTGTTACAGGAAGTTGTAAAGGAGGAAGATCGATTGATATCGACATTCGTCAGTTTCTCTATTCCACTTCAAACCAAGGATTTTAATAATACCATTAGTTTTCAGCTCTAGATTCTCATCTAGATATCTAGATTCTTCTTCGATTTCTTTAAGAAGATCCTTGTTATTACAAGTCCATTTCTGAATAAGAAATCTTCCACGTTTCAACAAGGCGTTCAGCTGTTCATATATTCAAAACCTCTCAGCTGCGGAATAGCAACCAGCCGTCAAATCATCCAAATAAAAATGATTGAGGACTCTGGGAGCAGGGAAAGGATATTAATCGCCATCTTCATAGGCTAGCTGCTGAAGACTACTTAAGGTGCTGGGGAAGTTTCGAAGGTTACTCGTAAGAACCGAACATGTTGCAATTTAGTCAGCATCTGCATCTTCACGTCATCAAATACGTTGAATATCTACTCTCTCATCTGCCACTCTTATCTGCCGATACATTTTTACAATGTCGGTCACTAACCTTTTATAGGATAGCGACGCCATCTCATAATTAAGTGTCGCAATTCAGGTTGAATAGTCGGACCAACCATTAAGTCTCTATTAAGCGATGCTCCATTAGAGTTGGTACAAGATTTGTCAACAACCATACGTATCTTGGTGGTAGTCTTATCTTGGCGAACCACAGCGTGACGAGGGAGATATGTAGTTCTTTTATTCTGTATGGCGTGTGGGTTTACCACTTCCATATGACCTGCCCCCTTATTCTCAATTGTCGGATCACGGATTCGTTTCGAGAAGTCACATGCCGTCTCGCTTTGACGTACCGCGATAAAAAGTGACAGGTATAGAGTTTCCGAAATTCGAATATTTTCCGACAGTTGAGAATAAGGGGGCTGAGCTAAGATACTCGCCTTAGACCTTTAAGTACAGATTGATCCTTAAAACTAAACGTGTTTCAATTCGTTTTAATTTATTATTCAATAAATTATATTTTGTCCTAGATTTCCAAGGATTATCAACAGTGGTTCAAAGTGAACCATCACAACCATGTATCCGAACGTCAATTCCTGGACCAAATACGAAAAAGTTATTGAAGGAACTAAATTCTCTTCAGGTATGTTAGATCATAGCTTTAGTATAGGGTTTTTCTATATATTATTTTATAATTATGATAAATTACTGTCGTCGAGATGCACACGCCTTGACCACAGACCTACTCGCTGCTGGCTAAGCGATGGACGTGTGTGGGGGTCGCCCAGCGCTTTTACCGCGCTGTAAATTCCCACTAAAGCTCGCCGGCAACTCCACTGCCCTTCGCAGGGTTAGTCTGGGTTCTACCGAAGCAATTTCACCAAGCCACCCCCAGGCAACCCGGTCTTACGGCCAGCTTTCGCAGTAATGGAGATTACCCAGACAGATTCACTTGGGTAATCCTAGACGTGGCGGCCTGTAGAATGCATGCGTGGAGGCCACCCACGCATGCGGCCGTGCCTTGGGCGAAAGAAGACGAGCGATCATCGCCCGCCTCCTCACGCCCACCCGCCTATACGCCAGATAGAGGTGGCCACAGGATTCTTTTCCCCTCTGGCTCCTTCTGCGTGAGCGTATTCTAGCAGGAGGAGGCGACAGCCTCCCATAACCCTTCTCGCTACCAACTATGACTCTTACCATGGTTGACAGCGCCGCACGAAGTTCGCGTTGCTCATCGCGCCAGGCCGGGCACTCCATAAGGTTGTGCTCGCCCGTATTGTCGGGGGAGTCGCAGTGATAACACCGCGGCGTCCACCCGATACTCGAATAATTGTCTATACCTCTTATTTCAGGCTTACAAACTACACTCGGCGTCAAAAAAATCGCAACTTTAAAAAAAAATCTTCTCAAATTTTTTAACCTTATTTCGAGGATAGTGTTGGGTATCATTAAAAAAGTAACAAAAAGGAGTATCAAAAAACTAATAAATTTAACTTTTTGTTTAATTATAATTATACAAACAACATTAAAATTAAAAAATAATAAATATCCTTAATTAAGTCCTAATTAACAACAGATAATTTACAAAGAAAGATGAACAAAAAGTGTCTTAAAATTAACTTAAAATCTAGTGTTACAACATGCCGCCATACCGCCCCAGAACATGTAGGATCCGCCCCCATATTCCACCGTCTCCTGGATGCAGGCTTAGGCAAAACGTTCACCCTGCCTCCGGTATACTCTGCTCCGTCGGTCGTTGCAGAAAAGACACACTCGCGTCTCGTCTGAGAAAAGAACCGCTCTCCACTGCTCAAGAGTCCAATAGACGTGGTCACGAGCAAACTGCAAGCGGACTCGCCGATGCGCTGCAGTCAATTTCGGTCCCGTAGCAGCTCTGTGGGCCGCTATCTGACTGAAGGAGAATACTCCTTCAGTCTTCTTCTAACCGTAGAGACGCTCATGATGCGTCTACGAACTGCCTGGAGCTGGTGTTGCAACTCAACAGCGTTGGAGAAACGATTTCTCAAAGAGTTCGACACAACGAACCGGTCGCTTCTTTCCGAAGTGCAGCGACGTCTACCGGATCCATGTCTCCGGATATAGCCACCGGTCTCTATAAAGCGCTGGTACACTTCGAACGGAAAAACGGCTCAGGTTCAGTTGCCGGGCGACATCACACAGCCGCATCCCTAATATTGCACATTAATTATCATTAAATTATTTAAAACGAACAAAATTAATACAAACTAATTTAAAACAAATTCATTAGAAAAACTTTTCTCTTTCGAGCTATTTTTAGTATGGTTCTATATCGGTACCATAACGTTAGCAATAATAAAGACCATGAAGGTTAAACTAGGAGCCTCATTCTGGTTTTCCGCCCCGCCCGCGCTTAGTCCGCCACCTACTGCTGCCTAGCCTGTAAAAATAAAGGAAAAACGTTATGTTGACAGCATAGAAGACGAGTCCCTCAGCACGCAACAAAACGCTTTGTCAATGAGCTCTGGCGCCCTTACTCCCCGCAGGTGTTCCAATTTTTAGTGTTGTGTTCAACATTCAATATTTAAAAGTAGCATACAACAAGGTGGTGCCGTCAATACGACAATAAATTAATTTGGAAGTGGCAAACCATTTCTATGAACTAATATAACGCATGTTTCAATTTATTGTCGTATTGACGGCACCACCCTGTATTTAGCTGTAATCTTCTGTTAGGTCAGACGAACACTCAAAATGCGAGTGGTGAGCTGTATGCCTTGTTAATAACCATCTTAATGTTATTATAAAATATGGATACCTATAATAGGAATATTAATATTTTTGTGAACTTAAATGTCTCAGCCCCGATCTCATTTCGCACACCCGCTAAAAAACTGTCACAAGACTCAAAATCAAGAATTGAGTAAATGAACTTTAAAGTTTTTGTGAATATGTGATTTATTTTAGTAATAATAATGATAATAGATGTCGCGGGTAGAAAACCTTCATGTTTTCGTTTATGTTATAATTATAAGTTTTTGGGTTTTTTACTGACGTTGTCACTCACACTCTCTTTTTTGATGTCGTAAATTATCGTAATGTTTTTCTAAGTTGATTTTGCTAGCAATAAATTCATCTCTAATACGCAAAGGTTTTCTTAATCGTATTTAGGGCAAGGCGCCACGCCAGTCAGCTAGGTAACTATCCATCTCAGAACCTTAAGGGAACCTCTTCCCACATATGGCGACCGTGACAGGACCCGGCGTTGCAGATATGGACACTTAACCAGACTAAATCTGCAATAAACTCAAACATATTTACAAATATTCACAAATCTAACCTGACAGGAATCCTGATGGGACGCCCAGAACGAGTGACCTGTGATTCCATCATGGCTTCTGGTGGTTTGGATAGTCCAGGACCCACATCCGAACCCACAGCCGTGTCCTGTTCCTTTGGGATTGAGACCTCTAGTGGGAACAACCTCTGCAGTGGCCTAACTATCTCCCCAGTAGCTGTTCTGATTCTAGCAACCCGACAAGAGATTAGCTTGTTAATTGGTTCTGATGTTCTAGGTAAAGTAAGTATAGGAACACTGTATAATAAAGATGGCTTGTTATGTATTAAGACTAGGTTGATTTTGGCAGAAGAGTCGGAAAACTTCAAGTATCCTATTTTGTTACCAAATAGGAATGTAATAGTGGAGAGACTTGTAGTCCAAAGGCATCTAGCAGACCATCATGCAGGCTCTCAAACTCTCATCAATAATCTTCGGGAGAGTTATTGGATTATAGGGATTAGGAGATTAGCTAAGAAGACTGTGCGAGAATGCGTGATTTGTCGACGTCATAGCGCGAAGCCGTGTGGTGTAACTCCTCCTCCCCTCCCACTGGGTAGAATCACATGTGGTAATGCTTTCGAGATAAGCGGTGTTGATCTTGCTGGACCGTTACACTTTCGATCAGGTGAAAAATGTTGGGTGGTATTATTCACTTGTGCCACATACAGAGCTGTGCATCTAGAGATTACGTTGTCACTGTCCACTGAAGATTTTCTATTGGCTTTGAAGAGATTTGTTGCGAGAAGAGGTAATGTGAAAGTAATGTACAGTGACAATGGAACAAATTTCCGAGGGACTAAAAATGTTTTGGATTCAGTTGATTGGGAGGATGCAGCAGCTAAAACTAGTGTGAATAAAATAGAATGGCGCTTTATACCACCGCAAGCGCCATGGTGGGGAGGGTTTTGGGAGCGTTTGGTCGGGTTGATGAAGAGCATTTTACGACGTATGTTGGGCAAAGCGAGCTTAAACCAAATAGAGATGTACACTGCCTTGTGTGAAGTAGAGGCCGTGATCAACGCCCGTCCGATTACGTATGTCACTGACAGCACAGAAAATTTGAAACCACTCACTCCGTCCATGTTTTTAGGTAATAGGTTAGGAAATGATAGTGATAGTTTAGGTGTTTTAGATTCGCAGAATTTAACTGTCCGTTGGCGCTATATTCAGAAGCTGATCAATGATCTGAAAATTCGTTTTCGTAATGAGTACTTATCAGCTTTAGTAGAAAAGAGGTGCGGAAATAGGTCTTATCCTATAAATATTGGGGATATTGTTTTGATCGGGTCAGACGGTTTGAAAAGGGTTAATTGGCCTTTAGGGTTAATTTTAAGCATTTATAAAGGGGTTGATGGGCTGTGTCGGGTTGCTAGAATCAGAACAGCTACTGGGGAGATAGTTAGGCCACTGCAGAGGTTGTTCCCACTAGAGGTCTCAATCCCAAAGGAACAGGACACGGCTGTGGGTTCGGATGTGGGTCCTGGACTATCCAAACCACCAGAAGCCATGATGGAATCACAGGTCACTCGTTCTGGGCGTCCCATCAGGATTCCTGTCAGGTTAGATTTGTGAATATTTGTAAATATGTTTGAGTTTATTGCAGATTTAGTCTGGTTAAGTGTCCATATCTGCAACGCCGGGAGTATGTCGCGGGTAGAAAACCTTCATGTTTTCGTTTATGTTATAATTATAAGTTTTTGGGTTTTTTACTGACGTTGTCACTCACACTCTCTTTTTTGGTGTCGTAAATTATCGTAATGTTTTTCTAAGTTGATTTTGCTAGCAATAAATTCATCTCTAATACGCAAAGGTTTTCTTAATCGTATTTAGGGCAAGGCGCCACGCCAGTCAGCTAGGTAACTATCCATCTCAGAACCTTAAGGGAACCTCTTCCCACAATAGACATAAACTAAAAGTATATAGCGTTTTTACAGTAGATAGTAATTAAAAAAATACATGTCTTACCGCAAAAATCAGAATTTGGCCTTTTTTTGTGTTATGAGTGTGACCGTTTTTTAGCGGGTGTGCGATTTGAAGCTATTGTTGATATTGAAAATATGTGTATGGATATAATATGGGATTTATGGGTAATCTGTAAAAATATACTCGCATAAGTTCTATTAAAATTTAAAACTTGAATTCATCTTAGGTACCTACCTACAGATGTGTTTGTATCCATAAAGTAAATCCTTTTATTAACACGTCGTATTGTAGGTAGGCATATTATTGTAAGATTGGTAGTTAGAGCACTTACATATCAACACACTCCTCACGATAGTAACGAACGTTCATTGAATGATTTATTGTTATTTATTACGTTAAATGGGGCTCCCTCCCAGTTGGGAGCTGTAAATAGTCATACCACTTACATGCCATTCGTTTCGTTCGGAGCAAGCAAGGACTAATAACTATGCTTGCCTAGGTATACTACGGAGTGAAATCCAAGTTCAGTTCGTATCCATAATTGCAGTCTTTGAGGTCCACATTGATCGAAGACTTTAATCTTGAGATGCTTAGGAAATTAATTTCATCCTAGATGAGAATAGAATATTCATAAAATGCTTTGTAATGGGGACAATAAGCTGTAGAATTTTTAGTGTAGATGGAATAAACCGCTAATTTGTTAAGTCGCGAAAGACTCCCGGGAGCATAAGACAATTTGAAACAAGGGACTTAAAAACCGCGCTGGTATACTGCAATTTGTAATTCAAATATCTCGAATATTTTTTTGGCTCAAAACTATTCTTTTTTATTTATTAGCAGCATGATTTTTAACCCCACGATGCAAAAAGAGGTGTGTTATAAGTTTGACCTTTAATTTATAAAGGTCTGTTCAGGCGTTCGGTGACTATGAGCTCGTTTTTACTTGACAAAAGGGCTTAGGTACTAACTTTCACAGATTCGATAGATTTGAAATTTGTTACCGTTGCTTGGGTGGTATTTGCCAGACGTGCTAACCTTGAGCTCATCCTGCACCATCAAATAGTCTGCGGGATGCTCAATTCTTCAGAAATTTACAGCAGATATAGCGTGTTAGGGCTCATAAGAATAGGCTTGAGATGGTGTTAGATAGGTGATTGATTAGGCCGGGGGTTACTTATTTTTTTATATTACATTTCTTTTCAAATGTATTTAGCCAGAAGTTTTTGTATGCATATTTCCTATAGTGCCTGGGATGTGTCATAGAGGCCTCTATTTAATCAAGACATCAAGTCACGCTCACGACTAGTGGTATTTAATTGAAAATACATGTATGTGGAGATGACAGATTTAAAGTGTTGGCAATTGACAGCGAACTGTTATTTTATCAACCTATTAGTAGGACTCGATGGAATAAAAGACATTATGTATGTTTATTGCCATGTGTTATGTAGGTTTTACCAAGGATGATATAGATGTATGTTTGTATAGGCGCGCGATAAAAAGCACTGAAACAAAAAACATCAGTAAATAACACATCAAAGCTAAATGGGGTACCGTCAGCATAATCGACTTGTCTTTTTTTTCAGTCGCTGGTTGAAATACATATTGTATTGAAATACATTTATCTACTTCCGAAGATCTTTTTATATTCTATGTGTAGACATCATTCATAGCCATCACATAATGTATTGCAAGCTATCTCTTAGGTCCTGAAAAAGAAATTGTAAAATAAAAATCTATTGAACTGAAACTGTTTGTTAAAAAAAAATTAAAACCCACTTCAAAACACTGAAAAGGATAAAAAAATTAAATTTAAGTCATCCCCTAGAAACATATTTTTTGGAGTCGGTGCTTCACTTACTATTGTTTTTGGAAACAACTTAGCACCAACTCCAAAAAATATGTTTGTAGGGGATGAGTACCTACTTAAATTTAATTATTTTATCCTTTTTAGTTTTTTGAAGTCGGTTTTAATTTTTGTTTAATTTTTTTTTCTTAAATTTTAGTGATAACTTTCTAAGGTCAAAATAGGAAACAATACAGGGTGTACCAAAAATACAAATAAAGTAAAAAGGGTGTAAATGGGTCCCTTGTGTAGAGTTTATTACCAATGTATGACAACTGTAGTATGACATTATTACATGCTGAAAAATTAATTATTTTTGATAAAATAATAAAATAATCGACATTGAAGCCCAGCTCTATTCTAAGTTCATTCCCCCTAACAGGCGTAATTACCTCCTACTCTTAGAAACTTTTCTACTCCTGGTAGCTAATATTTATTTGATCAAATATTAACCTAAAATAAATAACCTATAATTCCTCAATTCTAGTATTTATTTTACTAGGCTAAGTACAAAAAAAAAAATAGATTTTAGATAACTTTATTGAATACTTTACAAGAATATTAAGTGAGTGAGAATCAAGATAGGTATGAGTCAACATAAAAACCACAAATAAATTTTAAAGTTGTATTGAAGTAACAATCTGAGTAGGTAGGTTCTATCTACCTAATAGCTCAGATGAATAAACTAAGGTTTTAAGCCGTAAACCAAAAATAAAAATAATTTTAATTGAGTGGGTATGTATTTATCACACACAAGAACCCGTAAGATCGATAAATGTGGTTAAAAATTTATCACGGATCAATCAATTACGTACTATGTAATTGTACTAGCACTATCCTACCATTTCGAAATAAAAAACAACTTACCTCGAACTAGAAACACTTTTTTCATACAACAACGCAAGATGACAAGCAAGCTGACGGCTCACCTAACAAGCGGGACCACTTAACTCAATCAACACAGCTTTACAGTTCACATGAATATCTTACACAACAACATAACACTTACAACATAGCCCTAAGATTAGAGAAGCAGTTCAAAGTGTACCTACTCCTCCTTGCTGCCTCAACAACGACGGCCGTCGTCGGGACGGACACGGCCTGTGTCGCATTTCGCACCATATTATCGTCACCGTCCTTGTAATCGATGCCAACATACCTACTCATGGCATACACATAGCATTATCTCGCAATATTTAATAAGAATAACGACGATCAGAGATAAAATTATACGCGACTACACTTTATGAACTTATGATCAACTGAGGTCTCAAAAAGATGAGGTGACACTGACGAGGACGAGCCGACAAAGCGGGAAGCGGCTTTGAAATAGGTAGTCTGCGCGCGCCGCTCCGCGTCGCTGTTTTTTCCTTCTGCGCATGCGTACGGGGAATGACAGGGATTGTCAACATTTAACTAGTTTTTTAGTTTAGTAAAATTATTTTAGGTATGGATCGCAATAAGTAATTTAAGTATTATTGTATTATTGTGCCCAATAAACTTTTTTCTATTCTATTCTATTCTATTTAATAAACAACTTTGACTTTAGTATCCTTATAACTATTGGGTCCAAGCTAAGTCTGGTACCAAAAAATAATAGTTATGACGAGAACAATACAAGGTTTTCGTTTTCGTTAAGAGGGTTATTAGAGCGCTGTTCGACTTAAATTGCATTTAATTATCGTGGCAAGCAAGAGCTATTTATTTAAATGTTAAGATGATTTTCCGGAGTAAATCTTCTGTATTTGTACTATTATGTATCTGTGGTATAAGAAGTAGTGTAACATAATTACGCCAACGACGCAAACAAACCGTTAAATGCTTGTCTTGCATTCGAAGCCCAGTAAGATCCATTTTTTCAACGTTAAAAAAGTAGGTTACAAAATAAGTAAAAACATATCCAAGCGAGCACGATCGCAAACACTACCAAATCAACAGTTTATAGGGACTTAGTCATAATCCGGCAGTACTCTGCTGTTTTTTTTTATATCGAGTATTTAAAAAAATCTTTTGAATAAAATGTTGTGAACCAATGACACATTTGGGGGCGTTTAGGGTTTCATCGGAAAAAATGTAAACCAAATTTTTTAATCTTCTCT
This sequence comes from Nymphula nitidulata, assembly GCA_947347705.1. Classification (NCBI taxonomy): domain Eukaryota; kingdom Metazoa; phylum Arthropoda; class Insecta; order Lepidoptera; family Crambidae; genus Nymphula; species Nymphula nitidulata. Next base: position 13,345,991 of record OX374621.1, on the reverse strand, counting down.
GAACTCCTAGTACTTACATAATTTTACAATTTAATTTTGACCGACAAATAACCTTGCTAGATCATGCTCATTTAAAGGAAAAGCTTGTAAAATAAAGGGAAGGCCGGTACATTTTAAATCCAAGTGAAGACTTCGGCCCTCTTTAATGCGTAGGTAATTCCGTCGACAGCACGTTAATAGTACATACGCGTTCATTGTGACCACTTACTACTACCATATCATCATTAACATCATCATACCAACCTCTGATGTCCACTACTGAACAAAGGCCTCCCCCACCGATTTCCAAATCAAATGGTTTTGGCAGCTGCATCCAACGGCTCCCCGCGACTCTGAGCAGGTCTTCTGTCCATCTAGCTAGTGGGAGGCCGTCCTTCTTAGCACTTCCCGGTATGTGGTCGCCATTTTAAAACTTGAACGCCCAACCAGCCGTCTGTTCAGCGTGCTATGTGCCCTGCCCACGCCACTTCAACTTGCTAATCCTATGAGCTATGTCAGTAACTTACCATACCATACAATTTTTTATAACGGCTGTCATCACGTAGGCCATTTTACACGTAATGGTATAAAAACCAGTTTTATTGACCCAGAGCGATGCGTCACGTAGTTTATTTCCATTTAATAGTAATTTTGAACCCTGTTCTCGTTTGACCCATCGCTTCGATTGTGCAATATCGCGCTGTGACATAAACAAAACAGCTTAAAAATAACATCACACCTTTTCACATCACGCATTTTTTAATAAAGATATGTACCTCCCACCCTGTCACTGTATTTGAATACTCCGGTATGTATGAAAACTTACGTATTATTTATGTTTAAAAAATAAATGCGGAACCCAAAGTGTATTTTTTCAAATGGCGGTGAATTCTACTGCAAGTCTAGTATTTTCAAAGACTAACCGGTAGTAGATGAGTGCTTAGTTAGATTAGTGCAATTAGATTTTACATACTCTATTTATTAAAAGGTGTTTACGTAATATGCGAAATCGATACTAATAGCAATTTATCGCTTAAAAATAATAAACAACACCTAAACAAAAAGATAAATAATTGTTATAAAAATAAAAATAAAAAGATTATTTCAATAAAATTATTATAACTTGTCATCGTATTAGAAATTAAGGCATCGTACTATAAGTTTTATCGGCAAAGAAAGTTTTTTGCATCTCAGAAGGAATCGACGGTACTAATAGTTTGCATATTCTAGTCTTTGCAAATATAGTCTATTAATTTGATGTAAATTTTAGGTTGAATGACATTCACAGCCGATCACTAGAGTAGTGACATTTTCATTTTGAGTTTTCGATGAAGAATTTCTTTTTTTTGGGTACTTCTGATACACCGTGTATAAGTTGACGGTCACCCATCTAGGGGTGACCGTCAACTTATATTGTTTCCTACTATCGTATCGTTTCACTAAAAAGTCATAGGAAAGCAAATACGTAGACGACTTAATGATTTCAGTTTTTTTTTATTTAAAACTAAACTACCCAACTGATTTTGAAAAAAATTTTATGGGAATAAAATATAATAAATCTTGAATATTGAACTTTTCGTCTTATTTTCCAGCAAGCGGGCTCCGTACAGTTGTTCGCTGATTACGATAAAAGCTTCGGTAATTATTTTGTTGATGCTGATGGAAATGAGTTTTTGGATGCATTTACCCAAATTTCATCAATCCCGATTGGCTATAACCACCCGCAACTGTTGCATGCCTTTGAAAAAGAGCACAATTTGGTAAGTAGGTAACTATTGTGGTTTGCCACAAGGAAAATAAGTTGTTGGGCATACTAAAAGACGATATTACTATATTTTATTTTTTATTAAAAAGCATGCGTATTCAAATAGCTTAATATTTGAATACTCTTGCTTTTCAATACAATTCATATAGCAAGTTGCAAGCCTACACTAAAAAAATATTTAGGCGAACTACTTCGGTTACATTAGTTATAACCTTTAGCGAGATGTAATTACAGTTTATTAGATTTAACAAAGCAATGCAACTTTATTTTTGGCTAGGTGTTACCATGAGTTATGTAGTCACTTTTTTGAGCTTAGTTGTTCTTTTTTCAGTGTATTTTTATGTCATTTTAGAAAGCATTGGTAAATCGACCTGCACTTGGGGTATTTCCTGGAAATGATTGGCCTGATAAGTTGAAGAGTGTTCTATTACCCGTTGCACCAAAAGACTTGAATAATATTTCTACAATGATGTGTGGCTCTTGCTCTAATGAAAACGCTTTTAAAGCAGTTTTCATATGGTACCGTACTAGAGAGCGCGGTGGTAAAATAGACTTTACAACCGAAGAAATGAATTCGTGTATGGTAAACCAGCCACCAGGGGCACCCAAGATGTCAATAATGTCCTTCGAGGTGGGTAGTGTTTTTAAAATGACTATGACGGTCTAAGTTAACCTAAATATCGCTCTTACTGATAAGGCTAGGCTCTTATTTTTTCTAATTAAATTAAATATGTGAACTCATTTATTCTTTATAAATGGCATAGATAAAATAATTAGCAATTAACAGCGTAACGTCGCATGGCTTTTCATGCAATCTCAAGTCGAAAAGTTCCAAAGCCAATACTTACTATTAAACTTTTATGTAGAAGTCGTTTGGAAATAATATTTTACTATTATTAACAACATATATATACACCGTAAATTCTCCTTACGTAAGAACAGTCCTTACGTAACAGTTTGACCTTGAGAGCGCCCTTGCTAAACTCGTAATAGAGGCGGCTTTCGTAGTGCAACTGTTACACTTGATGTGCTGTCGTGTGTACAAATAGATGCGCGATATTCCTTCATTTACGTTATACATACATAAATAATACAACTGTTAAAAACTGGTTCCGATCGATGATGAATGGTTTTTTTTATATCCAGCTGAAAATGTTTTGCTTGCGCCGACACGATTACGCTCATGGTACAGTCTACAGCACATCAAGCGTAACAGTTTGACCTTGGCGTCGCCCTTAATGCGCTCGTAACAGAGGCGGCTTTTGTAGTGCAACTGTTAGTATACTTGATGTACTATTGTTTGTACCTACAGTATGCTTACTTGTAGACGGAAAGCTTAAAACAATTTCTTTACAAACGCTGGTTGGTATTGGTACCAACCTATAAGGCTGTCCGCCCACGTCCGATAATCGGTGACCGATTTTTTGTAGGAGAAAAATAGAACGTACTGATAGCAATAGTGCAACGCACACGTCCTACAAAAAGTCGGTCAAAAATCGCTTATAAGAATAGGGAGGAAAAATCAGCCCGATTACCTGTCCTACAAAAAGTCTGACGTGGGCGTTTAGCCTAAGTCTCAAAAACATTTTAAAAACTGTTTTGTTGTGTTCAAAATTGTAATTTTTAAACAGGTGTACACACCAACCTGTACCTACAACAATAAGAGCATTGAACATTTACTGTCACATACATTATTTTTTAACGTTACCAACATAATACGTTTGCTTATGTTTTATTTCCAGGGTGGTTTCCATGGTCGCACGTTTGGTGTCCTTTCTACAACAAGATCTAAACCAATACATAAGTTGGATTGTCCAGCATTCGATTGGCCAGCAGCTCCATTCCCGAGATACAAATATCCTTTGTCTGAAAATCAGCGCGAAAATCAACTAGAGGATGAAAAGTACAAAATATAGATTGAATTTTAGTTATTAGTTCCTTTCAATGTTTTTTTGCTTTTACTCTTCAGAATTTATTTACGTATTATTCTTCTCATTTCTTTTTCTGATGATTTTCAGGCTTACATAAAACTTGTTTTTTATGATTTAATCCTGGCTTGGAATTTACTGCAGTTTATTATTCGAAGCTGATGCAACATGCAATGATGACGATTACGTGGTGCAGTAACACTTTTTTTTGATGCATGCATGTTGAGCACTTTGCTTAGCTACTTTATTTTTAACCAACTTCAAAAACAAGGGAGATGTTCTCTTCTTTATTCTATTCTATTTTACGAACGTAGTAAGTGCGGCCTCAAGGTCAAACTATTGCGCTTGATGTGTCGTCTGTATGTTTTAATTAAAAGACTGACAGACATGAAAGTAATTACTGGGCATGTACGGCATTTCATCTAAGGCCTCAGGATGACAACGCACCTGCAATATCAAGTGCTTTTCCTTGTTATTGCAGGTGTCTATAGGCGGCGGTAACCACTTACCACCAGGTGGGCCGTCAGCTTGTTTGTCATCTAGTTGTATAAAAAAAACATGAAAGTAAATTACGCTAGAGGTCACCGGTTCACCCATCGTGCTTTTGGCCCGGGCTATATCATTGAAATAGTTCAAATTTTTATTTATCTCACACCGGCTCTCACACACATTACCTACGGTTCATAGTTACAAAGAATACATGAACGGAACATTGAGTACCAAGCACTGTTTATTTCTAACGAAATCTTTCCTATGTAATGTTAGCTATTGCAGTTTATTGCCTGTCATATAATAGGCATAAAACCAACCTATATACGTCCCACTGCTGGGCCCAGGCCTTTCTACATGGGAGAAATAGACTTGTCAAGAGGTAAAAAATCAAAATTTACGTCGGCAGATTAATTGCCCTTATTGCCAAAAATATTTACATATTTAATTTTAAATACAATTTCTTGAACCACCAACCTAATGAAATTGTCAATTTAAAGTAGGGTTTGGAAAAATGTGTGCGTTCAAGTTCAAGGCATAAATTAAAACAGTTGCGTAATCGCGGCGGTAGTCGCTGTCGGATAGTAGAATACCTAAAAACAAATTGTCACTTCTTCCGTCGCCTTAATTTTTAGGATATTTATTTTTTTCTAAATCTTTAGAAAAAATTATAGCCCATGTTTCTGAAAAACTGCAATAACTGTGCACGCATGTCACGTAAGCTCTTGTAGTAACAGCTTCTAAGCAAGCATGACCTGTCTAATTTTCTTACCACCAGTCACCGCCAATCACAATGGTCTTCCCCTGTAACTTTTCAATAAATATGGATTGACATAATTAAGGGTTGCCATCCGTCGGGGTTTCCCCGGATTTGTCCTAGTTTAGAGTGCGTCCGGGGAGCGTCCGGACTGGGCTTCATTTGTAGTCCGGGTTTAAAATTTAAAGTCTTGGGCCTCCAGCGACACACGCACTGTGCCCGCACGCCGCGATCAACCGACGAACTGACTCGCTAATCGACTATGTTTAAAAAAACCTGTTGACGTGTTCGGGTTTTGGACTCTAAAATCCGAGGCTTTCACGCATCCTGTCCTGGTTGCCAAATTTTACAGATGGCAACCCTAATACTTTGTCATAGAGTTATATAAAATATTCGTAGTAAGCAGTCGATGAGTCGGATACAATACAACCAGTGTGAAATTAAGTTCATTGTTGTTGTTCGTTTCTTGTTCTTGTTGTTGTTAGTATAAACAGAAATAAATTCTAACTTACCATTTTTATCTTTATTGTCATTACCAGTGTAGTTACCCCGTCATGCATATTCTTGACCACATTTTTGAAGTTGGTGGCGTCGAAAGTATCAACACAAACTCATATTACAGGCTAGGAACGGATTCCAAAAATTATTGTATAGTGAAGTTGCTTTTTTTTGTTAATTAATTTAGGCTTGCTTTGTGTAGTAGGTACCTACTTATCAGTGGTGACATGGATATTCACATCCGCATCCGTCCGCATCCACCTGCATCTGTAGGTATCCGCATCAATTAATCCGGAGCTTAAACGGATGCGGATTCATATCTTTATCTGCAACAAGTAACGCGTTGTGTAAACAAAGTTGCGGGGCCTAAGTGGCGCGTGCCTCGCGCTAGTTTGCTAAGTTGCTATCGTCATTCGCTAACTGATCAATAATAATAAGAAATTATCTACTTAAAATTGAAATATCTTTAAAAAATCCTGAATTCTGTGACCGTATCCGCGAACGTAAACTTCTAATAATCCGCATCCGAATCTCCGGATATAATTTTTTTTTGCATTCACAACACCCTTGTTTATCTTACATAAACTATTACAATAAGTAGGTAGGTTTGACGCCCATGACACTTAATTATTTTGTATGCACAATGTTGACGTCACAATGATATCAAAACTTATATAGCAAGCATTTTTTTTTATTTAATTCTTTTTACAAGACTAAACAACTCAATACACTTAAACTCACTATTGAAAGTAGTAGGTATCTGAAGCTTAGGAACACGAAAATATGTGAAAGGGGAATTCGAAGTAATTGACTTTGAATTTCCCTTTCACACATCTTCCCGTTTTACTAAGCACTTTCTCAAATATAAGGGGGACATAAAATTTATGTGACGTTGGTAATTACTGGTCGCTTAATTAGTAAATATGCTAGACAAATGTTATACATTGTATAATAAAACATCATCGCGTATTTAAATTAAACCTAGCCATTATGTTTGACAAAACATGTTGTAAATCCTTAAAGAAAAGACAGGTCACGACCGATCGATAAATATGTCTACCGAAAGATCCCTGCGATTAATAAATATCTCCTTTTAACGTATTTATTAACCAACTTAGCTAAAATTCTAAAAATAATATGCTTATCTACTAGAACATAGAAGTGGTACAGATATATTTACAACCTACTGTCTTTCGTATTTTATTTATAAACCTACCCAGTAGGTAGGTAAATAAATTAAATACGAATAAACTGATATTTAATACGAATATTGATTTTTTTTAGATGTCTGGAACGAGTTGAAGACCTTATAGAGAAGTATAAAAAGGCTAATAACCCAGTTGCTGGGATTATCGTTGAACCTATTCAGTCAGAGGGCGGCGACTATGAAGCATCTCCTCAGTTTTTCCAAAAACTTCAAAATATTTGTAAAGTGGTAAATATCTTATTGTTGCTTCACAACGGCCCATGACGGGCTATTTAAAAAGTGGTCATCAGCGCTGCAATCATGGTTTGCTGTAGTGACTGTTCGTTCATTTACTCGCCATCTTCCATTGAAACATGCAACGTGTAAATACTAGTTGACATTTGGTTGTTTTCAGTATATTACAATCTACTCTATGCATTAAGTTTACCTAGGTGCTCTTTTTTCCAATCGCAACAATTATTAAATATAATAAAATATTAACAATTAAACAATTACAGAAATAAGACTTTTTTATTAAAAACTAATTAAATGTGAGGTATATATTCTAGAAGGTTTATTACTTTGTCAACAAAATCTGCCCAACTGAAAATTCAACAAAAACCAAACATAACAAACAAAACCAAATCTTTCAATATGGCATAAATCTGAACCGCTTCGATTGTGTTTACGTACACGCGCATGATGGACGGCATGTATTTCTTTGAAATAGAGGAAATACCGCATGATTACAGGCGCTGATGGCCACTCTGACGAATATTTTAACCCGTCAAGCATGAGATTCCAGACACAATTGATTTTTCTATTGTCATCGCCCACCGGTGGTATATTGCCGCTTTACAGATTAAAAGGGCAAAAAGCTTAAAATAAATAAATATACTTACTGACAGCTCGCGCCAAACATCTAGTACTACGCTCCGAAGTTGCATCGCAGTATTGCGCAGCTGCACGCGCTACCGTCCATACCGCGATTTTCCGCCGTTCCATATTTTAATGGTAGGTACACAGTGAAACTCGTCGTCAGAACGAACTAGACGTCTGTGCGCGAGCTGCAGTGTGATTCACTACCAGAAATATTTACATCGAGCTTGACGACTGACAAGACGACGAACTACCATTGATTTTGACGTTTGAGCACAGCGCTGCGTTTAAGCGTATTCACTAACCTCTACGTCGATCTCTTGGCTGTGCATGTTTATCGCTGTTTTGGATATACGACATGAAGTACAATCTATATTTTTCGATTTCGTTTTTCTTGTTTAAAATGTATCGCAATGACTTCATTCGACATTCGATTGACTTTCACACAAAGATATAAAAATAAGCATCTGGTTAGTTCCCGCTCACGCAGTGTTGATCGTTGGAACGCTAGTGCTACCAAAACGGTTGTCAGATGGGTGTCAAACAAACGCCAAAACGAATTTGAGGCTGCTGAGTTTTGCGAATCGTTTAACTGTACTTAATTTATAGATATTTTTTAGACTCGGTGTTTCACTTTATTATTTCTGGACACAGCTTGTCACCAACTCTAAAAATACCTTTAAGATTAGGTCATAAGTCTGTAATATAAATTGTTTGGCTACTTTATAGTAGTTAAAAGTAATACTTAAATTCCAGAGAGGTGTAGCCTTGATCATTGATGAAGTGCAGACAGGATGCGGACCGACGGGAAAAATGTGGTGTCACGAACACTTTGATCTGCCCTCGTCCCCAGATATAGTCACGTTCAGCAAGAAAATGTTGACTGGTGGATTTTATTTTAAATCTGATTTTACGTACGTATAACAACAAATAGTAACACATCGTTATAAGTCATAGGTGCAAGACTGCGAGCTAAAACTCTATTCAAACGACGCCACACATTCTAGACACAAGTGGTTTTTAATTGTCATCTAATTATGTGTTTAGTATCCTATACAACTGTTTCATCCACTACTGAACTGATTTCTTCTGGTTAATAATACGTTCAATAGGGATGTTGACTGTGTTCAAATAAAAATATAATTTTGACCCTTTGTGGTTGTATTAATAATAGAAATCCTAAAAAAAACAATAGATTCTTGTATTGTTACATAATTTAAGTAATATTAATAACAAAATGCGATTAAATCACTGCGCTATTTCGAGTAAACATTTTCCCAAAATTTGTCATCATCCCTTTTGTGATAAAAGCTGCGACAGCTATTATTTGACGCCATTTGTTCAGCACACTGTGGCGACACGATCACATAAACAAACCAATGCTCAACTGCCTCGGACCAAGCAGCTCTAATTTGTATTACGCGGCTATAAGTATTAATTTTTGAATTTGAAGTTATTTTGTGTTGACCGATAAATAAAGAGTAAATTATGATTGTTACAGAGCGCCGCACCCATACCGCATTTTTAATACTTGGATGGGAGATCCAAGCAAATTGATTCTCTTGGAACAAGTACTAAAAGTAATCAAACAAGAAAACTTACTATCACTAGTATCCAAAACAGGATCTATATTGAAGGAAAATCTTCATAAGCTGGAACAGGAATACCCGAATCTCATAAACAGCGTCCGTGGCCGAGGAACCTTTTTGGCGTTTAATGCGACCAACACTGGATTGAGGGACAAAATTAACAACAATTTGAAGACAAACGGTAAGTTTCCATTCTTAAAAGATGTGTTATTTGGATAATTATGCCAATAAAATAGTAAACTCGGAGTTGTAGGTAGGTACTTTTATTTCTGATGGTTGAGTGATACAGAAAGTCATTAAACATATCAGTCAAAATGTAGTGCCCATCCATGCAGCTACTTAAACCTCAGTAGGTTAAACTCGAGCGAGAGACACTACTTACCTACTAAAATAAAATAAAAACTGCGTCTAGGGAGATATCGCTCTCGAAATGAAGGCAAATGGCAGTGTAGAAAAACTACCAATAATTATACTGTTATTCTTTTATTTTCAAATAGTTACTTTTTTCAAAATCCAAAACATGAATAGAATCAATTTTTGGTCGACTCTCGTGATTGCAGACTCCTCAGATTGCGTCACTTTAGTAATGTGATTTTATCAATCAATCTTTGACCGTGAAAATCAACAAGCAGCTTATTGCTTTTCAAGAAATCATCGCCAATAATTGAACGCCGCACATCAGCTACTATGAAAGCCCACTTGAAAATACGTCGTAATCCCAAGTTAATAGACATAGTTTTCTCGCCGTAAGTCGAGTTGGAGTTCCATTTGCTGCATATAGACTGTACGAGCTTGAGTTGGTAGCGACTTCTATTTTTTACGGCTAATACTGACACCTCTGCTCCAGTATGTATTAAAAATTTCGTACCACTGTTTGAATCAATAACGCACAACAGACGACAGTTGGTTGTATTAATGACGCCGAGTCCTGCCACCGTCGGATTTATTCCTCCTCATTCCTGAGATCTCCCAGGTCCATTTCCCCCATCAACCTCTGCAGCTTCCGATTTTAAGATTTGTCGAAAACGCTGATTATCGCTGGGTGGGTCTCACAAAATGTCACTGACTTGCTGTAACGCCTCCAAACCCAATCTTGCGATGGCTGTCTGATACCGAACATCATTCCCCTGCTTTTGTGGTGCCATGACCACTACAAAATGTGAAAACCACAGCCTTGAAGAAACGAGCCAAAAATCTGACAGCTTTAATTGTCTGTACAAACAACATCTCAATCTCCCCGCTGCAGTCTGGTATTGGCAGTGGACGGGTGGGATTATCCGCTAGTCGCGGCGTGGGCGCAGGATATGCGCATCTTATCTGATCTGTTGCCATCTTGTGTCTCTGCTCGCCTGACGACCGACGTCGCCTTGCGTGAATCTGTGCCTCTTGAAATTTCAGTTGGTGAGACCAAGAGGTCAAGGTGGGAGGCCAACTGAAATGTGCAATCACGGAATATCGAGTTGATCTTCGTCGTCGAAGCTCTATATCCGATGCGGAACCGGACTTCTGCGACTTGGACGTAGCTTCTGTCGGGGTCACTAGTGTGAACGTAGGGTGTTGATCACGTCGGGGTCACCAGTGCGAACAAATATGCCGCGCGGGACTATATTCTGTAGGAGAGAGATGATAGCCTCGACAACGGTTATAATATTCATTATTTACAAAATACTTTCTATTTAATACAACAAATGATCATTGTGTCAGCAGACAATGAATTAATGAAGAATTTGCTAACAGTTGGAGTGGCCAACATTCACAAATAAATAATAACCGATACCAAATAAAAATATCAACAAGATAAATCTTTTAAACAAATCATTAGCTTTTATTTGTATTTATTTCAGGTGTGATTGGCGGCGCTTGCGGTGAAACTGCTATTCGTCTGAGACCGGCTCTTATTTTCGGGCCTAAACACGCCGAAATTTATATAGATGCTTTGAGGAAAACCCTAAAAGAGATATAAATATAATTTTATTTAAATTTAAGTCAATGCTGTGCCAGTTATTCTTTTTCAGTATTAAGATTACAACAAAACGATACTATTTTTTAGGTTTAAAACTAAATTATGGAATTTGTGCCATAAGTATTTCAGTATTTATACTAAGTACTTTTAGTTATTAATGTTTTGGAACCAAATTAAATTATATTTTAATACAAAGAAATTTATAAGTTGCATTAAGTATTTTTGTTAATTAATGGTTAGCTGTTGACAAATTTTTATAATCCCCTTAAAATTATATTTTAACCTTTTTCCCCTAACTACCATGCCGGCTCTCATACAAAAAATCTATTGTGTGTGATATATATGTGGATGGATTCTTCACATATTAATATTCTTGATAATGAAATGACAATCGCCCTAATTACACGCGCTAAATCTAAATTTAAGTTCAGTGCATCTCTTTCTCTCAATATGAATACAAAAAGCATGGCTGTCATATAATTTGATGTTTAGAAACATGTGTACAATTTCTGACTTTATTGAACGTGATAAAATGCAGTGCTTTGGAAGCATCTCCGTACATCCATCTAAAATTGACAAATTTAGTTGACAGCGTGTTAAGATAGTGTGTGTTAATAAATAAATCTCTGCAGTAAAAGCTAAAAAAATATTTATATTTTACGTAATAGTCACTGAATGTCTAAAGTGTATGCATGATATTATTGCACATGACCATTTTTGTTTTTTTTAAGTACAGTGACAACACACAATAAAATTGAAAAATTATATTTTTTTAATGTTTTTTTCTGTAATATTAAGAACAGTTTTTGCTGTCTTGTGTGCTGTTGACTGTATAGTAGATAGGTATGCAACATTTTTGTAGCTATATAACTAAAGATGTAATAACAATAATGTCACTCTTAATGTCTTCCAAATATACAATGACGCACATTGAAACTTTTGTTTAATTTAGTTCTCAACACACATGTTTTTTTAAACTTGCTGCAAACTCGCCTTAGTTTTTGAAATTTTGAACTAGCTTAGCTCGACATAATTTGATAACATTTGGCGAATCATCGCGACATATTTTGATATGAAACAAATCTTCGCTAGGTGCTATAGTTTTTGAGGTGGCCGATCCAGAACGAACACGTTGAAATAGTTTGTGCCTGTATACAGTGAAGTAGAACAATACTGTTAGAGAAAGTTATTAAAATTCATTTTAAGTTGATATAAAATTATCTTACAATACAATATAAATAACTTTGCTATACTTAGCAAAATACGTGCAGTTTTAATTTCAAAGAAACAAAGAAGAAGGGACGGTTTAGTCTAAGAGGTCACGGGATTTTTCATAACGATCATGAATATGGTTAGATTTACTTTTATAGTTTGTAGAGTAGTCCCCTAAGGTGAATGGTGTCGGTCTGCCTGCCTCAGTGGTTGCAACTTCAAGTTATAGAGCTTACAAGAGTCTTAATTGTTACGAAAAAAAATCGATCAGGGAAATGGTCAGTTTTAGTACATATTCAAAGTATGACATCTCTGCAGATGAAACAAGTTGGTCTGGCGGCTCTCAGTGGTTGCATTTCAGAGTTATGATGCGCGCAAGTCACAGCATTGTTGCGAAAAAAAAACGATAACAGAAATGGTCAGTTTTAGTACCTTTTAGAAGTATGGTGTCTCCATAGGTGAAACGAGTTGGTCTGCCTGCTCTTAGTGGTTGTATTTCAGAGCTATCATTATGTACGCAATACTCTTATATATGGAAAAAGCTTTAAAAAATAGCGAAAAACGTGACAATCGCCAAATTTTTAAAATTCCCATTGACCGCTGCTGTCGTGTCACGACTTGACACACACTGCACTCCTCCTCCTCCCGCGCCCGCCCCCGCGTCAGTGAGCGTGGAATATGTTTCTCACTCCTCATGTGTTTCTTCCATGTAGGAAGGCCTGTGCCAAGTAGTGGGACGTTTATAGGCTGGTGATGATGATGATGATGAAATACAATTCAACCGTTACTAGCATTTTTATAATAATGTCGAAAATAAATACTAAGTGCCTGTTTTGTGAAAGTAAGACGGACAAAAAAATGTTGCCTTTTAATAAAAATAGTTTGGAAAAATGTCATGGTATATTAACAGTTCGTTTAACGGTAATTTAATAACCAAGATCAACAACAGGGGTGAGTTATTCCATGACTTCATCTTAACGAACTGTCTTCAGATACTTAACAAAGGCTGCCTTCCCACCTTTGTTACGAGATCTAGACAGGAAGTTCTCGACGTAACTCTTGCTACTAACAATCTAGCCAGGACGATCAACGACTGGAACGTTAGCAATGAAATATCTATGTCCGACCACCGACATATTAGATTCGTAATTAACACAAACAAAACATACGAAAATATAACCTTTAGGGACCCTAAAACCACAAATTGTAATATGTCACCTATATTGGAATATGTTAGGAGAACAACTACATAGGTAATGTCCCTAAGAATATAAGGTCTCCTGAAACTCTAGAATATGCGGTCCACCTTATTTCTCAAGCCATCACGGCATCCTATGAGATGAGTTGCCCTCTCAAGACCAAGAGGGACAATAAAGTAACATGGTGGCACCCCAAACTAGACAATCTCAGGAAGAAAACACGTAAACTATTCAATAAGACTAAAACTCCCGAGGACTGGGAGCGATATCACAAAGCCTTAACTGAAACAATAAAGAAATACGGAAGGCGAAAAGACTTTCGTGGAGGAAGTTCTGTGAGGAGATCAAGAATACTCTTCAAGGGGCCAGAATTCACAAAATCTTAGCGAAATCGCCGGCCAACCCACCGGGAACTTTTAAAAAAACTAGATGGAAATTTTACTGATACAGTGGAGGGGACCCTGGAGCTCTTAGCGACAACACACTTCCCTGGATCAGAAACATTATCGAATACCGAATATAAACCTGATTATCAGCACTGCCTAACCATTCCTAAAAACGAAGACTGGAGAAGAGCAGCAAAAATGATCAGACCAAATAAAGTGAAATGGGCTATCGAAACCTTCAAACCATTTAAGTCTGCTGGGGAAGATGTCATTTTCCCAGCACTGATGCAAGAAGGGAAAGACATTCTCACACCGCTCCTGGTAAAAATATTTCGTACGAGCTACGCATGGGGATACATACCAAAAAACTGGACATTGGTCAAGGTATGCTTTATACCTAAAGCAGGCAAGAAGGATTATTCACAACCAAAATCCTTTAGACCATAAGCCTAACCTCTTTCCTGCTAAAATGTATGGAAAAAATCATAGACGAATGCATAAGGGAAGGACCTTTGAAGGAACTTCCTTTACACTCCAAGCAACATGCTTATAAAAAAGGGAAATCCACGGAAATTGCTCTTATTGAGCTTACGGACAGGATCGAAAGAGCTCTGGAAGACAAGCAGATAGCTCTGTGTGCTTTCCTCGATATTGAAGGAGCTTTTGACAATGTCACTATTGGATCCGTTACCAAAGGTATGGGAGCCAAAGAGATCGATGACACAACGACCCGGTGGATAAAGTCAATGCTGCTCAATAGAACCGTTAAGATAAATCTAAACGGAATAACAAGAAGTTGTAAGACAACAAGGGGATGTCCGCAGGGGGGCGTACTGTCTCCACCGCTATGGTCACCTTACAAAAACAACTCAAATGGGTTTTGATGTGCAGGGCTATGCCGACGACGTAGTGGCCTACATTATAGGTCCTTATTGCCAAAGCACTGTATTATCAATACTACAAAGAGCTCTGAACACCATTGTCAAATGGTGCGCAGATAACCAACTAGGGGTTAACCCCTCCAAAACAACTATAGTGCCCTTTACTAGGAAGCGCAAGTTAAACAGGCTTGCTACACTAACTATTAAAGGAACATCCATACCTTTTTTCCAAGAAGTCAAATACTTGGGCATAACAATTGATAAGAAACTGACTTGGGAAACACACTTAAACAACGTAATCCAAAAGGCAACAACTGCCTTAGCAATATGTCACCGCCTTGCAGGGACGAGATGGGGCTTAAACCCCAAAATCGCCCTATGCCTCTAGACCACCATCGTAAGGCCGATGCTAACGTATACCTGCGTAGTCTGGGATAAAAAAATCATGCAAATAACAACCATCAATAAGCTAACCAGCTTGCAACGCACCGCGTGCTTGATGGCAACTGGTGCTATGCGCACAACCCCGGCGGCAGCCCTTAATACTCTTCTCAACCTACCCTCCTGTATTTCCTTAGCGATAAACTTAACAAGATTGTTAGACCCCCATTCAGATATAAGGTTCAACACTCTGTTGAGCTCAATGGTAAGATTCTCTCTCTCTCACGTTTTCAGCGCGCCCAGCCCCTGGCGCTGGCCCCATGCATAGCTATGAATGTTTCCTAACGGAAGCATGACATTGATATGATGAAGAAATAGTGTGGGAGATAGAACAAAGCCTTGTGATACACCAGCATTCACTGACATAAACCGCGAAGCGCATCCATCTGCGAGGACACGGATTCTTCACTTATGCAGGAAGTCGGTATTTATAGAAAGGGCAAACAAAAACCTTACAATATCCTAAGTAGAAACAAGAGGCTCTAATAGATACTAAATTTCTTTGTGCGTGATGTTGAGGTGAAGACTGTGAATTGATGACTCCGAAGAACAGCGCGCGCGCTCATGAGATACTCAGGAGCACGCGTGCTGTTCTTCGGAGGGGGAAGGTGGAATAATAAGCTGGCGATCCAGTTGCAGAGCTGATCGGGCAGACCGTATGCTGGGAGCTTGGAGAGAAAAGCCCTGTGCCAGACCCGATCAAATGCTTTGGCAATGTCAAGGCTAACAGCCACTGACTCACCACGTTTGTCAATAGCTCAGACATGCATTAATTTAGACCGAAACCCGCACTGTCGATTATTAATTAATGATTAATCTTCTAGATATCGGATCAGCTGCTTGCTTAGGATCCGTCGCCCTTTTTGGGGACCGGTTGCACATTGACCTCTCTCCAAGATTCCGGCACACACCCAGTATAGAAACAAAGACGGTATAGACGCATTAAGACGGCAGACAACAACTCCGCTGCGCATTTTTTTAGTACTATTAGTGGGAAAATTCTGAAGATGACGAAATCTAATTTAAAAAGAATGAATGAAGAATCTGTGATTTTACGCAAAAATTTTTAGATTATATATCAAGCTAAATATTTATAAAAAACTGGATTAAAAACTTTATATTGTGGTTTAGTATAGATTTTAATGTGACTAATAAAAAAGCTCAAAAAAATATAAGAAGAATATTTGAAGTAAGTAAATATTTAACTCTTTAGGCGTTTGCCCTATTCTACAAAGTGATTTTACTCAAAGATGATTAGATTATGAAAGTTAGATTAATAAGAATTGGATTTGTTCAATTTATTTTTTTATTTTATTGATTACTGTTATTTTTTTTCTTCTCTGAAATACAACTACTGAGAGCAGGCAGACCAACTCGTTTCATCTGTGGAGTCACCATACTTCTAAAAGGTACTAAAACTGACCATTTCTGTTATCGTTTTTTTTTCGCAACAATGCAGTGACTTGCGCGCATCATAACTCTGAAATGCAACCACTGAGAGCTGCTAGACCAACTTGTTTCATCTGTGGAGACACCATACCTTGAATATGTACTAAAACTGACCATTTCTCTGATCGTTTTTTTGCAACAATGACCCCTCTTGTAAGCTCTATAACTCGAAGTTGCAACCACTGAGAACAGGCAGACCAATATCATTCACCTTGTGGGACTACTCTACAAACTATGAATGCAAATTAAACCGTATCCATTATCGTTATCAAAAATCCTGTCACCTCTCAGTCGTTTTTTGGATTTTATTCCGAATAATATTGAACAGCATTGTCATATACCTCGTTACAAAACTAATTAAAAAAGGTAGGTACTTTAATATAAATCAACGCATTTTTCGATCCGCTATTTATACTGAATCGAATTTAATAAAATTTCTTATTAAAAATAAAGGAGATAATCTCGGTGTTTGGTGGCTTGGTGGCCACCTTTTGCAAAGAAAGACTACGTCACTAATAATAATGGATAATAGCCACTTGAGGAGCTCGGTGGCGTAGTAGTTTGAGCGCTCTGGTTTTGATTACGAAAACAAAGCAACTTTCGCCATGGTTGGTCCCGGGATGGGTCAATCAAATTTATAATCTCGAGCTCCTCCGTGCTTCGGAAGGCACCTTTTGCGAAGAATGACTACATCACTAATAATAATTGATAATAGCCACCTGAGGAGCTCGGTGGCGTAGTGGTTTGAGCGCTCTGGTTTCGATTACGAAAACAAAGCAACTTTCGTCATGGTTGGTCCCGGGATGGGTCAATCAAATTTATAATCTCGAGCTCCTCCGTGCTTCGGAAGGCACGTTAAGCCGTTGGTCCCGGTTGTTACTGCAACCGCTTTAACCCACCAACCCGTATTGGACCAGCGTGTTGGTGGTATGGCCCATGCTCCTCATGTGTTTCTCCTATGTAGGAAGGCCTGTGCCCAACAGTGGGACGTTTATAGGCTGATGATGAATAGCCACTTAACACCTGGTAGGCCTACTGATCACTGGTGGGCCGTCAGATTGTATGTCATCTGATTGTATTGTAGTTATTTAAAAAAAAAGCAGGTGTCTATGGACGACTATAGCCACTTAACACCAGGTGGGCCCACAGATCACTGGTGGGCCGTCAGATTGTTTGTCATCTAATTGTATATACATATAAAAAAGCAGGTGTCTATGGCCGACGATAGCCACTTAACACCAGGTGGGCCCACAGATCACTAGTGGGCCGTCAGATTGTTTGTCATATAATTGTGTATAGGTACCTATAAAAAAGCAGGTGTCTATGGCCGACGATAGCCACTTAACACCAGGTGGGCCCACAGATCACTGGTGAACCCTCAGATTGTATGTCGTCTATTTATATATAAAAAATCAATTTATTGGTGGAATTGGCAGAAAAAGATGCGCCCGCTTCCATCGTTACCGTACGCGAAATAAGTCCTCGTTCACTGTTCGTGTTTACACGTTTCAATCGCATTGAAAGTTAACTTAGAATTTTACCTTTCAATAGCATTGAACAATCGCATTGAAACTTATTTGGACGTATTTAGACGTGTCAACGCCATTGAAGCAATGAAGTTGAAAGCAATATTGAACGGAATTTGAGCCGTGTAATATTAGCTAAAAAGTAATGGGAGTATTTGGCGGGATTTTGTGGTGTCAGTCAAGATTTTTTTACAATAATTTAAAATTGTGTCGGACCGAACTTTGTGTTATTATTATCCTGTTTGCCACCAGCGACATTTTGTTCATAGAGTAGATTGATTTTGTTTTTCATATTAAGATAAATAATGCTTTTAGTAACCAAATCCCGCCAAACACTCCTGTTACTTTTTTTTGTTTTTTTTTTTGCTAATTCTCCCTTTCCTATAAAGGGAAGGCAAAGGAAACTAATTCCCATGCAGCGATGTCTTCAGTATTTCTTTATTTCTTCTTATAATGCATTAAAATGCTGGCGTAACACATTTCAATGCTTCTTGTGAGTATTTGACACGAAATATATGATGACAGTCACTTTATGTGCTACATGACGAGGTGGATAACCACAAAAAAGTTCTCATCGTATTTCACACCATTATCACTTTTAATCTAATAATCTTCTAGTTGCACGTCAACACAAACACTTGAATAATAAAACTACGCCGCTTTTATAACTCAATGTTCGCACCGACACAATTTTTAATTATTGTAATAAAAATTTTGACTGACACCACAAAAACCCGCCAAACACTCCTATTACTTTTTTTAGGTTTATTCTAGAGTCTGGCCAGTGTATCGTGTCACTCGTATTTTCAATGAAGTTTTTTATGGCAACACTCGAAATGCCATATTGACGTTTCATTTCTCATTCTTTTAATGAGTTTAATTTGTAGTTTTACTTTAAAATAATGTCAAAATCAATAAAAAGTACTACTCAAAAGCTTGTATACAATATGATACATCAATACAAAGATGTGCATAGTGAATTTAATCGGAAATCTGTAGAGAAAATTCGACATTTGGAGGAAATACGTTCGCTACAGGTTAGTTTATTGTTTTCAGGGCGATATGGCTTGATACTTTTCTGTTTTCTGCCCACATTACCTACCTAATAAAATCCAATATTTCATAATATTCATGTTTATCGGTTATTTTCAGAAAGTGTATATGAAGAATTAAAACTCAAAATATTAATTCACTTAAAACTTAGAGAAGCCCGAAATGTTGCATGCAAGATCTGAAGAAAGTTTTCTGCCTGGTGCTTTAATAGTTTTCAGTGCAAAATCCAAATCAGCTGATTACCATGGTGACATGAATGCGTAAATCTTATTGAAATGGATAAGGGAATATCTACCTATTCTAAAAAAGCCATGTGTAATTTTTATGTATAATGCAATACAAGTTACCATGTGAAACTGACAAATAAACCTCCCACAATGTCTAATAGCAAAGGTGATATTTAGAAATGGTTAATAGAAAATAATGTAACATTTCAAGAGTACCCATCCAAATGTTATTGTGCTTTGTTCATGACAACAGATGTATTTAGAATCTGACTTTGAATCAAATTTTATTTTATACCCGCCCATTACTTTTTATCCTTTTTTTCCCCCTGTTTTGATAGTCAGCCTTTAAGCGTCTATAATGACTAGCAGTAAGCGAATAGCTGGTAATTCATTACAATTAGGTATGTTATAAGTAGAGCCTTTAAGAAAGTGAAGTAAGTAAACATTATGATTTAAAAATTGAGATTCAAAATTAAGATTTATGTTATGTAGTATAGATTTTATTTTAATTTTTCCAGTCTATTATTGATGTTAACAAATTAAGTGAAAGATACTATTTTTATAATTTATTTATTTTTAAAGTATCGTCGGCCTATGCCCAGTAGTGGGCAACTGTCAGCTGATATGATGATGATAAAATTTACGTGAAGTTCAATATCACACTTTTCTTTTTCTTTTTACATAGAGAATAGGCAAGTGGAATAGTATTTGAAGTTCTATTTAGCACTAAATCATACAACAATTCGAATATTTTAGGGCAAGCTAATTAATAAGCTGGTATAAAAACTGTTTAATGTAGTGATAGCTTGCCTACCTACATCCATACTTGGTCTATCGTATGGTCTAACTCATTAATGGTCATCAAATCTATTTAATCTATACCAAGGATGATATATCCATGAATTATACCTATGATATATTAAGTCTACTTAAGTTTATGAAACAGATTATTGCGTAAGCATATATCACATTGTGTTTTAAGAACCATTAGAACATCTAAAAGAGTATTAAAATTATAAATGTTTTGTTGTTTTTATTATTGAATTATTTAAAAAAAAATAGAATATTCCTAATGCACGCGGTTTCACCATGTATAAAATGTTTAAAGCTAAAATAGGTTTTACTCGGCGTCATTGTGGCAGAGTATCTGATACCCGACGGTTTTTAAAACCCTAATAACTTTAAATTATACTCGTGAGGGAGCTCGGTGGCCTAGTGGTTTGAAGTTGAACACTCGGGTTTCGATTACGGAAACAATGCAACTGTCGCCATGGCCTATCCTAGGATGGGTCAATCAAAACAAAACTACAGTAATTATAATATTATGTATTTAATAAGCTAGGCATCCATTTAAATAAATTATTACATACTTAAAAAACGAAGTATCAAGACTATTTATTCCTTGCGAAATAAGTGTTTACAGCTAAAGATTTTTTAAAATTGCCGCTCTTGCTCAGTGACACGATTCACTGGCCAGAGTCTACCTGTAATGGGAAGGCAAAGGGTACTAATGCCCATACAGCCATGTCTTGAGTTTTCTTTATTTCTTTTTGCATTGAAATGCTAGTCTCCATATTATGATGCAACTTAATGACGTTGATAACCACAAAAAAGTTCTCATCGTCTTTCACACCATAATCACTTTTATTCTAATAACACGAATATAATTACCTCAATGGTGAAAATCTATCTCGTAATCGGTCAAGCGGCATTATACCACCTATATACTATACCTACTACTACCGGCTATGACAATTGAAAAATCAATAATATCTGGAATCTCATGCTTGACGGGAGTTCTACCAAAAATTCAGATACAGCATAATATCTTTATGTAATGTGTCTATACACTACACTATAGACTAGAGAGATAAGTTGTGACGATGACAAAGTGAGTGGGCGGTAATATGCAGGAGTGGTGGGAGATGAATTTGGTCATATCGGCTTATCACTAAGTGTGCGACCCCAACGCGGGCAGACGCGTGGATGTTGTAAATTCAAAAGTTTGATGGATGAATGCTTGTTACCCAATCACGCCAGAATGAATTAAATTTGGCACAGAGATTAGATTATAGTCTGGAGTCTGGATTAGTGTATAGGCTCATTTATTTAGACAACCGGCTGGTCGAGCGGCGTTTACCCCTTGCTATACGGACTACTCGATCGGGGGTTTGAATCCCGGTAGAGGCAGATGTTTGTATGATAAGTACGAGCATTTCCACGAGTCATTGATGACTGTATAATTATTTATTATATTTCTAATATTTACATACACGTCGCAGTAGTCTGGTTAAATTGGCCTCTTAATTGGACGCTTAGGCCGTTGATTGAACGCCGGCATCCAATGAAACGGATGAACGACAACTAGCAGTCATTGAAAAAGCAACGTTTAACCATATGGCTGAACATCGAGTCAGCCGTCTGGTTAAATCAGCCATTCATTGTGACGCCTAGGCAGTTTGTGAGATTGGTAGGTTCAAGGTTGATATGACCACTTAAAACTGATATCATTTTGGTTATGAGTCATTTAAACAGTCACACAAAGGGTCTTTTGTTTAAATGACCTACTTAAGCGTCCAATTGAATGGCTAATTTAACCATACGGCTGCTGCGCTGACATGTCGTTCAGCTATCTGGTTAAACGTTGCACTCATTGACTTTGGTAGTTGTCCTTCAACAGTTTCTTTGGATGCCGACGTTTAATAAACGGCTTAGGCGGCAAGTTATGCGGTTAATTTAACCAGACGACTGCGACATTGTATATTGCTATTGCCTCCCTAGGTAGGTAGGTACTTAATAGTTTGCACAAAATAATAAACTACGTGAGTAAAAAAACGCTTTATGACGTACTATGCTATTTTGGATCGATGCTTTGGTAGAAAGGTACCATATTATATTTGTCTGCTCTATTAATAACTTCTCTTCGGACGCATAAAAATAGCATCCATACTGTAAGCATTTGCAATAAAAATATACTATGTGTAATATTAATATCGTTTTGGTTCCATAATAAAATTATGTAAGTGCTCAGCCGTCAGGCAAAGATGATAAGTTCTTTCATCTATATCATATATAGGATATTATGGAAAACGTAAAGTAAATTTTTATTTGTTTCCTCAGACGTCCGAGCCGACCTCCTAATGAGGTATCGTTCTTGTTGGCGCTAGAGGTTGCTACTTTTCCGTCACGAAACACCTATTTTAACGCAGACCAGGAGCATAGACTAGAGATAATATATGTATACCAGGAGCGTTGAAATCGGTGGGTCAATTCGACTCCCACCAAGCAACCCACCATATTTTTTCATTGTGGAGCACATAAAATATTCAACGTATTAACACAGAAGACATTACCAGGACTTCAGACGCCTCAGGAAACATAATAAAAAAATATTTTCAGGTAAAAAGTATTTCAATTAAATAAGGCCGCGTACCGGGAGACGGAGCGTTGGTAGCCGCCCCACAAGGTGCACCGATGATCTGGTGAGGGTCGCGGGAACAGTGCCGTTAATAGGGCGGTGCCACCTGTGCCTAGGCAGAGGGCGTAGACTCTGGGGGGCACAAGAATGGCCAGACTAGGCAGGACTATTGTTTTTTCGTTTTGCTCCCGAATTCTCTAGATAAGTTGCGAGAAGCCGATGGATGAGGGCAGCGCAGGACCGAACGGTTGGAGATCCTTGGGGGAGGCCTATGCCCAGCAGTGGTCGTCTCCATAATATTATTAGGTTTGTATTCCGTTTCATTTGTCGTCCGAAGCCCCTATGAGAGGTAAAATTATGTTTGTTATCTTCTGGGTGACTTGCTTTATAAAACGGAACAATGTGTTATGTGATTGTATAGAGAGACAATTTAAATATATTGTTAACAAACCTATCAACGTGACCTAATATTACGTTTATTTAAATGATTTATTATACCTTACGATTATGAAATGGACAAAAAATACTAAATATTAAGATCGGTAGGCGTCGTTCTAATAGAACGCGATTCTTGCAAATTTTGTTCGTATGTACTCGCGATCAAGTCTAGGAAAGTCGATTGAATCTTATTTGACGATTGTGTGATGTTATTGCGCAAACAACATGCTTGACGCGCATTCGCAAGTTCGCGCCAATGTGGTTCATTGCCGTCTCCGTTCTCTCCTGTCCCTCCACGACACCACTCACCTAAGCCGAGGTACGAGACTTTGGAGGCATCCTTAGGTTTTTAGTCTCATGGCTCGTGCGACTTGGACACTCTTAAGTGTCAGCGGGACACCTCCCTCGGAAGTGATGCCTGTCGATTAGAAATCCTCCAGAGACGATATCGCCCCTAACGACTCACCAAGGCCAAGGTTCTCGTCTCCTTAAAGCCCCGATTACGCTGTAAAGGCCATCTGCGTCCAACAGTAATACCTAGTCAGTATTCTAATCCTTGTCTATTTCAGATAATTAATTGGATTACAAATAATTATCATTCTCTTTTGTAACTTTGTCACAGTAAAATCGCAATTTCGTACTACACCCTGCTTCGTTTATTTATCATCTTCGACTCCCATCCCGACAAATGCAAAAGTGAGTTTGTTTGTTTGTTACGCTTTCCCGCCTAAACCACTGAACCGATTAAAATGAAATTTGGTATGGAGATAGCTTGAGTACCTAAAAAGAACATAGGATACTTATTGGAGCGTTACCGGATATCCTCACGGGCGGAGCCGTGGGCCAAATCTAGTATTGATTAAATAGACATATATCATGACCACACTTCAAAAATAACGATATATCGTGTTGACCTTTATATTAATACTGTCGCCTAACATGACATTCTTTAATAGATTAATGAAAATGTTAGAAAAACAGATAAAAAATTACGGTCGTAAAATAATGCCGCATTCTCAATCAACGAAAGAGACGTGGTGTCTCTCGGCCTAGCTAAAAATGTTATCGGTATATTAATATGAACACATTTTTAGTTTATAATATATCATCAATTCACTGTCTCCACCTCAACACCACGTACAAATAAATTTAGTAGCTCTTTTCTTTGTCGAACTTCCAGAACTTGGAATTCTTTGCCAGCACATGTGTTCCCTCCTTCCTTTAACATGGGTTCCTTCAAAAGAGCCGTGAAAAAGCACCTTTCGGGCCGGCAAGGTGAAGGCAGCTAGAACAGTGTCTGAACTGCACTAGCTGTCTTCGCATATGGACTCTTCTTACCGCTTCACATCAGGTGGCGTTGAGTCATTTGTCGTGCTTTGTATAAAAAAAAAAAAATCGTTAACGTTTTTTATTTGCAGATTGCAAACAGAAATTACTACAAAAGTTACACAAGTGCAAACGAACCATCAAGTTTCTTCAACGAAAAGGAATAGTATAGGGATCAGTCGGAAGTATTACTATTTATTCTGCGCTGTCATCCTGCCATCAGTTACTAGCGGGCTTATTCGCTAACGTAATTTAAATGTAAGGATGTCTTGCCTTAGAAAAATACGCAAACTAGTTAAATTCATGTCCTGTGGCAGGAATCAAACCCACCACCCTTCACAATTCTGCTGACTGCAAGTATGACCACTGCGCTAAGCGTATGAATTTCTTCTAGTTGGTCTTCCTTTGCAGTTGAACAACAGCTGATTAGTAAATATGTTGTCGAAAGCTACTATCACTAAGTATATCTGTAAAAATAAATTAGTAAATAAGCCCGCTTAAAAGTAGTAGAAAGCTGACATCGTAGATTTTTCACAATCATGACTTCTACAAGATAATTATAATCTAAATGTTAATTTGTTTTTGTCCATAGGCTACGGTAACCGCTTACCATCAGGTGGGCCGTATGCTTGATTGCCACCTTAGTAGTATAAATTTATATTTTTTTTCACTGCAAGCAGTCATGTCATAATAAATGAATTTATTTAATGCTACTTGTTTATTTTTGGAATATTAAAAGTGAGATTAGATTATTAGAAAAAATAAAATAAAATAGATATCGATATTTTTACAGGACATCTCACCATCTCAGATTTATTGAAAATCAAATTGGAATGTAACCATGGACCAATTGATCGTCATTGGTTTTCGATTTTATTCATCATATTAGTCTTCGTTCATTTGGACGCTTAATCGCCTCAAAAATCGTTTGGCGTAATAATTACAAATAAAGAAATAAAACGATCAAAATATTCATGCTCCAGGCAGGAATCGAAACCGCCTTTCCTGATTTCCGGCCAGACGAGATTACCACTACGCCACCGGAGCACTAGGTTAGGTATAACTTGCTCTTCACCGCTTTCTATCCATCCTTTTTAACGTTATAAAACAACGTTATCTCACCACTCATTGAAGTTTACACCTCTAGCGATCCGAAAGAATACTTTTACAAGCATTTTTAAATTTCCACGAGTCCATGGTTCCATGTTTTCCAACTATAATGAGTGGTGAGATGAACGTTACTATAAAAGGTTAAGAAGGAACGATAGAAAGCGGTGAAGAAATTAGCAGTTTATATATACCTAGTGCTCCGGTGGCGTAGTGGTAATCGCATCTGGCCGGAAATTAGGAGACCCGGGTTCGATTCCCGCCTGGAGCACATATTTTTTCATCGTTTTCTTTCTTTATTTTTAATTGTTACGCCAAACGATTTTTGGGGCGATTATGGGTTGGCACTTTTCTACTATATTAGTCCTAAACCAAATTAAGTAGGTGTTTTGTGCCAATCTCAGAAATATTTAATAGTACCAACAAAATGAAAAGAAACTTCATTTTTTTGTTAATTCTCCCTATAAAAGGACGGCAAAGGAAACTGATGCCCATGCAGCCATGTCTTTAGTATTTCTTTATTTCTTCTTTTATTGCATTAAAATGCTGGCACAACACATTTCAATGCTTCTTGGGAGTATTTGACGCGAAATTTATGATGACAGTCTTTTTATGTGCTACTCGATGAGGTGGATAACCACAAAAAAATTCTCATCGTAATTCACACCTTAATCACTTTTATTCTAATAATCTTTAAGTTGCACGGCAACACAAACACTTGAATAATAAAACTACGCCTTTTTTATAACTTAATGTTTGCTCCGACATAATTTTTAATTATTGTAATAAAAATTTTCACTGACACCACAAAAGCCCGCCAAACACTCAGCAACTTCATTTGACAATATACTAGAGCTTGACACACCCGAATCATGCATGTGCCTTGTTTATCGATATCGACAAATACGCTTAGCTGTATAATCACCACTTAAATTCAGTTGCAAATAAAAGGAATAGAACAAATTAAATATTGGCGGGCTAGTAGAATTGACAAGTTAACTAACATTAGAAATAGATTTTTTTCCTCATTTTGGCTCGCATGGTTTGTGCCTCAGAACAATAACTGTTCTGAGGTTTGTGCATCTGCCACAACAAGGGTTATAAAGGAAGGGAAACGGTTAGGAAATATGAAAGGTGTTTAAGGGACGTAATTTACAAAAATTCGGATCAGGAAAGTAATACAAGCAACAGGAAAGTAGGTAATATAGGTAAGTGCATTGGTTTATGTGTTTTACGATAAAATATATGTATTCATAGATAGAATATAATAAAATATTTCGGAAGTCGGAAGAGGAATACAAATGAATTCTTAGTAGACGTAGGCAACAAAAATCTGTAATCAAAACAAAATGAAAAGGAAAAAAAAAACATCCACTACATCAGCACCACAACAGTTAGAGCCACCGCACATATACAATTTCAAATCGTACAACTAAATCGCAGAATGTCTAATAGGCATAGAATCTAATGATAGCCCGCACATTATATCAACTAAGTCGTTCAACTAAATAGTTGGTCAACTATCGGCCGATAGCCCGCACACTATAACAACTTAGTTGGTCAGTCGCACGGTAAGATGCAGTGTGACCAGACCCGAGCGCGTGATTTCCCCACGCTTGGATTTTTGCCGACGGGCACGCAGCCGCCGCAGCCAGTCGATCTCTGCATTCTCTTCTTGTAACAAATGAAAAAATAGAACTGCTGATCGACGAAGTCCAAAAAAGGCAAGCCCTTAAAAAACTTATCTGGGTAACATCTCAGTTTAGAATGTAAGGTATGATGTTTCCCACGCTCTAATCTGTCACTTCCAACTTAGTCGACAAAGTGTGCGGCCTATGAAAGCACGCAATTTAGTTGTTCGATTTGAAATTGTATATGTGCGGTGTCTCTTACTTAGATTCTTAAAATGGATAAAAAAGTATATCTTTGTAAAAAGAAGTAGCACATGTTAATATAGAGTAAACTGTGGTAGTAAAATTTAATTGTTTACAATTAAATATTTTCCAAATATAATGCTAATTACAAATTTATTATTAATTTTAATGCTTCGATAATTCCACTGGGTTATCAGAGACTGACTGTCCACTAACTGTGTTTAATAAAGAACCTTTGAAAGCAGCGTTGGACGGTAAAGACATGAACTGAGGAGATTGAGAAAGAGAATTAATAAGAAATATTATTAGATCGCGAGTCGTCAAATTTTCAAGAGCGTTGTAGTTATAACCACCCCCAACGGATGGTAAAGGAATATCATATTCCTTACTCAATTTAGCATGAGCTACTTTATTATATCCCTCACTAAGCTTCACAGGAGACTTTCGTTTAGACAAAAACAGTTATTTTATAAGATTTATTAAAATTGTCATCATTTGTATTACTATTATAGCTAAACTGAGAAGTATGGACAAATTTAGGTGATGATAAAATATCAGCATAGGATTTGGAGATAGAAGGATGTAATTTAAGGGCTTCAGAATAAGTTATACAATTTTTTGCCATGGACTCCTTTATGCATTTCTGCCTAAGAAATTCAGGACACCTACGATTGGTAGCATAGTGTGAGCCAGAACAAAGGCAACATGTAACATCATCATCACCAATAGTACATACAACTATCACCAGAATGGCCATTTCCACACTTAAAACAACGAGGGGAAGATCTACATTGAGATTTTATATGACCATATCTGCAGCACTGAAAACATTGTATTTTAGGGAAAATGTAAAGATCTACAGGTAAGGAATTGTAGCACATGAACACCCTTTTTGGCAAAACTTGCCCATCAAATGTCAATACCCCTGTGTCTATAGGAATAAAATTAGATTTACCATCAAAAACTTGTTTTTTATTTAACCTTCTAACTTTTAAAATGGAACCACACCCCATAAAGGTCTATTCACACATATCAGTGAAGCCACAGTTCCGGCACAGTTCCGTATCAGTGCGAAATATTATTTCATACATTATCTATCTCCACTTGTCCGTGTCAGTGACGGCTCAGTGCTCTCAGTGTCCGTGCCGGCACCGGCAAGCACGGAAGGTATCGTCGACAACGATATTTTTTGCCGGACGGACCGATCACGGACGGATCACGGACGCCGGCATCAACAAAAACAAAATAGAGGACGAGCGATTAATAGAATTGGTTCGTGAAAATAGAGTTTTATATGATTTATCTCATGCAAAGTATATGGATACGAAATACAATCACGATTGACGACGGACACGTTTTCACTGAAGCTCCGTGAACTGAGCAGGCACTGACATGTGTGAATTGAATCACTGACGCAACACTGAAGCACTGATACGGAACTGTGCCGGAACTGTGGCTTCACTGATATGTGTGAATAGACCTTAAGAACAGAGATATTTCTTAAAATTTCTTCTTCGGACCAATCAACTGGTACCTCTCTCACTACACCCATACGAGTAACATTATTTACGGGGATGAATGCCTTATAAT
Source organism: Nymphula nitidulata (assembly GCA_947347705.1). Lineage (NCBI taxonomy): Eukaryota > Metazoa > Arthropoda > Insecta > Lepidoptera > Crambidae > Nymphula > Nymphula nitidulata. Next base: position 13,316,831 of record OX374621.1, on the reverse strand, counting down.
TATTTGTTTTTAATGCAGAATAATTTATAAAAGCATTGGCATTTTCAAAATGGGTAAAAGAAAGCATAATTCTGTTTCTACCAATTCGTTTCAAACTGCCATTCAAAATATTTTTTTATATTATGTTTCTTTAAGAAGTACCCGAATGAAATTGGATGAATGGAAGAGTTGTCATTAGGGTTTAACTGTATCCTTTGTAGTAATGAACTGTGTATGGGGTAGCATCTGATGCATGATAAAGTAATCTGCCGATTAGTGCATGTAAGGTAGACCCCTTGACGGTCAAGCAGTCTTAAGGCGAAGGGTAAGGAGAATATACGAAAAAAAGGTGTTTTTGAGCAGTTTTTCTGGCGAAAATGCTGCATAGAGAATGTTGTAATTGATATATTATGTAACATATATATTGAATTTTAGCCAGTAGGTTCTAAATACTAGTAATTAGTTCTTATTATCACTCAAAATTATTTCAAAGTGTCGCGATCTCGATCTCGCTTATACGAATTTGTATTTTAAACAGTTGGGTACTTTGGTTTTAAATTAAAAAAAACTGAAATTATGAAATCATCTACATAAGCGAAATTGCGAATTTTTGCTTTTCCAATGACTTTTTAGTGAAACGTTACGATAGTAGGAAACAATATAAGTTGACGGTCACCCATCTAGCTTCGACCGTAGAAAGTTATCACTAAATATTGTGAAAAAAAATTTTAAACAAAAATTAAAACCGTCTGCAAAAAACTGAAAAGGATGGAATAATTAAATTTAAGTAGGTATTCATCCCCTAGAAACATATTTTTGGAGTTGGTGCTAAGTGGTTTCCAAAAACAATAGAAAGTAAAGCACCGACTCCAAAAATATGTTTCTAGGGGATGAATACCTAATTAAATTTAATTATTTCATCCTTTTCAGTTTTTTGAAGTTGGTTTTAATTTTTGTTTTTCTTGTTATTACTGGTGTCAAACAATTTTCAGCGAAAAGGCAGGATCCCGTGTACGCCATCTATCGGTACAGCAGCATGACTATTCGATATTTAGTCTGCTTGAAGTATATAGTATTATCCGAGGCACTGAATAGATGTCGCTTGGTGTTGTACCTAAATGCTCAAGGTCCCTTCAGTACCCCTACGCCTTAAGAAGTCTGACGTTTCAATTCCCTTTGACGTTTCAATTCACTTTGTATGTTATTGGATGCTGATGTAGATTGGACCTCAGGTTGAATTTTAATATTTTCATTATTAACGGTACGCATTAGAAACAAGTGCACATTTGCAATCCAGATCACAATTAGTAGAAGACTTATGATGCCTCCTCTTTTTTGTAGTTGCAACTTTTACAGATATTTGTAGAGGTTTTCCTGCGTTTACTGCTTGTTTTGTTTGAATCTGAACAATCAGTAGTATCAAGAAGGGAACCCTCTGTCTCCATTCCCGAGTAATTATAATCTATAGTAACAATGTTCGACACCCGGGGCCTGAGCCCCCAGGGTCGTCAGGGTCAAACATACCAGAATATATATATTTATAAAGAACTTACCAATAAATTGAAAAATATATATTTAGGACAAAAAGAAAATTAAAGATAGGTACTGTACAATACTTAACTGATCCAATTACATTTATATTATTAAATATTAATTTTAAGACCAAAAAAAGGAACCGCCAAGTTTAACGTTTCCCGCGCTTTTCCCAGAAATAGATATAATGTAATATTATGTCCGATGTTAGGACCACAGATTACTATAAAGTAGTTCACTTCACATAAGTCCGTACCTTGTGCTCTGTTTAATTTGATTTATTGAATCTAAATGTTGGTACAAAATACCACATACAATTATTTCATTTTAAATAGTGCCAAATTGTCAATGGACAGGTCGTAGGTAGAGCCTATCAGCCTATCCTTGGGTTTCTTTTTAATCATTGGTTGGTTGCATTGCACCTAATAGATTAGTAAACTTCACATGGTTCACGTTCACCTACTACTTGTTCAGTTGCTGGAAACCGCGTATTGAAATATTATCGTATTTTCTTAGGGTGCGGTTATGGAAACGTTGCAACACCGCTTTGTCTTATCGTCAGACATATAGTATCGGAGCCATGTTTTATTGATTTTATGTGCGAGAATATTCCTTAGACCGACAGATATTTTTTAAATGGTAGTGATTTCATCGCAGACTAGCGAATAGTGTCATTGGACAAGATCAGTCATCCGTTTCGTTTGTGTGTGCTCAACTTTTATCGTGATACTTAGTGTAGTAGTTTTGTGATCGTAAGTAATCTCTAAAAATTCTAAAGACAGTGAAAAAACATTTGATAATTTATAGGTACCTATTTAGTGTGCAGTGAAGTGGGAATAGCTCATCTAGTACACATCGTTGGCACCTAAAATATATCACCGGAAGAGCCAATGTTATTTTAAGGTTCGTACCTAACTATTTAGGAATCAAGAAATGAAGCTAGCACTAGGCAATTAAGTCATTACGAAACAGGTGAGCTTTAGATGCCGTTGCAATGTGCTGGGCCGTGGGCCATATTAGCATTTCAATGTAAAATCATTGGCCATAATAATAAAGTGTAGGCGTAAAGTAGGTTGGAGATGAAAACCAAGAATGATTTGATTTTGCATTTATATAAATCATTTAATAATAAAAACATAAATGCTTTAAAATTAAATTCGATGAGTGTTCCCAAAAGTACAATAGAATTACATTAAACTTTGAATCATTTACGACAGCTAGAAGAGAAAGAAGTTTACCTATTAGCTATTTGTCAAATGACATCTGATAGACATGTTTACATGAATAGATTTTGTTTGTTTAATCATCTCTTTGTTACATGACATAGGGGTAGTATGTTGTGTTAATTTGGCTAAATTGTTAAAAAAGCACAATGTCATTTTGATTATCATATGAAGTCTTAAAACTATGACAATGTGTTAACTTCTATTATAATAATTCTGCAGCCCAATTAATTTTGACTATGCAAGTGTTAGAATAAATACAGCTGTAAAAATCTGTTTGATAGCTCAAGTTACTACATTAGGTTAATTATTTAATAACCATTTGAGTATCTCTAAAAGACAGACTTTATACTAAAGGCTGTCCTAAATAGCTGTCACATGGTATTTTGACAAAACTAGTGTTGGGATTACATGGGATACAAAATATTTAATTAAGTTAAGTAGTTAAGTTTACAAGATTTTACATAATACTGTAGTTTATAAAAAATCATTTTTTATTTGCCTACAAATAAAGAAATTTGAATTTTATTTTTTATAAAGTATGAACTCAAGAATGGGTCTCTGTCACTTACTTATGGACAATATAAACTTGTACAAGTGAAGGTGCATTTAAACAAGATTGTTGATTTGAGGAAGATTTAGCTCATCTATTAATTGATTTTCAGTTTCAGATGTTTACCATTCAAAAGATAATAGTTTTTTATACATATTCACTAAATATTATATCTCGAAAATATGTATTTTTATTGTAATAATCAATTAAAAAGTGTTAAAACATCTTGCGACACTCCCATAGTTCATGCAATAGGTTAGAAATTTTAGGCGAGCACGAAGTGGAGTGAAGTACGAGCCTTAAATTTTGTTGTTTTTTGTTTATCAGACACCAGAAATCTTTGCTCTACTGGAAGATAGTTTATCAACATCACTATGCCCAGGCTAATTAGGGTTACCCACATTTTTTAGATGAAATATAGTATTTTTCAAATTAATCTTTAAGAAATACTAAATTTTTTTGAAGTGTTACTAACTTCAAAAAAATAAAGTATTTTATGGAAAAGGCAAAATAAAAATGGAAAAAATATGACCTCAGGTCACAAATGTACTAAGTGCAAAATTTTCAATTTTCACTTTCTAGTGCCAAATACATCTCTTTTTATTAAAAACCTAGACTTACAGTTGTAATAAATAAGATCCATGAGTGTCGATAAACACTAATGACCATTATTTTTAAACTAAAACAAGAAACACTTTTAACTGTTTTTAATATGAAGTAAAAAGAAAATAATTTTACGTTGAATGATCAAGTGTCGCATAGGATTAAATTAAATTAATAAAATTGTTTATGTCAGCATACGCACATTTTATTAACTTAGTCTATTTCTCATTATTAGAGAAGTATAATTAAAAAAGGAAAAAAGTAGCTTTCTCTGTACTTAGTTGAATCAGGTCTTATAGAGATATTATCCGACTAATGAAATTAATATGATTTTATTTAAAAATCAAGTCCTTTTTTATGGTCTTTTCGTTTTGGTATAGGACGTTTTTGTGTAGAATCTAGAACTATATTACTTAAAATATAATGTTGGGGTCAGTTTGTGTTTAAAATAAATGTGAGTCTTTGACAGGCAAATGTAGCACTGGAATCACTGTTTTCTTTAAAGACTTCTTGCTATACTTACATATTTTCTTTAAATGTAGGCTGAATATATAATTCTTCTTCAGGCTAATAGTAGTTTTTTCCAAATAAGTCGGGTCTCCTACATTTTTTTTATACAACTAGATGACAAATAAGCTGACAGCGGTGGTGGTAAGCGGTTACCGCCGCTTATAGACACCTGCAATAACAAGAAATAAATCACTTGGTATTTCAGGTGCGTTGTCATCCTGAGGCCTAAGATGAAATGTCTTCCATGCCCAGTAATTACACTGGCTACCTTTCCTTTCAATCCGAAACAGAGCGAACTGTTTCACGGCTGAAATAAGAAAGGCAGTGGTACCTACCCAGGGGTACCCTACATACGGGCCTACCACTTAGTAAATTATGCACGCATGCTTTAATCCAAACCTTGCCTCTGAAATTTATTATCAAACAATTAATACACCGTAATACACCGCGTCTCCGGGCGGGATCGATACCCTCCTGGAGCATATAATTTTTTCATTGTTTTCTTTCTTCATTTGTAATTGTTACAATAAAATAGGCGTTATAAACGCACAAAATCAAACATAAATGTGATTAAAATGGCTTTGCTCACTTTAACTGGATCTTTAAAAATGCTTGTAAAAGTATTATTTCGGATTACTAAAGGTGTTAACTTCAATGAGTAGTAAGATAAACGTTGCTATAAAACATTAAAAAAGGGTAGAAAGTGGTGAAGAAATTGGTAGGTTACACCTAGTGCTCCGGTGGCGTAGTGGTAACCGCGTCTGGCCGGATCCCAGGAGACGCGGGTTCGATTCCCGCCTGGAGCATAAAAATTTTTCGTTCTTTATTTTTAATTGTTCTTTCGTATAAAATTACAAATACAACTTAGCACCGACAGTAAGTTGTAGGATTATACAGTGTGTTGCAAGAGTCCGAAATAAAATTTAATGGGGTGGTGGTTCTGTTCCTTGTTAAGAGTTACCTTTGAAAGTTTGACACCTTTCAGACCACTAATCATAAAAACATTGTCACACTTGCTCATGATAAAACCTCCTCCTTTTTTTGAAGTCGGTTAAAATGATAAAATATCGTACGTATGGACGATTCGTACCACACTACAGTTATTAAATACCAAAAACACAACACACGCACAGACTACGTTATCAACCCCCGCAATCCCAGACTTCCAAATTTTATTTCGGAATTCTGTAACATTCCGTATAATAATGCGTTCACATAGACGCCATGAAAATGTGAAGTTTGAGTACCTATATGATGGGTCTGCGATCCATAATATCACAGATATACGCTTAAAATAATAAACCAAATACGTATAAAATTACAACTGCAACTTAGCACAATTTATCGACAGCATGCTAAATCAATAACGTGATTAAAAGTTATGGATTGCTATATTTTTTAGAACCGTTCTAAAAAGTAAACCACTTCTGATTTCGCGTTTATACTGCCATCTATCAACGCAAAAGTGCACTAAGTTGTGAAACAAATTTAACGCTTATATTATTAATATATTTAGTTCCTCATAAAATTTGCATACCTGGGGCCAGATATGAAAATATCTTCGTATGGAGTAAACTCCAAAAATAAAAAAAATGTGACAACCCTGCGGCAGTGACCGCCGGCGCCGATCGATTCATTCTTTTACCGTAAAATATTGCTTGTACGCCTTGACACGCCTATGATCTAGTCACAAATATTTGTTGTAACTTAAATTGTATTAAGAGTTATTTTTCGTTTTATTTCATGTCACGCTTGATATGCGGCTTTCAAGGGCTTTCATACTCAAACCACAGATTAAATAATACCTATTTAAACTCTAAACACAATACATTAGGCCTTGTTCTGATTCTTCGATTGTATCAGAAACTTTTTAGATCTTTTTTTAAAACATTTTGTAAATGACCAATTTATGTCACAAAAAAAAAACACGAAATTAAAATGGTGCTGTGCTTTTGATTTCTTTTGACAGAATACATAAACATAAAACTGTTTTGTGTTTGTGGGTGTTAAAAAATAATTAAAATTCGTTAACTTACTATTGTAGTTTACAGTGTATTTGAATATTAGGCTATAATTATAATTATTTTCTAACCTAAGTATGCCAGAGTAAGTAGGTACTTGCATTAAGTTGAATTAATATTATTGTACAGTACCAATTAAAATAATCATATTTTATTTTATTATCATAACAACATACTTTTTGTTGATAATATACCATCCTATGTATATTTCCAGTCAAAATATAATATGTAACTTTAGGTTTAAGTGTAATAATAAGTAGGAAAAATATCAATAAGTGTTAATTTGTGAAGTACCTAACCCACCTAGAAACTAGAGACAAGATTATAATAATAATATTACACTCTCACCTATTATCTAGCCAACATTAAGCATCATTAGGAGCTTATTTTATGGATAATAATTAAAAAAGAGATATCGACTTTAATTTATATTTTAAATATATACCTATCACTAATAAAATTACAAACATGTTCATACTCACCATACAAATATGTACCTACCACTATGGAATTGAACCCAGTATCTCTGGTCTTGATTGCTCAGTACCCCTGTCTAAATTGGTTTTCAATCTAAGAAGAAAGAGTGGGCACGCTGATAACTCATTAACAATTAAAAATAAATAAGGGACGAAAAGTTTATCAAATATAGATTTGAATACCCATATCTTTGTAAAAAAGTACAGTGGAACACAGAAGTAGCTTAACACTTAGTACCATGGCACATCGATTAATGCGATCGTACACACGACAGCACATAAAGTGTAAAAGTTGCACTACGAAAGCCGCCTCTATTACGAACTCAGTAAGGGCGGTCTCAATGTCAAACTGTTACTCTTGATGTGCTGTCGACTGTACATAATAGTTGCTACCATACTTTATGAAGCCATAGTTATTGTTTGTGACATGCTGATGTGTTGGGCCGTGCAAAACTTTTTAATCCTACTTACATACCACAATTATCTTTTGTTTAACAAGAACAATAATTATCTATGTAATTGTATTATTTTTCTAATTTGATATTTTTGGTATTTGCAGATAAATAACAGCCCTTCGAGGGAGACTAGCGATGGTGGACTACTACAGGGTACTAGGTGTATCACGGACAGCCACAGAAACAGAAATAAAAAAGGCGTTAGTATTACTATTTATTGTATTATTTACAGAACAGAGACTTATGTGTCTATAAAAAATATTATGCCGTCAATTTAAATCTTTTCAATCGAGTATACAGGGTGGTGCCGTCAATGCTACAATAAATTTAAACATGGGCTATATTAGTCCATAGAAATGGTTTGCCACTTTCAAAAATATCGTATTCATTTGATAATTTCATGACATTTGTATGGAATAGTGTAACATTGGCAGCATTATTTCATACAAATGTCATGAAATTATCATTTATTGTCGCATTGACGGCACCACCCTGTATATATCTGGCAATCATCCACGTCACTTTTACTTATGATAACAATAAAAATTATAATTTTCAAAGATTTTAACAAAATAATTGCAATTACCTAAAACATTTTCATATTTATTTTATTAAGAGTTAAATAGAAGTCTACTTCTTTAAGAGATATCTATATCTCTTCCTGTAAAATTATTCTATTTTTTTTTTTTTTTACTTTAAAAATACTATTTTACTTGTCTTTATATTTATCATGTAGGTAATTTTACTGTCTATTCCATTCATTATAAGCACTGGCGGACAAATCCGTTTCCTTTTTTGGCTGAATAGTCCTTCATCCTACAACGTACTTATGGACTTGTGTTTTACTTCTTACACTATGAAAATTCTCAACCGTCCGAAATAGAAGACTAACGAGGGTAAAAAAAATGACAGCGTCAACGTTACGCTATCCGCGCGATCTTTGCGACATTCTAACTAATAATACAACAATTAGTTATACAATAATACTTAGCGGCCAGCGTGGTGGTGTTATGGCCCAAACTCCTCATGTGTTTCTTTCATGGAGGAAGGCCTGTGCCCAGCAGTGGGACGTATGTAAGCTGGTGATGATGATGATGATAATACTTAAACTAACAAAATCAATGCTGCAATTTCGATTGACAGAATGCATTAATATACAGATGAGAGCACCTTCTAGACAAGCCAGATCTTGGTCTTAAGTTGCCAACATCTCCCGGTGCACATTAAGGAAAGTCCTGATTCAGTTGCTCTCTCAAACAGAGACGGGGGGGGCAGAAACCCCCTGTAAGATAAAAAAAACTTATATAATAACAAGATGCATTTCGATAATCGTTATCGCTATCACTAGCGAAAAATGTATGTGATCTGACATAAGCCCTCGATCGACTTCGAGCGCAAAAATGTCAAATCTCATACATTTTCCATTTAGCGATAGCGTTTGTTAAAAGGCATTTTGTCTAGAGGGACTGGCCACTATGAGCAAGGAGCACCTAGATACCAGCTTGGACCTTTATCCGCCATTTAAAGTAGTAAATCGATAGTAATTAAAATATGAAACTAGATTTTTTTTAAAAAACAACAACTAGAAAAATTAAAATGTTTTAACATTTAACAAGAAAAAGAATAAATAAATCGTATGTTTCTATCTTCCTATTTCTAATTAATAAATAACATATAAATCATTTTTACAACACAAAAACAACCTCTGTGGCGTGTGCTCTTGCCTGGTATCTATCAACGATAATTAATTTTATTATTCTTTTCAGGTACAGAAAACTCGCTCTAAAATGGCACCCCGACAAGAACCCAGACAATGCAGATGAAGCGAACAGACGATTTAAAGAAATATCGGAGGCCTATGAAGTACTCTCTGATGGTATGGCATATTATATTATTATTAATACTATCCACAATGTAATCAATTTGACCAAACGACCAGTGCAAATAATAGATATTGTTTTTTAATACATAGAAAATAGAAAAATGTACCGAGATCTAAATTTTCAACTGTGAAAGCTTTAATTAGTCGTTATTTTTTCTAAATAATTTAATTTAGTAAAGTTAACGACTCCTTTATCTTGCAAACAACCCACATTGAAATTCTATGAAATAAATATGATTACATACTGTCACAGGATATATTTCCCAGCCGTCGGGTTAAATTAGCCAGTTAATTGGACTCCCACGTTCAATAAACGCCGATATTCAATTAAATGCCTTACGGACAACCAGCCTAGTCTAAGAGCGCCAAGTTTAACCAGATGTCTGAACGTCGTGTCAGCCATCTGATGAAATTAGTTAGTTGGAGGTTTAATTGGAAGAGCTTTTGTGTGACTCGCTGTTTTTGTATGAAAATCTAAAAAAAAATACATTGAACCTATTAATCACACCAAAACTCTTCAATACAAAACGATCCGCCTAGGCGTTCAATTGAGATGACATTCAATACACCAAGTGGTTAAAAATCGTTTAGGGGCTATAGTTCAATTAACTAATGACCTAGGCATTTGATAAGATGCCGGTGTTTAATATACAGTCTAGATTAGTAGGTTATTTAATCAGATGTCTGCGACATATACATACCTATACAGGGTGTTTTGTACGTGGCTTTACCTACCCATGTTAACAGTCTTAAATACTAAGGTGTTATCAAAAATTCAAAAAATTAAAATGAATTTAAAACACCCAAATATTCCCACACATTTTGTTTTACTGAAGTTAAAGTTAGTTTTTATCTAGTTTTATCTTCTTACCCACATCGAGAGACCAAATAAAACGATTTTATCACGAATCGTGGTTAGTGGATTGGATTATATACTTAAGAATTAGTACCTTAACAGCCAGCATTTTATGATCAAATAGGTACCTACTGATAAGACTATACTGCATGTATTTTTAACAAAAAAAGGAAAAAATTAACAAGTCTAAAATATAGTATTTATTAAACTAATAATGCGTTAGAACAGTACCTATTGCATAATTGTGAGATGTGATGTGAGGCAAAGTGTACTTAGTTGTGACGGCTGTCACATATCTATTACTGGGCACAAAAATGATTGACTTCAGTCTTTCGTTTTGTCTCTCACAAGTTGCAAGAAAAAATATATACACAATTTGATTGTATATTCCATGCATAATGTACACTCTTTATATTTTATGAAACTATTAATGTAATACCCATTATGGACTATAAAAATATCGCAAAATTTAATTCTTTTAGAAAAATGACACGTAATAACTAGTAAACATTGAAGCTTAATATTATTTTATTGTTGGGTAGAAAACAAGCGGAAAGTATATGACGCAAGGGGATCCAGTCATCACAGTCACAGATACCAAAGCAAGAATGGAGTTAATGGGCATCGACACTTTAGCTTCAAAGGGTTCTTTGGAGAGACACCATTCCACCGCTTTTTTGGTAGCTGTCCCGAAGTCATTTAAGGCTATGAATATTATCATTTTGAGAGTAGTATAACCTATGCCATGCTGGTTTGTACGAAACTCATTTAAATCATATGGGTATTTTAATTATTATGTAATATATAATCTTTATCTTAAAAAACGCTTAATATTATTTTCTTGGCAAATAAAGGAGAATATTGTAATAATGATATGATAGAGACCGCACCAATGTGATTAATCATAATCAAACAGTATAGGGTCAGCAAAGTACATGACAACGAAAGAATAAGATTTAAATTGTGCCAAAATATAATAACATTTTTATTTATTTTATTTTATTGGTAGATTACCAGTTTTACATACAAAAATAAAGATGGATCTACAGGGTGGTGCCGTCAATACGACAATAAATTAAAACAAAGGTTATATAAGTTCATAGAAATGCTTTGCCACTTTCAAAATATCTTATTCGTTTAATAATTTCATGACACAATGCAGCCAATGTTATATTATTTATTTCATACAAATGTCATAAATTATAAAACTAATACGATTTTTTTGAAAGTGGCAAACCATTTCTATGAAATAATTGTAGTATTGACGGCACCATACTGTATAACTGGTTTACTATTACCTATTTAGGGTAGTAAACCAGTTATGGATCTACACTGGACACTTAGTAAAATTTTAAATAACTATTACCACCTCATTTCGTAGAGACGCAAGTGAAAGCATTATGGTCAAGACACACTGATCGCCGTTTTGCCATACAAAACAACACGATGGTACGTAAGCCGTACCATTAGATAGTAGTCATATGTATACAAAAAAAAATGCCTAGTAGACTAACATACGACCAATTTTTGACGCTGCAAGAAGAGACATACTCTACAAACGCATGCTGCAAAAAATCGAGATCGAGAGCACTTAGAGCGGTTTCGTACTACGACCGATCCGAACCCGTGAAAATATGGTCCGTAGTAGCCGTAGAACTATTTCTATCGTAATTTACCTTCTAGATCCGATCTCCGCTCCTGAATTGCTTGGATTTGTATCGGAGATCGGAGTATTGCGTATGCAATATCCGAATTCGGTCCGAGTTTTTTAAGCCAATATTTTCACGGGTTCGGATCGGATTCGGATCGGACGTAGTGCGAAACGGCTCTTACACCGCGTGAGTGCGTCATCGAGCGAATACGTTAGGGTTGAACATAAAAACAAAATGGCTGAAACTATTGGCCCTAATTCTGGAGAACACATGCTAAGTTTAAATTTAAGTTCAGTCTATTTCTTTCTTTTAAAACGAATACGAAATGGATGGCTGTCATATGAATTGACATTTAGAAAGGTGCGTTCAATTTTCGACCTTATTGAACGTGCTAAAATGCAGTGCTTAGGAGGCGCCTCCGTACATGCCGTCTAAAATTGTCTATGGTTTCTATGAAATCTATCTAAATTTAATTGCGAGAAAGTGACTTACTGTACTTAAATTTAGAATTAAAGTGTGTTCCCAGAATTAGGCCCATTATTTATACACATAATACAATATAGTGCTTTAAGATTTTATCAAAATTGTAATGAAATTGACATCCAATCACGTCTCAATAATTAGGTAACCATTGTATCGTAAGTCAATATTTTTTAATAAATATCGCTGCATTTTTGTTGGGTGCGTGCGACGGCCCACTGCCGCTCAGGCTCAGCTCGGACACGAGCTACTTAGCGGTAGGCACAAACGCTGCATTGCGCGAGTGACTGGTCGTACGCATTGCCCAAACGAACGGTGCGCTTACGGCTTCCCATACCATCGTCATATTTTGTATGGCCAAACCGTCGATCATTGTGTGTCTCGCTTGTTATAGTAATAATATAAGTACAAAGCATACTCGATACCGTTATTAGAACTGCTGAAAATGTTAAATAAAATGCTTCAACTAAACAGGTAAACGTATCAAATTGTTTTCTATTAGACAATTGAATAATATTATTATTTATATTCTCCTTTATAAGCATAATTGGTCATAAATACTTAAAATAATTATTTCTTATTAAATTAATTAAGTACCTATGTAAGCATTAGATATCACTAACTACTCATATGATAATATTCATAAACAGGGCAATTAAATAATGCATTTACATTGTTTAATTTGTTACTAACAAGTGTTTGTGTGGTAGTTCAGATAATGCTAATTAACAACATTAAAATAATTCTAATAGAAAAATAATATTTTTACACTGTATTACACGACACGATATATACTGTTAGGATTTATTTTTATGATTTTAAATAACTAATTAGCCACATGGAAACTAAATTTGTGAAGTACTCGCATTTAGATAGAATAGTTTTTCTATCATCGCCGACGTACTGGCAAGAGACATATAGTTAGATAAGCTACAGTACTAAATTTACGCTGTCATTGTATAGCTTTAATAATAGTTAAATAAGTAGAACGAATTCAATTTGGTCCGTTGCGTGTATGTAGATGTAGATAGACATCTGTGGATAGACAACTAAAAAATTGCGGGGAGATGAATGAATGCTCCAAAAAGCCAAACACAACGCTTCTTACTGAGCTCTGGCGACCTTCTATAAGATAGACGTGCTTCTCCAATCCAGCACAGCGCTGTAAATTCGAGTGGAAAATAATCTCCAAATAATCCAAAATAAGTAGTAAAAATATTTCTAATGTTCAAGCCATCATACTGTATTCAACAATTACAAATAATTTTCAAGAATATAGGTATAAAACATTGCTGCATGGAGTTTGCCGATGTTTACCCATTAATTCCTATATTAAATACATTATACTATTATCGATTTTTAGAATGAGATGCGTGAATTTCGTGATAGTGAATAATTTTTCGTTTTTAATATTTTTTGTACTAATTGTGTAAGTATTCAATTAATGCATAACGTGGCGTGTCAGCAATTTTCAACATGATTATTGTCAATCGATATATATCGACAATATTTTGGGTTTTAGTTAAGCGGTATCTGCGATATTGCGAAAATATTTCCGATAAGTAATTTTGCGATGAAAAAAGTTATTGCTATGACGCGTGACGCTGTGTTACCCTTTTATTTAATCTTTAGGGTGAAAAATTGCCTTACGTTTAAAAAAAACTTGTTATTTTCAATATAGTACATATATTAATTACATATCTACTTTAAAATTCAAGTTATTTAGATTTAGAAATTACATTCATTAACTATCGGTAAAACATCCTTAATACCAGGACATTGATAACGGTAGAGATATAGTCATCCTATCGGCAGATGCACATATCCGCGCATTTCTAATAACTTACCTATATTATACATTTTACATAATTATTAGGTAGTGTATATATAATTTATTAGCTACGGCGGGTTACAAAACGCTGGCCGAGCCGCTGTAACAAACAGCTGTGCGTAATTTGTAATTTCTGTTTTATGTTAACCCGGATTCCGAATTTCCGAATACGTTCTATATCTTTGTTAAAAATTTTGACTTAGACGTTAAGACATTTTCAAAGTATGAAATACAAGATTTGGAAAAGACAAAAGTAATTCCATAAACATTAGTTCAATATATCTAGTGAGATGATTATTCCGCATGGCCGATATGTTAAGATACTTACGATCCTAAAATAAACACACACATAATATTATATTATGGGATTACTTTGATAGATGGCAATAAACAAAGTTGATATTTCTCTCTTGCTTTTAGTCTTTAAACGTGGATGTGTTATATTGCAGAGCGCAAGCGGCGTATGTATGACCAGTACGGCAAGGAAGGCCTGAACAACAGCAGGGGCCGGCGGTCGGCTGCGGACGATGACTACGACTTCGGCTACGCTAGTTTCCCGTTCACATTCCGAGACCCCGAGGAAGTGTTTAGAGAATTTTTTGGCGGCGCACCGTTTGGCAATCTTTTTGCTGGTATGATTAAGATATATCTATTTGCTATCGTACCTACTTCTAAAATAAATTTAAAAATATATCAAAACCTTGGCAGATAACCAATTTTAACAAGTCAATTATAATGAGCTTGTTTTAAGGGAATTGTTGTTTTTGTTGTTAGTTTCAGTATTTTATTAATTTCGAAGATGACACTGTTATTAGTTTGCACAAAGACTCACCTCCTCCGACCTTCAGCTGTTGCTGACCCTGTAAAACGTAACTGGTGACTGTTACGTTAAAAAAATGGTCGGTCCATTTCATTTTATTTTTCAAAGATCAGCCCCCTTTCTCAACTGTCGGATTACGGATTCGATTTGAAAAGTCACATGCCGTCTCGCTTTGACGCAGCGTAATGAAAAGTGACAGGCATAGAGTTTCCGAAATTCTAATTCTTTCCGACAGTTGAGAATAAGGGGGCAGAAGGCTATAATACTAGCAAAATGCCCTTGAGGCATTAACGACTTAATAGTAAAACGACCTACTAGTAAAACGTCTAAAATCTGAAATCGTCATATAAGTATAACATCTACAAATTTTAAAATTAATCGAGTAAGTCGTGGTATTTTAAGGGTGCGTTTTGAAAGTACCTATTCCATTATGGTTTTCCAGATAATATCAATAGGTAAGTCTTTCTTTACATTAATTCAATCTATTGATTCAGTTGTTAATGCTTGTATATTTTCAACCTAAATTACCAGGCTGCCATGAGTTGTTGTTGTTGATGAGAGGTTATCTATTAGTTTGGGGAAAAAGTCTTTTCGCATTATAGTATGTATGAACTTGTAATAAAATCTCTTAGGCTGTACTATTTGTATCTGGCTGGTTTTGGTATCATTAAAAGTTTAGATTTTAAAAAAGACAATTCCGAATTCAAATTAGGAAATTGTGTGTTTTTCATTTGTTTTTCGTACTGTCAAGATGAGTGAATCGAATGAAGAAATTCGATACATTTTAAAATTTTACTACAAAAAAGGTAAAAATGCAACGCAAGCCGCGAAAAAAATTTGCGATGTTTATGGACCTAGTGCAGTGTCTGTGAGAGTAGCACAAATTTGGTTTAAGCGTTTTCAATCCGGAAATTTTGATGTCAAAGATGCATGTCGCTCTGGTCGCCCTATACGAATAAAATTGATGCCATTTTTGAAAAACTGGAGCAAGATAGGCATATCAGTAGTTACGACGTAGCTGAAGAACTGGGAATTGACCACAGAACAGTTTTGGCGCATTTTAAAAAAATGGGTACACAAAAAAGCTCGATATTTGGGTACCCCACGAGCTCACTGAAAGAAACCTAATGAACCGTGTACTCATTTGTGATTTCTTATTACGACGTAATGAAACCAAACCATTTTTGAAGAAGCTGATAACTGGTGATGAATAGTCGATCACGTACGACAAGAACGTGCGAAAAAGGTCGTGGTCAAAGGCCGGTCAGGCTTCACAGACTGTGGCGAAACCCGGGTTAACTCGCAACAAGGTGATGCTGTGTGTGTGGTGGGATTGGAAGGGCATTATTCATTATGAGCGGTTACCACCAGGCAGGACCATCGATTCTGAACTCTACTGCGAACAACTGATGAGATTAAAGCAAGAAGAGAAAGCAGCCGGAAGTAATCAACAGAAGGGGTGTGGTTTTTCATCATGATAACGCTAGACCTCACACATCTTTAGCCACACAGCAAAAATTAAGAGAGTTTGTCTGGGAGGTGTTAATGCATCTGCCGTATAGTCCTGACCTTGCACCTCAGATTTCCACCTGTTTCTCTCTCTTCAGAATGCTCTAGGCAGTGTCAGGTTAACATCACGAGAGGACTGCCAAAACCACTTGTCGCGGTATTTTGATCAGAAGCCCCAAAATTTCTATAGCAATGCAATGGGATCATGTCCCTACCAACAAGATGGCAAAAAGTTATCGAACAAAATGGTACCTACATACTTTATTTAAATGTAAATAAACAATATTAAAAAATGTTTTGAATTTTCTTAAAAAAATGCGAAGAAACTTTTTCCCCAACCTATTAATAATAAAATAAAGTTTTTTTTTACCCATGATGCCATGATTGTGTATAAATTAATATTAACATCTATCGAGTTATGGCAACCTGGTATTTCAGCTTTGAAATATACAAGTATGAAATTAATAATAACTAAATCAACGGACTGAATGACTGAAAAGACGTATATTTATCTGCAGAAGCATAATGGAGTACTTTCAAAAAACACCCTTAAAATACCACGATTTACTCTATTAATATTTCTTTATCAAAGAAATATTTGGCGTTCTACTAATATGACAATTTCAAATTTCAGACGTTTTACTAGTAGGTCGTTTTCTATCATGTCTTTAATGAATCAAGGACATTTTGCTAATTTGTCCTGAGATCTCCTTCTAATAAAACGCAATCACGCGATATGCGCGAATTTTGTTTGAAAAGTTTTTACTGGGCGATCAAACATAAAA
Organism: Nymphula nitidulata; assembly: GCA_947347705.1. Lineage (NCBI taxonomy): Eukaryota > Metazoa > Arthropoda > Insecta > Lepidoptera > Crambidae > Nymphula > Nymphula nitidulata. Next base: position 13,299,663 of record OX374621.1, on the reverse strand, counting down.
GTCGAACAATTAAGTGTCTTAATTCTAATTGACGTTTGCGTGATGTGATAACGCAAATAACATGCTGAGCGGTGTTATTGCTCACCATTGTTCGTACAGGGGCCTTACCACCATCTTTATAAAAACGATTCATATTCCGCTCGGTTCAGTATTGGTTTCTAAACTGCATCGCTGTCATAGTCGTAGATAGCGTCGTAGTACGAATTAACGATTCTACTCAGTTTAGGTCCTAAACTGGATCGCGATAAACGATGGTGGTACGGGTGCAGATTGCGATTTAAAATGTAACGTTTCCAGAGATAAACGGGCACGGGCACCACCGGGGGCACGGGCGCCGCAGCCACCACCCGAGCACGTCGCTGACCTCGTCTCTGTTCACGCCGTTCGGTTTCGGCATGCACGGCCTCGACGACATCTTCGCGCACGCCGCCTCCAACGGGAACGGCTTCACTTCGTTCTCGACATTCAACAGCTCGCTCGCCGGCCCCGGCAGCGCCAACATGAGAAGCACCACTACAACCACGCGCGTCGTCAACGGAAAGAAGATCACCACCAAAAAGTACGTGCTATATCGTTTTATTGCTGAAACTTTACATAGGTTATTACGGATATTATAAACATTAGAGCTAACTTTGGTCATATTTCACTTAGGACATTGACAGGTAATATAATTTAATTAGGCACCTTAGGTGCAGACGGCTAGGACAGGTTCGTTCATGCTCCGCTAATAGTCGCCTATAGAGATCAAAAAAATAGTAGATATATGGTTCGCGCATTCATATTTTATTGTAATAGCAACTCCTTCACATATGAAATTTCTGTTCCTAATAATCCTAGGAGGAGCTCGGTGCCGTAGTGGTTTTTGCGCTCTGGTTTCGATTACGAAAACAAAGCAACTTTCTCCAAGGTCGATTCCGAGATGGGTCTATAAAAAAATATAATCTTGAGCTCCTCCGTGCTTCGGAAGGCACGTTAAGCCGTTGGTCCCGGTTCTTAATACAACCGCTTTAACCCAACAATCCGCATTAGGCCAGCGTGGTGGTGTTATGGCCCAAGCTCCTCATGTGTTTCTCCCGTGTAATAGGCTGTTGATGATGATGAATAGTCCTTATACTATTACTATAAATGCGAAAGTGGCTCTGCCAGTCTGTCAGCGACGTTTCCACTCTTAAATCACTGAACCGATTTACATGATATTTGACATGGAGATAGATCAGATCCTGAGAAACGACTTAGGCTACCTATTTCGCGCTAACCGACATCCACGCGGGCAGCCGTTGGCGGCCAAGAGTAATAAAATGATCTTTTCGTACCACTTGCTCAAAAAAGTGACATTCTATGCCACAAAAAGCGAACATAACAATAGTCATTTTTAATCTGTTAAAAACAGGGAAAGAAAATTGTACTGAATTTCATTCATCCTCTAGGGGGAGAAAGTGATTTAAATTTGGAATACTTACCGAAATTTATACTGAACTACATCTGTGTTTACACCATTGAGTTTGTATATAAAGCATTATACATCTTTTATAAAAAGGAATTAGTAGATTATTAACCAAGGGGATAAATGTACCAAAAAAAAATGTAACTCTCTATCAATAATTGGACCAATGTTTCGAATGTTAACTTTTACTTTTAATTGTCATTATTTTTAATAAATGCTTATCTCATATTATTATTGTGTTAATTTTTTCGCAAATGGTACGAAAAGTAGAGAGTATTTTCCTCGGTGATAAAGCTGTCTTAGTCTTGGGTGAACTTAAATCCCTCGCTACACTCAGGACTCGTCTTAAATCCCTCGCTACACTCAGGACTCGTCTTAAATCCCTCGCTTCGCTCGTGATTTAAGTTTTTAACACCCTCACTACGCTCGGGAGTAAACCTCGAGTCCTTCGTTACGCTCGCGATTTAAATCATCACCCGCGACAGAAGACACTGCTTTATCCCCTTGGTTAATAATCTACTATTATTGCACTAAAATTATAATGACAATAACTAGGTCCATTACTATGCATAAGTAGAGTCTATATAGAGATGTTTCGAGAGGAAAATCACGTCTGTAATGTCAACCCAGCTAGATAAGTTGGAGCCGCTTGTTCTCTCGTCTCGTCGAAATGGTGGTAGGGTTAAATTATGTCGATTTAAAATAACTTAATTTGAGTTTTAAGTCAGTTCATCAAGTATTTATATCCGCATGACATCCGATGACCGCTGTCCTGTGGATATTTTCGAGTGAAGCTTGTTTGATATTTTTGTTTAAAACATGGTAAAACAAAAAAATACGTCTCTTTTTATTTTTAAAGAACTTCATATTCTTGAAATTTGTGCACTGCCTCGAAAGTAACCTTGTATAGATTTTCCTGAAATACCATTCATAATGAAATACACCTCATTTTGTAACTAGAATTATAAATAAGTCTAATTAACTCTAGTCCTATATTTTTTATAGTACATTAAACTAAAGACTAAACATTGATACAGTTTTTTGAAACGTGATTGGTTTATAATGAATGTTTTATGTCTTTTTCAGGGTCACAGAGAATGGGCGGGAGACGGTTATGTCTTACGAAAACGGGGTTCTGAAATCAAAGACTGTTAATGGCGTACCTCAATCACTAACGTACAGTTAAAAAGTCAAAACTAACATTATACCTAATATAACCAAAAGTGATCCAAATGTCAACACTACTCAACACATGCGAGTTAATGTTCCAACTTTAGGTTTTGCTTAATTTTAACTTTAGTTCAAACTGTAAATTTTAGTGATGATAATTTTCAGAACATACTTAATTTTAGTAAATTTAGAAATGCTTTTTAACTTTTAATTTGAGTGAGATTTTAGAGTAGATGGAACTGCTCAATTAAATAAATCTCTCTCGTAAGGTTTTGTGTTCTTTTTGTCGTCGCACGCGCATCTATGATCTCGAACTCTGCGAACGAGTTTTGTAGGTATGTTAAAAATTATTAAAATGACTATTTCGTGTATTGCGATGATAACATAATATTTTTGCTGCCAATTATTATTTGATTAGTGAAATAATTTTTACAACATAGTCATAATTGTAATCACATTTATTTTTAATCCTTAGCGTTGGAACAACTAAGTGATAAAATGAAACTAGTTAATCACTTTGTAATGAGTTTCCAATAAAACTAGAAGATAAAGTAGTTATTATTTCTTTTAAAAGCATTTTAATTTTTTACTATATGCATGGCTATTTTTATATTTGTAAGGGATCGTTTCCTCCGTTCAATTTATTCCAATTACTGTCAATAATTGAATATTCATTTGTATTATTCTGCGGGCATGATCCCTAACAGAAGCTTTAATTGACCTAAATTATTACCTACACTAATAAGAACTACCATGTACTTTTTTATATTTTAGCATTTCAATACTGCAATATCTGGTTTGTTGATACATGTTTGGATGGGACAGTTTACAGTTGCCTATCATGTTAAGCCTCACCATGTTTCATGTAAATTGCTTCATTACCCGCTGCCTTATTCATATTTTAGAAGATAGGTATGATTATACGTTAATTACTTCGCCACTTACCACTATTTCGCCAAAAGTTATGGATAATATTTTGTGATGTTTTTTAAATTACTTATAGTTTTATTTTTTCATTTAACTGATTTACTATTACCTTAAAGATAATATCACGCTATTTTTCGTTACATTTAGTTTTATGTACTTAATTTTATCACACCATAATATGCAACTGAGGAATTTTTAAATACGGGCAGCAACTAAAGAAAAACTAGTAGGTGAATATAATTATCATTAATAGGGAGTGCCATGATTTATGGTAAAAAGCGAGAGCCTAGTATATTTGTAAATATTCGTTTACCTACAAGATCTCGTTTCTTATATAAAATTGTCAGCAACTACTGAGCACTGCAAAAATGATTAAACAATAATCAATAACATACCCTTTTTTATTTATTGTATTCCCCTATTTAAGTAGGTATACATACACCACTTCATAAAAATAAATTTATAATTCGACGAAGCAGTTTGACAAATCGAAATACACGAATGTTGATGTTGCCACAATTACATTAAGTGCTGTAGGTAAATAGGCGCAAAAGTACTGTAACGTGAAACATTTTAAATCCTTCTTCTGCATATTGTTACCTATAGATAGGCCCGTAGGTATGTTCGCCCGTAGGGACCACCGCCTTCCTTGTTTCAGCCGTGAAACAGTTCGCTGTGTTCCAGATTGAAGGGAAAGGTAGCCAGTGTAATTACTGGGCATAGAAGGCATTTTATCTTAGGCCTCAGGATAACAACTCGCCTGCAATAACAAGTAGCTTTTCCTTGTTATTGCAGGTGTAGTGTAGGCAACGGTAACGAAGACAGGTGGGCCGTCAGCTTGTTTGTCATCTAGTTGAATAAAAAAATCAGCAAAGGAGTACTTTAGCTCCCAAGTAGCTTCAACTTTAAAGAAACCCTGAAACACTATGGGGTTATTTACGAAAAGATAATGTAAATGGGGCTTGTTCCTAAATGGCGAACGATTGACAGAAATATAATTCGTACACAAAACAATAAGTGCCATTAGGATCACAATTCAATATTTACGTTTTTTTATCGATAAGAATTTACCTCCAGACGTATATTTGTAAAACTACGCTTGGTTGATGGAGCAGTGATATTTTGTCCCATTTATTTTCCAGGCTGGAACTTTAGGATAATTTCAGTTGGGAAACTTTGAAATCAGTAGTCTTTTTAGGAGCTATGAGGGTAACGGCTTAGCCACGGAAACGTCGACGGCGGCGGTGGTGGCGCGACTGGCGAGGTCGCCGGCGCTTCCGCGTGGCCTGCTTAGTACAATTCCATGCACTTGTTTTCATTTGGGCGAATATTAGCAGCTGCGAATTTGCCGTGGCCAGGCCGTTAGGGGTAGTGGGGCAGCTAAGTGTATTCCTACTAGTCCCTGTGGAGTAGTATCATGATGGAACTACTGGTATTTTTTCCGTAGAGGTTCCACTGACTGGGCTATTGGTTAGGTATTGACTGTAAGTAGTAGGAACCAATGTGTTTTATTTCATAGTCTGGTAGATATAAACACTTTTTTAAGATTTTCAAAAAACAAACAAAGCTGGGTCTACAACAATGAAGGCCTAATTGTTCCTGAACCTCTAACCTCTGGGTAAAAACCAGAAGTCCCACCATGGGACTACTCCATTGGCACTACTGGGGTATACACGAGCTAAGAGATTAGCTTTTTCATCAAAGTGAGATCGATCGTTGTTTATACAACAAGGAAGAGCACACTTTGAACTGCTTCTCTAAGATATTTGTGTGAACTGTAGAGTTGTGTTGATTGAGGTAATTTACTTGTCATCTAGTTGGTATAAAAAGTCTAGTTTGGTTTGATAGCCATGGCTATCAGGTATTCTCCCTGAAAGAACAAGTGGTAAGCTGATGCTGGTACTAATATAGATTAGATACTTGACGACCGGCCGGCCGAGTGGTCTGTACCCCAGACTACTCGGTCAAGAGGTCCCGGGTTCGAATCCCGGTAGGAACAAATGTTTGTGTATGATGAGTACGAGCATTTGTTTACGAGTCATGGATGTTTATTTCTAATATTTATATTCATATTATTATCATTATTTATCCGTTATCTAGTATCCATAATACAAGCTCTTAATGATGCTTACTTTGGGCTAGATAATAGGTAGGATAAATATTATATTACTTAATATTGGGCCGTAGGTAATTAATAAATATTTGGAAACTTAATTACCTATCAATATTAAGGGTTCTTGTGTGTGATAAATAGCACATACTAAATTAATATTATATTACTGTTATTTTTCTGTTTAAAGCTTAAAACCCTAATTTATTCATCTAACTAAGCAATTAGGTGTGTAACACAAAATGGTGTACCTCAATGTGAACAAAGGGATATAAGATATAACCGACTTAGTTCGTTACTAATCTAATTCATTAAAACTTTGAAATGTATGTGTTTTCTATGTTGACTCTTTATCTTGATTTCTAGTAAGAATTTCTTTCTTTGTATTCAATGAAATTGTCTAATCTAATTATCTATCTTTTTTGTACTTAGCCTAACAAAATAAGCACAATAATTATCAATTCAGGCGTTTGATGACTATCAGCTCATTTTCTACATGTTAAAAGGATTTCACTAACTTTCACAGATCCCCAGGTGACATTCCCATGATATACTAACCTTAAGCTGATCCTATACTATCAAAAAGTCTGCGGGATGCTAAATTCTTTAGAAACTTACAGCAGATATATAGCGTGTTTGGGTTCATAAGAATAGTCTTAATGAGATGGTGTTAGAAAGATGATTAATTTTCATTTCTATATTTTAAAACGAATTTTCAATTTTTTTAAAGCAGCGTGTGAGTGTGACTAACGACCGGTCCCAAATAACTATCCACATATAACTAAAGTTTTGTTGCCTAGCAGTTTTTATTACTTTATAATAAAAAATATTGGTAACTAAGCTGTGGTAGGCCTATGGATAATATATTGGGACCAGCCGTAAAATGGTTCCGCCGGAAATAGTGGCACGAAAATTGTAAAAATAATTACAAGATCAATCTATTTCAATATACAAATAAATAATATACAAAATATTGACGCAGTCATTTATTAACCATAATTATTTACATAAACTATTTACATAATATTATTATGCAGGAATTGCAGTAGAAAGAGACAAGACATCTTATAGACCTGATCTTTGATTATGAGTTAAAATACATTTGAATATTCATCCGGAATCGGCTAATATTATTCGTATATCTGTTATTGCATACATTTATAGTAGTAGTTTAGTGCATAAGTTATAATACACTAAGTTGAGTGGCGGGCATCAATCAGATTGATTTATAAACTTTATTGCACACAAAACAGTACCGAGCGGCGTTATCTGCCAGCAAGGTATGCCAGAGATCTCTCTCAGAAGGAGACAGAACAAAGTTATACAATTTTTTAAAGTAAAAATATACATACAGTTATACATAATACACACTTGTATAAATGCATACAATTTGTACAAATAAAAAATATTTGTTGATAGTCCTGGTTGGTGCCCGCTACACAGGCCGACATTATCAACATTGAGTGACTTTCTAAGTAACGGTTCGGTGCCGCCATATTCCCTTTCCAATATCTACGTTACAAAAACATTATCTATGCAAACGGTAAACAGCCGTAAATAATCTTCTTTCTTTCTGATGTAGGTCGTCTTTAGGTCCGGTTTATACAGAAGAGACGTAGAAAAGGCGCGCAGCATTGGCGGATAATCAAATAAATTTAAAATAAACCTTATAGTTATGCCGCATAGCGTCGTTTTTTCCAAAGCGCACGCGCATCCAGGTGACGTCACGCGCCACTGCCACTTGCGCGCGTCCCTTCTTTATTAGTCTAAAAGGTTTATTTTAAGTTTCTTTGCCCCGCCACGTCTCTTCTGTATAAAGTGCGACTTGTGGAAACACCTGTCCTGTAGGGAACCGAAGCACTTTGCTCAACATGTGCCTCTCGGCTACATTCATAATTACAACGGCATCTCCACAAGAGATTGCCTAGCGTTTAGTCAATTATAATTCATGGCAACCAAATTAAGTCATTAGTAATAATCCACATGTCTATGACGATTGGTGACGATATTCGTACTATATAGGTGTGGTTAATACGACAAGAAATTAAAACATGGGCTATACCTATGTTCATAGAAATGTTTTGCCACTTTCAAAAACATCTTATGCTTGTGATAATTTCATGACATGTGTATGAAATAATGTAACATTGGCTGCAATATTTTATAGAAATGTTATAAAATTATCAAATGAATAATATGTATTTTTAAGTTGCAAAACATTTCTCTGAACTAAGTCTGAACAATCTCCGTAGGTACTAGGTATGATTGTCTGCCAACAACGGTGAACGTAATTTCGCCAGACACTCGCTCGTGAACATTGCGCTGTACAATAACTTATATTAAACATTGATTGATACATTCTTTACATAATTTCTATAACATGTATAAATTTTAAAATGTTTACATTAATTTTGTCAATCCACAGAATTGATAAAACTTATATCTAACAAATATTCGGAAGGTTACCTGATTTGTTCATTACTTTTGTCTTAAATTATCTTGCATCGACTGCAATATCACCTGAAAGAAAAGCAGATTTATACATATAAAAATATAATCAATGTTTGTATGTTTAACCCTATGGGTTCCGAAACCATTGATCAGATTTTGATGAAATTTTGGTAGAATGTTGTGGGGACGCTCGCGAAGGTTACTGGATTATAAAATGGTTTTTTATTATTATTATTATAAAACATCATTTTTCTCCTTAAAGGGATTGCAAAGCAAGCTGGGTGCAGCTAGTAGTAAATAAGTCTTTATAAAATCAAACTGAATATCTGTGGTAATGTAGAAGAAGGATGGGCAAATAATTCAACACATTTCTGTCAATATAAGTACACAACTGCCCGTGTCAATGCAATGCATAGGTATATGCAAAGATGGATATTATGAATCAATATGTTCCTGCCTCAGGACGTGAGATTTTTCTAGTTTTATTATATTTTAATTTCTAATCAATATGTAATTTGATTGTTATGTTTGTGGGTAATTTTGTAAACAGAAACACAAAGAGTGGAAAATGTACAATCACAGAGGAAGCGCGGATGCTATGCAAATGCAGCAAAGCGAACTTATATAATGTAAGTTATACACAACGTATTTTTTTCTGTGCGGCCCGCTCAGAGAATGCGTTCCTGACAGATTGTGATTGAATTGACGATGTAACTTTTAAATGGCGGTTAAATTTACAATAAAAATATTTTTGTTGTAGATTTGCCCTAATGACAAATAATACCTAAGTATCGAAACGATATTATTACATCGACTTACTATCAGTGTTATATTTTGTACTAAATTTAGTGATAGATAACTAAAAACTTAGTTTTTTTTTCAATTTACACTTCGCTGTAACAAGGTTAGGTAAGTTCTTAATTTTTGTAGGAGATGGCACAAAAATAAAAGTCAGTTAAAATGATAACATAATATTATGTATTACGTTTTTCTTTCTAAGAATTAGACAACAATTGAATGTAAGAACATACGATTTTATAATTATTTGAAAATTACGATTAAACCGAACGCGCGAAGGCAAGTAGCGTTTTTATATTCCTGTTATGTTAAAAGTGGTAACCCCAAATGACATTACGGGCCGCCATTTGTGACCCTTTTTTTTATGTCAGAAAAACCCTTTATGGGTACCGTGCCGCGAGGAGGGACCGCGACAGAGGTTATCTCGGACTCCCGTTAGTACTCAACAGGTTACCGAGTAAAAAACTGACAGTGTCTTGGATGCGCTCTGCGGTGGTGGCGCATCATACGAGAAACTAAGTAGACGTTCGTATGATACGTCAGCAGCGGTTGATATAATCCAATCTACGGGTGGAGAATGCCCCCAAGGCACATTGGAGATTTCCCAAAAGCGCTGGAGTTTTAGAGGCGAGCAATGGAGTCCCCTTCCATTACTTGCCGCTCCTAACTAAGGCATCTGTTGGAGTTGGCCATATTGCCGCCGCCTACGGCCTAGTCTACGTCAACGGTTCGGGGTCTGCGTTCGGATCATTTTCACGAACCCGTTCTGCTGCCTCTTTCTCGAGCATAATTTGCTCGCAGAATGAGGTCACCGCCTCCCACGACGTTGTGCTACTGACCATGGCTTTAATCACAGCCGATAGCGAGAGGTCACCACCTATTATAGCAACGAGGACCTGGCGCTGTGTCGCCCATTCCTGGCAGGATTCTAGGACGTGTTGTGCCGTGTCCTCGTCGCAGCCACACTCGTTGCATCGAGGGACCGTTGCATCGAGGGACCATTTGTGACCCTAACCCAAGTAGTTGTAATTATAATATTTCTGTCAGTAGCTTATCTATAATACTCGCGCATTTATTCACCCACATTCATTAAACAGAAGTCAGACAAACATATCTTAAAAAGCATGTGTTTCGGATTGAAGGGAAAGGTAGCCAGTGTAATTATTGGGCATGGAAGGCATTTCATCTTAGGCCTCAGGATGACAACGCACCTGCAATATCAAGTGATTTTTGCTTGTTATTGCAGGTGCCTATGGGCGGCGGTAACCGCTTACCAACAGGTGGGCCGTCAGCTTGTTTGTCATCAAGTTGTATAAAAAATGTTACTCTTTTTCCTTGGTTGGTTCAAAAAATAAGATTTCAGTGTTACATTTTATCCATCACTAGTTGCCAGGAACGCATTTTCTCGGCGGCTGGACTGCAGTTGATTGTTTTTAATATTATCCTGCGTGAAACGATACGACCATTTAGGCGTACTGTGCTACCATAGCTAAAAATAAGTTTACTTCAACGAAAATAGAAGCCTAAATAAGGTGTAATGGACACTTTGAGACTAAATACTAAGATGGATGGATGGATTTTTCAGTGGAAATTGGCGGGACTCCAATAACTTACTTGTATTAACAGAAACTTATTAAAGTCTGATGCGGTTTCTATTGCGGTACACGGCCATGATGGGACCCTCGTCGGGGTACTCGGACCTCTTTTCCTCGTTGGGCACGTACGCGAATCCGTTGAAATGGGTGAATTCCCGCGCGATCGACTCTTCCAGATGGTATAAGCGGGCAGGATGCGTCATTTCCACTAAGTTCTCTGATATGATTAAAACAGAAAAACCTTTTTATATATTTTACTCTTACAAGGAGTCTATACGTTTGGATTTGACCTCTTTATTTACCATTCCTGACAGTTATTTAATAAAACTTTTATATTGATTTTCAAATAAAATGATGGGTTGAGTTGAATCTTTACTTAGTTCGTTTTTTCTCGCTGCGTTATTCATATACCTACAGGTGAATTTGCAGGCATAAGTGTGTGGTCAAATCCGAAAATTTTAGAAATAGCCAAATTCTCATAGTACTCTCGAGGCCATTTTCAATTAAAACTAAAACTGATTCATTAGGTTTTTGAAAAATAATTTTTCCCATACATCGAAATACCTCACAGTTCACAGTCGATTCTCCAACTGCAAACGTACAGCTTGTAAGTAAAGTTTGTAATCGCAAAAAAAATATTATGTGATATAACTAAAAAATGATTTTGGTTATTTTCCTTTACTTTTACTGTATGACCTTGTTTCTTTCTAAAGAAGATTACCCAAAGTTAGGAACCCCTTGGTGCAATGTGCCTAAATGGCATGAAATCTAATAAAATGGACATAATAATTGTAATCTTTTTTAGTACCAATTCGTAATATGTATAGTAAGTTATGTGATTATCACCTATTTTTAGACTATGCTTTTGAGTCAGCATAGTTAATTATTAAGTATTCTGGATATTGACGATTAATGTGTCCTATACAGGTTGGTGCCGTTAATACGACAATAAATTAAAACATGGGCTATATTAGTTCATAGAAATGGTTTGCCACTTTAAAAAACATCTTATTCGTTTTGCGATCTTCGCGATAGCGCGTTAATCTGGCCGTAGGATAATTTCATGACATTTCTATTAAATAATGTAGCCAATGTATTTAATTTATTTCATACAAATGTCATGAAATTATCAAACGAATAAGATGTTTTTGAAAGTGGCAAGTCATTTCTATGAACTAATAGCCCATGTGTCAATTTATTGTCGTATTGACGGTACCAGCCTGTATATTAAAACGGCATAATTGTGAACGCTTACGTTTTTTGTCGTCACAGTTGTACTCATACAAGTCGCAATTATCGTTGAACATTCTGGATATGCCGAGCGAGTCCTGGCCGCAGATCGGGACGTATATATGAAAATGGTTTTATAAATTATTTTTCACCCTTTACTTATGTGAAAACCTGCGTCACTGTCAATATGACGTTTCAGGGTTTCTCGAGCTAAAGGCCCCCAGAAAATATCGTACTTTTTTTTTTAATTTGAAAATATGTATTTTTAGTCAATTTTTTTTGTGTGTTTGCACTTTGTTGTGAATTCTTGTGCACTTTGTGGTGAATAATGCTGTATAGATAATCAAAGTACAAGAAACTTTACTGGAAAAGTGGAATAGAAAAATAGCCTGACGAGATCAACTGGAACTACATATATAATTGAAAAAATTATATTTTCCTTGGTTTTGATTTTCCACTCGCAACACAACGATTTTTAAAAACGACCCAAATATGGACTAGCCCTGTAGTGTTGTCCGTAATTTAAGCCACATATTATGAAAATTCAGTTTTTGAAACATATGTTTTACGAAAATGATGACTATAAAAGATAAATTATTTTCAAAGTCAAATGGGTGAAGAGAGGTTATAGGAGAACTTCTAGTAAGAAACCTACTAATTACAAATCCTTTTTATTCAATGAAGTGGGAATAAAAATCAGACTATAATCATAACGCGTAAAATTAATAGTAAATATATTTGTGGGTGTTCTCCGGATCTCACCTCTCCGGCAGCTGACACCTAGGTAATTTGGGGTATTGCGGAGCGACTTGTATCTATCTACACAGTACAATGCAACATACCTTCAGCTACGTATCGACCTGACTGGTCAGCAGCCATAATATAGTAGAAGGGCTGATCCATTCCAAAGTGAAGATTCAACTCCATCTCCATTCTATCGGCGAACTTTAAATCGCAGATAGTATCCCAGGCCCTTATTATTCCGACGTAATCGAACTTCTTGTGATAACACAACATGCCGACGGCATATTTCACTTGGCTTGCATGCCTTTTTAATACGAACTGGAACAAATAATTTGGTCAAGGTTAATAAAATCATTCTATTCCTAACTATAAACTAAGAGATGTTCGAAATATGTATGAAGACCCGACCCAGGTCTATGTACACTATACTGAAAATTAGGTAAAAATATGCAAAACAGTGTTCAATTGTCCATTTTCTTTGTTTTGAAAGGAGAAATGGGAAAAACTGCAACACAGCCAAATATTGATTTTGACGCTTGTCACTTTGGAGACGCTTAGTTGACTCCTATGTCGCCCGCCATATTGCCATATTGAATAACGGCGAATTCGACGAAAAAATATGCATTAAAACGAATTATTAGTATTTTCCCGGATTCAGGATATTTTTTTGAAATAGTATACATATACCTGGAGGGGTATGAAACATCTCCTTTATAAAAACTAGGTAATTTGCGGTATAACATTTTATATCTTACCAGCCCGCCGGCGTCAAAACGTAGGTAACCAATAGAATGTTTGTTACGTTTTACTAATTTGTGTAGTACAAATTACAATCACGGGGTGTATAGTAACATTGTAACATCTACTTAAACGCGAGGTAAAGAAGTTTTATTTCAAACATTGTTGCGATAAATGCAAAGAAAACACAGATGTGTCGTCTGGGTATGTACTGCCTTTCTTATTTCAGCCGTGATTTCTGCTTGTTATTGCAGGTGTCTATAGGCGGCGGTAACCGCTTACCATCAGGTGGGCCGTCAGCTTGTTTGTCATCTAGTTGTATAAAAAAAAAATTGATTTAGTGTATATCCTCAGAATCAGGCCATTTGTTTATAAAATACTATTTAAATTCTTTAAATAGAGAATTTATATAATATTATTTTATTCTCTATAATCTTGTACCCATAACATAAGCTTTTAATGATGCTTAATTTTTGGGCTAGAGGCGTGTGTTGGATATTATTAAAATAATATGCATAATTGTATTCAAGAGATACATATCGTCACTTACTTCTTTCGTGGCGGGCTTCACGGGAGGATTTAAGTTAGCCAGTGAATGGATCAGTTGAATTTGTGAATCATGTAACTGAAACGATCAAAATGTGTTTTGAATTGTCTGATCTGACATCACACATACCTCTACAATTTAATGCTATAAAAATGCACAAAAGCGTAAAAAATAAAAGTAATGTAACTAATGTTCAATTATAATCTGAAGTTCTTTGATACCAACAAAGAAATATAAATTAAATACCTAAGATACATAAGAAAATTAATGTATGAAAGGTGTTCCAGACATTTGGGACTTTATTCAAAATGGCGGCCACGCTTAAAACCCTTTTGAATCGATAGCTCACAACAATACAAACTCAAAAGATAAATTGACAAAATGTCGTAAAGCGTCACGTTACCAAGTTATTAGGTGTTAAAGATGTACTAGTGGCGCCACAGAATTAAGCTTTCATTGTTTTTCGTGTTTATTTTTATGGCAACACTTTTGGCAGTTGACATTATTTAATAAGGGGTAAAACTGTAAGACACTATTGTATCTTACGTTTTTTAACGGTAGTTAACTAATAAACTTATTAAAGACAATTGACATCTTTACTCTTCCCATGATCACGATCGATGTACGTAATCGAACGTCGGGTGTATAGTAATAATGTAACATCTGGTTAAACACGAGGTAAAGTAGTTTTATTTCAAACATTGTTGAGTTCAATGCAAAGAAAACACAGATGTGTCGTCTGGGTAGGTACCACCGCCTTCCTTATTTCAGCTTTTCGCTTGTTATTGCAGGTGTCTATAGGCGGCGGTAACCGCTTACCATCAGGTGGGCCGTCAGCTTGTTTGTCATCTAGTTGTATAAAAAACATGATATCTATCGATTTATGAATGTTTGATGCGTGGCCGCCAGTTAAAAAAATCTAAGTTTTAAACCCTTTTAAGTGTTACATATTTACATTTGTTATATCGAGGGGTATATTCATGGCAGGTAAATGTGTGTGTGCAATCAGATATGGTAGGAAATTCCTGTACGGATTGAGCTGACTGTGGCTAGTTCCAAGGAAATCCAATAAATGGAACGCGTTTTGTGTGTTCCTGAAACAAGACAAATGTTATTACTGCCACGTAATGCGTCACAGATATGTCCGCTGTTAACTGAAAATACCCTATCTCTGTTTAATATAGATATTATTGAGCTAATAACATACCGACGTATGGTAGAACCTTAGCAAAGTAAATGAAATGACATATTTAATGTTATTATCAAGTCTTTAAAAGTCAATTTGCTTATTACAAGGTTCTATGATGGTTCAGGATTCAGTTGGCTTGATTGTATTTACTAACTCTACATTTAACGAACATATGACTTTATGATAACTTTAGCACAAATAGTATGTAGTTAGTAGTCATTCTCACCAATTTTTGATGGCGCCCATGCTTAAGTGGTACGATGAATAAATATACTGCAGCAGAGAATCCGGGCAGTACTTGTAGCTTGTCGTATTATCAGTCTTGGAGAACGGACATCGGCGCTTTGGCTTGAGCTCGCCGTTGAACAGATCGATGGAGTACACCACTGGGTTCTTCTTGTCGCTAACGTCGCGCCACTCGAGGAACAAGTGGTTGGGGAACGCCACGAGTTCGCAGCTCACGTTGCATCGGCTTGCGACCGCGTGGTAAATCGCCGCTACCGTGATCACGCTAGAGCATCGGTGTTTTAACACCTGAAACCGCATTGATAGAAATAAGAGAAAAAAGTTAATAAACTTTAAAAATGAGTAAGACTTGATTGTATGACGATCGGAACGAGTTCCGAAAGTACGGTCCTATAGACGGCTGAGGGGGACGGAAAGATAAAAACATATTTAACAACATCTCAGTCCCATATGAAATGTGTTTATTTAAGCCGATGGCCATTATTCGAATAAATTTTGTTTTATTGACCTAATTATGTCGATGAAGACATTTGAAATTAATTATTCAATTGTTAATGTTTGATAACACCTCATCATATCAGCCGAGAGACGCCCAGTGTTAGGCAAAGGCCTCCCCCAAGTATCTCCAAACTGATTGGTCCTGCGCTGCCCTCATCCAACGGCTTCCCGCGACCCTCACCTAATCGTCGGTCGATAACACCTTAGCAAAGAATATACAGAATGGTGCCGTCAATACGAAAATAAATTAAAAGTTGAGCTATATCAGTTTATAGAAATGGTTTGCCACTTTCAAAAATATTGTATTCGTTTGATGATTTCATGACATTTCTATGAAATAATGCAGCTAATGTTGTATTATTTTATACAAATGTCATGAAACTATTGAATGATTATGATGTTTTTGAAAGTGGCAAACCATTTCTATCTATAGACTAAAATAGCTTAAGTTTTAATTTATTGTCGCATTGACGGCACCAACCTGTATACACTAACGCAAAAAGAAACCATTAAACATTTGTGCTCGTAGTCTCCCGCGGCTATGTATCGGGATATACGAGGGGGCTTGCGCAGCGCGCGAAGCGTGGTTAGTCTGTCGAAGCAATTTCATCAGGCAACCCGGCCTTACGGCCAGGTTTCGCCCTGTTGGAGATTACTCAGAGGAGTAATCTCCAACGGCGCGAGGAGTAATCTCCAACGGCGCGAGGAGAGATCTCCAACGGCGCGAGGAGTAATCTCCAACGGCGCGAGGAGTGATCTCCAACGGCGCGAGGAGTAATCTCCAACGGCGCGAGGAGTGATCTCCAACGGCGCGAGGAGTAATCTCCAGGAGTAATCTCGAAACCTGGCACCCAGGTAATTCATCTCGAAGGGGACCAGCACCCTCTCTACTTGGAATTCTAGCCTCGGTGGAGTTCTGTGTCTCGTGCGTGGAAGGACATGGTTCTCGTTTTATAGAAATGTCGTCAAGATCTACTTTAACCCAGTTGAGGCGGCCTCAATAGCCCTTCTTAGTTAGCAGTGACAACAGACTGTAATGAGGCCCCACACAATAAAGCACAATACATAAAACTATATATAGATGACCGATATTTCTACCTCGAGCTTCTGTCTGTCGAATTCTCACATAAAATAAACTGTTTGTGTCATAGTGATAACGATGTCTATTTAATAAAATTTTGTTTTTCTGTCTATAGTCTATACCACCTTAAATGTCATAGTAAAACTAATTATATAAATAGTAAACTACCTGGAGGATGTCAAGTGTTTCTAAATTCACAGAATTTGTAACGGCCATATGTTTCTGATGGAAAATTACTTGAGTAATAGCTGCAAGTATCTGTTTTTCTTGTAAAACATTCTTGGCGATCCTCTCCTCTATGGTTAACGAAGCCCACTCGGGTTGTTTACTATCTATTAACTTCTTTACTTTTGCAGCCAATTCATTGATCTGAAACATTTATTTAAATAAATATATAAATACCTACCAAAATACCTAATATACACCTACCTAATATCTATCTATTAGTGGTATCAACATTAAATATGTAATTCAAAATAAAATTGCAGTTTTCTATATTCCGTAAGCTATCATTTATTCCGATAGAACATAGACTGGCGGTCAAACTTAAATATGCCTAAAAAACTTTATTATCTAATTCAGAAAACCTTAACAACAATTAACTTGTTTTTTAGTTTTAGTAATTTGGAGGTAAAAAAAGTATTTATGATGGCGGTTCTAAGCAACACGATTGTGAATATTAATGATACATTATCTTATAACATTATAAAAGGCGATTTTTTTCGACTTAAGTAGCAACTTAATTTACTTAGGAGTATTATTAGGGGTGCAATTCTCGTTTTACTTTTCGTTATGCATATCATAGCAAGTGTGACAGAACAAAAGTAATAGATAAACCAAACTATTTACTCATTTTCCTGTTCAAATTTAGATGAGTCCTACTCTTTTAGCAATTCAATGGATGAATTAAATTAATGTATGTTTGCGATAAATGTTTGTTATTAACAACTAGGATTATTTACCTTCATCTTGACACATTCATCCGCGTGCCAGTTAAGTGAATCAGTCCATTGTAAAAAGTAGTTCACAACAATATCAGGTGGCAATTCTTTCTTCATATGACAGCTAACCCATTTCACAGACAAGAAAGTCTGAATTAAATGCCGTAGGGCAACTTTCGCATAAAACATCTCAGTCATGGTGAAAGGTCTAAAACAAATATTAAAACATTTAAGCCTTTTTAAAAGTGATGGACTTAATAAGTGATATTCATCGAGTTAGTCCTCCTAGATCGGCCTTTTGAAAACAGTGCGACGCTGTATCGAAAGATTGCCACGTAACTTGCGGTACTGGATGCGGCTTTAAGTTAGCACAACTAAGGGAATTTATTAATTTTCTTGATTAATACTTATAAGTTTACTTACTTTTTGGCACAATTGTTATCTAAATACATATTAGTTTTCCATACTAAGTCTTGCAATATGTAAATGACGTAAAAATAATTTACATTGCCTGAGAGGGCAATTTTGAAGAAATTTCTGATGTCTTCCAAGGATATGTCGTAACATTGCCTGAAAAATAATTATTTTAGTACGTCCAATTGGATTTTAGGAAGCATAAACACATATTTTGGGTAAGTAAATGAATTTCTTCTATAGAAGTGTTTTCGAATCTACAATATGTAGTAACATTTCCCTTGTCTACCTATAAGTGTAGCCAGCCGAGGATTTGGTAGATGGGTGCCTCGAACGCGATTTTTCATCGGTAGGATTTTTTCCAAAATCGCATTCTGCCACGATCGTGTTTTGTCACGTGTGTTATGTACAGTCGTATTTTTTCCTTAAGGTAGATAGATAGGTAATTTGCCTTACAGCATGTTGTCTGATTCGCTTTTTAACCGACTTCAAAAACGAGGAGGTTCTCAATTCGGCCGGTATGCTTTTTTCTTCTTCTATGTATGTACACCGATTACGCCGAGATTACTGATCCGATTTACGTGATTCTTTTTTTGCTCGATGCGGAATAGCTGCCATTTGGTCCCATATTTTTTTTTTTTAAAACAGTTTGGTACTTTGGTTTAAATTTAAAAAAAACTGAAATTATTAAGTCGTCTACATATGCGAAATTGCGAATTTTTGCATTTCCAATGACTTTTTAGTAAAACGATACGATAGTAGGAAACAATATAAGTTGACGGTCACCCATCTAGCTTCGACCGTAGAAAGTTATCACTAAAAATTGTGAAAAAAATTTTTTTTATACAAAAATTAAAACAGACTTCAAAATTAAATGTAAGTAGGTATTTATCCCCTAGAAACATATTTTTGGATTCGGTGCTAAGTGGTTTCTAAAAACAATAGAAAGTCAAGCACCGACACCAAAAATATGTTTCTAGGGGTATGAATACCTACTTAAATTTAATTATTTTATCTTTTTCAGTTTTTTTTTAAGTCGGTTTTAATTTTTGTTTAAATTTTTTTTTTCGTCTGAAATATGCCTAACAGCATAGTCTTATATGCTTTTTGCCCTACAGTAAAGTAAATTGAAAGATTGCAATTTGTTTTTCTTTTTACGTGTATCACCCTCAAAATATAACAAATGTTTAAAAAAACAGCTAGGCTATTAAAGTCACTTTTCATGAAAATGAAAATTTTATAATAAACTCGTCATTTTAACCTACAGTCACCAACAGATACAGACGAAGAGCTCCGAATGGACCGATTTTGATTCGGTTTTTTTTGTTTGAAAGCTGATGTCACTACGATGGTTCTTAGCTATAATTTATGAAGATCAGTTCAAGCGTTTGATGACTATCAGCTCATTTTCTACATGATATTAGGATTTTACAGATACGATTGATTTCAAATTTCGTGTACTGTCACTTCGATGACATTCCCATGACATACTAACTTTGAGCTGATCCTATACCATCAAAAAGTCTGCGAAATGCTTAATTCTTCAGAAACTTACAGCAGATATAGCATGTTTGGGCTCTTATGAATAGTCTTAATGAGATGGTCTTAGATAGATGATTGATGACGCCGGGGGTTACTTAAAATTTTTAATTTTGCAATTATACTAGCTATAAGTTCCTAATAATGTAAATATTAAGAAGTTTCCCTCCGAAAACCCGAAGGAAATTCACTGTGTATGTGTATTGTGTAACTTCTATTACATTTAAAATGCAAAGTCTGTTTGTCTGTCTGTTTGTACGCTTTTGACTTGAGAAGCTTTAGGTATATGGATTTGATACGATGTTTACCGTAGGGTTAGGGTGTTTCTTCAAAAAGGCCTTGTATCATTATTATGATATAACAGGGAGTTGCACAATGAGAGTTTTAATGAAGCATGTCATAGTTCTCTAAAACATAAGGCTAACAGCATTAAGCAACAAATTTAAAAGCGTGTCTACATCCTAAGGACTCACAGTAACTGTACCACGATAGAATAAGCGAGAATTAAGAGATAAGATAGGTAGAGAAGATGTTTCATATCTGACCAGGTAGATGTACACTATTTTAAAAAAATCAGTAAAAATCTCCTGAATCCGGGAAAAATATTAATAATTCGTTTTCACCCATGGTTTGTTTGTACAAAATTTGAAAATTTTCGTAGTTTTCATCATTATTCAATATAGCAATATGGCGAGCGATATAGAAGTATACTAAGTCACCAAAGAGACATAGGCGCCATGATGAATATTTGACTGTGTTGCAGTTTTTTCTATATAAAAAATATTGGTTTGTACCACGCAACAAAGCAAATAAAAAGAAAACGGACAGTTGGACACTGTTCTGCATATTTTTACCTATTTTTCAGTATACTGTACATAGACCTGGCCGGGTCTCATTACACTTTTGAAACAACTCTTTTGAAAGTCATACCATTCTAATAATTAAAACAACAGCTCTTAAAGTATTCATCATAAAAACTAATAAGCATTAGGTGGTAAGATTATCATAATTAAATTGTGAATTAACTTACCAATAATATTTGGCAGACATGCCCATTATTTCATCATATATCTGCTTCTTGAGCACATAAAAGTGTTTTAATTCATAAAACCAGTTCCCGCTGCCATTCGTTTCCAATGATTTAAACATGTTACTAGGTATTCTGAAAACATAAAAGTATATATAAATAAAGAGGTATTAATTTTGCCCAAAAGAATAGAGCTGTTCTACTTCAATTGTCAAGGAGATAGGTTGAGGAGGAGGAGGATGGAGCCAAATAATGTTCTTGAGGAAATATTTTGTTTACAGTAGTGTTTTGTCAACACAATAAAAATACCAATGTTTGTAATGACAGTTAGACTGGTGGTAGTCGGCATCCATCAAACTGTGCTAGTGGTAGTGATGGATGAACTTGTTTAAGTGATTGTGTGCAACTTAATTTTATACATTTATTTACTTCAGTGTTGCATTCGTCCGTTTGTGTTTTTAAAAAGTAGGTAATAGTGTTACCGAAACGGAGCTAGGATTAACGGCGAGGCAACCTTGTCACTCAAAGTAGCCAAAGCCAATGTAGCACTGCTCAAAGTTACGTCAATCCTACGAGTCGAGCTACAGGCCACCGTAATGGGAAGCAGAATGTCAGCCGTGGTTTTCGAAAAACATGACGAGAAACCATGTGAGAAAATATTCTGGACTGATAGTAAAACAGTCCTCACATGGCTTAAGACCGGCGTACAAAGCTATCGCCCGGACGTCGCCCACAGAATAGCAGCAATCGAAGAAAACAGACAAAGTAAAATGTCGCGGACGACGCAACCAGAGACGTCACTCCCACCGACTTCAACAAAGAACACCGCTGGTTTCAAGGCCTGTGTTTTCTACGCGAACACCCGTCAATATGGCGATGAGAGTGATGAGAGTCACAGGAAGCTGATGGATGCTGGCAGCACAGGATCGATCGGTTTAGTGATCCCTGGGAAGGCTTATGATCAGAGTTATTACGATAGTAACACGCATCGGAGCAACAAAAAACATAGATAACAGTATGAAGAGGCTTCCTGTAGTTGATGGCAAGGAACTGTTGCAGACTGATTTGAGGGCCTCATCCTTAAACATTGGATTACGACCCACATTATTCCAGGGACACGGGTCGCTAAATAAAAATAAATATATATTTAGAAAAAACTGTAAGTAAACTAAGTTAAAACTAGTGTTAGCACTAGGTTTTGTAAGTTTTAAAGGTGATGTGACATCAAGCACTGAATGTTCAAGCGCAATTACTATTTAGGAATTCCTAACTTTAAAAAAAAAAGAAAAAATATAGTTTTTAAGATATTGTAAAAATTCTTTTACAAATACTATTTAGATTTAAATGTGATTTTTATGGATAATAAAAAAAATACCCTCATCTTTCTCATTATGTTGCGTACCTTCTGTCTCTTAGCTCAATACTAATAGATACTTTTTCAAAATATCAACCATGTTTTAAAAGTTTATGTCTATAGAACTTATTATTATCACCAGCCTATATTATGTCCCACTGTTGGGCAAGACCTTCCTACATGAGAGAAAAACATGACAAGCCTGGGCCATAACACCACCACGCTGGCCCAATGTGGGTTGGTGGGTTAAAGCGGTTGCAGTAACAACTGGGACCAATGGCTTAACATGGCTTCCTAGGCATATAACTTTCTATTGACCCATCCCATGATCAACCATGGCAAAAGATGCTTTGTTTTCGCAATCAAACCCAAATAGCTCAAACTGCTATGCCACCGAGCTCCTCAAAGTCAGAGTCTAAAGAACTTAGCACTTCATAATTTATGATAGTTTCACAATAAATGGGGCTGGAAAGTTAAAAACAGGGTATTGTGTAAATAGACTTCTTATATTTAAGCAGCATACATGAAACATTACTTACGTGGCTTTTATTTTATGCTTCCAGAGCAGTTGATTATTAAGAACGATTTCTCTCAAAGTTTTACAAGTAGCGGAGAAATTTATGATATCAGGACAGTCATTATAGTGCAAAATTATAGTCAATATTTCAACAGGCAAGCAGGTTATGCTAAATTCTTCAACACCTTCCTCCATTGTGGCAGCAATTTTTAAACTATTTTTTTTGTAAAAATGAAAATTATTTTGACACTTTATATGCGTTTCATAAATTTCAGTGCCTTACTTTTTCGATTATGTTGATTGGGTTACAAGTACTAGTGTAATCAATCTTTGCTCATATTATCTTTTCTTTCCTAACATGTACCTGCTGCTATTTAAAATAGTTCCTGTACTTTAAAGTGGCTGTAGTATGTATTTTAGAACACGCAACTATTTTTAATTTAACAAATATGTATCACACAAACAAATAGTAATTATTATATGAAACCGAGATTCTTCGTATTTAGATTTCACTTCATTGTTTATTTGTATACGAAAGTCAAGCAATTAGCAATAGCAAATAAATAGCAAAAGTCAAAAAAATTAGAGATAGGCTTGGGCAAAAAATATCGATATATCAAAGTATCGATATTTTTTCAGAAAACTATCGATATTTATCGCCGATATTTTAATTTTCGATATATCGATATTAATCGATAGTTCGATATTGAAATGTAGATATCGACACTCGATATATTTTCTAAATAATATTTATATTTGTTACACATTTGGAAATGCTGGTGTTACACATTTCAATGTGTGACAAATATATAAAGAAATACTGACGACATAGCTGTATGGGCATTAGTTCCCTTTGCCTTCCCTTTATAGGGAGTAATAAAAAAAGAGGCGGAGTAATAAAAAAAAGGCGGGTTTTAATGGCGTTGTTCAAGATTTTTATTTTAATAATTACAAATTGTGTTGGAGCGAACTTTGTGTAATAAAAGTGGTGTTGTTTTATATACAAAGTGTTTGTGTTGACGTACAGTGGACAGCACATCAAGCGTAACAGTTTGACCTTGAGACCGCCCTTACTGCGTTCGTAATAGAGGCAGCTTTCGTACTGTCGTCTGTACAAATAAAAAGTTATTAGAATAAAAGTGATTATGGTGTGAAATACGATGAGAACTTTTTTGTGGTTATCCACCTCATCAAGTAGCACATAAAGTGACTGTCATCATATATTTCGTGTCAAATACTCCCAAGAAGCTTTGAAAAAAATGTGTTACGCCAGCACTTAAATGCAATAAAAGAAGATATAAAGAAATACTTAAGACATGGCTGCATGGGCATTAAAAATGAAATGAATGAAATTTCATTAGTTCCCTTTGCCTTCTCTTTAAAGGGAGAATTAACCAAAACAAAAAGAAAAAAAGATCTTTCGTAGGGATGATCGATATTAGAAAAACATCGATGTTGACATCGATGTTAACATCGAATCAAAAGTATCGATGTACGATAAATATCAATTGAAATACATCGATACTTCTAAAACATCGATGTTTTTCGCTAACAAATCAAACTGTCCATTATATTTATGAAATGTGTTTATTACTATTATTGCAATCACAAAAGTTAACGAAAAAACATAAGTAAATTATATTTAGTATATTAATTACAGTTTTTTAGGCACACATTGTAAAAAAATAGTTAATTTTTGATAGGTTTTTTCAGTGTCATCTAGTGGAAAATAGTTGAACTTGATAGTCATCTGATAATGACTATCCAACATTTAGTTGAAGCTAGTACCTTGTTGACGTTTTGATATTTTATTTTTAAAACATTGATGTGTCGATAATATCGAAGTCAACCCTTCGATGTAAAAACATCGATGTTTACCAGTTAAACATCGATGTTTATTCAACATCGATGAATATCGATGAATATCGATCATCTCTACCATAGATTAGAGATAATATATATGGTATAGATACGCCACTCTAAAATCAAAAAGTGAAAAACCTCTTTCCCGGGTGAAGAGATGATTGGGTTCTGTTTAGATTCCGCTTGTTGGTGTTTTGGTTAACACACGTGTTAAGTTCTTAATCTCAAGTTTCGGTATCGAATTGGTTGTAAAACCTTAGGATTGTGTAGTCTATGTGTGCTTCATAACTGTGCAGTTCTTGTGGTGTGTTTAGTTTTTGTGTTTATTGTATATTTTCTATTTAAAGTCATCACTTACATGAATGGAAACGAATGACGAGCCCCCTGATGGGGGCAGTGATCATCCGCTTCCAGACATAAACATGGATTCTTCTAATTGGGAACCCGCTAAGAGACCTAATAAACGCCCGTCTGAATCGACCCAAATTTCAGAACCTTTAAACAAAAAAACTTCATCCCCTGCTGCCTCTAATCAGAGTACTTATACAGTGCCTGAATATTTAAGCAATAAACTAAAATATACACCTAATGATGTCTCACCTTTTATAGTTCATGTCTCTCGGAAGGAACCAGACCCAGCTGCAGGGCTTTCATTAAGATTATTATACTTTGCTCAACTTCTTCATAAAAATAATGTTTCTGGCATAGTTAAAGACGGTATCAAAGCATCCGGTCGCAACCGGATCATTGTAGAATTTAAAAATGCCGATCAGGCCAACAAATTCTTGGAAAATAATCTATTAGAAAAGCATGGTTTAATATCTACAATTCCTAAATTCCATGTTACCCGCAATGGTATAGTCAGAGATATCCCCATAGAATGGTCAATGGAAGAGCTCATTAACTCCATAGAATGCCCAGACAACATCCAGCTTATTAAAGCAAGACGACTAAACCGCAAATCATTCAAAGAAAACTCCATTGAGTGGATTCCATCTCGTACTGTTGTTCTAACTTTTCAAGGTCAAAAACTACCTGAGCGAGTTTATTGCTTCCATACTTCGCTTCCTGTCTCAATCTATCAATTACCGACCATACAGTGTAATTCCTGTTGTCGCTTTGGTCATACTCAAGCCCAATGCCGTTCCAAGCCCCGATGCTACCGTTGTGCTCAATCCCATACAGGAGAAACCTGCCAAATATCTGAAGAAAAATCTACCTGTCTTCACTGCTCAGGCCCTCATTTCGCCACCAACCCCAGCTGCCCTGAACACTCTAGGCAGAAAATGATTAAAAATGTTATGTCAGAACTAAATATTAATTATTCTGAAGCCAGTCTTCGATTTCGTCCAGTCCGTCGCTCATATGCTGACACTTCTCGTATAACTCCATCTGAAAACCTTAGTCAAATTTCTCAAAATACTAACTATCTTCATGCTCCCCAGAATTCAGTTCCTCCTTCTCAGTCGCAATCAACTTCATACAACAAAACTGTTTTTATAGATCGCCACCATGGTCCCCTGCAGAAGAATGGATATGATAAATATTCTCATAATAATATTGTGAACTGTCCTCCATCATCCCAACCTAATGGATGTGCATTAAATAATCCAACTAGTCCAATTAGCCCAAATGATAACTTAGGTTCCCTAATAGTCCAACTCGTCATCAATCTTGTTTCTAAGTTTAGCGACACCCTACCGTCCAATGTCTCAGAACAGCTGCACCAACTGATTTCTATCCTTCCTCTCTTAAATGGAACAGAAAATCCTACAGTGGAACTGCCGAAGCCTTAGACCCAAAAAGTCAGAGCTAATCTTTCTTATCAATAAATATAAGTTCTCCATTTTGGCTATTTTTGAGACTTGGCTTAAACCTGGGTCCGTGTTTCGGATCCCTGGATACTCATGCCTCAGAGATGACAGTACAGATGGTTGGGGAGGTTGTGCCGTTTTTATAAAACGCCCCCTCTCCTTCTCTCACATTCCTCTCCCTGTCCACTCAGCAGGTATCAACATAGTTGCTGTGAGGGCGATTAATATCTCTTTCATTTCAGTTTACATCCCACATCCAAATTCCTCTCTCATTACAGAATTAGATTTTATATTATCACAAATACCTGGCCCACTTATAGTTATGGGTGATCTTAACTGTCATCATCCCCTTTGGGGATCATCATCCTGTGATTCCTTCTCTTCCATCCTGTTGGACTCTTTTGACAAATTTGACTTATGCTTACTCAATGATGGCTCCCCTACTAGGAGAACTTCGCCATCTCAAAATCCAAGTGCTGTAGATTTATCTGTTTGTTCTGCCAGTCTCGCCTCATGTCTTATATGGAGGATTCTCCCTTGTTCTCATGGTAGTGATCACCTCCCTATTATAATATCACTTCCTTCCCCCAATTCTAACATCCTGCCCGCCCTCCCTCCTCTGCTAAAATATAAATTGGCTGAAGCAAATTGGGACTGGTTTTCATTAGAAGTCCGCAACACAGTATCTTCTTTGCCTCCCGTTACTAACGTAAATTTTCTGGACCACTACTCGAAATTTGCCGCCGGTTTAATATCGGCAGCTGATACTACCATTCCCTCAAAGAATCCATCTCGCAAGAAAATATCATCCCCTCCTTGGTGGGACCCCGACTGCACTAAGGCAGTACGACAGCGTAAAGATGCCGAACATTCGTATATTCTAAGTCTTGATATGGAAAACTACCTTTCCTTTAAAAAAATCTCTGCCAATACAAAGAAGTTATTGAAAAAGAAAAAGCACTTGGGTTGGGTCCGCTTTTGTGAAGGTCTCTCACCACGCTCCTCTATTTCAGTTGTATGGAAAAATTTAAAAAAATTCCGATCCTCTTTATCTGTTGCTAATTCGATATTATCATACGACCCCTCTCTGTGGCTTGACCATTTTGTGGACCGTTTGGCTCCGCCTTTCGTCCCAAATCAATATTATTTCCCTTTATCCCACTATATTCCATCCCTTCCTCCCCAGGATAGGATGGACGAACCTTTCTCTCTCAATGAATTGATGAATGTCCTCAATCATGTTAAGGATTCGACTCCTGGTATGGACGGTATCCCATACTCGTTCCTCAGGAACTGCTGCCAGTCTTCTAAATTATTTTATCTTGAAATTGTAAATAATATTTTTGCAACAGGGATAGTCCCCGAATCTTGGAAACACCACATAGTAATTCCTGTCTTAAAACCTCATAAAGACCCATCCGTCCCATCATCTTATAGGCCAATTGCTCTCTCATCTACTCTTGCAAAAATAATGGAACATCTGATAAAAAATAGATTGGAGTGGATTTTGGAAAGTAAAGGTATCCTCTCAAGAACCCAGTTTGGTTTTCGCAAGGGTTTGGGAACCATGGATAGCTTGAGCATATTCTCTTCTGACGTTAGGTTAGCTTTCTCTCGCGGACAACATATGGTTGGAGTCTTTCTTGACATCACATCCGCCTATGATAACGTCCTTCTTCCAGTGCTCAGGCAAAAAATGCTACAGCTGAGTTTACCTGCGAAGATAATTGACGTTATTTGCAATCTATACATGACGAGATCTATTCATGTGAGAGCCAATGAAACTATTCTTCCTCCCAGACTTGTCTGGAAAGGTCTCCCTCAGGGTTCTGTCTTGAGTCCCATCTTGTATAGCCTATATACCTCAGATTTGGATAAAACAGTTGATTGTTTCTGCGACATTCTTCAATATGCCGATGACATTGCACTTTATTATGCCGCCGAAGATATTTCTGAGTGCTCAGTGCGACTAAACTCAGCACTCTATTATTTAAATCAGTGGCTTTCCGACCACGGCTTGTCACTTTCTGCGTCCAAAAGCTCTGTTGTTGTTTTTTCCCGGAAAAAAAGGATCCCTGACGTTGATATTGTCATTAATAACGATAGCATTCCAGTTCAAGACAAAACTAAATTTTTAGGTATTATCTTTGATTCCAGACTGTCGGGTATTGCTCATCTTAATTATATCAAAGACAAATGCGAAAAAAACATTAACGCCCTCCGCGCCGTCTCTGGTGTATGGTGGGGAGCTCATCCATATTGCCAAAAACTCCTCTATAATGCTGTTATTCGCAGCCACCTTGACTATGGTTCATCTCTCTGGGAACCTTGTAACAAAATGGCATTATCAACACTTGATAAAATTCAATCAAAATCTCTCCGAATTGTTACAGGTGCCATGAGATCCTCTCCTGTCAATGCTCTCCAAATAGAGTGTGCTGACCCTCCTCTTTTCCTTAGACGGCAGTTCCTTGCGGATAGATACTTTTTCAAAATTATTCAGATATCTGATCATCCTTTAATTTTTCGGCTACACCAACTTCATAATCTAATCCCAACATCAACATATTGGTCTCATAAACAGTCTCCATGTCTGATCAAGAGCTATGACAGATTTATATCTGGCCCTCCCATATTCCAATTTCCCGGCAGCCCTCTTTTCCAAGAATTCAGTTATGATGCCATAGTATTCAATCCTCCTATTATCCTTAGTCTTGGTATCAATAAAGATTCCCCGGGAGCAAATGAGCAATTTAATTTCATAATTGATAAGGACTGGAAAGACTGGACTCTGGTTTATACGGATGCATCTAAACTCTCTCAGGACAGTAACGTTGGGTCCGCAGTTTGGATTCCAAAATTCAGAATTCTTTTAAATTTTAAATGCCCTTCTATGACCTCGGTCTTTACTGGAGAATCAATAGCCCTGAATGAAGCGGTCTCTTATATTGAATCACATAAATTAAATAAGTGTTTAATTCTCTCCGATTCTCGCAGTTCTCTAGAGGACATTCTTAAATTCCCTATTCGTGCAAAAGAAAATTCCCTCTTATCTCTAAGAACGAGAGAAAGCCTTCTACGCTGCCAACAATCAGGTATAGAAGTGGTCCTGGCTTGGATCCCGGGTCATTGTGGTATTGCCGGTAACGTGACAGTAGACTCCTACGCCAAAGATGCTGTCACCTTGGGATGTCCTAAATATTCGAAATGTTTCGCTCATGATATCCGCGCCATTGCGAAATCGCTTTTGACTGAGAACTGGCAATCCATTTGGTCGTCCTCTCGCCTTATCAAGGGTAAACATTTTGGCAATATTCAACCATTAATCCCTGTTAAGCCATGGTTTTTTAAGTACCGATCAGCGGACAAGCACGTTACTTCTACTATAATCCGTTTGCGAATTGGACATGTTTGTTCTCCGGTTTTCCTGGCAAAGATTAAAATTCTGGATCACTCTTTATGTGAATGCGGCTTGGAGGAAGGTTCCGTAGATCATATATTCTTTAATTGCTCTAGGCATCCTACCTCACTTTTCAACTATTTGCCAGTTAATATACCTCGTCCTTCAAATATAAACTTTTTACTTTCAGATATTAACGCAGAAATCATAAAAAGCTTATCAATTTATATAAAAAAATACAAAATCAATCTATAAATTACTTGTTCCGCTTTTACCGTTATGTTCATAATATGTTGCGTCAATGTTTCCCACTACCCCAATAATTAATTAATAAAGATCGTAGTTGTACATTGTCCTTATATTTATTCCTATTTAACCATACTAACAATATCCTCCCATAATATTATTTTGTTTGCCCTCAGGTTGCCCGACCGATCACGTGTCTACAAACCGAACATAGTCATCAATCATAGTGTCTTCTCCAAACTCGACACTGGCGGAATTGTCAAGCCTGACATAAGCCATAAACAAAAAATAGAATAGAATAGAATAGGGTGAAGAGATGGCGTAATCTCACAATCACAATCAATTCTGCTTATGAGATTATATTAGTTTTCTTAGCTGTACATAGATGGCGTGCTTAAAGGCTAGGTTCCATAAATAACAATAGATGACACTGTTTACTGTTTACTGCAATATTCCTATAAAATTATTTTTTCTAAGGAGGAGGTCAGAAGTTTAGTGCTTAAAACCCACAAATCGTTAAACTATTTAACCTGCATAAAAACAAAAACATTTTTCAGGTTAAATAATCAAAACAATTTGTTGTGTCTTAAGCACTAAACTCCTATTAAATTAAAATGCATTCGGTCGGTTTCAGCTGTTTTATTATGACTTTTTCTTGAATAATAACCAAATGCAATCAAATCCACAGTATTCTCACAAGTCTCTGGTTGTAATTGAGGTTCTGGAACAAGAAATAAATTATAAGTATTAAAATAAGAGCTTTGTGATATTATTATAGTGGTTTGAGCGCTCTAGTTTTAAAGGTTGCATTTGTCAGTAGGTACTACTGATGAGCTGCAAATTCAATAAATATTTATGCTATTGTGTTTAAATTATTTCCCATTGAACAAAGAGTGTAAAAAATGCATCAACTTACAATAAATATTTAATGTAGGGATTGTGTTTCTTGTTTCCGATGATTTCTTGCAAGAAAATACCTACTTTTCAGTATTTTACACAGTTTAGTTAGTTGTACTCGTTTTTCTTTTTTGTGTATCTGTATGGAAGACAGATTTTCACTAATTTAAAATTTCAGCATTAGAATATTCTCATGTGCTAATAATAATTGGTTTAGTGGACTTCCTAAAATGTAAGAAAAAATAGGTTTAACAAAAAGTTACAAGTCTTTGTCGTCAGTGTTTACGTATACAATTTTTAAGCCATTAGTTAGTAGGTACATTAAATAAAAATCTTTGTACCATTAAATTAGGATATTAAAGTACCTACCTAGTAGGTTTAGGTTAAGAAACCGAAATATGGAATTTAACTCTGTGATTTATAACTTACCATCATTCAGACTTATGAAACTGATTCCAGTCACTTGTAAAGGTAAATCAACCCAGTTCAAAATAAGTAGGTTGAATGTTGCACTAGAATTCTCATAAATGCAGTCAATCAGGGTCCACTGATGAGCAAGAAGGGGTTTACAGTAAATACCAAAACGCCAAACTATCTTGAATATCGATCGAACTAAAGTACTAAACACTCAAAACTTTAACTTTAAATAATAACTTAATTTTCTAGAAAATCAGTAAGTAGGTACCTATTACAACAAGCACAGATTAGAAAGAGACAAGTGTTCACTGTAGGGTTGGGTAAAAAATATCAATATATCATAATATCGATATTTATCGGTGATATTTTAATTTTCCATAAATCGATATTAGATGTTTTTCAGGGTATCAATTTCGATATTTCTAAGAGCTCTATTAAATACGTCGTCAATGTCACATCATGTAACCTACCACTCTGACCAATCCCATCTGTAAGATTAGAAAAGACTGAGTAGGCGGCCACAGTCCTCAAAACCAAAGAAACTGCACAGAACCGATCTATTTGTAAGTTCATAGGGGAGGCCTTTGGCAGGAGTGGACATCATAGGTGCCCACTACTGCCAATAACGATAAGTCTGTATTTTAAATGACAATACTGCCAGATGGTTATTGTATGTATTTGTCAGGTTACGAATATTTAGTTAATGCTTATAAAGGTTACATAAAAGAAGTCTTACTTTTATTCCATTTAAACATTGAATTAATGTCAAAGGCTATTTATCAAATTAATAGCTTCCTAATTTGTGTATCGTTAATTAAAAATTCGAAGAGTTTTTTTTGTTTCAATTATTTTTCTTAATTTAATTGTTGACCATAATTGAATTTACTGTTTACGATGCCGCGGGAGTATGTCTGGTGCGTGAATATAAATACACAAAGGTTTGATACAATGAGAAACCATCCTCCTTCTGAAACCTGCATGAAAATCAGAAAATAAATTTATTACTTCTGCTTGATAAATTATTTATTTAGAGATATTTTACATCATATATAGTGATATCGGTAAGCCGCAGCTATGCTGACGAATGTAACACAATCCATACTCACCTAAAGAACACTGCAAAACGGGCAAAACCACACCCCTTCTGTTGATTAATTCCGGCCGCTTTCTCTCAACTTGTTGCTTTAATCTCATCAGTTGTTCGCAGTAGAGTTCAGAATCGATGGTCCTGCCTGGTGGTAACAGCTCATAATGAATAATGCCCTTCCAATCCCACCACACACACAGCATCACCTTGTTGCGAGTTAACCCGGGTTTCGCCACAGTCTGTGAAGCCTGACCGGCCTTTGACCACGACCTTTTTCGCACGTTCTTGTCGTACGTGATCCACTTTTCATCACCAGTTATCAGCTTCTTCAAAAATGGTTCGGTTTCATTACGTCGTAATAAAGAATCACAAATGAGTACACAGTTCATTAGGTTTCTTTTAGTGAGCTCGTGGGGTACCCAAATATCGAGCTTTTATGTGAACCCATTTTGTTTAAACGCGCCAAAACTGTTTTATGGTCCATTCCCAGTTCTTCAGCTACGTCTTAACTACTGATATGCCGATCTTGCTCCAGTTTTTCAAAAATGGCATCAATTTTATCCGTAATAGGGCGACCCAGAGCGACGTGCATCTTTGACATCAAAATTTCCGGATTGAAAACGCTTAAACCAAATTTGTGCTACTCTCACAGACACTGCACTAGGTCCATAAAGGCTAGGCTTGCGTTGCATTTTTACCTTTTTTGAAGTAAAATTTTAAAATGTATCGAATTTCTTCATTAGATTCACTCATCTTGACAGTACGGAAAACAAATGAAAAACACACATTTTCCTATTTTGAATTTGGAATTATCTTTTTTAAAATCTTAGTGTGGCGTTGAATAAATGTATTTCTTTCTTTCTTTCTTTCAAATCTAAGCGTAAAGTGATACCAAAACCAGCCATATACAAATAGTACAGCCAAAGAGATTTTATTACAAGTTCATATATACTATAATGCGAAAAGACTTTTTCCCCAACCTAATATTTTCAATCAAAATGTTTTATTGTTATTTTTATTACAGAATTTTGATCTTCAGCGATAAAAGTTATTATGTGAAATATACAAAATGTGAACTGTTAAAATATTTATTTAGGTTTCGATAAACTGTTTCATTGATATAATAACAGTAATATGACATATTAAATCTATAAATCGTTACTATGGTGACCAACGGATAAAAAATCGTGGAATAGTTTCTGTGGAAGGGAATTCAATGTGAATTAATATACAGGAGGTGAAATTATTCAATTCGATTCGGCTTGAATTGGAGCACCCAGTGGACACAGGGCTTTAGGGTGGGCGTTTTTAGAGTAACGATGCGCGATAACGATGCCAGGTTTGGATGAGCGCATCCGATGCGACTTGGTACCGTTATTGGATGCCGATGGCATCTAGTTTTTGTCAATTTAACTAATCTTCAAGTCATGATTCATGCATCTAAAAGACACACACACAAAACAACTTATTTCGTATCGCATCGCATCCTGTGATACTAAGATAATTGCTAGACTGACGCTCAATTGGCATCGATGCTGGCATCGATTCGCGCATCGGATGCGATTATCTGATATCGATTCGTATCGATATCACCAAAATCTCAAAACGCCCATCTCTACAGGGATTACATATAGCTACATTAAGGCGATACCTCGTCGGAACTAGCGACACCACTTGATTTATATTAATTGTGGTGAATATAGAACATAATAAACAAAAACGCTTTAGTGAATGACTAAAGAATGATATTTCTAATTTTTTGAGATGTGTTCGGTATAAGATATTCCTCTACATGTAACCTATTTTTTCATTATTGCCGAAAGTGGCCACTTTTAACAATAATAAAAAATTTGGTTACTTGTAGGTAGACACTTTATACAAGATACATCTTTAAAAATTACAAATACCGTTCTTTAGCAATTCTCTAAAGCGTTTTTGTTTATTATGTTCTAAATTCACCATAATTAATAACAATCAATTGGTGTCGCTAGTGTGCACGAGGTAGCCCCTTAAGATGATGCCATTTTATAATGCTAGTACTGCACTCTAGTGACGATATAGGGACAACTTTTAAGTTAGTTATCTGTCCCGGGTGGTTAGATTGCGCTTTGTGCGTAGAAAATTTTTCTGTGTAATAATGAGGTAATAATGTATGAAAGTTTCACCCCCCTGGGCCTCGATCGCGCTAATTTACATTGTATTTACCAAAGCAAATGTGAAACGTTCCCTTGCGCACAATTTGTGTTGCGCGAGACCGACCAATTAGGTTTTTTTTCGGAACATGCGTTGATATCTTTGATTATAATTATATTACATATTAATTAAGTTCAAATAACATCAAATAATAAAATAAAAACTTTCTAAATTGGGTAAAATATCGATCGGTTTTTGACAGCACCTAGATACAAATACGTTACTATGGCAACCATCTAAAGGAACGTATTTTCCGGTGTCGGTCGCACGTTTTTGATTAAGTTAGTGCCTAAGCAACTTGTCCAAAATGTTTGTAGGACAGCGGAAAATACGTTCCCATAAATGGTTGCCATAGTAACGTGTTTGTATCTAGGTGCTGTCAAAAACTGATCGATATATTTACTAAATGTAGAAAGTTTTTACCGTATTAATTTATGTAATTTGAACTTAATAAATATGTAATATAATTATAATCAAAGAAATCAATGTATGCTTCGAAAAAACAGCTAATTGGAGGCCTTTTATATGTTTCGCGCAACACAAATTGTGCGCAAGGGAACGTTTCACATTTGCTTTGGTAAATACAATGTAAATTAGCGCGATCGAGGCCCTGGGCCTCGATCGTGCTAATTTACATTGTATTTACATGTATTTACCAACACAGTTACAGTAATTTATATGTATTTACCAAAGCAAATGTGAAACGTTCCCTTGCGCACAATTTGTGTTGCGCGAAACATATAAAAGGCCTCCAATTAGCTGTTTTTTCGAAGCATACATTGATTTCTTTGATTATAATTATATTACATATTTATTAAGTTCAAATTACATAATGTACATAATTACAATAAAATAAAAACTTTCTAAATTTAGTAAATATATCGATTAATTTTTGACAGCACCTAGATACAAAGACGTTACTATGGCAACCATCTATGGGAACGTATTTTCCGCTGTCCTACAAACATTTTTGACAAGTTGCTTAGGCACTAACTTAATAAAAAACGTGCGACCGACACATTGATATAAACAAAAAAGGGAAGATACGGTACGCCTAAGCATTTCATCGTCGAAAAACGGGCTGCGTGCACTACATACACACGAGTCCGCACACAGCAACATTTTTTTCTAAATACGCATGAAGCTCGGTAATCAGGTAACAGAGATAGATAAACGCCCTTGACTGCCTAGTGCAAGCGAGACGACTGTTAGTGTATATTATTACAAAAGGGAATTCCCGACTTCGTCTCCCACCTCCCCTTCTTCGTACTGCGGTACCGTCAACAAACAATCTTACGAAATAAGAAACTTATTTTTTTTACTTAAAATATTAATTTTACTATAGTAAGAACAAAAAGCTTTTAGACTGTAAACATTCCCAAATTATTTCAAATCGTTTAAACTGTGAAAGCATACTATAATTTTAATTAGGAATTTTAATAATATTTTACGAGCATCAGTGACTAATCTTAGCATTAATAAAATTGTTGAAGATATAATTTATTAATTATACTGAAATATACAGGGTGGTGCCGTCAATACGACAATAAATTAAAACATGGACTATATTAATTCATAGAAATGGTTTCCTACTTTCAAAAACATCTTATTAATTTGATAAATTCAGGACATTTTATGAAATAATGCAGCCAATGTTAAAATATTTCATACAAATGTCATGAAATTATCAAATAAATAAGATGTTTTTGAAAGTGGTAAACCATTACTATGAACTAAAATACATCCAGCGACAATCATTTCCAATGAAAGCTATATGATCTTCAACTAGGTAAATAAAGCCCATGTTTTAATTTATTGTCGTATTGACAGCACCACCCTGTATATTTTGCGTTGTTTTTTTTATATAAAAAGTACGGCAAATGACTCAACACCACCTGATGTTAAGCGGAAAGAAGAGTCTATAATATTATGAGAAGACAGCTAGTGCTAGTCTGGCTGGACCCCAGGACCCAGGAGACGTGGGATTCTCGCTTGGAGCATACAATTTTTCATCGTTTTCTTTCTTTATTTGTAATTATTATAGCTAGTGCAGTTTAGACACTGACCGACTCCTCCTTGCCGGTCCAAAAGTTGCTTGTTTGTTTTGAAGGACCCTATGTTATAGGAGGGAGGGAACACATGTGCCGGCAAATAATTCCAAGTTTTGGAAGTACGACAAAGAAACACAGTACTAAATTTATTATTGCGTGATGTTAAGGTGGAGACAGTGAATTGATGACTCCGAAGGCCTGCACGCGTGCTCCTGAGTAGGAAGAGGGAAGGTCAAAAAGCTCTTCATAGCACTCTTCGTGATATAGCCGTTAGAAGGCGCTAAGCGACGCAATGTCTCGATGCAATTGCAGAGGCTCAAGGTTGTTCGTAACTTCCACATCGCCAATGATACGGGCAGCACGACGCTGCAATCTGTCCAGTGCATCGAGGCGGTACTTGGCGGAGCCATTCCACAAGTGCGAGGAATATTCCACGCAAGACCAGACCTGAGTTTTGTGAAACAAATATAATTGGTCAGGCGTGAAAAATCGACGCACCTTGTTCAGGACATCGAGCTTCCGTGAGGCTGTTTTGATCACGGTTTCGATGTAGTTCCTGGAATTCAGATTGCAACATATCTCCATACCGAGTATATTAAGTAGTAGCAACTACCCGCAGCTCTGCTCGCCTTCCAGAGTGTATCCCATCGGGCCCGGTGACTTGGATATATTTACCGGTCCAGATGACACAAATCAAGTGCCATCGTCCCCGGTAAGGGGAGAAAAGAGGATACGCCTCGTAATTTGTGAAATACTAACTACAAGCATCTATGA
Organism: Nymphula nitidulata; assembly: GCA_947347705.1. Classification (NCBI taxonomy): domain Eukaryota; kingdom Metazoa; phylum Arthropoda; class Insecta; order Lepidoptera; family Crambidae; genus Nymphula; species Nymphula nitidulata. The sequence goes on along the minus strand of OX374621.1, from coordinate 13,262,361 downwards.
AAGGGATTCAACTTATAAATCAAACTACTTAGTATACAATAATCATTTTTTATTGTGAATGACGCGATACCAACTTGTGTCATCAAACTCAACCTAAAATAGACTTCTTATAAGTAGATCTTTTCTAAATCCATTTTAAAAATATACATATTATATTTGAAAATTTTATTATTTTAAAATGGGTTGGATTCCTAAATTGAAATTTAAATATTTAAAAAAAATCCATCTTGTTATAATAATATTTCTGAATCCTTTGAATAAGTCGCTTGATATTTTGCAGGTTATTGACCCAATAGATAGAAAAATTTTATGTCGTTTACGAAGTAAAAACCTCCTAAAATACGAATATAAATATCGTCAATAAAAAAAAAGTTTATATTTTTGTCTAGATTAGTCCGAATTAAAAACTGTATAATTAATCTAGCGGACTTATTCAATATTCACATTAACAAAAAAAACTAAATTTTCTCAAAACATACATGGGGGTTTTTCGGGTAGCCCCTCCATGGATGGTTTTCTTTTGGACCACATTATTTTTGGAAAGTACTGCCTAATATATTACGATTTTTGTATAACTAATATGACACAAGTTGATATCGCGTCATTCACAATAAATACTGATTATTGTATACTAAGCAGTTTGATTTATAAGTTCAATCCCTTTCATAAATGCATGAAGTTAGTATTTTACATATTACGAGGCGTATCCTCTTTCATCTTTGGAAAATCTGTAAATAGCAGTATCGTAAACAAAACCATGACATAAAATGTGTATATATTTTTACTTATTATTTTCTTAATGTGTTTTCTATGCTAACGCTACCAGGTAATGCTACCTTTCGGTAGGACTCGGAACTACTCGGTCGCTCGGGAGTACGCGCTATCTCCGTCACTTGCATGCCTATACGTATAATTCTATCCCACTTATGCAGCAATATGGCGATTTTGGCTGGTTTGTTTATTTTAAGTAGATTTGTATTTAAAACTCAAAATTTATATACTTTACGGGTGAAAAGTGAAACTAAGTGACTTTTTTTCTCTCCGTGAGTGGTTTGTACACTTATTAAAAGAACAAGACGGCATTTTAGCCAATGTTCAACCACAATTTAAACAAATTACCGGGAGAAAGTGTTCGTTTGAAATTCCAAGCGCAACTAGGACGCACTTTTTGCCAAGTGAGCCCATGGACATAGTTGAGCCGGAACGCGCGCCGAGCGTCGATGCCGTATCTTCCCTTTTTTGTTTATATCAATGGACCGACATCGGAAAATACGTTCCTTTAGATGGTTGCCATAGTAACATATTTGTATCTAGGTGCGGTCAAAAACCGATCGATATTTTACTCAATTTAGAAAGTTTTTATTTTATTAATTGATGTGATTTGAACTTAATTAATATGTAATATAATTATAATCAAAGATATCAACGTATGTTCCGAAAAAAAACTCAATTGGTTGGTTTCGCGCAACACAAATTGTGCGCAAAGGAACGTTTCACATTTGCTTTGGTAAATACAATGTAAATTAGCGCGATCGAGGCCACTGATCTCTACTTTCGGTTGTCACTGTCAATCCAATCAACTTGTCAAAATTGTCAAATCAAATTGTTTATAGTCTTTTCCTTTCTAAATGAAAAAATGTATAAAATCCTAAAAAAACTGATTGAAAAAAGAAAACACCACCTCAATCTAGCCCAGTTGTAAATATTATGGTATTTTTTTAAAAAAATCGCGTTAGTAAATTTTAAAAAGAATAAAACTGAATTTCTCTATAAAAAATTATTTTGCGAAGTCTACAAATTCTGGAAAAGCAGTATGTAAGTACCCAATTATCTACACAATTAGTCCTAACCGCAAAAGGGTTTCGAATTAACGTAATTAATAATCGCTTTGTCTACATTGAAATGTCATTGTTCCTGCTTGAGAAAATGTCATTTCGATGACGAAACCTTACTTTGAGATCCTCCCAAACTATTTACTCAGTGAGCAAAAATCACAGATTTTTAGCTATTGCCTCCAAAGATGCGTGCGACCGGTGCGTGCCCAGGTGCGTGACTAGGAATGTGACAAAAACAAAAGAATAAAATTGTGTTTAGAACATAAAATTACTTCACATTACGTAGCTGTACGGAGTGTGAAGTGTATGTGTAAACTGGCATAGGTATGTAAGGACCTAATAAATAATATATCTTACACTGTTATTCCAATAAATTTATTTCATTTCAGATAGCATATTATTACTATGGCGGAATGGAAGCAACTAATTAATGAATGGCTAGCAGAATATGCATCCTTACAAGAGAATGAAATAAAGAGTTTTTCTGCTGAGCATGAACACAACCATGAGATTGCTACTGCATTATTCAACCTACTCTATAGTGAAGAAGATTATGATACAAGCGGTTGTAGTAAACAGAATGATACACAAAGTGAAGAGGTAGGAGTGTTGTGAATATTTTAACCCCTCAAGTATCAAATTTCAGACCCAATTGAAAAATTAATTGTGTCTGAAATCTGATACTTTAATTGTCATAGCCCTCTGGTGGTAAAGTGCCGCATGCAAGGATTCTGCCATACTGTCTGTTCCGGCAGTCCCACACATGCTAATCGTTACAGAATGAATACATACCTAGAACAAATGGCTGGTGGGATGATAAAGTTCTAGTATGGCGACTACACAAGCACGGGGAGCTGTTGGATGCAGGCTTTGCAGGACCATTCCACTTAAAAATTGATGAGGGAGGCCTTTGTTCGACAGTGGACATCATAGTATGGTACGATGATGCATAATGAGAAACATGAATCAGCTTTTTAAAAATTAACTAGCTTGCCATATATTATTAATTATCTTCCAGGCTTTCATCCTTGTCTCACACTATTTGATGGTGTAATAGTACAGTTTTTGCAAAAACTAACAGATACGTCGCAATAAAAAAAAACATAATGATACAACTTTAGTTATTCTTAATTATTATAAATGTTTGAAAAAAAATATTTACTAATATAAATCTAAACTAGAAAAATTTTATGTCCTGAGGCAGGGATCTAATTCGCGATCTCCCGCAATCCGGGCGACTGCTCTAACCATCTGAGCTACCCAGGACTTGGGTGAACCCTGTGAAATTCTTCTAGGCTCTGTATTTGCGTTATGAGCTAACGTCTACCCTACAATGTCGAAATATTCTATGTCAGCATCTGAAACAATTATTTTTTCAAATACCTACGATTCGGTTTAGTTGGGGCATTGCTTTCAAATATTCTTACTTTTTTATTTAACATTATTATAAATGTTTGAAAAAATATTAAATTATTAAAAAAATATATTAAATTATTAATTATTATTTAATTATTAAATTAAGAATATTTGAAAGCAATGCCCCAACTTAACTAAATCGTAGGTATTTGTAAAGATGTTGAAATAGAAAATTTCGACATTGTAGGGTAGATGTTAGATCATAACGCAAATACAGATAGACTAGAAGAATTTCACAGGGTTCACCCAAGTCCTGGGTAGCTCAGATGGTTAGAGCAGTCGCCCGGATTGCGAAAGGTCGCGGGTTCGATCAGCCTCAGGACATGAAATTTTTCTAGTTTAGATATTTATTAGTAAACAACTTTAGTTGCTACTGAAAAACTACCATAAGAATTTGTCTAACCAATTATAATTTATGAAATATTTTTACTGTTTATAATATTATTGTAGATGCTTGAAAATGTGTGCAACCAGTTATTTAGCTTCTACAGATCGAAACAAGTGGAATTGCAAAGATTTACATTACAATTTTTACCAACTTTAATTTACAACTACTTAAGCAGTGTTGCTCAGGGCAACCAAAAGTCTTGTCACTCCATCGAAACTTTGCTAATAGGTATGTGAAATTATTTGTACTTATATCTTAAAGTGACTTTAGATTTAGTTATTAATTGCATCATCATGATAATTTTAACCATTACCAATAAATTTGAAATAAAACCAATTTACCGGATTTAACTCGCATTTAATTGGATGTTACATTATTATTACCAATAAACTTTACAGAATTGCAAAAAAGGTAGTAAGAACATAAATTATTAACTTAGGTAAGGTACACTCACCTACATGTGACACATTACGTGTTTGTTATCTACTGAAATATATTTTACATTTTTTTATAAGAAGTGGGTCACTTAAAATCTGAGAAGTTTAAAATCGCGCTCTTATTTAATTCATTGTAAAAAGTTATCACATTGCTATTATTTCTTTGAAATATTATCAAAACGTCGGTTGTATAATAATAATGTAACATCTAATGAAACGCGAGTTAAATCCAGTAAATTGGTTTTATTTCAAATATTTAGAATGCTCGTAAAATTGTAAGATAATACTAATCTCTATATTAATAACTAATTATTTAGATTCTCCACTTGAATTTAGAATTATTTTTAATTAGCTATGTAACAAAAATAGAATACCTATCTCCAAGAGTCAGTTTTTTCTTTGACAACTGGTTACATCAGAAACTCAATAACCATGCCAGTCGGAAGTTGTACCTACATTAATTATCATTGCTTGCAAACAAAATCTATACGAAATTATATTGAGTACTCTTTATGGCCTGCGCAGACGAGGGATTTTTGTCCGCGGACTTTTTTGTCCGTTAAAATAGATCTCTTACAACTGTATCGAGTAACGCAAACGAGGGATTAAAAGTACCGCGTACAAAAAGTCCGCCGAATAACCAAGGACATGCAGAGAGCGGACCCGACAAAAGTACGGGGGAGTCCCTGAAAACAATAGAACTCGTGTGACTAGGTGAAGCAACGCACACATGGCGGACTTTAGTCCGCGTTGTGCGCTCGAGAGTGACGTACGTATGCAGGACGATGATCGCACACCATGTGCGTTGAGTTTGCGGTAAATCCGCGGCGGACTTTTTATTCGCAGAGCGTCCTTTTTTCTCTGCCGCGGAGAAAAGTCCGTCGTCTGCGCAGGCCATTAGTAGTAAGTTTATATCTTTCAATATTATAAATTCACAGGTTTGTACAATTTTGAAGTAGTGGATGAAAATGGAAAACCTAAAGTTGTGTCTTTCCGTCTACCGTCATTGGCCCAGCCTTCCATTTATCATGAGGTAATATGTAATGCAACTTATATTGTTATAAGAGTTTTTTAAAACGAGCAGACGATGCGCGTATTCAGAGGAACGCAAATTAGACGCACTGCTAACACGCGTCAGATCGATACCAGGTGCTCAATCTTGATACAGTAGTACGAGCATTTTTTAAAGAAGTAACTACATATTTTTATATTACTATTATTTCTATAAAACAGCAGTGCAAGTCCCACTTTTTAATTTTGTGACATAACAAGTCTTTGTCATGTAAGTTCAGTGCAGATGGCATTGGCCCATTTTTTTCTTTGACAACTAACGATTATCAAATTTTTGTATGACAACATTTTTTTGGTAGAATTATTGTTAAGCTGATTATTATAATGAAACAACATTCACGGCATTTATCATTTGTCAAATCCTTCACTAGGCCAGACAACTTTTAGACGAATAACGTTTCGTCTGTGTAACAGTTCCCTTTTCGTACATTAATATTATGATAAAAAATAAACTAATGGTCTTGAACTTACCTGAAATAAATACAAATTAATACAAATTTTGTAATAAGTATAGTAACAGGCAAGTGATAATCTTCGGCAAACAATATGTCGCCCGCCATATTGAATAACGGTGAAAACAACGAAAAATTTTAAATTTTGTACAAACTAACTATGGATGAAAACGAATTATCAGTATTTTTCCCGGATTCAGAAGATTTTTCCTGATTTTTTGAGATAGTGTACATATCTGGCGGGATATGAAACATCTCCTTTATACTAGGGGTAGTGGTCGTTTAAAAAACGTCATGTGAATGATTAGGCCCTTAAAACATATTTTAAGTTAGGTTAACATATTACTTATTTTGATTTTTTAAAATTAAATAATGTGCATGGTTAAATTCCTAGACTTAAATTATTATTTTTTTCAGCCATTATCATTGGGACCACAATTTTTAACAGAAAATGCTTTGCGTAGATGGGAAGAATGCAATACAAAGTTAGTGAGTTGGGGCCCAATGTCACAAGTAGAAGTACTTAATGCGCAAAATCGTTTGAAAGTAATGTCGGCACTTTTTTTTATTTATAACAGACAATTAAGTCTATTGCCTAAATTGGCGCTAAGACATTTTTGTATAGCCGCTTCCAGGTAAATTACTTTTCAATGTAGATATTTTATAATTTTTTGTAAAAGTGGTAACATTTGTATAATGTTATTTGCAGGATAGTAACACAAGGATTTCATAGACAACTTGGTCCGTCCAATTCCAATGCTAGAAAGTCTACTCCCAGGATTCCAGTAACTCCTAATTTCTTATTGGAAATGATAGAGGGTGCTTACTTTGCCATGTTCAATGAATTTTATACATTAGCATTACAAGCCGTGAAGGACATAGATCAAAGGGCGCAGTACGAACTTTTCCCTGACGTCATGCTAGTTACAAGTGCTGTTATAAACTCATTGAAAAACAGTTCTTCAGGTACAATGATTTTGTAAAATATGTGTATAGTAAACTAAGCGTTACTAATTTACCGGCGACCACAAAATGAAACATAAAATAATTTATTTATTTTTCTCAGGACAACCATGTGACGGCCCCATGGGCATAAGTGTAGCTTTATCGCCCGCAACCACTACTGTAACAATGTCTAAATCAATGATTACTAACGCATCATTCCGAACCAAGAAACTGCCTGGTAAGTTTTTGAACCAATATGTTACTTAGTTACCATAACCACACACCCCAGGATGACGGGTTTTTTATAGCAAGCACTGATTAAGTAATTTTTGTAATAATTATTTTCGATAAAAAAAGGGGTTAATAGTGAGGTATGCGCAGCTACACACATGTGAATTATCGCTAATGCGCTGTGGTAAAAATTATTGCAATATTCTATTGAAATTATGAATGTAATATATCATAGTTTGTATCATGATATTGCTTTAACTTAGGTAACTTTAAATATTAGTAGTTTATTGATGCAACCTTTTCTTTTTGCCTCTATATTTTAAATTGTTTTTTTTCTGATTTACATACAGATGATTATTGCATGCTGCCTAATGAATGCTCGCGGTCACATTGTCCAGACAGTAATTATTGGACTAAAAAAAGATTATTACAAAGCAAAGACATTTATGAGTTCATAAACTCCCATAAAGCTGTATTTTCCTCAAATGAGCTTGTTAATATATTCGATGGAGAATATTACAAAATGTCTATGAATACTACTAAACTATGTGTAAACACAGTGTCCGTTAACGAGTCTATTATTTCTGATACTTCTGAAACTGAATCTATAAGTTCCAATGATCAGTAGTCCTTTTAATACATTTCACACTTCTTACAATCTGAGGTAGTTGAAGTTTATACAAAATGCCTTACGTCACATCAATGCATAAGTACTTAGGGTAGCAGAAGCACCATGCACTTTAACTCTACTTATATCCGGCCGTTTTATTCATTGCAAATACCATGTAGTTGTTAGAAACTGCACTTTCCTTAATAAATGAATGTATTGTCCCATGCTCTTTGACTTGCAGATCGAAAGAATATCTTATTTTCACGGTGATACGAAAGTTAAATAACTTATACCTATGCACTAGCTGATACTCCCATTCATGCCTTTTTGTTTATTTTTGAGTTCAGGTACGGTCCACGGTATTAATTAAAGCGTTATCAAACACGAGATCATAATGATTTACTATGAATTATTATTGATTAGTTTATTATTGTCTTTTCCTCCAGTTCTTCAAAAACAAAACTTTCTTGCTTTGCTACGTAATCAGTTGCTAGAATAGAATAACTATGTTACTGACTTATTGTTCCTGACCTTTATAAATCTTTACATTAATATCTATTAATGGCTAGTACCTCACTGGCCTTCGATTTATCAAGAAATAGTGGCAATATCGCCCGCGCGAATGTTTTTTATCGCGCAAAAATGTATATAGCGGCGCGGGCAGCGGCGTACGAACGGCGTACCTACTCCAGGTTATTGTAGTTTTTATCAACGCCGACGCGGCGCAAAATGCCTGCGGAAGTGATCAAGCAAAATTTTTTGGCAGTTTTTGACAGGCCACCTTTTCGAAACAGAAAAAAGAACCATAAAAAAATGGGTGACCGTCAGCATATTATTATATTGTGTCCTACTGTCGTATTGTTTCACTAAAAAGTCATAAGAAAGCAAAAATCCGTCATTTGGCATCCATAGACTTACTCATTCTAGTTATTTTGATTTAAAAACCAAACTACCCAATGGATTTTAAATATTTTTTTAATGGGACTAAGGCCATGCGCTGCGTTAAGCGGGTGCACGGCGCGGACACCCGTCGCGTGCACCGGAGACTCACGGTTCGTGCGACGGGACACTCGCTTTACGCAGCAGTGCTCTATGGAGATAACGTGAAACAGCACGCCGCGCGGGTGTCCGCGCCGTGCACCCGCTTAACGCAGCGCACGGCCTAACTGGCAACTATTCCAAATCGAACATAAAAAGAAACACGTAAATGGGATCAGAAATCTCGCCGTAATCGGTATACATGGAAAGAAAAAAAACATAGCTACCGAACTGAGAACCTCCTCGTTTTCCAAGTCGGTTAAAAAGACGAATTATTAACCACTCATGGGAAGAAATAAAAAAAGAACGACAGGTATATTCAAGGTTAAGCGTTTTACCTTAAAAATACAATCGCCAGTCAATCAAAAGTTCCTATGCTCATTCTTTAGTATACTTAGTACTAGATTTATTCTGTGGTACTAGTTTCTATATCTACTCATCTATAGTGTTCTCATTCTGTGGTGTAGTCATAGAATTTGTCGGTACATTGTCTGTTCTCCATAATTCCGAAGAAACAAACCTTTTTGTTTCCTTGCCCTATTGTGTCGCCGTTGTTGTTTAGATATTTCGTTCGCGCGAAAATGAATATGTCTTAGCACATCACTACGCCGCCGCTCTGGTGCCGCGGGAAATGCCCGCTGACTTCGTGTTCTGTCCCCTTATTCAATACGGATCACGGATTCGATCCGAAAACTCACATGCTATCCCGATTTGACGCACCGTTATAAAAAGTGACAGAGTTTACGATACTCAAATCTTTTCCGACAGTCTTATAAAGACAGACATTGTCCGACAGACAATAAAGGGAAGGGTCTGCGTCGCCGCGCCGCTCGCCGCGCCCGCGCCGCCGCTAACAAAGTCAGCGGGGGCTCGCTGCAGACTTTGTTAGCGAAGCCTAAATGCTTCCTAAATAGTTCCACTGTGGTCAATTTCCCGTAGCCTCTAGTGTAATAGACCTGACCACTTCGTCAGGCCGTCCTGTTATATCTACAACTGGTTGTGTGACAAGAATTTCCCTCTATTTTTGGCAACTGGTTGCGAACCTCAGTAGTCGCAGAGAGCACTGCAATAGGAGATTATTTATAAGTAAAGCACGCATTAAAGCAGTAGTGTATCCCAGGCACTAGTTAATTAAGCATTTCTATTTTTTAATATTTAAAAATTAAATTGTCTAAGATCACAGAATGAATTAATTTTTGAAATTAAAAGTTCCTATCCTAAAGTATAAGACATAGAACCTGTTAAAGTTTACAAGTGGCTTCAAAAAGGAGAAGTTTATTAATTTGAGTGAATTTTCTACTAAACTAGTTTTTATTTTATTTTCAGACGACATTCCAATACAAGCCGGCCAAGTAGTCCCTACAGAGTCTACTGACGTACTTACCTCTATAACGGAAGAAGGAGAGTCGGACTCTACGCCGATACAGCGAGGAGGAGCTGCTCGGTCATCCAAACCAAAACTCAGTTCTTTCCCAGTGCTGGGTAAGAAAACAAAAGATGCCAAAGATAAAAGTGCACCAGCGTCAGAAAAGAAAGTAACTCTAAAAGATTCATCGAAAGCTATATGGAATTCTCTAAGCGGCGGAGGCGGAGATATGCTTGACGGTCAGCAAAAAACAAGCGTTGATGGAGTAGATACTAACGGTAGTTTAAAAGATGATAAAATTTCTATGAGTTCAATACAAAACAGTACTGAAAATTCGGATTCGAGATCACAGGTAACAACAGATTCATTGGACATTGAGACAACGCCACGTTTTGCTGGCATGCAAGTCAGTTCTGTATAAGGTAAGGATGAAATTCTTATTTTAAGATGATAAATATTGTCTTTGCATGTGTTCTAGTAGAAAATTTCGATACTGTATGGTGGTAGTGGTACTGGTGCCTGTAATAGTGAACATTGTTGATTGTTATAAAATAAAAACAATTCATAGGCCGTCTGTTGTTGCCGGATTGAGACATCTTTAAGCTCATAATTAGGTACCTACAGAACTATCTACTATGTTGGAAATATTTTTTTTGTAAAACTTACTTACCGTGAGTAAGGAAATATCTTTCTGGATTGTCTGGTGATATGATAGAAAATAAGTGCGTAGGTTTATATAATAGTCCACCGTTTGAATTCCTAAACATTATAAATACAAAATTATATAGATTCGTACCTGACGTTAAGAATTATTGCAATTTAGGGGTGTTTGTCAAATGAATAATACTAATGTATATATTACGAATATTTATGCTCTTATAAATTTCCGTTTTTAATGTATTAAAGAATTTATCTAAATGAATAAATAGTTACCTATTATAACGAGTTCATGTGTAGTTTTACTTAAATATAATTTACTTAAAGGCGTACCTTTACGATACTATTTTTAGTTTATTTAAAGGAGTACCTACGGGTACTCCTAAAATGTCTCTCCTTTAACCCACAATTTTGTTAATAGAATAACAAAGAATATTATTTAAGCGATTTTTTATTTGACAAAATATAATTTTTTATTGACAATCGCTTAGATCTTTTTTATGTCAATTTTTCATAGACAAAAGACTTTACTTTTTATTTTAACATAAACTCCCCGCCCACAGTTAATCGTCATATATTGGCAACACTGCCACTTTATTTATTGCCCTAGTGGATATGTAAACGTTCTTGGCCCTGACCTGCACTGATCTGACAAGGCCATCGTTCCCTTTAAATACTTTTAAGACTTTAGCTACAGGCCATTGCAAAGGAGACACATTATCACCAATCAACAGAACTAAGGCACCCTCTTCCAAATTAGGATTGGATCTATACCATTTGGGTCGGCTTTGCAGCTGAGACAAATAACTTTTATGCCACACTTGCCAGAAGTCCTGTTGAATCTTTACACATTTCCTCCATAAGCGTAAGCAATTTATATTATTTGACTTAATCTCAGGCTCAGGAATAGCTGTCATGGGCTGATGAATTAAAAAATGAGCCGGTGTTAGAAAAGAAAAATCCGATATATCACCGGTAAATGAAGTAATAGGCCTCGAATTCAATACTCCTTCAACTTGCACAATAACAGTGTTAAACTGCTCATAAGTCAGTAGTAAGTCCCCAATTACTCTTTTAAGATGATATTTTGCGGACTTTACCGCGGCTTCCCGCAGTCCTCCCCAAGTAGGAGAATAACTAGGAATGAACTTGAAATCCATTCCTTTACAATTAGAATAGTCAATGACAGCATTTTGATGACTCTGAGATTTACATAAATTAAATAATTCTCTTAATTGATTGTTCGCACCCTTAAACGTGGAGGCATTGTCGCAATATATCACCTGTGGTAAGCCCCTCCTTGAACTAAATCTTTTGAGCGAAGCTAAAAAAACATTCTGTGCTTAAATCGGAACATAACTCCAGATGCACACATTTTGTTCATGAAGCACACGAAAACGCATATGTATCCCTTATTACAGAACGTCTTAGAGTACTCTGCTTAATACTAAACGGGCCACAGTAATCAATTCCCACTTTGGTGAAAACTCTATCCTGAGTGACTCTATCACGACCCTTAAATGCATAGTGTTGCCAATTGTCTAAGTACCGCAAAACCACAATTTATTTGAGTTATGGAATAAGTACGCGATTTGGAACGCAAAGAACCATAGACAGAAATATCAGCTGTCAGAAAAATAAAATTGTCAAAAGTTATATGGCGGGTATATTTTCAATAATTTGACATTTTCCTTTGAATGGTGGAAAAAGTTTGCGTATTACGTGAGGTGAGTATTTGAGTTTGGTTTTCTAAGTGAAAACGTAAAAGATTTGTGTAGTAAAAATAGTTATTATACTATAACAAAGGTAAGCTTTCGAAATTTAACGTTATTTTGTAGAATTTTGTTCAGTGTCTTAATTTTTTTTTGTAAAATATATATGTTGCCAAATGTCTGCGCAACGCGTTAACCGCTTATGGGATTACAACTTGGGCGGTTATTGCGGTACTAAGTTGCGAGATATTATTGCTTTGTTTTTAGCTTATTTTGCTTTATTTTTAGCATGACGCGATCATTGCGGGAAGGAGATATTGAGGCTATGCTTGCAGCTCTAGAAAATGGTGATATTTCCAAAAACGAGGAAGACATCGGTGACAAAAATGATATAGATTATTATCCCAGTGCTAGTCAGTTGTTGCAAGAATTAGAAAATGAACCTGACGAAGAAAACTTGATTGATGAAGATCCAACACTGCTTATTGAAGAAGCGGAAACATCAAATAGGATAAAGTCAACACAACAGTAGAACATTCTCCTGGTCAACCGTTGTTAAGTTGTTTGAGTGTAACAGAGTGGTGGTCAAGATGTATGCAACTTTTCTGAAAAAAAATCTTGGAATGGAATGATGAACGTATTACGTTTTCAGGACCATCAGAACTCCTTCCAGAAATAGCCAAGTTGGATACCCCATTCCAATTCTTTTCTAAATTCATTCCAAAGAAATCGTCTGGGTAAAAATTGTAAGCTACCTGTTGTAAAAGATTTTGTGAAAGAGTCTGTTTCTCGTGGTTCCTATGAAGAACAAGTCGCCGATTATGACGGTGTTGATATTTCAGTTACATGTTGGAAAGTCAACAAAGTAGTTCTTTGGCTTCGACATGCGTGGGCTCTGAACCGGCTAGTACAGTCACTAGATTTGATAAAATAAAAACGTAAAATTGATATACCCTGCCCAAAAATTATCCAAGATTACAACGCTCACATGGGTGGCGTTGATCTGATGGACAGCTTTTTGGGCAGGTACAAAATCAAGATCAAAAGCTGCAAGTAGTACATACTTTTGTTCTATCACATGATTGATATGTCTGTAATAAACTCATGGGTTCTGTATAAAAAAAACAATCCAAACATCACATTAGGTGATTATAGAGGGGAGCTGGCAGAAACACTGTGTAACTATAAGAAAAATATTGAAAATAAAAGAGGGTGGCTTTCAAATTCAAATTTAGATAAAGAGTTGTAAGCTAAAAGATGTAAAAATATTATGAAGCCTGTTCCACCAAAAGATGTAAGGACAGATGGTGTAGAGTAAACCATAATGAGCGAAGATGTGCATCAAAAAATAGATGTAAACTTCCGGACTGCAAGGGATTTTCTCGCACAGAATGCACGAAATGCAAGGTGGCTTTATGTCACACGAAAGACAGAAATTGTTTTGATAAATTTCATGGTAGAAAACCCTAAATTTCAAAATATGAAATATATATTTCACTAATACTTGTAACACATGGTGTTGCCAATTGGCAACACTATATGTTTAATTCAATAAAAAATATAAATATTACTACTAGATTTTTTTCCTTATTTTTCCCTTAATATATGATTAAATATTTATCAGAAGCCTTTTTTTTTCACATTAAAATGGAAAATCATGCACTTAAAGGGTGGGTAAATAAACTTAAAATAATATAGTTACTAAAATTAATGTTGTACATAGTGACACAGCTCGCATACGGAAAATTTATAGTGGTACTGAGCTTTTTGGTAGCGCTAAGTAGTACGGCCTCCCACTAAATGGACAGACGACCTACCCCTTATTCTCAACTGAAAGGATTCGAATATCGGAAACTATACCTACCTGTCACATTTTATCACAGTGCGTTAAGGCGAGACGAGATGTGACTTTTCGAATCGAATCCGGGATCCTACAGTTGAAAATAAGGGAACTAGTCAGGGTCGTGGGGAGCCGTTGGATGCAGGCTCCGCAGAACCGTTCCATTTGGAAATCGATGGGGGAAGCCTTTTTGTTCAGCAGTGGACATCAGAGGCTGTTATGGTATACTTACATAACTTATTCCTATAGTACTGTATTTCGTGGATAGTACAGGACATGAAACTTGTAGTTTCACGAAAATTAATAATTGCATCGGAATGAAAAAAAATGCAAAAACCTCGAATGTTGATCTGCCCGCGTGTGTAGTGTACATTACAATAAAACCGCATTGTCGATAAATATTTTATTTTATTAGAGTAGGTATTTGTCTCAGAGAGAAGTCGCTGAATCATTTAAATGAATCCATCATCATTGCGGACGGTCTCAGCTTCACATTAGTCTACGTTCATTTCTGGAAATAGCGCTGTCAAGTACTTCATTATCAAGTTGAGATTTGGACCTGAATTATCTTCTGCCCTCATGGAGATTTTTCCAAAATGTTTATCGTGGAGCGGATTTTTCTGAGCCCTTTTTAAGACCTACAGTATTCCATACCGAAAAGTCAGCCAGCGACGACAGACACTCCTAATTTTGTTTCATTTTCATTATTGTCTAATTTAAACAAGAAGCGGCCAAGGAGCTTTAAATAAAGGAAAAAAAAAACAAAATCAAACCGCCCACGAAATATGGAAATATTTCGTATTTTTACTTTACAAATTTCAAATATTTCTATTTGAGTAACGATTTCTTGATATTACAAACAGATTACTCGATGTCTGATAGTCTGTACCGTAGGCCAAGTTGTCAACACCACTAGTATATGATCGTGGTTTGTTGTTGTCTAGTAGGTGCTGTAATTTTTTTATAGTGCTAGTTTGCTCATCCAGCTGCAATTCGTTGATTACGATCGGCAAATTTATAGCACATATCCACAGGTAAAACAACCCCACTGAAAAGAAACAAAATTTGTTTAGGTATTTATTTTAGCATTTTGCACGTAAAGATACCTATAGGCAGGGCAGAATTAATGGCTGAGTAGGTAAAAATGTTTAGAGTACCTACAGATACTCCAAACATTTTTTTACAGATGATTATTTAATATAGGTAGTAGAGCAGATATTATATATAATAATATTCATATACTCACATCTACTAGCCCAAATTAAGCATAATTAAGATACTAGTTATGGATACTAGATAACGGAGTAATATGGTAGCCTCTTACCATCAGGTGCTTCGGTGCTTGTCATTTATAAATAAAGTAGGTCGCAGGAAAAATATGTACCTGCTTAAGTAATAAGAAGTAGCAACGTTGGATTTCAAAGAGATCTCTTCCAGCCAACCTGTGTATGATATTATTATCTACCTGTTTAAGTACAACTTTATAATAGGTTGTACAGTCGACCTAAAAGTAGCAGCTTAATACTTTTGGTGCCATGTTACACCGAAAATTGCGCTCGTACTTAATAATTGATACCATACTATATTAGCGCCAAACTTATTGTGTCATGCTTCGATGATGGTCGACCGTACCTATTGTATTTTATTTAGTTAAGTGGTATTTAGTTTCTAAATAATTTACGTTAGTTCTTCATCGCTCTTTATTATCATTGCAACGGCCCAATGATATACAGGGTGGTGTCGTCAATGCGACAATAAATTTAAACATGGGCTATATTAGTCCATAGAAATGGTTTGCCACTTTCAAAAATATTGTATTCATTTGATAATTTTACGATATTTGTATGAAATAATGCTGCCAACGTTACACTATTCCATACAAATGTCATGAAATTATCAAATGAATACAAAATTTTTGAAAGTGGCAAACCATTTCTATGGACTAATATAGCCCATGTTTAAATTTTTTGTCGCATTGACGGCACCACCCTGTATATGTCGCCGCCGTCTGGTTAAATCAGCCGCTTGACTGGACGGCTAGCCCGTTGATTGAACGCCGGCATCCAATTGAATGCCTATCCCGATAGTTAATTAAACTACACTCACTTAACGTTTAACGAATTGGCGTATTGAATGGATCGTCTTGTACTGAAAAGTTTTGATTTAATCGGTAGTTTCAAATCATTCTTTTATACCACTTATAACCGACATCGTTTTGGTTCTAAGTGGTCATAAAAAATAACCTTGAACCTACCAATCACTCAAACACTCACACAAAAGCTCTTCGATTTAAATGGTCTGCCTAGGCGTCCAATTGGATGGCTAAGGTCAACCAGACGGCTGAATTGAATCCGCCACTTGTATAATTTCTTTGTTACTTTTACATCTAGAAATCACTAGAATCATAGTTTTATTTAATCGGTGTAGGCAATGGCAATCCCATCATAAGTTATCGGATACATCAAGCTCAAATCTAGTCTACGATGATAGCCCAAGCCGTGACATAAGATAGGTGCCAATTTGTGGTAGAAATAGCTTTAATGATCTTCGATAACTTCAAACATCTGATAATCTGAAGATCGTCTCGTCAGCTAAAGATGAAAGGAGGAGAAAATATCAGTAGATACTTTGTTAATAAAGATCAAGAATAGCAAAAGGAAAGAACGCCATCTTGAGGCACACATGTAGGTAGATAAGTACCTACTACACTAGGTGGACGAGTCTTAGTCAATTCTAACACACGGTTGGCTGCCAAATCGGTTAGAATGCGCCTATAGAGCAGACGAGACGTTAGCCGATCGGAGAATAATAAAGAGTATAGCGAAGTCAACAAAGTTGAATGCGCTCCTGATGTCCAAAGGAACAATCGCCGTGAGATGATCGAGTGTCATATTCATCAGCGACTATAATAATAGTATTTATTATGCGAACACAGCTTTTCTCCATGCTTGATGCTACTCTAAAACAATACCTGCAATCTGTCTGCAAACGTAATATGTCCTCGAAATGCCATTAAAAATGCGAGTCGTGTTGTCATGCAAAGTTGCGTTTCGTCCTTGTGAACAGAAACTAATTTGTTAAAAGATAGGCAGGCGTAAGTAAGTAGTTAATTTACAGTAGGAGGTAACTAATCACAAAACTTTGTTTACAATTCGCATGTACAGAAATACGCGAACTTTAGAGAATTAGTGATAATTACATATACGTACATTCAAATAAAAGAGAACCTAAAAGCGCCGTAGTTTTGAAGATTAGATTACATAGAGTGCTTCCCTGAGAGACCTAAATGCTATATCTTCTTACCTACTAATTTAAGATCTAGTTCTTAAAGTTTTTCGGAGATAGGAAAAAGCGCTGGTGGGTACCTATTTTTAAGTGTACAAATATCGAATAAGATGGACTGAAGTTGGGGATAACAACTTATCTTAATTAATAAATAAGAGAAAAAGAAACTAAACTACCCGATAATTGTTTTCACAGACATATTCTTAGAATATTATTCCAGTTATGAATAATAAGTTTTATTTATTTAAATTATTTCGTACCAAATTAAAAAGAAAACTAAAATTACTTACGCAGAAAGAATCCTCCAGCTACACTGACTCCTATAAGTAATCCAATATCCATTGTGTTTTTTTTGAGTAGTATTAGAAAGTTGGCCACCAGTAGTGATAATACCAGGAGTCGAATAGCTTCCACCACGATATACGCAACCATTAGCATAGTGTTGCACTAGGTAAACAAAAAAAAATGAGATTTTTCTCGTATTGTTACTCTAACCACGTGAAACGTAGTTTTGCCCCTACGTTACATGCACTATAAGTAGGTAAATACAAAATCAAGAAGTTCTTTACAATCCATGCAATCATATATATTGTAACAATTACAAATAGAGAAAGAAAATGATGAAAAATATATGCTCCAGGCGGGAATCGAACCCGAGTCTCCTGCCCCCTTATTCTCAACTGTCGGATCACGGATTCGATTCGAAAAGTCATATGCCGTCTCGCTTCGACGCATAGCGATAAAAAGTGACAGGTATGGAGTTTCCGAAATTCGAGTATTTTCCGACGGTTGAGAATAAGGGGGCTGATGTCCGGTCAGACGCAAGTGTTAGTAAAAACGAGCATTATGCTCGTTTTCACTAACATTTTCTTAGCGCTAAGTTTTTTATCTTTTTTATCTTAGTCTATATAAAGGAGGTAGAAAGAGACAAATGTCGTTAAGAGTCACATAAGCCTAGGGAATGGGTTAGTGAAAACGGCCATTAGACTAGCTCCCATTGATTTTGACGTTTGCGCACGGCTCTGCGCGTAAGCGTATTCACTTTACGTCGATCTCATGGCTGTGTATGATTGTCGCTGTTTTGGATATACGACATGAAATAAAATCGATATTTTTTCACTTCGTTTTGTTCTGTTTAAAATTTATCGCACTGACTTCATTTAATATTTGATTGATTTTTATATAAAGATATAAAAATAAATAACTTATTAGTTCCGGCTCATGCCGTGCTCGTCGTCGGAGCGCTGGTGGCTGGTGTCGCCAACGGTTGTCAAACAAACGCCAAAAGGTATGGCAGCGCTGCCGACAACCACGAATGCACGGCTGCTGACTTTAGAGAATCAGCATGCCACCAAAGTACTCTGTGACTGCCACCGTGGCAATTCTCGCGCAGTAGGTAGATATCGACAAGACGTTTTATTTTGACTTATGTCTAGGTGCCTATTGTGTGAAATCGCTCAGCTCTACTCCAGACATTAAGTCTTTATTTACCTTATAAGCTCCATAAATAAAGAATAATGTTATTACAATAAAGATGCATAATAAAGTAATCGACACCGATGCATTCCCTTGTGGATCTGGAAATAAATTATTAGCTGGTTAATTACTGTAGCGAAATTTTTGAAAACTAATTACGTAGGTACCTACTTCTCTTGTTCACAAAATATTGTATTGAAATTCTTTTTTTTTTATCAAAGGTCGTTTACACCAAGTATGCTCGTTTTCACTAACATTTGCTTAGCGTTAAGTCTCTTGGCGATTTTTTATCTCAGTCTATTTAAAGGAGATAGAAAGAGACAAATGTCGTTTAAAGTCACCTTAGCTTGGAATGGTTAGTGAAAACCTCAGATCATATGATCTGATGTGAAAACGGACGACCAGTAGTGTTTTACAATATTTAGTATGTAGGTCCTATATACCTACATACAAGTTTGGTATTTAGGTGATAGGTTTGGTAAGATCATGATAACTTCATGGGTAGGATATAGGATTAAAACTACTTACCCGACTTGACACTTTCTAAAAAAGTTTTCATGTGATAACCCAATTCCAGAGTATTTAACCAATCTGTTATCACATCTGTAACGTGTTGTGCATGTGCGTACACTAAACTCCAAGTGACCAAAAGCAACAGAGACTGAAACTGAATTATTGATTTTTTGTAGGTACTTACAGTTACTACACCGTGCTATGGCCCAAAACCACAGCCAAAATTCCAAAACAAGTAATAAGTATGAAGGCCTAGTGTGTGCGGCAGAGTGATACCTACTTGTGTACCTATATGCTACTGATGATGATTTATATCAGAAAAGGTGCACGGTGCTATCTAGATTAACAAAACACTAATATAGGGTGCTGTGGTCAAATTATGAATATCAAAAGTAGATTTTTCAATAACCGGCGGGCGCCATTTTAACACGTTGGCTATTTATCCTCCTATTATATTGTGAAAGTAATGAAACTAACAATCATGTCGTAAGTAGAAGTGTATAGTCTATTATAGGTTTGGGCTATAGTTTCACTCGACTAATCAAATTTATCTTGACGAAGACACACAGAAAAAGCAGAAAATAAAGTCTTACCAAAGAAAATATTCCAATCAATATTCCACCTAAGCGTAGAGAAAACCAAAAACAACAACTGTACACAAAAGCCATATTATCAGGCGTATTCGAAGCAACGAAATACCCGTAAAATGTACTCTTTGCAACGAAATACAAATAGGTAGGTACCTAAACGTCTCGTGACTTTCAACCCCTAACAACCTACCTACCGATGTTTTAGAAGGACGAGGCAATAACGATAATAACTTTTTATTGTATTGTACAAATTACACAAAAAGTGAACATAATTGCTATGATAGAGTATGATAACTGGTATTACTAATGGTAGTATAAATAATAAATTAAGTTTGATTCATTCTGGTTGAAAACCGTTCGCCTACCTATACAGGTTAATTTCCTGCGGTGGATGAAAACTATTGACGGACTTGGATTGGGCGACTCTCCACACAGTAGCCAGGGCACGCAGCTAGGGAACACCGCCATCTCTAGTCATATACACTAGCGCTTCATATCTCTATAGCGGCGTCAACTGGAACTACAAAATATGAATATCACACATTCACGCCGTGGTGCTATGCGAAAAATGTGAATCGAATGAAACAATTGTGTATCCTTAGAACATAAGATCAAATCAAATCAAATCTCTTTATTGCGTATCACATAACATAAAGGTCTTATACATAAGGTTGTAGTTCCTGTGTAAGGTTGTAGATTAGGATAGACAGAACGTTTTAAGTTAAGACAGCTCATAAAGCCGCTCAAACTTATCTGAAATAAGAAAGCAAAGAGAGCTATGCGATTCTAGAAAGTCAGCATCCTTGAATTCGTGGCTGTCTGCAGGTGGTCTGCAGCGCTGTCATTTGGCGTTTGATAACCATTTAAATTTAACCATTTTGGTGACACTAGCGTTCATGACGAGCACGACTTGAGCCGGAACTAAAAAGTTGATTATTTTTATATGTTTATGTGAAAGTCAATCAAATACCTAGGAAAATATTGAATAAACTCATTGCGATACATATATCAATTGTACAGTCGGCAGCACATCAAACGGCACATACAAAACAGCGACAACATACACAGATCGACGTAGAGATTAATGAATACGCCTAAAGCCGGATTTACATTTAACGGACGTGTCGTGTTGTGATGCTCTCTGACGTGACGGCTACCGTTCACATATATGTCGCATTCGATGTCTTCTGACTATATTTTGAATCAATGCACTCCTAGCTCACGGAGAGTTGACAGGTTTACAATGTTTTTCTACGAATCTGCCGACTCCGATTATGATGAGTTTTAAAAAATATAACTAAATGAAAAACGAGCTGACGCCCCACTTGGTGGTAAGCGGTTACTACCAGACGCGATAGCTCCCCCGCCTCCCATGCCTCCCCCATACCCAGCGCTCTGATGCGATCGGGATCGCTTCTGATGCGGCACAAGCACAACAGATTGCATCACGGCACGTCACGACAGATTAATGTAAATCTAACCTTAGTAATGTTATGAAACCGATACCGTTCTGACGCGTCACGTCAGAAGGCGTCAGACAAATGGCGACAAATGGAAGGCGTCAGACAAATGTAAGAATCGGTTTCTTATCATTATTATGGTTAGATTTATATACATTTAGACATAACCTGTGATCTGTCGTATGACATGTCGCGACGTAATGTAAATCTAATCTAACCATCCATAGTAAATCCCGCCAAACCTTTTTTTACTTCATTCTTCTTGTACTGGGAAGGCATAGGGAACTAATGCTCATAAAACCCTGTATCCCGAGAAATTTTTTGAATACTGCCAAATGTCTGTTGCATCATTTGATGAATTGCTATGTTTGGTGGATAAAATCAAAAAGAAAGCATGTGTGTATACACATGCAGCTTACAGTTGCAGTGACAACTGATATTAATAATCTGATTCCGTCGTTTGTGTGCTGATCCAATCAAAACTATAGAAAAACGCGCGTTATGAAATCATAATCATAAATATTCCATTCCGGAATTAAGAACGCTTGTCAGTATCATTCTGACAGATCAATCTGAAAAAATCATAATCTGAGAAAATCAGAATGTGTGTGAAGCATGATTAAATTTTATGTAATTCCATACTTTCTGGGTTAATATTATGAATTCTGTCTCTAAATTCAGAGAGACATTCCGGCTGTGTGTGGCCGGCTTAAGTGTGCGAAATTACATACTCCTCCGTCCGTGCAATTTTCGTAAAAAGGAGTTCAAAGTTTTTGCTTTACGTATTAATATTATGATTAAAATAAAACCAACATTATAAGCCCGTATTCTGCAGAACACATGCTAAGTCTCAATTTAAGTTCAGTGTATCTGTTTCTCTCAATATGAATACGAAAAGGATGGCTTTCATATAATTTGAGATTTAGAAACGTGTATCCAATTAACAAAACAAAAAAACTATTGAAGGTGCAGAGGCAGGTTCCAAGCCTACACTACAAACACTCCGAGTTGTTTTTTGTCTTGCTCTAAGGTGTGGAACGACACAAGTTGTTTTTATAACCTCAAATTTTCACAAGGAGTTCAATAATTATCTAAAACTGAAACGAAGTCTTCCATTCCCCAATATTGTTATTATTTTCTGTATTATGTCTGTATTTAAACTTTTATTCACTTTTCATTAAAGTAAACTAAAATTAAGAAGAAACTTTTTTGAGATTTGACATACCGCATCTCATTGGACGGATGGTCACTAATACATAAGACGTTTTAAACGTCAGAGTGTTTTTTAACCATCAAAATTGATCGTCAAAAAGTTGCAACTCTCCGAGGCTCGGAACGGGGTATTTGTGACAGCCAAACGTCATGTCGAAAGGCACGGAACGGCCTTAGAGTAAAAAATTGTAGGCTTGGAACGCGCCCCCGTGTTTAGGGATATACTTACATTACTCTTTGACCTCCTTACTTGCCGTCTAAAATTGTCTAATTTGTCTATGGTTTCTTTAAAATCTAAGTTGAACTAAACTAATTCTTGCTATCTTTTCCTATTACATTTTGCGAAAAAGAGATAAACTGTACTTAAATTTATATTTAGAGTTAATCTTTAGAAAAGGACAACATTTTTTTAAATTTCTTAGTTAAGAAGTTTCACTCTTAAACATATATTATTATTGTAAAAGAAAGTAGCGTATATTTTCCGAATTCCGAACATCCCTATTACGCCCAATATTTTATTTAAAATATAAAAGTGTAGGTACTTTAAATTCATTGTCAATAATATATAGATAGGGTAGGTCTGTATTTCTTAAATAGGGGTCAGTGCTCTATACCCTTATAAAAAGTGTTTCAAGTGTCCTGGATACAGGGATAACATGTGCTAAGTAAGTATTACCTACCTATTAGTTCTAGGATCAAAAATCACTAATGCTCATTTTCACTAACATTTGCTTAGCGTTAAGAGTCTTAGCAATTTTTATCTTAGTCTATATAGAGGCGATAGAAAGAGACAAATATCGAGTCACTAAGCCTAGGGAAAAGTTAGTGAAAGCGGACTTTTTTTTACCTATTTGTAAGTTTGTCTTCGACTGTCTCAGCCAGTGAGGAAGGAATAATCAGCATAGTAAAAGGAAAGACCTCAGTCCATCTGTGCCTATGCAAGTCAAATAATAATGAAAATGCAAGTGTTTGTGTGTATTATAGATGTGTACTCGGCCATTGAACATACAAAGGTATATACCATACAGCCAAGTCTCTTCGTAATTTTAAAATAATTATTGTATTTCAATGCGTTTTGAGATAGGTTGGATTGTCATGGTGCTAATTCAATGAGATGAATCACGATAATTTCTGCAGTTGAGGCATGGGCTAGAGAAGGATCTATAGTGGTATACACCATCGATTCTATTTGTAGTGTTCTATGAAAGTGATTCGTCTTGCGAGGACTCTGCTTTTTGGTTGAGTGTTTGATACAAGGTGTCCTTTGAATTTTTGCATTTTTAGTGAATTTTACACCGTAGTTAACCTGTTGATATTTTCTTTTTGTTTTTATTTTAGAAAGTAGTAGTTTTAACAAAAAAAAAGGTAAGTAGTCGCTTAATTTTCCTTGTGTTGTGAGATGTTGGAGCCCCCCGATCCCGGGGGAGGAGACGATGAGCCACGTGCTCAATCATCTCCTCCTCTTTTTTCCACTCCTGTGAATATGGAAATTGATTCTGATACACAGCTTCCCAGAAAACGAGGACTTTCAGATCAGGAACCATTAAACCCGACAAAAAAAACAAATTTAAACCAAATAACACCGACAATCCAATCCACATACATCAGTCCCCAATTTGTGAATAATAAAGTTAAATATTCAGAGCAAGACTTCGGACCTTACATTGTCCACATAAACAAACTTACATCTGACCCTTCTGCTGGCACTGTTTTGCATCCAATCAAATTTGGCCACTTTTTATTCAGGAATAAAATAAAAAATGTAAAACTGGATGGTGTTAAGCGCATTGGGAGAAACCGTATTTCTGTAGAATTTAAAAACAGCAATGATGCTAATGCTTTCTTAGATCACCCTGCCCTTTCCCCAGCCAAATATGAAGCAATAATTCCAAGTTACAGTGTAACTAGAATGGGAATAGTTCGCCAAGTCCCTACTGAGTGGACCTTAGAAGAGGTAGTGCAGGCAATGGAAATCCCAAATGGTTATGGACCAATCATCAGAGCCCGTAGGCTAAATAGGAAAACTTTTAAAGATGGTGCTCCGTCTTGGGTCCCTACTCAGACAGTTGTCCTTACCTTTTCAGGACAAAAACTCCCATCACATGTATACTGTTTTTATACCTCTCTACCAGTGGAAACATATGTCCTTCCAACAATTCAGTGCAACAAATGCTGCAGATTTGGACACATACAAACACAATGCAGATCTCAACCCCGCTGCTCTATCTGTGCCCAACCTCATGAAAGCTCTTCCTGCACTCGTGACGTCCCTACCTGCCTGTTTTGCTCTGGTCAGCATAAAGCTACAGATCCCACTTGCCCTGAACAATCTAGACAAAAGCAGATAAAAGTAGTCATGTCACAGGAAAGTATTTCATACTCTGAAGCTTCTGTCAGATTTCCACAGGTCAGAAAATCATTTGCTGACACAGCGAGGTCACAGATTTATCAGCAATCTCCCCCTCTGCCTGTTCAAACTTCTCAAATTGTTGACAACTCTCTTCCAACTACATCCTACCGTCAAACTGTATTCACTCCTAGGCACTCTCCTAAACCATCCTCTGGCCCTGGTTATGACCGACACGCCCATATGGACATTGTTTCCACCCCAAGATCACAACTTGCCAATGGCTGTGCTATATCCAACTTATCTTCTTCTTCTGATGACCAACTCATACCATTGCTACTATCCACTTCTATTAATCTTCTTGGTAGGTTTAGTGATGTCGAATTACCGCACAATGTCCGACAACAACTGTCTCAGCTCAGTACCTTTGGTAGTCCCAATGGCTCCAATCCTCCAATGGAACTGTCGGAGCAGTAAAAACAAAAAAAATGAATTTATTTTTCTTATTAATAAATTCTCACCTGTCATTTTTGCTGTCCAGGAGATGCGTCTTAAGCCTGGTTCTCATTTCCGTTTACCAGGTTATTCATGTCTCCGGGATGACAGAACTGACGGGCATGCAGGATCTGCCCTTTTTGTTAGACGATCAATCACTTTTAATCAAATTCCTCTTCCTTCTCATAGTGAAGAAATTAATGCTATTGCAATCAAAACTTTAAATATTACTTTCCTTTCAATTTATATCCCTCACCCAAATTTTTCTTCCCTCTTAGAATTTTCAAATATTTTATCATCTATTCCTCCACCTCTTATTGTCTTGGGTGATTTTAATATTCACCACACCTCTTGGGGCTCCTACTATTGTGATCATCTATCATCTCGCTTACTGGAAATTTGTGATAATTTCAATCTGTGTTTATTAAATGACGGTTCCCCTACCCGCAGGGTTTATCCAACTCAAAATTTGAAGAGTGCAGTCGATTTGTCTCTAAGCTCCGCCTGTATTTCCTCCCTTTTGTCCTGGACAATTCTCCCTGTATGCCATGGCAGTGACCACTTTCCTATCGTCATCTCAATGATGGATAACTGTCGCCCTAATATTGAGGATATACCTCGCCCACGATTAAAATATAACCTGTCAAAGGCTGACTGGTCAGTGTTCTGTGCAGCATTGGATGATGAGATCAAACATCTTCCCGCAGTGACTGCAGACAATGTACACTCGGTGTATGTTGATTTTAGGAATTCTCTTCTGTCTGCAGCTGATAAAACACTCCCCACAAAAAACATATTCAAAGGAAAACCTCCATCCCTTCCTTGGTGGGACTCGGAATGTTCTATTGTTTGCAGAGAGAGGAAGGGGGCTGAATTGACATATGCGAGGTCTATGTCAGACAGCAATTATATAAAATTCCGAGCAGCTGCGGCTAGGACAACACGAATTCTAGCAGAAAAAAAGAAATTGGGCTGGAACAGGTTTTGTGAGGCTCTTTCTCCGAAATCCCCTCCATCCATGGTTTGGCAGAATATCAGAAGATTTAGAGGCTCCTTATCGGGCACTGGGAATATTTCTTCTAATGACACTTCGGAATGGCTGGAATCATTTTGCCTCAAACTTGCTCCTCCATCCGTCCCCACCCACAGTGAAGTATCCATCTGTCAACCTGTCTCTGGTCTCTTATCCAACGACTTTGAGGCTCCATTTTCCAATGACGAATTGCTGGCTGTTCTAGATGGTCTCAAAAATTCATCCCCAGGAGCTGATGGGATACCGTACTCATTTATTGTAAACTGTAGTCCCACATGTAAAGATTTTTTCCTTAACATCATTAACAATATCTACCTTTCGGGAATCCCCCCGGAAGAATGGAAATCCCAAATAATCATCCCTATATTAAAGCCTGGCAAACTTAGTAATGATCCTAATGGTTATAGACCTATTGCACTTTCCTGTACCATGGCCAAAATTCTTGAGCATCTTATTAAAAATCGCCTCGAATGGATTGTGGAGAAAAGGGGCTTACTTGCTAAGAGTCAGTTTGGTTTTCGGAAAGGCATGAGTACCATGGATAGCTTAAGTATTTTCTGTACTGACATATGGATAGGTCTTTCCAAACGAGAGAACGTAATTGGGGTATTTTTAGACGTGTCATCTGCATATGACAACGTGCTGCTTCCTATACTCAGGCAGAAATTGCTCAATCTGAGTATCCCTGTGAGGCTAGTTAATTTAATATTCAATCTTCTCTCTTCAAGATCGATACAAATCAGTGTCAATAACTCACTTTTACCCCCAAGAACAGTTTGGAAGGGCTTACCCCAGGGGTCAGTCCTAAGCCCTTTACTTTACAGCCTCTATACTTGTGACCTTGAGCTATCTGTGAACTCATTTTGTAATGTTTTACAATATGCCGATGATCTGGCATTATATATTTCCGAAACAGATGTCGAGACTGCATCATCCCGTCTCAATTCTGCTCTTTCTTACCTGAATGATTGGCTATTAGAACATGGATTAGCTCTTTCTATCGAAAAAAGTAGCGTCGTAGTTTTTTCCCGTGCGAGAAGTGTTCCAGATGTTTCTATTGAATGTCTTGGTCGGCCCATCCCCATAAAAGATAGAGTCAGATTTTTGGGAATAATATTTGACTCTAGAATGTCAGGTTTTCACCACATCTCGCATGTAACCAGTAAATGTGAGAAAAATATAAACATTTTACGATCCTTATCTGGAGCCTGGTGGGGAGCTCAACCGTTTTCTCAGAAAATTTTATATAATGCATTGATTCGTAGTCATTTGGACTACGGATCCTTTTTATTGGAACCCTGCTTAAAAATATCATTAAATTCACTAGATAAGGTGCAGTCCAGATGCTTACGGATTATCATTGGAGCTATGAAATCATCTCCTATTAACGCTCTCCAGGTTGAGTGTTCGGATCCCCCCCTTTCTTTTAGAAGACAATACCTTGCAGATAGGTTCTTTTTCAAAATCATCCAAAACTCGACTCATCCTCTTATTGGCAAATTACACCAATTATCGGAATTTATTTCTTTTGATAAATATTGGCTCCACAAATCTTATCCATGTTTATTTAACAGTTTCCTTAAGTTCATCAGACTTCCCTGCCCAGTATATCAATGTACCATAAACCCCCTATTTGAGACCCCTTTTCGTTCTCTTATTTATCAACCAGACATTGTCCTGGATCTGGGTATCTGTAAGGGTAGTCCTGATGCGGAAACTCGTTTACAATCAATCATTAATAAAAAATGGAATGATTGGCTTGTGATTTATACCGATGCCTCAAAGTTGTCTGACGACGAATGCGTAGGCTGTGCTGTTTGGATTCCAAAATATAAAATAATTTTAAATTTTAAATGCCCTCCCGCATCCTCTGTTTTCACTGGAGAAGCCACAGCTATTCTTGAAGCCCTTTTGTATGTCGAGTCTCATAAGCTCGATAAAACAATTATTTTGTCGGATTCCAAGAGCTGCCTTGAGGCAATCCTATCTAACCCCCTACGTAGTGGTTCCAAATTTCCAGTGATTTTAAAGATCAGGAGTATACTCTACCAATGCCATCTTCATGGCATAAAAATATCGTTGGCCTGGATTCCGTCACACTCAGGCATACTTGGTAATGAGACTGTAGATCTTATTGCAAAGGATGCCACTATTCTTGGCTGCCTTAATAACTTTAAAGCTTTTTCTCAGGACCTAATCTCTTTGGCAAAGCGACAGCTGATGTTTTCTTGGGACGCGCAGTGGAAATTGTCTAGCCGTGGTGTAGGAAAGCATTATGCGGATATACAAAACTCCATTCCTGTTAAACCATGGTTTTTTAAATACAAACAGGCTTCAAAATCTTGCACTTCTACCATATGTCGCTTAAGGCTAGGTCATGCTTGCACTCCTGTACATTTGGCCAAAATCAGGGTTAAGGATAGCTCATTATGCGAGTGCGGCTTGGACGAAGGATCCACTGACCACATATTTTTCGAATGCCCCAAGAACCCTACATCCCTATACAATGTTCTTCCCAGTGATATCCCTAAACCCATTAATTTTAAATCTCTCCTGTGTTACGTAAACACTCCATTTATTAATGTTCTATGTGATTACATAACAAAAACTAACATAAGATTATAAGTATTTGTTTGTCTGGCCTAACATACTAACAAGTGTATATATATTTGTGTCCGTCTCTTTTTCAGAAATTTCAACAGCCACTCGGTTTAACACTTTCGTTAGCCTTTTTATGTACGCATTGTACTTTCACAATCCGTAATAAATAAGCAGAGTCAGTGGCCATCGACATATGGGATAAATCACAAGAATTAGATCTGAGCTAAAAACTGGATTCTGGCGAAATCAAAGACAACGCCATCAACCAAAAAGAAGAAGAAGATTCGTCTTGCGTGTCAGCCGTGTCGTGTGTCATAGGTGTACACTAGCTCTAATAACCGGTAAAAATTCTTCGGTTTTCATCGGTATTTTAGAAATGCCACGTAACGTAGCTAAAACGTCATTGTCAAAATTGTTGCGGTTCTAGACAGTGTATGTAATCCTGTCAAAAATAAACTAAAATTTAAATAGGGATAGATATTTTTTATAAATTTCTACGAAATCCCAATGGGTTCCTCCCACAGTACGGAAGTGCCTGGAGGCGGCTCGGATGGATACCATATTTTGCGGGTTTGTTTAACTACTACTACCTATCTTACAGTTGTTTTGTGTGAATCTTCCAAAAGACACGTCAATGTTTTGTTTTACAGGTACAAGACGGATCTCCCGGTCAAAAAGCTAATTTAGAAGCATTTTTCGATTTTATTGTAGCTATAGAAAATACTAGATTGGACCAAGACAATGACACACTGAAAGAGTTATTAAAGAAAAATGTTGAAAATACTATTAAAATGTTGATTTACAGTAGCAAAACTCAATCGGTGAGGGAAGTAATGGTAACACCCAGTAACAATTGGGGCGGTCAAGGCCTACTTGGTGTTAGCATTAGGTTTTGTTCCTTTGAAGGGGCTACTGAAAATGTGTGGCATGTTTTGGTAAGTTATAATTTAATTGATCTGCTTTATTTGATGTTTCTTATTTCTAGAATATTTGTTGTTTCTGGTTTGTCGTAGTTTCAATAAATATTAATACTAAGTATTTTATGATTAATTAAAAAGAGATGTTCCAAAAATGTATGGAAACCCGGCCAGGTCTATGTACACTATACTGAAAAATTGCAGTACAGTGTTCAATTCTTCACTTTATTTTTATTTGCTTTGTTACGTGGTATAACACAACAATTTTAAGAGAAAAATGCATCACAGTCAAATATTCATCATGGCTCATATGACACTTTGGTGATGTTTAGTTGATTTCTATGTTGCCTGCCATATTTCCATATTGAATAACAGTGAGAACGACAAAAAATTCAAATTATGTGGTTTAAACATACTACAGATAAAAAGAAACTATTAGTGTTTATCGCAGATTCAGGAGATTTTTCCTGATTTTTTGATATTGTGAACATCAACATATACATGTTCAGATATGAAACATTCTCTTTACTTTAATGTAACTACTTATATGTTTTTTATTAGAAAATAACAAAGTTACAACAGTCAAATAATAGTAATGTGCAAAATTATTCCCACATAACAAAACATAACTCCAGAAGAATGTGTATACAGCTTGATGAACATATTATGAAACAAACAACAACATTTTCAAAAC
Organism: Nymphula nitidulata; assembly: GCA_947347705.1. NCBI lineage: Eukaryota > Metazoa > Arthropoda > Insecta > Lepidoptera > Crambidae > Nymphula > Nymphula nitidulata. Next base: position 13,231,740 of record OX374621.1, on the reverse strand, counting down.
TATTTTATATTATTTCAGGAAGTACATCCATCCTCTCCTGCGGAAATTGCTGGCCTGAGGCCGTTTTCTGATTACATAATTGGTGCTGATTCTGTTATGCATGAAAGTGAAGACTTTTTTACCCTTATAGAAGCACATGAGGGCAGGTCCTTAAAACTCTATGTGTACAATGTAAATGATGATACTTGTCGTGAAGTGAATATCACCCCAAATCACAGCTGGGGTGGTGAAGGCAGCCTTGGTTGTGGTGTTGGGTATGGTTACCTGCATAGAATTCCAATAAGGAATAGTCATACACCAGTTCAAGTGCCTTATAGTGTCACCACCCCTTTGGTAGGTATTCCCATTTTAAGAGTAACATAACATGCTTTTTTACTCAAACTTATCATTGCCAGAGTTGTGTTACATCAGAAGTGCTCATAGTCTAAATGTTCCTTTTTTGTGTAACTGACTTTTATTACTACACAATTGTTATTTTGTTTTTAAGTTATGATAATTAGTCTTATTTAAATGTCTAAGTTTAATTTTTTTAACATTATTTTTGCATACTGAAATTTTAAAAAAAATAAGATAATTAACAATATTTAGCTAAATGTGACAGGTAAATAAAACAGAAAATTCTTAGTGGTGGTAATGTTTATAATTTTGTAAAACACTGGTGCTACCACCTTTGTTTTTATGTAATAAAGAGAACTTCCAATTTGTTGCTTACATAGTGTGCGTCAGTGCTAATGTTCCTTTTTCCTCTCGGTGAGAAGTTGTATGTCGTCCCTCTCTGTCTCAGACTAAACAAAGTTCTCAAGGTATCGCCATACAGAAGCTACATTTCTGTAAATACTCTTAACTAATCTCTATTTTCAAAATTTTCAGATTCCTCCACAATCTACCAATATTCAGCAAAATCTGGTTTCTGGAGTCTGTAATTTGACTATAAATGATGAGCAGTCGCCTAATGTAGGTGCTCCTCAAGCTACAAATGTTTCATTAGAGCCAGTACAGACACCTCCACCATTTTTATCTGGAGTACCTATGGTGAATCCTGCAAACTATGCCATTCCTAGCAATATTGAGAAATCTCCAGAACAACTCATTCCACAGCAACCTTATATGCAACAACCTGTGTCTCAAACACAATCAATGGTATCTAATATGGCGGCCTATTCTAGTAGTAAGTATTACTATATTTTTAATCACTTTTTAGGGTGTTACTAAACACAGATTGGTTACATTGATAACTTAGTAGAATTTCCAAGCAAAAATACTACTTCATTCCCGTATTTATCTCGCCTAATGTAGTGATAACCTATATACTTTTGTCATATAGTAATCAAAATGCATAATTTATAAACACAAAATTATTTACAGATTTAGCAGATGCAACATTGACAAATTTGGGGAGTATACCATCTGTGTCAAACATGCAACCACCAGCACCATTACCAAATTTACCAGGAATACCTATGAACCAGCCTCAACCATATATACCAATGATGCCTAATTACTCCCTCCCTCACAATATTCGACCACCAGTATATACACAAACTGCTCCTCCTCCTTTTGCTACAAATTTTGATATAACTACACTTAACTTTACTTCGGCACCTATGCAGCCCCCACCACTATCCACGGGGCTACCTGTAGTGACTCCTGTTTCTTTGCCAGGAATGCCCTCAATAACAGTAAGTGCCACACTGCCTGTTTCTACCATGAAGGAAATACATCAGCAGCAGTCACAACAGCAACAGGATTTATTATCATGAAATTATCACCTTTTATAAATAATTGTTAAGCAGAGATTCTTATTTGCTGATATTCATGTTACTTTTATCTTAAATGTTATGTTCAAATCATGTACAATTATATCGGAAGGTGGCTTTAGGATACATATATCTATTGCTAAGTTGTTACAAATGTGCAATAAGTCAATAACTTTGTTTGGATTTTACTTGTGTATTTTCATTATTTTAATTTATTGACATGTCGTTTAAATCACTCCAATATTATTAAGTATGTCAAAGGAAAAATTATATGTGTATTTTTCTGCCTTCCTAAGTTACAGTAAGTGTACATTTAACACTGAATCAATAAAAAAATTGAAAAACTATTTTCTTTCACTCAAAGTGGTGGCCATGATGTTATGAAGTTATGATATTCTACTTGTTATGTTATCTGATCTGGATGTAAGTAAACCAAAACAATGAACGTCTTTGATATGTCCTGAGTATATAAATAGCCTGGAAATACCTGGCATATAAATAGACATAAAATTATGTCAGTTATTTTACTGTCTAATTTCTCTGTACACTTTTTAACATAGAAAGATTTTATTACGCGTATACAGGGCAAGGCATTGAAACGACAAAATGGATGAGGTTCTTGATATATTTCTTATTATAAAAACTTAAGACTAAATTTACAACAACTTAAAATAATTATAATCTCGTACTTAGACAATGATAATAAATAATAATTTTATACTTACCTATGATGTATTTATAATAATATATATTTTCATTTCTTTGATTTAAAAAATACTGGTCTAGCTTCGCGCTGGCTGGAACCCAGCCTCAGCTGAGATGGTGAACAAATACTTTACAATTTTCAATATTAATATTAACGCTAGGTTTGTAGGCACAAGAATTAATATGATGCGATGTATAGATAGAACCGGTAACCACCTGCAGACAACCTTAGTATAAAAACAATTTTTCAATTCAATGACACGAACATTATGAAGTAATTTCGCCGCAGTTTTTAGAAATATAACATTTTTATAACAAAATAATTTATCCACATATGTAAGTATTATATAGGTAAGTACCTAATCCTCGGTGGTAGTAAAAAGTTAGTTAAATATTTAATATAGGTATCTACTTATCTATAAAGTGTTCGTGTATAAACGTTCGATGTAAATTATCATAAAGAAATTTAGGTTAACCTATAGGTACCTCAGTAAGTACTTAGTTGCATATTATTTTGGTAAGAGAATACATTATCCTACGTAGCTTGCAAAAGTTTATACCTAAACACACACTTGTAAGAGTGCATAAGTTTATTTAAGGTTTCTCCATAAAGGTAAGTTAATAATATTATTCATTATTTTGATTGAAAATGTGGATTAATAGAGTTGTATTTAAATTATTTTATTTCACCTTTAGAGCACTTACGACAGTGTACTACTGTGGCTACTTTATTTTATTAAACGATAGGTAGCAGTTACATTGAGTTGTTCTATTTGTATAGCTATGTGTAATTCATACATAAGTATACTCTATATACCGGGCGATACAGAATTCCGAAATAACATGGGCTTTTCCGGTTGCGGGGGGTCGATATCGCAGTATGTGGGCGGGTTGTTTGTGTATGTGTATGGTATAACTGTGATAGTGTATCGAACGATACGCATAGTAAGTATTTTTAGGGTTGCACCTTTACGAGTAGGACACTGTTTTTATTAAATTAATCGAAAAATAAAAATGGTCTGAAAGGTGTCAAACTTTCAGAGGTAACTCTTCAGAAGGAACACAAACCTTATTCCATTTTATTTCAAACTTTTGGAACTTACTGTATACATCTTATAGATAGGTACCTACTGCTTGAAAGAATGATTTTAAAAGAATGTTTTGAAACACCTGTAGTCACAATTAATTATTAATATCTACATTTACTGTATGTCATTGATATCAATAACGCTGTACCTATGTATGTGTTTTGTGTGTTTTCTTCTGTTTATTTAATATTATTCAGTCACTAATAAGGTCGGCTACTGTAATGCTTGCTGTCTCTATATAATCTTATATAGAACATGTTTGGAAACGCGACGGCTTCAAGATTTTGGTTCATTTGGAAATCTCTCGGTTGCAGATCTTTTTGGTATCTAATAATCGTACCGTACCGGTCGGTCGTACCTACCTAACCAGGTAGGTACGATAATTAACTAAAAGTTCTACAACTAAGAGCTTTCCAAAAGAATTAAAATCTTGAAGCCACCGCGTTGCCAACTCCCGGAATGTAAATCAGGCAAAAATTTTATGCATCTCCTTGCTTTTAGCCCACACTTGACGCCTTACACGAGATCGTATGGATGGTATTCTTAAATTCATTGTCCTTCAAAATTTTCAGGTTTATTTAATGAAAACTGACCGAATTAAGTATTATTCGGTACTATGTATAAGGACGGTTTTTATGAACCAAACCGAACTGAATTTAAGAATTCTATAGGTTAGGGTGCTTATTTGTCTTTGCTCCTTTCTACCCTAACAAATCCTAGCCGCTCTAATTATGAGAAGTGTTTCCATTAGCCGTAGCCGTAGGTTCCATTTTGAAGCAGTTGTATTCGTCCGGTGGTGGTTTCTCTGAGTCGAGACCTAGCGCTGGATTGTCATGGCCGTAGGGCGAGTCGCTGCTGTAGAACACTCCACCGGCTAGCTCTGAGAGACGCCGGCGTCTACGCATGTCTTTGTCGTCGGCCATGCTAGGAGGTCGCACACTCGAGCTGCGCCGCCTCTCTGACCCCAGGCGGGCGGTGATGCGCAATATTCTCTGTAGATGTGATAATATAATAATTTTAAATAGGTAGGTACCTACATAATGTTATTTCTTACAAAGTTATTTTATTTTGCTTTTCTTACTAGGTGGAAGGGTCGGTTGTCTGGTTAGGTAAGTACCTACCACCGCCTTTCCTATTTCAGCCGTTAACGTTGTTCCGGATTGAAGGGCAAGGTAGCCAGTGGAATTACTGGGCATGCCTCCGCATTTCATTTTGGCCTCACTCAGGTATTAAAAATGAAGCCTTCTAGGTATCTTTTTTATTTTTTTTCTTACCTAACTATATTTTCTTTTCTTTTCCCTATTTTAAACTGTGAAAGTTTGGATTACAATCGGTCTATTGAAATATGCATCTGACCAAAATGTCCGTGTTAAAAATAATAATACAAAATTAAAAATTTTAAGTAACACCCGTCGTCATTAATCATCTATCTAACACCATCTCATTAAGACTATTCATTAGAGCCCAAACACGCTATATCTGCTGTAAGTTTCTGAAGAATAATTTTAAAAAGCATTTCGCAGACTTTTTGATGGTATAGGATCAGCTCAAGGTTAGTATGTCATTGGAATGTCACCCATGTGACAGTACACCAAATTTGAAATCAATCGGATCTGTAAAAGTTAGTAAAATCATATTATCAAGTAGAAAATGAGCTGATAGTCATCAAACGCCTGAACTGATCTTCATAAATTATAGCTAAGAACCATCGTAGTTACGACAGCTTTCCAACAAAAAAAAAACCAAATCAAAATCGGTGTATTCGTTTAGGCGCTACGATGCCACAGACAGACACACAGATACACAGACAGACACGTCAAACTTATAACACCCCTCTTTTTTCGTCGGGGGCTAAGAATAGGTTTTTGTAGTTGAACTCCGACGTAGCTTAGCACTTTAGTCCATATTACACCAAAAATTGCGCTCGAAGAATTAATAATAGTTGAATTGAATTAAGAATTAATTACGAACACAATTAATTACGAATTAATTAAGAATACGGACACAAAAGTTGGCGTGTCATGGTACTGTGGCCGCCATAGTGATGTTCGTCGTCGTGACAACTGCCAAATCGTTGGAAACGGCAGCAGCGCCTCTGTTGTGCTTTATTGGAAACCACTTTTTTTACATGGGAGAGGTGAACACGACGATGATCGTTTTCGTTTCAATTTGATTGAAACTAACACTACGGGTGCTGAAGTGAGCATTAGGTATGAAAATATTTAGAAAGCATGGATAAATAAAAAAAACTTACTTTTAACTTATTAGGTAGAGAGTTGAGTAGAACAACAATAGGGGGTGATATGAGGTCAATGGGTACTCGAGTGGGGGGTGTGATGCCTGTAGCGGCTGACACTATAAGCCCCACGAGGACGGTGGTCACACACCCCAGGCCGGAGTACCACAGGTACGAGATGCGGAACAGCCAGAACACTTCGTCACCATTTTCTCTAAAAATAAAATATTACTAATAAATAAAAATAATATTCATACAGTCACACCTATTATCTAAATTAAAGTAAGCGTAAGCATCATTAAGAGCTTGTGATATAGATACTAGATAACGGAGTTTTTCTTAATTTTTGATTTTAACATTTTTATAAATGTTTGAAAAATTACTTAGTAATTAAAATAATATTAGAAAAATTTCACGTCCCGAGGCGGGAATCGACCCCGCGATCTTTCGCAATCCGGGCGACTGCTCTAACCAAAAATTAAGAATATCTGAAAGCACTGCCCCAACTTAACCGAATCGTAGGTATTTGTAAAAATACTCGTTTCGGATGTTGAAATAGAACATTTCGACATTGTAGGGTGGACGTTAGCTCATAAACGCAAATCAGATAGACTAGAAGAATTTCACAGGGCTATCCCAAGTCCTGGGTGGCTCAGTGGTTAGAGCAGTCGCCCGGATTGCGAAAGATCGCGGGTTCGATTCCCGCCTCAGGACTAGAGCAGAACTTTGCTAGTTTTATATTATTTTAATTACTAACGGAGTTTTTTTTAACCTTAACGGGGTAACTCTTGGCCTTCATCTCACCTGATGTTAATTGAAGATAAGGCCGACGATAGAAGCGAGCTACACCCGGATTCCTCAACCAGAGAGGAACTGGCTATCTTACTTCCAACTGCCGGAACACAACAATGCAAACATTGTTGTTATGGCGGCAGAGTTAGGTAAGATGGTGGTAGCTAGCCAGGCGGACTTAGAAAAGCCGTACCAACCAAACAAAGAAGAATGGCAAGCTTCCTAAGAACTTTGGGCCTAAGCGTTACACTGATGATTTTTGGACTGTTTTGTAGAGCGAGAAATACACGTTCTTTTAGTATTAATATTGTAATGCTTTTCTATGGGGTTAGCCAGATAAGTAGTTTTTAAAAGTTAAGATAACAAAAATGTAAACCGCTAGTATTTCCTTTTAATTGGCTTTTATTTATTAAATATGTCGTAAAAAGTAGATTCCCACACCCTCCTCCTCCTTCCTGACTAATGCCGCAGTTTATGCAGTTCAGAGTCACGCTCATTTTGAAGTCCAATCGGAAGCAATGTTCGGAGTCCAGGTGAGAAAGCCGTGTGAGACGTTTAGGCAGGGAATCAATGTCCGTTGTGCAAGCGCAGGTCGTTCGTGGTGGCAGAGATCGTCAGAGCCCGTAATAAAATAGCGAAAGTCGTTGTTAAATAAAGGAAATATTATTAAAACTCAACAGAGCACAAGAAAACGTAGACGCGAATGATTACCAATGACAATAAAGATCTAGTCTATGGATGTAAATGCCAATTTGACATGACACACAAAAATATATAGAGATTATTGCCAGTGTTGGTTGACTAAATCGTAATCGATACTTGTGATTCGCTAAAAATATTTATGAAGTTATCTTTAAAAAGACAGCGTACTAAACGAAGCATAATGTTAATAGCACAATCATATTTGTTCATGAGACTCAGTAAATAATTAAAATGCTTTTCTTTTTTTTCGTCGAACAAAAGCGCTAATCGATAAAACAGTCTTTTTTTTTTGTTCTTGGCAACATTATCATCTAATGGACTTCATGATGGTTGGGATAACTTTTAGTCAACAACATTTCACTTTAATTTTTACAACTATATCCCATAGACGAAGTTGTTGATTTTATTCGACAAAGTATAAAAAAATATTTAATAAATTTTAGTAGTAACTTTGAGCTTGTAACGATTAAGCCCATTTCTACCGATCTCCTTTCTGCCCCCATCGAACCTCGGACCTCTAGATCTGAGGCAGGTGTTCTCAACCACTAGACCACAGAGGCGGTTAAAATAATGATAATAAGTATGTAAATATTAAACATCTATGACTCGTGAACAAATGCTTGTACCTACTCATCATACAAATATTTGCTCCTACCGGGCTTCGAACCTGGGACGGCTGACCGAGTAGCCTGTATCTATAGCAAGGGGCAATATAATATGAGTCCATGACCTTGGATGCAATTGAAAGTATTGAAACCTTTATCGTGTAGGTAGTAGATATTCTTATACCTACTTATTATGGTAGGTAGGTACTGATATGGATCTGAATGCTGGACTCAAACGCATTGGAGACGTTTATCGATTCAATTGATACTTAGTACACTAGGGTTACAGTTGTACCTAATTGTGATAAGTAGGTAGTATGACTAGGTTTTGCAGATCAATTATCGACCTAAATAATGAAGTGTGATTGATGCTGCTGTGACGTAGATATAGTAGAGCTGCGTAACTTTGCGCTTTTTTAGATTGTTTACCTACCAACATTTTTATATAATATGATGTTAGTACTTACCTATATTGCTTTATTTAGACTTGGGTAGGTATATTTACCTTTTATTTACTTACAATGGGGTAGTTGACAACTTTTTTTTTACTTCACAAATAAGAAACGGTACGGTATTAAATATCAATAGTTTCACAGATACAGTGGTATACATAATAATAATAATATTCATACACTCACATTTATTATCTAGCCCAAATTAAGCATCATTAAGAGCTTGTGTTATGGATTCTAGATAACGGATAAATATTGATAATAATATGTAACTATATAAATATTAGAAATATACTAAATAAATAAACATATAAACATCCATGACTCGTGAACAAATGCTCGTATTCATCATAAAAACATTTGCCCCTACCGGTATTCGAACCCGGGACCTCTTGATCAAGCAGCCCGTATATCAAGGGGTACCTACAGACCACTCGACAAGCCGGTCGTGGTATGTTTGATATGTTGCAGCGCATCGTCTAAAAAAACGCTTCTTTAAAAATATGCCAAACAGATGACGCCCTTAGACCATATTCATAGGTTCTAAGATGACGCCACATGGTGCTATACTACCTCTACTAAAAATGTATAAGGCATATTGACAAAATTAATAATTACTATGTAATATGTATGTTTTTATTCAAAGTTGTCATAATAATAGTTGTTTTAATTGATGTAAGGAATCTAAATATAATTAACTACATTTTTTGATACATTTTGGAAAGAAGTCAAGTTGATCATGTTTATAAGTTTTCTAAACCGTAGGTACAACTTCAGGAATATTCCGTTTGAATTGTTTATATGAGTAACAATCGCATATATTTTCCGAATTTGTGAAAAAATAGCGCCATATTCAAACTTAGGCAACATATCTCTATTCTGTACCTACACACTGCCTATACTTACCTGTAAATAGGTACCTACTTAGTGGATAATTTTATAATGAAAACTAATTGATGTTATTTTCCGATGATCCACAAATATGTTTGTCTTAATATTATTAGAATTAAATGAGCTCCTGTTAGGCAGTAGGCAATACCCACTGTGTAAGATAGAGTTACGCATTTCGCGTTGTTATTTCTAGCAACTATACCCGCTTTCCGAATAAAGCTTAACGGTCAATTTATATAAATAGAGCATACAATCAATAAAGCATTACACAGGCACGTAACCCCTGACCTGGTTTGCCGTTTATACTACTGATTGCATCACCTCAGGGCATCCCGCCTTCATAATCACACTCATCAACCTCAGATTAGGTAAAAGCTGTGGTTTTTATTATTTAATGTTGAATGCAAGAAGTATTGCACCGGTTTTCACCGCACATTTATTAAGAATTAGGTACATGTCCGCCATGTTTAGAATTAGAGTAATATAGGTACTATTCTTCATTTTAATTTTAAGATTAGGTATACTTAACAAATGTTTAAAAATACAAAGGTAGGTGCTTTATTACTTAGAAAAATATCTAAACTATAAAATATATTTCCAACTGGAACCTTCAATTAAATATGTGTAATACAGCATTTTCGCCATTTTCACGCTGTAGGTATATTCTTTCACAGGAGAGATTATATTATCTATCTATTCTGTGGTAGATATAGTGTGTGTTAAATTAAAGGTAAGTAAGAAGATTTTGAATAGAGAATTAGTACATTTATAATATAATACTTCTTTGTAGACTTACGTAGGATTTATCAAAAGATGCGACGTAATATTCGAACCAAGGCATCCCTCCGTGGAGGCCGGCAGCCGCGGCGAGGCTACTTGTGCCAGCTGAGCGCCGCCTCCTGCCACGGTCACCAGCAGCAGCCCAACTACTCCTCCAGCTACAGCACCCTGAAACATTTAAATGCAATAGCATTGTTTAGTTCCTTCTTTGTTACCCACTGTAGTAGAAAATCTGCGTCTTCAGGTCAAGGTCCGATAAAAAACCTGCAGCTTGACGATACGTTCGTTTTATGACTAGTATCATACCCCATAGGTGACCGCTTGCCACTGTTTAGGCATGTTCTAAGGCGAACAAGGGGCTCGCGGGGGAGATGTAATGTAGGTTTCAGGATCGCTATTACGAAAGCAAAAGGGAAAAAGTAAGCCGACAGTTTTGGTCGGGTCCGGGAAGTATAGCATGGAAAGCTAGTACTTTACTAGAATGACGTTTTTTTATCCCAAGCCTTCGTATAGCTCAGTCGTCAGAGCAGTCGACTGGATTGTGAAAGGTCTCGGGGTCAGTGAGTGTTTATTGAAACATCAATAAATATTTAACGGTAGGTACACATTTTAATATTTCATCAAACAACTTTTAATCGCAGTAACTTTTCATCGAACAATGCATTCGTGTGATGACTTAAAAAAGCTGTAGCTATCATTTTTCATTTACATTTTACCTTATACTCGGAGTAATAGTAGTAATCATACATCATACAGATATCACTGTTTAATATGTGCTGAATTTTAATTATTTAATATACAGGTTGATGACGACAATACGACAATAAAATAAAACATTATTTCACATACATGTTTTGTAACTTTCAAACAGGTAGGTATTAATACAACATTTGCTGCATTATTTCATAGAACTGTTATAAAATTATCAAATGAATAAGATATATTTGAAAGTCGCAAATCATTTCTACGAACTAGGTAATATAGCCCATGTTTTAATTTATTGTCGTGCTGTCGTCACCATCTTGTATACGATTACCAACTACTTAAGTATGTTTTTTCATCCTAAATTATTAACTTTTGATTATGTAAGTCACTAAAAATAGATGGAATCTGGCGCTCGGCGGACGCTGCCGTGGCACGCTCCGTACGCTCGCTCGCCTTCGCGAGTTTAGGGGGTCGTATCGTTTACCCCCTTTGCATACGATACTAACTTGCCCTAAACTCGCGAAGACAAGTTTTGTGAAAATCGGTTTGTTCGTTTCCAATATTTTTGACTTGAAAGCTTCTACGGAAAGGATGGAAACCCGTGCCGCGTAAACCCCGTTAATGGACACTGTTACCTAACGCGACCCAATTAATTCATTAATAATTATAGATGAGATCTCTTCTTGGTAAGCAAGCAAAAGAGCGCAATGCATGTTAGCAGACATGCAATTATTTATTATTTTATTTCAAACAAGAATTATAGCATTAAAATCGTTTGGTAAGGTAAAATTTGATGTAAAAAATACTTTGCAAACTGTCACTTACGTGGAAACATAATTATAGGAAAAGACATCGATCTAATAATAATTCGATAAAATAAACAAAACATGAAAAGAAATAACGATGAGGTTAGTTTATATTGTATACATAAAAAAAATTTTAAACAAAAATTGAAACCGACTTCAAAAAACTGAAAAGGATGAAATAATTAAATTTAAGTAGGTATTCATCCCTTAGAAACATATTTTTGGAGTCGGTGCTTTACTTTCTATTGTTTTTGGAAACCACTTAGCACCAACTCCAAAAATATGTTTCTAGGGGATGAATACCTACTTAAATTTAATTATTTCATCCTTTTCAGTTTTTTGAAGTCGGTTTTAATTTTTGTTTAAAATTTTTTTTTCACAATTTTTAGTGATAACTTTCTACGGTCGAAGCTAGATCGGTGACCGTCAATTTATATTGTTTCCTACTATCGTATCGTTTCACTAAAAAGTCATTGGAAAAGCGAAAATTCGCAATTTCGTTTATGTAGACGATTTCATAATTTCAGTTTTTTTAAATTTAAAACCAAAGTACCCAGCTATTTTTGAAAAAAATTTTTATGGGACCAAATGGCAGCTATTCCGCATCGAACAAAAAAAGAATCACGTAAATCGGATCAGTAATCTCGGCGTAATCGGTGTACATACATAGAAAGAAAAAAAAAAACATACCGGCCGAATCGAGAACCTCCTCGTTTTTGAAGTCGGTTAAAAACTATTCGAAATACCCAATTTTAATGCGATGTAACAAGATTCAAGGAGTAAGTAGTTCAATATCGAATTAAAAGATCTGCGTAGTGTTAAGGGAAATGAAAACTAGTTATTTCCGATCAAGTGATAGATCTTCCATATTTACCTAAACATCATCACATTCACAAATAGTTACAATAATTCCATGTACCTAAGTACTTATTAATATAGTACCTAATTACCTAAAATACCTAATTACCAAAAAATCCTATAAAGTAGTTAGGTAACATAATTACTTACCAAAGTACCTACTCTGTGGTACTTACCTTAACTTTTTATAACATCATTTTATAATACTTTTAACTTTCATTTTATTTGTATTAGGTAGATACCTTAACTACCTATCAAGAGTGCAATAGCAATCGTGATATTGCATAGAGTATTTTGATGTGAGCGTTTGGTTGCGTCATCTGAATTTATCAACGTGTTGGTAGGTAGGGTGAGCAGGAATCCACCTACTTTCTTAAAACAGGAATTCAAATTATTATTTAAATAGATACCCATATGAATGAAGTAGGCATGAATGGCATGGGTAAGTCTACCGACGCGAAATTCCTTAACTATCCTCTCGTTCCGAAAAACCCGCCTAGGGACGCGCACTCAATTTAATATTTATGTCGCACTCTACAGAGTATTTTTTAATACAACTAGACGACAAACAAGCTGACTGCCCACATGGTGATTAGAAGTTACCGTCGCCTTAGACATCTTACACTTTGTATTGCAGGTGCGTTGTTATCCTGATGAAGCCTAGATGAAACGTCTTCCATGCCCAGTAATCTTCCATGCCTAGTAATCTTCCATGTCCAGTAATTACACTGGTATGGATAGATACCATCAAATTTTTTCTCATATTATAAAACTCTACCATCTCAACGAAAATAAGTGACTCGATTCTTTTGTTTTTCAGGCAATATTTGACTTCTTTAGGTATATCTACCGTCATTCCATGCCGACATAATAATACCTATCCTTATCAGTCCGCCCCGCCCTGCGCCGACCTGGGCCGCCCGCCCAACCGCCGCGCTTTTGCGGGCGTTTCCTCAACAAGGTAGGATAGGACAATAGGTATTCTATTGAGTACCTATTACCTATTGAGAGACGGTACTACATACAAAAATTACGCACCACAGGCAATAACTATTATCAAATCTGTGATTACAGGCCTGCAAGGTAACCCTTAGCATCAAAAAGATATAAGTAAACGATTTTGGTACCCATTGCACTGACAAAGGATAGAATTTACGATTTTGATATACTATACATAATTTTGCTGCTAACTGTACTAGCTGTTTTCGCAAATTATTGACTCATCTTACTACTTCCCTACTTACCATCTGGTCAAAACAATTATCATATTCATTTATTTATCCAAACGCGAGTTTCAGCAAAACTTTCGCATGGCATATATTTATCTTCGTTTATTTTTGTAATTTATACTTTTACATCATTATTTAGAATTGCTTACATATATTAAATCTAGTTTTGCTTATAATAAATTGTCTATGTCAAATTAAATAGACAAACCATTAGCATAAAGATTTTAATATACAATTTAATTATATATTTTTTTAAGTAATTCAAATGTTACTTTATGTAATTCAAAACTTCAAAAATGAATGTTATTCTCTTGTGTAGGTATGTACTTACGTACTTGCTTTTTGAAATCTTACATTAAAAATTCTGCTTTTTTGTTTAAAAATTTACTAAAACCACTTACCTAACAATTTTCTGTTAATAATATATAAGGTGTAACGGGATGCTCTCGAAAGCGAGGGTAGATGACAATGCTGGTCATCCTGAGCACGACTTATTGAAAAAATATTGAAAACGCTAAAAATCTGCTGTTTCATACAAACAGGTCGTAAAGATATTATTACTTACAATTGGGATGTTGCCGAAGAATATGGCGCTATTTATCACAAATTCTGAAAATATACTCCACTGTCACCCATAAAAACAATTCAAACTTAAAATATATGGAATATTGTTTATGTTGTACCTACTGTTTAGAAAATTTATAAAAATAGTACTTACCTATATTTTTTTTGCAAAATTTGTCAAAAATGTTAATGTAATTAGATTGCTGGCATCAATTAAAACAACTATTATTATGAGAACTATGTATAAAAACACACACTACATAGTTATTATTAATTTTGTCAGTATGCCATACATTTCATTAGGAACATGTGACGTCACCTGTTCCGTTGATTTTCTTTTTTGGACAATGCATGGCAACGCAACACATCAAACTTACCGCTATATGTATATGTGAAACTATTTATCATAGACATACTATTTCTTTATGAGTTATATACTTCTTATTTAAAATAAAATAAAGTTTTCAACTAAGTACATTATTTGGTATGAAACAGTTAATTATTTTCGCGATTTCAAATGTTTATTTCAGCAAGTCATGCTTAAGATCACCAGCACTGCGTGTGTCTTCGTTTTCGAGAGCATTCCCCTTACACCCCGCAATGTATCATGAGCATCCATAGAGGGTGACACTTTTTCTGTCTCTCAGGTTTTTACATTATTTTTCCCTAGCACTATCTATGCTACGAAGGATAACCGAAATTTTCGATGTTAGCTACTCGCTCGATTGCGTCAAAACCATTTTCTATGCTTAGGTATTCAATAGGATTAATGTAAACGAGTTGATGAAATACAAGCAAGTGCTTTATTTACTTATTATTTTAAAAAGCACGTAAGTGTAGTTAATTGATTTTATTCTGTTTCATTGTTGAACGCCGTGCATGCCTAAAATGCGACACAAGTGTTACAAAATTTAAGGTAAGTAATTATTTTTAAAATATGAAGTCCAGTTCTATACATAATGTTTTCTTTGCATACCTCTAAGTATTCTGTGCTTGACATGACCCTGACCCACTGAATAGAACGTGATGAGCTGCTAGTACATTCTCTTTACTTTCATTATTTCTGGCAAAAATTCAATACGTATAATATAATATTTCTATATTATTTGCGTGTATAGTAATTAACTATTTAAACTGGACTGTAATATAATATATAAGAATCTATAAGAAACAGGTGTAATATTAAATGACTATAAAGTATCTAATTACACAAAACAAATTTAGAGATCAATTACCTACAATCGAGATCAACAAGTCTCAAGAAGAAAGGTCTGTCACGTACATGTGCTAATAATAGCGTTGGCACAGCCATCAGTTAATGTTTAATCTGGATTACCTTCGAATTAGCCCACGGGAAGAGCATGCCGAGCGAGAAGAGGCCGAGCGAGACACCGCCCGCCATGCCGTTGAAGGACAGAGCCAGCTGCAGCACTGGACCCAGCCTCTCTACAACGAACACCAGGACGAAAGACACGGCGCCGCATGCGAAGCACACCCAGCGAGCTATCTGTTTGTGAAATAGGACTAGTTCGTTATTTAGTTTAAGTTTTGAAAATAAATAAAACAACCGTGGTTAACTCTTGAATTAGTTACATTACAATCAATCAAATCTTTAATTATAGTTTTATTCTGTCAAATATAACAGAATAAAACTATAATCAAAGCTTCCATTAAATATAACACATTAAAACTTTCTATAATTAAAGATTTGATTGATTGTAATGGAATTAAGTCAATAGCTAACCACGGTTGTTTTATTCATTTTCAAAACATTTTGTTAAAGGAGATATAAAAAGCTCTTTGTAGAAAAACTATGAGTACACATGTATACAGGATGGTGACGACAATACGATATTAAAAACATGGGCTATATTAGATCACAGAAAAGTTTTGCAACTTTCAAGTAGGTACATCTTATTCATTTGATAATTTCCGTTTCATGACATTTGTATGAAATAATGTAACATTGGCTACATTCTTTCATAGAAATGTCATGTAACTATCAAATAATATAGCCCATGTTTTAATTTATTGTCGTATTGACGTCACCACCCTGAATGTTATTAGAATTAAAGCAAGGTGAACTTACTAAGGCTCCCTTGTTTTCTGGAAGCTTCATGCCCAGTAGACCTGTAGCCAAATCTTGGCAAGCCACCGCCGCCAATGAATTCAACGCTGATGCTACGGTTCTAAAATGTAATTATTGATTATAGTCAACCCCGTTAACTATGCTATTTATGTAATATTATGAATAAAGTCATTCAATCTATTTAACATGTGACGTACTTACATATTTTACCAGACACAACATCATTTTATTTTCATTTAATTTTTTTATTAATTTATGATTAGCACTACTATTGGACTACTTGAATTCTAGCCATGTCTTACTTAGCTTATGTCTCTTAGACTTTTATTTTTGTAACTTCTTTTTTTACTAAAATTTCAATGCGTTTTGGTAGATTTAAATGTTACATAATTCCAGCGTAGTGGAGTTCCAGCCTACAAATTGATTTTTGTAATATCGAGTCTTAAAGGTAGGTTGTGTACCAAAAAGCAAATACATTTTCTAGTGTGAATATTTAATATTGATACTTATATAATTTCGATTGAGTTCATAAATTAGGTACTACTTGGGTGACGTGAATCAAAACTAGTATTTTGACTGGACTTTACCAGTTATGTTTGAGCCCCGAACTCATGTTTGATGTGGGCTGTTATTAGTGTGTCTTCAGCCAATTCAGCACGATGTGATTATAAGGACTTTATAGTCCATTGTTAAGTGGGACGTTACACAAAGAGGAAGAAAGTAAACTTTTCATAGAATGTGTGTTACCCCAGACTTGCTGCGAATATTCCGGCTACAAAGAAACCTGGTACACCTCGATTGGCGCCTAACTCTTGCATTACGTATAGGGGAAGAAGACGATCTGATCCGTTGGTGACACCGGCCTGTGGATATTAAGGGTAAGTTGTTAAGTTTTTTAAACGACAAAGGTGGCAAGAAGCACACGGCCTGCCTAATGGTTAGCGTAGCATATACAGTCTGTTCCGAAAGTACGAAATAAAATTTAAGGGGATGGTTGTGTTCCTTGTCAAGGGTTACCTCTGAAAGTGCGTACTAGGCACACACACACACACACACACACACACAACCAGCGCACATACTACGATATCGACTAATAAAATAAAATAAAATAATTGTCTATCCCCGCAACCACAGAATTACAAAAATTTAATTCGGAATTCTGTATAACATCCGGTATAGATGCTCGTAGCACCTTGGGGACAATTCACGCCTCATACGGAACACAGCACAACTAAGGCCTAGAGACGCCTTTCGATAATTGCTATCGCTAAGCGGAAAATATGGGATTTAATGCCCCCTATAAGGCCCCGATCGACTTTGCAAATGCCCCATACATTTTCCAGCTATCGATAGTGATCGCGATTGTCGAATGGCATCTTGTCTAGGCCTTCTGCTAAGCGATATTTAGCTGCGGTCTAGTGTTTTTTTTTTTTTTTTTTTTATACAACTAGATGACAAACAAGCTGACGGCCCACCTGGTGGTAAGCGGTTACCGCCGCCTATAGACACCTGCAATAACAAGGAAAAGTCACTTGATATTGCAGGTGCGTTGTCATCCTGAGGCCTAAGATGAAATGCCGTCCATGCCCAGTAATTACACTGCCTACCTTTCCCTTCAATCCGAAACACAGCGAACTGTTTCACGGCTGAAATAAGAAAGGCGGTGGTACCTACCCAGGCGACCCTACATATGGGTCTACCACGGTCTAGTGTAAACTGGTTGATGCATAAACAAAAGATGTACGGTGGGTATAGTGGAATTTTACACTCCAAAGAGCTACCAACTAGGGAAACGGAACAACACACAAGGACCATACATGTAGGGGAACTTACAGAGGATTGCAGCTAAACATCACTGATGTCAACATAGTGCCTCTTGAGTTTTCTAGCTTATTACCATCAGGCGTGCCGTATGTTTGTTTGCCACTCTTGTAGTATAATAATAACAAAAACCGGACAAGTGCGAGTCGGACTCCCGCACGAAGGGTGCCGTACCATTATCTATAAACAAGCGTCTACCTTTTCCCGTTATCAATATCAAGCAAAAACAAGCAAAAAAATAACGTTTGTTGTATGAGAGCCACCTAAAATATTTATTTTTAACCGACTTCAAAAACGAGGAGGTTCTCAATTCGGCCGGTATGTTTTTTTTTTTTTTTTTTTCTATGTATGTACACCGATTACGCCGAGATTACTGATGCGATTTACGTGATTCTTTTTTTGTTCGATGCGGAATAGCTGCCATTTGGTCCCATAAAAATTTTTTCAAAAACAGTTGGGTACTTTGGTTTTAAATTTAAAAAAACTTAAATTATTAAGTCGTCTACATATACGAAATTGCGAATTTTTGCTTTTCAAATGACTTTTTAGTGAAACGATACGATAGTAGGAAACAATATAAGTTTACGGTCACCCATCTGGCCTCGACCGTAGAAAGTTACCACTAAAAATTGTGAAAAAAAAATTTTAAACAAAAATTAAAACCGACTTCAAAAAACTGAAAAGGATAAAATAATTAAATTTAAGTAGGTATTCATCCCCTAGAAACATATTTTTGGAGTTGGTGCTAAGTGGTTTCCAAAAACAATAGAAAGTGAAGCACCGACTCCAAAAATATGTTTCTAGGGGATGAATACCTACTTAAATTTAATTATTTTATCCTTTTCAGTTTTTTGAAGTCGGTTTTAATTTTTGTTTAAAATTTTTTTTTCACAATTTTTAGTGGTAACTTTTATTCTGTTTATTAGTATTTGTTGTTATAGTGGCAACAGAAATACATCATCTGTGAAAATTTCAACTGTCTAACTATCACGGTTCATGAGATAAAGCCTGGTGACAGACGGACTGACGGACGGACGGATGGACAGCGGAGTCTTAGTAATAGGGTCCCGTTTTACTCTTTGGGTACGGAACCCTATAAATGACGGCCCACTTGATGGTAAGTGGTAAATGCAACATTAGAAGCATTACGCGTTACGATACGTAACTTAAGACGAGTAGTTTTCCGAGCAAAAGGTGCTTGACATTTTTTTCCATATGGTTTATTTTATACAGAGTGGTGACGACAACACGACAATAAATTAAAACATAGGGTTTAATACCTCATAAAAATGGTTTTCCAGTTTCAAATACATCTTATTTAAGCCCTAAATGTAAAAAAAATTTTTTGGAAATTTTGTGTAAGTAACTAAATTAATCATCTATAGGCACAATGAACAAAAACACGTGTCATTGATTACGAATCAATTGATCCCCAAACAGTTTGTATGCCTATGGAATTGTAAAGCGATTAAACGTGTATAGAAATAAAAAAAACTTTAACGACATTCTAATGGGCAAATTCTAATTCTGAGATTTAAATAAGTATGCAATAAAACTAAACTCTTACCTGAATGGGATCACAATCAGCGTAATGGACGGCAAGGACGGCGCCGGTGATGAAATTGACTGAGTACACCGCGGTCAAGCCAATGGCCGAAACCCATAGCGCAATGCGGACCTGACTTATCCTTTCGACGGAAAGGTACTTCTGCACAGACGCCTGGTTTGCGCAGAACATGCTCGTCCAGTACAAAGTGCCGCCAACGATCACTGACCAGAAGGAATGTCTCACTGTTGGGTCTGGGTTCATGCTGAAACCAAACATAATTTGTTACTTACTAACTTATTAATTACTGTAGGTATCATCACCCAATTTTTCTGAGAGCTATGACAGATATAATAATATTCTTCCAATCACAGCTATGTATATCACTAAGAGCTTGCGTAATAAAAAAAATACATAAGTAGATAAATGAGAAATATAATTATTATTATGTATTAATACAAAAATATTTAAAACATCTTAAATTTAAGGGAACACGCACTTACGTCGTAGACAGATCAAGATCACTTATAACCCGATATATTATTTTAATTATTATTAACTCTGGACATGCAATTTTACATCTAATGGGAGGATTTATAAATTTAGCGTAATTAAATATTATATATTCACAAGATACACAGCGTAATCACCATAACGAGTCGGTTGTTACGTCCTAGCATGCATCACTAGATTTCACTTTATAGAAAGCCAATAAAGTGATACCCATGACTATAGTTTTGAGATTTATAGTAAGTTTACCAATTTCAAAATACGAGTAAGTAGTATTTTGAGTTTAGTTTACTGAAATGGTTAATCTGCAAATGCTTAAATGTCTTTAGCGTAAGTAGTTAATGTCTGAACTTTGTGTTCGTGTATCCGCTGCTTACTCGAAAAAGTGTAGCCTGTCAGAACGTCGCGCATGGTCCCACACCACGTCAAGCCCACCGACTTCAGCAGTGCCCAGCACCAAGACCGTGGCTAATGATCCCACCAGCACTGCCGATTGGAATGTGTCCGTCATTATTACTGCTTTCATCCCGCCCTGAATAACAAACATAGATTGTCGTATAAATAAACGTTACGTGAAACTATACAGGTGGTTCATTGTAAGAATGCTATTGTGATGGGTATTCATTCAGTCTAAGAACGTAGCAGAATTTTCCGCTCAAATTTTTAGGTCGTTATTTTTTTTACGAATGTTCGCACCCGAAGAAATAATAAACAACAACTCTACATCTATTCTATTATACCTACTACGTATTTTCGTTGCTAGAGGTCTGTGCTCGCAGAGCGGGAACCTTTATGTAGAGGTACATAATTATATCACTGGTTCTCGCTTCACAAGCATCCTCATTCTAACTTTTTGACTCTGCAAAGTTCGAAGATACTTCCGGTAGTGTTGCAATCGTTCAAAAGCTAGCTACGTTAATCTCTCACAATCAAGAGATTTCTATAAAATGCCTTTTATTTGTAATTGGGAGGAAAAGATGTTTACAATGCATTTCGCAACATGGTTTATTAATAGAACTGTTACTTACGTTTGATGTTTTTACTCAAGCCCCTTCATTGGAAGAGGCTTGACTAAAACACATACCTAGTAGTTCTTTTAATCGTCTCTTATTGAAGAGTCAATTTTTCATTGGCAAAACTCATGTCATGATTCAATCGATAATATTTATCAACTCAATCAAACATCTAAAATGTTTGAAACACATCATATTACCGTAAAGCTCAGCAGTGGGATGCTGTAGATTATAATATTATAAGATAATTTTTCACGTAAACTTACTTGCGAAGCGTAAAATATGCATACGACGTAAACCAACGACACAGCTAGATAAGTGTTTAACCCAGTTACTGAAACAAAAATATAATAATTGTTAAGAATTATGAAGCCATGATATTACGTATACCACAATTTAGAATTGCTGCTGTGATGTGAAGTTAATTACGATTTCGTAGTAAATTGACTATCAAGAAACCAGAACACCGCACTTTTATTGCATTGTACAGAGCAGTAAACAAGTATGTAGCTGGCTAAAACGAAGTTAGTAAAATAGAAAATGAATATGAAATAAAATACACTCATTAAGACGTTTGAGCATAAATCATAATTGTATGTCGTCAGTAATAATGAATGATGAGTGTCTTCGGTAGTTGCAATTAGCACGCATTTGGCCACGAGTTACCGTGTAAGTACCTACGGGTCAGGAACGTATGGGCACAATATATAAAACTGTGGTGTGGTGGTATGGGCATGTTCGTTCCTGAGCTGTATGATATGAAACATTAATGACGCCGAGTTTAGCTGTAAGTCGTAAATAAGTGGCTTTGATGCAACAGTCGATCCTATACTTCCTGCAAAACCATTACGAAAGTCCTCACAATGGTTTTGTAGGATGTAGTCACAAGAGTTATACCTTTCAGCTATACTCTCAACTGAATTAAACACATAATTCTTGAAATTGAATTTGTGGAAAAAATCCAAAATATTTCATCATCTCATCTTTTTTTATAATTTCAATTCTACGGACTTTTTTCATGTTTATAAATTTGTTTTTTTTCCTATATAGTCGTCTATAAATAAAGGTTGTTAGGGGGGCGCTCTCGAAAACGAAGGCAAGTGGCAGTGTACGTCACTCTAAACACGACGTGTTAAAAAAATTATTGAAAATCACGAAAAAAATCTGCTGTTTCATAGAAACAGGTTGTGTGAATTTAACAATTTGTATGAAACAGTTGTTTTTTTTTCCCGATTTCAAATTTACTTTTTATCAAATCGTGATTAGGGTGACCAGCACTGCCCCCTGCTTTCATTTTAGAGAGCGTCCCCGTAAAATCCTGTGTATTTATAGTTACTTAACTGTTGATGTTTTTAGGGAATGTTTTTTCCCTAAATTTTTTGTATAATTATACTTACTAAGATATTTCATGAACTGCTGCATATTTAACATATTTAAGTTCAAATTCTCATCACCGACAATTTTCATAATATAGTATAATGAAAATTGTCGTTACAAAAATATTCCAAAAATTAACAAAAAAAAATCCATTCATTACAAGGCGACGCATAAATGGTGTTGTAAATAAAATACAACCTTTTGATTTTCTAAATAATATTATCAAGTGTCTTGTAATTATCGGTAGATGTAGACTACCGATAATTCATAAGAAATAATAATCGTATGAGATCACGGAACGGAATAAAAATCTATGTCCAGGGACAAACAGTGGTATGATAGGAACAAAGAAATGTCTTATGAAATGACTCGTTTTATAGCATGCTTAGTAGCTAGTATACTTATAGCTATTCAATAAAAGACATTATTATATCATTGAGAACACAAAAATGTAGCGCAACGATTAAGGTACTTAAAATTACATTGAGAAGTATATGTCAGCATTGTTATCAAATTGCGTAAGTTGCTTGAGTGTGGCCGCATACTTCTCATACTTGCATGTTTATTTTGATTTGAGGCATCTTTTATGTTTTTATTAACTTTCGCCATCCCGCCCAATCTACCTGTTTTCTTTATATATAATTACATATACGATTTGCGATATCTTAGACTGCAGTAAATACTGACGACGACGACGACGCCATAGGCTAGTTGACAACTTTTTTTAAAAAAAAAAAGTAAAACGAAGAAGTTTAACTCATTAACAAACATTGGAAAAGAAATTGTCTGTTTAAGATCAATAATTTCACACAGCTACAGTATACGGTGTTATGTTTGATGTGTAGCAGCGCATCGTCCTAAAACACTCTAAAGAAAATCTATGGAACAGGTGACGTCACATGTTCCTAATTACTAGAATTCTGTGAAATGTATGGGCATACTGACAAAATTAATAATAACTATGTAATATGTATCTTTTTATTAATAGTTGGCATAACAATTATTATTTTAATAAACGATGTGAGCAATCTAAGAACATTTAGTTAGACCATTAATATTTTTGATCAAATTTGGATAAAAGTTTTTTTTTGGTATATTTTCTAAACCGTACTACAACTTCAACAATACTCCTTAGCTTTTAACTTTGAATTGTTTTGATGGCTAAAAACAGCGTATATTTTCTGAATTTGTGAAAAATAGCGCCATATTCAAATATTATGAAACATTTATATTTAAGACGAATTTAAAACTGCAAAACGATGAAACAAATGAAGTTTTGAACCTACTACAGATGCATCTAAAACTTAATCTAATGTTTTAGGACAAACATCCCGCAAAATCATGAACCAAATGAAGTTCTAGCAAGTATAGGCTAATTATTATTATGTTTTAAACCATTTAATTTTATTGTCATACAAATGAAGCTAGAGCTATCTAACGCTGTACTGGCTGTAGGTACCTAGGGTAGGTTTATTTTTATAAATTGAATTTCTTCTATTGTTAAAATACACATAAAGCTATCTTAAACTCAATATTACGTAAGAAACTGCTATAATTATTAAAACATTAATAAATATTAATAGCTATTGATAAAATGAATGTAAAGAAATATAATTATATGAATATCGCAACAAAAAAAGTAACTATAAAATGATTGTTACTTATTATGCAAAGACTACTTTCAGGATTAGTACAATTAATATTACATACCTATAGGTAAGTAAGGCTATTGTGGTAGGTAATATTCATCAGAAAAAAAGACGAAGATAATTACTTTTGGTAGAAGATACGTTATTTAGAAATAATTAAATATAATTAATATCTTATTAATGATTCTTTCTTGACAATGACAAGGCTAAAAGTAGATACAGTGTGTGAGGAGTTGAGGAGATAATATATCATTGTGGTGAGTAAGTCTCAGTTGTGGGATGCGAATAAAAGAAATACAGACAATTCAATGTTCAAGGCAAGCTTTCACGATTTACCATGCCACTACAGGCAGGACACGTCATCAACCGTTTGTTTCCTATAAAATAGAAGATTGTTGATTGTTGTATCTATTTAATTTACGATCCCACCCTAAGCAAAATAAAGTCTGAAGGCTATTTAATTGTCCTATCGATTTGTATATTTACTGTATAAATATCACATTTACATATACTTAAATAAGGAGATTCTCCGTAGTTTAACAGCGGCGACCGTTCTTTCGCCGTTTAACAGGAAGAAATTTTGAGACAGCCAATGTCAAAAGAATTTCCCTGGAAACGCTTTGTGATGTAGGTATTGAAATAATAGATAATGAAAATCTTAAAAGTCAATAAACAATATTGCATTTCATTATGAAGGCTTTAGGTTTCCGTATGAGGTAATGCAATAAACCCGACAATATTTTATTTATGTTCCTATAAAATTATATATGTATAGAGCATAGATAGATACGTGTGCCCTAAACTGAATCTTTGTTTGGTCACGTTACTATTGCAAAATGTCTATTGACATTGGCTATTTGAATGTGTACCATGAATAAATAGCATGGTGCATTACACACCGCAAGTGTCATGAATATTTGAACCACATTTTCATGATAGCATGATTATGTAATAATTTAAATATTTCGACACAATATACTCACCTATTCCTAGTCATCATCATCAGCTAATTTGTCGGTGACAGTTAATTTATTAATTTAAACTTAAA
The DNA here is from genome assembly GCA_947347705.1 of Nymphula nitidulata. Lineage (NCBI taxonomy): Eukaryota > Metazoa > Arthropoda > Insecta > Lepidoptera > Crambidae > Nymphula > Nymphula nitidulata. The sequence continues at coordinate 13,206,517 of OX374621.1, read as the reverse complement.
TAAAATTTTGAATTATATAAAATTTAACTAAGTTTAAGCAGCGTCTACTCATTTCCGCCGTTCCTGCATTGGTCTGTAATCGAACAAGGAACCCTTATTCTTACATCATATCAAATATCTTCTGTCTGTCTATACAGTCATGTAATTTATTCAGAATCTATCAGTATCCTATTGTTTCAAAATAACATAACTTGTTAATTTAGATATTTGTAGAGCCTTCCTAAGTCTACAACAGCTTCTTAATTCTACACTGAGCATGGCTCTTCCAGCTCTTGAATCTAAATAATTATTTATCAATTAGTATTTACTTAATTTTTAGCGTTCCGAACCTCAAAAGGTAAAAACGGAACCCGTATAGGATAACTTTGTTGTCCATCTGTCAGTCACTCCGTCTGTCTATTTAGATAGACGGTATCGAGTTGAATTAAAACATATACTCAGATATTCTTAATTTTTGATTTTAACATTATTATAAATGTTTGAAACATTACTTAGTAATTAAAATGTAAAACTAGAAATAACTCACGTCTTGAGGCGGGAATCGAACCCGCGACCTTTTGCAATGGTAGAGCAGTCGCCCGGATTGCGAAAGGTTGCGGGTTCGATTCCTGCCTCAGGACGTGAATTTTTTCTAGTTTTACATTTTAATTACATACACCCAGGTCTATAGTCCCTTGAAGTTGTGTAAAAATCAAACTTCTAACTAACGTAAAAAAAGATACGGCCGTTTATGCCGGAAAAAAACGTACATTTCGACGCTCTCAAGGGAATCAAAATTTATGGGTTAGTTTCCATTGACATATAGAACTATGAAATTGACAAGTAATATCGTCTTATACTACAGGTACAGGGAATAAACCTGAAAACTATACATTTGTAATTAATCATCGAGATGCATGGTCAAAATTTTATAGGTGATAACTTTTTTTATCGATTTATTTATACTTTTACTAATTTGTACAGAAGAAAAAATCTGAAAACTGTATATTTTTAATTTAATGATAAAAAACAGGGTCTTTATGCAAGGAACGGGGTCCAAATTTTGAAGTGAGTTAACCGTGTCATGTACAGGCTGAAACGGGCCGTGTCATGTGTCGTATGAAAGGGCTTCATTGGCACAAGCTTAAACAAATTTTAATTTTTCGATTTATATGAATTATGAGAAGAATGAAATAAAACCTTTTGCCTCTTTTATATGTATATTGGTACGTAATAACTTTGGTGTAGGTATGTAGTACCTAACAGTTTGCATTTGCACTGTTATGCGTACCTACCTACTTAGTCCTTTTTTAAAAATTTGTAATTAAACACAATCCTAAATAGGTACCTAGGTACCTACCTAAGTGGTACCTAGTAGTACCATTTTTTAACAGAATATTAAACAAACAAGTAACATTCAGTTTAGTTTATTCATTTTTTAGCCTTTCAACCGTCGAATATGTACCTACAAATTTTTACGGAACCCTTGGTGGGCGAGTCCGACTCGCACTTGTCCGGTTTTAGGTTCTAAAATGCTGTCATAATTTAACTTTATCGCTTATTATCCATCATAATAGGTACTAAGGTAAGGATAATATTACTAAGGACAAGCTAGAGACATTACATGCATCTATTTATGATACTTTTCCTTTCATTATTGACCGCCGACGAAAAAAGAGGGGTGTGTAAGTTTGACGTGTCTGTCTGTGTATCCTGTCTGTGCCATCGTAGGTCCTAAACGAATGGACCGACTTTGATTCGGTTTTTTTCTTGACAGCTGACTAGGATGGTTTTTAGCTATAAGTTATGAAGATCAGTTCAGGCGTTTAATGACTGTCAGCTCATTTCCTACATGATGAAAGGGTTTTACTAACTGTCACAGATCCGATTAATATGATATTTGGTGTACTGTCACTTCGGTGACATTCCCATAACATACTAACCTTGAGCTGATCCTATACCACCAAAAAGTCTGCGGGATGCTTAATTCTTCAGAAACTTACAGCAGATATAGCGTGTTTGGGCTCTTATGAATAGTGTCAATGAGATGGTGTTAGATAGATGATTAATAAGACCGGGGGTTAGTTCAAATTTTCAATTTATATTTTTGGTTTTTAATGGAATAAATATAAATACATAATATACGTTACCATCCGACAACGCCAGTGCGGGCGCGTATACCGCGACGGAAGTGTAGAGTATCATTTGCAGCATGTACAGTGCACTTGCATACACCCGGATTGATTTACAGAATCTTATTTCCTACAAACAAAACAGTTGACTAGATAATAAGTTTTCCTATACCTAACCATTCGAAAACTGCAAACATTGAAAGTGTTCAATTGCAATAAAAAATATAAGTAATAAAAAATGAAATTGATATTCAAATATTAAACCATTATCAAACCAAGTTGATAATGATGGAAATTGAATTCATTATTGCATCGATGACAACTAATTTAGTTCCGATTTGTGTAAGATTTAAATAGATACAGATATTGCTTAATCATATTACCAAGTATTCGTAACAAGATGTCAATCGCAGTCTCATAAATACAGGTAGATACAGTTGACTAGCAATCGGGACTACCAATACAAAGGCCACGCAAATCATCCAGAACTGTGCCCCGGCCATGTACATTTCTGCTGGATTACCCAACAGCTCAATTGCTGTTATGAAGCTGAAAAATCAAACATAATAAACGCATTGTTAAAATATCTAGAAAACTTTTGATTGCATAGAGACATAGCTTAAAATATTATAGAAAATAAGTAGCTTCATAATTTAATGGTATCTTAGGGTAACTTCCATAAATATTACCTTGCAGCAAGACTTAAGGCTGTTGGAAATGTGCCCATTGATGAGCCGCCGAGCAGAAAATCGTCACCTGTTGTTTGTTTCTCACCAAAACATCCATAGAAGATGCCAATGGCGCACGAGATTATTAGCATAGCAGCCAGTACACTGTAATCTTCCCAGCCAAAAAGTCCATTTTCCAACGTTCCGTTGATTATGAGTTCGGAACCGTTGGGTTTGGTTTTGTTATGCCTTGTTAAATTTGGAGCTGCTGTTGCGGTTGTTAGCAAACTTGAAATCCAGCAAAATGCTACTAAGTTTACAAGCTGAAACAAAGATTGCATTTAGTTTTATTTGTATGTCTTTATGGTAAACGTTAGGTAACGCAGGGACCACAGCCCTGTAAAAAATCGAAAGCGTTTTGTTGACAACATAGGGGACAAGTCCCCGGTTGTTCTGTTGTTACTGAGTAGTAAAATAGTGTTATTGCTACAAGCGATTCTAAATTCGCGTGGAAAATAACACATAATGACCTGACTCTTAAAAATCTTAATGTGCGGTTGGAGTAACACACGACGTAAACAACATATCTTATTGAATTTCTCTCAAAGCGAGATTGTTGCATAATAGTTCGGTGTTAATCGTTTACACAGGTAATCATAATCAAAGAAAAGTATTTAAGTAAGTTAAAATATTTAGGAATGACCAATAATAACAGTGTATTTGATAACATTTTTACGTTTAATCTTAGTCAAGAATGTTAATTATTAAGTAATAAATTGATACCAGAATATTTGGAAATTCAAAGTAATACAGTTTAATCACATTAATTTTAATTATATTTGAGCGATCGTGGCAACCAATTATGGGTTTAAAAATGTGTTGAATAATAATTAGCTGTACGTGATGCTTATCCCATCAATCAATTCAGAAACACGTACGTGGGTAGTATAATTGCATAATAGACCGCTGGTTTATCGTGTAGCTTGCCCTGATGAATGGAGAACAATTTACGGTGCGAGCACAAACAGTATTTTTTCAATTACAAAAAAGAATGGCGTCAATTGGATACTGGACGCTTGGACAAAATAATTAACTTGCTATTAGTCTTGCTACCTACAGCGGATCTATTAGGGCCATTGATAGGGAGTACAGTGAATCATTTTCCTGAACAAAATCTGTTTCAACTAGTTAGTTTAATTTTATTCTCTATCTCGCGTTGTCGAATTACTACGCATGCATAACTATTGATCATCGTGCGTTTTTGTTAGGTACTCAGTAATTTAGATAAATGACGTCTTTAAAAATTCTAGACAGGAAGCCGATAGATGCGGGCAGCGTAGGACCGATCGGTTTGGAGATCCCTGGGGGAGGCTTATGCCCAGTAGTGGGCGTCTCTCAGCTGAAATGATGATGAAGCAACGGTAACCGCTTACTATCAGCTACCTTTATGTTTGTTTGTCAACTTTGTTGCATATAAAAACTAAATTTATCTTCAATGGGGTATGTAAAATAAAGTCAAAATTTACTATTGTGCTTGCTTGCCATGTTCACAGTAAGTTATTTGAAGTGAAGGACTGTATAGCAATAAATGTACGAAGATGGCGCGTGCACACTGCTCTCGGGCCGATAAAATGTGACCAGTGAAATGCGGAATAAGCCGGTTTAAATGCGACACAGCATCTTCGAACCGGATGGCTCTGGATAACATAAAGACACTGGCTCCGTTGAAGGGAAATGCCATGGGAATGTGCGTGTACACATTCCAAGTAATTGACTGGAGCCGCTGATTGATCTTGATCATTTTTATAAGCTGATATAAATGAGTACTTATGCACGTATAATCTTTGAGCCGAGCCGTTATAATGACATTTTGTTACTTTCAATAATATATTATGATATGTTCTGAATATACAAAATATCTACTGAAATAACATTTGTCATGTCCTAAATAACATCTTAACCCCTTTGATAATGGCAGACAAATATACTATTTTATTGCTCCGAGTAAGGTTGACAAGGCTCTTGTATTGGCGGCAGGACTACTTAACGTTGCTGCCTTAGCGTTGGCAACAGGCTAAGAGTTACAAGGTTACTATAACCGCGTATTCTTATAATAATGCGTGTTAAAGACATGGTCAGAGTCAAAGTCGAGTCAAAACACTCGAAACTAGTCAAAGTCGAGTGTAGAGTCGGTACCATGGTAAGTTGGCCATGTTCTGGATGGGTCAGGGGTTGAAGCGATCCTCATAACGAGCCATTTGGCATGGCCGTCCCATGCAAAATGGCTAGTTGTGAGGATCGCTTGCATTGCTGCGGAGTTGGGGATGGAAGCACAGTATTTAATACTAAATTACGCGTCGTCTTAAGGTCAGTTTGCACCAAACGCAAAAGCCCTTGATACCTTTGCAAGATTATTATAACTTTAAATTTTCTAGATAATTGAAGTCCATGTAATAAAATTGTTTCACCAAACACTCCTTAAAAATTAGATTCACATTAGATTCTTCTGTAATGAAGAGTCATTACAGAAGAATTCAGGAGTTAACTCTACCAACTTTTATTTAAAAGGCGAAATAATTAATATGATAAAATACACATTCTTAATATAAATAGAAGATTTTTTCAAAGGTTTTAGACTAGATAAAATTAATTCGGGTGGTAAATTAGGGTGGTGAAACAGTTATTATAATTATACTTTCTCAATCCAGTTCACTGCTCTAACAATAAGCTATTAGAGGGGTCGGGAGATTTATTTGAATTTCTTATAGACTTTATGTCATTTCTCGTTTTATATTATTATTTTTTGTACGGTATTATTATCTAAAATTAAATTGACAATAACTGCCATACATAAAATGTATTTTTTTTGTCATTATGCTTATGGTAATTTGTAGAGAAGGCTAAGTTTATAATTAGGAACAACTGATCGCTAAATATTTGTCTTTGTTATTACAAAAGGCAGCAAATTACTTTTCAATGATCATTTCATTTCATTATTATTAATGAATTTTTAGTCATCCCAAGGTGAACTTACGTCATACAAACGGAAGTTAATTGATGTCTTTGCTGTCCTTTCAAAAGTTATCCGAAAATAGCATAGCGGTAATTCCTATCCTGTTTAAGGTTTCCCGAACGTTAGAAATGCTACAAATATGAATAGCAATTAACCTTCTAGGTAAACATGTGTGTAGTATCGTAGGCTACATCATGCATGACTTGATATTCAAGTGTGGTTGTGGTCAAATGATTATCCATATGATTAATCTTGTCTAGGTCTCAAAAAGCTCAAACGGACGTAATGTCTACTGTTGGGTGGACGCTCGTTAGTAAGCAGGAAAAGGGTTTATTGAAGAGTATGGGAGAGTGCGGGTAGGCTGGTAGAGTTTCTCTCAGCAAAAAAGGTCTGAAGTAGCAATATGGATAATATCGATAATATCGCCGGCACACTATGTCCACTACGTTGAGAGGAATCTGCTTCCGCTTTGACTAATTTATTATTTTCGACTTCCGTCTCTAGTCGTCCAAGGAAGTTGTTTTGAGATATTTCCAGAAAGAGATTTCCGGAGGCGTGCATACAAAATTCGCACCGTGTATTCATTTGAAGTACTCTATTCCATAAACATCATTGCATGCTGTCTATGCAGCGTGGTGGGTGCAACGATGAAAGACGTATTCAAAACCAACAGAAATTATTGATTTTACAGAAACATGACAAGTAGGTACATAACACGGAAAAACAAACAGCGGAAGAACAAATGAAACGAAAAAATTTTGAGAAAAATGTATACCTACCAATCTAATAAATAAAATTAATTTGAATTTGGAGTTCCTAGAAAGCAAGTTAACGAATTAAAACAGTATTTTTTTGGATTTGCACTGAAAGCTATATAACTCATTGATAACAAAACTTTTTTGTTTATTATTCTTTTTATAATGTGTCATTCTATGAGTATTATATTAAGACAGATTCGCGAGTGTATAAAATATTCTATGACACAGCGGCATACTTTACTGTTATTTATTTTGTCGGTCAGCTCACGTAGATAAAAAATGGAATAACCAATCTGAAAGGACGAATTAGGTACGTAGCCTAGCCTAAATAATGTTAGGGTTAAAATAAGTTAAAAATAAATTTAAATATAATTTAACACAGGTTTCGTCAATAGCCTAGGCAAGTGTCAACGGAACTGTCAACTGTGTTAGAATAATTTATTCAGACCAAAAATAAAAATATACGGTTTACTAAGATAAAATAAAATTGGATAAAAGTCTTTTTCCTATTACTGATAAGTTTCAAGGGAAAAAAATACCAACAAGAGCAGGTCAGCGTCAGGTTTGAGTAGTCAAAAATAAAGTATAATGATTATTTATCACATCATAGGTTTTGTAAAAATGTTAAGTAAAAACTAATAATGTAAGAACATTATTAAAGTGATATTAAAATTTTAATATTTATATTAATTTTATGAAACTTCAAGAATCGTTTGACTATGGTTAGTGTAGTTTCTTTACAAGTTGCTTTTTCGGAAATTACGTACATAAAGTTAGAAATATAGTAAAAAATATATTTATTAAAATGATAATTTTTACCACACTACGTGAGAACCTAAAAGGAAGGTAGTGTTTCCAAATAAAATTAAAATGCATACGCCTTTGCAACACAAACAAATCCAGGGCCAAACTTACCACAGCGCCCACCGAGCAGTCATATGTTATGCATCCAGATTCATTTTAGCAAGTACATAAAAGGACGCACACAGTTCTTTACTTATCATTAAAACTTTAGTTAACTCTGTGTGCGACAATAACAATATTTTACCACTTACCTTAAATATATTCCGATTTGATAAGCGTATTCGTTTTACACTGTATGCTGCCATTTTTCCTTATTCGGGACACCTTTTGTAAATAAATTTATACGGTTAAATTAATAGCCAGCCTTTTGGTTTACATGTCTCTTGGAGAGTGCAATTGTTAATGAATTACAGTTGGGATGAGATGTCGCTGCGATGTGTCGGACATGCTCACCAATCAATGGAGTTGAGTCTGTAAACGGATTGTTCCTTAACTGAAATGTAACCATTGTGCTTTAATGTCTATATATACAGTCAATAATGTTACCAGAACGGGAAAACTGCTCCATAATATTAGTATGTATGTAGAGAGGTATCCGCAATTGTAAAGAAAAAAACGTATAGGTATATGCACATGCAGGTAATGTTTTTAGTTACTTGTTTTTAAATCCTTACTTACCCATTTTGTGCTAATGCAAGTTCGTCTGATTTTTTACGCAATTCAGAATGTCATTGAACATATTATGAACCAAAGTAATCGTGTGAGTGTGTGTACATATAGTAAACACCATGGATTATAATGTAAAAGTAAGTAGATATATAAAAAATAATAATGTGTGAACTTTGTGGACTCCTCCACTGACTTTCAAATTATTATAGTTATAAATACTGACACGTTACAATGTCCTAGCAGAGCCGCGTTGTCAGAAATGCAAGCTGCCTACAAATAGTTTATAACTCACTATATTTCGTTCCTGTACGAGATTAGGGTAGCCCTTAAGCAACTTAAGTAAGAACAACAAGGCACCCGGGTGCCTTGTTGTTCTTACTTAAGTTACGACGTTCGAGGACGGAATTACAGCAGAGCTTCTGAAAGCGGGTGGTACATCGGTACTTTAAGTCATTCAGAAGCTATTCAATTCTGGTGGAGTTGAAAGAACAACTTCTTCAAAAAAGGTGACAAAACTTTACTGAAGAACTATAGACCATCACGTTTTTGACTCACGTTTACAAGTTGTTTTCGAGGGTTATCACGAATCGTCTCGCGCGCAGGTTTGACGATTTCCAGCCTCCAGAACAAGCCGGTTTCCGTAAAGGCTTTAGTACCGTAAACCTTTGCTTAGCGTTTGTGAACTTCAAGAAGGCCCCCGCTTCGATCGTAACATGGGCCGTGATTCATCTCTTCAGAGGTGCCACATTGACTATCGGTATATCGAGGTGATAAGATCATTGCACGAGAGCGCCACCATGTCGGTCCGTGTACAGAATTAGTATACGAAACCTATTCAATTGCAGAGAGGGGTAAGGCAGATAGATATAATATCTCCGAAACTGTTTACCAATGCGTTGGAAGATGTTTTCAAAGTACTAGACTGGACAGGACTGGGCATCAACATCAACGGCGAGTACATCACTAATCTTCAATTTGTCGATGATATAGTAGTCATGGCAGAATCACTGGAGGAATTGAGTACAACGCTCGACGACCTAGACTGAACCTCCCGACAGGTGGGTTTAAAAATGAACATGGACAAAACAAAGCCGATGTTGAATACCCATGTCGCACCTATACCAGTTACAGTTGGGAGTTCTGTTCTCGAGGTTGTTGACGAGTACGTTTACCTCGGACAAATGGTCCAGCTAGATAGGGCGGGCCTACTTCGAGATAGAGGTAAATCGACGAATCCAAAATTCCACAGTGCTTGAAGTCGAAAGTTTTCAACCAGTGTGTGTTGCCAGTCTTGCCAGTGATGACATACGGTTGTGAAACGTGGTCGCTTACTAAGGGTTTTCTGCGCAAGTTCGCAGTCGCATAACGAGCTATGGAACGAGCTTTCTTAGGTGTTTCACCACGAGATAGAATCAGAAATAATGACATCCGTAAGAGAAGCAAAGTCACTAACATAGTTCATTGGATTAGTAAGTTGAAGTGGTGGTTAACAGAGCACATAGCATGCAGAGTAGATGGGGCAGGTGGGGCGTTAAAGTTCTAGAAAGATGACCACATACCGGAAAGCGCAAAGTAGGACGGCCTCCCACTAAATGGCCAGACGACCTGGTCAGGGTCGCGGGGAGCCGTTAGATGCAGGCTGCGCAAAACCGTTCCATTTGGAAATTGATGGGGGAGGCCTTTGTTCAATAGTGGACATCATAGGCTGATATGGTGATAATGATGAAGATAGTTCGTACATTCGTACAGTCGACAGCACATCAAGCGTAACAGTTTGACCTTGAGAAGGCCTTACTTCGCTCGCAATAAAGGAGGCTTTCGTAGTGCAACTGTGAAACTTTATGTGCCGTCGTGTGTATAAAATTATACATAAAAGTATTGTTACAAGATTTGATAACCCACCCCTGTTTTAATAAAATAAGTAGAATGTGATATTATTATAAGTAATCAGCTTTTAAACGTCGTGAATAAATACAGACAAAAGTAGTGAATGCTGTGCGGAAAACTTCTACAGTGGCGGCCACAAACAGGAAGTCGTAGCGTCGGCAGGCCTTTAACAAGGTGGACCGACGATCTGGTTAAGGTTGAAGGTAGCCGCTGGATGCGTGTAGCGCAGGACCGATCGCCGTAGAATTTTTTAACGCGAGGCCTTTGTCCAGCAGTGAACTCTGTGGGCTGGAATCATGTCGCTACGCTCCATATAGTTATTTATGTTTTTTTATTATTCTTACGGACTAGTTCTTGGTCTTCATTTCACCTGATGGTAAGTGATGATAAGGCACAAAGATGGAAGTAAGCTACACCTATTCCTCAACCACAGCGGAACTGGCTGCGTTACGTCCAACTGCGGAACACAATGCTATTAACATTATTATTATAGCGGCAGACGTATGTAAGATGGTAGTAGCCGGGCGGACTTAGAAAAAGGCCCCATCACCAAGCAAACCGAGCAGAAAATATCTGCCACTACGGAATCGGACCCCAGACCTCTAGATTTTAGGTAGGTGGTCTTAACCAATTTAGTGCAACAAAGTTCGAAAATTGCAGAACCTGCAGATCACATTTTAAAATAAAGAACATATATCTAAATTCCTATAACAGCACATATGAAATATAAACAACTATTCAATAAGGCAATAAGCTATAGAAAAGTGGGTGAAGGTTCTCTTTGAATTCATTATCATCATCACTAGTGTCACTACTGACGCCAACCCTTTCTGCATGGGAGAAACATTATATTATGAGTATGCCAAAACACTGTGATTAACGGCAGAAGTGCCTTCCGAAATACTGAGCAGGTATATCGATATTAGTATTTTAAATGACTCACTAAGTGGTAGCTAGGTCCGTATGCGGACCGCCTTACTATTTGGGCCATAAAGCAGTTCGCTTTTTTTAGATTGATTGAAGGTAAAGGTAGCAGCCAGGGTATTACTGGGCATAGAAGGCATTTCATCTTTGGTGTCAGGACGACAACGCACCCTTAATACCAAGTGATTTTTCCTAGTTATTACAGGTGTCTATAAGTGACGGTAACCGCTTACCATTAGGTGGGCCGTCAGCTTGTTTGACAAGTTGTATAATATAAAAAAAACACACAGGATCAACCACAAACTATTACGTCAGCCAGTTCCTTACATTTAATTGAACCAACCTTTTAATTACAGCGTCCTTATCTTTAACCTTACTGGTGGTTTAGTTTAAAAGCAGTAGGTATTTATTGCATTGTGGGATTCATGACAAATTACAAAAGCAATTGTCGAGTGTCGAGGGATAGGGCTGTTAAATAGGTACAATTTTATAGAAAGGCATTTACTATGTTATTGTTAATAAATTTCTGATTTACCTTACAAACTAGACCAAGAGGTTTTCTATTGTTAGCGAGACGCCACGCCGCGGCGGCTCATAAGGGAAATGACTAAAGGCTGAAACTTACCTCTAAAGGTATTTCCATATCATTGACAAAAATACACGGTGAATCTGTTGTTTTAGATTGTGACTGTATCTGACTTCACATAGCGTACATATTTGTGCTGTACTTATTTTTTCATTATTAAGGTATTATCCATATTTTCCCTTAAATGCGCTGAGACGAGTTGTATTCATGGAGCTTGAATGACATTCAAATAACTACTAAGTAGGTACTTTAATACATTTTCATTGGTTATCGCTTTATGCAATTTCTACGCTTTAGTGCGTGCAAATTGAACCAAGTATTTGAAAACAATCACATTCTCACTTTGTTTTGTCTTAATCTGTTAAACTAGAAACGCAAGCAACCGTAAGAATAATTTGCGACAATTTTCCCGTTCGTAGAATGCTCTACATTTTTTATATGTAAGTAAGTAGGTATTCTTTTTTGATACGTAGGTAAAATATAGAATTTGAAAAATTTTGTATTGGTGTAGACCAATACAAAATTTTTAAAATTATATATTTTATTTCATTAATTTTAAATTAAGCAATGCATCAGGTCTGAAAAAAGCTTCTCGAATTTGTATTCACTATTAAACGAGATAATGTTTAAAAAATTAAAAAAATCTTTTATTCTCATGATATCTTGTAATCTTTAAAAAAATTTATAACATTTAATTATAATATTGATGGGCTGTTTTGTTCATATCTTGCCATCTTGTAGGTTGCTATAGATTTTTTTGGGATTTTGCAACAAGTTTTTTTACCGTCCTCTCTTGATGTCGACCTTTTAATGTACTACTATATACTTAAATAGTTCTAAAGAGACCGGTAGAAACCTGAGATTTTAAAGGCTACATCTCAGCTAAGCTCTCTCAATTCTAGCCGAGTGACTAACTATAGGTATGTCAGGGTGTGAGGGGAATGCTTTGGAATACAAAGGCTGTGCTGGTGATGAAAATATGAAATCGCCAAAAAATGGGTTAACATCACTGCCTGCCATCTTGAGTCATCATGATGAAAGACCACACTCGGGTGACTTTCTGTTTATTATTCCTATCCGTTTAGTCTCCATTTCTGGCTTTAGTTTTATCAATCAATCAATTAGACCTGTTGGCTGTAAGGATGAGACTCGATTGTTTGTGCAGTGACAAAAGCACATACCTACATACAACATCACGGGTTTCGCTACAATGTTACTGGAGCAGCTTGTCTTTTCTTTGAATATGATCTTTTACACACGTACTTGAAGTAAGTGATCCATTTTTGAAGGCTCGTGAGCCGCGATCAATCTTTTGTAGCTAAATTCGGTGCTACTGTTTTTGTCAAATTTTTATGTCAAATAATGCCTAGTGATAGATCTTTAAACTTTTGTGGCACCCAAATATCAAACTTTTTTGTATCCTCCGTCTTTCAATACTCATTTGTGCTCATTGGTCAGTCCTTCACGAATGTCGTAATTTACCGAGCTTGCCTTGCCTGTAACAGGACGACCAGCGGGCTTATTCACTAACTTACCTTGACAAAAGTAGTCACCACCGAGTTACTAGCAGATCCACTTACTACTTTAACTTAATCGTCATTGACAACTGAAATGAAATGAAGATATTTTTATTCTTTCAAATCGTCGAAAATTACATTTGAAGGACTATCACAAAACTATAGTGTTAACTAACAACGCCATAGTGTCAATCTATCTGTTTGTCTGTCTGACAGTCAGTCAGTCTGACAGTCAGTCAGTCTGACAGTCAGTCAGTCTGTCTGTCTATCTGTTGTCTGAACTTATTTGAAACTTGCCTTGTAACGCAGCAATAAATAGACAATAACGCAATAGTTCGTCGTTTATATTACAACACCGTTAATATGCATTTTTTTTTTATTTTTACTTTTGGATGCCATTGGATTGAAAAAAATCCTGATTTTACAACACCAATCTCGTTTAACCTGCCAATCATAAGCCCGTATTCAAAAACTGTATCACCGTGCATGTGGGGTATTACATATTTTAGTAAAAACACCGCGAATCTACATTAGTCACCATAATTAGATACATTATTTGCGGAAACGTTCTAGGTAAGCGTATTATTTATTATATTTATTGAATTATTCAAATAATTTGAAAAATATATCAGTTTATGTGATGAAAATATTAATAAATCATCATCATCATCACCAGCCTATATACGTCCCACTGCTGGGCACCACAGGCCTACCTACATGGCAGAAACACATGAGGAGTTTGGGCCATAACACCACCACGCTGGCCCAATGCGGGTTGGTGGGTTAAAGCGGTTGCAGCTATAAATAAATAATAAATAAATAAATAAATATTCTTTATTGCACACAAGAGAAAATAAACATACAAATTAGAAAACACAAAAAAAAAAAAAGTACAATTGGGCGACCTTATTGCTAAAAAGCAATTTCTTCCAGGCAACCTAAGGTGATATACATATTATGAAGAGGGAGAATACAGAAGGGTGCAAGAAATAGAAGGAATAAATAAAATATATATGTTTGTAGGTACATAATGAAAGTTAAACACACAATACAATATACGAATTAAAGATACTTACATATTATGCAATAAAATACACAGCTATTGAGTTAAATGTAAGAAATGACTTTTAACTTGATGCTTAAAAGAATCCAATGTGCGAGCTCCCCTGATGCACTCTGGTAGAGAATTCCATAACCGAACAGCATGTACGGAAAAGGAATAGGAAAGGAAATCAGTGGAGTGAGCAGGAATATCCAAAGTGAGATTAAAACAAGAACGCAAAGGACGAACTAAAGAAGAGGAACGAAGGGAAAAACAATTTTTAAGGTAGGATGGAGAGGTAGGAAGGAATAGAACAGTGTAAAGAAGAGTTAGAACGTGTAAGTCCCTACGTCGACGAATCGGAAGCCAATTAAGTTGCGACCGAAACTTCGATACATGATCAAATTTCCTCAAACCAAAAATGAACCTGATGCAAACATTCTGCAGACGCTCAAGCTTATCAAGAAGTTCCTCCGAAAGATCGGCATAACAGACGTCAGCATAGCCGATTATGGAGAGCATGAGTGACTGAGCCAGAGCTACCTTAGTACTAATAGGCAAGAAATTTCGAAGACGATTGACCGAACCATATGCAGCAAACACCTTCTTCCTGACAGCCTCAACTTGAGGACGCCATGATAAACACTGGTCAAAAATGACACCTAGGTTTTTGACAGTTTTGGCAAAAGGAATTTCAGTGCCACCAAACATAACAGATGGCAAAACACCGTAATCAACTCTGGACACAAAATAAGGACTATAACCGGGACCAACGGCTTAACGTGCCTTCCGAAGCACGAATGAGCTCAAGATTATAAATTTGATTGACCCATCCAGGGACCAACCATGGCGAAAATTGCTTCGTTTTCGTGATCGAAACCAGAGCGCTCAAACCACTACGCCACCGAACTCCTCGCTCGATTAATAAATAGTTAAATAAATAATATATCAGAGAAAAAAAGACTCGAAAGTATTTGGCACTCCATCATCTGTTTCTACAATGTTGCCATTGACATTTAATTTAAAGTACTAAGCCGTAGTTTTTGTTTTACCACTTTCTTGATTTATAGCTTTCCAAGTGACTTTTATTTTACTTCTTCACAGGAAGTTGGCTTTGGCATTATTGGAATTTTTTATATATATATCTTAGTTACCAACTTTTTAATTTTGTACCTTTAAAAAATTATGTTTGTAATTTTATATGTACCTATACGATATAACTACCTACTTTTATGATGCATTAGAAATATGAGTTTTTTATAGATGCTAATTTACATCTTAGATAATAAAGGCCCAAGGAGTTGATCAATGTAGGTAATGTTACTCAAGACGCAGCAGAATCACTGGAAATTCCGATACCAGTACGACCTTAGAGAGCCACGTTCACTTCTACGGAGTCCATTTATCAGTGGTTTCATATTATATTTTACTTGTGGAAGTAAACATATTTTTTCTATATAAAAAAGTACTCGCGAAAATGTTTTTTTATGAAGGGAGTTGACGAACTCATAATGTTACAAAAGAAAGTTGACCTATAATAATTTATAGCGCCTACAGGGATTATATTCTATTCTATGGATAAAACTGACATACAGAAAGAACAGTGTTAATCTGTTATGGCAAACATTCCAGACACAATGTGTTTTAACTGTAATTGTGCTCTTTGCCTTATAAAGAAGAAGAAAGTTATAAATGCAAGCATGTTACACCGCCCTTAAACGGCGTTATCCCAAGTATCCCAACGGAAGGGTATGACGATTGAAAAATTAAGTAGGTAAATACATAATTATTAATTATAAAAATAATCCTTTTATTTTATTGAGGATTTAAAAATCTACCCTATGACCGGGATTCGAACCCTGACTAAGTACCTTGATATTTGGTTTTAATATTGTGATTTTGTTAAATATAAAGAGTTTTTTCTTCTAGACTCTATCTTTTAATAGAGTATGTACCAAAGTGAAAAATATCTTCACAATTTTAGTGCTCTTTGTTATTTATAACCCAGGTAAGTAATAATAACAATGCGAATCTAACGATTAGCATTGAAAATACCGAAAAGAACAATTTGCCGTATTTTAATAACATTGCAATAAAAAAAACACGAAAAATATTCAGTTGGAAAAGCGTCGAAAATTGTTTCATTTTTCGAATGTTACATTGAATTGAAATGAGTATTGAAAAAAAACCAGATGAAAAAATTAGGTTTTACTAACAGTGATGCTAATCAACCCTGCCAATAAAATAATTATTTAATAGTTAAAAAAAATAACATTTGGTAAAAACAGAAATTACTGTCGTTCTATTCACAATCTTTCTTATTTCGGTCAGCTACGAAAAAGAATCAAAAGTTTTTCCTATTTTTTTCAACGCTAATGTTCCTACATGCGGTTCCTACTTCCCATACGGCACGAAAATAATATTTAGAGAAGTCAAATAAATTACTTTTCTTTCTATCTTTAATTCTTCTTTGTGGTAAGAAAAAAATATAGATCAAAAAAAAAAAAATTAAGAATATTGGAAATATAGATCATTTATTGCTTTGGGGTAAAATATTACACATTACACAACATTAACATAGAACTTTCTCGTCATTTCAATTAGGTAGAAACTTTATGTAGTTTCATAATAAATATAATTTTTATAACACTCCTGAAAAGCGCAAAAATTTTTAGTTTTTTGACTTAAGGTATAGAGCCTAGAATGCTCTAAAAGTTCATTAATTTTCACGTCAAACTAAACAATAATTATTTTTCAAAAGTCATGCAGGGCTAGTATTTTCTTGGGTTCTTATAAAATAACCTAAGATCGTCCTAGGTTCGTTTTGATGTTGATATGTATGTTTTACAAATCTATTTCATTGAAAGTAGATAATTTCGCTAATTGTCTATGTTCATTATCTACTAAATATTTCTATAATATTAACTGGATTTTGCTGCGGTGAATGTGTTAAGCAGTTACATCAACTTCCATAAGTGAGATATCGTATCACACACCAACTACTTAACCGGACACCTGTGTTAGTACTTTGTTATGTCATTGTACCTACCTAAGAAAGCTATCTAATGTAGTCATGCATGAAAAGAAATGTTTTCTATTTATTTATATGTATATCTGTCTTCCATTATACGGCAGATGAAGTAATGTGTACCTAAGGAACGGAATCCACGATAGAAGGTTGCTAAACCAGCGATTAAAGAAAGGAGCATTGGCTACCTAACCTGAAATTAACATTTGAACCCGTGACACCTCGCACATAAACAAGTCTTAGGTATAAAATCGTTTCCACCTTATGTATCCGTGATACAGGTCATTTTTGATCGGTATGATTGGTACAGAACGTCAAGAAGGACGATTGTATTTTGCGTTCACCGCTACACTTAGCGAGTAATACTTACATTTCACCATTAAAACTCTACTGCGACACGATGATTTTAGTAATTTGCCCATGGGAAGGTAGATTACGTCTACATTGATCTAAAGCTCCGTATTACAGATTGTTTTTTGTAGATGGCTATACCTATGTTCTACCTATGTTCATACGACGTCAATTTTAAATGGTTTTTAGTCTCTGGTGTTCAGTCAGACCATCAAACCGATCTTTCATTAAGGGACCAGCTCTGAATTCGCTAAAATAAAATCAGAGATTTTGTACGGATCCTGACCTGATGTGTTTTTCGCAAATTTAGAGTTGGTCCCATAATGAAAGATGTTTAGTTTGACGGTCTAAGCACCAGGCCAGCACTCGGCTTCAAAACCATTTGAAATTGGCGTTATATTTTAATAATATTGATGAAAATTTACGTAAATATATTAATCGATGTGAGACACTTTTAGAAGGAATACTATACATATGCCGTCAACTTCTATAAGGGAATTTTAATTTATAATTTAAATTATGTCTCAATACGGTAGGGTATCTCCTTGAAATTGTTTAAAGAAGCTTTTATTTTGTATTCCGTGTTATTATTATATTATTGGATTGTCGTGGTTACATTCGTTCTGTTTGCCTACTCGCACTCGTCTAATAATATTATTGTAATTTCATTTAGGCTACGGTAACCGCTTACCATCAGGTGGGCCGTATGCTTGATTGCCTTAGTGGTATAAAAAAATATTTAAACAAATATATTCATTAGGTACACATTTAGTTTTGCTGCTTTCAATCATCTTATACTTATATGAAAAGTATATAAAAATTAAAATTAAAAATACCTTTAAATGCTTTGATTATACATATACTTAATGTCTATACAATCAAAGATTTAATGTTATATAGGATATACCTACGCATACTAAAAATATTGCATACTACTGCTTTCATTTTGGACATGGTAGAGTTTAAATACTTGGTAGTGAGGCATAAATTTTTTTGGGTTACCTAATTTTCCTTGTGTAAAGGGATCAAGCCCATACAGCTATGTCTTCAGTATCTTCTTTCCTTCTGCAAATATTGCATTGAAATGCTGATTTAACACATTACAATGCATCTTAGGAGAGTCTGGCGCGAAATATACGGGTTGGTGCCATCAATACGACAATAAATTAACACATGGGCTATATTAGTTCATAGAAATGGTTTGCCAATTTGAAAAACCTCTTATTCATTTGATAATTTCATGACATTTGTATGAAATAATATAACATTGGCCGGATATCCTGTTGGATAAACATAACTGTTGGAAAAATATACCTATGATAGATTTCAACTTGAAATCCTCCTACGTATACTATACCACTCCATAGGTACAAGTGCAGAATAAGACTAAAGGCTCACGTGGCTAATCTTTTATCTAAATATAGAGCAGAAGTCGGTTAAAAATATATACAAATCAATCATCTAAATCCACATACTAGTAATTCACTCAGCCATATATCTGACACAAAAACAGTAATCTGTTGATGTTCAATGCCTCATGGGAGCGTATGGGTTGTGTAATGATTCTTAGATGTCTACATAAACGATACTACATATATAAACACGTCATGTTTACACTTCGCAGATGACTATTAGAAATTAGTCCCTTGTTTTTAATATTTTATTGAATCAGATCATGTATATATTGTTTATGAAATATGCAATTTAATATTTGTAATTGTACTCTAATAATATATATTGGACATAATTATTTTATTATTAAATTATTCCCTATGATTCTATGATATCCCTATGAGTATATTGATGAATTTATTACGTAAAACTTCACACAATCAATATTTTTATGGAATAAATAAATACACCATCATTCCTAAATGAATGAGATGAACTTACCGAGTTTGACTTTACCGAGGGTTATACCAAGCAGGGGTCCTCTTTCGTTAAATAAAAATGCTTGTTAATTAATACACAAGGCTGTAACTGCTTATGTATCTACGTTTTGCGATGATTTCTAGATATTTGTTTAAGTCCTATTGTTATTATTAATTACCCCGTTTATTTATTTATTTTATACATTCACACCTATTATCTAGCCCAAAGTAGGCATCATCAAGATCTTGTGTTATGGATACTAGGTTATGGATATAACTGAGAAATAATGATAATATTATGTACATAAAAATATATAAATATATATAATAAATATACATATAAACATCCATGACTCGTGAATAAATGCTTATAATCATAATACAAACATTTACTCCCACCGGGATTCGAACCCGGGAACCCTGACTGAGTAGCCTGTATAGCAAGGGGCAGTGACCACTCGGCCAGCCAGTCGTCGTTATTGCACTTGTTCATTGCACTTGTTCATTCAGTATCAATGTTATTAAAAGTATTTTGATATGACAAGGGTGGCAAAAAGCATATGGCCGCCTGTTGGAAAGCGGTTTTCGTAGCCTTTTCTAGACGCTCGTAGCACGCGCTACGCACTGCTCAATACAAATAAGTTATACCGTATTTAGAAACTACGGAACGTTTCTAGGCACTTTACACCAGGGCCTCGATCGCGCTAATTTACATTGTGTTTACAAAGCAAAACCAAAAACGTTATGTTCCGCACAATTTAAATTGCGCTAAACATTTTCACGGCAACTAATAAGGTTTTTTTTTCGGAACATACGTTGATGTTTTTGGTTATAGCTTGTTCTTATCCTCTATTCCCACTAGTTCAGTCACTGAACTACATCAACTAAAATAGTAGGAATAGAGGGTTCTTATGGTCTAAGGGTTATAGTTGTATCAAATATTTATTAAGTTTATATTACATATAGTAATAAAATAAAAACTTTCTAAATTGAGAAAATATTACGATCGGTTTTTGACAGCATCTAGATACAAGGACGTTACTATGGCAACCATCTAAGGGAACGTATTTACCGCTGTCGGGCGAACGTTTTGGATTTAGTTAGTGCCTGACAACTTTTCAAAAAACGTTAATAGTGTTTGTTGGACAGAGGAAAATATGTTCCAATAGATAGTTCCCATAGCAACGTGTTTGTATATGTATAAATGCTGTCAAAAACCGTTCGATACTTACACAAATTTAGAAAAGTTTTTTTTATTTATTTATGTAATAGACACTAAATAAATATGTGATATAAATAAAATCAAAGATACATTTACAAACATTTGCTCCTACCAGGATTCGAACCCGGGACCTCTTGACCGAGTAGCCTGGTAAGCAAGGGGTACAGACCGCTCGACCAGCCGGGCGTCAATATAAGTAGGAAGGTATACTTATTATAGTTTATTAGAAGATTTGCAAATGATTTATTTTGTACGAAACTGTAATAGGTACTTACCTACTTACGCTACAATACATCGAATCGAAGCTTGTTGATTACGATTAAGAATAGAATAAGTGCTATGGAATAAATAATGTTAATTCAAAATTTGTAAACAAATTCTACACGTAAGGTAATTGGAGGTAGGCTTTGATATTTCTAAATGAAAATATGTTTAATTGGCCACTTTATGTCTGAAAGCAGCATTAAAAAGGTTACATTAATTTATCATAGAAAAGCAAGGTTCCTTTATCTCACAAATTTCTAAAAGAGATACGAAATTTCGTAATACGGGCGCCACGCTTTAGACAAAAAAAAAAGAATTTGAAAAAGGACGAATCCATCCGAATGCGACGTTTATCGATATAATATCTAAGCAGATAGATATTATAGGTACTAACTACCTACATATATTAACAATAAAAATAGACTTTAGTGTGAACTTCACATTCATAATTAAAAACTATTTGATACATTATTAATTCATATTTAATCAGAATTTTGAAAAGAAGGAGAATCATTTGCGGTGTGCACAGAAGTAATTAGTACAATTATTTGTAACAATTAAGAAAGAAAAAAAGAAAGAAAACGAAAAAAAAAAAATACGCTCCAGGCGGGAATCGCACCCGCGTCTCCTGGGGTCCGGCCAGACTCGATAGCCTCTACGCCACCTACCAATTTCTTCACCGCTTTCTACTTTTTTTTAAAGTTTAGCATAATTTTCTATTTTTCCTCCTTAGCTTTACTTTTGTAAGTATGTACACACTATAATATTTTACCTAGATAATGTAATAGCGTATCATTTTAGCTTATTGTGTAACTTATAGCATTTTAATAGAAATAATGAATGACACGTTTGGGTATTATGACGTCTACGGAAAATACCTGAATATTCCCGGTGACAAATGTTTTGTAATTGGTAAGCACGCATCCGTATGTTTCATCTATGTTATCTACATTTCAAACTAAAACATACACACGTACACGTTACGCTTCCTTACAACCTTTTCCTTCAATCCGACACACAGCGAACTGTTTTAGACAGAAAGGAAATGCGGTGGCACTTTAGTTCTTTAACACACTACTTCAATATGTTATTGAGAAAAAGTACCAAAGTATTAAGCAATTTCTGATGCTGACTGTACCTACCCCGACAACCCTACATACAGGCCTACCACCAAGTAAATCATGGGCTATTCATCCTTTTCTAGCATAATATAAACGGCCTTGTACGGAGTTACACCGTTGTTTTAGTATTCCAATCTTTGCCTAAACTTTATGAATCGAAAACGGACGGGAATATTATGACGAAACTGCCGACATATAACAAAACGCATTTATTAACAAAAATGAAACAAGCTCAATTTTAAACCAGATCACTTTAAACCACGTTTGGTATTACGGCGGTGAGTGTTCCCTTTAACAAACCATTTTGTCTACTTACCCTTAAAATCTATTTATCAAAATCCACTTTAAAATAATGAAATAGGTAGATATATGTAAAAGGAGTGCGCACAAAAGAGATATTCCAAAAATTTATTAGGGATATTGTCCGTCACATAATATATTTTGATTATTGAATTGTTACTAATATCAGATATTTCGATCGTGGAAATAACGTAAAATTTAAGAACGTATTCACTTATCTTGTTATTATATATTTACAAATAATGTAGTAATTGAAAAGTTTTCTCTGATAGCTATTTATGAATATTATCTGAAAGTTTTTATAATTTACTTAATAGTCGAATACATAGGAATTCCATAGGAAATTTAGTCAAACTGCATAAATGCTTTTAATACTAAAATAACTTTAGTCGTTGGTCGACCATATGTTCAAGCTTCAATATTCGGTCGATGTTTCAGTTTCAGCTGTTTCTGGAAACAACTTAGTAGCAACTCCAAAAGTTTCTAGGTGCCTACTAAAATTTAATTTATTTTATCCTTTTCAATTCATTGAAGTCGGTTTTATTTTTGTGGAAAAAATATTTTTCACAATTTTTAGTGATAACTGTCTAAGGTCAAAGCTAGATGGGTGACCGTCAGCTTATAGGTATTGTTTCCTACTATCGTATCATTTCACTAAAAAGTCATAGGACAGCAAAAAACCGCAATTTTGCCTACATAGACGACTTACTCATTCCAGTTATTTTGATTTAAAAACCAAACTACAACAAACTACCAAATCGATTTTCAAAAAAATTTTTATGTAGCCAAATGACAACAATTCCGCATCGAACAAAAAAAGAATCATCAATATCGGTTCACCTAGTCGAAAGTTCTGAGGTAACAAACATAAAAAAAATACAGGCGAATTGAAAACCTCCTCCTTTTTTGAAGTCAGTTAAAATCGGGGAAATATTGTTCAAACAAATTTAATAAAAGTGGGAAAAAACAATGAACGTGAAGAAAGTATAGTTAAGTAGGTAGTATGAATTTCATGATATATATTATATCTACGCTAATCTTCAAGCCAAATCGTAACATCTTTCCAACAAGTTTTGTTTTTCTCATGGTCTATTTTTACCTACAGACTTCAGATCTACATTAGCAACTACATATTTTTATAGCTGTGTACATATGTTCCTTTGTTTTTCTGCTTTTTCCTCATCCAGTTCGCTGTGTTTCGGATTGAAGGGAAAGGTAGCCAGTACAATTACTGGGCATGGACGGCATTTCATCTTAGGCCCCAGGATGACAACGCACCTGCAATATCAAGTGACTTTTCCTTGTTATTGCAGGTGTCTATAGGCGGCGGTAACCGCTTACCATCAGGTGGGCCGTCAGCTTGTTTGTCATCCAATTAAATAAAAAATAAAAAAAATAAAATAAATCCTGAGTTCAGAAAAGATCTAGAATTTCCCGACATTCATAACTATATTTTACTTTCTACTTTCACATGCAACGAAGAATTATTATTATTTACTTATTTATACTTTTATGAACACTTCAATGTGTACAGTATGTACAGTCGACAGCACATCAAGCGTAACAGGTTGACCTTGAGACCGCCCTTACTGCGTTATTAATAGAGGCGGCTTTCGTAGTGCAACTGTTACACTTGATTTGCTGTCAGGTGTACATACCGGACACAATAAATATTCTACTGTTGAAGAGACACCGTTAAAGAAGCGTTTAGTAATTGAATAATACTTGCCTTTAAAAACGTTCCAAACATTAATTTTAATATAAAAAAACAAACCAAACAACAGTATTTAACACTTCTTTTTTATTACTTTGCTCGAATTAATTATTACTCCAGGGGACACCTTTACACTGTCATAACAATAAAATTAAAGAATGAAAGGAAGGAACGAAAACTTATTGCTACGAAAATACACCTTTCAAAAATATTTTTTTTTTCAAAAATAAAACTGACTTCAAAACACTAAAAAGGGAAAAATAATTCAATTTCGGTACCGAGGTACTTACCTCCTAAAATGTATTTTTTGGAGTTGGTGCTTCACTTTCTATTGTCTCGGAAACAGCTTAGAATTAATTTGTGAAGAATTTAGTAATTAAAATAGAATAAAACTAGAAAAATTTCACGTCCTGAGGCAGGAATCGAACCCGCGACCTTTCGCAATCCGGGCGACTGCTCTGACCACTGAGCCACCCAGGACTTGGGATATCCATGTGAAATTCTTCTAGTCTATCTGTATTTGCGTTTATGAGCTAACGTCCACCCTACAATGTCGAAATATATATTCTATTTCAACATCCAAAACGAGTATTTTTACAAATACCGACGATTCGGTTAAGTTGGGGCAGTGCTTTCAAATATTCTTAATTTTTGATTTTAACATTATTATAAATGTTTGAAAAATTAACCGGAAGCCTGACCATGAAAAGGATTTAGTTAGTTCTGTGACGAGTACTTATTCGTGTACATGGGCTTTAAGAACAGATGTTTTTGGACTATTCTATAGTTAGTAATTAAAATAGAATAAAACTAGAAAAATTTCACGTCCTGAGGCAGGAATCGAACCTGCGACCTTTCGCAATCCGGGCGACTGCTCTGACCACTGAGCCACCCAGGACTTGGGATATCCCTGTGAAATTCTTCTAGTCTATCTGTATTTGAATGTAATTGTGTAATTGTGTATTGTGTGTGTGTGTGTAATTGTGTTGTTGTTGTGTGTGTGTGTGTATTGTGTTGTGTAATTGTGTGTTTTGTGTTTGTGTTTTTTATAATAATGTTAAAATCAAAAATTAAGAATATTCTATAGTTGTTTAGTAATCACTTTTCTGATCAATCATTTGAAATACTGATACAAACAAAACTGATGAACTGACAAAAATTTCGAGTGTAGTGTGTAGAGTGTACCTTTGAAATTGACAAATAAAGTTAAATAACCTCTATTTGTGAGCTTTATTAACTTATAAATTTAACAACGACCACAGTAACTAGACAACTTCAGTCTTCCTGTGACCACGTTCACGGTTAAGAGCGTTAACCAGTTCTGTTTTACTCAAATTCTGCACTTTTCAGAGCTATTTTTTCCCATAAAATACTTATTCTTTATACTGAGATATAAATTATAAAAACTTTTAGACAAGATGCTTATGTAAGTAGATATTAGAGAAAATGTTTTGATTAATACAGTTTTTGTAAATAATAAATAGCAAGCAGACTGAAGAGCGTTTATAAAATTTTACGGTTTCGTTAAATATCTGATATTGGTCACGTTTCAATCAAACAAAAAATATTAGAGGACAGGTAATATCTCTAATAAAAAGTTATCAGAGGAAAATATATCATTCCCAAGATTTTCACATGAAAAAAAATCAAATTATACTGTAAATATTACAAAAATTCAATTTCCAAAATTGGGACTTCCAGCACTTACTACGAACACCAATCTTAGTGTATGACGTCATTTGTTGT
Source organism: Nymphula nitidulata (assembly GCA_947347705.1). NCBI lineage: Eukaryota > Metazoa > Arthropoda > Insecta > Lepidoptera > Crambidae > Nymphula > Nymphula nitidulata. The sequence continues at coordinate 13,180,921 of OX374621.1, read as the reverse complement.
TAGCATCAGATGCTGTCAAAAGAAAAACCAACTAAATCACCATAGTAACCTATCAGTGTTTGGCAACAGGTGACGGCAAAACGCATGTATTAGCGTTTTAGACCGACATTTGAAACAGATTTAAGATACATGATTTTTAAAACATTAATCGCATGAAAATAATTACGATCACTATTTCGGACTATAATACTTATACACCACATGAAAGACTTTCCCAAAATTTAACAACATCCCTATTACCCACAAAATTTCAAAAAATCTGTTAAGTCAATTTCAAATTGAATACAAAAACATAGTATGGTAATTCCAGTTTGCACAAAATACTTCATACAAAACGGCAATTTCATACTTAAAGACCTAATATTTTTATAAATTTTTGAAACATGTTAAAGAAACTCTTTCAAATCAATCAATTTCTCGCTTTGGAAAATTCAATTTTGTTTCTAACGAACAAAATAACACAGTTTAAAGAATTTTATTTTAGTAACTAAATACATCGTGATTTATATCTTGATTTCAATACGTAATAAAAGAATAGAAAAGATATAAAAACGGAATAAATTAGAGTTGGTATCGTACGATGACTTGGGAAAATTGTAGAGCCGGCACCGTATGATGAAAAGGGTTCAGTCTGTGAAGTACCTCTCTCGTGAACATTATTGGGCTTTAATAACGAATGTTTTTAGACTAAACATAAAAACTTTAGGTAGGTAATCGAGTAATGGTTTCATTTCAATTGCGTAGTTGGAAATTTTTTTTTATAAACAACAAGATGACAAGCAAGCCCACCTGGTGGTAAGTGGTTTCCGTCCCCTATAGCCACTTGAAATGACAAGAAAAATCTTCCTCGTTATTGCAGATGTGAGGATGTCTTATTAGCGGATGAAATCAGTATTATTTTGATATTTAATTATATTGATTTCAATAGGTACTCAATAAACAAAAAATTGATACAAAATATAATATATGTTCTTTATTGCAAACAAAAACATAATAGGACATATCCAGAAAATGCGATAGATATTATACGTACCTAACGAAAACATTGTCATGATTTCTGCCCTCGAGCATCTCGCGTCGCTCGATCGCAGCGGTGCGACAGGTAGGAGGGCGGCGCGTGAGCACCATCTCATTGCGCAAGGCATGTGAACCATCGAAAGTGCCCCCTCCCCCCGGATATGGAGCGAGCATCTCTTATAAACACAGGTAACGCTTGGTCACTGGACACTACACTGTCTAAGACTGCGTCTACCGTGTACTCAGGATGTGTGACAAAACGGTAGGTTCCAGTGACCTACAGTGATATGAACGATAATTATTAAAGTGATACTGTGTCGTCCTGCCCAATCATGAGTGAATTTTGATAAATATTCTAGTTTATAAAAAAAAGATTTACTTACTTTACATAATAACTATCGGTTGAATTGAGTGTTTGTGTGTACAGGTGCTGAGGTCATTCGTGGTGGTGGCGGTGGTGGCATGCGTGGCGGCGCGGCCAGAACCCCCGACCTCGTACGGAGCTCCCGCTCAATCGTACTCTGCCCCGTCGAGCTCGTACGGAGCTCCTGCTCCGTCGTACTCCGCCCCGTCGAGCTCGTACGGAGCGCCCGCCCCTCAGTACGGTCCTCCCCAGCAGCAGCCCATAGTGCATAAACATGTGTACGTGCATGTGCCCCCACCAGATAATGAATACCAAGCCCCGCGCAAGCCTATCTACGTGCCACCCCCACAAAAGCACTACAAGATAGTGTTCATTAAGGCCCCAACCCCACCGACCCCAACTGCACCCATCATTCCGGTGCAGCCTCAGAACGAGGAGAAGACCCTTGTTTACGTGCTGGTGAAGAAGCCCGAGGAGCAACCAGACATCATCATCCCCACACCGGCGCCTACACAGCCTGCCAAGCCCGAAGTCTACTTCATCAGATACAAGACACAGGTACTTAATGTTTTTAAAATAGATACCTATACTTAATTGTTTCTTTTCAAAAGAGTCAGGATAGGATAACATTAATTATTTTAACTCATTAATTAAGTTTGGGTTCAGAAAATTAAACTTATAAGTAGGTATTTAGTGATAGAAAAATAACCTTTAGCTACGTGATAATTGGACCCAACTCCAACCAAGTTAGAGTTGAAGCCCCGACTATGAAGCAATTTTTCTCAGTAGTACTAATAAAATAAAATATGACGAGTCCTAGGCAGGGATGCAAACCCAAGTGACTGCTTCAACCACTAAGCTACCGCGGACTACAAAGACGTTTGAATTTCTCTTTTTCTTTTTACGTTGATTCTTTAAGAAAAATCCAATATTTATTCGTAAAAATTATAAACCATAATACATTTTTAAATCTATCTTGTAATCTGTGAAGTACCTATCTACATTTCAGACTAAACACATTTTCTAATGAGTGAGTACTGCCGCACTGTAAGCGATGAAATGTTAATCCGGTTAATCGTATTACTTTGTGAACTACCTAATGGATGCCCACCTAGCTAGTCAGAAGTTGCGAGTTCGTATCCCGGATGAAGATTTGCGCTTCATTTTCTTTGACAACTACAATTTCAGTCCAGAACTCAAATAATACTAATACTGAAAGTTTCAGTTGATAGGTATTTGGCTGTGCTCGTTTTTTGTTACACTATTACTATATTAAATTAAAAATAATACTATTACAATTTATTTACACATTTACTATCTATCAAAGCTTACACGGTATACCAAAAAAAGTTTAGACTTGAAAAAAGACAGGTCCGAGAATGTCATGCGAATTCGTGACCTTTCACAATCCTAGTGCTCAACCACTGAGCTACCGAGGACATGGGAAAATCCAAAAATAACTTGGAACATTTTTCATAATAGAATAAAATTATTGGAACTGTCAGTTAGGTAGCTCATTTTTTTTATACAAATTGGCAAAACAAGCGTACGGGTCAACTGATAGCGTTTACCCTAGCTAGCCTATAGACGCCCATGTACCTTGGGCACTACTCACGCGTTGTTACCATAGAAATCATTTGCAAACAAATAATTACAGCCAGTGTATGGGAAGCCTGGGCATGGAAAGCATTTCATCTTAGGCCTCGAGATAACAACGCACCTGCAATACCAAGTGATTTTTCCTTGTTATTGTAGGTGTCTATAGGCAGCGTTAGCTTGTTGTTGTATTAGAAAATAATAATTTGACAGCTGTTCTTATTCTCATTAAGAACATCATTATAAATATTTATATGTATAAAGTATGTAAATTGGATTTTAGGCGGTGTATGTAATCCAGGCTGCAGTCCATTGTGATACGATTAATTTATAAATCGATATTTTAATATATATATACCTACCAAACGATAGAGCAGATAAGTATTATTAAAAGTGCCTAACTAAAGTGAATGGAAGGTAGCGATTATTACATAATAACTACACCATAAACATTATTACATGGAAAGTTGGTGTCGGTACCCCAATCGAATCGAAGCGTCTCGATTAGACAACTTAGCGATTTCAATTCGATTTAAAATTACACTCGGGGTAAAAGGCGAATTTGAATTTGACGTTACATAGTCTTATAATCCTATATACATACAAATATACATACATGTAGCATAATTATTAACGCACATCGTGGAAAGAGGTCAAATGTCAACTTTTCCTATGGGAGCAACCCTGAAATGTATGAATGCACTAAAATGTATGAAGCAGCAAATTTATTTGCACTATTTCAGGGTTGGTCCCATATAGTAAAAGTATTATTGTGACAACTAAAGTAATATAGATGAGTACTTTGACCCTTTTCAGGATGTAGGTACGTTAGTTATTTTACACGTTGTATATAAGTACTTCTATTTAATTAACTGAAGTTGATATTAGGGCTACCAACATTTCTTTGACGAAATATAGTATTTTTCAAACTAAGCTATGAAAAAATATAGTACACTTCAAACAAATATAGTACGACCTACGATATCAACTTGATATCGAGTAAATCGTTCTATTCGTTATTCTTCATACAATTTCATCAAATATGTACATCAAAAAATATATAAATAAATAAATTAATTAATTAATTAATAAAATAAAATGACTTATTTAAAAAAAAAAAAAGTATGTATTTAAACTAGAAAAAAAAGATTTTTTATTTGAATAAAAACTTATTTCTATTTTGGAAACGTCTTCCCTATTCAGAATAGTTAATGCTTTTATAAGTTTAGAAATAACGCAAATAACACGAACTTCAAGACAATAATTTGGTTCAATAAAAATTGCGAAGTAGCCTTAGATTTTTTTGTAAATGTATAATATCGTTTCACCAAGGGAATATATTCCTCAATGGAAATTTCATAAATATCAAATTAAAACGATTAAGCATAATTTCTAGAAAAGTATTTAGTAATAAGGCAGATCTTTGAAAAATATATTTTAGTATGTTTGACCACATTTCAACTTTTATAAAAATAGACCTAGGTTTCTCCTCATGTGTTTTTCCTATGTAGGAAGGTCTGTGCCCATCAGTAGGACTTAAATAGACGGGTGATGATGATGATGATGATGAGACCTAGTTTACACAAAAGTTAAATTTTAACGAAGTTAATTGTTTCAAATTAGTCCTTCGGATTTCTTGTTGTGTAGTTTATTAGCAGGTTTCACAGATAACAAATTCATCGACACGGGAGAAACTACACACGCTGGCCTAGCGTTGGTTGGTAAGTGAAAGCAGATTCAGTAACTACCAGCTCTACCTACACCCCTACTTTGTGCACGAAGAAATTTGGTGACTCTTCCTATCACTGTCGTGTCGTGTCTCATGTGTTTCTCCCATGTAGGAAGACCTGTGCCTAGAAGTGGGACGTATAATAGACTGGTGAAGATGATCTCTGTCTTACTACCAATGTATGGAACTCTCTGCCAACGCACATTTCAAGCCATTGAAACGAGTCAAACAATATGTGAAGACTCTTCACGCTACTTCACTGAAGAGGCACCTTAGCGCCAGGGCAGGGACTTCTAGAGCAGTATAATACTGTTTCCTCATTTGTATTCCACTTTCAACTTAGCAGCAGTTGAGTAGAGTAGAGTTGAGCTTTGTATCATAAAAAACTGGGATCAACGGCTTTTGTGGTTAAATTTTTTGTACTGAAATTGTAGCTTTTTAGTTTATTAAAATAACACTTAAAACTCATTCATTGCCGACCCAAAATATCCGACAACAATATTTACCGAACCGAATTGCGAAAACATTGTTCTTTTATAACTCTGAATGTTTGTTTTTCCAACTACTTTTAAAATGTTCCATCATATTTTGATACCTCCTTGCATCAAATTCTAGACCAGTACCACTATCAAACACTGCGATCTGGATGTCTCGGAATTATGAAGAAAGATCCTTGATAAAGTTTTGTTTTGTAAAAGAGTAATAATGCTTGTCCAACTAACGTAGGTACATTTGAAAATTATCTACATAGAATACCTTCTTACTTTTGTTTTTTATAGGCAGATTATTACACGGTCGATTTTTTAAGTCTCGTGCCAATAAAACGAATAGGCGAAAAAACAACATTGCGTCTGTCAATTCAACGAGACGCTGCGCCAGCTAGATGCAATCGTGAGTCTAAATTTGGAAGAAGGGCATTTACCTTACGGTAGCTATTTCAGGGCTGTAACCATATGCTTGACTGTTTATTGACTACATAGTAGCCGGGGATAGGTTCGTCGGCTTGTGAAAGTGAGGCGTGAATATTTCCTGGAGCAGTAGGAAGCGCCTACGTGACCCGTAGCGCACCAGCTGTCATCATTATGTTTACGCAATATGGATGCTACCGCTGTCAACACAACACGACATGGCGCATTGCAGATGAGCATTTTGTACCATTAGCTCGATGATAGCCCTTTGTTTATGTCATCGTGGGAAGATTACACTAACCTCAATACGTGAATAACAATGGGATTTTTACATGTTTGATAAGTATTAGGTACATAAATTGTAGTTAAAACTATCGCGCTATTGTATGTTAGGTATGTTAAAACGCTGTTGGTACAATTTTAAGTTCACATCACTGCTGAACAACTTGCGAGATTATCGCGTAAAAAATAACTGTGAAGCTAGAAGTGAGATAACCTGTTTTCAATAAGTAGAGGGAGCTCTCTCTACTTGAATCATTGAAATTCACCTAGGTTAATACCAATTATAAAATATATATCTCAGCTTAGATTTATTTTCTGTTTTGAAAATAATTATTGCTTATTTAGTTAATATTCAAGTGAAGTAGTTATATCTTCAGAGCCATTGAGTAAGCTCAGCTAACGTGGTCTGGTAGAGATCGCTTCTAGTGATAAGACCGCCTTCTTTGGCATAATTGTGTTTGTTTTATCTCTGTGATGTTCATGTGAATGTGCAAAATAAAGGATCTCTATCTATCTATTTATCTCCACGGCTTCCAAGAGAAAAAGGACCTTTTGGTACTTACGTAGTCTAATTTTAGCGCGGTTCAATGTCCTGAGTTTTTAATTTTACCCATGATCCATCATACTCATTCGCACACTACCCGTGTGGTAATGATTTTTTCTAATTTAAAGATTAGTACTAATTACGCCTAATCAGAAAAACACCTACAATTTATAGACAATAGACAATCTATTGTGGTTGAACGCGAATTTCTACTGTACCACGAAGCTACAGTAAAAATTCTATTGTGAATGATATATTATTATATTAATGGTGAATTTTCTATTGAACAATAGAAATTCCGTAAACGCACACCCAGTAAAGTTATTTATTTATCTTTAAGGATAGCTAACGGCGTTAATAACGCCGTTAGCTATCCTTAATATCCTCCTCCACACACACAAACAAAATAACAACATCAATAAGCCATTAACTAGCTTCAACATAATAAATAGCCAATTAACATTCATGGAAACTTATACTATTATAATTTTATTCTAATACAAGAAGAATGAAAAACTACTGGTGCTCAATAATGCTCTCCTTAAGCTATATAGACTATCTAGAAATATATCAATATTATTATCATTGATTTTGTATGCCGCAACGCTAGTCCTGATGAGAAAAAAGTTTTGTTATAAAACACATACAGTTACCTAGTAAATTTTTAGATGTATTTTCTAAGGAATGATTTATTATTTATTGTTGCAGAAACAAGAAGGATACCCCGCTGCAGCTCCCGCGTCCGAATACGGAGCCCCCGCGTCTGCACCCTCTTCCGAGTATGGCGCTCCCTGATGACCTAACCTCTATGACCTGGCCCTGACCCTCTCAAAAACTACCAAAAATCTTCTTAAGTAGATGTATAGACATAAGCGTGTTATATAAAATACTCAAAAAGGCGTAGGTACTTACCATCTGCTCTAAGTCCAATATATTTCCTCTACGATGCCAAGTTCAATTGAGCTAATCTTCTATGTCAATTACAAAGTTTTATCTTATAAATATTATATGAAGAGCACAACAAGAAAATAAAATTGATTGTTCTTTCAGGAGATCAATACATTAACTGAGTCTTGACAATTGATAGCGAAAGATACACCTGTTTTCCTGATTTGTAATAGTATCCAAGTTCTGCGTATTCTGTAATAAACCGTGATACATTTTTTATGTCATGGATTTAATAACTTATTAAGTGCACGAATCACGTTGATATTGGTACTGCAATTGTTCTTATTGTCACTGTTGGCTCAGCAGCTAGTACATACAGTATTTTCTGCCTGTGATTGACTACATAATATAAATACTTAATATCTTCACAAATAATAAAACTTTTGTGTAGATAAATTCTTTTTAATTAATTAGGAAAGGCGTATCTTATGTGCGATAAATATTTTTGTTTCTTAAATTTAATTTGGTCCTGCCCAATTAGGTACTATGGATTATTCTTATCTCTATTTCTCTACAATTATATGAAATAAATAATTTTATTTGATTGGCTTGGCTGTGAAAAGGACTTAATCTTATATCTATTCTAAACTTTTATATTTAGGTACCTGCAGTTAGTCCCTAACTTTTGTGAGCACTGAAACGCTCCTATCCGGTGGTGTTTTTGAGTATTTGTAGAGAGGGCAGACGGATAGTGACCTAATGGCATTGTGCTGAACTGTGCTGCGTATCTACTACTTGTTAATAACGTACATCAAATTGATGTGAATGTTTGTAAATATACTTATTATTTTTATACCTCTGAATGTTTTGTAATAAAAAATCATTACACGTAACATTTGTTCTCATTTACGATTTGTTTTTTACAATATCAAAAACCATAAAAGGTAGTTAAAAATTATTAACTAGCAGTTAATTAACTATAAATAAGTAAATCTAATATCCTTATTTATAGAATACGAAATAGAAACCCACTGCTACAGCTATTTTTACAAGGAATCTCTATGTACTGTTTCGGTAAACAAAGAAGCGTATAAATACAACTCCAAAACAGCTATAATACTATCTATTGTCGGTGTAATTTTAGTTTTTTTAAGAAAGTTACTATGTTTTTCCAAGAAGAAAACTGTAAACAGGTGACTACACTGTTTTTCAGTCTTTTACGCAACTTTAACAGCTGGGGAGGACTGTTACTATTACTCATTAGCTAGTTAGGCGCTAAAAGGGAAAACCTGCGCTTCATATTCAGGACACTGACTTTTGATTACACAATATTTTGCAGGCAATATTATGAAATATTTTAACGGACCGAATTTATTATTACCTAAGAATTTTATTATGAACCATTGGCAATTATTATTATCATAAAACCCAAGTGGCTATAACATACTTAGTTTATATCTATCTCTACATTCGTAGTGCCTTACCTAAATAAATAATAGTACGAAATGTCGTAAGTAGGTAAGTGAAAATTTGTCTTTAGTAAATACGTTTTTATACATTTTTGTTATCTCTATTATGTACCTATATTAAATTCGATAACTGTAAAGTTTAGAATTTATAGCTTGTTACATTTTACCTATTTCCTACCAAACTGTGTCAAAATTTTATTTTGCAAACAACACATTTGAGATACTATAATTAATTTATTTTCATTTTTGGCAACATTTTAAGCCCCTCTACTTATATTGTTAGATTTTCTTTTTGTAAGGTGGCCCTAAAAGTAAAATTTCTTTAAAACATACTTATTAAATATACTTCGGTAGGTTTTATCTGTCAAGCAGCGTTATCCCTCCAGAGAGCTATGACTATTGAAAAATCAATTGTGTCTGGAATCTGATGCTTGACGGGTTAACATAATTTGGCAGTTTAAAAATAGTTGGGGTATTTTGATGCCGCCTAAATAATCCTGAATGAAAACTCAAAATCCATGATGGTATTTTTGAGTAGATACCCGTAATACTTACCGCAAACGCAGGCAAAGTAACATAAATATCTATATGTGCAGAAACTATTGACCTTACATAATGGTTTCCAAATTGCGATCGTACTTAACTCTTAAGTGTGTATGCAGAAGTAGTACAGAGTCTTATGTTTTCTTTACGTTGCAATCTATCTACTTTGTAGTATCATTCAGAATCGGAAAGTTTGCACATTTAAGTAAGCATTGATATAGAAAAAATTGCTTCTGACATGCCAACCACTTAAAATAACTACACTTTTCCTATTGGCACTGGTGGCGCTTAGGTACTAAACAGATTAGTGATGACTAATCTGTGGTGTAAGCGCCACCAGTTCCCTTTTTTTTGTCAGAAAGCTTTTATTGCTACCCAGCCGTGATAGAGGGTCACGACAGGGTTATGTGGTCTTACCATGTGAGATAGATTTGGCATACCCACTAAAACTAACAGTTTTCCCTACATCGCTGCGTAGTGGCACGGCTACACGGTAAACGTTGTATTCTTCTGCTGTGAAGATGATGTGCTAGTGAGCTCTTTGTGATGTCCAAAATAATTTGGTGTCGCAAAGAGTTTAAATACCTACCTCAATGGAAACGACATTTGAAGAAAAATTGTACAAAGGTACTGCTTAAAACTCAATGAATTTTTTGCAGCAGTCCTGCCACAGAGAAACGTAAATGAAAAAGTAGAATCGGCGTGTGCAAATTGTTTTATTATAAATACAAAACATACTAAAATAAAATGCAAAAAACATACAAAAAAAACTTTAAATTACCTACCTACATTTATATTAAGAAAAGATATTAAATTATGCTTCGACTCGCGTCTTACACAAAGATACAGTTTGGCAATCTCGGATAGTATTAGGGAGATGGCAGAGAATTCCACAGTCCAACAGCATTAGCAGAAAAGGAGATTGAAAATAAGTCGGCTGTAGATGTACCTAAGTAGTTTTATGGGAAGGGAAATCAAGAAATGTACGGAGATGGGACCGCAAGGAGCGTCAGGAGGAGAGTGGCTAAAAAGAAGCTATTTTAATTAGTGCTTATGGTAACGCTGATATCAAATATAAAATTTTGGCTTTGTACAAGAAGCGGGTTCTCGGTGCGTTCTGGAGACCTATAGGATACGATACGTTATGGATAGTAGTATATCTCATTGGGATTCTCTTGGAGAAAAAATTAACTCTCTTTAAACGACTAAAGAACGTTATGCCGCAGGAATTGGTACAGGCGCCGCTTTTCAGTAAATATTTACACATGCCAATCGCAGTATCTCTCTAATTTGCTTTTTACGAACGGATCTAACCTATGACATCAAAGCGATGGGCGAGTATTAATCCAAATGATGACGCCCAAACCCATCAAAAATTGTTTTTGTCAATATTAGATTCTAATAGGTTCTGCGAAGAAAGCAGATCATATCATTACCATAACGACACATCATAATTAACTCGTGGTAAACGGTGTTGGTGGCATAGCTAATAAGTTACTGTATAACTATTATTTAAGTATAAAATACTGTTATGCTACTGTTTGTTTACCCAAATAAAATAAAATAATAAAAAAAAGCATTAAGACATAATTTAGTCCCGAAGTACTTATGATAGACTGACTAGAACTTGGTCTAGAAATTGTACTTGATCAAAATATATTATATTGCGATAAGCATAGCCGGCACTATTTGGGGGTCTACAGCTTCAATAACCTAAAGTAAATACACCCGTGTGGTTAGTTCTCACAGCAGTACCTAGTTGATATCCAAAATGACCATCTCGACGCTATGCAGAACATCATGGGACTTATTAGGAATACCGTATTACCTACGGTAAGGTAAGGGTAAGTACCTAAGTATATCGTTTGCGCTATTCACATGCAGAACAGTGTATTCCGAATGGGGAAAAATAACTAATAGTATTTACATATTACGCAATAGGAAAGCCTCGGTTATAAGAACTACAATAGATAGTAGGGACAAGTGTATCTCACGGTACCATTATTCCACAGTAATGAAGTATTTATTTTCACTTTCACGGGTACCATTAAGTGTGTACTTAGAATCTTAGATTACAAAGGCTTCCGTACGCTATTAACCATGGTAACTTTGCTCAGGTACTGATCTAATATTCAATCAACCTATTGTAATTTACTTAGCATAATATGGACGATCGACTTATGAAATAGTTTTCGGGGCAAGTGGTTTGTATTACGTGGCTAATATTTGTATGGAATACAAAGTAGATACGATAATTTGAATAACCTTCACTTGCACAGCCAAATTGCTTTCGATCCGAACCTTTTTCACTAAGGAATTTGGAGTAATCGTGATTTGTGTTTTCATTACATCTAATAGAGGTCACGTATCATTAAGTTCCTATTTGGTACCATGTCTTGATGGTAAGTACTTAAACATTTACATAATCGCGCATTGCACTAACGCTAAGATTTGTTCCAAATTTCTAAGCAGGTAGGTAGATATAAGTATATATAAGTTTATAACTTTAGAATGGGTCTTTATTAATGTTCTCTAATTTGTTTTATAAATTTTTACCCATAATCTAAAGTGACAAATTATTTTATGCAAATCATCATGTGCCCGAATAATAACGTGCCCTAACACATCGTTATATCGTCACATAATATCACATGCCATGAAATTGGAATCCCTCTATGGGTCTCGGACCTTTTTGGCCTACAAGTTTTGACCCACATCCATAAGATTACCTAAGTACTCTTGAGACCCGATATTGAGTGCCAGTTTGAAGTTTTGAACTTGAACCCATAAGGGTCAAAATATTATTTTTAAGTTTTAATGATATTTTGGTGCTCAAAAAATGCAGTTACGAACGCACCATACCACGGAGCGTGCGGTAATATAGGTACTCACACCTCAGTACCTGTTTTGCCGCACGCTCCTTTGTATGGCAGTTATACTAAATGGATGGATTTATTAAATTTTATTAAAAATATATAAGAGTTCCACCAAGGAGTTTCACAACAAGAGAATAAAGTAGGCTGAATGACCGAATCTCCTTGGAAGCGCGCTTTAGCCATTTGCGAATGTGTGCCATTTTCATATTAGGAACGTCAAAGACTGTTGCGAATTGCCGACTGATATTTTTAAAACTAAATGTACAACTTTGAGAACCCTTCAGTGGTTGCTTTAAACAACCACTGAAGGGAAGGGAATTGGGGGTTGATTTCATTTATCATCAAGGGGTTCTAATGATAAAAAAATCTAGGCACCCTTGTCGCAGTAATAATTTACAGCGCCCCAATTTATCCACAAATGTAAGATACATTTCATAAAACTACTTATACTACGGAGAACAAATCCTAACACCGCCATTTAGAAATGACATAATGCGCTATCAAACAAAACAAACACAAAATGCGCATAAATGTGACTAATGTTCCGACAACACCAAAGACAAAAAAATGTTATATCTATTGTAAGTATTGTTTTCTCGGTTCTGTTGAAAAACGTTGTACAACCCACGTGTGGACATTATAATAATGTGGTATGGTCAGCCCTCGACTAAGTCTCGGGTCTCCGGCTTACATTCGTCTACTCGTTTGTAAAAACCAAGTTACCGCACTAGTATCATACCGGTGGTGCCGGTGGTGCCGTCAATACGACATTTATTTGAAAGATGGGCTATATTAGTTTAAATGGTTTGCCACTTTCAAAAATATCTTCCTCATTTGATAATTTTATGAAATTTGTATGAATGAAATAATATAACATTGGCTCATATAAATGTCATGAAATTATCAAATGAATAAGATGTTTTTGGAAGTGGCAAACCATTTCTATGAACTAATATAGGTCATGTTTTAATTTCTTGCAATGGCGTATTGACGGCACCATCCGTATGTAACTATTATAAGTTCAGAAATACTTCTCATTAGTTTAGTTATTATATTTATACAGGGTGGTGCCGTCAATACGACAATAAATTAAAACATAGGCTATATTGGCGATGCGAGCGCCGGTGCTCGGCGGCGGTCACCTCTCGCTGCCAACCATGGTAAGAGCCATGGTTGGTTCCTTCTGTGCGACTGTGCTCTTGCAGAAGGAGGCAGCGCAGAGGGATCGGGAAGCAGATGCTCTAGCCGTCTTCCTGCGCCCTAGGCGCGGCCGCATGCGTGGGTGGCCCCCGCGCATGCATTGCACAGGCCGCTACGTCTGGGATTACCCAAGTGACTCTGGGTAATCTCCATCGGCGCGAAATCTGGCCGCAAGACCGAGTTGCCTGGGGGTGGGTTGGTGAAATTGCTTCAGCAGAGCCCAGGTTACAACCCGAGTAGAGCAGTGGAGTTACCGGGGAGTTTTAGTGGGTATTCCCAGTGCCAATACTATCAGGCACTGGGGTCGCCCAGTGCCTGATAGTATTGGCAGGGCCGGGCGCGGCTATGGCCGCGACCGGCCCGGGGTAAGGCCTGGTGCCCCGCCCTAGGACTGGTTCTGGTCGGTTCTAGGGTCGGGCTGCCCGGAGGCGGCTCGGTGAAATGCTTCGGCAAACCCCGGGTCGTCTCCATTATGGGCAAGGGGAAACCGGAGTGGTTTAGCAGGTATTCCCAGTGCCACTATGATCAGGCGCTGGGCGACCCCTGCACAGGCCCACGTCTAGCCGACGGTCCGCTGGTCCACCTAACCAGCGGTTTAGGGTATCGTCTGTAAGCGGATTCCACTCCGAAAAAAAAAAAAAAAAAGGGGTGAGTGAAATATCATATAGGGGTGTGATATAGGCGAGATGTTTCACTCACCCCTATACAACTAATTATGGCATTCTGAAATATTGTCAATAAATAATAGATGCGTGCGACGTAGTGCGTACGTGCTCCCACGCGCACAGGCAAGCCGCGGCCGGTATAAGATGACCTAATTCCCTATATTTACTTTGTTAAACCTATATCTGGTCTAGAGAAACCAGGTAGGCCAGTATTGGTAAACATAATAATTTTATTTTATCATTTTATTTTCTACTAGAGAATACAAAAACAAATATTAAAACCGACTTCAAAACACTACTCTATAAAAAAATAAAAAGGATAAAATAATTAAATTAATTTAAGTAGGTAATTGCCCCCTAGAAACATATTTTTAGGAGTGGGTGCTTCACTTTCTATTGATTCTGGATAAAACTTAGCACCAACTCCAAAAAATATGTTTCTTGGGGATAAGTACCTGCTTATTATTTAATTATTTTATCCATGAAAGCGTTTTGAAGTCGGTATTTATTCTTGTTTTAAATTTTTTGTAACAATTTTTAGTGATAACTTTCTAAGGTCAAAGCTAAATGAGTGACCGTAAGCATATAAGTATTGTTTCCTACTATAGTGTCGTTTCGTTATAAAGCCATAGGAAAGCAAAAATACGCAATTTCGCATACATAGACGACTTAATTATTCCAGTTTTTTTATTATTTTTATATTATATATTTTTATTATAAACCAAACTATCCAATCGATTTAAATAATTATTATAGGACCAAATGGCAACTATTCCGCATTGAACAAAAAAAATCACGTAAATCGGATCAGAAAGTTTGGCGTAATCGGTGTACATACGACAGCACATCAAGTGTAACAGTGCCGCCTCCACGAACGAAGTAAAGGCGCCTGACATTTATTTTCGGCAACTTCAAAGATAAAAATATAAAATTAAAAATTTTAAGTACCCCCGACCTCATTAATCATCATTCTAACACCATGTCACCATCTCTTTGAGACTATTATTATGAGCCTAAGCACGCTATATCTGCTATAAGTTTCTGAAGAATTTACCATTCCGCAGAGTTTTTGAGGGTATAGGATCAGCTCAAGGTCAGTATGTAACGGGGATGTCACCGAAGTGACAATACACAATTTCAAATCATTCGGATTTGTGAAAGTAAATAAATCCCTTTTATCATGTAGAAAATGAGCTGAGAGTCATCAAACGCCTGAACTGATCTTCATTAATTATAGCTATAAGCTATTTTAATCACGTCAGCTTTCAAACAAAAAAAACAAATCAAAATCGGTTCCTTCGTTAAGGTGCTACGATGCCACAGACAGACACGTCAAACTTATAACACCCCTCTTTTTTCTTCGGGGGTTAATAAGTAAGGAAAGGACCTAATCCATACATACATACCTTTACACATACCTTTTGTACATTTTTTATTTTTATGTTTTAATAAATAATAAAAATTAAATTAATAAATAACTACAAACTAACGGTTAATAAATAACTACATACTATTATAAATGCAAAAGTAACTACGTCTGCTACGTTTTCACTAATATGCCGTTAAACAGATTTAGATGAAATTTGACATGGAGATAGATTCTGCGAAATATATTAATATGGACTAGTATGGATACAATGTATGTGTGTGCCTAATTATCTCCTATATCCTAGCATTCAATATAGTATAGTACAAGTACTTAGTCAAAGCTCAAAATAATCAGTTGTCCATTTTCACAATATGGTAAATATTTACAAAACAACGCTAGCAAACGTTTTGCACACGCTCCATTCTAGAAATGCTACTACTATAAACACTGCTACAAAAGTTCATCGAACGTCTATTTTGGTCGGAAATGCCTTCGAGTGGCTTCGAGGCAGTAGAGATATATACTTCCACCCAGCGTCAGTTGAAGCCAGTCTCTTATCCCGGTACGTTGATAGTAGTCCAGAATTACAATCCCCATGGCTTTGAAACTTGAAACAGAAGTGAAACTCGACTCTGAACCATGTGTAGTCGCATGGGACAACAAATTGTTTGTGGGAACAGAAGATGGATCTGTTAAAGTAAGTTGTTATTTTTTTTTTTAATAATACGTGGTTTACTTATGTCGCTTAGCTTTATCGTTTGCAATAAAGTGTAAAGAAATGCCAATTTTATTAAGAACGTGATAAATTACAGAGCATCCAGCTATATTTCAGTTAGATACTATAATAATCGGTTTGCAAATTAAGATCAACGTATAAATTACACATATTGACATTTATATGCATTGTTGTTTCTTCTGAAACTTTCTCTAGTCTAGTTTTTTTTATTCTTCTCAAATAATATTTTAAATATCCGTAATCCATTGTAAGCGAAGTTTTTAGACATTATATAAAATGACGAAGTGTTCATGCATCATTAATTCCATTCTTGACGACCGGCTAACCGAGTGGTCTGTGCCCCTTGCTATACATGCTGCTCGGTCAGGGGTCCCGGGTTCGAATCCCGGTGGAAGCAAATATTTGTATGATGAGTACGAACATTTGTTCACGAGTCATGGATGTTTACATGTTTATTTAGCATATTTCTAAAATTTATATACATATTATTATCAATATTTATCCGTTATCTAGCATCCTTAACACAAACTGTTATTGATGCTTACTTTGGGCTAGTAGGTGTGAGTGTATGAATATTATTCTATACAATTTTTGGCTTCCTTTTACGCTTTAAAAATAGTTAAAATTACTATACTTTGTATTTTTTTTTAAATTGTTACAAGAGACATTAAGTAGATATATTTATTTTGTGTTTATTTTATTATTATTCTGTTATGTGAGCATATGTTTTTCTAAGAAATAGAATAATATCTTCGGCCATAACATCACTTCTCTACCATCAGGTGAGATAAAGGCCATAAGAGCTAACATAGCTTAGAAAAAATATATAACAGGTACTAAGTTAGGTGCATAAAATGTAGGTGTAGGTAAACAAGAACCATAATACTGATATAAAAAATGAAGTAAAGAAATAGAGACAACTATGAATAAGAAATAGTAATAAAATTTGAAAATTGAAATTATTTTAGATTCTAAATTACATTACATTTTCATAGTTTAATTTAACATCTATAATTCGTATAGTATATGTGTATTATTTATTATTAATCTACATTTTCTTATTAGGTATAAAATTAGCAAACGAATAAGATGTTTTTGAAAGTGGAAAACCATTTCTATGCACTAATATAGCTTTTGTTTTAATTTATTGTCGTATTGACGGCACCACTCTGTATAATTAATTACACACTGCGTCCACCTTTATTTTCCCGTATTCCTGTCGCAGGTCTGCTGGTAGAGATTTCTGTAGAAATAAGCAGTGCCTATGTACTCAACTGAATAAATAAATAAAGAAACAGCCATGACCTCTTCAAAGTCAATATTTTAAAAGCAAGACGAGTCAGTACCCCTATCTCTCTAGTCTGTAACCAGTGGTCCCGGGTTTGAATTCCGGTAGCTGCAGATGTTTATATGATCACGAGTCGCACTAGGGTTTATGTTCTTTTTTAGGAATATCTCTAATATTCATATAAGCATTTATTTCTTTATTCTTTATTGCACAAAAAAAGTACAAAAGGCGGACTTAATGCCTTTTAAGTAAGGGGGTAAATTTCGGTGCAATAATTTATGATTAAGACATTAAAAATAATAATAATTCTTTACTAAAAGTTTGAAACAGTGAATAATAATAATAATATACAACAATACATCCTAATATCATACATAGATAATGATACCAAACAATACACTAAGATAATAATATATACTTACAAACTTACATTATATAATATAATAGTAAGATGTCAGGAGTTAAGAGAGCTGCATTATTTCATAGAAATGACATAAAATTATCAAATGAATAAGGTGTACTTATTTAAATAAATTATAGCCCATGTTTTAATTTATTGTCGTTACCACTCTGTAGATCCATTAGTCTACATCACACGCTCTTTAATGATAATGATAATTTGGGCTACATAATTGGTTTATGCTTGAAAATTTATTAATATTATTGAATCTCTCTCTAGAAACTGACACGATTCGCACTTATTTATTTCTCATTTATAAATACTTATAGACATTCGATGCGGACCTTTCACCTGGCGTGTCATGGTCAGCTCATGGAGTCCAGCTGTTTGCCATCGCTGCTCTGAACAACAAGGTGTACACCTCATCTAACGACGGAGGTATCAGAGTTTGGACTAGTCAAGGAGAGAAGGTAACAGAACTGCCGACTGCTGGCGAAGATGTAAGCATACTACACGTCTTTGACAAATCTCTATATGCTGGAGATGAGCTGGGCAATGTAAGTAAATGCAATTTTCCTAGTATTCCTTGTTAATCGATTTGGTTTTTATACAGTAAGGCAGCCAGATAAGCGAACGATTCGCTTGATGGTTGATATGTATTTAATCTATGCAAAATGTTCATTAGAGCTCTATGGTAGTCAGTATAATCTATGGAACAGTGTGTGATTTAATTGTAAGAAAGACTTTGATAATAAAATAAGGAATTAATAAAATAACTAAGTGTTTTACAATATATATTAATTGGCGACGAGAAAAAAATAACGTGTAACAATGATAGGAAGTATAGAACACTTCAATAAGGACACAAATTTTGAGGCCTACGTAGAAAGAATGGAGCAATTTTTTCTGGTTAACAACGTGGAAGACACAAGGAAGGTATCCTTATTTATAACACTAATTGGCCCAGAAACATATTCGACATTGAAAAATTTGCTAGCACCACAAAAACCCTTCGAAACGACATATACCAAAATTATTAGTGTATTAGAAAACCATTTCGAGAAAAATAAGTCGGTTATAGCCGAACGTTATAATTTTTATAAATCTTGTCAAAAGGATGGTCAGTCAATCAAAGAATATGTTTTGGAACTCCGAACCAAAGCAAATAATTGCGACTTTGGTCACTTCTTAAATCAAGCACTTAGGGATAAATTTGTATGTGGTGTATCAAATGAACAGCTGATAAAACGCTTGCTCACTGAAGCGGATTCAATGACGTTTGAGATGGCTATTAATCTAGCCATAAACTACGATAATGCAGAAAAAGATGTATATGGCATGCAACCAAGTACAAGCACAGCTGTGTATAATATTAAATTTGATTGTACCCGTTGTGGTGGACGTCATAAACCGGAAAATTGTTTCAAAAAATCACTAACATGTTTTGTATGCAAAAAAGTAGGACATATTGCTGTGAAGTGTAGATTTAATAAGCAAATTAAACAAAAGGGTAAATCATTTCAAAAATATAGAGATGTACAGTTTGTTGATTCCGTCCAAGAACAAACTGTTGAAGAACAGGAAGAGGAAGAAATTTTAGGAAGCATCTTTAGTTTAGAAGAAGGTCCAGCATATATAAATATCTGACTAGGATCTGTGACAATCAAAATGCAAATAGACACTGGTGCATGTAAAACAGTATTACATATGTGTGATTTTCAGAAATATTTCAGTAAGCATAAAATAGTGAAATGTAATAATAAGTTAAAGACAGTATCTGGTGATTACTTAACAGTTTATGGCAAAATTACAATTCCAGTAGGGAATAATAATAATAAATATTATTTAGATTTAGTTATAATAGATAGTAAAAAATATTTTTCTCCATTATTAGGTAGAGACTGGTTAGCAATATTATATCCAGAGTGGAAAAAAGGTTTTGCAAAAAAAATTACAACCGTAAAGTGCAATGAAGATACAATAGGTAATGTTGATTGTGATAAAAATATGATGATTAGTTCCACCAAAGAGAATTATAGGGATGTGTTTTGTAGAGACCGGTCATCATATATTTGGAAAATGAAAGCAAAGCTAAAATTAAAGGATGGGTGTGTTCCAGTGTTTCATAAAGCATATTCTATTCCTTATGCCATGAAGGAGCAATTGGAGATAGAATTGTTAAATTTAGAGAAGGCGGGTATTCTAAAGAGAGTTCAACATAGTGAGTGGGCTAGTCCCATTGTAGTAGTTAAGAAAAATAACAATAAAATTAGAGTATGTGTTGATTATAAGGTAACTGTAAATAAAATATTGGACGCTGAACATTACCCACTACCTTTGCCAGAAGATATATTTAATGAGTTAGCAGGGGCTAGTACCTTTTGTGTTTTAGATCTATCAGGAGCATATCAACAACTTTTGCTTGATGAAAAATCTAGAGAGTACTTAACCATTAATACACACTTAGGATTATTCCAGCCAGCTAGGTTACAGTTTGGGATATCTAGCGGACCATCTGTTTTTCAATTTGTGATGGATCAGATACTTACAGGTCTTAAAAATGTTAAATGTTATATTGACGATTTAATCATATTTGGAAGTGATTTATGTACTTGTTATAAAAATTTGAGAGCAGTGTTAAACCGGCTAAGAGAATTCAATGTAAAAGTGAATGTTGAGAAATGTCAATTTTTCTGTAATGAAGTTAAATTTTTGGGACATGTCATCACGAAAAATGGCATTAAACCATTACCAGAAAAAGTTAAGGCTATATTGGAAGCACCAACTCCAAAATCAGTGACACAATTACAGTCATATTTAGGATTAATAAATTACTATGGAAAATTTGTGCCCCGGCTATCCGAAAATTTGGTACCATTGTATAATCTACTAAAAAATAATAAAAAGTTTGAATGGTCAAAACAATGTAATATGGTATTTAATAGAAGTAAACAATTAATAATAAATAGTAACCTATTAGTTCATTTTGATAGTACTAAAGAAATTTTTGTTACTACAGATGCCAGTGAATATGGTGTTGGGGCTGTATTAAGCCATAAAATTGATAATGAGCCAATATATTTTGCTTCTAGTACCCTAAATACGGCACAGAGAAATTACTCTCAAATCGAAAAAGAAGCTTTGGCTATCATATTTGCCGTTAGGAAATTTCATAAATTTTTGTATGGGCGAAAATTTACTTTGGTTACTGACCATCAGCCATTAAAATTTATATTTGACCCGCTAAAAAGAATTCCCGTTACTGCAAATTCAAGGATACAAAGATGGGCACTGTTACTTTCTGGGTATAAGTATGATATTATGTATAGAAAAGGAAAATTACTGGGAAATGCAGATGCATTATCACGATTGCCATTGAAAGAACCTACAAATGGTATTGACTCTATCTGCTATTTCAACTTTGATAATAATGATTGTCCTTTGTCCTTCAAAGAAATTGCACTATGTACTCAGAAAGATTCGAATTTAGGCAAAGTTTTAGAATATGTAAAAAAAGGATGGCAAAGTTATGTATATAATAAGAATTTGAAACCCTATTTCGTAAGAAGATCTGAACTTTCGGTAGATAAAAACTGTTTGTTATGGGGAAACAGAGTGATTGTACCAATAGCATTAAGAGAGCCTATTTTACAGAAATTTCATGAGTCACATAATGGTATTGTTCCAACAAAAATGATTTTAAGAAATTATTGCTGGTGGCCTGGAATAAATGATGATATAGAGAATTTGATTGCTAAATGTGATATTTGCCAAGCTTCTAGAAATTATACAAATAGTTGTTCAAAAATATCATGGCCTAAAACTAAGCATAATTTCGAAAGAGTTCATATAGATTTTTTTGTATGGAAGAATGTAAATTATTTAATAATAGTGGATTCTGAATCAAAATGGATGGATGTACATATTATGAGTGGTACTTCAGCTTATCAGGTTATTGAAAAATTGTGTAAAACTTTTGCAATCATTGGATTACCAAATGAATTGGTGAGTGACAATGGGCCTCCATTCACATCTATAGAATTTGTCACATTTTTGAAAAATAATGCTGTCGAAGTATTAAAAAGCCCTCCCTACCACCCCGAATCTAACGGTATAGCTGAAAGGTCAGTTCAAACAATTAAAAAATCATTGAGTAGGTTAGAAATTAGAAATGCTAATTTGTCCAAAGAAATTTTACTACAAAAATTCTTATTTATGTATAGGAATACCCCAAATTCAACTGGGAAGTCTCCAAATGAACACTTATACAAACAAAAAATTAGATCATCTTTTGAGTTACTAAGACCAGAGAATTTTTCTGGGGAGAGTTACGACTGTAGTAGAAATAAGTTTAAGGTAGGAGATCTTGTTTGGTGCAAATGTTTCAACAAAAAAGAATGGGTAAAAGGAACTGTATCTGCATGTTTGTCTCCTATTAGATATTTAGTATCAGTAAAGGGCGTAAATAAATATGTTCATGCTAGTTCAATTAGAAATTGTAAATCAAGTGTTGTTAATTATAATATGGGTAAAGATGATCAGTGGTTATGGAATAAAAATAATATTGTTGAAAATGATAGGGTGGCTGTTGAGGAGGAAGTAGTTGATTCAGAAGTACAAAGATCAAATGTAAGAAATTTTAATAATAACGCTCTAAGTAACGCATTAGAGGTACCAGCTATTAGGAGATCAGAAAGAATAAAAAAGGTACCAGTAAGGTTAGACCTTTGATTGCTTCTTTAATTTTTTAGAGTAAAATCAAAAATAAAAAGGGGGACAAATGATATGTATTTAATCTATGCAAAATGTTCATTAGAGCTCTATGGTAGTCAGTATAATCTATGGAACAGTGTGTGATTTAATTGTAAGAAAGACTTTGATAATAAAATAAGGAATTAATAAAATAACTAAGTGTTTTACAATATATATTAATGGTAAGCGGTTACCGTAGTTATAAATGCTCGTCGCACCTATAAATTCATGCCCCGAAAATCAAAAGAAAGCGTAACGCTTTTTAATGAGATCTGGCGACTTTACTCACAACACCACAAAATAATATATATAAATATATATTACTTAAGTATATGAAATATAATGTTAAATTTTATTACATATTCTTGTATATTTTTCTGCGTAGATCATGGTATTCGAAAACAACGAAGAAAAGGCGAGATATAACGTGTTGGAGGAGGTTAAAGACTTATGGTTCAGTCCGCCATTTTTGTTCTCTGCACGAGATCTTGATGTAACTATTACTGAAATTAAGCCTGGTGAGTAGCAACAAACCTCATACAATCAGCGATACTAATATATTTACCATACCAAAATGTGCACGCTCACACATAATTTAGTGCTTGCTTATAATTTGCCTCTAACAACTATTCCTTTAGGAACAGTTTATGGTCATGACATTTCACATATGGAGGAAGTACACTCTTTAGAAATTATTATGAAGATACTTACTGAACTGATTTAAAATATTATTACCTACTTGTTACAGATGAATCAAAAACACGCTTCGTTACTAGACACACTATGGAAGGCCGTGCCCCAATGCGCGTGGCCGGTACACGTCTCATATCAGTAGCCCGAGGAGGCAACAACTTAAAACTATTTGACGCCTCTCCAGAAACCGATTTTAAGCAGTTACACGAAATCAAGGTAACAAAATTTGATTTAGGAGCAAATCATACTACGTCGTACTAAGCTACACCAATCTTCAAACTATTCCGTTTTACATAACTTTAAACATTCATAATAATTTACATGTAGTATAAAAGTCTTATTTTTGTATTATTAACCATTCAAGGAAGAACGATTTGGTGTTACTACAAATGTTACATTTAAGAATACACGCCGTTCGTTTTTAGGCGCCTGTGATACATACTTAGCAAAAATCATAGTGGTAAGATTGACTACTCAACCAATCCTTCAACTTTTTCATTTGTACAGGGATTTATCCGTTCTATTTCTTTAAAACTTTGTCCCTAACCAGCTCACGCACAATAATGAATCTATTGTGTCTCATATTCATATGGGTACATAACAAATTACAATTAATTTAATTTTCTGTTATTCAGGTCAGCGACATGATTTTGACTAGTCTATCAGTCACTGGGGACTACGCGTGGACAGGTGGATGGGACGGAGTCATACGAAGATATAAAATTGCTATCGACACACTCGAACCAGCTGGAGAAATGAACATAGGAGGTTGCATTAATGGAATAGTGTCTACCATAGATAGCACTTACGCTATTGTATCTGGAGGAAAAGTTATACGCATTAAGGCAACATAGAGCACATAATTATATAGTTACTTATTACTTAAGACTGACAAAATAAAATAATCTAGTGAAAACTTTCTTTCATTTTTTCCATATTTAGGTACCCAAAGGTTATTGTTTAGGTTATACAATGAAGGATACCTTTTCTGAACTATGTATCTCCATAGTCATATAGTCATTCACTGAATATCTAACACCAACAAATATTTTCATATGTGAGTATCTATCTACCAACTTACTTTTGTCTAGGCAATATTTCTGTACAAAATGTGAAGTGCTGGATTAGGTACACAATAGTACACATCAGATTCGAATCCCGGTAGGAGCAAATGTTTGTATGATGAGTAGGTACGAGCATTTGTTCACGAGTCATGAATATTCATATGTTTATTTAGTATATTTATAATCATCACCATCAGCCTATATACGTCCCACTGCTGGGCACAGGCCTTCCTACATGGAAGAAACACATGAGGAGCTTAGGGCATAACACCACCACGCTGGCCCAATGCGGGTTGTTGAGTTAAAGCGGTTGAAGTAACAACCGAGACCAACGGCTTAACGTGCCTTCCTAAGTACGGAAGAGCTCGAGATTATAAATTTGATTGACACATCCCGGGACCGACCAAGACGAAAGTTCCTTTATTCTCGTAATCGAAACCAGAGCGCTCAAACCGCTACGCCACCGAGCTACTCATATATTTATAATATTTATATTCAATTATTATCAAAGTATTTCCGTTATCTAGATCCATAACACAAGCTCATACCTAATGATGCTTACTTTGGGCATGGACCAACTTTGGGATAGATAATAGGAGTGAGTGTAGGTATGAATACTATTATTTAAAAATTAAATTAAAATATTTTCCCGGTCCCTTGACAGGTTGAGGGAGGGGAGGACACCCCTCGGCAGAGAAGACCAGACCGCCGAGGGTTAGGGCAACATAGAGAGGAATCGGCGCACAATCCTGACGTTATCGAGCAAGACCTCCCTCTGAAGCCCTGCCATCACTGCTGCGTCACGCAGTCCCAATTTCCTCAGATGGCCGCGAAGGGAACTCTCTAGCAGTGATGCCAATTAGCTAATTGGGACGAGGCCGTTGACTGAGACTATGACCGGTATGAGCTCAGTGGACGTCACTCTCCACATATCGGTGAAATGGCACGAAGAACCTTCCGTGCATGTCCTTCGCCCTCCAGACAGCCTCCCGGCCTGCGGTTCAAAGTACTGCTTGCCCCCGCCATTATGCTCAGTGGCCAAGAAGAGGGAGGTCCTTTTTTCACATTCTTTAACAGCTCTTTACTGCTCACCCTGTTTACCCCTTCCCAGGAAATAAGTAAGGAGATTGAATAACACAACCATGAGATTGAATTTCATGGTTGTGCATGGTCTTCGTACTGAACATTCTGCGACCACCATTATTGCGTGGAATATACAATCTCATCACATCACCGACGATCTCGGGTGGTGCATTTTGTGGAGTGTCAAAGTTGTGCGGACTTTCCTAATCAGAGCATCTAATTCAGTCTAAGACCATCTGAGCACGCCAAAGGTATAAAGATGAACAAGCATGACCCAGCCTTTAAAGGCCCTAAGTTGACTCCAGAAAGCACCTTTGCCAGGCGCCCAAAGAAGGCCTCTGCTACGGTCTGTTTCATGCCCGCCAATTCCACTCCGACATTCTGTAACATTCCCAGATACCGGTTGCATTCAGTTTTCAATACGCATATCAAACCTAGGACGATATAAAGATGTATCTCTCACTAGACCTCCATCCACATGGATAACTGCAAACTTCTAAAAATAAAATTGTGTACAATCGCGATCTAAAAATGTTCATCAGTTTTCAAATTAGATTCTCTGTCACACTGTGTGCAGTAAAGGCTAAAATGCTAAGTTTAGATACTTAATACTTTTTAATATTTGATAAGCATCTATTCACTAAAAGAGTGTTTATCTATTACTTTTTGATGAACAAACTAATTTCTTATTTTTAAAATAATTTAAAAAAAAATTAAAACATATTTAAAATGAAATTACATGAATAAGAATATGATTGAAATATGTAGGCAACTAAAAACTTAGATTGCCGATTGTCCGTATATTTTTTGTCTCGTTTCTAACATAATAGGTATTTTGAAATTTTTTAACAAAAAAAGGTTTTCTATATTTTTGATAACCATCCCGATTTTCGTGTGTAAAAAATCTACGCCCAATGTCTAATGACGCGTTTAAAGTGTTACCTATATAGTCGTAGATAGCAAAACGATAGTCTATCGGTAGCAGACCGATAGTATCGATAGCGCAGAACGTAGCGATACTAACGGAGTGCGATACTATCGAAAGTATTGCTATAATGCATAAGCATTTTAAAACTAGCGATAGTGTCTATGTCCAAAAAAGCAATAATATCAATTGTTTTGGACAATTGATAGTAGACCGTGTATCGATAGTCGAAAGCTATCGATAGTATTGATACTATTGACGACAATAAATTTTAACAATGGGCTATATTAGTTCATAAAAATAGCTTGCAACTTTCGAAAACATCAGTCATTTGATAATTTCATGACATTTCTGTGAAATAATGCAGCTAATGTTTTATTGCTTCAGAGAAATGTAATGAAATTATCCAAATGAATAAGATTTATTTGAAAGTTGCAAAACATTTCCATGGACGTCACCACCCCGTATAAACTACTTTAAAGTCCCTATTGACATCTATTATTATCGATACTATTGCTATATATTAATATATACTATAGTATTGAGGTCTCAGATCATAGAAAGAGTGCGTGATCTGTAGTTGTGGTGACACACACATACCTATTGCAAATTGGCGACACCCCGGTAATCCATTACCGGGGTGTCGCTTACCTTAATGATTCGGCAGCCACAACCACCCACGCTATCGATAGTATCGATGCAGTAGCAGATTTTCGATTAAAAATATCGATTTTCCTGCAAGGCTAGATTATAGCACAGTCATGGAATGGAAAGGTTTAGCGAGTAGACAGCTATAAAATAAAACTAAGGTCGTAAATAAAAGAAACAAAGACTTATTTTAGAATAGTTTTATTCAATTACTTAGTACTTAAAAAAATACAAAATGTAATCCCTTAGCAGCCCACTGGCGTTTACTTGAGAACAGAATAAATGTCGGGATTGTGAGTACTTCGCAAATTAAATAGTACTTAATAAATATTAGTTACTTACCTTAACAAATGTTTGACAAAAGGTATCATGTCTTTTAAAATATACTTATCAATCATTGTAAAAAAATATATTTTAACCCTTTATAACGGCAATGGGTCTTAATTTGACAGCCTTCTTACTTATGCCAGCAGCATGACAAGTGTTTACGACATCTGTGACATTTTTATATGATTCAGGCGCTTCTTCCATCACAAGTTTTGGAGATGCGACTCTGATAGAAATACCAAGTGATTCTAGTTTAGTAAGTACTTCTTTGTAATCTAAGTTACGCCTTGACTTCGCTCTTGATAATGCTCGACCCTGAAAAGTCAAATAACAATAATGCAATAGTAGAGTCAGAACATGTTTCAAATGCATCCGGCGCACTCATTGTTGTCGTACGTGTAAAAGGTGAGGGCTGAGCAAGTGTCCCTATGATATGACATGTTGTCTTAATGACATAGCTGTGCTAACCTATGTGCATCCAATTATAAACCTTAAGACATGGTGGTAAAGATTTTTAGACCTTGACCATACATCTTGCATTTGAAACTTCAGAACTATTGAGTTTTTGGGGTCATCTAAACAAAGTATTGGCAGAGTGATGTGAGCGGTGAATGAGTTCTCATCAGACATGATGCAGGCGCATAGGCACAAGTACAACAGGTCTGATAATTATGCCACGTCAAAAACGTATGCTTATACTTACAGCACCATGACATGTAGATCCAAATGTTTCAGTCATTCCTTGGTGAGTGCCTGTGAGAACATAACTACATGTACCCATGGAACCACCAATTAACACTGGTTGTCCAGTTAGTTGATAATCTACTGGAATCAGTGGGTGATGTGGGGGGAATGCTCTGGTTGATCCCTAAAAATACAGTTTTAAATATAATAAAAATTATAATATCTATAATAATACTAGAAATATAAAATCATTAGGTTTATCACCTTTCGGTGAACCAATAATGTCTTAATTTTTCCATCAAGAACATGTTCTTCTATTTTGGCAACATTGTGGGATACATCATAAATGACATGCATGTCCAAATCATCAGGTGTCATTTTGAATTGCTTCGCAAATGCTTGGCGTGTAAGGAAGGTCATTGAACTACGATTTACCCAAGCAAAATTTGCTGCTGCAGCCATGGCTTTTAAGTAGTCTTGACCTTCTACTGAATTTATCCTAGCACAAGCTAACTGTCTGTCATTTGTTTCTATTTTGTCTCTTTTCATTGCTTTCTCCATCTGTACAAGGGCATCGGTAGCTACTTGATGACCAAATCCTCTACTTCCAGAATGGATCATGACACAGACTTGTCCTATTCGTTCTATGCCCATTTTACCAGCAGCATACTTATCATAAATTTCATCTATAACTTGTATTTCGGCATAATGATTGCCAGCACCCAATGTGCCTAATTGTGGTAAACCCCTCTTTTTAGCACGAAGGCTGACTTTAGAAGGATCTGCGTTTAACATACGACCATATTCTTCACAGTGCTCCTTGTCTTCTGCCCAAACATATCCTTCTCTTAGTGACCAGTCCATACCCATCTCTAAAGCTTCCTCCAAATCTCGGGCATTCATTGGAATAATACCTTTAGATCCTACTCCCACAGGTATGTGATCAAAAAGACTTTGGGCCAGTTGTTCCTTTAAAAAATTATGTCTTTAATATAAACTGAGAAAATTATTTAGGTTGGACACTCAAATACTACTACAATTTAGTAATTGTAACAACAAATAATATAGTTACTCAATAATACCTATTTTAAACTATAACTAATGTACTAAATAAATAAATAAATGTTCATGTCAATGTATTTCTAGTGAGATGAAGAGCAATACCTTAATCGGCTGCACATCTTTCTCATGCAAATTAGTCCTTAGTAAACGAACACCACAGTTGATATCAAAACCCACACCACCAGGAGAAACTATTGACTTTGGATCTGACATATCAAAAGCTGCCATGTTACCTGAAATTTAATTACAATAGCAATTATTCTAGTATTTTACAGTGCTCTACAATAAATGACACTGAACAAAAATTAAAGAAAATTTATTATTATTATTAACAATATTACTCCTAAAAATATTTTATGATTACCAATGGCGAAACCATATCCGGAATGAATATCAGGCAAGCCGACAGATCGGCCCACAATACCCGGTAAAGCTGCTACATTTGCTATCTGTTTTACACCGGGAAGAAATCCACCGGTCATGCCTGGTCGGCATGCATTTTTTAATTCGTCCAGCATTAGCTTTTCAAGAGTATTATTTACGTAAAATACTCCTTCCACATTCATATTAGGTTGAAAACCCTTTTTAATCTTCCAACAATATGGATTAATTTTCTCCAAGTACTTCAGTTCCTCATTATATTGCCTCACAACCATTATGTAGAAGTGTACGTTTGTAACAAAACAAATAATCTATAATGCTAACTTATTTAAGGAAAAATTAATTTTTGTGCTGTATGTAATCAATAATATTTTTAGGTTAATTTGCTTCAATTCAAAGTCAAAGTTGCAGTGTTGCCAGTGACCGATAGTCAACAGTTCAAAAGTAACATTTTCGAGTCAAAAGTAACATTAGTTTATTTTTAAGTCAAAAAGACTCTAATACCGAAACATAGCAATTTCTTAGAAAGAACTTCGAAAATATCGTAACAATCTTTAGAGATCGTGAGACTTAATATTCAACAAAAAAAGAAGCAATTATAAGCTACTCCATACCGTAGTTTTATGACTACTCGGTGTGTGAATTTTTTCGCTAATTTTATTTAAATCCTAAAAGTAACATTTTGAGCCATGTAACATGAAAGTAACATGAGAGGGTCAAAAGTAACATAAAATGTTACAAAAGTAACATTCTGGCAACGCTGCAGGGACAGGCAAAGGGAACTGATTTTAAAAAATGTTAATTCTATTAGAGTTGTTGTTATTGAAACCCGTCAAGCATGAGATTCCAGACACAATTGATTTTTCTATTGTCATCGCCCACCGGTGGTATATTGCCGCTTTACAGATTACGTTCTCTCTTTTACAGAGAAGGCAAGGGGAAGTAATGGCCATGCAGCCATATCTTAAGTATTTTTTTAATTCTGCAGATATTGCATTGAAACGTTGGAGCAACACATTTTAATGCATCTTGAATCATTGAAATGTGTTCATGCAATGTTGAATGCAATCAGTTTGGCTCGAAATATATGATGACAATCTCCATGATGCTACTTTGACGAGGTAGTCAACCACGATAAAATTCTCACCGTCATTCACATCAAATTCTCTTCGGTTGCCTTTTAAAACGTAGCCACTGCTTTCTTGGCGTCCATAAAAAGTTTCTCTAGTAGTTTTTCTTTTATTTTTGAATGACTAAGATATTCCAATGGCACATCAACACAAACACTTGCTTTACAAAACGACATCAACTTTATAACACAACTTTCGCTCAGACTCACACACACAGTTTTGTAAATTATTGTAATAAAAATTTTGCTGATGCCATCAAATCCCCCAAAGATCTCTTACATATCTCTGTTGTTTTTAAGTTCTCTCTATTCGAGAAAAGGCAAGGAGAAGTAATGCCCATACGGCCATGTCTTAAGTATTTACTTTAATTATGCAAATATTGCATTGAAATGCTGGTGCGACACATTTCAATGGGCCTAATTCTGGGAACACACTTTAATTCTAAATTTCAGTATAGTATATCTCTTTCTCGCAATAAGTAATAGGAAAAAGATAGCAAGAATCTGTTTAGAGCTGTCACTTAAATTTAGATAATTTCAAAGAAACCATTGACAATTTTAGACGGCATGTATGGAGGTGCCTCCTAAGCACTCCATTTTATCACTTTCAATAAGGTCGAAAATTGAACGCACGTTTCTAAATGTCAAATTAATAATAAATAATATTAATAATAAATTATATGTCAGCCATCCTTTTCGTATTCCTTTTGATAGAAAGAAATGCACTGAACTTAAATTTAGACGTAGCATGTTTTTACCAGAATTAGGGCCAATCGGCGAACGAAGATCGGTCGCCGGGGCCCATCTTGGGAGAGTTTGGCGCGAAACAGTGCTGCCAGATGACCGTGTGAACTTCCCCCCGTCCTTATTCGAAATCCCCCCAAAAATTGTCATTTCTGACAAAAAAACCTCCATGAACTACTAAAATAATATTAAATTTCGGGGAATTTTAATTCGAAATCAAAAAGGTTGATTCAGATGTACACAAACTAACTAAATTGACAGGACTAAACTAATTTAGACTATTCTAGCCAAGTTAGTTTGTGTACACACGACAGCACATCAAGTGTAACAGTTGCGCTACGAAAACCGCCTCTATTACGAACGCAGTAAGGGCGGTCTGAAGGTCAAACTGTTACGCTTGATGTGCCGTCGACTGTACATCCGCAATCCGATTAAGGTTAAGACCTAAATACAGCGAATATAATGACATGTATTTTTTTTTATTTAAAAAAATCAATTTAATTAAACTGAACAATACATTACCGAGCGAGCACTGCGAGCGATTATTTGTGGATACTTATATATCATTAATTTGTGGATACATATATCATTAATCTGTGATTTAAATTCACTCACTAAACCACAGCACTGAACTAAAGATACCTTTTTTTCGGCAAAGGGACCAGCCTATACACCCATTTCTTTATAAAACAAGAATGTTGTGGAGAATCGTGTTTAGCTTAAAAAAGTCTCCGAATTTCCCCCAACTTTAATATTTCCCTCCGAAAATCCCCCCAAAGGTCTTATCCCCCCGAAACTCCCTCCGAAGTAAAAAAAAAACTCCGAATTTGCAGGGAATCCCCCCCATCTGGCATCACTGGCGCGAAATATCATCTTGTGTAGAGGGGCGGACCAGACTATGCATCACAAATAACAGTAGCTGACGGTCATAGCACTTTTAGAATGAGGCCTGATATTATTGATTGTTACGTTCAGTCTAGCGCAAGTTCGTAAGAAAAAATAATTGTATGAAACGTGCACGCTCAGTAATGGCGGTATAATCCGCCTCAATCCGAAAGAAGGCATTATCCATACAATCAATATGGTGGTCGACCCTCTTCATAAACAGGTGATTTATATCTGTCATCTGTCTCTGTCGCTGTTGTCGTTTTCAAAACGTTTGACATGTCATTTAGTTGTTTTGGAGAATTTTCTAAAATCACTAATTAATGTAAATTATTATTAAAAACCAGTGTTTGCCTCAAGAAATAAGCTTGACCCAAAAAGGATTGTGTGTGATGTGAAGTGAACTAAATGAGTAAACGAATAAGTTAAGAAATATGTAATTTAAAGACACACCGGCGGCCAATGTAAAACGAACATATTATGTCTGAATTTCCTCTCAATGATGATCGGTAAGTACCAATGACTGTTAACTAGTTCTATTCTAAAGCTATTATTGCTTAAATAGGGATTTTAGTACATAAAAGTAATATTTACCTACCTACCTAAGTAAAAAATAGTGCTGTATGTACAATTTTATTTCCCTATCGATGTCGTGCCCATTAAATAAACCACTTTATTTTTTTCGCAGATGTAAACAGTGGATTCAATTGACATGGAAGAATCTGGTGTATGTGCCAATCGACAACAAAATCGCGACATATTTTTGGTGTAGTCGGAATCCAAATCGGTGTTGATGGCCGATCCAGGACGATTCACACGCCTACCGTCAACCTAACAACCTACCATGTTGTCATAGTAGTCAAGCTTGATATATTGTATATTATAAATATATAAAAGTTTTTCAAGTGCCTTTGTTTATTAATTTCAAACACCTATAACTATCGATAAAAATCTAAACTGTGGCCCTAATTCTGGTAAACACATGCTAAGTCTAAATTTAAGCTCAGTGCATTTCTTTCTATCAAAAGGAATACGAAAAGGATGGCTGTCATATAATTTGTCATTAAGAAACGTGCATTCAATTTTCGACCTTATTGAACGTGCTAAAATGCAGTGTTTAGGAGGCACCTCCGTACATGCCGTCTAAAATTGTCTATGGTTTCTTTGAAATCTATCTAAATTTAAGTCACAGCTCTAAACAGATTCTTGCTATCTTTTTCCTATTACTTATTGCGAGAAAGAGATATACTGTACTTAAATTTAGAATTAAAGTGTGTTCCCAGAATTAGGCCCTGTATCTCTACTAATCCCTTCTAAGCACATCCCTATTTTGTTTGCTTATGTTGGCATTGTTGTTGCCAGACTGTTGGCTGAATTTTTATTATATTGGTATGAGTCTGGCGTGCACGTTCTATAGAAATTTTTTTTTCCTTGAAGTCCCGTCTCTTCTAGCGTAGCGTTTTATATTCTCTTTGGTTACGTTATTAAATGTTTGAAGATCACTTAATTTTTATGTTAATTTATTAATTTCTACCCGTATGTTTTTAATTATTCCTACCATTTAATAATACAAAATAATTAAAAACTATAAATTTACAGGTTTTAATTAACATTTAGCATTTTTTTAAAGATTGTTTGCTTTAATATTATAAATATGAAAGGTAGTAACTTGACCACAGCCACAGAAGACTTTTCCTCCAAAGAAACTTGGCAGGACAGCTAAATTACTCTGTAATATAACACAGATTAGAGCGATATACCTACTACACTAAACACTAACCAAAAGACATACTATTTTAGACATACTCTTTCTAATCTGTGATTCTCTTGAAGTGCTATAATCTGTGATACCCACTACATAGCTACCTCCTAAAAAATTGGTTGAATGATTTGGTTTCATAATCTTTTTAACCTCTAATAATTTTAACTATAAAACAATTCTCTTCCTCATTAGTTCAGTTCACTCGAAAATAATTGCAATGGCGGCTCTAATAAAGCTTCGCCACATGCAGCTGTTGCAAAGATGTGCATGGAATCATTACTCTAAAATGAGCCGGAGTATTTCTACTTCTAAAGGAAACAGTGACACTGCTACTACTGCCTGCGAAACAAAACCAGAAGATAAAAACTGGGTGAGCTATGGATTTGACTACACTAGCAAAGAAGAGGATACCAACATCCACCATGCGTCATTCTTCTTTTCTGTGACATTATGCCTAGTATTTGGTGGTTTTTCTTGGGCTTACGCACCAGACGTTCACATGAAAGACTGGGCTCAACGTGAAGCATTTTTAGAGCTCCGTAGACGCGAAAAAGCTGGATTACGTCCAATTGACCCAAACTATATCAACCCAAGTTTAATAAAGCTTCCATCTGAATCCGAACTTTGTGATGTTGAAATCATCATTTAAAGTAAATGATCTAATAATCAGCATCAATAGATCGTTATTGCAAGGTAGGGAAATAATATAATGTTTAGTAAAATTTTCTGTTAAAGGGTTTTTTATTCCAATTATATTTTCAAACCACTTGTTCTTAAAAGAGACATACTTAGTTGATCAATATAAATGGTAAAATGTACATAATATATTTAATAAATTTATTTAAACTTTATCAAACAGATTTATTTTTAAAACCTTTTATTTTCTAATGAATAATTCTAAAATTAGAGTTATGTCAAATTATCTATGTTTTATTTGTGAATTTTAGTGTTGGGAATGACACTGAGGCAGCAAAGTAACTATCATTCATCATTATTCAAAAATTCAGTGCTATGAGAAGAGTCCCAATGTGTCACACCTTCAGCTGTAACAGTGTTTCATGATAGGACAACCTTTTTAATTCCCAACAAGTCACAGTCCTGTATTGGGCACCCCCCAATTGTTGAGAATATAATTATATTCCCAACCTGTTGATACATACATATTGTATGATTTGTAAAGCCACAAATTCCAGACTGGTTTTTTAATTGTCATAAGCTGGGAGTCTTACAAGGCTTAATAAATTAATGCAATGTTTATATGAAAAAGTATAGTCAAATTACTGGAATTTATGAGCTCACACATACTATGATAGTAATAAGGTTTTTGATGTGTAAAAATCAAATTGGTTAAATTCCTACATATTTAAAATATTTAACTTAATTAAGAATTGTTTTAACTTAGAATGTGTCACCAACAAATCCAATGCCCTTTTCTTAAATACCTACTGGACAAAATATCCAACTCTGCTTGGTCATAAAAAAATAACCATGATGTATTCATGTTTTTTTTTTGTCAGTAATGCCCTTATTTCTATTGAATTATTTCAAATGGTATTTGGAATCGATTTTAAATGTGTCGGCGAAACGTTGACGAAAAATTCATTGGAGAAGCGTTTGAAACCAATTAATTATTTTCTGCCATATCGCCGGGTTAGTGCAAATACCAACTAACCCATAGAATTGTAGTTTTGAGTTATTGCGTTTTTAAAGTTTGGGAATCTGAAACTAATGTTAGATAAAAGATTTTGTCATTTTTGCTATGATCATCTGCATTCTTATCTATTCATGTTTTTAATTATGTAAAATAAAGGCAGATAAATTCATCGTAAATCCGAAAAACAACAGTTTTTTTGTCACTCACCCCCCATGTAGTTGGTTTTACTTCTATATTGAGAAATATCGGTAACTAAAAAACGGAAGGTAAATAGTGAATATAAATAAGCTTGAATTATTAATTTAATTATTATTTTGGAGGCAAACAGACAACGGTGAATGTGGGTCTTCTAGTTTTCAATAAAAATGTAAGAATCTATTAAGCTAGTTGGTTTTACCTCCCGATTTAAAGAAGAAAAATAATTAAGTTTAATATAAATACCATCAAAACTCTTCTAATTAGATTAATTTACAGAATAAATAAAAAACAGTAAAACAACATTAATTTAAACAACATGTTAAGAAATAGTCTATATTTTTAAAAAAGACAAGAAGAAAAAACACGCTTATTGTTCTTCTTCTGAAGAGTCTGATAATTAAGCATCTGGTACGCGATCAATTTGTAAACTTTCCGTCTTTAAACATTAAACTAGGCATGGTATTCATCGGTAATTACCCCCTTCTTACAAAGAGTTAGCAAATCTCTTTTTTTGGCATCCGTAATTGGCAATGGGGCAAAATATAATCGTGTCAGTTCACTAGGCAGTTTTTTACTGTTGTCAGTATGCTGCTGCAGTGTGCTGCAGTCACTATGTGGTGGAAGATAACCCACTTTATTCTACCTAGTTCCATACTGATGTGAATGAGTTGATGGTGGTCAGCAGACATCCTAACCTTCTGTAACATTAGTGCCTGCGAAATCGATGATGAAAAAGTGGTTTGACATGTCATAATATAAAAATCTTCATTTCGCCTTTGACATAGGTTCTTTATCCTTTTTATTTTCAACCACGCAACTATTCCTCCTTTAGTAGGTATTCTTTAGTTTTTTTGTCATAACATAATTAATGTGTACCGCTTAGCTTTTTAAGTCTAGAAACTCATTATAATAGGGTTAAAGTATGAACTTGCCGTTTTATTGTAATATGTACTTCGAATTGACATAGAACCTTCATGGTTTGAAATTTTTGAGTGAAACTTGATACCTATGAGGCTCTTCTTCTAACAAATGTGCAACATTCGATTATCAATTTCAGTTGTTTTTTTTTTATTCAACTTAGACAAGAAAGATGGATACTTCGGAAATACTAGTAATTTTTTTGTTTGAATACGAGTTCCGACGCGGAACCAACGCGGCAGAAACAGCTCGCGATATCGGTGTTTTTCCCGGTCGTCCCTACCCTGTCGTCCCCACTGGGTACGAGTGGGAAAAAAAGTTTCGTTGGTCCCCAGTGACTCGTCACCACTGGGTTCAAGTCCAATATTGGATCGAATTGTAAGCGAAAAATGCAATGGCTGACCCCAGGTCATACGCCGCAACAGTGTCCTAAAGCAAAGCTTACTAATAAAAAGGTAATGGTAACTATTTGGTGGTCTCAGCATGGTGTTATTCACTATAGCTTTCTCTGATCTGGTCAAGCAATAACGCCGAACTCCGAACAATGAAAGCAAAACTTGCAGTGAAACAGCCCCGACTCATGAATCGATCTTCACCGTTATTGCTCCATGATAACGCGAGACCTCATACAGCACGAGAAACCATTTTAACTCTACAGTAACTGCAATTAGAAACCATTCGTCACCCTCCGTATTCGCCAGACCTTGCTCCAACGGACTACCATTTTTTTTCGTGAATTGGACAATTTTCTACGTGATAAAAAGTTTTCTTCCCAGGAGGCAGTACAAAATGCTTTCACCGAGTTTGTAGAATCTAGATCACCAGAGTTCTATCGCAAAGGCATAAATGACCTTCCTATTAGATAGCAGCAATGTGTAGATAAAAATGGTAGATATTTTGATTAAATAAGGGTCGCGGGGAGCCGCTGGATGCAGGCTGCGCAGAACCGTTCTATTTGGAGATCGATAGGGGAGGCCTTCATAGGCTGGTATGATGATGATTGAACCCCTAATATTTCATTTCTTTCACTTTGTAGGGTTTTCCCCCCTTAGATTTACGAGAAGAACGGGCTCTTCGGAAGACGTTTAACCATTCAATCATTGAATAGTTTGCTGTGTGTTTTTTTTTCTGATTCAATACTGCTGTGCATGGAATCAACTTCCATGTATGTATGCCTGAATCGAAATTACGTACCAATACCATTAACCAGCGGATAATTAATTGGTTTTACCTCTAGAATTTATTTGTTGTAATCGGAGTAAAATAGTGGTGGTAAAAGCGATTATCGTGGTTTAAATGTTTTAACTTTATTTTATCGTATAGTTTAATTTGGACTATACGACAAGTAAAAACGATTATCCTTTTTTAGTTTGTATAACCAGCTGCGTTGTAAATTAAACTCATATTTTTTCTATTGGTAATTTCTATTAAGTTAAGTTGGTATATTTTAATCCTAGAATTCTAGAGCTAGTTGGATGATTCGAGTTATTGGTAAGATAAATTACATTGAAATAATTTATTTTGGCCCTCTAGTTTCTTTTTATTATGATTATTTTCCGATGGTACTCATTTTTTCCCTTGGAGATTGTTGTAAAATATATAGTTTAGACGGTTTTGCATCTCACTAACTCCGAAACTAATAGGTGTTTTGCTTAGTTAGTTTTACCATTCGAAAAAGGATAAAATTTTGAGTATAATGGCATTTTTATCTAAATTTTTCAAAAGTGCCAGTTAGTTGGTTTTTGCACTAACCCGGCGATATTCATAAACGCTCAATAAACCTATTTTAGATAAAACACTGCTAAAATATGTTTTATCTTTTTCCCATATCATACAAGAGAGAGAGAAACAAAACACTATAAGCTTCATATAAGTTCACTTGTTTTTATGAATATGGGGGTTTGACTATAGTGCGTAAGTAAAGCTAACGGCCATCACAGGCAGAGTACATTATAATACGGGTAACGGCACAGTTGGTGATGGACCGCCCCACAGATTAATGATATATGTATCTACGATAGACCGCCCTAATGGGATTTATTTGTAATCATATTTTTTTTACTTTATAAGCACTTTCAAAGAGGTTCGATCATTCAGCCTATTAATCCTCGTAATTTGAAACTCCTTGGTGAAACTCTTAGTACTTATGACTAATTATATATATTTTTTTCAAAATTATTTATTTTCACTGCCGCCCCTGAGAATTACTATGGAGCCAAAATTACTATGGATAGCGTCCATAACTCAAGCATGCTGCTGAGTTGAAAGTGGGAAGGTGGGTGAGTTGAGTCAAAAAATTATAACATGGCAAGTGGATTTTTAATCCTTGAGAGATTTTTGTTAGTAACATGTGTGTAGGCGTAAAAAAAACAGAATAGTAATAATTAACTTTTTATTTTACAACAGACAACAGGTTGACTACTATATATCTATAAATAAATTAATACTTTTGACATAATTTTTGGAGGTATTTTCTATGACTAACATGTTGAGCCCATTTGGCAATTACTATCGACGTGCTATACTAGCTTGAGTTTATCAGCTATCACAAATAGAAGCGCAGTGCCCAAGAAGAAAAGACCAGACGGTAAAACAGTGATCACACTTTTGGCGTCTTCTGTAAAAATGAGAAAAGATAAGTAAATAAATAATTTCACTTCTAAATAATAATATCTAATAATAGATTTAGAAGAGAAGTAACCGCAAGCCAGACTGCATTATTTCTATTGTTGAGAAGACGTCGGCAGGCTAAGAAACGGAACTAGAGATTGCAAACCGGGCCCGGTGCACTTTTAGACATCACCGGGACCCGGTAGGTACGAAAACTGCGGCACGGAAGCCCCAACTTGTAGAAAATAAGTGCATAAAGTGCTAAAAGTGCACCGAGCCCGGCCGGACCCGGTTTGCAATCTCTAATTACTGAACGTTAATGTATATGTATATCGCCGTAACTTTCAATGATATTGAAAGTTACGGCGATCTATTTGTCTGTAATAGAATATATCGCCGTAACTTTCAATGATATTGAAAGTTACGGCGATACCTACCTCATAAACATTTTTCGGACAAGAAAGAGGGATGAAAATATGATTACTCAACGCTAGGAAAAAAGACAATAGGTAATAATAGCATGCCTACGTGTAATATACGTAAAATAGTAAACAAATTCTATAAATATCTTATGTAGGTAGCTAAGTATCAGGTAGTCAACTTTGATATACAACGTTTTCATAGAGTAATGGGAACTTTATGCTTATATTCTATAAATAAAAATAAAAAATAGTGTAAAAAGTCTAAGAAACATAAGTTCCAAACTATATAGTTTCGAAAATAACAGCATTTGTAATTAAAATATTTCAAAAACTGTCACTGGTATTAATTACGAGCCCTTAGTTTTGCGACGTTGCCAAATGTACAGAACAGCGGCGCCTGGTTTTGCACGCACGGTACTTTAATCCTATAAGGGCTGATTTTTCAATCCCTAGTTAAAATTTATCCAGAGCTGCCTAAGTCAAACTGCAGAATACAATGAAATGAATTCTATGTGGCGCTTAGTTATTCGAAACACATCAGGGTTGTGCATTGTGCATCACTTACACAAAATAATTCTCTGTAATAGAATGTGGATTTTTTAAAGCAGTTGTTCCAGAATGTATGGAGACTGGCCCATATAGTTGTACAGTCATTCAAAATGAAGGCAATAATTTAAAAAACAGTTCTCAAATGTTAAATTCCTATTTAAAAACTTTGTTTTTCGGCTTATATTGTTTATTTAAAGCAAATATTTCAACACAACAGACTACCATCATGGCGGTAGATGTCACTTTAAGACATTGACGTATTTGACATTAGGTACCTAACTACCTACCCTACCTTTACCTTCTATTGTGAGTTAGAAGGTGAAAAGTGTGAGTTACGATTTAACGTGTGAGTTACGATTTATGTATGATATGATTTGAATGGTTTGTTCACAGTTTTGTCGAAATATTTTAGTTACTGTAGCAATTCTGTTTAGTAAGTACAGTGGCGTTATCAGGTCGAAGAGTTCTATTTATTATTCTTGAATGGATCACATTACACTACACTAACAAGTGACCGCGGTGCTCTGGATGTTTTATTATTAACTGGGTATTATTTCATTATTTGCTACACCATATACTATGTCCACGGAGTAACGCATGTATAGTGCTGACTTTGTATACGCCAGAACAGCAATTCGGAACGCTTCGGCTTATTTTTTTTATTGTGAAACGCTATCTATAGTTTCCATATTCAAAGTAAACTATAAGAAGTTCAATTGTTTTAAGCCAAAAAACTATAGGTACAATATTTATATTTAGTTGTAAATTTCCCAGAATCGTTTATTTTTTCTCTATTTTTTGAGATAGCGTACAAGTTTTTGGGCCAGTCGGAAACATCTCCTTTCTTAACTGTAAGTATATTTTAAAATTCTTATAAATAAAAACGACTAACTTAAGTGCGTGCACTTATTTGAATGAGACCAAAGACAATTACGAAAGATAATTAACGACTATAAAAACCTCATTTATATATGTGCGTTCCCATTGAGGGTCCACATCGGAATTTTGAGCTTTTGAATGTGTCACCCTTTAGTAAAAGTTCTCAAACGATTGTAAATTGAACCACTAATTTGTAAAAGTCAGCACTCAAAAGTTACATTCAGTTAAAGGTGGACCCTCAGTCGTGACTGACCGGTATCCATATTTAATAATCTACCTAAAATTTACAACTGTTGTAAATGGCTACTCTTAGTAAAAGATTTGTAAAACTAATTTCATTAATTGTCACTCCTTCCTGCTAAGTCAATAAGAAAATGTAGCATCTAGAAGGTGGTCCCTCAATTGATCGCGATAAATTCATATTAAGTGAGAACAACAGTAATAATTAAAATATAGGTATTACTGACAGTTAGTAAAAGTACTAGAACCAATGTAAATTCAATCTCTAGTTTGTAAAAGAAGCTATTCAAAAGTTTCAATCGATTAAAGGTGGTCCCTCAATTGAAACGCTTGTCATAAAAATAAATCAATTTACGTAACATTTGGTTGAGAACTAGACAATTGCTATAGCCTATTCGTTAGTAAAAAAAATTAACTAACTATTGCTCCACCGAACAGTATAAACAAATGTACCGTTTTACTTAAAATACAAATCAAACTGCTGTGAAGAAATACTACGGTCGAGGTGACCACATATTAGGATTTTATGGGATAAGTAAATAAAAATAATTACTGTTTGTTGACATTATTCATGTATTATTTTTAGGTTTGACATATCTTAGCTAATCAAATCACAATAAGAACATCAATCACAATGAAAAAGGTTGTTAAATGATGTTATAATAAAAAAATTACACTGCACTGACAATGTTACCCTGATCTTTTTAATAATAATAATAACATTCATACACTCACACCTATTATCTAGCCCAAAGTAAGCATCATTAAGAGCTTGTGGTATAGATACTAGATAACAGAGAAATAATGGTACAGACCACTCGGCCAGCCGGTCGTCTGATGGTCGATTTTTAATTCAGACATTACTACTAATTTGACAGTACGTATGTATAAAAATTAGTTCGTTTGGAAGACTTACGTCAAATTTCAAGCGAAAGTCGTCGTAACAGCGTATGCTCTCATTAAAGAAGTAGTGACATCTGTAATGGCCGATGTCACCGGCGCTAGCTGCTGTAATAAATTCCATAGCCCCAACTAATTTGTAAAATTTTTGTTTGAAATTGATCGTCCGAGGTAATTTGTTAATATAATTTTTAGATGTGTCATTTAAATCAAGTAGCGTATAATGAAAATGTAAAATTTATTAAAAACGGAAACATATGTCCATCTCTGAAGGTTGACTATAATAATATTTGTTGTGTGAAACTTATGACAAAAATGATAATTTTCGATGTAAATTTGTGGCAAATGGTAATATCCAGAGGTCGGAATTAGTTAGAGTTATTAATGTACTTACACTGATTTCATGTATCGAAAGAATAAATTGGCTATATCTCAAATCCCGAGATTAATTTTAAAGAGCACCGTGATTTATTTAATATAAAAGTTATCTACTTTTACACAATTTAAACCACTGCAGGCGCGAAGTTGCCAAATTTACATCAACGACATTGGATGTCGGAAGTTGCAAAATTTGACGATCAAGTGGGACGAACAAAATTAAACAAATTTTTTACAAATTAGTTGGGGCTATTGAATTTATTCCCGCAGCTAGCGCCGGTGACATCAATTACAGATGTCACTACTTCTTTAATGAGAGCATACGCTGTTGCGACGACTTACGCTTGACTTACGAATCATTTTTTAAACATACGCCAAGCTACCTTAGCGTATACTTTAAGTTAATATTGTTACTAACATAACTAATAAAATGTAATTAATGTAAATGCAATATATATATAGTTAATCTGAAATAAATGAATTATTATTATTATTATAGTATGTTTAAAAAATGATTCGTTTGGAGGACTCTCGTCAAATTAATAATTTAAACATTACTACTAATTGACAGTAGTGTCAAATTAGTAGTAATGTTTTTTCTTTTAACAAATATAAAACCGACTTCAAAACACATAAGGAAAAAATAATTAAAATTCAGTAGCTAGGTACTTACCTCCTAAAATGTATTTTCTGGAGTTCGTGCTTCACTGTCTATTGTCTCTGGAAACAGCTTAGCATGCTTAGCAAGTGATTTCCTAAGGTCAAAGCAAGATGGATGATCATCAGCACTATCGACTTGTCTGTCTCTCAGTCTTTGGTTGAAATATATAGTGAAAGAATTATCTTCTAACTCCTAATCGTTAATGATTTGTACCTTCAATCATCAGCTCATTAATATGAGATGATGACTAACAGCAGCAAATACTTGAATAGCTTTGGGAAAACAGTAAGGCATGTCATACATGCCTATGAATTTGAGGTTCGGCCTCGATTTCCTTGGGATCCCATCATTAGATCAGGGCTTAGTGACAATGGGACCACCTCTGGAGTATATTATATCGAATAAAAAAATAATTTTAAAAATCGGTTCACAATTGACGGAGAAATCGGTACAAAAAATACAAAAAAAAAAATACATACCTACATTGGAAAATATAACCTCCTTATTTTTGAAGTCGGTTAAAAAGATCAGGGTAATATTGTCAGTGCAGTGTAATTTTTATTTATTAAAACATCATTTAACAACCTTTTTCATTGTGATTGATGTTCTTATTGTGATTTGATTAGCTAAGATATGTCAAACCTAAAAATAATACATGAATAATGTCAACAAACAGTAATTATTTTTATTTACTTATCCCATAAAATCCTAATATGTGGTCACCTCGACCGTAGTATTTCTTCACAGCAGTTTGATTTGTATTTTAAGTAAAACGGTACTGTTGACTATGCTAAGCTGGCAATCTATAATTTACAT
This sequence comes from Nymphula nitidulata, assembly GCA_947347705.1. Taxonomy (NCBI): domain Eukaryota; kingdom Metazoa; phylum Arthropoda; class Insecta; order Lepidoptera; family Crambidae; genus Nymphula; species Nymphula nitidulata. The sequence goes on along the minus strand of OX374621.1, from coordinate 13,136,683 downwards.
GTTTTTTATACGATTTTGAAATGTTCCTTTTTTATTTGACATTCTGTTATTCTTTTATTCTTTTATCTTTATTATACGTCTTTGATAGCAAACGGACGTTTCATTCTTTACAAAAGTGGTGTCAGAAGAATTATTTTTATTTCAATATGTTTACACGCTCAAAAGCCAGGGAGATGGAAAGGGAAACTAATGACAATACTAACAAATCTTCGGGTAAGTCCAAACATTCTATTTCTACTTCGGCACGACTGCAGATCGAGGCAGAGCACGCGGAGCGCACTGCAGCTGCAGCTAGGGAGCTTGCTGCCGCGGAGGCGCGCGTTATCGCGGCCGAGCGTGAAGCCGCAGCCCGTGTTGCTGCGGCTGAGCGTGACGCCGCCGCTCGCGTCGCCGCGGCAGAACTCGCTGCTGCGGATGCAGATCGTCTTGCTCAGCTCGCAAGATTAAACTCTGCCAGTCGTACCGCATCTAGCCGACATACTCATAGTTCTAGTAACGCTAGCCGTACACAAGCGTGGGTGGAAGCTCACGGCAGTACGCAGTCGGTGCCCTCTGCGCATGGAGCGCTTTGCGAGGGCCCGTCCGCGGTTCCCTCAGCGCTTGATGCGCACTTTGAGGGCCTGCCCGTGGAGCCCTTAGCGCGTATAGCGCTCTCTATGGGGTCCGCGGTATCCGCGCCGACTGCCGTGCAGCCTACGCCTTTTTGTGTTTCGGTACCTTGTAGCTTTAGACCAACAGTTTCCTGCCATCCCACTTTGGCCTCCTGCCACCCGTCAGTGGCCTCTTGTCACTCTAAGGCCCCTCATAGCCATGTGACAGCAGCCCCCGACTGCACGTCCGCGGCTCATTGCCGTACATCTGCGACACCCTGCCACACCCCACAAGTGGCCCCTTGTCGCCAGGCAGCTGCGGCTTGTTGTGCGTCGGCTGACCCTTGTCACTTTTCACACTCTACATTAGGCACACTACCTCAAAATTATAACATTAATAAAGAAAATCATACAGACTCATCACATTTGTTACAATTGGCTGCAGCCATGGCCAATGTTGCTACTGGCGCTGCCGCTGCTGCTAAAAAGGTAAGTGTCCCTAGCCCTCTCCCTATTTTCGGTGGCCACCCGACAGAATGGCTCATTTTTAAAAGGCTGTATGATGCCTCTAGGTCTTTATTTTCGGACACCGAAAATGTGGCGAGGATTAGCTCTGCGTTGCGCGGGGCTGCGCGTGAATGTGTGAGCGTTCTAGTAGCAGTCGCCCGCGACCCCGCGGAGATCATTCAAGCTCTCGAAGCTGCGTTCGCTCGACCCGAACATATTATTTTGTCAGAGCTTTCGATAATGCGCAGTTTGCCAAAATTACCTAGCATCGAGAGCTCGAAAGATCTCAACAACTTTGCGTGTAAGGTACGCAATTGCGTAGAAGTTGTTCGACTTTTAGAGCGGCCGGAGTATTTGGCATCCCCGGAGTTATGCAACGAGGTGGTTGGCAAGTTGACACCGTTGCTGAGGACTCGCTGGGCAGACTTTGCGTCTAAAAACGAGCATCTTTATCATTCCAGGCTAGAACTTTTGTCAAAATTTTTAGTGTTTGAATCAAATCTTCGCGTAAGATTTGAGTACATTGAGCCTATTAAACATTTTAATAATTTTAATATTTTTACGAATGACAGACGTAAAGTGGTCAGGGACGTAACTTGTCATTCTAAAACTTCTTCTTTTTCGGCCAATAATAAAGCTAGCGACTCAAAAACCAAAAGGTCTGATTATTGTTTTTATTGTGAAAAAATCGGGCATATCATTTTAGACTGCAAAGAGTTCCGATCTCTTTCAGTTGATAAGAGATGGGAATTTGTTGTAAATAAAAAGATTTGCTATAAGTGTTTGGGGAAAAATCATTCATTTCGTTTATGCAAACGTTTTTATTGCAGAGAGGATTTATGTTCTAAAAAATTTACACATCATTCAGTTTTACATAGGTCTGATTTTAATAATAGTGATACAGTTTCCTGTGTACAGTCAGCACCAGAAACTTCAGTTGTCACCGGCAATAACTCGCCGGACGTAGTAGCCCATAGTGCTGAAACCTCACCTTCTCGCCCGCTCCTCAAAATGATTGCGGTGACCGTGTCCGGCCCTAAGGGTGCAATTGATACCTTTGCCCTTTTAGACGACGGCTCCACCGCCACCTTTATAGACTCGTCCCTAGCCACTGCTATTGGCGCTGAAGGTTCTAGCGGCTTTGTTACAGTTGAGGGAATTAGCAACATGTCCAGCACTATGAAAATTAATTTCGTAAATATTTCAGTCAAGGGTCGTCATAGATCAGAAGTGTTTGAACTCAAAAATGTTCGTGCTATACCCGACTTAGCAATAACTAAGCAGTCGGTCAAGCTAGGTGACGTTAAGCAATTTGATTATCTTTCGGACATCACAGAGTTTCTGAGCTATGACGACGCTAAGCCATCGTTACTCATCGGCGCAGATAATTGGCATCTTTTGCTACCACATTCTGTACGGCGTGGTACGCGTACGCAACCGGTGGCCACCTTGACCTCTCTCGGCTGGGTTTTGTTTGGTAGGTTAAAATATGCCAACTGTCGCTTGGATTTTGTCAACCATTGCCTTGTCAAAAGTGCTGCTTCCGAATGTGAGCCGCTCGATAATCTGTTGAGGGAGTACCATCGAGTTGAATCTATCGGCATCGTTAAGAAGCAGTATCTGTGCGCCAGCGATAAGCGGGCTGTTCAAATTTTAGAGGAGACAACGAGACGCCTTCCATCAGGACGGTTTGAGACTGGTCTGGTCTGGCGAGCTGGGATTAACAGGGTTCCAGACAGTCGTTCTTTAGCGATGTCTAGGTTCCGGAACCTTGAGAACAGATTTCAACGTGACCCTGAGTACGCTGCATGGTATAAGAATAATATTCAGGCAACCATCAGTAAAGGCTATGCAGAGTTATGCGCTGGCCCACCAGAGGGTATAGTCACGTGGTATTTGCCTCATTTTGGTGTTGTCCACCCTCAAAAGTCAAAGTTGAGGGTGGTGCACGATGCAGCCGCCCAGGTTCACGGGGTAAGTCTGAACTCCCTATTACTTCCCGGACCCGACCTGTTACAACCGCTTCTTGCTCTTTTAATGCGATTTCGCGAAGGTAGGGTAGCTCTAAATGCCGACATTCGCGAAATGTTTCCTCAGACGAAGATTCGCGAGGTCGACCGTGATGCACAGAGGTTTCTGTGGCGCGACAACTCCTCTCAGCCGATTCAAGAGTACAGAATGTCGTCAATGATTTTCGGTGCCACTTCCAGCCCTTTCACGGCCCTATATTTAAAAAACCGAAATGCTGAGGAGCATAGCCAGTCTTACCCAGCAGCTGCTTCCGCCATCATTCAGGACTCCTATATGGATGACTATTTAGGCAGTGTTGACACTCCTGAAGAAGCAGCTACCTTGGCACGTGACATAGTTTTTGTTATCTCCCAGGCTTGCATGGAAATGCGCTCCTGGGTGTCTAATTTTAAAGAGGCGTTATCATCTTTGTCTCCCAACTTATGTGCTCCTTATGCGTCTTCGGTGCCTGTTCGTATTCTCGGGGTGAACTGGAATGTTGGTGACGACACTCTGTGCTTTTCAAGAGCTAACTTGGGTCAATTTCCTACAAAATTTACCAAGCGGTCGGTTTTGTCATATATAATGCGTGTTTATGACCCCCTAGGGCTATTAACCCCTATTATTATTCGGGGACGTGTGATTTTTCAACAGACTTGGAAATTAAGTTTAGACTGGGACCAACCGCTGCCTTCTTTTTTGATTGACAAATGGAACTCTTGGTTTCAGGAGTTGTCAGTTATATTCTCCGGATCTGTGCCTAGGCATTATTTTTCCCATCATATCATTCACGACGTTGAGCTTCACGTTTTCGCCGATGCCAGTGAACTCGCTTATGCTTGCGTCGCTTATTGGAGATTCGTGTGCCCCGGCCAGAAGGTGATGCTCAGCCTCATTGGTGGCAAGGCTCGGCTTGCTCCGCTGAAGCCGATGTCTATACCGCGCTTAGAGCTTCAGGCCGCGCTTATAGCAGCGCGTTTTGCTCAGTACATCACTGAAGCTCATCGGCGAAAGCCTACAAAACAATTTTTTTGGACAGACAGTTTGACAGTGCTCCGGTGGTTGCGTAGCGATGCCCGCTCGTTCAAACCTTTTGTTGCTCACCGGGTGGGTGAAATTTCCGAAGCGACTGATGTTTCCAGCTGGCGATATGTTCCGTCAGGTTTGAATGTTGCGGACGACGCTACGCGCACCACCCATAAATTCGAAATTGATTCTCGATGGTTCTTGGGACCTTCCTTTTTGGACTTACCTTCCCACGAATGGCCACAAGAACCATCAATTCGACCACCTACCGTTCTAGAGGAGCAGAAACGAGGTACTTTAGACCCTCATTTGGAGGTGGTAGGAGCAATCGTTCCGCGCGAACTGCCTTCACCGGTAGTTGCGGACGCCACTCGTTTCAGTAAGTGGCTTCGATTATTGCGTGCTACCGCTCGTGTTATTTTATGCGCTGAAAGATTTAAGGCAGTTTTGGCAATTATACCTCCAAATTCTAAATTTGAGATGTCCGCACATCACCTCGCGAAGGCTGAACTACAAATTCTTCTCGCTTCACAATTAGACTCCTTTTCGGACGAGTATGCGTTTACCCAGCGTGGTCAGACTTTGCCGAGGACTAGTCGCCTGAGGAATTTGGCTTTATATATTTGCCAGGATGGATTACTGCGTCTGGCTGGGAGAATTTCGGCGGTCAAAGATGTTCCCGTTTATAATGACCCTATAGTGCTCGATGGGAAGAACACGCGTGTCCAGTTGTTGATTGCTTCAGTTCACCAGTTGATGGCCCACTCAAACAACGAGGCCGTCGTAAACGAGCTGCGCCAAAGGTTTCATATCATCGGACTTCGTTCAGCTGTCAAGAGGGTCGCCAGAGACTGCCGCCACTGCCACGTCAGGAAAGTCCTTCCAACGACACCTCGAGTTGGTGATTTACCTCCAGAACGGTTGGCCCACCACGAGAGGCCGTTCACTCACGTTGGGTTGGACTATTTTGGACCTCTTTTTGTCTCCATTGGACGGCGGACGGAGAAACGATATGTGGCACTCTTCACCTGCCTTACCATACGCGCCGTCCATCTTGAAGTTGTGTCCAGCTTGAGCACAGATTCTGCCATCATGGGCATTCGTCGCTTCATGGCGCGACGTGGAACTCCGTTAACCATCTATTCAGACAACGGAACAGCCTTTGTTGGTGCAAATCGAGAGCTGCAGAGATTGTTTGGCCAGCCCGTTGAGGAGTTCGCATGCAACCAGAGGATCGTGTGGAAGTTTATCCCGCCTTCAGCTCCGTTCATGGGAGGATGCTGGGAACGGCTCGTGAGGAGCGTTAAGACCGCCCTTTTTACTACCTTGAAGGAGCGCACCCCTTGCGAGGAAGTTTTGAATACGCTGCTACTGGAAGCAGAAGCCATAGTAAATTCCAGGCCACTGACGCACGTTTCGGTTGATCCGGCTGCCGAAGAAGCCATTACGCCGTCGCACTTTATTTTGGGCTCATCCTCGCCCTACTCCCTTTTGGCGAAAGTTGACGACGATGATTTGATTCGCCGAGTAAGGTGGAAAAAGGGGCTGAGATTGGCAGACCACTTTTGGGCACGCTGGGTAAAGGAGTACTTACCGGAACTCAGACCACGTCCGGCAGTTGGGAACAGTTGCGCGATTTCGATTGGCGATCCAGTTCTTGTAGTTGACAGTAATCTTCCCCGGGGAGTCTGGCCCCGTGGCCGAGTCACTAGTGTGTTCCCAGGCCGTGACGGCGTGGTCCGGGTAGCTGAGGTCGCGACCAAAGCGGGCGCTTTACGGCGGCCAGTGCGAAAACTTGCCCTGCTGACTTAGCATAGTCTCCTACTGCTTTTGTGTTGCCACACCGGGGGGACCATGTTGACTATGCTAAGCTGGCAATCTATAATTTACATGTTTTTTATACGATTTTGAAATGTTCCTTTTTTATTTGACATTCTGTTATTCTTTTATTCTTTTATCTTTATTATACGTCTTTGATAGCAAACGGACGTTTCATTCTTTACAGGTACATTTGTTTATACTGTTCGGTGGAGCAATAGTTAGTTAATTTTTTTTACTAACGAATAGGCTATAGCAATTGTCTAGTTCTCAACCAAATGTTACGTAAATTGATTTATTTTTATGACAAGCGTTTCAATTGAGGGACCACCTTTAATCGATTGAAACTTTTGAATAGCTTCTTTTACAAACTAGAGATTGAATTTACATTGGTTCTAGTACTTTTACTAACTGTCAGTAATACCTATATTTTAATTATTACTGTTGTTCTCACTTAATATGAATTTATCGCGATCAATTGAGGGACCACCTTCTAGATGCTACATTTTCTTATTGACTTAGCAGGAAGGAGTGACAATTAATGAAATTAGTTTTACAAATCTTTTACTAAGAGTAGCCATTTACATCAGTTGTAAATTTTAGGTAGATTATTAAATATGGATACCGGTCAGTCACGACTGAGGGTCCACCTTTAACTGAATGTAACTTTTGAGTGCTGACTTTTACAAATTAGTGGTTCAATTTACAATCGTTTGAGAACTTTTACTAAAGGGTGACACATTCAAAAGCTCAAAATTCCGATGTGGACCCTCAATGGGAACGCACATCATTTATATGGTATTTCATAATTACCGGTAAATCTATTGCTGTTGGACATCGCTATTTATAGGGTTATGTTGGCTGCATTGACGACAAAATTTCTGGAAGTTGGCACTAGTACCGTAGCACCGGATTCTAATTTCTAAAGTTTTCAATTCTTTGGTTGTTAGTATCAAATGCTGCTAAAAGGAAAACCACCTAAATCACCACAAAAGCAACTTCTCATGTAATTGTATTCACGTTTTGGAGCGAAAATTGAAATGGAATCTAGGATACACGATTTTTAAAACATTGTTGTATTAAAATAACTAATACCTACCTATAACTATTTCGGGATATAATAGATCTTATACACGACATGAAACACTTTCCCAAAATTTGACTACATTGTGTTAGGAATGTGTCGCATAACAGTTTAAATGCTTACCGGGAGTTGTCGTATAATTTTGGTCTGGTGGAGGTCGTAAACGACTGTCATACAGTTTTTATTATAAAACTACCATATCTACTGCTTTACGTTGATTATCTTAAAATATTACGTTGCCAATCAAAGAATGGCATTCATAAAAGGTATCTACGCCCTACTGCGAGAATCAAACAAATAAAAAGCAATCGAAAGGGTTTCTTACCATCGCATCAGTTGAGGAATACATCATTAATCAGAAATTTAATAAAACCAAACAATTTGAGACACATACCAGTATTCTTGTTGTATTCATTGTCCTTTTGATCCTTCGCCCAGCCCAAACTGCGATTAAGAGCATCTTCCCATCGGTCGCGACGGATTTCTCTTTCTTTAAAAAAAAAAGCATTGGTTACAATATAAATTATATGACTGCGCGATGGATGAGCGACATGACTAAGCTAAAGAAAACATGCGGGAAAAACACTGTTGCAAAAATATTTTTAATACAGATGCAACATAGTTATTTGTTCAACAAGTGACCAAAATTATTTTTTGTAGCGAGTGCTGATGTTAAATCACGCTCGTGATTCACAATTAGACTACTTAGCGCAGTGAGTGATTTAAAGTCACGAGACAAAAAAAATTTGCTCTCGTGTGAAACATATAATTTTTCACCTCACCAGCGAGAATATTGTTATAAAAATGAGATACACAAACAATATTAATTCGGGCGTTAAACAATCATTTTCATCACTCAATGAACTCATTTTTGTAATTAAATTAACAAAATAATTACAATTAATTATAAACACAAGTCGAAAAATCAAAACATACTGAATTTATTTTTCCCGCTTTGTCTACAGATTATACAGTGTGTTATGGATCGGACTACCGATACTTTACCAACGTGTAGTATGTTAAATTGTATCGACAAAAAACTACACAAAGGGGGGTCGCACCCCTCACCCTTATGAATTGGAGCCATTTACGAGTTTATTGAAACTCGTTGTTTTATGATTTTATGTTGTCTACGTACACAAAAGTAACCCTATTTTAAAGATATTGAAATGTACTAGCATTTAAAATGGTATTTGTTAAGAAGTTACTGAAAATAATAAACAAAACCCTTTGACTTAGACGAAAAACTTGCAAAAAAAAGTGATTTTTTTAGTTATTTAGAGTCTAGTTACCTAGAATACCGGGCCGTTAACATATCGTTTTTTTCTTCTAATTTGTTCGCAAAAGGTTATGCTAACAAATAAACTTCAAATGTTTACCGTTAATTGCGCTAATAAATCTAATAATTAAGAAACGGAGTCTAACAAACAAGTATAAAAGGGGCAAAAAGCAAGTACCAAAAAACAAACAAGTTATTCTTTCACTTAATGTGTAGTGTTATGGCTTACTCACACCTTGTAATAGTAAAAATACCTTTAATAGCCATAAAACTACACATTACATTGACAGAATAATTTGTTTGTTTTTTGGTGGTGGCTTTTTGTCCCTTTTGGACTTGTTAGACTCCGTTTCTTAATTATTAGCGCGATTAACGGTAAACATTTGGGGTTCAATTGTTAGCATAACCTTTTGCGAAAAAAATAGAAGAAAAAGCACAATAACAAAAAAAATCACAACATTTTTCCAAATTTTTCTTCGAAATCAAAGGGTTTTGTTTATTATTTTCAGTAACTTCTTAACAAATACCATTTTAAATGCTAGTAAATTTCAATATCTTTAAAATAAGGTCACTTTTGTGTACGTAGACAACATAAAATCATAAAACAACGAGTTTCAATAAACTCGTAAAAGTACGAGAAATGAAGTTTTAAAATGGCTCCAATTCATAGGGGTGAACCCCCCTTTGTATAGTTTTTTGTCGATAAAATTTAACATACAACACGTTGGTAAAGTATCGGTAGTCCGATCCCTAACACACTGGCCCTAATTCTGGCGAACACATGCTAAGTTTAAATTTAAGTTCAGTCTATTTCTTTCTCTCAAAATGAAAAAGAAAAGGATGGCTGTCATATAAATTGACATTTAGAAAGGTCCGTTCAATTTTCGACCTTATTGAACGTGCTAAAATGCAGTGTTTAGGAGGCACCTCCGTACATGCCGTCTAAAATTGTCTATGGTTTCTTTGAAATCTATCTAAATTTAAGTGACAGCTCTAAACAGATTCTTGCTATCTTTTTCCTATTACTTATTGCGAGAAAGAGATATACTGTACTTAAATTTAGAATTAAAGTGTGTTCCCAGAATTAGGCCCACTGTATAGACTATTTTTAAATTGCGTTCCGAAATTACAGTGCATGTCATTTTTCTGAAAAGTAAATACTAATTATATCTTTATGTAACGTGACATTATTGTTTACTGAATTATATAGTTATTATTATTTTTCAAGAAAACGTCCATAAATTAAAATAGTTAGCTTATAAACTAAAATAATTAAATGACATAGTTGTGCTACTAGCGCGTCCTGAGTTTCGGAACGCGCTACTGCCTTACTTGCCTCACGCTCGCTACAAAAACCGATTTTCCTTCGAGATTTTACGAAGTAAAAGAGCTATTTTGCTGCTGGAGAGGTGAAAATATTTTTTATTGCTTCTTAATAAAGTTCACTCGTGAATTGACCTATGGAGCATGAAATTTGGAGTAGGTATCTGGAAAACCGCTACGGTCGAGCCATCCTTCAAGTCGTAAATGCTGTCAGAGTATTAGGTATACTATAATTATGTGTAATATTCATACATTAACAACTTTTATCTAGCCCAAAATAAGCATTAATAAACCTTTTGACCGCCACACCATATGTGTACTGGCAAGCCTTAAATGGAGAGTAAGACATTTCTTATTCTATCTATGCAATTGCATAGATACCGTAAACAGTCCTATTACGGCGGTAATCAAAATAAACGCCTATTACGGACGTATTGTTATTTTCTTGTATTATTATGGTTCGTGTATTCCATTAACTGGACTACTGGTAATTTTAATCCCAGAGGTTCCACTGACTTGACTATTGGGTAGGTATTGACTGTTAGTAGTATGTATCTATATGTTTCATTTTATAGTCCGTAAGTAGGTATAAACCCTTTCTTTTAAATATTTTTCAACAAGCAAACAAAGCCGGGTCGACAATGTAGGCCAAATCGTTCCTGAACCTCCAAGAAAAAATACCAGCAGTCCCATTATGGGACTACTCCACTGTCACTACTGGAAATACACGTTCTGGTTTGGTTATATCCAACCAGGAATAAAAATATAAAATTTATAATTTTAAGTAACCCCCGACCTCATTAATCATGTATCTAACTGTTGAGACTATTCTTATGAGCCCAAACACGCTCTGCTGTAAGTTTCTGAAGAATTGAGCATCCTGCAAACTATTTGATGATACAGGATCAACTAAATGTTAGCACGTCTTGTCAATATACGCGCGGCGTGCTGTTTCATGTTATCTCCATAGAGCAGCGCTGCGTAAAGCGAGTGTCCCGTCGCACGAACCGTGAGTCTCCAATGCACGCGACGGGTGTCCTCGCCGTGCACTCGCTTTAACGCAGCGCACGGCCTTACTCCAAACGCCCTCGTAGCATACCAAACTCCCTTTATTTGGTATATGGCCTGTGCAGACGACGAACTTTTCTCCTCGGCGGAGAAAAAAGTACGCTCCGCCAATAAATTCCACCGCGGAGTTACCGCGAACTCAACGCACACGGTGTGCGGCTTATCGTCCTGCATACGTATGTCACTCTTGAGCGCACAACGCGGTCTAAAGTCCCCCATGTATGTGCGTTGCTTCGCCTAGTCACAAGAGTTCTATTTTTTTCGGGGACTCCCCCGTACTTTTGCCCGGTCCGCTCTCGGCATGTCCTCGATTATTCGGAGGACTTTTGGTACGTGGTGCTTTTAATCCCTCGTTTGCGTTACTCGATACAGTTGTAAGCGATCTATTTTAGCGGACAAAAAAGTCCGCGGACAAAAATCCCTTGTCTGCGCAGGCCATTACTGTTACTACCATGGTATTTACAAGACATGCTAACATTTAGTTGATCCTGTATCATTAGTACCTTCAGCTGAGATGGCCGGTAAAAAGGTGTCGGCGGGGGGCACCGGCGTGGAGGCCGGCCACACGCGCAGCGCCTGCCCCGCCACGATCGCTGCCCCCAATGCGGTGCTCTCCGTCATCAGTGGACGGATCTAGTAGAGTAGCCATTCAGTACTTTAGTACCTTTCACAATAACATATTGGCACGCTCTTAAATGTATGAACACTGTGAATGTAATCGGCCTGATTCTGAAGACACGCTCTAAGTTTAAATTTAAGTACAGTAGGTATATCTCTTTCTCGCAATATGAAATAGAAAAAAGATAGCAATAATTCGTTTAGAGCTGTCAACATAGACAATTTTAGACGGCATGTACGGAGTACTAGGCTTTCTAAACACTGCATTTTATTACGTTCAATAAGGTCGAAAATTGAACGCACGTTTCTAAATTTCAAATCATATGACAGCCATCCTTTTCGTATTCATATTGAGAGAAAGAAATGCACTGAATTTAAATTTAGACTTACCATGTGTTCTCCAGAATTAGGGCCAGTGTAACACCATGTCACACTGGCCTAAATAACTAAAGTGTTAAAGTCACCTGAGGGAAATGCATCCATGGCGTAATTGCAGCTTTTTGAAGTTTCTCACAAACTAATAGAAATGCCGTAATTCAAGTCGTAACTTACAATAGAAACAGAGGCTGTTGTTGTTGTACGTCGGATATTTGACTTATCAGCCATTTTGTAAGTGACTTGATTTTTGACAAATGGAGCAGCGAGAGATGAGTGTTCACAATCCATAAAAATCTATTGTTTTTCATTACTTTCTAATACGATTTTACATTAAATGTACGCATTACATGTTTGCAAAAAATATGTTGGTACTATTAAAAAACAAGAATTGTAAGCAATAGTAAAAGTCGTTTTCAAAATATTAAATAGCGAAAATAATTAAATCTAAAACTTTGATTTTATGAAGTAGATATTTTACCAAGACGATTAGAGAGAGAGAGAGATCAGCAATTGGACTATCGCCCCTATGATTCTCGTATGGCCAGATTCAGTTATTGTAATTGGTTTATATTTGCTTACAGTATTTATTTCATTGGATAATCAAAGGTATAAATTGGTTTATTTAAAATCTTCTAGTTTATAATAACATAATACCTACCTTACTGTTTCTTTTGTTCTAATAAAAAATTAAAACCGACTTCAAAAAACTGAAAAGGATGAAATAATTAAATTTAAGTAGGTATTCATCCCCTAGAAACATATTTTTGGAGTCGGTGCTTTACTTTTTATTGTTTTTGTAAACCACTTAGCACCAACTCCAAAAATATGTTTCTAGGGGATGAATACCTACTTAAATTTAATTATTTCATCCTTTTCAGTTTTTTGAAGTCGGTTTTAATTTTTGTTTAAAATTTTTTTTTCACAATTTTTAGTGATAACTTTCTACGGTCGAAGCTAGATGGGTGACCGTCAACTTATATTGTTTCCTACTATCGTATCGTTTCACTAAAAAGTCATTGGAAAAGCAAAAATTCGCAATTTCGCTTATGTAGACGATTTCATAATTTCAGTTTTTTTTTTAATTTAAAACCAAAGTGCCCAACTGTTTTTGAAAAAATTTTTATGGGACCAAATGGCAGCTATTCCGCATCGAACAAAAAAAGAATCACGTAAATCGGATCAGTAATCTCGGCGTAATCGGTGTACATACATAGAAAAAAAAAAAAACATACCGGCCGAATTGAGAACCTCCTCGTTTTTGAAGTCGGTTAAAAATATTGTATAAATACACCCGTAATGGGAAAACTTGTTCTAAAATTATATTAAAGTTCTGCGGGGCAACCGCCTTACTTTATTGGTGGACATTGGTATTGGTCACATTGTCATATTAAATTGTATGACAATGTTACGTCATAAACAATACTAAGTTCATACCAATAGTTTGGCGGTCGCTCCGCCGATCTTGTACACAAACACTAATGACCTGCGCAGACGAGGGATTTTGCTCCGCTGACTTTTTTGTCCGCTAAAATAGATCGCTTACAACTGTATCGAGTAACGCAAATGAGGGATTAAAAGTACCGCGTACAAAAAGTCCCCCGAATAACCGAGGACATGCAGAGAGCGGACCGGACAAAAGTACGGGGGAGTCCCCGAAAAAAATAGAACTCGTGTGACGAGGCGAAGCAACGCACACATGGCGGACTTTATTCCGCGTTGTGCGCTCGAGAGTGACGTACGTATGCAGGACGATAATCGCACACCGTGTGCGTTGAGTTCGCGGTAAATCCGCGGCGGACTTTTTATGCGCGGAGCGTACTTTTTTCTCCGCCGCGGAGAAAAGTCCGTCGTCTGCGCAGGCCATAAGCGAATACTCTATTCTTTTCTATTCAATACTCACCACGGGTATACCAAGAAGGTCAGCCTGCATCTGCATGAGTAAGGAGTTCTGCGCCATGCCCCCGTCGGCGAGGAGTCTCCTCAGCGGCGCGCAACTCACCTCCATGGCGGCGGCCACGGCGTACGTCTGGTGACAGACTGCCTCCAACGCGGCGCGGACTATGTGCTCCTTACGAGTTCTATTACTCAGTCCACACATCACGCTGTAGATACACTGCCTATTTTATTATTTATAACAAAGGTCTGGCTTTGATAGATAGGGCAGAGTGTATTTGTCATTTTGATTGAGGAAGATTGAGAGACGATAAGAGATCGATTTAGGAAGAACCTTTTGTTTTTAAAGCTGCAAAGGCTACGATAGCTCCTTAGCCATCACATCAGGCAGGCTTGCTTGTTAAAAACGTACCTACACTGAAACTGTTGGCTATAAATTTTTCAATAATTTTTATAGGGCCACAGACTTATCTAAACCGGTTGTCAAAATTAGAACTAAGCGGCCGTTTTGAAATGTCAATCTACTGTCAAGTCTGATAATGTGTATTTTGATGGACGCTTTGTATTTAAATTTGTTTCGTCTTTTTAGTGACATGAATAATTCCAAAACCTTTGATAAGTGATACAATAAACATTATTCTAGAAGTGTAATCATTTACGCCGGAAGAAAAGCGCCTCCAAAGACCCATGAATACCATTTCAAAAGTTGTATATACGGGTAGCTTCTGCGACAGGTGAGTGTAATGTTGTCAGGTGTTACTATGAATCTCCTATAGTTTTTAATTGCGGTCGATGAGTTTTATTGATTTTGAGATTGCAAAAGTCTGTGTGTATTCTCGTAAAATAAACAAATAAACTGTTGGCTCGTTTGTCTTTTCCGAGCTATATAAAAAAATATAGTTCTATTTTGCAGGTGTAGGTGAGTGAGCGGTTCGTACGAAAAATATTTTAATAAAAAGAACATGATGATATGCATCAGGAGCCAAAATTTAAGCTCCCGGGAAAAATACAGAAAAACGGGAAGATCGAAATCAATGACATTTGACCATGGTTTTATACGTATGAAGAAAAATTCACGAATTCTATTTAACAAAGAAAGAAATACGGTCAATACCAAAATTACCTAATCTGTTTTACGAGAAGAAATTGATTTAAGAGCAAGCCTTTACCAACTGTTGTGTAAAATAGAATTCCGATATAGTAAATAATATTAAAATACAATGATTAATCTTAAGTGTTAATTATTATTCCCCTTATCTTTATGTCATCTAAGAGTTAACTATCAATAAATTGTATTATAATTTATTTCGATTAGTCTTTGCTCAAATGGCAACACTAAATTCAACAACAGCGATGCTCTCACATAAGTTTGTTGGACTATATTTAAATACATTTTGATTTTTAGTCCTCAGTTGTAAGCTTGCAAGCAGCATGCAGACAGCATTTATGTAGCGTTCAGGTAGCAAGCATACAGGGAGTAGGTATTTGTTTTTTTTATTATTTGGGATACATACAAATTAAATTGCACAGAAAATGGAATACAGTAAAATAAATCTTTAAAGAAGTTTATACAGCAAGTAATAAGTGTGCAATAAGTATCTACCTATTTATTTGTGAGTGTGCTCCGCTAGGCGAAATAGCCACTCGCTTTGAAATAACAGTAGGGTAACTGCTTTGAACCACGTGGATGGAAGTGGGGTGATTAGATTCGGATCCGAGCGAGATTTGATCTAATCAATATAAGTAAGCGTTTTTCAAAATAAAGCTTTCTAATATTCAGTAGTAAAGTAATAAGTTTAGGTTATATGGTTCTCTAATTACTATAATAAATACGAATACGCCAAACGAAATTAGGGACTTTAGCAGTAATGCTTAGGTACTAAACTAATGGTAAAAAAAAAAAAAAATCAAAATTACCCTCTAGCGTCTTTTCTCCAATATGGTGAGTATAGTCCATTAAATGCCGGTACAAAACAAATACTTCCCTCGGCATCGCCATTAACCTCCATGGCTAGAGTTTCACTGTCTTGAATATCATTTATTAATTCTAAACCATCCTGTAGCCATTGTAATGCATCACCTGCAAACAATGTTTAGGGCAAATCTAAACGTCTCATTTTTTTAAAATTAATTTTTCTATTAATACCGAGGTTTGTAAAATAAATGCATTCTTCTAGAAAGAGCAAAATAAACTTTTACGTGCAGATATAGGTAACTACAGCCAAAAGTACCTACCCCTAACTAAGAGAATGTGGGGAGAGAGAAAGAGCATCTATAGGCTAACGGTAACCGCTTACCATCAGGAAGGCCGTACACTTAAACGTAGTTTTAATAACTTTGGATCCGTGAATGATGCATTTTTACTTTATTTTCTCAGCCGGCAGCCTCCAGCAGGCCTACCATAGGCCGTGGACAAAATCTCTATCCACCACTTATACTCTTATTAGGAGACAAAATGCGTTACACCTCTTTCTTTCTCTTGGACAAACTTTTGTCCACTCCCCGGGGAGTTGGCCATGCTACGGGGGCTGGAATTCAAATTCTCTACTTTAAAAGATAACATTATATATATTGGTACTGCTTTTTATACCAAAATCCTTATTGCGTGGCACTCCAGTGGTATTTTGTAATGACAATGGGCTTCTCTGAAGACTATTCCATATCTACTGCTGCTTTACAAGGCAAGGTATAAAAAGATAGCTATTTGATATTATTTTAAAGTTACACACACACACACACAATCATACAATCTGTACTGTTCGTTCGCCTGGCGGTGTGCGACGAAGTATTGTCGTGGTGAAGCAGGATTCTAGTGCGACGTCGTTTCTCCCGAAAATTTTCCAAGACAAGTGGCAAACAATTGTTAGTGTAGGTACCACTCTGCAGCAACTAATTTTCGATCCTTTAAAACAATTGTCGCGTAATGACTTGTCCTTCCGAACAACGAGATCGCCATCCTTTTTCCCATGCTTCGTTCTCTCTTTACTTTATTTGGCCACTCCTCGGAACGAAACACCCACTGATCAGACTGTCTTTTAGTTTCGGGATCTTAAATTCATAACAGTAAATCTAGCCTCGGGACATAATTTTTTTTTTGTTCTAGTTTAGATATATTTTTATTAGTAAGTAAATCCAGCTTTCGTCATAAGTATGTCGAGCACAGTATTTAAGTCACCTCCATTAAATCTTTGCACCATTTCACGGCACGGCACGACCGAGGTCAAATTAAGATGTAAGTATCCATCGGTATGGGTTGGGCATTATTTGAATTACTTGTAATTAATATATGTAATTGAAATACAAATACATATTTTTTATTCGTATTCAATTACTAATTAAATTGTTATTTGTAATTGGTATTTCAAATAGATATCTACCTGACGCTGAGGCAGTTTGTATTTCAAATACTTATGGGTTCAATATGAACAAATACATTTAGCGAAATGGTATCAGCTAAAGATGCCAATCTTTAAAGTTGGCAACACTGCACCTGTCCTGTAACTACGTTAAAATTCCCGGTAGCACGATAAACTCCCCGAAGGGTGGACAAGTTTGTATCTTTTTTTGTCCAATAATAATTAGAAAGAGGGTTTTTTTAATTCTTCGCGGAGTAGCCCTTGAACGTCATCTCACCTGATCATAATAGGTGCTGATAAGGCAGAAGATGGAAGTACAAAAATGACGAAACTATAAGGGGTTTTACCATTTTCTCCACGAATTTCTAATGCAGTTTGAGGATTTGGTATTAGGTTCTTTAAAGTATTTACCTGCAATAGCCACAGATCCTTCTAACGCGTATACAGGTGGAGCACTTGGTCCAAGCTTATATGCTACCGTTGTTACCAAACCGCTGTCAGAGTGTACTATTGAATCACCTAAAATTACATTCATTACTCATTATTTCTATTACGTTTAATTTCATTTCATTACATGTAATGAAATTAAATGAAACTTAATCATATAATAAATAATACATTTCTTTATAAATATACATATTATGAACCTGATATAATTACGTTCAATTGATGTTTTGTTTAACAATGCTAAGTCTGATTATTTTAATAATTCAAGAAAAATATCATGTTATTACCAGTGTTATAAAGGAGAAAACACCCTGTCCCAAAGGTGCATTTGACTTGTCCAAATTTCATGCATCCCTGCCCAACAAGTGCTGCCTGTTGATCTCCTAAACACTAAAATTTAAATTCTATTAATTTTAACAAAACCCCTGTAGAATGTTTTATCAAATTAAAGAAATTGGTAGGAACCGCGGAAAATTATGTCTAATGATATTATTATGATATCTACCAGAATAGGTTTTTCAAATACTGTGGTACCTAGCTATTGTACATCCCAACCTCCTTTTTTTTTACCTCCTAACGTAACCCCAACAGGAATCCATCACTTTATCGCACATAACTTCACAATTTCCATTTCCCATAACACTGTTTGCAGACCTTTTAATTCAATATTGAACATTTCATTGACTCTCGTTACTTCTCACTTATGTTTCCTTGCATAATTTTTATCGAAAAACTCAATTCATTGTATCTTTTTTATATTTTGTGTCTCATGGTGTAGGTAAGATATATGAATTTAGAATTGACCGCAACAGTAATTATCGTCATTACATGAAGGCATTATTCGATGAAATGTTATTGTGGTTAAAAGTTGTTTGATAAAATTTTTAAATATGTACCATTAAATATTTATTCATGTTTCAATAAACAGTTTTATGACTGAAATATTTCTTCGATGAACCGTTATTCTGGTACCCAAAGCAAGTTCTAAACATTTTTACAATTAAACATTAATTGAATGTGAGAAACAGTAATGATTAGGTAAGTACTTAGTTAATAGGTTAATCAAGAAATTTAGATAAGTTTAAAAAATAGTGCAATAGTTTTCTGTGAAATTAAATTCGATATAAAAAAAAATGTATTTTATAGATACCTACTCAACTCCAACCAATGATGTGCTTAGTCTAATTCTAATGCATATCCATTGCTGTACTACAATGGCGTAAGAATATAGTAGCTGCTTGTAATTGTTCAATCAACATCCATTTAAATAGTAATTTCATAGCAAACCATCAATTTATAATATAATTTAATTTGTATGTATTATTGTTGGATGAGAAATAACATAAAAAACAATTAAATAAAAATTTTCTTGCTTCAAATCTCCTATATACCTAGGTAGGTACTTAAAAAGTGAATCGGAAGGCGCACCCCGCGGTTAAAATTCCACGTAGGAAAGTAAGTATTCAGTAGGTACCCTTGAATTAAATTGAATTTATATCATTGCAGTTCCAAATTGTTGGAAAGTCTATCATTTTATTCCACAAATATCGGTGTTAAGTTACAAACCCCGGCAATGGGTACACCCTGTAGACATCCACTGGATATATATCCAAATATTTCAGCAGAACTTCTTATTTTTGGCAATATATGTCTTGGTATATCAAAAAACCTCAACAATCCTTCATCCCATTGTAAACTTTTTAGTGACATTAGTTGAGTTCTAGACGCATTTGTGACATCAGTTGCATGGATTCCCCCATGTCTTCCACCAGTGAGGTTCTGAATATAAAACAATATACCTATTAGGTTTAAATGACTGTGAGGATTAACTCTAAAGATTAAAAATATACTTCATAAATTTAAATGAATTTTATAATGAACCATATTTACCCATATTAACCAAGAATCCACTGTTCCTGCCATACATTCTCCAGCTGACACAGCTTCTTTAACAGCAGTCACATTAGTTAGCAACCATTTTAGTTTAACAGATGAAAAGTATGTAGATAATGGAAGTCCACTTGTCTGACTAACAGCATTTACACTTTGTACTCCTTTGGTTTTTGTCAAATCATCTATAATTTTAGAAGTCCTGACATCTAACCATACTGAAATATTAAATCATAAAGATATGAAATCATAGGGTATTTATTTTATAAATGTATCATTAATTTCTGGTTATTCAAACCCTATTTTGAAGTACTCATTGATTTAGCACTTTACACACTATCTTGGTTAAAAAAATTAGAATTAGAATTATATTCAGGATATTTAACATGTAATTGGATTGCAACGAGTTCTTAATATCATGTAACAGTTCTTGCCACCACTTCGGTTACATAAAAATAACACACTCAGACTGATATAACGCAAAGTCACATCATCACCCTGCCCACCTAAATTCTGTAGTAAATTCTTACTAGCAATGCTCTACTCTATGTGATAAAGATCATTTACAAGGAGAAATAAATTATGTGCATAAGGTACTATAGCAGAATGGTTACCCAGGGAATGTTGTAACTAGATGCACACAAAAACAAAAACATTTCATGCACAAGATAGAAAGACAACCAGCATTCTCGCCTTTCATTAAGGGAGTGACAGATAAAATCTCAGACCTACTCAATATATCCATAAAAACTGTCTTAACTCCCCCGAGTAACATAGGCCAATGCTTGCGTTCACCAAAAGGATAAGTTTCTCTTAGAGAGATCGGGTGTGCACAAGATCGATTGTTGCTGCAGTAGCTTGTATATTAGTCAAATTACATGGACAGTTGCTTGTCGGATCTAGGAGCACATCAACACAATGAAAGAAAAAAGAAATTAAAAGAGAAGACGGGTTTAAGCTGTTGAGTGTCTGGAATCCAGTATTACATTTGTGTCCGCGTCCTGCATCAGTATCGGGAGTTGATGTTATGAGTGTTGTGTCATGTACCAGTAGACTGAGTCTCACTGCTTACACAAACTATGCTATACTTGCTACAATGACGGTACAAAATTTTCTATGACTATGTCACTTGTAAATGTGTCAGTATGAGTTTACAAGTGATGTAGTCGCAGAAGAAGGGTAGATAGATATTATCTGCCTGATGTAGTCAACAAAAGAGGGTAGTTTAATATATTATCTGCCCGCAATGAAGTTCACTTCTTCATGCAGTTTAAGCAGTCTAATGACCATGGCACATGCAACTGCGCTGAAATATCGGGAATTTGTTATGAATAAATTACATTGTAAATTAATTCTAATTCTAACACTCATCAATTGAATAAAATTTTAGAAAATGAGGTTTAATGTTCAAACCATTTATTTAAGTCTTACCTATGGCACTATAAAGAGGTTGTCCAGTGATCGAATTCCAAATGATAGTGGTTTCTCTTTGGTTTGTGATACCTATGCCAACAAGATCTTCAGGATTTATATCCAATTTACATAAATTATCTACTGTGACCTGAAATAAATTTCTATTATAAAAATGACATTATTATTACCAGTAACTTTTTAACCCAGTGGAACACAGGTTGTAAATTCTGACACTAGAACAGAATATATGGGTTTTATTTATACACCTTTAAAAAAAAAAGGTATTAAAATATTCACTCCTCATGTGTTTTCCCATGTAGAGAGGTCTGTGTCCAGCAGTGGGACAATATTGGTTGGTGATGATGATGATGACAGTTAAAATATTAACCGCCTGTGTTGTCTAGTGGTAGAGACTACCTACCTCAAATCTACAGGTTCATTCCTGTGGGACAGAAATTTTCTGCTCGGGTTGGTTGGTGGTAGGTTGGGCTTTTTATAACAATAGCTTGATCAGCGGGGCAACCATTTAAATACATTGGTTTTATAAGATCATAATTATTAGCAATATGGCTTTAAAACCAATACTTTGATATGGGTTTGGGATAGATGGTCACCCCGCAGATTTTTCGATTAACTGAAATTAAAATGACAATATCCAATGTTTAGAAAAGTATAAAAAAAAGAAAAAATAGTTTTCATATACCATGGTTTTTTGAAATTTTAGGTTAATTGAGGTACTTTTATGTACCTCTTACTTATATGTATATGTAGGTACCTATCTTAAAATATAATAAGGAAAAACATAATGTTTAATAATAATAATATTTACTACCATTAAAAGCTTGTGTTATGGATACTAGATAACGGAGAAATCATGATAATAAATATGTATATAAATATTAGAAATATACTAAATAAACATCCATGACTCGTAAACAAATGCTTGTAACTACTCATCATACAAACATTTGCTTCTACCGGGATTCGAACCCGGGACCTCTTGACCGAGTAGCCTGTATAGCAAGGGGTACAGACCGTTCGACCAGCCAGTCGTCGGCATGTTTACCTCAATACATTCTGTAACTGCAGATAGAATTTCCAAAGCATCTTGTTCAACCCATCCTTCCTGGGGACTGAAGCGTTTCAGTGATGTTTGGTGATATGTAAGCACTTCGGATGTATTTGCGGCAAATACCTAGTCGGTACAGAATTTCTATTATAATTTTAGAGTGTCACATATCATTCCCAAAAGTAAAAATAATAAATACCATAAATTTTACGTTGGACGTGCCTTCATCGATGGCACCTATTAATGGGCCAAATCGTCCAAATTCACGCATAATAGTATTTATCTACCTACATATTGATGTAATAAGATGCAAATAAAATTCTTCGCATAAAAAAATAATCAGAATAATCTTGCGATACATTTAAATTTTTATTTTGGCTTTGACCACAGATTAGAAAGAGTGTTGTTACTGTACTCAGGCCATAGATTAATCAGGCCACAGATTAGAAAGAGTATGTCTAAGCCGTCGACCACATACTCTTTCTAATCTGTGGTCGACCACACCACAGAATACATTACTTCCGAATTAGGCTTGGGCAAAAAATATCGATATATCAAAATAATGTTCTTTTTCAGAAAATAATCGATTATTTTCTGAAAAAAAAACATTATTTTTATTTATCACCGATATTCTTATTTTCGATATATCGATATTCGATAATTATTTTCAGGATATCAATTTCGATATTTTTAAGAGCTCTAATAATGCGTCGTCGATGTTACATCATATATCCTATCACTACGATCTCTAAGATTAGAAAAGACGAGGTCTAGAAAAGTCTAGGCTATATAGCCTCAGTTGCCTTAGTCTTAAGCCCAAGGAAACTAGCTGTGCAGAACCGATCTATTTGTCCAGCAGTAGACTTGTTTTTAAATCTTTCAAATGAGGAAGAAGAACCATAAGGGCCTATTTCGGCAAGGGTTTAGTACCAACTGCATAAAAGGTATTATTTTGATTTGGTGCTAAACTGTTTCTTAGATTATGAGTACCTTACTTAATTTTTTTTTTCATTTTAGTATTTTGAGATAGGTTTATTTTTTTTAATGACGCCCTTGGGAAGTTGCCATATTTTTGCGACGCTCTGGCCTTCTTGCCATACATTTATCTACTAGTTGTAGTTCTAGCCTAATAACAATTTGTTAGAAAAACTCCAAATAGTATCCAAATTTTGATGATGCCATGCGCATTGTGATCCGCCGCATCACAATGAGCATGGCGCTAACTCGATTCGGTTGCATGTCGATGCGACCGAGTCGAGTCATAGACAGCTAACCTATTAAGATTGCCTCACGACGCCCCTGGGATGATACCGCGGCGCCCCAGGGCGTCGCGACTCACAGTTAGGGAAGCCCGGCTCTAGTCTATGATACCAATATTACCAATGTTCATACCCACCAACTAAGGCGGTCACCCCGCGGGCCGAGGGTCAGTTAAGTTTGTGGCACTAGTGTTTATCATTGTCACTAACCAATGATTAATACCCTTCCTAACATTTGCTACCCTTCACTAACATTTGCTTAGCGTTAAGAGTGTCTTAGCGATTTTTGCTCAGTCAATCTAAAAGAGATAAACGTCGATAAGAAAAGAGTCACCTAAGCCTAGGGTATGGTTGGTGAAAGTGGACTTAAGACATAGACCTCAGAACAATAACTAAAGCAAAATCCTGGCTAAAATAGTTAGCGGACACATACATACAATATACACTATCTCAAAAAATCAGGAAAAATCTCCTGAATCCGGGAAAAATGCTAATTCGTTTTCATGCATAATTTGTTTGTTTTTCGTCGATTTCACAGCTATTTAATATGGCAAAATGGCGGGGGACATAGAAGTCAACTAAACGCCACCTACACAGAATACTTTTACTGAGCTTTTACTCCAAGATTAGTGATCTGTGCTCCAAGGAGGTCACCAAAGTGACATAGTCAAAGTCATAGTCATATCCATTTATTATTGTTCTGAGGTTGGTATAACCTCAAAACAATAACTAAAGCATAGAAACCTGGATAAAATCTGAGAGGTTCTGAGGGTATAACAGAGCAGGTATGGTATGACATGGCCGCCATGATGAATATTTGACTGTGTTGCAGTTTTTTCTATAAAAAACTATTGTTTTGTATACCACGCAACAAAGCACATAAAAAAGAAAATGTAAAATAAGCACTGTTTTGCATATTGTTACCTATTTTTCAGTATACTATACAGAGACCGGGCCGGGTCTCTATACATTTTTGGAACATAATTTCTTTTAATGAAATTATTCACAGAATTCTTTAGGTGACGGTTCTGGCGACGGTAACCACTTACCACCTGGTGAGCCGTCAGCTTGTTTGTCATATAATTGTAAAAAAACCCGTGAAAGACGGGACAAAAACATCAACCGATGTATAAAAATAAAGCAAATTTAAGTTTTTGTTACAACCCTTACATTTTAATTCTAATTGCTATGTGACATTAAATAATTAAACCTATTTGTTTTATTAATAATGAGAATGTAATACCTAATAATTGCGACTGTTCACTGTTCAGTAGCTTGGCATTAAGATATTATATACCTACCTACCTTCTTACCTACTTTATTGTAACAATTATAAATAAAGAAAGAAAACGATTAAAAAAATTTTAATCCAGGCGGGAATCGAACCCGCGTCTCCTGATTTCCGGTCAGTCGCAATTACCACTACGCCACCGGAGCACTAGGTATAACCTACTTTTTCATAGTTTTCTTTCTTTATTTATAATTGTTACAATAAACTAGGCGTTTAAACGCATCAAAAACATTAAAATGTGATTAAAATATCTTTTCTCATCCTAACTCGAAGTTTAAAAAAACTTGTAAATGCTTGGGTTAGTTGATGGCCTGGTAGGTGGACGTGCTGGATGGATGGCGAGTAATAGTCAGGAATCTTCAGTATTGTATTTATTCGACAGAGAGACACTCTTACAGGTTCACAGGCAAAGTACAAGAGATTGCCACATACAAATATATTTATTAACAAACTAATTTATTCATATGGCAAGTATGCAACATGCCCCTTTTTATAAAAAGTAAAGATGACAATTGATTTATTAATGACAATAAAGAGGTTATGTTTATATACAGTTTGTACTTATATAATTAAGTGATTGACAATTTATAATGTGACTAGAGTATAAGTGTAACATATTTATTTTTTTTTTTTTTTACAATTTTTTACTAAATTTAAGACAATGTTATTCCTTACAATAAATATTTTTACAAATCAAGTTTGTTTGTTTTCTTCAATAATCTCCCTCTGCTACTATATTTCTTTTCAGAATTATGATCATTACTGCTACTTTCAGGTGAGTTAATGTTAACATTTAATTCTGTTGGACTACATAAATTAATATCTGACAATGATTGACTAACATACTCGTTATAATCATGTATGCTTTCATCTGACATTCTCCTTGAATCTATGGCTATGAACTCTGGAGATTTAATAGTTACATTTGATTGTGAACTACTGCTTTGTGATTCCAATGAGATAAATGAATCTGATTCATTTGCTTGGTTATTTACATTCAATTGACTTGATGTACTAGGCGAATCTAAAGTAAAAGTGAAAATACAGTCTTCATTTTCTTTAAATTTCTTATTTTCAAATAATTTTGGCATATGACTATTATTTAACAATCTTTTTGACATATTATTTCTCTCTTGACTTGATTTTTCAATATTATAATTTTTGTGACTAGTGTTAAATGTTACTTTTTTCTTATTGTAATTATTTTTAGACAATGAGTTATTCTCAATATGATCATGACTATAATTTTTTCTTATATGCTTGGAATTTCTTCTATAAATACTTCCCTGACTATCTTTTACAATATAAGATCTAGGAAATTGTGTTAAAGATATGATTGTACCTTTTGTCCATATTATATCTTTAGGATTCTTTTTAAAGAATATGCATTCATGTGTTTGAAATTTTTGACATTGTTTAGCATTTCTGTTGTAATAATTTTCTGTCTTAAATAAATAATTCTTTTTAGACTTAATATGATCAGAAAATTTTACAAGTTTTGGTTTAAAATTGTCTAATTTACTAGGCAATTTTGTTCTTAAAGATCTAGACATAAGTAATTGAGCTGGTGAACTCATATTATTATTTCTAGGTGTAGTTCTATATTGTAATAATCCAATATAAGGATCTGTGTTAGATTTCTCACATTTTCTAAATATGTTTTTTATAATTTTTACAGATATTTCTGCAAGACCATTTGATTGTGGATAATTTGGACTAGACATAATGTGTTGAATACCCCACTCATGAAGAAAACTCTTGAAATCTATAGAACTGTATGGCGGACCTCCGTCACTGACAATTTGCATAGGTATACCATGTCGAGCAAATATTGATTTTAACTGAGTTATTACACTTGAACTTCGACTATCTTTGTTTAAATTTGCAATTTCGATGTAATTAGAATAAAAATCTACGACTAATAAATATTTTTTTCCTTTATATTCAAATAAATCAGTGGCTACTTTTTGCCATGGAAATATAGGTTGTTCATGTGATAAAAGTGTTTCTTTGCATTTATTTGGACTAAAAATAGAACATGATTCACATTGTTGTATTTTATTTTCAATATCCTGATTAATTTTAGGCCAATAAACTGTTCCTCTAGCCTGATTCTTTGTCTTTTCAATTCCTAAATGTCCTTCATGTAGAATATTTAATATTTCTGTTCTTAAAGTTGTAGGAATAATTATAGAATTATTTTTAAAAAGTAATTTATCTATGCAGTGAATTTCTTCTTTAATATTCCAATAAGGTAATACTTTACTATCACAATGATTTTTACATTTAGGCCAACCATTTTGATAATATTCTCTAAGTTTTTGTAAAGTTAAATCTTGACAAGTGTGTTCTAAAATTGTATTTAACTTTTCTTGTGAAATAGCTAAGTTTGAGGTTAGTAAATTAACATGTATTTCTACATTTGATTCTAATTCTTGTAATGAAATTAATTCTTGATTTTGACTAAGGCTATTATTACTTTTATTTTGACATCTTGAAAGTGTATCTGAGATATACATTTCAGAACCTTTTGTGTATGAAACAATTAAATGATAGGCTTGTAAAGATATCATCATTCTTTGTAGTCTAGTAGGGACTTCTGACAAGGGTTTTTTAAAAAGTGTGACTAATGGTTGATGGTCTGTTTCAACATAAATTGGTTTCCCATATAAATATTGATGAAATTTTTTACATCCATATACTATAGCAAATAATTCTTTTTCAATTTGTGCATAATTTTCTTGACTTTTATTTAAAGACTTAGACGCATATGCTATAGGATTTTTCCCATGTAAAATTACTGCACCTATTGCATTTTTTGAAGCATCGACTGATAATCTGATAGGTTTTTTAATATCATAGTGAACTAATACTGGAGACTGACAGATTAATGATTTTAATCTTTGATACTGCTTTTCATGGTGGTCTGACCATTGCCATGTATTTTGTTTTTTAAGCAAGTCTCTTAATATTGTGGTTTCTTCAGACAAGTTGTGAATATAAGATCCTAAGTAATTGATCATTCCAAGAAATCTTTGGAGTTCTTTTATATTACTTGGACTTGACATTTTTGTTATGGCTTCGACTTTAGACTGATCTGGACTTACACCTGTTTTATTAAAGACATGACCTACATAATAGATTTCTGACATTCCAAATTGACATTTTGTTTTGTTAAATTTGAGATTTACTTCTGTTGCACGTTTAAATAATGATTCTAATCGTTTATTATGCTCTTCAATTGTTGATCCATAGACTAAAAAATCATCAACAAATATAATTATGCCTGGTAAGTCACTAAATAATTCATTCATGGTTCTATGGAAAATTTCTCCGCTTGAGTTAATACCATAAGGAAGACGTAGAAACTTATATCTACCATATAGTGTATTAAAAGTACATAGATCACTACTTTCTTCATCAAGACAAATGCTCCAATAACCTGAATTGGCATCTAATTTTGAAAACATTGATGCTCCTGCTACTTTTGATCTGAGGTCATCAAAGGTAGGATATGGATAATGAGGTCTTTTTATGGCATTATTTAAATTTCTGGGGTCTAGACAAATTCTAAGATTACCATTTGGTTTCTCAACTAAAACAATGGAGTTAACCCATTTCGTTGGCTTACTGACTTTTTCTATGACTTGTAGCTTTTCTAAATTATCTAATTCTTTTTTAAATCTATTCTCAAGTGAATATGGTATTTTACGAACAGGACATATCTTAGTAGGATAGTTCTCGTCTATGTCTAAATGAGCTTTGTATGGAAGACAACCTAATCCTTCAAAGGTATGACTATATTTAGAAACAATATTTTGTACTGACCTTTGTTCCTTTGTTTGGTTATTATTTTGTACCTGGAAGACTCTTTTGATTATGCCAATTTTTTCACATGTCTTGTGCCCAATTATAGTAATACAATTGCATGAAACTATTGTAAAATATACATTTGACTTGAAACCATTTTCAAATTGACAGTTTAATATACATGTACCTAAATTTGGTATTAGTTGTCCTGAAACTGAAAATATTTTGTTATTTGTTCTTATAATAGGAATTTTACTATGTGACATTTTCATTATATGATCTAATGTTTGTTTGGATATTACATTTGTGTCTGCACCAGTGTCAATTTTACATTTAATTTTTAAATTATTACAATTAACAATTATTTCCCAATTATTTGAAGAGTTATTATTTATTGATCTAATTATACATTTATTTTCTACATTTGACTTAGAATTTATTAGACTTACTTTGTTTGAAGTTTTATTTATATTGTTTTTGAAAAAACATTGTTTCGCAAAATGATTTTTCTTTTTGCAAATTCCGCAGATTTTTCCTTCGGCTGGACACTTGACTCGGTGTATTTGCCCACATCTTTGACAACTTCTTGAGTTTGGAGACTGGTTCCCTTTAGGAGACTGGCTTCTTTTGTATGTTTCCCGACTTGGTGACTTGAAAGAATTTCTATTTGATTTACTCGTTTTAGATCTAAATGACAAGGTTTGGACTGTCTCTGGTTTCTCACTCGCATTGTTGTTTAATTTTGACGATCTCTCTTGTGACAATTCTAAACTTTTTGCTATTCTTAGAGCTTTTTCAATATCTAGTTTTTCTTCTTGCAATAATCTTTCTTTAGTGTAAGTATTTTTTATACCAATCACGAACATATCTTTAATGAGTGTGTCTTTGAAAGATTCAAACTCACACGTGGCTGACAAATTGCTTAATATTGTAATGTATTCGTCTAAAGTTTCCTCGGCTTTTTGGTATCTTGTGAAAAATTTATATCTTTCAACTGTAATGTTGCTGTACGGATTAAATTTTTTATCGAATTTTTGTAATACCTCGTGGAGAGTTACGGTCGGTGATTTCCGGTCTATTTCGAAACTGTTAAATATTTCAATGCCTTCGTCCCCAATGGCATTTAATAGAATTGCAATTTGCTTCTGTTGCGACTGGCTGGCTATATCATTTGCATCGGCAAATATTTTAAATTTTTGTTTCCACTGTCGCCATTTTTCACACGCGTTTGTACCAATGTCAATGGTGAGAGGCTTCATTTGCGCGACGATGAGGTTATTCTTCGAATCAGTCATTTTGCTTTTAAGAAATCACTTCTGACACCATGCTTGGGTTAGTTGATGGCCTGGTAGGTGGACGTGCTGGATGGATGGCGAGTAATAGTCAGGAATCTTCAGTATTGTATTTATTCGACAGAGAGACACTCTTACAGGTTCACAGGCAAAGTACAAGAGATTGCCACATACAAATATATTTATTAACAAACTAATTTATTCATATGGCAAGTATGCAACAGTAAAAGTGTTCTTTCGGATCAATGGAGGAGTTAACTATGAGTGTTGAGATAAACGTTGCTATAAAAACGCAGGAAAAGGAAAGAAAACGGTGAAGAAATTAGTAGGTTACACCTAGTGCTTCGGTGGCGTAATGGTAATCGCGTTTGGTGATCAGGAGACGCGGGTGTGCTGTCGACTATACATTCTCCCTGTAATGAGAAGGCAAAGGTAACAAATACCCATACAGCCTTAACTTAGGTATTTATTTCATCATGTCATTAATGCATTGTAATGCTGGCGTTACACATTTCAATGCATCTTGGAAGAATTTGACGTGAAATATATGATGACCGTCTCCATACGATGCTACTTTGATGAGGTTAATAACTACGATAAAATTCTCGTCGTCTTTCTCACCATAATCACTTTTATTCTAATGAACTTCCAAATTCACATCAACACAAACACTAACTCTAAAGAAGTACACCAATTTTATAACACAACGTTTGCAAAGACACAATTTAATTTATTGTTATAAAAATCTCGACTGACACCACCAAATCCCGCCAAACATTCGCACTGTTCGTAACGTTGATAATGTTGTGCATCACGGACTGTAAGGTACTACTGTCATTTAGGGATGATCGATATTAGAAAAACATCGATCAGACATCGATGTTAACATCGAATCTCTTTTGAATATCAATTGCAAAACATCGATACCTCTAAAACATCGATACCTTTCGGTAACAAATAAAACTGTCTATTATATTTATGAAATGTGGTTATTATTATTATTGCAATTACAAAAGTTAAAGAAAAAAATTAACATTACCAGTATTTTTAGACACTTTGTAAAAAAAATTAGCTTTGATAGGTTTTTTTAGTGTCATCTAGTGCAAATTAGTTGAACTTGATAGTCATCTGACAATGACTAACAACATTTAGTTGAAGCTAGTACCTAGTAGACGTTTTGATATTTTATTCTTAAAACATCGATGTGTCGATAATATCGAAGTCAAACCATCGATGACAAAACATTGATGTTATCCAGATAAACATCGATGTTTATTCAACATCGATGAATATCGAACATCCCTATGTCATTCTATCCAAAGAGTAAATTATCTACTTAATCTGTCAATATGTTTGGAGTATTTGGCGGGTTTTGATGGCGTCGGTCAAGATTTTTATTTTGATAATTAAAAATTGTGTCGGAGCGAACTTTGTGTTATAAAAGTGGTGTTGTTTTAAATACAAAGTGTTTGTGTTAACGTGCAACTCAAAGATTATTAGAATAAAAGTGATTATGGTGCGAAATACGATGAGAACTTTTTTGTGGTTATCCACCTCATCAAGTAGCACATATGGAGACTGTCATCATATATTTCGCGTCAAATACTCCCAAGATGCATTGAAATGTGTAACACGAGCATTTCAATGCAATGAATAAAGAAATAAGAAATACTAAAGATATGGTTGTATGGCTCTATACCATTGCCTTTCCCTGTGGGGATAAACGGAACTACTACTGTCAATATGTTCAAAACAATCAGTTCAGTTCAATGACATACTAATGTCAATCTCAAAAATAAATACTTTTTTTGATTTCAAGATTTCATCTAAAGTTTTACTTCGAGCTTGATTTTTCTCTCTTTTTTACTTCACAGACCACGCCACTTTAAACGTAGTGATCACATTCTATACGTATTTTACTAGATACTTAGATCACTAATCTGTATGTTCAATTACTCTTAGAGTTAAGTTTTTTAAAATGTTAGCAGCCATTAGACTAGTAATATCAGAAAATGGAAAACTTATTGAAACTGTTACTAAGGATACTGACACTCATCCGCTTCAGCTATTAAAATCTTTGGAAGATTTCCAACTGTCGGCAAATGCCACACTTACTAAATTGATTCAAGAAAACGGACAATCAGGTATACTACAATGTTGTTTATAAAACTTTCATGTACAGTATGTCTCTGGGCACATTATACCTTATTAATTTGATCCATCCTTGACAATGACAAAAAATAAAATCTGTGAAGTACCCTCAAACCAGACAGAAGATATTCTACTATTTAGTGGACACTAGTCACAGATTAGTGGTTTATGTTAGAGTTGAAAAGTTAATATTTAAAGTTGTCCAATTAAATTCTGAATTAATCAGATAGACTGACAACTAAAGATTATATCTCATGATTTTTGTTTTAAAAATATAGTAAATATACAATAAAATATTGATCCTGGTGCTTATGTTTGGTCAAAGTATCATTCTAAATTAAGCACTTTCCGTTAATCAAATGGTAACTAAATAAATTATCTAAGTATAGGTACCTATAGGTACCTTGTAATATTATTTTTTTTCGAAAAATAGTAGATTCTTACTTACCAATTCACTCTCAATACTATTGAGCTGTCATAAAACCTTTTTTCCTGGTGTTGTATCCATGGTGTGCAAAGATGTGATGTATGGGATATAATATCTACTAAGTGCAAGAGTGATTATGTTCATTAATTAAATTTGCAAATGTGACTGATGATTGAGGAGCACTGCCATGGAGTGGAGTGCAATGTGAGGAGGGTAGAAAAAATCAAAACAAAATCTGGAAAAAATTCAGGAGTTGGGGTGTTGTATGGAGGGTCCCATAAAGATCCTTCACTGAAAATTGCTTTGCTTAGAAGTTTGTGTTCAATATTGTTGTACTCTTCTTACAGTTTATTAGTAATATTTCTTTGTATTACAGTCCACTATTCTGATGATGATGAGGAAGAGGATGATGAGGAAGAAGAAGATAAACAGGTAAGCCCAAAGAAAAGAAAGAAATAAAAATACTACTGATACTAGGTAGAAATGCTTAGTTGTAATATTTGAGATATCAGGCTAATTGTAACATTTGATTTTGTAAAGAAATAAAATATTATTTAGATATATAGTTCTGTTTTATTTAATCACTTAAAAATCTAATGTAACTGTAATATTTGCATATATTTACAATAATATTATGTACATATTTTTTCACAGACTACTTTCAAAGAGGGTAGGGTCTCATTTTTATTCATTTTTAATTTAAATACCTAAGTGTATCACAAGTATGACATTATCATCATAGACTTTTGGAAAGCTATATAAATAATATTTAATGTGAAGTAATAATATTATTTACATGCACACCTCAATTAATTTAAAGGTACCATACTAATAAATTAAACTTATTATAGTTGAAAAACTAAGACTGGGAACTCTTGCCTTTGTTGTGTGTAAAGATATCTTATATTATGTTTTATATACATAGTTAAGGAATTTTAAAAATAAGATAATTACCTACTAAGTATTTTTGAGCTATATATCGAATGTATTTTCCAAGAAATTACAGTCCAGAGTTCCTTTCCCTATATTTTTCCTACAGCTATTAGTTTGAATTCAAAGGAATGTTTTATCACAAGGCCATGTTTTTAATCACACATTTTATTGAACTAATTGAACCGAAAATCACAAATATAAATCATCATGCTTTTAGACTAATTGATTAGAAAGTAATATAAAGTATTTAGCCATAATGTAGTTAAAAATAATATTAAAAGATCTTATCCAATTTAATGATGTTGAGACAACCTTAAGAGTAGGTATACCTATTTGCCTATGGTAGGTACTTCATCTCGAGAAACATCAATTATTATGATTCTATACATAATAATAAAAATATGATGACTGGAATGTATATTATTATATTTGGCAAAAGAAATACAAGCATACATTATGAGAGTAATACGCCTACTTAAAGTTTAGGTTCGACCTTGAGTACCTACATTGGGTCATATCAGTTTACTGCACGTTACACGTCAACAGGCATAGATATCAGTGATCACGTTGATTGCTTTACATAGCGTAAATTAGACTCGATAATAATTATATAACAGTTTTCTTTGCATGATACATTATTGTCGCGTGTTTTTGTGTCTGTATGGTGATTAGCCTACCTGAGCCATATGATAACTTTACAGAGTAGGGGGATTGAGTAGGTAGCAATAAAAATAATATTACACAACAAATAGGTAGGTATTATGTTTATAGTCTGTACACCATTTTCCGAACTGAGATACAAATCTACGATATTTTTTGTTTTGATTTATATTATAAAATGCCAGGCAAGGTAGATAGATTTCTGCAGAGACAACTCCTCCGGCATTATTTTTTCTTAAAGTTCATGCGGCGCACGCAACGAAAGCTCTGAAAAGGATTTTTTCCCGTTTTTGCAACATTTTGCATTGATGCTTAGCTCTTAATGGTATCCAACACAAAAATAATTTTTCAATGTGAATCAGTGGTTTCTGAGATTAGCGCGATCAACCAAACCTACAAACAAACAAACTCTTTAGCTTTATAATAAATTGGTATAGATGTAGAGAAAAGCAAATTTCATAACATAACTTCTACTACCACTACCTACTTCGAAAGACGTTACTTCTATAAGTTTTTCTAGTTAGTTCGACAGACAAAAGGTACCTAGATATGTGTAGAGGCTGATAAGCTGTTAGGTCTTTAAAAATTGGTGAGGTTTGATTGGAACGGTGACTTGAACAATGGAAAATAAAATAAGCCGACAAACGGTTGTTCACAGTTCTAACCTCGAAAGGAATTTTTACCCCATAAAAATATTCCTTTCGATAAGTTTCGGTTTAGCATTTATGTCGGTAAGTATAATATTTTTAATAAATTATTATATTTTGAAATGATTAGCCAATAACATGGGTACAATGTGTAACAAAATTATACATTGTATATTATTATGTATTGTATATGTATATTATTGTTTTACCTTCGTATTCGTATGTTTGAAACCTATAGATATTATATATCCTATTTATTTTATTCTATCTTCATAGATTACCAATTTTATTCAGTATGAGTAGGTAAATTGTATGTAATCTTTGGAGTTAAGAAAACTATGTCACCGCTGGCGCTGCTACATTTATTGTTTAAGGTCGAGTGTGGTCTCTGCTTGATTATAAATTAATGATAATGTGATGGAAGAATGTCTTGCTCTATTATCATTGTCTTGTTTATTTTTCATATCACAGAGCATGTAGGCATACATGCATACACAGTATTCGTTCGTACCTAATACCATTAATACCAAGTTACAGATATATTAAAATGTACCGTAACATTCATTCATATATACTAGGGAAAATAGACTAGTCAATATTCGTTTGGTCGTCCGGAGGTTCTGACTCAGAGCCACACATGTCACACCCGCTTACACCGCATTCGCACATTGAGGTTGGCCGTATCGAATGACGGAATTTCTGTAAAGAAAAATTACGAATTATTTATCTAATCGCTTTATGGTTATCTGAAAGTATAAAAATAATGACAAGCAAGTAGATATCTTATTTCTTAGCACCTAGTTATGAGTAATATATATGTACAGTAGACAGCACATAAATCGTAATAGTTTGTCCTTGAGACCACCCACCCTTATTGCGTTTGCAATAGCTTGCGTAGCGCAACTGTAACACTTGATGTGCTGCCGTCTGTACACCATATGCTGGTAAAATATTCCGTGTCAAAAAAGTGTCAACAAAAAGGACTTAATTTTCAATATAAAAAATGCTCTGAAAACTCGAAATGGCCTCATTAATCTACTGTCCAAAATATAGGGAATGTAATCTCGCGAGCTATTAGACCTAACCGAGATCACGCGAGTCCATTGAGCTATTTGGTATTATTTTACTAAAAAAATTGCTATTAATTCCATTTAGTGAGATAAAATAGAATATGCATATAAAATGGCACATTTTTATCAGTTTAATTTCAAAATAAAACACTATGACTACCTGTATTAATAAAATTGAGAATATAAAAAGGAATTCCCTACTCAACTGCATCGTAGGTATTTGTAACAGTACTCGTTCGGATGTTGAAATAGAATATTTAGACATTGTAGGGTAGACGTTGGCTTAAAACATACAGACGAATTGATAACCTCCTCCTTTTTTTGAAGTCGGTTAATTAATACAAATACAGATAGACTGGAAGAATTTCATTGGGTTATACCAATTTCTTGGTAGCTCAGATGGTTAGAGCAGTCACCTGGATTGTGAAAGGTCGCGGGTTAGATCCCCGCCCCGGGACGTGAAATTTTTGTAGCTTAGAAATAATGCTATGTAAGTAAACCTGTATTATTTCCACCCTAAGGTTATAATTTCAGTCTTAAAATTATATATTATCTACCTATTTATAATCACTTTCTTTAGGTAACCTTGTTAAATCAGCCTTCCGCACCAATAATTCGTTTTGAATAAGAATTAGTATTAATAGTTAAGTAGGTATACTTAATTAAAAATTATTATAGGAATTAATAAAATGAGATTGAATTTCTCAAGATCTCAAACAAAATATAAAGCATTTAAATGAAGGAATTAAAAGTATTATGAAATCAAATAAATAGGGTCAGTCATATGAAATTTGTCATGCTGTTTTAAATTCAAAAGTTAATTTCTGAAACTGGCGCAGCCACGCTATTAGGGGATGCAGAACCGGACCTTATTTAGGAACCGGGTTTTTCGGTTCCGTTTTACCGAAGAACCGGGTACCCGGGTTTTTTCGGTTCTTTCGGGTCGTGAAATTAAATTCTATTTAATTTGTTTTCGTTTTGCTTAGAAACTCTATTAATCACAGTTAAGAATATAAATAATATGGGAAATTGCTAGCCGATTGGCTAGCAACAAATTATAACAAAGTTTTTTAAATAATCAATATGTCATGTATATCAATATGTGAAGCGGTAAGAAAAGTCTATATGCGGAGACAGCTAGTGAAGCTTGAAATACACTGTTCTAGCCGCCTCCATCTGGCCGGCCCATAAGGTCACTTTTCACGCCTCATTTGAAGGAACCCATTTTAAAGGAAGGAGGAAACACATGTGCTGGCAAAGAATTCCAAGATTTTGAAGACAAGAATCGAGTTAATAAACTTTTTTGTGCGCGATTTTGAGGTGGAGACAGTGAATTGATGACTCCGAAGACCGCCACGCACGAGGGAAAGAGGAAGGTGGGATAAGTTCAAAAAGCGATGCAATATTCACGAAAATATTCACGCAATTATTCACGAATTGTCTCGCCGCAATTGCAGAGGCTCGAAGTGTGCTGGCAATAAATTCCAAGTTTTGGAAGTCCGACAAAGAAACGAGTAACTAAATTTCTTTATGCGAGATGTTGAAGTGGAAACAGTAAATTGATGACTTTGAAGACCGGCACGCGTGCTCCTGATTAGGAAGGGGGAAGGTGGGATAAGATCGAGGAGGTACTTGGGGGAGCCATCCCACAGGTGTGAGCAACATTCAACGCAATACCGGACCTGAGTATTGAACAGAAGGCATAATTGATCTGGCGTGAAAAATCGAAGCATATTTCCATACTGAGCAAGTCAATGGAACCCTGTGCCGAAAGAGTAGTGCCCTAAAGAGAGGGAAGGGGAAGGAACGGCGACATTTTGGCTGTAAACTCGTACTCCTGTGTTTTCTTAGCATTGAACACATAAAGATTGTTAGACCCCTATTCAGATATGAGGTTCAACACCCTGTCGGGCTCAATGGTAAGATTCATTCTCTCCATCTAGGTTTCAACACGCCCAGCCCCTGGGCGACCGTAATATCCACCATGCACTGTACTGTCATCCGCATAGCAATGAATGTTTCCTAATAGAAGCATGTCATTGATATTAAGAAGAAAGAGAGTAGGGGATAGAACAGAGCCTTGAAGTACACCAGCGTTCACTGGCATGAACCTCGAACACGGATTCTCTGCTTATGCAGGAAGCCGGCGATCCAGTTGTTGAGCTCTGCAACTGGATCGCCGTATACGGTCATACGGTCTGCCCACTCAGCTGAGTGAGCAGACCGTATGCCGGGAGCTTAGAGAAATGAGCCCTGTGCCAGACCCGAAGAAAAGTTTTAGCAATGTCTAACAGCCACTGACTAACCACGTTTATCTATAGCTTCACCCCAGACATGCAATAAATACACTGGAAGATCACCCGTTGACCGTTTCAGGCGAAACCAATACTGACTATCATTAATTAATGAGAGATTTTCTAAGTATCGGACCAGCTCGTTATTTTTGAAATCCGTTTCATAACCTTGCAAAGATCTGTGGTGGCAGCTATTGGGCGTTAGTTAGCTGGGTCTATCGGTCTCCCTTTTCACTGTCATCAGTGGTCTGATGACTCATCACACTCATCCACTGTGAGTAAAAACAAAATTATAATCTTTTCTAAATAAAACGGTATAATATTTTTTCCACGCACAAGAATGCGTCAAGTGACCGGCGACCTAAGCAACCAAAGAAAGAGTATATAAGTACGGTAAAATTAAAAAGAGTACCTATTAAATACTTTATTAATCTGCATTCAGCTAACTTTGTGATGTGTATTAAGTGAAAACAAAAGAATGTAACAAAAAAGTATCCACGGAAGACCAGCGTCGTAGTGTCCAAGGATGCTTCGGCTTATGCTGAGTGGATTCCTTTTCAGTGACATATTTATATTGTAATTTGTTCAAATGTGTTGTATTTGGCTTCTGTAGTCATAATTATGTGTTAGTTGTGTTACTGAATAAATTATTTCATTTCATTGCAAAATATAGTATCTATACTTACATGTCCAAACTTACAATAATAATAACGATTATTACTTTTGTTTAAATTAACACACCAGTACACTTTGATAATTAACGATGCACTGACTGAGCAAGACAAAATGGTGGCGAATGAATGCTGTGAACTGCTATGCTGCCCCATACCCTTACTAGTGTAGCCATGCCACGCCTTGCATATTCCAAGTTCGATTTATCGCAAACAATTGATTTCTTTGATGACATTCATAGGAACCGAAAGAACCGAAAAACCCGGGTAATATATTTTTAAGAACCGGTTCTTTGAGAGCTTAAAGAACCGGGTAGAACCGGGTCTTTTCGGAACCGGGTAGAACCGGGTGCATGCCCTACACGCTATGATGCACACGGATTATGCTGCCCCGGGTCAATCTCGCGGGACTTCGTACAATAATAATTAATTGTACGAGACTAATGTTCGTAAAATATGGACGAGATTGAATTCCCTACCTAGTGCACACCTATAAATTATTTAGGTTTGGAAACTGGAAATATTTATTTGTTGATTTTGAGATTGCGTGGAATTGATATTTATTTCGCGTATGTAGATACTTCTATTCCAATTAAAGTAGAAAAAGCGAATACGATGCATTTATTTTTGAAATAGATACGTATGATAAAAAATATTAATTACCCGAAGATGGGCATTAACTATCATCTTTTCCCTTGGAAGTCCGATAAACCAGTCACAATTAAATTTTAATTGTTACATTGAAGGATTTAAACACGAAAAAAGTGTTTAGAGAAGATATTCAACATTATGTTGCAATCCCAAAATAAAGGGTTTTCTAATAAGAGGTGTTATTTTGATATTCAAAGAAAAAAGCATTTTTTTAATATAAATGATCAGATGTTTATTTCATTATAAAGAAGAAGGTATGCCGTTAATAGTGGAAAATAACATCAGGAAAATGACGACCACGACCACGCTTACAGTACCATATCTTTGATGAAAATTTCCATAACCAAATCGCAAAGCGGCTACCCTATGTCCTCGATAGCCTCACGAATTCCATCTTTGAGGTCTTGAATCGACGCTGGGCTGTTGGCGTAGACCTTCTCTTTCACGAGACCTTTGGGGGGAAGAAGTCGCAAGGTGTTAAATCACAAGATCTCGGTGGCCAATTGTGATCACCTCTTCGAGAGATAACACGGTCCGGAAACTTTTCCCGTAAAAGATCAATGGTTTGCTTGCTTGTGTGGCACGTAACGCCGTCTTCTTGGAAGTAAACGTTGTCCAGATCAATACCATCCAATTCCGGCCATAAAAAATCATTAATCATCTCTCAATAGCGCAATTCATTCACCGTAACTGTGTCATCTCTCGAAGAGGTGATCACAATTGGCCACCGAGATTTTGTGAATTAACACCTTCTGACTTCTTCCTTTGGGGTCACGTGAAAGAGAAGGTCTACGCCAAAAGCCCAGCGTCGATTCAAGACCTCAAAGATGGAATTCGTAAGGCTATCGAGGACATAGGGCAGCCAGTTTGCGATTTGGTTATGGATAATTTCATGAAAAGGATATGGTCCTGTAAGCGTGGTCGTGATGCTCATTTTCCTGATGTTATTTTCCACTATCAACGGCATACTTAACTTTTTATAATGAAATAAACATCCTATCATTTATATTAAAACATTAAATTTTTCTTTGAATATTCAAATAACACCTCTTATTATTAAGTGAAATATAAAACACTTACTAGTGGCCGCCCGCGTAAATTATCGCGGAAAATGCAGTTACCTTTGCATTTATAATATTGAAATAGATTATCATTATTATTCTCTTTTTAATGGCTTGTTTTATATAATACCGATTACCTAACACCTGCGTTCCTAAAAATTTCATCCGTTAGTTAAGAAAATATGAGGCACCGTTTCATAAAAATAGGTACTAATAAAATTTACAGTCACTCACTTCTCCAATCGTCTTTCCCGGTGCTCTAACGATCGTTACAACGGCGTACACTGGAATACAAAGTAGGGAGAGTGATGCTATTGTCCACCCCATGACTTGTGCCCATGCCGGGTATCCGTATTGACGGTAGCTTGGCGGAGTGTAATCTACTAAACTGGCCACCCAAAGCGCAATCAGTAGGGCTGGCGCTGCTATTAACCAGCAAAATCGGAAATATAACGAAGGACATCGCCCTGTAACGGATAAAACATAATATATTAAACCATGTATGACACAAAAGATAATTCAAGGGATTTCTTTCATTTGCTTAGTGACGAAAAAAATGATGACGTGATGTTATCCAATGACAATAAAGTTAATTATCTACTTTATGACAGAAAAGTGGGTTAAAACCATCATATAAATGTCCGATTGTTATAGACGGATGTATGTATTAGCTGAGTACCACAAAAATGATTATCTTTGCTGGCCATTGCAATGAGCGGAAATCCACATAGTTGAATATGAATTGCCTTGTCTCTTTTATGGTCACATAGTCACATCACATATACATAGGTAGATTGTTAGACGTTTCCCTTTTGAAAATAACCCTTTCAAAAGAAATACATATTAATTCTTGTAAATCATCATCATCATTATCGTTGTTTTATGTAGGAAAGTGGGATTAATCTAGGCCCGATTGTATTGGCTATCGGTTCCAAACAATGATTATTTTTTGGACTGACTATTGCTTTTGGCTGCAGATGGCCTTTACAGCGTAACCGAAGTTTTGAGGAGGCGAGAACCTT
Source organism: Nymphula nitidulata (assembly GCA_947347705.1). Lineage (NCBI taxonomy): Eukaryota > Metazoa > Arthropoda > Insecta > Lepidoptera > Crambidae > Nymphula > Nymphula nitidulata. Next base: position 13,095,675 of record OX374621.1, on the reverse strand, counting down.
GATGAGTCCTCAAGCCATAGGGGCGAATCACCTGTGTAGGATTTCTAATAGACTTTTTTCATCCGAGAGGTCCGGGGAGGTGTCCTGCCCGCTATCGTTTAAATAAACTTAACTGTTAATAAACTAATTAATAAATGACTATTCCTACTGACCTGTCATTTGTTTAATATTTCTTGATAATCTTCCTACACCATAGAACCATGCTATGGCGACGACTTCGAAAAACGCGAGGTATGTGATGCTGAGTGAAGCAGCATAATAGTCCATTAGTTGAAATACGTATATTCCACTGTGGAGTATATGGGGTAATCCAAATAATAAAGATACCACGCAAACGCATAGTACTAATAATTCGTGATATACGAGCCTCTTGCGAATCATATCAGGGAAGCCGTCTTGTATTGAAGTTACAACTACTTCCACTATCGCAAACTGAAAAATAAGTACCACGATAAATATTTATCTTTAAATCAACATAAGTACATTAGTGGAACTGTGTATACCTGACTGTTTAGTCCAAGACAGAGAAACATAAAAAAGAATAGTACAGCCCATAGTTGTGATGCCGGCATTTTCGCAATGGCCTGAGGATACACCACGAACAATAATCCTGGACCTAAAAAGAAAAGGACTTACAGTTCTAGTATTCTATCGTTTTCATTAGTGTATAATAATTTTAATGTATCAAATTAAATTTTAGCTAGGTACCTCTGGAGGCTGTCCCATCGTTATGCTACATGGCGCAAAAGAACTTTTGAGAATGACTACATTTAATTTTAAAAGTTAAGAAGAACTGCGTTCCACTTTATTAAACATCTTACCTTTTTTGCCTGAACCAGGAGACAACCGACAGCTTATTATGAAGAAAAAGATAACTAAATGTATTTTTTAGGACACCGATCGTACATGATTTCGGTAAATTTCTTGAATACAATATCCGGAAATAAAATGGAACCTCAATAAGTTAAATGTTGTAGCATTCTATTTCCAACTAATTTCCCACTGTGGATAACGATGGGACACCCTTGTATTATAACTCACTATCAGCGATTACATCCTTGACAGCAGTGTTTTGCTCTATGGCGATATTTCCTATGGTAGCGAAGGTGAATATTCCTACTATGAGACTGGTGACCGCGTTGATCAGCGACACTGCCAACGTGTCATGAAGGAAGTTGTTGTCAAATCGATTGTAGGAAGCGAACATAATCATCGAGCCGAATGCTACTCCAATAGAGTTGAAAATTTGTGACGCTGCATTCACCCAAGGTCTCGATTGTTTTAACAATTCCCAATCAGGCTTGAAGAAATATCTTAGACCGACATCAGCTCCTTCTAGTGTTAGCGATCGACCCAAAAACACTATGATTAACAGGAAAGGTAGCGTTGTAGTAATGTAACGAACTTTCGCAGATGATTTGATACTTTTCCACAGGGCGAAGTACACCAGCACCCAAGCACAAACTAAGCAAGCTGCCAGTTCCCACCGCATGCTACCAGGAAATTCAATACCAGGGCTCATATTCAGTACTTTTTTCCTGAAAATAATGTAATATTTTACTACCTCAAACAACGATCTCACGGCATTTAATATCATTATTATTAGTTACTTATATTTTCATACATAGAGTTAGTTCAAAGTTGCGCAAGTGAAAATAAACTAAGTAGGCAGTACCTATTGGGTTATTATTATAATTAGCTTTTTCATCATGAATAATCTGGTTCGCTTCGTCTACACTATGAGTATTTAAAAGTAATGATTTAAAGAAAATACGTTATCAAAATCAAACCTTACTCGAAGAATTGCTCTGTTGGCGTTTGCGATCCGTTTGGTTTTGTGTGGTTATGAAGCGGAACCCAACACTGCGCTGTATTCCATCTATTTGAGCAACTAGCCCATGGTACTTCAGACTTGAATGACGTAAAGAAATAATATATGGCCCAAGCTATAATTACTGCGTAGTAGGTAGACATTAAAAACGAGATCACAACACTTGCTATTCCAGCTCCTGTAGAAGAAAAAAACTTTAAATTAGTTATAATTTAAAGACTTCACTCTTAAAATATATTACAAAAATAATTTAGATCACGGAAAGTAGTGAATTGACTAAAGTATAATAGTATCAACTTTTTTCTTTGGTTCTTATATCTCGTCTTATAAATTTCGTCACCACATTTTGTTAATTTTCCTCCAAATTCGATTTTTTATTCCGATTTCGTCCCGCTTGTATTACTCTTTCTCATATTTATATTTTTATATATATTTTATATTATAAATTTATATCTGTTTTTGTGTATTTACACAATTATGTATTTTGATTTTTATAACATTTATTATTACATTAGGTAGCTATCTAATTATTATTTCATGGACTTAACTCTCTGTTTGTCTGGTAGAGAATGGCTAATGGCATTAAGTCCGCTAATTGTACCTTTGTTATGTACATACAGTAAAGATTAAATAAATCAATGCGGTATTCTGAGCAATAAAACGTAAAAGTCATAGTAAAGTGGCTTAGGAATTTATTTATAAAAAATACACCTATTTTATGTATTTTATTATAAGCTATTCAGCTGTTCAGGAGCGTAAATAAATCGTAAAAAACCCAAAATAGGCGGATATCAAATAATAAAAAAAATGTATTCTCATAATTTCACATTAGAAGAATGTATATGTTATGCCTAGGGCTCGACTTGCGACTTCCCCTATACTTACATTACTCTTTGCTTTCGACTACTGCTATGCGATTGTCTAAAGTCAGCAGCCTTATGGCGTTTGTTTGACAACAGTTGAAATTGGCGACACTAGCGTATCGACACGAGCACGACGTGAGCCGAAACTAAATAGTTGTTTATTTTATATCTGTACGTAAAACTCAATCAAATATAGAATGAAGTCGAAAATTATCAATTGTACTTCATTTCGTATCTTTAAAACAGTGACAAACATACACAGCCAAGAGATCGACGTAGAGATTAGTGGAATACTCTTACACGAAGCGCTGTGATCAAACGTCAAAATTAATAGCAGCTCGTCGTCAAGTTCAATGCCAAATATTTCTGTCAGTGAGTCGCATTGCTGGTGATTGTCAGTCAATATTTTTTTGACATTTTCTTGAGAGATAGGAGTCATGCAGAATCACTGCATTATCTCGCAAAACTGAGAATCGCATTTTCATTGTTAATTAATATTTTGTTGTTTTTTATAGTCGAAAGCTAATCAGCAGGTCCACAGACCGACTGATTAGCTTTCTATTATAATTTTATAATAAATCACAAGTTATGGCTGTGATTTAAAAAAAAAATATTTGAATATTTACACTTAAATAATTTAATTTCAAACCACTTTACTCATACAATTTAAATTCTCTATACGTAATATTTTTACTGAGTGGACTTTGACAAGTAGGTACAAATCTTGAAAGTCAGACGAAAACAGAAACAATAATATCACGGGACGAAATCAGAAAGCGGCCCGAAAGATTGGACAAATCCCGCATGATGATGTCGTTGGGGTTTGATCAAATTTTTTTGATAGTGTAAGGTAAATTTCTGTTACAATAGTAAGTTGTAATAACTAACTAACCTTTAAAAAGTGGACATATTTGGGAGAGTGCACCGATGGGTCCGTGTGCTGTGTACTGTCCCACTGCTAACTCCATGAAGAGCATAGGCACACCACAAACTATGAGTATTATAAAGTAAGGAATGAGGAAGGCACCTGAAACAAAAACATTAATTAAATTATCTTGTAGGTACAAACAGCAACAATCTTAACTGTCTAAACAATCTAAATTATAAAGTGACCATGAACCTTTATAACCTTTAAAATAAGATGAAATTATTTGTACAAATAATTTTATTCCCTTTCTACCTTTCTGTCTGTTGCGTCTCGAACGGGCAGTTAAGATTGTTGCTTTTTGTACATCTGTCAAATAATCGTTATCTCAGTTTGGTTTTGTTAATTGCATTGATTGGGTATAAAGGTTCATTGTCACTTTATAATTTATGGGCCAAGCCTGATGGATTTAAATTTTTGCTAGATAAAAGTTGACCATTTAACTACTATAAATTTTTTCTATTCATATTTTTCTACTAAAATATGAGAACCTAAATTTGTTTAATTTATTTATAGGTGTGACTTCTTTGTTCTTTAAGTAAGTATACCTACGTTTGTATTATTAACTAATAAATCATAAAATAATTCACTTTTATTCAATTTATCAAGCCACGTGAGTCCTCCGGAGGCCTATGACAATTTAAAACCAATTGTGTCTGGAATCTATAGCTTGACAGGTAAAAGTGAATAAAATCTCTTCTTTCAATAAATTGTCCTGTGCACGCGATGGACAGAATCTTAGTGTTCTTTATAATTGTACTTATCGCGTCCTTGGTGCCAGTGAATTGACCCACAGGAACTTGTACAATTAACCTAGCAATTTGTCAAAGGATAATTTGCGCTCATTGGTTTCGTGTGCTCTCTTATGGTGGTACACATACTTAGTAAACGAGAGGAAGAAACAATTGACTGTTGCTTCCTTACGTTTCCTAAACTTAGCTTAGGTATACAAAATCTGTATACAAAACTTCTGTGTACTAAAATGAAAATTATAAGGTAAATTCATGTCCGCACATCTGTTACGTATGTCATAAGCAATTTATTTGTCTTTTATCATTTCAAGTTATCAACACAAAAAATATTCGAATTGGGTTTTGTATGAAATTAAATAGCAGCGCTTAGTACCGGACACCCTCTTGAGAATTTTCCCAACGCTTGCTATACTAATTCAGTACAGAGAGATATTTCAGGAAATATTTGAGTATTGCTTAGTTTAGTATTTAATGAAGACGAAATAACTTTAATTTCCGCCTTTCTCAATAAACGATGATGACAACGCACCTGCAATGTCAAGTGATTATTCCTTATTATTGCTGGTGTCTAAAGGCGGCGGTAACCACTTACCACCAGGTGGGCTGTCAGCTTGTTTGTCATCTAGTTGTATAAAAATTAATAAATTAAACGAAATTGTATGTAAACACTTAAGTTTTCGACCTTTACCAGTCCCTCAGCGTGCTCCCAACAATATAATAAGTGTCAGGTATTAATATGAAAAGTGGCTTAAAGTTTGTCTTAGTTTTACAATTACTTAATTTGTTATGCCGTGTAAGATTACCGGGAGATTGTGTCTGCAATGTGTTAGATAGCTACTTACAACATCAGGCTTTATGCCATCTTTTGACTACGTTTTGAAATAAGGCGGTTTGTGTCTAATTTTTTTTTGTTATTGTGTTACACATATTAATTTTGCTATTTGCCTACTTGACTTTGTGCGAGCTCGATTATATCGTAGTCATATTAAAACAAGAACGACATCCTAGCAGGAATTAGTTTTGTATGTGAGGGAAATATAATGTATTCGTAACAGGTGCATTTGTGTGCTATTGATTACATGGCAACCGAAGTGCTGAACACAGAAATATAGACTGCCAGTTACTTAGTTATTTTCTTATCAGAAACGGTTACAAGATGCTATAAATAATGACGTCAAAAACGAGAATAATATGAAACTAAACGACTATCATTTACACATTAGGTTTCAGAACTATCGGAAATTCGGAACACAATAATCCTATTAAACATTACAAATAGTTTGAACCTCTATTAATCTTCAGTCATAAAAACGAGTCTTATAATAATAATGAAATGTAGTTTCGAAGGACGCTGTTACGTTACGACTGCGACGCACACACCTTCTCGCTAAAAAAACAGCTGTATTTTACGATTGAAAACTCAGTGTCAAAATTAACGGATCGAGTAACGTTAATGGCCTGCGCAGACGAGGGAGTTTTGTCCGCGGACTTTTTTGTCCGCTAATTGCCTGCGCAGACGACGGACTTCTCCGCGGCGGAGAAAAAAGTACGCTCCGCGAATAAAAAGTCCACCGCGGAATTACCGCGAACTCAACGCACACGGTGTCACGTTTATCGTCCTCCATACGTACGTCACTCTTGAGCGCACAGCACAACGCGTACTAAAATCCGCCATGTGCGTTGCTTCGCCTAGTCACACGAGTTCTATTTTTTTCGGGGACTCCCCCGTACTTTTGTCCGGTCCGCTCTCTGCATGTCCTCCGTTATTCGGGGGACTTTTTGTACGCAGTACTTTTAATCCCTCGTTTGCGTTACTTGATACAGTTGGAAGCGATCTATTTTAGCGGACAAAATAGTCCGCGGAAAAAAATCCCTCGTCTGCGCAGGCCATAATAATAATCTTCTGATAATGAACTTTTTATGAGCTTTAAAAGCCCTATTAAAATCAATGATTAAAATTAACCCTTATGTTTTTATGTGGCACAAATATCTACAATTTTTTTGCAAACAAAAGTAAGTCAAGTAGTTAATATTACAAATTATTTCACAAAGGGACGATTTTTCAGTCCACAGAATAACTTTGACTAGTTGACAGTTACTCTATAGAAAATTTGTCAAAATTATTTATGGGATCATAAGTGATTTATTTATTTATTTATAGCTTTATGTATATAGGTAAAATAGAAATAATTTTTAAATAATCTTTGTACAAAGGCACTGCTTATTTGTAAAGAAATTTTTGCCAGCAGACCTGCGAGAAGGATATGTTAGTTACAATTATTAATGTAGACACAGTGTGTGGACTAATATAAATTGATTAAAAATAAAATAAAATAAAATATAAACAATTAAATACGATTCATATATACTTCTCTAATATAACATAGTGTATAATATAATATAACATAGATAGATATAATATATAATATAACATAACATAGATATAAACAAGCATTTACGGAAGAGAGGAAAGAAAGTGTTCTTTGACGCGTCTCTTGAAGGCGGAAATAGTGTTCAAGTCACGTATGTCAGGATTGTTCTGAGGGATAAAAAATAGGCGGAGGGATGAAGCATCAGCCCTTTATCAATAAAAAAAAGTTTATTTGTAAACTTTCTTCACCAACAACAGAAATTGTTTCATTCTCTATCTAAAAAAAAAAAATTATTACTTGATAAGAAAAGTTAACATTATGACGTGCTTTTTTAGCCTATGAATGGCTTACGACAATCAGTTACGTCATAAATTATGAACCTCTTTACCTGAATACAACATAAACCTTACTGATATTTTCATGTACGAGGAAACTGAATCAAAATTGGTAGGTACAACACTTTCTTGGCCGACCGTACTATTTATTACTTGCAAATTACGTTCAGCCAGTTCAGCCTCAGAGTAGTACTTACCTAATGTAGCGAAAAAGCATATGTAGCTTGCTACATGCTAGGGAAGTTTGTCCGTCAAAATAATCTCGTCACTAAGCCAAGAAACCTTTATTTTACAATTCGTAGTACCGAACTATTAAGATATTTAGTAACTATTAAAGTTTTTGCAGTAACCTATCGACAGAATAAAAAGATCTTTGACTAAACGCCCGCGCCGTGCTACACGGTTGGAGATCAATTTTCTTCTAACTAATGGGACCTTGGTGGCTTCCAACCATGTAACCTTAAAACAGTAATTTATAACCTAATTCAAGCGTGTGTATGGATAGCATATTGGTAATTAGGTACCATAATACCTTAAAAAATATTCCTAAATTAGTTTTAGCGTGACATAATGGTTCATGTTACAAGTTGTTTTGAGGCTTTCGTGTGTAGTTAATTATTTTTTAATTTTTCGATCACAGGATATATTCTTGTGTATACAGAGAATATCACGCCGTGCACGATCTTTATTGTCACCTCGAATGACTTCATTTGCGCTGATTTGTTATGTTACGTGATAAATAGTTACGTTGTGTATTCGCCTAACTAAATAGTTATATATATTATCAAAGGTTTTTTTTACGATGTTAAACTCAACATGTTTTATCGGTACCGAGAAATAGTGGTAAAATTACATTTGCCATGGATATTATGTAATCTATCGCCTCATAATATTACATGGCCTTTCGCAGACAACTAATTAGACTTAATTTTCCTTTCGATATACCTTTGTTATATACAAAGCACGGCAAATGACTCAACACCACCTAATATGAAGCGGTAAGAAGAGTTCATAATTATGCGAAGACAAATACAAATACAAATAGTTTTACAAATTACAAGTTTTACGCCTCTTTTGAAGGAACCCATGTTATAGGAAGGAGGGAACACATGTGCTGGCAAAGAATACCAAGTTCCGGAATTACGACAAAGAAACAAGGCACTAAATTTCTCCGACTAAATACGGCTAAGATCGTTGGGAATCGTTCATACCTATTGCTTCGTTTTTTAAAGGAAGTTTGAAAAATGTAGTTATATTATACAGTATTTAGTAATTTTGGAGACTAGCATCGTGAGTACCTACTCAGCATACTCACACTGTACACATATCACTAATCTGTGACATTCTGTATAGGACTTGGGCACAGATTAGATAATATTTACTGGCCGACCGACACGCCCACGGCGGATGGCGGGCTGGTAATGGAAAAGGGACGAAAAGTTAACTAGCCCGCAAGCGACCCCTCGACAATTGAGAATCTGCTATCTGATAGACTGCTCCGGAGGGAACAATATAATATCTATTGTGCATTTGTGCCTGGTTTTCGGGTACTTCACATATGAAAAGTAAAGTGTGAATTATTGTGAAATGTTTTCAAAATGTAGGTTAAGTCCATGGCAATGTGCCGAGTTTAAAAATGTCAAGTTTTTCGTCGCAAGATATACCAATCTACGGTTGTGTATTACTTATACGTAAGTATTTAGGTATTATACCAATGTTTATCATTAGTATTGGTTTCATTAACGTTACTTTTCTCTGTTGAAACATACTTGTTTACAGGTATTATTTTTCACTCAGAATAATCATAATCAGTTAAAAAGTAGGCACGAGCAATGACTTTTGACAGTTCATGACTTATTTAAAAGTAAATTATGGAAGTCAAAATCGGTTATATCTCCTTATTATACACTATATAACCTATTGCTCATGTCTGTATGTAAGTACCTACTTATTTAGGTTAGTATAAATACTTTGATAGGTATATGTAATGATGTGGATGTTGAATGTGAGGTGTGAGACACGTCTCTAGACTTAAAAATACTTTTAATTTGGTATCTATGGCTTTTAAATAATTTTTATATTATTTCAGGAAGGGATTTTTTTAGAATCAAGACCATTCTACGGCTTGAAAAATTACTCAACTTGATTGTGAAAGTAACCAGTTAAAATCTAATGAAAAATTCTTTTACAAATACAAATACGTGACTTAACAAAGTCTTATAAGTATGTAGTAATAACATATGAATTTTGTAATCTTGTACCCTAATTATTTTTTACTATACCATGATGATTAATATAAATTATAAAATTTATATGTCAGGGTATATGCCAAGCCATTGTTAACAGTAATAAACTTAATAGAGATAATGGGTTAGACGAGATAGATCATGATATATGTTACTTACCACCACCGCTCTTGTAGCACAGGTAAGGGAATCGCCATACGTTGCCAAGACCCACGGAATATCCGACGCATGCCAACACGAACTGGATCTTGTTCGCCCAGAATGGCCTGCGAGGTTTCAGGTGGTGGTCTTCAACGTCTTCTTCTTCTTCTTCACAACTCTCGTGTGACGCCGTGTCTTCATCCGGAGGCCTGTATAAACATACCTTTTAAATTATTAAGTATCATCTACTTTATCCTAAATCATTTTTCAGATAAAGATGATATGCATATTTTCTCATCAACTTTGTGTTTCTTATTGCAATTGTTGATGAAGTATTTATTAGTTTCAGTGTAGTTTATTTTTAATGAAAAGCACGGCAAATGACTCAACACCGCTTGATGTGAACCGGTAAGAAGAGTTCATCTGCGAAGACAGCTAATGCAACTTGAAACAGACTGTTTATAGCCGCCTCCACCTTGCCGGCTGCAGGTGCGTTTTTACGACTCTTTTGAAGGAACCCATGTTATAGGAACACATGCGCTGGCAGAGAATTCCAAGATAGAAGTACGTCAAAGAAATGAGTTACTAAACTTGTTTGTGCGTGATTTGTGTGAGGTGGAGACAGTGAATTGATAACTTCGAAGACCGGCACGCGTTCTTCTGTGTAGGAAGGGGTAAGAAGGGATAGGGTTTAAGAGCTCTCTCAAGAGGGCGTGTGATTGACAATGTTTGGGATCCTGTTGGGCAGATCAACCAGTTGTGTCAGATAGTGCTACCAGCATGGTCAGTTTTGGAAGAACTTATCTACGACACGTGGTGAGCTTTGGAGTTTGTATTGAATTGTGGAACTGAATTGTTTATTTATTTAATAATTTATTGTACACAAAGAAACAATAAAAGAAAAGCATAATAATAAAAAATGTACAAAAGGTGTGGCTTATTTCTAAAAGAAATCTCCTCCAACCCACCTACAATAGGAGATGTGCTGCGACTGCGAGATAAGGATGTCGTGTGTACTCGTACCAACTGATTAAAAAATTATAATACATACAAATACAATACATAAAATATATCTACTATACAATACAATATAATACATATTATATAATTATACAATACAATATGATAGATAAATACAATAAACACAAACTAATTATAAACATAAAGGAAGTTACGATAGAATAAGTCTAAAATTAAGAAAAGGAAATTTTATGTCAAGGAAAGGTAGTGCTCTTTAACTCTCTTCTTGAATAGTGGAAATGATGAGATTTCTCGTATTGCTGGCGGTAGTGCATTCCATAGCTTGACTGCGTCAACAGTGAAAGAGTCGATAAAGAAATCAGTACGGTAAAAATTGGAAGGAAGCTTAAGAAGAGTGCGGGGATGCGATCTGCAGAGTATGCCAGGAGGACGAGCAAAATCAAAGCGCTCACGAAGGTATTTTGGATACGTTGGGTTAAATAAGATAATAAAAAGAAGACAAAGAATGCGTGAGTTCCTTTGAAGTCGGATAGAGAGCCACTTAAGCTGAGATCGGAAATGAGAGACGTGGTCATATTCACGTAACCCAAAAATGAAACGTATGCATAGATTCTGCAGTCGCTCAAGCTTGTTTAATAGTTCCTCTGTGATATCAAGATGATAAGCATCTGCGTAGTCTAAGGTGGGAAGAATCAACGACTGGGCCAAAGAGATTCTGGTTTGGATCGGTAAGAAGTGTTGCAAAGATTTGAGCTTGTGGAAGGAGGAAAAGACTTTGCGACTCTGACTCACTTCGTTCACATGGGCCTTCCAATTGAGGTTACTGTCGAAAGTGATTCCTAAATTTTTCGCAGTGAGAGAGAAAGGAATTACCGAGCCATTTAGGACCACAGGTGGCAGCAACTTCAGGTCCAACTATTTTGTCATGTACCCACTTCCCAAAATTATAGCCTTAGATTTCAAAGGATTTAGGTGAAGTCCATATGATTCAGCCCAGCAGTGTACACGCCCCAAGTCCTCATTGAGAGACGAAATACCTTTGTTGACGTCGGAGGCAGGGAAGTGACGATACAACTGCAAATCGTCGGCATAGAGATGATAATTTGAGGTAAGTTTTGGTCACGGTGTTAATGAAACAGGAGAAAAGAAGTGACGATAAGATACCACCTTGAGGAACTCCTGATAACAGTGTGCGCCACTCAGAAGGAACGTCATTTATACGGATACATTGGGATCGGTCACGAAGATAGGAATTGAATCAAGAGACAACACCGACTGAAACATTGAGCGACTCAAGTATGCCAAGGAGAATGTCAAAATCAATTGCATTAAATGCATTACTAAAGTCCAGCAATAACAGTAAAGTTAGAGATTTATTTTCCATGGCAAGCCTGATATCGTCAGTCACATGAATAAGAGCAGTAACGGTGCTGTGGCCTGGGAAAAATCCAGATTGTAGAGGATTTAATAAGTTATTGGATGACAAATACCGTGAGAATTGTTTGTGAGATAAATGTTCAAGAACTTTGGAAAGGTATGGCAATATGGAGATAGGACGGAACTCAGAGAAAGAACGGGGATTCATGACTTAGGGCAATGGGATAACGTGGGCACGTTTCCAAGTCGATGGGAAACTATTGTTCGTGAAGGAGAAGTTAAATATATGAGTGAGGACAGGAGTAAGCTCAACGATTATAAGAGAAATCATTCTGATTTCGTCACTGCCACTAGCAGTGGATGAGATCGTCATGACTGACTTCTGCACATCTTCACTAGACACAGGACTGAAACTAAAAGGATCACAGGAAGGCTTAGGAGAATCCGATAAATGACGCAAGGTGCTTAACTTGGTGTTAAGCACCTTGCGTCATTAAGCAAGGTGGTAAAACAAAATGTCCGTTTAGCGCGTTGGCATCAACATTGTAACCACACTGGTCGCGTGATTTACCTATGCCAACGGATTTCAGGAACTTCCAAACATCGGAAGGCGATTTCCCTGTTAAAGGATCTTGAAAGTATCGTCTCTGAGCATCTCTACACAGACGATTGCAGCGGTTACGCAACAACCTGAAACGCAAAAGATTTTCCTCGTTTGAGAAGCGTTTTAAGCGGTTTTTAGCTCTGTCCTTTTTGACCATGGCTTCTTTGATAGCTGAAGTAATCCAATTGTTTTATTTAAATTAAAACGAATGCAGGGCTGAATGCTGCATATCGATGCAGGATTGACAATATTTTGCTAAATTGTGGATAAAAAACTAAATTAACATATTTTTATAGCGCGTCTTTCCACGAAATGGAATACACTATATCAGGCGTAAGTAGTATTTCCTATGCTAAACTTAAAAGAAAGCTTCATAATAACATAAATCTGTTTGAATTGATCCTAAAACTGATAAAATTTTTAAGCTTGTTATGGAAACAATCACTAGATTAACCTATTATTACTGTTTTTATTTTATATCAACCTAACATCTTACAGGCTCTGTAAATTAGGCGATACATATCTGCTGCCTAAGAAAAAGGAATAATTTGATTGGCTTTTATATAAATAATATATTAGGTTTTAATCGACTACAACATAGGTAGATATAGTATAACTGAAGCTAGTTAAATGCAAAGTTTTGCAATAAGCAGGTACAGTAAGCAACATAAGTTGAACTATAGTACTTTTTCATAATAATACTTTTGACAACTTATTTGAACACTGTGAATGACGTAGTGTGAGATGGTACTAAAGTGTTGAGCGACTTCTGTTGCTGACTGTATCTACTTAAAACCAGAAATAATTACAACAAAATTGAAAAGACAATGTTTCAAATGACGTTCGGTCATTTCATTAGTTTACACTTGAAAATACACGAATACAACTTAATCGTACGGAATAATTATTGCCTTTGGTAAATATTTGTAAAAATAACTTACAAGATTCAAGCTGTCTGAGATAATTACTTACGTAGATGTTTAAAAATGACAAGTTGTTTACAATCAGATAGGAAATTGAATGATAACGTACACTCGTATTACATAGGGAAGTGGCACCAATAAATGAAAGTTTAAGCGATTTTGACAACTTTGGATAATTTTATCTCCGATATTTGATGACGCTGACACTTGCTTGATTGTTTTTATGATTCCATGTATCCCTAATTTTTTGGGGCCGTTATAACAACAAAGACTACTAAACAGAATAAAATAAATATTTAAGGGGGTTCCCGTAGAACAAATGTGATTTTTTTGCTTGTTTTGTTCATATTGCTGATAACGGCAACAGGTAAGTAAACGCTTGTTTATAGATTTGTGCGCGAGTCCGACTCGCACTTGGCCGGGTTTATTATAATAATTTGATATTTGTAAGAAAACATAAGATTTACCCCTGAACTGTGAGCCCTAATTGTGAACATTAAAACAAGCATTTTATATGGAAAACTTAGTTCAAATATTATCGTTACTTGGTGTTTTCTAAAACTTTATTTACCAGGATAAGAAGAAAAAGTAGAAAATAGTTAATAAATGGCATAATTCATAAAGACTTTTAATAGACTTACATCAATTTCATCTTGTCGAATGTTCTTGAGGCTTTGATGTCCCTTCCTATTGTACAAACCTGAACTACATAGGTATCCTATTCGTTCATATTTTATATTTAAAAACATGTTGACATTCAAGTTAGTTCAACTTAAAACAAATAATAATAATAGATACCCAACATCTGAACCAAAAAAATATCGACACATTCCCTAGTTCAAATTTTGTTCATGAATTTTATTGCTGAGCGAGCAGTGTAAGAGTTCATACAAAAAAATATTTTAAATTAATCAAAAATATCACTTGTTCAATAACTTTATAAAATTAGTAAAAATCATTTGAGTGATTTGATCCGCAAGCATGGGTTTTTAAGTTATGAGAGATGTAAAATTATGTAGTACTTTCTCCATTAGTTGAACGGCGTTCATGTATTTAAGTGAACAATAATCCATTACTTAAACAGCAACTTTCTCTAAAAATACGGAAATCATGTATAATGTATATCAATAAAATAAGAGAAATATACAGGGTGGTGCCGTCAATACGACAATAAATTAAAACATGGACTATATTGGTTCATAGAAACGCTTTGCCACATTTGTATGAAATAAGATAACCTTGGCTGCATTATTTCATAGAAATGTCATGAAATTATCAAATGAATACGATATTTTTGAAAGTGGCAAACCATTTCTATGAACTAATAAAGCCCATGTTTTGATTTATTATCGTATTGGCAACACCGCCATGTAGATATATCAAGATTTGATTCTAACCTATGAGATGTTTCAAAAATGTATGGAGACCCGGCCAGGTCTGTGTACCTACAGTATTCTGAAAGATAGATAAAAATATGCAGAATAGTGTTCAATTCTCCATTTTTTTTTTATTTGTTTTGCTGCGTGGTACAAAACAAGAATTTTTATAGAAAAATCTGCAACTCAGCCCAAAATAAATCATGGCGCCTATGTCTCTTTGGTGAGGTTTAGTTGACTTCTATGGCACCCGCCATAGTGAATAACAGTGAAATCGACGATTTTATTTCTTTAATGAGATTCTTTCCATGGGCGAAAAAATAAATATCAACGTCAGATTAGAAAAACTGAAGACGCTCCGACCGACACCTGTTCAAGTCCAAAACTCCAAAAGCTTTCAACTCGAACTCTGGAATTGCTTCGAATACCTGGAGAGCTGCGTGGCACTGGACGAGCTAAATAGCAGATTGGTAGAAATCTCCACGTAGCGGGTTGTAAGTTTTAGAAGACTCAATTAACACAGGAAAGGACCTTAGAAACTTTCCGATCACACCCTTTCCTTCATAGAAAAACGGCGACAGATGGTGGTAGTCTTCAGACGATGCGTCATTATATAGGCAGCTCAATAAACAGATATCGAATTCCATGCGACACGATATTCGCCGCTTTAATTCTAACAATCAGAAAGGTGATAGATTGAAACACAGGTTCCAAAGTGTTCGCAAGGGATCTGTCTATTAGGCAAAGTCAATTGACAAGCCTGTAGATTGAGGATCGCAGCTTAGCGCCGTCTCTAGGTCGAAAGGTTTTATGGAGTGCTATATACCCCCACAAGGAATCCCGCTATCAGTTCGGACATAGACAAGTAATCCGACACTATACCGAAGACATCTCGGACGTCAGCCTGTACAAGGCACCGGGGGAGGACGAAATTACTGCAGAGATTCTGAAAGCGAGTGGTACGCCGGTACTTAAAATCCTTCAGATATTTAACGCCACAGGCGTAGAGCGGAGGCCTGGTGTCAAAAACAGGAGAAACTACAGATGCTTCTGAGCCACATTTACAAGTTGTTTTTAAGCCTCATCACAAATTGTCTCGCACGCAGGTTTAACGACTCCCAGCCTCCCCAACAAGCCGGCTTTATTTAGTACCATACACATATACGCTGCAATAGGAAAAATACAGCAGATCGAGGAGTATAGCCGGCCACTTTGATTGACGTTTGTGGACTGCGAGAAGGCCTTGGATTCGATCGAAACGTCGGGCATGCTTCAGTCCCTTCAGAGGTGCCACATTGACTATCGGTATATCGAGGTGAAGAGATGCTTATACGAGAGCAACACTATGTGTTGTCAGTCCGTGTACAGAAAATAGTATACGAAAACCATTCAACTGCAGAGAGAGGCAAGACATTTTTACAGCCTGTAAAATAGCGCCCTAAAGTTGTACCCTAAGTACTAAACGTATTATTGTACTAAATGAACATTTTTACGGTTAATTATTTTACATACCTACATGTTTTGTAGGGTTAATAAATGATTTCTTAAATAATAAAAAATCGGTATAATTCGTTATACTTCATAAAACTGCGAATATCTCGGTAAAGTAGTACCTTACATATTCAGAATACTGTTACCCTTAATCTATGTAACACAAATCTCCTCAATTCTATTATAAACGAATGTTTTGAGGGTTTTAGGTGGAGTCTTGACTACTCTTGAGCCAACTCAAAACAATTGTCAAATCAGACTAGAATATTGTAAATTTTAATTAGCCCCTGGCCTCATTAATCATCTAGAGAGACTATTCTTATGAGCCCGAACACGCTATATTTGCTGTTAGTTTTTTGAAGAATTGAGCATCCCGCAGACTATTTGATGGTACCGGATCATCTTAAGTTTAGCATGTCTTAGCAATACCACCGAAGTAACAGTAGACCTAATTTCAAATCAATCAGATCAGTGAAATTTAATGAAACCCCTTTGTCTAGTAGGAAATGAGCCGATTTATAGTCATCAAACGCCCGAACAGATCTTCATAAATTATAGCTAACAACCACCTCGATCACGTCAGTTTTCAAATAAAAAAAAACCGAATCATAATCGGTACATTCGCTTAGGAGTTACAATGTAACAGACAGATACACAGATACATAGACAGACACATCAACCTTAAAACACCCCTCTTTTTGCGTGAGAGGCTAAATAAGGTATAAAAAATTATTTCATTTAAAAATGAAACAGCGAAACCAATATTTATAGCTATATGTATTATACCTATAGATAATCAATAACACATTAGATGCACCACATAATGCATGCTCTTAATATCAAATATCAGAGAAGGCGATAGTACTGTATGTGTAGGTATTAAATCGGGAATCGAAGTTTTATGCAAAACCACAATAAACGATGTGTGAATCTAAATATTATAGTAATTTCAAATTTACTTTCCTCAACAAAAAAAATGGGTTATCATCACCCGCCTATTATGTGCCACTGCTGGGCACAGGCCTTCCTACATGGGTAAAACACATGAGGAGTTTAGGCACGGAGGAGTTTAGGCACGGAGGAGCTCGAGATAACAAATTTTGATTTTTCTATCCAGGGATCGACCTTTGCGAGCTTAGTTTTAGTAATCGAAATTCGAAACCAAAACGCTCAAACCTCTACGCCACCGAGATAGAAGAAAATAGGTGTTTTGTTAAAATAAAATTGTCATCGTGTTGATAAACACATTCATAATCAATCGTCGTAGCCATGTCGTATTAGAGATTGGCAAGAACAGATATCGTTACATAAATCGTCCTTAAGTGAAGATCACAGCCGATATATCTTCTAATCCTAAGAATCTATCCAAATTAGAGAGATTTAGAGTTTATTTTAATTTCATTTATGTCAATTATTCAATATCAATCAGGTGATTTTCAGTTTTTTTACCTTACCAGCCCATTGGCGGACTCTCAGTCAAAGCTCGCACACGTTAGAAAACCTTACCTTATTAATACTTTACGGACAAAGTAGGCATATCCAGAAATCGTACCTATAACCAGGTCCACATATTATTATGTAGACTCTTATTTTTAATTTAGCGTGTTTTTAAATTCAGTATACAGGGTGGTAATGAAAATACTATATCAATAATATTAATAAATTAAAACATGGGCTAAGTATATTAATTCATAGAAATGTTTTGCAAGTTTCAACTACTATTTAATACCCAAAATTATATCCTTAGGTATGAAATACTTTGGCAATTTGGAAGTATTTAGGGGTAAATAAATCGATTTAAATCGTTGGGTATATTTACTTTATCAAGTACTGAACTTTAAATCACGAGATTGAAAATAGAGCCATAATATATTTTCTATTTAAAGATTCGCCACGTAATCACGTAACTCCAATGGGTAATGGCAATGGTTTTTTTTTGCACAAAGCATGGTAAATGACACAATACCACCTGATGTGAAGCAATAAGAAAAGTATATGCGAAGACAGCTAATGCAACTTGAAAATACTGTTCTATCTAGCACCGCTTTTCCATCGGCCTAAAAGGTGCCTTTTCACGCCACTTTTGAAGGACGCATGTTATAGGAAGGAGTGAACTCATATGTGCTGGCCAAGAATTCCAAGTTTTGGAATTACGACAAGGGAACTAGTTAAATTGCAAATTTGTTTTTGCCGTTGTAAAGTACAACAATTGATAGGCATAAACTTCAATGTAGCCCATCACTATTATCATTAAAGTTACATAATTACACCGCGTAATTAGCGCAGAAAAGTTATAAAGTTAAACAGAAGCAAATGAATATATTTTATAGGTATTATCCTAGACAAAATATAGCTACAGCTAAAATAAAGGCATAAAAATATTAAAACCAAAGTTAATGATAAAGTTATATCATTACATTATGCACAACTATAATGTCAAAGTCCCATCAATTCCATCATACTTTGAAAAAACCCCATTTCAACTAGTCTACGCATCATTATCACCTAACAGTTTTCGGGACATTTTATTTATAGCTTTAAATGAGATCCCTACTACCCGTAGTAACAGAAAGGCGTCATTTTTATGTTTATTTTTAAGTTATATTAATAAAAATATCTAAACTAGAAAAAAAATACAGACAGACTAGAAGGAATTCATAGGGTTATCGAAAGTCCTTGGTAGCTCAGATGGTTAGAGCAGTTACCCGGAGTGTGAAAGGCCGCGGGTTGGATCACCGCCAGGATAATTGCTAAACATAAAAATTAAGGACATAACTTTTTAGGGGTCTGTTACGAAAATGGCTGAAATGGTATCCGGTAATCCTAACGTTTTGTCATACATGTCTGTCTGTGTCACGTAGAAGCGTGTATAAAACATAGACAAAATCATCATTTTTTTGTGTTTTAGCGATGCGGTTACAAAATTATAAACTTTTGGGTTTATAATGTTTTCACAGTGAAGTAACAACATTTTTTCATATTTTTTTTCATTTAGTTCAAATTTCATTTAAAAATATTTTCACAACGGATTGACAGACTTTTCTTCGGACATTTTAGTATGAAAATTATTAATTTGCAATGTGATTACTAATAGTCTCGTATCGCACCACAAAATTTAGTTATTTTTGAAATAAGTATGGTTTTAGTTTTATAGATAGCACTGTTTTGAAAATATAGGTTTACTAAAATACGGTAATAAAGTATTTATTGTCTGGAGAGTGATCGCGGTCTTTGAGGTCAAGCTATCAGATCTAAGGTCCAGAGGTCCACAACCGAGTCAATGTACTACTACATATGTTCGTGAATTACCGTGGATAGTGTACAAAAATATAACTAGTAATTCGGAAATTTTGTTTTAAACATAATTCTTTGAAAACATTAAAAAATCGAATCAATACTGCTCTTTGTGGCCGGAATTTATTTATTTTATTTTATTCGGTGAATCATCAGCTGATATAAACAAATAAGTAGAAGCTTATAATAAAAAAAAAAAAAAAAAATTAAGTAACCCCCGGCGTTATTAATCATCTATCTAACACCATCTCATTGGGACTATTCATAAGAGCCCAAAAACGCTATATCTGCTCTAAGTTTCTGAAGAATTAAGCATTTCGCAGACTTTTTGATGGTATAGGATCAGCTCAAGGATAGTACCTATGTCATGGGAATGTCACCGAAGTGATAGTACACCAAATTTACTAAGAACCATCGTAGTCACATTAGTTTTCAAGCAAAAAAAAACCGAATCAAAATCGGTCCATTCGTTTAGGCGCTACGATGCCACAGACAGACACACAGATAGACACGTCAAACTTATAACACCCCTCTTTTTTCGTCGGGGGTTAAATAGGAAGCTTAGGGTCTGCTAAACTATTAATTATAATTTTAATACTATTCTTAATTTTATTTTTAACATTATAAAAAATATTGGGAAAGTGTTAATACTAGAAAAAATCATGTCCACAGGCGGGAACTGAACCTGCGATCTTTGACAATCCGAGAGCCTGCTCTAACCACTTGAGCTACTAAGGACTTGGGATGAAGCATACCTAAATGAATTAAAAAAAAATTCTAATTGCACATTGACACGTTTAGTGAACCTGTCAAGCCGCTCATTCTAGACACAATCCCAAATCAACACTGAAAAATATTTTACTTCGGTTACATTAGTTATTATAACCAAAATTTTGCTAGATGTAAGTAATTACAGTTTATTTGATTTAATAAAGCAGTGCATCTCTATGCTCTTTATTTTTGGCTAGGTGTTACCTTATGTTATGAAGTCACTTTTTTAAGCAACTGGTAGTTGAAAGTTCAGTTATAATTTTTTCAGTGAATTAATACAAAACGTGGACTAAAGTTAGACCTGCATTAAAACTGATGCTATCGCTATCACTGTCTTTCTTCAGCCTCGTTATGCCTTCCGAAGCACGGAGGAGCTCGAGATAACAAATTTAAATTGGGGTCAATTTTAATTCATTGATTTCATTTCATTCCCTCCAATGGATCAACTTGGATCAACCATGGCAGAAGTTGTTTTGTTTTCGTAATCGAAACTAGAGCGCTCAAAACACTACGCTACCGAGCTCCTCCATCTTCATGGTTGCAATGACGTTATTAAATAAATAAATATTTATACACTCACGCCTATTATCTAGCCCAAAGTAAGCATCATTAAGAGCTTGTTTTTTTATACAACTAGATGACAAACAAGCTGACAGCACACCTGATGGTAAGCGGTAACCGCCGCCTATAGACACCTGCAATAACAAGGCAAAATCACTTGATATTGCAGGTGCGTTGTCATCCTGAGGCCTAAGGTGAAATGCCGTCCATGCCCGGTAATTACACTGGCTACCCTTCTCTTCAATCCGAAACACAGCGAACTGTTTCACGGCTGAAATATGAAAGGCGGATACGGCTTGGGTTATGGATACTAGACGACGGTGAAATAATGATAATAATATGCATATAAATATTAGAAATATACTAAACAAACATATAAACATCCATGACTCGTGAACAAATGCTCGTTCTCATCATACAAACATTTTCTTCTACCGGGATTTGAACCCGGGACCTCTTGACCGAGTAGCCTGTATAGCAAGGGGTACAGACCACTCGGCTAGCCGGTCGATATTATATCGATGGTTTGGTTTTCCGGTACTCTTAAAATTAATGAACAATCTATCTGATTTAGATGGTAAATGTAGATAAACTGAACATTGTAAGTTACCTTACCACAAGTCATTTTCATCAGAAATATGGGACTAATAACATGTTCCTTTTTCTATAAACAGGAATGCAAGAAGACCGTGGAAAAGATTTATGGAGAATATGATTGAAGAATGTTATCAAAAAAAAATTTAGGTGAGTGATTTATTTTTGTACAAACAAAACGTTGGGTTTTAATTTAAACAAACCTAAATTTAAGTCTATGTATGTCTTTTGTGTAGCTTTTAAAGATTTCTAAGCTCTATCGGGAAATAGTTTGATAAAATTATCTATCTGTAAAATCGAAACAACTACTGAAGCGTTACACAAAGGGAGGTCACAGAAAAATTTTGTTTACGGAACTGAAAATTTTTACAATTGAGCATCATTTTAATCAACAAAATGACCGTATTTATGCTCAAAACTCTAAGGAAGCTTCTCAGTTAGTCGACAGAGTGCAACGTGGGCATTATCCGACTTCAGTGATGGTTTGGTGGGGTATTAGCTATGAAGGAGTGACTAAGCCATACTTATGTGAAAAAGGTATCAAAACATCGGCACAAGTGTATCAAGATACCATTCTTGAGAAGGTAGTGAAGCTCCTTAACAACACCATGCTCAATAACCAAGATTGAGACTCGGCGCAGGGTCATAAAGCTCGGTCTGCGCAGTCTTGGTTGGAAACGAACGTTTCGGACTTCATCAGAGCTGAAGACTGGCCGTCGTCTAGTCCCGATCTTAATCCGCTGGATAATGATTTATGGTCAGTTTTAGAAAGTCCGGCTTGCTCTAAACGACATGATAATTTGGAGTCCCTAAAACAATCTGTACGATTGGCAGTGAAGAATTTTCCCCATGGAAAGAGTGCGTGCTACTATTGCTAACTGGCCTCAACGTTTAAAGGACTGTATTGCAGCTAATAGAGACCACTTCGAATAAGCTTTTTATATTTTAAATTGTTTTATATTTATGTATTAAACTAACACACTGTAAAAGTAATAAATGTTATTTGCAATAGTTTTTTTTTCTTTGTTTCAGTATTTTTAGCAAGACTAGGTATATTTAAAGAAATACTTAATTTATCTCTACGTTGTTGGTAATTTTAATATTCACAGAAACTGTTTAATCACATTTAACACAATACTTTATAAATAAATTGAAACGTTTTATTTAGTATCCTACAAAATCCTTCTTCATCAATGATCAGGATAAATGACACCGCGACATGAATGAAAGTTTGACAGCTTTTTATTCACGTTTTGTAAATTCTTGCATAGATGTAAGGGTCCTGTATCCATAGTAGAAGTCGACAATAGAAGTCGATTAATTTAATAAAGCAAATTACTCGAAACCGAAGAAGGTATCCCTTGTGACACAATAATAGGTTTAATGAAAGGCTGTGTGCCTTGTTAATAAAGTTAATACACATCTTAGAAACTGCAGGCTTCTATTGAAAAGTTACCATTATTATCTGATTGTATGCGGTACAACAACCTGCCAAAGCTACGTCATGCTCATGAAGATAAGTAAAAGTCATCAAGTTATTGAAAAGGCGATGAATTAGATGCATTTTTCTGATAACTTCATTTTTGACAGCGGGTTATTTGGGGCGTGTGTTGATAATATCTGAATTTAGTGTAAGTGCTATGTTTATTTTACCTACGTTAAATCTTAATACTATTAAATTACAGACAAATAGTGCAAAAAGTATGAAAGTAGGTAAGTGGTTTCTGTTGTTTAGTGGTAGATTCGTATGAAAAAGTGTAACGCACTTCGGCTCTATATGCCTTCCACCGCTGCACCGCTGGAAAATGAATTAAGGGCTGGCCTTGCTAGCAAAGGACACTGGACACCACAAACACTGCGGTCGTTACATGTGCTTCATCAACCTCCAATAGGGACTCTATTACTTCCGTTCTCATGCTTCCAATTAAACATTACTTGGGATGTTAGATGGATTTTATAAAAATGTAAACCTCGAAAATTCTCTAGCGTTTACCAGGGGCAAGCTTACCTCAAAATTGATTGTGTGTAAGCAAACCGCCTACGAAACTGATCTATCTGATAGCTTTGCTTTCGAATTTGGTAAAAGATTGCGTGTATAAAATGTAAATGACCCTGGGGCTTAGCAACCGAATCACTAAAAGGTCGGAAAATAGCTCATTATACGGCATCATACATCATGAAGGGGAATGAATCGAGTGAATCGAATCAATCGCATGAGTCGATGAATTAGGTTGGTGCTGAAGTAGGGAAAACAGACTGGATCCAATCTATTGGCCCTTCCGAAGAAAGATTTAATGCACTTCATAAAAATAACTTATACATACAGGACATACTCAGTAACGAATAGTATCAGGGTTATAGTAAACGCATTGAAGGACTGATGATGCTCATATAGCAAGAATATCATGATTGCAATGATTAGGTAATTGCTAACCATACTGACACTTGTTGAATATGAAACTAGGGGACTCTGATATGCAGATATTTTCTGGACAGGAACGCTCAAAAACTCCAATGCAATATAGGAAATCCTGAATGATTGTGGATATCATATTTACAATCGGAGCTAAAATAATCGACCCTAATGAAGTTAAAACACATAAAGCTAAAACACAAGAACTGTGAAGATCCTAAAATTGGAACCAGCCCAATCAACTTCAGAATTTTACTTTTAGTAGAATTTACTCTAATTTATTAGTGGCGAGTCGCAATGACAATAAATCTTTTAGGCTGCAGAAGTGACAACAGTCTTGCTCGCGGCGGCATAGTCGTCGTCGTCCCCCCCCCCCCCCCCCCCCCAAAAGACAATGCGCATAATAAAAAAGTGGAAGTTATAAAAAACCATTAATTTTCAAGCGAGTTTATTAATGGACACGATAATATTCTGTACGTAATGGTTTATAAGAAGCTTCTTACTGAATTAGTTTTATGGAATGTATACAGTTCCAACATTATTTCTAGTACGCATTGAGGCGAAGAGATGCACTGAATGTAATTCGACGAACAGAATAAAGCCAGAAGAAAAGAGAAAGAAAAGGAAAATTCGGAACTGAGGAATTCTGATAATTTTGTAAGTTCATTCGTGAAATTGATATTTCTTTTCTTCGTGGGACCCAAGTGCCGCGCCGAGACGGGAAACGAATAGTTACGGCACAAATTGAAAAATTGCGTATTCATTATCGACGGAGAACAATGGTTATTTTGTAACATTAAATATCGGAAACATAGAGATGTGTGTCTGACATGTTAATTAGGAACTAATGATACAAATTCTACAACGATGTGCCTTCTGTAGCTGCAGGCAAGTTATCGAGGTCTTTTGTTTTCGATAACTTTAATAATTTGATACGCGAGTTTAATTCGTTTTTGATAAATTTCTAACGTCTAGCTAGTGCTCGTAAAAATATAAGTAATAATTATGAATAAGATAAATCCTAAAAATAGGTAGGTACCTACAAATTTAATAGGTGCTTATTAATCACAAATAAACTTATATAATTTTATTTATGATTAGGTATTCATGTCGACTAATAAGTAGAATATTCCGTACACTTTATGATGAGAAGTCTCAAAACTGCGTACTTACTTACAAAAAGCATCACAACACCAATGTCTTAGTGCAAGGGAATGTGTAGGATTAGGTGGTGGCTAAAAAGAGGGTTACTAACAAAGATCCGGAGATAAGGAATAGTTTTTCAAAACCAGTTATTATACCAGTTAGGACTTCTGTTCTCGAAGTTGATGTTGACGAGGACGTTTACTTTGGACAAATGGTCCATCTAGGTATGTCTATTTTTTTTATACTACCAGATGACAAACAAGCTGACTAGGTCTAACTTCGAGAAAGAGGTAATTCCATTTCGGATGGGCCGCGTTCTGGAAATTGTTTAAGATTTTCTGCAATTTCTCAGTCTTTGACCAGTGTGTGCTGCCTGCCAGTGATAACATACGGCTGTGAAACGTGTTGGCTTACTAATGACCTTTTGTACTTACGAGTTCACAATCACTCAACGAGCTTTGGAACGCGCTATGTTAGGGATCCCAGGGTCAATTTCAAAGCAGAGCGACCTACGCACACGCCCGCTGCTTCGCCAGCGGCGGGTAAATCCGTCACTGGATTTCCCCTGATTAAAAATAAGGGTCTACCTAAGAGGTAGAATGAAAAATGAGGACATACGTAAAAGAACCAAAGTCACTGAGGCGGCTCATAGGATTAGCAAGTTAAAAGGTAGTGGACCGCCGATTAGGCGTTAAAGTTCTGACATGGCGACAATGCAACGCGCGCTGTGTAGGGTGGCCACTATATATGTATAGTAACTATGTATGTAGGATTGTAGGTTTTACATATTTAGGACTTTAGGAAGTAATTTCACTCAGATTTAGTCATTTTCAAAGTTTTATCATTACAAGTTTTATGTTTATACTTTAATTAACTCAAGTTTATAATAGTTCGTCGCTGACAGCAACGTATTTAAAAATATCTTTTTTAATATGAATTAGGAACACAATATTCTACTAATGTACACATTTTAAGTACACAATGTAGATTCCACTGTCACTTACGTTCGCGTGATTTTCAAGATAATTTTATATATAGGTATATAGATATCTTACACATTTATCTTCATAAAACACTATAAATATAACTATAAATGTGACGAATTCTATAACGCTGCCTCTGTATATAACTGTAAACTACAATAGATAAGTTTAATCTTTATCAAAGTAGGTGTGTTAACTTAAAGGGCAATTTTCACCTAAATAAGAAATAAATTCGAAAATGAACAATGTTGTTGGCTTCGGTAATAGGTGAGATTTTTAATATTTGTAATAACCATTTAATATTTTTTTACCAAATAATGGATTAGTGGCAGGAAAGCATTGATATTTATTTTAAATACAAAGTTTTACAGGAATCGATCATGATTTTTCATCATTTATTCGTGTTAGCTCTTGTGAACATATCTACGTTAGTTGCGTTATACCTACATTATACGTATGTACTTGTCTATAGTATTGCATTTCCGGGACTAGACTATCTTAAACTTTTTACATTTAAAAGAATGCAACTGTTTGTACAACCTGTAGGTACAACAATATGCCAATATTAATGAATGTCTTCTAAGCGATAAGTCATACTACAATCTTATCAAACACTTATTTTAATTTCCAAATACACACACACACCTGTCGTTAAGAACGTATTTTATATACAACTGCTTCTCTTGTTATGCTAGGATAAGGAATAAATCTTCAAATGTAGTATTTATTGAAATATTTTGTCGATATTGTTAAGTAGGTTAGATATTATCGAGGTATCTGATGGACATTTTTACTGAAATTGAAATTTAAATTCGCGCCTCTTTTATGGCTGTCTTATGTTTTTTATGAAAATGTTTTAGCACTGTTTTGTGGCTCTTATATGTTTACTTTGTCGTTTTTCATGCTTTTGTAATAAACTTTGATTACATCTAGTTTTATTTTAAATATTATTTTAGTTTTTTTTTTATTTTTATTTATACATTCACACCTATTATCTAGCCCAAGTTGACCTATTAAATTCTGTTAGAGAGGATATGGAAACAGAGTTCAGTTAAGTCAATTGGATAATGGCAACTTAAAGGATGTCTCAGTCTCAAAGATACTCACGTAGGAGGTCGCACTAGATGGAACAATTCCGTCGGCGACGTTGGTACTCTTCGGATAACCATTTTTCGTCCATCTGTGCATCCCATTCCAATTGAAGCGAGGGATCTGACTGATTGGGCTCCGTATTGGGTGCCGTTGTCTGATCCCTCAGGGTATGTTGTCACCTGCTCGTAAGGGCGAAGGCAGCGCGCTGACGCTGCACCTGAAGCGACACTTAAGTCGCGAATTCTATGTGTGTCCGTGAAGCTCTTTACTTTGCGCATTTGTCCAGAGGGCGTGACCATCGGCGTTGGAGCATGCAGATCGAGAAGCTTTGAGTGGTCCTCTACTTGATCTTCATAACGATCCACGTGGATCGCCACGTTGGGCGCGGCGGCATCCGCCGAAATTTCGGCTTTACTCATACTATCACGTTACTGAGTCATGACGCGGTGAATTTAGTCGCGTGCGCCGATTGCGGCGCGCGACACTTGCAGAAACGGCGGCAAACGAGCGACACCAGTTTGGTTGGCCGACCGACTGGTTCGTCAATCGCAGCAATTGGTAAACAAAGTGTGATTCTAGGAGTGGGGAGAAACAGGAAAGGGGGGAGGGTAGGGGGCCGCGCATGCGCCGTCGTGCCCGCGTTATGTAGCGATGCGCCTGAGTTTATTTTCAGGGTTATACTAGTCATTACAATAATATATACGAGAATTTAACGTATTGTTACGTATTGTATTTGTTTAAGTGTTTTAAATAATACTTGATAAGATGAGATTTCAATAACGTCTGATAGGTATGTAAACTTTATTTCAAGTCAGAAGATCTAATAAACCAGTTCATGTTTATTTGTTTACTTACTTTTGGACTGGATAATTTGTAATTTTTTTTAGTTTTTAGTAAATTATTTAGAAGGGCCAGTTTCAGTTTCAGCATTAGACGGAGTTTATAGGCTATGAGGTATACTTTTCGATTTATTATACTTACTTATATACCGACTTGATCTTTTTAACACTGTTAAACATAGTTTCGACTTTTGACCGAATAAAATGAATAGTGCCTTCACGTCCACGCCTCTTTTAAAGGAATCCATGTTATTGAAAGGATGTCTCCTTTTAATAACATGGATTGCTGTTGATTGGACAGCACATTTTCTTGGAAAATTATTGCAAGATTTAGAACTACGACAAACGGACAAGTCGAATTTTTCACTCCAGTGTTGAGCGCCCGACTCGGTAGAACCTTGTGGAAGATCGTGGCTAAATTAAATGTCAATAGTGTTATGTAGGTACGGCGAGAAAGCTAGAGCTCATTGAGACAGCTCATTATTTTGGCAGCAGGAAAAGTCATCTCGTACTTAGTCAAAATAACGTTCTGTCCTGATTTTTACAGGGTAAACAACAAGTATTGTATTGAGTAAGGTAAATTATTTAATTTACCTTACCATTAACCCACATTGACATATGTTTGTCACACTTGTCTTAACATGTAAAAACAACATTGACCAAGCGTGGATAGAGCCTGGTAAAGGGGCTGAAATTGACTGTTATAAAGGCCATCATCCTCATCATCACCAGCCTTTTAACGTCCCACTGCTGGGCACAGGCCTTCCTACATGACAGAAACACATGAGGAGTTTGGGTCATAACTGGGTTGAAGCGATTGCAGTAACAGCCGGGACCAAGGGCTTAACGTGCCTTCCAAAGCACGGAGTAGCTCGAGATAACAAATTTTTGATTGACCCATCCCGGGATCGAGCATGGCGAAAGTTGCTTTGTTTACGTTTTCGACTGTACAGACGATGGCACATCAATTGTAAAAGTTGCATTACGAAAGCCGCCTCTATGATAAGTAGATTAAGGACGGTCTCCAAGGTCAAACTGTTACGTTTGATGTGCTGTCGACTGTACATTGTATATAACTACAACAAAATTTCTTAAAAGAGTTAATGTCATCAAAAATAGACACAAACTTAAAACATTTGACATAACAGTGTGTGTCAAATGACATTCTTGCTCGACCCCTATAAAGTTAGTTTTCTTACCGATAACCGTGTAATTCAGTGTTGGTCTCACAAAAAAGGAAAAGACGTGAAATTTAAAAAAAATGTTGTAATAAAGTACTTATAAATAAAAATGCAGCGAGTACGGCTAAAGAATTATTTCAAGGTGGATACAAAAAGCTACAACACTATTCTATATTTGATCACGTGTTGCATAAATTACTATTGTCCAAGCTCTATGCGTTTCGTATTAGAATTGTAGTACTAAAGTTATTAAGGTTCTATTTTAGTAACAGAAAACAATATAGAGTCCTGTAAAGAATATGAAGAAATACCAAAATTAAAAAAACAGAGTTTGTATCGTAATGTGGAAATGTAGAGTCAAGAGTGCCGCAAGGTATCATTTCAGGCCCTTTGTTATTCATTGCATAGGTAAATGAATTTTCAACATCAATTGAGAAGCCAATGATACCATGCAGGCAGATGACAGCTCGGCGATAGTCAAATGGAATAACATATTGACTTAAAGAGACGAAATACTTAATTAATATCTTAATGAAGTAAATTATTTTGTGATCAGAATAGAATGGTCTATTAAATACAAAAATGGTGCGTTTCGAACAAAATATTAACTGTAATATTTTGTTCCCCGATGTGACCCTCAGGCGTAAAGAAGAAATCATAGAACTAGTCTCATTCACCAAAGTCCTTGGATTGCTAATTGACCACCAACTGAACTAGAAATCTCATACTGAGAGTCTGTCTAGTAGGATAAATAGCTTTGCTTTTGCCTTGAATAAACTTTCAAGGAAAAAACAAAGCTACAAAAAAAAATCCAGTACCGATACCGTACTAGTAGCCTTCCGTGGATACGTAGAGTCTGTACTGCGCTATGGAATTATATTTTGGGGTAATTCAGCAAAACTCTACTATTTAAAACACAACATATTTGTAACAGGACAGTGAAGGGATTCAAGTCCACTGACAACTGTAAACCAATATTTAAACAAATGAGTATAAACTCTATTAATTTCTCACATTTTGGAAAGAAATACTTACACTTGTTTTCGCTACATTTAATTTGTTAAGTCGCTTAGGACTCCAGAGAGCATAAAATGACAACCGAGCCCCTATATTTAGATAGGGGAATAGAGTATGCGCAAAAACCTGCAAAACGTACCATTTTTCACTATATTTCGAAAATGTAAGTTTTATAAATAAAAAAAGGTTTGCAAACCACATTACCTAATTACATTAGTAAGTAGAGTAAGTATGTACCGACAAATCGTTAAAAGATTAAAAAAAAATATGATTGATTTTATTACTGTAATGCTGCAAAAACATCTAAATAAGAAAGTATTATTTGAAATGGATTATGTAGGTATAGTACGATTTGATTTTTAAGTTTAGTTAAACGATATTAAAATTCAGTTAGTGGGCGTTAATTGTATATTCAATTATTTTAACAAACTTAAAGTCAATCCAATCGAAGAATGCAAAGTGAAAATATTTATTAATATTAATTTTACCAATTTGTTTAACATAGTACCGACATTATTTTTTCAACAAACTTGTAGGAGGTTATTTTTAATAAATCGTAACATTTGATAACTTTTACTTACCATATGGGATTGTATTTTTTCTTAGTTGAGATCAACACTCCTGGACCCATGCTTATATATCTGGCTAAGTGGAGAAGTAAATGTAGATTGAATAAGGCACCACACAAAACCAGCCTAGTTAGGTGTAGAGTCGTACAACAAATAAAGGTTTCAGCCTCCGCCCGAGCCCCCTCTACCATTGCTTATTTACTATTCGTTCTCTCTTCATTATCACTAGCTGTTTAGATATAATTTTAAATATATGGTTTTGACGGAATGCCACCAGGACATTTGAAATCCGCAAATATGTGTATAAGTAATTCAGAGCTCGCGGCGACAAAATGTGATGTAATAACCAGAAATCAGTAAAAACAATATGTCTCCTACTTGAATAATAATCTTGCAGTTCATAAAAACATTATAACTACTCCGTACTAAAATTCTTAGATATTATGTAAAAAAATTAACTTGAAATAATTTCTTTTATTTTATTATCTAAACCCAATCTCGAGCCATGAGCAATGATCGGCAGTACTGGTTCAGCCGAAATGGTCAAAGGTATATCTTCTAGAGTATTTAATGCACATCTAGGGTGAAGCTATATATTGACTAACGTGGTTGTTAGCCTAGACATTGCCAAAGCCTTTGATCGGGTCTGGCACTAGAATCTTCTCTCTAACTTTCCGGTATAAGGTCTGCCCGCTAAATTTTGAAATGGGATCGCCGCATTCCTGCATGAGCGGAGAATCTGTGTCTTCGTTATTGAATGCGCCACGGGGTTCATGTCAGTGAATGCTGTGTACCACAAGGTCTGTTCTATCCCGCACTCTCATTGGGGGCCGTCCATTAATCATGTGATGTTTTTTTAGTAGCATTTAGCATTTTTAACCCCCTTCTCCCCCTTGGTGATACGTGGTGAGGTTTAAGACTACCCGCCCCCCTCAAAATCAAGTGTATTTTAGTACCTACAGAGATTTTTTTTAATATTATCTGTAAATACAGTAATCTGATAACTAGTATCGGTATAAAAGTATATCTTATTTTATTCATAGAAAATTAAGGTTGTTTTTTACTGGCATAAAAATATATTAGAGGAATGTGTAATCACGCGAAAAACATATGCGTAACATAACTAACATACATTAATATATTTATTCCACATTGTCCTCGGACCACGGATTAGCAAGACTTTCTTTAACACTAACAACTAGATAAGCATATTGTAAGTCAGTTGTTGGTACTGTGCTTTGTTGAAGATCAACGTCGGTTTCATCAAGCCACGCGGCTTCATGATTTTTGCGCAAAAGAATCAAATAATCTTTCTTGATATACCGATCTACCGTCGCGTGAGGATGCGTGAAGGACGAATATTGTGCATCTCTAGCCTATTGTGGCTCGGATAAGGGGTCGCCCGCGCGATTTTTGTTTCGCATTAGCCCACAACTCATTAAACTATTTCTGAGCCACACTAGGTTTTTCTTAACTCTGCAAATAAACTCCAAACTGGCGACCGGCAAGCGGGGCCTGGCAGTCGGTCGTCGCGGTGCGCGGGAATTTCGTTCGTTGTTAGGCACACTACTCGCCCCTTTTCGGTTTGAAAATCGCGCGTTTGACGAATTATTAAATACATGTGATATCTTACTACGTCCAGCCCGCCTAGCATGACCACCGAAATGCGATATGATAAAGCCATTTATCGCTTTGAACTGTCATCATTGCATATAACCGCCATCTTGAAATTTTATCGAAACTGCGAACATGTATTGTATTTAAAAAATTTCAAGATGGCGGTAATAGCCAATGATTTTTGACAGTTCTGTTGTTGTAACATATCATTGGCCACTAAGGTTGATGAATGTCAAGGCTTTTTTTTGAGCTTGTCATAAAAAATAACGTAGCTCTGTTTTGTCTGTTTGGTTTTGTGAATAAATTATTATTTATTACTACGCGCTTTTAGCACTTATATCTCAAAATTCCATTAGGTTATGGTTCCAGGCCAAAAATAAGTAGTAATTTATTGTGTTTTACAAGTTTTAAAATATGGATTCGAGCAGTGCTATAAGTCATACTGAAAAGCTAAAAGGAGCCGGTAACTATAGAGATTGGAGCTTTCAGGTAAAGAATCTATTAATTTTTGAAAACTTGTGGAGTAGTGTGACTGGTGAGATCGTCACTGGAGAGACCGCAGAGCAAAAATCCCCAGGGAGGATAAAGCTCGTTCCAGGCTCTGTGTAACGGTTGACAAATCATGTTATGCTCATATCGTACAGGCGAAAACCGCTAAAGAAGTATGGGACTGTCTGCAAAAAGCATACGACGACAAAGGGTTGTACAGAAGGTTGAAACTACTACGTAACTTGTGTTCTATGAAGTTGGTTGATTTTGATACTATGGAGTTTTGTGTTAATGAGATTCTATGTATTGCGGATCAATTGCGAAGTATGGGGAAACCTGTTGACGATGAATTCCTTGCTGCCATTATGCTTCAGGGTTTGACAGAGAAGTATGAGCCTATGATTATGGCGTTAGAACATTCAGGTGTTGAGATCTCTACAGACATGGTTAAACAGAAATTATTATAAGACAAGCGATGGAACAGTAGTGCGCATGTTGGCGATGACTGTTTGTTCACACGCAAGCGTGTTGAGAACAAGTATAGTACGCCTGATAACAAGAATTCTCGCTAAAGTAATAAGATTATTGTATCACGTGATGTCGTATTCAATGAATCTGTTTTTCCTGGTAGACGCTCGAAAGCCAGAACGGAAAATTTACATATTTTTCTTTCAGGAGATGCTGATGATGATATTTTGGATGTCGTGCCGATTGAGGCGGAGCAACCATCTATTAGAATTGAGTCGTCAGGTGCTCATGATGTCGCGGAGCATCAAGAAAGTTCCGACAGTGGTTCACTAGTTGACAGTACCACTGAGCAGGGTATTATTGGACATCGATACAACTTACGATCGAGAAAAAAGGAATTTACTTGTAACGTAGCTAATGTAAGTAATGTTGTTGAACCTTATGAGCCAAGTAGTATAAAGGAAGCATTGAGTTGTGAAGATAGTAATCTGAGGCAGAAAGCTATGCAGGAAGAGATAAACTCTTTTAATCTTCATAAATCTTGGGAACTTGTAGATAAGCCACTAGACAAAAATATTGTTAAGAATAAGTGGATCTTTACACTGAAAAGGGACTCTGAGGGTAACATAACTCGTTATAAGGCGAGATTAGTAGCGAAAGGCTTTACCCAAAAATTTGGTGAAGACTATACAGATACTTTTTCACCGGTCGTTCGTCATAGTTCTATGAGATTATTGCTGTCATTGGCTATAGAATATAATCTGGAAATTGATCATTTAGACGTGCAAACTGCCTTCTTAAATGGCGATTTGAAGGAAGATATTTATTTACACCAACCAGAAGGTTTTAATACTACTGGAAATGAGAACAAAGTCTATAGATTATTGAAGGCCGTTTACGGGTTAAAGCAAGCGTCACGTGCCTGGTATCAAAAGGTAAAAAATGTACTACTTTATTTGGGCTACGTACAATTAAAACAAGAGGATTGTATTTTCGTCAGAAAAGTTGGTAATTCGATTGTAATTATTGCGTTATATGTTGACGATTTCTTCGTATTTTATAGTGATAAGTATTTAGCAGTAAATTTAAAGAAATCTTTACTTAAGCATTACAAAGTTAAGGACTTAGGCCCGGTTAGAAATATGTTAGGAATTAAGGTAGAGCGAGATGTTGATTGCATTAAACTTAGCCAAGAACATAAGATTGATAAACTGCTTGATCGTTTCGGAATGACTGATTGCAAGGCTGCTAAATCTCCCATGGTTACTAATATCAGTTCTTCTGTAATCAGTAATAATCACGTTGAGGCTAAGCTTCCTTACCAGGAACTTATTGGTAGCCTGATGTATTTATCTGTTACTACTCGTCCTGATATTTCATTTGCTGTGGCATACTTGAGTCAGTTTAATAGCTGCTACACTACTGAGCACTGGAATCATGCAAAGCGCATATTGAGATATCTTAAGGGTACTAAGCAAAAGGCAGTAGTATTTAAGAAATCTGATGTAAGCCCCGTCTTGGAGGGATATGCAGATGCAGACTGGGCTGCGGGTTCTGACCGCAAGTCCTATACAGGATATGTTTTCAAATATACCGGCAATACCATTTCTTGGGGTTGCTATAAACAGTCGTGTACTGCTCTATCGTCTACCGAGGCGGAGTACATAAGCTTAAGCGAAGCTTGTAGAGAGACGGTATTTCTTAGAGCGTTACTGTGTGAGCTTGGTATAGCGGTTAGCATAATAATGTATTGCGACGATCAGTCTGCTATAAAACTGGCAGAGAAGAGAACCCAGCTTATCACAGACGTACAAAGCACAGTGTAAGGTATCATTTTGTCAGAGAGGTAGTAGAAAATCTTAACCTTAGCATAGTTTATTTACCTACTGACCAAATGTTAGCTGATATCTTTACAGAGTCTCTGGGTCATGTAAAACATGTAACCTTCACAGAGCAGCTTGGTGTTTCCAGCTGATGCTGTCATGGTGCTCTGTGGCGTGCCCATGTTATGGGAGGGTGTTGTTGTAACTTAACATTGGCCACTAAGGTTGATGAATGTCAAGTCTTTTTTTTGAGCTTGTCATAAAAAATATTGTAGCTCTGTTTTGTCTGTTTGGTTTTGTGAATAAATTATTATTTATTACTACGCGCTTTTAGCACTTATATCTCAAAATTCCATTAAGTTCAAAGCGATAAATGGCTTTATCATATCGCGTTTCGGTGGTCATGCTAGGCCTACCGGGGGGACGTGTAATATTTCGTGATTTTTTTATCGAACCCCTCCCCCTCTTTCGGAGCCTCACGTGATTAATGGACGACCGCTTACACGTTAAGTTAAAAGTTAGGCGGTCGCCCCGCCGCACCGGTCTTGCGTGGAAAATAGCTCGCACCTATGGGATGGCTACGTCAAGTATCTCCTCGATGCACCCGACAGACTGCTGAGTCGTGTAATCCGTATCTTTGGCGATGTAGAGGCCACGAACAGCCTAGAGCCTCTACAATTGTGTCGAGACATTGCATCTCTTAGCGCCTTCTATCGGTATTACCATGGAGAGTGCTCTGAAGAGCTTTTTGACCTTATCCCACCTTCCCTCTTACTACGCAAAAGCACGCGTGCCGGTCTTCGGAGTCATCAATTCACTGTCTCCACCTCAAATCACGACCAAAAGTAACTCGTTTCTTTGTCGTACTTCAAAAACTTGAAATTCTTTGTCAGCTCGTTTCTTCGAAGGAGGCGTGGTAGGCATCGTATGGGCCGGCAAGGTGGTGGTGGCTAGAACAGTGTTTCAAACCGCTCTAGCATTCTGTCTTCGCATTATGTACTCTTCTTATCGCTCTTTATCAGGAGGTGTTAAGTCATTTACCGTGCTTTGTATAAAAAAAGACCATTGTTGATATTCAATATCACTATCAAAGCAGAGTGAAAGTGTGGTATATCTACTTTTATTGACATTTTCAGTGCGGATCCCTTTCAAAGAAAAAAATAGCTTATAATTTTCGGAGTGGCGTACCTAATATTTTATATTATACATAGCTAAGAATCACTCCAGTTAAACTAGTCTCCTATTTAAAAGACACACGTAAGAATCGTTCCTTCCGTCTGGGAACTACGACATTATAGACTTTTTGCGTCGGGGCTTAAAAAGCAATGGTACACATGCGTGTGCGTAGCATTTCCGTTTCCCCTTTTCCCATGAAAGTTAAAAAGACTGGAACAAGCAGAGTAACTCTTTGTGTCCCTGTTAATACTTTCCAAGTGGCTTTTATTTAAGTTGCTTATGTTGAGGTTGAATCTTGCTACTCGATTTTGAAGCAGATATCTTCAACCGATTGAGCTGAAATTTTGTATATTTAGTTTGGATGACAATACACGATAAGCTGTGTGACGTCATTCTAAATCCAATATGGCGGACCATCCAAGATGGCGGAATAGTTATTTTTAATGCATTTCTACAATATGGGTATCAAATAAAAAGGCTTGTTGAAAGTAACTCGAAAAATAATGTGACGTCATTCTAAATCCAATATGGCGGACCATCCAAGATGGCGGAATAGTTATTTTTAATGCATTTCTACAATATGGGTATCAAATGAAAGGGCTTGTTGAGAGTAACTCGCAAAATAATGTGACGTCATTCTAAATCCAATATGGCTGAACATCTAGGATGGCGGAATAAGTAGTTATTTTTTTATGCACATCTGCAATATGGGTATCAAATGAAAGGGCTTGCCAAGAATCAGAAACCTAGCCAGCGATAACTAAAAAGTAAAAAATTAATTAAAAGAAAAAACTTAAAAGAAAGCTTTATATTCTAAAATCAAGAAAATAAAATTTTCCTTTAAAATTTATAAGTTTATTAACTAATAAATAATTAAAATATAATAAAACTAGAAAAATTTCACGTTCTGAGGCAGGAATCGAACCCGCGACCTTTCGCAATCCGGGCGACTGTTCTGACCACTGAGCCACCCAGGACTTGGGATATCCCTGTGAAATTCTTCTCCCTGTGTAATGTTAAAATCAAAAATTAAGAATATTTGAAAGCACTGCCCCAACTTAACCGAATCGTAGGTATTTGTAAAAATACTCGTTTCGGATGTTGAAATAGAATATTTCGACATTGTAGGGTGGACGTTAGCTCATAAACGC
The DNA here is from genome assembly GCA_947347705.1 of Nymphula nitidulata. Classification (NCBI taxonomy): domain Eukaryota; kingdom Metazoa; phylum Arthropoda; class Insecta; order Lepidoptera; family Crambidae; genus Nymphula; species Nymphula nitidulata. Next base: position 13,058,274 of record OX374621.1, on the reverse strand, counting down.
AAATACAGATAGACTGGAAGAATTTCACAGGGATATCCCAAGTCCTGGGTGGCTCAGTGGTCAGAGCAGTCGCCCGGATTGCGAAAGGTCGCGGGTTCGATTCCTGCCTCAGGACGTGAAAATTTTCTAGTTTTATTATATTTTAATTACCTACTAAGTAATTTTTCAAACATTTATAATAATGTTAAAATTAAAAATTAACAATATTTAAAAGCACTGCCCCAACTTAACCGAATCGTAGGTATTTGTAAAAATACTCGTTTCGGATGTTGAAATAGAATATTTCGACATTGTAGGGTGGACGTTAGCTCATAAACGCATACAGATAGACTAGAAGAATTTCACAGGGATATCCCAAGTCCTGGGTGGCTCAGTGGTCAGAGCAGTCGCCCGGATTGCGAAAGGTCGCGGGTTCGATTCCTGCCTCAGGACGTGAAATTTTTCTAGTTTTATTATATTTTAATTACTAAGTAATTTTTCAAACATTTATAATAATGTTAAAATCAAAAATTAAGAATATTAACTAATAACCTCATTATACACAATTTAAATGATCATAAAAACTTGTCGCGAGATTTACTTGTGTAAATAAACTAGTACCTATATAATTGAGCGACAAACTTTTATGATCATATTCATTGTGTATATTGAGGTTATTAGTTTATAGTTACAATTTTATTTTCTTCTTTTTAGAGCATTTAAATAAAAGCTTTTTTTTTACAAAAAAATGTTTTCTTTTAATTTTTATTGTCTGATTTCCTAATTTTATGACTCAAAAACTTTGCTATCGCAGTATTGCAAACATTTTTAAAGATTTTAGAATAATTTCTGACATAATCGATAATAAATGAATCAGTGGAAGTGGACTTCTGACAGTATAGTTCATATAATTATTAATTCCTGATTTGCCGAATCACTAAACTTCCTTTTAGTACTGACTGTATTTTAAACAATTTAAAAATATTCTGGAAATCTATGTTTAAATTCTCAAATAAATTGTTATATAACTTATTGGGATCATCGGTTTCTTTGTGAGAGTGAATTCTGTTCATAACATTATTTTTCAAATTTCTTCAAGCGACTGTCTATGATGGGCCTTTATGTAACTTTTTTTATTTCGTTAAGTCTCTCATGATGGTGCTCAAAAGCGATTTACTGTCCACTATGATCTGAGTTTATAAAAATAATAATAGATTTTTCAACAATTACAATAAATATTATCCAAGCAGGTAGCTGATATTATGTATAAAGTATATAGAAGATTGAAGCGTTACGGAACCTATCTGAGTATCAAAATGTATGTTCGTCTGGCCCGCCCAACCCCGCGGCTTTGGAAAACGAGATTTACATCAATCCTATGTACTCTTTTACCCAACCATATGTACAACTTTCATTTTCAATGTAACGCTAATATAAATAAGTAAGAAGCATCACTGGTGGCCGGGCCAGCCTGACGTTTTCAGCCCGGCCCGTTCTACATCACCACTACTACAACAACTAGTGACAATTAATTGTTAGAGAACTAATGTACTACATAAAATACATACATTCAAGCCTTTATTTCATACTAAAATGCAATATCTTAGGAGATATCAAAGTAAGGTGGGGCCGGGCTGAAATTATTGAAATAGCTAATAACAATAAAAAATACAAAACCTAAGAACCCATATTCTATGTGTGTGTGATCTCCCAGAGGTGCAGTATATATGTACAACTTTATTTTTAAGTTACATTATTTAAATATAAAAATATGAGCACTAGAAATTATTTCAGCCCGGCCCCCTACAATCGTTTATATCTTTTTAGCTATTGCATCAATCTGCACAAAACGACAATGTGTGGACTCGTATACGGTAGTACTTTGATAAATTTTGGCTCATGAATTTTCTAAGATTATATTCGACGAGATAATTAAAATCTAAGATAGTACTAGTGGAGTGACCATCAGGCACGTGCTAATTTCAGGACATTTTTTTAATGATCTAAGTAGATGATATACAAGTTAATGGCCCAGCTGGTGGTAAACAGTTTCCGCCACCTATAAACAGCTGCTTTATTAAGGAAAAATTACATGATATTGCAGTTCGGTTGTTATCCTGAGGCCTAAGTTGAAATGCCGTACATGCCCTCTAATTACTCTATTGGCTATCTTTCCCTTCAATCCAAAACACAGCGAACTGTCTTAAGGCTGAAATAGGAAAAGCCTACCCAGACCACCCTACAAATGGGCCTACCATCTAGGAAACATGTTTTTATGAATGATACAATTTATAATTAGAGGATTTGTAACCGACTTCAAAAACGAAGAGGTTGCCAATTCGGTGGGTATGTTTTTTTTAATTAGAAAGACTAGATTATAAAAGTAATTGCTACCTACTACTTATATGTATACCAAATATTAACCAATACTTTTATAAGTTATATTTTTTGAAGTACCTAATGAAAGACTGTGATTAATAGATTATATGGAAGTTAATTATAGGGTATTTGACAACATTTTATTGAATGTTTAATAGCATCTTAGTACTTTATATATGACCATGTTACCATAATTAGTTTTGTTTTATTAATATCGTCATTTTTTAAAAATTGCAAATAATAAGACCAATATGACATAAAAATATGTGCTCTTCAAGTATTTTTGTAAATAAAATAACTCATATTTTTGAATTTAAGTGAAAATCCTACTTTTTTACTTGTTGTCAATATCCCTATTACGTATTAATAATTTTAAATACGAAGGTTGTTGATTTTTATAAATCTGAAAATGTTGTATTAATAACAAAAACTCTAATTATTACTTGTTTCATTCGATAAAACACATGTCCTGAAATTGACACGTGACTGATGGTCACTCCACTAGTACTATCTTAAATTTTAATTATCTCGTCGAATATAATCTTAGTAAATTCATGAGCCAAAATTTATCAAAGTACTACTGTATACGAGTCCACACATTGTCGTTTTGTGCAGATTGATGCAATAGCTAAAAAGATATAAACGATTGTAGGGGGCCGGGCTGAAATAATTTCTAGTGCTCATAGTTTTTAACCGACTTCAAAAACGAGGAGGTTCTCAATTCGGCCGGTATGTTTTTTTTTTTTTTTTTTTTCTATGTATGTACACCGATTACGCCGAGATTACTGATCCGATTTACGTGATTCTTTTTTTGTTCGATGCGATGCTTTTCAAATGACTTTTTAGTGAAATAATACGATAGTAGGAAACAATATAAGTTTACGATCACCCATCTAGCTTCGACCGTATAAAGTTACCACTAAAAATTGTGAAAAAAAAATTTAAACAAAAATTAAAACCGACTTCAAAAAACTGAAAAGGATAAAATAATTAAATTTAAGTAGGTATTCATCCCCTAGAAACATATTTTGGAGTTGGTGCTAAGTGCTTCACTTTCTATTGTTTTTGGAAACCACTTAGCACCAACTCCAAAATATGTTTCTAGGGGATGAACACCTACTTAAATTTAATTATTTTATCCTTTTCAGTTTTTTGAAGTCGGTTTTAATTTTTTATATTTAAATAATGTAACTTAAAAATAAAGTTGTACATATATTCTGCACCTCTGGAAGATTACACACACATAGAATATGGGTTCTTAGGTTTTGTATTTTTATTGTTATTAGCTATTTCAATAATTTCAGCCCGGCCCCACCTTACTTTGATATCTCCTAAGATATTGCATTTTAGTATGAAATAAAGGCTTGAATGTATGTATTTTATGTAGTACATTAGTTCTCTAACAATTAATTGTCACTAGTTGTTGTAGTAGTGGTGATGTAGAACGGGCCGGGCTGAAAACGTCAGGCTGGCCCGGCCACCAGTGATGCTTCTAACTTATTTATATTAGCGTTACATTGAAAATGAAAGTTGTACATATGGTTGGGTAAAAGAGTACATAGGATTAATGTAAATCTCGTTTTCCAAAGCCGCGGGGTTGGGCGGGCCAGACGAACATTCAAAATGTTTATGTTGAAGTCACCTCATACAACTATCTTCTTGTTATTTACACATTCATGGTTAGTACATACTCCATTAAAGCCTCAAATAGATCATAGTTTCCAGAGGTAGATCTGTTACAAACAACAATATGTTGCTGAAGTTCTACACATGGAACAATAGTTCGCTCAATAGAGTGAGGAACAACATCTGGTTGTTCTTCTTCTACCAAGTATGTCTAAGATATTTGAACGAGTTTTAAACAACAGATTATTTGAATTCAATGAGAATCTATTGAAAATAAAGCACTGCTATTTTCTTGGACATGTTAAAGGTTTTTGATAGTGTACTTCATTCCAATTGTTTTGAAAATATTGTCAAACATTGGCATAAGAGGTATTGCGCTTGAGCTTTTGGAGTCATATTTAAGCAACAGATATCAGAGAACAGTTTTGTCGAGTTTTAACACATTGTACGCGGCCACGTCTCGGTCCCGTATGTCAGCACTGATAACACACACGAATGAAAGACTTTCGTCTTGAGACACTGCGGAAGTGGGGCCGAGATTATGTCGCGAAGCTTCCCGAACGCTGCCTAGCCGTGTTGGGTCCGTCAATTGACCTCTTTCTGGAAGCTGGACTACTTGTCCCATGTACCATATTGGTCAACAACTTTCAGTGTAGTTTAGTAACTTTATGGGAGTGGGTAGGTACGATATGGAAGTGCGACATAGTTTTCATCTTATCCATGTTCATTTTAAGACCCATTTGTTGGGAGACTCTACAGAGGTCAACAATCATTGTGCCCAAGTCTTCCAGGGTCTTAGCCACGACTAAGATATCATCAGCAAACCGAAAGTGAGTTATGTACTTGCTGTTTATGTTGATACCAAGTCCTCCCCAGTCCAAAAGCTTACACACATCTTCCAACGCGGCAGTGAACAGTTTCGCCGATATAACATCGCTCTTTCTCACACCTCGCTGGTCGTATCGGTTCCGAGTTTTGGTCCTGCCCCCACATTCACAACTGTCGGAAAAGATTCGAATTTCGGAATCTCGATACCTGTCACTTTTTATCACGGTGCGTCAAAACGAGACGGCATGTGACTTTTCGAATGGAATCCGTGATCCGACAGTTTCTTAATAAGGGGGCTGGAGGCTTTCTCATATTCCACAAACGCTAAGCATAATTGCAGGTTGTACTCTTCGGTATTCTGTATAACCTGCCACAGCGTATGTATATGGTCTATGGTACTATAGCCTTTTCGGAATCCGGCTTGTTCGGGAGGCTGGAATTCGTCGAACCTGCGTGCGAGACAATTCGTTATAGCCCTCGAAAACAGCTTGTAAACATGACGCAGGAGCGTGATGGGTCTATAATTCTTCTATTGGGTCCTGTCACCCTTTTTGAAGAAGAGTTTCATCACGCCCATTGCAATGCCTTTGGCGTTTTACTCTCGAGCATGATGGAGTTAAATAGCCTTTGAAGGGTTTAACTCGCGTTTATTTAGATATTATATTACCTCACACTGTCCAAAAAACTGACACCGTTAGCTCCGCATGCGTAATTCGGACCGCTCAAAATGTAACACAAAGTGACGGTACTTAGTTAATTTAAAACTTATCAAAGACATTTGATATCTTCACTCTTACTGTGACCACGATTGCTTTATAGTAATGGATATGTCGGGTGTATAATAATAAACTAACATTTAACTAAACGCGAGTTAAAGTCGGTAAATTGGTTTTATTTCAAATGTGTACTGCTCGCGAAAAGGTAAGACAATACTATAGCCTTTAAAGGGTTTTCAGGACCGGTTGCCCACCTGCTTTCAAAAGCTCCGCTATAACTCCATCGTCGCCCGCCACTTTGTTGTTCTTAAGCTATTTGAGAATAGTCTCAGGCTGTTGCAATAAAGAAATTATAAAAAACAACAATTAAAACTAAATATAAAAATAGATGATACAAAAATCACGGAAATTGATGATTGTAAATTCTTGGGCTTAACTTCAGATTCACATTTGAATTGGAAGTATCTCTTGGAAAAAGTAAATAATAGGATAGCAAGTGTCTGACATGCGTTATCGGTGCTAATTGAATGGTGCTGGTTTTTATTCAATGGCCCTAATTCTGGCGAACACATGCTAAGTTTAAATTTAAGTTCAGTCTATTTCTTTCTCTCAAAATGAAAAAGAAAAGGATGGCTGTCATATAAATTGACATTTAGAAAGGTGCGTTCAATTTTCGACCTTATTGAACGTGCTAAAATGCAGTGTTTAGGAGGCACCTCCGTACATGCCGTCTAAAATTGTCTATGGTTTCTATGAAATCTATCTAAATTTAAGTGACAGCTCTAAACTGATTCTTGCTATCTTTTTCCTATGACTTATTGCGAGAAAGAGATATACTGTACTTAAATTTAGAATTAAGGTCGATTCCCACATATCAGACATGCCTCAGTTCCGGCACAGATCCGGCACAGATCCGGCACAGTTCCGTATCAGTTGCGTCAGTGATTCAATTCACACATGTCAGTGCCCGCTCAGTTCACGGAGCTTCAGTGAAAACGTGTCCGTCGTCAATCGTGATTGTATTTCGTATCCATATACTTTGCATGAGATAAATCATCTCTAAATAGAGATAAAACTCTATATTCACGAACCAATTCTATTAATCGCTCGTCCACTATTTTGTTTTTGTTGATGTCGGCGTCCGAGATCCGTCAGTGATCGGTCCGTCCGACAAAAAATATCGTTGTCGACGATACCTTCCGTGCCGGAACCACGCCGGAACGGACACTGAGAGCACTGAGCGGTCACTGAACGGACAAGTGGAGATACGTTCATAGATAATGTATGAAATAATATTTCGCACTGATACGGAACTGTGCCGGATCTGTGCCGGAACTGAGGCATGTCTGATATGTGGGAATAGACCTTTAAAGTGTGTTCCCAGGCCCAATATGACAATATGGCGAGGGATATAGTAGTCAACTAATCGTCACCAAAGTGACATAGGCGCCAACATAAATATGTGGCTGTGTTGCATTTTTTTGTATAAAAAATCTTGTTTTGTTTTACGAAATAAAACGAATAAAAAGAAAATGGATAATTGAAAACATGTTTTGCCTACTTTTTAGGATGTATGCTGGCCGGGTCTTCATACATTTTTGGGACAACTCCTTTATGTAGACTTTATCTCTTTCTCCGAATATTTATTGGAAAAAGATAGCAAGAATTTAATTAGAGCTACCAAATTTTAGACAGCATATAAAATTTTAGACGGCGTGTACGGCAGTACTTACTTCCTAAGGTCTGCATTTGATCGCATTCGATAAGGTCGAAAAATACACCTTTCTAAATATGTCAAATTTTATTATATACATCCTTTTTGTATTCATATGAGAGAACGAGATGCATTAAAACTTTTTAGAGTTAGTGCGTGTTCTACCTACAGAATTAGGCCTAATGTTATATACAGGGTGGTGCCGTCAATACGACAATAAATTAAAACATGGGCTATATTAGTGCATAGAAATGGTTTGCCACTTTCACAGACATCTTATTCATTTGATAATTTTATGACATTTCTATGAAATAATGCAGCCAATGACTTAAAACACATAAAGTTAAACATAACGAAAACACATAGAGATGTCTTCCAGGCAACCCTAGCCTTAGTAAAACATTACATACAAGCGGGGATAATGTGTACGAGAAAAAAAATATGACACGTAATAATATACCTCATAAATACTAATATCCCTAAATAAGATTAGGTATACATATAACACATACTACCATAATAATATAATACACAATATATGCATAAAATAATACACAGATACATAATGTGTATATAATCCTCTTTTAAGTTATTCCACTTATGGGTCTATGTAACCTGATTTATATGAATAAATAAATAAAAAAATAAAAAAAAAAAAACACACAATCAAATAGAAAGTGCTCTTTTAATTTCTGTTTAAAAGTTGTTACTGATGAACCCTCACCAATCTCAATCGTCAATCTCATGTTAGTCTTTTTCTTATGTTGTTTGTATCTAATTAATAAACAACTCGGAGGAGCTCGGTGGCATAGTGGTTTGAGCGCTCTGGTTTAAATTACGGAAACAAAGCAATTTTCGCCATGGTTGATCCCGCGATGGGTCAATACAAATTTGTTATCTCGGGCTCCTCCGTGCTTCGGAAGGTACGTTAAGCCGCTGATCCCTGTTGTTACTGTGATCGCTTTAACCCACCAAGCGGTATTTGGCATGGTGGTGTTATGACCCAAACTCCTCATGTGTTTCTTCTATGTAGAAAGCCTGTGCCTGTTGATGATGATAAATTAACAACTGCCCTGATAATATCACTGACAAATTCTAAAAAATTTTTGGTTAAATCAAGTATTAGTTTAGATAGGCAAATATCTGTAAGAAAAAATTATTGCATCTCTGATTGCTTGCAATTTTAGAGAACGTGATACGATTATAGTAAATTATGATTTTAAGATCTATGAAGTTTAATGATCTAAGAAGTGGTCAACGAGAATAATTTTAAAGTCGTTACGCTGTTCACCTCTTCACAACTTAAAAAAAGAAGTGTCATCATCCACCAGGTAGATGAACTAGTGCTGGAGGATAGAAATAATCACTACCCCAGTTGAGCCCTGCCAGTCTTAAAGTACTTAGTGTAAAGAAAAATTATCAAGGTTACCATATGACCTCGAACATCATCTATGTAACACCTTCTCATTAAGACTACCTATTCTTATGAATCCAAACACGCCATATCTGCTGTAAGTTTCTGAGGAATTCCGAAAAATCCTGTGATAACTTTTTAGACTATTCTGACTTGCTTATATATGCATGGAAAGTCTTATTGGTTTGTACGCTTCCAATATTTTCGACATGAGAGTTGGGATGAAAAGCCATGCGACGTTAATGCTCACATATCTGTTTAAACAAGTCATTGCAAGTTTATGGTGCCCTTTGCGGAAGAATTGCGCCCTGAAGAGAAGGAAGGGAAAGAAACGGCTCCTTATTTATCGAGTTCTAACTGGTTGTTTATGTTTACTATCTAATGTAGTGTGGGCGTGGAATATAATATATTAAAATTCTGATATATTATATGTAGATAAATGTAACATCTAGCCTTGAAAATAGGAAATAAAACTTTAAATTATTATTATTAATATTATTATTTATTCGTCTACACTATAATAATTATAATCAGTATTTTACATAAAATTAAGACGATTTCGAATATTTATATTATGAATATCACAAAATTCGAAGGAGGCGACGATTCCACGTTAATAAAAGAGTAAAAATATATTATAATAGTATAAAACTAGAGCAGGGCGCGGCGAGCGCTAGCGAGGGGCGCTGGAAAGCGCGGCGCTCGCGGCGCCCTCGCCCGGCGGTCCTCCGGCGGCACGCACAGATGAGTGAGTGAGAGAGAAGAGCCGACACCGCCCGGCGCCGGCGGAGGAGCGGGGCGCGGGACTAGCGGGCTTCAGCGCTGGAACAGCGGGTTTGGGAAGTCGGGCGGGTGAGGGAGCGGGGCAGGCGGCGGCCGCGCGCGTCTCCACGCCACCAGCCAGCAAGCCACGGCGGCTGCCACTGCCACCAGAGCGAGCAGAGCCGTCAGTGCTAACGCTACGGCGAGGCCAGCGGCAGACACGCAGACTTCGCTAGCGCCGCCACCGTTGCCCGCACCAGCGCCGCCCTCGCGCTGCCGGGCCGCTCGTGACGCTGACCGTCGTTCGAGGGTCAAGATCTGGTTTGACTCCACTGTCACCTCCTCTCGTAGCTGGCCCTCGATGCCCGAAAGAGAGCCGTCGTTATCGATCGCTTCTCGTTTTCTTCGTTTTCCGTAGGCATCTCTTCCGCGACAGTTTACCTGCATTAATAATGATTCAATATAATCGGACTTTTAGTAACTATAATAATAATGAGAATAGAAAATATGCACAATGGTTTTTTATTGTAACACTAATAAGAAGGCTTTCCGAATAAAATGACTAATAAAAAAATAACTTCGAATTTGAACTCACTGGTTGACATTTTCCAAAGCAAATACGAATATTGCATTGGAATCGGATATTGTCGCTGCTGGGGAACTTAAACGCATTGAACATAACCCGTAAGGCGCCGTCGTCGTTATGCTCCCATTCCCCGAAGATGGATGGGTCAGTAGCGCATCCGTCGGCGTCTGTTACCGTGTATTCATTCTCCACGTTCGTTGCCACTTCGCTGGTCTTTGCAATACAGCTTCTAGCAAATCCACCGTATATACCTATAAGTATTAAAGAAGCAATTTTAATTAGGTTAAGTTCTAATAGATAGCATAATTAGCGTATTTAAAACCATGTTGAGTCGAAGTTTAGATAGATACACTCAACGCAAAAAACGTTAATAAAATATCATTGTGCTTACTGCTTGGTTGGACATCAACTTGTAAACTGAGATTTTCTCCCACGGTAGCAGAGCTGACCTCATCACCAGTGCGTGTGACAATCCTCATGGAACACACGGGCGGCGGTCCAGTATTGGCGATAGTTCCGGCCGTTGTCAGCATAGATACGTTGAATGCTAAAGTAACATTCTTTTCTCCGGTCTGATAAATACATTTAATGTGGAACGCTTTAGCGTTTGATGTTACTAGTTTTAGATGATCTTGCATTACTAGCACGAAGCTGGCCAATCCCTGTCGATAAATTTATTTTTAGGAATTTTTAACGAGTTCTCCAGTGTAAATAAATACTTAGAGCCAGTGTTAATTTTTCATATTACATTTTTAACAATGAGAACATGCTCAGTTAATACAAATACGTTGGCAAAGTAATAAACAATCAACTTAAACAAATACTTAAATAAAAATAATAACAAAAAAATCTAAAAAAGCAACGTACATTGACATGTACTAATCCACAGTTTCCGAAATGCACCGTGAAATCTACCGGGCTTTCTTGGTTTACGGGCGTGTTTACAACTAGCCCGCAACGCTCATCCTTGCTGTAACCTTTCACATATAACAATCCATTGAAACCATCCTTGATTTTTAAGCTCACTCGTATTCCATTAGCTAGACAATGGACCTGAAAAATTGTTAGTATATTTATATATTTATCGTCTTTTTTCCATTTTCATTTTCTATTAACTTCCAAACCATATTAAAAACAGCCTGTCGAATACTATATGAATTTCTAATGCTTACCTGCATTTCGGGAAGCGGGAAATCAGTACGGTAGTTAGTGATGTTCTTCGTTGTTTCGTTACATTGTACTCTTGGATTGCCTGAGTAACCAGCAATGCAGGTGCACCGAGAGCGATGACCAGTTGCTTCGCATACAGCGAATTTGCCACAAGGTTCAGCTTCACAAGCATCCACACACATACGATTCAGACATCGTTCACGATCACCGCACTCGCTGTCGGAATCACAAGTGACTCGCACGCACACGTTGCCACGCGGTGCCCAGCCGCGTTCTGTGTCACAGACACAGCGGCCACGTATGTCAACCGTTCGACCCTCGTCCGTACGACATGGTGAGCATTCTCCTAGCGCGTTCAAACCTTGGCCGTCGATACATTTTGCTGCTGGTGCTGAAATAATTTAAAAAAAAGTGATGATAAGATTAATGATAACCAGGTACGTTTAAAAATCTTTAGGTACAAAAGGTTTTTTTAAATATTTGAAACGTTATAAAATGTATGGTAGCTATAGTCCAACTCAGAAGTTGCTTAATACTTACCTAGTACCATACCGTAGCGCACTGATTATTGCAATAGTTGTTGTGACAAGGTACTAAAGTGTTAAGCTACTTCTGAGTGCGATCATATTTCTACTTGACTTAAGGGTTATTACTCAGATAACAGTATGTTCTAAAAAAATCGCATTTAGTTACGATATATGCTAACATTGGGCCTCATTATTTGATCGATAAATGATGTGCAATCTAATACTTTTAAGAATATAAAGTTATACTCACTTATATTTGGAGTGCACTCGACGAGAGCGTTTCCTCGATATCCAGGTATACATTCACAAATCATAGTTCTGACTGGAAGCGTATCAATAATAGTGCATTCGGCATTGGTGCCACATGGTTTTGTCAGTGTGCATGGGTTAACACAATTAGCGTTCAAACAGGCAGTACCAGATGGACAGTCTATATCAGATATGCACTGCGGCTGTATTTCTCTGTCACAACCCGTCACATTGCTATGGTATCCCGGCGGGCACACACAATGAGCCTTGTGGAGGTGAACACGACATTCTGATGGTTCGACGCATGTATTTGCTGTGCATGGGCTTACACATTTCGAGTTAATACACGATTTTTCCAGGGGGCAGTCACTGTCAGCACGGCAGCCTATCGGAGTGCAGCCAATGGATGGATTACCAGTGGTACCGATCTTGCAACGGCAGGCCGCCCGATGTTCTAAGCCGTAGCATTCGGCTAAAGATCCGCATACATTTGATTCAACGGAACAAGCTGGAATACAACGATTGTTTATACAGGATTCATCGTCTGAACATTGCGAATCAGATCGGCATAAAACTTTGTAGCAGCCCGTGCGCGCGTCACCGATGAATCCAGGTTGACAAGCACATACTGGTTTATGGTCTTTTATTAAGCAGTCTGTATTCGGACCGCAATCACAAGGATTTTTACAAATAGATGTTATACATGCATGATTTGAGGTGCAATCATTGTCGATTTCACAAACAACATCTGAAATTGGTGTAGATGGTCGACACACACCACCACCGCTGCTTACGTAGCCTGGGGGGCAGGTACATAGCATTGTGCGAACTGGTAATGTCGGTGAAACTTCGCAACGCGCTGGAGTAGCACATGGTCGTAATGCCATACAAGGATTGATACATTTAGAATTGAGGCACGCAGACTTTGGAGGACAATCACCATCGATGCTGCATTCGGCTATCTTTTCTGGTCGACATTCTACGTACGGGCTACCAGTAAAGCCATTTTCACACTTGCAAACAGAATTATGATTTCGAACTAGGCAGACAGCATTATTCCCGCATACATGTCCAGATAAGCATGGGTTGATACATCTGTGTGCGTGACACTGTTTATCTAATGGACAATCTCCATTTACTCGGCATTCTATAGCGTTACAGCTTATGTATGCATCACCTTCAAATCCAGAACGGCAGCGACAAAGGGGACGATTTCTTTCTACGTGACATTCTGCATTTGCTCCACAGGTGCTATTTAATAAGCAAGGACTTATGCAATTTCCATTGATGCAAGCTTCGCTTGATTCACATTCCGAATCAGTACGGCAACCTACGACACGACAAGTTCGATAAGGATCTCCATCAAATCCTTCACGACATGAGCAAACTGGGCGATGATCACGAACGAAGCATTCTGCATTATCTCCACAGTTGCATGGATTTCTACAAATTCGGTTTATACAAGATTCTTTTTCACCACAATCTTTATCTGTAGAACAGCTAGGTGCTGGTAGTTGAGCTGATCTACAGGATCCTCCTTCTTGCGGTATATATCCTTCTGGGCACCGACATAATAATGTGCGGAATGGTACACTGTCTGAGACAGAGCATCGGGAGTTTCCTGTACATGGTTTCAATTCGGAACAAGCTTCGCGACATTCATCTCGGAGACATGCATGACCACTTGGGCATTCACTATCTGTCTGGCATTCTGGTTCGCCGACTACAGATATTCTTTGGCAATGAGTTAGTGGGTCTCCGACAGGAAGAACAGAAGGACACTTGCAAGATGCAGCGTGATTTCTTGCAAAACATTCAGCATTGTTGGCACATGGATTTTGTCCTTCAGGTGAACAAACGCTGTGACAAATTCCCTTAATGCATACACTATCGTCATTACAATCATTGTCAATTTCACATTCTGCTTTTCTACATCTTGTGTATGGATCTCCGATATTTCCGACAGGGCAGCGGCAATTAGGTCGATGAGCTTTACCATAACATTCTGCGCTGATAGCACATGGTGCTTCTAATACACAAGGATTAACACAAGCTCCGTTGTAGCATGTATCGCTGTCAGAGCATTCAGTATCCGATGTGCAACCAACTAAAAAAAACAATACATATTAAAGTATTTCATTTATTTATTATACATCAGATCATCAGCTAATGAGGCGGGCTATAAACTTAAAACTAATATTGGAACGCCAATTATTGAATAAAAAACAATGCTAAAACTATAAATCTAATTTACTTATATTTTTAGTTAGAATATTGGTGTACTACTTTTAAAGTAATTGTAATAATTGAGAAGATGCTGGCAGGCTGATATAAAACAAAATAGGTTAAGAGTTTTTACGGTATATAACCTTTTGTACATTCGGTGTATGGGTTGCCTGAATATCCACGTTCACAGTAACATACTGGATGGTGTCTCACTACAGTGCATTCAGCATTAAATCCACAAGCGCAAGGATTTGCACATGCGCCATTTATACACGCTTGTGACAATGGACACTCGGAATTTGACTTGCAGCCTACAGTTATTACGGATTTGTCTGATGCTGGAAAAAAATATATAATTAGTCACAGTTATACAAAGTTTATTCTACATTGCAAGTCATATTTTTCTGTAAAAATACTTACGCGGTACACATTGAACAGTTGCAATACCCGTGTAGCCTTGTGGGCATGTGCAGAGTGGTTTGTGGTCAATAACGCGGCAAAGCGCTCCAGGACCACATGCGTTTGTGCAAGGATTAATACAGAATCGATTTTGACAGGTTCGCTCTAGACTGCATTCATCATCGGAAAAGCATTCTGGGAATGAATGTTTGGATTCAACGTTGCATTCAAATCTTGGATTTCCAATATATCCTGGGGCACATGTACAATGTGACGTGTGGTCAACAGATTCACAAATAGCGTTTTGTCCGCAAGGATCAGCTTTACAAGCATCCACACAAGTACCTCGGCGGCATATTTGACTGAGAGCACAGTCTGAATCAGCAGAACATTCTGCCTCTGGTGGGGCCCGACAACCACTGTCTGGGGCAACACGTCCGCCATCCGGACAGATGCACGCAACTGCACGAAGAGGTAAAATGTCGACGGTTTTACAGATGAGTCCTACATCGCAGGGATTGGCCAAACATAGGTCAATGCATCGAGCATTCACGCAAGCAAGGGGTGCTGCGCAATCTGAATCAGAACTGCATTGCGTCGTAATTTGTTTTGTGCAGCCTCGTAAATATGGATCTCCAGTAAAACCTGGAGGACATGAGCATACAGGACGGTGATCGCGAGTTGTACATGTAGCCCCTGGGGCACAAGAGTCATCGCTGCAAGCTGGTTGACAGATTCGGTTGAGACGGTTACATATTTGTGTGCTGTCACAATCTTCGTTGTAATGACAAACGGCTGATATGCATGCTCGGCGGGGATCGCCCTGTGTCCCAGGGGGACAACGACAAGTAGCTACGTGGGCCACCATTTCACATACTGCATCTCGACCACAAGGTGAACCAAGTACGCACGAATCTTGACAGAATCCTCTTACACAATTTTTATCAAATGGACAATTGTCGTCAGCTGTACATTCAGCTGCAAACAAAAAATATATTGTTATGAATATGCCTATGTATGTATGTATACATATATCATCTAAAATGATATTATTATTACTTACGTGTATAGCATGCGCGGCCTGGGTCACCAGCTGTGCCTGGTGGACATCGGCAGCTGGCGCGATGGTTGATAGGAGCACAAAGCGCATTAGCACCACAGGCTCCTGCACACGCCGACACGCACCGACCGGACACACAAGCCTCTGCAGCACCACAAACTTGGTCCGAGGAACATTCCGCTGATGGACCCGCTATAAATAATTTATTAAAAATGTTTTTGTTACTCAGAGAAACGTAGGTATATTATAATAAATATTTTAAGATGCACATTACATTATCAGTGGCGTCATGTAATGGGCGGTACTGGGTAAAGCGCGTGCATAGCACTCTTAGTGCTTGTAATAACGTTCATTTCTGCCCCTCGGGCAGAAATAAACAGAAGAGCTCGGGCATACGCAAAGGAAACCTACACTTGATGTCCTCATCGGATTTTATGCTTAAAGGCAATGTAAAACAGTAAGAGATTTTTCTGTTTGGTCTTGAATTACCTATAAGTTCTTGAAGGGATTTTCATATCATTCATCTTAAAGAATACATTTGTATAACTTAAAAAAAGATACTTACTAATCGTGCAACCAATAGCCGGATCCCCTTGTAGGGGCGGTATACAGTGACAAGAGGCAGCATGAGCCGCTGCACGGCACTCCGCACCACTGCCGCATGACAGCACGGTACAGGCGTCTACACATCTTCTGTTTAAGCATGATTCTTCTTCACCACAATCCGAGTTAGAACTGCATTCGCCTCCTGATTTCAAAACATGAGTAAATAATATTTAAAATGTCATTAGGTACAGTCGACAGAACATCAAGCGTTTAAGTTTGACGACACGGTACCGCTACTGTGTGCCTGACCTATCTTGGCCGTTTTCATAAACTTTCTATTGCACGAAATACATAACAAAAATAGTAATGTATAATGTATAGCCTTTTGATCGAAATTACAGACTTTGAAAATAGCAAAAAAAATATAGTGCAGTAATGTTTCTAAAATATATTTTAGGTGCACGTGTTAAATTACATGAAAAATAATAAACAAAAATCTATTAATCTATATTTACATCTATAGTAGGTACTTAGATACTTAGTGTATCATTTTACAGTGCATAAGTTGTGTTTGGCTTAAGTTGTGTATTTACATTAAAATTTGTAATAGAATATATACTTTCACCATTAGCCTTATACCAACTTACTGTAAATTGATCCTTTATTAAAAAATTACTTCCTCGCTGATGTAATTTTAGCATGAAGTAAAACTGCTTATAAAAAATATAATTATCATATGAATATCTAATGTAGGTAATTTAAACTCCTTTCATGGTGTTATTTATATTATTATATTGACTTACTTGGATTACATTGAATTGAGGCATCGCCAGATAATGGTTTTGGGCATTCGCAAACGAGAGTACGGAATGGCAGAGTATTTGCGACACGACAAACGGCGCGAGTACCACATGACGTTGCTTCGCACGGGTTTTTACAGCTACTCTGCAAACATGCTAAATCAGGTCCGCAATCGGCATCTCTTTCGCATTCCACGGATTCAAGTGTCACTAAAAAGAACAGTAACTCATTACACATTTCAAACATTAAAAGGAAATTTTCATTTCGACGGTGTACTTAGTCAACAAATCAATATACTTGGCTTATTGAAATTATAAAAAAGCTTCTGACGTATTAGTAATCGGTCATGCCATACCCACTGATTTAAAATTTAATAATAATAATAATAAGTATTATTGATTGCACACAAAAGACAAAATGAACAATACAAACAATACAATTGGGCGGCCTTATTGATAAACAACAATTTGTTACGGCCAACCTAAGGTGATATATTATAAATATTACAAAGAAGTAGAATGTGGAAAGGGTGCAACAATTCGAACATTTACGTACTTACTCGAAGAAAGTAAAAGAGTCAAGAATAATGTACTAGTTATACAAATACCATACAAATTACAGGAACGCACGGAAAAAGAATACGAGAGGAAACTAGTGGATCGAGTAGGTATTTTGTTTCATGCGAGAATATTTTTCGGCCAATAAATTGAGTATTTCAATTTATTTATGTAGTAGGTTAGGTACCTAAATAGTTACTTGGTTTCAAAATATTTTTAATTTCACAAGGACTATGATTTACCTGCTTTGCATTCAATCTTAGGATTTCCACGAGTACCCCGTGGACATTCGCATGATGGTGCATGTCGCACAACGGTACAAAGTGCTGCTGGAGCACAAGCTCCAGGACATGGATTTTGGCAAACGCCGCTCCTACAAGCTAGCCATGAAGCGCAGTCATCATCCACAGTGCATTCTTCTCTGCGACATCCAGTCCAAGGATTTCCTCGAGTACCAGAGTCGCATTCACACGATGCAATGTGTCCTCTTGCAACACAATGGGCATTTGCTCCACAACGAATGCGACTGCAAACTTTAATACACGACCCACTTTCACAGCTCTCATCATCGGGACAGTCGTTGTTACTGTGGCATTGTACTGTAAAGAAAAATGATTAACATCAATTAAATACTTATTGATGATTTCTAGAAAACAGTAAATTATATTTAATTTTTTTACCTGAGTAACATCCTCTGTTAGCATCTCCTTCATATCCAGGCAAACATGCGCAACGTGCTCTATGTAGCCTTGCTAAACAGCGAGCATTAATACCGCAGTTGTTAAGTCCACATACTGTTGTGCAATGTGAATCTACACAAGCTGAATTATCAGCACATTGAACATCACTGAGACATTCGGGAACTGGAGGCAATGGAGTGGGTATGATAACACGCTCACAACGGACAAATGCCGAACCTGTATAACTGGATGGGCAAGAACATACGGCTGCATGTCTAACTACTGTACATAAAGCATTGAGTCCACAGGCGTTGACACATGGATCCGAGCATTTTCTGTTTATACATGCACGATCTCCGGCACAATCATCATTAACAATACATTCTGGATAAGTGCAGAAACCTTCTCGACATGTTCCATGTGGTCGACATGGGTTGGGGTTACATGGATCATCGAATACTGACAATTCTGAAACCAACCATGAGATTGTGAATACCCAATTGCATTACATATCAATAATAATATTACACTTTAAAATTTAATATTTATTTTAATAATTTTACAATATAGTGGTTTGGTAATTTGTACCTGTAGCTCTACATTCTAAAAATGGATCCCCAGAAGTCAACGAAGGACAAGAGCAGATAGGAGCGTGGTCGATGACGCGACACATGGCGCCGATGCCACAGGCACCGTTGCAAGGGTCTACACATTTGTTCCGTACGCAGGCGCGATCACGAGCGCATTCTGAACTCACGATGCATTCAGGGCGGCAACCACTTGACGTTGCATCTCCGCTTGTACCGCTCGGACATGAGCACACGGCGGTATTGCCTGATGTTGTACAGATCGCTCCAGGTCCACATGGTGATGGTGAGCACGGTGGCGCTAATGAAATTAAGATAATCATAAATAAATTATAATTCTTACAAGTATTTTTAGGTAAAACTTTAATTTAAATATCCTGATAAACCAAGAGATTTAAAAAAGAACATAAAATACCAATAATAATACAACAGATTAAATAAAAATAAACAACTAAGTTTATAAGGCATATTTACCTGAAGTGACTATTTCACATCTTTCGAAAGCGTTTCCCCTGGTTCCAGTTGGGCACGAGCAAAGTGGTATATGATTGACGGTCTCGCATTCTGCACCGATACCACAAGTTCCTTGGCATGGGTCACGGCACTTTGAGCGGATACACGCTCGTGATGGCGAGCAGTCCGAATCTGCAAGGCACTCTGGTCGGCACCCTGTGTAAGGATCACCGTGGAGACCTTTCTCGCATTCACATGATGCGCCGGCACCTCTTGCTCTGCATATTGCTCCAGGCCCACATGGAGATGGCGTACAAGGGTCATTTGGTGGTTTCGCTGTAATTTAAATCGAAAATTAAGATGCGAACTTTAAAAATTAATTCAACCGTGGTAGCGAGCGAGACTTAAAAGCGCTATTCACGACGTGATCAATAATAATGTCAAGTATCAAAAGACAGCTTTCATTGATTCACAAGTAAAACCCATGCCTAAGCTTTAAGTGTGAAAACATATGATTGCTGCAATTGAGATACCCTTTTAGTCAAATTCCGTTTTATTAGCAACATTTATATTTCAATTACGAAGGAAGCAGCTTTCATGTAAATCTGTCTTACGAATATTCCCGTTGGGGCGACATTCCAAAAGTGGATTTCCTGTAGTTGAAGGTGGACATTCACAATGAGGCTCGTGGGATACCGGCGTACACTGAGCGCCTAATCCACATGCCCCGGGGCATGGGTCAACACAGTGTCTATTTAAACACATTTGTCTACTGTCACAATCACTGGAACTTAGACACTCATAACGGCAGAACGGAGGAGATCCCAAAAAGTTTTCTTTGCAACGACATTGACTGTTTACACAATCAGCGTTGGGTCCGCAGTCGGAACAGGCTGACTTCGGTTCGGTGTAAACGGGTGCTGTTGAAAATAATTATTAGGTTTAATTAATCTGTGAAGTACTCACATACATATTATATATTAGATACAATGTGCCTTCTATTGTGTGCCGTGCCGGCGGGCTGGTAAGATTAGTATTTTCTACACTACCCAACACGCCGCGCGCGTGTATCTTCAACAATATAATTTTTTTAAAGTAAATTATATAAGAGACACTTTACACTTTATAGAGTAGGCAAACACAGCAGAATATAAATATTTATTTATTTAATCTTTAATTGCACAAAATAAGTTAAAATTTGGCGGACTTAATATATAGATAAAAATAAATATGTGTGTCCGAAATGAATTTCATGAATAAGTATAGCCATTGATGTACTAATAAACCTATGTCAAAAGTCCAATAAAAAGTATTACATAAAGTCAACCTTATAACAGTGCAGTAGATTACTATATTTAATTTACCTGGTAAGCAACGTATGAAAGGATCTCCAATGTAATTAACGGGACAAGAACAAATGGGCGAGTGGAAAGTCGTCCGACAAACAGCATGCGCTCCGCATACGCCGGGGCAAGGGTCGCGACACTTATTGTTGCGGCAGGCACGGTCAGAAGGACATTCTTCGTCACGGCGGCACTCAGCACGACAACCGGCCATACGATCTTCAGTCGTTGTAGGTCGGCATGAACAATGCGCCACGCTGCCAGCAGCACGACAGATACTATTTGGTCCGCATGGGTTGGGTGTGCACGGGTCCGAAACTGTTAATTCTATTACATCATAAAACATCAAATTACTTATACTGTTAATACAAGGATAAATTAATTCAAATTAATTTTTCAATAATTTTAGATAACTTGCCTACTTTACGACGACACGCTAGGAACGGATCTCCTTGTAACGGTGTTGGACAGTCACATATTGCTAGATGATTATATACATTACATAATGCATCTAGACCACAAGCATTTTTGCAAGGATCAATGCATTTGTAGTTCATACATGCCATCTGTTTCGAGCAGTCGTTGTTATTGGTACATTCTGGCCGACACTCGATCATAGGATTGCCGTGATATCCATTTATGCAAGAACATGTCCCGTTGTCACAATTTGTATTAATGCCACACCGTGACACTGTACAGAGATCTGTTGGTGGTAGAGCTTCTGGTTCTGTTTTAAATAATTATCAAATAAGTATTGAGCATATTGATTTATTCATAGTATTGATATGTTTGATTCAAAACTTATAACAAGTAATAATGAAGTTTATAATTACCATTGATTATGTAGCAGCCTTCAAATGAATTACCACGGTATCCAGAAAGACAAGTACATATAGCTAAGTGGTTCATGGCTCTGCAGTTGGTATTTGGACCACAGGAGCCTCTACATGGGTCAACACATTTTTCGCGCACGCATGCTTTGTCATTAGGGCAATCTTCATTTATTATACATTCAGGAGCACAATGAGGGGGAATTCCCAGATAACCAACATTGCAACTACATATCGCTGCACCATTAACTTCTTTACACGTTGCGAAAGGACCGCATGGGCTAGGATTACATTGACTTATGTTTGATAAAGGTGTCACCATTACTTTGCTGCATCTGGTAAATGGATCCCCTTCATAACCAGGCACACATGTACAGTATGGATTATGATGATGAACACGACATTCAGCATTTTGGCCACATGTTCCAACGCAAGGGTCCACACAGTTTTGCTTTACACATGCTTCATTGAGTGCACATTCATGGTTCGTCAAACATTGTGGCCGACAATTTGGAGGTATACCCAAATACTCGGGTAAGCATGAGCAAATAGCTTGATTATTTGAGATTTTACAAATACTATAAGGACCGCATTGCGATGGGCTGCATGGATCATTTGGTTTATCTTCTGAAAAAAAGTTAATAAGATGAAATTATAAAAACCAATAGCATTCTATTTATTTTTTAAAATCTTAAATATTTTTGATTCCCAGGAGTCGTATTGCGGCTTATAATCAATAAAACAAATTTACCTTCTTTTAGAACACAGACATCATAGGGATTTCCAATATAGCCGTAATTGCAAATACAGTTTGGATTATGATTGATCATTTGGCAATTAGCGTTTGTTGCACAAAGTCCCACGCATGGATTTTGACATTTATTATTAATGCAAGCTAAATTGTCAGGACAATCTGAGTTCATTATACATTCTGGTCTGCACACATCATATGGATTACCAAAGAATCCAGTTATGCAAGTGCAACTACCAATATTATTACGCTCTTGACAAATGGCATTGGGACCACATGGATTTGGTGAACACGGTGTAATTGATTCTGTAGGCTTTTGAAGGCGGACTGAAAATGAAATGATTGTCATTTAAATTTTTTGTATTAATGTATTTATAAGGGTAAATACGAAATCATGAGGAATTCAATTTTTAACCCCGAAGTAAAAAGAGGGGTGTTATATGTTTGACGTGTCTGTCTGTGTATCTGTCTGTCTGTGCCATCGTAGTAAACGAATGGACCGACTTTGATTCAGTGTTTTTTAAAGCTGACATGATCTGGATGGTTCTTAGCTATAATTCATGAAGAACTGTTCAGGCGTTTGATGACTATCAGCTCATTTCTTGCTTCACAAATGGCTTTTACTAATTTTCACAGATGCGATTGATTTGAAGTTTGGTTTACTATTACTTCGGTGGTATTTCCAAGACATAACCTGATCCTGTGTCATCAAATAGTCTGCAGGATGCTCAATTCTTCAGAAACTTACAGCAGATATAGCGTGTTTGGGTTCATAAGAATGTTTAGAATGAGATGGTCTTAGATAGATGATTAATGAGGCCGGGGTTTACTTAAAATTTTAATTTTTATATTATTTTTTATTATGTTGATGTTATCACTATTGATAAAATATTTACCTGGTATACATTGATCAAACGCATTTCCTTCATATCCTGGCTTGCAGACGCATTGTGGTGAGTGACTAACAACACGACAATCTGCGTTACCCCCACAAGCCCCAAGACAAGGGTCAACACATTTCTTGTTGACGCAAGCTTTGTCAAAGTTACATTCACTGTTGGTTACACATTCGGGACGGCAGTATGGAGGCTTTCCAACGAATTCTGATTGACAGGAACACGACGATGTATCACCAACCACACGACATAATGCATTTGGTCCACAAGGTGAAGGGTCGCAAGGAGTTGATGTGTGCGATACTTCAGCTGTAGTAACAAAGTAAAAAATATTACAATTTGTAGGAATTGTCCAATTATAAAATATTATCATAAGTAAACCGTTTACTTACGTTTGTTTATAGAGCACAGAGTGAACGGGTCCCCACTGAAGCCATTTGGACAGTAACATATTGGATTATGATTATGGACTCTACACAAAGCATCGATCCCACATGAACCTTCACATGGGTTTACACATTTTTGGTTAGAACATGACAATATACTTGTGCAATCTGAATTTACCAAGCATTCAGGCCTGCATGAAGGCGGTATACCAATGTAACCTATCAAACATGAGCACATTGCTTGATCATAAATAGTTCGGCATACACTGTTAGGTCCGCATGGAGAAGGTATGCATGGGTCTTTCTTTGTAGATGTCACTAAAAAAAGAATTTAATAGTTTTATTATTCACATAATAGTGGAGCTCAGTGGTGTCATGGTAAGAGCGCTCGGGTTTTGATTATGGAAACAAATCGATCCCTGGATGGGTCAATCTAAATTTGGTGCTTCGGAAGGCACGGTAACCCGTTGGTCTCGCATTGGGCCAGCGTGGTGGTGATTGACCCAAACTTCTCGTGTGTTTCTCAGTGGGAAGTATATAGGCTAGTGATGATGATATACATTATATTTTAAACAGACTTCAATAAGTATTTTTTTAAATTTTAATTAATTTATTTAATGTTAATATTTTTGTTTTCATATCTAATTTAACTTACACATTTAAGGTCTTTATCATGTTAATCAGATAACCTAACCTAAAAGTATGCGTGGTAGAATTGGTTAACAGGTAACAATGTGTGAACAATCGATCATATCCATTTCCCCCCCTCCCTAGATTTACCAATAAAAACCATCAAATTAAGACAACTGTAAAAAGTTATGTGTAAATTTTAAAAAAATGATTAATGCGTCCACTTGTAAATGACTTATTATATATTACCTGATAATGCATTACACGAAAAGAAAGCATTTCCTGCTGTGTTGGGTGGGCAGCTGCACATTGGTATATGGTTATATACTTCACATAACGCTCCTGTACCGCAAAGATTAATACACGGATTGACGCATTCATTATTCTTACAGACCAGGTTTAACGCACAATCAGAGCTATGTGTACATTCAGGTCTACAGCTTAAATACGGGTTGCCGAAATGTTTTGGCTCACAGGTACATACACCGTCGTTACACTGCGCGTTTGAACCACATGGACTCGGGTTGCATTTATCAAAAGCACTTGGTATCGGTTCTGAAATTAACAATATTCAATATTAATATTATTTTTTGTGAATATTAGGTGTACCATTGGCAAAAGCATAAACTGCTTCTATTATGATTCAGTAGGGTCAGTCTACTGGTTATAGTGCGTTATCAATTATTATTAGATTACGTAAAATTATATAGTATTTACATTTAATTATACCTGCAAAAAATATGCACCTATATGTAGCAAAACTAGCAACGAAAAAGCATGCCATAATATTAATTACTGACGTGCACCAATTGTCTAGCTGAAATTAAAAGTTTGTGTTATGGATTGGAATAAACTAATGAACTTCCATTACTTGTAAACAAATGTTCGTATCGTCATACAAACATCTGCCTCTACGGGAATTCGAAAACGGAACCTTTAGTGGTCGACGGGAGTACTGACCGATTGACCAGGCGGCCGATAAAAAAATCAACATACCGATTTTTTCTATGATGCGACAACTTTCGAATGGATTTCCAGTAAAGCCTTCTCTACAATTGCATATAGCAGCGTGTTGATAGACGTGACATTCAGTTTCTAAACCACAGGAACCCAAGCAAGGGTCACGGCATTTTTGGTTGATGCAGCCTTTGTTACTCGGGCAATCCGAGTTAATAGTGCATTCTGGTCTACAATTCGGTGGTGATCCGATATATGTATCACTACAAGAACATTGTGGCATTTTATTAGTCACTTGACACAGTGAATTGGGCCCACATGGTGATGGAACACATGGATTCATATCTGGCATGGGCAATCCTAAAAAACAACGCAAAACATGAAATACTGAGGAAAGAAGGTATTTACAAGTTATGTAATTAATTTTCATTTATTTACTTATTCTGGCAACACATCTTATAAATGGATCTCCTTCAAACCCTTGTCGACAACTGCATATGGGTGCATGGTTTACGGCTCTACATTCAGCGTTGTCTCCACAAACACCAATACAGGGATCAATACATTTATGTCTCACACAACTCTTTGTGGCCTCACATTCTGAATTAACCGTGCATTCAGGTCGGCAATTTGGTGGTGACCCGAAAAAGTCGGGCAGACATGAACATGATACTTGGTTATTAAGGTTGTTACAAATTGAATTACTTCCGCACGGATTTGGAATACACGGATCTTGAGTTGGAGGAGCTGCAATAAATATATGAGATAGAATTAACACTGCATGTTTCATCAAACAACTTAACAAAATAAGAGTCAATACTGTTGTTTGGACTTACTTGGCTCATTTATGATGATGTGACAATATGTGTACGGATTTCCAGTATATCCTGATGCGCAACTGCACGATGGTATGTGGTTTATAACATGACATATTGCCGTTGCTCCACAAACTCCTGGACATGGATCTTCGCATTTGTTTCTCTGGCATGCTTTATTAAAGGGACAATCCGTATTTACAGTGCATTCTGGTCTGCATGATTCATACGGGTTACCAAAATAGTTTGGTTCACACAAACATGCAGCAGCGCCATTATATGAGACTTTGCATTTAGCGTTGGCGCCACACGGCGATGGATAACATGGATCTATAGGTATCGGTGAAGAAATAACCTGATAACAAGAAGTAAATGGATCGCCAGTATAACCATCTTCGCAAGAACACATTGGACTATGCAAGTGAACTTTGCATATCGTATTGACTCCACATGATCCAGGACACGGGTCAGTACACTTATAATTTATACAGGCTTTGTCCGAATGACATTCGTCATTGTTTGAACATTCGCGTCGACACTGAGGTGGTGACCCTTCGAACGTTGGTTGACAAGAACAAATGTGAGTATTTCCTTCATCTATAACTTTACAAATACTATTTGGTCCACACGGCGATGGGACGCAAGGGTTGATTACTTGCATTTCTTCTTGCAGAACTGAAATTATTTAATAATATTTATATACATATATTCTAGTTATGCAATAATTAAGTGTTAATTTAATCAGTAACTATGATTACATTAAGTAATTTTGTCATTTACCGTAGCATTGTGTGAAAGGTGAGCCTGTGTATTTTGGAGGGCAACTACATATAGGGTTGTGGTTATAGACATTACATATAGCATTTTGACCACAAGATCCAGGACAAGGGTCTTGACATTTTCGATTAATACACGCATGCGATGGAGGACAATCTGTGCTTTGAATACATTCTGGTCTACAATTGGGTGGGTTTCCAATGAAACTGTCTAAGCAAGCGCAAATGGCTTGATTATTTCCGTCAAGGCAAATGCTGTTTGGTCCACATGGCGATGGTTTACATGGAGTTATAGTTGGATCTGTAAAATAAATAATGTTTGTAAATGTAAAATTACATATGATGCCTACATCAATATTGAATATTTTTGTAATTTAAATACGTACTTTCATTTTGTATACACTGTATAAATGCATTACCGGTCATACTAGTTGGACAACTACAGACGGCTACATGATTGTATACAGTACAAAGGGCATTGATTCCACACATATCACGACACGGGTCAACGCATTTAAAATGTAAGCAGGCTTTATCTAATTGGCAATCGGTGCTTAGTACACATTCTGGTCGGCAACTAAAGTACGGATCTCCATGATATTCAGGAATACATGAACATACCCCATTATTACATTCAGCATTAGTGCCGCAAGGTGATGGGTTACAAGGGTCGTGGATGGGTGAAATTTCTGAAAATAAAATAAACGTATGTATAACATTATCGTTGCAGAGTACAGGTGTGTTGGTGTATTAGATCGTTTACCTTGCTTTTTACTATTACAAGCAGAAAATGGATCGCCTTCAAATCCCGATGAACAAGAACAGACTGGTACATGATTGATTACGTTGCATAATGCATTTATTCCACAAGAACCTAGGCAAGGATTTTGACATTTCATATTAATGCATGCTCTATCATTGCTGCAGTCTGAATTAATCACACATTCAGGTCTACAATTGGGTGGGCTACCAAGGAATTCTGGTAAGCAAGCGCACGACGGCATACCGCCAACGTCACGGCAATGTGAGTTCAATCCACATGGTGATGGAATACATGGAGTTATTGGTTCCAAAAACGTGGGTTGATTTTCAGGAAGCGCGTAACAAATTGAAAATGGGTCTCCAGTGTAACCTTGTTTACATATACATATAGGACTATGTTTTATCACTCTGCATTCCGTATTTATTCCACAGGCTTTAGGACAAGGTGTTATGCACTTAAGTTCTTCACAAACTTTGTCTAGTGAGCATTCAGAGCTTGTCATACATTCCGGACGACACATTGGTGGCGAACCTTGATATCCATCGATACACGTACATATTGCTAATCCACCTTGAGACTTACATTGACTATTTGGACCACATGGCGAGGGATTACATGGCTCTATTTTGTCAGCTGCAATAAAATGATAAAAATTTGAATACCCGTGTAAATATGTTTGAATATAAACTTAAAGCCTTTTTTCGCATTTACTTACGTATCGTTTTAAAGTTGCAAATCTTGTATGGATCTCCATAATAATTCTCAAGACACGAACAACTGGGAATATGATTTATAACATTGCATTGTGCATTTATACCACAGGTGCCAGGACAAGGATCAATACATTTGTTTTGAGAACAGGCAAGATTTGATGGACAGTCTGAATTTAATGTGCATTCGGGTTTACAAGCATCATAAGGATTCCCAAAATATCCTGGCAAACATAAGCATGATCCTGCGTTATTACGTTCTCGGCATTCAGCGTTAGCACCGCAAGGTGAAGGTACACACGGTGTAGGTCTTTCTTGTATTGAATTTGCTATTTCAATACTACAGGAGACAAAGGGATCACCAGTAAAACCAATTCTGCATAAACACATGGGTGTGTGGCTCACAACTCTACATTCGGCATTCAAACCACAGGAACCAGGACAAGGATCCCTGCATTTTCTGTTTATGCATGCCAAATTGGAAGAGCAGTCACTATTACTTGTGCATTCAGGCCTGCAATTAGGTGGTGCACCTGTAAATTCTGGCAAACATCTACAGTGCGATTTTTCTTCACTTTCTAAACATTCTGAATTAGGTCCACAGGGTGAGGGTAGACAAGGATTCACTTTCACCGGCGGTGCCAAAGCTAGAACAATATTAAACAATGAGTTTTACATTGTATTTTATCATTTAGAGCAGCCCTATAAAGTAAAGAAATCAATAAAAACTTACCAATAACTTGGCAAACTGAGAAAGGATCTCCTGCATATCCCGGAAGACACGTGCAGACTGGATTATGGTTGACAACAATACATTGAGTATTACGGCCACAAGCACCCGGGCATGGATCAATACATTTCTGGTTTGAACAAGCTCTATTTAAATTACAATCAGAACTGACAATACACTCAGGTCTACAGTTAGGTGGACTTCCTATGTAACCTATCACACATACACAGACAGCATGTCCATTAACTTCCCTGCATTGGCTATTAGGACCGCAAGGAGATGGATCACATAAATTGACTGGTACTGATGGTTCTGTAATATTTAAAATATTATGTTAATGATATGAAATATTGTGTAATATTAAAAACGCTAAAACTAATGAATGGATTTTAATGAAACTTTACAAAAATATATCTCATACACCAGAATAACATATAGGCTATAATTTAGTTTGCTAAAATAGTCTACTTGAAGTTCTTATTCTGCGCATACAAAGTCGCGGGCAAAAGGTAGTTTTAATTTTTCTGAAATCTTACCATTTATTTGTGTGCAGGAGTGGAAGGGAGACCCGGTATATCTAGTTGGGCAAGAACACATTGGTATATGATTGAAAACATCACAAACTGCGTCTGTTCCACATGTTCCGAGGCATGGGTCACCACATTTGTTTTTCATGCAGGCTTTGTCTCGCGAACAGTCCGAGTTCAACACACACTCTGGCTTACACCCAAAGTAAGGATCTCCAAAGTATTCAGACAGACAGGAACAAATCCCGTCATGACAATAAGCGTTGGCTCCACATGGTGATGGAGAACACAGATTGATGGGCTCCATATCTGAAATAAATATTTTATTACATGTGGTATTCAAATTTGATCATGATTTTGTAAAAGCTATGAAATATATGTTTTAGAATCATATAAATATTTTGTACATAGATTTTGTAACCAAGTAAAATAATGTAACGTAATTTTTATAGTTTCGTTATATCCGTCACAGCCGATTAATTTCGTCATATTTCTATAGTGCTCAAATCATATATTCAATTAGTATTGAGGCATGAAATGGCAACGCCAAGCTAGAAACTTGAACACAAGCATTTTTTACTTAGTTTTGGACTCTTGCGTCATATTTATTTATTTATTTAATGTAAGTGCCGTGCGGTGACGGATTAAGAATACAATTCACCGCCCTATTTCTTCCTGTGGGTGTCGTAAGAGGCGACTAAGGGATTACCGAGCTACCAACTGCTCGACTGGTGGTAGAATCTGAACACCCGTCTGGTTAGTGACCACCGTACGCATGGCGTAAAACCCGCCAAGTGACCACTTGTGGTCGCGTTCCGGGATCAGTCAGCGTACAACCAGAGCTTGGGGAGACGTTGCGGCGATGGATGCGGTCAGTGACGGCTTCCGTCTAACCAGAGCCAGGTGGACTGCATTGACCCGCCGACCAGGGAGACCCGAAGAAACGGCTGTTCCGCTGGCCACCCGTGGTACAGTTCAGGGGCCCAAGCGAACCTAACCAGTTCGTAAGGCTGCCCTATCATGCCACGCATAATCTTGGGGTGGTCCGTCGTGCCGGTTGGTGACCGGGTGGTGGGGTCCCGGCGGCCATTCCCGGGGGGGTTCGGGGGCCCTTCCGTTCGGCGGGTCAGCGCTTCTCTACTGTCGGCTATTACCTGGGGAAACAGGCCTCACGCTTTGACCGTATATATCGCGGCAACGTCCCCCCAATTCACGCCTCTCCTCCTTCTATCCTAACTATGGCAGCGCTCAAAAACAGTTCCGGTCGTTCAGCGGTGCACACCCCCACCACAACCACACTGTTTGAGGTCGGGCTAACTAACATCCGTGGGCTCCATGCTAACCTCAATGCCGTCCACCAACATCTCGAGACGGCTCGACCCGAAATGCTGTTTTTGACGGAGACGCAAATACTCCGCCCGGCAGACTCTAGCTACTTGGATTACCCCGGCTACGCTCTTGAAGAGTCCTTCAAAGCGAAGGCCGGGGTATGCTTGTTTGTCCGGGAGGATGTTTGCTGTCGCCGTCTGCGCTGTTTGGAGGACCCTTCCTACTCTATTCTTGGGGTGCATGTGGACCTGGGCACACATTGCCGAATCTACGTGTGCCTCTATAGATCCCACAGCGGTGACATGGAGACAACTCGACTTTTCGAACATCTTAGTCGGGTGGCAGATGTTGCGCAGGAGCAGTTTCCAACCGCGGAATTGGTGTTTTTAGGGGACTTCAATGCTCACCACGAGTCGTGGTTAAGTTCCTCTAAAACTGACCATGCTGGTAGAACTGCCCACGCTTTCGCTCTCACGCACGACCTGACCCAACTGGTAAGCGGGCTGGCTTCCAGACATTGTCGGTCACGCGCCCTCATTGTTGGACCTTCTGCTGACGACTCGCCCGGATGGATATCGGCTAGAGGTTCGTGCTCCTTTAGGAACATCAGATCACTGCCTGGTATCCGCTGGGGTGCCACGGGTGTCGCCACCGGTACCTTTGGTTGCCAAACGCCGCATCTGGCACTATGCGTCGGCAGATTGGGACGGTATGCGGGATTACTTCGCATCTGTCCCTTGGAGGCAGCGCTGTTTCAGTGAGCTGGACCCGAACGCTAGCGCTACTGCTGTTGCTGATGAGATTATGTTAGGGATGGAGTACTATATCCCTCACTCCGATCTCATCAGTAGGGGTAGGCGTAACCTCTGGTTCAACTGCGATTGTGCCTTAGCTGTTGAAAACAGACAGTCGGCATACCGCGCTTGGATCAGGGGCCGAGCTTGCGGGGATCCCAACATTGACTCACTGAAAGCAGTCTATAACAACGCCACCAAGTCCTGCAAAAGGGCCTTCATCAGAGCGGATGCACAGCGCGTTGCACGAGTTGGCCAAGAACTTCTTACGCATCCTACTGGAAGCCGTAGCTACTGGCGTCTGGCCAAAGCCGTGCAATCCAACTTCTGTCAACCCTCGCTGCCCCCGTTGAGATGTTCTGACGGCTCGCTAGCTCACAAGCCGCAAGAGAAAGTCGATCTCTTGGTA
The DNA here is from genome assembly GCA_947347705.1 of Nymphula nitidulata. NCBI lineage: Eukaryota > Metazoa > Arthropoda > Insecta > Lepidoptera > Crambidae > Nymphula > Nymphula nitidulata. Next base: position 13,026,369 of record OX374621.1, on the reverse strand, counting down.
AAACTCTTTGCTGCTCACTCCCGAATCGATGACTGCAACTTACAGCCACCAACACTCTCCCACTATGGCCACACAATGCCCGATATACGTATTAGGCAATGTGATGTACGTGCGGAGCTTCAGTCAATCGACGTCCGGAAAGCTAGTGGACCTGATGGCATTCCAGCGATAGTACTGAAAAACTGCGCAGCGGAGTTGTCTCCGGTCTTAACGCGGCTATACCGTCTTTCTCTCTCTTCTGGGTGTGTGCCGGAATCTTGGAGAGAGGCCAATGTGCAACCGGTCCCCAAAAAGGGAGACCGATCAGACCCAGCTAGCTAACTACCGCCCGATAGCTGTCACCTCAGTTCTTTGCAAGGTCATGGAACGGATCTTAAACCACCAACTGATCCGATACCTAGAAGATCACTCATTAATTAATGATCGACAGTACGGGTTTCGGCCAAAGCGGTCAACGGGTGATCTTCTAGCGTACTTAATGCATGTCTGGGGTGAAGCTATTGACAAACGTGGTCACTGGCAGTTAGCCTTGACATTGGCAAAGCGTTCGATCGGGTCTGGCACAGGGCTCTTCTCTCCAAGCTCCCGGCATACGGTCTGCCCGCTCAGCTCTGTAACTGGATTGCCGGCTTCCTGCATGAGCGAAGAATCCGTGTCCTCGCAGATGGATGCGCTTCGCGGTTCATGTCAGTGAATGCTGGTGTACCACAAGGCTCTGTTCTATCCCCCACACTCTTTCTTCTTCATATCAATCACATGATTCCGTTAGGAAACATTCATTGCTCTGCAGATGACTGTACAGTGCATGGGGGATATTACGGTCGCCCAGGGGCTGGGCGCGCTGAAACCGAGAGGGAGAGAGAGAATCTTACCATTGAGCTCGACAGGGTGTTGAACCTCGTATCTGAATGGGGATCTAACAATCTTGTTGAGTTCAATGCTAAGAAAACACAGGTGTGCGCGTTTACAGCCAAAATGTCGTCGTTCCTTCCCCTTCCGTCTCTTCAGGGCACGACTCTTTCGGCACAGGGCTCCCTCAACTTGCTAGGTATGGAGATTTGTTGCGATCTGAATTCCAGGAACTACATCGAAACCGTGATAAAAACAGCCTCACGGAAGCTCGGTGTCCTGAACAAGGTGCGTCGATTTTTCACGCCTGACCAATTACGCCTGCTGTATAAAACTCAGGTCCGGTCTTGCGTGGAATATTGCTCGCACTTGTGGGATGGCTCCGCCAAGTACCTACTCGATGCCCTGGACAGATTGCAGCGTCGTGCTGTCCGTATCGTTGGCGATGTAGAGGTCACCAACAACCTTGAGCCTCTGCAATTGCGTCGAGACATTGCGTCGCTTAGCGCCTTCTATCGGCTATATCACGGAGAGTGTTCTGAAGAGCTATTTGACCTTATCCCACCTTCCCCCTTCCTACTCAGGAGCACGCGTGCCGGTCTTCGGAGTCATCAATTCACTGTCTCCACCTCAACATCACGTACAAAGAAATTTAGTAGCTCTTTTCTTTGTCGAACTTCCAGAATTTGGAATTCTTTGCCAGCACATGTGTTCCCTCCTTCCTATAACATGGGTTCCTTCAAAAGAGGCGTGAAAAAGCACCTTTCGGGCCGGCAAGGTGGAGGCAGCTAGAGCAGTGTCTGAACTGCACTAGCTGTCTTCGCATATGGACTCTTCTTACTGCTTCACATCAGGTGGTGTTGAGTCATTTGTCGTGCTTTGTATAAAAATAAAAAAATAAAAAAAAGTAGTAAATTACAGAAAAGCTGCGAAAATCTCCAAATATAGAAAATATGTATAGTAAAAGATAGAGACAGTTTAAGGAACCATATTTACCAACAAAATCAAACTAATCGATACCTATATTATAAATTAATGCAAAAGTAACTCTGTCTGTCTGACTGCTACGTTATTACATTTAATAAGGTAAGGAGATAGATTACATCCAGAGAAAAGACATAGACTATCGTTAAAACACATAATAAGTTATTAAAATATAATAAAAATATATAATAAAACTAGAAAATTTTCACGTCCTGAGGCGGGAATCGAACCCGCGACCTTTCGCAATCCGGGCGACTGCTCTGACCACTGAGCCACCCAGGACTTGGGATATCCCTGTGAAATTCTTCTAGTCTATCTGTATTTGCGTTTATGAGCTAACGTCCACCCTACAATGTCGAAATGTTCTATTTCAACATCCGAAACGAGTATTTTTACAAATACCTACGATTCGGTTAAGTTGGGGCAGTGCTTTCAAATATTCTTAATTTTGATTTTAACATTATTATAAATGTTTGAAAAATTTATGTACTACTGTTTATTTTAAAGAAGCGTTCATAAATATTAATTTGAATTTGTGTTTTTCCGGAATAATTAGTACGGAACCCATAATGCGGTGTATTAAAGCAGAATATATTTTACCTTGCTGTATAGTGCAGGCTCTGAATGGATCACCCGAATATCCTGGCAAACAGGAACAAACAGGATTATGATTAAATACATTGCACTGTGCATTGTTTCCACAGGCCCCTGGACAAGGATCGACACATTTGTTGTTGATGCATGCTGTTTCTGCACTACATTCTGAGTTAACTGTACACTCTGGTCTACATCGTGGTGGCGATCCAATGTAGTTAGAGAGACATGTGCATCTTGCAATTCCGTTGTACTCTTCGCAATGGGAATTAGGTCCACAGGGCGATGGTATGCATGGACGAACGCTTACTTCTTGCGATGGAATTGACGTCGGCACTAAAATATTTATTTACACATTAGAAGCTATCACACAAGACAAGTTACAACAAATCATGTGATATGACTTACTTGGTACACAGTTGGTAAACGGATCACCCGTGTACCGCTCCTTACATGAGCACATTGGGTTATGAGCAAGAACCTTGCAATTCGCATTCCGTGCACATTGGCCAATGCATGGATCAACACACTTTCTATTAACACAGGCTTTGTTAACAGGACATTCACTATTGACAGTACATTCGGGTCGGCAATTTGGAGGAGTTCCTACAAAATCAGAATCACAGCTACACACAGCTTGCGAATTTACTTCGCGACATTGACTGTTTGGACCGCATGGCGATGGCGTACATGGTGCAGGTTTTGTAAAATCTGAAATTTACAGTGTTAAATATTGGTTAAATGAATGAAGAAAATGAAATCTAATAACAAAGTCAATATTAACCTTCCATACCTTCGGTTTTTTCCACACAATGTGAATATGCATTGCCCGTAAATCCTGGAGGACAATAACATGAAGGCAAATGGTTCACAACCTGACATATGCCATTTGAAGCACAAACTCCTGGGCATGGATTTTTGCATTTATTTTGAATACATGCTAGCATCGGGGGACAGTCGGTATTAATAACGCACTCCGGACGACAACCGTCATATGGATTGCCGAAATAATTTTCGATACATTTACACGACCCGGCTCTATTGTTCTCTGTGCATTCAGCATTTAGACCACAGGGGGATGGTTCACACGGTGATTCATATTGAATTATTACATCTGTAAAACCATAATCAAATTACAAAAAACTCTTTATAGAAAATAGTATATTCATAAAATAGTATATTACCTCTTATTGGATTACACGAAATAAGCGGGTCACCGGTTTGCCCGAATGGGCAGGTGCACATTAAAGCGTGACTTATTACTTTACAATCAGCATTATAACCGCAACTGCCTGGACAGGGGTCTCTACATTTCTGGTTAATACATGCTGTGCTACTGGGACATTCCGAATTACTGATGCATTCTGGTCGACAGCGGGGTGGGGCTCCAATATAATCAGATTGACAGCTGCATGACGGTGATTCTCCAATCACTTTACAAATCGAGTATGGTCCACATGGAGACGGCGTGCATGGATCGACGGGAGGTAAGGGTTCAGCAACTAAAATTAGAAAAATTAAATTATAAGTACATGTTCAATGGATATTTTTAAATTATTTTAATGTGTATAAGTCGCCGCCATCTGATTAAATTCCATGCTTGATTCGATGAAATGCCTAGGACAATATTTAATTTAACTAGCATTCAACGTTTAACAACATGGCGTATTGAAAGTCCGCTCAATTAGATGCCTAGGGGGATTATATTCTACTGAAGAGTTTTGGTATGAGTGATAAGTTCAACGTTATTTTTTTATGACTTAAAACCAAAACGATTTCGGTTTTAAGTGGTCATAAAAAAGCTTTGCATTCCGGCGTTTAATCAACGGTTTAGGCGTCCAGCTAAGTGGCTAATTTAACCAGACGGCTGCGAAATATATATTTTTACCAATTGCGATGCAGCGCGTGAATGGATCTCCTGTATATTCAGCTGGACATGAACAAATAGGGTTGTGGTTAACAACTTCACATCTTGCCCCGTAACCACATGAACCAATGCACGGATTTATGCACTTATGGTTATTACAAGCTTGATTTCGTGGACACTCTGCACTTATTGTACATTCAGGCCTACAAGTCGGTGGACTGCCAATATAAGTTGGTAAACAGGAACACGTTGCTTGACTATTTAATGGTCTGCACTGACTATTCGGCCCGCATGGATTTGGATTACACGGTTCCACGTTGATGACTGTAATAATACAAGTTTATTCTTAATTTCATTACTATAAGACATATTAATTGATTTTTATTTACAATTTTACGTACTTTCGATGGCATGACATTCGATGAAAGCATTTCCTGTAGTTTTTTCAGGGCATGTACATATTGGTATATGATTATGAACATTACACTGTGCACTGGAAGCGCACATGCCTGGGCAAGGATTAATACATTTGTTTCTAGAACAAACACTGTCCAATGCGCAATCCATATTGGTAACACATTCTGGTTTACATCCTAAATAAGGATCTCCGTGATAATCTTCTATACATGAACAGATACCATTTCTACAATTGGTATTATATCCACATGGTGAAGGATGACAAGGGTCAGCTAGAACTACATCTGTAATATAAAAATGGTGTATAACCATCTAATACACTAAGAAATTTCGATAAACATAATTATTTACAATTATTGTCAATTACCTTTTACCGGTGGTAATACAACACAGTTTGAAAATGGATCACCAGTATAACCTTGATTACACGTACATGCTGGATGGTGATTAAATACAGTACAAATAGCATTTTGTCCACAACTGCCTGGGCAAGGATCTTCGCACTTCATATTCATGCATGCTTTATTTGATGGACAATCTTGATTTATTACACATTCAGGTCGACAATTTGGAGGAATACCCTGGTAATTTAGAAGACAAGAGCAAGATGGACTTCCACGAATGTCACGGCAAACAGCATTATTGCCGCAAGGATTTGGAATACACGGGTTTTTTATTGTCTCCAAGTGTGATTCCGGTGCTGCTAAAAAATAAGGTGTTATTAGTCTTTAATTTGATTTTAACAATATTTTAAATGTTTGAAAAATATAGTTACTTAAAAACTAAACTTACTTAATAAAATACACGTTTTGGATGTTGAAACAGAATATTTCGACATTGTAAAGTAGACGTTGGCTTATAACATAAATACAGATAGACTAAAAAAATTTTACAGGATTATCCCAAGTCCTGGATAGCTTAGACGGTTAGAACAGTCGCGATATTTTTGTAAAGTGTTATTATTTGATATTTTTCTATATTTACATAAATTAAAAATCATAATACTACTTACGTTGTATGAAACAGCGTGTAAAAGGATCACCGATAAAGCCTAAATTGCATGAGCATATGGGACTATGATTAATAACTTTGCAATTGGCATTTATTCCGCAGTGACTAGGGCATGGATCAACACATTTTTTGTTAACACAAGTTTTATCTAATGCGCATTCAGAGCTCACAGTGCACTGTGGTCGACATCCAGGAGGCGAACCAATATAATTTGGCATACATGAACACGCACTCTGTCCATTTATTGGACGACAAATACTGTTAGGTCCACAAGGATTAGGTGAGCATGGTGTGGTTGATATAGGCTCTGATACTGAAACACAAAAGAAATAAAATTATTTAAAAAGTTATAAAGCAAAATATACAGTATCGAAGTTTATTTATATAGCCATATATTCTATTTTTAGTACCTGTTTCGATACTGCAGTGTTGATAAGGATCTCCAGTATACCCAGGTGGACAAGAACATACAGGCAAATGATTGACTACAGCACAAGTCGCAACTGGACCACATGTACCAGGACATGGATCTTGGCATTTATTTCTAATACATGCTTTATTTGGCGTGCAATCAGTGTTAACTACACATTCTGGACGGCAACCTTCGTATGGATTTCCTATATAGTCCGGTAGACACGTACATGATCCAGCGTTGTTATATTCTTTACATATTGCATTTGATCCACATGGTGACGATTGACATGGAGATGAATTTTCCATAACGATATTTTGCTGTACGTAACAGTTAGAGAATGGGTCTCCAGTAAATCCATTATCACAGAAACACACTGGAGAGTGACTAATGACTTTACACTGCGTATTTATGCCACATGCATTAACACAGGGACTCTTACACCTTTGATTAACGCACGCCAGATCTAATGGGCATTCACTGTTACTAGAACATTCTGGTCGGCAATATGGAGGTGAGCCGAAGAATTCAGGCATGCAGGTGCAAGATGGTGTCTCACCAATCACCTTACAAATTGAATGTGGACCACACGGTGAAGGTTCGCAAGGCGTTGTATCGAGAGCAGCGGGTCCTGTAAACAATAATTTCTTTGAGTTTGTACAACAAGTATATTCTAAGAGACTAGACCCTTAACTGCAGTATTCATTGCTTTTCGCAGAAAGATTAAAAAAAATCGCGGTACACTCTCAATAAGTGTCAAATGCAGCCCAATAAGATTTTCAGTGAAGTGGTCCCTTTTTTGATAATTATTTTCAAATATGGACATTTACACAAAGAAGTACAAAAAATACAACTTACTGAAAGGTATACATCTAATAAACGGATCTCCTGTGTACTTTGGAGGGCATGTACAAATAGGATTATGTTTTATCACTGCGCATTTGGCACCTACACCACAAGCACCTGTGCAAGGGTCAATACATTTCTGATTGCTACAAGCTCTATTCGACGGGCAATCTGAGCTGACGACACATTCTGGTCTACATAGTGGTGGACTTCCGCGATACCCAGGTACACAAGTACAAACAGCCTGACCGCTTACTTCTCTACATTGGCTGTTTGGTCCACATGGTGATGGGAGACAAGGATTTGTAAGCGCCGGAACTGAAATTTACAAAAAACAACATAAGTACCTGATTGAAATACATTTTTATGTCAATATTTAATAACAAAATAAATATTTAATTATTACCTCTTATGGGTTCACAATTATAAAAGGCGTTTCCAGTCATTTCCCGAGGACAACTGCACATGGGGACATGGTTTATAACATCACAAATGGCATTTGTAGCGCATGTTCCTATGCAGGGATCTATACATTTATTTTTTACGCAAGTTTTGTCTTTCGAGCAGTCCGAACTCAATGTACATTCAGGTCGACAACCAATATAAGGATCACCCTTATGCTCGTCAATACAAGAACATACACCATCATTACATACTGCATTAGTTCCACAAGGTGATGGATTGCATTTGTTTATTGGTTCTTTATCTGAAATAATAATAAAAAACCTCCAATATATAAATTTGGATTTTTAGGGATTTTAGATAAGTGTGGTTTATTATAGCAATAAATTCATTAATTTTTTTTTTATTTATTAATGATATAATTTATTGTTTCCACATTACCTGATAGTTTCTGTGTGCACACTGTAAATGCGTCACCTATATAGCCTTCAGGACATACGCATATAGGAATATGACGTGAAACTGTGCATAAGGCCCCTATGCCACAAGATCCTAGACACGGATCACGGCATTTCTGCTGAATACATGCTTGAGATGTTGGGCACTCTGCGTTGATTGTGCACTCAGGGCGACAGTTTGGCGGACTTCCAATATAATTAGCCATACAAGTACATGAAGGTATACTACCTTTTTCGCTACAAATAGAATTTGGTCCACATGGAGATGGAACACATGGACTCGTGTATGGCTCTAAATCTACATTCGAAACAGGCGCTGAAATATATATTATAAATGAGGAAGTACAGTTATTTGTTTAACACTGAGTACCTATGAGTATGTATATTATATTTCAATACTTAAATTGAGCAGTATTTTATAGGCTTGCAGAATTATGAACGAGAGTGGCCCTAATTCTGGCGAACACATGCTAAGTTTAAATTTAAGTTCAGTCTATTTCTTTCTCTCAAAATGAAAAAGAAAAGGATGGCAGTCATATAAATTGACATTTAGAAAGGTGCGTTCAATTTTCGACCTTATTGAACGTGCTAAAATGCAGTGTTTAGGAGGCACCTCCGTACATGCCGTCTAAAATTGTCTATGGTTTCTTTGAAATCTATCTAAATTTAAGTGACAGCTCTAAACAGATTCTTGCTATCTTTTTCGTATTACTTATTGCGAGAAAGAGATATACTGTACTTAAATTTAGAATTAAAGTGTGTTCCCAGAATTAGGCCCAGTGTGTCGGTCATTAAACATCAACATATCTACACCATTGCTGATATTTTAGTCTCTTCTTTCTGATTGGTATTTTCTAAATCTAAAATAGAGTTACTATCTCTCTTTCACTTCACTTCACTATTTTATTATGACTTCTAGAATCGTAATGTTAGATGGCATCGAATTTAGATTAATTTTATTCGGCATGTTCTTAAAATGAGTATTATAACGCTGTAAAGCTTTAGAATCTCTATTTCAAGGACGTGAATTGCGCACTGATGTTGCGGAATAGTGACGTAATATCTTAATATTACGTCACTATTCCGCAACATTATCTATAAAGCGTTTTTTAAAAACTTGTAACCGCACCGACACCAAATCAAATTAACAAAGCAACTTTCGCCATGGTAGATCCCGGGATGGTTCAAACAAAATTTCTTAATTTGAGCTCCTGCGTGCTTCGGAAGGCACGTTAAGCCGTTGCTCCCGGTGGTCGCTGCGACCGCTTTAACCCAATCACCCGAATTGGGCCAGCGTGGTGGTGTAATGGCTCAAACTCCCCATTTCTTCAATCTACTAAGGCCTGTGCCCAGCGGTGGGACTTATAAAGGCTGGTGATGATAATTGACATACTATTTATATATGAAATAGAAAAAACGTAGGAAACCACCCTATAAGTTTACAACTTTATTTCTTATATAAACCCTACCCTATTACCCTAATCGGACCAATGCGATTTATTTATTACGTAATTAAATGTAATCAGTATACTTTATGTAAGAATAAAATTGAAGTATTTATTCATTATATATCTCAATCTAATTAAATAATAATGCAACTTACGTGGCACAGGATTACACCTAGTAAATGGATCTCCAGTATAATGCTGTTTGCACTGACAGATAGGACTATGGTTGATTACTCTACATTCTGTGTTCAATCCACAAGCATCCAAACATGGATTCTCGCATTTTTGATTGATACATGCTCTATCTCTGGAGCATTGTGTACTTATAGTACATTCAGGTTGGCATCCAGGCGGACTTCCTATATAATTAGGTAAACAAGAACATACAGCTTGTTGATTTACTTCTTGACATTTGCTATTTGGTCCACATGGTGATGGTCGACAATTATCGACTGGTTTTTCAAATGTCTCTACAACAATAAAATTAATACTTAGATGATGCACAAGTGAATAGAATTAAGCTTAGTCGATAAATACTTACGCTCAGCAGTGCAAAACCGGAATGGGTCACCAGTGAATCCATGGTTACAAGAACATAATGGAGAATGGTTGACAACTTGACACAAGGCATTTGGTGCACAGGCACCTGGGCATGGGTCTATACATTTGTTACTAATACAGGCTTTGTATGATGGACAATCCGTGTTTAAGAGGCATTCTGGTCTGCAACCTTCATAAGGATTTCCAAAGTAATCTGGTATACAAGAACAAGACCCAGCTCCAAGGTATTCTTTGCAAATAGCATTTGCACCACATGGAGATGGTTGACAAGGCGTTGCAATATCTTGTACTAAGTCAATTACATTACACTGTATAAATGGATCACCAGTATAATCGGATAAGCAAGAACATGAAGGAGAGTGACTTATTACATGACATTCAGTATTAATTCCGCATGATCCTACGCAAGGATCAGTACATTTATTATTTATACAGGCGCGTTGCGACGGACATTCTGAGTTACTTATGCACTCTGGCTTACAATATGGTGGAGATCCTATGTAGCCATTCATACAAGAGCATGATGGATTTCCAGAGACTTCTTTGCAAATTGAATATGATCCGCATGGAGATGGTATGCACGGATTTACCGGCTCTGGTTTAAATTCTTGGACAAAACACCTGACAAACGGATTTCCTGTGTATGATTGTGGACACGAACATATAGGATTGTGATTGATAATTTGACAGTTAGCTTCAACACCACATGCTCCGTGACAGGGATTAACACATTTTCTATTGATGCAAGCTTCATTTGGAGGACAGTCCGTGCTTACTATACATTCTGGCCTACAAGATGGAGGACTTCCGATGAAACCAATTATACAAGAGCAAACCGCCTGACCATTAATATCGCGACATTGGCTATTAGGTCCGCATGGGCTTGGTTGGCATGGTTTCGGACGTGATACTGAAAAATAGAAATGTAATATCTATGAATAAACAATCAATATAACATATAAATCTATATTGCTTGTTGCTGAACTTATTTAAATGATTTTTCACGCGCCTTTCTTACAGAGGAACAGATGAGGTGACATGTTACAGAGGACGTAACTGATATCAGTAAAATAAAAAAAATTAAACAATAATTAAAACCGACTTCAAAAAACTGAAAAGGATAAAATAATTAAAGTGTAGTTACTTAAATTTAATTATCTTATCCTTTTCAGTTTTTTTAAGTCGGTTTAAATTTTTGTTTAATTTTTTTTTCACAATTATTAGTAATTACTTTCTGAGGTCGAAACTAGATGAGTGACCGTCAACTTACATTGTTTCCTACTATCGTATCGTTTCACTAAAAAGTCATAGGAAAGCAAAATTCCCAATTTCGCATACGTAGACGACTTAATGATTTCAGTTTTTTTTATTTGAAACCAAACTACCCAACTGATTTTGAAAAAAAAATTATGGGACCAAATGGCAACTATTCCGCATCGAACAAGAAAAAAATCACGTAAATCTGATCAGTAATCTTGGCTTAATAGGTGTACATACATAGAAAAAAAAACATACTGGCTGAATTGAGAACCTCCTCGTTTTTGAAGTCGGTTAAAAATTTAAAACAATTTTTGAATAATTTATTAGTTTTTTACAGTAACTATTAAAAACAAAAATTAAAACCGACTTCAAAAAACTGAAAAGGATAAAATAATTAAATTTAAGTAGGTATTCATCCCCTGGAAACATATTTTTGGAGTCGGTGCTTCACTTTCTATTGTTTTTGGAAACCACTTAGCACCAACTCGAAAAATATGTTTCTAGGGGATGAATACCTACTTAAATTTAATTATTTTATCCTTTTCAGTTTTTTGAAGTCGGTTTTAATTTTTGTTTTAAATTTTTTTTTCACAATTTTTAGTGGTAACTTTCTACGGTCGAAGCTAGATGGGTGACCGTAAACTTATATTGTTTTCTACTTTCGTATCGTTTCACTAAAAAGTCATTTGAAAAGCAAAAATTCGCAATTTCGTATATGTAGACGACTTAATAATTTAAGTTTTTTTAAATTTAAAACCAAAGTACCCAACTGATTTTGAAAAAATTTTTATGGGACCAAATGGCAGCTATTCCGCATCGAATAAAAAAAGAATCACGTAAATCGGATCAGTAATCTCGGCGTAATCGGTGTACATACATAGAAAAAAAAAAACCGGCCGAATTGAGAACCTCCTCGTTTTTGAAGTCGGTTAAAAACGGTTCGTATCTAAGCTTTGCTTTTTACGAAAATTAGTGCCACAATGTTAAATACCACTTATTGACGCCGTTAATTTTTTTTTCATATGGCAGCGATTTTTAGAGCACACCAGAACGTAAACGAGATTAAAGCAAACCGTAAGATACTTAAGAGGACCACTTTCAGCTATTACTTTTCATTTTAATATAGGTAATTTTTTTTCTTACCTTCAATAGCTGAGCACTGTATAAATGCGTTTCCTGTCATGTAATCAGGGCACCTACACATAGGAACGTGGCTGATTACTTCACATAGCGCATTTATACCACAAACTCTACTATCACAGGGATTAACACATTTGTTTCGAAGACAAGCTTTCTCTTGAGAGCAGTCAGAGCTAAGTACACATTCCGGTCGACATTCGAAGTACGGATCGCCTTGATACTCTGGCAAACAGGTGCAGATTCCATTATCACATACCGCATTTGGACCGCATGGTGACGGATTACATGAGTCGATTTCGTCTTGTGTTATTTCTAAAAATATACATAAATCTGTATCATTATTAATGCTTACATAATTACCTAAAATAAACTTAAATAATGTTCTGCTAAGTACGAAAATATATAATTTTGTTAAATAAAATGTATGAATTGATGTACTTTACCTTCTAATTTGCATTCTGTAAAAGCATCTCCAGCATAATTATCGAGGCAAGAACAAATTGGGGTATTTTTATTCACAGTACATTGAGTGTTCAGTCCACAAGAACCAGGACATGGATCGACACATTTTTGATTTATACATGCCAAATTGCTAGGACAATCAGTATTTAATATACACTCAGGTCGACATGCTGGAGGTGCGCCTATATAGTTTGGTAAGCATATGCACGATGGAATATTCCCATTTACCATACATTCACTAAACGGTCCACACGGTGAAGGCAAACATGGATTCTTTGGTGTCTCCACTTCACTAGGGGCACTTATAGTAACTGGGTAACACCGGTTGAACGGATCGCCAGTATATCTATCCATGCAAGAGCATATAGGGCTATGGTTTATAACATGACAATTAGCATTTAATCCACATTGACTTATACATGGATCTACGCATGTTTGTTTTTCACACGCTCGGTTAGATGGACATTCTGCGCTAACAACGCACTCTGGCCTACAATTTGGTGGGGAACCTCGATATTCAGGTGAACAACTACAAACTGCTTGATCATTTATTACTTTACAAGCACTATTTGGTCCACAAGGCGATGGACTGCAGGGATTTATTGGCGTTTCCATTGCTGTAAAAATAATTTACTAGTTATCATACTGTAAATTAAACTACTTAAAAAATAATTAAAATACTAAAACGTTTACAAACTTACGTTGCAAAATACACTGCAGGAACGGATTCCCCGTATATCCAGGTAAGCATGTGCATATTGGCATGTGATTCACCGATTGACATAAAGCGTTATAAGCACATGTGCCCGGACATGGGTCATTACATTTATTTTGTAAACATATTTTATTCGAAGGACAATCTGTATTAACAGTGCATTCTGGTCTACATCCTTCGTAAGGATTACCAAAGTAGCCAGCTGAACAGATACATGAACCCACATTATTTTTTTCTCTGCACATCGCATTACTGCCACAAGGTGAAGGAGTGCACGGTGACACAATTTCAGGACTCAAATATAGCTCTTGAATTTGGCATTGCACAAATGGATCTCCAACATATCCTTGGGGGCATACGCATATAGGTGTATGACTATTTACTCGACATAAAGCCATTGAACCACAAGCGCCGATACAAGGATCAGCACATTTATTATTTATGCAAGCTAAATCATTTAAGCATTCACTGTTGCTAGTGCATTCAGGTCTGCAAGTTGGGGGAGTCCCAATGAATTCAGACATACAAGAACATGAGGGAGAGTCATTAATCGCTTGACATAACGAATTTGGTCCACATGGTGAAGGAGAACAAGGATTAATTTGCACTGGAGCTTGCAGGGCTGAAAATGAAATAATAATTGTTTTACGTATATTTAGTTATTAATATTTTTACCTAAACATTTTTATAAAATTAATGTTCACAGTAAATATACTTACGTTTTATGACACATCTTGTAAAAGGATCACCTGTGTAGTCTTTGGAACATGAACATATTGGATTGTGGTTGACAACTTCACAAACAGCGTTTATACCGCAAGCACCCTTACAAGGATCCACACATTTGTAATTATTACATGCTTTATTTAACGGACATTCTGCACTAGTGGTACACTCAGGTCTACAGGTTGGTGGATTACCTATGTAACCTGGTATACATGAACAAACAGAAAGATTGTTTATGTCTCTGCATTGACTATTCGGTCCACACGGTGATGGATTGCATGGATTGGGTGGTGAAGGTGCTGAAAAGCAACATTAAATCTTAGTACTACCACTGAGTTTGGGTAAATTAAAACAAAAAAATATGAATTCAGAATTAATAACACTTTACCTTGGATAATATTACAGGCTACAAATGAATTTCCAGTATATCCAACTGGACAACTACACATTGGAATGTGATTGATAACTTCACAGATTGCATTACTGCCACAAGCATCAGGACAAGGATTTATGCACTTCATTTTTGCGCAAATTTCAGTTCGCTGGCAATCTGAACTAACTGTGCACTCAGGTCGACAGGCTATATAAGGATCGCCATGATACTCTGGTATGCATCTGCAGTCTCCGTTATTACACTCTGCATTCGAGCCACATGGTGAAGGGCTACATAGGTCTGTAGGATGTTCTGTAAATATTACATACAAAAATATCATATTATATAATCACATATTTATATATTTTAACATTAATATCTAGACTACAGAAAATCATGTCCTGGGGCAGGCACCAAACCAGCGACCTTTCACAAGCTGGGTGATTGCTCAGAACACCTAAGGACATATATAGTCTATATATTTTGAAATATAATTACACTATAGGTACTCGATTTTTGTTGTATAGTACAAAGCTAATAAGTACCTTGTATAGGTTTTTGTTGACACCCATTAAATGGATCTCCTGTATATCCTTCGTTACATGTACAAATAGAAATGTGGTTGATAACGGTACATTGAGCATATGTTCCACAAGATCCTGGGCATGGATCAACACATTTTTCGTTGATGCATGCTAGAGAGCTAATACAATCCTGATTAGTCACGCATTCGGGTCTACAATTAGGTGGACTTCCTAAGTAACCGCGAGAGCATGAGCAAGAAGCTTGTTCACCAATTTTACGGCATTCTGAATTCGCTCCACATGGGGAAGGTATACATGGATCCCTAAATTCATCTAGCTGTGGTTGAGGTACTGAAATATTTTACAAAAAATACATTTGTTATTATTTTAAAAAATAGAAGGTAGTACATACAGAATATATATTAAATTTGACAATTTATACCTGGTTTAGGGTAGCAACGAGAAAAAGGATCTCCTATGAAACCAGATCTACAGCTGCAAATAGGATTATGGTTGAACACTCTGCATTCAGCTTTTTGACCACATCTACCCGAACAAGGGCTTATACATTTGTGGTTTACACAAGCTTTATCTGATGTACAATCAGTATTTATAGAGCACTCAGATTTGCATAATGGAGGATTACCAATGTAATTAGGTAGACAACTACAAACTGCTTGACTGTTTACTACTCGGCATTGGCTATTAGGGCCACATGGACTTGGGTAGCAAATGTTTGTTGGAGTAACATCTTGAACTGAAAAATTTAAATTATTTAGAATTAATATAACGTTTAATCTTCAAAAAAAGTATGGCAGTCTGCTGTTTCGAGAAAAATTTTACAACCTTAAGTTTGGGAAAGTACTAAACTATTTATCAGTTTGTCATTTTTTCATATAATATAAATCACTTCGCAATACTATGTTCTCTTATTAAAGTTTTAACAATAATATGTACAGATATTTTTTTTCATATTTTTATACCATTAATGTTTAAAAAAATATATTCGTTATTTTATTAATTGATCATTACATTAATGTGTTAAACTTTCCATTGGATGATTCGTAGGTTAATGAAGGTAAAGTGACTTGCCCGTGGTTATTGTCAAGAGCGAACTAACTTGCTGAGTTAAGCTACACTAGATACGTAAGAGGAGCTACCTTTTTTTCTTTTTGTGTATAAAAAAGTAGACGTATACTAGACGTATACATTTTGAGACGCAAAAAGGGTCTCAAAATTTTTAGTAACTGCCCGCGAGAACGGTTAATCAGTCAGTTTTTGTTCCAAAAGAAAATTGATTTTGCAACGTAGACATTTTTTGATATAATAAACAAACAGCTCAGTTAAGACTCTAAACTTCCGAACCAGTGGTAGAATACTTAATTTTACAAAGAGCTTGTAAAAGTCCACGTTCAATAAATGGTTTTTGATTTTGAAATAAACGTTAGTTTACCTAAGGAAAAAATTTTATAGTTTTTTCTAGAAACCACTTAGGTTCGGTTTTTATTTTTGCTTAAACTTCAAAACTCTAAAAAGTAAAGAATAATTTAATTAATGTAAGTAATTATCCTCTAGAAAGATAGGTATTTTTTGGAGTTGGTGCCAAAACATATCGTTCTAGAAGATAGTTTTGAAGTCGGTTTTTATTTTTGTTTTTTTTTCACAAGTTTTAGTGATAAGTTTCGCTAGATCGGTGACCGTAAGCATATTATATATTATTTCCTACTATCGTATCGTACCACTGACAAGTCACAGGAAAATAAAAATTCTCGCAATTTCGCATACATTGACGACTAAATTATTCTAGTATTTTCTTGTCTTTTCGCGAGGACCACACATTTGAAATAAAACCACTTTGACGGATTTAACTCGCGTGTTATTAGATGTTGCATTATTATTAACCGACTTCAAAAAAGGAGGAGGTTCTCTATTCTATTGCTTTTTTTTATTCAGCCGACGTTTCGACGTCCATTTTGACAATTCTAGTTATTCAGATTTAAAGACTAACTACCGAATCGATTTAGATGTAATTTCAATGGGACCAATCTAAAAGTATACTCTTTCCAAATATAAAACAGTTTTCCAAATCGGTTTATAAATGACAGAGTTCTGAGGTGATAAACATAAAAACATATGCGGATTCGATAACCTCCTACTTTTTTGAAGTCGTAAAAAGTAAATTATTTTTAGAAACTTTAATAAAAGCATGTTTTGCATAAAAAAATTCTGCTCTTTATGCTTGTATAAAGAATGTTTTAATAAGTAATATTGTAAACCATTGTTTTTAGAAATAAGCAGTTTGTAAAATATTTTTTCTTATCCATTTGACATATTGCGTCGTTTGCAAAAAAGATTTGTTTACCAAATGCAATTTCGTGAGTCATTGTTTGCGAAGTGACCGTTTGTTGAGGGTAATAATTTTCCAAACACTAGGGACTATTAAATTTTAAATATTGTTTGTACTTACGTGGTACTGGATAACAACGTCTTAAACTATCACCAGTATAACCCATAAAGCAAGTACATTTAGGAGCATGATTTATGGTGATACAATCAGCATTAATTCCACAGGTTCCTGGACACGGGTCTTGACATTTTTTATTTAGACATGCTTTATTTCCCGCGCAGTCTGAGTCGACAACACACTCAGGGCGGCAGCTTTCATATGGGTTTCCAAAGTAACCTTCATTGCATACACATGCCCCTACTTTATTTTGTTCCCTACATACAGCATTTGCTCCGCAAGGGAAAGGTGAACATGGTGTTGAGATTTCAACAGGTGAAAGTAAACATTGGGTGAAAGGATCGCCGGTGTAACCTTGTAGACACACACACATAGCTGAGTGACTAACCACTCGACAATCAGCGTTGGATCCGCAAGCTTGAGCACAGGGATCTTTACATTTTTGGTTTACACATGCCAAATGTGAGGGACATTCACTATTACTGATGCATTCAGGTTTACAGTATGGTGGTGCTCCTTTGAACTCTGGCATACAAATACATGACGGTGATCCATTAATATCTTGACAAACAGAATTTGGTCCACAAGGTGATGGTTCACATGGGTTAATTATTACTGCAGGAGTATCTAAAAATAATAAATAGTAAATATTGAATAGTAATAAAATTACTTTATGTAAATTTGTAAGCTACCTATGTAATAAAATAAAATATTAAGAAACTTACTTAATACATATACGCATTCAACAAACGGATCACCGGAATGCGTTTTTGGGCATGCACACACTGGGTTGTGATTTATAACCTCACAAGTCGCTCGTAGTCCACATACTCCTATACAAGGGTTCACACATTTTTGTTTGACACATGCTTGATTTTGTGCACATTCTGCACTAACGACACACTCCGGTCGACAAGCTGGTGGAATACCTAAATAGGATGGAAGACAAGAACAGACCGCTTGGTTATTTATTTCTCGACACTGGCTATTTGGTCCACACACAGTGGTGCTACATGGGTGTTCTGTTGGTGTAGCTGTAAACATTAAATAATCAATAAATAATCTTTAAAGTACATGGCAATGAACATATCGGCTAATTAAATTATTAATTTACATTATAAAGTATTATAGTGTTATTAATCATTATTTACCTCTTATGGGATTACAAATAACAAAAGCATTTCCAGTGAAACCATTCTGACAACTGCACATTGGAATATGGTTAACAACTTGACATAAGGCATTTTGACCACATGCGCTAACACACGGGTCTAAACATTTTCTTTGCACACATGCTTGATTTTGTAAACAGTCCGAGCTGAACACGCATTCGGGTCGACAATTGAAATAAGGGTCGCCTTGATACTCTGGCAAACATACGCATTGTCCATTGACACATTCAGCATTTGGACCGCAATGAATATTCGTACAGGTGTCTACAACAGATGTTTCTACTGAAAGTGAAAATAGGATTTTTGAGCATTATTGTGACTTTTATTTAATAGAATGCGTTTTGGAAATAAATATAAATATTACCTTGTAATGGTTGTGGTGTACAAATAGTGAAAGGGTCACCATCATATCCATCACTACATGTACAAATCGGAATGTGATTTAAAACGCTACACGATGCGGATACTCCACAAGATCCTGGACACGGATCTTGACATTTGGTATTGATACAGGCACGATTACTAGGGCAATCAGCATGAATCGTACACTCTGGCCTACAGTTTGGTGGGCTTCCTATGAACGTTGGAAGACATGAACAAGATGGTAAATTGCCAACATCTCTACATTGCGCATTAGGTCCACATGGCGACGGGTTGCAAGGATTTGTATTTATTGGTACAGGATCATCTGAAATTATTGTTCTTTTTAGTTTAAATTTTAAACTGACAGTGGATAAAATCATTAATTAATTATATTTATACAACGTATAAATTAATCAGGCATTAATACTCCAGAAACGTGGATTTGACCATAAAACTAAAAAACTTTCTCTATGGGACCAACCGCAAAATCGCAAGAAAATGCTGTTTTCGGGTGGTAAGGATCTACCTCTTAGTGGGCCTTGGGCAACGGCATCACTGTCTTTAAATCAGTGATGATGACGATCCTCTATGCAGAGTGGTAGGACCCTAAAGGGGCAGCTTGCTGTGTTCCGTCGTGTACGTGAGAGTGTCATGACCCATATGGGTTAGAATGGAAGTCAGCTGCATTAATCGCTAGATCTTACCCAGCTGGTGAATCATGTGAAGCGAGTATCCAAGTGGTAAGTACGAGGCGAATGTGGAGATATGGGCCAGCAGATTGGGACGAGATGCGGAATTTCTTTGCGTCTTTTCCGTGGCGCTGTGTTTGCTTCTCTTCTGACGACCCGTCGTCCTGTGCTAACGCGGTTGTGGGCGTACTACGGCAGGGAATGGATTTTTTTATTCCTTTTTTCGACTTACCGTTTGTGTTCGAAACTCAACAATGGCACAATTCAGACTGCGCACGCGTTGAAGTGCGCAAAGAGTCTGCTTATCAAGCCTGTGTTCAACCCCTCACCGCAAAGTCAGAGCACAGAGGGTTCGTGCTTAGAAGAGAGAATTTAATGTTCCAACTTAATCCTGCAACCGGGTACTACATAAGGCACGTTTCAACTATGTAGCAAGCAGTTTTAGTCCCTGTCCAAATCGGTTCAAACGAATTTCTGCCGTTATGGTCTGCCTCCAGTGCAGAAGCCCGACGGATCGCTCTGTCACTCCGCAACTGAGAAAGCAAATTTATTTGCCTCCCTCTCTCTCTTCTCGTCTAAATAACTCATGCACTAAAGCTCCATCGACCATACCTCGTTGTGATTGTAACTCTTTCATGCCGGAGATCACGATTCATTAAAAATTAGATACCCAAAGCACTCTGCAGTCCAGACGGAAACAAAGCTAGTGGAACTGAAGGTATTTCTGCAAGGGCACTGTGCACCTGAATGGTCTACTGTGTTGACACGTTTTTACCGCCTGTCTCTTTAGGATGGAACTATTCCTAAATCCTGAAAGCTTGTTAATGTACAACCAGTACCTAAAACCCGTGCCGACCCGTCAACTACAAACCGATCGCCGTTACTTCCGTCCTCTGCAAAGTGATGCAAAAAGTGCGAAACGGTATGTTGCTGACGTACCTAGAATCCAACGATTTTTTTTTTTTTTTTTTATACAACTGGATGACAAACAAGCTGACGGCCCACCCGATGGTAAGCGGTTACCGCCGCCTATAGACACCTGCAATAACAAGGAAAAGTCACTTGATATTGCAGGTGCGTCGTCATCCTGGGGCCTAAGATGAAATGCCGTCCATGCCCAGTAATTGCACTGGCTACCTTTCCCTTCAATCCGAAACACAGCGAACTGTTTCACGGCTGAAATAAGAAAGGCGGTGGTACCTACCCAGACGACCCTACATACAGGTCTACCACCTAGTGGTTTTGTTTTCGCCGCAGACATTCAACCGGCAATCTTCTAGTATATGTCACGCATTGCTGGCGCGAGGCTATTGGGAAAAACGGTGAAGCGTCGGCTGTGTCTCTAGACATTTCGAAGGCCTTTGACCGGGTTAATATGTGAATATTTGACTTTTTGAGTGAACGGTCGATTAGAGTGGTCGTAGACGGCTGATCTTCTTATCTTAAGGCTATTGACGGCGGAGTTCCTCAAGTGTCTGTTCTGTCGGTGACTCTTTTCATGTTGCACAACAATGACTTGCTTATGCCTATCATTGTTGGATATGCAGATGACAGTACTCTCACGGTGAGATACACGTCCAATGCAAAGGACAGTTTGGCGAATGTTCATTTCCTCAGAGAAGATAAATGTTAAACGAACGGATGAGATTTTAAATTTAGTTTCTCGCTGAGGAGATAACAATCTGGTAACGTTCAATTCCTCTAAAACAAAGGCGTGGCTCTTCACTACAAAGAAAAGTCCGTTCAGTCCCTACTTTTCGGGATGCATCTGTTCCAATAGGGTAGTTGACAACTTTTTTTATTTCATAAATAAGAAGTTTATAACTCATAAAGAAATATTGCAAAAGAAATATTATGTCTACGATCAATAGTTTCACAGATATAATGGTATGTTTGAAGTGTTGCCGCGCATCGTCCAAAAACGCTCCATAGAAAATGTTCCGATATTTATTACTAAGAAATGTATGGGCATACTGACAAAATTATTAATAACTATGTACTATGTATGTTTTTATTCATAGTTGTCATAATAATAGTTGTTTTAATTGATGTTACAAATCTAACATCATTAAAATTTTCGATAAATTTTGAGAAATAAAAATACTATTTTTATGATTTTTCTAAAGAGTACAACTTCCACAATATTCCATAACTTCTAAGTTTTAATTTTTTTATGGATAACAGTAGCGTATATTTTCCGAATTTGTGAAAAATAGCGCCATATTTAAACTTAGGCAACATCCCAATTACCGACCATCTTGAGCTTCTTGGAATGGAGTTGACGTCTAACCTCAACTTCGGTATCATCATTGAATCCAAACCTCAAACTGCGGCCAAAAAACTGGGTATATTCAATATGGTGAAAAGGTACTTCACTGCTGCACAGCTTCTTACTCTTTATAAAGCACAAGTCCGTTCGTGCATGGTACTCTTCTCACCTGTGGGACGGCTCAGCTTAGTACCAACACGCTACTCTGGATTCGATGGAATGTAGAGCGAAGAGGATTATTGGCGACGAGAGATTAGTGGAGACTAAACTTCATAGACTAGACCACCGCCGTAAGGTTGCATGCTTGTCTGTTTTCTACAGATTGTACTTCGGAGTGTGCTTGGGAGCTTCATGTGACCGGTATGGTCAGCCCATTTCACCAGAGGACTACCACGCGTTAGGTGGGCTACCACCCACTCCTGGTTGATATACGAATTATCCGCACTAAGGGCTTTTGTCATCTTTTGTGAAGCGTACGGCCAGAGAGTGGAATGCACTGCCGCCCGCGGTGTTCCCTACTGCTGACAACCTGAGTTCCTTCAAAGCTGGATTAAATAGACACCTTCAGGATAAGCTCGCTACATCGTCGACCTTCTCTTAACTTCTCTCGGAGCAAGAGTAGGGTCAAGGGCAAGTCCATTTTAATAAATAAAAAGCTGTCCCATACATTTGGGTCGAGTAGGTAATGATGTTTTGTATGGGACAACGATTTTTTTGCGTTTTCCTCTTTGGTCCCATTGAAAAATTTGTTCAGTTTGATGGTCAGATCCACAGTCTAGCTAGAGTATTACTGCCCAATTGATTTACACGTTGTATGTCGCCCTTTGTAGTTGTGTTCAATACTATGTTTATGTTTAAAGTTATATATAAATAAATAAAAAATAATTGAATTATCATAGTACTTACTTCTAATCAAAGTGCAGAGAGTGAATGGGTCACCCGTATACGTTGGTTTACAAGAACACATTGGACTATGATTTATGACTTTACAATCGGCGTTGAGTCCGCAGGGTTTAGGACATGGATTCACACATTTTTTGTTTATACATGCTTGGTTAGGAGCACATTCAGAGCTTACTATACATTCAGGACGACAATTGGGTGGAGTTCCCACATAGTCTAATAAACATGAGCAGACAGCCTGGTTGCTAATGGTCTTACATTGGCTATTAGGGCCGCAAGGTGATGGATAGCATATATCAGAAGGAACAGGTAACGGATGTGACTCTGTAACAAGATATTTTATAATTAGCTCCTGAATTTTAAAAAATTAATTGACCAACAATGTACTCCATGCGTGAATGTTAAAATGAATACGAACCTTGATATATGCAATATCTAAATGGATCTCCAGTGTAACTCGATAAACAAGTACACAAAGGAGTGTGGTTAACAACTTGACATTCAGCATTAGAACCACAACTGCCGGGACATGGGTCCACACATTTATTGTTTAAACAAGCTCGATTGGAGGAGCAATCAGTATTTACTACACATTCAGGTCTACAACCTTCGTAAGGATTTCCAATATAGCCGTCAATGCATGTACAAGATCCAGCATCGTTTCTTTCTTTACATTCCGCATTCACACCACATGGTGAAGGTGAACATGGAGTCGATATTACCTCTGAATATACAGGTTCAACTACACATTGGAAAAACGGATCACCGGTGAAACCTTGTGGACATAGACATATGGGTGAATGACTTATTACCCTACATTCAGCATTTGAAGCACATGAACCTTCGCATGGGTTTGTGCACTTGTAATTAATACATGACAATTGTATTGAGCATTCTTCGTTACTGGTGCACTCTGGTCTACAATAAGGTGGTTGGCCGTGGTAATTTTCCAAACATGTGCATGCTGGAGCTCCATTAACTTCTCTACACTGCGAGTTGGGTCCACATGGTGATGGCGTACATGGATTTAGTAGCTCAGGTGGGCTTTCTGCTGCAAATAGTATAAAATATTATATTTCCTATTTAATTTGTCTAGTCAATAAATTGTAACCTATTCCTGTACATGCATATTTTGCGCCCTTATTCACAACCTTCGGAACATGGATTTGATTCGAAACTCACATCCCGTCACTTTAGCACACCGCAATAAAAACTGTCAGGTTTATAGTTTCCGATAGTCGAATGTTTTTCGACAGTTGTAAATATGGGTGCCGGGCAGCTTAATATATCCACTATAATTTAATGAACTCTCATGTCATTACCACACTGTAGATACAAAATATTTTCTTTGATAGCAGTGCAGATCATACCTACAGGTGAGAAATTATGATATCCATAGCAGCAGCGGAATCTGCCGAAATTTTAACAATGATTTTGACGACCGGCTGGTCAAGCTGTGTTGTACCCCTTGCTATGCAGGCTACTCGGTCAAGAGGCATTTGTTTACGAGTCATGGATGTTTATATGTTTATTTAGTATATTTCTAATATTTATATACATATTATTATCAATATTTATCCGTTACCTAGTATCCATAACACAAGCTCTTAATTATGCTTACTTTGGGCTAGACAATAGGTGTGAGTGTATGAATATTATTATAATGATAGTAACCGCACACCAAATCCGTCTTTGATTCATAAAACGGTAAGATAATTATATATATTTCTGTATAACACATAATATTAAAATAAAAAAGACAAAATGGATTCGAACTAATCTGTGTCACAAAAAAACACACACACTGGAAATCAGATATAAAAATCAATCTTAATCAATATTAAATACCTAATCGTATTATGTTGTAAGAACAATACTTGCCTGGCTTAAAGCACCGTGAAAAAGGATCTCCAGAAAATGAAATTGGGCAAGAACATATGGGGTTATGGTTTACAACTTTACATTCTGCGTTATACCCACAGCTGCCGATACACGGATTAACACAACGTTGATTGCTGCACGCCTCATTCAAAGGACATTCTGCACTAATTGTACACTCTGGACGACAGTTTGGAGGAGCGCCTATGTTACTTGGAGCACATGAACAAACCGCCTGGCCATTTATCTCTTTACACTGACTGTTGGGACCGCATGGCGAAGGTTGACAAGGATTGATTTGAACTGATTCTGAAAAAAAAACTAATATTAGTGTGTTTGCCTAAACCCTGTACAAATAAATGGACCGATATGTTGTATATTGCTACAAATTATTTGAGTAGCCAATCAAAATAAGAAAGCTCTTTAGTTACATCGACTGTTGATAGACGACGCTCTTCAAAATCGTCATTATTTAACGTTACTACTATAAAATAATAATAAAAAATAAAAAAATGTTTATTCAAAAAATAGGTGCTGTGTACAATTTTAAATCTTAAATAATAAAAACATGTTGCGAAATTAAATTTACCTAAACTAGGTTAGAAACCTATGCTTTAGGCGAGAAAGTGCTGATGTGTTATTTTAAAAGTACTGATTGTAATAAATTAAAATAATCAACTTAAAGTAGAAGTGACAAATTAACTGACTAAGGAAAAAGTGCCTAGGCTAACAATACTGCTTCCATGAATACTTTAGCCGTGGATAAGAAGCGATCTATGAAAGTTTGCCAGATTCAAATGAAATGACGTTTACTTAAGGGGCTTACGCCACGCGGCTTTTCATAAAAACTTTCAAGTCAAAAATATTGGAAAGGAACAAACCGAATCTAATAAGACTTTACGTGCATACGCAAGTCAGGCTAGTCTAATTAGTTATAAGAGAATTATAAAAATTCTTTCAATTCAATTCAATTCAAAATCATTTATTCAACATAGGTACCTATTTAAGCACTTGTTGACGTCAAATTTAAATACATATTAATATAGCAACTTTATAGAGCCTCTACCACTGGTTCGTAAATTTGGGAGAGCCTTTACTGAAAAGAACCAGCAAGAAACTCAGAAGGCTGTCATATTTTCTCCATATTATAAAATACCTAACCGACCTTGACGACCGGCTGGCCGGGTGGTCTGTGCCCGAGTACTAATATTTATGCAATTACTTACGTGCCAATATATTACTCAAAATTCAAAGTACTTTATAAGTTTCACAAAATAATTTACTGATTAAATTAAATTAATAGTGCTTATTATAATACATAACACCCATTCTATTTCAACACCCGTATTCGCGGATGAGTCGACTAATATCAGATTCTGGAAATATTAGATGAGTCTACAAACGCAATTCAATGAAAGTCAAATTCTATAAATGTCAGATTCTTTATAGGTCAAATCCTATAAATGTCAGATCCTATTCAGGTCAAATTCTATATATGTCAGATTCTAACAATGTCGGACGCTAGTACCGTTAATTGCAATTACCACAACCTTGTTACTTTTCAAACTCACCTAAAACTTTTTTATGGGAGTCTCTTACATCCGGGCGCTAAATAAGCTAGAGCTCGCCCTGGGTATCCGTGTTAGAATAAAGCATTCAAAAAAGTAAAAAAAATGTTTTTAAGGCATCGCATCGTCTGATGCTTTAAGAGATTCCTCAGGACGTGATTTTTTTCTAGTTTAGATATATTTTAATTACTAAGTAATTTTTCAAACATTTATAATAATGTTAAAATCAAAATTAAGAATATTTGAAAGCAATGCCCCAACTTAACCGAATCGTAGGTATTTGTAAAAATTCTCGTTTCGGATGTTGAAATAGAATATTTCGACATTGCAGGGTGGACGTTAGCTCATAACGCAAATACAGATAGATTAGAGGAATTTAACAGGGATATCCCAAATCCTGGGTAGCTCAGATGGTTCGAGCTGTCGCCCGGATTGCGAAAGGTCGCAGGTTCGATTCCCGCCTCAGGACGTGAAATTTTTCTAGTTTAGATATATTTTAAATACTAAGTAATTTTTCAAACATAATAATGTTAAAATCAAAATTAAGAATACATTAAAAAGGATTAAACTTCACAAGGCTCTAATCTAAAGGTTATTTGATACGAACGTGGTGTTTAAATTATACTAACAACGTTTATTTCATTGAAGGCTTTAAACAGGAATAATTTGAACTTGCAAAAATTTTAAGAGCTTAGATCCTTTCACCAAAATCAAAAGGTCTGTAAATTGTTTTCATAGACATTTGGTTAGGTTAGGTTAGAACTTTGACCTGAAAAATAATTTGAAACTGGGCGAATTGTCCCCTAGCCTATAAAATTCCATTTTTTTTTAAGTTCGAGGCACAATATTGAGATCTACGGTCTAACGCATGCATAGATAGTACAAAGAAACAAATATAGACTGTGGAATATAACAAAATTATTAAGAAAAAACGGAAATGAAAAGCAATTTTCACAAAGAATTGTGGGAACTGCAATTATACCTACTATAATCTAACATTTTCAGAATCTGTCGTTTTAAGAATCGGATATTTGTAGAATTTGACTTTCATCGAACTTGGCGTTCGTAGACTTATCTGTAATTTCCAGAATAATAATGACATAAGTCAACGGGAATACGAGATTTAGCTTTTAACGCAAATATAGATGGACTGGAGAAAATTCACAGGGTCTTCCCAAGTCCTCGGTAGCTTATGAGCTAGAACAGTCACCTGCGTTGTGTAAGGTCGCGGATCCAGTCCCCGCCTAAGGACATGATTTTTTTTCTAGTCTTAATAATTTTGTAATACGTGTAGTTTGTTTAACGGGCGGCGCATCAATTAATAATATAGATATATATTGTTAGCAAATAAAAATATGAACACACTTACCTAATATTGGCCGGCATTCTAAGAAAGCATTGCCTGACATTCGTTCTGGACAACTACACATGGGTATATGATTGAAAACATTACACAGAGCATTAGGTGCACATGGCCCTGGACATGGGCTTATACACTTGTTTTTGATACAGGCTTTATCACGATCGCACTCTGAGCTCTGAACGCATTCGGGACGACAAGATAAATATGGATCGCCTTGAAACTCAGGGAAACATGTACATTTCCCATTGAAACATTCTGCATTATCTCCGCATGGGGATGGATTACAAGGGTCTTCGTCTTCTAAAACATAAAGTAAATGGTTGTAAAGTTACACATACAGTGTAAACAACGAGCATATTTAAATCACAATTAATACAAAACCTACCAATTTGTGGTATGGGGCTGCACTGCGTAAACGCATTACCCGTGTAACCTTCGAAACACGTGCAAACTGAGACATGCTTATTAACTTGACAGTTTGCGTAAATACCACAAGAACCAGGGCATGGGTCTCTGCATTTTTGATTAATACAGGCCAAGTTGCTGCCGCAATCTTCATTAATAGTACATTCTGGTCTACAATTTGGAGGAGTGCCTTCGTAATTTGGTTGACATGAGCACGAAGGAAAACCATTTAGATTTCTACATAATGAATTAGGCCCACAGGGTGACGGTATGCAAGAATCTTTATTTTCTGCAAGTGTTACAGATGTAGCTACAAAAATACAATAAAATTTCATTAGAATTCTCGCCATACTAGAAAATACGACAATAAATTATAAGGGCTATATTAATTCATAGAAATGTTTTGCAACTTTTAAATACCTACATCTATTCATTTATTTGACGACCGGCTGGTCAAGTGGTCTGTGCCGTGTGCATGCGGATTGAGTGATCCTATCTTCAATCTTTACAATAATCGACGAGGATTTAGTAAATAATTGTTAAATTCGTCACAGTGAAGTAAAAAAATTGTAAAACCTGAGATAAAACAGATATAGTCAATAAAGTGGATCACTCATACCGCATGCATTATAAAATGTCATAATGTATATCTCATAATATATAACAGTTCTGCTTCTTATTTATACATCAAAAAATTGTAAAAAATTGTAAAATACAATTACCAAATTATGAAATAGTTTGCATGTCCCGTTTAAAAATTATAACGATTTATTTGGATCACTCACACCGCATGGTGGCCGTATGAGTGCTCTTTAAAAATATCACCTTATACTGAATAAATACATATTATTTTTTTGTACATTATAGCTAAACGTGAGGTTGAATTTGTTAAACAGTGATCTTGACAAAAACTTATAATAGATGGAAGAAATTCAAGTTTCCCGATTTCTTCAGCATGCCGTCTGAGTGATCCACATTTCGGCCTCTATTTACTTTCGTATACCACCTACATAAACTAAAGATATACCCAAAATTGTTAAATTTTATTTACTGAAATTTGGCATATTTTCTGTTAATGTACGTGCGATACTTTAGGAAATATCTCGTTTCGTAAACTTCCTGAAGAAAATTACTGGGTAGGGTGTGTTTGACTTTTCGTTGTGTGAGACTATGTGATATATCCTAACTGGGACAGATGATGAAACTAAATAAAATCTTGTAAAAAACAGAATCACCTTCTATTTTCGCTAGCACTATATATTTGATTAATCAAAAATTAAAACAAACTTCAAAACACGCCAATTTATTTATTTAAAATACCACAACACAAGATTCACCTTTTACTCTTCATTCCAGATAATTAGTCTGTAGTTGATGAATACGCTGTTGTTGGTTGGCTCATTCTAAAATCAACATTTTTAATATAATCAAATAGAATTTCTCTTTAATGTAAAAAATGCTATTTAAACCAATGACACGTAAGAACCTAACGTCCTGTCGTGATCGAATAACATACATACAAAACACTAAAAAGGAAAAATAATTAAATTTAATCCTCAAATGTATTTTTTTGGAGTTGGTGCTTCATTTTCTATTGTTTCAGGTAACAGCTTAGCACCAACTCCAAAAAATCTATTTGTAGGTGATATCTTCCTATCTTTCCTGTGTCTCTGTAGTGTCACGAGGGGTACCCAGTGGTACCGTTATTACTCCTGGGCCGTAGCTTGAGCAACGGATTTCCCTGATCCAGTACACAAAAGTCCACTCAAGGGGGGCGATCCCCTATCCGCAACCCTGGGGACGGGTCCGATGGCAGACTGGAAAATCGCACACGGAACACAATGCTTCCCTCACTTAACCGTACTAGTGATTGTATCCTATTTGAAACATACAAGCGTGCGACAGTGTTGGCTTATTTTTTTTTTCTTCTACATAATTTCTACAAAGCGGATTATAATCATAATACTTTTTCTAGCGCAATGCGGGTAATAAATTTTAACAAAGAATTATTTATGAAAAATTGAAAATGAAGACTATGCCTAATGTCAACTTGTCAAATTGTAAAATATGGGAATAAATATTTCTAGCTCCTCCTACTAATCGGAGTACCGATCTTAGGATATGGCCTGTATAATGGGCTTGACTGTAATTGGTTGGTTAAGTTAAGTAAGTGATAAAAACAAAAACATTCAATCGGAGAAATGGGAAAAAAGATTCCCGCTCCTCCTACCAATCGGAGTTCCGATCTGAGGACAGGGAAAGACCCATATTGAGAGTATCTTCATTGACGTAAATAATTTATAGATAAATTGTACCGTCAATAAACTGTATGATATGGGATTTTTTAATTAAAATATATGTTTTCTAGAACATGTGGTTTTTCATTTACAGAGCATGTATAACTTTCATTATAACATATAAGTAGGTGAATAAAATATAAAAAGATTAATAGAAATAAATGCACCAGAATACTTATCATCGGTCTCAATCAACAGCCCTGTAAATTTTAGGCATCCAGAATGCTCGGAGCACAAGGTAATCTTTTCCATAAAATATTAAATAATATGAATAAATATAATAAAAACGCCTGGTCCTGTCCCAGTAAGGATATATCACATAGTCTCACACAATGAAAAGTCAAACACACCCTACTCAGTCATTTTCCTCAGGAACTTACGAAACGAGATATTTCCTAAAGTATCGCACGTACATTAACAGAAAATATGCCAAATTTTAGTAAATAAAATTTAACAATTTTGGGTATATCTTCAGTTTATGTAGGTGGTATACAAAAGTAAATAGAGGCCGAAATGTGGATCACTCAGACGGCATGCTGAAGGAAACGGAAAACTTGAATTTCTTCCATCTATTATAAGTTTTTGTCAAGATCACTGTTTAACAAATTCAACCTCACGTTTAGCTATAATATACAAAAAAATAATATGTATATATTCAGTATAAGGCGATATTTTTAAAGAGCACTCATACGGCCACCATGCGGTGTGAGCGATCCAAATAAATCGTTATAATTTTTAAACGGGACATGCAAACTAATCCATAATTTGGTAATGGTATTTAACAATTTTTTACAATTTTTTGATGTATAAATAAGAAGCAGAACTGTTATATATTATGAGATATACATTATGACATTTTATAATGCATGCGGTATGAGTGATCCACTTTATTGACTATATCTGTATTATCTCAGGTTTTACAATTTTTTTACTTCACTGTGACGAATTTAACAATTATTTACCAAATCCTCGTCGATTATTGTAAAGATTGAAGATAGGATCACTCAATCCGCATGCACACGTCTGTGCCCCTTGCTATACGGGTTATTAAATAATTTCATTATATTTCTATAAAATAATATAACATTGACTGTGCTATTATAAAATTAAACGAATAATATGTATTTGAAAGTTGCAATACATTTCTATGAACTAATATAGCCCATGTTTTAATTTACTGTCGTATTGTCGTCACCACCTCATATTTACATAAGTTAAATAAAAGTGAGTAATACCTGTTATTATAAAACATCTGGTAAAAGGATCTCCCGTATATCTGTTTTTACATGTACATATCGGACTGTGATTAATTATTCTACAGTCTGTATTTTGACCGCAGGGCCCAGGGCAAGGAGATATGCATTTTTGGTTTTTACAAGCTTTATCACCAGGACATTCCGCACTGACAACACACTCAGGTCTACAATTAGGCGGAGATCCTTTATAATCTGACAGGCACGAGCATACGCTCAGGCCATTTGATATTCGACATTGACTATTGGGACCGCAAGGTGATGGTTGGCACGGATTGCTTTGTTCATATTGCAAAACTATAAGCATTAAAAAAAACATCAGAATTAGTAAGTACCTACTAATACAGTAAGTTATTAAGTATGTTTCTAATATATTACAATGCCTTACTTTTTGTAATGCATTGTGTGAAAGGATCTCCTGTATAGCCGTCACGACACGTGCACATTGGTGAATGATTCACCACCACACAGTCGGCATTAACTGCACAAGTTCCAGGACAAGGATCAATGCATTTATTTCTTGTACACGCCTTGTTACTGGAACAGTCTGAATTTACTAAGCATTCGGGACGGCAACCTTCGTATGGATTTCCAAAGTAACCTTTTACACATATACATGCTCCAGCACCACCCCTTTCTTCACATTCTGCATTAGGCCCACATGGTGATGGAGTACATGGAGATATAATTTCAGTGTATACTACATTATTGATCATGCACTGGATTGAAGCATCACCAGTGTATCCTTCTAGACAAACGCATACTGGTGTGTGACTTACAGCACGACATTGTGCGTTTTTACCACATGCTTGGAGACAAGGATCTTGACATCTTTTATTAATGCATGCCATTAAAGGTGAGCATTCACTGTTAGAAACACACTCAGGCCGACAATTAGGTGGTGAGCCTATGAAGTTAGCCATGCATTGGCACGATGGAGTTTCAATGCCACTCAACTGACATATTGAATTTGGTCCACATGGAGATGGTTGACATGGATTGGAAGGCTTTACTTGTACATCAGATGCTGAAATTATGGATCATAAAAAAATTACTTTAATAGATCTAATATATTAAGAATCAGATGATATATTAAAATAAATATGTTGAGTAAGCAAAACTAGACTAAAAACTTACGTATGTAAATGCAACGTGTGAATGGATCACCAGTCATCTCTGTTGGACATGAACAAAGTGGATTATGCTTAATGACTTGGCATAGAGCATTTACCCCACATGCTCCTTTGCATGGATTAACACATTTTTGATTACTGCAAGCTGTGTTTAATGAGCAGTCAGAACTAGCGACACATTCGGGGCGGCAAGAAGGAGGAGCACCGCGATAGCCATTCAAACACGAGCAAACCGCCTGCTTGTTATATTCTCGACACTGACTGTGTGGTCCACATGGACTAGGTTGACAAGGATTTCTTTCAATTATTTCTGAAATTGATTAAATTCGTAAAAAAACCTGGGATCAAATTGAAGAGTCGCATTGAGTTTAAAGTGAAAATAGTTACCATATTGCCTGCATTCGACAAAAGCATTTCCAGTAGTTTTTGGAGGACAAGTACAGACAGCCATATGATTCACTACTACACAAATTGCATTGGTACCACAAGTTTGAACACAAGGATTCACACAACGATTTTTAACACAAGTTTTATCCATTGGACATTCTGAACTTATTGTACATTCGGGGCGACATTCATAATATGGATCACCACTGTAGTCAGGTAAGCAACTACAAATTCCATCATTACAAGCTGCATTTGGTCCACACGGTGATGGGTTACACGGATCAGCAACAACTGAATCTGTCAAAACAATTAATATACTTATTTTATATATATTACTAAAATTTTAACAATTATTATTTATTTATTTATCAATTTATTGAATGAAGAGATATTTTTTACTTTACCTGCGGTTACTTTTAATACACATTTATCAAATGGATCGCCAATGTAACCATTTATGCATGTACAAATTGAAATATGGCTTTGGACCCGACAATTAGCGTTCAGGCCACATAATCCAGGACAGGGATCAATGCATTTCTCGTTTATACAAGCCTTTTCATTTGGACAGTCGGTATTTATAGTACATTCAGGTCTGCAGTTAGGAGGACTACCGTTATATTGAGGCAAACAAGAACAAGACGGCAATCCTCCAATATCGAGACATTGTGAAAACGGTCCACATGGAGAAGGTAAACAAGGGTCTTGCTGCACAGACACGGCATCAACTACAATAATAAAATAAATAAATAAAGTCACAGTACAAAAATAAAAATACGTTTTTTAAACGTAAGTTATAAGTGAAGTACTTTACCTTGTATTAGATGATAGCAGTGACTAAACGGATCTCCGGTATATTGTGCACGACACGAGCAAACGGGACTATGGTTGATCACTCTGCATTCAGTGTTCTGCCCACAAACTCCTTCACAAGGATTTTTGCATTTTTTGTTTATGCATGCTTTTTGTTGACTACATTCGGAACTGACAACACATTCAGGTCTACATAAGGGAGGCGCTCCTATAAATTCAGGTTGGCATATGCACACAGCTTGGTCATTTAATGCTTTGCAAATGCTATACGGACCACATGGCGAAGGAGCACAAGGATTTTGTCTTTTTGTAGGCTCTTCTGGAAATATAAATTCATATTAATGAATATACGTAATGTAGTTACTAAACCTATACGTGGAGTGTCATATTGAACTTTGAAATGCACATTAGCGATGTTACTGTATTCAGAAAAATCAGTTCGATTTACGCGATTTGGGATTCACTTAATTGCGAATGCTTAGTAACGCAATGTACCTACAGAACGTCGAAAGTAAACGCAAGGGGCGTTATTGTTTAATTTTGCAACAAAAAAATAATAATTTAACTGGTTCGAATTAAAAATTTCGCATGCTAAGTATATACTTAATAGTTAAAATTAATTGTCAAATGTTTTTGACATCTACACATCAATCTAACCGATTTTGTATCAGATGGGTAAGTATTGGTTGAGTCACGGTTTCTTCAAATATAAAAAGGCTAGAATTATTAGTACTTTTAAAATATTAATATCTTACGATGAATTAGCACTTGTGCTCAAAATTATAAAATCTTTAATAAATCAAAAACAATATATTTTTGGATGGCTATAATGTAATAATAAATTCAGTTGCTTTTGACCTCATCTAATAACACCTTATTAGTATTAATGCCTACCTACATGTACCTACTTAATATAAACTTACCTGATAATTTTTCGTAACAGTTTTGATAAGGGTTTCCTTGGAGTCCTGGTAAACATTCACATATAGGTGCATGATTAACAACGTTACATGCAGCATTAGTTCCACAAATGTTGTTACAGGGATTTTGACATTTACTTTGAATACATGCCAAGTTAGTAGAACAGTCTGAATTAACTACACATTCAGGCCTGCAACCTTCATAGGGATTACCTACGTGATCAGGCAAACATACACAGGCCCCGGCATCTCGATATTCTTTGCAAACCGCATTAGGTCCACACGGTGATGGTGTGCATGGTCTAAGTATTACTTCCATTACCGTGCATTGGATAAATGCATCTCCTGCGTAACCAGTCAGACAAATACACTGTGGAGTGTGACTTATTACTCTGCATTCAGCATTTAATCCACAGGAACCTGGACAAGGATCCTTGCACTTGCTATTTATGCAGGCCATGTTTTCAGGGCATTCAGAATTAGCAATACATTCTGGTCGACAGTTCGGTGTAATTCCTATAAAACCTGGAAGGCAGGCACAGGACGGAGTATCAGCCACTTCTTGACACTCAGAATTTGGTCCACACGGAGAGGGCTGACAAGGATTTTCAAAAACAGTAGGTTGTAAATCTGAAATAAAAAATAGCTTCTTGATATCTTTGCTCTCCTCAACGTTATTCAGTTGTAGTATTTTATTTAAGAATAAGTTACCTTCTAGTACACATCTGCTGAAAGGATCACCAGTAAAACCGTGAGGACAGGAACATATAGGATTATGATTAATAACTTGACATAAAGCTCTAGTGCCACAGTTTCCTTTACACGGGTCAACACAGCGTTGATTTGAACAAGCTTTAGTTAAAGCACACTCTGCACTTGATATACATTCAGGTCGACACGTTGGAGGTGCTCCTAAATATCCGAGCAAGCATGTACAAATGGCTTGGCCATTTACTTCCCGACATTCACTATTTGGGCCACAAGGAGATGGACTACATGGTTGCAAAATATCCAAGATAATATTTCGTCTACATTCGAGAAAAGCGTTTCCGGTAAAACCGGCAGGACAATTGCACATCGGAATATGATTGTAAACGTTACAAATAGCTGCTGTTCCGCATGTGTTTATGCAGGGATCTACGCATTTATTTCTCAAACACGCCTTGTTTTGCGGACAATCTGTGTTCATCAAACATTCTGGCCGACAACCGAAATATGGGTCTCCTTGATATTCAGGTAAACATGAGCATATTCCCTCACTGCATATAGCATTTGCTCCACAAGGAGACGGATTACAAGGATCAAGTTCAATGTCTGAAAAAATATGGTAATAACATTAGACAGAATGGAACGAAATAAGAAAAAAAAATATTAGGTCTTTATATGAAGTTTTATTTTCTGAAAATAGATATATAAAATAAACATTACACAGTGCTTACAGTTTTCTTTCAGGCGTTATAAAAAAGGTTCTACAGACGTTAGTTTATTGGTTTGAGTTAGGATTAGCTTAATAAAGTGTATTTTATCTACTTGACTGTATATTTACTTTATTTTCGCGAGCACTACACATTTGAAATAAAACTACTTTTTCCGGATTTAACTCGCGTTATATTGATGTTACATTATTATTATATGTATACCCAACCAACGCTTCAATTTTGTCATCAGTCTTCCCATGACCTCTAAAGTAATCGAAACGTCGAGTACCCGTCTAGTCTGGCCATAAATACTGTTACAATTAAAAATAAACCAAATATTACATTTGAATTTGAAATCTGTCATTTTATATGATTGTTCATTGAGTTTTCTCATTTTGGCGCCAATACATTGTACAATATTTTGCGATATTAAAATCGAGGGGGGTGATAAAGAGAACCGAATCGCTGTGATTGCATTACACAAATTTTTTGAAAATTGCATTTGGCTCCATACCTACGTATGGAGCCAAATGCAATTTTCAAAACTCACCATACGCTTGGTATTAGTAAAATGTTTGTGTACCGGGCTATTAAACTTTGTTTGTGACAGAAAAAGATCTGGCCGTCCACGTAGACTTCGTACGAAAACGGTGGTCAAAGCAGCAAGGGAAAGAATTCGAAGAAATCCTGTCCAAAAGCAAAAGATTTGACGGCCGGCTGGCCGAGTGGTCTGTACCCCAGGCTACACGGTCAAAAGGTCCCGGGTTCGAATCCCGGTAGGAACAAATGTTTGTATGATGAGTACGAGCATTTGTTTACGAGTCTTGGATGTTTAAATGTTTATTTAGTATATTTCTAATATTTATATACATATTATTATCATTATTTCTCCGTTATCTAGTATCCATAACACAAGCTCTTAATGATGGTTACTTTGGGTTAGATAATAGGTGTGAGTGTATTAAAAAAAAAAAAATATCTCGGGAGATGAAGATAGCACCTAGTACCATGTCGCGTATTTTAAAAGA
The DNA here is from genome assembly GCA_947347705.1 of Nymphula nitidulata. Lineage (NCBI taxonomy): Eukaryota > Metazoa > Arthropoda > Insecta > Lepidoptera > Crambidae > Nymphula > Nymphula nitidulata. The sequence goes on along the minus strand of OX374621.1, from coordinate 12,988,997 downwards.
TGACTTAGGACTTGCAGCCGACAAGAGACGTACTGGCCATTTCTTCACTGATAATTTATATAAGAATAGGCTGGTAAAATCGAAACAACTACTGAAGCGGTTCGCAAAGGGGAGTTACAGAAAAATGTTGTTTACGGATGAGATTTTTTTTACAATTGAGCAACATTTTAACAAACAAAATGACCGTATTTATGCTCAAAGCTCTAAGAAAGCTTATTAATTAGTCGACAGAGTGCAACGTGGGCACTATCCGACTTCAGTGATGGTTTGGTGGGGAATTAGCTATGAAGGAGTGACTAAGCCATACTTTTGTGAAAAAGGTATCAAAACATCGGCACAAGTCTATCAAGATACCATTCTTGAAAAGGTAGTGAAGCTCCTTAACAACACCATGTTCAATAACCAAGAATGGTTCTTACAGCAAGACTCGGCGCCGGGTCATAAACCTCGGTCTACGCAGTCTTGGTTGGAAACGAACGTTTCGGACTTTATCAGAGCTGAAGACTGGTCGTCGTCTAGTCCCGATCTTAATCCGCTGGATTATGATTTTTGATCAGTTTAATAGAGTACGGCTTGCTCTAAACGCTATGATAATATGGTGTCCCTAAAACAATCCGTACGATTGGCAGTGAAGAATTTTCCCATGGAAAGAGTGCGTGCTTCTGTTGATAACTGGCCTCAACGTTTAAAGGACTGTATTGCAGCCAATAGAGACCACTTGAAATAAGCTTTTTATATTTTAAATTCTTTTATATTTATGTATTAAACTAACACACTTTAAAAGTAATAAATGTTATTTGCAATAGATTTTATTATTATTATTATTTATTTATTTATAACTTTATGTACACACAATTCGCACACGAAACGCGCGTGCATTTGTACACGATTTTTTTTTCTTTGTTTTAGTATTTATGGCAAGATAATAATAATGTAACATTTTTATTTCAAAAAGTTTTTGTTTTTACATATAGATTTGTACAGACGACTGCAGATCGAGTTGAAAACTATGAGATTTGTTTGTTGTAATATTGATCATTTTTATCTGGTGTGTTACACATAACGACTACTTACCATCTTGTTCTGGAACCTGAGTGCATTGCGTAAATGGATCTCCTGTATATGTTCCCACGCAGGTGCATTGTGCAATATGATTCAAAACTGTGCATTGAGCATTTAATCCACAGGCTCCGGCGCACGGATCACTGCATCTCTCATTTATACATGCCTCGTTACTGGGACACTCGGCATTAATTGTACATTCAGGTCGACAGTAAGGTGGGTTACCAACATAATTAGGTAAACAGGCGCATGATGACACTCCTCTTATATTTCGGCATTCTGCGTATAATCCACATGGTGATGGAATACAAGGTTCTAAAGATAGTTTATTTGGTGGTAGAGATACTGGAAAGTAATAATGAACTGATAATAATGTTTTCAGTTTTAAACTTATCTCAAGATACCTAATTAGGAAAAAATAATCAAATGGGACTTACAAATCATAGGATAACACCTTGTAAAAGGATTTCCAGTTAAACCTTGCTTACAAACACAAATTGGACTGTGATTTATAACATTGCAAATGGCATGATCTCCACATGCACCGAGACAAGGGTTTTCACATTTATTATTCAAACAGGCTGAGTTAACAGGACACTCAGAACTCACAACACATTCTGGGCGACAATTCGGTGGACTGCCAATAAAATTTATGAGACAAGAACATACTGCTTGTCCATTAATTTCCTTGCATTGACTATTAGCTCCACATGGTGATGGAGTACATGGATAACTTTCCAAAATTTGTGCTGAAATATAAATAAGAGTATCTTATTTTATAGAAAATCATGTTTATTTTACTATATCATATAAGATTATTAGTTAGATTAAGGGAAATGTTGTATCAAAATATAAACTTACGTTCTTGCATAATGGTACAGTAACTGAAAGGATTTCCAGTGTAGCCTGTTTGACAAATACACGTCGGCATATGATTATTTACGTGACATAACGCATTTGGACCACAAGTTCCTGCACATGGATCTACACATTTCATTCTTGAGCATGCTTTATTAAGGGGGCAATCAGAATTAACTACACATTCTGGACGACATCCTTCATATGGATTTCCTAAATAGCCATCGACGCATTGACAAGCTCCAACTCCGCTTTGCTCTTTGCAAATTGCGTTGGATCCACAAGGACTTGGCGTACATGGAGTTAAAACTTCTGTCTGGTCTATTTGTGCATGACAGTACGAAAATGGATCGCCAGTGAAACCTATTTGACATATACATATTGGTGCATGGCTCACAACTTTGCATTCAGCATTAGATCCACAATTTCCTACGCATGGGTCTGCACATTTGTTATTGAAACATGCTAAATTATCGTCACATTCACTGTTACTAATGCATTCTGGTCTGCAATTTGGAGGGGAACCTTTATAACTTGTCAGGCAAGCGCAAATGGGGCCTTCACCGTTTATTTTACATATAGAATGTGGTCCACATGGTGACGGTTCACAAGGGTTAATTGAAGTTTTTTCTTTTTCTGAAAGCAATAGGTAATTATTAATTTCATGTCATAATCACGAATTATTCGCGTTAAGGCGTCTTTACCCCATAATAATCTGTGATCAATCAATACATGAGGTAAATCACAAAATTCAAATAAATGATAATGCCACTTACCATATATAATACTGCACCTCGTAAAAGGATCCCCAGTCATAAGCGATGGGCATGTACAAATTGGATTATGATTGATGACGTCACATATTGCTCCTGAACCGCATGCACCAATACAAGGATTAATACATTTTTGATTGTTGCAAGCCTCGTTTAGAGAACACTCTAAGCTCACAACACATTCAGGTCTACAAGTTGGTGGATTTCCCCGATAACCGGGTACACACGAGCAAACTGCTTGTCCATTTGATTGTCTACATTGACTGTTCGGGCCACATGGTGAAGGATTACACGGGTTTTCTATTGCAACTGCAAAAAAGTATTGTAATGAATAAGTATTATAAAGAACAAAAAATATTTAACCCATTACCTAACCAAAATATTTTTACCTGCCGATGGCCGACATTCTATAAAAGCATTGCCTATCATTCCTTTTGAACACGTACACATTGGAATATGATTTGAAACAATGCAAATAGCATTGACACCACATGTTCCTAAACAGGGATTTATGCATTTATTCTGCCGGCAACCTTTGTCTGAAGGACAATCAGAATTATATATACACTCAGGTCGACAGCCAAGATTAGGATCCCCGTTATAACCATCTGCACAAGCGCATACGCCATTCCTACACACAGTATTAGGACCACAAGGCCGGTTAGAGCATGGATCGACAAGAATTACTGGAATATCTGAAAATAACATAGATATTAACAATAATATAAATATTAAAATAGCTGTAATATATCATATATTTCATTATAGTATACCTTCCAAAGGCTTTGGAGTACATCCTCTGAAAGGATCACCAGTGAAACCATCAGGGCATAAGCAAACAGGAACATGATTATTTACGAAACATTTAGCATATAATCCACATGATCCTTCGCAAGGATTTCTGCATTTCTCGGCTATGCAAGCTCTATCACTAGAGCAATCTGAGTGGACGACACATTCTGGTCTACAGAAAGGTGGAGATCCAACGGAAGGCGGTATACATGAACATGATGCTAAGCCATTTATGTTACGACATTCTGCATTCATTCCACAAGGAGAAGGCATGCAAGGGTCAGATGGTTCATATAAACTTGGCAATGTCTCTAAAATAGAACGAATAAGAGTAGTTTTATTAAAAAGTTAAAGTTGTAGGAAAAGCTTTACGTAAAAAGCTACTTTAAATCAATACTTACGCATTACTAACGTACACATTGTAAATGGATTGCCGGAAAACCCTTGGCGGCATGTGCACACAGGGCTGTGACGAATTACTTTGCATTCTGTATTTTGGCCACATGGCTTGGGGCATGGGTTCACACATTTTTGATTAACACAAGCCCTGTTCGGATTACATTCTGAATTAACAACGCATTCGGGCTTACAATTTGGTGGCGCTCCAATGTAATTTGAAAGACACGAACAAACTGGTTGACTATTCACTTCTCTACAAACCGCATTAATTCCACATGGCGAGGGGTTGCAAATATTTATCACAGATAAATCTTTATCTAAAAAATATTATACGGTTATATTTATATTACAAATAAAAGTTTGTTGTATAATATTTTATCTACTCTACTCACCAGGCATGAAGGAACACATTGATAATGGATTTCCAGTGTACCCTATTTTACAATTACAAGTTGGCTTATGGTTATTTACATAGCATTCTGCGTTATATCCGCAAACTCCAGGGCATGGATCTTTACATTTATTCCGGATGCAAGCTGTCATCAAGGGACAGTCGGAATCGGCTAAACATTCAGGCCTGCAACTTTGATACGGGTCCCCAAAATAGTCAGGCACACATACACATGATCCCACTTTCCCGTTGACTTTACATTCTGCGTTTACGCCACAAGGCGAAGGAACACATGGGTTTATGTATTCAATCTTCGATGGAGCTGAAATACGGTTATGAAAATATGAATTCACTTACCAATATACCGTCTCTTTCACCGAAGAAGCACCTTCTTGGTTCCGAAGCGTTAGTCGAAGCTTGCTGGGCCCGGCGACATTTAGTGACCTCCTAATTCCGGTGACAGCGTCACTATATCTAGCAGCACCGTCCTAAAGCGGCCGCCACGGCTGACGACTCAAGCTTACTGTAAGTGCTAGGTTATCTCCGCGTGCTCCGATACAAGCAAAGGCATTAATTTCCACATAAATAGTTATTTCAAGATGTTACATCCCTTCTGGAAGCAGTTCAAAAATCTAAATGATTAAATTATGTTTTCGTATTCACCGTCCTGTTCCAAAGGCTTATGTTTAAAGCATTTTTAAATAAGAATGAATGAGCGGAATTACTTTCCGACCAAGCGATGGGCATGGTCATCGCTCAGTCCCAATGTAAAACCACAAATACAATCTTATTTAGGTATTTTAACATTAGTAATTCGTGTGAGGCGTGACCTTAAATGGGTACATTTTTATTTATCTAGTTAAGCACTTTTTAAAGCATGACTTAAATCATTATCACGCTTTGCAAAGCGAGGTGTTATATGCATTTTCCAAATCTAGTTTATGAACACGTAAAATTGTATTCAAATTATTACCTTGTATTTAACTATAGCGTATTTTACAATTCTAGAAGTGAAATATAAAAAGTGCTTGAAAATTGAAGAATAGACTTACACCTATTATTTTTCTTACCTTTAGAGAGGGAACAACCCTGGAATGGGTCGCCTTCTAAGCCTGGTTCACACGCGCAAGTAGCGCGATGATCTACCACAGAGCAAATAGCATTCGAGCCGCAAGCTTGTTCGCACGGATCTTTGCACCGCTGTGCAACACAAGCGTACGCCGCTGGGCACTCGGCGCTTATTGTGCATTCAGGTCGGCATGACGGAGGTACGCCGATATATCCAGGTTGACAGCTACATGCCGGTGTATTTGCTGTCTTCAAACAAATAGAGTTTGGCCCGCATGGTGATGGCTGGCAGGGATCTAGGGCCTCAATTGGTGGTGCTAAAATGATTGTAAATACGTATTAAAACAAACACAAATATTTACTTAACATTTATATACAGGGTGGTGCCGTCAATGCGACAGTAAATTTGAATATGTCCTAAATTAGTCCATAAAATGGTTTGCCACTTTCAAAAATATCGTATTTATTTGATAATTTCATGACATTTGTATGAAATAATGTTGCCAACGTTACACTATTTCATACAAATGTCATAAAATTATCAAATGAATACGATATTTTTGAAAGTGGCAAACCATTTCTATGGACTAATATAGCCCATGTTTGAATTTATTGTCGTATTGACGGCACCACCCTGTATATTGTTTTCGATTTTACCTGGTGCAGGGAAACAATATGTAAATGGGTCACCAGTGAAGCCATCATTACATGTACATATAGGGGAATGTGCAATGACTTGGCATTTCGCACCACGACCACAAGCGCCCTCACAAGGGTCTCGACAACGGCGATCTATGCAGGCTAACTGTAACTTGCATTCGGAACTGACAAGACACTCAGGGCGACAGGACGGGGGTGAACCAATGTGGCCAGCACGACATGAGCATGCCGCAGCGCCATTAGCGCTCACTAAGCATTCACTATATGGGCCGCATGGTGATGGAGAACAAGCAGATCGCATTTCATCTGTAAAAAACAAATCTTGTTTTAGCTTACCCGCTAAACATTCAGTACCATAACTATAAAAAATAGACTAATAAAACAGCAGTGTATATGTTTTTTGCGTCCCTAGACCAGGCAAGGCAGGCAGGTACGGAACTTGGTGGCGCAAAAGGGCTAATAACTCGCTGTGTTTTAAGTCATATGGGTATCTAAGCCACGTTAGAGGCTTTTTATTTGAATACGAATACGATGAGAAAAATACTATTCGCTAGGAGTATTATTAACTCCTACTGCATTATTTAAATTAAAGTTTCCGCAACGCATCCGACTGTAAGCATAATTTACTTTGAGGTAACTGTAAAATTGCTGTGTTAGTTGCATACCTGTTTCAATTATTATTTCTGTACAGTACGAAAACGGATCTCCAGAAGTTTTAGGAGGACAGGTACAGGATGGTATATGATTATTAACTGTACACCTTGCTCCTGTACCACAAGCTCCGGGGCAAGGATCGACACATTTTCCACCCTGACAAGATTTAGTAGGTGAACATTCACCATTTGTGGCACATTCATGGCGACATCCTACGTAAGGGTCTCCGAAAAAGCCAGGCATACATGAACATACGCCTGCATCACAAATAGAACTACTTCCACAAGGCGATGGATTGCAGGGGTCTAAAGAGGGTTTCGGTGTATCTGTAAAAAGTATAATTAAATGTTACGTCATTTACCAAAAATGAATATTTAATATGATATAATAAATTAGTTTTTTATTACTCTACATCGTAGGGAATTGCATTTTTACTTACTAATTATTTCCATGCATTGAATAAATGGGTCTCCAGAGTAAGCTGTTGGACAACTGCATATAGGAATATGGTCATGTACACGACATTCAGCTCTAAATCCACAAGATCCTTCGCAAGGATTTGTACATTTTTCTGCAATGCATGCTTGATGTGATGGGCAGTCTGTATTTACCAAGCACTCAGGATGACAATTTGGCGGAATTCCTAAATAACCTGTATTGCAAGAGCATGATGGATTGCCATTGGTGGATCGACATTCACTATACGGTCCACAAGGATTAGGTTGGCAAGGATGCGTTGGTTTTGAGGGTTCATGAGTCACTTCGTTACACCTTGAGAACGGATCTCCACTAGTACCTGCAGGGCAGCTGCAAAGAGGACTGTGATTGATTACTTGACAATGTGCCCCTATTCCACATGTACCACGACATGGATCTGAACATTTCAGCTTATGACAAGCGCGATCGGGGGGGCATTCGCTACTGACTGTACACTCAGGTCTGCAATCTGGTGGTGCTCCTCTATAATCAGGAAGACACTCACAGGATGCTAATCCTGCACTCTCCCTGCAAATACTGTTAGGGCCACATGGTGACGGTTGGCATGGTTTGATTACTTCTATCACTTCATTTCTTTTGCATTGCTCAAATGGATTTCCTGAAAATCCTTTGATACACTCACAAGCAGGAACATGATTAATAACTGTACATTCGGCATTTGAACCACATATTCCTGGACAAGGATCAGCACATTTATTTCTAATACAAGATTTATCGGCCGAACAATCTGAGCTAAGCACACATTCGGGTCTGCACCCTTCATAAGGATTTCCTTGATAGCCTTCCATACAGGAACAGGAACCTGCTCCGTCTCTTTGATTACAAATAGCATTAACTCCACAAGGTGATGGATCACATGGCTGTGATACAATTTCTGAAATATGAGAATATAACACTTAAATATGGGAAGATATTTCATTTAAATTTATTAAAATAACCTGGGTCATATGCATTATTATTTACCTTCACGAGGTACACATTGTAGGAACGGATTGCCTGTGTATTTATCTCTACAGATACATGATACCATATGGTTCACTATGACACAATCAGCATTAACTCCACATGATCCCGGACATGGATCTATGCATTTATTCATAACGCATGCTTGGTTTGAAGGACAATCGGAATTAATAACACATTCTGGTCTACAATTTGGAGGTTGCCCGAAATAATTGTCAGTACATCTACAATTTGGTTTCCCATTTCTGTCAATACATATAGAATTAGGACCGCATGGTGATGGGTTACATACATCTATTGGTTCTAGATTAATATCCATAATATCGTAACAGTTTTTAAATGGATCACCAGTTTGTCCCGAGTTACAACTACAAATGGGACTGTGATTAATTACTTCACATCTAGCTGATATACCACAAGCGTTGATGCATGGGTTTATACATTTTTGATTAACACAAGCTTTAGTTGAAGGGCATTCGGAACTAATAATGCAGTCTGGTCTACAACTAGGTGGTGATCCTTGAAAACCTTCAATACAAGCGCATACTGCCGTGTTATTATTAGCTCTACATATGCTATTTGGACCGCATTGAGAAGGATGACATGGATCCTTTGGTCGTGATTTCATTTCTTCTATAGGTTGGCAATATGTAAATGGATTTCCAGTATATCCTGTCATACAAGAGCAAGTTGGAATATGATTTATGACGTCACACTTGGAATTTTGACCACAAACTCCAGGACATGGATCACGGCATTTATATCTGAAACAAGCTTTGTCTCTTGGACACTCTTGACTTCCAGTACATTCCGGCCGGCACGATTCATAAGGATTTCCACTATAGTCAGGCAGGCACGTACAAATACCATTGTCACATTGAGCATTTGGCCCACATGGAGAAGGGTTACAGGGATCAGATGGTATAGCAGTAGTAGGAACTGTAAAAAGTTATTTTGGTATATTGTTTATTGTCAAATTTGAGATGTTGATTTGAATTATGGAAAAAAAAACTTTACATACCTTCACTAATCGGTGAACATCTTGTGAATGGATCACCAGTATATCCTTCATTACAAACACATACAGCTACGTGATTAAGGACATGACAATTAGCATCAATTCCACATGATCCGGGACAGGGATCTTCACATTTTTGTCGCAAACATGCCAATGATGCTGGACATTCAGCATTGATTGTACATTCTGGTCGACAAGAAGGTGGGGATCCCACATAACCAGTTAAGCATGAACATGCTGGTCCAGTAGCTAATAACTGACAGCGGGAATGTGGTCCGCAAGGAGATGGAGTACAAGAAGGTGGTCGTTCAGTTACTGGAGGAAGAGCTGAAATAAATAATAAAATAAGAGTTACTACTATCTAAAATATTATTATTTTATTTTTTAAAGATAGTAAAACAGTATTTCATATCTTTGTAAAAATATATCTTTATCTAAACATAAAAGTTAAAGATGTTTACAATAAGACAAGAAAAAAATTAAAGTTTATCTATTTGTCTGAAATTATATGTTTTTGTTGATTGACAACAAAACAAAACATTTTTAACGCATTTCTCATCTCAATTTGGGCCTCAATTTTTTTATCATACGTATTGTAAATAAGCATGAAAAAACACGTCAGAAAAGTATGACTTCTTTTTCTTTGTGAATGTTGATAATGTGACGTTCGAAATATGTACTTTGTATTGACGGTAGCTGGGCACCTGCCAGGGATTCTTCACACCCTTTAAAAAAAAAGCTTTTAATATAATCAATTATGTAAATGAAATGAAAATGAAAATATCTTTATTTCATTAGGACCCCCAAGAAGCTCTTTCGAATCAAAAATCCCTTATATCTATCACAAAAAAACAATATTTATTAACAATTTCATAATGTTTGTCACTCTGTCTCTCTGCCATATCTGAATTTACGTAAGCTAACAATGTCATATCTAATGTCAGTCTGTGTGTCTGTCGGTCTGTGTCTGTCTGTCGGCCGGTCGGTCTGTCTGTCAGTCAGTCTGGCTGTGTCTGTCTGTCGGTCTGTTTGTGTCTGTCTGTCAGTCTCTCGGTCTGTTTGTCTGTCATGTCTGAATTTACACCGGTTTCAAAAGTTGAACTAATGAGAAGAATCCGGCAACAAACTCATGTGGTCACTATTTTCAATTATTAAGTTACAATTTATACAGTTACATAGTAAAATACTAAGCAGTGCAGTGTAACACAGAGGAAAAACAAATTATAAAAATAGGTATATCAATGTACGGTCGACCACAGAAGTAGCTGAACACTTTAGTTGGCACTTAAGTGTTCAGGTCACAATAACTATGGCTTCAATATGAGTACGGTAGCACTATTGTACGAGCGCAATAGTCGGTGCGACATGGTACCAAAGTGTTAAGCTACTTCTGTGGTTGACTGTATCAAGAAAGTACCTAATTATTTACTTTATTTGAAGACTGTCCGACAATGCACAATTTTTTTTCCATAATACTTACGATAACACTGAGTGAAGGGATCTCCAGTCATGCCTGCAGGGCATGTGCAAATTGGATTATGGTTTTTGACTAAACAATGAGCTCGTAATCCACATGTATTTGGACAAGGATCATCACATTTTTGATTTATACAAGCTTTGGAAGTATCACATTCGCTATTAACTACACACTCAGGTCTACAAGAGGGTGGTAGTCCCACATAATTCGGTAGGCATGAACAAACTGCTTGCATATTAATTTGTTGACACATACTATTTGGTCCACAGGGATTTGGTTCACATGGGAATTGTGGAGGTGTAGCTGAAATCCAAAAATATATAATTGTAAATAATATACATAGATACAAAATATATTCAACTTAAACCATAACAAAGAACTATGTAATTACAAATATTAACTCTCCTTTGCTAACAAAGGAACTTACGTGTTATTATGATTCGCTTGCACTCAAAGAAAGGGTCTCCTGAATATCCTTTTGGACAAGTACAAATAGGGACATGTTTTTCTACAATACATTGAGCCATTTGACCACAAGTTCTCGGGCATGGGTCGATGCATTTGAACCGTACGCATGCCAAATTAGGGAAACAATCATCATTATTTTCACATTCCCTGCGACAACCTTGTGGACTATAAGGGTCACCCTCATAACCTTCGGAACAAACACATGCCCCGGCTCCATTATGCTCTCGACATTCAGCATTAGGTCCACACGGGGAAGGTGAACATGGGCTAGATGTTGGTGTAACTTCAGTAACTGTGAGAAATTGTAATATATTTCTTTTTAGTAAACCAAACTAAGTTTTATGTTAGTACCCTATCTCTTTCTTTCTTATTTCGAATTCAAAAAATAAATTGACTCAGTTTGAATCAGAGCTCAAATAAGTGCACTTTAAAACACGCAAAGCTATGGTTGCCACTAATATAAAGATGATAAACTATTAACTAAAGGTCTTTTTCTGCTAAAGTGTTAGTTAAAGTCCATTAATATTAATGTCTGTCTTTTAATTCAATGCAAGGTTTAGCAATTGCGATGTTTAGGAAAATATATAGGCAGTAGTGTATATCTGTCGTGGTTTAACCATTACTTTGTTCCGTGAGTCATCATTGATGCCTAAATAACAAATATTTTTCTTTTTTGTGTCCTGTTTGTGGACAAAGATACTGATATAAATTGTTAAATAAATTATTAAAAAATATAAAGAAAAATATATCCTATTAATACCTGAATAAACTATTTCGATGCAATTTCTTACAGCATCTCCAGTATATCCTTGTTGACAGCTACATATCGGATTATGATTAACGGTTATGCATAGGGCATTTAAGCCACATGCACCTTGACATGGATCTTTACAGCGTTCGTTAATGCAAGCTGCATTGCTGGGACATTCGGCGTCAATAGTGCATTCTGGCCGACAGTTCGGTACTCGTCCGATATAATTAGGTAAACATGAACAAGCGGCTTGATCGCCTATAACTCGACACTCTGAGTTAGGTCCACAAGGTGAAGGCGAACATGGTTTGGAGTCTAGATTTTTTGCTGAAATTTAGGAGGGAGTAATTAGTATTATAAATAGAATATTATTCAGAACCAAGAGTTATTTCATATGCAATATAAGAACTTTTTGAAACTCACTTTCTTCTGGGTTACATCGACTGAACGGATCGCCTGTAAACCCAGGAGAGCAACTGCATATCGGATTATGCGTTATAACCTGGCATCGAGCATTGAGCCCACATGTGTTTGGACATGGATCTATACATTTCTTATTGACACATGCTTTGTCTTGCGGACATTCCGAGCTTACGATACATTCGGGTCTACATGATGGAGGAGTTCCAATATAACCAATCTCGCAAGTGCACACACTGTGACCATTTACAACACGGCAAAGGCTGTTGGGTCCACATGGTGATGGTTGACAAGGATCCAATGGTTTACCTGAAATAACTATTTTTGTTTGTTAATGAAAGATGTGCTTTAAAAAAATACAGCTATGTTGTTTTATCTATAAAACTAAATCTACGTACTTTCTAACTCGCATCGAACTAGAGGATTGCCAGAATATCCATTAAGGCAAGTACATATTGGAGAGTGATTCACTGTCCTACATTCTGCATTTATTCCACAAGCTCCTGGGCATGGATCTTTGCATCTATTATTTGAACAAGCTTTATTTCTGTCACAATCAGAGTTAGATACGCATTCAGGACGACATCCGGTATAAGGGTCGCCAAAATATTCCGGCAAACACGCGCATGAACCAATTCCATTTCGCTCTTTACATAATGCGTTTGCTCCACACGGTGAAGGATTACAAGGATTAGGCGGAGGTTCTGATACATCTGTAAATTATTTGAATGTAAAACTTAATAAACAAATCAAACATTTTGTGCTGTCTATTAGGGACCGCATTAACTTACGTTCTATTTCGGAACATCCGCTGAAAGGGTCACCTGTATACCCTGGTATGCAATTACAAAGTGCTACATGATTCGCTACCGAACATTCAGCATTGAAACCACATGAACCCGGACATGGATCTACACATTTCTCATTTTGGCATGCAAGGTTTCCAGGACATTCAGCATTTATAGAACATTCTGGTCTACAATTGGGTGCAACACCTATATAATTCGGTAAGCATGAACATGCAGGCGCATCTCCAACTACTTTACATTGTGAATATGGACCACACGGTGAAGGCACACATGGATTTCCTTTAGGTCCCATAGTAATAGTTTCTAAGAATGAAAAAAGAACACGATAGATTAAGAAAAAGAAAAAAATAGAAAAGTAAATGAAAAGTTCTGAGTAAAAGAATAAATTGAAAAATACAGAGACATAATAATATTAATTGCAAATAAAACTTTCACAAAAAATTTGATACATAATTTAATTTTATTACAAACTGCTTCCTTACTTTGTTCTAACTGACATATAACAAATGGGTCACCAGTAAATCCTGCTTTACATGTACATATTGGATTATGGTTGATCGTTTGACATCGAGCATTTACTCCACAAGTCCCTGGGCATGGATCTTTACATTTTTGTCGAATACACGCTTGGTGTTGAGGACAATCTGTGCTTATTACACATTCAGGTCTACATGAAGGTGGTGATCCAACATATCCTTCTTGGCACGAACAAACTCCATGGCCATCGAGTACTTTACAATTGCTGTATGAACCGCAAGGTGATGGTACACAAGGATTTATACTTTCAATGGGCGCTAAGACAACAAATTGAAAAATATTAATATTTTTTTTGTAATTTAACAATACTTCAATAAAATAAAACAGTAGATGTACTAACGTTTTCTTCGTGGATGGCAAGTAACACTAGGATTTCCCTCATAACCTTCAATGCATAAGCAAACCGGATTATGATGGCCAACAATACATTGCGTATTAATGCCACATGCACCTTGGCAAGGGTCTACGCATTTATTATTTGAACATGCTTTATCTAACGGACAATCATTATTAGTTACACATTCAGGACGACATCCTAGATATGGATCTCCAAAATACCCTGGTTGACAAGTACACGCCCCGGCATGTGACTTTTCGGTACAAAGAGCATTGGGTCCGCACGGAGATGGATTGCATGGATTAGTTTCATCTTCGCTTGGAACAGTCACTACAAATAAATATATATCATTACAATATCTGTATAACTCAACATTGATTATTGTATTCGCAAGTTCCTATAAGTCTTACCTATAAAACGACATCCTCTGAACGGATCACCGGTATAGCTCTCACGACAATGGCATACGGCTTTATGATTTATAACAACACATTCAGCATTTGACCCACATGATCCTTCACACGGACTGACGCATTTTTCACGCACACAAGCCAGATTACTTGGGCATTCCTCATCGTATATACATTCTGGTCGACAATTAGGTGCACGTCCAATATAGTTTGGCTGACAAGAACAAGCGGGGGTTTCCCCAACAATTCGACATTGTGAGTTTGGTCCACATGGAGAAGGTAGGCAAGGATTGCCCGAAGGTTTGGGCTCTGTGTCTAAAATTATTTGTATTATTTTATTTAAAATAAGTGATAAATTATAATCTTAATTGAAACCAATTTATTTACTATGGAATTTTAAAACTTACGTCTTTCTTCAAAAATACATCGCACAAATGGATCGCCTATATAAGTTTGAGGGCAGCTACATAAAGCGTTGTGATTTACTACTGTACACTTGGCATTGTTACCACATGCTCCTATACATGGATCTCCGCATCTTTGGTTGATACATGCTCTGTTTGGCATACATTCACTGCTTACCATACATTCAGGGCGACAGAAAGGTGGTGACCCGTAATATTGTTCTTGGCATGAACATATTGCATGTGAATTACTAACACGACATATGCTGTACGGACCACAAGGTGAAGGAGAACATGGACTAACGGGTTTTTCAATGTTCCCTAAAATACGAGTCACAATATTAATGCTGCATACATTTAAAATAATGTAACAATAATTATAAACAGTTAAAAAATTCTTTATATACATACTTATGTAACAGGACGTGAATGGATTACCCTCATATCCAGGATAACAAGCACACGATGGGGCGTGGTTATGCACACGACATTCCGCGTTCATACCACAGACTCCAGGACAAGGATCTTTGCATTTATTGTTAATACAAGCTCTATCTTTTTGGCAATCTGAATTTAAGACACATTCCGGTCGACATTCAATATATGGATCTCCAAAGTAATCAGGCAAACATGAACATGACCCGATACCATGCCTTTCTTTGCATATAGCATTAGCCCCACATGGAGACTGTTCACATGGACTTACCACTTGAGGTTCAATCGCTATAAATATAAAAATAATTTTATAGCCTATTTGTAATAAAAAAGTCATAAAATTTATTTAGTTTTACTTACAAAGTATTGCAGTGCATCCTGCAAATGGATCACCGGTATATCCAATATTACAGGCGCATATTGGTACGTGTTTAACAACATTACATGTAGCGTGAAATCCACAAGAGCCGGGACACGGGTCCCTACATTTCCCAGATATACATGCTAAATTTCCTGGACATTCTACATCTATAACACATTCTGGTCTGCAGTTAGGTGGTCGACCCACGTAGTTATTTAAGCATGAACAAACTGGAACTCCATTTACTTCATTACATTGAGAATTAGGTCCACATGGAGTTGGAATACAAGGGTTTATTGGTGTCATTGGCCCTGTTGAAATAATGATAAGTAGCATCATTTCAATTTAAATATTTTATGCAGTAAAATTAATATTTTTTTTTTACTTACTTTCATCAATGAAACATTTTACAAAAGGATCGCCAGTATAATCACGTAAACAACTGCAGATTGGATTATGATTCACAACTTGACACAATGCATTAATACCACACATTCCGGAACAAGGGTCTTGGCATTTTTGATTTATACATGCTTTATCAGGTCTACAATCTGAACTGACAATACATTCTGGTCTACAATTTGGTGGTGAACCGACACACATGTCTAGGCATGTACAAACGGCATGCCCATTAAATGTGCGACATTTACTATAGGGTCCGCAAGGTGATGGTTGGCATGGGTCAACAGGTTCCGGTAGAACTAAATATAATATAAAAGAAAGAAGAAAAGTAAGTACAAGAAAAAGTATAAGATAATAATATAGAAAAGTAAAGAAAGAAAGTCTTACTCAGAATAGGAGAACATGCATGAAGAGGATTTCCACTAAATCCTGGCAAGCAAGAACATGATGGTGCATGGTTCGTAACTCTACACTCTGCATTTTGTCCACAAGCTCCAGAGCAAGGATTCACACATTTATTATTGAAACACGATCTATCTGATGGGCAATCAGTGTTCATCACACATTCCGGACGACAGCCCAGATATGGGTCTCCATAAAAGTCAATAAGACAAGTACACGAACCAGCACCATCTCTCTCACGACAAATGGCATTAGGTCCACATGGCGATGGATTGCAAGGATGACGAATTACTTCTTTTGGAACTGAAAAACATTTTAATGTGACATGCTATATATATCTAAACCTCATGCAGACTATCTACTTTACAATAATAATCATGCTAAGAATTAATACCTAGTGCATTAAAATATTTAATTAATTAACTCACTTTCCACTGGACTGCAACCCGCAAACGGATCTCCGGAATATCCCTCATTGCAGGAACATATCGGTTGATGATTTTGTACGACACAGCGCGCATTAAATCCACAGGACCCAACACAGGGGTTTACACATGAGCCAGCGAGACAGGCAAGTGCAAGGGGGCAGTCTTGATTTATAACACATTGGCGTCGACATGTAGGTGGGGCACCCAACATTCCCGGTTCACAGGCACAAATAGCTTCGCCATTCACGTTGCGGCAAGTTGAATAAGGTCCACATGGTGAAGGTAGACATGGATCAGGAGCCGGGTACAAAACATCTGTATGTATAAATTTCACATTGCATTTAATTTATAATTTTAAATAAATGTAACGAATTTTTTTTTAAATTATAAAAACTTAAATTTTATAGATGAAATATAGAGCTCACGCGATAAGTGGAACTGACAGTTAAACTTGCGTAAATTTTTGGAGAATCTAGCATAAAGAAATGGTTTTTTTTTGTGATGCTGAATACAGCTTTTTCTATTAGATTCTAAATAAATTCTCAAACGATTCTTAAAATATAAGGCCCCGTTAAATATTTTAAGTATTTTTTATACACCTAGAATCGAACTAGATCTAGAACTAGTATTGTCAATGTCTAAAATTTGTATGGGCCAACAACAAATATATATAAGCGGGACTAAAAATTTAAGTGACGTTTGAGTATTCGGCCATATGAAACCAGTAGTAGCAAAGAAAAATAATTTAACAAATTACTTTATTATTTACACCTCAGTCAAAATCTATTTTATTTTAATAAATAATATACATATCTATTAGTCTAATTAGATCCCGAACAACCTAAAACCTAGTTTTTGCGTATTTTTTTTTAGTACCTACTTAAATTTCCAAAAACAGATGTTCCAAAAATGTATGGAGTCCCGGCCAGGTCTATATACAGTATACTGAAAAATAGGTAAAAATATGCTGAACTGTGCGTTGATTCTGTAACGAATCTCGCACCTCACTTCGCAAGTCACTTCGAATTCAACTGTCAAATAGGGCAATTTTTCATACATTATGACAGTTAGAATCGAAGTGACTTGCGAAGTGAGATGCGAGTTTTGTTACAGAATCAATATACAGTGTTCAGTTGTCCGTTTTCTTCTTATTTGCTTTGTTGCATGGTACAAAACATTTTTTTTTATAGAAAAAACTGCAACACAGACAAATATTCATCATGACGTCTATGTCACTTTGGTAGTTGACTTCTATGTCGCCCGCCATATTGCCATATTGAATAATGGTAAAATCGACGAAAATTTTTAACTTTTGTACAAACCAACTATGCATGAAAACGAATTATTAGTATTTTTCCCGGATTCAGGAGATTTTTCCTGATTTTTTGAGATAGTGTACATACACCTAGCTGGATAACAAACAACTCCTTTATGAATTTATATACTTAATATTATCGAAAAGCAGGTTAAACCAAATATGTGATAGATGCTAAAAATGTTAAGAAAAAAGAACATCGATCAGGCTGGTAGTTTGGGCTTCTGCTACTTCTATACTCTAAGCGCGCATAAGGCGTTTTAACTCCCACAAAAAGGATTGAGAATCCACGTCCGCTTAAAATATTAGTTATTAAAGAAAATAGTAATTTTTAAAACCTGACCGGTTTAAATTTAAAAAATCGCATTATTCACATAATATATTTAAATGTACCTAAATAAATGTATCTAAATAATCATTTATTTTTTCCAACACAGTTAATTATCATTTATTATAGACATCTAGTCTAAGGAAGTTTGCAATGGTGAACTTAATTTTACTTTGATCTTTTCTTATTTTTCACGGATTCAGGAGATTTTTCCTAATTTTTTGAGATACTGTACATATACCTGGCCGGATATGAAACATCTCCTTTAAAAAAACAAAATCTTTACATTATACATTTAATGTATCCACGCTCTGTTCGATCATCATATGAGCATATTATGTTTACTTCTAAACAAAGGCCTCCCCTATCGATTTTCAAATGGATCGGTTCTGCGCAGCTTGCATCCAACGGCTCCCCGCCACCCTGACCAGGTCGTCTGTATCTTGCGGGAAGCCGTCCTACTTTACGCTTTCCGGTACCGTGTTATAACTTTAACGCCCCATCGGCCGACAGTTCTGCGTTCTATGTGCCCTGCCCACTGCCACTTCAACTTGCTAATGCTATGTGTTATGTCAGTGACTTTAGTTCTGTAATGGATGTCCCCATTTCTGATTCTATCTGGTAGGGAACATCTAACATAGCTCGTTGGGCGACTGTGAACTTGCATAGAAGCCTTAGTAAGTGACTACGTTTCATATATAGCCGTTCTATATAATATAGATTAAAAAAAATAAGGAATATTTATATAATACATGCTCTCCCGGCAAACGTTGGTTTGCTATAAAAAAAATGTACAAAAAAAAAATTGATAGTAGCCGATTCTCAGACCTACTGAATATACATATTAAATTTCATGAAAATCGGTCAAGCCGTTTCGGAGGAGTATGGTAACTAAATTTGTGAGTCGAGAATTTTATATATTAGATGTAACTATTTCAAATTATAATTTTACCTTTCCGGAAGCATTTTATAAATGGATCGCCTTCTGGAAGATTTTCTGGGCATGTGCAGATTGGATTGTGACCCACTACATGACATCGCGCGTCTAGGCCACAACTATGCACACAAGGGTCTTTGCATTTCAGATTTATACACGCTTTGTTTGTTGGGCAATCGGAGCTAACGGCACACTCTGGACGACATGCTGGAGGAGCCCCCGGAAAACCAGGACGGCAAACACACGCAGCACGTTCATTTACAACATGACATTCACTGTGCGGTCCACAAGGAGAGGGTTCACACGGATTGAATTGAGTTTCTGAAAGTTAAGCATTATTGTATTTTATTTTTACAAAGTAACAGTGAATAAACATGTAGTTTATTTTGTAAGTGTTGTTTACGAATATTTTTTACAACAGCACCTAAATGACACTTATATTATAACTAGAAACTTTTAGGCCTGGGCCACGACATAGTGCGTATTGTGTGAATATTTTGTGAAATGGGGCATCCTGCGGCCGGCTTTGCCATACCACGATCCTTCATAAGGCGGCGGCGCAACTGCGAGCGCGTTGGGCGCATTTATCAATAATACCTACTCCAAATCAGACGGATTCAGAAAGTCTATTTCAAAAGTCAAAGAATCAATTTGTTTTTAGTAGAAAATATTTTAACCGCAAGGCAAGATTTATATCCCGTTGATTATAAGATAAAATAATCTGGGGAAGCAAGCTGAAGCTGCGGTGAAAGCTGCGGTGCGGTTAAAACCACCTGCTCCTCAGCTCGCGGGCCGCCTCGCCCCTTCGCGCCTACGCGGGCTTAAATTACACTCTCGGGTTAGGGCACACAAGACTACGTGGAGTTGGATTTGCATCGATTCGCTTCTGTCAATTTATTTTTCAATAAAATTGTTTTTGTCTTAGAAGAATTGAAATTCCATGCTTTCATTCGGCGATTCGTTTCTTAGGCTGATTAATTTTTGGCACATTTAATAATAGATATGCTAAAATAAGAGCTTTTATAATAATATATTAAGCGAAATCGTCGTAATGCCAAAATAACGTTATGATTAGAGCTTCCGATTCTTAGACCATAATGGTGGCAAAACAATTGTTAGGCCAAACAATAATTGTTCGTTTTAAGTTTAGGCCAATACGGCTTGGCCATGTAATATTAGGACAAAAATTTTTAGGCGAACCGAAGGGCACACGTTCTTAATCTATATTACGCCACGCAAAAAACAAAATAATTGTATCCTATTCTGTTATCACCGCACGCATCATCGTTCGACGATGGGCGCAGCCGCTCTAGTGTTTTGCGCTTCTTGCCTCTCCGCAAAATACGCCACGGCGGGCGATTCGTGGCATGCTCAAAACATTTTTACCATTTTGTTCTCCACGTGAGCGGTGATGTCGTGGCCTTACGACGTGGCATACTTTCTTAAGTTGAAAATTCTTCTTTTTACAAACGATATATTGAATATCGTTTTTGTACATTATTTAGATAGTTTTGTTCTTACATTTCTAAAACGAAAATATGTATCTAATGGGCGCTTTCAATAACTAGATGGTTGCGGTCGTGGTACTGCCACGCGAGAGCAGTTTCTATGTCGTGGTACATACAGGCCGTTATTGTTTTTCATGCGGTTTACCCGCCCAGTGGCAGGAAGGTTACGATGCAAATACCTACGGCTACCAGGCCTGACTCAGGTAGTTCTTACGTCATGAAAAATATAATCCGCACTGCTCTCACGCAACAGTAGCACGACTGCAACAATCTATTTGAAATAGCCCATTAGATATTATTTTCGTAGAAATATAACGGAATTATCTAAATAATGTACCTACCAAAACGATATACTTATATTAAAATCATTTACTGACACTGTAAAAAGAATAATTATTATCAACTTAAGAAACTACTACGTTGCAAACTTACTATCTAATTATTAATATAATTATTGTAACTTACGCGGCTTATATCCCTCGCGACATGAAGAAAATGGATCGCCTTCATACCCTTTAAAGCAAGTGCATACTGGAACATGATTAGTGACCGTACACTCAGCATTAACGCCACATAAATCCTTACACGGGTCTCGACAGTGATTCGATAAACAAGCCAGATGATTAGGGCAGTCCGAATTAATTGTACATTCTGGTCGACAACCGCCTGCATACGGATTACCGATATTTGGTGGTATACATGAACATCGAGCCACATTGTTAACAACTGTGCATATTGTATTTTCTCCGCATGGCGACGGATTGCATGGTGTCACTAAATCAGTTTTTGATATAGCAACACATCCAATGAAAGCGTCCCCTTTATAACCTTCTAAACAGCTACACAAAGGTGTATGATTGACGATGTTACATCTGGCATTATTACCACAGGCACCAATACATGGATCAGCGCATTTCTCGTTTATACAAGCTTGATTTGAAGGGCACTCTTGACTTATTACACATTCTGGTCTACAATATGGAGGTGTTCCTGAGTAATTTGGTCGACATGAACATACAGGTCTGTTTGATTTAATTTCACATACAGAGTTTGGTCCACAAGGTGAAGGCACACAAGGATTTTGATGAATGTGCACATCATTATCGGGTAATTCTGCACAGGCGACAAATGGATCTCCAGTTTTGTTTGTTCCACAGCTGCATACTGGATTATGGTTCACTACAATGCAGTCTGCATTTACGCCACAACTGCCTTGGCATGGATTAGAACAACGTTGATTAACACATGTTTCAGTCTGCTGACAATCAGAGTTACTGACACATTCAGGCTGGCACATTGGTGCTACTCCTCTATGGCCGGGCAAACATGAACATACTGCAAAACCAGATGGCGATACGAGGCATCTACTATAAGGACCACAAGGTGATGGATCGCAAGTTGTAAGGACAGATGGTTTTACTGGTGTAGGCTGGCATCTTATATATGGGTCGCCTACGGATCCTGGTTCACAATAGCAAACTGCATGGTGGTTTACTGTTTTGCATTCGGCTCCAATCCCACATACATCTTGGCAGGGATTTTCACATTTGTTATTTAAACATGCCTGTTCGGGGGAACAGTCACTATTAACAACACATTGAGGTCGACAAGAAAGGTATGGGTTGCCATAGAAATTAGGGAGACATTGACAAGACAATGCGCCGTTTAGTTCTTCACAAATAGCATTATCGCCACAGCGAACATTGTTGCAAGTTTCTTTGATGACAGCTGCAAAAATAAATAAATTTATTAATTGAATACTAAAATAAATGTGGCTGATAATTTTGCTCCACGTAAATGTGAATAGCATAATATTACTTACGTTTCGTACTTATTTTGCAATGTTCATAAGGATTGCCTTCAAAACCAGCTCTACACAAACAAATAGGATCATGATTGTGGACCGTACATTCCGCATTAACACCACATGATCCTGGACAAGGGTCTACACATCTATTTCTTAGGCAGGCTTTATTAAATGCACAATCTGAACTTATTACACATTCAGGTCTACAGGCTGGATTTCTAATTGAATTAGCCCCAATGCATGCGTCACAAATTGCAAACTGGTTTCCATACGTATCACATGGTGCATTTGGATCGCACGGATTTGGAGAGCACGGTTGCAGAGTTGTATTATCCGATGGGATTATAATAGCTGAAAGTAAATATATTAAGGAAATATATTAGAAATTAAAATATTTAATAACTTTAACACTCATTCAATAGAGATACTTACGTCTGTATATACATTGAGTCATTGGATCACCTATATATCCTTCTGGACACACACATGATACAGTATGTTCTAAGCATAAACAAACGGCATTAATACCACAAACGCTGTCAAAAGTACAGGGATCTTTACACTTATTATTAATGCATGCTTCATTAGAAGCGCAATCAGAATTCATCAAGCATTCTTGTTTACATTCTTTAGCGGGATCTCCATAAAAATCAGGAGGACATGAACATAGTGCCCTATCTCCGATATCTTGACAAATGGCATTTATACCACATTCTACTTTGTTGCACGGCCTTATTGATTTTTGATCTTCTGGAGGTAAACAGCATATTAAAGGATTGCCTATCAAACCTTCTTCACACACGCAGACTGGACGATGTAATTCTGTATAACATTTAGCATTTAAACCGCAAACTCCTGGACAGGGATCTCTGCATGTATATCCGATGCATGCTCGGTTTTCACTACATTCGTCGTCTACTTCACATTCACGAGCATGACAGCCGTTGGCACCATATGCATCACCAGTACTTCCCTCAGCACACATGCAAATTGCTAGTCCATCTACGTTTTCATTACAAATGGCTTGCGGTCCACATGGGTTTGGAGTACAAGGACTACTTTGAGGTTGACACCCAGTATAAGGATTACCTGCAAATCCTGTTCTGCAAAAACACATCTCTGTATTGCTGCTTACATAGCAATCTGCGTTTATACCACAAGGTCCCGGCTGGCATAGCACAGCGGGAGGTAAATAGCCGCGGTTACAAGACACATATGGATTTCCTACAGTACTCTCTGGGCAATAACAAGCGGGTATTCTATAAGGATCACATCGTGCACCAATTCCGCAAGTATTAGGTTCACAAGGATTGCGTGTTTCAACACAACCTCGAACTGTGTTTGGACTTTCAATGTAACCATCTAAACATGTGCATTTTGCGAATCCATTCGACAATACTGTACACTGTGTATTAGGCCCACATGGAGATGGATTACATGGATTAGTTGGAAGTCTACAAGGCTGTGTAGGTGGATTTCCTTCATAATTTGGCAAACAGAAACAAGCGGGTTTGTCATGTATTAATCTACATCCGGAATTTTGTCCACAAGGATTTGGTTCACATTCGTTACCTTCCGGTACTGAAATAAGTAACATAATATTAACAGTAAATTACTAATGTATTATCTTAATTTGGATTCAACTAGTAAGTATTTTATTTTTAAATATTAACCTTTCGTCCGTTACCAGTACCAATTATAAATATATATTGAGATAAGAGCATAGAGAAGACATCGCATACAAAAGTCAGGCTCCTTAATGAAACGATAGGAGGTAGTTTATTCGCGAACAAAGTTTTGAGCGCCGTTTTGTTGTAATAACGCTAGCGTTGCTTGCGTTAGCTTTCGTGTAGCTTTCGTGTAGCTTTCGTTTTCGTGCGGTAGGAAAGTGTACCGCAATAGCCATACTTGAACGGAACATATTGCTAATGATTGGTGTCTTCTCTATACTAAATATTTCATTGCTAAAAAAAAAATATTACCAAAAAGATATTGCAAAATACTTACTGCAATTTCTAAATGGATTTCCTGTTAGTCCTTTCGGGCAGTAACAAATTGGATTTCCATTATCAATTTCACACAACGCATTAATTCCACATGGATTTGGATTGCAAGGATTTGATGGTGGTTCACAACCAAGTGTTGGATTACCGCTATATCCTAGTAGGCATTTGCATGAAGCTCTGTGGTTTATTACATCACAAACAGCATTTATACCGCATCGACAAGGTGAACCACATTGACCATTAATACAAGCTTCTGAATTAGCGCATTCATTATCATTACGGCATCCTTGAACTGTTTAAATGTTATTTGAATTAGAGAAAACAATTGTCACAAATACAAAAAAAATATATAAAATAATTAAATTTGAAGGAATCAATAAATTATTATGATGTATATACCTTGAAAGCATTCGAGGAATGGATTCCCCGTAAAACCCGCGTAACATTTGCATTGGATACCATGGTTAGATGGGATACACTCAGCGTTGTCACCACACTTATTTACGGCACACGGACTAATGCATACTCTGTTTAATCTATCACATAAGAGTTCTGGCGGACAGTCTTCATTGTATTGACATACAGACTTAGAATCAATAATAACTAAAATCAGAATATTATAATAATTTATCTAATATATGGAGTAACATGCTCAAATATTATTATTAATAAATGCTTACCTGGCACGCAACCGACGTAACCGTTTCCTTGATATCCTTCAGCGCAGCTACAATCCGAACCGTGATTTGTGTTTATACAAACAGCATTTTGTGCGCAAGGATTGTGTATAGCACATGGGTGCTGACATGCATTATTTATACAAGCTTCAGTCAGTTGACAATCTTCATTCCGAGAGCAACCAACTGAACAAATTTGAAAATATTTATAAAAACACCAATTACATAACCTATACCAAACACTATAAACACATTTACTTATTTACACATTATTATGATCAATTCCATAGAAGAATTACATTTTTATTTGATTACTAAACCATAACCAAGTCTGTTATTAATTAGAGGAAAAAGGAATTATTTTTTATTTATGTATAAGTACTGATCAGAAATAGGAATAGGCACTAATACAAATATGTACTAAAATTCACACTCTAGTTCAAAAAGAAGTAAATATACATTTAGAAAGGCGTATTCAATTTACAATCATAATGAACGTGATAAATGTAGTTTTTAGAAAACACCTCCCTACATGCTCCACTGAAATTTTCTGTTTTCTTTCTAATTTTGCTTTACCTTTTCTATACTTATTGACAGAAGGTGATATACTGATATACTGCTCAGTGTCTGCTTATTCCGATCTCTGACGATAACTATAATAAAAATTAGTTATATGCGATATCTTACTCTTTTTAGGCGAACATTTTATTGCCGGATCTCCATCATGTCCGGCAGGACATGAACACATTGGTCTCTGCATTATGGGTTGACAATTGGCTCCGATACCACATACATTAAATTCACAAGGATTTTGACACAATCCCATAAAGCAGGCTTCAGTTTCTATACAGTCCCGATCAGATTGACAGGGTTCTGGTGCCTTAGGTGTCCCGGGTGATTCTATGTTAATGTTTATTTAAATTAGTGAGTTACTTTGAGTGTTAAGGTTTATTTACAAATAATAAATAGTTTAACATTTATACAAGGGCTTTTGGCGTTTATTTAATGATAGCATGTATGTTTTATTAATAATACACATTTGTCCGATAAGACGCCCACATCAAGATATCTCAATAATCGGAAAGTATTACAATAGTAAAAAAATATAGGTATGCAATATATAATACATTATTTGAATGCATACCTCGGGCACAGGTGTCTCCGGCTTCCTGATCACATAAACACACAGCAGCATGGTGGACTACTTTACAGGCTGAGTTCAGAGTGCACACGCTCGGCACCACTTCACACGGATTCAGGCATACTCCATTTAAGCAGAGTTTATCCATTGGGCAGTGCGAGTTCATTTTGCATTCTTTATACAAGTCAACGATAGGGCTATTTTCAGTAGAAGTTAAGTCAGTAATGGGTGTAGAGTCAGTCCAGGCAGATATATCAACGTCTTTGCTACGAGATGATAAGTTATCGGTAGAAGTACTAATGTTTGGTACATTTGTTGAAAGAGAGTTATTATATTTTATTTTAGTGTATGTTATTGAAGGTTCAGTAATTTTATTTATTGTTTCAAGTAAAATAGATTCTGTTGTAGTATTGATTCCTAATGTGTTTGTAGAACTATTGTCATTTGATGACAATTCCTCTATATTAGTAAATATTGTCGCAGTAGTGGTAAAATTATAATGTTTTGTAGACATCTCTTTAGTATTATTAGAAATGACATTAACGGATTTTTCAGTAGATATCGATGTTGCATTGATAGTCGATTGTTTTTCAGCGTTTGTAACATAATCTGTTACAAAATCTGTTGGAAGATCTCGAGAATAATTCAATGTGCTTGTGCTTCGTGAGTTTTCTGTTGAATAGTTGATCGCGTTACTGTCTGTTATGGCTTCATTGGTATATAAGTCTGTGATTTTAATGGTCTCTGAAGTCACATCAGATTTTGATTTAACGGTTACTGTGTTAACTATCGCCGAAGTTTCTGTAGTCACGGGGGTAGTTTCTGTGTCTAAGTTTGTTACTATTTTTGTTTCATTATTTAATTTAGTTATGCTACTAAAGTCGATAACGTCTGTTAAAGTGCTAAGGAATGGTGTAACTACTTCTGTGTCTATAGCTATTGTACTTGCTAGGTTTTCAGTAATAATATTCATTTCTTGTGTAGTGGTTTTGATTTCCGTGTATGGAATATCTGTGGTAATAGTAGTTTCCACAATAGGATAATCCAAATTCAAATAGGTTGGGTAAAACTCTGTCGTCCTATCCACATCACTTGTAGTACTTGTAGTAGTAGTTACAGTATTTGGTAATACTTTGTCCATTTCTGTGTATAGCTCATCATTTGAAGATACAGAATTCTTAGAAAAACTGTTGTCTGTAGTAGTAATTGCGCTAAATTTACTATTCAATTCTGTGACGAACTGGTGCGTATAAGGGGTTGATGATTCGCTATTTTTATTACTATTTCTTTCTGTGTCGAAGGTCTGCACTGTATTGTCCTTGTAAAATACAGAACTTTCACTATTCGAATAGTTAATTGTTAAATTTAAGTTATTTTCTGTAGTTCCGAGAGGTTTTTCAGTAGTAAACGTTCTGAAAATATTATCTGTAGTTGTATACTCTTCTTGTAGTTCTGTTTCAATTTTTCTTTTAGGAGTCGACGTTACAGTGCCCTCTGGAGTACTTTTTGTAATTAATGTATCATCGATTAAGTGCAAATCTGGCGTAGATGTATGCTTATTAAAATCATTCGTAGTACTAAAAGAATTTTGTGCTATAGCAAAATCAGTTGTTTTATCATCATGTTCCACAGTATATAGTTTACTAAGGTTGGTTTCGTTAGCAATATATTCAGTGTTACTAACAGAATTAGTTCTTGCAGTCTCCGTTTCAATGGTTGAAATAACCGATGTATCAGTAGTATGTCTAGGACCGAGGGAACTAGTAGAAAGATCTGTTATGGTCGATTGTATTTTAATATTATCAAAAGTTGTAGGATTTTCATCATCAATATATTCTGTTGTACTTTTATGAAAGTAGTCATCTTTGAATCCAGATTCGTGTGTGAATTCATTTATTGTGATGGGAGAGGTAAAGTCTGAATCGGTGGGATTCATTGTGCTGTCGATATTTCCAGGTGAAATAATAGAAAGAGTAGTATGTATTTCAGTTTCTTTTTTTTCTGTTCTAGTTTCAACTTCTAGATCGGGTGTTGTTAAAGAAATAGTTTTTTCTGTGGGATTATCAGCCGTGGTATCAAATTTACTTGTTATAAATGAATTTTCACTGAGGTTTTGTTGGTCGGTTGTGATAGTTTCTTGGTCTGTAGCATCTCCTGAATATTGAGAAGTTATACCAATTATACTTTCTGTAATGGTGCTTATGGTATCAATATCTTGACTTGTATTTAATTTATCATTCGAATTTTGTATAGCTTCGATTTTAAGTGAGCTTGTTGTTAAAATTTCTTCATTTGTTGTAGCTGAAGTCAATATTGTGTCAGCCGAATCGGTTGTACTAATTGATATTTCAGAACTAAATCTATTTGGTTGTGTAGTAAGTATTTCATCTGAACCAGTGTGAACTTTATCATTTGTGAAAATCTTATCTGTACTAAAGTTATTGGTCGTAACAGAATTTTCATAAAAAATTTTAGCCTCTGAAGTGTCATTTGGGACAGTTGATTGCGAATCAATTGTAGTTAAAGTAGCAGTTTCTTCTACAGGGTTGTCTTGAGTTACGGAAAATTCATTTATAGTACTAATTAACCCTTCACTAAAATTCTGAGAGTCTGTGGTCGTGATCATTGGCTGCATTGTCATTGCATTTATATTTAAAGGGGGTTTATTTACTACACTTTCTGTGGTACTTATTGTATTATCATCTTGGTTTGTATTTAATTTAAAGTCCATTTCTTGTTGGGCATCATTTTCAAATGATTTCGTAGTAATTAATTCATCGTTTGCGGTAGTAGATTTCATCGTGAAGTCATTGTAAATTTTTGTACTAGAATAGGATACAGGATTTAAAGTAGTATCTTGTTCAACTACCTTTGTAACTGATCCTGTCAGAACGTTCAAATCATCGTTTGCAATAGTAGATTTTACCGTGAAGTCATTGAAAGTTTTTATACTAGAATAGGTTACAGGATTTACAGTAGTATCTTGTTCTATTTTCTTTGTAATTGATCCTGTTAGAACTTTCAAATCATATGTAATATTGGATGGAACAGTATTTTTGATAGGATTTGCAAGAGTAACAGAAATATTACTCAAAGTATTGATTAAGTCATTGTCGACGTTTTCTGGATCAGTTGCAATAACATCTACATTTGACGGAATTTTACTGAATATTCTTTCTGTGGTACTTATGGTGTCATCTTGATCATTATTGAATTTGTTCGTTTTAATTAGTTCATCTAATGTTGAAGTAGGGGCTATAGTTGAGTTGGTAGAATTATTCATAGTAACAAAGGTTTCAGAACTAATAGTATTAGACTGTGTGGTATGTGTTTCTGTTTTATCTTTTTCTACATTCGGATCGTTTCTGATAACCAAAGTAACAAGTTTTTCTGTAGAATTTATTTGAGTAGTAAAAACATCACTTATCCTCTTACCTGAACTACTATTAAAGTTCTCTAAGTTCGAGATAGAATTTGTGATAGTAGGCTGTGTTGTAACAATAGTTAAATTTGATGGAATTTTACTTTCGATACTTTTTGTAACATTCATATTGTGGTTTGTATTTAATTTTTCATATTCGTTTTCGTCAAATTTATTTTCTATTGGATTTGTTATAATAAATTCTGCTTTTGTGGTTATAGGGACTGTCGTTGTCTCACTAAAGTTGATAATACTAATATCGTTTTCCAAGCTAGTAGAATTATTTTGGGTGGTATATAAATTATTCATAGTGTTTTCAGAACCTTTAGTTAGTTCTATTACGTTCATTGTCGTTGTATATAAATTACTAGTAGTAGAGCCAATATCATTTTTATCAGTATAAATATTTTGTTCGATATATTGGGTAGATTGAGAGAACATGCTGCCAGTGTTTGTAATCCCTGAATCAATAACTTGTGGTTTGTCGGTTGGTGTCATATTTGTTGTGTAATCATCTAAAACTATCACATTTGACTCAATAGTAGCAGAAAGTTTGTATGGATCCATGGATTCTGTGCTATCGAGGTGAATTTTTGTAGATGATGTGTCTGATACACCATAAACATTTGCATCAGTCTCTACGTACGTACTTCTTTCTGTGTTAATTGGCTGATACTGTGTTGTATCCTCAATAAATATTAATTCTGTCGCTTTGGAATAAAGCTGAGTGCTGACGTTTGTTGTAAATTCCGCCTCATTATTATTTTTTGTAGTATTATTTATCATGTCAGTAGAGTCGAATATTTCAGTATTCATTTTATTTACCTGGCTTGTTTTTTCTGTGACATTTACTCTTTGACTTGACCAGTTTGTTGTAATATTTTCTGTAGTTATTGGAGTTGTTGAATATAAATTTACATTTGTGAAATTGTTTAACTGTCGTTGATTATCTGGTGTTTTAGTATTTTTATTCTCAATTATTGATGTTGCGTCGCTTATTTCGGGATGCTTAGTTGTAAGAGGCTTGATAGTACTTTCTACATGAATCGTGCTACTGCTATGCACAAGCTCATCACTGTCAATAGTAGGATCACTTTCATCACTGCCTTCTGTATATACACTAGTTTTAGACGTTAATATTGATGAAATTTCGGTAGTGACTGAAGAATATGCAATATCTACAGTAATATGACCCGTATTTTCTGAAGTCGTACTGGTTGGAATTAGAGTTTGTGTTGTTTTATTATTGGTTTGTTGGCTAGATGTTTTATGACCCGGAGATATATGAAATGGATTAGGTCCAGAAGTAGCGCCAGTAAATAATTCATAAAAAGTGGTGGTACTCTTGTGTTCGTTAATATTATCGGTATTAGTCGAAGTAGGTGATATTTTTGGGTAAAAATCATAGTCGTTCGTTGATACAGGAGTAGTAGTAGCAATCATATTTGAATCTGTCCCCACGTCAGTAGTTAGATTAAAGTTAGGTGATATTTTTGGGTAAAAATCATAGTCGTTCGTTGATACAGGAGTAGTAGTAGCAATCATATTTGAATCTGTCCTCACGTCAGTAGTTAGATTAAAGTTAGGTGATATTTTTGGGTAAAAATCATAGTCGTTAGTAGATACAGGAGTAGTAGTAGCAATCATATTTGAATCTGTCCCCACGTCAGTAGTTAGATTAAATTCTTCGTTAGTATTAGATGTATAGGCGTCATTATTATCTGTTACGTCAGTTGTGATATCAGTTTCTCTTCCCCTCGTAGTAGTTATAATTTCGGAGTATGTTTCGGTTAGTGGGACAGTTTTAGGTTGATCATCTGTTAATTGGAATGCAACAACAAAACAAATCGTTAATATAGATCAAAAATATTTTAATTTAAATTTATGTTCAAACTTAAGAAGTTTTAATTATGTTCCATGAATGAATGAATGTATAAAAGTCAGAGTTCAAGCATGCTCAAGTATACACATAATATATAAATACAAAAAACCAAAAACCATTCGGCGAAAAATATTTGCAACAGAAAGATGAAAGAGTAACTTTGCAGTGGTTGTTGATTAAAAAGTAGGTACATGTTTAGATTTAATAAACCTCCTCACAACTATTGTGATTTTAATGGAGTGGTTTAATAAATCTAAACGCATAGTTAATGTGGAAAGCCCAAGAATGGTCTAATAGGTCGGAGAGGCACTACTATAATATCTTATAAATATACGTCCCGTTATATAATGGAAGAAATAAATTTATAAATAACTTGCCTGCCGGGTCTGCCGAGCCATCGCTTGCCAGTACTGTGTGGCGTTTTATCGGACAAATGGTATGCCAAAATTATAGCAATAACCAGTTTATCTGGAGTTAGTTTTAAAAAAGTAGCCGTAGACTTTCTAGTAGTATATTAGGAGTCCACGATACTTTAATTAACTATGTGAAAATGGTATATATGAATATAAAGTAAAATTATTATTCTGTATAGTTATGCAGTATCACAATCTATACAGAAAAATGTAACATGTATGTATATATGTAAAAGGTATTAATTCCCCATGTTATTCTTTACATGTCCCTATCTATGATATTTGAGTATGTACTTACTTTCCATGCAAGCGCCAGAAAATGGATCACAAGACACGCCTGGGCGACAATGGGCACAATTTGCAACCGGTTGACCACCTGAACAAAAATTACATTACTCGATTAATTACTAATGGATAGAGGAATGACTATAGCTTATAATAAGATAGAATAATTTAATTTACTTCTTAAAAACTACTACGCTTTGAAGGCTCTACATAAAAAAAAATCACGCTTTTATAGGTAATGCTAGGTCGCTGAAAGATCAAATACTTTTATAACAAGAATCAATTTTAAAAAAAACTGCTTTTTAAATACAAAAACACTTCAAAAACCTGTATAAAATCCAGCCAGCCCACAACTACCTTTTGTAATATTTTCCTAGAATTTATATTTAGGGTTCTATGGAATAAAAAGAATATAATTACTTATTGGATAAAAATAAGTTATTTGGAGTCTGTGCTTCACTATCTATTGTTTCTAGAAACAACTTAGCACCAACGTCAAAATATACCTTTTTATCCTATAAGTTCCTACCCACTTAAATTTAATTATTATTATTTTTTAGTGTTTTGAAATCAGTTTTTAATTACGTTAGAAATTTTGTTTTATTTCGAAGGTCAAAAATTGATGGTTGACCATGGACCAACCTGGTAGTATTGAATGCCTGGCCTGGTAGTATTCCAATGCAAATATAATTAACCTAAGTACCACTAAAAGTCACAGGAAAGCAAAAATCCGCAATTTCGCATACAATGGTGATTTTATTATTCCAGTTATTTTGATTTCAAAACCAAATTACTGAATCGATATTGATAAATCTATGAGACCAATCTAAAAGAATACCTACAATTAACAAATATTTTTTCAATTCGGTTTATAAACTACAGATGTAACAAACATTTAAAAAAAATTTAAAACCGACTCCAAAAAACTGAAAAGGATAAAATAATTAAATTTTAATAGGTACTTATCCCCCAGGAACATATTTTTGGATTATTTTATCCTTTTCAATTTTTTGGAGTCAGTTTTACTTTTTGTTAAAAAAAATCTTTTCACGATTTTTAGTGATAGCTTTTGAAGGTCAAAGCTACGTTCGCATACGTAGAAGACTTAATTTTTCCAGTTTTTTTGATTTAAAAACCAAACTTACTAATAAATTTTCAAAAATATTTTGTGGGACCAAATGGGAACTATTCCGCATCGAACAAAAAAAGAATCATCAATATCGGTTCACCCAGTCAAAAGTTCTGAGGTATCAAACATAAAAAAAACATACAGACGAATTGATAACCTCCTTCTTTTTTTGAAGTCGGTTAAAAAACAACATACAATAGAACTGACGACCTCCTCCTTTTTTTTATACAACTAGATGACAAACAAGCTGACGGCCCACCTGATGGTAAGCGGTTACCGCCGCCTATAGACACTTGCAATAACAAGGAAAAATCACTTGAGATTGCAGATGCGTTGTCATCCTGGGGCCTAGATGAAATGCCGTCCATGCCCAGTAATTACACTGGCTACCTTTCCCTTCAATCCGAAACACAGCGAACTGTTTCACGACTGAAATAAAAAAGGCGGTGGTACCTACCCAGACGACCCCACATACGGGTCTACCACCTAGTTTTTGAAGTCAAGTAAAAAAAGAATGTGATGCTTTTGGTGTACAATAATTATGATTCCTAGTGGTATGTGATATGTTATTGATGATTGTCACTGTTAATAAATAAATTAGTTACTACTTATTATGATTATAAATAATTTTCACCTGATTTACATGCGCAGCCGTCGCAGTAAGTGTTGGGGTATCTGGCACAGTCTGCTGCCGTTTGACACTGGCAAACTGCACAAAATCACATACAATAAATAATTGACAATGCTAAGGAAAATAAAATCATTATACACATATTAAACGGTAACACTAATAGAAGAACTTAGTTTGAAAATACTATTCACATAGTCAAAACAATAAACCAGCCCGAATCATCATCAAAGCTGATATGATGATGATGATGATGAAACATAATTATAAACATCCATGACTCTTATCCTACCGGCATTCGAACCCGGGCCTCTGCTTCAGAAGACTGGGGTACTGACTACTCGACCAACTAACTGGCCGTTGAATATAGTAAGTAGGAAGGTCTAGCACATGCCTAGAGAATTAAGATAGCCTACGTAAAAGTATCCAAGCATGATATAAATTAGTATTTCTCCCATGTAAGAAGGCCTGCGTCCACCCAGTAGTATGAGTTTAGAGGCTGTTAATAATGACAAAAAATAGTATTATCATTAATCATCATCAGTCTATTATAAGTCCCTCTACTAGGCACAGGCCTTCCTACATGATGGGAGAAACATATGAGTAGCTTGGGTCATATAACACCACCACGCTTGCCCAATGTCGGTTGGTATGTTGAAACGATTGCAGTAACAACCGGGACCAACGGTTTAACGTGTCTTCCGCAGCACAGAGCACAGAGGAGCTCGAGATTATAATATTATGATTGACCTTTCCAAGATTGACCATGGCGAAAATTGCTTGGTTTTCCTCAACGAATCCAGAGCGTTCAAATTCAAATCATAACGCCGCCGAGCTCCTCATTATTTTTCATAAATTAGTAAGGGTGTTAAAGAAACACTGTTTATTATTTCATTTTTTACACTATTTTTTTTTATTTATAAACAAAAATTAAAACCGACTCCAAAAAACTGAAAAGGATAAAATAATTAAATTTTAGTAGGGACTCATCCCCTAGGAACATATTTTTGGAGTCGGTGCTTCACTATCTATGGTTTCTATG
This sequence comes from Nymphula nitidulata, assembly GCA_947347705.1. NCBI lineage: Eukaryota > Metazoa > Arthropoda > Insecta > Lepidoptera > Crambidae > Nymphula > Nymphula nitidulata. The sequence continues at coordinate 12,953,701 of OX374621.1, read as the reverse complement.
GTAAACATACAGACGAATTGATAACCTCTTCCTTTTTTTGAAGTCGGTTAAAAATAGGTATAAGTATTTGTAAAAAAAAAATTTGGTTTGCATTTTATGAAGAAAAAAAACTAACTTAAACGGGACTTAAATCTGGTTAAGTTGTTTTATTTCATTGCTCGCGAAAATATAAAGTGAATCGATATTAAAATTATAAATGCGAACTCGCACTTTTGCCGAACGACACAGTCCTTTACATGTCGCATCGAAATCGCAAATTCTTTGTCGAAAAACTCCAATTTACCGCGAACACCTTTCTGTAAGTGGAGAACCGAGGTAAACTCCGACAGCTGTTGTCCAGCAATAGTAAGTCCGAAAAAGCGGAGAATTGTGCCGCTAGTCCGTTCCCAAAAAACGCAGCTAGATTCTGGGATGGTGCTCACAAATATATTAGGCTGCTCGATCAAGAGGTCCCGGGTTCCAATCCCGGTAGGGGCAAATGTTTGTATGATGAATATGAGTATTTGTTCACGAGTCATGGATGTTTATATGTTTATTTAGTATATTTCTAATATTTATATACATATTATTATCATAATTTCTCCGTTATCTAGTATCCATAACACAAGCTCTTAATGATGCTTACTTTGGGCTGGATAATAGGTGTGAGTGTATGAATATTATTATTGTTAGGTAAAAGTAACCAAGCCCAAGGTAAGAATAACATAATAAAGAGTAAGCAAAAGTGTTAAACTTTTGTTGACAAATGCTACCTAACGAAGCATGCCCGGTATGACACTGACCCATTAGGATTATTTTGATAGTCTCCTGATTTTAAGGGCCTGGCCACGAACTCATCGCACGCGCGTCCTGCGACTCGCGAATCGACAACCACTGCGCGCTGTCACGATGTCGGCCTCGCAGCGCGTCGTCGTGGCCGCGCAGTGGTTGCCGAGTCGCCGCCGCCGCCCGTTCCCGTGGCCAGGCCGTAAAAGTGTTACTACTACAAATACAGTACCTTTGGAGCAAACTGGCTGGTGATCGATGACGGCGCAGTGCTGGCCAGGCGTGCAGGGCCCGCCACGCTCGCAGGGGTCCCCACAGCGGCCGCCGATGCACGCCATACCTAGCGGGCACTGCTCGTGTCCCTCGCACGCCACTGCTATACAATCAATTATTACATTATTATATATAATAATGTTAAATCGTTTAAACTCTTGTTTTTCCTAACCAAATTTAAAAGAGTATCAAAATATATATGTTCAGCGAAGACATTTTACTTGTATACCTATCACAATAAACAATTACTGTCATTTACTTTTTGTCTTTAACAAGCCAAATAAAGTAACTTACATCTTACAGAGTAACTTTTTTCGGACCTTTGTTCTTTTTATAAAACTACAAGTCTTTTTCCCACTCTATTATGATAAGTTTCCTAAATTTGGGGTAGTATGGGGGTTTTTACGTTTAGTTTTGTTGTTTTGTAAATAAATAAAAACTTATTGTGAAACAGAAATTTTGTTTCATATCTAGTTGACATTGAATACCCTGTTTTTTCAACCTGAGGGGAAGCTCTACCAGCCTAACTCCCAACTCTCGGGGTAGGAGATGGAAGAGGTGTGGGGCTCTCACCCACTAAACCCCTCAGCGATGTACCCAGCTTGCTGCGAAATGACGGTATTGCGGAGGACGCTAAGAGCATGACATCCGCTATACCGTCACAAGCAGACGACCAACGACTGTCAGTCCCCCTCTCGTGGGGGCTCGCCCCCTAAACTTCGGTTGATCCGCACGCCGATACATTGACGCACGGACCGGGCTGTGCAAGCCGCACATAGTCCCCTAACCATGCCCGGAGCCCTAACCATAGATAAACCGCCGGTCTAGCAGACCGGCAATCCACGAGCTGCAGCCACACGTCGCAGCTCCGCTGGCCTTGATAAGGGCCCTTGTGCACTTTGACACTGTAGGTGAAAAGGCTTGGGAGGACTTACGACAGGTGGCCTCACTTCTAGCGCTCCTACAGCGTCGCCATGCCGAAGGGTCACCGTCCCTGTACAACGCAAAACAAGGATGTGGGCCGAGGCTTAGCGGGGATGGGGCTTAGGTCCGGAGGGTTTACAGCCCTTCCACCCCGCTGTACGGGGTCACAGCAGACCTACATACGGAGATGCCTATCCCGGGGCTCACCCACTCGAACCTCGTTGCGTGTACGGCTGGTCTTGTAGACCCACCAACCTCGACCCCAACACAAGTTGGGGACCTCTGTCTGCACCTTAGACACCGCTGACATTGAATACCCTTGCTCAACTTACCCATAAGTGACTATGGGGTACGTTGAGCGCCTAGACTTTCTGCGTTTAAGCAGCTGTAGATTTTATTTCAACTTGTTAGAAATAAATTACTTTGGACACTTTTGCAAATAGATTAATTAGTAATTCATCAGTATGCACAACAATCTATTAAGACGAGGAGCTATTACCGTTCAAGTGAAAAATTGCTCTTAATGATGCTTACTTTGGGCTAGATAATAGGTGTGTGTGTGTATATAAATATTATTATTATGCAGGTTGGTGCTGTCAATGCGACAATAAATTAAAAGATGGGCTATATTAGTTCATACAAATGATTTGCCACATCTTATTCGACATAAACATCATCTTCGACGACCGGCTGGCCGAGTGGTCTGCACCCCAGGCTACTCGGTCAAGAGGTCCCGGGTTCGAATCCCGGTAGGAACAAATGTTTGTATGATGAGTACGAGCATTTGTTTACGAGTCATGGATGTTTATATGTTTATTTAATATATTTCTAATATTTATATACATATTATTATCATTATTTCTCCGTTATCTAGTATCCATAACACAAGCTCTTAATGATGCTTACTTTGGGCTAGATAATAGGTGTGAGTGTATAAATATTATTACTATTATTATTCATTTGATAATTTCTGGACATTTCTATGAAAAAATGCATCCAATGTTATAGTATGTACTCCATACGAATGTCATGAAATTATCAAATGAATAAGATTTTTTTGAAAGTGGCAAACTATTTCTATGAACTAATATAGCCCATGTTTTAATTAATTGTCGCATTGACAGCACCACCCTGTATGTTCATAATTATCATTAATGCAATTGTCTAATATTCTGTTTTGCTCAACAATTATACAGAATGTTTTGGTACTTGGTATAACAAGCGGATACCTACATGCTAACAAATTCATATTATGCTAAGGTGTTATGAAAAATTGTAAATTGTAAAATGTATGGAAAATTTAAAAATTATTTTTATGATTTTTATTCTAAAAACCCCTTAGTATTTATATGATTATGTAAACATGGGCTGCCCGCTTGTTATACCATGTACGAAACACCCCTTTTATCCGGTCATTTTATTTCCCCTTTATATGAAGAACTTTAGGGACTTTATAAGTATACAAGAAAACTGTCAAATACTTAGATATTAAGAACGAAAATGTAATTGAAACGTGGTCTTATAAAAAGACAATGGTCCTAACGTTTTGTTAACATTAGTAAAATAGGTATTTAACGTAGATCGTATAACGTATACGTTAGAACAAAATCTAAAAATATGAAGTACTTACTATCTAATAGATAATAAAACTATTTTTTGATAAACATTGATAATATCAATATAATAAAATAAATACGGACAGTCAAATAATGTCTACTCCACCACATAAGAAATCAGGTAACATAAAAATCACACAATATTAGATTTCTATTACAATGGTAGTCTGTAAGCTTTCTAGTTACATTCTGCAAACTCTGTCTCGTGGCAGTTTTGTTGCATGTTTTATTAATGCTGAAGCACTGAAGCCGTTAGTAACAGGTAAGTATTTGCAACCAACACCCATATTATCAAGTGATATTTATATGTAAATGGTACAATGCATGTATTTACATTGTAGTTTAGAAAATAAAAATAAAAAATATCATGCTTGAAGGTCTACCTGATACAGAAGAATTTCAAACTGTGGAAGAAGATACAAATGAACATGCTAGAAACAAAAGAAAAAGAACAGCGACAGAACTGAAAGTCATGAAGTAGGTAGGAACTATCAACATATTTCCTGTAATATGAAGAAAAACAATAAAGATTATTTAGATTGTATAAGTCGCTAAATATACTAGATGGCACACTAATATTGGAAATGTTTCTACTCTCTGTAGAAATTACCTTTAATGCAGCCTCGTTTCTCATCGTGTGTGAATCCGTTAGGACAAAACTTGCATACTGGGTGGTGATCTTCTACTGTACATGGAGCACCACCGCAAGCATTTTTACAAGGGTCTTTACATTCAAAATCTATGCACGCTAAATTATTCGGACAACCCTTATCTCGAAGGCATATAGATAGCGTTGGCTGACAATCTTCAACGCATATGCAAACAGCGCGATGCTCTTGCACTTCACATTGTTTGCCGTCAGGGCATACTGGTTCTCTCGACGCTAAACAGGGATTCACACACTTGGAATTACGACATGCCGCATTAGAGGGACATTGCTCATCCCTTATACATTCTGCGTGTTCCGGCGCACATGTCAATTCTCCTTTTTCATTTAATGCAAATCCATTTCGACATACACATATAGGTTTATGGTTTCTAACTTCACATTTCTGATGTCTTCGACAACTTTGATAACCCAGGCATGGATTTCGGCATTGATTAGTGTTGAAATCACAAGCTAACTTGGACGGGCAGGCCTTAGTGTCTGAGCATGTAAATGTGGCGTTCAGATCAGCAGTAGGTTTGCAGGTTGGGTCTAGGCGGCAGGCGTGGCGTGGCTGCCCCACGTAGCACTGCGGGCACGAGCATTGCGGCTGGTGCATGAGCGGTACACATAGTGCGTCTTCGCCGCACGCGCCGCGCACCGTGCAAGGATCCACACAGTGCAAACTTAGACACGCTCTGTCTACAGGGCAGTGCTTGTCGCTCGTGCATTCGACACCTAGGAAGATGTGAAAGAAGAAAGCAGAGTCGAAAGAGCGGTACCTTCAGCCGCGAAGAGGAAACTTTCTCACGAGACAGTGCATGCTTTTTGAAACTGATAGTTTATGACCAGAAATATGTAGGTATACAACGAAATATAATACAAGCGATATGTACATGAAGCCGAACAAATTATTACTGTTTGATAATAATCAAGCACGAACGGTGAGAATGCTTCCACTAATGTCAACAAAATTAATATGATTAGTACAAATATGTTGCATATTATTTACCGATGAAACATATTTGTACATAAAATTTACACTATCTAAAACATTCGACAAAAACTATGCATCTTTATTACAATTATAAGGATGAGGGTTTGGGTATAAGAACTACTTAAGAATTCTAAAATACAAAGTACTAATCTGCCAAATTTTATTAATTTGAAAGTAGATTGATTTGTGTTTAATATATACATCTAGTTGACAGATTTTGTAAATTTTTATCTCAATATCCCAATAGTGAAATGGAAAATTATGATTTTTCAGACCATGGTGCATTTTTACATGGTGGTAAGATAAATGAGGGATCTGACGAATGTGTAGGCGTACTCACTGGTATGACACTCGATGTCCGCCTGTCCTTCTGTTCCAGGAATGCAATGACATACAAATTCACCACCTTCTCTTAAACATTCTCCGTTTATACCACAACCTGTTGTTCGACAGTCCACCACGCTGCGCTCTAGGGCACCTATAAAATATAATCATAATATTATTACATCAGATGTCTTCGATTATATAGGCAGTTTTCAGAGATAAAGAAAAATGCACTGTTGCAATATTTAGTACAACATAGTTTACTGCACAGGTCTTTCAATTTGTAAAATTGTTCAAGATATTTGTCAGGACCTGCCGATACCTTCTCGACGCGCGGGCGACTCGGACAACCATCGCTGTCGCAGCTACGCGCTTATAGTAATTACGTCTAGACAGTGCATTACTATTATTTCTCACGCTTTCAATTTGATGAATATTTTTTATTTATATGAAACAAATACATATTCATATTTTAATATGTAAAGTACTACTAACAGTACAATGTTTTTTCCAGGGAAAACCACGATTGATATTTCGGTGTGTATACCTATTTATCTATCAATTTAACAATATTTCTTGAAAAAGTCAACCTATTTCTTGAAATACTAAATACTTTGCACTAGATATTTTTTAGATTAAATACCACAAAATTCTCTCTTTCAATGCCAGTATTAAATATCTACCTACATTATTAAGTGGTTAAAATTATTATTTGTCCTTATTTGTTTCCGCAACAAAAAGGAAAAATAATAACCCTTAAAAACGGAAAGTTGAAAATAAGCGGTTAAAACAATTTACTCATCACCTATCTAAAAAATATTAGTTGATGTCCGTAAAGGAATTCTAAGACTTGAAATAATTATTGTTTTGTAACAATATTGTATGCCTATTGAGGTAAATTGTGAGAGACTTGTCTATATTTTTAGGGGAAACCCTCTATCTGGCAGAATTTTGTTGTTCGGAATTTTATTTGGCATAACACATTTGGAATAATTTTCTTTAAACGAATATGTTGAATGCATAAAAATCATTTAGTATAATTATCATTTGGCCGAATGTTTATATGTCCGAATTCCCAATGGCATACTTTTAAGATTGCAAATTTTTACAAGGCATGATTTCATTTAGTAAAATTTCATTACGCATAATTTCGTTAAGCATAACACTTATTTAGTGCGACGATTACTCGGTATAATTTCACTTGGCATACTACGATGGTGGCAGATTGTGCTACATTAGTGACAGAAACGAATCGCTGCAAAACCAACTCCACGTAGTCTTGTCTGCCCTACCCCTAGAGTGTTATTTAAGCCCGCGAAGGCGCGGAGGGGCGAGGCGGCCCGCGAGCAAGCCGAAGCTGCGGTGGTGGGCGAAAACCATCTGCGACGATAAGGTCGCGTGGGACCGCCGGAGCCTCGCAGCGCCGAAGCCGTGACAGAAACCTTGCATGCTGCATGATTGCTTGCATGCTGCATACTTGCTTGCATGCTGCTTACTTGCTTGCATGCTGCATGCTTGCTTGCATGCTGCATGCTGCATGCTGCATGCTTGCTTGCAAGCTGCATGCAAGCAAGTATGCTGCATGCTTGCTAGCATTCTGCATGCTTGCTTGCATTCTGCATGCTTGCTTGCATGCTGCATGCTTGCTTGCATGCTGACTGTTGCTTGCATACTGCATGCGTGCATGGTGGATGCTAGTATTGCTTCTGAATATTGACTTTCTGCGATATGATGGTTCTGCCTCTTAATATTATGGATATCAAATTTATGCATAAAGATGATTCTGAATATAAACTTTCTGCGATTTAATAGTTATGCCTCTTAATTATTATGGATATTAAATATATGCCTAAATATGATTCTGACTTATAAAATTATGCGTTTTGAATGTATGATTAATGAGTGTGTGCCAAATGATTTTCTGCCAAATGAAATTTATGCTTTCCGCTGTTATGCATAATGAAATTATTACATAAAAAGTTCTGCGAAAAAATGTGTACCCATTTTTAAGCTACGATGCAATGTGAACCCCAATTTCTGCACAAATGTTTTATTTATTTATGTGTACCAATAATTTCAGTAGGTACTTACAACGAAATATAAGGGCTAACTTTGAAGCATAGTTTATACATTTCCATTTTATACCTACTTGTGAGTATAAAATGCAAATATTTATGTCTTAATTCAAGACACAAGGAACACAAAAGATAAAATAATAAGTTTCAATTACTGAACATTGAACGGTTACTTACATTCTATATTAGGGTCTCCGTTGGGATAATTACGTGGACAATAACATTGAGCTTCTCCACTATGTCTGATACGACATTGTGCGTTTGTTCCACATGTTTTATATGCACATGGCTCCATAGAGCCACAGTAACATTGTTTTTGAGGATTTCCGGCACATCCTGGGGGGCACGTGCATTCGTAACTACCATCATCAAAGTCCCGACAGCGAGCATTTATTCCACACGGATTACGTAAACAACTTCCTGCGGGAGACTTAGAGCATTCAATTTTTGGATTTCCAATGTAATTTGGTGGACACGAACATTGCGGAGTTCGATTTATAGGTCGACATATTGCATTTGTACCACATGATCCGGAACACACGTTTTTGCATTTTCCATTAGCATTACATTCTTCGTCTGCGCCGCAATCTTCATTTTTAAGGCATTCGTATGATTTGCATTCTATCGAAGGATCACCTGAATATCCACTAGGGCAGCTACATACTGCTCTATGTCTCGTTGCTAAGCATACAGCGTTTTTGCCACATGAATTTTCACGACAAGCTTTAATACAAAGCTTTGATGAACACAACATGTCTTCTCCACAGTCTCTATCGCTGTTACAGCCTGGCACGCAAGCACCTCTGATACACAGTTGCCTCTCAGGACATTTATTTCTCGAAGAGCACAATAGCCTGCAGCCACCATTGTAACATTTTTCACCGCAAGAACAATCCCTATTATCTTCACACAATGAAATGCAGTAACCACTTTCATCACAAGGACAGAACCCATCACATTTAGATATTTTCTTTTTACATTCAACTAAAGGATTACCTGTATAGTTGTTCGAACAACTACATTGAGCTCGATGATTTAAGACCTTACAATCTGAACATATACCACATACGCTGCTATCTTTACATGGATCTGTGAAGAGAATGTAATTATTATTACAAAAAAAATTTACTTACGATATTACCTATACGTATGTAGTTAATTTGAACAGGTTTTTACCCACCCTTGCATTGGCCGTTTATACAAGCCTGGTGAATATCACAAACATTATCATCTCGACAGCCTTGTTTGCATATTCTATTCTCGCATATGTGACTTTCACTGCATGCATTGTCATTATTGCAAACTACTCTGCATATTCCACGAATGCACTTTTCATTAGATAAGCATACGACATCGCTGTAAATTTTAATCATAATATTAATTTCAATAGCTGCCTGGGGGTCGGTAATGTAAACAGAACTCCGGCAGAATTCTGTACAAAGAAAAGTGGAGAAGGCGGCAAAATCAATAAGCTCTTTGGATTTACTTACAAAAAAACAATATATTAGGATTAAGTTATATGTTTTACCTCCTGCAAGAAGGATGACACGAATCTCCGTAACAATTAAAACCATCTGGACAATTTTTATTTGTATCGCAAGGAATCTGTACTCTTCGACAAACTGATTTTGGATTCCCAATTAAGGATTCAGGACAGGTACATAAAGGTTTATGGTCTTTCGCTGCACATAAGGCGTTAGCTCCACATGTTGCTGGTTCGGTGCACGGATCTATACATTGCCCAGAAATACATGCAAGATTATCTGCACAGTGAGAATTCGATCTACATCCGGTCACGCATAATCGTCCATCACATACTTCATCGTCTGAGCAATGTTCGTCAGAAGTGCAAGCATATCGGCACACTCCTGAGTCGCATCTTTCGCCTTGTAAGCATTCTGAACCTTCGAAAGTACAAGCAGGTCTACAACGGTCGTCTTCGCACCTCCACCCGTTGGCACAATCTGTATGTTTACTACATGTTGGTGACGGAGCCCTAACGCAACCGATATTTGGAGTTGGATTCGGAATTAAGTCTTCCAAACAAGAACATGATGCCTTTCTCTCTGATACTGTACAAAAAGCGTTCGGTCCACACGGATTAATATCATCACTACATGGATTTTGGCAAAAATTATTATTACAAAATTCATCAGGTCCACAGTCTTCATTATGCCTGCAACCGTACTTACAACTGTTTTCTAAACAAATGTGCCCCAAAAAGCAATCGTTGTCCACTCTGCATGTTACTATAACAATAATAAATAGGCTTATAACCAAACATTTCATATATTAAATAAAATGATACAGTAATATTCATTTTCAATTGTATGTACTTACGTAGACAAACCCCACCCGAACACCTTTCATTGAAAGCACATTTTTCATCAGATTTACAAATAGGTAAACACATAGAATCCTGGCATGAATAACCACTTTCACAATCATCAGCTGCACCACATAGTCTAGGCACTGCAACAAATTTTCTGGTTAAGCGCCACTGGTCCCTAATAAATCATCATCATCATAATGAAAAATTTAATTGCTACTATAAGACTTTAATGTTGAGGCTTGTTCACAATTTTAATATTTTTTATAATTATGTTTATTGAACTTCGCTTCTATCGATAAACACACATTTTTCACGGTCCGCAATTCCAGGACTTAGAGGTCTTGCTTGTACTTACTTCTAACGCATTCGACATCTTGATTTCCAGTGAATCCATAAGGGCAACTACATTGTACTATATGATTTTCGGAACGACATAGTGCATTCAAGCCACATGCTTTTTCTGTTTGGCAGGGATCGACACATTGTCCATTGAAGCATTTCTCCTTGGTTTTACATTCTTCGTCCATTAGGCATAATCCTTAAATTAAAGAAATTGAGAGTAACCGGCAAATGGCTAATTATTTTTTCTGACATCTATTTCAAAGTTTTTTCCGAAACATAGAAATAGATGCCAGAAAAAATAATTTTGCCATTCTTAAAGTCTTAAAATAAGCATTAGACAGATTTGTCATCAATTTCAGAAACACAGTTTTTATAAACTTCAATCAGAAGTCCATTATTGTGAAAGGGGGAAAAATAATTATCATAAGATACAAAATATTACTGTACGTTTTAATAAATTAAGGGACGTAATTTCAAGTTTCAAGTCACACGTTGACCATTCGAAGATTTTAAAAAAGAAGGAAATTAAAATTTGATATCTATATAATTTGTGTTTATTTTGGCAGTATTATAATCACATCGATCATAACACAAATATTGCTTAATGCTAAAAGTGCAAAATACAAGTGTTTACACGTGTGTGATACACCTACATAAGTTTTTTTTGGTTTCAAAAAAGGTGAAAATAAGAGTAAACGGTATACTTCAAGATGAACTAATATGAAGTACACAAAAATTGTATTAGGATTTACCATCTAAAGCACAACAGTAACCCAACCTAACCTACCGGTAAATCTTAGAAGTAACCGGCGAATCTTAAGATTTACCATACTTCGAGCCTTTACAGTAAAATAATATAGGTACATACAAAACTTTTTATGGTTTAATTCAGAAAATCGCGATAGTAAAATAATGGTATATTGTGTATGATGAAGAGTGTTAATGTAATAATGGTAGGCCCGTATGTTGGGTCATCCGGGTAGATACCACCGCCTTTCTTATTTCACCCGGAAACAGTTCGCTGTATTTTGGTTTGAAGGGAAAGGTAGCCAGTGTAATTACTGGGCATGGACGACATTTCTTCTTAGGCCTCAGGATGACAACGCACCTGCAATATCAAGTGATTTTTTCTTGTAATTGCAGGTGTCTATAGGCGGCGGTAACCGCTTACCACCAAGTGGGCCGTCAGCTTGTTTGCCATCTAGTTGCATAAACTATTTTTATTTGTGTGTTAGTGACGATCACTGAAAAACAAATACGAAATATTATGGAAACAATCCAGTGATGCTCTACGGCGCAACGAAAGGCGAAAATGACGTCACAGCCGATCCGTGTCCGGTCGAGAGCGTTTTTGAGACTCATCATCATCATGTCAGCTAAGAGACGATCACTGCTGGGCCTAAGCCTACCCCAAAGATCTCCAAACCAATACAGTCGTGGCTAAGACTCCAGGGATACGACTAAGACATCATCAGCAAAATAAAGATGAGTCGTGTACTCGCCGTTTATGTCGATGCCAAGTCCTTTCCAGTCCAAAAGCTTAAACACATCGTCCAATGCGAACAGTTTCGGAGAAATGACTGGATAGGTAGGCTGACATAGTGGCGTTTTCGTACAGTGAATGTCAATTTGGCATATCTCAAGTAGCTGAAGCACGGCCCAGGTCTCAACAGAATCGAAGACTTTATCATAGTCCACAAACGCTAAGCATAATAGCAGGTTGTACTCTGTATAATCTGCCGCAGCGTACGTATGTGGTCTATAGAGCGTGATAGGTCTTTAATTCTACAATGGGGTCCTGTCACCCTTTTTGGAGAAGAGTTTCACCACGCCCCTGTGCCATGCCTTTGGCGTTTTACCCTCGAGCAGGACGGAGTTAAATAGACTATGAAGGGTTTTCAGGACCGGTCGTCCACCTGCTTTCAATAGCTCAGCTGTAACTCAATCGTCGCCCATCGCCTTGTCAAGCTGTTTGAGAGCAACACTAATCTCGTGCATGCTGACGTCCGGAATATCATTGCTGAATTTGGCTATTCGATCGATGACCTGAGTGACAGATGTGCGACGCTAAAAAAAAGGTGTTTTTGAAACTGTGACACGAAAAACGCTATTTATCAGTTATTTTTATCTGATTTTAAAAGTAAGAATAAATTATGAACAAATATGTTTATATTTGTTTATAATTTATTCCCCACTATAATTATACATTTCTAAAAATGCGAATGATCCTCATCATGCGAACCTTTACAAATTCCATTTTGACAGTACTGATCCGCGTGGCAATCAGCTCGCTTCTTACAAGATGTTTCACGCAACCGACAACCATTTTCACTTAATGCATTTCCTATATATCCACTTTTACATTTACATTGACCAGTATGTCGTGTTGCAACGCATTCAGCATTTAATCCACATTTGACACTTTCACACGCATCTGTAATAAAAATACATTTACCATTATCATTTAATGTAAAATGTTCACTTCTAATAAATTAAATGTCTTAAATCAAAATCACACTTATTACAACAACATTTATTTACCTGTGCATTTTCTAATACCATCAACTACGGTGCATCGAGCAACTCCTGGACAATCTCTGTTTAAAGTACATTCTTGTGCCTTAAGGCATCCTTCAGCATATGGGTCGCCAACAGCACCATTTGGACAAGTACATAGTGCACGCTCTCTAGTATTTTTACACTCAGCACCATTTCCGCAGGGATTTGATACACACCAATCTATTACATTGCATCCTTTCAAAGGGTCCCCAGTAAATCCAGGTTGACAATAACAAATATGTTTGTGTTTTTCAGATGAGCAAATCGTGTTATCACCACAGTCGTTATTAACCAAACAAGCTATTTTACACATATTTTTGTCACATAATTTATCATCCGAACAATCTGCGTCTACGTTACATTGTTTTTTCTTACAGCCTTGTAGTGGATCTCCAAAGAATCCTTGACGGCACGAACACTCAGCTCGATGATTTTTTCCAGTGCAAGAAGCTTGCCTTCCACAGGGATGCTTGTCACATACACTTAAACATTTTGGTATACCATTTCTGTCCATTGCACACTTTTCATCGTCCGAACAGTCAGTATCAGAAAAACAATGCATCTCTTTACTGCATACTCGATTCAAACAGAACTGAGACTCTGGACAAGTACTATTGAATTCACAAGTAATTCGACAGGTCCCTTGTATGCATACTTGATCACTTAAACAATCTCTTGAATTTTTACATAAACCTGAAAAATAACATATTTTTGATAAATCATTCGTAAACCTTGACTTAAGTCTTTAGTCAATGGCCTTCTGTACCAATAAACGCAATAAGCAAAGTAATAAATATCACGAGAGCATTATTGTGCTTAAATAATATACAACTTAAAAAACATACCAACACACAAGTTGTCAATACAACGTGTTCCTGAGGGGCATCTCCTATCATCTGTACAAACTTGAACCGGAACACATCCTAAAACTGGGTCACCTGTGTATCCAGGTGAACATGAACAATGTCCAATGTGGTTTTTAGAAAGGCAATTTGCATTTTTGCCGCATGCTCGAGGTATACTACACGAGTCTTTACATTTATAGTTAACACATGCTTCTTCTGGTGCACATTCAATGTCTTTTGTACATTCAAATTTAGAACATTTTTTGTAAGGATCCCCTTGACTGTCTGTAGGACATTCGCAGGAAGGTTTGTGCTTATTAACGACACACTCTGCACCTTCCCCACAAGGTGATTGCTTTTCACAAGGATTTACACAACGATTTTTATAGCATTTTGTTTTATCTGAACATTCATTGTCTGATAAACAGTCTCCTGGTACCTTACAGTTGCCATTTGAAGTATCTAAAACTGTTCCATTTACACAACTGCATGTATATGAACCAGGTGTATTTACACAATTAGCATTAATAGGACATGGATTATTCAAGCATTCATTTATATCTTCGCAGGCGTTATTTACTAAATCATACCCCTGTGAGCAGCTACACAGTTCCCTGTGATTTTCTATAGAACATGTACCGCCTTGACAAATGAAATCATCGCATTTATCTGTAAAGAAAAACAAACAGTCCAATAATAAAACTATGGGCACCCTGTGTCTTTCAATTACTTATTAATTGCTTCAAAGTAATTACGAAATACTAAACGATAACTTACCAGAACATTTGTTATTTCGCAAATTGCAATATTTATCAAGAGAACAGTCTGAGTCATCTACACATTCTACTTTGAAACATCCTATGTTTTTGTCAAATGGATTACCTAAGTAGCCTTTACCACAAGCACACGTCACTTTGTGCTTAACTATTGAACATATTGCATTCAGTCCACAGATATTACCCTGGCAAGGATTCGAACATTTCCCTTTTATACAAGCGAATGATTCCTCACATTGAATGTCGTTTTGGCATTGGTTCGGAACTAAACAACCAGATTTATAAGGATCTCCAACAGCACCTGTCGGGCATAAACACTTATAGGAGCCAGGTATATCTACACACTGAGCTGAAGGATGACATGGAGTGTTATCACATTCATTGATATTATTACATTGGTCTCGGACCATTTCAAATCCTTTTGAACATATACATTTTGATGACGTACATTCTTGATTATTTAAGCAGTCACTGTCTGTCTTACAACCAGCTATGCACACTCCGAAACTGCAATGTTCTCCATGTAAACAATTACTGCTTGAATGACAAATTTTGTGACATTTGTTATCACTGCATTTTTCACCAATTGCACAACCTGAATTATCTTGACATGGTACTTGACATAAATGTCCAATACACATATGATCTGGTGGACATTCTGAAGTTTTAATGCATGAACTTGATTTACGAACACAACCTTGTTGAGGGGTAGGTGTCCCTTCAAATCCTAGAGGACATTCACATTTAGTACTGTGATTAATTCTAGAGCATATTGCATTAGGTCCACATATCTTTGTGGCAAGACAAGGATTTACGCATTTATTATTAATGCATGCTTCGTCACTACGACAATTTTCATTGCTTCTACAGCCAATAAGACATTGACCACTCACACAAGCTTGACCTATTCCACATTGAGTGTGTTTACTGCATTGATTAAAACACAAATTTTTAATACATGTGTCACCTGGATCACACTGACTGGAATCTTTACATGCAGTAAAACACTGACCGTTGGAACAAATATCCCCGTCACAATCACGTTCATTATGACACACCAGTATTTTTTTCTTGCAAACATGCCCACCTTGAATACTTTCATATCCATCAGGACAAATACAAATAGCTTTTCTATCAACTATTTTACATAATGAGTTCAAACCACAGGCTCCATCGCAGGGATTTACACATCTACCATTAGAGCACTCTGCTTCTGTCGGACAATCTTGATCTCCAGTACATTCCCCTTGTTTTCTACAGCCAGTTTTTTTAGGGTCTCCTACAAGGCCAGGTGGGCATTTACATATATATGAAGAAAGATGTGGTTCACATATGGCGGTTATATGACAGGGGTTCGGATTACACAATTCAATTTTTTTGCAATTTACTTCTGGCACCGGATCAGCTTTAAATCCACTCGGACATTGACATATAGCTTTATGATTCTCACTTATGCAAACAGCATTATCTCCACAAGAATCTTCATTACAAACGTTCATACAAGTATGAGTCAACCTATTACATAGCTCATGAGATGGACAGTCAGAATTATAAATACAAGGTACTGATAGACAACCCTTTTCTAAGTCATTTGGATTTCCTGTGAATGGCCCTGAGGGACAAGTACATTTTGCAACATGATTATTAGTTACGCAAAGAGCGTTAGGGCCACATTGTAGTTGTTGACATGCTGGTATACATTTTTTTATATTTCCAACTGATTTACAGACTTCATTTTCTCTGCATTGTGCGTCATCTGAGCACTGATTTTTGTTAATGAGTACACAACCATCACGGTCATTAGGATTTCCAGCAAATCCACTTAAACATTCGCACCTACTTTTGTGGTTTTTTGTGGTACATTTAGAATTTTCTGGACAAGTAAATAATAAACAATTATCTTCACATTTCTTTACGCCAAGGACATCTTTTTGACATGATTTATTATCATCGCACTCATTATCGTCTATGCAATCAGGCGTTGAGGGCTGTTCACAGGCGGAACTAACAGGATTCCAAAGAAATCCATTTTTACAATCACATCGAGCACTGTTGTCAACAACTCGACAAATTTCATTTGCACCGCAGGCTATATTAAAGCATAAATCTAGACATTTATTTACAGAACCGTCTTCTGATACACAGACCTGAGGCTCAGTACAATCACTGTTTTCATTGCATACTACTTCATTCTGTTCTGGTTGTTTCAAATGACACCCAATTTTAATATCTGTAGGTTTGCCGATATAACCTTCCGCACAGATGCAATGTGCTTGATGATTTGCGCCAATACACAAAGAGTTTGGTCCACATTGTAGCTTACTACAAGAATCTACACATTTTCGAAGGTTCTTAGCTACTTGGAAACATATTTCTGAATCTTTACAATCTCCATCCATCGTACACTTATTGTCTGATATGCAACCCATCTGTAGTTCATTTGGATTTCCAACGTGTCCAGGAAGACACTGACAATTACCTTCTTCGCATACAGCTTTAGGCCCACACATCACAGTACGACATACATCCACGCATCTAGACTTCTCGCATACATAGCCATCAGGACATGTAGCATTGTGAGAACATGTACAAATGCTGCCTTCAAGACATTTTGAAATGGAAACTTGTGAACATAGCTCGTATGGATTTCCGACAAATTTGCTTTTACATATGCAACTGAAACTTCCTGGAGTGTTTATGCAAATGGCATTCTCAGCACAAGGCTTAGAACCACATTCGTCAATATCTATGCACTGGATATTAGGATTTCCGACATAACCTGGTGGACATAAGCATTCTACATGCGACCTTGTTTGTTGACAAACTGCATTTATGCCACAAGAAGTTTTAGCACAAGTTATTTGTCTACGCGGAAGACATTTATTATATGGATTTCCAGTAAAGCCTTTATTGCATTTACAGGTATTTATAGGTCCGTAAACACAGTGTGCATTTTCACTACATCCAGGTTCGCAGTCAGGTGGAGATATAGCTAAAAAACCAACACAAAGGTTTCATTATTGCAAAAATATTTTGAAAATTTTAAATTTCAGTTAATTGAACAGAGTTTGCTAACTTACGTGGCATACATAAGAGATCTGGGTTGCCAACAAAGAACGCATTGCAAACACATCTCCCGGTATCTTCATTACAAGAAGCTCCAATACCACAAACCACACCATCACAGCGTTGTCTGCATCTTCCCGCAACACAAGTTAATGGATTGTCACAAGGTATCCCTGGTCCACAGACATCTCGTCTGCAGGCTCCTCCAGGGAATGGATTACCAACCGTACTTTCAGGACAGATACAAGTTGGACCCGTCTTTGAAATTATACATTGTGCGCCTGTAGCACAAGAATATTTATCACAACCTAAAACAAAACAAAATTAATCCGTAATTAGGGCTTAACACCATAATATTTAAAGTTATTATGATACTTGCATACTATTTTTGAAGAGCTAACAAAAAACACATTAACTTCCGCAGTGTTTGGTTCCGGATGGGTCAATCAAAAAATTTGTAATCACAAGCTGCTCTGTACTTTGGAAGAAAGTTAAGCCATTGGTCCCGGTTGTTACTGCAACCGCTTTAATACACCAACCCGCATTGTGTCAGAGTAGTGGTGTTCTAGCCCCTCATGTGTTTGTCCCATGTAGGAAGACCTGTGCCCAATAGTGGGACGTGTATATAAGCTGTTGATTGATACTATTTTTGCAGGACAGGCAACGCTTAAGTAGTGCCAAAGCTGCTACCTCTATAGGCTACGGTAACCGTTTTTAGCAGTCTGGTCGTATACTTTTTTTCCATCCTTGTCGTACAAAAAAAATATCAATTAATTAAATATCAATTTCGACCCATGCACAGGTGAACAAAGTGTTTCACGGAGAAATTAATGTAAAAAATACGCGCCGAATTGATAAAATACTATTTTTGGCTATTATATGGCTACACGTACAAGATATTGTTCGAACCCCGTAGCATAGCTGATAAAATTATAAATCTAAAAAAGTTAAACGGTTTATATTTTTTACTTATGGAATACCTAATCATCAAATTGTGTGATTCCAAATATTATCTTACCCGATATACATTTTCCTCCTTCAGGCTTTGTATAGCCGGGGTTACAACGACACCAAGCAGCGTGGTTTTCAACTTCACAGAAAGCATTTAGTCCACACTGTACATTATTACATGGTGAAAAACAAGTATGATTTAAACAAGAAAGTGTGTTAGGACACTCGTTGTCTGAGCTACAGAGTTGTTTTTGACTTGGTCCATCTTCAATAGAGCCTGTAAATATATTACTTTACGTTAGTAATAGCCCTGGCAACAGAAACAAATGATTAATGCAGAAACAACTTGACAATAGTTTAATTATAACACTTACATCCGGCTTTATAAGCATCACCAACCATGTTTGGAGGACAGACACATTGATAGCCCCCTTTTCTATCATGACAAATTGCACCATATGCGCAAGGAGCGCTGTGGCACTCGTTCCTGTTCGTACAACCAGTGTACGGATCACCTTCATATCCAGTCATACACATACATCGCGGTGGATCACTTGGAGTACATTTTGCGTTTATGCCACAAGTAAATCTCTCACAAGGACTTTTGCATTTTTGGCCATCAGTGACATCCAAATAAAATGGTGGGGGACAAATACATTTACCAGGTTGTATACATTTTTCATTCGGAAAACAATCTGAGTCACTAATACATCTCTTTTGATTCAATGCACAATGTCCAGAAGTAGGATCTTTACTGTACCCAGATGGGCATTTACATATGAAAGAACCTATAGTGTTCACACATTCGGCACCAAAACCACACACTGGTTGACCTGCTGAGCATTCGTCGATATCTTCACAAGCACTATCCACCGTTTGTGAGAAACCGGCTGGACAAGCACAATAACTGACCCCATCAGATATTATAATGCACTCGGCTCCTTTACCACATTTATTATCTTTTGAGCAGCCAGACAGAACACAGCGGCCGTCAACCACTTTATATGGAGGTAGACATTGACAACTGATATCATTACACAATTCGCAAATATTATAAGGGTTACCGCTATATTCAGGTGGACATTTGCACTCATAACTCCCTGGTAAATTCTTACAAATTGCATTTAGACCACAGGGAGAACGCCCATGTTGTGTACACTCATTAATATCTTCACATAAGCCCGTTTCTTTGCTACGTGAGAATCCTTGAGAACAAATACAAACGTGCTCTCCTTCGTGCAATATGCACTGTTCACCTTGCGGACACGGGCTAGTGATACTGCATTCTGAAGGAATTTTTCCAGGTATACAACCATCAACATATGGATCGCCACTAAAACTTCCGGGACATTCACATTGAAACCGTCCGGGAAGATTTTTACAAACTGCTCCAGAACCACAAGGATTTTCGACGCACTCATTGATGTCTTGACAACCACTTGTTGCTAAAGGATCCCCTGTGAAACCGCTGCGACAAGTGCACTGTGCTGTTTGTTCGTGTAAAAGGCATTCTGAATTACTTCCACATTGCAATGTTTCACATGGATCTAGAAACAAAAAAAAATATATTAAAATAAATATAGTATTAATTTAGAAATAAAATTTGACTAATCAGATGCGTAATTTTCAATAAAAGAGCCAGTTACGTATTTTGGATTCAAAACTTACGTCTGCAATCATTTCCGACATTTGGCTCTGGACATAAGCATCTTGAGTTTGAATCGCATAAAGCATTTCCTGGACAGTCGTTATCATTTTTACAGATTAATATTTCTGCACAACGTATATGTGGATCAGGATCTGGCACAAATCCTTCAGGGCATTCACAAGAGTAAAAGCCTTCTTGGTTAATACAATCTGCACCAGATCCACATGAACCCTCTATTTGACATTCATCAATATCAGCACAATGTTTATATGAATCTCCAGTGAAGCCTTCAGGACATTGACAAATAAAACTTCCAGGTGTGTTAGAACAACGTGCGTTCGATCCGCATCGTCCGACAGGACCCACTGATGAATCACATTCGTCTATATCAATGCATCCCGCCGCTATATCATTAGGATCAAATGTCCAACCTTCTTCACATACACAATATGCTTCGGAACCATCTGGTTTACAAAATGCGTGTTCACCACATTTTACATCTTCACAAGGAGCACGACACATTACTCGAGGTGGAGATCCTATAAAGCCAGCAGCACATTCGCAATTGAAACCTCCAGCTGTATTAATGCATAAAGCGTTCTCTCCACAAATATGTGATTTAACACATTCGTCGACGTCAATGCAAACTGAACCTTTGGCATCAAAACCTTCTTTACAAAAACATTGATTTTCTATGCACTCAGCGTTGTTGGTGCAATCAAAATTGGATTTACATAATGTAGTTACATCGACCTGCAAGGAAATATAGTCAGATATTTATGGCAATAATTTGTTTAATTTTTTTGATAAATTAAATTCATACCTGTTCACAAGCTATTTCTGGGTTGGGCTTTGCTCTGTATCCTTGTGGGCATATACAATTGTATCCAGGGTCTGTGTTCTCACATATGGCATGCGTCCCACAAGGCCGTTCAAGTATTTCACACTCGTTGAGATCACGACAGCCACCCTGCACGCGCGCATCTCCTGTATACTCCGGTTCACATGTACATAGGAAGCTACCAATTGTATTGGTACACACCGCATGTTTACTGCATACTGGTTCCTTATTCTTACATTCATCCACGTCTGGTGTAACAAACAACGCATATCTAATTACATCCACCGCTTATGCTGTCAAAGATTAAATACGCACATGGAAGGTACGCCGACAGCCACTACGAAGAACAAGATAGAACACATAGATGTCCGAAGGTCCAGCATTCCATTAAACGACGCAAGAAAAAGGCAGATGAAGAAAAGAGAAAGTTTTCGAGGAAAACAATTCATACTCATAACCTCCAAAACGGAAAAGAAATTCTTGTTGTCCAGTCACTAAAAGACAACAAAGTGAGTATGGGACGTCGAACGTCCTTTGCAGCTGAACATAGTTTGGCATCTCTGTAATGTAATAAAACAAATAGATAGGAATTCTAAAATATTCCAGAATTTTATCTATTTCTTGAAGACATTTTTAGATGAGTGACCAGTTAGTAGAAGCGTGAACTATCGCGCGTCCATTTAGCGGTAGTATTCAGCGCAACGTTAAGAGTTTTTCCAATATTAAAAAGCGTTAGAGAATTGATATTAGATCACGAAAGACGAAAATGTTAGGATTCGTCACACCTACAGGCGTACCGTCGCCGATGGCTTACCAATGCATTGTATATCAGGATCGCCTTCAAAGCCTGGCTGACAAACACAATGGAAACCGCCAGGTAGATTTTCGCAGATGGCGCCACGTCCGCATGACGCGCGAGCACATCCGTTATTGCTGTGGCAGCCAATCCGCGGATCACCCTCGTAACCAGGAGAACAGCTGCACTCGTACCCACCCTCCAGGTTACGGCATACCGCTCCGGAACCACACGCATCGGGTTTCAAGCACTCGTCAATGTCAACACACTATCAAATTCAACAAAAATTCGTTAGGGTACACAATGTTATTACACTTTTCACTAAACTTCAATTAATAGAGGAGGCTTATTTACTGTTTTTAACAGTGAATATTAGGACTACTTACGCCGTCAAACGGATTTCCAGTGTAACCAGCTATACAAGCACACGTATAATTTCCAGGATAGTTTTGACAAATGGCATTAGCACCACAAGCGCCGGGTCGTCGACATTCATCGATATCTACAAAAATAGAACATAAAATACAATTTGATATTAAATTAATATCCGCAGAACCTTAGCCGTAATCGACATTGTACAATACCGACTTACAAATACTGATAAAGCGTTATGAGCTACTTATTTATTTCTTTACTTATATCAACAATGTTCGAACATTGCCTTCGAACATTACTGTCAAAACGACTTTGCGGATGATATTAATATGTCATCTAGGAAGCTTAACTGAATCATGCCAACGGCCAACAGGCCAATGATTTGAGATAATTATTGTAAAAAAGCCATAGATCGTCTCAACACAGAGATAGGACGCAGTTGTCGTTAATTAATAGGCATCCAATGTTTCTATTATTTTCTGCTCTGTCTGAGAAACAATCCAACCCTTACTAAGTTTCGAATCGTCGCGAGGGTGAGCAAGAGTCTAGAGTATACAAGGTATAAGAGAAACGCTCTCGAAAACGACGGCAGTGCTGGTGCTGGTGCTAAGATTAACAAGTTGAAAGAGATAACTGCTGTTTTATACAGAATTGTAAGACATACACGATCCGTGCCAACGGAACAGCTGATTTTATTTTCGCGATTTCAAATTTATTTTTTAACTAGTAGTGTTTGGGATGGCCAGCACTATACATATACCGAGAACGTTTTCATCCAGATGATTAAAATACCACTTAACAGTTTACATGGAGGATACAAACAATTGGTCAAGTTACTGGCAAACTCAAACGTCGTTTTTATTACGTTAAAATTAATTGCACTATTCTGCGATCTAAATTTAACATAGTGCGGTCTTAAGTTTTCACTATCGGAGTTATTAAAACGAATTTTTCTCTAGTGTTTTAGTAGATTTTTTAAGCAAGAGTGGTTTAAATATCTCTACTTTTGCCTTGTGTTCCTTTCTGCTGTTAGGTATTTTATAGCGGTAATTCTTTCTAACAATTTTAATCCTATGTTTTAATCCCGTAAAAATAGTAACCAATAATTCATATTTTAATAAATATTATGTATATTACATTATATTTTAGTCTCTCTGCTTCTTGTCTTTGGTTTAGGTATTATTGTGTAATTTTGAATTTAAAGATTGTGTGCACGTACCTCTGCACTCTTCTTCGCCGTCACCTTCAAAACCTCGGTTACATTTACAGATAAAATGAGCAGGCAAATTACAGCATTCTGCGTTCTGAACGCAACGGGCCGCGATCGCAGGATCTTCACACTCATTTATATCTGTTTTATAAATAAAGTTAATTATTAAAATTTATTTAAATTATATTACATAAAAAATATTATCTCATAGATATTTACCACTACAAGTGAAGCCGTCGCCAACATATCCAGGGAAACACGAACATTGAAAACTACCAACTGTATTTGTACAATGCGCAAAAACGTCGCATGGCCTATCTTTGCATTCGTTTACATCTGAAATTGATTTATTGTAGTTATAATGAAATAAAAACATGAGCAATAGCATAATACATAAATTATTTATTAAACAAGCATTGCTTACCCAGATCCTGGCAGTTGCAGCCACCAAAACCATCATTACAATGGCACACACCGTTTAGACAAGCACCATTTATACAACGCGCGCCATCTTCTTTGGTACAATCATCTAAAACATCATTAAATATAAAGATACCAGCGAATTAAATTATTATTACTCTGTCTGCTTGATGGTATAATTTTCGTTACAAATTAAGTAGTATGCTTATAAACATGCTACTAGGCCCACGTGTGTTTGTAGTAGGCATCTCATTCATAAAATCGTGACGTAAATTAATTATTACAAACGGTAACTATTATAGTTCAAAGGAATCTATTATCTTTAGAAACAAGTCGAGTATGTAATTGATAGTTAATACGGCTACACTGGCTTTGTAAAACAATTAAGTACATGGTATTATATTTTAGTCTTTCTTATTGAATTCTTTGTTTCGTATAATTCGAGGTTTGGACCTTTTTGCCATAAGTACCTACAATGATAGTATTTTAATATGAGTTGAATTTTATCGTAGATATTTGCACTTACCTGTACATTTTAACTCTGACTTGAGTTCGTCGGATGCCTTATAACAGTCCGGCACACCGTCGCATAATTTAGATAATTCATATAATTGTAATATTTGTGTCGATTCGTTTACTTGACAGCCAAAATAGCCGTCTTCTAAATTTAAGAAAAATACTTCTCGTTTTATTCCTAAGCCTATTCCATATTGGTTTTGTGTCGCTACCTGTGAAACAAGTTATATTCCCATTGATGAAATAAAATTACGCAGTAAATTGAGGAATGGTGAGTTTTATTTTGGTTCGGTACTTACATGTGTCGTTGTGACTAAGAGCGTCCAAACCACAAGCGGTAAGGTTTCTATGTACATTGTTTCTGTAACAATAGAAAATTTTTATTAACGTAATTTGTAGATGTAAATCGAATTCGTAATTTATTTATACACATCGTATAAAACCATTCAATTACTACAATAATTAATTATTTAATGATCATTTACATCTGTGTACACTTCTTTTTCATTTAAAAGATTGTTAAACATGCCAGTATTCTTGGCCAGTAGTTCTATGGTCAAAGCCCATTACCAACTTACGGCTGAGATGATTGATGTCTATGCTGTCTCCGCTGTGCGGGAGTGAATATGGACGTCAATACGGATACGGACTCGCTCACTTCACTTTTACTCAATTTCAAATTTATTGCGACCCTTATGTATGTAATATTGTCGGAATTGCACAGTTTTTGTATATGTTAGTCTATACCAGCTTCTTAACATAGCTGCCAAATTTCATTAGTGTAGGTATGTATGTTTGTATATTTGAAAAAAAATAAAAAAAAAAAAATGAAAATATCTTTATTCAATTAGGCCCCCAAGAAGCACTTTTGAATCGTCAACAAAAAAACCCTTAAGTCTATCACATAAAAATAATATTAACTAACTAACAATTTCATAATGTTTGTCTCTCTGTCTTATCTGCATCTACGTAAGCTAAGAATGTTATGTCAGTCTGTCTATCGGTCTGTCTGTCGGTCCGTCTGTCCGTCAGTCAGTCTGTCTGTCTGTCTGTCCGTCAGTCAGTCTGTCTGTCAGTCAGTCTGTCTGTCAGTCTGTCTGAATTTACACCGGTTCCAAAAGTTGAACTACCGAGAAGATTCCGGCAACAAACTCGTGTAGTCACTCTTTTCAATTATTAAGTTACAATGTTTAATTACACAGTAATAGTATTTAGCAGCGCAGTGTCGCACAGAGTATAAAAAAGGTATATTAAAGTACCAATAAGTACCTAATGATAAGAATATTTACTGTATTTAAAGGCTGTCCGACAATGCACCATCACAATATAGGTATTACAATACACAAAGGTCAACAATTAATATACAAAGACCTAATAAAGCTAAACATCTTTCATTAATTTTAAACACTTGTCTGAGCACGTCATTACAATAATAATTGTATTGTTTTATATATAATATCCTATAATGCCATATACCTCAAAAATCCCTCAAAAATGATACTATTGATGAATATGTAGGTAAATTATTACAAAATCAAGGAAGCTTAGAGATGACCATTTCCACTAGTGGCACCTGTTCACAAGTATGACGCGTGTGCCAGCCATCGCTCCGCTCAACCATTTGTATGCTTGATCGCGTATATCTCAAAAACTATAAGTTGAATTGCAAAAGTTATTTTTTATATGGACTATATAACTATAAACATAAGGAACTGTGTATGTTTCATCGAAATCGGTTCAGCAGTTTTTGAGATGGAGAGTTAAGTGTGTATCAGTCACTAACGAAACGGCTTAACAGAGTAATTGTAAAACATGTTTTTTCAATGTTTGCATGCAATTGGGCTATCGTCATCATCGGCCTTTCTCTAGCTAAACAAAATTTAGAAAAAAATAAGTAATAAAAATGGATTTAAAAAAATTAAACCTACCTACTTCAAACCTAAAAAAAACAAATAATGAAAATGAAGTAGATAGGTTATTATCTCATAAAAAGGTATATTTGGTGTTGGTGATAAACTGTTTCCAGAAACAATAGTAAGTGAAGCACCGACTCCAAAAAATACCTTTTCATTCATTCTTTTCCTTCATTTAAATTGTATTTGTTAATAATAGCATAAAAATTTTTAAAAGATGAAAAACTTTTATGCTATTATTATTTTATTTTATCCCGCCTGGAGCATAAAATTTTTTCATCATTTTCTTTCTTTGAGTATTTGTAATTGTTACCTATGCTAAATTCTAAAGTCTGACGACCAGCTGTTCGAGCGGTCTGTACCCCTTGCTATGCAGGCTACTCGGTCAAGAGGTCCCGGATTCGAATCCCGGTAGGAGCAAATGTTTGTATGATGAGTACGAGCATTTGTTTACGACTCATGGATGTTTATATGTTTATTTAGTATATTTCTAATATTTATATACATATTGTCATCAATATTTAAAATCCTTTATCTAGTATTCATAACACAAGATCTTAATGATGCTTACTTTGGGCTAGATAATAGGTGTGACTGAGTGTATGAATATTATTAATTACCTTCACTGGGTACTCGATGAGGACTCTACGTCCTATACGGGTTGGGAACTATAAACGTATTATGAAGTATAATGAACCTAATAATAAATAATGCGACAACAAAAAAATAATTAAATACACGATACCTAAAAATACCTAAACAAAATTCGCAGCAAAGTTGCATTTTGCTCAGGTGTAAGCAAAATTAATTAAAATTTTGAACACGGGATTTTAATGTTCTTTCATTGAGATTTTTCCTCCAAAAGATCTTGTCACCCAAAATTCCTCAGTGCTTGAAAAAGTCTTCGATCAGTGGGTGTTGCCAGTGATGACATACGGCTGTGAAACGTGGTCGCTTACTAAGGGCCTTCTGTGCAAGTTCGCGGTCGCACAACGAGCTATGTGAGATGTTTCTCTGCGTAATGTAAGTTGCTTTGTTTTTCGTATCGAAACCAATACGCCACCGAGCTCCTCAGTACTGAGTAGTCCACAGTTTAAAGGTACCTATAATTAAATTTATTTATGCTCCTTCTAATTTGCAATAAACTGAAGTTTATTATATTCATACCACAACTGAGCGCGATGATACTGACTAACTGAAGTTTCCAAAACTAAATTCAGAATTAAAATATTTCGGGGGCAAATTAAACTTTTACTGCCCATCTTCCCTCGAATTTGATTTCGGGGTGCGCACTTACAATCATAGATTATTATCTATGATAAGTAAGTATCTGCGTAACATGCTAAGTACATAATAATGGAAAGCAATCTATGTAACAAGTTCGACACCAGCAAAGAGCTACAAGCAACAAAATAGACAATTTTACGCACCTAAACGAGTTCAATGTTGTATTGAACAAATGGTGGTCAAACATTTACTAAAATAGATTAAAGGATATGAAAACAATGAATTTTATTCATTTTAGACATCATGTTCCATAGTAACGTTTACTGCCTGAGAACTACACAAGCGATATCTAAATAGAAATAGTGTTAGTTTTATTTTTCAAAACGTTCGGGTTGATTCCCGAGCTGAGTACACGTTTTTTTAAATGTATGAATGCAGTTTTTCGTATTAGTAAAATCGATGATATGGTTCGTAAGAAGAGATTTTCGTATGTCTTATAGTTTCAGACTTTTCCATACTGACCGATCTAAATGTGCCACCCTGTATATCGCCAGTCTATTATTAATGTATTAATTAATACTTATTTAATGTCAGTGCGCCAACCACTTTTATAGACCCAATCAGAATAATCAAACTGGCCAGCATAACAAACTGCATTAAAAAAAAAATCTTCTCCATTCTATTTAATTCACTTTTCCATCATTTCAAATATGAGCAAGTCCAGCAGCGGTTTTGTTATATATTTAACACCTAAAGAGTTAGTCCAAGTGGTACGTAAGGCCGAGTTGAGTTTTATTCCGGAAAAATGGCATGAAAAGTAGATAAAAGCGTACAACTTTCAATATAACCAATTGTAGTAATTTTACTTTTATTTTGAAGCAACTTCTAAATATGAGGAGATTAGGGATCTGGTACACTTGCGCGAAAGACACTTGCGCGAAGCCATTTGCGCGAAAGGGCATTTGCGCGAAAAGCCATTAGGGCGAAAGGACATTTGCGCGAATAGACAGATGCGCGAAAGGACATTTGGGCAACAAGACGTTTGCGCGAAAAAATGGATTTATAGTTATGGGTGAACTCAGATTACGTACAGAAATTATTAATTATCAATGCAGTCTTCTTATAGTGTTTGTTAATTTGCCTAAAACACACAAGACTTCTGTCACGGCTCCGACACTGCGGAGCTCCGGCGGTCCCTCGCGTGCTAATCGTCACAGATGGCTTTCGCTCACATCCAAAGCTTCGAATTGTGGCCAGCCTCAGCCGCGGCGGCTCGCTCGCACCCACCTGCTCCTAAGCCCGCGGGCCGCCTCGCCCCCCGTGCCTGCGCGCTTTTAAATAGCAGTCTAGGGGTAGGGCAGACAAGACTACGTGGAGTCGGTTTTACGGCGATTCGTTACTGTCACTAGTCATTTCAAAACGTCTATTGGTACGGATTACACTCTTACATACAAGCGTACAAAGTAAGCAATTCACCAAAACTTGTATCAATTGAAAAATACCTATACTAATTAGTCGTCCTATGAAATAATAAAATAATATACTATAGTGACATGAAATGTTATTTAAATTTAATGAAATTATACATGTGGTGCAGTCAATTTTTTCGCGCAAAACGTCTTTTCGCGCAAGTGTCCATTCGCGCAAACGTCTTTTAGGCCAAATGTCCTTTCGCGCATCTGTCCATTCTAAATTATTTAAGCTGATTTTGCGTCTAGCATTCGCCTCGCTCCTTATTTCTTTCGCTTATTAATGTTTCAATACAAGTAGGTACTTGGCAAAAAACAACTTTTACATCCTTACATGACAAATAACTATTTTTTTTAGATAAGTAAAAACTTAAATATATATTTTTTCCTGTCTTTTGTGTTTAAAGTCCGTTTCTATTTTAGTTTGAAATTTTTATCACAAGTTTTTGTGATAAAAAAGATGGCCAAGATTCCATAGCGACTTTGCCTAAGTATCAATTCCATTCACACTGATTGTCGTTTTATTTTGCTGAATGCCTACAGATTAAAATAAAATTAAAAAAAAAGACGTGTGGCACTTGGGGACTGCCGCGGTAAAGCTATTGCATAGCATTTTGTATCAACTTATGCAATTATAATTTTTTATTTATTTTATTCATGCAGTATTTCTTTTTTCTTTGATATTATATCTAGGTATAAATAATAGGTATAAATAATTAGGTATAAATAGTGTAATGACACACCAAAACAATATTCATTTATAAAAAAATAACGATATTCCGTCCGATTTCGGAGCAGCTCGTCTCGATTCGTGCGAGTTTCGTAGAGTCGTACAATACGTCTAATCGCACGCACACAACGCCGTGTCGAAGACTGCCGAACTGAAACGACGTTAGACGATGCACGGCCTTCAAGCCACACCTCCTTGCGCATCGGAGTGGGGAGCGTGAGGTTTTTTCGTTACGAAATTTCTGGATTCGGTCCCCGCGCTCAAGGCCCGCGATAGAAGCTATGCAATAGCTTAATAAATCCCTAAGAACTTCACAGTCAGGCATAGCAATCGAAAACAGTATTATTAAAACGAATGATGATCAAAACCAAGCAAAGTGTAGGTAGAGTATTATACATTGCTATTAAAATGAATGTGCGACACTTTGATTATTACAAATTCCATTTTTCTTAACATGTTTACCAAAATATGAACGCGCTTGTTTCACCTAATATAATCCTAAAACAAACAATATTAAATCATCAAGTAAAAACTGAGAAATCGATTGAGAGACTGCAATGATGACAGCTAACAGCTAATTTCACTTAACAGTTAAATAAGTTCCGTTCCATTTCAGGTATTTTTTTGTGATCAAATATTAATTAAATGACATTTGAAAAATTATATATAAAACATTACTCTTATTTTGTTATATTATTACGTATTTATTGTTTTATTAAGGTTATTGTTTGTTTAAGCCGTTTGTAGAGTAAGGAACGTCAAATGTAAAAGTATAACCGGAAGTATGCACTAAGGACTATTATTTTATGTTAAAAAACTGTAAAGTTCTACAGAATTATTAAATGTCATCCAAAAACTAGTAATGGAATGAAAGCATCCACGCTTGATACAATTTTCAGAATGGTAGATGATCAGGGTTAGATAATTAATATAATATTTATCCTTTTTATACAAAGTTCATTCATGCTCAGGAAACAACATCAATTATGTATAATAATGGTGGAATAGGCATTCATTCTTCTAGTTACTGAAAAGTAATAAAATATCAATCAACCCGTCAAGCATCAGATTCCAGACATAATTGAATTTTCAACTGTCATAGACCTCCAGACGTATAACTAAATATTCGTACGTAAAATACGTTTTTAATATTGACCGGTGTTGTGAATGTTGGATATTGCGGCCGACTTTAAAGTAGGTATATCGTTGATAATTATCGCGACAAAGGCGAAGGCTAGTTACGAGGTCGGATAACTGTGAGAGGTAGGTAATTTTATTATCAGTATTATAACAGTTGCGCTAAAGTTATGTCATACAATAATCACTATTAATCAATTACAATATACGGCTCATGTGGGCTGCTTTAGACGCTTGACGGTAAGTTCGAATTCATTTTGTTCAATGTTTACACTGATTGTAATGTAGGAGAAAGGAGCCCAAAGTGGGTACCAAGCTTAAAACGGGTAAGTTCCTATGTACGTGTATATCCGAATCAAGCATAGTGAGAATGTATGAATAACTTTTGTCGTTGGTAACCTACTTTGTTTGTACGTTAATATACCTTCTTTTCTAATGTTAATAGACTTTTTTCTCTAGGCAAGCACTGCACTGCTATCAAGAGTGACTACACGAGTTTGTTGCTGGAATCTTCTCGGTAGATCAACTTTTGGAAACGGTGTAAATTCAGACAGTACAGGCAAACAAACAGAGACACTATGACGTTGTTAGTTAATATATTTTTGTGATAGTCATACAAAAATTACTTTTCATTCCTCATGCTCGTAAAATAGCGTTTTCTTGATCTGAGTATTGGGAGGAAAACGCTAGTTCCCACCACCGGGCGGGAAAAACTCATACTAATTGCTTCCTTTCCTAGGGCGGGAATAAAAAAATAAAAATAGAACTGAATTTGGTTACGTACAATCTGTGGCACAATGAAGAAGAAAAAGTATTTGGTTGAATGGCCAGTAGGCGGTAACGCGATGTGTTCCAAATTTAAAAATACAGTTCTCAAATTGTACTAACGTTACAATTAATTTTAAATAGGTTCTACTCATGTTAGAAGTATTTTTATTAATAATTTTTATTAGAAAAACTATTTTTTATTTACCTTGCATTTGAAATGAAAAGTAGAGTGCTACACACGGGTAACTGAAAAGATACCCGTGTGCAGCACTGCGCTCGGGCGGCTAACAACCTCGTAGAGATTGATTCCTTTCCACCCCTAAAAAGCAATCTACTATTGCTCCTTGGTGGCCTATTTGATTAAAGATATTTTCAATTCGTATCGTTTTAATTTAATTTTACTCGAATGGATTTCATTCGTGGTACACTGTCACATTCTTACTTACGCTTAATACGAATATAAATAAAGAATTACCCCCTCATTAGGCAGGGTACCTACTTTCGGCTCCCTTCCCCTACGACATGAACGCGAGAAGTTGACCTAAATTCGAATTATAGGCAGAATACATATCTTTGTAATGATACTTTCCCTTACCAATAAGCTTAGATTGCAGTCTGAAATTGGTCGTACCGATTTAGTTCAGAATTTAGTTTATCAAAAAAATCATTCTTATCTTTATGTGCATAAGGACGATTTTAATGAAATTTATATACCGAGACATAAAGGGATAGAGATATCTTAGCCGAAGGAAATAAATACAACTATAGAGCACGCGCGCGTAAGGTTAGAGACTAATGGAAATAATTTATTTATAAAAAACATAAAAAAATATGATAGGAAAATAATTAGGGAATCATCCCAAGATTTAGGTGATTCACATTCACAAGATTTAGGTGGTGTTTTCTATTTGAAAGGGTTTTGGGTTGATTGTGTATTGATATCTTGCTTTAGTTGATTCAATTGGAATTTAAAAGTGTAACTGAAAATTTAAGAGCCAGTTTGCTGCAATGTTGTAATAATTATAATTTATCCGTTTACTTAAAAAACGTAGAGAAGAAAACTAGAAGAATCTTTGGGTTTTTATCAAGAAAATAGTTTCCATTCGTGGTTTAGCTTTGTATAAAATACTTAGTGATTTATCATCTACAACATATAAAACAAGAATAAGAATAAAGAATAAGAGTAAAAGGAATTTTTAATAAATTATTATATGTATGATATTTTTCTAGGAAAAAAAATGGCAGGCTAACAGATCCAACGAATCACTATAGAATTTAAATAAGGGTTTGCTGGTATCAGACACGCCGCAGATGTAGAATTTTTCATTTCACTCCAGAGATTCTGTTAATTATCATCAATTTGATTGCGCGCGCGCGTCTTTAATAAGATCTAAAGATTCAGATTCATATTCTTCATATGCATTACACGCAGTAACAGGGTTGATACGCATACAGAATACAGACTCTCGCACATAACTGTAAACAGCATGGAAATGTTAATATGTAGTAGTTTATAAATTTTCTTAGAACAAAAAAAAATAAATTGATATTAATTAAATACCTATAAATCATACACAACTAAAATACAATTTCAAAGCTATAATTTAATAACAAAGTGCATGCTAGTGAAATAATCATTTAAATAATAATAGCATTTTTCAATGAGCAATTTTATAATTTGTTTGGTTCATCAAAGTACCGTTCTTTTGCAATTAACTTGTGATGTTAAACTAACTCTAAAAGAAGTCTCGGGTTCGAATGCCGGTAGGGGCAGATGTTTGCATTATGAGTACGAAGATTTGCTTCTGAGCCGATGCTTACAGTTTTATGTAGGAACTAGCTGTGCCCGCGACTTCGTCCGCGTGGAATATTGACTTTTTCCATACAAACTTTCATCCCCTATTTTATCCCCTTGGGGGTAGAATTAATCAAAGTCCTTTCTTAGCGGATGCCTACGTCATAACATCTACCTGCATGCCAAATTTCAGCCCGATCCGTCTAGTGGTTTGGGCTGTGCGTTGATAGATCACTATGTCAGTCAGTCACCTTTGAGTTTTATATATTTAGATATTCTGAACTCAACTTTCTGGTTATCTGGTGGAGAATGGCCAATAATATTAAGTCCGCCAAATTGTGTTTTACTATGGGCAATAAACATTTATTGAATAAATCTAATCTAATCTAATCTAATCTTATTTATTAACATCTTTTTATGGTAAATGTAGAAAAAAGCAAATTATTATATTTATATATATGTGTATCTGTGTATGTTTATATGTGTATATATGTAAGTTTAAGCAGTACTTATTACGAGGTAGTGTTTGGTATATGCTGTATGAACTAACGTGCATTAGTGCTCCTTAAGATTATATTATCTAGCCTAATGTTATCCGTGAAAACCTGTTATTAGCTTACTGTTACCTAAACATTGTATTTTAATTATATTATATAGCTGTTGGTTTTACATCAATAAATAAATAAATGTTTCTAAATCCATACTTATATTATAAATGCGAATTGACATTATAGCATCCTTATTATTACTGCAATAAGAGTAAAAAGGGGGTACATATAAATTTTCAAGGAATTCTTAATTTTTAATTAGTTTATTATTTATAATAAGCATACACAAAAGGTAACAATCATAAAACGTACCTTCAACATAAAAATAATAAAAGTGTTAAATCTAAACTGAAACCCAAACCTCAACATCAGACGTGTAGACACAACATGATGGTTAATTATACGCGTAAAGAAAGCTATAGGATAATGTTTAAAAAAAAGTAAGTCGGAATAAAAAAAAAATTGAATTGCCTACGTTAGAATAATAAAATTAGGGTTTA
Source organism: Nymphula nitidulata (assembly GCA_947347705.1). Classification (NCBI taxonomy): domain Eukaryota; kingdom Metazoa; phylum Arthropoda; class Insecta; order Lepidoptera; family Crambidae; genus Nymphula; species Nymphula nitidulata. Next base: position 12,919,317 of record OX374621.1, on the reverse strand, counting down.
TTCGAAGAGAAAGTAAGGAATAAGTTTAGAGGAGAATACTTTTAATTTCAAACCGGAATTTCAAATAATTTTCAAGAAATAGATCAAGTTCATTGTGTATTTGCAACAGTTCATTGTATAAACAAGACATACAAACAACAGGGTTATAGTTGTAGTTAATAAAACATTATTATAATATTTTCAAAAATATATTGACATAGAAAACTATCTTATCTAGAAAGAAATATTTCCTGGGGTGGGGATCAAATCCGCTACCTTTCACAATCCTGGTGACTACTCTAACCATCTAAGCCACCAAGGACTAGATCCGTGAAAAATTTTGCTGTGTTTCGTATTGAATGGTTTCAAACTATCTCTACACCAAATTTCATCTCATTCTGTTGAGCGGTTATTAATTCCCCATACACACTTCCACCCCCGCTTTTCACGCCCTTGTAGGATAATATCTGGGATAATAACTATCCTATGTCCTTTCCCGGTGCTCAAACTATCTTGACACCAAATTTCATCTAAATCACTAGGTGGTAGACCCATATGTAGGGTCGCCTGGGTAGGTACCACCGCCTTTCTTATTTCAGCCGTGAAACAGTTCGCTGTGTTTCGGATTGAAGGGAAAGGTAGCCAGTGTAATTACTGGGCATGGACGACATTTCATCTTAGGCCTCAGGATGACAACACACCTGCAATATCAAGTGCTTTTCCTTGTTATTGCAGGTGTCTATAGGCGGCGGTAACCGCTTACCATCAGGTGGGCCCCCAGCTTGTTTGTCATCTAGTTGTATAAAAAAAAAAAGAACGGTTCGGCGGCTTAAGCGTGAAGTCGTAACAGACAAACAGACATACACACAATTTCGCATTTATAATATTAGTATGCATATGGATTACTAAGAACTAGTGTCCGCCTGCGGCCCCGCCCGTGTATATTGGATTTCGCGCCAAAATTAGTGTTAAATACTCAAAATATTAAGTTAATATATTCATTTACAAAGCCTAATTAATTGCGTAGTTTGTAATAGTTCGTAAGATAGAATATGATGGCAACTATTGTTACCACTGACGTATGACTAATAAAATTGTTTCCTATGGTAAGCAGGGACGTACGAGGCTCTTATTATTTTGTAAATTTTCCTGTAGATATAAAAATAGGCAAATGTAGTATTATTAAAAAGCTAGATGAATATTCTACACCATAAAAATAAAATATCGGATAAGGATTGGCATGGACGGTGAATATTGCTACGAAAATGAAAATTAGACAAATATTTCGCGTTGCTCATGTTTGACTCCAATTTATAGTATCTAATAATGAATACGGTAGCCAGTGTAATTACTGGGCATGGACGGCATTTTATATTAGGTCTCAGGATTACAACGCACCTGCAATATCAAGTGATTTATCCTTGTTATTTCAGGTGTCTATAGGCGGCGGTAACCGCTTACCACCAGGTGGGCCATCTAGTTGTATTAAAAAAATGTATCTATTGTTTGTATATCAAAGGAACATTATTTATTTAACTTTACGGCAGTATTTTCTGTCTTTGTTCCGCTTATCGGTTATATGCGTTATTCTGCATATTAACCATGTTTTGTACGTCGCGAAAAAGTAGCGGAAAACCTGGACGAACAACCCACTGAAAAATGAAGAGCCCGACGCTCAAGCGGGCGTAAAATCCTTTTTATTTGTCTAAGGAATTATGCCCAAATTCCACTGACAAAATTCAAAACATATAGATACTACTGACAAAATTCAAGTCTTCTAAAAATAATTGTAGGTACGTATAGTCTTCAACTTGGGTAGGGAAGTTCGGACTTTCTATAAGTTGAGAGGTACTCTTCATGTTTTATATTCTCATATTATTATCCACTTTTAATTTAATCTTCAAGCATCGACCTTCAAACTTCAAATACGCAGCTTAGCTTAGTAAGTTACCATAAAAATGTACCCGTAACACATCTCACTAAAAATTTTCAAATAAGTATATTATTTTCTTGTAAGTTCACATTTGCTCTTCATAGTTTCACCAACACTATTAAACTTTTTATGTAAATATTTTTATGTTCGTGTCGCGTCACAATTAACACTTAATTTACTATTACTTAACACTACGGTTAATCAGCTGACAAGGTTTTTTTAAAAATTATTGGTTACAATCAAACATACGTCCTTCTGATGGGGGGACGCTCTGGTTTCACGACGCCTTGCACGTTATCTTGCGCCACGAGTCTCCAGTTTTCTATTTTCCATAATAAGGAATGTTATTCTACTGTAGTTCTCTATAGCACCGGGACGATTCTATCCTGTGGCGCGGATCCAAATTTAAGCATGGCCTAACCCCTAATTAAGCATTAGCAATAGAAACTATACGTAGGTATAATAAGACTCTACATAGACCGTGAGATTCGATATTCATATTCAAACTTTCTCCAGTCAAAAATTTCCTTATTACACTAGTAACAATCAAATAAATAATGTATAATGTTGCCATAAGAACACTAGTGTGTTCTATTTTCGTCGCGTGACTAATATTTTTTGCCCATATTCTCTACATTGAACAACTATGCTATCATTTGCATTATTTAAATTGTGATTCACTGTTGATATTCTTTCTGAAAGTAAATTTAATATGTAGCCACTTGTATATCATTTGAGGGTTTTAAAAGTGTAACTCCTACATTCGTATACAATAGAACCATTTATTGATGTATGTAGTTCTTTAAGTTCATTTTAGTCATTTATTTACTCAAAAATAAAGATAAATAAACGATTATTGAGCCTATGCCCAGCAGTGGGCGTGTCTCGGCTGATATGATGAAACGAATATGATATAATTTAATTGTTTTCTATTATCGAATTAAACATTGTTCATCATTGCATAGCTTCTTATTGTGCCGTACAGTGTGTAATGTATTTTAATTAATGCTAATTGATACAGCTTGATAAACTGATCAATGCGGTATAAATAAATAACAAACTCCACTAATCCGTTTATCAAGTATCAAGAACCTATTTCTTGTTTTGTGGCGGTTGCGGAAGTGTTTATTACTATTGTAAATGTCGAATAATTCCTTATTTTCCAGTCTTGGAGCTACAAAATTATAAAATATGATCCACAAATTAATATGTGCTTCGTATAATAAGTATCTATGTTAAAAATGCGAAGAAAGTCGCGGAATTAAAATGTTTCCCAATCTGTCTAACGTGTATAGGTGAGTACCTAATTGCGAATTTTTATTCTGTAAAGTCTTTCGCCTGCAAAAATTACTATAGCCAGCTCTGAACATTAGTCAGAATCTATTTACCTATAATTTATATAAACCAGCCCACAAGATAAAATATTTAATGTCTGAATTAATATCATCAAAATGTATATTTTGCTTTGATTGATGCTGGTGAAAAGTCATATGCAACTAGATTGACATCTTAGAACTAAATGTACTTAGTGGTACAGGGTACAGGGAATTGAATATAAATGAATCAGATAAACAGTTTCAGTCTGCGACTGTACTCTACATAGTGTAGAGTGCTTACCTCTTCTAACTGTTCTGTGGTACTTACAGTCGTGGACAGAAAATGTTGTGTAACAACAATGAAGTTATAATGTCCTTTCTTTTAAATAGAAACATGAGTGCGTCGCTAAGGTCATATTACAACATTACCACGCCAGTGGTGACGTCAATATGTCTTACATTACGGCACGCCCCGGTCTCACGGACCAAAGTGCGTTTGTTACGAGTACGTATAACACCTAAATTGTATTTCTTAAAAAATTTGAAATGTTCCTTAATTTTAAAATGAACTTTAATATATCAGCTTTAATATATGAACGTTAACTTTATAATAAACATAATATTTATTTGTTCAACAAGTGAGGAAAGTTACTTTTTGCTGCGAATGCTGGTTTAAATTTAAATCACGAGCAAGCAAAGTAGTCTAGAATTCAATCTCGAGCAGCGAGTGATTTTAAAATTGACTACTGAGGACTGTCAGTAATTTAAAGACACACGAGATATAAAAAACTGGCCAAGTGCGAGTTGGACTCGCGCACGAAGGGTTCCACGAAGGGTACCATTATCACGTTTGTTGTATGGGAGAGCCCCCTTAAATATTTATTTTATTCTGTTTATTAGTATTTGTTGTTATAGCGGCAACAGAAATACATCAACTGTGACCCGTGTTCGAAATTTAAATTAATATTGCTCGCATGTGAGAAAAGTGCAACTTTGCTGCGAGTTTTTAGGCAGCAAAATGCGAAGCAGCGAAAGGTGAATAATATCTAATCATCTCTCCAGCACGAAAATGAAGCTTTTGTGAAAATTATATTTTCAGAAAAATATAAACTTTTTCAATAATTCTTAATTATCCTGCCTGGTTTTAATTTATATAAAAAAAGTTCAATTATACATAAAACAATAGACATGCAAATTTGAGATATAAGTAATGATAGTAACAAATTTCAAAATTCCAGCTTCTTCATTTTTGATTTTTAATGATATTAAATATCATTAATATTAAATATTAAATAATATTAAATAAAATTAATTAATATCATTAATGTGTGATAGTCCTTTTTAAGGCACCCAAGAATACACCAAAATATATTCCACCAGTAAAATTACAGGGAACTGTTTTACAGATTGTCAATCAATTCAAATATCTTGGACATGTGGTCACGGATTGTCTCACAGACGACCAGGACATTGACAGGGAGCGCAAAGCATTGGCAGCCCGAGCTAATATGATCGCTCGTAGATTTGCACGATGTTCTAAAGAAGTTAAACTGACTCTATTCAGAGCTTACTGCCAGTCATTTACTCGTGCAGCCTATGGGCTAGGTATACACAGAGGTCTTACAATGCATTACGCGTTCAATATAATAATGCGTTGAGGATGCTGTTGGGTTTGCCAAGGTTTTGCAGTGCATCGAGAATGTTTGCGGAAGTAAAATTGAATGACTTCTTCGCAATAATGCGTAATAGATCTTCATCTATGCTAAAACGATTCAGAGGTAGCACCAACAGTATTCTCATTACATTGGCAGATAAAATAGATGGACCTTTTATCAGGCTTTGGGTGGACAGGTTGGTTCAAAGAGGGGTACACATACCTAATTAGTTAATATTAGTTATATTAAAATTAAACAAAAAAAATAAGACTGTAATTTTAATTTAAAATGAATAAAATTGTATTAAAATTGTAGTAAAATGAATTAAAATAATTTCAAGTAATTATTGCAATCAGTATTAATTTTATAAAATTAATTTCAATTAATGTTTACAATTCAAATCAAAATTGTTTATTGTTTCATGTGGTAATTATTGTCAATATTCTGTTAAATCACTAACATTAGGCATGTAAGTAAAACCGTGTATATACTAATACTATGGATCCAATTGTGGTCTGAAATAAAGATTTATTATTATTATTATTATTATAAATAGTTTAGAGGTATACTTAAGTTTATATGAGCTTTATTTTCTACTTTAAATAGTTGAAAGGTATTTTTAAGTTTATTTTTCATAGAGTTTTCGTGAAATGATTAAATGAATAAGATGTATTTAAAGTTGCAAAACATTTCTATAGACTAATGTAGCCCACGTTTTAATTTATTGTCGTATTATCATCACTTCGTGTAAAATGTATTACATCAACCCGCTTTACTTTTTGTAACTAATATTTTTCGCTGGGAGAAGTGAAAAATTGTATGTTTTACTCTAGAGCAAGTTTTTTTATGTGCTGTGTTTGTGTGTCTTTAGTCACTCACAGTGCTCAGTAGTCTATTTTTCTAGGCTACTCCGCTAGCTCGTGATTCAAAGTCAGCACTCGCAGCAAAAAAAATAACTTTGCCCACTTCTTGAACAAATAACTATTATTAAGTACCTATCTGTTTGCGTTATATAACAAATCGCATTCGTTGTCAAGCCACAAAATGTCCGAACTCTACATCAATTCCTTTAAGTATCAGTACACATTTATTTCTTGCATTTGTGATAAGTAGAATATGTACATTTTAAAATTCAAGAAACTGTTCTTTGTCATATTAAGCGATTCTGATAACACATTTATAATTTGAAACAAAAGCATTGAGCATTTTTTACACTCCTGTGGTTACATATCAGTTTGTATCTATAGGTATATTATCATTATACAATTTCATCCTTTTATAATGGATACAAAAAGAAGAAAGTAATCTATAACTGAAAGTGAAAAACCTATATTCGTATACCTTCTAACGTGTTTCTGCACTCTCATCATCATGCGCCACTAGCAATCAATCTTACGTCACGAAGTTAAGACATGCGGGCTCGCGTGTACGAATGTGGTATCACATCAGGCAGATATGCGTCCGCGCGTCCGCGGGCCTGCTTACACTTGCGCCATTCACTTTCACGCTGCGTCGCCATCGCCCGCACCTCGGTAGCTACAGAAAGTAGGCTGCGAACAATGCCTCCACACCAGTTTTCTCTCTTGAGAAACGATTCCCTGTTATTATGATCGAACGCATGTTTTATAAACATCCTGTACTCTGACAACTTGAAAATTTACATGTGTGGGCATATTATACTTTTTCTATTTTATACCTTATGCAAAGAATATATATGCCTTAACCTTACCGTGGTACCTTATGTTTTTTACATATGTTTTTTCTATAATAATGAACATTTTCAATTTTCACATGCTACCAAGCATAGCGTGTCGAACTCCAGAAGGTTTTGTCTGCAACGAAATATATTTTTTCTCGGACTTAAGTATGGGTGTAAGTGTCAACCCGAGAAAAATTACATTTCGATGTAAACAAACTCCGAGTTCCTCACGACAGCAGCGCGTGTACGTTAATCGACTCTTGATTTTTTTTATTTGCGTTAAGTTGACAACCTTTGTTTTACTTAGATTTATATGAATTTATTCGGTAAAAGTGACGAAGCAAGTATCTTTATAAATACTATCATGTGATATTAAGCTGAAATTCGTAGAGCTTTACAAAAAATATAATGACGATGCGATGTAAATATAGGTACTAGCGTGTAATTGGATTACTGCGAGTATTGAAAACCACAAAACACGGCTAACAGCTTACTTTTACGTATAATTTTAGATTTCACAGTATTTAAGTGAAAAGTTAATGCTCGTCCTTGGCAGCAGTAAGCCGTTGAACCGGTTCAGTTATATAGCCAGAAATGTGTAGAGTTCAACGCGTATACGAGTATTATTTATTACTTATTTGTTGTAATCTGTTGGGCTGATCTCCCAGCAGGGGCTAGATAAAGATTCCGATCTGGCAAAAACAACAAGACCGCGGTGAATGTACCTGGTCATAGCGATAGTTGAGCACGAAATTGCGTTGTATTATCGATAATAATCATTTTAAAGTGAGTGGCTGGCGTATCATTGAAAACGGTATGAGTAGTAACCCTAGCGGTATAAGCTGAACTGTTTCCAAAGCGATAGCGGCATTGCAAGTTTGTGACTGTGCCGTTTTATGCATTATTTTAATATTCCGCTATACGGTGTAAAGTAAAAGCACCGTACATCTATCTCTAACTGTAACGTCAGCGACAATGAGAATTGAATAAACTTATGTATAAAAATTTGGTTCTAAATATTGAAATTACAAAACATGAATAAAATTTATAATATTATGGTTAAAAACTCTAAAATAACCGGAGTATTGTGAGAGTATTCATTACATCAACTGTCGTGAATTTAAAATAGTAATATTAAAACCTATAAAATAGCGACAAAGATTCAAAGAATTGAAACAGTTTCGATGAGCGAAGGGCAAAGTCTCAGTCGTGTTTCATTTTATGGTAATTTCCAAAGCGTTCAGTTGAAAGGCTCTCATTGTCCGGCGTGACGGGACATCGTGCGTATACCGATAGCATTGACAAAGGAGAGAACTGTCCGTCGCAAGTAGGGTCATCAAATGTTCCAATTAATTCTTATTAGAACATTCAACCAAAAATTTGTTCGTGTAATCTGTGGTGCAAATCAATCTCAAAACTCTTAACTTTTTCATGAAAACAGCTAAAAAAATAAATAAAAATTACACACACTTTTAATTGTTTTATACCAAATAAATTCTTATACAATATCCTGCCCAGCTTTAAGACTTTATATACTGTTTTTTCGGACAAGATACCTATTATATGTATGTAATAGGTATTTTGTCTGAAAATACAAATACTCGTAATTTCAGGAGCCGCATAAGACTCCTGTGAGCATATGATAATTAAAAACCAATTGTGTCTGAAAGTCTGAAATATGTATTCATCAGCCCTACAAAAATCGCTCCTATCATAGCAGACTAAGATAGATCTGGACTGAGTCTTTAAAATAATTTCATGTTTGTATAAAATACGATATCTTGAGTCTCCTTTGGTATCCTAAAACAAGTTGATACGTTGCCTCTAGCTACAAATTTAATTTCACATATACCTCCGGCTAACAGATAATAAAAAACCAGGCAGCCCAATGACTCATACTTTTAGCGAAGAGTATTGAAAATATGTATGTGGTAACCCTATTAAAGTTCCGGTGTAACCGGCGACGGGCGCTCGCGCTATGCATAAACAAACAGTCCCACCGCCCATTGTTAACCCTCCGGGACCGCCACTTGTCTCCTGCAACCACTTAAGGCGCGTGCACATAAGCTCAAGTCTCTCAGTGGACTCTCAGTTAACGTTACGTCTTAGGTTAACATTTACAGCTACACACAGCAGACAATCCGCTATATTATTAGCATACCTCTCACGTGTGCCTAGAGTAGCACTTGTAATGAAAATATATTTAATTTTATATGTATGAAAATATCATTTCATTATGTCTTTTTATCAACGGGGTAGATCTTGGCCTTCATCTCTCGGCTTCCTTAACCACAGAAAAAGCAGTTCTTCTGTGGTTGAGGAATAGCCGCTGGGCTACCTAACCTCTAACAATTAGAACACAACGATGCGACGAAAATATTTAAATTATTACTCTGGCGGCAGATTTATCTAAGATGGCGGAAGCCAGCCAGGCAGACTTAGCAAAAGCCCTACCACCAACCAACCCGAACAGAAAATTTCTGCCCATTCGGGGTATTGGACCCCAGACCTGTAAATCTGAAGGGGAGTGTCAAACACTAGACGACAAAGAAGGTTAAAATGTATTTGAAATTTGGAATTCTGGTATTAGAAGTATTTACTTTGTATGTTCAGCTACGGTATCTGAACATACAAAGTAAATACTTCTAATACCAGCAAAATATAGTAAACCACTCGTCAGTTTAAAGTCCTAAAATGTTATGTTCAATACGGTGTCGACTGCACATAACGGCCAGTTGGTGTAATTGGCTCAATAATTAAGGTCCGGCCTAGGAGAGTATAAAATTAGTTTTAACATGGACCAATTTTAAGAACAGGATATGCGATAACTATTTTTGACCGACTTCAAAAAAGGGGGAGGTTATCAATTTAGCTATATGGTTTTTTATGTTTGATACCTCAGAACTCCTTTATTTATAAACCGATTTGAAAAATTGTTTTTTTTTTATTGAAAGAGTATAGTTTCAAATATAGTCTGCCAGATTTTTTTCAAAATCGATTAACTAGTTTGGTTTTAAAATCAAGATAACTGGAATAATTTAGTCATCAATATAAGTGAAATTGAGAATTTTAGCTTTCTTGATACCTACTTTCAGTGGTGCTTCTGATAACTCTATTTGCGTTAGAATGCTACCAGGTTGGCCCGCGATCACCCATCTGGCTTTGACCTCCGAGATTAATCACAAAAAAAGGTAAAAAATATTTTCAACAAAAATAAAACCGACTTCTAATCACCAAAAAATAAAAAGTAGTTAAATTTAATTGTACATATTTCTTAACAAGTTTATTGGAGTTTTATTGGAGTTGGTTCTACACTTTCTGTTTGTTTCTGGAAACAGTTTAGCACCAACTTCAGAAACCATCTTTTTTATAAAATAAGTAGCTAATTAAATTTAATTATACATATTTTTAGTTTTGAAGTCGGTTTTTATTTTCGTTTTAATTTTTTTTCAGCTAGTTAAAATTCTGAGCTATGAGAAAAACTGAAATACCTACGTCATCTATCGTATAAAAAGTGAACTTGTCAAGATTTTTTGAAATCCGGTAGAAGTAAGAAAAAAACGTATCTTTCACATTAAAATTTTCCCAAATAATGTGATAGATACTTTTTTTTCTTCTACTTAACGTAAATATTTATGATTCGTCAACTTTATCTCAAAGAAAGCTATATTTATTACTTACGTAAATCTATTTATGTAGTACTATTAATCGTTAAGCCGCTGTGCCAATTGCGTGTTGTATTAGATACAATGATGACTACAAGTAAAATATAGGTGTTTGACATATTTCAAAAAAACATACCAACCGAATTAAGAACCTCCTCGATTTTGAAGTAGGTTAAATACATGAGTTATTATAAATAAAGAATGCCTAATACACAGTACATTTTCGTATGTTATAAAACTTAAGGCTGTTTACAAAAATCGAAATAAATATTGCAAAACGCACATAAACCTTTTACTATTAATTTATCTACATTAAATGAAACGTGACGTCACTATTCAGCATCATTTTCTATGGAGCGTTTTTGAAAGTTGCCACAAACCCTATTATGTACTTAATGGTTTTAATCCAGTTTAGAGAAAAAAATACCAACACGATTTAGAATTTTAAGGTTATAGTTATCAATAATTTCATTGTTATTAGAGCGAAAAATCGTCTAATATTTTTTAGACTAACCTGACTTGCTTATGCGTGGCAAATTTAGTAAGAATCGGTTTATTCGTTTGCAATATTTTCGACTTGAAAGTTTGTATGAAAATCCGTGCGGCGTAAACGTTGTTGTGCTCGTTTTCATTAACATTTGCTCAGCGTTATAAGTCTTTTAGCGAATTTTATCTCAGTCTATCGTAAGGAGATGGAAAGAGACAAACGTCGTTATGAGTCACCTACGCATACGGAATGGTTAGTGAAAACTGGCATTAGAATGCTTGTTTTTTTTATACATAGCTCTTTCCACCACGATCTCCAGAGCCAAGGTTTGTAAGCAAGTGAAGTGCACGATACCTAACCCGGAAGTGAGTTTAAACATTGTAACTTAATGATTGAAAAGAGTGACTACACGAGTTTGTTGCCGGAATCTTCTCGGTAGTTCAACTTTTGGAACCGGTGTAAATTCAGACAGACTGACAGACAGACTGACTGACGGACAGACAGACAGACTGACTGACGGACAGACGGACCGACAGACAGACCGATAGACAGACTGACATAACATTCTTAGCTTACGTAGATCCAGATAAGACAGAGAGACAAACATTATGAAATTGTTAGTAAGTTAATATTATTTTTATGTGATAGACATAAGGGTTTTTTTGTTGACGATTCGAAAGTGCTTCTTGGGGGCCTAATTGAATAAAGATATTTTCATTTTCATTTTCATCTAGCTCGGTAAAGTTTAGTTGATATGAAAAACATTTAAATTTTTATTTGATGTCATTGAATCTATACATCGTTGTTTTGCTGTATGTTATTATGTCATGAACATTAATGTTATCTCAACATCGATTTTCAGAGTTCCGTACCCAAAGGGTAAAACGGGACCCTTTTACTAAGACTCCGTGGTCCGTCCGTACGTCTGCCACCAGGCTGTATCTCATGAACCGTGATAGTTAGACAGTTGAAATTTTCACAGATGATGTATTTCTGTTGCCACTATAACAACAAATACTAATAAACAGAATAAAATAAATATTTAAGGCGGCTTTCATACAACAAACGTGATTTTTTTGCATGTTCGCTCGATTTCTCGATAGTCGATATTGATAACGGCAACAGGCAGGCGCTTGTTTATAGATAATGGTACGGAAGTTACGGAAACCTTTGTGCGCGAGTCCGACTCGCACTTGGCCGGTTTTTATCCTACAATTTCTCATCAAGTGAAGGGTTTAGGACTCGGGTTTAATTCTGGGAAAATAATATTACAAGTAATACTAGTGGCCGGCAGGGTCTCCGCCTGCGTAGTTATCGGTTATCGCGCCAATAAGTGGCAAATATCCTTTCCAGGGATGTAATTTTTTATTCATTTTATATATATCAGTTTAGCGCTTTAGGAATGAAAACGTAACAGATAGACAGAGATACTTTCGAATTTATAATATTAGAATCGTGATGAAGACTACTTAAGATGTTTAATTTAATTACATAATTTATATTGGATATTCGTTTGAAAAAAAGTCTGATTGCTAAGTCTATGTTACCTCTAATAAGCGTTTCTCATACAAAAGAAGTCCAGTTATTATGACTATGACTGGAATTTAGCGCTTCATGGTTACAATCAATAATTGTAAAATTGCTTAAATTAAAACGCTTTGGCCTTTGCTTACAATTGTAGTAATTATCAACATTACTTGAGTTGTCATTTGAAAAAAAAAAACAGTCGCATAAAAATTTCTCACAAGTCTCGGTAGATTGATGGGCGAAGCGTGAGAACATGTGATGGTGATATTATATTGCTATTACGGAATGACATAACGGTCCTGCGTCGCTGGTCCGAGCGGCCTGACAGGTGCGCAGGCGCCGGGGGCGCGCCATCTGCGCGGTATTGGTGCCATCTACCTGTTTCTATGATATCAGGTGTCATATGACAAGTATAGTTTGTTCTTCCGAAATATTGATTCCGCTGTGGAATGTTATCGTTACGCAAAGCAATAAATTAACATAGTCGGGAAAAACTTATGCTATACTCATTCGCATTTGGCATATATTTATATACCTACTCGTTCACATACCAATGATGAGTATATAGCGTAAGTTTTCAATCGAATCAAAACGTTTCGATCGTGGTAGCATTCATCTGTCAAATCGTATGAAAAGACAGCAGTGCCTCTGTAGTGAAGTATTGCAAACTTCTACTTTTTATTTAAGAATTTTTATACTTACTTTAGGTATACTGCTCTCTGATGACGTAACACTACGGTATCGTATCGAACTTTCTTTGACATTTACTTTATATTCATTGAGGGTTTACTACGAATATTTTTTATACTGTTTATTTTTTCACTCTGTAAAACTGTAATGTTTATCAACAATAAATGTTATTGAACCCTACAAATTTTGCGTTGAAGATATATCGAAATTAGTCGATAAATCAACGATTTGTAAACGTTTTGTCGTTCAAACATTTATACATTTAATTATTGATAAATATATGATTATGTTATTATTACTTTTGGCCTGACATATCGTACTGTGGTGGTAGCAAAGTGTCATTATTACCTACATGCGTCAACCATTTAGCTTCTTACTTTGCGAAGGCCATTCTTTACACTTGAATGTAGATAATTAATTTAAACTTAATTAAAACAGTACAGACGCAGCATTAAGATGCCGTGCGAATACTTATACATTCTCAACATGGAGAAGAATAGCATCTATTTCGAAATGCAAGAAAAAACCCTCTTGATCCGTTGTTGATTATATCCAACCGCTTTGTGGGAACAGTCAGCGAAGAACAAAGAGGCCTTGGAATAGCAGCGTTTGTTTAGAGGCGCCACGCACGGCTGAAGCCTGGCTATCAAGTACCAACGCTCAGCCTTTGTTTCGCTCATTGCATATGTTACTTTGCAAAAAATTGGAGAAACAAAGATCTATCGAACGGACTATCGATTTAGAAAGCGATATTACGAGTAGTATCCCAATTGTCTTGTTATTATTTTTAACGTATAAATTGTTAATGATTGTAATTTATTAGTAATTTTTAAGCTATCGATACCTACTATTTCAACTTTTGTCCATTTAACCAAAAGTCAGCTTATTTTACTTTTGATTTATCTAAATTAAACGCAAATCATATCAACATTAAATTTGTATTATAATTGTACGAATATCAAAAAATCTTAATCAAGTTACGGTAGGTATTAATTATTAAATTGCTGCCGAATGAGTAAATACATGTAAATGAAAATGTCATTCAAGACAATATGAAGTGAAGTTTTATTTTCTTTAAAACTATTGATGTTATTAGATAACTTTCTCACCCAGTAATTATTCGGGATCGTAAAATGATAATTTTACCTAAGTAATATATAATTGCACATTCATCCAACCACGTGCAAATCTACCAGTCTATTGAAATCGTAATTATATGTCTACTTGCCTTAATATATTCTAAAAGCAATTCACATAGTAACAGTAACATGTGGTAATACCTATACTCAGGAAAACATAAAATAGAAAAGTATAGAGAGAATTGCGTATTGTTTGTTAAATATCCGTTTAACAAACGCTAGCCAACCAAGGCTGTCGAGTGTCGACCATATATAAACGTGGCACTGATTCAACTGTCGCTGGAAATTCCACATGGAGACACATCTATAGGTACCAACTACTTATTGCGATAGTTAAACTTTACCATCACCAGCCTATACGTCCCACTGCTGGGCTCAGGGCTTCCTACATGAGAGAAACAGACGAGGAGTTTGGTCCATAGCAACACCACGCTGGCCCAATGGGGGTTGTTGGATTAATGCGGTTGCAGTAACAACCGGGACCAACAGCTTAACGTGCCTTCCGAAGCACGGAGGAGCTCGAGATTATAATTTTTTACTGGCTCAACTCGGGATCTACCATGGCGAAAGTTGCTTTGTTTTTATAATCAAAACCAGAGCGCTCAAACCACTCCGCCACCGAGCCCCTCAACATTATTTAACCTCTACGACATCAAAATCTCAAACGTCAACTTTGAGCCCTAAATCAATATCAAGGACTTGTGAAATGTCACGCTCTTATTGTGAATCAGTTGAATGTTATCATCTATTTGTATTAAGACCTGTAAATATTTATTTAAATTTTTCACTCCGTGTAAACGTTTGATGTGACATGTCGTAAATTACGGGTCTTTCAAATGCTACAAGAACCCTCATTAACGACGAGTAGGTAAAGAATAGAATTTAACTATAGATTATACAGGAAGTCAACAAAGATCAAAGGTTAGACATTCGGAGAAGGACATAATGAATTGCTCAATGTTTTTTGTGATTCTTTAAATTTCCATTTGATTACCTACTAGTATTTAGTTGCGAGGGCGGCGGAAAGAAGCTGTTTATTAAGAATATAGCCTTGTACTGCCTACAGAGCAAATTGTATCGCTCCCACATTTTAATAACTTTGCAATAATGACTAAGCAATTATAGTTACTTAATACACCTACATAACTTAGGTATGTACATCCCGTAAGAATCGTCTGTAAGAGAGTAGTATCACAATATCTTTGCTTTCAATTAAAAATAATAATGGAATTCGAAACAAATTAACAATAATGCCAATGATTGTTTTATTTGAGCATTCAATGGACAGTAGGCGTTTTTGAAATACCTACATGATGTCAGATAAATTCTTGTGATAATACTTCATTTGTTCTAATCAATGTAAATACACGATTTTTTAAGTAATCATCACTAAATACACTTACTTTTCTGTTGATCTCTACAATAAAATCAAAGGCTATATAGTAATCAAGTAGCTTATCAATATTATTGGCCTATTTTCACTATGGTGAAATCAATAGATAAGAATTAATGATTTGAGGGCTTAAGAACATGCGAGAAAAATGGCACTCTACACCTCTCTTCAGTATAGTTTGATGATGTTTATTACCCTATCGAATTCTTAGCCACATAAAATGGCAAGTTCTACCAGTGAATACTTTACCCATTGCATCACATGTCGCAAGCAATGACCGCCGGATGCATTATAAGGAAAAACCGCCTAACTATCCCAGTATGGAGATGTGCAAGTTACATAAGCACTTCGGGCGCTGCCAAGTGAAACTAACTAGGTTTTTCATGTTGCAATACATTACTAATCCTTCGGACTTCGACGTCCTTCTTATATAATGCCTTAGTGTCTCCTTAATGAGAATTTCGAAACACTTACTCGTTTAAGACTATTCTACATAAATAAATGGCTCGAATATTATATGTCACTAATACATTAATAATTTTGAGATTAAACATTATATAGAGTTTCATACGATTTACTCCGTCTCGAATGTAGAGTCATTACCATAAACCTAGTTGTCTCATTCTGGAGTACGAGTTTCTCATCTTAATTAGTAATTTATTTATGTGTTTGTATATGTAAAGCTCCACCAATAAGGCCAATGAATTTTCATATTCATAGTCATTTTAATACGTAAATAATATTTAAAGAGAGAATCATTCCATTTGCCTACAAATTATTCTATATTAAATTTTATACCTGTAGGCAGTGTCACTACTGAAATGATGACAGTCTTGTCGATATTTTTCCAGTCATTTTAGATCCTGTTTTATTGAGTAGTTTTCCTCACTGGCTGTAATATTTTTCATTGATCGACAGTGAATTTTCTTTATAACTCTATGCGTTAAGTTTAAGAAATATTTATAAAAAAAAGTTTATAAAAGTGTCTGTACTGTGTATAAGGTGTCTGAATTTCCTTTTAATGTATTCAAATGGATTAGGTTATAGGTTATATATATATACAGTTAGGTTATACAATTATTTTGGTTATAGGTTACAGTCTAATTAATGAAAGGGTCCTTGCATTTTCTAATTGGAATATTACATTTTCTTGTCTAATGGCAAACAAGTTGACTCCAGTCATACAACAGAAACTTGTTTCTTTCTTCTTTAAAAATTTGAAATCTACAATGAACATTATTGGAATGAGATCAGATAGAGAATGTATCGAGAGAATGCGAGCGCGGTCGCCGCGGGGTCGTGTCGTGAGACGACGTTGCGACACGGTTCCATACGCTGAGAGAGTGCGAGGTGAAAATTGAGGTGGTTCCAACCTTAAGATCATCGGTGAGTACGGGATCCGTGGTGTTCGGGGCTCATTCCTCCCGGTATAAGCGATCCGCCTTCCCTCGCTGGTAGGCGAACAGCCGTTAGACCAACTCCGTGGAACTCGCCACACACCGCGGGCAGTGGGACTTTATAGCGATACACTGTTAATTGTATAGCCAAAAACACACTATCACAAACACTGCAACGATACTCCAGGGATCGGAGCGAACCGTTCGCTTAACGGGCACTCTAACGACGATAAAGTAGCGACAAACTTTCGACCGTCAGGACGCACGACCGAGACTTCGGCCGGACAATGACTGAGCGGCGGGCGCAGGCTGCAGCGCGAGCGCACGCCCCGCAGGCCGCGCCTGCCCCCGCTCCACACCGCCCGCAATCACCGCTACAGCCTCGCCCTCAAACGTTTTCCAGAGACCGAGCTTTTGCTACGTACTAAATCTGCAAGGGCGATGAAATAACTCCAAACCAGTTTTTAAAGTTCGAGCGACTCAAAAGAAACAGATTAGTTCTCAGCAATTGTAAATTTAAAGGAGACTTTTTTTAGGGCATAAAATCTGGAGAAAATTGAGCAGTAGCGTAGTGTTGTAGGTACCTCTTCACAAAGCCTAATTTATTAAATAAGCTAGGTACTTTACTTTGAGTCGTTCAGATTTTCAAGTGGCTCTTTTTAGGTAAAATTGAGAAAAATGTTCCATCAGAATGTACTTCCTCGTTTTTAAAGCCCACCGTACCTAGTGCTCCGATGGCCTAGTGGTAATCGCATCTGGCCGGAAATCAGGAGACGCGGGTTTTAGTCCCGCCTGGAGAACTTTTTCATCGTTTTTCTTTCTTTATTTATAATTGTTACAATAAAGTAGGCGTTAAAACGCAACAAAATATTAAAATTTTATTAAGTACTTACCTGATGTTGCTGATTGATGATGTCTTTTACATATTGTGAGTTTTTACTACAAATTTATCAGCAACTTCCATATTTTTAGAATTCTAAGTATCTAAAGGTTATCATTGGTAATACACTAACAAAAAGTGAAAAACACACATCTGACAATGTGATTTCGCTAGCAAAGACCACATATAGCACAGCTATCTAAGTAATCTGAGAGCATAACTAAATTACGAACAACGCGCAGTGATGTCGGAAAGACGCCTGTGTGTCAGATTTTTACAAATACACAATTATCATATGTCTCCTATCACTGCCTGCCTTTTTTATCTAACTACTTTTTATATTTCCCACTCCTTAAACGTACTTTGTAGATACAATGTGGCAAAGTTAGATGACTTTGCCACATTGTGTCTACTTTTAGTTTATTTATGTTACGACTGGAGGACTCTCACTCGAGGTATACTTTCAGTTTTAAAATAAGCGGAGGGCTAAAATATTTTTAAATGCATGAAAAAACTAAATAATTGTGCTTATACTTACCCTTTCACTCGATATTGGTGAGATTGGTATTCAAACTAATTTTGGCTCCATATATTTTTCGGATTGCCCTTCACCTCTATTAGAAAAACAAAGTAGGAAAAGAACAAGCATTCACATTCCGTGTTTGAAATAGGAGGTTTAAAATTTTATGAAGATGATCCCCTAAGCTTAATTTAAAATGTTAGAGGCAAAAAATGTGTGGAGCCACTGTGTAGCTATTAACATCCTCTCGGCTAGGGTCCGCCGAGTCTCGGATCAATAAGCGCTTCTTTTTTTTCTCATTACCAATTACCCACAACTATTTTTATAGGTCCATTGAAAACACAATCGCAGTAATGGCTGTACAATTCGATTGTGTGTGGGGCGAGCTCGCGAGTACGCCTCTCAAGATATTCAATTCAAAGCTCCACGATAAAGATAAAATTGAATACAAAATAACACAGGTTGGTGTGTATTACACTCCGTTTTCATATTAAACGTTTGCAATGAAAGGGGTACGTGCCTCGGGAATAACCAATTTAATTTTGATATTTTATTTTTATGTACTGAAACACCTACTACTTTGCGGTCATGGAAGCTACTGAGGGAAAAATAATTATTTTTCTGCGTTTCTAGATTATCTACCATCAATGGCTACTTCGTTCAACTATTCATACAACTCATAGTGATTACTATTTATGACTAAACTACAGCGATTTCGCTAGCTGATATAACTTAATAAGAACAAGATAAAACATAGTAAGAGCCGACTGCCATTTACACTGATGAGTAGGTATTATTATAGTCACTTATCGTATTACAAAAACATCATAATGCTTTTAAGTGTTGTGAAGGCAGTCAAAAAATGCTTTAGTCATACATTATAAACACGTTCCCAGCGCAGCGCTCGCTGCGCGCTCGCCCTTTTTAAATGTCCTATATTTTAGACATCAACGCGCGCGCATTCCTACGTTACAAAAATATTTTTCACTATTTTTTCCAACTATGTTTGTTTGATATTTAGCATGTTCTTATACTAGTAATTTTTTATTCATTAGGTACATACTTTATTAGAAAATACCATATTTTTGATTATATACACAAACACACTTCTTTTTTCGAATATTTATTTACATCCCACCCTACGACATGTTGTTGTTTTATGACAAGGCTAGCAAACAATTAAGCGTACTGCCCGCCTGATGGTAAGCGCTTGCCATAGACTATAGATGCTTGTAGCACCGCCCGTCAAGCATCAGAATCCAGACAAAATTGATTTTCAATTGTCATAGAGCTCCAGAGGTATAATGCTGCTTCACAAATTACGCACTTTAATCACACGCTGCCTGCCTTATAAAAAAAATAAGAGAAAACGTAACTTTTAACAGTGATGTCTTTTCCAGTCTAAATATTTTTGTAAACCTTTTTATATATCTGTACTTTAAAAACCGTATCCACTTTACCTTTGTTGACAGGCATTTTTTTTATATTAACTACATATTACTACAGGAAGCTTTTCTGGAAAGATTAGTTAAGCGATATATGGAAACTGTTATATAATAATTATGTAACTTGCATCTAGGCCTCATCATTCCCAAATTGATTTGGCTCGTAGATAAATTATTAAAATTAGTTTTGGAATGAAGTTTTTCCAATTTATTTCAAACTGTATAACTTGTATTACGTATAATTTTTTTTAGATATTGAGTATGTGTACATGAATTTATTAAGAAATGATTTTACAATCAGTTTAATTAAAATGTTCGTCGTACTCTTATTCATCCAGGGTTTTCCTCAATATACATTTACTTGCTTACCTATGTAATTAGCGTTATGAATGCATAGACGTACGTTTAATTTCAAGTTCAAGTCATCATTGTATAAGACGGACTTAATGAATAGACAAAATGTTTCTAAGATTATCAGTACCTATTAGGCAATAAATAATAATCATATAAAATTGGCGGCGCCTGCCAAATGCACAAACGTGACGCCATTAGTGAGGCGTATGGAGGCGGCGAGCGGCGCGGCGCGGGCGCACGTCTGCGGCGCCTGGCTCTCGTCTCTCGCACGTACGTGCATACTCATACTGTTGCACTCCAACAGTCATTTCCTCCTGGATTGCCGCAATCCAGATAATTGCTTCAAAACGTAATAGCTTACCACTCCGGCTAGAAATACTTTGCTAATAACCAGCCCAGCTGTAAACGCCGCTATCTAAGACAAATTACATCATAAACAACTTCAGCTTACGTCTAAGAAAGAACCACAACCATCGTTGCGTGAATTTTATGGCGTATCTAAAAAATGTAGTTCATGTACCTACATTCGGCTCCGGAACAATGAGTGTAAGTCATCTTATTTCTAATTCCCAACGGTTTCAATGTTGTAGTCATTTTCCACAGCGTGGCACCGGTGTGCGGCTTAGCGGTGACCGGATAACGGTCGCCGAGGTACTCAGCTACTCACACTCGGAGGGCAGGCGCTCCCGAGCCGACGGCGGCGTGCTCGAAGCAAACCCGCGAGTTGTTCGCACACGAATCGTCATTATCATAACCCGCGCCAGTGTCACGGCCGGGCTGCCATCGCAATCGCGCACCGCCATCACGCAACAAGGTTGCACTCGCATACGTGGCCGTTCGTAACGTTATGCCATATCGCAGCATACGGTGTCATTATCGGCCCGGACACCCGCCGTCAAGCCGGCACAAGGTAAATAAACAAAGTGTAACTATAGCTTTACCTAGATTTATTATCCACACCGACTATAAGAAATAACCTTTAAGCTACATAGGTAATATTATTACAGTTTCATTGACATTGTTAACTGTATCGTATACCTGGTAACTAGTAAAATAATTTTATTCGAGAAAGGTAGGACATAGCGGTATTTCCCGCTCAAATTCGGAATGGCTAGTGAGCAATCTTATTATACAGAACATGTAATACTACTTTTATTGTATTCTATTGCTGTGGTGAAATCTAAGGTCATAAGAGCTTCCTGAGGAAACGTTTTTTGGTCTCTTTTGTTTCGGCATGACGCATAATCCTAATTGCTAAAGAGTCGGCGACATGGGAATTACAAGCGTCCGTTTGCTCATCATCAGATCTGAATGACCGTTTGGAGCAGGTTGCGACTACAAATTACTGCAGAGGATTTTTTATCCTCCTGTCCCCTTCGTGCTATAAAAATATTGATTTTATAATACACTATATACTTAGGGGCCGCACGCGGCACCGCTCGTGTAGATATCGGTTATCGAGCCAAAAAGTCTGTCCTTTCATAGGATGTAAAGTATCTCCATGCGAAATTTCATTTAAATCGATTCCGTGGTTTAGAAATGAACAAACGTAACATACATACAGACAGAGTTAACTACTTTCGCATTTATACTATTAGTATAGATAAAATACGATACGAAGATTATGCCAAGAACTTCAATTTATCACAATGTTTTTAGTGGAAAATATCGAGTATTTGTTAAACAATGTAGTTTTAATGTCTGTGAACAATGTATAAAAATTACTTGTATTTACGTTTTAAATAAATCTTCAGAATAAACTGAAAAGTGTAAAAATATCCTACAGCTTGAAATCTTAGAATCAGGAGTTACACATGAAGAGGAAAATGATAAATAATTGTTTAGATGACACCATCATTCTAAAGAACTAATATAAATCAACAACTTGATGATGTCATAGACTAATCGTATTCGAATAATCCTTGATACATCTATAGGTACATACCTAAATCATTTGAGCATGTTGAAAATAAAACAACTTTTACTCCTATCAATTAAGCCATATAAGACATGAGGTGGGTATGTTTCTTGAAGATTTGGCACAGTGGTTGTGGGTGTGATTTCGCCAGGCCACTGCGACTTTCTCCGTATGTTGCAAGAGCGGACGTCTCCACCGACAGACTGCGCACACGCCGATCTTCGTGTGACATTTAAAATATTACAGTCTAAATATCAAGGCAGGCCGGTCCAACTATGTTACCGCTCAAATTTGGCGAATAAAACCGTAATTCTTATACTCTTAGCTAAAGTTGGACATCAAATAATACATTTTCACCAGTTTTTAGCAACATGAGTAACATATGAATCACCTACTGCGGAGGTGTTCGAATAGGTAATCTTAGAAATAAACTTCTACTTATGAAATTTACTTTTAATTGTTGAGCTAAATCTATATACTTGTCGAAATTAGTTTATTTCGAATAAAAATATTAGGTACTAGTGTCAAATTTTATATACTTTACCTTGATTGTAGTTATTAAGTGCCTAACGTCATGAACTATTGTTTTGAACTCATAAATGTTACTTTGAAACTTACTTTTAAATCTATTAAATGTTCATTTCAAACAAGAAAATCTCGTTGTTGATTTTTCTCACAGAATGATGTCCTCAATTGTAAGAGCTCAATGCTATGTTTGCGATAAAAATAAACTGATGTGTTTGTTCGCGAAATCTTGGCTAATTTTATTTGTCAACGTCATTGAAGATAGAATATATATTCCAATAGAATTTGATTGAGCTGAAGTTAATACCTTATCCGTAATTGGCGGTGAACAAATCGAAACTCATGCCTATTATCTCATAATAAGGATTTCACGCATGTTTCCATAACTTGTGTAGATCCGGCTCGTTTAATGAAACAAAGTACTCTGACCACGTAATTTGATATTTATCACCATACGTAGTCATAAACATAAACTGATAGTCAAGAAGTCATATTCATAGGGCTGTCTTAAGATAACCCTATGAATTTCTGGAGTTTTCTTGAACTTTCTGAAATACCGAGGAATTATTTTCTCCGTAGCTCAGTGTTCAGAGGTTCAGACCAGTCACTAGCATTTTGAACGGTATCCTCTCCAGATCATGAATTTGTTTTAGTTTAGTTATTTTACTAAACATACAAAGTTATTTTTAACAATAAAAATCCATAACTGTTCTAGTACCCAATAATATCCTCGTTTTTAAATACATCGCTACCTCACTTTTTCATGAACCCACGCGCAGTACCAATTGTACAAGCAAAAAATCAACACATAAAACGTATGTCTGTACCTCAAATGTAAATTTACGTAAAACGTAATTACGGCGTTCATCGAGCGGTCTTTCAATACTCCTGGATCACGTATTTATAATATTAATAGTTTAAGGCCTATACATGGTAATAATTTTTAAGAAATTTCAATACTTTGAGCTTTTATTAATGCTAACGTGGATATACAGGTAAACACACAAGCTTAAACCAAAATGCCCATAACGGTTTTAAAACTTGGAGCCCTATTGGTGAAGAAGCTCTTCTCTTTTATGACACTTTATATTTTATTGTCGTGGTTCACCATTAAGAACTGTCCCTAAAAGGCTCGCTGAAGAGATATAGGTGTAGGATTGTGGTCTCGTGATCGAGACCACCTACTTCAGACCTAGAATTTCGGGGCTTAATTCCCGTAGGGGTAAAAGTCTTCTACTCGTTTGTCGGGTGGTAGGACTTTTCTAAAGCTACCACCGTCTTTCATAAGCCTGCCGCCACGAAAAGAATGTTAACCGCATTGTTGTGTTCCGACAGTTGGAGGTAAGATAGCCAGTTCCTCTTTGGTTGACTAATCCTGGTGTAAGTCACATCCATCTTCAGCCTTATTGTCACTTACCATCAGGTAAGATGACAGCCAAGAGATGTCCAGTTCAGAATACACAAAGGTATTCTTGACAGTAGGTTATCTCATTATATCTAAGAAAGTGGAATATAGTACCTTTTTTTTTGTAATGTGTCCTGCTGCTAGTAAGGTCGCCAGAGCTCATCAAGGGAGTGTTGTGTTGTGAGCAGGGGAACTTGTCTTATGTAATGAATGTCAACATAAAACTTCTTCTTGACTTATGCAGGATAAGCTACGCATAAGTAGCTGGTGTTACATGCACAGTTTCTTAACATTTTTGAACTCGCCCGACCTTATTCAGATTTCTCATAATCCCACGGACAGTACAAAAGGTCTAATTCAGTTTTTTTAATTAAGGTTGCAGTAATTGCAGCCGAATAACAATTAAGGATGAATCAACATTTTAAATAAAAATTTAAACCGACTCCAAGAAACTGAAAAGGATAAAATAATCGGTGCTTCACTATCTATTGTTTCTGGAAACAACTTAGCACCAACTCCAAAAATATGATTCTAGGGGATGAGTACCTACTAAAATTTAATTATTTTATCCTTTTCAGATTTTTGAAGTCGGTTTTATTTTTTATTTAATTTTTTTTTCACAAATTTTAGTGATAACTTTTTAAGGTCGAAGCTAGATGAGTGACCGTGAGCTTATATTGTTTTCTACTATCGTATCATTTCACTAAAAATTCATAGGAAAGCACAAATCCGCAATTTCGCATACGTAGATGACTTACTTATTCCAGTTATTTTGATTTAAAAACCAAACTACCCAATGGATTTTTAAAAAATATTTATTAGACCGAATAGGAACTATTCCGCATCGAACAAAAAAAGAATCATCAATATCGGTTCACCCAGTCGAAAGTTCTGAGGTTACAAACAAACAAATAAATACAGTCGAATTGATAACCTCCTCCTTTTTTCAACTCTGTTAAAAAGCCACAGACCTTCGACGCTTATGGTTCTGCTCCGTACCCTAGTAGTTTGCTTGTTAGCTGACTTAATGTATCTTGAGGCTTGGTAATGTACGAATACCATAAAATGTTTTACATATGTCAATAGAATAATGTGGTAAGCTACTAATTTAAAAAAAAACACAATTTTTAGTGATATCTTTCTAAGGTCAAAGATAGATGGGTGACCGTCAGCCTATATTGTTTCCTACTATCGTATCGTTTCACTAAAACGTCATAGGAAAGCAAAAATCCGCCAAAGAGTTAGTGCGTGCGGATTTTTTTTGGATACATAAATATATACATAAATACATTTTTAGGAGATGTACAGGCACTTAAACTTAATAATTTTTTCCTTTTTAGTTTTTTGAAGTCGGTTTTATTTTGGCATACGTAGAAACGACTTACTCATTTCAGTTTAAAAAAAACATTTATGGGACCAAATGGCAACTATTCCGCATCGAACAAAAAAGAATCACGTAAATCGGATCAGAAATCTCGCCGCAATCGGTGTACATAGGAAAAAAATACACCAACCGAATTGAGCAACTCCTCGTTTTTGAAGTCGGGTAAAAATCACAACGCGATGACTTTTACAAAATGAATTAAAATAGTGCGATAGTTAGCAGAAACATATCCAATAAAAAGAATCTTCAAAGAGGAAAATATCTTCCAAGTGTCAGGATGATATATTGCGATCTGAATTAGTGGACTTACCTCTGATTCAGATCGCTGAATATCTCCATACCGAGCAAGTTGATGGTTTTAGAATGATAATGACCGTAGTGAAACATTGAAATAGAAGTTTTATCATTTTGAGATATTTCGTTGTTTTTTCGTTTTAACTTCACGGTGCAAAGATTCCGCCTCATTTTCCTCACAGTAGGAGATATTTCCCTCTTGGAAGATTCTTTTTACTGTATATGATCAAAACAACCACGCGGAAACAAGGTGCATCGATATTTCACGCCTGACTTATTATACCTGCTTTACAAAACTCAGGTCCGGTCTTGCGTGGAATATTGCTCGCACCTGTGGAATAGCTCCGCCAACCAACTCCTCGATGAAAAGCGATTCTCCAAAGTCAGCAGCCTTGAATTCGTGGTTGTGGCACCGCTGTCATATTTTTTGGCGATTGTTTGACAACCATTCCAACCATCGGCGGCACGATGTAAGCTGGAATTAAAAAAATGGTGATGTTTATATCTTTATGTAAAATTCAATTATATTTTGACAGAAGTCATTATCATAAGTACATTTTAAACCCAAGAAAAACTAAGTCGAAAAATATTGACTTTATGTCGTATCTCTAAAACAGCGAAAACCATACACAGCCAAGAGACCGACGACATCGAGATTAATACGCTTACGCGCAGCGCTGTGCTCAAACGTTAAAATCAATGACGTCGTCGTCCGTTGTCAGTCGTCAAGCTCAATGTCCAATATTTCTGTTAGTTAGCCGCACTACTGGACAGATTGCAGCCTAGTGTCGTCCATATCACTGATAAATAATATAAATATTTTGGAGGGTTTCACAACAATTTCAGCAAATAACTATCTAGATATGTTGGCTGAACATGGTATCCTTCCAGGACATAGGCTTGATACCAGAATTAATAGTTGTCTGGATCATGTACTTATGAATCTAAGCCCGTTGAAATACTCTGCAATTGTAGCCATCTTAGAAACGACAATCACTGATCATTCTCTAATATTGTTAAATATATATACGAAATCGTTACCCCTTAAAAAAAAAACCTTCAAAACAGTAACTTGTTATGTTAGTGCTCTTGAATCACTTAAAACATGTAACCTTGCAGATCTTCTGAATTTCTCGGACCCAAATCTTTTAACAAACAAACTACTGGAATATATTACAAATTCCCTTACATCAAATACTCAAAACATAAAAATACCTTGTAAAAAAAGAATATTGAAACCATGGATCACATCAGGCATACTTAGATGTATCGAAAACAGAAATAACTTGCAGAAAAAGGTGAAGCTTGACCAAAACAACGAAATTCTTAAAATTACTTATAGGCGTTATCGTAATTACTGCAATAATCTTATAAAAAAACTAAAATGGCAATATGAACGTGATCTTCTAAACAAGGCTAAAAATAACAACAAGTTGCTATGGGAAACTATTAGAGGCTTGACAAACACGAAAAGAGACGAAACAAAGAACACCGAGTTAATGAACATTTCTAATTGCCCCATAGAGTCTGCAAATATTGTGAATGAATACTTTCTGGATGTTGGCAAGTCACTAGCGGAAAAAATACCCAAAAGTAGCAAATTGTCTACTTCTAAGTATTTGGGCTCCCTCACTTCTTCACTGAATAGTATTGCTGTAATTGAACCTGACCTGGATGAAGTTGAGTCAACAATCATGTGTTTGAAGTCTTCTTCTGCCCCAGGATGGGATCGTATTCCAGCAACCTTCTTAAAGATGGCAAGGAAAGAAATAGCTCCCGCAGTGAGACATTTAATTAAACTCTGTTTTGACAAAGGTGTCTTCCCTCGTGCTCTAAAACGCTCTATAATTCATCCAGTTTTTAAGAGTGGAATCAGAACCGATGTAAACAATTATAGGCCCATATCAGTTCTCCCCGTGCTATCTAAAGTTTTAGAAAAAATAATAAATAGTAGACTTATTAATTATCTTACCAAATATGATCTCTTGTCTAACTCACAATATGGCTTTCGGAAAGCGAGATGTACAGAAGATGCTGTTTTTGAGCTTACAAATAATATAGTCCAACATCTCGACAAAAAAAAAAAACCTCTCTGCATATTTTTAGACCTTCAAAAAGCTTTTGATACCGTCTCTGTCCCAATTCTTATACGTAAATTAGAAAAAAAAGGGATTAGAGGCTCTTTTCTTGAGCTACTTACTGATTATCTTAAAGACAGGACTCAGAGTGTAAAATTAGATTGCACTATCTCTAGCACTGATAGTCCTGTATCGATCTATGGAGTGCCACAGGGCAGTGTTCTTGGACCTACACTTTTCCTGATATATATCGACGACCTTACCAATCTTAAAATTGCCCATGGTAAGATTATATCGTATGCAGATGACACTGCTTTGCTATTTTCCGGAAGTAGTTGGGAAGAAACTTTTACTAGGGCCGAAAATGGATTACAATCCATCACCAAATGGTTACAACTTAACTTGTTAACGTTGAATATTAATAAAACAAATTACATTACTTTTTCGATCACAAATAACATGCAACCGAACCGTCCACTTAGTTTGGTGGCCCACACATGCCCATTAAACTCTGATTGTACGTGTCCTAAACTAAATAAGGTTTTGACTACAAAGTATTTAGGAGTCCATATTGATCAATTGTTATCATGGTATCAGCATGTTGAGGCGGTCACTTCAAGAGTCAGGAAAATGATTTGGATCTTTAAGCATTTACGACATGTAGCAGATAAAGTATTACTTACTTACATATATAAAACCTTAGTACAATCCTGCTTGCTATATGGCCTGCGTATATGGGGTGGAACTGGTAAGACGAAGTTTGTTGGACTTGAACGAGCTCAGCGAGCTCTATTGAAAGTTATGATGTTTAAGAAAAAAACGTACAGCACTGCTTGTATATATAACGATACAAATGTCCTAACTGTCAGGAAATTATATATTCTAAATAGTATTCTAACACTTCATAAAAATACTACTCCAAATCAGGACATACTTAATAAAAGGATCCCTTATACTGTGATAAAAGTAGAAAAGGTTAGAACTACTTTTGCTAAACGACAAAACAAGTGTCATTCTGTATATCTATATAACACGTTAAATCGTATTCTAAATATTTATACAATGAATTTTATTGAATGCAAAGAAACTTTAACCACTTGGCTAATAAAACTAGACTATGATAAAATAGAAAGCATAATACTAGATAACTAAATATTATGACATGTGATTTGAACTACAAATTTATTAAAATAATTAGTAATAAGAGTTAATAAAAAGTATAAATTAATATAATATAGTAGTATAATCTAAAAATAAGTGATATGCAAGAATGGAAAATGTTTTATGGAATTTTTAATGAGACAAGAACCTACTATTAAAAACAAAAAAGAAAAATTCATTTTTATCTTTATTTTTATTTTTTGTTTTTAACATTTTGTAATTCATAGGAAATTATGTACCAATAATTATATAGTTTATGTGTTTATTTGTGGATTCATTGATATGTGTTAATTGGTTATCACTGTTACTGTTTAGCTTCTCACTGTCAGTGGTCTAACCGAATTGTTTTCTTTCTTTTGCTTTGCTTATAATAAATATCGGCCACTGTGAAGGTAGTCTTATAATTGTCTCGAGTTTTTGTATTCATGCTTTGGTTGCTTTGTTATAGTAATATTTTTCTGTGATTTTTGATGTTTGGTTTGATAATACTTGCATATTGTGTGTTTGAACAAGTGTCAAAGTGTTTGAGCTTCAGTGTTACTTGGTTCTTATGTTTATTTGAAGTGGGTATGTATTATACTTGTAAAATCTGAACACTGGGTAATGCCCAGTGGTTGATAAGCTATTAGTTAGTATGGGTGTATGGGTTGGTTTTATATTCATGGATATATTATTGTACTATAGAATGTGTAACAGAATTTATATACCTTTTCAAAAGTAGGTCACTCACTAAGGTATAGAAAAACGATAATGTATGTAACTACAGAGGAGCGAAATCTTCTCAATACAGGTTTTTAAACTTAAAGAGAGGATTTCCCCAACAAATTGTATAAAAAATTTTGGTTCAATAAAATATTTGTATTTGTATTTGTATATCACTGATGATGTAGAAGTTACGAACAGCCTAGAGTCTCTACAATTGCGTCGTGATATTGCATCGCTTAGCGCCTTCTGTCGGCTTTATCATGGAGAGTGTTCTAAGGAGCTTTTAAACCTTATCACACTTTTCGCCTTCCTACTCAGGAGCACGCGTCCTGGTCTTCAGAGTCCATAAATTTACTGTCTCCACCTCAACATCACGGACAAAGAAGTTTAATAATTCGTATCTTTGTTGTACATCCAAATCATGGAATTCTTTGCCAGCACATGTGTTACATGTTACCTATAACATGGGTTCCTTCAAAAGAGCCGTGAAAAGGTACCTTATATGCCAGCAAGGTAGAGGCGGCTAAAACAGTGTGTTTTAAGCTGCACTAGCTGTCTTCACATCAGGTGGTGTTGAGTCATTTGTCGTGTTTTTTATAAAGAAAAATCATCCATACATAATATTAATCCATCATGACTGAATCCATTATAGTTTACGTACGGAAAATTTCCCTTGCTTTATATTTTCGCTAGTACTAGGTGCACATTTAAAATATATGTTTCATGTTACATTATTACGTGAGTTAAATTCGGTAGAGTGGTTTTATTTCTAACTTCCCTTGCGTTGAAGAAAGGGGGTCTTCAACGCAAGGAAAGTTAGAAATATGCAAATGAATTGCATGATTGAGATATAACAGCAAGACAAAGGGTACTGTACGAATGCCAGGAGTGTTACGTAATGTACCCTGCCGTGGGTAGAGTCCTCGAGCCGCGTGGGTGCGGCGAGCGGCACCGACGACGCTGGCACTCACCAACTCACCAGCGTCTAGCACCAGCGTGGGAGTAACCTAATGCCTTAATTGTAATGTTGCAAACGAGTTCCATTAATTTTGACACTCTCGACTTTTCTTAATTCGGTAACTTCGTGTTTCGTACTTCACTGTGTCGTTCGTAAGAATAGATTTTTCATGGTAGGGATGCAGTATTGCACGTTACCCAAGATCGTATAAACGTATTATCATTAGGCCTATTACCTATGAAGTTCCGTTTTATAATATAGAAAATTCTATAATATTTTTAAAATTACAAAATACACTAAATTAATCGAAGTATTTTCCGTTATCATCTGTGCTCTTTTGCCATTTTGTTGGCTCCGCTGTAGAATTCTGAGAGACAAGAATAAACGAACTTTTTAAAGGCGTTTTTCACCGTCTAATCTCAGTTGATATTTTTTCCCCCTTGTTGAGAGCTATGCAAATACCGTAAAAGATGGAAAAGTAATATAATAATTTTATGATGATAAAATGTTGTAATATCTAAAAAGAAAGAAAATTTACGTAGATAACTATGACTAAACAGCTAAAATATTAACTACATAATAAAGAATATTTAGTAGCATTATCTGATGTTCTAGTTTCATGCATATTAGTTGCTTTAAATAACATCATTTTGATGAGTTTGCCGACGAATCCAATTTTTGAAGATAGGTACATTGAACACCTAACTCTCACGAGAGCAGTCGTGCTGTTTCAATTTACATAGAGTCTAAACTAACAATGGCCACTAATGCGGTCGCAAGTCGTGAGTCGCCGAGACTAAAATCCCCACATTACTCGATCAGTCGCGGTTCGATGTATATCCTCTTGCGTGTATTTACGGTAAATAATGAATTCTCAGACAAATCTTTTGTCATTTCTCTTACAAAGGCGAATCTAAAAATTAAAGTATTACAAGTTGTCGTATTTGATTCTACACACTTGCGTGCAATTGACTGTTACAAGCATAATGTACTAACTGTACTGTCCCCAAAATTGGTTACGAAATGTAATCAATTAAAAAGAGACAATCAGCGGCCCACGCGTGACTAGATGCGGTATTGGCATTCTTAACGTTACACTAAGTAGGTAGTGCCTACACTACTGACGAGTCACATGGTTGTTCCGGGTTCTATAAGGTGGTGTTATTTTGATATCAACATAATTTAACTATTTAATAACAGTAATATTACTCATTTTTTATGTATGAATACAACTCTTTTATGGTGCTTTAAATAAATAGGTAGGTACTCTATTAAGGACGTTAGTTTAGCCTCTAAGCTAAGTACACAATAGGTGATAACTTGACATGTGATGTAAAAAATTACGAACTAACTGCTGAAATAAAGGTTTGCATACAATGTATTGAATTATTTCGGTCATGGCGACTAGTAACTTGTATGGATTTAGAGAATTGTGAATACCGACCATTATGTTCATAAACACCATTCGGTGTAGGATTGTACATTGTATGATTATGTGATGTGCCAAACAGGTCAAATGCAATAAACTTACAGTTATGTTACTGGCACAGATACTAATATAATAAAATGTTTTCTTAGAATATTATTTTTATAGCTTGCTAACATGATAACAAATTAACACAAAAAAACAAATGCGATAAATAGAAAATTAAGAATGTACTTACACATCCGTCGTTAACTTTTACTCACATTTAGACAAATTCAGTGACGCAAACATGAGAACTGTAATATGCATATCAAATCGGTAAGTAAGGTCCAACGAACCTCAATCATGAGATGTTGAACTGCAAAAAATATAAAATTATATCATCAGGTATCTAACGTCACGTATCGTACCGCGCAGTTAAGTGGCATGGAAGGGCGTCACATGCCAATGACATCATGACGAGCCGCTTACTGTTACCTAGTCTGTATACGTGATCAACATAAAAACTGGCCTTTGTATTCATTTCATATCCAGACGCATGCCTAAAGAAAGGCATCGTGAAAGCAACAGGCCATTAGTATGCACTTTGAAACTTGCAGAGCTGAAAAGGCTCTTAGAGCACTGAGGTAAGAAAAAAAATAAAAAAGAAATAAAGACTATCTATACGAAATATAAAGAAAATTAAGCAAGAGAGAGACTTTCTCCGCATATAGATTTCAAGTTTTCAATGTTACACCAAGGTTACTTGCATACCTACAGACGACGGGCAAATCTTATTTTTCCATATGCCACTCTGGGCAAATGTCCAGGGCCCCGCGATCCATGGGGTCCTCAAGTTCCGTTTGCCTGTTATTAATAAAACATTCCTTCGTCATCTTAGTCATATGAGGCCCCTAGGCATAATAAAATGCCCAGGGTGAAAAATTACCCTGACGACATAACAGCATATCAAGAGTGTAACAGTTACACTAAGAAAGACGCCTTTATTGCAAACAGTTATGCTTGATGTTGTCGACTGTAGGTACACGCATATCATTATAGAAGTCAAGTAATGACATTAGGTACATAAGAAAAAATAACGTTCACATTTAAACATTGTCTTGATATAAATGAAGCATGAAAAGCAAGATCATTGCAATACTTTATCTATATTTTCTGAACTACACTTAAGTTGTGTATGGAGTTTACAAACTTCCGATGAAAGCTAAACTGTAGACTACTTGATTTGTCGGATAGGTCGGTCGTCTGTGCGTCGAAAAGTGTGTAGCTTGCATAGTGAGGCGAGTACTGCAGTGGCGGTGACACAGCGCTAAAAATAGAGTCAGCGGCGGGCGCTCCGCCAGACCAGTCCCGGCAACCCCGTCCCTCCCGGGGCACGGACCGCCATCTTGTGCTCCACGGAGCGTGGCCGACCACTCGGGACTGCATGCCGGACATCAAGGTCGTCCCAACTATCAACTTTGCAAGAACCCCCCCGCAATCTCAAAGATGTAATTTGACGTCCGATAACTTGATTGTAACATAAATTAGCATTGGTTCCATTGAATATTTTCAGGTTTTTATACCACTAAGGTGGCAAGCATACGGCCCACCTGATGGTAAGTGGTTGCCGTAGCCTATGGACGCTTGCAACACCAGGGGTATCAGTTAAGGTTAATATGAAATAATATGATTATGTAAGTAATTGATCAAGAAATTACACTTCCTACATCTTCTTTTAAATCAGCACCCACATGCACACCGCGCTCTACATCAAAACTTTACACTCCACCTACTAAATAAATTAAAACTTAATGTATTAAGTCTTACTGGCTATTACTATAAAACAAAGTTTTGACCAATTGCTCGAATACATAATTAAAATAAATTTGGGAATAATAAAAACATATCAGCATCACGTCATGGGATTATGATATGTTTTTTGAAATTCCAATTTCTCGGTGAACTGAGAGAAACTTAAAATTGATTGCGTAATAAAACCGCAGACCGGTTTCCTGCTCTTCGTATTCTTTAAATGTGAATCCTATAACGCAGCCATACCTTGCCCTTTGAATAACTCTTAGATTATTTAAACAAAAATAAATTCATAGGCACACATAACTGCACTCCATTTGTTATAAAATTATCAGTAAATAAAATAAAGCATTGATTGAATTACTATATAGTGACGTCTTCGTGTACACATCACGTTGATTGGCAACATATTTGCTTTGATTCGGCAAGGTCAAAATTAAGCGAGCAGACGCGCCACTCGCACTCATTATCGTTCAACATAAAAACGTAAACAATACTCTACACAATAGCCACGGTTAAGTCTATTAGATCTATTGTTTCGCAAATGACTTGTAAATTAAACCTAGACTTAAAAAAACCGTTCCATTATAAAGTTGCTTCAAGTTAATTTATTTAGTTACAAGGTACGAGCCTCTGTTAGTGTAAATTGGCAATTTATGAAATATGGGCAATAAGTAGGAGGTCTATAACTGTCATTAAGTTTTTACCTATTTAAAGTACCTAATTATCTAAATATTAATAATGATAATCTTACCCCACACCTATTATCTTAGCCCATTAAAAATATGTTTTTTTTTTCATACTACTAGATGACAAACAAGCTGACGGCCCACCTGATGGTAAGTGGTTACCAGTTACCACCGCCTAAAGACACCTGCAACAACAATAAAAAATCACTTGCTATTGCAGGAGCGTTGTCATCCTGAGGCCTAACATGAAATGCCGTCCATGCCCAGTATAATTACACTGGCTACCTTTCCCTTTAACCCGAAACACAGCGAACTGTTTCACGGCTGAAATAAGAATGTACCTACCCAGACGACCCTACATACGGGCCTTCCACCTAGTAAAATTGTGACGATTGTGTAATGGACTCAAGATAATAGAGAAATAATATAATAAATCTGTTCAAGTATTAGAAATATACTAAAGAATCTTACACCATGACTAGTGAGTCATGGTGTAGATTCTTTAGTATATTTCTAATACTTAAGATTCTTTAGTATATTTCTAACAATTAGTTCACTAACAATTAATGTTTTTACCCATGGTACAAACATCTACCGGATATGAAACCGGGACCTCTGACTTAGTAGACATTGACACTGACAACCGATCAAACGACCGCGGCCGTCATAATAGACAAATAGACTGATAGACTAATAGACGAACTGTTAGTTCGTCAACGCAAAAATCTATTTGGAAATACTTTTTTAGATGACAAAAAATTATATTTCCATACTTTTCTAAACTTTAAAAATGCGATCGTTATTTTGTTAAGATTGCGGAAAATAATAAAATCGGTGACAAATTTAAAAGTTCTAAAAGGACGTGGCCTCCTGCAGCACAGGAAGATGATGTCATTGTTTCGACTGGTTTTGCTTATTATTCGACCGGTGTTTAACAGAGAAGCGAATATATTAGGCTCCAATCCGCCGCCTGATATTTAAAGTTTGTCTGGCGAAATCGATTAAAACTAATTCATTTTCTTTTCATCAACCACCTCCATAATTGTATCTAGACATTTAAAATTGATTGTAAGTTGAATAAACTGCAATGACTTATCATTTAAGTCAGTAGAATCTAGTTTTTGTGAATTCAAAATTATGTTTTATTTGCAAGTCTTTATTGCCGATCAACCAAATTCAAACGTCTTACACTACACGTAAGCATTATAAGTAAAATTGTACAAAGTGCTACCTTATCGCTTAAAGCGACTTCTTCCAGGTATCCTTAGGATAGACAGGAATAAAAATATTGCTGAAAGTGAAGAAAGTCAGAGATGTAATAGTTATTTTAATCATAACTGAATATATACATATTATAATTTAATACACACCCATATTATACAAGATTATATTTAAACTTAGTAGGTTAAAAAATTACATGTGTAAATTTTTAACTTACTGAAGTAGGTACTTAGATACTAGATATTGGTCGATTGGAATTAAGTCGATTGTAAATAATAAAATGCAAATTTCGACCTTATAGGTGTCTAATATGCGAAAACTTCCTGTGTTTCCAAAAATATGACGTTATTCTCTCGGCGGACGTCGTGAATATGTTGATCTAATAAAACGTATAAACCCCAAATATATTAATTATTATTCGACCGACACTGACTCATACCGATAAGTCAACTTAAACAGAGAACTGTGCAAAAGACCTCTGAGGTTTTTGCACAATTCACTGGGCCTAATTCTAGGAAGACACTTTAATTCTAAATTTAAGTACAGTATATCTCTTTCTCGCAATAAGTAATAGGAAAAAGATAGCAAAAATCTGTTTAGAGCTGCCACTTAAATTTAGATAGATTTCTAAGAAACCATTGACAATTTTAGACGGCATGTACGGAGGTGCCTCCTAAACACTGCATTTTATCACGTTCAATAAGATTGAAAATTGAACGCACGTTTCTAAATGTCAAATTATATGACAGCCATCCTTTTCGTATTCCTTTTGATAGAAAGAAATACACTGAACTTAAATTTAGACTAAGCATGTGTTTACCAGAATTAGGGCCACTGTTATCATTTTACTTGCTTATTATTTCACTACGATTAACCCAGAAATAATTAAGCTCGCAAAAACAAAGCTCTACTTCAACACACAAACAAATTAAGAGTTGGAGATAATTATGTCAGCAAGTACATACAGTCCACTCTTTTCTTTATCCAATTAATGCACTATTGTGGATGTAAAGTTTGCGGATTTATGTCGAAGAGATTGCCGCCAGCCGGCTCTCTCGCCCTTCTTGGAACTTTAATTCCCGGTGCCCTCGGCGACATTGAGATCATTCCCAAACAGACTGCCTTCCAATTATTTTTTACAGCACTTAAGAACTTTACTGACTTAGTTACAGCTAAGTATTTTAAAAAGACAAGTTACATAATGTCAACACAAAAAGCCACGGCAAAATAACATCGAAACAAATAACAATTCATAAACATTTGTTACATGAACCTTGTACCTTTTTGTGTTAATTTAATTGAACATATCTTTCACAACGGCTATCAATTATTCATTGCAATACGATCGAATTGAAAGCGCACGTCATTCATTATGCACATCGCTACTGCCAATAAAGAAACAGAAAGAAAAATAATCTATTAAAAAGCAATAGGTACAGCAAGGTCTTTTAAAGAATGAGATCATCTGAAGACCTCGACTGATGATCAAACGTGATTCAATAACGCCGTCAACCTCCAAATAGTAACATATTTATATAATACTTACTCACTCATTTATAAAAAAATTAATAGAATCTTAATTTGGTTGCGGTTTCAATAAAGAAATACAACTAACCAACATAGAATTTAAGTACTACATTCTATGTTGGTAGGCTATATGCTAAAAACCCCATAAAGCTATGTTAACCTCCACATTACTACATTATTATCAATTTTAATTTCAGCTCACACATACGTTTCAGCGACATGAACATTCATTTTTATTGTTCCAAGCAACAATTTAACAGAATGATAAAAAACACCCTCGCTTAATTACCTACTAAAATGGATAGATAATATCCTATGATGATAACATCGCCTACATTGTGGTTTCTTTTTTTTACAAGAATGAGGTTTAACTTTAGACACATTTTTTAAATATTAAAAACAGCAGCAACAATGACTTAGTGCTACTTTTAGATGTGTGAAAATTGATAGCGTAAACATTTTAGTATTTTCGGGTCATTTGTCAATGTATTTAGCACTTCTCTTTCAGGCACTTCAAACATCTAGTGTAGGTGTGGGCCAGAATGAATGGCCCCGTGCCATATCCGCCCGTTGTCGAAATCACTTACGCAACGCATCTGTGTTTGGTACCAGCATGGGTAGGTACCGGTCCAAACACACTTTAGCTTTTTAAACAAGCGCGACCGTCTGCCTCGGATACATTTGTCGTAATTGTCATTGTAAATGCCATGCATGTTTTCCCCACTGGAACACGAAATCAAACAAAAAAACAAAGAAAGTAATACAGTTCAATTTAAAAGGTTCTATGGAAGTCCACTCGCCCCAGCAATCGAGAACATAGCATCCTTCAATACGTTGTGTAAAAATAGTCTTATCATGGATAAGTGCATTGTATTTTGTCCATGTGGTTGATGTATGTACAATAAAGTTATAAATAAATAATAAATATATCGACACTTATTTCTACTTCATAAATTGAAAGTACAATCTTTTAATACGCAACAAAATGTTTGACGGCAAAAAACAGTTTGTCAACTAAATAAAACCTGAGTGTTACAAATTACTCTTTCTTTACACGAAAAATAAATGTCAGATAAATACGTCTATTTATACTAAATACGTATATAAATAATACTTCACAGTTCCTTAAATTTTCATGCAAAGATTTTAATGCAATCTGTGAATACATTAGTAGAATTTACCGAGGATTAATATGAACAGTCAAGGTTGTCACACAAGCTAAAAGTGATTGAGTCATACTGCGAAAACCAAAGTAAACAAAGGTCATATTGTTAAGAACAAACAACACCTAAAATACCACATGTATAAATAATACACTTATATTTTCTTAAATATTTTAACCTTTTAATTTCAAAAATTTTAGATAAATATCTAGTCTGCAAAAAGATGTCCTAGAGCGAGATGCGACTTGAGTGACATATCGCGGAAATCTTTTTATATCTTGAAGGTACTTTATATCTATTATGTCTTGAAATAGTGTATGGAACACAATGGAAACAAATCAAAAATGGTTTCAAAGCCGTGATTAACCTTTCCAAACACGACATACTTACCAATAAAAAATACACTATTAATTGTCTACATTTCTGACGTCTGGGCGTTAAAGGATTAATATAATCGAAATTGAACTTTGATCTGGTGTTGCAAGAGTCTTTACCATCAAGTGAGTCGTGTGTTTGATTGCCACTTGCCACCTTAGCTTGTAGGTAAAAAAAAAACGAATCATAATCGGTCCATTCGTTTAGGAGCTACAATGCCACTGACAGACTCACAGATACACAGACAGACACGTCAAACTAATCACAACACCTTTTTTCGTCGGGGATTAAAAATGACTAAATTTTTACAAGCTTTTTTGACTTATTGTTTTAAATGCTTATGCGAGACGTAATAACTAGAAGGTACTCGTAATAACCATGACACGAAGGAGAAGAAATCAATCATACGTTTATTAAAAATATAATATATATGTATGTATATTAACTGTCCAACATAAGGTATGTCGCTGTATAAATTTTATTTACACATGTTGAAATGCAGCCTATATTTACAAGTTCCCACCAGAAAAAAATATCATAAATACTTAATATAGAATTCGCACAGCTTCTTGTTGGCTAGGAGCCAATTTAGCCAATGCATGCGCTGTCGCGAGATATTCGCTGCTGCGTCCGCTATTGTTTTTGCGTATTCCCAACGCAGGTCTGTTGGCAGGTAGAGATATCATTAGAAATAAACAGTGCCTTTATACTCAATTGTCTTATGTTCTCTTATGAAACGTTTGTGTGACTGTGTGTACAAAAAAAATATTCGTTAAAAGCACTGGCACATTTGTACTTTCATATAGTAAAAATTTACATTTTAAAAAATTATTTAGTGTTATATCTAGAGTACGTATTAATCTTTTTTTAAGAATTTATTGTTGGTTTCAACTTCGAGTGTCTGAATAAATGTAAGAAAATTACAGAAAAAAATAAATTCGTATGCAACGCCATCTCTCATATTATACTTCATTATTAAATGACAAAAACAAAATACGGGCCAAAAATAAGTAGTATGCTGGATCCGGTATAATGCCAGTTGGCGTTGTAAGCATTATCTTTTCACAGCTGATTCAGTGGCACTTGCACTTCATCGTAAACCATTCAGCTAGCTGTGCAGACGTACGTCACGATTTATCAGCATTTTTTCGAGTTCTCACAAATTTTCATTCAGCTTTTGACCTTTATTGCATTTTGATTCAATATGATTAATTCTTCAGTTGGACTGTTTGTCCCAGGTAAACATATTCGGAAGCTGTTGACGAATATGTTTACCTGGGACAAACAGTCCAACTTGGTAAGTCCAACTTCCAGAAAGAGGTTAATCGACGGATCCAACTCGGCTGGGCAGCGTTCGGGAAGCTTCGCAGCATATTCTCGGCCCAACTACCGCAGTGTCTCAAGACGAAAGTCTTTAATTCGTGTGTGTTGCCAGTGATGACTTACGGAACTGAGACGTGGCCGCTTACAATGGGCCTCATAAGAAGGCTCAATGTTACCCAAAGGGCAATGGAGAGGGCTATGCTAGGGGTTTCTCTGCGTGATCGAATTAGAAATGATGAGATCCGCAGGAGAACTAAGGTCACCGACATAGCCCGAAGAATTGCGAACCTCAAGTGGCAGTGGGCAGGCCACATTGCAAGGAGGACTGACGGCCGTTGGGGCGGAAAGGTCCTCGAGTGGCGGCCGCGTACCGGGAGACGCAGCGTTGGTAGGCCCCCCACAAGGTGGACCGACGATCTGGTGAGGGTCGCGGGAAGCCAATGGATGCGGGCAGCGCAGGACCGATCGGTTTGGAGATCCCTGGGGGAGGCTTATGCCCAGCAGTGGGCGTCTCTCGGCTGAAATGATGATGATGATGATGATGATTAATTCTCATCAAACAACATTGTAAACGTTTATGTCGTTTGTAATCGTCAATACCATCAGTAGTTTTGGACTGTGTTTGTTTTTCCAGGCGAAGTACACGATACGCTAAGAAAGAAAAAATTGATCATGGAAATTTTGCCCTTTTTTTTAGATATGCTCGGAGAAACTGGAAAGTCATTCATGATGTCGTTTCTTATGATTTTGGCTCGGGAAATCCGAAATAGCTGTATCAGTTATTTACTTTTTCTGCGATAGCGGCTACGTTGCTAGAGAGATGCCGAACGTCTTATTTTGTGTTAAGGTTGCTATTAAACCGAAATGCAATTTTGCCAACTTTGTTAGTTGGTCTTAGGACTTTCTCAAGTCCGCCTGGATAGCTGCCACCATCTTACATAAATCTACCGCCATAATAATAATTTTAACAGCATTTGTTATATTCCTGCAGTTGGAGGTAAGATAGCCAGTTCCCCTGTGGTCGAGGAAACCGGTAATACCATCACTTACCATTAGATGAGATCACAGCCAAGAGCTGCCTCGTTAAGAATAAAAAACACACACAGCAAAAGCCGAAGTTTTCGTTGCAAGTAAATGAATGGATGAATTAATAATGAATGCACAATAGCGCACAAACGCGCATTGGGCTCAATCGAACTGAGAAAAATCTGATCTGGTGTAATTTATTCTACTGCCTGGCGAATCATTCCAAGATCGACTACTGCCGATGAAATAACTGCTTGCCTCAAATCATCGACTCTGCGGCGCTATTAGACGAATCTTTATGTGACGACAAACATAGGTACGAATTGCATTGTTAAGCGATCAATCTGCCGGAGATTTCTCCAAACAATTGCCGGTCGGTAACAGCCGTGGTTCTGTCGCCAAAACGGATGGATTGATTTCGTTTCCGCCGAATTTTCGCACTTCCAGTCAACAAAAGTAAAACGAAGACTTTTTAAAAATTCACTTGATCTACCAAGCCGACTTGCCACAGCACAATTTGCAAATAAAGGTTGGGTCGGTAGTCATCATGCTTCGAAATCTGAACCAAACAAAAGAATGTAACGGAATACGCTTGGTGGTGAGAAAACTCAAGGACAGTATGATTCACGCGATGATTATCAAAAGACAGTTCAAAGGCGAGGAAGATCATTTCGATTCGCCTCAATGCAAAAGCAAAAGCCTGGCTACCCCGTGACTTACATTGCCCGATTTCAATGTAAATTAAACTTTTTCATGTATTGAACTTCATTCATATTTAATACTCAATTACATACATGACAAAAAACTTAATTCAATTAGCTTATAACTTAAGACAACATTTAATTTTATATTAATGATTCTGAAGCGGTACGAAGTTTGCCGGATCGGCTAGCAACATATCTTTTTACGATTTGCATAATTTAAGAAAGAAGAATAGTTATTTATTATACAAGAGTGCAAAGTTCAATTTTGATGACCGAGCAAGCGAAGGATTCTGAAATTAAATATTTTTTTTTATTAAAAAATTAGAATCCTAAGCATTAGCGAGGGAGTCAAAAGAGCACCAGGTGAAAAATCTTTGCACTCGAGTGCAACACGTAACTTTTCATCCCACCTCCGGAAATGACTAAACGCAAAAAAAAACATTTGCGCATTATTAACAGTTTCAGTCAATTCTGTTGCCGTCAAATAAACTTCTTCGTCGCTAGAAGTGATTCTAGCGACGAACCTATAATGAGTGATCATTGTAGGTTTTTTACATGTTTTAAGGTTTCTTGTTTTAAACCTATGGTTTTAAGAAATATGTCGTGAAAAGAAAATGGCGCGCGCAAAGCAAATTAAACAAAAAGTACACCAAGAAGATGCCGAGTCTGAATTTTTATTTTTAACAAGTTAAAAAAGGTTGTATGATAAATTCGGCACCATGGAGGTAGAAGTAAAGATGTTTAATGATGTTTGAATTCGTAAGCTTAGTGCACACGATGTTCTAAATTCAATTTTACTTTATCCTCTAGCGGATAAAAACGGCTTTTGCACTCAGATATCGAAAAACAAAAATACTTTTTCCGAGATGGAGGGATGGAAAATATAGTTAATTATTATTTTTTAATAAGTAAAGTGTAACAGCCGTGTCATTGTGTATTCAGTACCCGTTTAATAAGTCAGAGGTCCCGGGTTTGATTCCCGGTAGGTATAAAGTAAAATCGAACACAGGCATTTTGAATAGGTACGTTATAAAATCTCTTTGCTACTTTTAGATAGCAGACGCAGGTAGAACCAATATAATTTATTTTTGATAGCACAAGAGACGCTTAGCGCCTACTATCCACTGTACCATGTAGAGTACTCTGAACCTTAGGCACAAAGCAATTTTGAATCCCGTTTCTGAATTTGGAATGCTTTAGCAGCACCTTTGTCTTCCGGATCTTCAAAAAACACAACAAAATTAACAAAATAAAACATGGTGTACACAGGCAAGCTTATTCTATATTATAATACAACTAACCTTTTTTGTTACAGGCTACCTACAGTATATTATTATGCAATTTACTGAGTTAAAAATTGTTATCTTACTTGAGGAAAACTATTGTTGGCTTACTAGGAATATAATTGTAATGTAATGTA
This sequence comes from Nymphula nitidulata, assembly GCA_947347705.1. NCBI lineage: Eukaryota > Metazoa > Arthropoda > Insecta > Lepidoptera > Crambidae > Nymphula > Nymphula nitidulata. Next base: position 12,876,142 of record OX374621.1, on the reverse strand, counting down.
CCTACGCTGTTGTTAGAATAAACGAGAAAAATGCAACTTTTATACATGTATGCACTATACTTTGATACCTACTCGTTCTTACCATAAAACAACCGGATGCAAGCTCGAAAAATAAATAAACACACATGAATATTTATATATTTCCAGCCCGATTAATGACTTAATGTGTAGTGCACGCGAAAATATAAGACAAGGCATTTATGGAGTAGAATATATGCGAATATTTCTAAGTCCAGATAAATCTTTTTGAATGAAGGGCTGTGTATGCCGAGATACCGAAGGTACGTACAAGCCTCCTGCATAATGCATAAGCGAGGAGCAATGGCCGTTGCAATCTGCTTGTAATTAGTCCAGGCGGTTGGACGCGACCGCCACTACCCGACCCCTGCACTTAATACAGGCTTGGTATTTTACAAAGTTTTCAATGCAATATAAGATTTAAAAGTAAATATAGTCGTAATAGATTAATTCTGGTTTTGTCAAGAAATAGAGATTCCTGGTTATTATCATTATTTAAAAAACGTAATCATCATTAAGTCAACACTAAAAGCTATAATTATAACCTCAAGTACTTTTTAATGACACTATTTGTATCATATACAAGGAGTTTCTTACATGGTATAACAAGCGAGCACCTACCCATACAAAGTCATATAAATACTATGGTGCTACCAAAAGTCAAAATAGTCAAATAAATTTTGAAATTTCTCATTCATTTAGTTTAACTGACTGAACGATTTGTATGCAGAGATTTGAAATTTATTTTGAATGTTTGATAACTCTTTAGTATTTATACAGGATGGTGACGTCAATACGACAATAAATTGAAACATGGGCTATATTATTTATAGTTTGCCACTTTCAACATCTTATTCATTTGAAAATTTCATGACATTTCTATGAAATAATGTAGCCAATGTTGTATTATTTCATACAAATGTCATGAAATTATCTTATGTATGTCGCCGCCATCGGGTTAAATTCGCCGCTTAATTGGGTGCCTAGCCCGTTGATTAAACGCCGGCATCCAAATGCTTAGGCCGATAGTTAATTGAACTAGCTAGACTTGGCGTATCGAAAGGATCGTCTTGTACCGAAGAGTTTTGGTTTCATTAGTGAGTGCAAGGTTTTTTTTGTGACCACTTATAACCGACATCGTTTTGGTTATATGTGGTCATAAAAAATAACCCTGAACCTACCAATCACTCAAACCGTCACACAAAAGCTCTTCGATTTAAACGACCTGCCTAGGCGTCCAATTGAATGGCTGATTAATTTAACCAGACGGCTGCGATATATACCTAAAAAAGGAGAAAGTAGGGGCTGGAGAAAATATATCTTCGCAAACGGTACAATACCGGCTCGGTTCTTCGTTTGATTGCTCACACCCACTAATCATATGCTACACAAAATGCAAATCTACACAACTTTGCTAAGAGTGTGGCGAAATCCAGAAAAATCTTCTTCAGTGTGGTGCCCTGTGTAGAACCAGAGTAAGTCTTTTGGAAATCACATAGACACGGAGTACGACACTTTTTAATGTCGTGGAAAAATCAATTATCGATTCTTCTTTCAACTATCGTAATTTTTAGAGTTATTCTACTTTATTAATCTGGTTGTGAGAAAAATTACCTGCAGCCGAGCAATCAGGAATGCAACATCCAGATGTGTTCTCACGCAACGTCACTTAACATAGTTACAAGCTACTGCCCCGCCCACGGCTCGCTACCTAGAGCTTATACTTCACTTCTGTTACGATAGATTACCTAACTCATATTTTTCTGTTTTAGGCAAACTGTACCAAATTTTAGTAGAACTATAATCCTAAAGATACTGTTTTGAGCAATTCACTACACCTACTTTCAAAAATAAAGAATCTCTATAAATAAACATCAATGTTTGTGTGTATGTCCGATATGCACTCCGAAGCCATTGATCAGATTGTGATGAAACTTTGGTAGGGTGTTCTGGGAACAAGTATTTGTTAGATGGATTTCCCGATATTTTTATATTCTTGTATAAAAAATTCCAAATGATAGATAATTTTTAAAAAATAGTTTTGCAGTATTAGTGCTATTCTTATCATTTTTCTACGATTAATAGGTAAACATTTGACCACAATCACGCCTGATTTTAAGTAATGACATGGTCTACGATGATACATGTTTACCTACAAGGTGCCTATTCACTCTAACCTTGAAGACGTCCAAATTGTAGGTTTCGGAAAACAGATTGCCAGGAAGAGAGTTCCACTCCTTCACAGTTCATTATGATACACTGAATGCTATTTAAAAAAATATTTGGTCGTATGTAGAAATTTCATCATAATCATCATCATGACATCATGATGATGATGATGATGATGATGATGATGTGGAAATAGAATTGTTTTGACATTGTGAGAGAGACGTTAGCTTATAACGCCAAAACAAGATCGGATTAGATTAAATTCACAGAGATACCTCAGCTCATGGTAGCTAAGCTAACTGGTTAGAGTGGTGCCAGTTTGTGAAAGGACGATGAGTTGTTTCTTGTGTAGGTATTTTCTAGTTTGGAATTTTTGAAAACTAGAAAAATATATACTTGACTTTTAATAGTCGTAAGTGTTCCGTTAAAATATAGCATTTCAATGAAATAAATCTTAAAAACACAAACATATGAAAAAAAAACGGAAAGTATCATACGTACCTATTTAAGTTAACCTTCATAAATTTAAATTTAAGTTAACATATTTCTATAACCTTCATAAATTTTAAACCAAAGAATTATTTTTTATTTTTTTCTCTTAGTACATATACTTACCGTATAATAATAGAGTAGTTAATTAGATTACGGTGTAGTCTGATGTCTTTCGACTTTTGAATCTTGTAAATCTCACTTCATACAAGGATAGATGGTTTATAAAGAGATATACTTAAAAACTTTGTGAATAAATTAATTCCTAAAATAACTTTATAACCGAGTTTTTTCGACTAATACCCAATTTGAGGTTCCTGCCAATTAAGCTACTTCCATCTTTTTTTGCTCATATTTCATGTTTATTTGCTTAGGTTTAAATCATAATAAATGTAAGGTCAGCCTTCCAAAAAATATATAACACTTACCCATTTGCGCAAAAAGTATCAAGAAATACTTTTGTTGTAGTTTGCTTATTAAATGTATTTTTCACTTGTTGTCCGCATACTAGGTAATTATATACTTTTATAATTTTGTTATTAATGTTATCATTTTATATTTTTACGAGGATTCTTACTTAATGACATATGACTATGACAAAGCAGAGTAAATTATTGTACTGCTGTTTGAACGAAGAAGGATATTTGTTAATGATTCTGTTTGAGTGCACTGTCAAGCCACACATTTCAGGCACAATGTGTTTTTGATTAGACAATTAAAGCTCCCGGGAGTATATAACAAAGACTGTTTGCTAGATAAATGACTTACAGAATTATCCTTATGTCATCCTCAGCTCTGGATGTTTACAAAGTGTTCATTTTACGATAGATGGGTAATTATTTTGTAAAGGTCTTATTTTTAAATAGATATTCTGACACTTTCATCAATTATGTCATCGTCAACTAATAATACAATTCACATTATTGAAACTCCATCAGCATACACAACAGTTTACGAAATATTTATAGGTAATACTTAGATAAGCTCTGACATTTCCAAAAGTATTTGTTATGTGTTTAATGATTGATTTTTCAAGTTTTACATGTAAGTAAGTAAATAAATTACCATCTCACTGAAACAACAACCAATTGATTACAATCAATCGGTTTTTGCTTCATTCTTTTGATCCTGTAGTTAATAGTGAACTCTACCAGACAGATTTATAATAATGATATGATTACGTAACGCCTTCAACTCATCCTCACTTCCTTCTGCAAATACAAACGCAATGAGCTCATATGCTTTTTTAATATTGCAAGAAACTTATTATAAAAATGTTATTGACTACCTACTTAGCTAGTTATCATACCGCACTAATCTTTACATGCAGAGTCCATATAAAGACAATATGTTGTTTTTAAATATTCTCAAACAAGTTGAGTTTTATTAAATGGCGTCTATTAGATGAGTAATAATAATTAATTGTAAATTTAATTACTCGCTCTCGCTATAGCGATAGCAATAAAATACACGCAACACTTGACCGGACCACCTCGACATTGTTCCATTGGGTTAGCGAGAATAATAATCTAGATGTAGATACGAACGAATCCGCTAAGATTTTATCTTAAATGTATCTTCAATCTAAATGACCTGAATAAGAGCGGGATTGACTTGCGAAATACAAGTATGAGCTGTGGTAGGTAGGTAGGTATGATGTTCCTTTACGCTAGGTATCGTGAACATTAGATCAAACGAAACACTCACATTATGGTAACTATGTAATTTGTGATAAGAGTAAATTTTGCAGTGATGTGGTAAATACCAATGGTACCATCGGGGACACCGACGCCTGACCAGTTAGCAGAAAAGTTTATGTGCAAGCGCTGCTACGGGCAGTTAAGCACGTACGAACTACAGGGCGGATGCAACCGATTTTCGCCTTAGTGGTGGTCAGGCGGCGGTGTGCGCGCGATAGTACAGACGAAAGCACATCAAGTGTAACAGTTGTCGCCTCTATTATGAACGGAATAAGGACGGTCTTAAGGTCAAACTGTTACGCTTGATGTGTTGTCGACTATACATTCAAATTCTGACGATTTTCTTATCATTTAAATGATTTAGGGCACTAGTCTACTTATACCTTCGGAAAGATTTGAAAACACAGAACTGCTAAAACAAATTCTTATGGTTCTCTCAATTTCTCGGTCAGAGCAGTCATACGGATTGTGAATGGTCGCGGGTTTGGTTTCCGTCCCAGGACATGAATTTTTCTAGTCTAGATATTTTTCTTCAAAATAAACTCTCCTAGACAAGAAAATCTCTATCGCTATCATTTACTATTACCACGGCACTAAACAGCAAATATAGGTATGGGATTTGTTTGACACATGCCCTTGAAAGTAAATTGAATGTCAATTATCAAATCCCACGCCTTTTCCATTTAGCGATAGCGATTATCATCAGAGTGTAAATACTTCGTGGTTATATTTACTTTTGTTAAACAACAAGGATGGCGAACACGCATATTATACGGCCCGGTCGCCAGATGGTAGGTACCTAAGCGTTTTCCGTAGCATAAACATGCCAAGGATAACTACTACAGACTCGACCCCCTCCCCTCGCCTTTAACTACTACTAGGAAGACTTCTCCCTGATCCCAAAACAATGCTTTCGCAATACATTGAGCTTTGGCAATCTTAACTTACCGCAGAATCAAAACTCTACACAGTAATTTTCCTGCGATCATCTGTAAGGTTTAGATGGTTATTCAGTCAGGCACTCTGAGTTTAAGTGGGATAATACTATGCCCTTTCTCTCTTAATTTACGAATCAGACACCATAGATTTTTTATTGTGTGTGAGCAGCTGGCAGCGGCATCGAACTGGCTATGACTACTTAGCACAAAAATGTATTTAAAAATTGGATCCTCCATTAGATGACCCAGAAAAGCAGCTACTTTATAATTTACTCCTTGAAAAAATACGTGAAAAGTTTGCTTAAATTTCACCTTGCCGTCTAAAGCCTACAAATAATGAAATTTGATGATAGATTCTATCATCAATACGATCAATTAGGTGAATTATCCAACGTACCTAGTTCTACAGGGTGGTGCCGTCAATACGACAATAAATTGCAACATGGGCAATATTAGTTCATAGAAATGGTTTGCCACTTTCAAAAACATCGTATTTGTTTGATAATTTCATGACATTTGTATGAAATAATATAACATTGGCACCATTATTTCATAGAAATGTCATGAAATTATAAAACGAATAAGATGTTCCTGAAAGTGGTAAACCATTTCTATGAACTAATATAGCCTATGTTTTAATTTATTGTCGTATTAACGGCACTACCCTGTATATTGAACAAAGGAATGCTAGTATAATTGCTTAAAGTAGGTACCTATACATATCACCTTCACCTAACAGGTGATCAATACGAGTTCCATTGAAGAGTTGAATATTGAGTAGAAACATATATTTAGTGGTATTTTCCTTTAACGTCATCATTTGTACATTTAAAAACAACATTAGCGAAGGAGAGAATTTAAGATTCATCATCAAAAGCTAACGCTGTTATTGAAATTTGTGTTTCTAGCGTTTTGCCTACGAATCATTAAGCCTCTAGGTATGGTCGGTCGTTAAGACGCATGACATCAGCGCGGCGCGTCGCACCACTGATCGCGACACTTGGTATCCAAGGTGACGAGCTTGAACTGCGCTTCACACTTAGGCGGCATTACGGAGGGGCTCCTAGGGGTCTTCTGTCTAAGCAGAAAATTCGTATTTACAAATAAGTCACGTAGAAACCGGCAAGGAAAATCTATGACTGAAAGGTCTTGTAGCTGATCGCTTCGCTTCCGTAACACCAATATGCAAACCACACTTTTTAAGTGCATCCTCGATAAAACTCACGACTTAAAATTTAATTTCTGTTATTAAGTATAAGTATATGCAATTTATCAATTTAAAGGTAATGAGCTGTTGACTGCGTTTCTTCAATGCTACGTGCATCCCTCATTACAGTTAACTGATTGAGATAATAACATTTAAGCGCGAGTTGAGCGTATTTGGCATTTTCGTGCATTTTTATGATTTTGGCGTTTTACCTTATCTGACTGAAGGGTTGTAATGTAATTGTATGTAACGCCTGTGTTTTAAAACTGATAAGGGACTGTAAAATGAAAGGATCTGTAAGGACTCGTATTATATAGTAATCACTTAGGTATCTCAATAATAAAAAGGTGAATAAATGTAAGTACCTTTATGTAACTAGAAGCATGTTTTATTTATTTATTTGGCATATACTACAGTTGACAATCAAAGGTTAGTACATACATTAATGACATGGTTAGTGAGATAATGCTAGATTGACAACTAAATTGCAACACACTACATGAAAATACAGCGTCACAGAGTAACTAATTCAAAATAACTTATATATATTTAGATACCAATTACTGTGGGTATATACATTGTCTAGACTTAATTTGTCAAAAAGTAAAATTTGAAATATAAGGTAGGTGATTTTGATTCGCAAGGTGTTTAATATTAATCTAACATTAAGTGTTTAATTAAACAAAATAGTTTATCTATGTTAAAATCCTCAACTGTATATTTATCTGTGGCACTTACCTCTTTAATGCTCGCTGTCTATACTTAGTCTATGTTTGTACTAACTAAAATAAAAACCACATTTTGTCTCAATAAAATTATATTATTAATTCGCTTAATCCTGCAAAGTGTAAAACTTAAAACTAGGCACCTACCCTAATAACTCCCTACAAGGCTACACAAGGTAAATTATTTTATAAGAAATAACAAAAATAAGACTAATTCTAAGAGACGGACGAGGGGGCTGTAGGCTTGATTCTGGCATGATCACTGGAGCGTGGTGACAACCCAAGAGCACTCGCTACTTGCTGACGAAATTTGTTGCTATCGCATTCGAAAACATCCAAAACTACATCTGCTTGCGATGTCAATTGATTATATAATCTACACATGCGCACTATTGGGTTGAAAAATGATGTTTTATTTTTAAATACTTGAAGTTCAAAAGCACGAGGAAGTCTGGGGTTAGGCTTGGTGTTGAAATTTATGTGGGGGAGGAGATAAGGCGAATCAAGTATTATTGTATGTAAACAAAGAAGGTCCTGTTGTTGGCGCCGGTTAGTAAGTGTGTTGACACTAAATTCAGTTATAATGATATATCCTATCACTATATGAGGACAGCTGACGCCCAAAGTCAAATTCAAAGGTTACAATTTTAAGGACTTTTGTTTGAACTTTCTCAATCGTGTCCGAATGAACTTGATAACACGGTGACCATAAAATTGAGTCCAATTATAACTCCAGTATATTTATAATAATTAGTGTATTAAAAAGGCAAATGAAACTGGACGGTTTTCTATGTTAATAAAAATAACTTCTTTTGTAGGTGTTTATTTATTTATTACCGATAACTTATTTGACTTTTTTTATTTTTAACATAGTAATTCCTATTCATAGCACATAAAGATTTTTTTTTTCAAATATTTATGAAAGTGATATCAGTAGAAATAAATATTTAAGTAGTTTTCTTTCACTCATATAATTTGTTCACAATCCTGACTGTGACACTTGCAACATCGTTTTGCAACATAATTAAGTTTTGCCTACTTACTTGTTACTCCCTGGCTTAGCAAGTATAGAATAGAATGTTATTTAAATATCCTATAATATCATTAGATAGTTATGGTATAATAACTATGACTATTCCTATAACGTAAAGTGGTGAACACAAGTCTTTTTTTAGATTTTTCATGTAAATTTATAGATATTTTTCTCGTTCTGCACATCTTTTGAATAATTGTATAGCATCAATCAACAAATTCTTCCTTTTGTAGCTTACATAAGGTCTATTACACTACAACTTGACAACAAATGTATGGACCATCAAACAGCGACTATTTATAGACTATAAATATTGTAATAAGCTCGTTACTGAACCACCAGTCGCGGATCTGCATTGAGAAGCCATAACAGTAGTCGGCATTCCGAACAACAAGTCTTGTTAATAGAGAATAAGCTTATAGAATTTGCAGGAGGATTTCGCTGTGATTCGCTACAAAACCAATAAGATAAGTACATGTTATGTATATGCATGACGCATATTTAAAAACGAGAATAACACTCTGTAATATTATAATGAAAAGACATATTAAAACACGCTTTTTACATACTTCAATGATCACATAATCTAATGACAGCAGCGAGGTAATGGCATTGAAGTGTAAGAAGCACGATCATCACCAGGCGCCCGACGCGACGGTGATGATGTCAGCTCGGTCGCGATGACGGAAATGTGTTGTTCAAGGTGAGGCAGAGAAATACCGTGTCGTGAAGTGGTTGGATATCCAACAAACAGTGGCATATGTTCGTCTATGCAAGTGGGCGAGGGCCTCGACCGCTATTTCGTAGTCCTGTCACTTGTACAAACAACATGTGAAACACAAACAACTCTCGAAATCTGCTGGCACAGTTAACTAAACAAACTTGTTTGCACCACATCTTTGAATATTTCCACCACAAAAAACTATGGAGTGCTAAAATTTTCGGAGGAGTCTAGGAAACCATTATATCTACATAAAATAAACGAGCTAAATTTCACGATATTACTTAATACTATCACAATGTGAATGTCAGGAGATGTGTGTGTGTGTGCTATTACAATCTTTTAGTGACTAACCACAACTACAGTCATCCAAATGATCTCGACCAATAATCATCATTACCTGCCCATGATATTTTTTGTTCCATCAGTTTATTTAAAGCTATTCTTATATCCTTACTAAACCATAATACCTTGTAGTTCATTACGCATTGTGGCTAAAACCGTGACATTTGCCTAAGCTAATTGTAATTAAACCAGGTGGACGAGTTTAGTTCAATAATTGTGAATATCTCGGGAGTTCAACGTTCTCGCGAGGAGTCGGTCGCGCGGCGCTCGGCGCGCGGTGCCAGCGAGCGCTCCGATATACTCGGAACAACCGACGCCGCGCGCTGCGCCTGCGCCGTCTTGGACGGTGTCACACGCGACTTATCGTGCCGCTACTTCTTATCTGCCATCGCGCAATGTCCCATTAAAGAAGTGAATGACTTTTGTGTCAAATATACTGTAAAAGTAGCGCTTCGTTTTGTTATATAGTAGTAGTCTGTTCACACATAATGAGGTAAGATAAATAAAATAGGTAGGTATACGACTTTTTACAAACGGCACAGCTGTACCAACACCAATTTTGCGATTGGTAAAACCAACCGGGTGCTATTTTATGCTCCAATAATTGATAGTTCTCTCAAAAGAAACATATTTTATAAATCTTGGACTATAATCTCATCATATTTATAAGTTTATTCCCTTAGGCTGATAGCCCTTACAAAAATAGATTTGAATGCAGAGCTGAGCTCACTCACGACTCTACAGTGGAATTAAATCAACCGATAATTATTGAATCTGAATCAAGATTCCCGTTGAACTCTTTTGTAAGAACGCCCGACTCCCGGCGCGCGGGTATATGCCTCGCCGCGTCTGTGCTGCCCGCGGCTCCGTCAAAATAATGACTAAAATACCAAATCCGTCACACAACAATGAGGCATTATTAGGAAACTGGGCTTCTATTTTATCAGTAACATCGCGGCGCTGTGTCTTGATCATGGAGGATTTTATCAAGTTAAAACCACACGAAGACAATGCTGACAACTTAAAATAATAACAATTATAATCACCCAAGATATTAAAACTACCTATCACAAAGCGTGATCGAGTATTGCTGATACTAGAATATACTATATTTTCAAGCGAGTAATATGTTACGTGCCTATACATAAACCCACATTTCTCTTGAAATGTATTTTCAACCTACTTAGACTTACACATAAGTAGGTATATATCTCACGCGCTCGTATTTGATGGGAAAACTAACTAACTTCTTGAAAATTAATTTCAAACTCAAGGATCAAAAGTTCAAGCCTTATAATTTTAACAAAATATTGCCTAAAGTAAACGTTCTTTTAAATGTGGTAATTGATTGATTTATATAACAGAATCTTGAAATCGAGAAGGTCATATTATTTTCAATAGATTGTTACTGTTAAATAATAAATAAGAGGGGGTCGACGATGTAGCAAGCTTACCCAGAAGGTGCCTAATTAATTCAGCTTTGAAGGAATTCAGGTTATATGCGGTAGGGGAATACCGAAGCCGGCAGAGAAGTACCGGCAGTATGTTTGATATATATTAATCAGGTGTGGGTAATAGCTCACCGAACGTTGAGTAGTTCTCTGGTAAAATAGGCTTCGCGGAATGAGCTCATGAAGCTCCTGAGAACAATTACCGAAGTACAACTTGTATAACACCGACAAACAAGCGACCTTACGCCAATAAGTCTCTTGGCTCTGCATTCCACCGAATCCAAAGTGGCAAGCTGTGCATAACAGAACTCCATGCACGATCGGACTTGTGCTTTATAAATGGTAAGAAGCTGTTTAGCGGTGAAGCGTAGTGCTGCATCTTATTGAGTATGCCCAGTTTCTTGGCCTCAATTTAAGCTTTCGATTCAATGGTAGCACCTAAGCTGAGGTTAGACGTTAACTCGATTCCAAAAAGCTCCAGATGGTCGGTGATCGAAACGAATGCACCCCGGAAAGGACCCCTCCATTGAACGGACTTTTTTTGCAGTGAAGAGACACTTCTGTGTTTTTGTGGCATTTAACGACACCAGATTGTCGTCTCCCTAGCGAGTGACAAAACTTAGAATCTTTTGCGTACGTTTCAAAATTTTTTCCCTGAGGGAATAATCATTCGCCGAACTGTACTTTGCATTGGACGTGTATCTCTCCGTGACAGTTATGTCATCTGAATACCCAACAATGTTAGGCATAAGCGAGTCATTGATGTGCAACAGGAAAAGAGTCGCAGAGAGAACAGACCCTTGAGGATCTCCAACATTATTAGCCCTAAGATCAGAAGAGCAGCCGTCAACGACCACTCTTATCGACCGTTCACTCAAAAAGTCAGATATCCAAGTAAGTATTATGTAGGCAAATATAAATATCAGATTTTACGATTCCCATGTATTCTTCTTCTGCTAGCAGTACAGAAAATGTGTAGTAACAAATCTACAATCAAAGCTACAAAAAAGAAAACTAATATTCAAACAAACAATAAGATTGTCGGGTGTCGGGTTTTATAGAAAGCTATAATAATTACAGGCTATCACTTCACTATCGCTTTTAATACGACTTAATACTATTTAAGCTGTGAGATAAATAATAATTACGTAACGCTGGTGCTGGTCACTCAGCAAAAGGTCCACTCCACAGGTTAATAAGAGATACTACGTATAAAAGGTCACAGTGTGCGATGACCGTGGCGGGCCAGGCAGAGGGTGCGAGGGGAAGGGGACGACTGACGCATATCGTCACCACCTGCTACATGTTTCAATACTTTATCTTACGCTTAAAATATGATGTTTTATTAGTGATAGGTTTAAGTTTGAGAATTACCTATTTTGCAGACTCGAACTCAATCCTTTACTGAATTGCATACTTTTAAACAAGAATCAAGATCCTTTTTTTTACATACAAATCACGGAAAATGACTCAACACCACCTGATGTGAAGTGGTGAGAAGAGTCCATACCTATGAGAAAACAGCTAGTGCAGCATGAACATACTTTTTAGCTACCTCCACCTTACCTGCCTAAATGGTGAAAAGAAAAAAAAAGAAGAAAAGAAAAGAACGGAAAAAGAAAGAAAAGACCCTTCTGAAGGACGCCATGATAATAGAGGAAGGATCGAACACGTGTTGCCAAAGAATTCCAAGTTTTGGAAGTAGGTACGACAAAGAAAAGAGTTACTAAATTTTTTAGTACGAAAATCTCTGCGTATGTTGATCACAAAGCTATTTGTGAATCTCATGCACTTTTATTGCTTTAATTACTTACCTACTCAAGCGATTATCCCTCCGGAGGGCTATGGCAAATGAGATATCAATTGTGTTAGTTCGATGTCGAATATCTTTGTTTGTGAATCACACTGCAGGCCGTAAATGTTTTTTTTTTTTTAAAAAATTAAATTTGGGTTCTATTAATACTAATTATATAATTATATATATATTACATAATCGAACATAATCGAGACAAGTCGCTTGTACAAACGCTCTGCTGTTTTTATTTTTAAAAAAGTGAAATTGTAGTTGTTTACTAGAGTACTGCACCTCAAGTCAAACTTTAAATGTCTGGTCATTGAATGGTGATAGTGAAACATGCAATTGTGAACGATTTAAATGTGTTTTCATCAAAGAACTGTGAATTGATTTGATAAACAAGTTTTTTCTACCCTCTAACTTCGAAAAATTTTATGTCACCCAACTTGCTGTAAACAATAGAATTGGACTTTCAACCTGTATACCAAATGCGCATCGAGTATATTATAATAAAGGCTACCATAATTTCAACATTGTTACTTAAGTTTCGATAGCCGAAACGGTTAGTGGTTGGACTATTTGAAGACGCTAGTGAAGAGGGCGGATCAAATCCCGAATTTACCTTGTAGTTTTTATGTTTTTTTTTTTTTGTCATTTTTATATATATACATATATTTAATATTTTTTATTTTTATTATTTTTTATATTTACCTATATATACATATTTCTTGTTTAGGAGCCAAAACCCCCGCCATATTTTAATAAGCTTAACTTACTTATATTTACTACAACTATCCACTTCATAAGTATTAATATTTTTGCCGTATTTCAATATTTACACTCGTATTATTAGTTTGATTTAACTTTATTCGGTTTTTTTTTTCATATTTTTAATTATTTTAAATTTGTATTAAACATTTGGTAACATAATTTATCTACCTATTTTTTTATATTTTTTTTATAATGTCCAATTCTAACCTGGAATGGGGATGCTGCTCACTGACCGGCGATAATGATGACTTCAAGCAATGTTCAACATGTAAGAAAGCATTTCACCAAGAATGTTTAGGTTCTACGAGTATACTTAGTTCGAATGATACTAGTGGGTGGCTCTGTCCGACGTGCGCCAATTCTACTTTAAGGAATATTAACAATGATAATACGCCCGTGCGTTTTAATCCAAATGTGACCACACGCCCAACAAAAAGACAGGCACCAAATTCACCAGCGGAGGGCGCCGATTCGGAATCACCCATCACAAAAGGTGACTTGAGGGCAATTGTGGAAGACATTACGGACAAGACTTCAGAGGCCTTGATAGCGAAAATAACAACTTCTTTTCGAACAATAATAAACTCTGAACTGAGTTCAATGAAAAATGAAATAAAGGATTTGAGAGAGTCTATCACATTTGTAAGTGACCAGTACGAGGAAGTGATTAAAGAAAATAAGGAAACGAAGGAGTTAGCAAACGAACTGAGAAAGGAAAACGAATGGATGAAATCCACCATTAAAGAATTATCTTCTAGATTGAACAATTTCGAACAAAACGCAAGGTCGAACAACATTGAAATCCAATGGGTACCTGAAAAAAAGGATGAAAATCTCATCAATATCGTAACTAAGCTAAGCAACGTCATAAATTGCCCTCTTCCTGGAGAGAAGATCCTGCATTGCACTAGAATTGCCAAGGTCAACCGTGACAACAAGGATCGACCTCGCTCCATCATCGTCCAGCTTGCTACTCCTAGAGACCGTGACACTTTCCTGGCAGCGGCTGTAAAATATAATAGGTCAAAACCAATATCTGATAAACTTAACACAACCCATTTGGGTTACAGTGGTGATAAAAAACCAGTATACGTAGCAGAGCACCTATCCCCTAGCAACAAAGTCTTACACGCTGCTGCTAGGCTGGCAGCGAAGAAGAACGACTACAAATATGTGTGGGTGCGTCATGGGCGAATCTATGTCCGAAAGACTGATCACTCTGACTTTATTTTGATAAAGGATATGGACTCTATAGTTAAAATAAAATAAAACATCTCCGTCATACTGTTTTTGCAAGGTTTTTAATGTTACAAAATTAAAACACGATAATCTAACTATTTTTTATCAAAATGTAAGAGGTCTCCGGACTAAGACTCATTCGTTTTATCAAAATGTAACTATGGCCGATTACGATGTTATAATATTAAGTGAAACATGGTTAAACAATAGTGTAATGAGTTCTGAATTGTTCGATGAACGTTATAAAGTATATAGACGAGACAGAGAAACATCTGGCTTTAACAAGGATAAGGAAGGGGGCGGGGTGTTGATAGCGGTTTCCAAAACTCTTAATTCGATACGAATGTTTTCATGGGAGAGCGATTGTGAAGATCTCTGGGTGGCTGTAGACATCTGTTTTTCTAATAAATATAAAAGGTTTTTGTTTTGTGCCATATATTTGCCGCCGCCAGTCTCATTGCCGTTGCTCTCTCACTTTATAGATAATTGCAACTCTATCATGGAAAAGCAAGATTCCCATACGTGTATTGTGGGCGACTTTAATTTGGGACACATTAATTGGACTGAGTTGGGTGCCTCGGGTGGGAACCATAATTCTACGGTTTGTCAATACTTAATAGATTTTTGTAATATTAATAATTTTTATCAACTCAACAAGGTAGTTAATAAAACGGGCAAGATTTTGGACTTAGTATTTGTAGAATTAACAGAGTTTCGGCTGTCGGAGTCTTTGGACCCGTTGAGCATAGTAGATTTGTATCACCCTCCGCTCGAAATTCAACTAGGATGCGCTCCACCAACGCTTGATGTAAACCTTAATAATATTAGGATAAACTATCGTAAGGCTGACTATGAAGCAATAAATTTCTATTTGACAGAAATCGATTGGTTAGGCATATTTTCTAATACCAAAAGTGTTGAGGAAATGCTTGATATTCTCTATGATAAAATTAACTACACCATTAAACAATACGTTCCAGAATATAAGCCAAAAAATCAAAAATATCCCTTATGGTACAGTAAGAACCTGATAAATAGACTACGAGAAAAAAATAAATATAGAACAAGATACAAAAAGTATAAGAATCCCTTGGATGAATTATCTTATCGTTTGTTATCTAAGCGGTGTAAAATACTAATTTCAGAATGCTATAAAAACTATCTCAAAATCACGGAAGAAAAAATAGCCGACAATCCAAAATTCTTTTGGACCTACGTAAAAAATAAAAGAGGTCGTAGTTCATATCCTGCATGTGTGCATGATGGGTCTGCTATTGCACATGAAGGCGGTGATATCTGTGACATGTTCGCGAGCTTTTTCTCAAACACTTGTAGTAATTTCGATCAATCTTCTAATCTTTCTAACCTATCTGTAAACAAAATGAATAGGAATAAGACCAACTTAGATAGTTTTACTCAGGTGTCGCTAAGTCGTGATGATATTTTGAAAGGACTTAAGGGCTTGGATACAACGAAGGGTGCTGGTTCCGATAATATCCCTTCATTCTTTATTGTTAACTGCGCCACTGGCCTGTTGACCCCCCTCTGGATGATTTATAACGAATCTTTGAAAATGGGTATATTTCCTGGGAGGTGGAAACTGGCTAAGGTCATACCAATTCACAAGGCAGATGACGACCAAGACGTTAGGAACTATAGACCAATTTCTATTCTACCTACTCTAGCTAAGTTACTGGAAGCATTACTCTGTACTCACATTCAGAATTATTTCAAAAAATATATGACCGTTAAACAACACGGGTTTGTAGTTTCAAGATCTACTTCAACGAATCTCATATGCTTTGCTGAGGATCTTATGGAAGCTGTAGACGCCAATAAGCAAGTAGATGTCATTTATACTGACTTCAGCAAGGCATTCGACAAGGTTCCCCATTCAGTTCTCCTCCAGAAATTACAGTCGTACGGTTTCGCTGGATCTATTCTTTACTGGGTAGAGTCATATCTGAGTGGTAGATCTTTCTATGTAGTGATTAACGGTTACCAGTCTAAATATTTTCCCATATCGTCTGGCGTCCCACAGGGATCCCATTTGGGCCCTTTGTTATTTAATATATTTATTAACGACCTCCCAGACTCCTTTTCACACTCATCTTCTTATATGTATGCAGACGATTTAAAGCTGTCCAGGATAATTAATAACAGCAATGATGTAGAGCTACTCCAAAGAGATTTAGATAGTTTAAATGACTGGTGTACACGCAATGGACTGAATGTGAACGCAAAAAAGTGTTCACATATTAAATTCACTAGGAAATTGCATGTTAACCCTACCTCCTACTCTATAGCAGGCACCATTTTAAAGGAAACTGAGTTGGTAAGAGACCTAGGGATAGTTTTTGATAGAAAGCTCACATTCATACCACATATGGAACAGATTATTGGTAGGGCATCTAGAATGGTTGGTTTTGTTATTCGTAATGGTAGGGAATTCCGGGAAATAAAAACAAAGAAGTTGCTTTATAACAGTCTAGTGAGAAGTGTGCTAGAGTACGGTAGTATTATCTGGCGGCCGCATTATGCCACCCATACATTAAGAATAGAACGGATACAAAAACGATTTCTTCGACACTTGGCATACTCTGTGGGTATCCGTGACAGGCATATGGACTATGAGACTAGACTCCAACGCCTTAACATGACAAGGCTATCTAAACGGAGAGACATGTTGGACTTAGTATTTCTATTCAAATTACTACATAATCAAGTTGATTGTTCAGACTTGCTGGAGAAAATTAGGTTCAGGGTTCCCACTAAGCCACCCAGAAAGTCTATCACACCGCTCTGTCCTCCTCTGCGTCGCACTATAATGGGATCCAATTCGCCTATATGCAGAATGACAAAGCTGATGAATAAGGTTAGTGACCTCATCGACGTCAACCATTCTCCCATAACTAAATTCCGCAAGGTCATTTTTGAGACACTCTGACTTACACATTGAAAGGCCACACGTGTATTGACTAACAGTTCCTACTCAATTTTAACCATTATACTACATGTAATATTATATTTTTTTTTAATTTAACTTTTTCTAATCCGTAATATGTCAGTACCTGTTATTGTTAATGTCACATTTCACTTTAAATTTTAAATTAAATATCTCGATTCTTAACTCTAAGCATGTGGTGTTTACCAGTAATTGGCTGTGCACTTAGTTCTAGTTTTCGTTAGTATAATTAACAAAATTGTATTAGTGTATAAGCTGTTGGTGAACCAATAAAGTAAAGTAAAGTAAAGTAAAGTGTCTGGAATTTGATGCTTGATGAGTTAATTTGGATTAGGCGAATTATATTGTGCCTTAAATGCCAGACGTCATTAGATAAAATTGTCACATCGGGTTTTCCTGATATTTAGTATATCAAGAAAATTGTCTAACAATAATTTTGGATCAAATTTTACCCAACTACGATGGCCTTACTTTCTTTTGTCGTTTTATTATATTCTAGTTAGTTAAATAAAGCTATTCTGTTGCACAACCTTACTATCGCAGCCCAAAGCATTTCTAATTAATTAACACAATTTATGTATCTTATTTCAAATAGACCTACTTTTGCAAAATCAGTTTGAATATTCACGAAACTTTATCAGATATATATAACTTGCTATTTAACAAATAGTAAGTAACATTTGCAGTAGCAAGACAAATTCACCACAAGACAGCCGCAAGGAACCTATTACTGCATTGATTATATGCAAACGGGCGAACTGTCCGTGGCATTACCCAGGA
Source organism: Nymphula nitidulata (assembly GCA_947347705.1). Lineage (NCBI taxonomy): Eukaryota > Metazoa > Arthropoda > Insecta > Lepidoptera > Crambidae > Nymphula > Nymphula nitidulata. The sequence goes on along the minus strand of OX374621.1, from coordinate 12,857,796 downwards.
TACGGCTGCTTCCGCCGCATCGGCCCACGACTTAACGGTCGCAACCTCAATAAATGCCAACAATTTTCTTCAGGAAGAATAAATCTAATGGCGGCAAAGAATCACACATATTCCACTGTTAGCGATTCTCCTCGCCTCTCTCGCTACGCTGAGGAATAAAATGCATTTCCTACAAAAGGCACATTTTATGTAGGAACCTATAAATGATTATCTTGGTTTGAATCTTTGTCTGATTGTTATATCATCAATCTTTGTCTAATTGGTAGCTATACGATATATCTTTGTTTCTTTTAAGATCAGTCTAATAAGGTTTTTTAAAGAGTCTCTACGTAATACCTATTTAGATATCCATACACCAACCAAAGCTACCTACGTATTCATTAGATTTAAAAAAGTCACGTATACCTACATCTAGGGAAATAGATATTCGTAATACTGTAATCTAGTGATGACCGGATGGCAGTGACCCTTTCTAAATCAGCGGGTATCGGCGGTCCCGGGTTGAGTCGAGCCTGGGGGTGGTAACGGATTGTTGTTTACTAGGTGATAGGCCCGTATGTAAGATCACCTGGGTAGGTACCACCGCCTTTCTTATTTAAGCCGTGAATCAGTTCGCTGTGTTACGGATTGAAGGGAAAGGTAGCCAGTGAAATTACTGAGAATGGACGGCATTTCATCTTAGGTCTCAGGCAGGATGACAACGCACCTGCAATATCAAGTGATTTTTCCCTTGTTATTGCAGGTGTCTATAGGCGGCGGTATCCGCTTACCATCAGGTGAGCTTTCAGCTTGTTTGTCATCTAGTTGAAGAAAAAAAACACATATCATTTACTTATTTCCATTAAGTAATTAACCTTTATAATACAGGGTGGTCACGAATTTGTGACGAATTAAAACATGGAATGGGCTATACCTATTGTTCATAGAAATGTTTTGCAACTTTCAGATACATATTACTCATTTTATAATTTCATTTATGCATTTCTATCAAAAAAAATGCAGCCAATGTTATATTATTTCATAGTAGGTAATGTCATGACATTATCAAATGAATTATATATTGCCCATGTTTTAATTAATTTATTGTCGCATTGTCGTCACCACCCTGTATGTGTTATCCATTATTTCGAATCGAAAACACAAACTTTTAATCAAATGATACTCAATTTGGGATGAATAATAAAATTTTATGTAATGAGAGAGTCAGAGCACAGATCGAAGATTAATACAATTCTGGCTCTGTGGTCCAATGGTTTTTTTTTTAATACAAAGCACGGTAAATGACAGAACACCACCTGAGCGGTACGAAGAGTCCATATGCGAAGACAGCTAGTGCAGGTTGAACACACTATTTTAGCCGCCTCCCTCTTGCCGTCCTACAAGGTGCCTTTTACGCCTGCTTTGAAGGAACCCATGTTATAGAAATGAGGGAATACGTGTGCTGGCAAAGAGTTCCAAGTTTTGGAAGTACGACACAGAAACGGGTTACTAAATTTCCTTGTGCGTGATGTTGAGGTGGAGACAATGAATAGATGACTGCGAAGTTTGGCACGCATGCTCCTGAGTAGGAAGGGGGAAGACGGGATAAGGTCAAAAAGCTCTTCATAGCGCTCTCCATGATTTAGCCGTTATAAGGCCTAAGCGCCGCAATCTCGACGCAATTATAGAGTTTCAAGGTTGTTAGTGACCTCCACATCGTTAATGATACGAACAGCACGACGCTTCAATCTGTCCAGTGCATCCAGGAGGTATTTAGTGCCCAAAAATACCTAAACTGCGGAGTGATACCCGGGTCCCTGGCCTAGATAAGATAGCGAGTGCTTCGCTACCATCACAGGAGAGGGAGTCCAATAGCTACCCCATTAAAAATAAAAGAATATAAAAAAGAGTAAGATGGCCAGAGCTTATTGAGAAAGCGATGTGGGGTACAGGGGCATAGGCCTTTCTACATAGGTGAACCAGCTGAGGAGCATTTGTGTAATAATAAATGCATTTTATTAATATTTTATCGTATATTTTTTATTGTTTCTATTAATAGAAACAATTAAAAAAATGAAGCTTAATAAAATAAAACTATAAAAAGCTATAATTTTTTTTTGACACTATTGTAGTACCAATAAGATGTTATTTACGTATTTTTGAAGCCTTAAATATATATACATATATTAAAGCCAATGGCAATAATTAGCGGTTATACATAATAACTGCCTAAAGATTATGCATAATGACTACCTGAGCTTATGTGATAAATTAATTACTTTATCTAAATTATGTTATTTTTCAATTAGGTATAACAATTGTAATTTGCTGTCGAATTGCGATGACAATACGACAATAAATTAAAACATGGGCTATAGCACTTCATATAAATGGTTTGCAACTTTCAAATACATTTTATTCATTTGATAATTTCATGACATTTCTATGAAACACAATACATTGGCTGCACTATTTCAAAACTTTCTACTAATAAATTTTAACAAAAATTAATAATTCCAGTCTTAAAATATTGCTTGGCATACTGCACCTTGAAAATAAACTATAATTTGGAAAAAAACGGCAATTTCATATTTAAAGAACTTTAGCTGTAACCTCAGCATCTTTTTAGACGCTACTGTATGTACCTAAAAAGTTTATAAGGCATCACATTTAAATGTTTGATTTTGTGCGTTTTAAACGCCTACTTAATAGTAAGAAATATAAATAAAGAAAGAAAAGGATGAAAAATCCTTCTCCTGCGTCTCCTGGAGTCTGGCCAGATGCGATATCCGCTACGCCACGAGAGCACTAGGTGTAACCTACCTATTTCTTCGCTGCTTTCTACCCGACTTCAAAAAAAGGAGGAGTTCTATGTTCCACTGTATGATTTTTTATGTATGTTCACTGATTTTTATAGCAACGTTTATCTTACCACTCATTGAAGTTTACATTACACCTCAATTGGTTTGAAAGAACACTTAGGTACTTATAAGCATTTTTAAACTTACAGTAAAGATGAGAAAGACATTTTAATCACATTTATATATTTGATTTTCGACCGTTATTATATGTGAATAATATTGTATTTCGCACCTTTTTAGTTTCTATCTCAAGTGTTGCTTAACAGCCTTATTTCATAAATATGAGAGCATTTACTTTTCATTTTAGTTATACGATTTACTTAAAGATCCAGAGTTTTAAATTAGTTTGCTAATAAAATTTTATTCCACGAATAGGGCTATAAATGTAAATTACCAGGAATCGCCATCCTACGCTTGGCAATACGCGAATGCAGTAAACATTTTAATTTGTTTGTGGAACAAAAAAATAAAATTGTATACTGCAAGGTTGAGCCAAGCGAAACATCGCGTGTCGCACAAAGTTTTTATTGGTGACAATATACCAACGCATTAAGTTATGAAATAAAATTACTTTTATACAAGATGAATTAATATTGTTATTTAATTGAGAAATGAGCGTTAATTCTATTTTATTAGGTAATAAATAATTAGATTTCTTATTCATTTTTAGAGAAGTAGGTAAATTTTAGTTTAGTAAGCAAGCACCTATTAGGTATTCTTAAGATAAAAATATGGGTAATATTTATGAAACCTTGGGACCCTGATAATCACCTACCATTTATTACTTATTGGACCATTCTGTTGGACCTACTTATATGCCTCATAGATCTTTAGAGGTCTAATAAGGACTCAGATTAGATAGGTACGAGTATATAGTGGCTGCACATTCGGACCATGCGATGGAGCATAATATTAACATTGGCTATACTATCTGCATGCTATGCCATTGCCCTCGGTGCTCATTTACATTCCGATGCTCATATTCCACCATATCAACATTAGAATTGAAATATTTCATTACTACACTCTTTTTGGCTAAAGCATCTAAGTAATATATTTAAATATGATAAAATTTAATCAAATGTTTTAGTTTTAGCTTAGTTTTCAATCCATTCTTAATTTGAGATAAATTGTTCGATTTGCTAAAATTCATATTGTGGTCTAACGAGATTTATGATGAATCCGTAAAGTTCACACAACATTTTTCACATTAACATAACCTGATATTACGCCTCTAATGAGCTATAATATTAAGTGCACTTCGTAGGAAATAATGACATATAAGCCATTTTATGTTCCTAACCAATAAATATAATCATAAAATAATATTTATGTTCTTAATCCATTCAATGTTCCAAGTTACATTTGTCTTATTGTATTAAGTCAAAATGAAGATTGAAAGTCGAATTGTAACAGATAGGTACAATTGTGTCGTAAATATCGTTGTTGGTAAGCTTGAAGAGCCCGAAGGAGCGTGTTCGTGAGCACGAGGCGGGCTCGGGCGTGAGGTGGCCCTGTGGTGTTGTCCCGAGAGCCACTTTGACTCTTTATTTGTTCCTATATATTATGAAACATAGATATAAAACTATGAGACTATTTTTTCGCTTTGAAGTAGGTAACAGGTACAGTAACAGATCAGCTGTAAAAAGATCACTTTGAAAAGCTCACAAATTGTAACTTTCGGAATAAGAGTCGTGAATGATAAAATTGATCTCTAACGTCTAAGTTGAGTGTTGTAGAAAAACTCAGTTGGGATTGGGAGTTACAAATGTCTCTTTTTTCTATGAAAAATTTCATTTTGCTCGTAGGTGTAGATAGATTGAGACGACTGAGCTTCAAATTCTGAATTAATTTAAATTTAGAATGTCTGTACTATAGAAGATCATGTCAACGCTACACGTTGTTTCTATACGACACGTACCTTTAGCTAGCACGAACACTTTTGAATTTCGAATCGCCGTCGTATGGAGTAGTTACTATAGCTTTTGTTTGAAATTTCAAGCGTGCGTGAATGATACGATAACGATTCGAAATTTTTAAATGTTCGTGCTAGTGGTACTAGGAAGTCGATGCAAAAGACGATGACGAGACCCGTGTGTTATCTAAGCGCTTAAAATTTAAATTTTTGAGCTATAATTATAATATAAGTGATTCGAAATACAAAATCGCAAAGTAATAAATGTCTGCATTAGATTGAAAAAAAAATTGCATTTGCACCAAAAAAAAGTTAAAATGACGAGCTATCGCAAACAGCACCTATGCTATGAAAAGAAATTATATGAGTCCCTTTTTTAATTGAAATAAGTTTATAGGATTTTCTTTCATTGATAAACCATTATACCTGCATACGAGTAATATGTTGCATGAGAAACATTGACTGAAAAAATAGGGTCCAGCTGGTAAGTGTAGCCAGTTTCGTATTAATTGAATCCGAATTATCAGAGAAATATAATGTGCAGTATTTTTTTAGGAAATATTGATTATTTCTGCGCCCTTAAAATAGCTTTTTGCCAAAAACGATTTTTATCTATACTTTGCTATTATTACATTTGATTATAAATGTGTAATTTGAATAATGCTTAAAACTCTAACTATGTAGAGTTATATTACGTATGTAACTTAGAATAGTGATAATCAGTAAGTTAAAAAGGCTACGTCCTCCAAAAAAATTGTATGCATTCTGCCAAACAAACTATTTTCAGAAAAAAATGGAATGCTTGGAATGTTGTTTATGCGCTAGCGTAGGTTACTTACTCTTACAATACTTAGATAATGGGCCGCGTGCACTTACTAGTTGCTAGGGATCTGAAAATCAGTGTTAAAAATCGCAAAATCAGTGACGCTTATCGCAAAGTCAGTCAGGCTAGACTATAAATTGTAAATTTATTTAGTTACTAGATTATGTACACAATAGGTAGTTTCGCCTTATATGACGATACTAATATACAGGTAGTGACTAGGTAAATCCGGTTGTGGTGGCAATAAAAAAGTTTAATATCCTTTTTTGAATCTTTGTTTTTCTACCTTTTAATTACGCAAATTAAGATTCTTAATGTGTGGCAAACTTTATTTTAGACTTCCTCTTCTTGCTTCAATAATTATTACTTATTAATAATACATAAAGTATCTATGTAATCACTTCAGAAATCATCCCAATGCCTACAATCAACATAGAAATACTTTTAAGCATACTATAATATACTTGTAAATAACTATTTATACAACAAGGGTGGAAAACAATCATACCTGTCGCTGAATGGTAAGAGCACAAAGGAAAGGGTAATGCCAAATCGTAATCATCATTAATACTATGTTTTCAAAAAACTAGATTATTTTTATGGAAGTACAAAAACCACGCGTATGAAATTGTAACAACTTTCAAAACAGAAAAAAATATGCAAAAATATGAATTATTTAATTTCTGCTCTACAGATATGACATTGTTTATACCCCATAAACACTGTAGTCCACGAAGTAGTGTTATTTGGCTGCAATGTTCTGTAAGATGGTGACAACCCAGTCCGGTGGTCTGAATTTGTTGTGAATAATTACCTACCTCGCATATTAAATAAGATTAATATTTTTTTTAGTAACACATATTATGACTACACGAGCAAAATAACATAAAGCATTGGAACAAAAAACGTGTCACTGAAAAGGCTCTGCGTAAGCCATAGCATTCTTGGAAAATGACGTTGGTCTTCATGATTATTAGTCGATGGGCACTAGCACCAGGTTAGGTAACAGCACATCATTTACATTAGTAAAAGACTTATTGAAAAATTTTACATGGTATAACAAGCGGGCACCTAGCCATGTTAACATAGTCATATAAATACTAAGGTGTTATCATATAAGTTCAAAATTAAAAAAAGTTTAAAAGTTAAGATAAGTTATTTTTAAAGTTTTAAATGTTTAAAATTGATTGTGTAATTTCTCATATATGTTCTTTCACATACCAAACTAATATACTTACATATTTGTATGGGGCTGCCGCCACTATGTATCAACACTCCGTATAATAAAATAATTTAAGATAATATACAGAGCACCGACGACAACACGGCAATAAATTAAAACATTGGATCGGCTCTATTAGTTCATAGAAATGGTTTGCAACTTATAAAAACATCTTATTCATTTGATAATGAATTGAAAGTCAGGACGTTTCTATGAAAAAATGCAGCCAATGTTATACTTTTTCATAGAAATGTCATGAAATTATCAAATGAATAAGATGTACTTGACAGTTGCATGCCATTTTTATGAACTAATATAGCCCATGTTTTAATTTATTGTCGTCACCACCCTGTATCTTACATTATTTTATTACACGACTATTCTAGAAGAAATAGAGACAATCACATGGGCAGGAGCCATCTATTAGTGTGCGTATTTGTTGTTTACTTGCAAAATTTCAATAAGGCCGCCTATTATTATTATGGCTTCCACTTTATTTGGAAGTAGTTTTTGTGGGGTTATGTAATTCATAAATATCATCTGTTAATCTTTGATAAAAAACATAATAATCTTTTTAATATTTCGTAGAAATTCATAAAGTCCTAGATATAGTCTATTCAATTATTTATAAAAATAGTTTATATATGTACTAAGCATAGTTTACAAATTATATTAACTAGTTTTTATACCGGTTTTATCATTTTGTTTATTAATCACTTTTTAGTTGATTTATACTTTTTGTGTGCTTATGTATATGGTATGTGTAATATAAATTAACCTTATAAGTTTGTGTTCCTTCAGTATGAATATAGTGCTACAGGACCGCAAGGATGTATGAACAAGTTTTGCTTCGGGTAGGTATATTAACTGCACGTACTAAAAGAATAAATAAATTTATTATGTGTCTTTCCGGGGTTTCAAATTAACTCCATACCAAATTGCATCTAAATCCGATCAGCGGTTATTGATTCTCCATATAAACTTCTTCTTTTTAACCTTTAAAGGATGATATCTGGGATTAAAACTATCCTATGTCGTTTCCCGGGACTCAAGCTATCTCTACAGCAAATTTCATATACATCGGTTCTGCGGTCTAAGCGTGAAGAGGTAACAGACAGACAGACAAACCGACACATTTTTGCATTTATAATATTAGTATGGATTAGTATAGATAAGGATGAATTTAGAAAAATCTGGAAGTTCATAAAGTGATGATTCAAAGTCAAGCGTCAAGTGGCCATTGACTTTTGTCTATAACCCCAGAGATCCCGATCATAAAGCATACACTATCCTCTGTCTGTTTATTGTGATAATCACAAAAAACAAACCCGATTGAGGCTTATTTTACTATATATTTATGTAGATTTATTCGTTTATTGGTTTATACAAATAGAGTACATTAATCCAAACGTGCAATGGTAGACGGTAAGAGGCGTGCGGCGCGGGCGCAGGAACTGCGCGGTGCGGGCGGTGCGCGAGTCCCGCGGATGCGCAGGTTCAATACCCGCGCCCGTTCCGTCGCGACCATCCACAATGGCGGCTACACCATTACTTGACTGGAGCCCGGTAAAGCACCGTTTTTCTTGCATTCTGCAATAAAATCAATCGGTGCAAATTATATTTCCCTAAAACATTTTTAGAATGCTTTGTTCATTATTGACACACAGCTTCTGCGGTATTTACATTTATATTTACTCTGTGATTCAAGATACAAACTTGAAATGTGCTTTATCATGTAGTTTATGCCTTTAAATCTATACACTAAAGTACGTACGTACTCATGTTTTGGAATAGGTCTTACGTATATTATACTGGTGGTTTAAAATTATAAAACATCCTCTGTCACCATAGTTATGCAAATAAGTCTATGCAAATAAAATATATTTTGATGTATGTAGTTGATGGGGGACAAATGGTCCATTAGGTAGTTCTAGCTTTGTGAAAGAGGTAAATCGATGAATCCAACTCTGGTGGACAGCGTTTGGCGTCCTACATTCCTGAATGACTCAAGTCTAAAGTGTGTGTACTGTGTATGTTTTATCAGTTCACAGTGGCTCAACTTGCTTTGGAATGATCTATGTTGGGTGTTACTCTACGAGATAGAATGAGAAATGAGGACTATAGCTCATAAGATTGGCAAGTTGACATATCGCGTAGAACGGAAGGTTGTTAGGGCATCAAAGATCCAGCGTGAGGAATTGGTGACCACATACTGGATAGCGCAAAGTGGTCCGGCCTCCCACAAGATGGACAGACGATCTGGGCAGCGTGGCTGGAAGCCGCTGGATGCACACTGCGCAGAGCCATACCGTTTATTAATCGATGGGGGAGGCCTTTGTTCAGCAGTAGACACCGTAGGCTGATATAATATAAATAATGAGCGGTCACATGAGCATGTTAACATAGATATAAGATACTGTGATGTTATCAAAAGTTCAAAATTATAAAATTAATTTGGAATTTTCCCATACATTTTGTTTTAACTAACCAAACTATTTGTATGAAGAAATTTGAAATTTATTATATTGATTATTTATTATGATTTTTATTTTTTCTTTACACTAAAGTATTTGTACAGACTATATTAACATGGGACGGTGCCCGCCTGCTTGTTATGGTATGTACCAAACATCCTGTATATTGCGACCATATGTATGTAGGTACAGTTGCAATTGCAACTATTGTTGTACGAGTGCAATAGTTTGTGTGGTTTATTATGTGTATTATGTAATGGTGTCAATTTGAACCATACATAGAGCCTAGTTGATTGTGATCTATTCGTAAACTGCAATGATTTGATGAAAGTGAGACGTGGTAAAGTTAATGTGACAAAATCCAAAACTGACCTTTTCGTAAGACTATAGTGCAAATACCTATCATCTACCTACACCCATAATGATATACCCACCTACGTTTATATAAATATAAATTCATGATCGTATTATTATTATCCACAATTCAACGCAACAAAATGACCACGAGTGGGTGACATTCATTAATTTACTAAAAACCTGCTTTTTAAACTTTGTTGTCAGGCTTAGTAGAGACTTTTATAGTAGGTGGATACTTATCTACCTATGACCATTCAATCCTTTGTAGGTACTAGGTAGGTTCATAAAAGATATTTTTAATAATAAATACCTAATCAACCAAAAATATGTGCTTTGCACTAATTGATTTATTTTATTTATTTTAGGATATAGCATACCGTGCTTCCAAAGGGTATAAATTTGCTCTATCTATACAAACAATTGAATAACCACAAGTTATTAATAAATTTTAATAACTTCTTTTAATGCAGTTATGTTGAGTAAAATTAGATAGTGTACAAAACGGAAGACTAGTTAGTACCTAAGGATTTTAAGAAAGATAAACCTACTGCTGTGTAGAAAATAACCCTACTTTTGAAAGGTTCTTTTGTTGTTTTAAAAATGTTCAGAGAGGGTTTTATGAATAGTGACCTAAGGCTAAGAAAAAATTGTTAACAAAGTACATAGATACAGATAATACCTACTCAGTTATATACTAGCTAAAATTTTCCTCCAAAGTTAATGTTTCCAACCTTTCCGGCCGACCTAACGGGACCGGTATCATGGTTCAACTAATAATCAAACGATTACTATTTATTTTACGCATACCAATTTAATGCGGATACAAGCCGTTTTATAGAATGATGCCACAGCTGTGAAACATAAAAACCAAGGGAGTTCGCAAGAGTTATTAAAATACTTATATCTAAATGGATCTTCTATTGGTCCTATAGTCCTAACAGAACCTAACAGTTCTTGTTGGTGTCTTAGGCCTCAGGATGACAACGCACCTGCAATATCAAGTGCTTTTCCTTGTTATTGCAGGTGTCTATAGGCGGCGGTAACCGCTTACCACCAGGTGGGCCGTCAGCTAGTTTGTCATCTAGTTGTATTAAAAAAAAATGCCTTTTTTGTTTCATACGGTTGCAAAATGCTTTGCAACCGTATGATGCAAAGCCTTTCCATCATACGGTTGCCTTAATGAGATCGCTTTCAGTGATAGTAATAAAGAATTTACTGTCCTTTTGACTGTGATAATAACATTAAAAATAATGAAAATGATAATTTTTTTTGGGACTGGCTAAGCGCTAATAAAAAATAACAGGAGACGGGACGTAAACGTAATATATTAATAAATGATACCTACATTTATTTGACGCTTCTATAATAATAATTTTGCACCTACTAACCCAAATTAAGCAGAATGAGTTGTGTGTCAAGGATACTAGACAACGGAGAAATATTAATTATTAGATAAATAATAATAATTATAGGTAGGACTAGGTACCTTTGTATTATTTGGCAGGAAAATGACTTTTTTCTTGTAGCTTTCGATTTTAACAGTTCAACTTGCCTATACTAGTCGGTACCAGTTTTGTAACTTATGCTATTATGACCACTTACAATTATTGAAAGCCAAAAAAACATCATCATTTCAGCCAAGAGACGCACACTACTGGGCTTAAGCACCCCATGGATCTCTAAACCGATCGGTCCTGCGTTAAAAAAAACATAATAGGTATGTATTATTCGATGTTTCGACATTTTCCAGGATTTCACGAAATCCCTGGTTCATTCATTTCGCTGCGACATGTATAAATATTAGAAGTAATCATACAAACATAGGTGCATAACTCTTGAACAAATGTTCGTAGGTAGGTCTGCGCCAACATGGAAATTTTCGGCGGCGGTTTGGGTTTTATATCTGACCGCGGCGCGGCGGCGTGAACGGCGGCGTCATCGGCGTGAACTTTTACCACTGTGATTGGTACTAATTTTTCATAGTCAACAATCATCATATCAGCCTATGACGTCCACTGCTGAACATAGGTATCCCCCATCAATTTCCGAACTGAATGGATTGCGCAGCCTGCATCCAACGTCTCCCCACGACCCTGACCAGTTTCAGGTCTGTCTATTTTTTGAGAGGCTGTCCTACTTTGCGCTCTCCAGCACGTGGTCGCCATGGTAGAAATTTAACGCCCTATAGACCATACGTATTTTGCGTGCCATCGTGCTCTGCTCACTGCTTCTTTAACGTGCAAATTCTTTGTGTCAAATATTCAAATATTAGTGACTTTGGTTCTTTTATGAATGTCTTCATTTGTGATTAAATCTCGTATGGAAATATCTAACATAGTTCCTTCCATAGCTCTTCGGTTGACTGTGAACTGGTACAGTCCTTAGTAAATGATTACGATACGACACAGCCGTATGTCATCACTAACAGGCAATGGTCAAAGACTTTCGACTTGTGTAGTACTGAGAAATTTCACACAATAAGACCTTAAGAGTCTTCGAGACATGTATTGCCCGAGAGATATCCTCATACATTACTTCCACTTCCTCGTCGGGTGAGTCGAGGTCGGGGCGTAAACCTGTATGACCATCAACGAATATCGTTTGGTGATTCTGAGTATAAGGTAAGCCACCCTATTCAACACACTTCCGATTTGTACAACGTTATTTACGAGAGACTTGTGGAGCATAAACCCGAAACCACCTTGGGACCCGAAACCACATCTGCGCCTTCCCGAAAATAGAGCAGGTTGCCGGATTTCAGGACTATCGTGTCCTCGCCCTCTCGTTGGACTTCAGATAGTCCCACTATAATCCAGCGAATCCTACTCAATTCCTCCTCCAGTTCTAGCAGCTTCTCCGCGGTTCGCTGTATGCGTGTGTTATACGTTGCCAGGGCTAAGGTCGTATGACGGAATGTCGTCGCCACCCGGGGGATTCTTAGCACCCTTGGTCCCGGCGCCTCACCAACGCCCGTTAACGCCGGCTTCCGGTACCGCCGGGCACTTGGGGCCTTGGGTTATGAAAATTCATGGGGGTTTTGGGACATCTCCCACTGCGCTGACCCAGTGTGGATTGGTGGGGGCGCCAGAGCCTCGTCAGTTGGTCGGCAGGATGCACCACGTGCCGGTGAGATTGGCTTGAATCACGTGAGGTGTTGTTGGGGACCCCTTACACCCCGTATAATACTTACATATACGCATTTGTTACGCGTTCATGAATAACTAGGGTAATAAACTACTTAAAGCGTAGATAAGCCTAAACTTGTACTGGGCACGCACTTCGAATGAACTATCCACCTTCATTGGCCCGCACGCCTCGCGTTTACTGGCCACGAACGCCGGACCTACGTACGCCGATGACACCGCCAATCACGCCGATTTTTTTACCAGTCAGCGGCGCACATGTCGAGTAAGTCATCATACAAGAATCTTAAACAATCTTGAAGTATGAAAGAAACTAAATAAGAAAGTGTTTTAAGAATGCACCAGCTGTATCAAAAACTTAATAATATTAATAGGTAGGCATGCAATGTTTTAATTGCTTAAAAAACAGACTGTATATATAGAAGTAGGACGACAAAATTTTCTGCTTAACTAAACCAATAATACTTATTACGTTTTGATAACTACGTGAAATTGTTAGTACAAGTGCAGCACCGCAGCCCGATGATGCAATAGGAACAGTGTGCACATAAATGTACGGCTTTTTCTATACTAATTGGTACCTAAATATTTGTCGAGTTTTACTGACGTATTTTTTTATTTCAAATTCTAAGTTACATTCGAAGCGAAAATTTTCACGCATAACTTCAGTGAGTCCTTTACCTATTCAATTTGAAAAGCACTAAACTACATATTAATTTCTTCGCCATGTTTTTAATCTTGTCATATAAGGTTTTAATAGTTGTCACGTGTGGGATGTAGGAAAATTATACAAATTATTCACAAAACTCGTGGGTTGAAGCCTATAAGGTCAGCCTTGTACCCACACGCGCCTTATAAGCTAGCTCTAAAATGTTATAGCTAAACAACAAAATCAAAAGACCTCAAATAACGTTAAGATGTCGTTCAATAATCTATACTATCAACTATGAGTTTAAGGTTGAATATTATTGTACATTCAACTCACTACCAGTTATTAATTCTTTTTGATCGGGGATTGCAACATTCACCTTTACCTAAAGAGGCAAGCGGATTTTAGAACGGTTGGTTGTGGGCGATAGTCGAGAGTGGAGGGAGACAGTTTCTTTTATATAAGATTTTTTTATTTTATAAACATACCTAGCTTAGAATAAATGAAAGTAAGTTAAATTGCGTTGCACCCTCTCATGTCATGACATGTAGGTATGAGTCTTAGATTTTTGAGGGCATAGTGATATTTTTGAGTGCCACTCGAATTATGAACGCCCGAATGGTGTAGTACCATACATACAAAAATTTATTTTAAAAATTAAATTGACTTCTAAACACTAGAAAGAAACAAATAATTTTATTGAAGTAGGTAGGTAATCGGAGCTCGGTGGCGTAGTGATTTGAGAATTGAGCGATCTGGTTTCAATGATGAAAACAAAGCAACTTTCGCCATGGTTGATCCCGGGATGGGTCAACGAAATTTTCTAATCTCGATCTCCTCCGTGCTTCGGAAGACACGTTAAGTCGTTGGTCCTGGTTGTTCCTGCAACCGCTTTACCCCACCAACCCGCATAGGGCCAGCGTGGTATTCCGTGGTATTCTGGCCCAAACTCCTAATGTGTTTGCCCCATGTAGGAAGGCCTGTGCCTAGCAGTGAGACGTTTATAGGGTAGTGATGATTATGAGGCAGGTTATCTCATAAAAAGGTAGTTTTTGAGTCGGTGCTTCACTCTTTATTGATTCTGGAAACAATTTAGCACCAAATCCAAAAAATAACTGTTTTTTTTTTTTTTTTTTTTCTTCAATTTCTTAATTTCGTTAAAAGCTGAGAGCCTAATTTTATCCTGTCGTACATGGGAAGTAGGTACTCCTCATGTGTATCTCCCATTTACGAAATCCTGCGCCCAACAGTGGGATGTATAGACTGGCGATGATGATGATGATGATGATGCTGATGATGATGATGAGATCCTAATTTCATGCAACCATTGAAACAACATGCTTAAGAAATTACGAGTTATTACACTGTAAGTCAACGACACGGTTTCTTAGTGACTGATACACACTAACGCTCTATAGAGAGTTAGTTATTGCACTTATCTAGCAGTATTGCAGTTATCTAGTGCAATAATCAAAATGAAATCCATTCTTATAGATTTTGAGATATGCGCCGACAAACATACACACACACTTATAAAATTTGGCAACTATGTACAGAAGCTAGTATAGACTAACAATATACAAAAACTGCAGTTCTGAAAATATTACATACATGCGGGTCTAATTGATAACCTCCTTCTTTGAAGTCGGTTAAAATATCTTGCTACAGTGGCTGGAGTACTCTGATTGCATTACGAAACCAAGGCATATTTCGCCATGATTGATTCTGTTGCTCTTCTCTGCTTCGGAAGGCTCGTGAAGCCGTGTTGGTCCCGATTTTTAACCGACTTCAAAAACTAGGAGGTTCTCAATTCGGTCGGTATGTTTTTTTTTCTTTGTATGTACACCGATTACGCCGAGATTACTGATCCGATTTACGTGATTCTTTTTTTGTTAGATGCGGAATAGCTGCCAGTTGGTCCTGTAAAATTTTTTTCAAAATCAGTTCGGTACTTTGGTTTTTATAATCAAAAAAACTTAATTTAGTAAGTCGCCTACGTATTTTTTTCTTTCTGTGTACATCGATCACGCCGAGATTACTGATCCGATTTACGTGATTTTGTTTTGTTCGATGCGGAATAGTTGCCTTTAGGTCCCATAAAAATTTTTTCAAAATCAGTTGGATAGATTGGTTTTCAAATAAAAAAACTGAAATCAGTAAGTCGTCTTCGTATGCGAAATTGCGGATTTTAGTGAAACGATACGATAGTACGAAACAATATAAGTTGACGGTCACCCATCTAGCTTCGACCTTAGAAAGTTAACTTAACTCTAAAAATTGTGAAAAAGAAATTAAACAAAAATTAAAACCGACATCAAAAAACTGAAAAGGATAAAATAATTAAATTTGAGTAGGTAGGTACTAGAAACATATTTTTTGGAGTTGGTGCTAAGTAGTTTTCAAAAACAATAGAAAGTGAAGCACCGACTCCAAAAAATATTTTTTTATGGGATGAGTACCTACCTACTCAAATTTAATTATTTTATCCTTTTCAGTTTTTTGAGGTCGGTTTTAATTTTTTTACTGCAACTGCTTTCACCCACCAACTCTCATTGGACCAGGCAGCGTGGTGGTTTATGGCCCAAAAATACTCATAAGCTAAACGTAGGCAGGAGCTCGGTGGCGTGAGGAGCTCGGTGGTGGAATAGCTTGGTGGTAGAGGAGCTCGGTGGTGGAAGAGCTCGGTGGTGGAGGAGCTCAGTGGTGGAGGAGCTCTGTGGTGGGAGGAGCTCGGTGACGTAGTGGCTTAAGCGCTCTGGTTTCGATCACGAAAACAAAGCAACTTTCGCCATGGTTGGTCCCTGGATGGGTCAATCAAATTTATAATCTTAAACTCCTCCGTGCTTCGGAAGGCACGTTAAGCTGTTGGTCCCGGTTGTTACTGCAACCGCTTTAACCCACCAACCCGCATTGGGCCAGCGTGGTGGTGTTATGGCCCAAACTCCTCATGTGTTTCTGCCATGTAGGAATGCCTGTGCCCAGCAGTGGGACGTATACGTCCTACGTAGGACGTACCTACGTTTCATCACCAACCTATATAGGTAGGCTGGTGATGAAACGGAGGCAGGAAGGGCTGTGCCCAACGATAGTAGGTATATCGGCTGTTGATATTCATTACGATGATGATTATTATTATACAATTAGTTTGCATATTAAAATAATACATGTTTCCATGGGTATTATGAACAGACGACAGCAAATCAAGTGTTGTACCACGAAAGCCACACTTGCAAAGTTACGCTTGATGTGCTGTGGACTGCGGAAAAAATATAATAAGTTGAAATCAAGATGTTTTTTTAAAGAATTACTTAGAGCATCACGTAGTATGAAGTACTATTGTAGGTATAGTCGAACTCAGTATTAGCTGACACTTTAGTACTTTGCCACAACAAGTATTGCACCATATTCGTTACAAATATATATTTTACGAGACCAATAACCGGTGTGATATGGTACTGAAGTGTTAAGCTACTTCTGGGTTCGACTGTACTTGAACGCCTGTGTTTTTGTAGTTACCCATAATTCCGTACCTGGCGTGAATAAGTTCACAAGTCATTTGTGCATACTTTTCAGGGCAGCCATTTTAATGTTCAGATTTCATTGGTAAATCGAAATAATTGATAATTGATATTTTTATAATTGAATTAAGGTAATTTGATACGCCTTTTTCAGTCAACGTAAGAATATGATTAAATTATATTCACAATCTATTATAAAAAATACTTATTCAGTTGTTCACCAACGATTTGTCAACTTACCTATTCCCCAAAGAAAAAAATATAAAAGTCGTAATAATATTGGATTTCAATATAAAAAAATTAAAAAAATCATGTAAATAGAACATACTTTTTATAATTGTGTCTGTACAAGTATTAAAAATAATGTGTTCTATTTTCACATGTACATATAGGTACAAGTTTGTATCAAAAATATGTTCTATTTTCATGTTTTGTTTTTTAATTAAAATTATTTTATTTAAATCCAATTATTACAACATGTATATTTTTTTCATTCACAGTCGCATTTCCATCCAATTAAAATATAATTAAAAAAATAAAAATAAAAACCAAACACCTTTTAAACTATTTTAAAAGCTTTTATTTAACTTGCAATGTTTATGTAGGTACCTACCTATGTTTCTTAATTTTTGATTTAAACATTATTATAAATGTTTGAAAAAACATGTTGTTGTTGTTTGTTTGTTTTGTATGTTTTTTTCTAGTTTTATATTTTAATTACTAGGTATGTTTGTTCAGGAGGAACCTTGCTACTCGATTTTGAAGCAGATATCTTCAACCGATTGAGCTGAAATTTTGTATACTTACACGTTTAGTTTGGATGACAATACACGATAAGTTGTGTGGCGTTATTCTAAATCCAATATGACCATCCAAGATGGAGGAATAGTTATTTTTTATGCACTTCTGCAATATGGGTATCAAATAAAAAGGCTTGCCGAGAATAATTATAAAAATATTCTGACATCACTCTTAATCCAATATGGCGGACTTTTAGAGTTTTTTATGCCTAGCCAGCGATAACTTAAAAGTAAAAAAAAAATAAACGCAAAAAAACCTTTTTTAAAAAAGCTTTTATTTAAATTTATCTAAAAAGAAGAAAATATATATTTATTATTTTATAAAAGCTTGCCGCGCGATTTACTTGTGTAAATAAACTACCTAGTGCCTATTTAATTGAGTAACTTAATCTAAGTCTATTTATTTAAAAAATCAGTTTAATTAAATACTTATAGGTACTTACGCAAACCTCGCGACAAGCATTTATGATCATATATTATTATATTGTGTATAATGCAGTGTTGCCAGTGACCGATAGTCAATAGTAACACGAAACAGTTTAAAAGTAACATTTTCAAGTCAAAAGTAACATTTTTTTAATGCAATAAAAAGACTAATGCTAAAACATGTATCTATCAGAATTCAGAATTCATTTTTCATTATTTCCAAGGTTTTTTAGAAAAAACTTGGAAAAGGTATCAATATTTTGAGATCGTAAAACTTACTATTCAACAAAAAAAGCAAGTATAATCAATAAGCGCAGTTTTACGACTACTCGGTGTGTGAATTTTTTCGCAACTTTTGTTGAAATCCTAAAAGTAACGTAAAAGTAACATTTTGAGTCGTGTAACATGAAAGTAACATGAGAGGGTCAAAAGTAACATAAAATGTTACAAAAGTAACATTCTGGCAACGCTGGTATAATGAGGTTATTAGTTTATAATAGGTTGGGGAAAAAGTATTTTCGCATTAAAGTATGTATGAACTTGTAATAAAATCTCTTTGGCTTTACTATTTGTATCTGGCTGGTTTTGGTATCAAAAAAGATAATTCCAAATTCAAATTAGGAAAATGTGTGTTTTTCATTTGTTTTTCGTACTGTCAAAATGAGTGAATCTAATGAAGAAATTCGATACTTACTTACATTTTAAAATTTTACTACAATAAAGGTAAAAATGCAACGCAAGCCGCGAAAAAAATTTGCGATGTAGGTATAAGGACTTAGTGCAGTGTCTGTGAGAGTAGCACAAATTTGGTTTAAGCGTTTTCAATCCGGAAATTTTGATGTCAAAGATGCACGTCGCTGGTCGCCCTATTACGGAAAAAATTGATGCCATTTTTGAAAAACTGGAGCAAGATCGGCATATCAGTAGTTACGACGTAGCTGAAGAACTGGGAATTGACCACAAAACAGTTTAGGCGCATTTAAAAAAAATGGGTACACAAAAAAGCTACATATTTGGGTACCCCACGAACTCACTGAAAGAAACCTAATGAACCGTGTACTCATTTGTGATTCTTTATTACGACGTAATGAAACCGAACCATTTTTGAAGAAGCTGATAACTGGTGATGAAAAGTGGATCACGTACGACAAGAACGTGCGAAAAAGGTCGTGGTCAAAGGCCGGTCAGGCTTCACAGACTGTGGCGAAACCCGGGTTAACTCGCAACAAGGTGATGCTGTGTGTGTGGTGGGATTGGAAGGGCATTATTCATTATGAGCCGTTACCATCGATTCTGAACTCTACTTCGAACAACTGATGAGATTAAAGCAAGAAGTTGAGAGAAAGCGGCCGGAATTAATCAACAGAAGGGGTGTGGTTTTTCATCATGATAACGCTAGACCTCACACATCTTTAGCCACTCAGCAAAAATTAAGAGAGTTTGGCTGGGAGGTGTTAATGCATGCACCGTAGAGTCCTGACCTTGCACCTTCAGATTTCCACCTGTTTCGCTCTCTTCAGAATTCTCTAGGCAGTGTCAGGTTATCATCACGAGAGGACTGCCAAAACCACTTGTCGCGGTATTTTGATCAGAAGCCCCAAAATTTCTATAGCAATAGGATCATTCCCTACCTACTTACAAGATGGCAAAAAGTTATCGAACAAAATTATACCTACATACTTTTGTTAAATGTAAGTAAACTATATGAATAAATGCTTTGAATTTTCTTAAAAAATACAACCTAATAGTTAAAAAAAATCAACTAAAAACCTACTCTATGAGTTTACTTCGTTTCAACGAATTTTATGCTTTATGTAGTTTAAAATAGACTATAAATTACGCTGCGCTTAAAGTTCCCCTAAAAGTTTATTATTAAATGAAATTCTATTAAAATTCGCTTGTCGAAATCCTATTTTAGGTTTTAATACATATAATAATATAATAATATAATAATAGTAATATTATAATATTAGTACCTCCCTACCTTCTTACTAACTTGCATTTAATATTTTTTAAACCTACGTAAAATTAGTATAAACTATAAATTGACAAAATTATTAAACAACTTTATGAATAAAGTTACAAACATTTTGTTTTCCATGGGATTATGATATTCAACGACGTTCGAAATCCTGTTAATGTTTCTATTTTAACAACTGCTTATAAAAATACGAGTTTTTAATGGTAATAACTAAATAAGTCAAGATATTCTTATTAACAAGTAGTAAGTTAAGTAATCTTAGTATTAACAAACAAAACTGTAGTTAGCGTGCATAACTAGACAACTCTACATGTATAACGTTTGTTTTATACTTATAAATGATCATAACTGGATAACTGTTTTTGTCAAATTATTGCGAATACATAAATGTTAAATAAGAGGTATCAACAGACAAATGTGCCGACTTATCTTAACAATAATTTGATAAATCGAAATATACCTAATAGTTTATACACGGAATCTTAAATATTTTTAATTTGATATAATTATCATTTTGTCAAATAGTTATTGCTTAAAATGGAGATACTTATTTATGAACAAGAACTAGTTTCCAAGTTGTTTTTGGCCTTTTTGGTTATATCGAGTTAAGTTTTTTTACACATGCAGTATTATATAAGGCAAATAAGGCAAAGGAAGCTATTTAAGCTGAAAAACAAAATTCGGCATGTCGAGTTGTCAATGTATTTACCCCTGGTACGGAATTTCACTTTTAACTGAATTTGCTCAATGGCTTATCGACTCATGTTATTATTACCTACTAGGTATGTGTGAAATTAAACGAAACTCCAATAGGAAGAAACGAAATCGTTCAGGCATTGTAATGATATTTGAAGCGCAATAATATTCGAGCATCTTGTTATTAATTTTAATGAATAATTGCATATGATTTACTATTACATTTGGGCACTATAATCCGCAGGCTATTTATTTGTCAGAGCCAGAGAGCAGATAACAGAGGTCAGCGCCATCTAGATTTAAGACGGTATGTCGCGGAGTACCGCGATCTAAAACATTACGACAAGACTAATGCTCGTTTTCACTAACAATTGCTTAGCGTTTCTCGTCTCTTACCGATTTTTATCTCGGTCTAACTAATAAGATAGAAAGAGACAAATGGCGTTAAGAGTCAGTCACATAGGCTTAAAGAATGGTTAGTTAAAATAGTTAGTCACATTGGCGAGCAAGCGTAACCTATATCTCTAGTCTATGAGCGTAACTATGCAATAGCAACCCTTAAAAAGATTTTTTTAGGATATACTAGTGCAACACTGACAATAGGAAAAAGTTTAACGTCATTCTTAACGCCGCGAAGATATTTGGACCTTTTAGGGAGTGTTTGGCGGGTTTTAATGGCGTCGGTCAAGATTTTTATTACAATAATTAAAAATTGTGTGGGAGCGAACATTGAGTTATTAAAGTGGCGTAGTTTTATTATTCAAGTGTTTGTGTTGACGTGCAACTAAAAGATAATTAGAATAAAAGTGATTATGGTGTGAAATATATATTGTACGATAAGAACTTTTTTGTGGTTATCCACCTCATCAAGTAGCACATATAGTGGCTGTCATAATATATTTCGTGTCAAATACTTCAAAGATGCATAAAATGTGTTACGCCAGCATTTGAATGAAATAAATGAAGAAATAACAAATACTGAAGACATGGCTGTGTGGTCATTAGTACCCTTTGCCTTCCCATTACAGGGAGAATGCTTTTTTTTTAAATGGACCTTTTACAGAGTTAGATTAGAAGGTAGAAAGAGATGAAATTATTTTGTACACATAATTTCATCTCTTTCTACCTTTCTGTCTGTTGCGTCTCGAACGGGCAGTTAAGAATGTTGCTGTTTGTACGTTCTTTTTTAAGATATTGGCAGTCTATCTATTTATATTATTTGGCCTATGCACAGAGTAATAATCGCACAATATATTTCCAAGTATCAAACCTAAAAACTTAGAATTCTAAACCTGAAAAGTTATTGTCGATATCACCAGTCAAAGTTTGAATTCTAGGGCGAAGACTTGAATATGGCAACGTCGATTTTAGTCACAGTTAATGTTTGTTTTAATCATTATTTACTTGAATAATGATCATAAAATAATCAAAATTACATATGTACCTACCTATGTAAAAACAATTCAAACCAAATGGTTGAGATCCCTGATAATGTTATTTGTTTTGTTATTTTTTATGATATTATTAGAAAAAAAATATGAAAATACATATAATCATATTTAATTTCTCAGTGGACTGCAACTAAAGAGAATTTGCAGTTTGATTCAATTAAGTAGGCACCCATACGTCTTATAACCAGTTTATACGTCTTTGGGTGCGATTAGGTGGGGGTAATAGTCTCAGATTAATCGCTGCAGTAGACTATTGTTCTAACTAAAATAGAAATAATTACGACTCTGTCATCTGTTTCGTTTCAGACGTTTAGGTCTTTTCGTTTATGAATATATAGTTTGATCGCGATCGTGACGCTGACACTCGTATTTGCTGGGCACCTAATACTAAATTTAACAAAGTTTACCACAATGTATCTTTCAGCACCCTGCAACAGTATCTACAGGGAATGTATGAATATAAATATGCTCTAACTAAACGAAATAAAAAAATTAAGAAATAAAAATTTAATTTTTAAAATTAAACAAAATAAAGAGGTTTTCGCTGGTTTTTGTGGTATCAGTCGAGATTTCATTAACAGTGTTTAAAAATTGTATCTGAGCGAATGTTGTGTATAACTTAGTATATTTTTGTGAAGCAAATGTTTGTCTTGTCGAGCAATTGAAAGATAATTGTAGTTTTGATTTGTAAGACATTGGGAATTTTATCGATTTTATCTACCTCATCAAAGTAGCATCTGTCTGAGACTGTCATCATATTGTTCGCGCCAAACTCTCCCCAGATGCATTGAAATGTGTTACACCAGCATTTCAGTACAATATTTGCAGAATTAAAGAAAATACTTAAGACATGGCCGTGGGAGCATTAGTTGCCCTTGCCTTCTCTGTAATAGAGGAGATAGAAAACATAAAAAACAGGGGCTTTTGGCGGGATTTGATGGTGTCGCGTCAGTCAAGATTTTTAATATATTAATTACAGAATTGTGTCTCACTGAACGAACGTGTTATAATATTCGTGTAGTTTTGTGAAGCAAGTGTTTGTGTTGACGTTAATATGAAGATCATTCTATTAATTTATAAGTGAATTTGATGTGAAAGATGTTGAAAATTTTATCGTCGTTATCCACCATAACAAAGTTGCGTCATAGAGACTCTCACCATTTATTTTACGCTAAACTCTCCCAAGATGCATTGAAATGTGTTATGTGTTACACTAGCATTTCAATGCAATACCTATTTGCAGAATATACTTAAAACATGGTAGTATGGGCATTAATTCCCCTTGCCTTCTCTGCAATAGAGAGAACTTAAAAACAACAACAAAAAAGTTACAGAAAAAATCTACATTTAAAATGGCAGGTGATGAAAGTGACAGGTATGTAAATACTAATGAAACGAAAAGGAAAATTAATTTTTATAGAGTACCTATTCATTACCACTACAATTTCGAAGGGACACTAAGCACGGCCTTAAAATTATTCATTATTTAAAAAATCAATTATATTAACTAACTTTCTGTTACAGCGATCTGAAGCCATCGAGTGTAGCGATCATCAGAGAAGTTTATGATAGTGAAAATGCTCACATTAAATTTGAAATGGAACTGGAAAGAGCCCTTGAAGCCGGCGTGAGCGTTATTGTAATAGAACCAGAACCACTTGGTGAAGAAACGGCGAGGTGGATTTATGTTGGAAATGTATTGCATAAAGTTTCTGTTTACAGCGGATTCTGTAGCATTGCATCAGGTAATTTAACAATTTTACAAACGCTGATTTGTACATAATTTTTTGCCAAAAAGTGTCCTTTCCAAACCCGACATACCAGACACAATTAAATTTTAATTGTTTAGGACATACATTTATGATGCCTGTGCGTTTTAAAGGATGATGACGATGTCAATAAAATTGACACCTATTTTTTTGTTTGTGGATACAAACCAGACAAGTTAGATATTCTATTGTTGAGAAGAACCCAATGGTAAGGCAAGATAAAAGATTCAGTTCCACAATTTGCTAGTCAATTCTTTTTTACTAAAAATATAATTTTACAGACAAAAATAGATGGTAAATTACAATTTTGGGATTGAAACTTTATATGTACCTACCTAATAATTACCACCAAATAGTTATCAGATTGTGTAGGGTACCTATATTATGTTGTGTTGTCAAAAAATGAAATGGAATTCTGACCAATAAATAATGCATGTTTAAGATACTTATCCTTACTATCTTTTGAAATGTGGTAACACAAGCCGCTTAGGAATTTAAGCAAATTTATAGGTTGTGCTCAATAGAATATAAAGAATAAAGAAGAAAGCTAACTCGAATTTGTTTTGAGGTTTAATGTGCAGTAAGAAAATATATTTTTTCTGAATACATGGATTTCATTAAATGTTTCAGGTCTAGCATGGAGGTCGTTAGCTTGTACACCTTTTGGTATTGTGTCAATATTATGTGCTGGCTGCTACACACTTTCATGGCAATGGGATCCATGCTGTAAATACCAGGAAGAAAAAGACCGTCGTCATTTAGCAACCCTACCCGTACTCAGTGATCTCACATCTGCAACCCCAGTAGTACTTGTGCGGAAGAATAATAGAAGAAAAATAATAGTGCATAATACAGTAGCCATAACTGCAGCAGCTGTATGCTTTTGGAGACTGTATAATATATTCAAATAGATATGTAGATTTCCTCATAGAATAATTTTCAGTTGTTTATTTACTATTGTAGGAAATGTTCTCAAATTGTGAATTATTATTGTCAAAGACGTTTACTAATATTTTAGCGCTTATTAACTTGTTATTTCTGTAGATATTTAAAGTCTGCTGTAATTAGTTGTTATAGAATATAGTTGTGTAAAAATTGTTAAAGAAATATTTAATATTAAAGTAGACTAAACAAACAAGCCTGTACAAAATATATTTCTCTATATAATAAGGAGCTTTATAGTTATATGATAGCAGTTTATTGGATGATTATTTCAAAGAACTATCAGTGATATATGTCTAGATCACTACATAATAAAAGGAATGGTTTAGAAATTATGTTTTATTCTTACGAATTAATTTATATGTGAATGGGGATGTTGCATAAGTTTGAACATGGCGCGATTTTGGCAAAATTCTGAAAAAATATGCTATTGTTACCCATAAAAACAATTCTAACTTAAAAGTTATGGAATATTGTATGGCGACCGTCGGGCCAAGTAAAGTAAAGGAGCAATATTATGCTAAGTAAGTCAGTTCTCAGTACGTTCACCATGACAAGACTTTCAATTCATAAACAATGATCAAACGAATCTTTACTATGCGGACGCACACAGCGATGAATATAGCTCTTATGATTGGTTGATTAGTGTTACATAGTTTAATTCGCTGACTGACATCTCATTTTTATTATTTGTTGTTTTAAGTTTCATTCATTTTTTTATTATATCTGTACACTTTAGCATAGGATTTTGAATTAGAATGTAGGTACTAGGTAGTGTTGATAGGCTCCTACTATTCGAGGATAACGGGCTATTTTTTTTCATTCTTTCTAGTTTCTTTGGAAATTTAACAAACTGACGTATTTAAAAAAAATGGATGTGACAGCCTTTTCACTATACTTGTATTACTCTTTGACATCTCTTATCAATTTTCTGGTAGGTACTTATTGTACTTACTCATTGATATCCTCAGTGATGTTTGTGAATACGGATGTCACCCCGGTCACTCACAGTCGCACGAATACAGAATCCCACGTGTAGGAGCGACATTCGCAAATGAATATGCGAAGTTTTCGATACATTCGTGGTTTTCCAACCTGTGACGGTTTTTTGACGCGCATCAAAGCGCGCGAACCTCAAATCTTCGCGTAATCTCCCACATATTCTTGCAACCAGTTCTGGTCATGATAGCGAAGATACCGGTATCGCAATGTTATAGGTACCTACTTATTTTTAAAATGTTTTTTTGTTTAAGTTAAACGGTTTTATTGAAAATAAATATGATAATGACGTAGATAATGTACCTACTAAAAGCTACAAAATAATTCGGTAGGTCCTAGGTACCAGTTATTACACCATTCAATTAATCAATTCAGGGCATTGATCAGACAAAAAATAAAACCGCTAGGCGCATGAAATTTCTATCAAGTGAACCGCTATCCATACTAATAAGTGTGAATAAAATAGATTTTTTTTTGCGAAAATGTGGTACATAATTATTATTGATTTGGTAATTTATTGTAGATAAATGTGTACGTATGTCTGTTACCTCTTTATACTTACACCGCTTTACCGATTTAAATTATATTTAGTATATAGATACTTTGAGTCCCGAGAAAAGACATGAGATACTTTTTGGAACGATAAACGAAATCCACGCGGGCGGCCACTAGTATCAATAGGAATGCTATTTACTTAGATTACCTAGGAACTACCGAATTATTTAAGAGCATTTAAGTAGTACATTATCTACATGATTATCATCTTTCTTTTTGATAAAACCGTTTAGCGTAACATTCGTTATTGCCGTATGGTTATCCTAACTTCACTTCTAAATATAATGACAATATTGACAATTTCTAGTATCTGTTTTTTTTCTATTTTTCCATTAAATCCCAGCATCCAGCACTACTAACGGTGGTATGGTTCAGTCCCACCGTACCCCCAGGGGTAGGGCTAGGGGTATGGTGAGTCCGCAGCGGAAACAAACTTGCAAAGAGTTATAATCAGTGTCAACAGACTCCATAATGTCACAAATAAAACCTATTTAAAAATTATATGACGTCTTTGTATTTTCGTATTGAACAGTACTTTACTAAATTACAAGCTGGTCTGAACAACGGGAAAAAATCCCGTTGGTCAGATTAGTCTGACCAACAATCTGACCAACGGGAAACACTCCTGCCTACTACCTACTCTAAGGGGACACCTGCTAGAAACAAATTATGTTAAAAATTACATCATAGGTTTATAGATAAAAAGATCAATTCATTAACACATCGGATGGTCTACCTTAATTCTCATTTAAAATGAGACATTCGATGTTGTGGAACTGATTAAAAAATCTATTTAATTATTTCGCTTTTGAATAGATTTTTTATTTTTGTTAAATATATTCTAGAAAACTAGATAATTTTCGCCGATAATTATTAATAACAATGTTTAATATTTATTAGATTTTAATGTCTTTTTATTATATTACCGCAGGGTGGCCCTACTATAACTGATTTATTTTTTTCTTTACAGGTTTGAGTTACTTTGCATTTATAACAAAAACAGATAGACTAGAAAAAAACCTGCGCTTGGGGGACCGACCTCTTGACCTTTCTCAATCCGGGTTTTTCTTAAATGGATTATTTTTTCTAAATTGCCTTTTAACAGTGCCTACGATAGTTAAGAATGACCTGGCATCTTTTTTGTCTATATTTCTGGTTGTGTTGATGAATAAAGAAGACATATTTACTACCCAATCTATGATTTTATTTGTGCCCTCTGATAGTGTTGTCTCATGATAGGTATATTATACTTAATGAAAATACAAACTTCATGCTTAATCTACCACGTATTCACATCGCTTTTACTATGTTCATGGTTTTGTTAATTAGTTTTCACAGCTCTTTTTGCCATGATCCAAAAATATAGAGCTGGTGCGAAATGTCTCAAAAATATCGCTAGTTTGGGTATAAACTGACTAATAATCAATTCATTTTCTTCTTTGACTATTGAGTCCAACATCTTCTCAGCGGCATACGCAGATGTAAACCCGGCCGCAGTGCTGGTGTCCATCTCTGAAAATTTAAGTTGATAATATTAATAAAACTCAAAATACTATATTAATACTAATCTTCACTTATGCCGTAAACACAAAAAAGTAATCGAGACTATTATTAATGTTAGCCTCATATAAACTATAGGTACCTACTATGGTATTTTTCAAATCCGGTGCCACTACAGATTTTTACTTTTATCGCATACTTACCTACTATTTTTTAGGAACATAATTAAATTGTAAAAAATATCTATAATTCATTTTTTATTGTAGATCATTGTTAATATGCTAAAAATATCCTATTCAAAATCTAAATAAAACCCTCTACTTCTTAATTAAAATTTATAAAAATGATTACAACGCGCAACGGAACTAATTACATTGGCTGCATTATTTCATAGCAATGTTATTAAAATTATCTAGTGAATCAGGTGTGTTTCAAAGTTGCAAAATGTTTCCATAAACTAATAAAATGTATCCAATGTTTTAATTTAGTGTCGTATTCTCCTCACCACTCTGTATAATATTATGTATACATAATAATGATCAAACGACCTCACAAAGTGAAGTTCGATCAATATTATAAAAGTTGCTTCATTCGAAGTCACATAGACACACGATAGATACACAGATACACAAAATATTCGTCTGTTTTTTATTATAGTACTCACCTCCATGGTTGCCACCTGCTTCATTCAAGGCATTAACAGAAATGGCTGTTTTAATGTACCCTGGGCTGACAACAGTCACATTTACATTGTGCTGTTTCATTTCAGCACGTAGTGAATCACCAAAAGCTTGCATAGCATGTTTAGAAGCTGCATATGCAGCACGATCTGGTATAGCAATGAGACCTTGTACTGAACTAACAAAAACTATATGTCCACTCCTCTTTTCTACCATTTTTGGAAGAATAGCTAAAATGAAAATAATTTATGTCATACTTATGTTGTTAACACGGTTTTGTAGGTACTTTAAAAATGTCTAGTCTAAAATAGTTGATCTTTAATTACTAGACTACTGATTTTTTTTATACAACTAGATGACAAACAAAATGACGGCCTACCTGGTGGTAAGTGGTTACCATCACCTATAGACACCAAGCAATAACAAGGAAAAAATCACTTGGTATTGCAGGTTGTCATCCTGAGGCCTAATATGGAGTTCCTTCCATGCCCAGTAATTACACTGGCATTTGCTTGTTGGTGCAATACACTACAATTTTTTTTTCGATGTGTATTCGTTTTTGAGCTTGATAACAAGAAGGTATGTAAATAGACTAAACAGTAGCGTGAAAACTTGTTAAAGAGAATACGAAAAACTGAAAAGGATAAAATAATTAAATTTTAGTAGGTACTCATCCCCTAGGAACATATTTTTGGAGTTGGTGCTTCACTATCTATGGTTTCTGGAAACAATTTAGCACCAACTCCAAAAATATGTTCCTAGGGGATGAGTACCTACCAAAATTTAATTATTTTATCCTTTTCAGTTTTTTGGAGTCGGTTTTAATTTTTGTTTAAATATTTTTTTTCACAATTTTTAGTGATAACTTTTTAAGGTCACAGCTAGATGGGTGACCGTGAGCTTAAATTGATTTCTACTATCGTATCATTTCACTAAAAATTCATAGGAAAGCAAAAAACCGCAATTTTGCATATGTAGACGACTTCATTTTTCCAGCTTTTTTGATTTAAAAACCAAACTACCCAATGGATTTTCAAAAAAATTTTATGGGACCAAACGGGAACTATTCCGCATCGAACAAAAAAAGAATCATCAATATCAGTTTACCCAGTCAAAAGTTCTGAGGTAACAAACATAAAAAATAAAATAAAAAATATACAGACGAATTGATAACCTCCTCCTTTTTTTGAAGTCGGTTAAAAAAAAGCTTATCAAGATAGAGGGAAATAGGAACCTATACTCTACAAAGAGAAAGATGGAACAAATTGTTTAGAAAAGACACGAAATTGGAATGTGGCACCAATTGAGTCCTTTCTTCTTGAGAAGTTTATCAAATTATAACTAACGTTTTGAGCAAGCTTAGTGCTGACGATACGATCCAACAAAATGTTATTAGAAGCTGTCTATCATAGACGTATTGGCAAGATTCCTTCAATTACTTAGGCATAAAAAATAATAGATAAAAACCGAAAATATTCAGAATTATTTATAGTGAGAAAAGAAATGAATTTAGAATAAAAGCGAAGGAGTCAATATAGAATTATAAAATAATATTCTAAATCATAATACGAAGATAAAGAGAACTGCGCCTTTGTTGGTGACGCAAACTAGGTACCTATTTCCTCAAATTTTTATTATTATTATTCAATTTCAAGTTCAACCCTGAACTAATGCTGAAGTCTTCCACAAAGAAATAGATACTATACCTTTGGTTAAACCGATGGTTCCAAAGTAATTAATATACATGATTTGTTTAAACACTTCAATCTTGGAATGCAATACAGAGCCGCGGTGTGACACTCCCCCATTGTTAATAAGTATGTCAATGTGGCCACAAATGCTATAAACTTTTTGAACAAAGTCATCTAGATGATCAAGGTCTGCAAGATCTAACTCTAGAATAACAGGTTCATGTGTTGAGATGGGCTGAAAATGAAACATAGTAGATTAATTGAAGAGCTCGATGCTTTAGTAGTTTAATGCGATCTTTACTACTAAGAAAACAAAGCAATAACCGACGTAGTTAAATCCAGATCAGATGGGTCAATCAAATTTCGGGATTTCGAGCTCCTCCATATTTATGAAGCCACGTTCAAGCTGTTGGGCCCAGTTGTTAATGCAACTACTTTCCCACATTAGGCCAGTGTGGTGGTGTTATGGCCCAAAATTCCTCATAATTGTGTTTCTCCTATGTAGGAAGGCAACGCCCATGTCCAGCAGTAGGGCGTACAGTCGACAGCACATCAAGCGTAACAGTTTGACCTTGAGACCGTTACTACGTTCGTAATAGAGGCGGCTTTTGTAGTGCAACTGTTACACTTGATGTGCTGTCATGTGTACATAAGCTATTGATTGAATGATGATACTATTTCTAGTGATCTTTAAAGTAGAATAAACTAGCGCGATTTCTTTGTTAAGTAAGTAGGTAAGTGGGTGCATACAAGTTTATAAAAATAAAATTACCAATTTTTTTGATTGTAAATCTTGTTTCACTCTCTCTAGTTCAGTTTTACGTCTTGCTGCTAAGACAACTTTCCCACCATATTCATAAAATGCATGTGCTAGAGATTCACCTATGCCAGAACTGGCACCAGTAATAACGACAACCTGAAAAGTAAGACTTATTAATATTACATTTTTTTATGGTTAGGTAAATCTTATTATTTTTTATTTCACTTTTATTGTGAATTAAAAAATATAGTTATATACACAAATAAATTCTGCCGTTGGGTAGGTTTTTTATTCCTTTAAATGCCATAGTCGACTACAGCAGACAAGGAATACTGGTGCCCTGCATGCCAACGACTGCAATGATAGGCAATTTTTTGCGTTTACTTAGACACAAATTAAAGATATGCAATGATTTTGGGTTCGCTATTCTCTATGCAATATTTTACTATAGATTGAAAGACGTATAGGGCACGGCGACGCATTTATTGTTAGGCGGTCAAAAGGTTTAAACTAAATTTCATTGAATGAAGAATGTAATATAGCTATATTACATTCTTCATTGTAATATAACTATATTACAATCTTCATTCACGTTTTTTGGAGAATTTTGTTTAAAAGCACTAATAGGTATAGGTACAAATAAAAATATACACAAAAATAAATAAAAATACGATCGGAATAAAAATACACCCATAAAAATTCATATAGAGTAGATATTTCCTGCAGAGGATACCAAGATTCCTTCGGTTTCAACCATCATATCATAATCATGTACCTACGCGACGCACCAGGGAGGCGCATCTCTATCAAGTCGTCAACGTCAAGATGACAGGATCACTGCTTGTATCATACAGACTGTCATGCTTTTTCAGCACTCATTTGATACCTAGGTACCTATAATTATACTTCTTAGTCTACACTAGACGATATTAAAAGGTACATACTGATCCCACCATTTTGAAGTATCAAGATCACAGGATCAAGCTGTTCCCATTCCACAACACTACTAATGTTTTAATTAAAATAACTAGGGATGTAAGGGATACAAAATTTCGGATCTGGATACGGATACGGATCGAAGATGTTATGGAGCTCCATAACCGTTACCAAAACTATCGGATATCCGAAATAAAAAAAATAAAAATATATACGGATGTCATCATTTCTGATTCTTTCTCGCAGAGAAACACATAACATAGCTCGTTCCATAGCTCGTTGTGCGACTGCGAACTTGCACAGAAGGCCCTTATTAAGCGACCAATTTTCAAAGCCGTATTCGACCAGTGTGACACTGGTCGAATACTTTTGACGTCAAGCACTGAGGAATTTCGGACGAGAATGTCTTACGCAATTTCCCGATGTGAGTTGGTCTCGTCGATTTACCTCTTTCTCGACGTTGGCCCTACCTAGCTGGGCCATTTGTCCGAGGTTAACGTACTCTTCGACATATTCGAGAACAGAACTCCCAACTGTAACTGGTATAGATCGGATGAACTCTGAAACTTCATCTTAAATGAAAACACACTGTTAAACATGAGGAACTGCTGTTACTGGAAAAAAATACTCAACAATAACAACAACGAGCATCTCATCAGATTACACCTTTAGAAGAGTGTAAAAAACAGTTGTCAAACTGTCTATCTGTTGTCTATTTTTTTTTAATGATTATGAAAGCCGAGAGAATGGCGCATTCATAAGGGCTACTTAGGTACCATGAAGACACCTGTTTAGATTTTGTCATAATTCACCGAACGTAAATTTTTCACTTTGGATCAACATTATCATAACTTTCATCAAAGTTACAAAGCTAATTATTTCATGCTTATAAGTACAACTCATGAGGATTCAGTTGCAAAAAAAATTACGAAAAAGTCTTCTACTTATTTTTTCAGAATTTTTTTAAGTTGGGCAGGTCGAAAATTTAGAAAAATAATCTCAACTCGAAAACTGTAAAAAGTCACGGAACATACATGGGGGTGACTCGGATACCCCACGATACGAGGACCTAAATTTTTTTTTGGACGTCAACGTTCCAGCCACCCTGTATGAAACACTCAAGCCTGTGGATAAATGATTGTTTAAAAGATATTTTATTTTATTACCATTACGATTGCGGTTGTTAGTAAATACATTGCGAATTATTCAGTGGTTTTGTTTTACAAAAAGGTGACAATAATTTAGAGAAACAATAAAATTAAAACTATTAAAAATGAGCAAAAACATCTGCTGCTAATTCGAAGAGCAAATTCATTCCAATATGAGCTTTGCTCTTCGCAGATAGGCAGGCGTTAAAACTGAAAAATGGACAAAATTATTAATAAATAAACTATAGGTAATTAAGGCAATGTTACA
This sequence comes from Nymphula nitidulata, assembly GCA_947347705.1. Lineage (NCBI taxonomy): Eukaryota > Metazoa > Arthropoda > Insecta > Lepidoptera > Crambidae > Nymphula > Nymphula nitidulata. The sequence continues at coordinate 12,824,253 of OX374621.1, read as the reverse complement.
TAACTTTCGGGAAGTGTTTTCAATGAGTTTTAAATTTCAAAGAAGTTTAATAAAATGATTAGTAGTTTCGTGGGACAGCTTGATCTTGTCCATACTGATCATTAGTAAATTATATTTAGAGTTTTCAAATGGTGGTATATGAGAGTGGTATGGTGCTATTGCTCGAGGCCTGAGTACCTGCCAAAAACGATGAAAAATAACCTACCATACGTCGTACAGTCACCGACGCATAAATAATCGTGAATATTTTCATTACTTGTTTGTTCTTATACCTTTATCCCTTTTCCATACCCTTCTGTGGGATGCAAGCACTCGTCGAAGTGGTAGGCACATGCGTTTGTCTAAGATGATTAAAAACTATCACCGCTGGTCTGACAGACCCCTGGTAGGTGGTTATGTAATTTTTACTAAATGTGTTTTTTATAGTTTTAGTAAAATATAGCTATAAATAAGATATTTTACAACATACATAGCGATGTAGAGTCTGATGTTAGGCTGGACTATATACTGGAAAAATCTGTTATCGAATATGAAGAGACACTGTACTGGGTAATAAATTCCAAGCAGCAGTGGAAAGGTTGACGTTTTATAAAAAATGATCGATTTGTAATTACTCAAAGAATAGCCAATACATGTCGTTTCAATGTAAAGAGCCAATAACTTGCCTTAAGTGCTCAAGTAAGCCTAGTTTTTGCTATCAAAAAAACTTTAATTTTAGGGCCTGCAATTTCAATGAATTTGTAATTTTATTGTTTTCAATCTTTGTTAATTACGCAATATAATAATAAATTATAATATAATTGTATAATTTTAAATTAATTTTCACTTTTTTCCACTTTTTCATATCTATCACTATTGAAAGAAAGAAAGAAAGAAAAAATATTTTATTTAAATAGGCCACATAGGAGCACTTTTAAATCGTCAAAAAACACATTTTTATAACTATAACAAAAAAATATTAACTAACAATGTTATAGTCTCTTCTGTCTGTCATGTCTGAATTTACACCGGTTCCAAAAGTTGAACTACCGAGAAGATTCCGGCAACAAACTCGTGAAGTCACTCTTTTCAAATACTAAATTACAATGTTTGTAGTTAAAAAATTATAACTATTAGCAGTGCAGTGTCACCCAGCAAAAAATAATAAAAATTAGAAGAGAAGGTATATCAATGTACCAACAAAGTAGGTATCCAATGTCAAAAGTATTATCGTATTGTTAATTAAGTAAACTCCCTACCACAAGGTTGTCTGGTAGAGATCGCTTCTAGCGATAAGGCTGCCTATTTTGGTATATTGTGTTTGTTAAATATATTTGATTTGATTTATTTGATTTGTTTTATCTCTGTGATGTTTATGTGAATGTGCAAAATAAAGAATTTCTACCTAAAGGTTGTCTGGTAGAGATCGCTTCTAGCAATAAGACTGCCTATTTTGGCATATTGTGTTTGTTTTAATAATGTGCAAAATAAAGAATTTATACCTATCTATCTATTAGAAAGTTGTTCCCATTCTATATGATAAATGTAGATCTCATATTCAAAATGTATTAGTTTGTAAGCTGAAATAAATGGTATTGATGAGTATTTGATGACGACCGGCTGGTAGAGCGGTCTGTACCCTTTGCTATGCAGGCTACTCGGTCAAGAGGTCCCGGGTTTGAATCCCAGTAGGAGCAAATGTTTGTATGATGAGTATGAGCATTTGTTTATGAGTCATGGATGTTTATATGTTTATTTAGTATATTTCTTATATTTATATACATATTATTATCAATATTTATCCGTTATCTAGTATCCATAACAGAAGCTCTTAATGATGCTTACTTTGGGCTAGATAATAGGTGTGAGTGTATGAATATAATTATTATTATACAAGATTAAAAGAAAAAAAACAGATTTTCATTAGTCTTTTTTACCAAGGAATAAAGCTTCATAAGTTCCAAAACAGGATTTTAATTGAAAACAAAACTTATCATTACAAAAGTGGTTGTGTAACAAAATTATGTGGTAGGTAGTTAAGTGTTAAAAAAGATGTCAGTCTGTCTAAAACAAGCAGTGATCCTGTCACCTTGATGTTCATGCATTACGCATCAGCATGTTGTCACGTGCAATGCATGCCTCCACCTGATGCAATCATCAAAAGGAATGCATTATTATATTGGATCCGAAAAGCCTTGCTTGCTTGCTGCGTATAATCTCCCCACAGGATGGCACATAAACAAGTACTATAAATACGCTCAGAAAAATCACAATATAACAGCAGGTAAGCACCGCTTAAACCTGCGGGCAATCATATTTGCATGAATCAGCAAAACTCATCATTCCCTCTCTGGAGATAAGCTTCACACACATTTAATATTTTTTTGATAACACATATTGAATACTATCATTGACTAACTAATATTGTTAAACTGGTGCTTGCTCAGTGGGCTCGATAAGTCTAGATAAAATTATACAGAGCGGGTAAAGTTAGTACTCCCTGCCTCACTCCAACAGCATACTTTTGCACACTCCATACTCGAGTTTGTAAAGTTCAGACGTGTGCCATCCCATAAGCAATCAATCCCACATCCCACCAAGCAGATTCAGATATTAGTTTTTGCATTGTTTTTTTGCATATTTTTTTCTGAATACAAAATTTTATAGTGCCCTTTTTAAACTATATATTTTAAGTCGACCAAAAAACGCCTCTTCTTACCTTCCCCTGTAATGCAGCTCTTTTTTTCCTAAGTTTCATACGAGAAAATAAAGCGTATGTAGCTACACTGACTGTCAATGGTATTCCAAAATATTTCAAATACCAGTTTAGACCAGCAAAATATTTCATGTTTTTACAACTAAAAAGAAATCACAAGCAAAGATTAATGGTTTAATTAGCTTGTTACTAATTTCAATTCTGTGAATTTATTCACGGAATAATTATTAACTATATAAAATTTAAATAATATATTTATATTTTTTGTTAATTCTCCCTATAAAGAGAAGGCAAAGGGAACTAATGCCCATGCAGCCATGTCTTAAGTATTTCTTTTTTTCTTCATTTATTGCATTAAAATGCTGGCGTAATACATTTTAATGCTTCTTGGGAGTATTTGACACGAAATATATGATGACAGTAACTTTATATGCTACTTGATGAGGTGGATAACCACAAAAAAGTTCTCATCGTATTTCACACCATAATCACTTTTATTCTAATAATCTTTTAGTTGGACGTCAACACAAACACTTGAATAATAAAACTACGCCGCATTTATAACTCAATGTTCGCTCCAACACAATTTTTAATTATTGTAATAAAAATTTTCACTAAGCCAAGCCACAAAAACCCGCCAAAACATTTTTATTTATTTGTTAATTCTCCCTATAACGGGAAGGCAAAGGGAACTAATGCCCATATAGCCATGTCTTGAGTATTTCTTTATTTCTTCTTTTCTTGCATTAAAATGCTGGCGTAACACATTTCAATGCTTCTTGGGAGTGTTTGACATGAAATATATGGTGACAGTCACGGTGTTCTAACTTCGTACTAAAATAACCATATCATATACGACCAATTGCAGTTAACATTGAAGTATCGACTAAGACCATTCGCTTAACCTGATATTTAATTTGGGTTAGAAATTCAGTTCCATGTCGATAGATGACGCTGTAACCATAAAAATATAGTGACTTCGAAAAATATTAACAAAAAATATTTAAAACTTAAATGACATTTAAGATGTTTTTCATAAAATTGATAAGAAATAATTACTTTAATTCTTAATCAATAATTAGGTAACTTTGATATTTATTTTATTTTGCCCAAATTATTAATTACTTAGAGTAGCGACCGTATTGGGTTTTGAACCTAGGCCGTCATAGCAATTCCTGTCAGTTTTGAAATTTTCATGACATTTTAATTTTTTGATGAGATTTTGGTGTTCATTATTTTAACGATATAATTTTTAATCATTAAATTACCATTATAAATATTTTAGGTAAGATTACTGAAGTAGAAATAGTAGCGCTAAATCATCATTGTCAACAATGATTGAATAGTAGATTTGCGAGACATCCTACTTATTAAACCAAGAAAACCATGTTCGAATCCCGTCCTAAAAAAAAATTTTTTTTTATAATAAAACTACATAAATAAACATTTTTTATGTATCTTTTGATTATTTAAATTTAGTTTTTAAGAAAAAAAAAGGTTTTATTAAGAAAATCTTTTTTTGGTGGTCTACCGGATTAGATCACCAGATATCGCTAAGCGCGATATATTTTTTAGTATGGAGTGATGCCTCTATACGCGTATAAAAAATGTACTCTTTGGTGATAGTCACTTTATATGATATGTGGATAACCACAAAAAAGTTTTCATCGTATTTAATTTTCACACCATAATCTCTTTTATTCTAATAATCTTTTAGTTGCACGTCAACACAAACACTTGAATAATAAAACTACACCACTTTTATAACTCAATGTTCGCTCCGACACAATTTTTAATTATTGTAATAAAAATTTTCACTAACGCCACAAAAACCCGCCAAACACTCATAATAGTATCCCCTTAGTCTTTAATATGTTTATTCTACTTTAGATCGAGGCACAGATAAAGCAAGACCTGTGAATCAAGATAGTCGACAGACACTACTTTAGGGAATTTGTACCAACATAATAATCGGACGTATAAAGGTCTATTCACACATATCAGTGAAGCCACAGTTCCGGCACAGTTCCGTGTCAGTGCGAAATATTATTTCATACATTATCTATGAACGTATCTCCACTTGTCCGTGTCAGTGACGGCTTAGTGCTCTCTGTGACCGTGCCGGCACTGGCAAGCACGGAAGGTATCGTCGACAACGATATTTTTTGCCGGACGGACAGATCACGGACGCCGGCATCAACAAAAACAAAATAGAGGACGAGCGATTAATAGAATTGGTTCGTGAAAATAGAGTTTTATATGATTTATCTCATGCAAAGTATATGGATACGAAATACAATCACGATTGACGACGGACACGTTTTCACTGAAGCTCCGTGAACTGAGCAGGCACTGACATGTGTGAATTGAATCACTGATACGGAACTGTGCCGGAACTGTGGCTTCACTGATATGTGGGAATAGACCTTTATACTACATATTTCTAATGTTGGTTAACTTGTCAATTCTAACAGCCCGCCATATTTAATTTGTTATTGTGACAAATTCTGCTGTAAGTGATAAATTATTATCCAAAAAAACTTCATAAAAGCGTAGAAGTTCTTTTATCTCACGAAGCAACTTCCACTGACAAGCGCTTTACTTGTGGTGGAGGAGCAGCTAGTATCTGTTTACTTGCATTTTTATTAATCTCCCGCCAATAGACCTTGCTATTTATACATGGTCCTTCATCGAGCCGGGTATACGGCAGTCGTTTTTGGTAATCTACGCATCGGTGGTGATTAGTGACTATCACCCGCTACGTCCATATTGAACAGTGGATCGCTGTTCAGAACACACCCCCAGCAAGTCGCAAGTTGCTGTGCAGCTGGAGGAGCCGGCAGGTGACCGGAGGAGGAGACAGCGGGAGGAGCAGGCAGAGTTGGAAATTGCGCTGAGCGGCCGCTAGATGGCGCCGCAGTCGGCAGGTTTGGAGCAATCTTTCTAGTGTCAGTGAGTGTATGGTGTAAAATCGTGAGTACAATTTCGACCTTATTTCAAAGAAGAATTTAACTTAGAAGAAATTAGTGAGAATTTGGACTTAGAAAATTTAGTAGTTAAATATAGTATAGAATTAGGACTTGTAATTAATTTAAGTGAATACCGGTTGGGACGGGGAATCCATGACCGTTTTCCTATAGAAGTTTAAAACACTTGTAAAATATTTCGAATATTTTCATGGGAATAATTTCATGATTATTTTAACACTTGCAAAAATTTCAACTGTTTGAAAGTTCACATTCTTAAGTTTAAATTATAATTGCAGCATTGTTTTTTTAAATTCATTGATAATTTTCTAGCATAAGCAAAAAGGTATTTGTTATAAATAATTAAAATGCAATCTTTATTTGATGTTCAGGAGGATATTAGATCTAAGTTAAAAAAGGCTAAAGCTAATTTAAAAAAGTCTCCAAAAGACCGTTTAACGACTTCATATAACGAAACTAGGTTGGAAAATTAAGAACAACAATGGGATTTCTTTTATAAAACTCATGTGAAAATAATTAGTGAAGTTAAGAAAGCTGATTTGTATAATTCTACTTATCATAAGGACTGTATTTTTGATGATGTGGAAGAGTTTTATATCGAATTTAAAACAGATATGAAAGATATGTTGTCAAAATTGAAAATGACAGGGGATAACATACTTACCAGTTCAAGTAGTCGTGTAAAAGAAAACTGTGTAAAGTTGCCGGAAATGAAAATACCTATGTTTTCAGGAAAATATGTTAAATGGCAGACTTTCAGAGATTTGTTTTTAGGGCTAGTTCACAAGAATAGGTCTTTGGACGACGCGCAATAGTTGTATTACTTAAAGGGTCATTCAACTGGGGGTGCAGAGCAAGTTTTAAGAAATATACAAGTAACATCTGAAAATTATAAAAGTGGTTGGGAGAAGTTAGAATCTATGTATAACAATAAAAGGTTTTTAGCTAATGGTATTTATTCTAAAGCGTTTATTACACCAAAGGACTTTAATTTCTGAATCTGCAAATGATTTAAAACAAATTGTTAGTACAACATCGGATTGTTTAGAGTCTATCAAAAATTTAGGTATAGATGTCTCGTCTTGGGATATTCTTATTATACACCTAATAAGTGGGAAATTAGATAAGGAAACTCGTAAAGCATGGGAACTGAAGGTCTCCTCTGAGGTAACCGATGAGTTACCCACATTTGTACAATTTACGGTATTTCATTTAGTTAAGGATAAAAAAGAAGTCGTCTGTTCTTATTGCACGGCAACGGGACATAAAATAACTACTTGTAAAAAAATTGTAAAAGAAATCAATGACGGTTTGTGTTTTGTTTGTATGGGGAGTTATCACTCTGCAAAAAAATTGTAAAACACTGTCAAATGTCATATCTGTAAAAGACGCCACCACGAGTGAGAACTCATTTGTAAGTAACGCGGAGTCCACATATGAAACTGGTACTAACACGGATGGCTCACATAGGGAGTGTTCGGTTAGTGAGACCGCCACAAAGGCGGAGGAGTCTAACAACCCAATAATTTTGTGCTTTTCGACAGGGAATTATAAGGAAACAGTTTTGTTAACCACGGCTTTAGTAAAGGCCAAGTCGAAAGGCGGAACTTATAGGGTTATACGGGCTTTGTTAGACCAAGGGTCCCAAGGATCTTTTATTACTGAGGACATGGCTCAGTACTTAGGGTTAAAGAAAATATCGTCGATACACACTGTAATAGTTGTAGGGGGTACCAAAAGTGTACAAACTAAAGCTACAGTTGCTTTAAAAATTCAATCACGAGTAGATCCTAATTTTTGTGTATTGATACATGCGTATGTTTTAAAGTCAATTATTTCACTTTTGCCGAGCGCATTGGTTGCCAAAGAAGAATGGGTCGAATTAAGTGATAATGAATTGGCGGATCCTGAATATCACAGGCCAAATAAAATTGATATTTTACTAGGCGCTGAGATTTACAGTCAAATTATTTAAGATGGAATAGTAAGAAGTTCAAATGGAACACTCTTAGCTCAGAATACTGCTCTAGGGTGGATTCTTTCCGGCGTAGTTGGGACAGATGGTTCGTCTCATAATTCTTTTCATTCTGCAATTACTGTGATGCACGCTAATGTTCAGTCAGATGATCTCCTAAAAAAATTCTGGGAGCTAGAGGCTGAACCAAGCGGAGACAAAAGAGTGCTCAACCGTGATGAACTTGAAAGTGAACAGCTCTATGCAGCCACCACAAGTCGAGATAGTTCTGCCCCCTTATTCTCAACTGTCGGATCACGGATTCGATTCGAAAAGTCACATGCCAACTCGCTTTGATGCAGCGCGATAAAAAAGTGACAGGTATAGAATTTCCGAAATTCGAATTCTTTCCGACAGTTGAGAATAAGGGGGCTGGACGGTACATGGTGAGGCTTCCATTTGGTAGTGGTGAACGAAGCTGTCTAAATGGTAACTCCAGGTCGATAGCTGAAAGGAGATTGAAAGGTTTAGAGTTAAAATTCTTAAAAAATGCTTATTTAAAAATAGAGTACACAAGAGTTACACATGAATATTTACATTTGAAACATATGGTAAAAGTACCAAAGGAAAATAAGAAAAATGGTTTATACTTACCCCACCATGCAGTGGTCCGGAACGATAGGGCGACGACGAAGGTCCGTTTAGTCTTTGACACAACCTGCAAAGGGAGTAGTGGAGTATCGCTAAATGATAATTTGTTAGTTGGTGCCACGGTGCAGGCGGAATTACGGAACATTATAATGCGTTGGAGAAGACATCCAATGTGTCTTGTCGCCGATATAGTGAAAATGTACCGGCAGGTATTAGTTAGTAGGGAAGACACAATGTTTCAACGGATACTGTGGAGAGATGACCCTAAAATGGAAATAGAAGAATTTGAATTAGTAACGGTTACATTTCAACTGTGTCACCGTCATTTTTAACAATACGTTCACTTCAACAGGTGGTCTATGATGAAGCTGCTAACTGCATGTGGTCACAGAAAATAATTTTAAATGATTTTTACTGTGATGACTTGATGACCGGAGCTCAAGATATAGAAGAGGGTTTAAAATATACAATCAAATATCAGATATATTAGGTAAAGCAGGCTTTCAACTGCAAAAATGGAAAAGCAATTGTCAGCAATTATTACAAGCAATAAACATTGAAAATAAAAATAAAGAAGAGGAGCTTAAAATAAAGCTAGATGATGTAACAAAAATTCTCGGATTTACCTGGAATCCACACTTTCCAAGTTCCACACGCTGATGTCTTTCAGTATTCTGTGATAGTGGCCAACGATATACCGCTCGAAGGACCACATGTATAAATATTGACGAGAGATTAATAAACTGCATTTATACAGATAGTAACTGTATTACGAGGAAGACATTGATAACTAGCTTACACATTAGTGCTAATGAAATGCAAGACAAAAAACGATAGCGTGATTTAGAATAGCCTAACGCCATCTATTGAAATAATTATGTACTATATTTATATTATAATATTATTAGGTTACAACAAATGATATCGCGATTGAAAATGGTTCAACGCCACATCGGTTATCGTTTGTTGTAACCAATATTACATGTTTTGTACTAACTCATATATTATTTATGTAATACTATGTATACCAATATATTTGGACAAATTGTCAAACACGCTGCCAATGGCCCTAATTCTGGTAAACACCTGCTATGTTTGCGAGAAAGAGATATACTGTTCTTAAATTTAAACTTAAAGTGTGTCCTCAGAATCAGGCCCAGTGTGTCTTCAGAATCAGTCTTTGATATTTACCTTGTTTTTAGTCTTAAAATGAAAAAAATAATATAACACCGAAAATAATTATTAAACTCTATGTCACAAAATTAATCTATTTTAGACATGTTAGTTACCCGTGTAAAAAAAATAAAAAAATAAACAAAAAATTTAAAAAATACTTAATCATTCTCACTATGACAATGCATGACTTTTCGACGTTTACTTTTCAATCTTTTCATACTGACGCTACATGAAGCGTACTTACGGACCATGTCTTACGGAGACGGGCCGATGGCTAGGTCAAATTGTCAGATTGGATAACCAGTACATATTGGAGCATAGAGCTTAATCACCGTTCCCCCATCATACCACTAGCAGGTAGAGCTGGGGACACTTTGAACCACTGTCATAAAATCAAGGTACCACATGTATTTAATAGATCAGACAACCATGTCTCTCGCCTCATAGAGATTTCACAAAGTACACAATACATCTTTATACATTCTCCATATAAGGTTAAATTAAACCAATCCAGAATAATTACTTATAGCCACATGCTTAAACCCGTATTGCATAAGAAAATTATTATGTATACATTTATCATGGATGATACCATCTGATCATCCTAAAGTCCTGGCGACAAAAACTTATGTCGTATTCGGCCACAATGGCCCCAAAAATAAGTAACTAGTTGATTATTATAAATACTTAGCTTTCATTACTTCCAGCAATATCCTCAGCGTTTCATGATTGCACAAACATACGCCGGCCGGCCACCATATTGCGATGCAAAACAGAGGGCCTAGACAAGATGCCATTCGATAATCGCTATCGCTATCGCTTAGCGGAAAATGTATGGGATTTGATATAAGACATCGATCGACTTTCGATAGTTAATGTCAAATCCCATACATTTTTTATTTAGCGATAGCGATAGCGATTGTCAAATGGCATCTTGTCTAGGCCCTCAGAGTTAGTAGAAGCGTTTCTTTAATTTAGACTTTGTTCCAGTTTTTCAGTCAATTAAATTCATTCATATTAATATAAGATTATTCTAAGTAGCATATTTAACATAAATTTATTGGAATTAAATGAAATAATGTAAAACAAAAATTAATTTTATTGTGATCTTAGTGATGTGCACAATTAATCGACAACTATTATTTTTCAGATGTCGATTATAGGTGTACATACAATAATATATTATTTTTGCAAATTTTTACCCACAGACAGCGTTCAATCAAGGTCTTGAATTGGAAAGAAGGCCCATACCAACTCCAAACTAGCTCTCTAAATAGAGACGGATTAAAGAATATACCTTCAATAAATCTGCCATTACAGATAACAAAAAGTGACAGCTCTAAACAGATTCTTGCTATCTTTTCCCTATTACTTATTGCGAGAAAGAGATATACTGTACTTAAATTTAGAATGAAAGTGTGTTCCCAGAATTAGGCCCAGTAGCCACCCTAATGGGTACGACACACTACAGATAAGTCCGTCTTTTATTTGTCTCTTTCTATCTCCCTCAGGTAGACTGAGCTTAAAATCGCTAAGACAAATGTTGGTGAAAACATATAAGTGAAAACCACTCTTTCATTTTCTCTATGGGAACAAACGATAACCAATGACTATAGAAGCATGTACAAACCAAAGAGTAATGTAATGTTACTATAGAGGTAAACAACAAACCTCAATGGCAACACTGACATAGTACATTTCTTGATTACCTAAATGTTGGGATTATGTTTGTTAGGTCCTGGTAAAGTAAAATAGAAATAGTAAATAATGTTTCTGTGAGTATTTTATTCTTTAATTTAGCAGACAACAATTCAAATCTGTGCAACTTATTATTCAGTTGTCTCACTGGGAGTGTCGTATGGATGCGCTGACCTTCGTTTGGATGCACAACGCACAACAAAGCATCAAATTGACGGCTGCCCCATTTCCATAACAAAATTTCTTATTTGGTGTTATTTTATCAAATGTGCTTACTTTAATATAAGACGAATTATCGTGAATTTCACTAAACACAACCATGGTATACACTGTCACGTAGAAAGTTACATGGCAATGGAGAAACGAGTACGACAACGTAAATTATTTCCGATGATGTGTTTTACTGTACACCAGCAGAGACTTTCTTTTCTTTTAGGAGAGTGCTAGCGGAATTGGATAAATAATTTTGTTTGTTAAATAATATCAAGATGAATGAAAGGGATATTCCTAGTGTCCCTATTACAACATTAGCAGGTGTAGCCAGCTTGACAGATCGTGAGTATTTGTAATTATTATAGTGTTATAAACATAAAGTAAATACAATCTTTTTAGTACATCTCTTTAGTTTTGCTTTAACATGAATTTCCTAAAAATAATCATTGAATTACATATTTAACCAATTATGTTTTTATTTTATTCCTAAACAGACATATTACTCATTTTAAATAAAAAAATAAAAGTCCTCTATCATATTACAGCTTATTTACTTCAGGTTTTTATAATAATATACAAATTATTGGTTAAAAATTTAGAAATAATGCAACATTAAATGAGGGTAAAGGAAGTGAGCAGGGGATGAGGTGATTATTAATTGCCACTTAATTTTGTCTGAGTATTACTGTTAGATTTAGTTTGTATCAATAATTCCAATTCCACATTTTGACACATAGGCCATAGATATTACATACAGTTAGCATGTCACTTAATGTGTTCAGCCACAATGGACTGTACAATATATGAATGATGACATGTATTGTGCACACTTAAGTTATTTTACAATACAATCATAATAATAATATCCATACACTCACACCTATTACCTATGTAGCCCAAAGTACACATCAACAAGAACTTGTGTTATGGGCTCTAGAAGTCAGAGAAATAATGATAATACTATGTAATATACTAAATATTATAAATAAACTAAACATTAAAAAATATACTCAATAAAATATTAACATCCAATCACAATCAATGAATCATACATTTATTTCAAACTGTAAGGAACTCATACATTGAAGAATACAATTTTTGCACCAGTAAAATTTGTAATGTATATTTTAAAATATAATATCCATGATTTTTTATATTGATGTTGATATTTTATATAAATACAGAGAGCATTATAGAAAATACTTTCTTATAAAATACAGCCAAGTTACAATGCTATGTTTATTTTATATGTCCATTTTAATCTCACTTAGGATGTAATCATCTCTAAGTTTGTTCTGAACAATTTATGCACTTTCCAATTTGTTATTGTAAAAGATAATAAATAATGAATTTTTAAAATTCTTAATTTGTTATGCTGCTTAGGACACTCGGGAGCAAATGACAGTTATAAAAAACTTATATTGCAAATGATGATAGTATTGTTACTAAGAACAGTAAATCAGTTTATATTTACTTAGTAATAATGCTCACAGCATAAATCTGCTCTGAAAATAGTTTAATTCAAACACTTAAAGTAGACTTGTCTTATTATTCATTATCACACAAGCAGCTTACCTATTTGTTGTTAAATAAATAATATATCAAGTTGTTTATATTTTCTTAGATCAATTAGAGTAAGTAATCTAGGCCCAGAGGCCTATACAAAGTAATTTCTTTTCATTTACCCAAAAAAAAAGAAGATATATTAGATGATCTACAAAACAAATAAATTTATTTTGTAGATCATCTATTTTTGCATTTGTGTTTAAAAATACATGTTAAAAAGATTTCATTTGTTGTTTTAGTTCTAATTTTGTAGAAGATTATGCCTGCATGTGAAACCGGTATTGTGACTTACCCAGTTTCTGTACTCAAATTTCAGTTAGCCATAAATAAAGAGTCGTTTGATCACAATTAGAAATAGGATTGTTTTTCAATAAAGAATATGTTGACTGGATCCCATCTGTTATGTTCATTAAAACACCTTAATTATGGAATTAAGTTTATTGTGCTAAGTAGCAATACAACAGGATTTTAGTAAGTGATGACAAACCAACAATCGACATCTACCCACATACTTCACTAATATTATTTATTAATAATGTTAAGTAAGTACCTACACTATTCATACACAACATACCTTTCCTCTAAGTTTATCTACTAACAATCATCACTGAATTTAAACAATTGAATCAACTAACAAAAACACTTCTAAGTGACTAAGTTAATCTTACTTACATCTACCAAAATATCTAATAAGAAGCTAATCATGCTACGAATACATAATTACAATGAGGCCTATCATATGGTAATTTAGAATGTACATTAAGCCTATTCTTTATTTTGCCCCCAGAATAAGTAACTTCTGAATCAGTGGGTATACCTAACATCTCTGCCCATTTTTCCTGACTAGGGACTTCAATAACCTCTTCGCTTATCTCATCCTTACTGCCTTCCTCTCTTTCAGTTTCCGCAATTACAATAGTCTCTTCCTCTTCTGTGCTACCTCTCTCATTTCCTAGCATTCCAGTAGTGTCTTGTTTCTTGTTTAAAAGTTGGTCTATGTGCCTATTCACAACATTACCATCTTCCGTGGAAACTTTATAACTACTTGGTCCACTTCTTTGAACAACAGTCCCTGATAACCATTGTGGCCCCCTACCGTAATTTCTATACATCACCCTTTGGCCCACATTAGATTCTCTATTTAAATTTTTGGCGTTACTAGTAACCTGTTGTTCTGTCCTACGCCGCTGTCTATTGTCGGGATGTATGGTATCTAACAAAGTACGCAATCGCCTGTTCATTAAGAGTTCAGCTGGACTTTTGTTAGTTGTTGCGCATGGAGTGGTACGTAAACCCAATAACATGTTGGGTATCTTGACATCCCAAGGGACATTATGCATTTTTTTTAATTTGTCCTTTACAGTTTGGACCATCCTTTCAGCTAAACCGTTAGTCGAAGGGTGGTATGGAGCAGTCGTAACGTGATTTATTTTATTAGCTTGCAAAAAGTGTTTCGTTTCATGAGATACAAATGGCGTCCCATTATCTGAAACCAAAGTTTCACACAACCCATGGGTAGCAAATATTTCTCTAAGGTGCCTGATGACTGTTACAGAAGTCATATTATTTACCATGAACACTTCTGGCCATCTGGAATATGCATCTACTACAATTAAAAAACATTTACCATGATAAGGTCCGGCAAAGTCTACATTGATCCTCGACCAAGGTTTACTCGGTGTTATCCATACACTGCTCGTTCTCGGAGGCATGTGTCTATTTTCTAAACAAATGTTACAACCATTTACTAATTCTTCTATGTCTTCGTTTAAATGTGGCCACCAAACATAGCTTCTTGCTAACGCCTTCGTATGTACAATTCCACTATGAGTTTTATGTAAAGTTTCCAATATCGGCGCTCTAATTGGCTGTGGTACTACAACACGACAGCCAAGTAAAATACAATCCTCGTGTAAAGAAAGTTCTGAACGATGCAACCAATAAGGGCGCAATCGAGTGTCTGTGACTTTGGTAGGCCAACCACTTAACACGTAATGCGATACACGAGACAAAATTGGATCCTTTTTAGTTGCCATTGCTATTGCATCTACGTCAACTGGAAAGTCAGCAGGGGTTTCGGCCATCAAGAGAATGTCACATAATAATTGTTCAGGTTTGTCGGGAACCGGCTGTGGCCAACGACTTAACCCATCTGCATGTCCAATCTGCTTCCCTGGCTTATAAATGATGTTATAGTTATGCGAAGTGAGGACTAAAGCAATTCTAGTCAAACGGGGTGATAAAATTGTAGGCATTGGCCTTTTAGGATCAAATATACCCAGAAGTGGCTTATGATCCGTAACAATTGTAAACGATCGTCCCATCAAGTAATTATGAAATTTAGTAACTCCAAAAATTATCGCAGTAGCCTCCTTATCTAACTGTGAATAACGCCGTTCATGAACATGTAGTGTCCTGGAACCCATTGCTATAGGGCGCTCTGTCCCGTCATCCATAACGTGTGACAATACGGCGCCGACGCCATATTCAGAACTATCGCAAGTAAGTACTAGTTCTTTGTTTAAATCATAGTGTACGAGTGTCAATTCAGATGACAGCAACCTTTTTGCAGTGTCAAAACTAGTTTGTTCGCGGTCAGTCCATTGCCATGACTTTGACTTATCGAGCAACCTATGCAATGGCTCCAACAAAGTAGCTTTGTGAGGTATAAACCTTTCATAGAAATTATATAAGCCTAAAAACGCCTGCAACTGCTGAATATTCTTAGGTTCAGGAGTGTTAAAAATGGACTCGACTTTGCTTGGTGCTGGGTGGATACCATTAGCATCTATTACAAATCCTAAAAATTCGACACATTCTTTAGCAATCCTACATTTGTCCTTATTGAGTCGTAAACCTGCATTTTCAATGCGTTCTAAAACTATGTCAAGGCGATGCTGCATCTCCTTCATTGTACCTCCACTGATAATAACGTCATCGATTAACACCGCTACTCCAGGCACACCAGCCAATAAAGCGGTCATTAATCTCTGGAAAATACCCGGACATGCTTTAACACCAAATGCTAATCTATGTACAGAGTATAAACCCTTGCAAGTATTTAATGTCAATAGCTTAGCTGTACTTTCTGCGACTACTACTTGAGTATAAGCTCTCTCTAAATCTAGCGTTGTGTAGAAACGACCACCAGCAATAACAGCAAACACTTCACTAGCCGTGGGCATAGGATAGGTATCAGACTCCGTAGCCTGGTTTACCGTACTACGATAGTCACCACAGAGTCTTATGTCTCCATTTCGTTTAATAATAGGAACTACCGGGGTTGCCCATTCAGAAAAAGACACCGGGCGCAAAACACCTTCTCCCACCAAGCGATCAATTTCTTGCTCAACTCTAGTTTTTATAGCAAAAGGCACAGGCCGAGCTTTTAAAAATCTAGGAGTGGCGTCATGCTTTAACTGTATTGTGACTGGATCTCCCCGGTAAGTACCTAAACCTTCCTTAAAAACCTCACTATGTTTAAGTATGATTTTATCGATAATTGATAGATCTATGTCAGATATTAAGTTAATATTTAATGTAATATCAAGTGCTTCAAACCAGTTACGTCCAATTAAATTAGGTCCTAATCCCTTAGCAACAACGACATTTAAACTACACTTAATGTTCTTATGTTCAACTTGCACCGTTGCCTGTCCAATAACATTCACTGTGGTGTTATTCCATGTACACAGCCTGTTTGGTAGCGCGCGAAGATTGTCACACGAAGGTAGCTGCTTCCAAGTATCCTCATTTACCAAAGAAAATGCAGCACCAGAATCGACCTCCATCATCACTGGTGTACTATTCAACAACAGCTTAATTTGATATGCTGGTACCCGTGGTGTTGAAATATGCATATTGTAAATACCATTGAGGTGCATAACGGAGTCATCTTCTGTATAATTTATTTTGCTCACACTACGGTTCTTCTTTCTTGCTGAACAAATTTTCTTAATGTGTCCCTTTTTATTGCAGAAATGACAAGTAGCGTTAATAAAACGGCATTCTCCTCCGTGGCGGTCACCACATCTATAGCATAACCGCATATCTGATTTATCTTGCACTGCATTGACATCCATAGGCTCATATACGGGTGGTGACGTCACTGTTGTTGCTGCCCCGGTATAAGTCGATATTGATGTAGCCTGTATCATACGAGCATCATTTCCTGCACTTTCTGATGATAGCATGGCGTCTACAACATCTTCGTACTTTAACTCATCTTTTTTCAACAGCTCATATTGTAATTTCTTGTCGATCATGCCACAAACGAGCCGGTCACGAAGCATACGTTCTAAATCCGTAAAGTTACAACCCGAACTTATTTTCCTGAGCTGAGCAATGTAGTCCGAAGCAGACTCACTTTCTTTTTGGTCACGTTTATAAAATTTATATGACACTGAAATCTCATTGGGCTTTGGGCTATAATGCTTGGTTAGAACAGCAACAATGTCAGTAAAAGTCACATCACTTGATTTTTTTGGTGTTATTAATGCCAAAAGAGTTTCAAAAACTTGTTCACCACAAACTGTGTAAAAATTCGCTCGTTTTGTTGAGTCTTTGTCAATTCCATTTGCCTCAAAACAATATTGTAGTCTATCAATATAGTTGTTCCAATTGTCACTTTGTGCATTGAATTCACGAAATTTCACTGACTTGCACTCCATTATTTACGTTTTACACTACGTCGCCACTGTTATGTTCATTAAAACACCTTAATTATGGAATTAAGTTTATTGTGCTAAGTAGCAATACAACAGGATTTTAGTAAGTGATGACAAACCAACAATCGACATCTACCCACATACTTCACTAATATTATTTATTAATAATGTTAAGTAAGTACCTACACTATTCATACACAACACCATCCATAACTTAACGGCAAAAAAAAAACTGTATTATTGCATCATCTGTTGTGTTGACAGTGTCAGATTTCCTCAATTATCCTACATGATTTTAATATTCTGTACCCTAGTTTAGGTTTCGATCGAATCAAGACGTTTCGATCTGCTCGCGTTTTAAACAGAGCTAAAGATTGGCAATCGTGTATTATTATTATTATTAATGGTGGTCGCAATTATAGTCCAGCACCCTAATTATGAGTCCTTATAGTTAATCAGTCACTTAGTTCATCCTAGTTAATAGGATGTTACCTACGTAGGGATACAAAAAAAAATAGCGCCACATATATCTACATAGAAATATATGGCGCTATTTTTAAAAATTCGAAAAATATATGCTATTGTTACCCATTAAAACAATAAACATACAAACTTAAAAGTTAGGGAATATTGTTGCCGTTGTACAGTTGAGAAAATGAATTAAAATGATATTTTTGTATGAGATCAAAAATTAGATTGCTCATATCAATTAAAATAACTATTATTATGATGACTACGTGTATATTACATAGTTTTTTTAGTAAAATGGGAACATGTGACGTTATCTGTTGTGTACATTTTTTATACAGCGTTTTTGTATGATGCGCCACAACACATCAAAAATACCACTGTATCTGTGAAATAGGTGTGTTATGGATACTAGATAACAGATTAGTTATGATAATAATATGCATATAAATATTAGAAATATACTAAATAAGAGTAGCCGTTATAGCAAGGGGTACAGACCACTCGACCAGCCGGCCAGCGGGCTATTGATATTAAATATACTATTTCTTTTTCAATTTTATGAAATAAATAAGTGTTGTCAACTACCCTATTGAACTAAACTAAGTGCTATGCTAGCTCTTCATTCTCTTTGAGTTTAAGTGAGGGAGCGCAATCCCTCACCTCGGCGCGTGTGCTCACTGGCTGGAGTCGGTTTATTGGGCGCGAGTCAAATGGCGCAAAAATCTGAATCTTACTTATTCTGCAACACTTTTTAATTTTATTACTATTGTAGATGTTAGCACAATTCATAATTATTCTAGTTAAATGCTCTTATATTTTTTATCTGAAAAGTTTCTAAACAAGAAAAAAACTGGCAGGGACTAAACTCCAATATTATAAATTAATGCCCAACTTAACCGGATCGTAGGTATTTGAAAAAAATACTCGTTCGGGTGTTGAAATTGAATATTTAGACATTGTGAGGGTAGACAGATGGTAACCCTAGACAGGTAGACAAATACATAGGGTTACCCCAAGTCCTCAGTAGCTCAGATGGTTATACCCTCGTTTCTATAATCTGAGGTTAGTGCAGTCATTCGGATTGTGGATGGTCGAGGTTTTGCTCCCGTCCCCAGGTCATAATTTTATTCTAGATTAGATAATTTTCGCATAAATTCGCGCCAGCTGTCACTTCAAGCACGTCCATTAAGCTGGCGACACAGAGAAAACTGACCAAAAGCGAGAGTGTAGAATACTCCCTCGCGTTTACTTGTGTTGTCTCACCTTCCTTATACTGGTCGAAATCACACGCACGAAAGCAAGTGAAGAGCTAGCATTAGAAATAAATATATTTTACTATACAGGAAGTGTTGCTAGAAATGTTTATTCTTTTACAGTTCTACCAGTGTTACCACTACCAACACCATTGCCGTCTACATTGAATAATAAATCACAGCTCTTCCACCCCCGAGTTGCTGAGGAAGCTGCAATTTTGCTAGCAACCAGAGATGATAATTTAGTTTCATTGTTGATACAATCTCTTATGCAAACTTCAGTTCAGCATATGTGAGTATAATATCCCTAATCCATTGTCCAATAAAATGCTGTTATTAATCTGTCAAGCCGCAGAATACCTTCAGGGGCCTTATGGTAATTGAAAACCAATTGTGTCTGGAATCTGTGGCTTGACAGGTTTCTACTTTTTATTTATATGCGATTAAATTCACAAAATAAATTTAATCTGGACTTTTAATATGATTTTAATATTTCAGAGATCTTAAAGATGATAGTATACCCAATGCAGTCAGTCCCGCTCCTCAACAATCTACACCCGAATTGCTAAAAGCTATTTTAAATGTAAATCCCACCATATTTGATCAACAAAGAAATCACTGGAACAATCATTTACATGCTGCAAAATATAATGGCATGTCTCCTAATGATTCATATAATTACACATCTCATAATGCTGTTAATTCAAGTCCGTCTACTATGCATTCAAGTACCATTCCAAATCAACAACTTCTAGCTCCCGCAAGTCAGTCGTCACCACATGTCAACATGGGGTCGCCACCATCACAGTCCAGACCTGGAAGCCAAGTAAATGTTGCTGCTCAGAATAATTTGTCGCCCATGTGGAGTAATGCTAATTCATCTAATTCTTACACTAGCCCTATATCAAACACAATGACTTCCAACTCACAGAATGGTGGTTTCTATAACAGTTTAACACAAGACAATAGAAATTTGACAAATTTGACTGATGACAAAGATCCACTTTCGATGTCGCTTAGAAATGCTGACCAGCAGAGAACCATTTTACAAGAAAAGGCATTTGAGCAAGGTAGTTTACCTATAATTTATCTTAATTTTACGGTTTTTCATATTTTGTGTAAATTTTAATAAGTAACCTTTCATATTATTTAGATGGGAATGTAGTCACTGGCCAATCTCCAGCGCAAGCCAGTGTGGCGCCGTCTCCACTACGCCAAGAGCCCCATGTACCTCAACCTTCGATGGGTGCACCTTACGCCCCACCAGATAAACAAGAACCTCACAAAAGTTCTAATTCCGTGAACAATAGATATCCTGTTGTGAAAATCGGACGGTTATCGGTAAATCTTATCTCATCTCACTGGAATTATTTAAAATTATTATTGATTCCATAGAAACTGTTTTATTGTTGTATGAATTTTAGGAAGGGGTATTGAAAAAACATGAACAACCTACTGATGAAAGATCAAGGAAAAACAGCACACTTGAATCAGACTCAGATGATAACACGCCCCTCAAAGCTAAATCAAGTATTACCAGTCAAGCTGTGGATAAAGAAAGAGAAGCAATAGATATAGCCAGAGAGAAAAACTGGGAAGCTGTCAAAAGAAAACATGAAGAAGCTAGCAAGAAAGAAGAGGCTGAAGCGGCAATAGGTAAATGTAGAACTGTTTGTTAGGTATCACTACATAGTATAAAACAAAAGTCGCTATCCGCCGTCTGTCTGTCCTTATGTATGCTTAGATCTTTAAAACTACGCAACGGATTTTGATGCGGTTTTTTTAATAGATAGATCGATTCTTAAGGAAGGTTTATATGTATAATACATGTTTATATGTATAATACCCGTGCAAAGCCGGGGCGGGTCGCTAGTAAGTAAACTAAAACTAATTTACTAATCCAAAGAAGGTAGCTCGCTCGAAGGTCGCTGCGCCGCCGTCATTTTACTTACACTATAGGTACCTACGAGATTAATTTGTTTGTTTGGCGCCTATTTAAAATTAGTAACATTAGTTTAGGAGCTTAGTTATTCAGACCAAAAAGATTGACCAAACCTATTCAATAACAAAAATGGGGCTACTTTGTAAAAAGATATGTGTGGTCATAGATCAAATAAAATATAGACATTGCGTGTAGAACCCTTTAATTTTTAAACTTCTGCTTGCTCAGTACATCTGACTGACTAGAAATATAAACATTGGTTTGTATTGTATTACCTAGCTTTTGTTACTAAAGTACAAATCCCTTACTGATTTACGCGATTGAATCGAATATCAAAGTAGCTTAAGTTTTTGAAGCTCTTACCTGAATCCAAAATAGATACACTCATGCAAGCAGCGCAGGATTACAATACAACCATGAACTCTAATATTCGTTTACATTATTGAATCTTTTTGTGTTTCTCTAAGTATGTATGTACGGCCGAACGCAGAAGTAGCTAACACTTTAGTAACATATTTTACACTTAAAATAGTAATATAGGTTACTTTAGTAACATATTACATCAACTACTGCGTTAATATTATTAGAACCTTACTATTATAGCGGTAATTCGCGAATATCCCCATTTCACAGTTGTCTTACCAGTTGAAATACTGGGAAGTTCCTTCCCAGTAGACTTACTGATAGTAAGACTTTGCTGGTGTTATTTTTTCCAATAGGTTTAATTTATCAAAATTTATAAAATATAGACCTCGTAATTGATAGACAGTCGTTTTATTGAGTCTAAGAGAAAAAACAAAAATCATAGATTATCATGGCCATATATTCAAGTTTACTATGTAGGTTGTCTATCAATTACCTAGGTCTTAATAAGAGTAAGACTATTGGGAGTTTTGTTTTACTGGTAAGTCTACTCGGTAATAAGTTCCCAGTGGTCTTACTAGTAAGTCTATTGGGAATAAAATTCCCAGTAGTTAAACCTACTGGGAACAACTGGGAACAGGGGGCGAATATTCATAATTTTTGATAAAGATTAAGGGTTGAGCTACATCTGGCAGCACCGCTTCGCACTTTCCTATGCTTCTATCGCTTTCTATCACTCAGAAAAGAGAACGGAATGACGCCGCACGCGGCCGCACCGACGAGGCGGTCGCATTCCTGTTCTCTTTTTCGCTCTAGTAATGACAGTTCTGAGTGATAGAAAAAGATAGAAGCATAGGAAAGTGCGATGCGGTGCTGCCAGATGTAGCTCAACCCTTAATGTACGAGCAATAGTCGGTGTGATATAGTACGCTAGTTCTGAGTTCAACTGTATGTACAGTCGACAGCGCATCAAGCGTTAACAGTTTGACCTTGAGACCGCCCTTACTGCGTTCGTAATAGAGGCGGCTTTCGTAGTGCAACTGTTACACTTGACGTGCTGTTGTTTATTAGAAAATATATTTTTAAATTAATGAGTTTCCTTTTATTGTATTGATTATTATTTTCAAGTTCGCCCTAAACTGAGGAAAGTTGAAAGGAGATTAGTACCTGTGCTGGAAATGCTGTCAGTTGACGAACTAATGGAGACAAATACGTATCAGCGATTTAATAAATTAATTGAAACCGTATTTGAGACAATTGATGATGATATTATCATAACTGATGAAATGGGTAAGTTTTAGTGAATCACTTAATAAGTTATTTATCATTACGAATATGTGATGTATATATTATAAATGAGATTTTGTTACAGAGGGTACTGATATACCAGAGGAATTATTATTACAACGCTATCAACTACAAGAGCTGTGTTCTGAGGCGGCTAAACTTAAAAACCTTGGTGCTATGGAAGCAATTCCTTCTGACAGATTAGTGCGTCTGTTAAATATATTGGAGAAAAACATTAGAGCTGCTGAAAAAATGTCACTTGTAGGCGACCCTGTAAGTCCATATTTGTATAATTTTTATTTTATATAAGCACTTAAAATAAAAGTTCTCTCTTTCGTTTAGATTACTGAAATAGGATATAATTAATAATATAGTAAGAAAAATGACGAATTTGATGTCTGTAAAAAGTCAAACATGTTCTCAGAATAACATTCACATGGCTTTTCATATTCATATTCATATCTTTATTGCAAGTCACTACATGTTTCAATTGTAACAATAATACATAGCATTGTCTGTACATGTAAGTAACACCCTGTAGGGGCGTAGCAATTTATTAGCTTACATAAATATAAGTAATGCTAATAATTATATTTTACATAATAAAACCTTAACTATTATCTTATCACTACAATTATTTAAATAAGTTACATTATAAACTAAATTTTAATAATTATTTTCTTAGGTATGTTAGTAATTACAACATAATTATATTTTGATGTCCGAATAGCTGGTGTTTCTATGTTTTTTGTGTATTGACCTTCACCCTATCTTATATTACACTAACCAATAAGCAGACTTTCTCTCTATCAGAATCAATTGAGTTGAGATGTACAATATCAATAAACACTAGAGTGCGGGCGACCCAAATTGATCAATTCCTGTTATTTTTATAGTGTAATCAACTTCAATTAAACATTAAAGTAGTAAAATATTTTAAAAAAATGTCTAGTTAAATAGACTCCACAAACTACTCAGTAGTATTAGTGTCCTCATTTAATTGTTATATGTTTTTATGAGTAAGGTTTTTCATTTTTATAATTCAAATAAACTTTATGTGGTTATTTTATTTTTAGGAGGACAGTGAAGAAATGAAACAAATATGGATAGAGTCAGCTCTAGACAGAGTGATGTGTGCGTCAGACGCGTGTTTGACATCTTTGTATATAATGACCTCACCCAGTATGCCTAAGCGCGTTTTTCTAGAAGATGTTATAGATAGAATTATTATGTTCATTAAATTCCAACTTAACAACACAATATATTGTGTTTATGATCCTGTGTACAGTATTCAAACTACTTCTAAAAAGAAGGGTAAGTGTTTATTTAAGTTAACTTTCATTGCGAAATTCGTACATTGTGCTACAAATTGTGTAAAATGACATATTGCTGAAAGGGCTAGGTAATAATATAGTTTATCTTATCAATTTTAAGTACAGTCACGTCTAAGAAGATGTATACATTTAAGGCTCTAAAAATATGTATATGTCCCTGCCATAGAGTAAAACGCGCCGTTTTATCAAAAGGCGCGCCGGATGGAAAAACGACACCGTAATCTAATGCGGCTACCTCACGTTCAGCTGGTTGTCGTGGCGATACGTTCTACAAACGTTTAGCTTTATTGTCAGAAAGAATTAATTGTAGAATCAGGCATTTCGTTATCTACCGAGGCAGATTCTCTAGTACTGAAGATGAACAACCTACTTCTCTAGTACTGAAGATGGTTTGGATGATTGATAGGTTTAACGGCCTGGCCACGAACTCACCGAACGCGCGTCCTGCGACTCGCGAATCAGCAACCACTGCGCGCTGTCGCGATGTCGGCCTCGCAGCGCGTCGTTGTGACCGCGCAGTGATTGCCGAGTCGCCGCCGCCGCCGTCGCCGTCGCCCATTCCCGTGGCCAGGCCGTAAGGGTTTTTAATATGACCACTTATAACCAAAATGATTTCGGTTTTAAGTGGCTCTAAAAAACACCTTTAACCTACTAATCAAACAAATACTATTCCTAATTAACTATTTTCATAAATGTTATCAACGGTTGCATTTCTAATTTCAATATTAATTTCACTTAACTTTCAAAACAACGTATCGACGATGCGCCCGCGATTGTATGTGGGCTTCACTTAACTTATTCCCACTTTGATGAACGCAAAGTCCTCTTCAATGCGGCGTATTTTATTTTAGCGGTATTGAAATTCGTCTGAACGCGATGTAGCCGTATAACATTACAGCGACGTTTTTTCGTCCAGTTCACCTTATTGTACGGTGTGTTATAATATGATATGGCGGCGACATATACAGCACCGTATTGCTACGGTATTAGAGCCCATTTTTACTTATTTCGAAGCTTAGAGTGTGTGCTGTCGCGATCCGGCTTGTGCAGTTGCGCCGCAACCAAACACCGGGATCTTTGAATCGCTTGTATTTCTTGGGAAACTAAAACAAATAACGTCGTATAATATTATATTCTCATATGTCTCTACTCTACTAACCTAACTGATTCGCTCTATCTCTCTCTCTCTCTCTCAAAGTCTAGAACAATTCTCACAATCCGAATATTATTTAAATACAAATTTCTTTTTAACGTTATCACCGAATGTGTCAATACCTACCAAGAACGCTGAATACTACAGTACTGTGTATACGGGTGGATATCTTAAATATTAGGGAATTTTGTATGTAATCGGATACCAATCGCACAAGCTGGCAAAACCGTGACGTGTAAAACCGTTTTAAATTTGATACAGGTTTTAGACTTAAAAATTAAAGTACCGTTATTACGGGTCCTGTGAGTGATGGATTGATATGAAAATGTTCGCTTACCGTTATATTAAGTATTTAAAAGCGTAGAAAACAAAAATATCCGTTTTAAACCGTTACAGTCCCTGGTCTATTGACATACTTGACGACCGGCTGGCCGAGTGGTCTGCACCTCAGGCTACTCGGTCAAGAGGTCCCGGGTTCGAATCCCGGTAGGTACAAATGTTTGTATGATGAGTACGAGCATTTGTTTACGAGTCATGGATGTTTATATGTTTATTTAGTATATTTCTAATATTTATATACATATTATTATCATAATTTCTCCGTTATCTAGTATCCATAACACAAGGTCTTAATGATGCTTACTTTGGGCTAGATAATAGGTGTGAGTGTATAAATATTATATTATAAATATTATATTATATTATATTATACTATTTATATAAGATATAAAAACTATATCGTTGTTACCAGTCGACGGTCGTAAGAGGCGCGGAGGCGGGGCGGGTAACGCGACGCGTCGTTGCGGCGGCTCGACGCGTGCGGTGCGCGAGCTGTACACGCACGCGCACGAGTGCGTCACGCTGCTAGCCGAGCTGCTCGCCGCGCACCACCTCACCGACACCACCGTCCTTCACGCCTCCACTGTCGGTGTGTCGCCCTTCTTCGTGGAAAACGTTAGCGAGCTCCAGTTGTCGGCGTTGAAGCTCGTCACCACGGTGAGTACTAATGGCGCATTCATTTGACTAGAATGTCGTCGCGTCACAAAGGACTAGGCATTCCAGCGACCACTCCGCCACACAGAACTGTCTAAAATGGTGAATATGAGCTGTGAGAAGCGATCACTTACTATTGTTGTTTACTGTGATAGTAAGTACGTATTGCAAGACAACAGGACATCTTAACTAGATTACAGCTAGGGCTGAGGTTTTTAAAATACAGATAAAATGAAGTGAAAAATGTCATTAATTGAAAATGACACGTGCTACAGTGGATTAAGGTGGTATGCAGGCATGTGTACTTTTCAATGTTTGAACTTCAACAATACTATACAAATCTTACTTTATGAAATAGAAAATAATAGACCTAATTAGGACTGTCAAACGAAGAGCTTATAATTATGTATTTTTTACAGATTTTCACAAAGTATGAGCAGCACCGGCGGTTATTATTAGAGGATATTTTGGCGTCAATAGCGCGCATACCAAGCTCAAAGCATAACCTACGTTCATTCCAGCTTAGTTCCGACCAGCACATTCAGATGCTCACAGCTCTCGTGCTGCAGTTGGTGCAATGTGTGGTCACTTTGCCGGAGTCTATGTGCAAGTCGCAAGACAAAGACAAAAAAAATGACCCTGAAGCAGAGAGTAAGAAAGTAAGTACTTGCGTTCTTTCTATATAATTTCATGTACCTTAACAGCTCTGTATGCTATATTGAGCATACATATTTTCAGCATTGAACAGCTTGACAAGTGCTATAATATTTCACTTTTTCTACTGTTTATCGATTTTTCTTTTGTTTTATATGTATGTTAAAATTGTTTTGCGACTTATCAGCTTCAGGCTTACTTTACCATTTCA
The DNA here is from genome assembly GCA_947347705.1 of Nymphula nitidulata. Taxonomy (NCBI): domain Eukaryota; kingdom Metazoa; phylum Arthropoda; class Insecta; order Lepidoptera; family Crambidae; genus Nymphula; species Nymphula nitidulata. The sequence goes on along the minus strand of OX374621.1, from coordinate 12,796,985 downwards.
TTAATTGTTTTTAATATTTTTTTTCGATTACCTTTGATTAAATTTAGTTTTGTGGCAGTTCTAAATATCAGTGTTTGTTTTTAGCTTGTTGATAAAGATCTGATAATAATATCTAAATACGAGGCAGCGATCAGCGTGGGAGGTACATTCCTAACGTCGTTCCTGAATAAATGCCGAAGTAGATCCGAGGAGGTTGACTTTAGACCCCTGTTCGAGAACTTCGTTCACGACCTACTCACGACAGTCAACAAGCCAGAATGGCCCGCTACAGAATTACTGCTAAGTCTGCTTGGAACAATGCTTGTAAGTTTCATATTACAATTCTAGTTCTCCCACGAAATTGCCTTTTAAAATTACTATAAGTAAGTAAGTAAGTGAAAATGATTAAATATTTTATATTATCTAAATATATCATCAGGTAAAGTACATGTCGGATAAGTCCATGGAGATGCCAGTACGAGTAGCGTCCCTAGAATACCTGGGTCTTGTAGCAGCTCGATTGCGACGGGATAGTGTACACTCACGCGCTAAGCTCGCAACAATGGATGCGGTAGTACGGGACATACGGGCCGAGGAAGAGAAGGACGGGAATCAGACCACGGTATTTTATGTTTACTATTTATTCTTTACTTAAAATATCTTGCTTACTTCCTGAAAATTATATAAATATTATATTTCTCATGTAAAACTAACCCGGGTTTTCTTATTCTTACAGGGCTTAACAACTGGTCTCGATGAAGATGAAGAGAGAACTGAATTTTTGCAACGAGTTCTACTCGATTATCTTGCTATCAATGGGCAAAAAGATCAAGCCTGGAATTGTGCGAGACATTTCTACATTACCCAGTGGTACAGAGACATGGTCATACAACCTAAAAGCACATCTCCAACCAAAAGACCTAAAAATAAATCAAAAAAGAGATACAAAGATGAAAGTAGTGAAGAAGAGTCTGAAGCCGACGATGATAGCGATAGTGGAGTAAAAGAGACGAAAGCTGACAAGAAACATAACTCTACTGCTATCATGTCTGCTGAAAAGTTTAAAACAATCGAGAGGCGGAAGAATTTTTTCTTAGAAAAAATACGGCCGTTTCGGTATCAGGGAGGTACACAGGTCCAGGTGATGCAATCGTACATTGACTATGGCGGAGCAGAATTAATATCTCAATATCTAGCCTCAAAGAGATCTTTCTCTCAAAGTTTCGATAGGTACCTGAGAAAAATTTTAGTGATTTTGTGTGAAAATACGATAGCTATTAGGACGAAGGCTATGAAATGTTTAGCGATGATAGTGGAAGCGGACCCGGCGGTTTTGGCGAGGCCGGATATGCAAATTGGTGTGAACCGGTCGTTCTTAGATCAGTCGACAGCGGTACGAGAGGCAGCTGTTGATCTTGTTGGGAAATTCGTTTTAAGTCGGCCTGATTTGATTGATAAGTATTATGGAATGCTTTCGAATAGAATACTTGTAAGTTTGACTACAATTATAAAAAACCATGTTTTAAAATTTTAGTGTCCTTTATACATTCTAATTATATAATTTAACATTATAGGATACAGGAGTATCAGTTCGAAAACGAGTGATAAAAATTCTTAAGGATATTTGTATAGAGTGCCCTGAATTTCCTAAAATCCCAGAAATCTGTGTGAAAATGATAAGAAGGGTAAATGATGAGGAGGGTATCAGAAAGTTGGTAATGGAAGTGTTTCAGAACATGTGGTTCAGTCCGTGCCCGAACTCCATGCGACCAGGAACACTAGATATGACTGCAGCTACTGCTGACCCACTCACGAGAAAAGTATTAAATATTACAGATGTAGTTATATCTTCAAGGGATATAGGCCTTGAGTGGTTCCAGCAGTTGTTAATGAGTGTAAGTTTCGTAAAATAATATCATTTCTGTTTGATTACTTGGAAGAGGTTTGTTTAATTTGTTGCATCTGTCTTTCAGTTATTTAAACCAAAAGAAGATAAGGACGACTCCACGAAAATTATTTATCAACCGCCTAAATCACTTTTAGTAGCTTGTCAGCAAATTGTAGATTGTTTGATAGAAAATCTACTGCAGTTGGAAGAATCCAGTGCAGAAGGTAAAACTATATTAAGTTTAATTCAATGTTAGTTAATAAAATTATTTTTATTCTTATTCCCCGTATTTAAATATAGACTCGTTTACAGGATCTGCGTCGTCTCAGCGCATATTAGCGTGCCTTTCCACGTTACATTTGTTTGCAAAGATTAGACCTCAATTGCTAGTTAATCACGCATTAACGTTGCAACCGTACCTGAGTTTAAAGTGTCAAGTAAGTAGCCTACCTACTTATCCTATGTTCTTCTTTCACGACAACCTTTCTAGTATTCAAAATGTTGAATTATCAATAATAACAAATTTCAGAACCAATATGAACAACAAATAATGTCGACTGTCGCTTCGACTTTAGAGCTAGTAGTGCCTCTGATGGAACACCCTAGTGAAGTGTTCCTAGCGCAACTAGAAGAGGACGCTGTCAAGTTGATATTACAGCGAGGACAGCTCGTCATCGCGTCCTGTATAGCCTGCCTCGCAGCCATCGTGAACAATTTAACGCACAATTATAAACTTATTAGGGATGTTTTTAACAAATATCACGGTAAGTGTGACTTGGTTTTGCGAAAATTAAAATAACTATGAACTACATTATCACATTGAAATAAAGTAGCAAATGTAAGAGAGTAGATACTTTAGTTAATATAATACTTGTACTATTTCGTTTACGTAACTACAATAGTTTAATTAAAACTATACCGACGAAATGTGGCCAACCTATTTATTCATTATTATTTTGTTCATGTTCTCGGTTTAGTGTTCCTTTACTATAAAATACACCTTTAATTGAAACATTTGTTTCGCATTTAGAGCATGATCACGTACCTATTTGAATTGTTTTTTGTATATGGTATAACATAGGTATTTTTTGGTTAATCCAAATTGTAATATATTATTTTATTTATAAATATAAATCATCCCACTGTATTTTAAGTAGTGCTTCGTTTGTTGTACACTTGATTACCATAAAGGTAAATGCGTTATTTTTTATCATTCATGTTCAAATAGCAGCATCTAATACATCTAATGAAGTAGAATATAAAACATAAGCCTTTCTTCTTTTACTGTGACTGCCTTTGACCTTACTATTTTAGTTAACGTATATAATATAATTAGCTTTATATAATATATAATTAAGGACAAACACGGCCATATAAACTTTTAAGTCCAAAATATTGAAAACGAATAACCGATTGTAACAAAATTTGTCATGCATAAGCAAGTACGGCTAGTCTTATTAGTTGTAAGAGGATTTTTCGAAAAGTCTCGCTTATGCATGTAAAGTCTTATTAGTTTCGATTTGTTCGTTTCTCATATTTTCGACTTGAAAGTTTATATGAAAAGCCGCGCGGCGCAAACCGCTTTAACAGTATTAGTTCTCAATCTGCACGGCAGAGGCGCTCTTAAAATTTTCATATTTTTTTACGGCGCTATCGACTACTGCGAATAGTCGTGGTATAGTACATAATATAGCATAGCTTTAGTAAAAAGTTGTTAACAAAAGCTAATACATATTTTTATGCCTTTTTAGGTGTGCTGTTACAATGGAAGCACAGCTGGCAACGGAACCCGGATATGACGCGAGGTCTCCACTCGCGCCCTTACTTCCGCCGGGCTTTGTTCATTGTTGGTCTCCTACTGCGATATTTCGATTTCACAGACGCTAAAGTTATTGAAGGCTTGCCGGTTAGTTATTTTATTTATTCTTAAATATCTAATTGTCATAGGTGAACACTGCATGCATAATTTTAAAGTTGATTTAAAACTAATAAAATAAAACAGTCTAGGTTTTTAACGCAATAAATGTTTAATTTCATTTGAAGATGTAACATAAAAATGTTAAAAGTTAAGTACCCATACCATATAATAATAGGTTCTAGATTTCTTGGTGTCTAGTCTGACGGAGATCGTAAATAGAAAATTCCATTCTAAATTAAAAATTATAAGAATAGTTAAAAGAAAATATTGACCGAAATATTGAATGATTGTATAATAATCTTATATTTTCTCTTACAGGGTGACATAAAGGAACAAGTATTCAGTACTATGGTGTTCTTTGTGAATCTAGAAGACGAAGACTTTGTATCTAACACTCTTAAAGCGCTAGGATCAATATGCGTGCGGCACTATGAGTTCATGCTACAACCCGAGCTGAAGGACTTCTACCACAATCTGCTTACCTCCGACCTCGCGCCCATAGAAATGAAGGCAGATGTACTCAAGAATGTCGAAATGTACTTACAGGAAGAAGAGCAAAGGATGATCCGACAGGATAAAGAATGTAAGTTGTTACCATTTAATTTTCCAACTCTTGTAATCTAATGAAAATGCTATCAAAAACTTATATCGCCACATTTTACAAATAATTTTTGTTACATAGGGTCAAAGCGATCTAAGCACGAAAACCTAAAAGAGATGGGTGATGTTTCTTCTGGGATGGCATCAACTGTGATCCAATTGTACCTCAAAGAGATTCTTGGGTCGTTTCTGCATTCGAGCACCATTGTGAGATCCAGTGCAATTAAGGTCGTCCAGCTAGTGTTGGCTCAAGGATTGGTGCATCCTGTACAGGTATGTTCTTAGTAAAATATGTTTAGTTAATAAGCAAAGTTAAATCTATTGTGGAACTCCTCACGTGTTTCTCCCATGTCGGAAGGCCCAGCAGTGGGACATAAATTATAGGCTGGTGACGATGATGATGATGAATAAATGTAGTGATACGGCCATCTGGTCAAGTGGTCAGTTCAATGTTTATTTAGTATATTTCTTATATTTATTATATATTTCCTGATATTTGGTAGGCAATATTCCAAATTCAACATTTTATACCAGATCTAATTTGTAAAACAAGCGGCCTTATTATGTGCGTCACTTAAAGTTAGACCTGGCTTAACTGAGGTTCTCACATTTTTGTTATGAAAGTAGATAGAGACGGCAGCAGGTTCCGCCACGTTGAACAATAAGCCAATAGATCTTGAAAGAAGAAATACATTATGTACTACTATATCGACAACTAAATACGTATACTATGAATATATTTTTTTACAGATTGTTCCCTATTTAATATCTATGAGTACAGACATCGAAGTTACAGTCTCCCATACGGCAGATAAAAATCTTCAAGATATAGATAAAAAATATCCAGGGTTCATTCATATGAAGGCGCAGTTAGGCATAAAACTATCATATCAATTACAAAAAATATTACAAGCGAACAAAAAAGGCGACATCATACGAGGCTTTAGGTAAATAAGTAACACTTGAGATGCTTTTCTTTGGTTAGAATTATTTTATTAATTTGATTGATTATTGTAGGAAAAAGGACCAAGATGATTTGCCGACAGCGCTCAATGGATTTCTCTATTCATTACTCCGTAATACGCGACCGCAAAGACGAGCGTTAGTTCTGTCTTTACTAAAACAGTTTGATGATGTTTCGGTAAGTACATTTTATACGTTAATGTTACATTAACACTAAAATGTTACATATTATTGGGAATTGTAATTCCGTGAAATAATTTTTAATATAATTTTTATTTACTTCAGACGGCGCCCCTGGATCAAATGTTGTACTTGGCTGATAATTTAAGTTACTTTCCATACCAAGTCCAAGACGAACCTTTGTTTATTATTCATCACATTGATATTATAATTTCAACATCAGGATCAAATTTATTGCAGCTTTTTCGTGAGGTTCGTATATTTAGACTCGTTTGGATCTTTATATTATGGTTAGGACTGTAAACAAACGGACAATTTAGAACTGTAAGTAATAGACACCTGGGTAAGTTCGCTACATCGTAGCGTACGTAGACCCTCACTTACTTCATACGTAGACCCTCACTTACTTCTTTCGGAGAAAAAGTGGGATCAAAAGCAACCCCTAAATGGGTTTGCTTTCCACTCATTGTAACCACTGACCTGTAAAAAAAGTACGGCAAATATGACACTGGGCGATTGATCCCCTAACCCGTTAAATTTAGTTTGAATATAGCTTAAGGTTCAATTAACATTGAAATGGTGATGGCCGGTAACTACACGACGAGCAGGTTTATTGACAAGGCATTGTAAACTTTATATCAAAAAATATAAATACGCTTGATAGAATAAAACGCGCCACGCGGAAAATTGCGATGGATCGTGTAGTTTCGTGGCGGTGCGAGCAGACTCACGGCCACTGGCGGCTTGCACGACGATCACCGCGCGACCATTCGCGCCGACGCGAGCGCGTTTCCTTCTAAATGGAGACTGGCTGATCCAAGAACATTCGAATAACAGGCGCGGTGGCGCGAGGTGCCGCATACTCTCCCTGCCTACCGTTGCTGGCCTTCGTCTGCTCGCTGCGTTGCTGCCGGCCGCTACCATTTCAGTGTGAATTGAGCTTTTATTTTGCGTGAGTGATAGCCTCTTAAGAGGTGCTCATCCAAATCTCTTTAGTAATCTGTGTAATCAACAAACGTTGTAAGATGTTTATTACCTTTTCTTCCAACTACGCAATAATTTCATTATAACTAACCTAAATAGTGAGAACAAAGTAACACTTAACTGCTTCAGAGTAAAACAGTGCAATAAAGTATTTATGAAACTCCATTAGTGCACTGCTTTTGCTTTAAAACAGTGCAGTAAAGTTGTATGAAAACCCATTACTGCATTGTTTTCGCCATAAAGCCACAAATCCCAGGTGGCTGCCAATCGCAGGCTTCATCTTTACAATCATGGCCAACTAGATTTATACCAGCCAATCAGCGCTATTCTCACCACACAACAGGCCAATCACAGACTAGAAGCATGACCAACTAGTTTTCTACCAGTCAATCAGCGCCATTTTTATTCCCAGGAAAATGGCAGAATAAATGTTATTTTTTTGGAAATAATGGTGTTTCTACCTTATTTGACTTCAGTTCTTTATTCGGTAGCTGGAAGAAAAGCAGATTATGAACCTCGCAAAAGTGACGTTTATCATTGCACTAGTGTTTTAAAGCCCTTGCTTTTTAAAAGTTACTTTCTGCTCGATGCAACAATCTACTATATTGCTACTCTCAAAACTATTTTAGGGTTTAATAAAAGAAAACACAGAGGAGAAGGAACCTTTAGACGAGGAGGAAGACGACGAGGAGGCGGAGTCGCTGCTGTCGCGGCTGCCGGAGAGCACGCGGGCGCTGCGGGACGCCATGCGCCAGGCGAGAGGCTGCCTGCTGCTGCTCGTGCTCAAGCAGCACCTCAAGCAGCTCTACGGCTTCACTGACGCGTGAGTCGCCCGCCACTACACACAGACAATACCAATACCACGAGGCTGCCTGCTGCTGCCCGTTGTCAAGCAGATCTACGGCATCACTGACGAGTGGTCGCCCGCCACCACACACCGTCAATACCAATAGCTCTACGGCATCACTGTCTCGTAAATCGCCCGCCACCACACACCGTCAATACCAATAGCTCTACGGCATTACTGTCTCGTGAGTCGCCCGCCACCACACACCGGCAATACCAATAGCTCTACGGCATCACTGTCGCGTGAGTCGCCCGCCACCACACACCGTTAATACCAATAGCTCTACGGCATCACTGTCGCGTGAGGCACCCGCCACCACGCACCGTTAATACCAATAGCTCTACGGCATTACTGTCTCTTGAGTCGCCCGCCACCACACACCGTCAATACCAATAGCTCTACGGCATCACTGTCGCGTGAGTCGCCCGCCACCACACACCGTCAATACCAATAGCTCTACGGCATCACTGTCGCGTGAGGCACCCGCCACCACGCACCGTCAATACCAATAGCTCTACGGCATTAGTGTCTCGTGAGTCGCCCGCCACCACACACCGTCAATACCAATAGCTCTACGGCATCACTGTCGCGTGAGTCGCCCGCCACCACACACCGTCAATACCAATAGCTCTACGGCATTACTGTCTCGTGAGTCGCCCGCCACCACACACCGTCAATACCAATAGCTCTACGGCATCACTGTCGCGTGAGTCGCCCGCCACCACACACCGTCAATACCAATAGCTCTACGGCATCACTGTCGCGTGAGTCGCCCGCCACCACACACCGTCAATACCAATAGCTCTGCGGCATCACTGATGCGTGAGTCGCCCGCCACCACACACCGTCAATACCAATAGCTCTACGGCATCACTGTCGCGTGAGTCGCCCGCCACCACACACCGTCAATACCAATAGCTCTACGGCATCACTGTCGCGTGAGTCGCCCGCCACCACACACCGTCAATACCAATAGCTCTACGGCATCACTAACGCGTGAGTCGCCCGTCACCACACACCGTCAATACCAATAGCGCGCGGCTGCCTGCAGCAGCAGGCCTTAAGCAGGCTTCAGTCAGGCAGGCTTCAGGCCACAAGTAGGCTTCAGTTTCACTCTTTTTTCATTTTTAGACAAACGGGCATCAAAACTCCGATAATTTTCTATATCACATTGCTGTTCAAAATTATTGAAAATAAAATCGCATAATAATACCGTCTCTTTTGTTTTAGGCATTTAATTTTCATAGAAAAATGGTAAAAATATTAAGAATTTGAAATATAGTAAAAATAACGTATTTTTTTGCTGCTTGGACAGATTAGATGCATTTTGAAACAACGTACTATAACACTTGTTGTAATTGCAGCAAAATCAACCAGTACTCGCCGTCGGAGAGCGTGAAGGTCTACGAGAAGGCTGTGTCGCGGCGGCACGCTCCACTGTTCGAGCCCAAAGCAACTATCGCGCAGCTGGGCGACGACGATGACGACGACGAGCTCGACGAGCGCGGTCGACGGCGGCTCGTCGATGACTACTTAGAGGTATCGATAGTTTTTAACCACAAATTCCAGATACAAATGGTTTTAATTGTCTCAAGCCCTCATCAAAGTTTTCGCCTCCTTGAAACCCGGGCTACGTTAAAGGCTAAGACTCTCTCATTTTTGTTAATTAAGACAGATAGAGACAGTATCAGGTTCAAATTAGTGAACTTATTCTGTAACTCCAACATCTATCCCATTCTGTCAAAACTGACAAGTGTAAATCTATCTATGGCTGGCCTAATGAAGGCTGTTGCCATAATGACCTATATTGTTAAAACAATAAATGTCGAATTGAAAGAGATTGTAATTGCTATCGTAGGTAGAAAATGAGGGAGGGGAGCAGGAAAGGTGGTAGGAAGGTGATAAAATTACTTTAAGACGTTAAGCTTCAGATTCCAGACACAATTGATTTTTCAATTGTCGTAGCCCTCTGAAGCGGTAACGCCGCTTGACAGAATAAGAACCACTAAGTTAGTTGACACTGGACCTAATTCAGAAGACACACTCTTAATCTAAATTTAGGTACAGCATATCTCTTTCTCTCAATATGTAAAGGAAAAAGATATCAAGAATTTCATGAGAGTTGTCAAATAAATTTAGATAGCTTATAAAGAAACCTTGCTGAGGTGCTTGCTAAACCATGCATTTTATCGTTGAATAAGGTCGACGACGGCTTTTTGTTTTCATATTGAGAGAACGTATTTTGTTTTGGAGTATTAGCTCCAACTTAACGATTCTTAAAATAATTTGACACTTAGCCGATCCAAAACACTTTTGTTTTTAGATGTGCTTGTAAAACAAATAAGGCTAAAATGGTTTAATATATAATATTTCCATTTTTAGAAACCTAAAATTGCGTCACCTGTACTTAGTCTGGTTGTATTTTAATTTGAGTAGCACTGCACCCGTACCACCATCTTTTATCGCGATCCAGTTTAGGACCTAAACTGTGAGTAGAATCGTTAATTCGTACTACGACGCTATCTACGACTATGACAGCGATGCAGTTTAGGAACCAATACTGAACCGAGCGGAATACGAATCGCTTTTATAAAGATGGTGGTAAGGCCCCTTAACTTTTAATTTTAGGCCGTGCACAACAGAATCATGGCCACTATCGACTGCACGTCACATGTCGTGAAGTCGCCACTATTCTGTTCGTTAGGAACCAGCTGGCAGAGTGCTCTGTAGCCCTTGCTATACAGACTACTCGGTCAGGGGTCCTGGGTTCCCTGTAGGAGTCAATGTTGTATGATAAGGACGAGCATTTGTTCACGAGTCACGGATGTTTATATGTTTAATTAGTATATTTTTAATATTTATTATCAATATTTCTCCGTTATCTAGAATCCATACACAAGCTCTCCATGATGCTTACTCTGGGCTAGATAAAAGGTGTGCTTGTTAAAAAAGTGGCTATTGCGTGAGATGTGACAATGATGTGACTAGTTTATAGAGCTAAGGCTGATCCCACATTGGGCGTGCGCGTCGTCCGCACGCTCGAGGAACACGCACGCCCAGTGTGTGGTCGGCTTAATGGGCTTTATTCTAAAGACACTCTTTAAATCTGAATTTAAGTACAGTACAACGCTTTTTCGCAATATGTATAGGAAATAGGTAGCAAGAATTTGTTTAGAGCTGTCAATTAAATTAAGATAAATTTCAAAGAAACCATAGACAATTTTAGACGGCATGTACGGAGGTGCCTCCTAAACACTGCATTTTATCATGTTCAATAAGGTCTAAAATTGAACGCACGGTTCTAAATGTCAAACTTTATGACAGCCATCCTTTTCGTATTAATTTTAAAAGAAAGAAATGCACTGAACTTAAATTTAGACTTAGCATGTGTTCCCTAGAATTAGGGCCATTCTCTTAATCTAAATTTAAATACAGTACAACGCTTTTTCGCAATATGTATAGGAAAAAGGTAGCAAGACTTTGATTAGAGCTGTAATTTAAATTTAGACAGATCTTAAAGAAACCATAGACAATTTTAGACGGCTGACTTATGGTCCACCTGGTGGTAAGTGGTTATATAGACACCTGCAAAAACAAGGAAAAACATCTTTAGGGATTGCAGTTGCGTTTTCGTCGTGAGACCTAAGACAAAATGCCTTTCGTGCCCAGTAAGATAAAAAAAACCACTGGAGATACTAAAAATAAACGTTTTCCACAGTTCAAACAATTGATGCTGAAGTTCGACCCCGAGGAAGAAGAGGACGAAGAGATGAACGCCAGCGGCGCCGGAGGTAGCGCGGCGGCGGCGGGGGCGGCTGCGGCGGCGGGGGCGGGGGGCGAGGCTAAGCCGGCGGGGGGCGGCAGTAGCGCCGCGGGGGACGCGGGCGGGGGGGGCACGTAGCCCCCGCCCCCACCCCCGCCCCCCTTGTACATTACCCCCGGCCGCGCCCGCCGGACCCACCACCACACACCACGATCTTAAAATTATAAATAAGTTATATTTGAGAAACTCGATTTTGTTTTTATATTAAAAAGTCTTGTGTGTAGATAATTTTTATGAAGAATATAAAGTATATGTACCTAATCCGACTTCAATTTTTCGATGAGCTCGTTCTGTTTCGTTTGTTTCTGTCGTGGGGCGTCCGCTCCTTGCGTCTGTGAGATGACCGTGTGACTCTTGTACATACTGGGTTCTATGTAATATTGATTATAATATTTATGTTGACATTAGAGGGTACTGCAATAAACTGCATTTCTTATGATAAGGAGAAATTAAAGTTTAAAGGCTAGATTTTTACAAAATTTATTTTTTTCAATTCACCCCATTTATTTAATAGTACATACTTACACTTTTTAAGCTATGATTATTTACTTGACAAAAATGTTTTATATACAGATTGAACTCAATATCACATGAACTAATACTATTTCACAAAGAAACTTTGTTTTGGCGTTCCTCGGAAACAGCAAACTTGTTACACAGGAAAAAGATAAGCGTCTCCGAAGTTGGTTTCACCTTGCCTTCTGATATCAGCCGTCGCAAGTTACGGATCCGTTGCTTGTGAGGATATTCATAAGATGAGTCAGTGGGCTGAAATCCAATAAATATATTCATTGCATACATTTTGAGGATTTGTAACGATCGTGAAACAGAGTTATTGAGATACAAAATTCCACGATAGCTGTGTTAGTTCTGTATGATAGACTCTGTAGGTCACATTTAACGCTGCATATATTCTCTGAAGAGAGTTCTTAAAGCTTTACACTTCCTAACATTTTTATATAGCATTGCAATCTTTCAAACAAAACTGCGTCAATATATAAAAGTTTAATAAAACATGAATCACGAATATTTTAAGTACCTACCTACTGCTATCAATGGTACATCCTAAGTATAAAGCAGTTTTTATGGCAAATAGTCATGAATTGTTTATGCACTACTTTAAAATTATTGATGCTACTGCAGTCTGCAACCTTACATATGACTCTTGAAGTTCTCAAATCAGAAATCGACTGATAAACTCATACAAGGTATACTCGCTTATCAAATAACATGTGTCTAAGCATCATTATATTTTAGACCATTTTTAAATCAAGAAGAACTCGGACCTGGCTCACCTAGGTGAGACCTGCAATGCGATTCTCTAAAGCCTTCGAGTTCGTGGTTGGGGGCGACGCTGTGATGCCTTTTGGCGTTTGTTTGACAACCTTTGGCGATACTAGATTCCGATGACGAGCATGGCGTGAGCGGGAACTAAACAGTTGTTTATTTTTATATCTTCATGTAAAAGTCAATCTAAAATTTAATGGAGTCATTGCGATACATTTTAAATACAAGAAAACCGAAATCAAATATATCGATTGTACTTCATGTCGTATCTCTAAACCAGCGACAAACATACACAGCCAGGAGATCGACGTAAAGTTTAATGAGAGTGCGTGTGGTTACGCGCAACGCTGTCATCAAACGTCAATATCAATGACAGATCGTCGTCTTGTCAGTAGTCAAGCTCAATGTCGAATATTGCTGCTAGTTAATCACACTGGTGGATTAACTAGCAGCAGTTGTATTTCAACCTACCAACCAAGGTCTTGATGGTATAGTTTTATATTTTCGCGAGCACTAGGTACACATTTGAAATAAGACCACTTTACCGGATTTAAATCGCGTTTGATTATTTGTTATATGTAATGTCACGTCGAATATAAAATAATATTACCTAATTTAAAATTATAAACTCGAAATAACTCCTTGAAAGTATTTTTTTTAAATGCTTAAACTTTGATGTGACCAACGCATTTAAGTGAGAGTTCGGAGTTCTTGCCGAAATTGTAATACAAACGCACAGCCTGAAACTAACAACACCACGAACAAGGTAGGTACCTAATAATATTAATTTATAATGGAATTGAATGTAATACAAAATGCATGTATAACTCATTTAATGGATTACCTTTTCCGCTTGAGCTGGATCTGGTGGTGGGATACCAATGATAGAGCTGTCCCACATGACAGGGTGCCAGGGGCGGCGTAGAGGCTTCTCGGGTGGCAGCGCCGGCTGCGGCGGCTTTAGCGGCAGTGTGCTCACGTCCACATACTCGTCTTCCTCAAACTCCACCCTCGGTGGAGAACTCATGTTGTGATACTAGTCAGTAACATACAGGTAACATTAAATTTCATATTACCTCCACAATCAACAGTAAAAGAATTTATACGTTTCTGCTATACCTAATTCAACCCATTAGGATAGCTTATGTGTGTCATGCATGGACGGCATCATGTCTTTAATTTACATTTTGTAATCAATCACTACACACCAATAATGTATTTATGTCTAAATTCTACTCAAATTATGTACATTGTCTTTTAATTTACATTCTACTAAACCGCCTAACTCAGATCCCGAGGTCCGGGGATTGATTCCAGAAAAACTTTCTGCTCAGTTTGGTTGGTGGTAGGGCTTTTCCAAATCCGCCTGGCTATCTACCACCATCTTACCTCAGTCTGCCGCCATAGCAATAATGTTAACAGCATTGTTGTGTTCCGGCAGTTTAGAGGTACGATAGCCTGTGGTTTAAGATTCCGGGTGTAGCTCGCTTCCATCGTTGGCCTTATCTTCACTTACCATCTAGCGAGATGAGTTACAATACAATACAAATATACTTTATTGCACACGAGGACAAAAGAAAAACAGATAGGAAAACAAATAATGCAAAAGGCGACCACCCCCGTTAAGATAAAAAAAACTGTTTTTGAAAAATGTATATGTTAACATGGACTGTTACAATCACGCGTATTCTTTTAATGCTCAATAAAATGTATCCTTTGTAATCAATTACTGGTTTCTTTGTTAAAAGGATACATCTTTATTGAGCTTTAAAGTATAAATAACATTGTAACAGTGTATGTTAACATGTAAGTGTTACAAAAACATTATGTATCGTAGAGTCGTTACTGCTGTATACATAAATATGACACATTGAGTGTTGATATAAAATTACCGCGGTGGCTACTTCATAATGGTTGCATTATTTTGTAGCTTTGAAATGGATACCTATTAAAGTACTCCTCTGCACCTATCTATACAGTCCCGTCTTAAGCCTATTGGAAGTCCTGGGCATTTTAGCATAATGGGGCCCCCTAATGTGAATAATAGTACATTACTAACAACAGGCAAACGTTATTTGGGGGCCCTATGGATCGCGGGGCCCTGGGCACTTGCCCAGAGTGGCCAATGGAAAAGAAGGGTTTGTATCTATAATTGGTATCGCTACACAGCTTCATTAATTTACTAACTAAATAAACATCGCGAAATTAAAAAATAACATTCTGTTGTAACAGTTTAGCATAGCGAAATGCTAAAAAAAACTACTGCGCAATAAATTTACCGACGATTTTTATTCGATCAGCTATATAGTTGGCAAAGAGTCAAGAAATATTTTTTTATTCAGTACAGTTACGATTCATTGTATTGATTAGTAACGTTGCTCAGTGTATTTATATCGCGGGCTGCTATTCATTGGAATTGAGGAATTGAAAATACATACCTAACATAAGTCTATAAGATTTTGATGAGGTAAAGATTACAGATTGTAAGAACTCAAATAACCTATTAATCTCGAACAGCTATCTATATTTCGTGAATTTTGGTAATAATAAGTAACTCCGTCTGTCTGTTACCTTTTCCGACCTATAATATGTTAATCCCGACCTTTATTTTTCCGTAATTTGACTGGAAGATAGATTACATGCTGAGAAGGGATATATACGACCTTTTGGCTCGATAACCCACATCCACGCGGGCAGCCACTACTATAATAAAATTTAATGTACTTAGTAAATAACACTGAAACCTTTTTTTAAAATAGACACTTAAATTTAATAATATTAACTATGTATATAAAAAAATTAATTATAATATGCAATAGGTACCATGATCTTTACAAATTATTTGTCAACATGTTTTATTTAGATTTATAGAAAATCTTTCACTAGCATATGAGTATGAAAATATTACTACCAAAATAAAAACTTCAACGTAACTTTGAAGTTTTTAAACACGCGAAAAAAATTCAAATATTACAAAATACTTACGGATTTTACACTGAATTTAAATTTATGAAAATAACAGATGCACTAAAAGTTCTCCCGTCTTAACCGAACAAAACAGACACCATGCACTGAAATCCCTATTGGTTTATTATTGGCTACTCAAGTCATAAAACTTTATTTATAATCTCAATTGAAGTTTTATAAAGGTCGATGTAGACTGAAGTGAATTGCTTTCTTTCAGTGTGGTTAACACGCAGTGATTCCTTTAAGACATAGTGTACGTTAGAAAATTACGTATCTGTAAAAATAGGAGCATAAAAACTGTGCCGATTGACATCTAGGACACCGACCGGCAAACCGAATCTCTGCCAACGATTGTTTGATCTGAGAACGTAAAATCGACGGTACCTATAAACAGCCGGCTATAGGAACTAGGTACCATTTGGACAAAATAATGATGTGTAAGGAAATAATTGGTGTCCAATCTTTAATTGAATTCTTAATTTGAGCAACAGATTTTCATTCTATTAGATACGTCCGCATTCGGAGCAATATAAAAAATAATGTTTCATTTATTTAACAATTAATGTATGCACAACAATTAAATAATGGAAAAGACATTTGAGGAAAAATTGTACAAAGTTACTCCTATTTCTAAATGAAATCTCTGCCACCAACCCTAGCACATCCTCAATATGAAAAGGTAAAATCGCAATTTAGTGAATATTTTAGTGTATAGGTATAAAAAGAAAAGAATAAGAAATAAAAAGAAGTATAATGGTAGGTCATGGTGCATGTCTCATTGCATTAGGGAAAGCTTGACTTTAAAGGACAGAGTATACCTACCTATGTACATCTTTTTGCTGCTGTCTGTATGTACTTACTTATGTCTAAGCTTCTTATTAACTTCTAAATAAATTAAGCTGTATCCACTTTTTTTTGCAAATCGATATACTTGGGCGGGATGCAAACCCGCGGGCCGCGCCTCCTTTCACAGTACCTACTTCGTTTGTTTTATTGTATATTAATCTCAAAAATATCTTTGTCACTCCCTGTAGATCTTTCCTGTTAATTTTTGCAATTCACCCGTGTGATCGGTGTCATAAAACCGAAATTGTGTTCGACTCCCGGTTCTAGCTGGCTATAAAAAGAACAGATTCAGTATAGGTAAAATAAAAAAAATGCTAAAATTTTCAAACTCAAACGATGTCGCTGTAGGCTGAGCGTTGTCGATCAGGCAGTCAGTGTTAGAATTTTATTAAATAAAACAATAATGCTTAAGGAATTATAAATTTATTTTCAATAGAAAATCTATAACTAGTTAACAACGAACAGCCACTTGGATTTAACAATATTTTAATTGCATCATAATCACTAACAACAAAAACATTACTATAAAAACTAGACTTTTTATTGATTCGGCTCTACTGTCTTATTTTGAAACTGTTTATGCCGACTCAAAGTAAACCTGTGAAATCTTATTTCGTTACGCAACAAGTATAGCTATTATCTACCCGTTTCAATTTGTTAGGGTTTTATTTAAAAGTTATTGTAAAATGGTTACGCTCTACTAACATTGCCTGCGTTGGCTAACAGTCTCACGCGCCTGCAACTGCTTCATCAAATGAAGCTTCGTGTTCTGACCTTGATAACATAAACTCGGGTAGAGTAACACCCAACGCCGCGCTGTATCGCGGTTGGGTCTCTGCCCAGAAGGCGCCTTTAGAGTTATCTCCTGCAAACTCTTCTGGTGCGGCTATGTTAGTTTCGTCAACAATCTGAGCCTTCTTTTCAGCTTCAGATTCTACACTTCTTTTTGTTTTATGAACTAACGGCTGCCGATGAGGTACTGTAACCACGGGCACCACACTCACGATAGGATTAGTTGCGGATTGTGCAGCATTACGCTGTGGAGCCTTTTTACGTTTTAATTTTCTCCCATAATTATTATTGGCAACTACATATGCTGCTGATTTTTGTGGAACAAGAGGTGCGCTTGTCGTAACAGTTTGACTTTCAGCCCCTTCATTTCCACCGTCGATTGTTGCTGGTTTAGATGTGAATTCTTTCACCTCTTGGTATGCTAAATGGCTACGTTTCGGTGCGGATTCAGATACAAACATGCATTCTTCATTCTTTAATCCATTTTTATCGACACATTGGAAACAGGTCATGCCATTTTTTTGTACCTTCTTACAAGCTGATCTATCTTTTTTCTTGAATTCGGCTAAAACGTGCTCTACGTCTTTTTTTGGTTCATTGTCGCTGTAGAATCCAGGTAGAGCTTGTTTATAGTTGTATGGTTTGACTAATGAGTCTGACTTTTCTTCAGAACTGTCATTTTCGGATGCATCTCGCAAAGCTTCTCTTGGTTTAGGCTTTGATGTGTGTATGTAAAAAGCTTTGTATTTTTCACCCGAGTCATCATCGCCCTTATCTTCTGCTTTGTAACTGCTATAAGGCTTTTCATCTTCAGATGAAGATGTTTTTGCTATATGTTGGGCGTCGTCCTTAGGGCTCTGGTACTTTTCTAGTTTCTTTGGTGACTTTTCATTACTCTGTGGTTCATCTGGTTCATCATTACTGTCAAATTTCCTTTCTTTGGAATAAGCATATTGGTTATTTTTTGGAGCTGCAACATAAGAACAAGACTCATAGTTGCCACCAGTCTTCGGATCCTTGCATACCATACAAACCATGTCGTCCTTTTTAACTTCTTTGCAGTTTTCGGGATTTTGTTTAATTTCCGCAGCCTGTTTTTCAGATAACTCCTTTATTCTTTCATATTCCTTGTGATCGTATCCGGAATCATAGCCGTAAGGATATTCGTAATCTTTATTAGGGTCTTTTTCCTCCTTATAGGCACTGCTGTAAGCTCCACTGTCAAATGCTTTTGGTTTAGAAACATATTCGGATTTGTAACCGTATGGATCCTCCTCATCTTCGTCACTACTTTTTCTCAAATTCTCACTTTTTCGGCCACGTGTGTATCGTCGTATACGGCTTGGTCCTGTAATATAAGCATTAGGCTTGTAGTTTTGTTCAATCTCAGGATTTTCAATCAATTCTTCTTTACGATAATTTAAAGGATGTGCGATTTCAACGTTTGTAACAGCGGGTTGGAAATAAGCGGCAACGGAAGGGTTTTTTTTCAAAGCAGCTAGAATTTCTTCGCCCTGTTCTTCTTCTGTTGGCTTGTAGACTTTGTAATCTGCGTCATGTACAGTTCTAATGTCATATCGTAATGGTTGACCAATAACTACGCCTTGGTGTTGTTTTGGCTGGGCCACCAATTGAGCGGACTTCCCAGGCAAGTGAAAGCTTTGACTGGCAATGGGATTAAAACCGAAATTTTCGGGAGAAAATGCATTTTCTCGGGGCGCTAGCCGGGAATGCAAAGAGTCGATGGAACTACTGACAATAGTGTCAAATAACTGCGGGTATTTGCTCTTATCTACTTTTAATACTGCTGCGGATATAGGATTCGAAGCCAGTGAAGTAATGCCTGAAAAAACAATAAATTGTTTAAGGCATTTCTAATACAAGAAATTAGTAGTATGTAGACACACAGCGTGCTAGCAAAAGCTGAAGTGTGTTATATGAGATTAAATGTATCGTTATTTAGTACCAACCAGAGTCTCCAGTGTCGAATATAGGTGCAAAATCCAATGGCTGGACAAACCCATTTCCTTTTTCATCTTTGGCAAGAATTCCTTCACTTATCACCCAAATTATAAACTGTAACAGACGATAAAAATAACTGTTAATTTTTATTCTGTGCAATAGATAGAGTAATATTAATATTTTTCAATAACCCACCAGACATGCTAGTCTAGGCATTTTAGTTAAAATGGGTATAAACCCAAATACAATATTTTGTCTTCACTACTCCTCACAGCGTCGAGTTGTATTCTCGTTTGTGTCGGGATGAAAGTAACGTCATAATATTGCAATGACAACGTTTTATAGGCGTCAATATTGCGAAGGTGAAAGATCGGTGCAACAGAGCGCGCGCGCCACTCAAGCGTATCTCGGTGAACAATGTCCGCTTGCTCCATCCGCCGGTCAACTGTGTGGGGTCACTGCTAGGGGCCAATATCAGATGAACCCCTGAAATACTAAGACACTATAATGCACGACGTTGAATGTCATTATCAGCCGATAATTCTGATGAAAACAAATATGATATAAATAAATATTGATTTCCGAGGAACTCTCAGACTACAGTGCCGGTAGTGGCAGGTGTAGTAATAAACATTTCTTCGCCAGTCATGGTTTAATCCGTACTTTTATTCGTCCGTTATCCACCCATACATATCAAAAGCTCTAATGCTCATTTTCACTAACATTTGCTTAGCGTTAAGAGTCTCTTAGTGATTTTATCTCAGTCCATCTAAAGGAGATAGAAAGAGACAAATGTCGTTAAGAACCACCTAAGCCTAGGCTAGGATATGGAATAGTATGGATAGTGAAAACAGACGAGCGTAACTAGCGAGAGTGTAAGAAAATATTAGTAAAATTACACTCATAAATAGTTAAAGGGCTGTAAAATTGATTCACTGCTGGCTGCGTAAGAACCAACTGGAAGTCTTTTAAAAGACCAGAAAATTAAAATATTTTTTACGTCTCGTTGTCCCCTTAATAGGTACACGAAAAACGGGAAAGGCGAGACTACAAGATTTGTGGTAGATATTTACTAAGAATAATAACGAATTGAGCCCAGATATGATCACAGAATAAATAAAACAAGCAGTTTTCTATCTTCATACAAAACGGCCGCATCGACACAATAATGTTGTTTTATTTATTCTGCTTATGTTAAAAGGGTCGTTTGGTTGCTCGAGGCTTTACTTATAAAAATTACACGAATTATAAAGAAACATTTACACCATGTTGCGCGATTAACTATCTACATTTAGATTTTATTTGGTAGAGTGGTACCTACCCCCAACTAGTCAGACTAGTTTAGGGTCCCGCGGGTTCGAATACTGTTTGGGGCAGATGTGTACATGAGTCCTGGATGTTTGTATGTTTATTAAGAATAATTCTAATATTTATACAGGTGATGCCGAAAATACGACAATAAATTGAAACACGGGCTATATTAGCTAATAGAAATGGCTTTGTATGAAATAATATAACATTGGCTGTATTATTTCATAAAAATATCATTTATTTATCAAATGAAAAGGATGTTTTTGAAAGTGGCAAACCGTTTCTATAGCCCATGTTTTAATTTTTTGCCATATTGACGGCTCCATCCTGTATAGGTAAGTAGGTACCAACATATTATTATTATCAGTAATCTATGAGTGTACAAGAAACCGACAATATTCGATTGGCCGGCCAGTGTTGGTCGCCAACTACCAAGATAGAACCTACACGTTGGCCCACGTATGACCCTGCACCTTGGCCCAATGTAGGTATACAGCGGGGGTTTTAAGTTTTATGTCCCTAAAATTTAAAGAAACTTTTTATGTTTTGCGTGGTAGAAGACTCACTGGATGGCGTCACAGCTTTCAAGACAAATTGATAAGTAGGGTGGCTACGACAGTACTATTATGAAAACCTACTACATAAAAATTAGCAACGTAAAATGTTTACTCTGTATACTTACCTTCTCCCAAGCCTTACAAAAACTTGAGAATAGCGAACTTAATTTCCGAACTTCTGTAAGTACACTATAGGGCCGTTCGGTCCTCCCTCCCTCTCGTAGGTACGAATGTTTTCATCAGCCGGTATTCAAAAATGTTATGGTTGGAAGAAGGTAAGTATGTTTAATAAACATTTTGTTAATAGGTAAAACATTGCTACTAAGCTAATTCCTATTACTAACCTATTACTAACCTTTCTTCCAAGCCTAAAAAACATGAGAAATGTGTTTGTTGTCGCATGGTGGGACTGGTAGGGAGGACGCCAATGTGATTTGCGAAATAATGTCTAACCTAATTATGTTGAGTAATTTTAAGCTTTTAGTTATTTTGTCCTTCTCTCTTCAAGAAATGTTTTATTTATAGTAATATTTAAGATTGAGAATGTCCTATGTAAATAACGCATAATTTTAACAACAAAATATAGTTCGTGTATGTATTTATACCAACATAAAATTATTATTGAAATAATCATACCAATAAACATTTAGCTTCTTTTGATTTCAATTAAAAAACTGAGGTAGACAAAATTATAATTTGGGGTTCACGACGATCAATTGATGGAGTAATTTTGTAACTATTCCGCAGTATAATGGCTGCGGAATGAGTTCTCGTTTATAGAATCTAAGAAATGTTTTTGGTTGTTTTCCTTATCAAGCCTGGGTTCCAGTCCGTGACCGCCAAGTCAGAGCACAGAGAGTAGGTACGTGAAGATCCCGCAAGCGGTTACCGTACCTACTGCCAAGGGCACGATTTGACCATGTTGGACCCTATAGTTACAAAGTTGATTTGGTCCCTGAACGGCGAAGCGTTGGCTGTGTCTCTAGACATCTCAAAGGCCTTTGACCGGGTTTGGCGTGCTAGCCTTTTAAGCAAGCTTACTTCGATTCGTACGGTATTTCAATCCCTCAGGACTTTTTGAATGAACGATCGATAAGAGTGATCGCTGACGGCTGTTCTTCTGTTCACTCAGTGATTCTATTCCTGCTGCACATCAATGACTTGCTTATGCCTAGCATGATCTTTGTTATGCAGATGACAGTATGTACCTACTGTCATGATGAGATACAAAGGTATCCAGTGTAAAAATGGACAGTTCTGGAAATCTGGTTAAATCGGATCCGCTTGGGTTAGTTGCTTATACCTTGTTTTTTTTGCAAGCTAGCTTACGTATTTACGCTGGCCAGCTAAAGAGCAGTAGGATAGTTGCTCATGCGTCCATTCTGTTAGAGACTCACCCCACCCCCACATTTCAATACTTCCAGTATCATTTGACGACCGGCTGGCCGAGTGGTCTGTACCCCAGGCTACTCGGTCAAGAGGTCCCGGATTCGAATCCCGGTAGGAACAAATGTTTGATGATGAGTACGGGCATTTGTTTACGAGTCATGGATGTTTATATGTTTATTTAGTATATTTCTAATATTTATATACATATTATTATCATTATTTATCCGTTATCTAGTATCCATAACACAAGCTCTTAATGATGCTTACTTTGGGCTAGGTAATAGGTGTGAGTGTATAAATATTATTATTATTATTATTATTTTGTTGCGTTGAGAGGTAGAAGCCCTGTCGACGTGCCCAATAGAACTTGCTTGGTGTCCATCACTGTGAATGGAGTTGCTATGGCTCTGCGACACTCTGCGTTTTAGGTCCAGTCGCCAGTAAACCTTCTCCCATCGTGGAACCACGAGCAGATAAACTCCTCGTTCTGCGTTTAGGTGAGCTAGAGTTTTTGTGATCAGAGAAGGTGGTGGAAACACCAAAGCCAATGAATAAGTCCAAATCTGTCCCAGTGCATCGTGACATCGTTGAGAGATTGCATGTCGGTCGTTCCGGTCGAGGGTGCAATAGTTTTAACTATATGAGCATGTTTCGATACGAACAGCTCTTTCATTCAAAATCATCTTTATGATTTTCGTTACGTTCAAAATCAAACTCAAGCATTTATTGCACCATAATGTTACAAACAAGATCTTAAGGCTAGAAATTACATCATTATGGAACCTTTCGGGCACAGAAAACGGAGCAAAAAGATTCGGTAACAGATGCCGTTCCGGTGGCGCTCGATCCCTTGACTCCGTCTGCATGGCAGTTCTATTGGCCGGGCATATGTCATTTGAATTTAATATTTGTCTAAAATTAAAAGACTTTTAAACAAGTTCTGTTAGAATCAGAGCCATCGCCCGTGTCCCGCCCTCAGAACAATAAGCTTTAGTATTATTCTGAGGTGCCGCCTTCGTTGCCTAGATTTAGCTGTCGCACTGAACGAGTATAGTCGAAGATTTCAAAAGTTTATGTTTTAGTTTTAGAACATTCAAAATGGCGATCATTTCCTTTTGATTGCAATGCAAGGCCTTCTGTTCTATCAGCCATTTCCTTATTAGGTATATTGACGTTGTTCAGATTGACACCCCTCCATTTATAACACTCCCCTTATTTGTAGATGGCACTAAATCCATTATACAATATCATCATCATCATCATCATCAGCCTATATACGTCCCACTGCTGGGCACATGCCTTCTTACATGAGAGAAACACATGAGGAGATTGGGCCATAACACCACCACGCTGGGCCAATGCGGGTTGGT
Source organism: Nymphula nitidulata (assembly GCA_947347705.1). Classification (NCBI taxonomy): domain Eukaryota; kingdom Metazoa; phylum Arthropoda; class Insecta; order Lepidoptera; family Crambidae; genus Nymphula; species Nymphula nitidulata. Next base: position 12,773,322 of record OX374621.1, on the reverse strand, counting down.
GGGTATTAAAGCGGTTGCAGTAACAACCGGGACCAACGGCTTAACGTGCCTTCGGAAGCACGGGGAGGAGATCGAGATTATAAATTGTATTGACCCATCCCGGGACCGAACATGGCGAAAGTTGCTTTGTTTTCGTAATCGAAACCAGAGTGCTCAAACCACTACGCCACCGAGTTCCTCATACAATATAGCTCCCTTATACAATATTAAAATACAAAGCGCATTTTCAAAATGAACGCACGGTAAAACCATTTTTTCGGTAATCTCTGATTTAACAATAATTACACCAAAGTATAGGTGTAAAATAGGGTCGTAAATGCTCAGAACTTCTGAGTCAGAAGCGTTGCTTCTGAGTATTTACGAGCACTCCTCGAGCTTCATGGATTCCGAGCAAAACGGTTAAAAGTACTCTGTCCCAATGCAATGATGAAAAGCCGCAAACACTGCGTATTCTTTGTGGTAGGGAGGGAGAGGATGCGACGTCACGTCTGAAAGGAGAAGAAGACTGACAGCTCTACACTGGAAGTTCGGAAATGAAGTTCCCTACTCTCATGTTTTTGTTAGGCTTGGAACTTCCAACAAATAGCGATGATAAGCCGCAATACCTACACAACGAGGTTTGTCGGTCTGTCTGTCTTCAACCCTGTAACAGTATGTAGGCACCTTGCCTTACCCGCACCTTTAAGGTTGTCAATAAAATATCAGTCAACTAAAAAAAACTTGTTTGTGTGAGACGTTTATTAAGCTAATTTGACCGTTCTTTCAAGTTGGAAGAACGAAGACTTATATTTTATTGACAACCTTAAAGGTGGTTAAGGTAAAGTGACTACATAGGTACTGTTACAGGGTTGAATACAGACTGACCGACAAACCTCGTTTGTAAGTACTGCGGCTTATAATCTCTATTTGTGGCTTATCCAATATAAAAGGAGATTTTGCATATACATTTATACCTACATCGATGGTGAGTAAACACTACTCTCTATGTTCTGTGGTAAACATCCATGCTTCGATGTTTAGCGGAAAAACATCGACATAAGAAAGACCTCGATAGGCTCGATATCATATGTTATGTCTAAATAACATAATCTACACTTAAAGCCATCTAGCTGGTCATTCATCATAAATAGATATTCTTTATTTCATATCAACCGAGAGACGTCCACTGCTGAGTATAGGTGCACACACTAATACCTAGGTGTGATTGTTAAACGTAGAAGTAAGTGTGATGATTACTTTCTCTTAGTCTTGTTCAAAATCTGAGCACAGAATACTTTTACTCCAAGGAGATCCCAAGTTCTATTTTGCTGGTCGCGAATTTTCGTAATAGAAATTATTTTTAATTTTCCTTAGCCATTTTATTTTATACTTACAACTAGATTGACATGCAAGCACTCTAATGGCCCACCGAGTGGCAGCATACAGATCGAGTCGCGTACAGACACCTGCAATAACAAGAAAAAATTACTAGCTGATGAAATTAAGTTATTTATAATTCCATTACCTACCTACATATTTCATGACGAATGGGTCAAAATGTCTTGAAAGAGCCGTAAAAATATTTTAAAAAGATTTATAAATTAAAGATTTACATTTACCCTTGATTCCTTGGTCTGTGCCAGCCGGTGGAATCAACCCCTTTTTTGTTTATATCAATGGAATCAACCGATGAAATGTATATTTGGCGACATTTATGAGTAGAAAACAATATAAATTTATACAATATATACAAGATGCGTATCTATAATAGGAATCAATATCGCTAACCGGAAAATGTATTGGATTTGACTTAGCTGATCGATTGACTGTCGACTGCACAAAATGACAAATCCCATACATTTTCCATTTAGCGATAGCGATTCTCAAATGGCATTCTTGTCTAGGGGGGCTGAAGTTAATAGTTGCACGTGTATTAAATAAACTAGATATTGAAACACACGTGTAGGTAATACTTTTAAAATCTTCGCAGAGTAGGTTTTTAAACACACGTGTTTGAATACCGCTAATTTAATGCGATAGTTTATAAATTACTATTTTAAAAATACTATATTATTTTCTTTGGATTTATACTTCATTATAACATCGTGTTTTTTGTTCAGATCCAGAATTACATGGACTAGAGAAATCAGTGCGAGATAAAAAGTCTCCTCAAAAAGAATTTATGTGTATATTGCTATTTTTGTTTCATTAGAAAAAAAATAGATGTCGTTGATATTTTAATTATTAGTCCTGATCCTCGTAAAAAACTTCCCACCCAACAACTCTGTTGAACTATCTTTGGGAAAACTATTTGAGATGAATTAAAAGTAATGATTTATAGGACGCCACGTTTTATTAGTTTTAGAGTTTTTACAGGAAGTACAGGAAGCACGTATTCTACATAGACTATAATTATCACCATAGATTATAAATATTTGTTGTTTCTTTTAACACCCCCCCTCAACAAATATTTTCTAATATTTCTTTTTACTTATTAAACTTTTGACTTACATTATTACTTACACTTACTAAATACTCACATCACTAATTTTCCACATTAATAAAAAAAATTACACTTGTTATAACCAAGATTCAACACTCAAACATTTTTATACATTTTAACTTTAGCCACAAATAATGTTTTACATTAAACTTATTATTCATAACATGATAAACAAAATTAAGCTGAAATGCACATAACTAAAATACTTAATTATTTTAACTTTTATTAGTAATTTTACTCTTATTATTTTAACATAATATCTTTAAACTTATCAAACAGTAACTTACCTAACGGTTTTGTTAGCATGTCTGCAATATTATCAGAAGTATTTATATATTGTAATGAAATAAAGCCATTTGAAACTTGATCTACTACATATTTATGTTTTATATCTACATGTTTTAATCTTTTATTGTTTTCAGGGTTATAAGCTAATTTTATTACGGACTGATTATCTTCATATAAAGTAATGTTATCGAAATTAATGTTCAAATCAGACAAGATATTTTTTAACCACTTAGCTTCAGTAATACATAAACTGAGTGCTATATATTCAGATTCAGAAGAAGAAAGACTAACACACATTTGTTTCTTACTGCACCATAATATTACACAACCATACAACTGTATTACATATCCAGATGTAGATTTTCTGTCATGTATGTCACCAGCCCAGTCCGCATCAACATATCCTATTATACCTGTATTATTTGCCTTATATATTAATGAAAGATGTAACGTGCCTTTAATATACCTTAATATTCTTTTCAGGGACTTGTACAACAACTGACTGGCGCAATGTTGAAATCTACTCAAGAAACTAACTGCTACACATATGTCTGGTCTAGTACCACATGCTGCATATAATAAAGAACCTATTAGCTGTCTACACTTTGTTTCAATTTCACTGCTTTCCGATTTTTCTCTATGTAATAATTGAAAATTAAAATTTTGATCAAGTGGTGTAGACACAGCCTTACAATTTGTCATGTTATATCTTTTTAGAATTAAAATTAAATATTTATTTTGATTCAATGTAGTTATACCGTTTTCTTGACTTATATTTATACCTAAATACATTTTTGCTAATCCTAAATCTTTCATTTTAAAATTTTTACCAATCTGTACTCTAAATTCTTCTAATACTTTATTATTTGAACAAAAATACAATATATCATCAACATATAGCAATACATACATATATATACCATTTACCCTTTTGTAATATAAGCAATAATCATTTTTTGATCGCTGAAAACCTTGTTTTGTCATAAAACTGTCAAATTTTTCATTCCAATATTTTGGTGATTTTTTCAAACCGTAAAGTGATTTATTTAATTTACAAATTTCTCCTGTATGTAATTTAATATAAACATTCTCTTTTATGTCGCCATGAAGGAATGCACCTACAACATCCATCTGGTAAACTGATTGTTTCATTTTATTTGCTACAGCCATAAATATTCTAAATGTACCTAGTTTTGCCACAGGGGAATAAACATCTAAATTTCCATCTTGTTGTTCAAAACCTCTCACTACTAACCTGGCCTTATAAAGTTTCCCTTCATCGGTATCTTTGATTCTGAAAACCCATTTTGTTGATAAAATATCAATACTCTTTGGAATTTCTTTTATAACTGTAAATGTATTATTTTCATTTAATATATTCATTTCTTTTTGAACTGCTTCTTGCCACATTTCTTGATCATCTCTTGTCATGGCTTCTTCATATGTTAATGGCTCACAATTTGTTGCAAAGAAACTTGTTTCATAGTGGTCTAACCATTGTGGTTTCACTTTATTCCTCATAGGTCTATCCTTTTGTTCATTCTCAATACTATTTCCTTGATTTTCTTGTATTTGGTTAATATTCTGTGTACTTGTTTTTTGGTTAACAAGTTCATCATTTTCTGTGTCTGTACATTCTAAATATTCCTCTAACATTTCTTCATCACTATTTCCTTCTTCATTAAAGCTATGAATACTAATGTCTTCTCTGACCATTATTTCTTTTTCCAAATTTTCTTCTAAAATAGTAGGTTCTTTTACATGTCCAATATTTTGTATATTTATTTCATGTTCACTGGACTTGGAATCATTTAGAAATATCACTTCTCTCTTAATTTGCACATCATTTTCCTCTGGTAGGTATATACGGTAACCTTTGGTTGTCTCTCCCCATCCAACAAAGAAACCAGTTTTAGACTTTGTATCCCATTTTAATCTCTTTTGATTTGGTACTAATACTGATACTCTTGACCCAAAAGAATGTAATTTTTTAATATTAAATAATGTTTCATTAAGCCATAACTCATAAGGTGTTTTATTTAAGTCCCTACTTTTACCAGTTCTATTTAAGATGTAGACTGCAGTATTTACTGCTTCTGCCCATAAATTTTTATTTAAGTGACTACCTAATAGCATTGTCCTCGCACACTCTGTAACAGTACGAATCTCTCTCTCCGCAGACCCATTCTGTTCTGGTGTGTATGGTATGCTTGTTTGATGTACGATACCTAAGCTATCTGTTAATGACTTCATATGATGATTAATAAATTCTTTGCCATTATCAGATCTAATTATCTTTATTTTGTGGCCTAAATTATTGATTACATATTGCAAAAATTTTTGAATATACTTAACTGTTTCTGATTTGTTTGATAGAAAATAAACTGTTTTATAACGAGAATAATCATCTTTAATCAACAAATAATAATATGCACCACCTAATGAACAAACCTCCATAGGTCCACACAGATCCATATGCAAAATCTCACCGGGTCTTTGACTCCTAACTTCACTAACTGTAAAAGGTTGTTTATGTAATTTACCTTTCAAACAATTTTCACATGTAGACAGTACACCACTAGTTGGCATCATGTTACTTCTTTTTAAAATATTTTTAACCTGTTCAATGTCCTGATGACCCATTTTACTGTGCCACTCTAATAAATTATCACAGACTTTGCCTACACATGCAACATTATAATTTTTGTACCGGAATTCCATAATAAATAAGTTATTTTTCCTGTTAGCTAATGCACTTACCTGTTTATTTATCCTTTTCCTGAAAATACACCTTTCATTGTTAATTTCTAAAATATAACCTTTATCTGTAGCTGAACTAACTGAAAATAAGTTTGTTTTAATATCTGGCACATACAACACATTGTATAGGGTTGTTTCAATCCACCTAAAACCATTAAAGGCTTCTAAGTATATGTTGCCTATACCTACAGAATCAATAACTGTACCATCTCCTATTATTATAGGTTTTGACACAGGAAAACTTTTGTAATTAGAAAAATATTTAATATCATGACACATATGTTCAGATGCACCGCTATCCATTATCCATAAAGAATTACTTTGACATATATGTGCATTCAAGGCTGGGGACATACAGACATGAAACGCATTACTATCATTATTTTTATTATACATTTGTTTTGTGTTTTTATTTGACTTATTTTTGAACCAACAATCATTAAAATAATGACCAGTCTTTTTACAATAATTACAGTACTTATTACTATGTTGTGAAGATTTACCTTTACATTGTGACTTCAGATGACCTTCTTTACCACATTTAAAGCAATATCTTATTTTCTTAACAGCTTGGAATGCTTCTGAGCTTGTCCCGCTTCTCATACGCGTCTCCTCAACCAGTAGTCTTGAAGAGAGCTCTGCTATAGTATGCTTCTCTGCTGGAATAGACTCCCATGCTGATATGAAATGGTTGTATGAAGCTGGAAGTGCTGAGGTTATTTTGGTTATAGCCATACTTGATGAAATTTCTACTCCTAGCGACTGTAGTGTTGACAACGCCTCTTCAAAACGTCCCAAAAAATCAACTATATTATCTCCTTCTTGAAACTTTAAATTGTAGAATTTTTCCTGGGCTATGTGTATTGACAAGTTTCCTTTTTGTTCATAAATATTATGAAGTTTATCCCATACCTGCTTTGCAGTAGTACAACTGAGTATTTGGGAGATTACTTTTTCTGATAACCTCGTTACAATGATGCTTTGAGCCTTAGCATCATTATTGCTCCACGCCGTATAGCCTTCTTTGGCCTCATCTGGTTTGACAACGGAACCATCCACTTCTCCTAGGACTCCTGCCGCTCTAAGTATTATTCTAACGCGGTACCTCCACGCTGCCCATTGAGATTGGTCTCGCAGTTTGACTTCTCTTTCATCAGATCCGACTTCCATTGCAGAAAGAACTTGACTCTTGTACACCGACGCCCTTTCTTATGATTGCTTGCACGCTTGACCACGCGCTCACCACGATGGCTTCTGTATGTCGCTTGACCACGACTTGGTGCTTGACCACACCGTATTCTTCTCAATAAAATATCCCAAAAAAAGTGTCAGCAAGCTAGAACGTGTCTGGGCCCATAACCTGTTGAACTATCTTTGGGAAAACTATTTGAGATGAATTAAAAGTAATGATTTATAGGACGCCACGTTTTATTAGTTTTAGAGTTTTTACAGGAAGTACAGGAAGCACGTATTCTACATAGACTATAATTATCACCATAGATTATAAATATTTGTTGTTTCTTTTAACAAACTCTATTATGAAATGAAATACATTTTCATTTCATACTAGGGTTGTGTTTTTGATCGATAGTCCTGCAGAATTGTATCGACCTAGCTAGTCGATAGCTTAAGCAGTAACTGATCACTATCGAATATATGTGGTCTGTGCACTAGTGTATTAAAGAAAATACACCGGCATAGTGCTTATTACCCTCATTGGTGCCTATAGTCTTTAGACATACTCTTTCAAATCTGTTTTAGGGATGTCGGAAGTTAAAAATAATATCGATGTATCGATATTTAATACAATATCAATATCGACGTTGATATATCGATACATTGATATGTCGATAAAATTTTCAAAAGATTTTGCGTTTTTAAAATAACTGTATCTAGGTCAATATTATCAATAATAATTTTTATACAAAATGTACCTTATTTTGTATAAAAATATAAACATACAATAATCTCAAAAAATGAAAGTATTTTTATCAATATTCCTTTTTATTAGGCAATAATCATCATCATCATCATCGGCATCATTTTGTAATTCCGTAATAAGAATGTGTCGGCTTTACAACGAGATATCTTTTAGCTACCTTCGTATGGATATTTTCAAGCCAAGTTATGGAATATTTAAGAAGGCGGTTAAGCAATAATTTAGTGGATATATCTGCGACTCCCAATTCTGCTTAAAATTCGCTTTCGTTTTTAGTGATGTTGATTATCATACTTTATTTTAATAATAAGCTATAGGGTATTTACTGAAAAACCTTTAAAATTATGTGTCAACATAAGTAGGATTTCAATCTAGTACAAAACCTTATCCATGTATAATTATCATGTAGGTAACTTGTTTGATTGTTATCTGTTTTATTGTCTGAATAAACAAAAAAAATGATGAGTTTTTTTTTAAATTTCAGTAAAGTGACCTACTTTACTGAAATTAAAAAAAGAAAGATTAGGAACGTAATAATTTTTACGAAATTACGGAGTATTACAAAATAAACTTTAACTTGAAAATTTTATTATCTAATAATGTACAGTATTATTTACCGCGTTAAAATAACTTTATGTTTGAGTGTTTGTAGTGATCAAAAATGCAATTGTGTACCTACTTTTTTATTTTTTGGTTGCGTTTTCTTTGTATGTGTCTCAGTAACTTTCTAATGGCGTATTGATCTGTCAAAAAGGACTTCGTGTTTGGGACAAGGTATAGTCAAAAGTCATAGACAATTTGGAACCAACACATAGGAGTGGCTTAGAAAAAAATGGCGGCGGAAAATAGCATACATTATATCCTTATTATTAGATACATAGTATTAGTGATCACAAAAACTTATCCAGAAACAATAGATTTGTATGTTTTTAATTGTAATAATTTGTAGTTGTATTAACAACTACAAATTACAGCCGCCAGATGTCATGACCTCACACAGTTACTTTTTTCCGTTCTTTCCTATACAGTTTTGGATTCCAATTACTTTAGTTAGATATATAAAAAAATATATCGTTTTTGATACAATTTTCGATATTGGATATTTTGTATCGATATATTGAATTAAAAATATTGATACATCGATATATCGTTACTTTTTCAACAAACCTACCATGTTTTGTAGTTACACACTAGCGTAGCGTTTTATATTCTCTTTGGTTACAACACAAACTATAGTTGGGCCGAATCCTAAACTCCCATATGACAGTTCAACAATAATAGATCGCCACAACCTTGGCACTGCGTAATCATTTCAAATCAAAATTCATTTACCCCTGCCCGCCTAGCATGACCACCGAAACGCGATATGATAAAGCTATTTATCGCTTCGAATTGTCAAAAATCATTGGATATAACCGCCATCTTGAAATTTTATCGAAACTGCGAACTTGTATTGTTTATATACTGTTCGCAGTTTCGATAAAATTCCAAAATAGCGGTTATATCCAATGATTTTTGACAATTCGAAGCGATAAATAGCTTTATCATATCGCGTTTCGGTGGTCATGCTAGGCGGGCTGTATTCATAAAAACAAGTGAACTTATATGACGCTTATAAAGTGTTTTGTTTCTCTCACTTGTATGAGAAAGGAAAAAGATAAAACATATTTTAGCAGTGTTTTATCTAAAATAGGTTTATTGAGCATTTATGAATACGGGGGTAATAGTTTATCTCCGCAATCAATTCAATCAACAAACGAAACAAATAGCTAATCGTAAACATAGAACAAAAAGTTGTTTTCCCAGTATTAAAATTGTTTCACTTGCAAGAAAACATTTTAATACGATTTCTGTAATACGCCCAATTACGCTCTAGCAAGGTTATGGCGTTCGGATATATTTTATCTTTATTTCTAGTGATGTTACCTCAGATATCACATGGCCATGTCCAGCAAACATGGAAAATAATAGTAGGCCTATGTTATAATTTTATTTGCGCTTTTTTTATTTAAACGCATAATAAAAAAACTTCAAAAACCACTTTTTATTGTTTTTGAAGTTTTTTTTTACGATCTATGGAAAGCTTGCCATCCTAACTCTTCGGCTCGCACTGGGGGCGAGTGGCGGTGCTGGTGCCGTCGCCATTTTGTTTTCTCGCTCGTTGCTCGTTATCGTGTACATAGACTGCTACGCTCTTGAAATTCTTGTTGTGTGTGACCCGGCTTTCTTTGTTTTTTGTTCCTGCTTAATATACGTTGACCTTGCCGCTAAATTGGACTTTGATCTTTTTTATAATAGGACTCGTTTTTTTGTTTTAGTCCAATATGTGAAAGCGCACACGTGGAAAAACTTTAACTTTAACAAAAGTCATGAGCTGGTAATAAATTTGCAAAATTATTTTGAACGCGAATCCCAAAATGGCGGACCTTTGTTACCAGTAAATCGTGTGCAAAATCGAGTTGCTGAAGCACTTGGGATTGTGCAATGAACAGTATACCAAATAAATAAATAAAAGTTCGGGCCATCGGGCAATGAAGAAAATAAATTGCACTCGCCTCGAAAAAAGTGGAAAAAAGTCAACAATGTTGGATGTCAACAATTTTGATACTGGTGTCATTGGGAACCATGTTTACGGGTACTATACTCGAAACGATTACCTACAAGAGCGAAATTACTTGTGTCTCTAAAAGTAGCTGGCCAGTGTAATGGTGCTAAAACCACCACCATCAAATAAATGAAGACTCTTCTAACCGAGGCATGTGAGAAAGTAACCAAAGAAGATTGGGAGAAAATGGTAGAAAAAACCAAAAATCTTATCTTTTCAGATTAGGGTCGTGACATCAAAGTAGATAATTTAATCCACAGTGAAATAATTATCTAAGTTAGTGATGATGACAGCGACAGTGGTAATTCAGAAGATGATGATTCTGATATATAAAAATATTTATTTTAATTGGTATTCTTTATTTTTACCTATAAACAACTATTTAAACAAAAATACTGTTATTACGTACTGAGTATTAAATAATCGCAGCGATACGTGTATAGGTTGTGCATGGATACATCACTAATATTGTCAAACTGTAGGGATGTGACATTGTACATAAAAAATCGATTTTTAATTAATCGACTTTTATTGCAGGATGTAAAATCGATTAATAAAAAATCGATTTTTCTGAAGAAAATAATCGATTTTTTTATAATAATCGATTTTTTTCTAATTTGTCCATTAATTTCAAAATATACACCGTAAATATATTTATTAATTAAAATGTATATCAATAGATATTTTAATTAAAAATAAACAGGAGAAATAGTAAGTTTTATACAAAATAATCAACACAAATTAAAGTTTTAGAACAATCAAATTATAAAAGGTTCAGATAAGTTCGGTATAATGTTTTTTTTTTATATATATTGTATGGCAACAGCTTTTTACTTTCTGCCAATGTTAGTGTTGAAGGTAGGGAAACTATATTTATATGGAATGGATGACGGAATGACTATAACAGTACAGAAGAGTTCCAGGTTTGGAATAATAGATATTTGCTAAGGACTACATATAATGTTTATAACGGAATATAATTAATAGATACTAATAATATAATGTTAAGATATGTTACATAAAATATTAAATTTTAATATTATTTAGACATATAAAGGAATACAAAATATTAAACAAAGGAGATAGTATTCTTTGACAGTCAGTTCGCGTTCCGGGCTTCGGGCCAAAAGACCAAACTTTGTCGGGGGGCTACAGATGAAAAATCAGTAATAATATTGATTGAATGATTATAAAAAAATCGATTATTAATCGATTATTTATCAAAATAAAATCATGTATATAAATCGATTTTTACTTTAAAAAAATCGATTATTAATCGATTTTTTTCATAATCGATTATTTTTTCACATCCCTATCAAACTGACATACGTCATACGGGATTTTAGGATTCGGCCTTAGTGCAAAATTGCAAACTTTACAAACTTTAAAGAATTTAAATGTTCAATCAAATTTTTTTTGTCCATGTTTAAAACTTATTCACTGATCTGTGTTTTTTCTCATTACTCTTTTCTGTTTTGTTGTTTGTAGCGTAAATTCCAATTTCTTTGGTTTCAATTATTGTCTTCAGCCTAGGAACCTCGTCTGGATTTAACTTTTATCGAATAATATAATATATCCACAATTACTATTTGCCATGCCAGTGTATTATGAATGGTAAGTTATTCAGATTATTTCACCTTTGTATATCTTGATATGCAGGCGTACCTACGAAATCATCATCAGTTCATCACCAACCTATAAACGTTTCACTACTGGGCACAGGCCTTCCTACACGTGAGAAACACAATAGACTAGAAAGGAATAGAACAAAACTTTAAGAAAAATAGTCAGTGTCATTCACATTTTTAGTCCTCTGGCCTTAGTTACTGCTATTGAGGCCATTTAAAGTATGATATAGAGTTCTTTTCATGTTTTATTTCTTCTTATGTTACCAGCAAAATGTTTAAAATAATAATTATTACAACAACAACAGTAGGTACTTAACGGTTTATTGTTTTAATTTTTTCTTGTCCAATATATTTTAATAATTTTTAAATAGTTTAACTTTGCAATAAATGTTCCAGGACCTCAAGAAAGAAATCAAACTATATCCATAAAGAGTTGCCTAGATTTGAAGTAGGAAATCATCCTTTACGTCCAGTGCAACTAAGTATGGTTTGTACATAAGTTTTCCTCAAAAAGAAATAGATTACTACTACTCGCCTGCTACCTACTGCCAATCCGAAATGTTGTAGATCAAGATTATGAAACGCAAGATATGCATATATTTACCCCCGTATTCATAAAAACAAGTAAACTTATATGAGGCTTATAAAGTGTTTTGTTTCTCTCGCTCGTATGAGAAAGGAAAAAGATAAAACATATTTTATCTAAATTCGGTGTTTTCGGTGTTTTATCTAAAATAGGTTTACTGAGCGTTTATAAATATGGGCGTTAATTTTTAATTTCTATGACTCTTTTAGAAGCACAGTACCAGTAAAAGTTTTATAGAAAATCTGAGTAAATGGAGTTCCCCCTTTGAAGAAGTGGATCCACTTTTAAGATTTGAGCAGATGCAAAGTGAAGAGGTAAATCAAGTTTTTATAGAAATTTTAATTAATATATATATTTTATTATCTTTAAAAACAGTGAAAGTAATTTTCATGAGTAATTCATATTATTTAATTTATTAAGTTATTAGTAAGAGAAATATTAAATTAAATATGACTAATCCTTATTTAGGATGGTAGTCCAACTGAGCCGCTGGTTGATGATGTCACAAATTATTTGCATGCTTGGAACACAAGGCGTTCAAGTATCCTCAACAAATATATAACTGGAGAAAAACTAACTATTGTCAGTAGTTTTCTGCCTGGTGGAGAAAAAAGTACAATATACATATTTATAATTTCACAACAATGACTTAAGATAATAATATTCTGCAAATTTAAAAGTACTTATACTAACTAATATATTTTTTTTTTAATTTTAAGTTAGCTCTTTTTCAGCACTTTTTAGACAGGTCTCGAATTTAAATGAAAAAGTCAAACATAGACTGGAACAATTGGATGATTTTGATGAGGGTTCAGTGAGGAAAACTATGGGATTAAGTCAACAAGAGTTTGTCACAAAGATCAATATGCTTAATGATGAAATAAAAAAGGTAGTATTGTAATTTCATCATGGAATATTTATGAAGTCTGTAAAAATCTTTAATAGTCAAAATTACTTATTCTTAAGTAAGCCTAATAAAATTTTAAGAGGTGACTTTTGTATGAAATAGCTGTTACCTATTAGCAAGAATGTAGCAGTTACTTGGGTAGGGAAGTCTACTAGTATTTTTTTGTGTTAGAAAAATGGCAGTATGTTAAGCACTAAGCACTTATATGATAGGTACTCTAAGTGCCTATCATACTGCACAATGTTTACATATTGTGTGCAAATAGCAAAATTTGAGTGTGTTCTTTTAATTTAATTTCTGCTGTAAAGTTTGCACAAAAAAGTACAAAAGGTAGACTTACTGCTTAAATCATTCTTTTCCAGTAATCCCTGTCAATATATGTATAACATAACATACTAATATAAAGTAACATACCTAATTACCTATTTCAGGCGTGGGAATCAGAACAGAGAGTGAAGGCTTTCAAAATTGGTATCCAATGCTCAAAATTACTGTCTGATATAAATGTCATGCAGTTCTATCCAAGCAAATTTGTATGGATTACTGATATATTGGATACATTTGGGGATTTAGTTTTCGAAAGATTAAAGGGAAAATGTTATAAGTAAGTCTATGATACTCTATATACAGGATGGTGCCGTCAATACGACAATAAATTGAAACATGGGCTATATTAGTTCAAAGAAATAGTTTGCCACTTTCAAAAACATCTTATTGATTCGATAATTTCATGACATATGTATGAAATGATATAGCCCATGTTTTAATTTATTATCGTATTGATGGCAGCACCTGTATATTGATAGCTATTGCTAGCCTTATAGTAAGGCTAAATTTAGTTAGCTAAATAAGTTAGACTCTGAATTTAGACAAATGTAAAGACATTTGTGTGTACACTAATAACTAATAACATAAGTGTGTCTACACTAATAAGCCAATCATAGTTGTGATTGCCAATCTTAATCAGTCAGCATGCTGAATTTAGCTAACTAAATTTAGCCAAATGTAATAACCCCATAAGTTGCCACTATTTGTGTCTATTAGAAGACCCTCTCGATCCGAAACCCCGGCGCCTTTAAACCGCTTCTGGTACCTACCAGTACCTGCCAGTAGTAGCAATAACCTTGTATACAATTTCAGGCAGTATGTATGGAAAGATATAAATGATATAGATCCTACATCAATAACAGAGTCTGCTAAAGAAACTTGCCAAAATTGGTTATTTAAAATGGCATCTATAAGAGAATTGCTTCCTCGTCTATATATGGAAATGTCTTTGCTCAAGTGCTACGTATTTTTGTCGAAGGATGAAATAAAACCTACCATTGCTAGATTAACTGTTATGATTCGAGGGGTTGGAAACCCTCTGGTAGCAGCTTACTTGCGACTCTACTTATGTCGTGTAGCTTCTAAGTTATTAGGCAATGAAAGCAATGAATTCTTCCACAATAATCTTAAGGAGTTACTTGAAGAATATCCACAGGTAAATTTCAAATAGGGAAAACGCTTATTAAAGTATCCTATGATATGAGAATAAGTAAAACACGTAAATCTATTGTAATTTACAGATTTTCCATCCAATGATACAAAAGAAGTATGAAACACAGTTGTTAACTTTAGATAAGTATTTAAACCTGTATGTTCCAGCTGTGAATTGGCTACTTTTTGGAACTCTTAATTCAAATATATGCAAATTTACACTTCTAGAGGAATTGCTTCAGCGATGTCAAGATATGGATGATTCGTATGTATTTATATTTTATGATATTGAATATTGGTTGCGGGCTCGTCATCTTCCTGATTCGTTATTTGATTATTGTTTGCATTTTTGGTTCGTCTTAAACTTAGTTTTAATATAGGTAGGTACTATAATACTAGATAAGACATCGCCACAAATTCATAATCGAAAATATCCATGCTTTCTTGTACCATCGTGAAACATATTTTTACGTTAATTAAAATTTTATTTCAATTTTTCCACTGAGTATTTCAAATAATTTCGGCTTGCGTGCCCCTGTATGGTTATGCACAATTTGTCGGTGCCGTTTTTGAAGCAGCGATGTTTTCTCCAGTATAACAGTATTTTTAAATCTTAAAAATAATAAACCTGTAGGTAAATACATAATAAGTTGATACAATAAAACACGTAACTAGTCTCAATAAAACTTTATAAAAAAAACTAATTATATGCAATTTGGAATATGACGAATTAGAAGCCCAGAATAAAACGATGTGTAAGAGTTTTTCATACACATAATTAATTTATTGCAGTGAGCTTCTTCTATCCTGCATTGTCAATGCGTTTGACTCTGAAAGTGTTATTAAAAATGCTCCAAAAATTTTAGAACTGGTCCAGAAATCTGCTGATAAAATGGGTATGTGTTAAGTGACATTATACTATGAATGATATTAGAGTTTATTTATAAAGGAATGGAGAAAATGTTTCTTCATATTTTATATATAAAGATGTCCCAAAAACAAGCTAGACAGAACGTTTTGAGACAGCGAATGAAGCTGCTCAAACTCATCTGAAAAAAGTAAATCATCTAATTCAAGACGCAGTGCGACGACCACACGTGACGGCTATTTCGAACAGATGTCGCGAGACATTGAATTTTTTCCTTTTAGTATTTGTTGTAAATAAACACAGAAGAAAGGTGAAGATATCTCATTTCACAGATATGTTAATTTATACTAGCAATTTTAATTTGTTTTCAAAGTAATTATAATTATGAGAATTTGGAACACAAAACCTTAAGATGTGCTATCAGTGTTGCTATTATAGTAATGTGATCTCCCCCCGTCACATATTATTAATCAGTCAAGCGGCGTTATACCTCTGGAAACATTGTAAGTTTACATTGTATCTATGTAAGTAGGTATTAGTATTAAAACACTTTTCTTTGAAAACATTATACCACGAAATAAAGGTAAGATCTGATGAAATAGATCTTACATACTAACATCTGGATTAAATATTATCAACTTATATTGTAAACTCCAGCAAAAAAACACTTGCATAGTAGATAGGTAGGTCATACCAAGGATGATAAAAGTATCATAATCAACCATATCGATCAGTCATGAAATGATTATTACTTAGCGATTGTAATAATGGGCCTAATTCTGGGAACACACTTTAATTCTAAATTTAAGTACAGTATATCTCTTTCTCGCAATAAGTCATAGGAAAAAGATAGCAAGAACCTGTTTAGAGCTGTCAATTAAATTTAGATAGATTTCATAGAAACCATAGACAATTTTAGACGGCATGTACGGAGGTGCCTCCTAAACACTGCATTTTAGCACGTTCAATAAGGTCGAAAATTGAACGCACCTTTCTAAATGTCAATTTATATGACAGCTATCCTTTTCGTATTCGTTTTGAAAGAAAGAAATAGACTGAACTTAAATTTAAACTTAGCATGTGTTCTCCAGAATTAGGGCCAATATGTTATTAATTAAGAAATATTGAAGAAGTTATTTTATAGATACAGGTTGTTAGGGGGCGCCTCTCGTAACCGAAGCCAGGTTACAGTGCTGGTCGCCCTTAATACGATCTGTTAAAAAATAAATTTTAAACCGCGAAAAAAAATCAGCTGTTTCATACAAATTGTAATATCTTCACGACCTGTTTGTATGGAACAGCTGATATTTTTATCAATTTATTATACATAAAATATAGGCAGTCGGTGTAGTGGGCCGAGGCCTTTAATCATATTTTTTTTTAGTTTTAGTAAATGACATACTTACGTCCCTTGGCGAACATTTATGCAGTGCTGACAACCACCTGCAGATGGCGTCGGAGTCTTTAATCCAAACTTGGTGGAAAATAGCCAGTACTTTGAAGTCTACATTTCAATTCTTGCAAGTGCTAGAACCGTGGCTACAGTTTGCGTGTACGCACTTATCTGTAAGTTCCTAAGGGCCGATTTTTCAATGCTCAGATAAACAGTCAGATAGGGTTTATTTGATAGATAGCAAAAAAGTTGGTTTTTCAAGCGTCAGATAGACGCACGACGAATAATTCACTTAACTTAAGAATAAATCTATATGTCCCTTCGACGGCCAGATAACCGCTTATTCTATAGATAAATTATGCCTGTGCTTTCTGGGTGAGTCAAATACTTCATAACAAAACATGTTAGAAAACACATGTAAAATGGTATACAGTAGAATTCCGTCGTAGATTCAGACTTACTAAAGAATCGGTGAAATATTTGCAAACTTTTCTAAAAGATAAATTATGTAAGTAATGAAATCACAAAAAATACATATTTAATTTGGTTTCTGAAACCACTGTATTCTTCCCATGCTACGGCTGCCAATCACTGATTCTTTCCCTATGAGTTTCTATATCACTGGTCCTTTATAGTTTGGCGGTATTAATAATTCCACTTCATGTCGTATTATAAAAAAAATTAGGTACTGTTGCAATTACATCTTTGAGGAAAAAATTGAATTCTGACAATTTTTTCATTTCCTCGAGGAAGCATAAATGAGCTAAGGTTTCTTGATTGATATCAGCTATAGATTGCACTTACATGTTAAGTTTCAAATAAAATACCACAGAACTTGATGTATGTATGAATGTAGTATGAAATAAGATGCCAGATGCTTGCTTGTTTTTGACAATAGATGTGAAGTTAACAGCAAACAAAGAAATTGTCTGTCCCGCTCTAACATTAGTGTCCTCTATACATTTGTCTCAACTACCTGAAGCTGGCGTTATTATGGAAGACCTAAACGGTCAGATAGTTATTCTTAGGATAAATGTTAATTGAAAAATTGACAGTCACTTATCGGACGAATAAACAGTGTAATAACTTTATTCCTTAGGTAGCTATCTGTAGTTTTATCAGGGGATTGAAAAATCGGCCCTAAGAAACATTATTTTATTAGAACACATTTTTTAAACAACTGGTGGTAAATGGATACCGCCGCCTATAGACACCTACAATAACAAGCAAAAAGTCACTTGGTATTGCAGGACTTTTTGAAAATAACCATTGTGATCTTTTTGTAAGCAACGGCTTTGTGTAAAACATACAAGTAGTCACTGTAAATTATCTATCAGTCGTGCCTATGACTAGAAGATTACCTATGAACCGCCTAATAAAAAAATAAAAGTAAAGTTAGTGTCTAAATAGTAAATTTTGTCACAGACAGTAATAGTTTTTATTTAAACCTAATTTTTAATATAATTTTGTAATTGACCTTAAAAAACACATAACCAAAATAAAAAGTAAGTACCTAGTAGCAACTTTATACATATATTCACAATTCTATAAACAGCATCTGGATGCTGTTTACCGGATCTACACTACATCTAAACTACAATAATTACCGTGGGACATTAAGAAAATAGAAGCAACTGTACCTACTCGCATCGCTTGAAAAAATATTTCCATAGCATATTGTTTTCAGACACAACACGTCAATATCATATTAAGAGGTACGATCCGCTATATGATAAAGTGTGGCAAACCTGCTGATGAGTTCTCTGGAAGTTTTCAGTTTGTTATCAAAAGAATGCTTAAATCTATTCCTGAAGTTGAGGAACTTTTCCTAATGGTAAGTTTTCTAACCTGTTTTTATACCTTTCTTTGTTTCCAAATAAATAAACATACGGAACATACTGGGTGTAAGGGGAACGTTCTCGAAAACGAAGGCAGATGGCAGTTCTGGTGAGCCTAAACACGACTTGTTGAAAAAAATTTTAATCGCGAAAAAAAATTTTGCAGTTTCATACTAAACGATTTTCAATTTTTCTCTTATCTAATTTATTATAATAGTGATTTATGTAGTTGCAAGACAAATGTAATTTTTTTTGACTCATTAAATGACCTGTTTTTATGGAACAGCTGATTTTTTCCCCAATTTAAAATTTATTTTTCGACAAGTCGTTTCCAGCACTGCCATCTCTGCATTCGTTTTCAAGAGCGTTCAATAGAAAAATGTTCATTTCCTAACTCAAAGTTGTTACCAGTGTTACCCATCCGAAATACATCAATCGATAGAAAAATGAGATAAACGGACAACAAATAGTTCGGTCGACTGACTGGTCGATATTATATCGACTATGATTTACTCTGCTTTCTAATTGGTATTTGATCAGCTACCGCCACAGCTAACGAAAACATTGATCGAATTTTCGGGTAGATGTAGCAACCCTTATTCTCATACACGGTGTAAGTGGAATGCTCTAGAATACTGAGGGCAAATGGCAGGGCTGGTTAAACCAAACACGACCTGTTGAAAAAAAATTCGTACCGCGAAAAAATAATCAGTTGTTTCATACTAAATGATAATACCCACACAACATATTGTAAGAAACAGCAGATTTTTTCGCGTTTTCAATTTTTTTTATTTAACAAGTGTGATCATCAGCGCAGTCATCTGCCATCGTTTTCGAGTGCGTTCCTATTACACCCTGTATGGTATAATAATTAAACATAAATACAGGACGCATTTATGCCGCTCGTGGAGTTGGTGCAGACTTCTAACGCTCGGACGATGATGGCAAAAACTGTGCTGTCAATTTTCTTCTCAAGATTCAGCTCCGTGCATATTGAAGATCATATCATAATTTCTAGTTTGATGAGGCTCTGTTGCATATTGCATGATTCTATCAAGTAAGTGATAACAGAAAGAACGTGACATCAAGTTGTTTCAAGTCAAGTTCAAGTCGATGTCAAGCTATTTTTGTGTACAGTTATATCGACGGTTTTATTTAGCTTGACCTGTTTTTTTGTAAAATGTATTGTTACGGGCTAGGCGTAACTAAAATGCCAATTTAATTGAGAGATCACGTTTATTAAAAACACAGAAACAATTAACGCTAAACACAAGTTAGTTAAATTCCCTAAAATTAATTAGTTAAAATAAAATGTCCCTAAAACGTTACTGAAACAAACACGTCACTTAACACAACACTTATTAATCACTTATCGCACTGAAAAACTCGCACTGATATCGCTTCAAAGTTATCGATTGGCAATTCCAAGATTTCCAAGTAGAATTAAATGAATTTGCCGCGAGACGCAACTAAAATAAAATTATACGACAATATTTCACAATATTAAACTTCGTTTAGTCGAGTGTGCTACAATGTTCCTTACATGAAATAACATGCTATCTCCCTCACTACTTTCTCGAAGTTTCTTCGTCTGTCTGTATCTAGTGTTGTCTCTTTTACTCCTTTCTCGAAATGTTCTGTCCTTGTCTAGTAGGTATAGCGCGCTGCTTCTTTCGGGACCGTTCCATAAGGTTCTTTTCTGTTCTTGTCTAGTATTAGCTCTGTCTCATTTCGCCTTATAGAATTTTATATATGGGCGTCAAATGACCTTATGGGGTCCTGAAAACGTTAAGTCCGAGAAAATTTACTTCAAGGTTTGCGCAAGGCCTCCATGCTAGGTACACCGCGAAACAGTATGTTACTTTAGGTACAGACAGCATCAGAATTATATGAGCTTTTGGTGTGCTCAAGAACCCTGTTTCTGGTTTCATTAACCGTACACCTATCCCTATGAGTTGGATATAAAGCTTAAAATTATTCCAGATACCTAGATATTTTGGAAGATTTAGGTAGGTGGATGTGATTTAGGTCGGCAGATTGTAATTTAACCACGCTCATTCATTGGTTTTCGCACATTTTTAATACAGATATTAAAAATCAATATATTATTATGTTGTATTATATTGTATCATATAGTAGATATATTTTAAGTATTGTATGGGTATATAATATGTTATATTTATCAATAGGCACACACGAAATTCACATCTCGCAGCTCGTCTTCTATTGGTGGGTTGGATCAGATTTTTTTTAGTAATAAGCCACATCTTTTGTACATTTTTTATTTTTGTGTGTTTTCATTTATAGTTTCTTTGTGTACAGTATGAAATTAAACAGATTTTGAATTTGTATTCTTAGCTTTATCTGTGGACCACAGCACAGAATTCTTTAAAAACCCGACTAAATGAATACCTAGCCACTAGTAAAACTACTTCAAAACGATTTACGATGCTTCTATCGCAAATTCTTTGTTATCAGAATGGATTATTCTCAATATCGATTTAAAGACACCCCATCCCTAATCTTCAACCCCCATATTATAAAACGCGAACTAAAGTTAGTACTGGTCTAAAACTGATGCCGTCAGTCTTTCTTTTAACATATATAAGTGACAGCATCAGTTTTAGAACAGGACTAACTTTAGTCCGTGTTTTATAATAAGAGGGTTGAAGATTAGGGTTGGGTGTCTACAAAAAATTTTATAATAAGGGGGAAATTGTCAAAATGCACCTACTTAAAATATTTTGAATAATTTAGTAGGTGATCAAAATTTAATTTCAGTGCATCTCTTTCTCTCAATATTAACACGGAAAGGTTGGCTATTATTTAATTGGCATTTATAAACGTGTGTTCAAATTTTCGACCTTATTGAACGTGATGAAATGTAGTGATGGGAAAGCACCTCCGTACATGACTGTCTAAAATTGTCTATGGTTTGTTTGAAATCTATCTAAATTTAGTTGACAGCTCTTGTCAAATTATTGCTATCTTTTTCCTTTTACATATTGCGAGAAAGAGATATACTGTTCTTAAATTTAAATTAAAAGTGTGTCTCCAGAATTAAGCCCGCGTGTCTTTTTTCTAATGTTCACATTTGTCGAAGAAGAAAGTGTAAAAAGTAGCGTATTCTTTTTGTAAATAAATCTATCTTCGCCATGAGTGTGATTAAGTACTTATATCTCTCGTTGCACTCATGTAACCTTCGTACCACTAGATTAAATATAGTACCCGTGAAGAAAAACACTGCTTTCTCTCCCCCTCATGGTTAATTTACTATTATTAAATTAAGGTTTAAAGTTATGAAATATAATATAAACAATAGGTTGGGGAAAAAGTTTCTTCGCATTTTTTAAGAAAATTCAAATCATTTTTTAATATAGTTTATTTACATTTAACTAAAGTATGTAGGTACTATTTTGTTCGATAACTTTTTGCCATCTTGTAGGTAGGGACATGATCCGATTGCTAGAGAAATTTTGGGGCTTCTGATCAAAATACCGCGACAAGTGGTTTTGGCAGTCCTCTCGTGATGTTAACTTGACACTGCCTAGAGAATTCTGAAGAGAGCGAAACAGGTGGAAATCTGAAGGTGCAAGGTCAGGACTATACGGCGGATGCATTAACACCTCCCAGCCAAACTCTCTTAATTTTTGCTAAATGGCTAAAGATGTGTGGGGTCTAGCGTTATCATGAAGAAAAACCACACCCCTTCTGTTGATTAATTCCGGCCGCTTTCTCTCAACTTCTTGCTTTAATCTCATCAGTTGTTCGCAGTAGAGTTCAGAATCGATGGTCCTGCCTGGTGGTAAAAGCTCATAATGAATAATGCCCTTCCAATCCCACCACACACACAGCATCACCTTGTTGCGAGTTAACCCGGGTTTCGCCACAGTATGTGAAGCCTGACCGGCCTTTGACCACGACCTTTTTCGCACGTTCTTGTCGTACGTGATCCACTTTTCATCACCAATTATCAGCTTCTTCAAAAATGGTTCGGTTTCATTACGTCGTATAAGAAAGAATCACAAATGAGTCCACGGTTCATTAGGTTTCTTTCAGTGAGCTCGTGGGGTACCCAAATATCGAGCTTTTTTGTGTACCCATTTGTTTTTTAATGCGCCAAAACTGTTTTGTGGTCAATTCCCAGTTCTTCAGCTACGTCGTGACTACTGATATGCCGATCTTGCTCCAGTTTTTCAATAATGGCCACAATTTTATCCGTAATAGGGCGACCAGAGCGACATGCATTTTTGACAATTTCCGGATTGAAAACGCTTAAACCAAATTTGTGCTACTCTCACAGACACTGCACTAGGTCCATAAACATCGCATTTTTTTTTCGCGGCTTGCGTTGCATTTTTACCTTTTTTGTAGTAAAATTTTAAAATGTATCGAATTTCTTCATTAGAATCACTCATCTTGACAGTACGAAAAACAAATGAAAAACACACATTTTCCTAATTTAAATTTGGAATTATCTTTTTTAAAATCTCAACTTTTAATGATACCAAAACCAGCCAGATACAAATAGTACAGCCAAAGAGATTTTATTACAAGTTCATACATACTATAATGCGAAAATACTTTTTCCCCAACCTTATATATTAAATAAATAAAAATAAATAAATGAACTTAAGGTGGACATCCATTTTGTCGTTGAAACTATTAACCGGTTTTCAGCGCTGTAACCGTAGAAGACGAATGCAAGGCCTGCGCGGAATTAATAATTAAATTCGTGCAAGCTGTTACATATGAAGACGACTTCGAACAACAGCTCAATTTTTATGTAGAATGTAGATCTGCGTTTATAAAACTCGATGCTGTTCTTGTTGCTTTAGTGCATGTAAGTATACTACATAATATATTATATTAATTTTATACGACTTCGAAAAGTTCTCATGACAATTATTGTGTTCAATGATCAAGATAGTGAACCCCTTTGCTGTAATATGGATATTATGTTATGGTAAATGAGTTCACTACCTTGATCACAATAATTATTGTATTGAGATTCGCCATGTTATAATAATTACCCCCGCTCCTTCGAAGGATTTGATGAATTAACATTTAGTAGCGTCATATTTTTTTTATTTATTTATTTTTATACAACTAGATGACAAACAAGCTGACGGCCCACCTGATGGTAAGCGGTTACCGCCGCCTATAGACACACTATCGCTCATAATTTTTTTTACTAAATTAGCGGGTTCGATTCATGACTAAGAAAATTTTTTAAGAAACGCTATGGTGTAAGTAGTTTTTATTTATATCTTTATGAACAGGTTTATCCACGTGCTCTTGAAAAACGAATAAAGGTATTGAGTGGATTTAACCAAACAGAATAATCAAAAATATATTTATTCTTTGACAAAATACGAAAGATATTAGTGTTTTGTAAAAAAAAATTTTTATTCCCATTTAAATTCCACAGAATTGATGAATAGAAAGATAATTTTAGATTCAATCATTTGGAAAATTAAATTTTTTTTCTTGATTCCTCTTTTTTAATTAGGTTAGTGGGAGATTTAATAATAGAAATCTCAAAAAATTAATTAGTTTATTTTATTTTTAAGGAATATTTACTAAACAAATTTCAATTAAATTACTTTCAGGTCACGTGACAGGCAAACGCCAATCTGAAAGTGTGGTGACGTGACTTGTTTCTAAACATCAGACGCTGTCAGAAGACTGTATTATTGTTTTATTAATACTCCAAGTGATTTTTGAGGCGGAGCACTTCTGAAACTTAGAACTCATCTTTCATCTCAACAATTACGAAAAACCTAGGAATTGCTTCAGCAAATTACCAGTGTTTGGAAACAGGTGACGTCACAGCGATCACGTGACATGTTTTGGCGTTTTGGAACGGATTGAAGATATATGATTTTTAAAGCATTAGTTGTATTATTTGTAAACTATTTGGGGCTGCATTGGCTACTATACATGCAATAAAACACTTTCTTATAGTCAACATCCCTATTGACGATTTGTTAGATGTCTTTAACTGTTGAAAATCCCGCGGATCATTAGTATTGGGTTGATCAGCTGTAGTTCTTGTTCGTCCAGAAAAATTTAATGATGCTTTCTTGATGTCAGGCAGTGAATAGGCTATCAGTCCGCGTGGAGGGTCGCCAGGCGCGGTGGCTACAACGCGCGTGTGCCGCGTACTGCTTCGTGACGGTGCCGTCGCTGCACTGCGCGCTCACGCGGGCGCAGCTCTACTTGCTATCAGGGCAGGTCGCGCTGCTTAACAAGTGCATCGGCCAAGGTGAGAAATGAAATGAAAATATCTTTATTCAATTAGGCCCCCCCAAGAAGCACTTTCGAATCGTCAAAAAAAACCCTTATGTCTACCACATAATATAACATTAACTAACTAACAATTTCATAATGTTTGTCTCTCTGTCTTATCTGGATCTACGTAAGCTAACAATGTTATGTCAGTCTGTCTATCGGTCTGTCTGTCGATTGGTCTGTCGGTCCGTCTGTCCGTCAGTCAGTCAGTCAGTCAGTCAGTCAGTCAGTCAGTCAGTCAGTCAGTCAGTCAGTCAGTCAGTCAGTCAGTCAGTCAGTCTGTCTGTCTGTCTGTCTGTCCGTCTGTCAGTCTGTCTGAATTTACACCGTTAAGAACACATTACAAGAATAAAATCTCACAGGAATTTACATTACAAAAATCATTACAAGAATTTACATTACAAGAATAAAATCAGAATCAGTCTCTTCTTTATTTTTGACTGTAACATTCATACATACTGCACTGAACTCTGACTTCTCGCAGCCTCCCATTCAGTTAGGATCTGACATTAAAGCCTGTACTGTTGAGTGTCGTTTAAATCTTCCTTTGCCACCTGTACATAATACATCTAAATTTTTTGTTAGTTATTGAACTCTTCCGAAACGGCTTGACCGATTTTTTTTTTTTTTTGTGTACTTTTAACAGGTCTGTCTGAGAATATTTCGTAGGCTATGCTAGATAATAAAGGTGGTCCACCAGATTTTTTTCTTACTTTTTGTTAATTTTTTTTATGATTTGGCATCCAAAAATCTTTATTCCTGAAATTTCACCCTTCTACCACCAACCCCCATTTGTATGGCAAAATAACATTTGCCGGTCAGCAAATATAAATATAAAATTGTGACGAGAAACTTTTATAGGCTGTCTGCTCAGAAAGTACATATACTATAAATGAACAAAAGAATTGTCTACCACATACAGCACCTACCGAGGTGGCGATGAAAGAAATTACAGCTTTTTTTATTATAATCATGTACGTCAGATTGTACAATTTTCCATACTAAATTACTACTAAACTATCCTGCTTGAATTATTATTTTTAAGCTTTGCTTTGAGATTTTCCCTATTATTTTTATTTTTAAACCACCCCATTGAAGCCATTTTTGACTTTGAACAGTTTTTAATTTTTATTCATAAGAAAAAAATAAGACAAAGGTTCCAAATAGGCCTATTTGGATCTTTTTCTATCTATAGTATCATCTTTATGTGGATAAAAAATAAGTAAATTTTTCAACAAACCAAATTTTAAGTACGACTTAAGAATTTTAAAAGCCCGTGAACACACCAGAGTATTTACTTATTTCACAGGCATGATTGTTGATAGTTGTTTTTTTTTCTTATCTTTATCATCTTATTTCAGCTGAAGCAAATTTTAAAGCTTTCGTTGGATTAATACCAGATGTACCAGATTTTATATTGGAAGATGGACAAAAAAAACCGACGCACGTTAAAGTTGGTGGAATAATATGTGACTTTCTTTCAACATTACTAATATTACCCGTAAGTTACTACACCTGATTGCTAAATACCAACAGATTGGTGTCGTCACTTTTATACTTTATTAGTGCTAATTATGTTTTATGCATGTACACACACCTGCAGAAAAAAGTAAAACATTGTCATCCTTATTCCGTTACAGCAAGAGTCATTTTTCAACTGACTATACTTCATTCAATTACGAAATCCCTTTTTACAAATATCAAATAGTAGAGTACTAGTCACGTAGCATTATAGTCAAAACTCAATGAAATCGACTATCGATTGCTATTACAAAGAAATTTAAATCGAGTTGACATAATCTGAACTGAAAAGATTCATATTAGACTAAAGTATCGAACAAAAGTTACTTAATCAAATTTTTTGTTTTAATTATACAGGATTATTTTTAAAACACCAATAACCTCAAAACCATTTGAAGATCTCATTAATACCAACAACTTTTACTATCGAAGCAACTCTGAAATCGCGAGAAATAAAAAAGGTTTTGAGGTTTTTGGTGTTTTAAAAATAATACTGTATATATCGCAGCCATATGGTTAAATAAGCCAGTAAAACTAGAATCGCTCAACGCATTGAAAGACACTTAGACGGATCGTCTTGTACTGAAGAGTTTTGGTGTGATGTAGTTTCAATGTTATTTTTATGACCACTTATTACCCAAACGATTTCTGTTATAAGTGGCCATATAAAAAGTAATTAATGAATAATATAAACTTAAAAATTTTCAGTAACCGAGTATCCCGCCGAATGTTTGATAGTACAATCAATTATTAAGTCCCCATTCACCAAAAAAAATATATTATTGTGCGTCAATTGCAGGATAATGTGGATGCTAATTGCAAAGCCTACATACTCAGCGGATTTATCAAGATGATTGAGAGGATACATTGGAAGAAAACAGAGCCTTTGTATTACAATACTCTTCTACGCACCTTGGACCTGCTGTGCGAAATGACTCAAGAAAACTACTCATACCATATAGAAGCTGGTTAGTTTTATTTATATTATTTGGTTACTTTACTAACTAAACATAGTAATAATATATCATGGAAATATCACCAAAGTGACAGTACACCAAACCAAATCAATCGTATCTGTAAAAGTTAGTCGTTTGGAAATCGGCAGGAGAGAACTTTTTTCAATAGTCGACATTAGGATAAAATAATCCTTCCTTACCCGGGGTCCACCTGACAAGTTCACCTGGGTGGACTATTGGCAACTATTCTGACCCTTGTACACCTCACTGGTGTACCAAGGGCACCGCCATAAATCTTATTACACTCGAGCGGTGGTCTATTGCTACTTTGAAAAATGTTGTGACCCGTGGTCCACTTGACAAGTCCACCCAGCCCGCCTAGCATGACCACCGAAACGCGATATGATACGATATGATAAAGCTATTTATCGCTTCGAATTGTCAAAAATCATTGGATATAACCGCTGTCTTGAAATTTTATCGAAACTGCGAACTTGTATTGTATATATACTGTTCGCAGTTTCGATAAAATTTCAAAATAGCGGTTATATCCAATGATTTTTGACAGTTCGAAGCGATAAATAGCTTTATCACATCGCGTTTCTGTGGTCATGCTAGGCGGGCAGGTGAACATGTAAGGTGGACTACGGGTCGGGAGGGTAACATTAGATAGAAAAGAGAACTCATGACATTTGAGGTCACCCTGCAGAATATGCTAATAGTTAAAAAATTAAAAAAAATCAATTAGAAAATGATGCAGTTAATAAATAACTTATCTAATTTCAAAATTAGAATGAATAGTGCAAATCTCTTTCCTTCATACAGGAGGCATGAATATTCGCTTAACGTTACTAATAATATTTTTACTTTAAAGAAAACCTTTGAGGTACATAATATAGTAATTCTTAGAGTAGTGTTTTAATTGCAATAATTATTATTTCTATTGGTATCTTGATAATAACCTATGACTGAAAAATAATAAGACTAGTTCGTTGTTAAAGGATGGTTTGCCTAGATAAGCGAAAATGTTTAATTTTTTGTACGATAAAAAATTACCCGTGGACTTACTTAGTATCAGTAGTATCCGTAGTCCTACCAGGTGAACCACGGGTTTTTGTCAGAATAAGTAGACCACCCAGGTGATCGTGGATCACCTGCGTGGTCTACTTATTCTGTCTGCGTCAGAATCCATAGTCCATCCAGGTGTACCAAGGGTCAGACCAAGTGTCCATAATACACCCAGGTGAACTTTTCAAGTGGACCCCGGGTAAGGAAGGAAAATAATCCACCTCAATAGAAAAGAAGAAGAAAGAAAAAATATTTTATTTAAATAGGCCACAAAGAAGCACTTTTAAATCGTCAAAAAACACATTTTTATAATAACTATAACAAAAAATATATTAACTTACGTCATAGTCTCTGTCTGTCTGTCATGTCTGAATTTACACCGGTTCCAAAAGTTGAAATACCGAGAAAATTCGGCAACAAACTCGTGTCACTCTTTTCAAATACTTAATTACAATGTTTGTAGTTAAAATTAAAATTATCGACTTCACGGTGTTTCTGACGTAAATAAGCAAAAAAAGTTAAATTATTTATAACATTGTTATCAAATTATTTTATGTTTTGTCAACAGTACTTTCTAATGATAAGCTATACGGATGTGAAGAGGAATTCATAGAAGTCTTAAACAAACACGCTACGAACATTTGCCAAGAGCTGTTGGTTGTTTTAAAGTTGCTCGGAGATGCGAAGGAGTTAAAGAAACAAAACAACTTGGCACTGGAACTCTTTTGGCAGGTCGTCAGGAGAGGCGACTTAGGCAAGAGTCCAATGATGGAGTTGGCTGCTAATTTGTGGATGCTGTCGCAAAAAAATCAAGATTCCAATAATAAAATAGCTGTAAGTCTCATAATACAATACTTTTTACGTTATATTTTTTTCAACACATTTGTTAAAAAAATGCATTTACGAAGCCTGTATACATTGTTTGAAAGTTGAATATTTAGCACCATACAACGGAGCGTGCTATAAAATAGGTTCTCACACATAAATACCTGTTTTACCGCACGTTCCGTTTTATGGCGCTGTGCGTATTCTTTACTGTTTTTTAAATTTCTTTAAAAAATATATAAGAATCCTACAAGTTTCACATTATGAGAATAAATAGGTTTAATGATAAAACTTTGGAAGCGGTTGAGCTCAATACAATTGTCTCGTTTTAACACTAAAGAGAAAAAGGGATGAATATGTTTTCAACACGCGCACGTGGCGCCTTTTGCAAATATGCGCCACTTTTATATTAAGAACGTCAAAGATTGTTGCGACTTTCCGACTGATATTTAAAAACAAAATTATATTACTATTGTACTGTTTTCTTGCAAATCTGCTGAAAAACGTTGTATGACACGTGCGGTTTTACAAACTTGTGACTATGGTAAGCCTTCAACTTAGTCGGAAGGGATTCGAATATCGGAAAATATATCTGTCACTTTTTATCGCGGTGCGTCAAAGCGAGACGGGATGTGACTTTTAGAATCGAATCCGTGATCCGATAATTCAGAATAACGGGGCTGGTATGTTCTTTTAGTATCAATTTATTTTTTAGTTCTTTTTCGTAATTTTCTCAGCAAACCCTTTTATTTGATACTGTTAGCAATGGAGTGCACAAAACATAACTATATAGTCCGTCAATTTGGGCCGTCCACTATATTGTATTTAGAATGAAGTTACTTAGCGAAACATGCATTGTCATCCAAACTATTGTGTACCTGTACAAAATTTCATCTCATTGGGTTGAGGTGTTGCGGATAACTGCTTTAAAATTAAGTTGCAAGATTTGACAAATAAATCGGGAGGTACCTACTTACATACATACAATACAACACTGCATGTTGAATAAAAGCCTGTGAAAAGACAACCCACCCCTTTTGCCTTTTTTTATAGTCCATACATTTTGTCCAAATAGTTTATAATAATAAATTTGTTACTTTCATTGCAGAAATCAATGTTAACATCATTAAAGAAAGACCCAGATAGCCAAGTTTTGTTGAAAAAAATTGAAGAAAGTATGACTGCGTGATACGATATTTGTAATTTTGATCTAAGAAGTACCTACATAATAATATCACACTCAGATTTGCTTTTGTGTGTAAGCGCCGGCGGCTGGTAAGGAAAGTAAGAAAGGTTGATAAGTTAATGCCAATCATAATATACATATACTTATATATTATTCAAACAATACCTATAATGTATACCTACATAGTTACCTATAAATCAAATTATAAACTGAAATAAACGAAGTTCATTACACATTTTATATTTTTTTCATTTTCATTACTCAATCTCTTTAGTTATATACGACTGTCAAAAATAAATTAGCTGATAAGTCTGCTGCTTGGCTAAGAAAGAAATAAAAAAGAAACTTAAATATTTTATTTAAAAAAAAAACAAAATTCTTTATTTTAATTACTTTTACATACATTAGCCCGGCCTTAGATTATAGTTATCTTAGGGCCGGGACCTACCTAGTAAGTATATTGTATACCTGTGGCAGGAGGCCCCGCTCTTCTCTTTATTATAGGTATTTACAGACGGCAGCACAATAAGTGTAAGAATTGCACTACGAAAGCCGCCTCTATTACAAACTCAATAAGGGATGTCTCCAAACGGTTACACTACTTGATGTGCTGTTGCCAGTACAAGCTAGAATTTGCGTTGTAATTTTCCCGCTGCGAAATTATTTAGTCTCAGTAGTGCCATCGATATCTTATTATAGCTTTTATTTTTACTAAAATAAACCTCTAGTCAATGGTAGGTAACTGTTGTCTCGCGACACCTTCGCGACCATTCACGACTCGTGCTCGCTTATCAAACTATTATTGATCAGTTTCGAGTTGATGAATATTTTGTATTAGATTGAAACAAATACATGTTTATTTTTTAATATGAACTCAATGTCTCAATAGTACCTACACTAAGATAACACCGCTAGTCTATGCCGTAAGAATAGTCTTACGTCATAATGTTAAAATAAAACTGGTGACAGCACCAGCTCAGAACAATAACTAAAGCAGTTTTATCGAAATGTAACTGTCACTTATTTAGAAATTTATTACAGGTTATTAAAATACGAGTGGGTGTATAAATTCTTTAACGCCTAGACGTCATAAATCTATGATATAGACAATTAATCTGTCAAGCGGCGTTATCCTACTACTTATCGAGGGCTACAATGAAAAATCAATTGTGTCTGGAATCTGATGCTTGTCGGGTTAATTAACATTAAATTGTGTCGGGTATGGAGAGAAAAACGAGCCTTGGCGAGTTTCAGACGTTTCCGCTGTATTTTATAATTATTGAAAAATAAATTTACTATAGAAATGTAGTTGGTTATATAAAAGTCATCCCATCAAAAACATAACATGACCTCTCCGACAAAAGAATAGAGATCTTTGGGATTATTCTGTTTTTTTTAGGTACTGGCTATATTATACTTGTAATTTAGTGTACTTCCTGCTTGTACTGTATATATTTGTTCCTGATTGTACTGTATGGTTTATGGTAAAAAATAGCCAAGTCAAATCTTGAGCTTGACCACCAAATAGTTTCTAGGTCATCTAGAAGTGGGTTAAGTTTTTGATGAGTGAGTCAGTGAGTCACCAAAATTACTGGTTTTGAACGTCGATATATCGGTAACCGTTTGAATTAAATAATTGAACTTTTAAATTCTTTACAAACTAGGGGGTTTTAATAAATGTGCTAAATTTCATGTATGTATAGTAAATGGTTGAGTTGTGCTCAAAATGGTTTGTGTGATATTACACACAGCGCGTTGCCAGTTCCTTTTTTTATTAACTTGTCTGGATACGTTACCGCGTGTCTAGATAAAAATTACAGATTAATTTTCTTAATTTTATCTGTAATGAGTAGGAAGTAAAAACTACTTTGTATAAAGTTTTGTATGGCTTTGTATCCAGCTAAGAATATCTTGTAACCTTGGTTGTAACAACTAAGACTAGTTGTTGAAGTTGATGACAACCGTAGTATAACATTGACTTGCCGAAAAATTATTTATTTTTGATAAATAAATAAAATAATCGATATTGAAGCGTAAGTAGCTCTATTAGGTATAATAAGTTCATTGCTATAACAGAATAAATGGCCTGATAAATGCGTCGCCACGTGAATTGTTGCGCCAAGCCTTCAATACAGAGTAAAAAACTGCGAAGGGAATAGGAATTCCAAAATAATTGAATATTTTTAATTTGTTTAAGTAAACCACAAGGACCTCGGAGGCGTATTAGTTTAAGCGATATGGTTTCTATACGAAAAACAAAGCAAATTTCGCCATGGTCGACCCTGGGATGGGTCAAACAAAGTTTGTTATCTCGAGCTACCCGCATTAGGCCAGCGTGGTGGTGCTATGGCCCAAATTCCTCGAGTGTTTCTCCCATGTAGGAAGGCCTGTGCCCAGCGGTGGGACGTAATAGGCTGGTAATGATGATGATGATGAATAAAACTACAAACTATGTTTTTAGGATTCCTTTTGTAAAAAATACCACAACGATTCAAAATTATATTTTATTTTGAGAACAGGCAACCATCTCTATTGCAACAATGCCTACTTACATTACTAAATATAAAACAACTAGATATAGGCAAAAGCGCCTTGAATTTCGAAATCAATATTTCAATATAAATACACTATTTTTATAAAGTATGTAGATACTTGTAATGGTAATTAATACCTTAAATTAACTTATTGGCATTATAATTATTATCAAGTATTTCATTATAATATACTAACCAAGGATGTTAGCAGAACTAACAAAGGAAAAATTACCTTGAAATGAATACTATAAATACACTTACTTTTTTAATTATTTAATACTCTACTTTTAGTAAACTATATAAGATCGTCAACAGGTACTAAGTAAACATTTAGAACGTTAACAATTTAAAAAATAGATATTTAATACTGTTATTAAACAAAATCTGCAGCATTACTTACTCCTCTGTCATTTAAATTGAAGTCGCACTAAACTTTTGAAGAGTGGTCAAATTGACGTTTGTTAACGAAGATAGGACTTCAAACGAGATGTTATCGGGCCGGATATGACATCTTTGGATCACAAAAAATCTCCTGAATCCAAGAAAACTACAAATAGGTCGTTTTCATGTCTAGTTTTCTTATAAGAAAATTCAAAATTATTCGTCAGTTTCACAATTAATAAATAAAGCGGGCGACTTAGAAAGTCAACTTAACATCACCAAAGTGATAAGCGCCATGATGAATATTTGGCAGTGTGCAGTTTTTTCTATAAAAATCTTGTTACGTACCACGAAACAAATAAAGAAGAAGTTATAGAATTGAACACTGTTCTGCATATTTTAGTATACATAAGCATGGCCAGGTATCTATACACTTTTAGGGCATCTCCTTTAGGAATATACGGCGTCGTCGCTGTGGCTATGGACTAATCGCTTTATATAACATGATAAGCTATCAGTACTTCAGTACCTACCTAATACGAAAAATTGATTACCTGTACACCTAGTGTTGTTATTATTAATATTATTATTTATTTATTATTTTATGTACATACATAAAATATTATTCAAAAAAATATTTGAAAATACCTAAAATTGTATAAATATTTCATTAAATTTTATAATAACAAAAAAAACGTGAAAGATTTATAGAAAAATGTCTAGACTCTATAGTAAATGTCCTAGGGCTAGATGCGAATCCGCGGCATTTTACAATCCAGGTGACTGCTCTAACCAATGAGCAGACTAGCGTAATCTGTCAAGCGGCGATATACCACCGGGGGGAGATGGCAATGAAAAAATCAATTGTGTCTAGAATCTCATGCTTAACGGTTTCAAAAGTAAAAACATAGACTAAAAAACTTTATAGGGTTCCCGTTTCTCCCAAGTCCTCGGTAGCTCAGTGGCCAGAGCAGCCACTTGGATTATGAATAGACGCGATTTCGCATCCCGCCGTATTATAATAATAATAATAATAAATTTATTTATTTCGACCATCTTGGATCATAGTAAAAATTAACATTACAATTATCAGAACTAAATCAAATTCATGCCATCAAATTATGTGTCGTTTTCTAACATTAAATTCTGACACTAATAATTATTTTAAAAGTGTCAGAATTTTATTTTAGTAATAGTTAGGTACCGAAAGTACAATTAACTAGCCCCGTAATATCATAACACAAAATTTAAATGATACACATTACCATTCAACAAGTGATTTAAAATTAAGTAAATCTGCAATGAATACAAAATGTCTAATGAAAACCACTACCATTTCGATTGCCAATGCGATAACGTTGTTGTGTATAGTGATTAATCCATAAAACTACAGTCGACAGCACATCAAGCGTAACAGTTTGACCTTGAGACCGCCCTTACTGCGTTGAGAATAGAGGCGGCTTTCGTTGTACAACTGTTACACTTGACGTGCTGTCGTCTTTACAATAACTAATCAAATCTCTTTTAATATGATTCAAATCATGCTTATTAGTAAATAAAGTAAATATTTATAATATGATTTTTAGTGGGAATTGTGTAAAAGAGCTTACCGTTAAATAATATCTACAGTATCACATAAATACTACAGACATATTACAAATACGCATAGCTCAATTTTATACTGAATGTTGAAAATACAAACTACATAACAAATCTAGGCCTTACATTATTTATATATCACATGTCAGATCACTTTGTGTCGTTGTTATAAAATACAAAAAAATAATAATACATAATTATTGCACATTTGTAACTTAATTTTACTAAGTTTCTTCTATTAATCTTCTGAATTTTGAGATTATATACCATTGTACTAACTATGACACTTTATTCTGCTAATCCTTTAAGAAGTCGCACAGGACCTGCTCTAGCAGGTATTTTTTCTTTATCAATATGTTTCATGTAAGCCAAGAAACAGGTCCATATGAGACTACAAATACTTATAAAAGGTACCCTGTTTCTCGGGGGAATGAGACAAAAGTTTACCATAGCTACAGCAGGCCACACAGAAGCACCAACCTGAAACATTTTGAAAGAATTAAAAATAATAATATTCATACACTCACACCTATTATCAAACCCAAAGTAAGTATCATCAAGACCTTGTGTTATGGATACTAGATAACGGATAAATATAGATAATAATATGTAGGTACATAAATATTAGAAATATACTAAATAAACATATAGACATCCATGACTCGTGAACAAATGCTCGTATTCATCATACAAACATTTGCCTCTATGGGCAAATTAATAATAATTAATAATTTGATTATTGTTGATAAAAATTTATGAGCTGTGCACCTGTATGTCTGATTCACAGTGGTGACACATGAGTTAGCCATCGCTTCGCTTGACCCTAAAAATAATGACAAATGATTGTAAGGATATGGAAATACTTACTTTATATGTGGGCCAAAACTTAGCTTCTACTTCAGCCATGGCTTCATTCAATGGCTTTAATTCCAAAAGACTCATAAAAAAGTAAAAGCTGCACATTGCTAATGGTGTATATGTTAATGTTTCCACAAAAGTCTGAAACAAAAAAATTTTAATAGTATCCCTCCCTAGTAAGTACTTATAATATTATGTTTGATAGGGAACTGTCTCTATCAAAAATTTGCAAATAACTCTGTAATTATCAAATAAGGCCACTGAGAGTTTTAAATTACATTTTTGTATGTATTGACAATAGATTCTTCATTAGAAAGAATATATCTAATTAGATAGACACTAAACAACTTTCTGAAACACAAGCCTTAGTTTTATTAATTCATTTAACAATATTCAAAAAATAACACTTCTCAAAAATGTACTATAACAATATATTATGGGTGTAAAAGAGCCACAATAGTTATTTGTTATCTAACTTAAATTTTCTAAGATGTATTCTTTATTTTTGAAAAGTTATTATATTTCATGTCCTTGGGTGGGTATCGATTCCGCG
This sequence comes from Nymphula nitidulata, assembly GCA_947347705.1. Classification (NCBI taxonomy): domain Eukaryota; kingdom Metazoa; phylum Arthropoda; class Insecta; order Lepidoptera; family Crambidae; genus Nymphula; species Nymphula nitidulata. The sequence continues at coordinate 12,736,774 of OX374621.1, read as the reverse complement.
AACTTTCACAATTCAGGTGACTGCTCTAACCATCTAAGCTACCAAGGCCTTGGGATAGCCCTGTGATATTCTAAGCTAATGTCTACCCTACATTGTCGAAATATTTTATTACAACTTCCGTTTCTATTTTTCATGTTTCCATTTTTTTTCCATTGTTTCTTTATAACAATGTTTAAATAAAATTAAAAAATTTTATTATTAGGTAAGCTAGGTAGTTCAAAATTGGTAAGTATATAATCTATGTATGTAGTAAACATTTTTCCTTATATATGTGAAGTTCAAAATTTAAAAATATTGTATATTTGAAGAGAACACCAAATTATTATCAGTTATTGGATGTATCAATATATTTTGTATAATTATCTAACCAGTTTCACTGTAATTTAATGATGTCATGTGCTACACTGTCCAATGCATGGTACATTGGTTTTAATATAACATGACATGAACAGCATACTCTTTTCATCACAATAAATAGGTGAAAATACAAGTTCTACTTGCATTTTTCCTTTATTTTAATGTTAAAATCACCTTTATAATGCCAGCTTTTATTGTATTTCCCGGCCATATCACATTAGCAATTGTCAACCAGCTGTACAGAGTTGGAGCTACATAGCAGGATCCATAAAATCCATATCGAGCACTACGCCACCAATCATAAGTCTCTGAAATTAGCCAAAAAGTAGCTTATGTATGTTTCAATCTTGTAGTTGTAGTAGTAGTAGTAATTTATAAAAAATATTGTAACTAAACTAAGTAAGGTGGGGTAAGACTAACACTGGGGCAAGACTATCAGTTGCGAATATCTTTGATAGTTCGCAGTCAACCTTTCTTTTATAAAAATATCAATTTGATGCTAAAATAAAAGAATAGGTACCTTCTTTTTATATACAACTAAAAGATAAGCAAGCTGACGGCCCACTTGGTGGTAAGTGGCTAAAGTAGCCTCCAGACACCTACAATTACAAGAAAAAATCGGACCAAAATCATTTGGTATTGCGGGTGTGTTGTCATTCAAAGGCCTAACAAGAAATGCCTTCCATGTCCAGTAATTATCTTCCAATAATCTGTGAATAACCCACATATCAGGTTCTCTGTTGTGTGTGAAGGTGGTAAGTGACCAAATAATGAATTCAAAAGAGCTTCACTTTATCAGATCGTCGCCAACTTGTTTATGTTCTATTCATCTTCTGATAAATAACCAACATTATTTTTAAGTAGACTGACAGAAAAAGTATTTTAGTCTTACTCTTTAATTAAAACTTACCCCACCTCAGCTTACTATGATTTAAAGGCTACAAACCAATATTCTTTCCTTCAAAGGTCTGTTGAATTAAACTAGAAATAGGCCATATTACACTATAAGAAGCCATTCCTCGAATAAGAGGATATTTTTTAAAAATCACTCTTAATTTACTTAGGACCGTCATTTTGGTCAAACCAAAGGTGCACTAATTAATGGCTTATATAAGTTTCACATAGTAATTGGGCTATTATAGGAAAAACACATGACCTTACATCTAAATACGACATGTCATCTAAAATAGTTTCAAATAATTTGGATTTAGTGCCAAAAGGCAAAATACACCCACCATACACGTGTATTTGACGTAATGCGGTCCACAGATTACATAAATGTGTTGTCGACCGTGTTGTAGCCCGTGTTTTAGTGGACTCCAAACATAGGAGGAAACTAATATACTTAATGGTATGGTGGGCGTATTTTTCCTTTTGGCACTAAATCCAACTTTTTTGTCGCTATCCACCTCATCAAATAACATCATATGGAGAGTGGCATGATATATTTCGTGACAAATTCTCCCGAGGAGCATTGAAAAGTGTATCACCACTTCACCATTAAATAATAGCAATAATTGAAGAAATACTTAAAACATGGCTGTATGAACATTAGTCCCCTTTGCTTACCCATTACAGGGAGAATGAACAAAAAAAACAGTCTTTGGAGATGTTCGTGGCCCGCCCAACCCCGCGGCCTTGGAAAACGAGATTTACATCAATGGAGGAGTTGGCGGGTTTTAATGGCGTCGGCGTCGGTCAAGATTTTTATTTTAGTGATTAAAAATTGTGTCTGTATTTTGTATCGTAAAAGTTGTGTTATTTTATATACAAAGTGTTTGTGTTGACGGACTACTAAAAGAATATTAGAGAACTTTTTTGTGGTTATCCACCTCATCAAGTAGCACATAAAGTGACTGTCATCATATATTTCGTGTCAAATACTCCCAAGAAGCATTGAAATGTGTTACGCCAGCAACACATTTCATGCCTGCATCGGCATTAGTTCCCTTCGCCTTCCCTTCATAGGGAGAATTAACAAAAACAAATAGTCTTTGGCGGGATTTGGTGATGTCAGTCTAGATTTTTATTACAATGGCCCTAATTCTTGTAAACACATGATAAGTCTAAATTTAAGTTCAGTGCATTTCTTTCTATCAAAAGGAATACGAAAAGGATGGCTGTCATATAATTCGACGTTTAGATACGTGCGTTAAATTTTCGACCTTATTGAATGTGATGAAATGCAGTGTTTAGGAGGCACCTTCGTCTATAATTGTGGTTTCTTTGAAATCTATCTAAATTTAAGTGACAGCTCTAAACAGATTCTTGCTATCTTTTTCTAATGACTTGTTGCGAGAAAGAGATATATTGTAGTTTTTAGAATTAAAGTGTGTCTACAGATTGGCCCAATAATTAAAAATTGTGTCTGAGTGAATTTTGTGTTATAAAATTGGTGTAGTTTTATAAACCAAGTATTTGTGTTGACGTTTAACTAAAAGATTATCAGAATAAAAGTGATTATGGTGTAAAGGCGTTGAGAACTTTTTTGTGGTTATCTACCCCATCAATAGCATCATATGGAGACTGCCATCATATATTTCGCGTCAAATACGCCTAAGAAGCATTGAAACCTGTAACACCAGCTTTTCAATGCACCAAATGAAGAAATACTGAAGACATGGCGGTATGGACATTAGTTTCCGTTGCCTTTCCATTGTAGGGAGAATGAACCAAAAAAAAAGAGTGTTTGGCGTAGACTGAGTAACTCAACAAAAAACAATGAACCGCAGATCAGCTCACGGTTCACATAAGTGAGCCGGACCTGCGAACCGGCTCACAGATCAGCTCACTACTGAGCTGTAGATCTGCTTTACGAGCGACTTACAGAGTCGAATATTACCGAATGCCGTCGCGCCGAGCCGACCGACACCGGAACCGTTTCGCATCTCGCGGTTCGTTCGCAGCTAATAATACTCGCGTGTCTGTGACTCGGTGAGGCTGTGACTCTGTGGGTGAATATACCTAACCTAGCGAGTCAGCCGTGAGCTGTTTGTTTTGTCGTTGAGCTGCAGGTCAACGGTTCAAGTCAATTGATCTGAATTTTTGAACCGGTTCAGAGCTGAGTTACTCATGTCTAGTTGGCGGGTTTTTGTGGCGTCAGTGAAAAATTTTATTACAATAATTAAAAATTGTGTCAGAGCGAACATTGAGTTATAAAAGTGGCGTAGTTTTATTATTCAAGTGTTTGTGTTGACGTGCAACTAAAAGATTATTAGATTAAAAGTGATTATTGTTTGAAATACGATGAGAACTTTTTTGTGGTTATCCACCTCATCAAGTAGCACATAAAGTGACTGTCATCATATATTTCGTGTCAAATACTCCCAAGAAGCATTGAAATGTTTTACGCCAGAATTTTAATGCAATAAAAGAAGAAATAAGGCAATACTGAAGACATGGCTGCATGGGCATTAGTTCCCTTTGCCTTCTTAAAATTAACAGCTGACATAACCTAAAAAAAGAACAAGAAAAAAAAAATCTGTCAACGCTGTCAAATCCGTCAAATCCATACAAAAAATCAAATCGAATGGAATACATTTATTTTATATAAAATTGCTTGCCAAACACGCCGAAAAATACCTCCTACTATCTTTAATACATAAGTATTAAAAGAAATAATGATCAATAAGTTTTTATAGTTGTAGAAGTTGAAACAGATAGTTAATAAAAAAATATAATGTTGTAAAGGAAGAGGAAGCAGCATCCCTTCAATACAGATTATGGTGCTATAATTCCAGAAATGTCTAGCACTAGCTCATTGCTCTTTTCTATTAATAATGAAGGTAAAGTTTATGCTTTGTCCACAAGCGGGTCTTGTTGGAGAGAATTTATGTATCTGGGCTTAGAATTCAAAACTTTATCAGCAGTACCTCATTACCTATGGGCTGTCGGCGGTGATCGACAAATTTACCTCCACGTTCATGGCCTCGAAATACCTATTCGAGTGAAAGAAGAATCATACGAAAATGAAAGATGGTTACCTTTAGATGGATTTAGTGGCCGTTTGCTACCCACTGATAGATATCATTTTTCATCACAAGATGGCACAAAAGATAGATCAATAGATCGCATTCGTTTGCCATCGATGGCATGGCAATGGGAAGGTGATTGGCAGTTAGAGCTGACATTAGATGGGCAACCTTTAGATCATGATGGTTGGAGTTATGCAGTGGATTTCCCTGCACAATTCAGCCCTGTGAAACAATGGAAGTCTTGTGTTAGAAGAAGGAAATGGATTAGATACAGAAAATTCAGTGCATTGAATTCGTGGTGTGCAATTGCCCCATTACATAAAGATCCAACTCAAGAACCGTTTATTGATATAAGTATAGGAGGTAACGAGATTCCTTATGCATTACCTGGAACACTGTCAGTATGGTCAATCACAGCACAAGGCAGAGTTATGTATAGATCTGGAGTGAGTACAACTTCACCTGAAGGCTTAAAATGGATAAATATTAGCATTCCACCAAATTGTGATATTAGACAAATTTCAGTTGGCTCTTCTGGATTAGTGTGGGCTTTGCTCTGGACAGGCCGTGCTATTGTAAGAAAAGGGATCACTAAAGACTCGCCTACTGGAGATGGTTGGCTGGAAGTGAAGTCCCCAAGTGACACAAAGCTTTCTGTGATATCTGTGGGGTCTAATGCAGTGTGGGCTGTAAGTTCAGATGCAAGAGTTTGGTTCAGAAAAGGTGTTGATGGAAATTTATCTGGAACTTCTGAAGTAGCTTCAATGGGAAGTGGGTGGTTAGAAATAACAGGAAATATGCTTCATATTTCCATTGGCAAAAATGACCAGGTTTTTGCTATTGGAGAGATGGATAAATGTATTTACTGGCGCAGTGGAATAACCCCATCAGAGTTAACAGGAAAAAGATGGAGATTGCTCCAGGCTAACATGCAGTTGAGCCGCACATCTAGTTCAGCAAGTGTTGTGTCATCAGCTTCTAATGCAAAACATAACAGCCTTAGCACACTAAATGAAACAGCTCCAGAATTAAAATGTAACATTAATCTTCATCACTCTTGGGAGGAATCTCATTCTGCTCCTATTGAACATACATTACCAATTAAACCAAAAGAAAAAAATCCAAAGGGGCATGTTCATGTTGATCCAAATATAGATCTGACTGGAAAAAGTTATGAAACTACTTTAAAAAATCCACGTGCTTGGAGCCCGGTTCGAAGTGTGGGTTCAGTGGTGGGTATGGAAGCACAACCAGATAGTGATAGTAGCGTATTTGATGTTGATTCTGGCATGTATTTTGATGAAGAAATCAGTCAGACAGCATGGGGTAGTTGTGATACAACATGGACATTAGTTGAAGCTGGTGCTTGTTGTGTTGATACTGTACAGTTACCACACTGGTTTACTGATAACCATAATGCTCATAATTTAGATCTAACAACCAAATGGAGAGTCCAAATATTAGATAATTTAAAAAATCGAAACCACCAAATTCAGGATTTAGATTTGTCTACTTATAGCGTTGCAATTGAGGAAAAAGGTTGGACCCGTAGTTGTGAAGCCAGATTGGTAAATACAAGTAATACTTGTGAAGATTGTATTTTGTCACTTTACTGGCATGCTTTGGAAAATACTGGGACTTTATCAGTTTTCCAGCCTGATGGTACAATAAAATTTATAATGAATTTAGGTGAAGTTACAAGTGTATTTACTTCTTCAGAACCTGGTTGTCCAAGAATAACATTAATGGTTCCCCGTCAACATAAATATGGTTTAAAGGTACAATTCATATCAGAAATGGAACAAGAGGAATGGCTTTGTGTATTGGTAGATATTACATCACAGGTTAATGGATTATCAGGAAAACCGTCACATAATTCTCTGTGGGCTGTTACTAACTCTGGGGATATTATTAATTGGGATCCACAAAAAGCACAAATAAACTCTGAAAATAACAGTTCTTACACAAAGGAGTTTCAAGTATTTGGAAAGGATATTCTATCAAGTTTCTCAACAAATTTAAATAACAATTTTCCTCCTGGGAGTACATTAAGAATTACAGGAAGTTTATGTGATGATGTAAAACGATTCCAGATTAATTTACAAGGTCCTGAAATTAAAAAACAAAGACATAAGATAGAGGTAGAAGTGACAGATATTCCATTACATTTCAATGTAAGATTTGATGAGACTGCTGTTGTATGTAATTCAAAAATTTTTGGTAGTTGGGGTGTTGAAGAGCGCCATGAACTACCATTAGCTCCAGGTCAGGAGTTTTCTGTTGAAATTATATGTCACACAAAGGGATTCAAAATAACTGTCAATGACAAGACCTATTGTTTCTTTGAACATAGACTTAGCCCAGAAAGTATAACATCAGTGTCGGTAAAAGGCCCTTTAAAACTTTACTCTATGGAATATAGCACTACCAGTGTCATTATAGATCCAGAAGAAATGATTTGGCGTGTCATGGGTGGTCACTTACGGAAAATTGAGTGTTCTCAAAATGGTGTTATTTGGGGCATAAGCCATGATCACAGAGTTTGGGTGTATACAGGAGGTTGGGGAGGTGGTGTTTTAAAAGGTTTGCATGATTTTAATATTTATGTTAATAATAGGTTGGGGATAAAGTTTCTTCACATTTTTTAAGAAAATTCAAAACATTTTTTTAATATAGTTTATGTACATTTAACTAAAGTATGTAGGTACCATTTTGTTCGATAACTTTTTGCCATCTTGTAGGTAGGGATATGATCCCATTGCTATAGAAATTTTGGGGCTTCTGAACAAAATACCGCGACAAGTGGTTTTGGCAGTCCTCTCGTGATGTTAACCTGACACTGCCTAGAGAATTCTGAACGCGAAACAGGTGGAAATCTGAAGGTGCAAGGTCAGGCCTATACGGCGGATGCATTAATACCTCCCAGCCAAACTCTCTTAATTTTTGCTGAGTGGCTAAATATGTGCGAGGTCTTGCGTTATCATGATGAAAAACTTACTATTCCGGCCGCTTTCTCTCAACTTCTTGCTTTAATCTCATCAGTTGTTCGCAGTAGAGTTAAGAATCGATGCTGATGCTCGGTAACAGCTCATAATGAATAATGCCCTTCCAATCCCACCACACACACCTCGTTGCGAGTTAACCCGGGCTTCGCCACGACCTTTTTTGCACGTTCTTGTCGTACGTGATCCACTTTTCATCACCAGTTATCAGCTTCTTCAAAAATGGTTCGGTTTCATTACGTCGTAATAAAGAATCACAAATGAGTACACGGTTCATTAGGTTTCTTTCAGTGAGCTCGTGGGGTACTCAGTTTTTAACTCATTTTTTTAAATGCGCCAAAACTGTTTTGTGGTCAATCCCCAGTTCTTCAGCTACGTCGTAACTACTGATATGCCGATCTTGCTCCAGTTTTTTAAAAATGGTATCAATTTTATCCGTAATAGGGCGACCAGAGCGACGTGCATCTTTGACATCAAAATTTCCGGATTGAAAACGCTAAAACCAAATTTGGGCTACTCTCACAGACACTGCACTAGGTCCATAAACATCACAAATTTTTTTCGCGGCTTGCGTTGCATTTTTACCTTTTTTGTAGTAAAATTTTAAAATGTATCGAATTTCTTCATTTGATTCACTCATCTTGACAGTACGAAAAACAAATGAAAAACACACATTTTCCTAATTTGAATTTGGAATTATCTTTTTTAAAATCTAAACTTTTAAATGATACCAAAACCAGCCAGATACAAATAGTACAGCCAAAGAGATTTTATTACAAGTTCATACATACTATAATGCGAAAAGACTTTTTCCCCAACCTAATATGATAATATTTATTACCATTAACTATAAAAATTATTGAAATATTGTATTGTTCCAGCAATAAGTACCAGTGATGGCATCAACTCTATGACAGACACACAGACATACTGTGTATATGAAAATCAAAGATGGAATCCACTTACTGGATACACATCTACTGGCTTACCTACGGACCGTTATATGTGGAGTGATATAACTGGGAAACATAAGAGGACACGAGAACACACAAAGTTACTTAGCCGCCATTGGCATTGGGTAAACTTCATCATGATAATATTTACGCATACCATAATTATTATTAATTTCTCTAGTGTTCCTTATAAACATATATTTTTTATTTTGGGGGTCTCAGTAGTCGTTACTTTCGCTACATACAAGTAATAAAATCAAAATTTTAAAACTGTGCACAAAAAATACAATAATTGGTAAAATCATTATGGAATCAATGAGCAACACGTGCCCCGAGGCGATAGTACGCGCAGTATTTTTCCGTTTACACTTGGCCGTTGAGCCCTTTGATAAATCCCCGCGTCATACATCAAACCAACCGCCCGCCGCTTCCCGCGAATAGTGGATGCGCTAGAGCGAGAGAATATGAGAAATGTATTTTTGTTATGAATGGGTAATAAATAAATTACGTCCTCAAATTCAGCGTCATTATGGGATAAAATAAAAACAAATGAGAATAACTTTGTTATTTATAAATATTAAAAAAATATTATTACATATATTTGAGAGCAAGGCCATTCCTAATTAGCCTTTAAAGTTTTTGTACTAATTAAAAAGTAGTGGTGTATTAAACCATTTTAAAAAATCCAGATTTCAGAATGGATGATAGATTACAATACACCTGGTGGAGTAGATAGTGATGGATGGCAGTATGCGACTGATTTCCCAGCACCATACCATGGCAAAAAATTATTTACAGACTGTGTACGGCGCAGACGTTGGTATCGTAAAGCCCAAATTGTAACAGAGGGACCATGGATTCGTGCGGGGAGTACTGCTTTACTTGATATTTCTTTATGGGTAACTATCTTCATTTTTTTTATACAACTAGATGACAAACAAGCTGACGGCTCACCTGATGGTAAGTGGTTACCGCCGCCTATAGACACCTGCAATAACAAGGAAAAACACTTGATATAGCAGGTGCGTTGTCATCCTGAGGCCTTAGATGTAAGCAGTAATTACACTGGCTAAATAATCTCATAGTGCCTAAGGCAGTTGCTGTGTGCATTCTGGTTCTATTTAGTTCCATGCCTCGTTCAGAATGAATAAAGATCAGAAAAGTTATATCTCTCAATAGGAAATAAATGGCTATGGGATGCAAGGGAAACTTCAGGAACAATTTATTCTGGATATGGATTGTTTTGATATGCGAAAAAGAGTCTTTATGACAAACAACATATGCGAAAAGATACTGTAAACTAGTATGGGAATCATCTAGCGCTTGATGCTTGAGGCCAGTTTTGTATTGTTGTTACGTAGTTTGATTTGCAACTGTGAACATCAATAGATCAAATTCGTAATCACTGTGTCATAAAAAGAAATTCAACCCCACCTTATAAGCAACAGCTGCATCTGCAGTGCCTTATTGTCATAAATCTCAACTGAGCATTGAGAAAACAAATTGGCTCGTCTACGAAATTCACATTTTGTGTCAATTTTTAGACCATATCACTAGTTACTTTATAATTCGGTAGTAAAAGCTGTTTTATAGAATTTATTTTAGCGATGTTTTAATTTTCAGAATAATGGTGAAGAAATATCGGTCTGGGCGATCACACTAGGAGGAGAGGCGATATATCGTACAGGCGTGACTGTTTCGACGCCAGTCGTAAGCAGTAGTTTACATATGTTATTAATTTTTCCTATAAATAATATTAAATTATAAAAGATATTTAGAAAAACATCTAGGGAGAAAAACTCCTAAGCTGGGTTCACGTCCCATTCTAGAATTAGTCTTTTTTTTTATTCGAAATGTTCTAAATATTTTATATTTTTACATTAATCTAAAGTTACATTAATGTACCTACTGTAGTGGCATACTACAGAAGGTACTTACAGTTGTACTACGAAAGCCGCCTCTATTACGTGCGCAGCAAGTAATAATGCCATAGGTCGCTAAAAGGAGTGCGTTACCCCAGCAAGAAAATATTTGCTAGGTGAAATTGAGTTATGCCAATAATTAGAGTGTATTGTGGTGTAAATGTGACCCAAATAAAAAATTTGTGCATGCTGTAGTTATGGAGAAAAAGCAAAAAAACCGTTCCTGCTGGAGTAACGCTGTTCCAGCAGGAAGATTCTAAACGAATGATCGGAGGGAAAAGTAAAGTACATTAGCAGGTAGGTTATATTTGTGCATGAATGTGCGCCAAAAATGAGATTTGTGCGTCTTAAGGTTTTAGAGATATACGGTTTCCTGCTGGAGTAACGTTTTGCAGAATCCGGTATCTCGGAAACCTTTGATTGTGCGCACGTAAAATAAATGTATTTCAGTAGCTGTTGATTTGTGCGTATTTGTGAATCAATAAGTTATTTAAATATATTTATCGTTTTAAAGTAATCATACATTTCTTAAATAACAATAAAAAATTCTAGCGCCTTAATGAGCAAACGTATATGCCAACTGAAAATGGAATTCGCTTCTTCTTGTTAATCTTCTTGTCCACAAAAAGTTTCAAAACTAAATATACACACTTTTTTGAATAATTTAACTTTAATTCAAAACTGACAATGACATAACTCCAACTTCAAATTACAAGAACCAGTATTAACCAAATACAATTTGGTAGTAACGCACAATTAGAGTATTTCGTGAAATATAAATGCTGAAAATTTCAGCTTCATATGTCTCGTATTAATGTAGATATAAACAAAAAACCAAAATAACCGCTAGATTACCGATAATCCGACAGAATTCAAATGACCACTAAAAAGCGACCGTTTCATACGTTTTGAGGACCTATTTGAAAGAACAGCATTATATTATTCTATTCTCCATACAATCGCGTTCATAACGTTTACAGGCAATCGTAGTTTTAGTAGTGCATTATGTTCAGTTGGTACCTATCCTTATTTTAAAATTAACTATAATGTATTTATTAAATATTGATAATGTGCTTAGAGTATATTTATTAATTGTTACAGAGGGGTGTTTTAAGCCCCACCTATAATTAGTATTAATAGAACCCAATTTTTTTTTTTTTTACATAAAAACATTTACGGCCTGGCTACGACTATTGGGTAGGGGCGACCGACGACGTCCAATCCAGTAGGGTCAGTCAGTAACGTTTAGCGGCAACGATGGAGATGGACGTAGTTAGACATTTTTTTTTAACTCAGTAGTGGTAGCTATAATTTGGCGAATCGAATATTTCGTAGTTATATTTTTTTTACACTTTCGTGTTTTCACATTAGTAGGCGACAAGATATAAGTTAGGTCAGATTGGGTTAGATCTGAAAGATAATTCACTCTTTTCTTCACAGTGAATATATTCAATACAGGGTGGTGGCGTCAATGCGACAATACATTTAAATATAGGCTATATTAGTCCATAGAAATGGTATGCCACTTTCAAAAATATCGTATTCATTTGATAATTTCATGACATTTGTATGGAATAGTGTAACATTGGCAGCATTATTTCATAAAAAGGTCATGAAATTATCAATTGAATACGAAATTTTTAAAAGTGGCAAACCATTTCTATGGACTAATATAGCCCATGTTTAAATTTATTGTCGCATTGACGGCACCACCCTGTATAACAAAACCGCTCCAAAATCGTCTAAAATATTTTGTTTAGAAGTCGCCGCTGAGTCGCCGCAGCCGCTGTTGAGTCTTAAGCATGATTGCACTTCATCCGCCATACATTTGTTCTCGCCGCTCGCCTTCCCGCGCGTCAACCCTGCAGCGAGAGTCCGCTCTGTAAAAACAGCTCAGGCGGCACCAAGTCCAAATAATTTACGAGCATGGTAGGTATAATAATAAATAAGAATATCTTTGAAACAAGTACCTACTGTATTTATTAAAAGTTTCTGTATTACCAGCATTAGGTACTTATATTTACATATAATTACTCATGTTGTGACTGAGAAAAGGTCTATGAAACAGCCTCCCAGTAGTTACTCGATGTGATTTATATTATGAAAATGGCATGTTAACCCTGGATGAATGACTGATGTAGTATTCCGCCTTGCTGCTGCCATACAATTACATTGACTAGGTATTCATACGACCTGCCCCCTTATTCTCGACTGGCGGAAAATATTCGAATTTCGGAAACTCTATACCTGTCACTTTTTATCGCTATGCGTCAAAGCGAGACGGCATGTGACTTTTCGAATCGAATCCGTGATCAGACAGTTGAGAATAAGGGGGCAGAAGCGTGAACTCGGACTCACTTTAGATAGCAAGAACTCGTTTAGAGCTGTCAATTAAATTTAGACAGATTTCAAAGGAACCATAGACAATTTTAGACGGCATGTACGGAGGTGCCTCCTAAACACTGCATTTTATCACGTTCAATAAGGTCGAAAATTGAACGCACGTTTCTAAATGTCAAATTATATAACAGCCATCGTATTCGTATTCATTTTGAGAGAAAGAAATGGACTGAACTTAAATTTAGACTTAGCATGTATTCTCCAGAATTAGGGCCATTGTCACATACCAGCATAGGTAAGGTACTTTTTATATAAACTAAAATGCATTTTAATAACTTTCTCTAACAGTTTTGTGCTTCAGTGTACCCAGGAACCAAATGTTCACACGTGTTTGTGAGCCAATTTATGAAGGTCATCAATATGTATGAAACGGTCGCTTTTTAGTGGTCATTTGAATTCTGTCGGATTATCGGTAATCTAGCGGTTATTTTGGTTTTTTGTTTATATCTACATTAATACGAGACATATGAAGCTGAAATTTTCAGCATTTATATTTCACGAAATACTCTAATTGTGCGTTACTACCAAATTGTATTTGGTTAATACTGGTTCTTGTAATTTGAAGTTGGAGTTATGTCATTGTCAGTTTTGAATTAAAGTTAAATTATTCAAAAAAGTGTGTATATTTAGTTTTGAAACTTTTTGTGGACAAGAAGATTAACAAGAAGAAGCGAATTCCATTTTCAGTTGGCATATACGTTTGCTCATTAAGGCGCTAGAATTTTTTATTGTTATTTAAGAAATGTATGATTACTTTAAAACGATAAATATATTTTAATAACTTATTGATTCACAAATACGCACAAATCAACAGCTACTGAAATACATTTATTTTACGTGCGCACAATCAAAGGTTTCCGAGATACCGGATTCTGCAAAACGTTACTCCAGCAGGAAACCGTATATCTCTAAAACCCTAAGACGCACAAATCTCATTTTTGGCGCACATTCATGCACAAATATAACCTACCTGCTCATGTACTTTACTTTTCCCTCCGATCATTCGTTTAGAATCTTCCAGCTGGAACAGCGTTACTCCAGCAGGAACGGTTTTTTTGCTTTTTCTCCAAAACTACAGCACGCACAAATTTTTTATTTGGGTCACATTTACACCACATTACACTCTAATTATTGGCGTAACTCAATTTCACCTAGCAAATATTTTCTTGCTGGGGTAACGCACTCCGCTAAAAGATCTTACATATAGGTAAATTTGATATAGATACATACATTTTTTATACCTTTATCTAGACACTACAAGAACCCGAAATACAATCTAAAGATTTTGCCTCGGTCTACTTTATTTCCGCAAAGACCATATAAAAATAAGAAGTTCTTTTATCAATAGTTCGTATCAATACAAACTTAAAATATATATTGACAAAATCTCGTGAGGCGTCACGTTTCCAAGTTATAAAGAAAAGATGCTCAAAAAGAGAGGAAGGTCTCAAAGATGTACTAGTGGCGCCCCAGAATTTAGTTTTCATTCTTTTTTTAGGGTTTATATTTTGGTAACAGTTTTGGCAGTCGATATTAATATCTTAAAAGGATAAAAATACGATTGAATAATATATGATATGATATTTATTTTCAAGAAACTAAAAATCTACAATTAAAATTGTAGGGTTGGCTAAACTACATAGAGGATATGGTTATTAAAATTAATAAAAAAAAATTAAAAGAAATAAAGCAAAAAAAATAAGGTTTTGAGGGCGCCACTAGTACATCTTTGACAGCTTATAATTTGGAAACGTGACGCTTTACGAAATTTTTTCAATGTATACATTGTGTTTGTATTGAAGTAAAATTGTATACTGTCGATATTATAAAGATTTCATGCGTGGCCGCCATTTTGAAAATAAAACAAAATTTTGACGAGACCTGGTTTTAAATCCCGCTTAGATAGCATATTAATGCCATTCACAAAGAAGAAGAAGAAGAACAAACCATAGACAATTTTAGACGGCGTGTACGAAGGTGCTGCCTAAAACCACGTTCATTAAGGTCGAAAATTGAACACACGTTTCTAAATGTTAAATTGTATGACAGTCGTCCTTTTTGTATTTATATTGAGAATAACAGATGCATTAAACTTAAAAGACATGGCCAATTTCTGCCTAGGTAACTTTCCAGCATTTATAAGAACGCCACTGTATCTAATTATAAAAATAAAATAATGAATTATCGTATATTTATTAATCCTGTAGAAAATTTATCAGTTTTTTAACCTATTTTAATAGTCCTTAGTGCAAACTTCCGGTTATTTTTTCACATTTGACGTTCCTTACCCCACAAACGATTTAAAAATACAATAACTTTAGCAAAACCCTAAATACGTAATAATATAAAAAAGGGTACTGTTTTAAAACTCCAAATGTTCAACTATTCAATTATTGATAAATATTATTTTTAAAACATCATTTAATTATATTTTATCACAAAAAAATCTTAAATGGAACGGAATTTATTTCACTGATAAGTGACATTGGCTCTAATTCTGGAGAACACATGCTAAGTCTAAATTTAAGTTCAGTGCATCTCTTTCTCTCAAAATTAATACGAAAAAGATAGCTATCATATAATTTGACATTTAGAAACGTGCGTTCAGTTTACGACCTCATTGAACGTGATAAAATGCAGTGTTTAGGAAGCACCTCCGTATATGCCGTCTAAAATTGTCTATAGTTTCTTTGAATTCTATCTAAATTTAAATGACCGCTCTAAACAGATTTTTGCCATCTTTTTCCTACTACATATTGCGAGAAAGAGATATACTGTACTTAAATTTAAACTTAGAGTGTATCTCCAGAATTAGGCCTATTAGCTGTTACCTGTCATCATTGCAGTCTCTCAATCGATTTCTCAGTTTTTTTTTATGAAACAAGCGCATTCATATTTTCATCAACATGTCACAAAAATGGCATTTATAAGTTTCGAACATTCATTTGAATAGCAAAGTATAATATTGTACACTTTCCTTGGTTTTGATCATCGTGCATTTTAATAAAACTGTTTTCGTTTGCTATGCCTGCCTGAGAAGTTCTTTGGGATTTATTTTTATTTTATTTTAATCTGTAGGTATTCAGTAAAATAAAACGATTCAAAACATTAGTGTAAATGGAAATTGATACCTAGGCAAAGTCACTATGGAATCTTGGTCATGTCTTTTAGATTCACCGTCTGTTCTACAGAATTACCACTAGCCATTGTAGTTAGATTTAGAGGTGAATTCAAAATCGATCCTAGTCATGCTAGGAGTTATTAGTTATTATTTTCAATATTATTTTAACATTATAATAATAGTTCAAAAATTGTACATAGAAAAAAATCTAAACTAGAAAAAAATCATGTCCGACGGAGACGGAACCCGCAACCTTTCACAATCCGCTTGACTGCTCTAATCATCTGGGCGCAGGACGACCGCCTAACTGTATGAACCATAGTTATGTTCATATACCATTAAAGTTAGGCTTTCGCCCCGATGGTATATTATTATGATAGGTTTGACATAGTTTTATGTAAGAATGTTTAATTTTTGTGAGAATGTTTCATTTTTAGGTATTTTTCCTTACAGGGACTTCAATGGGAACACGTAAATAGTCCACAGTCTTTGATCGCTATAAGCACGTGCCACAACGTAGTATGGGCAATAGGTCGGAAAGGAGAGCTATACTATAGAGACGGCTTATCTAAGCACAATCTTGTAGGAATCGGTTGGAAGCTAATAGAAACACCGAAAAATAATGATCTTTTTAATCGAAAATTAAATGTGGGAGCAAAATCTGTATGTTTAACAAAACTGTCAGCGTGGGTATTACTCTCGAATGGAGCCATTGTAGTCCGCACTGAAATCAACGATTGTCAACATGATGGAAAACAATGGAAAAGTTTAACAGGTTTGTAATGAACACTAACCTGAAACTCAGAACAGCATGATAATTGAGGAGTTCGGTGGCGTAGTGGTTTGAGTGCTCTTGTTTTATAATACGAAAACAAAGCAACTTTCGCCATGATCGATCTTGGGATGGGTCAATCAAAATTTGTAATCTCGAGCTCCTCCATGCTTCGGAAGGCACGTTAACTCGTTGGTCCCGGTTGTTACTACAACCGCTTTTGCCGACCATTCCGAATTGAGCCAGCGTGGTGATGTTATGGCCCAAGTTCCTCATGTGTTTCTTTCATGTAGGAAGGCCTGTGCCCAGTTGTGGGACATATAATAGGCTGGTGATGATTCTATAATATAGGAGGAACAATTATCTATAGTCCGTGGCATTAAGCTGGTCAATGAACGCTATTATAGCATTTGGCTATAATAGCGGCCATTGACACAACATTCATCCATAAAAAATATTTTATCGCAAATCCCATACAAAACTGTCGCCGATTTCATCACTTAGTATCTTAATAAAAGGCGCCGATTAAAAAATATGAAAAATGTAAATCGTTTAGTTAATTTGTACGCAGTGTGTAGAATGTTTGTTATTTTTTATATAATTATACACAATCCACTTATTAAAGTAAAGCTATTAAAGATAAAGATGTTTTTAATAAAAAGAAAAAATCGGAAACAAAACGAATCGAATAAAGTGTCTTTTTGCACCAGAGGTGCATCACCAAATCACCAGTGAGCCGTTTTTAATTTTACAACATGCATGATGATACATTCAGTGTCGAGTTATGATTGATTTTGAAAGTTCTCATGAGTTATTGGTAGTGTTTTCCCTGTCGTTATTTTTAACGAGGAATCGAAAATGAGGGGCTTTTTTACACTATAATAGACAAAACATGTGATCAATTTATTATCTGATAGTGAAACTGCAGACATACAGGTTTGAATAGAGACCTTTCCAAAAAAAAAATGTTTTCATTTAAAGATCAATAGTATCCAATTGAGTTAAAACCATATCCCCCTTATTATAAAACGCGGACTAAAGTTAGTCCTGGCTTAAAACTGATGCTGTCACTGTCTTTCTTTTAACAAATAACAGTGACAGCATTAGTTTTAGACCAGGACTAACTTTAGTTCGCGTTTTATAATAAGGCGGTATATGTTTTTTATTTTTTACACACAATACAACTTTTTACACTCAGCACAGGCCTTCCAGATTCTTACATGGGAGAAACACATGAGAAGTTTGGGCCACACCACCATCAACCTGGCCCAATGTGGGTTGATGCTAAAGCGGTTGCAGTAACAACCGGGACCAACAGATTAACGTACGTTCCGAGTACGAAGGAGCTCGAGATTACAAATGTTTTAGTAATTAAAATATATCTAAACTAGCAAAATTTCACGTCCTGAGCCGGGGATCGAACCTGCCACCTTTCGCAATCCAGGCGACTGCTCTAACCGTCTGAGCTACCCAGGACTTGGGATATCCCTGTGAAATTCTTCTAGTCTATCTGAATTTGCGAAATGTTCTATATCAACATCCGAAACGAGTATTTCTACAAATACCTACGATTCGGTTAAGTTGGGGCATTGTTTTTCAAACATTTATAATAATGTTAAAATCTAAATTAAGAATATTTGAAAGCAATGCCCCAACTTAATCGAATCGTAGGTGTTCGTAAAAATCCGTGTTTCGGATGTTATCCCTTTCCTTACACTGCCATCGCAAAATTCTTAGTGGATAGCCATAAGAGCTCATGTGGTTCATGGAAACCCCGTCTTTAAAGTCAATTAAATTTAGTTCTAATTTTAAAGTATAATATATGATCAAACGAACTTACCAAGTGAAGTTCGATCCATATTATATGAGTTGCTTCATTCGAAGGTATAGACAGGACTACCTGGTTATGTCTATATCTTCGAATGAAGCAACGAAATATAATTCGTTTTAGAATCCTATAAGAGTTTATGTTCCCTGGCCCGTATATCCTTAAGCCGGTAATTACTTACAACCTGTAATCCCTTGTGTTGCGAACAGGGGGTGTATTATGAGCTCTTATTTCCATTCTGTTTAATGCCTGACTATTTTTTTATGCAGCGTGAACTTCTAGTTCACTGTGAAACAATATTAGAAATAGGCCCTAAACTGAAAGCAAATGCGAGCTCATACATAATACTCCCCCTGGCTGTATAGTGATACCTTTTTGTTTAATTTCAGTATTATTAAAGAGTAGCATTTGTTTAGATTAATGTCAGATTGGTCTGTCGCTTAGCCCTTGCCCTGAGTTTTGTAACAGTTCGTTTTATATACTTTTTACCAAAAATATATTTTCTCTGTTTGGTAACAGAAAAAAAAGAGGGCTTGTTACATTCTCTCCATCTGCAGTCGGTAATAAGTGCCTTGTTTATTTTCAGAAAGTGAGATGACATTTAAACATGTGTCCAGCATTGAACATGAAGTCTGGGCTGTGAGTAGTGACGGTTCATTGCTGAGGCGACTCGGCATCACGACAGAGAACCAGACCGGTAGTGTATGGCAGTTGGTGCATCCAGGACCTATTGTACATGTCTCGGCACGAGGAAGCTCATTAGAATAGAAAGTTATCTGTGAAAAAGGTTTGTAAACAATTAAATTATTTTTTTAAACAATTCTGTAACTTAACATTCCATTGATGTTACATTTCTAAATAATTATTTGATGCAAGAAATTTTAATATTGGTATGTACTTTTTATTATATGTAAGTATATCATGCTATTCGTAGAACCCAACTAAAATTGATTATATTATTAAAACAAGAGAGTAACGGGTGTGTAGCACTAATACATAAGTAGTTATTGACGTAAGAAATATAATTAAATTTGGCTAACCTAATTCAGTTATTGTTTTTATCCTACAATTTTATAGGTTTGTAAACTCATAATATTATAAATACCATTTTAAGTATTATTGGATTGTATTTATTCTGGTCTAATAAAATCTAGTTAATATGGCTTTTTGCTACCATATAAAAGAGATGTTCCAAAAATGTATAGAGACCCGGCCAGGTCTATGTACAGTATGCTGAAAAATAGGTAAAGTATGCAGAACAGTCTTCAATTGTCCGTTTTCTATTTATTTGCGTTGTTGCGTGGTACGAAACAAGTATTTTTATTGAAAAAACTGCAACACAGCCAAATGTTCATCATGGCGCCTATGTCACTTTGGTGACGTTTAGTTGAGTTCTATGTCGCCCGCCGAAATAGACGAAAAATTACAACTTTTGTACTAACCGACTATGCATTATTAATTATTAGTATTTTTCCCGGATTCAGCAGATTTTCCCTGACTTTTGAAAATAGTGTACATATACCTGGCCGGATGTGAAACGTCTCCTTTGAATGGTAGAAATAGCTCACATAAACCTATGACGTCTGTCGCTCCGCTATCGGCACGGTAATAGAACGGAAATTCAAACACAGGCTTAGGCTAGGATCCAAATGACGCTCCATTCGCTCACACCACATATGCGTGCTCAAAGTTAGTGCCACAAGCTTACGGTCCTCACACGTGACGTCATTAATACATCTCAGGCGTATATAGAGCATTTATCTGCTGCATGAGATGCCATAAGATACTTCTTCTACACTCTTCATATTGATTAATATTTTTAAATTTTATTTATGATTTACTTTACATTTATAATTTGTAGTAAAAAATACCGTAAGTACTTCATTCACAGGAAATATCGCTATGTTTAAGTATTTTGGCGGAGCTGAATTTACTTTGACTGACTATTCGTTCTAACAGTTATTGATAGCTAAAAAATACAAATTAAATAAACGTTCTAAAAGTTATGAGTAATTTTAAGTGTGATCTAGAGAAATTGAGCCAAAAGAGAAAGCCCGCAATGGCGTCATAAATAATATTTTCTTAAAATATAATATTGCACCTTGGCTTTATATTTTTTTTCATATGACTTGTTATTGCAAAGTATATCTATATAGCATGATTTTAAATCTGCACTAGAATGTCCGTTCTCTAGCAGTGATGGAGCAGTGTCGTTTAAGTGAGCTATGACCCTAGGACTTAGTGCTACCTCGCCAAAACGTAGCTATATCTATTTTATTAGTATTCAATAGCTTATTTGAAGATATTACTGTCTACTAACCAGCTGGTCGTATTTATCTCACACTAAATATTTAATTAGGTAATATTAACCAGCGTAACATTGTTCTGAAGTACAGACAACAACACATCAAGTGTAAAGTTGCACTACGAAAGCAGCTTCTTTTATGAACGGAGTTAGTAGGGTGGTCTCAAGGTCAAACTGTTACGCTTGATGTGCTGTCGACTGTATATAACAAACGTATTTAAAGCTCTGCATAAGATTTGTACACTAGACATGACCACCATGTTCAATGATAATCATTATATTCTTTATCAATGTAATTATAATGTATATCAAAATGATTAATTGTAATACTTTCTATACTATATATTTTAGGAAAAAAAATCATATATTCATAAGATTTAGTTATCTATGTATAAAAATAAGTTTTATTATGAATGGATGAATTAAAACGCCTCAAAGTGTAAAATTAAAATACTTGAGTGTGAATATTATTTAGCATGAGAGAACAAGCCTCTAGAAATGGCATTACACTCAGATGCTAAGAAAAGAAACAAACTAAATTATGAACTAAACATATTTTTTTTATTAAAAGAGGTATTTGACTGAACAAATTTCATTATTCAGCACAAGAAATAAAAGTAATTGATTTGTTTATAACTTATAAATACCTACATTGTTCATTAACATTTTTTTCATTAAATATACCGTCGAAATGCACATATAAGCTGCTCGTCCACGTCACACATGCGGTCGCTGATTTATATATCGCATAAGTTAGCTCCTCATAAGTCCATTACACAGCGTGAGCGCAGAACTGCTGTGCTTTAAAAATCTCTTTTATAATTTTACTAATTTTATTCCTTGGTATCTGAATCATGAATGTATGCGTAATGTATATAGCAAGTGCTGCAAGAACTGATAAATTATATTTGAAAGTAGGCTGTATTTTTTTACATAGCATAGCGTTGTATTATTTTAGTTGGTTTACATACTTTTACTCATTTTTTAAGTCATATTGTAATCATACTACTTATTATTAAAATGTTGCTACTAAGTTAAGTAGGAAATTGCCTATTCCCGAATTTTATTGTAAAAGTAAAGTATTTTGATGTGATAGAAATAACTTGTGAAGACTCTATTTCCTAGTCATTGCAGTAGTTCTTATTCAAGAAGTTATTTGCGCTGTACGAATATAACATGTGATGCAACTCGCTAAATAAAATAAGGTGCAGCATCCAAGTCTCTTTCATTTTTTCTTACAACATATACTGTCAAGGATTTAGCGGAAGGATCGCGATGCGCGATCCCCGCGGAACCGGTTCGTCGTCCCGCGCGTCTCCTCCCGTGCGAAGCAGGCTAAATAAGGTAGGTATTTAATAAATAAATAATATGTTGAAAATTAAATTAAGGACACATCAGTAGTAACTATTCAGGGTGTTATTAGGGCCTTTTTCCTGTCAAGCGGGTTTGGATATATGGATATACTAGCTGTGCCCGCGACTTCGTCCGCGTGGAATATTGACTTTCCATACAAACTTTCACTCCCTATTTTATCCCCTTGGGGGTAGAATTAATCAAAATCCTTCCTTCTTATCCATTTGATAATTTCATGACATTTGTATGGAATAGTGTAACGTTGGCAGCATTATTTCATACAAATGTCATGAAATTATCAAATGAATACGATATTTTTGAAAGTGGTAAACCATTTCTATGGACTAATATAGCCCATGTTTAAATTTATTGTCGCATTGACGGAACCACCCTGTATATATTTAGATGGGATAAACACGTCTGCGGGCCACACGCAGCACAAAAAATATGCTCCGTAGCAGTGCGGTGCGTGCCGCTAACAGATACAGTAGTGGACATAAAAAAGCCATACTTGCTTACACTTTTTTCAAAATTAAAAAAAATAAAAATATACCGAGTAGACCTTTATCTTGACGGAAGACTACTTACTGGAATGTTCAGTATGAATTACCAAAAACTTCGAAGTAACGAACGCAAGTTCAATAATTATTTTCGAATGTCCATTCGCTGTTTCGATGAGTTGCTGGAAAGAATCGAACAAAGGTTGGTAGTGTCAAGTTTACGACGAGTAGCAATTAACAGAGCGATTAGCAATTTCGTTTTGTCCTTTTTTGAATATATATCCTAATCCGGAAATTATCTCTTTGGAAATTTCCAACCACGCTGCGTCTCTTGCATTTCGGTTTTTATATAAATGATTACTTTTGTCCCATAATACAGGCCTTAAATGCACTTCAAATATTACATTTTCGGTATCTATTTTCATTTTGTTTAGACTGTATACACACATGCGTGCCACCCGCGCAAGAGTAAAATAGCTACCGGTGCGCACTGGTAAATTTGCCTTGGTATCACGCCCGCGCTTGCTCCGCACCCCGCACGCGGGTGCCATGCGTCAAACGAAAAGATTGTATGAAACGATAGGACCCGTGTGACACGAATGCGGACGCAAACCCGCTTGACTGGAAAAAGGCCCTAAAAGCACAAAACGGCCGGGTAGCAAAAAAATCATTCAAAACTGTTTCTTTATAGTCACTGGGTACTGGGTACCTTTATAGTCCCTGGGACAAGGTCTTAAATAAGCAATAAAAATAACATTAATTTTTCACGTTGAAATGCGAGTGCCTATATAGGTGTAGAAATCATACACTGATTTTATTAGGTACTGTCAAGAATAGCTTCGAGCTTATAAATACAAACAGTTATTAAATATATGTATACTTTTTGTTGACACTCAGCCACAGACTCAGCCACAGTCAGCAACAGAAGTCGATTAACAGTTTAGTTTTCGCAGTAACATATTGACTAACTCCTTACAATTTTTTTGTTGGCGTATATAGTATAGTGTTAATCGACTTCTGTGGCTATGTCGAAGGACGTTTTTTATTCATTTTTCCTCGGCATGTTAACGCTAGGTGCGTTGTCATTCCGAGAAAAATAAATAAAATACAAAGTCACGTTTACCTCGTTATTGCAGGTGGCTATAATATGCGACAGTAGCCACTTACCACCAGGTGGGCTGCTAGCTTTATTGTCACCTAGTTATATAAAAAAAAACTATGACAAAAACAAGCTGGCGACCCATCTAGTGGTAAGTGCCTATCGATGTTTATAGACAATAACAAAGAAAAAATAATTTGAAAATGCAGAGGTGCATTGTCCTCCTGATGGGTAAGATGAGTAAATTATCTTTGCGAAACAGCGATCAGTTTTACGGCCGTAAGAAAGGCGGCGGTATCTAACCAGACGACCCTGCATACTTTTTTTTCTAATCTCGAGCACCTCCGTGCTTCGGAAGGCACGTTAAACCGTTGGTCCCGGTTGTTTCTGCAACCGCTTGAGTCCACCATTCCGCATTGAGCCAGCGTGGTGGTGTTGTGGGCCACAACTCTCCTCATGTGTTTCTCCCATGTAGGAAGGCCTGTGCCCAGCACTGGGACATATAATAGGCTGGTGATAATTTTATAATATAGGAGGAACTATTATCTATAGATAGTCCGTGTCACATAGCTGGCGATAGCGGTCATAGACACCACTTTCATCCATAAAACCATTTTATCGCAAACCCCATACAAAACTGTCGCCGATTTCATCGCTTAGTATCTTAATAAAAGGCGCCGATGAAAAAATAGCAGTGGGACGTATATAGGCTGGTGATGTGATGTGATTGTCGTCGCCACCCTGTATACATATGACAAGGGTATTAATATTTTTTAATATTGAACATAAAGTTTACAATGCCTTGTCATGAAAACTGCTCGCCAGGTCGTTGCTGCCGGCCGCTGCCATATCAGTGTGAATTGAGCCTTGTGCTAGGCGGGGATCAAGGCCCTGTAAAACATTCGATGTGAAGAGCGGTTCCGCAATGGCCCTGGCCGGCGCACCCTGGGCAATCGCGAGCAATCCCCATATATCTAATATATGGGTATTGGTCGCGATTGGCTAATCTCCAGACGTGGGTGAGGTGGTTGAGCCCTTTTGGGTTCCTGCCGGGCGAGGGAAGTGTCTTTTGATGCTTTCTCTGCTGTGAGAATGGGCTCTTAAGGCTAGTGGACCCATCCGGGTCGTAGGATGGCTGACCTTCAAGATTAGCGACAGGTGCGTAAACACGCCCTGTGTGTGACTCAAAGAGTTGCGAAGTGGTCGGCGGGGGTTGTCCGCAGTTACGTGCCGGGTAGGTCGTGGGCCCGGTACGTGTGCGGCTTTCGCTGCATTCGTAACGGGCTAGTGGACCTGGTTATGGGTCGGAGTATGGCGAACCTCCTAGGTTGGCGGTAGGAAAGCCCCGGTTGGGCGGGCGGAGCATATCCTCTGGATGTCCAAGCGAACCAGTCTTCAGGCTGGGTTAGGTGGGTATTCCCCTAAATCCTTTCTCCTCCGAATCCCCCCGGGCCAAAAGGTCGCGAGGGTTTGTTTGTCTTGGATGTCAATGATCATGCTCTGTCGAGGGTAGTGGGCGAGCCAGTCTCTAGGCTGGGATGGGTTGGTGTACCAGTGTTTTTGGTGCGCTGGGTAGGTGATTTGGAAGAACTGCCTACTTTGTTAGTCGCCCCATGTTAATCAAGGTTTGCCACTAAATCCCATCACCTCCGAATCCCCATGGGCTGTAAAGTCGCGTGGTTTGTTCGTCCGAGTTGTCTGTTAGGGACCATCGAAAGAGCCGGGCACAGGGTGACTTTGCGTGCGACACTGGGCTCTCAGTCCTCGGATCCGCCTCTCACCATGGTCACGGTGGGGTGTGAGAGTGATGAGACCTTTCCTCGGCAATTTCACACCCCAACCGTTACTTATTCGCTGTTTCTCCCTAATAGACGAGGTATGACGACCTTCAAGGTCGTGGGCATGTGGCGGTGCGATGGTGTAGGGGAAAGCCCGGGAAAGGCAACGTCTGGTAGAAGGCCCTATCTTCTCCAGCTCCTAAGACCTTTCCTTAATAAGCCTATGCCCCGCCCGCGTCTGCCTAGCATGTCGGAAATGGCCCTTTTCAGGGCCAGCGGATCTGCGGATCGTGGTATGGCCGGCCTCCAAGGCCGGCGTGAAGTATGGTTGTTCTGGAACTCGGGAGCTTTATAGCTCGGTGGATGGCGAGCTATTGCTTGCGGAGGCACCGACGTCAATTGACGTCTGATGCCTCGTGTGGCGCTGCTCCAGCACTCCTCCGTACAACGGAGGAGGCAGGGGAGATAGCGATGGACGGGTGGCCTATCTTGGGCCAGTGGACCGGTTTGGTCGCGGGATGGCGGGCCTCTAAGGCCGCGGGTCACACATGACTAGGTTGGCGGTGGCGAGTCGCCTCCGGTGCTATGCGCACATTAGTCGTTTGCCTCTTTTTAGGGGTAGCGGACCCTATGGGGTCGGTGGATGGCTGGTTTCCAAGGCCAGCGGGGCGCTTAATGCGGCCGCGTAGGGCATGCCAGTTCGTTGAGAGTGGGCCGCTAGCTCCTCTTACTCTTCGAACTGTGCATAACACGTCGCGGTCCTAGTATAGGAGAAGGGTCGTGGTATGGCAGGCCTCCTAGGCTTGCGGGGGACTGCAGTAAGGGATGGGCCCTTTGCTGTCTTGTATGTCCCCTCGTAGGGGGAAAGTATTCCATCCCTCCGGGGAGTGGCAGCGACCAGAGATGGTCGAGCTGCGGGGCCGGATGCGGACGACTACCAAGTTCCCTGGGTCCGGTCTTCGTAAGCAGCCTCCTGACGGGAGAAGGACGGTTTTTAGTGGGTAGGGCCGCCGCATCATTATCTTTGCGGCGGAGGAGTCCCACATAACCTCGGAGCCGCCCACAGGCACCGGGGTATGCATTAAGCATTTTCCGTCAAAAAAAAAAAAAAAGGCGGGGATCAAGGTCGAAAGAAAACTCGTATGAGCCCATAGCACTATAAAGTTTTATTTACTTATTAACACTTTCACTGACACGATATCTGTATATTGCCTGATACTTCTAGAGATGTAACAAATTATGTTCGCATAATAAAAGCTATCATAAGCAGAAATTTCGATTTTTGAGTAGAAACTAAAAACAATCAGGATTAATACAATATTTAACTGTAATTGAAATAATTTATATCTTTTCAAGTATTTTAAAGTTTTACTTGGTTACTCAAAAGCGGATTAAAGTAATGGCGAGTTAGTTGGAAGATTAAAAAAGATAATATGCTATCATCCAAACATCAATTGAATTACTTAGAAATTTGGCAATAGGGATGCTGTTGACTGTATTCAAATTAAAATATAATTTTCACACGTAATGGTAGTTTTCATAATAGAAATCCTTAAAAGTTTATTGTATTACTACGGAATTTGAATAATATTTAATAAACAAAATGCAATTAAATCAGTCTCAGGTCACGTGACAACGAACACCAGTCTGTGTATGACGTCACTTGTTAGCATCTGACGCTGTCAAAAGGAAACCCATCTAAATCACCATAGCAACTTAAGTGTTTTGTAACAGGTGACGTCACAGCGGGCACGTGACATATAGGTATTGGCGTTTTTGAACGAAATTTGCTATATGATTTTTAAATCATTAGTCGTATTAAAATAATTCGATCATGGTTTTCAGGCTATAATTGGTACTTACAGACGACATGAAACACTCCTAAATTTTGACAACATCCCTATTGTGTATTGTACTTTGACCAGCCTTCTATTAACCTAAAGAAAGATTTAACTGAAATATCACACCAATCGTATGCCGCATAATGTGTTACAACACCAGAATTAACAATTATATATGCAATAATTACGACAGAAATCAAACACATATCTATCTTTTCACACGCTTATAATTTAATAACCGTGTTACAACAGGTAATCTAATTCATATCTAAGAAAATGATTGTTAGGGTCGTTTTGTATTCGAGGATAACCCGCGACTAACGCATCTTGCCCGCCTATGTAAAGAGTGTTGTAAATCTTCCAATATACATCACGGACTTTTCTTGCTGGGTGGAATAAGCCCTGTAAACAATAAGTAAATCATCAGCTTAAGTTTAAATTTAAACAACGAGATTATTTCTATGTAAAGAAATGAATTCTGTAAAGGCGCTTTCGCAAAAGATTTTGAGAATTTAAACATAAATCAATTGTGACGCGTATTTAGCTCTGGTTTTGATTACAAAAAACCAAGCACCTTTCGCCACTGTCGATCCCAGGATAGGTCAATAAAAAAATATAATATTGAGCTCCTCCGTGCTTCGGAAGCCACGTTAAGCCGTAGGCACGCTTAGTCAGTAACCGCAGTTGCTGGAGATACGGACTAGCGTTCGTGTGTACGCGTAACCCACTACGCGTACATTGGAACGCTAAGACCGTACCAGATTTCACGCTTGATATCCTACGACTGTAGATACAAGAAAATTTTAAACAAAAATTAAAACCGACTTCAAAAAACTGAAAAGGATAAAATAATTAAATTTAAGTAGGTATTCATCCCCTAGAAACATATTTTTGGAGTCACTTAGATAACTTTCTACGGTCGAAGCTAGATGGGTGATCGTAAACTTATATTGTTTCCTACTAACGTATCGTTTCACTAAAATGTCATTTGAAAAGCAAAACTTCGCAATTTCGCATATATAGACGACTTCATAATTTAAGTTTTTTAAAATTTAAAACCAAAGTACCCAACTGTTTTTGAAAAAAATTTTATGGGACCAAATGGCAGCTATTCCGCATCGAACAAAAAAAGAATCACGTAAATCGGATCAGTAATCTCGGCGTAATCGGTGTACATACATAGAAAAAAAAAAAAAAAAAAAACGGCCGAATTGAGAACCTCCTCGTTTTTGAAGTCGGTTAAAAAAGTAGTTTATATTTACTGTGTGTGTGGGCACATAGTAAAATGAAACAGTGATATGAATTATCCCTACCGTATTTGACATGCCAATGAGATTAATATACTTATTTAATCTGTCAAGCGGTGTTATGACACCAAAGGGCAATAAACAATTGAAAAATCAACTATCTGAAATCTGATGCTTGACGGGTTAATTAACCAAAAACCAATATAATAACATTGAACTGAACAATCTAAAAACTTATTACTTTTAGTGGTTGTGCCCGTGCATATATTTTTCTTATTAGACTCCAGGTCTACATAGCGACTATCTAAAATCTAAATTATATTCAATTTGAAACCTTAATCTTAATGTATTGTTGAAAGAGCTTTTAAAATTAAAATACATAACTGACCTGTAGAGCATACTGTAGTATCTTGATAGGTCCGAGCGCGACTCGCATGCCCTCGACGGCGTCCATGAAAGCCTGGACGAGATGCGGCGACGTCTCGAAGATGTTGGGCCACACGTGGTTGAGGAGGTGCACTAGAGCGTCTTCGCACCCGAACCCGTACACGCCGAGCGCCATGTGCTTTATAGCGGCGCACGCGGTCTGACGATGGACTAAATCTCTACACAAACAACACTTATGTTAACCAAATAAAAAAAATAACTTATAGGCCTATTACAGATAGTCGCTTGAGGAAATTTGAAAATAATGTAATGAATAGAATTCACTGTCTAAAAGAAACCGATGATCCCAATAAGTTGTATAGCAGTTTATTTGATAATTTAAATATTGAATTCAAGAATATTTTTAAACAAAAAAGCTTTAAAGTCAGTTCTAAAAGGAAGTTTAGTGATTGGGCAACTCCGGGTATTTATATAAGTAGAAGAAAATTATTTGAACTATACTATCAGAAGTCGACTTCCACTGATCCATTTTTTATTGATTATGTCAGACAGTACTCCAAAATCTTTAAAAAGGGTTGTAATACTGCCAAAGCGAACTTTTTGAGTAATAAAATTAAGAAATCTGATAATAAAATAAAAGCCACTTGGAAAGTTATAAATCAATAAAGTGGTAAATCAAAAGTTACTAATAGGTGTTTTAAAATTAATGTCAATGGAAAAACTATAGAAACAGATGATGGAGTTGCAAATACCTTCGAGACTTTTTTTTCCAATATACCTATTAAAATTACAAAAGAATTGAATTCTTGTACTAAGCGCGCACTTGCTCTCATAGAGACGAATGTTCATAAGTGCAATATTCCTTTCAATTTCCATGAAATTAACGTTAATACGATCATAGAAGCTTTCAAGTCTTTGAATATGAAAAAGACTGAGGATTTATGGGGCTTTTCTGTTAGTGTTATAAATTCTATAATAAATGTTATATCTCCTCAACTATCGTTTATATTTAATAAATGTATTGATGATGGTGTATTTCCCAATCAAATGAAATTAAGTAAAATAATACCTTTGTTTAAGGCGGGAGATAGCAATGACCCCACAAATTTCCGTCCCATTTCTATTTTGCCGACTCTTAGCAAAATTTTTGAAAAAATTATTCTTAACCAATTGCTTTCTCATTTTACGAGAAATGAATTGCTTCACAATAGACAGTTCGGATTTACTAAAGGAAAAAATACTACAGACGCGGGAATTGCACTTATAAAACACATATTTGATGCTTGGGAAAATCGGCAGGATGCTCTAGGTATCTTCTGCGACTTGTCCAAGGCGTTTGACTGTGTTGATCATCAAACATTATTGGGTAAATTAAAGCATTATGGTGTATCAATAAACTCATTAAAAGTTATTGAATCCTATTTGACCAATAGAATTCAAAAAGTTGTTATAAACAAAACTGAGTCTTCTGGAGCGCCTGTGCATATGGGCGTGCCTCAGGGTTCGATATTAGGGCCATTGCTTTTTTTAATTTATATCAACGACCTCCCTTACTTTTCAAAAAAATTGTGTGAGACGGTATTGTTTGCAGATGACACCTCACTAATTTTTAAAATAGACTGAACTAAAACTGACTTTGAGGATGTAAATAATGCCATTTCAAAAGTGCTATCCTGGTTTGAAAATAATAATTTATTGTTAAATTCAAAGAAAACAAAGTGTATTAAATTTACTTTACCAAATGTAAGGCAGGTTAGTACTCATGTTGAAATCAATGAAGAAACTATTGAATGTGTTGACTCTACAGTATTTTTGGGAATTAAGTTAGATTCTCATTTACAATGGTATCCTCATATTTCGTCCCTATCTAAAAGACTGAGTTCAGCTGCTTATGCTGTTAAAAAAATTAGGTCTTTGTGTGATGTTGAAACAGCAAGACTTGTTTACTTTGGTTACTTCCACAGTGTCATGTCATATGGCTTGTTATTGTGGGGCACAGCAGCCGACATTGAAGACATTTTTATTTTACAAAAAAGGGCTGTGCGTGCTATTTACGGACTCAAGCCACGTGATTCACTAAAAGATTTATTTAAAGAAATTAATATTTTGACCATTGCTTCTAAATATATATATGAGAACATAATTTATGTTCACAAATATAAACATACCTTTTCAAAACATAGTGATATTCATAACTTAAACACTAGATATAAAAATAAACTTGCTGTTCCAAGTTTTAGACTTCACAAGACAAGTCGCTCATTCATGGGGAAATGTATACACATTTATAACAAAGTCCCGCCAAATGTAACTGAACTGCCTTTTCACAAACTTAAGTTATATGTCAAACAAACTTTAATGAAAAAAGGCTACTATAAGGTCCAAGAATATTTAGATGATAAGAATGCGTGGAAACATTAAAATTCCAAAATGTTTTTAAGTTTATTTACGTGTAAGTATTATGACTATTAACCTCTGTATACCTATTTTGTGATTGTGCATTGTCAGATAGCTTGAAAATAACGATAATACTTTTGACATTGGGTACCTACTTTGTCGGTACGATGATATAGATTCTCTTCTAATTTTAATTATTTTTATCGCTGGGCGGCACTGCACTGCTAAAAGTTATATTTTTTTTTAACTACAAACATTGTATTTGAATATTTATTTTAAAAAGAGTGACTACACGAGTTTGTGGCCGGAATCTTCTCGGTAGTTCAACTTTTGGAACCGGTGTAAATTCAGACATGACAGACAGACAGAGACTATGACGTTGTTAGTTAATATTTTTTTTGTGATAGTTGTAAAAATGTGTTTTTTTGACGATTTAAAAGTGCTTCTTTGTGGCCTATTTAAATAAAATATTTTTTCTTTCTTTCTTTCTTTCTCTCTTAACATTAGAAACGTATATAAAAAAATACAAAATTAAAAATTTTAAGTAACCCCCGGCGTTACTAATCATGTATCTAACACCATCTTATTGAGACTATTCATAAGAGCCTAAACACGCTATATCTGCTGTAAGTTTCTAAAGAATTAAAGCATTTCCCAGACTTTTCGATGGTATATGATCAGCTCAAGGATAGTGTCATGGGAATGTCACCGAAGTGACAGTACACCAAATTTCAAATCATTTGGATCTGTAAAAGTTAGTAAAACCCTATAATAATGTAGAAAATGAGCTGATAGTCATCAAACGCCTGAACTGATCTTCATAATTTATAGCTAATAACCATCATAGTCACATCAGCTTTCAAACAAAAAAAAAACGGAATCAAAATCGGTCCATTCGTTTAGGTGCT
Organism: Nymphula nitidulata; assembly: GCA_947347705.1. Classification (NCBI taxonomy): domain Eukaryota; kingdom Metazoa; phylum Arthropoda; class Insecta; order Lepidoptera; family Crambidae; genus Nymphula; species Nymphula nitidulata. The sequence continues at coordinate 12,704,630 of OX374621.1, read as the reverse complement.
ACGATGCCACTGACTGACACACAGATTCACAGACAGACACGTCAACCTTATAATAACACCCCTCTTTTTTCGTCGGGAGTTAAAAACTAGCTGCACCCGGCATGCTTTACAATGCTCCTACAGAGAAAACTGTTAGGTTTTAAAATAACAATTAAAAAGTTTTTATAATCCAGGAACCTTCGCAAGCGCAGAACACCTAGCAAAGTTTCACCACAATTTGATCAATGGTTTCGAAGCACATTGGGGACAAACATACAAACATTGTTTTTTATTTATATAGAAGACAGATTACGAACTAATTACTCAAATGTTTCTTAAACTTGACCCTCGTTAGTCAATTTTCAAGTATTTTCAAAATCAGTACAAGCAAACGTCAATTGAGGATCCTTCCTTCCTATCCTTTAGTTCTACCAGAGAGAAAAAATGTAAACGCCTAAAAGAATTGTTTATTAACTGGGCATGGACGCTCACGCACGATGCTTTGAAACAAAATAAAGTTTTAGTATAAATTTAACATACCTGTCCATCAAAGCATCTTCGAGTAACGGACATACTGCATAGATGTAGTCCTTGCCCATCTCGCCGATATATTCAAATAAAAAGGATAACGATTTAAGTACACCGTTTTGAACATTGAGTTCGGGTACTCTGTATTCATTCATTAGGGCAGGTAGCACTGTGAAAGGCGAACACGTCTCAGCAACAATAGCAATAGCCACAGTTGTACACACTCTGAAAAATGCAATTTCATGTAATGTAAAAAAGTTATAGTATAATTTTAATCTATGAAGACAAATAGTTTCTTATTGTGCGCAAGCAAAAATACAAGTTTTATATACATCATTGACATTTCGTAGCCCTTATTGCAAAGAGTATAAGGGTGTTAAAGTGTCAAACAGATACCCTGTTATTGCTCGTGACTTTATATTGCTGTAGTCACATAAAAATACACCCTAATAAGGAGCTCACTCGTACTAATAATTGGCTCACTCGTACTAAGTAAAATATGCCATTTCAGTTTATCTACTGTTCAATTATTTACACTGGGCCTAATTCTGGAGACACACTCTTAAGTTTAAATTATTTACAATACATCTCTTTCTCACAATATGTAATAGGAACAAGATAGCAAGAATCTGTTTAGAGCTGTCACTTAAATTTAGATAGATTTCATAGAAACCATAGACAATTTTAGACGGCATCTAGGGAGGTGCTTTCTAAACACATTTTATCACGTTCAATAAGGTCGAAAATTGAACGGTCGTTTCTAAATGTCAAATTATATGACAGCCATCCTTTTTGTATTCATTTTGAGAGAAAGGGATGCACTGAACTTAAATTTAGACTTAGCATGTCTTCTTCAGAATTAGGGCCATTGTTGCGTAAATTGCGCTTTTGAAAATTGTAATTGGTGACAGGTGACGAATCCTCGAATTTCTTACCTGTTTTGTCGCTCCTGAACTTTTAAATTATTTAGAAGAGTTGCCAACACATCATGGGGACCAATAGCTTTGGCAATGTAACCAAACGTATTTACGGTAGCTCTTCTGATAGCTTTTTTATGTGCCTTTAGTAGTTCCAATAATTCGAAACATATTCTCATCCATTCACGAGCCGATACGAATTCTGGGCCTCTGTCCGCGATACGCCCAACCAAATCGATGCAGTTTTCTTGCACTTTCTCATGTCTGTAAAATTATATTATTTAATAATAAATATTCTTTATTGCACACAAGAGAAATTCAACATACAAATTGGAAAACACAAAAAACTACAATTGGGCGACCTTATTGCTAAAAAGCAATATTAAAGATAAGACAAGCATATTTAAGATATTAGTAAGTGCATAAATTATGTACGCGTTTACGCAAAGTAACATACGAATACGATAATATTACGCTTTTAGAAATACCTGTTTTTCAATATCGGTGTCAGTCTGGGCAGCAAATCTTTTATTGGTGGTGTCATTTTCGTCATTCCGATTACGTTCACGATTGCTTTCAACGCGCCAAGAATAGAACCAAGTACTTCTGGGTATTCTTCACCAAGGTATTCATACAACACCACACCCAAATGACCCATCAGCTTTTCCTGTAATGTTTAAATAGACTAAATTAGAAACTACAAACATATGATTTGCTCCATTAGAACATCACGAACGAACACAAAAGAGAGTCACAATTTTGAGACAAAGGACACTATTTACCTCTTGACAAGTTTTCATGACGACGGCAATTCGTGAAATTAAATCCGCCGCCTGTTGACGCACTTTTGCTGATTTGTTGTTCATGCGCCACAAGATGATACCACAAATCTGAGGTAAGTATGGTTTCACGCGTTTGCCGAGCTGGTTCACTATTGTACCAAAGCCATTCAACATCACCACATCCTAAAAAATTGAAAAAAATATACTTATTTGTTTTATTACAGACGCAAACAGGCAAAGCCTAAACAGCCCACTGAAATTTCGGAAAATACAACATCAAAACTAACACTATTTTCTATTTAATTTCCTTTTTTTTATTTAACATTGTTAAATTGTCTAAATCATTAGCACATTAGCAAATTATGAATAATTACCTCGGTTGTCTGTTCCTGGAATGCATATAGTATACCGTCGATTAGAGCCTCTTCCAGTTTAGAGTCTATGTCAGCAGCGCCTAAGTTTGCGAGGATCTTTTCAATAGATTCCATCACCATCTTCCTGTACTGTTCATTGTCATCTTTGAGATCATCCACAATCCTATTTATTATTTCGGACGCTCCAACCTGTAAAAACAAAAAAATCATGTTATTGATGTCAATAGAATACAAACTTATTTTATGTCAATGTGAAATATTAACCTTATTAGCAATTTCAACGGTAGTATCAACGAGTTGCCGGTAGTTACGTCTGTCGAGAGCCATGCGGTGGTTCCAAAAGTGTTTGAAGAAGTGCGGTAAAATTTCGTCCATTATATACTGAGGTTCTACACCATCAGTACCGCAACACTGCTTCACTACCTGTAAAATTAAGTATATTACTGTACTATGTTGTATTTTCAGTAAATAATTATAATAACATTAAAAAACGATAAGAGAATTAAAATAGAGCTACTGTAATTGGAAATCAGAGTATGTAATTACTGGGCATGGACGGCATTTCATCTTAGGCCCCAGGATGACAACGCACCTGCAATATCAAGTGATTTTTCCTTGTTATTGCAGGTGTCTATAGGCGGCGGTAACCGCTTACCATCAGGTGGGCCGTCAGCTTGTCTGTCATCTAGTAGTATAAAAAAAATACCGACCGGTGAGTTATGTAATTTTATTGATTTTATAATTTTATATTTACCTTCAATACAATTTTCTTCATCTCTTCATCGGGAGATTGGAACTCACGAATCAAAATCAACATCACTTCACGTGTATAGTAGTTAGCGTACTCGGCGTCCATAAGGGGAATGAGGTAACCGATAGCTTTGAGGAAAGCAGCTAAACTCTTGCCGCGGTGAGTTCGGATACCTTTCCACAATGGTTTCAGTACAGAATCAAACGATTCGATACCGTACGGCGTCGCAGCTTCAGCGAGCGCGGCACTGGCTAAGGCAGTGATGGTACGCACTTTTTGCTGCTCATCCACCAGACCTGTAGTATAATAATTAATTTTTTTATAATAAGAATTTTTATAGAAAAAACTGCAACACAGCCAAATATTCATCATAGCGCATATGTCACTTTGGTGACGTTTGTTGACTTCTATGTCGCCCACCATATTGCCATATTGAATAACGGTGAAACAGACGAAAAATTTCAACTTTTGTACAAACAAACTATGCATAAAAACGAATTATTAGTATTTTACCCGGATTAAAAAGGTATTTTCTGATTTTTTGAGTCTACCTGGCCGGATATACAAAATTTCCAATATTCTTAATTTTTGATTTTAACATTCCAAGATAACCCAAGATATCCCAAGTCCTGGGTGGCTCAGTGGTCAGAGCAGTCGCCCGGATTGCGAAAGGTCGTGAGTTCGATTCCCGCCTAATGACGTGAAATTTTTCTAGTTTTATATTATTTTTATACAAAATTTGTTCCTGAAAAAATATTAGCTAGTTTTCAAAAGCATAACTTCTTCATTTATTTATTTAATGTTTTACTTGTTTTGATAATATGTATTTGCACAGAGCTCGGAGGACCAGTGATTACTGGTCTATTGCTGGGCCTCAATCCCATCAATTACTTCAATGAAACACATAAAGACCAATTTTTCAATAATCAGTTATCAGCCGTCGTTATTGTTTGGAAAAAGTTTAACCACACTGGTTGCTTAGCAATATAGCATGATGATATTTCTTTAGTGAAGTCTCATGTGTAGTGTAATATAAATAATGGAAAAAACAATAATACATACCATGTTCAATAATCTCCACCAAAGATTTAAGATGAGGCAATATAGCACAACCCATCAGGATAGCTATTTGTTGCACAATTTTGATGCCAGTGTGTCTTGCTTGCCAGGATTTTTTAGATCTGCATACGGCCTTCAAGAACGGGAGTAAAGAAGGAATACCTGGGAACATACATTTTATTAAAGTATATATTATATTTTTTAATGTATAATATAGGTATAAGATTAGAACAAACCTAAGGCAGACGCCACTACGGCAAAAGCTCTGGCAGTTGTGTTTCTCACGTACTCGTCGATGTTGTCAATATCAGGTCTCATAGTCGAGATCATAGTAGCCAAGCCGGCTGCTTTGGCCAAGTTAGATATAATCTCACGGCCCTCAACACGAGCGTAATAATCTTCATCAATCAACAGAGGTTCAATTACGACCAAGATCTGTAAAATAAACATAAAATTTAAAAAACTTTACAGGTCCTTTTTTTCTCTCTTTATTTTTTTTACAGGATATTTATCCTAACGGATATGTCAGTCCTATTGAGAACTTACTATAAATTACATCAAAATTATCATTGCTGGTCGGAAGAAAGTCGCGGCAAACATATAAAGCGATACACCATTTTGGCTTCCTCCGACACTGGTTGAACCAAAATGCTGTGAAATATACCTATATCATATGCATTTTGTTGTAATGTAGTGAGCATCGCGCGTCTCTCTTCCTGATGCCGGACACATAAAATTGATATAAGTAATTGAATTATAAAACTTACCTTATGAACGTACGGACGCACTAAATCGTCCAGTTTGTAAAGGATTCTGTCAATAACTTTGACAAGCAAGTGACGCTCTTGGTCTTCCAGTGTAGGGCTCATGAGGAGCGGCAGAATCTGGTTGAACAGTGGCCCGGCGCCAAACTCGCGAGCCTTGTCTGTTATCTGACGCAACGCCGCTTTGCACATAGGTGGTGTACCGTTCTGAAATAATTTAATAATGTCAATTCTCCTAATTTGTATTTTAACATCATAATATTAATACGTGAAGCGAAAACTTCGTACCCCTTTTTACGAAAATTGCGCGGACGGAGGAGTATGAAATTTCGCACACTTATAGTTTGTACAGAAAAGTGCAGAAGAGTAATATTTTTTAAAAATTATGCATAAAATACATTAAATAATTAACAAAAACATTTATACACTAACATGTATTTGACAAACACACATATAATAGTCAAATTTTCATATATTAATATTGTTTGTTATTTGTCTATAGTATTACTGAATGTCAAACATAACCATAGCAAAAAAACATAAAAATTTGTGATTATAGAAGTATAGTCTTTGACAATAGAATCTTAATAATGTTCAAACTTATAATGTAAATTAATTATGGTTGAACTTCGAGCACAAGGCACGAGCAAAATATTTCAAACTGTTTGTGTAATTGGTAGATTCAAGGTGGCCACTTATAATTGAAATCGTTTTGGTTTTAAATGGTCATAGAAAAATAGCCTTGAATCTATCAATCACACTAAAACTTCAGTACAAGACGATCCGCCTAGGCATCTAATTGAGCGGACTTTTAATACGCCAATTTGTTAAACGTTGAGTTATTGTAGTTCAATTAACTATCAACCTAGGCACTTAATTGGATGCCGACGTTTAATCAACGGCCTAGGCATCCAATTAAGTGGCTAATTTGAACGGCGGCGACATTATACACCGACGATACAGTTAACCGGTTCAGTTCTACATATATTTAGAAAAATATCAAATATTTGAATGAATCTCAAAATATTTTACGTCATCATCATCAGCCTATATACGTCCCGCTGCTGGGCACAGGCCTTCCTACATGAGGAAACACATGAGGATTTTGGGCCATAACATCACCACGCTGGCCCAATTGGTGGGTTAAAGCGGTTGCAGTAACAACCGAGACCAACAGCTTAACGTGCCTTCCGAAGCACGGAGGAGCTCAAGATTATAAACTTTTGATTGACCTATCCAGGGGCCGACCATGGCGAAAGTTGAAACCAGAGCGCTCAAACCATTACGCCACCGAGCTCCTCAACGTTATTTTACGTACAGGTAAATTCAGTTTAACAACCTTAATTTTAAGCAGCAGCTTCATTATCTTCCTCTCTTTCAACTCATCAGGAGACAGCGAGTCCTCGTCGACGTCGACGAGCAGTTTATCAAAGTACTGAGCGTCCTCGGGCTTCATGAATGGCAGTTGTTGACTGCCCTTGGGCTGCGGGTCGAGGAGGCGCGCCGCCGCCGCCGCGGAGCCGCCCACTTCCTCCGTCTGCATGAAAAATCCGATTGGGGTACCAGCCAACGGAGTCGGCGTGGCGGTCAGCTTACGAGCCGGCGTCCGAATCGGAACATAACCTGGTCAACAACATAACAAGTCAACAAAGTTTTTACGGTCACATGCCGACACAGATAAGCATGCTCTATCAATTTCACAATCAGCAATTCGTTAACTGTTAAAGCTCAATGTGGCAGTCTATCCGGCATGAGACTGTAAAGCCTTATTGTCATCATTCATCTGAAAGAAAAAGTGACTATTAAAATATGGGTCTGTTCAATTTCAAATTCAACAACACATGTATTATTTGATAATTCGTTACGATGGTAGCATATCCACATGGTTGAAGGCATTGTTTAATACATGTGTCCTGAAACTAAAGGGGGGATTAATGACTATGTTGTATATTCTTACATTTCATATTATTTATTTCATTCACTAAACATTGTAATTAAATTAAAATAGAGACATCATTAATATGTATAAAAGTGTACATACCGGCAGGCGGGGGCAAAACCTTGTACCCAGCTGGGAACATGGCATCCAATTCTTCGTCAGTGTAAGGTCTGTTTCTTTCATCTATTTCCTTTTCCCAGCGGTAGGCTTGAAGCTGTTCAGGTGTCATAGCAGCCACGTGTCCAGGTGTTGGTGTGGCTAGAGCCATCGCTTTCACTCCCACAGGTGTTGACTAAAATAAAAATAAAAATCATTACATAACAAATAAAATATCAAAACAATTTAAAACAACAGACAACAAAACAAAAACAAGCAATACATTTAGTCTACAAAACGAAACAAAATATAGCGAGAGGTAGGGCATATTGGTATATTCGCGCCCGACTTGGGTGGCCCCCACCTTACAGAAGATCATAGCCATATATTTACACTACTTTGTAGTGTGATGCAGAGATGTTGCGGATGAAAAAATATTGACATCCAGGGCGGGAATTTCAGTTATTTTTTTTGATTTGCTATGGATTACAAGTCGCTGCCTCCCAATGTTCATACTAAGCAGTACAAATACCTCTTCAAGGCTACATTGAATAGTTACTTTCTAGGTAAGCACATAAAAAACCTGCCACACATGTGGTGCGACCAAGTGTGCAATCAAAGCAGTCCGGAAGAGTTCCGGTACACCGACGGGGCGGCCGCCTTACTTTATTGGTATGAACTTAAGTATGGCTAATGACGTCATATTGAAATCAAATACGACATTTACACGTCAGTGAGTATCATAATTAAAAGTTAGTATGACGTTCAAAAGTCAGTGAAATTGAAAGCAAGTAGGTATGACATACACATCAGTGAATGTCATAATTGATTTTAATATGACAATGTGGCGACATATGCCATACTTAAGTTCATACCAATAAAGTTAGGCGGTCGCCCTAAGCACTGTACAGTACAAGTGCCTATGTCTAATTTGGTGACACTATTTGGTTGCACCACATGGCGTTCTAGTGAGAGTTCTGCGACTCTTACAACTGTCTATGTTTGGTCTGGAGACTATAATTGGTTGCGCTACAAGGTGAACTGGTGCGTCACAGGGTGAAAACCAGGTGGCAAATTAGGCAACAATAGTTTATTAAATAATAATAATAATATTCATATACTCACACCTATTTTATCTAGGCCAACGTAAGCATCATTAAGAGCTTTTGTTATGGATACTAAATAACGGATAAATATTGATAATAATTTAAGAAATATACTAAATAAACATATAAACATCCATGACTCGTAAACAAATGCTCGTACTCATCATACAAACATTTGCTCCTACCGGGATTCGAACCCGGGACCTCCTGACCGAGTAGCCAGGGGTACAGACCGCTCGACGAGCCGGTCGTCGATGGTAATATTTATGTTTATAAGACATAACTTGTATTTTAATGACGAAGCAAAATTAGTACTCACTCCGCCTGGTGTGAAGACCGGAGTATGCGGCGTAGGCGTGGCGTGGGAGGGCGTGGCATGCGAGGGTGTGGCGTGAGAGGGCGTGGCGTGCGAGGGCGTGGGCGTGGCGGCGGCGGGCGTGGCGCCGGGCGTCTCGTCCCAGCGGGAGCGACGCTTAGTCCCGGGCGTCGGAGTCTCCTGGATGGTGTCTACACCGGTGCCGCGGTCGGTGCGCGGAGTCTCCGCCCATCCGCTGTTGTGGCCAGGAGTCTCTATAAATATTAGTTAGGTGAGTACATGATTGCGCCATTTAGTGAATGTTTTATTTAGGCACACGCGGTGGCTATCGGGTATCGCGCCAAAAAGTATCCTATGTCCATCCCAGGGTCTCAAACTAGCTCCATAACAAATTTTATCTAATCGGCTCAGTGGTTATTGATTCCCTATACACACTTCCAAACCCCCTTTTTTCACCTCCTTAAAAGATGATATCTGGGATAAAACTGTGCCGGGACTCAAACAATCTCTATATCCATTTTTATCTAAATCGGTTCAGCGGTTTAAGTATGAAGAGGTAACAGACGGAGACACTTTCACATTTATAATATTACTAGCTGTGCCCGCGACTTCGTACGCGTAGATGTCGGAAAATAACAACAGTAGGGTAGGTTACATGATTTCACTTGAATTAAAATTTAAATCATGTTTATAAAACTCCTTCACAATTATTATTAATGATTGATCGCCCCGCCCGCTCCCGCCCGTCTTGGAAATCATAAATGCGTGCATGCTACGGTCATTATTTTGTTACGGAGTTATTTTAAAACTGTGATATATTTTAAGATATTCCTTGAACTCAAATAATGTCAAGAACAATTTTGTTCACAATTAAAACTTGTGGTGAATAATGTATTTATTTTGTTAAGGAATAATATATTGTTTAAAAAAATCACCTTAAACCACCTTCGCAGATAGTGCATTATTTTAAAGAAAAAATGATTACCGAAAAGTAGTCATAGTAAGTCAATTTCAAAAGATAGACATATGCTGTCGCAGCCTTTTTTTAGATCTTTTAAAGGAGAGCAATTCATACATGATTGTTGCGTAACTTTAACTGTTCACGCAACGCACGCAACGAAAGTTCTAAAAAGGAATATTTTTTCCCTGTATTTGCAACATTTTTCATTGATGCTCATCTGCTATTAGTCGTAACGTAATGTATTATAGCTTATATAATACCTCAATAAATGGACTATCCAACACAAAAAGAATTTTTTAATTTGAATCAGTAGTTCCTGAGATTAGCGCGTTCAACCAAACAAACAAACTCTTCAGCTTTATAATATTAGTATAGATATTATGGATATGGATTTGTCAGACCACCAACTAGGAAACGATTAGCTATCAACTATTTTCTTGCTGAAGAAATAGAAATAGATACCATGTCAATAAAAGAGACACATATATTAATAGTTAATCGCTGACTGTTTACACTGCCAGCAAGAACTCTTTCATCACTAGTTTGTTTAAAAAGAGTTTGGCATATTCTCTTTTACATAATGTTTTTGTCTTTTTAATGTCATTAACTCATTTTTCGCAAACACCACCAATGACTTAATACAATAGGACAACTTTTTTGGTCTCTTTATTTCTTTAATGCCACTAATCAATGATAGCTAAAATAATTATCATTTATTCCTTACTATATATAAGTAATAGTTAATTACCTGTCTGATTTGAACTAACTTACCAGTTAATCAAATTATTCATTGTTTCTATATCTTAAAATTACTGGGCATTTATTTCCAGAAGTCCAACTGCATTATGGCCAATTAATTTTGTTAAGGTAGTGCTTACTTTGTGGGCCCATATGCTTGTTTTCACTAACGTTGCTTAGTGTTAAGTCTCTTAGCGATTTTTATCACAGTCTATGTAAAGTAGATAGAAAGAGACAAATGTCGTTAGGAGTCACATAAGCTTAGGGAATGGTTGGTGAAATCGGACATTATTATTTTATTTAACCTTTCGTATTTTATAAATAAAAAATAAAAAAATACCTCTATCTGTCTTTGGTGTTTCATCCCAGCGGTTTCGTCTGGATGTGTGTTGAGCAGGCGTTTCCCTTCCGGGGGTAGCATGGCCAGGGGTGATATGGCCAGGAGTAGCGTCCCAAACTCTAGCAGAAGGTGTAGCCCCTGGTGTCTCCCCGCCTCGCCCACCGGCACCTGGAGTTTCTTCCCAAGCTCCTCTCTAAAATTAAATTAAAAGTTCAATTTCAGACTAATGTCACTTTTTCATTAGAATCAATCTAGATAAGGACAAATAGCAGTTTATACGACTTTTTTTCAGTTTATAAACTGAACTGTTTAAAGCATTTTAGCCTTCATCATATTGGCCTATGATGTCCATTAATAAACAAAGGCCTCCACCATCGATTTCCAAATGGAACGGTTATGCGCAGCCTGCATCTAACGGCTCCCCGCGACTCTGACCAGGTCGTTTGTCCATCTAGTAGGAGTCCTACTTTGCGCTTTCCGGTACGTGGTCGCCATTCTAGAACTTTAATCCGAGTTGGATTCGTCGATTTACCTCTTTCTCGAAGTTGCCCCTACTTAGCTGAGCCATTTGTCCGAGGTAAATGTACTCGTCAACAACTTCGAGAACAGAACTCCCAACTATAACTGGTATAGGTGCGACATGGATATTCGACATAGCCTTTGTCTTGTCCATGTTCATTTTTTGACTCACCTGTCGGGAGGTTCTGTCTAGGTTGTCGAGCATTGTGCTTAATTCCTCCAGGGATTCTTCCATTCATCCTACATCATCGGCAAATCGAAGATGATTGAAGTACTCGCCGTCAATTTTCATGCCGAGTCCTATCTAGTCCAGTAGTTTGTAAACATATTTCAATGCAACGGTAAAGTTTTGAAGATATTTTACATCTCCCTGTCTTACCCCTCTCTGCAGTTTGATAAGTTCCGTATACTGATTCTGTAAACGGACCGGCATGGTGGCGCTCTTGTACAAAGATCTCATCACTTCGATATACCAATAGTCAATGTGGCTGAAGACTGAATCACAGCCCATGTTTGGATCATATCAAAGGCCTTGTCGTAGTTCAGAAACGCCAAGTAAAGTGGCCGGTTATACTCCTCGGTCTTCTGTATTACCAGCCGCAGCGTATGTATGTGGTCTAAGGTACTAAAGCCTTTACGGAAACCGGCTTGTTCGGAAGGCTGGAAGTCGTCAAACCTGCGCGCGAGACTATTTGTGATAACCCTCGAAAACCACTTGTAGACGTGGCTCTAAAGCGTGATAGGTCTGTAGTTCCTTAGTAGGGTTTTGTCACCTTTTTTGAAGAAGAACACCGCCAGGCCTCCGCTCTACGCTTGTGGCATTGTACCCTCGAGTATGGCGGAATTGAATAGCCTCTAAAAGAGTTCCAAGTACGGGTATAGCACCCGCTTTCAGAAGCTCTGGGCCCCTAGTGTAAGTTTCCAACGAATTAAAACGAAAACGTACGTCGTCGTGTTAACTGTCAAATCGTATGGAAACGGCAGCCGCGCCTCTGTTGTGAATTATTGGAAACCACTTTTTGTATATGGATTTGAGAGGTTAACATGACGATGATAATTTTCGTTTCTATTCGATGGAAACATACACTAGGGGTACTGCAGTAATTCCGTCCTCCCCTGGTGCCTTGTTGTTCTTAAGTTACTTGAGGGCTACTCTAATCCCGTACAGGCTAACATCCGGGATATCTTCGGCATAGTGTCGGATCAGTCGTGGTCTTGGGTCTTTGTCCGGACCGATAGCGGGATTCGTTGCAGTGGTATATAATTCTCCATAGAACTTTTAAACTCTCTTGTCACCTCGGTCTGCCATCCTGTCTTTAGACTTGTCAATTAGCTTGACCCAACAGACACTTACCTTGCGAACACTTTGGAACCTTTATTTCGTTCTATCGACTCTCTAATACAGTTAGTAATTATTAACTGTATTAGAGAGGCGATAGAACGAAATATAAGCGGCGAATGTCGTGTCGCATATATTTCGATATCTGTCTATTAGGCTGCCGATATAGTGACGCATCATTTGAAGACTGATACCTCATTTATCCTTGTTTTTCCATGAGGGATACGGCGTCTGCTATTTATCTCGTCGACTGTAATGCAGCTCTAAAGGCATTTGAAGCGATTCTGGAGTTCGAGTAAAAGTTTATGGACTTGAACGGGTGCTGGACGGAATATAGACCACATCAGACAAGACCTTTCTAATCTGATTTTGATATTCAATGTGTCTCTCACCATAGGGCCATCGCTACTGGTTTACACCCTTGCGATAACTGAGACATCGAAAAAAAATGTCGTTTATTTGTCATGATGATGATAATGATTTTAGCCCTATTTTAAATAAAATTAGTTCAACTTCTATAAGTCCAAAGTTAGACATTTATGGGTTGGTTGAGGCTGGAAGTCTTATAGAAATAAGTCCACAGTTGCTACTTTATGTTACATATTTTGTAATTTAAAAGTGCAATAAAAGAGTATAAAGACTTAGAGAAGCCTACTTGATGTTTCCAAAAGTCATTAATATTTTGGTCATTGAAAATTAATTATCGAAAAGGAGACAGATAACCTAAAATAGGTCTTAGAGAATGCGAACAGAATGAATACCAATAACTATTTTAAACTTACCTCTGTATCCCAAGATGGAGTAGCTTGTGAACTAGGTGTGGTAGAAATAGTCTTCTTGACAGATGGTGTGTCTTCTGAACTCTGATCCCAGCGACCTTTACGCTTGGCTGCAGTTTTAACTGTTTCACCATTAGATTGGGCCACTGGCTTGAGAGTACCCTCTCTAGCTCTCTCTAAAAGCTTCTTTCGCAGCTACAAAAGAAACATTATGTGAATAAAATTAACACCTTTAAATAAACATGAATTAAATCATGGTCTGCAGACTAAAGTTTTTAAGAAAAAAAAATTATAAGTTGACAAATTACAATTGTCTGTTTTTAAATATATTTTTTGCTGCACAGGTTACAGAAAAAAAACTGTAAATCAATTTTCTCCAGAGGTAATTAAGGCATATTTTTTTTCAACTGATATGATTAAACTTACTTCAGTTTCTTCAGCACGGAGATATTGTTCTTTCATAATATCCGTAAATGTCCTGGATCCAATATCTGGTGTTTTTCCACCTAAAAGAAAAATCCGTATTAAATTGAATATGTAATATATTATTAATTTGAAGTGGTGCTATTAATCAATAACTTTTTTATACAACTAGATGACAAACAAGCTGACGACGTACCTGGTGGTAAGTGGTAACTGTCGCATAAAGACACTTGCAATAACAATGATAAAATCACTTGGTTTTGCAAGTGCATTGTCATCCTGAGGCCTAAGGTGAAATGCCTTCCATGCCCAGTAATTTCTCCAGCTACCTTTCCCTTCAATATGAAACACAGCAACTGTTTCACAGTTGAAATAAGAAAGGCGGTGGTACAGTCGCCATCGGATATATCGTAGCAGACAAGGTGACCAAATATATCTGAACAGTTTAAAATGTCAATAAGTTCTATACACTACAAGTTACCATTAATATCTGAACATTCATTACTCCATTAATATCTGAGCAGATGCTAGTCAATAACTTCTCTACACACAACTTATCAATAATATCTGAACACTTATCACGTCAAGTGTATCTACGCATATAAACACTGGGCTTACCTATTGCGTTATTAAATGAATTTAAGCTAAAAATAAACACTAACTGAAAACAACATCAATTTCGAGATCCAAGATGGCGGACGCAACTTTTTTATAAAAAAACAATATGGGTATCATTTTTGTGGTTTTCGGGGGTCCCGGTTTTAAATACAATATCCATTTCTAGATCCGAGATGGCGGACGCAACTTTAAAAAAAAATCAATATGGGTGTCATTTTCGTGGTTTTCGGGAGTCTCAATTTTAAATACAACATCAATTTCGAGATCAAGATTGCGGACGGAACTTTTTTATAAAAAAAACAATATGGGTATCATTTCCGTGGTTTTCGGGGGACCCTATTTTAAATACAACATCAATTTCGAGATCCAAAATGGCGGACGCGGCTTTTTATAAAAAAATCAATATGGTTATCATTTTCTTGGTTTACGGGGGGTCCTGATTCTGAATATCACCAATTTCAATATCCAACTTCATAGTACAAAATCAATATGAGTATCATTTCCGTGGTTTTCGGGGGTCCCGATTCTGAATACAACGTCAATTTTTAAATCCAAAATGCCAGATGCGACATATTTTATGAAAAATCAATATGGTATCTTTTTCTTGGTTTCCGGGGGTCACGATTTGATAACAGCATCTATTTTGAGATCCAAAATGGCGGACGTGACTTTATAGTACAAAATCAATAAGGGTATCATTTTCTTGGTTTTCGGTGGTCTCGATTCTGATGACAACATCTAATTTGGGATCTAAGATGGCGGACGTAACTTTTTAATACAAAATCAATATGGGTTTCATTTGTGTGGTTTTTGGGGTTCCAATTCCAAATAAAACATATGTTTTGGGATCCCAAATAGCGAAATAATGATTTTTAGATAAGAGTTGCGTCCGGCATCTTGGATTTGGAAATTGATATTGTATTTAAAATCGGGACCCCCGAGAACCACGGAAATGATACTAATATTGATTTTGTTCTATGAAGTTGCGTCCGCCATCTTAGATGTTGAAATTGGTGTTGTATTCAGAATCAGGACTCTCGTAAACCAAGAAAATGATACCCGTATTAATTTTTTTATAAAAAGCCGCGTCCGCCATCTTGGATCTCGAAATAAATGTTGTAATCAGAATGAAGACCCCCGAAACCTAAATAAATTATTCCCGTATTGATTCTATATGAAAAAAATTGCGTCCGCCGTTTTGGATCTCGAAAACAGGTGTTGTATTTAGAATCGGGATCCCCAAAAACCACAAAAATGATATCCATATTGATTTTATATAAAAAAGTCGCGTCCGCCATTTTGGATCTCGAAATTGATGATGTATTTAAAATCGGGTCTCCCGAAAACCACGAAAATGATACCCATATTGTTTTTTTTTTCTAAAAAGTTGCGTCCGCCATCTTGGATCTGGAAATGGATGTTGTATTTAAAATCGGGACCCCCGAAAACCACGAATATGATACCCATATTGATTTTGTATTAAAAAAGTTGAGTCCGCCATTTTGGATCTAGAATTTAATGTTGTATTTAGAATCAGGATCCCTGAAAACTACGACAATGATACCCATATTGTTCTTTTATAAAAAAAAAGTTGCGTCCGCCATCTTGGATCTTAAAAGTGATGTTGTATTTAGAATCAGGATCCCTGAAAACTACGAAAATGATACCCATATTGATTTTTTATTAAAAAAGTTGAGTCCGCCATCTTGGATCTAGAATTTGATGTTGTATTTAGAATCAGGACCCCTGAAAACTACGAAAATGATACCCATATTGTTTTTTTTTTAAAAAGTTGCGTTCGCCATCTTGGATCTTGAAATTGATGTTGTATTCAGAATCAGGACCCCTGAAAACGACAAAAATCATACCGACATTGATTTTTTATAAAAAAGTTGCGTCCGCCATTTTGTATGTCCGAATGAAGTATTGAGACAAAACCCTCAAAATGTATTTATTTATCCCCGAAACCCACGAAAATGATAACCATATCGATTTTATATTAAATAGTCGCGTCCGCCATTTTGGATCCCGAAGTAGTCGTATTCGGAATCGGGACCCCTAAATGCCGCGAAAATTACAATCTCATAGAAAATTTATTTATATGGAGTAAACTCCAAAAATAAAAAATGTGACAATGAGGAATAAGTGGCATGCGGCATTACACGGTGCCGAAACGAAGAATCAATTACCCACAAAACATGAAATCTTTTGGTGGAATTATGCGAAAAACTAACAAGAGACAACTATTTAAAATACATTTTTCTTGACTGACGACTGTAACAAGTTCGTGATTCATTATACTGCAATTATTCCTCAACTGCTCAGATATTTAAGACCACACTATCTGCGTAGATATATGAGTGTTCAGATATTATTGATAAGTTGTGTGTAGAGAAGTTATTTACTAGCATCTGCTCAGATATTATGGAGTAATGAATGTTCAGATATTAATGGTAACTTGTAGTGTATAGAACTTATTAACATTTTAGACTGTTCAGATATATTTAGTCACCTTGTCTGCTACAATATATCTGATGGCGACTGTACCTACCGAGACGACCTGACATATTGTGCTATCACCTAGTAAATTGATGCAGTTTGGTTTTATTTTTCTCTTACCTTCAGCAAAAGGGTCATTTCGCTCAGGTGATATGATCATCCTACGCCTTTTCTGACGATATTCATCTTCTCTATCTGCAATTGTTGGACGTCGTTTATCAGCAAATGGATCATAATCTTTGTCACTCTGTAAAAATAGAAATTAGTTTCATTCATAATACAATTTTTTATAAACACTTAACAGTCAAGGATCAGATTCCAGCCACAATTTATTTTTCAATTGTCATAGACCTCCAGAGGTAGAACTCAGCTTGACAGATTAATTGTAGGTAATAATGTAAGTCATTGCCATTTTATTCAAAAGTATGGTCTTGTTGGAACCTGATGCCATCTGTCTGCCTTTATTTATAAAAATGGAACAGTCTCAGTTTTAAGCCAGGTGTAACTTTATGCCATATATGAAATATGGCATATTATCTGCTCTTATCAGTCTGCCTGCATCTCCTGACAAAAAAACATCTATTGTGCTTGGTGTTTGGCTATTTCAAAACATACAAAAATAATTATGTTTACCTTATTAGGTTGGGTGCTTGTAAGAGCATTTATTAAATCAATGCTATGAGACCTAACCTGTATTCATATCTATTTTGACACACAAGACCTTATAGAAATTAAAAAGCAACTTAAAGAAAAATACTAAGTTATTACTACACTTTGCTTTTAATAACTAAGTAATTTTTCAAACATATAAAATAATGTTAAAATCAAAAATTAAGAATATTTGAAAGCACTGCCCCAATTTAACCGAATCGTAGGTATTTGTAAAAATACTCATTTTGGATGTTGAAATAGAACATTTCGACATTGTAGGGTGTGAGGTTAGCTCATAAACGCAAATTAGATAGACTAGAAGAATTTCACAGGGATGTCCCAAGTCCTGGGTGGCTCAGTGGTTAGAGCAGTCGCCCGGATTGCGAAAGATCGCGGGTTCGATTCCCGCCTCAGGATGTGAAATTTTTCTAGTTTTATATTATTTTAATTACTAAGTAATTTTTCAAACATTTAATTAACATTATAATAATGTTAAAATCAAAAATTAGGAAGCAATTAAAGTTGAATGCTAGGCAAGGAGATTCGACATAGACTTTGATGTCACAGTACACCACCATACATTTTCCAAATGAAAAATTGTTTTAGAAAGAGAATGATACTGTAATTTCTCTCGCAATCTCTCTCTCAAAATCTCGGGTATTTTTTGGCTAAAATCAATTATGTTTACACTATTAGCAGTATAACATTCAATATTCTTATGTAATGTATTAAATTAAGCTTATATTTTTTCATGCATATTCCCTATTACAGCAATATGGCCCGGCCATATCTTTTTAGAATTTATAATTATATTTCTATTAACTTCAGAGTGCATAATTTTTATTTAAAGGGTTTCTTTTAATATGTCTGGCTTACCTGTGCTATATCATTTAATAAAGAAGCTGGAGCTGTATATCCAGATCTCTTTTGTGATACTGGAACATTTTCCACATCTTCATCTTCAACTTCATCATTTGCAGCTATGGATGTGACATAACCATCATACCTTGATTTACTCCCTTGACCAGCATTATCATATATATCACTGTCATAATATGTCTCTCCTAGGGACACACCCTTGCTGGAACCATTCTCAGGTAGTTCATTCTTTTTTGTTTGTATTTCTCTAATTTGAGCTTCAATAGCTGTAATACAACGAGTAAAATTATAAAGTGAATAGGAGGGATTAGGATATGATAAATTTAGCAATAAAAATGAAGTGGTTGAAGTAACTACTTCGTGCATATTCCCTTTGATTTGAAGCAACTGCTTCAAATCAAAAGGTAGGTTGGACATAAAATTTAGAATGGAAAGGAAAATCCTCAAAAACTACATATGCATTCATGTTGCTTAATTATCATCCTTGTGAATTTTATTCATTCTCGTGCAATATATTGAAACTTTGTATACAAAAATGGCTGATCATACTGTAATGAAATTATTGCTTACTTACCTTCGTGAGTCCTTGGTATTTTATCCATAATTTATTACGAGGTGCATCTGTGAACCGTATTACGGAGAAATGTAGTGCAAATTTCAGCTGGAATACTATAAAGATTTATTTCAATTCAACAAAACAATCGCCATTAGGTTGCAAGCGGCATAGATTACATAAAATACCATAGACCTTATTTCTCTATGCCATAGACTCTTTTTTTATTCTCCCTTTTCAGAGAAGGCAAGGGAAACTAGAGCCCATGCAGCCTCGTCTTTAGTTTTTTTTTCCATAGCTTTTAGTTTATTTGAAAATTCATTTTATTTATAAGACACCTTCTAGGTAAGCATGTATCATCGTAGGCCATGTCACTACTTAACATCGGGTGTGATTGTGGTCAAATGTTTGCCTACAAATTATATATATATAAAAAGAATATATTATTTATTATATATTTTTGTTTTTTTTAAATAGTACGAAAAATTCAATGAGCGTCATAATAACAGAAGACAACAAAACCCCAGATCCCGCAGAACTTCACCAGGCCATATCCTCCAAACAGACATGCGGCATCTCTATCATACTACAAAGAATGAAAGAGATGCAGCACAAACATTCAACAATATATTTTCTGCAGTGAATGCGAGTGTTAGAAAAACTAATTCTACCCATCATGTAGCACATTGATAGATATCTCGAGAAAATTTTGTGCCAATTATGTCGTGAAGATCTTCATCGTGCTACTTTGATGAGGTGGATAACCACGATAAAGTTGTCAACGTGTTTCACAACAAGTAAACATACGTTTACTGTAACAATATTTCTTTTAGAAAGTTTCATTAATTTAACCACACATAATCAGACATAATTATCGAATAATTGTATATTTACTTAATAATTGTTTTTAGATACATATATCTTGACCGTCACTTTCAGTCCATCTCTATTAAAAGGCGGCAATAACTTGTAGATTCTTTAAAATACTTCTTGTAAGGCAAAGAGTTAAGTTTCAGCACAAATTTCCAATCTTTGTAATAAAAATCTTGATCGTCGCCATTTATGGTGGAAAAAACTCCTTTAATTCTCTTGTAAGAAAGAAAGCAAAAGGCCAAACCCATACAGCCATCACTGATCTAAGTGTTCATAGACAAATGGATAACACTGTATCTTTTTTCTCTGTCTAACTGATAGCGTGAAACAAGGATAGGTATAGCACTTCTATCATCATTGACTTATCAAATATTTTAATCTGTTGTTCATCTTTCTCTTCGCGGCTGCCATAGGTACGTCCATGTTGCCGAAGTTATAAATGTGATAAATTGTTTTTAGATAGATTTCTTCCTAATTACTATCTCATTTTACACAGGAGAAAGAATAGCTGATTCTGGCGTCTACGCGGTAGGCATTCTGGTGGATTAGCTACAGTACATACGGTGAGTGTTAAATTTTAATAGTTCCACGTCAAATGTGTTGGAAGGTGACACGTATTATCACAAATTGTGGATACCTACCGACTACATAATTTGTTAGCTTCTTGAACTAAATTTGTTTACATTTTCATTTTAAAGTAACTGTATTACCTTATCAAAATTTTGAAGGCTATTTAATTTGGTAAATACCTGGCTAAAACTATCTAGAATCTTACTGTCACACAGTTTTAGTAACATGGTTATTGCTGACATTGACTAAATCATATCAGAACACCTGTTCAAGAGTATTGTATCAAACATATTTTATTTGTAGTACATTTATAATCATTATTTCATTTTAATTTCTATATGATATATTTACATTTACTGAAGATTCCAAAAACACCAGGTGAAGGTATATTATTCTGTATTCATCTTAAAGAGCTGGTTAAGCATTCATGCTCTGTATAGCAAATAATTTTCAGGTAGGTCTAGCTCGCACCAAAAATCTAGTTTGCTCTGAAGCATCATACAGTTTTGCCCAACTGCTCACAGCTACTAACCATACCACTTTGTTCCGCCGTTCTGTATGAAGTCTCTACTTGCAAGCCTAAAGATATTTACTAGTAAAACCTATTTCATTACTAAATGCAATAATGTGACATACCTTTATATTGTTACTATTCTAAACAATATCTAGTTATAGCACATATTAATGTATAACGGCAACTCCACTGCCACTTATGGCACTAAGACTTAAGGCAAGTGAACAAGTGTATTATACAAATTGTAATGATGTTTTGGGAATTTTTAAAAACAAAAATAGTCTACAGTAAATTGACTTGTGTTCAGAGTGAACTAGAAGTTTGGCGCTATACATTCTTGTGTATTATTAATTATATTATTAGTTATAGCATCAATTAAGAATAGCTATAACCAATTGGGAAAATAACTTGTAATTAGAAACTTAAAAATAATGTCTTTTAAACACTATGAACTGAACATTAGCCTTTAAAATAAATTTCAACAATTGGACCGTGAGGACTTGCTGTGTGTAGTCTAGACCACGATATGAATAGAAGCAACCTGCAAGTGGGAAGTTTTAGTGGAGGCTTGTGTCCAGCAGTGGATGATGAACCTGCATGTACTACAAGGACATCAGATACAAAATCCAAGATTGATATTTTGTGTATGTCTTTTAAATATTTGATTAATAATAAGGAAACTGGATGACTATATTACCTGGATTCATAGTGTATTTTTTTAATTTAACTCTTAAATTAAATATCACAATATATTGTGTATATATATATATATATACACACACACACACACATATATATATATATATATATTATAGCATACACAAGCATATCACATATGCTTCACTATGTTTTTACACATGACTGGTTCTACATCATCTGATATTATTTACCCAGTGAATAGTTTAAAAGTTTTGACTGATTTTCTATTGATGAACTGTCATAGTTAGTCTCCGAATAAAAGTTATCTGAGAATTGAAAAGTTGCCCATTAGTTATTTATTTAAAAAGAATTATTTAAGAGGATACATCTTTAGTCTTCCATGAAGATAATAATACGGTATTAGTAACGGTAAAACTTAAATCAAAACTGAAAAGTATTCTTGTGTCTTTATGCTATTTTTACCACTTACCATCAGGTAGATTGTATTCCTGTTTGCCACCCTTCTAACATATTAAAATAATATAGAGCTGAGAAAGTCATAATCATAATCTTAACTGTATGGTTTATATATTTATTATTATTATATTTCCACAATTAGAAATAATAAAATTTTAATGAGAATGTAACCTTCAAATTATATATTGTTCAAACCAAACATCTGGTTGGAATAAGAAAAATAAATATACTTATAACATTTGAACAATTGTTTAAATATATGATGCAAGTACTATATGTAGACCTATTTTTTAAAGTGAGTTGAGCCATGTCATTTCTGTAATTTATAGTACTGTAACGACTTGGCGCGGACAAGGACTGCTGGAGGAGACGAAAATGATGCATCAGCAATCCATGATGGTTGGCGATATGTTGCCTGTTCACCCTGATATACCTGTATATGGCGAAGAAATGAATAATGTGGGCTACGATAACAGTGGCTCCAACGCTTACGACGATTTGTTCCCAGCATTGCCACATTCCCAGCCTCCTGTGCAGCGCAACATTCAGCAAGTGACCAACAAACTCCGTGTTGGCTCTTCTCTGCACACTCAGGTATATCGATACCGACAGCATAATTTAACGCACCCTGCGTTAAACGCGTGGCTTGATAACTTACGTAACTCTTAGATAATGATAATACAAATTGTGGTCAGTTTCTCTGCTAAAGATAAAATCAATTCGTATATTTTTAAATACTGCCTTATCAATCATATTTATTTCGAATCTTAGCAATGTTTTTATTTTTTTTGTACACTATCTACTAATCTACTTGTAAATCTACAGTACCAGTACTAACATAATATGATTAAAAAAGTGCGTTTTTTTTAATTTGACTAAGTTTCATATCCTACTATTTTTTTCAAATATTGATAAAGTTATCCTTGCCTTTCCTATTTTGGTCGTTAAACTTTAAGACTTCGACACTTTTGCATAATTCTCACCTCACTAGGGCTCACGATTCCCTACCATTTAACCTTCGTAACACAATTTTTTTCGGTGTCAAGAATAATCCTTCTGACATAATTAATATAAATTCATTAACTTTGCCACGCTATTCTTACGTTATTTCATATGTAACTAGATCTTTACGTCGACACTTTTCTCGAAGTAGTCTGAAAATGGTTTACAAAGTGTATAACAAAATTTGAGTCTTTTTTAATGTAACTTTAAATCGATAATTACTTACGGGGGGTGTCTATTCTGAAGTCTTATTTCCGTTCAGTAGGTCGACAGAGCCCAGGCTGCTCCCGCGGAGTTAACGGAGAGTTTTAGTAGGTATTCTTATTTCCTAGTGCTGTTAAAGCGCTGGGCGACTCCCACACACGCCCGTAGTTTTGCCTGCGGCGGGTTACTATGTAACCAGATTACTCTAAAAAAAATAAAACCCAAGAGCTACCAAGTTACAAATAAAATAAAAGCTATTTCCTACTATAGTAGCTATCCAGGTCTAGAGGTCTCGACCAGTAAACGATCGTAAATGACTGATTTCGTGGCTAAGTCGTAACGATGTTTACTCTAATAGACATGTCACTTTAACGATTTCAACTATTTTTGCACGTTTTGCCATATAATTCACAGCAAAATTTTACGATTTTCATCATGGCGTTATTACGTTATTACCGAATATATCAAATTGAAGCTTGTTGATAGTAATTCCCTTAATTCCTCAAACGGCGTTACCCTCCCGGAGGGCTATGACAATTGAAAAATCAATTATTTGCACAAAAAATAATAACTGTTGTGTGATTCACAGGTATTCCATGTGCCATACGAAGAAAGAAAATTAGATAACGCTAATACCTTCGGAGAGGGAGAGTCCCTAAGGACTTGCCAAGCTATCACCAAGGATACGGGAGCGCATATTGAGATATCTACCAGCAAGGATGGAAGTCTTACTTTCCTTATTACTGGAAAGCACAGCGCTGTTCTTGAAGCAAGGCGTCAAATATTGACTCATTTTCAACAACAGGTATATACCAATATAATTTGTAAACTAACTATTTAATAATGGTCTTTATTACCACAGAAAAAATGTATTTTCAGAAATATTGACATAACTTTTTGCTCCTTTATATTGGGATAGCTAAACTATTTTTTTGGACCTTTTCTCGAAATCATTTTTTATTGCACATTTTCTACATCGTTATTGTATCTAATCATTTGAAAATGTCAATAGGCTATTATTAGCCTAAACTTGCGTCACTAGCATTTTTCGCCAAAAACCTTGTACTATCAGCCTAATGCAGTCCACTGCTTTCGCGATTTTTTATAATTTCCAGGTTGACCATCCGCACACACTATAAAAATTGCGGGTATAGACATAGTGAAGCTAAAAATGTTTTTAATCCTATCCAGCAGTTATGCGATTCCGAAAACAGTTTCACAGAATTATGATTCTGAAAAAAGTTAAAAATGATTTATAATGTAGGTAGTAGTTTATCTCTACCCTACTAACACTTTTAGAGAAGTCAATTTGACCCTTCCTGTATAAGGTTAGGCACGACGCTACTTTGTTAAAACCATGTTTATGACTTAAAACTTTAACCCAATTATTTTAAAACGCGGACAAAATTAGTCCTGGTCTAAAACTGATGCTGTCACTTATATTTGTTAAAAGAAAGACAGTGACAGCATTACATTTCGACCAGTACTAACATTAATCCGCGTTTTATAATATGAGGGTTAATGTTTACATATGATTCATGCTATGATACATTTTTACTACACATGTGTGTAGTAAAAATGTATCATAACATGAATCATGCGGGATTACTTCGCATCTGTCCCTTGGAGGCAGCGCTGTTTCAGTGAGCTGGACCCGAACGCTAGCGCTACTGCTGTTGCTGATGAGATCATGTTAGGGATGGAGTACTATATCCCTCACTCCGATCTCGTCAGTAGGGGTAGGCGTAACCTCTGGTTCAACCGCGATTATGCCTTAGCTGTTGAAAACATACAGTCGGCATACCGCGCTTGGATCAGGGGCCGAGCTTGCGGGGATCCCAACATTGACTCACTGAAAGCAGTCTATAACAACGCCACCAAGTCCTGCAAAAGGGCCTTCATCAGAGCGGATGCACAGCGCGTTGCACGTTACGCATCCTACGGGAAGCCGTAGCTACTGGCGTCTGGCCAAAGCCGTGCAATCCAACTTCTGTCAACCCTCGCTGCCCCCGTTGAGATGTTCTGACGGCTCGCTAGCTCACAACCCGCAAGAGAAAGCCGATCTCTTGGTAAAACTCTTTGCTGCTCACTCCCGAATCGATGACTGCAACTTACAGCCACCAACACTCTCCCACTGTGGCCACACAATGCCCGATATACGTATTAGGCAATGTGATGTACGTGCGGAGCTTCAGTCAATCGACGTCCGGAAAGCTAGTGGACCTGATAGCATTCCAGCGATAGTACTGAAAAACTGCGCAGCGGAGTTGTCTCCTGTCTTAACGCGGCTATACCGTCTTTCTCTCTCTTCTGGGTGTGTGCCGGAATCTTGGAGAGAGGCCAATGTGCAACCGGTCCCCAAAAAGGGAGACCGATCAGACCCAGCTAACTACCGCCCGATAGCTGTCACCTCAGTTCTTTGCAAGGTCATGGAACGGATCTTAAACCACCAGCTGATCCGATACCTAGAAGATCACTCATTAATTAATGATCGACAGTACGGGTTTCGGCCGAACCGGTCAACGGGTGATCTTCTAGCCTACTTAATGCATGTCTGGGGTGAAGCTATTGACAAACGTGGTGAGTCACTGGCAGTTACCCTTGACATTGCCAAAGCGTTCGATCGGGTCTGGCACAGGGCTCTTCTCTCCAAGCTCCCGGCATACGGTCTGCCCGCTCAGCTCTGTAACTGGATTGCCGGCTTCCTGCATGAGCGAAGAATCCGTGTCCTCGCAGATGGATGCGCTTCGCGGTTCATGTCAGTGAATGCTGGTGTACCACAAGGCTCTGTTCTATCCCCCACACTCTTTCTTCTTCCGTTAGGAAACATTCATTGCTATGCAGATGACAGTACAGTGCATGGGGGATATTACGGTCGCCCAGGGGCTGGGCGCGCTGAAACCGAGAGGGAGAGAGAGAATCTTACCATTGAGCTCGACAGGGTGTTGAACCTCGTATCTGAAAGGGGATCTAACAATCTTGTTCAGTTCAATGCTAAGAAGACACAGGTATGCGCGTTTACAGCCAAAATGTCGCCGTTCCTTCCCCTTCCGTCTCTTCAGGGCACGACTCTTTCGGCACAGGGCTCCCTCAACTTGCTAGGTATGGAGATATGTTGCGATCTGAATTCCAGGAACTACATCGAAACCGTGATAAAAACAGCTTCACGGAAGCTCGGTGTCCTGAACAAGGTGCGTCGATTTTTCACGCCTGACCAATTATGCCTGCTGTATAAAACTCAGGTCCGGTCTTGCGTGGAATATTGCTCGCACTTGTGGGATGGCTCCGCCAAGTACCTACTCGATGCCCTGGACAGATTGCAGCGTCGTGCTGTCCGTATCGTTGGCGATGTATAGGTCACCAACAACCTTGAGCCTCTGCAATTGCGTCGAGACATTGCGTCGCTTAGCGCCTTCTATCGGCTATATCACGGAGAGTGTTCTGAAGAGCTATTTGACCTTATCCCACCTTCCCCCTTCCTACTCAGGAGCACGCGTGCCGGTCTTCGGAGTCATCAATTCACTGTCTCCATCTCAACATCACGTACAAAGAAATTTAGTAGCTCTTTTCTTTGTCGAACTTCCAGAACTTGGAATTATTTGCCAGCACATGTGTTCCCTCCTTCGTATAACATGGGTTCCTTCAAAAGAGGCGTGAAAAAGCACCTTTCGGGCCGGCAAGGTGGAGGCAGCTAGAGCAGTGTCTGAACTGCACTAGCTGTCTTCGCATATGGACTCTTCTTACTGCTTCACATCAGGTGGTGTTGAGTCATTTGTCGTGCTTTGTATAAAAAGAAATAAAAAAAAATGTGTCCTTTACTACTGTCACAATAATTTTGTTTTATTACAGGCTAGCAAGCAAATTTCAATCCCCAAAGAACATCACCGCTGGATATTGGGAAAGCAGGGGCAGAAACTGAAGGAGCTTGAAAAAGTAACTGCCACTAAAATCAGTGTCCCTGGCATCTCGGACACGAGCGAAACCATTACCATAACTGGTACAAAAGAGGGCATAGAGAAAGCTGAACATGAGATTAGAGTGTGCTCTGAAGAACAGGTAAATTTAATTACTGTACTTGCAATTTAATTTTAATTTTAGATTTAATGTTGTATCACTTTTTCTCAATGTGTATTGGAAAATGATAGCAAAAGCCATAACAGTCTGAGAACATAAATTTTGACAGTTCTTAATGGACAATTTTAGAAGACATGTTGTAAAGTGCTTCCTAAAAGCTAAACTATTGGCATGATCAATAAGGTCAAAATTTAAACATACATATCAATGTGAACAGACAATGAACAGCTGTCCTTTTTGCACTCGTATTGAAAGAACAGATGCACTGCATTTAGAATTAGTATGTGTGTAGTTCAGAATCGGACCAGGGGGTGTATTATGATCTCTGATTTCCATTCAGATTAGGGGCTTATTTCTAATTTCGCTAAACAGTGAACTCTATTATGTATAAGAGTTGCAGAGTTCATGTTGTATCAAAAATTAACCAGACATTAAACTGAATAAAAATAACATTAAATAAAATAACCTAATTTAATTATAATAATCATTATAATGTTTATTTTCTTGTGTCATTTTATTATAAAGTATTATACAAATTAACAATCAAATTATATTTCAGTCACGTAAAGCATTGGAGCGCATTACAATCCCGAAGATCTACCATCCGTTTATTCAAGGACCGTATGGTGAGAGAGCTGCGGCTATCGGCGCGGAGACGGGCGCCCGTATACACATCCCGCCAGCCTCCACCCAGAAGGACGAGATCGTCATAGCTGGTGAGAAGACCGGTGTGCTTGCTGCCAAGGCCCAGATCGAACAAATTTACGAGGATATGGTAAGAGACCCCCATTTTATCAAAATATAAAATTGTAAATTTTAAGTAACCCCTGGCCTAATTAACCATCTATCGAACACCATCTCATCAAGACTATTGTAATAAGCCCAAACACGCTATATCTGCAGTAAGTTTCTGAATAATTAGGGATCCCGCAGACTTTCTGATGGTATAGGATCAGCTCAAGGTTAGTATGTCATGGGAATGTCACCGAGTGACAGTAGATCAAATTTAAAATCAATCGGATCTGTAAAAGTAACTAAAACTCTTTTATCATTAAAAAAATGAGCTGATAGTCATCAAACGCCCGAACTAATCTTCATAAATTATAGCTAATAACCATCCCAGCTACGTCAGCTTTCAAACAAAAAAAACTGAATCAAAATCGGTCCATTCGCTTAGGAGCTACAATGCCACAGACAGACACACAAATACACAGACAGACACGTCAAACTTATAACACCTCTCTTTTTTTGTCGGGGGTTAAAACAGTTTTCAATATAGGAGTCTTCCTATGTGTAAAAAGCCTCCCGCGCCTTACGAAGGTATTGCGAGATATAACTATTCATTCAAGGTTTCGGTTTTTACAATTTTAATAAATATAATAGTTTAAATCGATTATACTTAGTGAAGTCCAGCATGAAATATTTGATCAATATGCACCTAATTATATGAATTATTATATTTTTAGGTTAAAAAATGCTCAACAGTGCGCGTGGAAGTACCTAAGTCTCAGCATAAATATGTAATTGGCGCACGTGGTACAACTATCCAGGAAATTTTGAAGGAAACAGGAGTTTCGGTCGAAATGCCACCTCCCGACTCCCCCACTGGTACCATCACTCTCCATGGACCTCACAACAAAATTGGCCTCGGTCTGTATGACATAAATATTGAATACAGCATACATCAATTCGAATTGTAGTATTCTAATTTATTATTATACTTTTACAGCCCTATCCAAAGTATGTGAAAAAGCTAATTCTGTAAAAACTGCAACTGTAGATGCCCCAACATGGATACATAAGTATATAATTGGTAAAAATGGTTCTAACATTAAGAAGATCACTCAAGATTTGTCGAAGGTAAATATTATGATAAATTGTATAATATCTTGGAATGTTGTGCAATAGATAAAAGACAAAAACGAAGCATCAAAACATAAGATTTTAAACTTAGTTGTGTACAGCAGTAAGATGTTCCCAACTTTGACAATTTGAGTGTCTTATTGCAAAGTAATAAGTTTGCTGCAATGTTAAAAATGGGTTTATATTTTTCATACTGACTGTATGCTATAAATATTTAATAACCAATAAATAGCATACACAGTTTTTTTTTGCTTGAGCTCGTGTCCCATGAACACCATCCACGAAAATGTTTAAAATCTGTTATCCAATATACCAAGATTTTCAAATTTTTTTTATGAATTATATACTCAGAGAGGAAAACATAATACAGAGGTCCGACGAAGCCGTCTAGACAGGGCAATCAGGCGGGGAGAGGGTCCAACTGGTTTTAGTGTTTTGGGGAAGTGATTGAATCTTTTTCTTGTATAATTTTTGAAATAATATCTCCGACACATCAATTCGTCCATCATATTTTCAGCGCGTGTCGCCTTCTGTGATTACTTGATAATTTTTTTAAAGCATAAATCTCCCTAACTATGAATCTTAAATCCATAGTGTGGGTATTCAAACTTTATAGTTTCGTGACGTCTATGTAACCAAATCTTTGAGAGCGTAAATCTGCGACACTATGCTACGTAGTACGTATGAATCGCAGACCCATCATGTATCATGTGGGTACTCAAACTTCATATTTTCATAACGTCTATGTCACCCTTAACGTCTATGTGACTGTGTGATCAAATCTTCAAGAGTATTACAGAATTACATT
This sequence comes from Nymphula nitidulata, assembly GCA_947347705.1. Classification (NCBI taxonomy): domain Eukaryota; kingdom Metazoa; phylum Arthropoda; class Insecta; order Lepidoptera; family Crambidae; genus Nymphula; species Nymphula nitidulata. The sequence goes on along the minus strand of OX374621.1, from coordinate 12,674,696 downwards.
AAAATATATTTTTATTTAAATTATAATAAACTTTTAATTTTTATTAGTACTAAAAATTATAAACGTAAACGTTTACCGTGATTTTAATCTTAAATAAATAATTAAGTACGTAAATCACCAAATATTGTATATTTATGACAACCCTTGCCTCCATTCGCCGTCGCCACATTGTTTAGACGTCGGCATTTAAAAAACAAAGGCGTCGGCCTTTTGTATCTCTTTATTCTATGATATGCTTACATCATTGACAGGTTCATGTAGATATTACCCACTCTGAAGATAAAGTAAAGATTGATGGCCCCCCAGAAGAAGTAGAACGTGCCCAGGTAGAACTTGATGACTTTGTTAAAAATCTATTGGCTACACTCACTTATGTCGAGTTATCCGTCGACCCTAAATTCTTTAAGCATATTATTGGCAAGAGTGGATCTAACAGTAAGTTTATAAATGTATATATATTTTTTTACAGATAAAATTTTGTACAATGATTTATTTACCCATTTTAATTTTGTATTTTAGTTAACAGACTGAAAGATGAGACTGGTGTAGTTATTAACATTATTGAAAATGAAAGCAGCAATGTTATTCGTATAGAAGGAAGTCACCAAGGAGTTGCCGATGCTGAGAAGGAACTGAGAGAAATGGTTATGAAATTAGAAAATGAAAGGACCAAAGAGGTTTATGTTGATCATAAATACATAAAATCACTTATTGGAGTAAGAGGTGAAAAAATCAAGGAAATTCGTGAAAAATTCGATCGCGTTCTGATAACTTTGCCTGATCAAGGACAAAAAAGAAGTCCAATTAAACTAAGAGGACCTCAAGAAGACATTGAGAAATGTGAAAAATTCCTTAGCAAACTATTGAAAGAAATCGCTGAATCATCTTTTGTGCAGGAGGTTCCTATTTTCAAGCAATTCCATAAGTTCATAATTGGCAAAGGTGGCGCAAATCTAAGGAAAATTCGTGACGAGACCCAAACCCAGATTGATCTTCCAGCCGAGGGTGACGATAGCGATGTGATCACAGTGCGAGGTAAACGCGAGAATGTGGAGGAGGCAGTCAAGAGGATACAACAAATACACAACGAAAAGGCGAATATAGTCACTGAGGAGGTTACTATTGCGCCTAAATATTACAACTCGTTAATTGGAGCGGGCGGTAAACTTATTCATTCCATAATGGAAGAGTGTGGTGGTGTACTTATAAAATTCCCGGCTGCAGAGAGTGATAGTGACAAAGTAGTTATTAAGGGTCCCATAGAAGATGTGGAGAAAGCCAAGCAACAGTTGCTAGCCCACGCTTCAGAACGCGAGCTGACTTCCCACACGGCCCACGTGCGGGCAAAGTCTGAACACCACAAATTTCTTATTGGGAAAAATGGTGCTAATATAAAGAAAATTCGCGAGAATACTGGAGCTCGTATTATTTTCCCAACTGAGAAAGATGAAGACAAAGAAGCTATTTTCATTATTGGTAAGATCTTTAATATTATTCATTTACTATCAATCAAGGCATTAGTGCATTAGTATTATTTACCTACTTATCGCTGTTCGTGACTCTTATTCCATTTACAATAAGAGCCATGATCAGCAAGAAGTTGGTGCAATGCTATTGCTCGTGACTGTATGGTTAAATCCAAGTTTAGCTTACTTCCAACTTTGGCTTTATCATCACTTTCCATCAGGTGAGATTAAGGCCAAGAGATATTCCGTTAAGAGCCTCTATGTCGCACGGCTTTTCATACAAACTTTGAAGTTGAAGATATTAAAAATGTACAAACCGATTCTAATAAGTCTTAACATGCATAAGCAAGCCCGGCTAGTCTAAATAGTTGTCACAGGTTTTTTTCAAAATACAGTATAAAGTATAATAAGGGGTCTTACAGAATTACGAAATAAAATTTGGGATTCTGGGGGCAATATGTGCGTAGTATGTGCGCAGGTTAATTGTGTGTGTATTTTTGTGGTATAACTGTAGTGTGTCCTATGATTTTTAGGGTTGTCAAGAGCAGGTGTGACAAAAGTGTCAAAGGTAATCTTGACAAGGAACACAGCCACACCCTTTAATTTTATTTCGGACTTTTGTAACACATTGTATAATGGTTAATTATGAGCAATTTTCCGCTTTTCATACAAACCAAAAATAGGGTTTTTTTTATTATTAGACTTTTAGAAAAATGGTCTGTTAACTTTTTAGACTAGCCCGACTTGCTCATGCTTGGCAAGTTTTGTTGAATGTTTGTCCATTTCCAATATTTTCGACAAGTGAAAATTTATCAAAAGCCGTGCGACGTGAACGCTGTTAAGAAAGGAATAAAACAAAACAGGTCGCGAGGAGCAAGTAGAAGCCGCCCGCAAACAGCTGGAAGTGGCTGTGGCCGAAATAAGCAACGTGTCCGAAGGCGAGATGTGCGTGGCTGCGCGCCACCACCGGCACTTTGTCGCGCGCCGCGGCGAGGTGCTGCGCCGCATCGCCGACGACTGCGGCGGCGTGCAGATCTCCTTCCCGAGGCAGGGCGTCAACAGCGACCGCGTCGTGCTAAAGGGGCCCAAGGACTGCATCGAAGCCGCCAAGAACCGCATCCACGAAATTATAGAGGACTTGGAAGCTAAGGTTGAACTTTATACTATTATCTTTCCATGTATGTATTAGTCTTTGACAAATCAAGCCTACATCAAATCGTTTTCTACGTATACCCTGTAACGGATCACCTCCTCGCTTTCTGTCTCACTTTAACACACTAATAAAAAGTTATTCACGAAATTATAGAAGATTTGGAAGCTAAGGTTGAACTTTATACTATTATCTTTCCATATATGTATTAGTCTTTGACAAATCAAGCCTACATCAAATCGTTTTCTACGTATACCCTGTTCCGGATCGGCTCGTCGCTTTCTGTCTCACTTTAACACACTAATAAAAAGTAATAGACATAGTTAGGGCCGGCGCCCACTGCCGGCACGGCACGGCGTGTCATAGCAAAGGATTTTATTACTAATCAAGTTCTTTTGATACTTATTTCAATAAGTTTAGAAGTCATGTTACTTTATTTCTATACCACGATGCCGCGGGATGCTGCGGCATGACGCCACGCCCCGCGAGATGTTGCCGCGGCGCGCCTTTCATCCCGCGATAAGTAGACTTTGTGTCGAGGAATTATGATTGCTCAGGTAGTTGAAATAAGGTTGAAACTTGTGCAGCGGTCATTTCGGTCAATGGGCGCAGTCCGCTCGGTGTGCGTGGGCAAGGGGGCATGCCGCGGGATGCCGCAGAACAACCTGCCGTGCCATGCCGTGCCACGCCGGCAGTGAGCGCCGGCCCTTACAGTCCACGTTTCTCACAAATGAGAAATATAATTTTGGAATGTCTGTCCTGAGAGAGACAGGACACATAGACATTCCGACAAGATGAAAAATCAAATCAAATTAAAAAGACAAACCGTGTTTTGTTGACTATAATAGTTTTGTTGAGCGTTTATGAGTAAGGCTCTTTATGTTCAATAAAAATTAATGTAACAGTATCAGAAAGCGATAGCAAAAGTAAATAGTGCACAGTCATGCATAAAAAAAAACCATCAAATATTTCTATTGTTGATTTTAGGTGACAATTGAATGTGTAATACCACAAAGACATCATCGCACTGTAATGGGCGCGCGTGGAGCTAAAGTAAAGGATATCACTGCGGAATTCGACGTCCAAATCAAGTTCCCCGAGCGAGACACTGCTGAAGGAGCCGATATTCCTGTTAGAAATGGCGAGGATACCGTGGAACCCGGGACCAATGATGTCATTAGAATCACTGGACGCCCAGAAAACTGTGAAGCCGCTAAGAAGGCCTTGTTAGAACAGGTATGCATAATATTTTTACAAGTAAATAAGTGTGTGAAGTATACAAGTATTGCATACAGTTTTTTTATGATTTTAATAAATAGTGCATTTGAACCTTTTCGATTAGAATTAAATTCTTTTTTTATTCAGGTACCAATCACCATTGATGTGGAAGTTCCAAATGAATTACACCGCTTGCTAGCTGGACAGAAGAGGAGAGAGTTGATGCAGACATATGATGTGCACATTTTACTTCCTCCAAATGAAGACCCAAGTGATATAGTTAAGGTAAAAATCACACAACCCTGTTAAATTATATCAATGTGGCTTGTTAAAATTGCAATAATTTACTCTTACTGTATAGGTAACCGGTACACCAACCAATGTTGAGAAAGCTAAGGAAGGACTGACTGATAAGATTGTGGAAATGGAAAAAGAAAAGGAAGATAGAAAACTCAGGCAAGACTTGTGATACTTTTTTCAAAATAAGCATAAGCACTTAACACTTACACACACAAGCACTTAGCACATAAGCACTTTGAAACATTTATAAATTTTTTACAGGTCATTTGAGCTGAAATTCAAAGTTGACACTGAATATCACCCACTAGTTATTGGCAAAGGTGGTTCTGTCATCACAAAGATACGAACCGACTTTGGAGTACAAATCAACCTGCCCAAACGCGGCGAGCCTGAAGATGATATTATCACGATACAGGGATACGAAGACAAAGCCTTGCAAGCGAAGGATGCGATCATGGCCATTGTGCATCAACTTGTAAGATTTTTACTTAAATTATAATTTATCGATTGGGATTTAAAAAAATCTAAGAGTACAAATAAAATTATTATTTTTTATGCATAGGATAACCAATTCCGTGAGGAAGTGGACATTGATCCTCGCGTCCACAGAAGATTAATAGGTCAACGCGGGAAAAATATTAGACGCATTATGGACGACTTCAAAGTAGATATTCGATTTCCTAAAAATAATGACGATAGCCTTGTCGTTATCACCGGAGATGAAGATAATGTTCTTGATGCGAAAGACCATCTTCTCAACCTAGCTGAGGAATATGTAAGTATATACTAACATTTAAGATATACTGAGTTTAAGTGGTAATTGCATAGTGTTTTCATTTTACCGTGACTTTAAGTCAGTGTACGTCATGAAAGAACGAGCGGCCTTTCGTACTAGAGAATGAGAGTTAAAAGTCCAGTCTGTTTGTTTATTGCTAATAGTTAGTAGTTTTTGAAGACACACTTGTATTCAAAGACTCACTAGTGGACTAATTGGTATGTCTCCGAAGACAAAGCGCAAGAAATTAAATTTGGACAACTATAATTAAAAATGTTTTAAATATGTATCATTTCTTTATATACGAACTATGTGACAGGTTAATAACTTAGGTTTTAGGAAACATTTTGCAAATTGTAACGGATTTTTAATTTAAGGATTTATAACAAGAATTGTGTGGGTTAACTATTATTTTTTATAAAAAAAAGGAGATTACTGAAACCTCTAGCCCTCCATCTTGTGTATAATTAATCATATATTGCTAACCAATAAATTCTGAGAATACCATCCCACTTCTGGAGTATAGAATTAGCTTAATTCTATACTTACTCTCTATACTTTATCTTCTATAGTAGCTAATCTGCTTTTTATAATATGTGGAATTGTTTCTAATGAAATGCTATGTTGCACAATTATTTATGCCATTACACTTCACCAGCGCTTAGCGCCAATCTAATTACAATTTCTTTTATTACAGTTGCAAGACGTGTCGGATCGCTACCAGCGTCCAGCGGCGCCATCTCTGGGCGACTTCGGCGAGGTGCTCGCAAACGCTAGTGCCGAGACAGCGGCGCCGGCGGCGGCGCCCGCCGGTCCCAACACCGGGTTTGTAGTGAAGGGCGGGCCTTGGGAGCAACGCGCGCCGGATACAGCGTCCACACACGAGTTCCCCACTATGCCGGGCGCCGGACGCGCGCCGCCCGCCGCTCAGTCGCAGCCCATGCCGTGGGGCCCGAGACGCTGAACACCCACAAGTCAAGCGAACAAGTCAACTCCAGTCGTATCGTTCAACCAGCGCCCGCCTCAATACATGTGTCGACACTAGGCGGTTACGTCACTAAGTCGCGAACAAATTTTTATTTTTAACATTGTTCGAAAATATTAGAAAACTATTTAGAGCGCCTTCACACTAGCGTTTGTCCAGCGTAGGCGTTCGGTGAACGTATGCGCAGCGCAGACGCCGCGACAACGTAACGCGCGCGGGGTTTTTCGCAGTATTTCATCTTCAGTTAATTCAACGCGGCGTTAACGCGGCGCAGACGTCACACAATTTCGTTTAAGTAACGTAACGCGGCGCATGCGTCGCGCACCTGCGACGCTAGCGCAGCGTACTCATGTGCCCCAGCAGAGACGACGCGACAACGCGACGCGTGCGTTACGTTGTCGCGGCGTCTGCGCTGCGCATACGTTCATCGAACGCCTACGCTGGACAAACCCTAGTGTGAAGGCGCTCTAAAAACTTTAAAAAATATTCACGTCCTCAGGCGGGGACTGAACACGCGACCTTTCACAATCCGGGTGACTGCTCGAACCATCTGAGCTATCTTGGACTTGAAGGTTTTTTTCTACTTTAAATAGTTTTCTAATGAGTAATTAGTAAAAAACAAACGGTTTTCTACAAATTTTGCCATCTCACTTTCAAAATGACAATGTTACGTCATAAACGATACCAATGTAGGTACCAATGCATTTAGTTGCCCCGCGGAACCCACTACGGCTTCTATAGACCGCGGGCGGCCAATATCCGCAAGACTTATTCGAAGATTTTTCGCGGTTCTTCCCCGCGACCTATTTTAGGCTGTCTTGTGGGCATTAACCGTAGTGCTTTCTTGGACGCTGGTTGGAAATAGTTCGTTAAATTTATTTTGAGCATAATAATAAAAATATTTAAGTACTGACAAATGCGGGTTCGATTTCCAAACGAGATGTAATTTTCTATTCTAATCTTTATTTGATTGAGGTTATAGCGAACGCTAACTTATGTATACCGTTCTTTATTAAGCTATGTTACTCGCATAAGATCTAATCTCTAACTTTCCCCAGAATCAATTTTGATCCTCAATGTAAATGATCGATATTTTGTCGTATGCATAATGTCCTTAAGTAATTAAAAATGACTTAATTCGCTTGATCTGTACGTCACGCTTCCATCGTGAAGCGTCCCGTTATATAATATTAGTGATACACATTTGTATAACATTATATAATATATTGTATACACGTTTTAAGAAGTCTGCCGGTAGCATAGAAAGTGTCCGCCACTGTATCTCCTCGTCGTCGGATTACGTCGATGTGGTGCAATCGTTCGGCCTATTTCCGCTGCGAGCCTAGTTAGCGTAATCGCTATGCTATGTACATAAAGTTAGTTGTCAAAACCGCGATGTTACCTTTATAATGTAATTGAAAAGTAGTACATTTATCAGTGTTGTTAGATAACAAAAATTAAAATCCATTATTGTTTCAATATCTAATATCATTGTAATCAAAATAATGAAAATTTTTAAATTATTGAAATCGCAATGAAATTAGGCTGATCGATTATTTATGTTATTATTAGTATTTATTGAATGCCATGTTGCTATAATAATGAAATTCAATGTTTCGTCAAAAACACCGTTTATAAATATGTTTATTTCAAATACTATTTATATCGATAATTATGTAAGTATTCAAATGTTTTGCATTGAAACGGTTAAATTGTGTTTTTATGTACTTATTCGATAAATTTTAAATGAAATATCTATTTTCATAATATTTTCATGTTTGTTTTTTTATATGCTATGTTTTATAAGTGTTGCCTACAGTAAATGAATCAGTAAATAAATAATAATAATAAGACAAGATTGAATATTTTTACAAAGTAATTTGTACATAGTAAATTGCGTTTGAAATATTAATAAAATCTTTTACAACAATGTAATGCGTTGATATTTAAAATCCCAGAGCAAAACAATATTAAAAAATAAAAAGTAGTTAAGCACTTTTTATGTATATTTCATGAGGGCCTCAATGGCCAAATTCGAAACTACTACCCGCAAAACCCATCTTGAAAGCATGAATATCTTCTATCGGCCAGAATATTATTAATGCAAATTTTTGTTTGACATTTTTTTGACAAAAAAAAAGGCGCGTTTGGCGGTTTTTTGTGGCGTCAGCCAAGATTTTTATTACATAAATTAAAAACACAATTTTTAATTTTGGGCCGAACATTGAGTTAGAAAAGTGGCGTAGTTTTACTATTCAAGTACACGTGAACACAAACTGTTGACGTGCAACTAAAAGATTATTAGAATAAAAGTGATTATGGTGTGAAATACGATGAGAACTTTTTTGTGGTTATCCACCTCATCAATTAGCACATAAAGTGACTGTCATCATATATTTCGTATCAAATACTTCCAAGAAACATTGAAATGTCTTACGTCAGCATTTTAATGAAATAAAAGAAATACTCAAGACATGGCTGTATGGGCATTAGTTCCATTTGCCTTGCCTTTATAGGAAGAATTAACCCAAAAAAAAAAAGTTGTTGGCAAAAGTTTGGCGGCATTTAGAAATGCCAGTCAAGATTTTTATTACAATAATTAAAAATTGTATCGTTGCGAACTTTGTGTCATAAAATTGGTATAGTTTTATAAACCAAGTGTTTGTGTGTCAAAACAGTATTTAACTAAAAGATTATTAGACTAAAAGTGAATATGGTGTGAAATATATAAAGAACTTTTTTGTGGTTATCTACCTCGTCAAATAGCATCATATGGAGACTGTCATCATATATTTCGCGTCAAATTCTCCTAAGATGCATTGAAATGTGTAACAACAGCATTTCAATGCAATAAAAGAAGAAATACTAAAGACATTGCTAATGCCCTGTATGGTCATTGCCCTTTGCCTTTTCATTACAGGGAGAATGAACAAAAAAAAACTAGAAAGAGTATTTGGCGGGATTTTGTGGTGTCAGTCAAGATTTTTATTACAATGATTAAATATTTTTTCGGAGCGAACTTTGTGTTATAAAAGTGGTGTTGTTTTATAAACCAAGTGTTTGTGTTGACGTGCAACTATAAGATTATTAGAATAAAAGTGTTTACGGTGTGAAAGAAGATGAGAACTTTATTGTGGTTATCCACCTCATCAAGTAGCATCTTAAGGAGACTGTCATCATATATTTCGCGTCAAATCCTCCCAAGATGCATTGAAATGTGTAACACCAGCATCTCAATGCAATAAATAAAGAAATAAGAAATACTGAAGACATGGCTGTATGGACATTAGTTTCCGTTGCCTTCCCATTGTAGGGAGAATGTTGATTCTGTAATTAAGTTGCGTGTTACATTTCCAACCCGTTTATCGTGTTTGCTTATCCTGGTATTTATTTTAAAGTCTTATCAGCGTTTATCCTACATAATAATATTAAAATATAATATTCCTTTATATATGTATTTGCTTATATACACCTATTACCTACATCCTGTAACAAATCAAATTCCTCTGATCCTCTATTCCAAATTCCGCTATCCGTTTTCATTAATTCTATTTCCCAACCTTTTCAAATCGACACTGGCAAATAGTTACTCTATTGCCAAGGGGAAAAACAAAAAAAATTTAAAAAAAACAAGAAAATGACAAAATTGACTAGAGATGTGCCATCTCGGAAAAAACACGACTCGATTTAACTCGAGTTGAAATACATGTAACTCAAATTAAGCTCGAGTTGAGCCACTCGTGTTAACTTAAAATATTGTGTAAAATGGCAAAATTTAAAAATAGACGGCTTAAATATGTATTGGGACAATTGATATTTGCTAAAGATGAAGTCTGATTTAAGTTATCCGCTTCTTCGACGGCGGCAACAATTAGGTGCTTCTTTTTAATGTAGTTTAATAAAGTGGTCTATTCCCAATATATTTAAATGAATCTGAACACTATTTACACTTATCACGTCCACTTACTGGCGATTCAAATACATTTCAAACAAGGGATGTCCTTTTAGGTCCCGGCATTTTTCTAAAACAGTACTTTAATTAACACTACGACAAAGTAATAACAACAACCGGCACTACAAAAATAACCTAAAGAGAGATGTTTCATATCCGGCCAGTTTATGTACCTACAGTATTTTTAAAAATCAGGTAAAATCTGCTGAATCCGTGAAAAATACTAATAATTAGTTTTCACGCATAATTTAATTACAAAAGTTGAAATTTTTCGTCCTTTTCACCATTTTTCACTAGGGCAATATGGCGGGCGACATAGAAATCAACTAAATGTCACCAAAGTGACATATCCGCCCTGATGAATATTTTGTCTGTGTTGCAGTTTTATAAGCCTTAAAATAAAGAAGAAGAAGAAGTTTTTTCCATGAAAACTCTTGTTTAGTACTACCACGCAACAAAGCAAATAAAAAGAAAATGGACAATAGAAGACTATTTTGCATATTTTTACCTATTTTTAACCGACTTCAAAAACGAGGAGGTTCTCAATTCGGCCGGTATGTTTTTTTTTTTTTCTATGTATGTACACCGATTACGCCGAGATTACTGATCCGATTTACGTGACTCTTTTTTTGTTCGATGCGGAATAGCTGCCATTTGGTCCCATAAAAATTTTTTCAAAAACAGTTGGGTACTTTGGTTTTAAATTAAAAAAACTGAATTTATGAAATCGTCTACATAAGCGAAATTGCGAATTTTTGCTTTTCCAATGACTTTTTAGTGAAACGATACGATAGTAGGAAACAATATAAGTTGAAGGTCACCCATCTAGCTTCGACCGTAGAAAGTTATCACTAAAAATTGTGAAAAAAAAATTTTAAACAAAAATTAAAACCGACTTCAAAAAACTGAAAAGGATGAAATAATTAAATTTAAGTAGGTATTCATCCCCTAGAAACATATTTTTGGAGTTGGTGCTAAGTGGTTTCCAAAAACAATAGAAAGTAAAGCACCGACTCCAAAAATATGTTTCTAGGGGATGAATACCTACTTAAATTTAATTATTTCATCCTTTTCAGTTTTTTGAAGTCGGTTTTAATTTTTGTTTAAAATTTTTTTTCAGTATAGTGTACATAGACTTGGTCGAGTCTCGATACATTTTTAAAACATCTCTTTTGTAATATTGCGCCTGTCCCAATCACATGAATATAGTAACAAACGATTAGCAAACTTCGATGGCGAAACATGTATGCTCATTAAATCTATTGTATATATGTATTTACCATGTTTTAAGGCAAATAAATGATTATGATTATGATGATTATGATTTGCGTTGTGTCGGTGTCATTAGGTTGGTGATTGTGTGATGCGCTATGGCGGGCGGGTACCTATTCTAATTCGAGTCGGATAATTCGACTCGAGTCAATTCGAGCTAAGCTTTTCGTGGCACAAAAGATCCCGAAGGGTCGAAGTGCATCGTGGTGGCATAGTCACGGCCCCATGATAAGATAAGATAAGAAGCCTAACTTGAGTCATCTCGAGTTAGAGCCACCGCACATATACAATTTCAAATCGTACAACTAAATCGCAGAATGTCTAATAGGCATAGAATCTTATGATATCCCGCACATTATATCAACTAAGTCGTTCAACTAAATAGTTGGTCAACTATCGGCCGATAGCCCGCACACTATAACAACTTAGTTGGTCAGTCGCACGGCAAGATGCAGTATGACCAGACCCGTGCGTGTGATTTCCCCACGCTTGGATTTTTGCTGACGGGCGCGCAGCCGCCCAGTCGATCTCTGCATTCTCTACTTACTTGTAACAAATGAAAAAATAGAACTGCTGATCGACGAAGTCCAAAAAAGGCAAGCCCTTAAAAACCTTATTAATAAAAGAAATAAAAGAAGTAGTGCGTTCTTTTTCCGCATTTTCTCGCAGACGTCACCGCGCTAGCAACACTGTCCACCAACTAAGTCGACGAAGTGGGCGGCCTATGAAAGCACGCAATTAAGTTGTACGATTTGAAATTGTATATGTGCGGTGGCTCTTAGTAAATCGAGTTGACACATCACTAAAATTAAGTGTTTCAATCTTTAGAAAAACCTGTCAAAAAGTCAGATTGAAAAATTGAGAAATCAATATTATTCTGTGATTGATTAATGTTAATTAATTGTTTGATCTTAAAATTCCAATAACTGATCTGAGAATGGTAGAAATATCTGATAATTTAAAAACTGTGTAAGATTATATCGCAATAGTTTAAAACATAAAATAAAAGATTTATATGGCAGTTTAAAATTTTGTGAGTACTTTGCTAATAATGTTTTAAATCTTACAGCAGCCTGAGTATTCCTTTTTCATCTAATAAAACGGCCTTGCTGGTCCATGATGTTTTAAGTGTTGATAAAGAGCTTAAAGGTAGTGGACTGCAAAGAGTTATTACTACCAAAAATGAAAATTTGTTTATGTGAGTTAAAATCTTAATATCAATTTCATAGGTAGTAGAGCACAACAGATTAAAGTTCTTTGAGTGCGATACCAATTTTATAGTGCTTATTCTATTAAAATAAATAATAATAATATTCTTTACAGAAAATTTAATGGTGCGGACCTGAAGAAATTGCGAGTAGCAGTTAATGCAATGATTAAGAGTATACAATTAATTGTTAAGACTATCAATCAGTTTCCAAATTCAGTCTAACGATGCCTGAACATACTCCTGCACCTACACATGCAAGATCATTGTATGGATTTTTTATGTATTTGTTCAGTAAAACTGCCGTTTGTGTATATTTCATCTGGGCATTTACACCTGACAGTTTTTTGCATTACTTTAATGTGTACTATTACCCACAAAAGTATTGGTCCACTGCTATCCCCATTCAATGTCTTGTAGCACTAACATTATTTGCTTTCATTATTTATCCTAGTTTGAATTTAATATTAACTGCTAACATAGATGATGTGAATACTGTATGTGATCTTCATTCTCATTATAATAATGATGTTATTAGTGATATTACTAACAGTACTGAATTGTGTATTTGCCATGATGTTAATAGTTGTATGAAATCTAGCTACAAAATTAATTCCTTAAATGATGAAAATCAAGTACCACATTTACATGATTTGAATATAAGTTTTGTATGTAGAAAACTATATAATAAATAACATTATGTATAAGTTGAATGGTATAAATCCTCATAGGCCCATGACAACATCACTATTCGGTGAGACTCTCTGTCTGTCTGTTATGTTACTAAATAAGAAAAATTTTATGAATATAGCTTTAACAAATAATTTATAGCCTTGGTGAGGCTTTAAGGCTTTGCCACACAGAAAGAGAGGCTGGGAGTGAAATTCTGGTCGCATGTTGATGGTGTCTTCTATATATTGTTTATAGTAATTAGCATGTGATCAACATGCGACATGAATTTCGCACCCAGCCCCTCTTTCAGTGTGGTAATTATACTGCGTAAGCCAAAACACTGTGTTTTTGGAAAAGTACGCCAATAATCTCATCATTAACTCTTCTTGTCATGCTAAAATAGACAAAGTATAGTTTTGAATTAAGTTTTAGCCAGAAAATGTAGATTCACTAGGTGGTAGGCCGGTATGTAGGGTCATCTGTATAGGTACCACCTCCTTTGTTACTTAGCCGTGAAACAGTTAGCTATGTTTCGGATTGAAGGGAAAGGTAGCCAGTGTCATTACAGGGCATGGACAGCATTTCATCTTAATCCTCACGATGACAACGCACCTGCAACATCAAGTGATTTTCCTTGTTATAAATTGCTTACCGGCGGTAACTGCTTACCACCAGGTGCGCCGTCAGCTTGTTTGTCATCTAGTTAGATAAAAAAATATTTGATTAAATGTCAACCCTATTCAGACGCAATAAGGTTGACAATTTTTATATTTATAGTGAGTGGATAGGTACTTAATTAATTAGTATAAGTAGATAGTACCTACTAGTAGATTGTTTGTAATTACTAACAAGTGACTATCAAACATACTACAGCCTGCCTGATTGTAAGGGTTACTAGCCTGTAGACCAGCTCGGCGACCACCTAAATGCATGGTATGAACATCGGTATTGTTGATGACATCACATTGTCATTTTGAAAGCATTATGGCATTTACCACACGTCATGAAAGTATTATGCAGTAACACCCTTTGCATTTGATCAACATTCTACAGCTATAATATAGTTTAAAATTTTAAGAATTCCTGGCCTCATTATTCATCTATCTAACACAATCTCATTGAGACTATTCTTAAGAGGCTGATAATTGCTAATTGAGCCTTACTTAAAACTTTTTTTAGCACAATCTGTTGAAATAAACGCAGTGAAAAAAATATATGTTACTCTTGGACATATTTCTGATAATATGCATGTCCCCAAAACACATTATAATCAAAATGTTTGTATAAAAAAAATGCCAAAGTCACCCATCAAAATCAGCTTTCAGAACAAATTCTGCGTTATATGTCAAAGGTTTTTTTCTTATTTTTAGGGAACAAACTTTATATATTAAATTTTATAATATTGATGTTTTACAATTTCAAATAAGTAACTAGTTCTTTAGTAAATAAATTTATTCTGAATTCTTCAGCCGATTTCAATAGCGACTCGCGCCATTATCCATTCTTCTCTTTCATTTGTAGAGGAAACGACAGAGATCGCCGAGGCGTGCTGCTAGGTGGACCTGTGTCGCTTCTTTGCTCGCGGTTCTTAAAAATATCAGTCTGCGTCTGTTTTAATTTGCAAATATCAAATAGACAATTATATTTTAGGTTTTAGTGATTACTATGTGAGTGTATTATAGTAGATAGACAAAAATGAGTAAATAATTTCGGAAAATTTTATTTCATTAATAATATTATTTATGAAATAAAAATTTTATGGTATAAATATTATTTTGGACTATGGAAAACCAAGAAAAAGGTTTAAAAAGAGTCAAAAACCACTCGTATAGGGGTAAATAACACAATAATAACCTGATTATTTTTTCTTTACATAGCTAATTTTATCTAATTTTAGGAACTATCAAAAACTCCATAATCATCTCGAAAGTTGTACTTATTCAGATTCACAGTCACAGATGGAAGTTGTAAAGTAAGTTTATGTTTACTTGAAGGGAAATGTATAAGTATATCGTATAATTCAGATAGTTAATTTGGAAATAAATGACTCTGTCGCGATTGTGTAGGGTTTAAGATGCACGACTTACTATCCGAGAGGTAGGGGTTCAATCCTTCAATGGTTCACAACTTTTTTTTTATTATTTGTATTTTTTATTTCTTATTTGTTTTTTGAATATGAAATATGAAAGTAAAAAAAATATAAATAAAAAAAACGATTAAACTATAAATACAAAAAATATTTTTTGTATCAATTTTTTTTTACTTTTGTTTTTTTTTTATTATTTTTATGTATGTTTATTTCTAGTCCTTTTTTGTTTATGTTTCTTATTTTTTCATTCTTTACTAATTCTTTTTTAATATTTTTTATTTTTTTATTATTCTTAATCTTTGTATCTCTTTGTTTATCTAATAATGAATAAGGAAAGTAAAAAAAACTTATGTATTTATATGTAATACATAATACAAAGATAAATTTCAACAAAGTTTTTATATAGAACCATAAAATAAGTTTGGTTTATTTCATAGACCTACGTAATTGTCAGACCCGGCAGTCTTAAAAATAATCAAGGTATCGAATGGTTCGTTTCTGTTCTTTTTAATATTAATTTTTCCGGTTACAAAATGTGATTCATGAAGAACAACAGGCACAGTTAATTTTAGATTATTAAATGCATACAACACTAAATTAGCTTAGCCTAGGCATAAAGGTTCTTTTATATGTAAATTTTAAAACCAGAACTTTTAACATGTGCTATAAAAGAGATGTTTCAAAAATGTATGTAGACCCGGCCAGGTCTATACACAGTTTACTGAAAAATAGGTAAAAAATTGTAGAACGGTGTTCAATTGTCCATTCCAGTCGACGGTGTTGAGTATTCTATATTTCAACTTTTGTACCGGCAAACTATGCATGATTCAAATATGTCCTCTTTCCACTATATTATTGTAGCACAAATTAGCTCTCAGCAATAGGGTAGTTGACAACTTGTTTTTTATTTCATAAATAAGAAGTTTATAACTCATAAAGAAATATTGCAAAAGAAATAGTATGTCTAAGATCAATACTTTCACAGATATAGTGGCATGTTGATATGTTGCGGCGCAACATCCAAAAAGGCTCCATAGAAAATCTACGGGACAGGTGACGTCACATGTTCCCATATTACTAAGAAATGTATGGGCGTACTGACAAAATTAATAATAACTATGTATCAAGTATGTTTTTATTAATAGTTGTCATTATAATAGTTGCTTTAATTGATGTCAGCTATCTAATTACATTATCATTATTGATAAATTTGGAAAATAAATGTCTTTTTTTTATTTCGAAAAGGGTACAATTTTAACAATATTTCATATCTTTTAAGTTTGAATTGTTTTTATGGGTAGTGGTAGCACATATTTTCCGATTTTGTGAAAAATAGCGCCAATTTTAAACTTAGGCAACATCCCAATTCATGTTTATTATAATTTATGTTAATGTACCTAATCTGTGGGCAATGTTGTTAGGATTACATTTAAATGTACTATTTATTATTTATATTGTTTAGCTTAAACATACTATAACACTGTTTATCATCATCATCATCTTCACTAGCCTGTATACGTTATATAAGCCTTCCTACATGGAAGAAACACATGATACACATGATGAATTTGGGCAATAACACTACCACGCTAGCCCAGGGCGAGTTGGTGGGGTAAAGAGGTTGTAACAAAAACCGGGACCAACGGTGACCCATCCCGGGATCGACCATGGCGAAAGATGCTTTGTTTTCGTAGTTGAAACCAGAGAGTTCAATCTACTACGCCACCGAAACATATAGTCTTCAATAAATGAAAAAAATCCGTATCAGACCTTCGGATCTTGAGGTAAATATAACATGAACGCTGGCACATAAATAAAGATAATCACATACCTAACCTACAGAAAGAAATCTATAAAAAAATCTAACATGTTGCAAATTTCAATATACTCTAGACTGTTTCAGATGAGTATTTATTAAAACACATAATTTTTCAATTTCGTATATAATTTCAAAGATTACTGTTCCAGAATTTTAATAACTAAATTTCTTGATTAACCTAATAACCAATCATTACTGTTTGATACAATCGAATAAAGTTTCATACGTTTCATAGAAAGTATATTTCATAATATTATTATTATTTTATCGACAAAACTCTGTATCGAAACATGAATAAATATTAAACAGCACACATTTTAATATATCACCAATCGCTGCATTCCTGTGGTGACTAAAAAGCTGTTGTAGTCAGTTCTATATCAATAATACCTTTCCGACATTGAAGTAATAATTGAAATGTTACGGCATTCACTTTTTGTTAAAAAATTAAGTTAACGCTCTTAACTTAAAAAAATAAATACTTACTTGATTAATCTTTCTATTACTTCAAACTGACATTATTTTTACTGTGATAAGATGACACATCCATACTCTTATAATTGCGAATGTAACTGTGTCTTTCTGGGTGTTACATTTTAACACTTAAGCTGCTTAAACGGTTTGGATAAAAAAATAATCTATTATGGATTCCGAATTCCAAATAGAAATAACGAAAAGTACTTAAAAGAGTATCGAGACCGATTTCGATAAAAACTAAAAGTGCAGCATTAGATTTTTGAGAAATCAAAAATTAAGGTACAAATAGAACCCGTTGATTTTGAAAAAAAAAAACACTATCATTACACGATTCGATAGTATCGCGGTATACAAGGAACAAAACATTCCAGGAAGATATTACATATGGTTGGATTTTTATAAACTGCTACATGTTTTAAAGTAATGTTAAAGGCCACAGTGAAAAAGAAATAAAATGTAAACAAGTGCGAGTAATCCACTTTACGTTTTAATAACATCGTGCCAATAATTTACATTTGGTTCGACGTTTCGTTGATTACTAGTAACTTTTTGCATACTGCTTCGTACTTTGTAGCATAATTTATAAAAGCAAAACCTACTTGAAACTTGAATTTTGTAATTTGGAATCTAATCGAATGTTGTAATACACCATGTGAGTTTTTTTTAAACAATAGTTTTGATTCCTGGCTAGGAATATTTTGTAAACATCCAATGATGCAGTTTAGTTTTTCTTTTACGTTTTCGAGAGTCCTTTGAGTACTTTTCGCTATTTCTCATAGTGTCGGATTGGGACTATCCATGCACTTAAAAATTTACAAGGCGTTTCAAAACCAAAATTTAGTCAAGTCGAGCTCTAATTTATAGAACAGCTGACATGAAAATACGTATGTCAAAACTATTATGATTTGTCTTTTATAATTGCATCCCTGATTATCATGTTTCGATTTCATAATAGGTCCCTTACAAAAATTTGTTAGTATAAATAAGTATATTGACCGTGTATAATATTTACCATTAATTTAAAAATACCACATATTTTTTATAAAAGTGTATAGTTTTTTATTGTTCATTTCTATTTTTATAATAGTCTATGGAATAAAGCACGTGGAGCACGCCATCTAGTGGCATTTTTTTTGCTTGGCGCTTTTGAGGTTGTAGTAGTTACGCTGCTGGTTGGTGTAGTATTGTGGAGCCACGTTATCGGAAATATTAGTGGGCGGGGCCTCGAAATTCATTTTCTCAAGGTCGCTGGCGTTTATCAGCCTCTTAGAGCCCAAACTCGCTATATCTGATGTATAGATTTCTGAAGAATTGAGCATCCCAAATGTGACTATTTGGTGGTACAGGATCAGTTCAAGGTTAGCATGTCTTGGAAATACCACTGAAGTAACAGTAAACCAAATTTCAAATCAATCGGATCTGTGAAAGTTAGTAAGACCCTTGTGTCAACTAGGAAATGAGCTGATAGTCATTATACACCTAAACAGATATTCAAATTTAAGCTAAAAACGATCACGTCAACTTTCAAACATAAAAAAAACAATCAAAATCGGTCCATTTTTTTACGAGCTAGGATGCCACAGACAGACACCTATACAGAAAGACACGTCAAACCATTATCTTTTTACGTCGAAGGTGGAAAAAACTAAATTTTCATTTTATTATTTACTAGTTAACAGATATTTCTCTTACTAATTTTCTTGTACTACTTACAAGAAAATGAGTTAGAGAAACGCCTCTACCTACTGTAGAGAACCTACCTATCTATGTGTCTACATCTACCTAAGTAAGCAGCAGTTTGGAGATGGAGACGTAGTAGTACGTTTTCAAAAATTTGTACCACTGTATCTACTGGTGATTTATTGTGTATTAGTTTTTTCTGCTAACTACACCTCTGACGTCACAGACTAGACGTAATGAGATTTTTTCATTACTAAGCGCGGAGGCGACGCAGCGAGTCGCCGTAGCGAGACTACGTAAAAAGAGTCGACGCAGAGGGAATGATTCAAATTATTAAAATAGTAGAAAAAAAATCAAACCAAAAAACCGACCACAAAACACTAAAAAGGAAAGAAGTCGGTTTTTATTTTTGATTAATTTTCTTTTCATAATTTTTAGGGTTCTGTTTCTGTACCCAAAGGATAAGACGGGACCCTATTACTAACAGTCCGCCTGTCACCACGCTGTATCTCATGCACCATTATAGTTCACAGATGATGTAGGTATTTCTGTTGCCGCTATGCAATAATAACAAATATTAATAAACAGGATAAAATAAATATCTAAGCGGCTCCCATACAATAAACGTCATTATTTTGTTTGTATTTGCTCGTTTTTTTTATACAACATATTGTTATGATGATAACGGCAACAGGTAGACGCTTGAGTATAGATAATGGTACGGAACCCTTCGTGCGCGAATCCGACTCGCATTTGGCCAGTTTACAGTAATAACTTTCAAAAGTCAAAGCTAGACGGGCGACCGTCAGCATATTGTTTCTTGAATTCATTCTATCGTATCGTACCACAAAAAATCACAGGAAAGTTTCCGAGTGTTTCCCGATGGTCAGATTGTTGGTCAGACTAATCTGACCATACATTGATGACTTAATTATTAAACTTTTGAGTTAAATATTTTGTACAGTCGACAGCACATTAAGCGTAACAGTTTGACCTTGAGACCATCCTTACTGCGTTCGTTACACTTGATGAGGTGTCGTGTGTATAGTAAAATACAGTATTGTTACTTTGATGTAAATAAATAAATATGAATTAAGTATTCTAGTTATTTTTATTTTAAAACCAAACTACTGCATCGATTTTGATAAAAATATAGGAACAATATGATGAAAGTAATTAGTACCTACTGTTTAACCCGTCAAGCATCAGATTTCAGACAATTGATTTTTCAACTGTTTTAGCACTGCGGAGGGCTGCCTCTGCTTGACAGATTAAATAAATAAAAAACAATTTTCCAACTCTGTTCATGACTGAGTTCTGAGACGTCTGTAGTAAGAAACATACAGAAAAAAGATACAGCCGAATTGATAATCTCCCCCTTTTGGTTTAAACTTAAAATTACATACATAATACAGCCCACCTAGCATGACCACCGAAACGCGATATTATAAAGCTTTGAATTATCAAAAATCATTGGATATAACCGCCATCTTGAACTTTTATCGAAACTGCGAACATGTATATATACAATACAAGTTCGCAGTTTCGATAAAATTTCAAGATGGCGGTTATATACAATGATTTTTGACAGTTCAAAGCGATAAATGGCTTTATCATATCGCGTTTCGGTGGTCATGCTAGGCGGGCAGTGTGCTTATTTGTCTAGGTAGGTACTTAAAAGGCTGCGTGGGTGAAGGTTTAAAAGACAGTAGTAAAGTATCATTTATACGAATTAGGATACGACAAGCAGCATGGGGCTAGGGCTAGGGCCCAGGTTGGACTTCAAACTCACGGCGATCATGCGATCACGCTCGCCGGCTGCCGAAATTGTTTTTTCAAGCTAGAAAGCCTATGATGGTGAAATTACCAACTACATATTATTTTGGTTCTACTGAAATAACAAAAAAATATTCCACATACCTTTCTATTTTTTCCCAGAATCTGTGAAATGTAGATTATTTGAATAAACATGTTTTTCAGTTTTATTTGTAGTGGTTAAACTCCCGAAAGTAAAAAACACTTCGCAGACGAAGCAACTCGTGCGGCATATAGTTTTAACTCAGCTCACCGGTGGTTCATAAGAGAAGTAGGTACCAGAAACGTGGCCGGTTGTACCAGAAGTCGTAAGTAATAACCGGAGAAAAGTTGATTTATTCATTCTTGTCGGGGTAGCTCTTGGCCCCCGGCCTTTATTTCACCTGATGATGTGTGATGATAAGGCCGAAGATATTCTTCAACCACAGGGGAACTGCATAGCTATCTTACCTTTAACTGTTAGCCGGAACAACAATGCTATTAACATTATTGCTGTGGCGAAAGACTTACCCGACCAGAAAATTTCCGCCCTCACGCGTATTGAACCCCGGACCTCTAGATCTGAGGTGGTCTTAGCCAGTAGACCATAGAGGCAGTTAATTTATAATCACGTATGCACTTGATTCAATGTTCAACTTTACCTATTTTGAATTATATATATATTATATGGTAGTATGGTCATATACTATGACCATGAGCTGCTCTGAGTGGTATGCTTAGCAACACATGTCGAATAACACTTTAGTAGTTACGCCATTTACTGTGCTCATACAAATTTTTCAGAGTGTGCCAACCTGTTATATTGAAAAGTCTAGTGTCAGCACAAACAGCACATCAAGCATAACAGTTTGACATTGAGATCATCCTTACTGCGTTCGTAATAGAGGCGGCTTTCGTGGTGCAACTGTTACACTAGATGAGCAGTCGTGTGTACATACCGCCATCATATTTTAGCTGACAGCAATAGTAACCAAATAGTAGTAACTAAACCTTACAGCCCCTCCATTCACAAATGCCGAAATGAATTCGAATATCGGAAACTTATTAGATGTAAAATTTTATCGCGGTACATACGACAAAGCGAGACGGAAATATTACTTTTCAAATTAAGTTCGTTAGAGCCGACAGTTGTAAAAATAAGAGTGCCAGGATTGGTAAAGTTATTAAAACCAAAATATATGGAGCTCAATGTTAATATATTTTATAAGGATAAAACAACACTTCCCATGATTAGTACAAAATAAAATTAAATATATTGTTAGTTTTTACATAGGTAAAACTTTATTTAAAAGTACAGAACATATGAAGGACTACACACTGAATTGAGATAAAATATTTAGTACTTGACTTTGAAAAATGATGTAAGCCACTTTTAGTATTCACAATATGAACTTATTGCATCAATTAATGATTATTTGGCAGACCAAAAGAGATTTTCCAACAGTGCATAGGTCATTAAACCTAATAAATATAATAGTATAATTTGGAATTGAAGCTGTAAGAAAATCTGCAATTAGACTAGCCACTACATCTTATATACCGAAACATTATGGCTAAGAAACTTTAATGTGATGTTCCAGCATACAAGTTCAGCTGCATGCAGGCAACAAGGGGCCAGCATACACCCAAATATAAATTAATTTAAGTAATAGTCATAGATAGTTTTAATTTTAATATATTTTGTACAATAAAATACAATTAAGTACAACTTGTAGCAAAGATATTAAAGAGAGTAATATTTATCTCAAGTGTTAAAGCTGCAATAACGTGTGTGTACGCACAAGGCATATTTACACAGCACACACGTACGGCAACAACACACCATGTGCTGCACACTATAGTACATAATTAATTTTATTACTTAATAGAATATAAAGACACGCCCAAGCTGAGAACTCTCCCACTTACTTTACATATTTCAATGCATGATTAGCCAATGAACATGCCTGTACTTCACTAGCAGTTTGCTATTAAATAATACATCGATCGTCGCTTAATATCACAGCTAATTATGCTTTGAAAATTATAGACATGTCTAATTTTCACTAATGTAGATAACAATGTAGAGTATAAGTAGACAATCTGAATAAATTTACATTACAATATCATGTCTTTTCATATGAAAAATTTTAAATTACATTACCAAAATTAAACAGTGCAGCGCATTATAAATAAATGTGCATACCTTAATATTTAATTGACTAAATAAATTTGTTGCCTGCAGATCTGACATATTTTAAATATCGAGAGGTAATATCTTAAGAGAAAATTTAATTTTAACTATTGAAAAAAAGTTAAATCCAAATTTAAAAATATTTTGTATCTATTATGACAATTCCCTTCAAATCCACCTAGTTATTAAGAATGTGAAATATCATTCCAAAAGCCGAGTCTCCTTCACACATATTTCACTACCACTGTTAATGTGGATCAAAAAGTAAGGATCGAAGAGAAGTAGTGGCTAACACTTCACGAGTGTGCATTGCTGTTCACATGTGGTTTTTTTTCCTGTGTATCTGGTGTACGTTGGCCGTCACGCCTCGGAGGCATACGCTCATTGATTGCATCCAACCCTTTAGCCTCGGCAAATGATGTGATCTTGTGGTTCGGGGAAAATCCTTGCAAGGCATTCTTTAATGAAGTTTTACCACCAGAAAGTGCACCAAGTGGTAAAGCACCAGTTGGAGTCAAACCTTTGAGTTGCAGTACAGATTCACTTTCCTCACGAAGAACAGAAAACACATGAGCCATCTTACCTATTGCACGAATTTTGTTGCGGATGACTTCTTTCCTGAGATTAGCTTCCTCCAATGCATCATCTCCTTCAGACATCAGTTCATCATCAGAACAAATGTTTAACACATTGACCAACATCTCTGTAACTTTCTCACCAACAAATGGAAGAGACCAAGTGAAGACATCCATGAAATTTGGTAGCCAGTAGGGATGTGGGGAGCAATTGAACTGTCTGATATTCATAACATTATTCTCATACTTTAGGACAGCAGCTTTATTATTGTAAACATCCAAGTAATTGGGAGCAGAAAAAATAGTAATAAGGCTTGGAAAACCTGTGGTTTGGCTTTTACGGTACATTCGGTAACCAGCATCTTGAGCTTCATGGGCACGTATGATTGACAGTAAATTATTTCTCTGTAGAAAATCACAACATGCTGCATAGCTGTAGAAATATGAACAACCTCTGACTGAGTTGTGCGAGAAATGTTCTGCATTTTTTTCATTACCAAAGTCTTCAAGAGGATCAGACCAGAGCAGATCACACATGGCTCCAAATGCAGGTGGTTCTTTGAATCTATCTAGTTTACGAATATCATCTAAGCTGTTGATTTCAGGAGAGAGTCCTCCATGCACACATAGAAACTGCTGATTCATAAGAGCAGCCAAAGGTAAGCAGTCAAATGCCTCCATACATGCATCATACACTTTCTCAGAATACTTGATTTTACATTCTTGTTTGAAGGTAAAATACTCTGTCAAATGTCGGCATTCATGGTTGCCGCGTAATAAGAATAACGTTTTCGGATAACACAGCTTTAAAGCCCAGAGGTAAAGAACACATTCTATACTGAAATAACCTCGATCGACATAATCACCTAAGAACAAATACTTGGTACAAGAGGGTGATCCTCCCACCTCGAACAATTTCATCAAATCATAAAATTGGCCATGGACGTCTCCGCACACGGTCACCGGTGAATCAATCTCGATCATCGTTTTTTCTGATCGTAATAGGGTGGCACCATCTTGGATGATTCGTAATGCCGCGTTTTCCTCGATGCGACCTTCTAAGATAAAATGTTGCTTTAGTACCTCTGGAAGTGGTTTTCCAGCTTTTTCATCGAATACTTCCGATACTGTAAGCTTGTGGCTGGGAGGGAAAGCGACACTTTGGATCATACGCTGCGTAGTCGACACTTTATCATTGCTCCCGGACATATTTGTCACATAAAAAACACTAGGTCTAATCCATACACGCCACTATTTTCAAAATGGCAGAATAGATATAATACTAAAACAGAATCCCGATTTCAAGACAGAGAAACTACTGCGCACTGGAAAACAATGCGCAAACATCTGGCGAGTGGTCAATAAAATAAACAGGGATATCGAGCGCGTTTTATTACTTTTGAAAATATCATTTTAATAGTAACACTGGTAATATCCGCCATAGTTACCAGTATATCAATTTAAAAATATACACTACACAATCCTAGTTTTCATACACGACTATAGAAAAATACTCATAAAAATTGTATTTCATTAATTCCCGTAAAACCAGAAAAAAATGTACTGTAAAAACAATTATAAAGCTAGCTTATCGTGCGCGGATTACATGTATAAAATACATTTTAAAAAGAACCTTTTGATTTTTTTGATGTCAATTACTCATTTTACAATTTATTCCCTTTACTTAATAATCAAACAATAAGTCTTTTTACAAAATATTTTTTTTTATAATTAACAATTCGAATGTTAGTCGCAAAGGCTTCTATTGTAAAAGTAACTTTTAGGAAGAATCGACCCCAACACGGTATTGCCACACTAATTAATTAGAAAGGTAGACATTTCTGTTGGCACCAAGTATTCTGTATACTCTTTCTAATCTGTGGTTGGCACAAACGACGAGACTAAACTCTAAATTTAGTGCTGTCAGATTGCGTTTCCTAGTTCCAACGGACTAAAATGACAGGACTCAAAGGACTAAACTTAATTTTAATTGGACAGAAATAAATTGATGTTATTTACTCAATTTTAGCTTTTCGCTATTCTGATGTATACGTACACATACTCTTTCTAATCTGTGATACGTACGACCTATGTCTAAAAATCATTACAATAATTAGAAATGCTTATCTAAAAGCTTGACTTTTAGATAGTATGTAAATTGATGTCAATTAAAAATTAGTCCAATGATTTAATATAACGGTTTTACACTACAATAAAACCGATATTATGTGCCGAGAAGGAAAACATACAGCATTGTCTATGAAGAAGCAGTTATGTACTTATCTTAGTCTATGGCCGGAAGTTCTGAAATGATGTTTCTGAAGTTAGCCGGTAGGTGGCGACACTTTGACAGCCAGCAAGAGCGCGGTAACCGACGCCATCTTCGAAGTTCATAGTTTTCACCAGGAAGAAATTCCTGCAATGCTGTATGTTTTCCTTCTCGGCACATAATATCGGTTTTATTGTAGTGTAAAACCGTTATATTGATGTGCCTCCGGAAAACATACAGCATTGTCTATGAAGACGTGTTTGTTATCTGCTGGTGTAATAAAATACAGGCAAAAGCAAAGTAAAAACACAACGCTATGATGAATTAATTTATTAAATTTACAATAATGTATGCAAGAGTACATCTAGAGTAGATATAAATTTTCAATCAATCAAAGATAAGATTGGCAATAGGTAAACAAAAAAAAAAGGAATTTAAAATATACTTGTATGGGAAAAATATTTGCTTATTAATATAAATATAGTTTATAATCATTAATCATTAATTAAATCGTTAATTTATTAAGCTGGGGTAAATGTCTTAAAAAATGAGTTATGGTCATCTTTTGAGAAATCTATCATTCGAAAGTAATGATTAAAAAAGGTGTCTGATGATTTCCAGTTTCCTCGAGAAAGTATGTCGTCAATCGGTTGGTTCTCTAACCATCTCAATGATGCTACTGCTGATCTGCAACTTCCTGGAGATGCATCAATGCCACTGTCTCTTAGAACTGAGCGTACCCAATTTGCAATAACAGTACGAGAGGCCGCTTTTTCGGGTCCACATAACGTGATAAAAAGATTGTTCACTTCTTTGATTTTTGTTCTTCTTGGAATTACCTTGTTTAGGTATTTTCTTACTAAGGTTACTGGGCATATATTTTGGTCCTCATGTTTTGAAAGCATCCAAGCTGATTGGCGGTGATAGTGAGTATCGGTTTTGGAACCGAAAGCCGGTATCATGAAAATGTTGTCTCCATTGTCATAGAAGTGGTCTTTGGAATATCTTAGTAAGGTTAGATCATGAACTCTACGTCCAGAAGCTAACAACAACACTGTTGCTGTTCTCCGAGCTAATTCAAAAAGTGAGTCATTAGGTGGATTAGACGAAAGCCAGTTCAAAACAATTCTTGGGTCCCACGTAAGTGCTGTTTTACCTACTTTTGGTTTTGCTATTCCAATAGCTTTAAGGGCATGTTTTATAATAAAATTTGAGAAAGACTGTTTTTCAGCATGAGGCCCACAGAATGTAAGCACCGCCGATTTGTGCACCAGAATCGTACTGTAAGATAATTTTTCTGTCAAAAAAAGATTTATTAAGAATTTAGCAACATCGGCAGGGAGTGGAGCTTTAGAATCTACTCCAGAAATTGAGCACCAACTAAGCCATCTTCTAATTGCTGGTAAGTATGTCGATAATGTAGATTGGCGCCAGCTATTTTTTAATAGTTGTTTCTCTTCTAAAGACCACTTTTTTATTTGACCACCCCACCCCCAATTTTCCAAACCTTCAAGGCTAGTGTCTGTACTTGCGGTGGAGGCTGTGCTGTTGCGATATCTATTAGGTTCCTCGATAGATTCCGAATCTCGTGTGGGTGATCTAGAGCCCGGGACTTCAGGTCCTGTAACCAGAACGCTTGTGGCCATTCTGGGGCCACTATCAGATAAGTTCCCACTGCACTGTTTAGTTTGGCTAGTACTCTGGGTAGTAGACTGGGAGGTGGGAAAACCCATGCTAGATTGTATCTCCAGGGTCTGCTGAAGCCGTCTATATAGTTTGCGGATCGATCTCTGCAGTCTATCGACACGTAGTTCCGAACTACAGCAGTTTGGTGCGATGCGAACAGATCTATCTCCGGACGGCCCCACCTCTGAAACACTTCTGTAGTTGCTTGGGGCAAAAGGTGCCATTCTGATGGTTGTTTCCCTCTTGAGAGACTGTCCGCTATTGTATTGTATCTCCCTGGGAGGTAGAATGCTGACAAAGTTATGTTCTGGCTGTCGGTTAGACGCAGTAGTTGAAACGTTAGAGTCAATAATGTCATTGACTTTGTGCCTCCCTCTTTGCGAACATACGATATTAGAGTTTGGTTGTCTGATTGAATTAAAACATGAGCATTTTTCAATCGGTTCGTACCCGATTTGATTGCTTCTATCACTGCGAATAATTCTTTTTTGTTGCTGTGCCATCTTTTCTGTTGGTTTGACCATCTTCCTGACAGTAGTTTCCCGTCTAGGTGGGCACCCCAACCCCAATCCGAAGCGTCCGTTGCTAAGAAATGTGTTACCGGTTTTTTGTGTATCGGTACTGAGCGGTATGTGGCTCCGCGCCACCATACCATCTCTTGGCTCACACGTTGAGGAATGTACAGTGAGTGACGGGGTCGTTTTTTGTCGAAATGCCGTAAGAACATTTGCAGGTGACGGCAATGTAGTCTGCCACGGGGAATGACAAAGTTGACAAAATTTAGCTGTCCTAATAGGCTTTGTAATTGGCGAAGACTTATCTGTTTTTTTCTCAAAGTCTGGTCTAAGGTTTCGTTCAGGTTGTTTATTTTTTGTCTTGGCAGACACATAGTGTTCTTCGCTGTATGCCAACGAATCCCTAGATATTCCAGGTCTTGAGTCGGTGTTAGGACCGACTTCTGATAATTGATTTTCCACCCCAGATATTCCAAGTGTCTCACAGCTTCCGCAGCTTGATGACATAACTTGGTTTGGTCCTGATGGACGACAAGGAAGTCGTCTAGGTAGACTAGAGCTCGACATCCCTTTGCACGCAGGGTCTCCGCGACCCAGCATGTTACGGCAGAGAATAAGTGTGGGGCAGATGCCAAACCGAACGGCAGGCATGTTATTTCGTATAGCTGAGCTTCGTAGCTGATTCTTAAGAAAGGTCGATGAGATTTTGCTATGGGAACATGGAAGTATGCCTGGGAAATGTCCAATTTTATCATCCAATCTCCCGGTTGAAGGAAGTCTGGCACTGTAGCGTGAGAAATAAGTCGAAAGTGTTTTATTTTGACAAACTTGTTCAAATCTCGAAGGTCGAATATTGGACGCATTGATCCGTCGCTTTTCTTCCGCAGAAAAAGCTTGGAGATAAAACTGGGAGATTTCCTGATTACAGGTAGTAATATTTTTTGATCTAAAAGATCCTGAATTGTTCGTGTCATTGCAGGTGATGGTCTTGTGGCATATTGTTCCATAATTCTGTTTGTTGGCATGATCAAAGGGGGTTTTTTGAAAAGTGGTATACGGGAACCTGATATTGTCGATATTATGAATTTGTTCGCGCATAATGTCTGCCATCGGTGTTTGAATTTTATCAAACGACCCCCTTCGAACTTGGTTGGATAGTCATTTTTTCTTAACATTGGTGTTTCGAAATGAGGTAGGTTTGTTACTATTAGTTTTGTTTTTGAGAGTTTGTTTTGTGTTTGTGTATTGTCTTTTATCTTGATAAAACTGTTTTTGTTGTGGTTGAAATCTGGATGTAGAAGGTAAGGGGTCAATGCTTTTTCGTTTTAAACTGGGCTTATCTTTTTTATATACTTGTGATCGCGATAGCCAAAAATGTGGTCCCCCTAGAGATTGAATGAGCGATGCCAACTTGGCGTTTTCAAACAAAAATTCTTCACTAGGTGGTATATTAGTTAGTGCCACTTGAATGTTTTTATCAGAAATTTCGGATATTAATCTATGGCGCCTAGACTCAACGCATTCTGCTCTTTTACCGCAAGCTATTTGAAGCGCCTGTTCTGACAATTTGTAAGACGGAGATGCTTTGCCAAAAGTGACAGTAAATTTATTGAAAAGATTTTCAGAATTTAACTCAGTAGGATGTTTATGGGCCCAATCAATAATGCCTTGGAGCCCAGATTGCATTAGTTCCTTTTGATACAATAAAGCGTTAGTTAGTGCGGCTATGACTAATTCAGTAGGCGCCAAGAAATCTTTACCTTTATTAAGACAACACAATTCATCATTTATTTTTAAATTACAAAAACCTGGTTGTGCAATCATATCTTGCAAAGCGTTATTATATCGAACATGTTTCCACGTAGGGGAATTAAAATGTTGCAGGTCTATTAATTGTTTTAACCTTTTTTCATCAGCCGATTTAATGACCTTTTTGCTATCTATCTCTGTCTTACAAACGCCCAATTCAAGCGATTTTGGTGTAGAAATTGAAGGATTAGTGAGGAAGTCATTGTCAATGTTGTTAGATGGTTCGACAATTTCATGAACACTATCGTCATTATTTGGTATGCAGGGCTGGTGCATAATTAGACTAGTAAGTAAACTGACCTGATTGTATAACGCATCGATCCGCGGATCGACCGTTACCTTTGAACTCAGTTTCCGTCTCTTCCTCGCTGGCTCGTCTTGATCACTCGATGACGAACTACCCTCGCTCGAGGAATCTACCTCGGGCGCGGCGTCCGCCTCGGCTACCGGCGACCGCGACAAGCTCCGCTTATCCCGATCGTCAACGTCGGGAACGTCATTAGATACCGGATTCATCACAAATACGCACTTTACACGAAAGACACAAAATACTTAATGCGTTTTAAAGAACTCGGCACTGCTAAACACACTTTACACTTAATATTTGCACTTGTAGTCGGATTGACGTTATATTTTTGGATTCACTAATCACTTTTTATTTTTTCCACGCGGAATTTTAAAAATACTGGTAACTTTACATCTGTTTTAACCTGCTTTACACTATTTTAAACTTAATTTCAAGGAATAGATTACGATCGAAACTATACATAAAGATTTTCGACCGTACGCGACGAAAGTACACAACGCTATGAACTTCGAAGATGGCGTCGGTTACCGCGCTCTTGCTGGCTGTCAAAGTGTCGCCACCTACCGGCTAACTTCAGAAACATCATTTCAGAACTTCCGGCCATAGACTAAGATAAGTACATAACTGCTTCTTCATAGACAATGCTGTATGTTTTCCGGAGGCACATCAATACCTATATTTTTTTCTATGAATAATTTGTAATAATCCAAAACAATTACTTAGGTAGGTGGTAGGACTTTTAAGAATCATCTATAGGGGTTTATTTTATGTTAAAGTTTTGATAAGTTCAGCAGCAATAATTGTATGTAGGCAAAGATTTTTAAATATTTATGCTAACCAATTTCTTTTAAAGAGCACGGGGTTGTTGTGGTTTGAGCGCTCTGGTTTTGATTACAAAAACAAAGCAGCTTTTGCCATTGTCAATTCTGGGATGGGTCAATCAAACTTTGTTTTAAGCTTATAAATGCTTCGGAAGGCAAGTTAAGCCGTTGGTCCCGGTAGTTACTGCAACAGCTTTAACCCACCAACCCGCATTGGGCCAGCTTGGTGGTGTTATGGCCCAAACTTCTCATGTGTTGCTTCCATGTAGGAAAGCCTGTGCCCAGCAGTGGGACGTATATAGGCTGGTTATGATGATGACTTACAATATAATGTAATATATAGGCAAGGTGTTCTAATAATTAAATATTTATGAAGAAAGACTACAACTTTATAACTCGAGGTACTTTCCGCCCCAACAGCCGTCAGTCCTTGTAATGTGAATGCCGATTCGCTTAAACTCTTGAAAACAGCTTGTAAACATGATTCAGGAGCGTGATGGGTCTATAATTCTTCAGTTGGGTCCTGTCACCCTTTGTCATGTCTCTGGCGTTTTACCTACGAGAAATGGCGTTAAATAGCGCCTGAAGAGATATCAGGACTGGTCATCCACCTGCTTTCAAAAGCTTCGCTATTACTTCATCACCACCGAAGACTGCAGAGCCATCTCAGGTCTTTCCTCTGGAGCTTTAAGGGTGGTCTTTTGTTACGGCTGGTTTTGAAGAACCTTGAACTCACCGTGAGAACAAGTCGATTTTGCAGTGTTTGTGGATAGCATTAGAGCGGAGCCGCGGAGCATGGACTTCCTGAGTATATACCTTTCGTATTTTACATTCAGATTCAATGTGCCTCTTACGATTCGGTGACCGCTGCCCTTGTTAAACGAATTGATCACTGAGACATCATTGTATATCCGAGTGTTAGTCGACATGATAAAGTCAATCCTATTTTTTATTACACCATCCGAAGTAAAGAGTTTCTCCCTCTCCATATGATTGGCTAGCATTTGACCAATCCGTGAAGTACCGACTTCACGGATTTAAGCTCCAAATTGCCGCACTTTCAACTCGTTTGCCTAGCCTTTTTTTTTGCGTCAGAAATCCCTTTATGCGTACCCAGCGCGAACTTGGGGGCCTGCCCGCTGGGTTATGTGGGAGTCTCCGGCTGGGGGCCGGCATACCCACTAAAAACTGACAGTACCCCTCATGCCACATAATGCGCGGCGCGACCGAGGAAGCTCATCGCATACCACTCAGGTCGCAGACTGTCGTCTTCCTTTCGGAATCTCGTTTGCCTAGCATAGCATTGAAGTCGCCCGTAACAACTGTGTATAGTGAGTCTTGGAATTATGTACTTATTGCCTACTTAGTAATGTATGAAGTCATATGTCGGGACGAGGAAGACTCGTCGAGGTGAGTCAGAGTCGAGGTCGCGAGGTACGCCATCCTATTGGACACACTGCCGATTTGTGCAACGTTATTCATGAGAGACTAGTGGATAATAAGCAAGACAACATCTTGGGACAGACCTTCGCTCTCCCGGAAATAGAGCAGAAGGATCATCGTGTCCTCGATCGCCCCCTCGTATGTTATACCAGGTATGCGCAGTGCGCGTATCGTATGTTATACCAGGCCTAAGGTTGTTTTGGGGATGGATGAAGTTTTTTTATATAGGTACATACATAAAGATGATTCTTAGTATTTAAAAGCCGCAGAATACAACAATTGTGTTTGGAATAGTTATGTGGCTTGATAGGTCATCTTTTTTTTTACTATTTCACTGTCTGCCTGAAGTTATGAGTTATGTTTATTTACAAATCCTATGAAAAAAACGACCAGTCATAACTTAATTCAGCCATACAACCAATTTTTATATTAAAATAAATAAAAACATACCTATTCAATGATTCAGTATTTTTTTATTAAAGTAGAACAACTTGAAACTAATCTTAATTTAATCTTTAAAAAAATTTAGGTATCGTCGATCACATAATTTGGCAAGGTAGGTACTTTCCTGTCGACAGGTGTATCGACTATTATCGACAGAATAGTTATTATTACAAAATAGCAAAAATAAATTAAATTTGTAGAAAAAGTCACTAAAAAAATAATTAACTATCTTCTCGCTTTATATGAAGCACAATAGGGTAGTTGACAACTTTTTTTTCATTTCATAAATAAGAAGTTTACCTATAACTCATAAAGAAATATTGCAAAAGAAATAGTATGTCTAAGATCAATAGTTTCGGTCTAAAACGCTCCATAGAAAATCTACGGAACCGGTGACGTCACATGTTCCCATTTATCTAAGAAATGTATGAGCATACTGACAAAATTGATAATAACTATGTATCAAGTATGTTTTTATGAATAGTTGTTGTAATAATAGTTGTTTTAATTGATGTCAGCAATCTTAATATCATTAGAATTTTTAATAAATTTGAAAAAAAAATATGACCATTTTTAAAATTTTCAAAACAGTACTATTTCAACAATGTTCAATATATTTTAAGTGTGAATTGTTTTTATGGGTAACAGTAGCGTATATTTTCCGAATTTGTGAAAAATTGCGCCAAGTTCAAACTTAGGCAACATCCCAATTATCAGGAAAATAATAAACACCTACAAAATGAAAAATATAAAAACTTTGTTTACAGATGAGACTTCACTTCTGTATAACATATTACGATAGGTAGGTACAGGCGACAGCACATCAAGTGTAACAGTTGCACTACGAAAGCCGCCCTATTGCGAACGGAGTAAGGGCGGTCTCAAGGTCAAACTGTTACGCTTGATGTGCTGTCGACTGTACAATGTGGAAGTGTATGTAGGTATATACTCACTGGTTTTTCGAAGTAAATACTTACGCATGACTTTTTATTCCAACAATTGCGTTGGTTTTTTGTTGTTGGAAAAAAGCCATGCGTCTGTGGTCATTATTAATCCTATGTTAGATTCGCTTTATTCTAGCCAGACTCATGAAATAGACGTATACCTACAGATACTATAATTAATACTAAGCCCACGAAGATTAAAATAGTTAAATCTTCCAACAGCTAGTAGATAATGAATTGTTCTATGCGCAGGGGTGGGTAGTTCCTTGGAGATAAAAGTTAATTATAGTTGCTAGTGAGTTAATTATAGTTTGACGACCGGCTCGCCGAGTGGTCTGCGCTTGTGCCCCTTGCTATTACCCCATGCAGCTACATTTCTACCATATTCCCAAAACTCGACAAAAATGTGAAGATTAGATACGAAACCGTAGACCCCGCCGTCGAGTCTCCGAGTCTCCCGTGGATCCACGGACCGCTTTGGCAACTAAGGCCTATATAATGCGTGAGTGTATCAATATTAGTATTATTAAATATTATTATTAGTGACAAAAATACATGCAGCATTCAGAGCATTGTTAATAGTGTAACAATATCCAGAGTTAATTGATGACGAAGGACGACGGTCGTTAAAATTTAACTAAATAAGTACCTTATTCTTAATTTTTGATTTGAACATTATTATAAATGTTTGAAAAATTACTTAGTAATTAAAATACAATAAAACTAGAAAACGTGGACGTTAGCTCATAAACGCAAATAAAAATAGACTAGAAGAATTTTACAGGGATATCCCAAGTCCTGGGTGGCTCAGTGGTCAGAGCAGTCGCCCGGATTGCGAAAGGTTGCGGGTTCGATTCCTGCCTCAGGACGTGAAATTTTTCTAGTTTTATTGTATTTTAATTACTAAATAAGTACCTACTTACTTAAATTCATTAACAAGGTAGGGTATTTCCTTAATTAGGTATATCGCCGCTTTGTGTGTATTGTTTGCTTGGATTAAAAAGATAAGAAAACTGGAGTACAAATGTTTACGTAAGTTTCTACCAATAATGATATCATCGCTATGGACATAGACAGGTAAGTATTCCAAATATAAAATTATGTGTGACATTGTTTTAGATTTTTTGTTTTGAACTGTCGTATTATTTTCGCTGACGCGTATTATTTTCGTTCATGCCGCCGCTCTCGATCTAAATGTGATTGAGTGTGGCGTAAATTGGGATTAGAACTACGAAATAGTAACCTCAAATACCTTCATTGAATAAAATTTGATATTGTGACGAAATTGAAGTGAATCGTCAATGTATATGCCGCAGTGTCTGAAGGACCACTAGCTAAGTCATTGAGCGGAACGTTAAACAGGGGCCCAAGTCTGCTAATTTACAACTATCGCAATATAATAACAATAGGGTCTCAATGGTACAATTTTTGTAATTTCGTATTCTGTTAATCAATAACGTTCCAATGGCTTACCACTGAATTACTACTCCACCGTTATTGAATCAGTTGGTATTCTACTATAAGTTAGTGGCCGATGTCTTGTCAGTGGCTTCATAATAACGGATTCTACTAATTATTTAAACAGTTTGACATTTCTATCAATAACGTCGTGATAGCATTTTTATCATTCAACTACTATTGATACGCCATTGTGCAGAGACACCTCCTTTGGTACATTTGCTTACATGAAAATTAATTATCCGGATTTCGATCTTTGTTTCGATGATTGAAAATTGCTTCGGAGTAGTTTTTGTGCAGTGATCGTGGTGTTATTTTTAATCGACTTCAAAAAGGAGGAGGTTCTATGCTCCACTATATGTAGGCATTTTTTTTGGATGTATGTTCACCGACTTCTCCGTCAATAGTGAACCGGTTTTCAAAATTCCTCCAGGTACAACTCCTTAACGGTTAGGAGTAGGAAGATAATTGTTTAAATATGTATAATAGAAAGGAAAATAGTTCAATTTAATTACTATTAGTTATCTCCTAAAAATGTATTTTTTGAAGTTGGTGCTAAGCTATTACCAGACACAATAGAAAGTGAAGCACCAACTCCAAAAAATACATTTTTAGCAGATAAGTACCTACGTAGGTAAGTACCTACTTAAATTTAATATTTTTTTTCTTATTAGTGTTTTGAAGTCGGTTTTATTTTTGTTATGCGTATGCTTATGCTTCTGCATCAATAGTTTTTGATGCAGAAGCATCCGCATTGACGAGCAGTTAAGAGGAATCTGAGTGCGGAAACAGTATCCTAAAGCCAGCTGTAATAAAATCCATCAGTGAAGAATAAATGATCAGTACAAACCGATGATGACATACTAAAAAAATATTTTGTATGTTAGGAGAGAGAGATCTTAAAATACTTATAAACTTTTAAGTAATTCAGTTTTCGCAAATAGAATTCCAGTTTACCCTATTTATCAACCATTCATAACGCTAAATTGTTAATTAAGTACATTTTCGGCTTAGGTAAATGGTTAAAAATTAACTTAATATGTATTTGTTACAATTATAGATTGTAAAAAGTAGGTTTAAACAGTGTCTAAACACGATGCATAGAAATGCCTTCACTGTTCCGTTATTTCAATAAGTATATTAAAGTGTATACTTCCTACGTATGTAGGTACTTAGATGTTTCGTATTGAAAATACCTTTCCAAAACTCTAAATAAGAAACCAAATCTTTCACAATTTCATTCCTAACAGGTTCAGACAGACAGTTTTTACAAAATTTTAAGCTTATTATTAACATTTCATGTATGTATAGGAGATTTGGTAAATGGGTGCCTCGAACGCATTTTTCATCGGTAGGATTTTTTCCAGTGTCGAGAACGCGGATCTATGCATTCTCGTTGCTACGCAACGGGTGTTGTTATCTTGTTTTGTCATGAATTAATTATTATTTTATGTTCAATGTAAATTTACTCATTTTTGTTTAATAAATCGCTTATTTAAACACTAAGCCTCTTTCTGCCGTCAACAAGTAATAATACTTGATTATGTAGCAATGAATTTAATATATAACTAATTCGATTATTTTCGCTTATATGAAAACAAATAAAGATTCATAGATAAAAATAGTAGGTTTTGACATGTTCGTCTGGCCCGCCCAACCCCGCGGCTTTGGAAAACGAGATTTACATCAATCCTATGTACTCTTTTACCCAACCATATGTACAACTTTCATTTTCAATGTAACGCTAATATAAATAAGTTAGAAGCATCACTGGTGGCCGGGCCAGCCTGACGTTTTCAGCCCGGCCCCTTCTACATCACCACTACTACAACAACTAGTGACAATTAATTGTTAGAGAACTAATGTACTACATAAAATACATACATTCAAGCCTTTATTTCATACTAAAATGCAATATCTTAGGAGATATCAAAGTAAGGTGGGGCCGGGCTGAAATTATTGAAATAGCTAATAACAATAAAAATACAAAACCTAAGAACCCATTTTCTATGTGTGTATAATCTCCCAGAGGTGCAGTATATATGTACAACTTTATTTTTAAGTTACATTATTTAAATATAAAAATATGAACACTAGAAATTATTTCAGCCCGGCCCCCTACAATCGTTTATATCTTTTTAGCTATTGCATCAATCTGCACAAAACGACAATGTGTGGACTCGTATACAGTAGTACTTTGATAAATTTTGGCTCATGAATTTACTAAGAATATATTCGACGAGATAATTAAAATCTAAGATAGTACTAGTGGAGTGACCATCAGTCACGTGTCAATTTCAGGACATGTGTTTTATCGAATGAAACAAGTAATAATTAGAGTTTTTTTTATTAATACAACATTTTTAGATTTATAAAAATCAACAACCTTCGTATTTAAAATTATTAATACGTAATAGGGATAGTGACAACAAGTAAAAAAGTAGGATTTTCACTTAAATTCATAAATATGAGTTATTTTATTTACAAAAATACTTGAAGAGCACATATTTTTATGTCATATTGGTCTTATTATTTGCATTTTTTTAAAAATGACGATTTAAATAAAACAAAACTAATTATGGTAACATGGTCATATATAAAGTACTAAGATGCTATTAAACATTCAATAAAATGTTGTCAAATACCCTATTAATTAACTTCCATATAATCTATTAAATCACAGTCTTTCATTAGGTACTTCAAAAATTAACACTTATAAAAGTATTGGTTAATATGGTATACATATAAGTAGTAGGTAGCAATTACTTTTATAATCAAGTCTTTATAATTAAAAAAAACATACCCACCGAATTGGCAACCTCTTCGTTTTTTAAGTCGGTTACAAATCCTCTAATTATAAATTGTATCATTCAATAAAAACATGTTTCCTAGATGGTAGGCCCATATGTAGGGTTGTCTGGGTAGGCCTTTCTTATTTCAGCCTTAAGACAGTTCGCTGTGTTTTGGATTGATGGGAAAGATAGCCAATAAAGTAATTAGAGGGCATGTACGGCATTTCAACTTAGGCCTCAGGATAACAACCGAACTGCAATATCAAGTGATTTTTCCTTATTAAAGCAGCTGTTTATAGGTGGCGGAAACTGTTTACCACCAGCTGGGCCATTAACTTGTATATCATCTACTTAGATCATTAAAAAAAATGTCCTGAAATTAGCACGTGCCTGATGGTCACTCCACTAGTACTATCTTAGATTTTAATTATCTCGTCGAATATAATCTTAGTAAATTCATGAGCCAAAATTTATCAAAGTACTACCGTATACGAGTCCACACATTGTCGTTTTGTGCAGATTGATGCAATAGCTAAAAAGATATAAACGATTGTAGGGGGCCGGGCTGAAATAATTTCTAGTGTTCATATTTTTATATTTAAATAATGTAACTTAAAAATAAAGTTGTACATATATACTGCACCTCTGGGAGATTACACACACATAGAATATGGGTTCTTAGGTTTTATATTTTTATTGTTATTAGCTATTTCAATAATTTCAGCCCGGCCCCACCTTACTTTGATATCTCCTAAGATATTGCATTTTAGTATGAAATAAAGGCTTGAATGTATGTATTTTATGTAGTACATTAGTTCTCTAACAATTAATTGTCACTAGTTGTTGTAGTAGTGGTGATGTAGAAGGGGCCGGGCTGAAAACGTCAGGCTGGCCCGGCCACCAGTGATGCTTCTAACTTATTTATATTAGCGTTACATTGAAAATGAAAGTTGTACATATGGTTGGGTAAAAGAGTACATAGGATTGATGTAAATCTCGTTTTCCAAAGCCGCGGGGTTGGGCGGGCCAGACGAACATGTTTTGACAGGCAACATTGATAACAGTACCATTGAGACGCCATTGCAAAGCAATAGCTATCCCATAGCCATAGCGACGAGACACTGTTGTTATTTTATTAAGACTGTCAAATTTTTTGTAGAATACCCATTTACACAGGTGTCTCAATAGAATAACAGTAGAATAACAATAGGATAGCGCTTTGTTTAAAATAAGAGAATTAGGGCCCAGATGGCTGAACGTCATGTCACCCTCTGGTTAAATTAGCCATTCAATTGACGCCTAGGCCTGTCGTTTAAATCGAAGAGCTTTTGTGGGACTGTTGGAGTGATTGGTAGGTTCTAGGTAATTTTTAAGAGCACTTATAACCGAAATTTAAAATAAATAACCATTTTGGTTTTAAGCGGTCATAAAAAAATGCCCTGAATATACCAATTATACTCAAAACTCTTCAGTACAAGACGATCCGCCTAGGCATCTAATTGAGCGAACTTTCAATAGGCCATGTTGTTAAACGTTGAGAGAGTCTAGTTCAATTAACTATATATCGGCCTAGACATTTAATCAACAGGCTAGGCATCCAAATGAGCGGCGAATTTAACCAGATAGCGGCGACGTATACATTGGACATTTGTTCTTGTTTTCTTATTGTACACACGGCAGCACGTCAAGTGTAACAGTTGCACTACGAAAGCCGCCTCTATTACGAACGCCGTAAGGGTGGTCTCAAGGTCAAACTGTTACGCTTGATATGCTGTTGACTGTACATACATGTACTCTTTGATTTATTGGTTCCAGGCAAAGAAGAAAAGTTCCTAGCTAAGCAGACAGTGGACAAATGCGCGACGCCTACGGGCGGAATTGTCACCAACCGATTGTGGTGACTATTCAATCACCGAGTGATTGAATAGTCAGATAAGAGTAGCCCTATGTTTCCGGTGGTTTACATCCTTAGTTTGGTGACGTAAGACGTAACTTCCGCCCTAACAGTAGTAAGATTTGTTCTGTAAATTAAGCTCCGTAATTAGTTTTTAATTACGGAGGATTACGAGGAGGAGGAGGAGGAGGATACGAGGATTAAATAATTTGTGCGAACCAATAAATAGTGGTAATTAGAAGTGAAACGTGTTTAATTCAGTACACCAGCTTTATAGGTACAGTCCACTCCAGTCAACCACAATTATTCTTAGAATATTTATTATTT
The DNA here is from genome assembly GCA_947347705.1 of Nymphula nitidulata. Lineage (NCBI taxonomy): Eukaryota > Metazoa > Arthropoda > Insecta > Lepidoptera > Crambidae > Nymphula > Nymphula nitidulata. The sequence goes on along the minus strand of OX374621.1, from coordinate 12,634,362 downwards.
ATAATTATACTCTTTATTGCACTTGTAACAAAGTTTATCGATACAATTAAAGATAATTAGTTAACAAGGGTGGACTTATCTCTAAAAGAGATCTCTTCCAATCAACCCATGATTGTGTTATATATTTAATGGTAAGGCTGGCAACACAAAAGTGCATAGTCTAATAAAACTTATTGTTTAAAAATTAATTAAATACGTTAAAAATATACTACATAAATACAATTCTACAGGGTGGTGCCGTCAATGCGACAATAAATTTAAACATGGGCTATATGAGTCCATAGAAATGGTTAGCCTATATCAAAATATTGTATTCATTCAATAATTTTTCAACACACTTCCTCATAAAGTGGCTCTAATCCTATATAATGGCAATTAGGCACATAATGACACCTATAATCAAACTGTGACTTTTTCATTACTATTATTCACTAGTGAGTAATAGTTTTTTTTAATAATTAAAATTGCCAATATATATTTTTTTTCTTTTTTTGTTGTTAAATCTCCCTGTAATGGGAAGGCAAAAGGAACTAATGCCCATACAGCCATGTCTGATGTGATTGAGTTTATGTCACTTATCTATATGTATATGTGTAAGTATATGTATTTTTTTGAATTTATGTATATGTGTAAGTATATGTAGTTTAAAATCCAAAGTCACGCCCAAGGCCCTATCATAATAACAGCGCTTCTGCGACGTTTTTTATAATGTCGCAAAAGTTTTATGCTGAGATAGGGCCTTGTTGACTGCACTTATTGTTAAGTATAAACTGTTTGTATTTGTCTATTTTTTTTATTTTTTATTGTTTAAGCTTCTTGTTGTTGTTTGTTATGTGCATGTCAAATAAAAATATTTTTCTTTCTTTCTTTCTTTCTTTAATATTATTGGTTGAGTTACGCTTACATTTGCGCTAAAAAGCTATCCGCGAAAAGCCCAAAAAAAAGAAACCTCATCTTTTAGTCTATGGCCGATGCGTGCGCATAGGAAAACTAATTAATTTTTCCCGCCATTACGAAATTTATTAGTCTATGGCCGATGCGCGCGCATAGGAAAACTGATTAATTTTTCCCGCCATTACGAAACATTTTTCACAACTCGTCTCGTTTTCTCTTTTGAAGTTATTTAGTTAGTTATTAATTAAGATGTCTGCAAATACAATTTATGAAGAAAATGATTTATGTTGTACACCGCCCGATATAAGATGTGAAGCCCAGAAAGTTATGGAAAGTTTACTACCAGAAAACTCAAAGGAAAAATATCTATTAGCGTACCAAAATTTCATACAATGGCAGAACAACAAGAATACGCAGTCTTTTTCAGAAAATGTGTTCATGGCGTACTTTAAAGAATTATCTTCTAAGTACAAACCTAGCTCTTTGTGGTGTATTTACTCAATATTAAAAAGTACAGTCCGAACAAAGAATGGAGTGGACTTAAAAACATACTCGAATTTGTCAGCTTATCTAAAGAGACTATCTGATGGATTTAGAAGCAAAAAATCAAAGGTTTTATCATCTGACGATATTGAAAAATTTATTAAAGATGCTCCAGATAACCAATATTTGGCTACAAAGGTTAGTTAAATTAATTTTAATTAAATATTTAATAGCAGCTTGTTGACTTTAATTATTGTTTCTTTTGTTTCAGGTTGCTTTAATATTTGGTGTAACTGGTGCCTGTAGGATACAAGAATTAACAAATATAACTGTAAAAGATATAGAAAACCATGGCCAGATGCTTTTAGTGAAGATACCTATCACGAAAAATAAAATACCTAGGTCATTCACCATACACGGTCCATTCTATGATATTGTTAAGAAGTATGAAAGTTTGCGTTCACCAAAAAATATAAATTTGGTTATATGCCTAAAGAAATCGCTAAGTTTTTGGGTTTAGTAGATGCTGAGAGCTACACTGGACATAGTTTCAGAAGAACTTCAGCTACATTGCTGGCAAATTCAGGAGCTGATATAATGACTTTGAAGCGACATGGCGGGTGGCGATCTAGCAATGTAGCAGAATCATACGTAGAAGATTCCATACAAAACAAGAAGGAAATTTGTGCGAAAATCACAAAAAGAATTAAACTTGATTCTGAGACGCATCCTACTAGCGAAATACCAAGTACATCCAATGATTGGATTTCACCTACCTACACGAATAATGAACCATCACAAATAACAATAGAACATGAAAGTATTTCAGTAAATAATCTATCTGATGAGACCGCTATATCATCAAAAATAGTTAATTATAATTTTATTAACTGCACATTTACTAATTGTTTCTCTAAATAAACTTTTTATCTACTATGTAAAATGGTTTTTTATTTAAGTATTATTTTATTCAGAAGTGTGTTGAAAAACGTTGTATGATACACGTGTGTATTGATGATTACCGTCCTCGGCTCCTTAAGACCCTCGCCTGACGGCTCGGGCCTCAATGCGCCTCAGCGGTAATCACCAACATTACACACTTGTACCATAATGTACTATTATCACATTTTTATGGAATGGTGTAACGTTGGCAGCATTATTTCATACAAATGTCATGAAATTATCGAATGAATACGATATTTTTAAAAGTGGCAAAACATTTCTATGGACTAATTATATCATATGTTTGTCGCATTGACGGCACCACTTTGTATATAAAATACACATACTTTCAAAGTCTAAACATAATACACATATTATTATTCTTTGCATGTATTTTCCTAATTTTATTTTAACATTTTAAGTTCGACGACTGACTGGGTCAAAATGGTCTGTACCTAACCTACCCCTTACCTACTATACAGGCTATTCGGTCAGGGGTACCAGGTTTGAATCCCGGTAGGAGCAGATGTTTGTATCATGAGCACGAGCATTTATTCACGAGTCATGTATGTTTATATATGTTTATTTAGTAGGTATTATATTTCTAATATTTATATACCTACTTGCATATTATTATAAATATTTCTCCGTTATCTAGTATCGATATCACAAGCTATAATGATGCTTAGGTACTTTTGGGCTATAGTTATTGTGTGCTTCGGGCTAGATGATAGGTGTGTGTATATACAGGGTGGCACCTTTAGATTGGTCAGTATGGGAAAGTCTGAAACTATAAGACATACGAAAATCTCTTCTTAGGAACCATGTCATCGATTATAGTAATAATAAAAAAAATGCATTCATATATTTAAAAAAAACATGTACTCAGCTCGGGAATCGAACCCGGACATTTTGAAAAATAAAACTAACACTATTTCTATTTAGATATCGATTGTGTAGGTCATAAGCAGTAAACGTTAATAATAAACATAATGTCCAAAATGAATTGTTTTCATATCCTTTAATTTATTTTAGTAAGTGTTCGAAATTACCCCAATTACCACCATATGAGGTTTATCACGTCTTTGTATCTACCTAGGTACTTATTCTAAGTGGGCATTTCAATTGATTATTAGTGTAAGCATGATTAAAGAAGTTAACAATTACTATCATAGATAGATAATACTTATTATCGCAGATAACAAAGCAGTGTATGTAGGTAACAGGATGCGGCACCAGCAAAGAGCTTACAAACAACCATGGAGACAATTTTACGCACCTAAACGAGTTGAAAGTTGTATTGAAAAAATTGTGGTAATTTCAAACACTTACTAAATAATAATATAATGTAATGTGTAATGGGTATGTAATATAATGTAATAATAATATAATATAATGTATTTAATTTAATACCTACGCTTCTCTTATGTGTGTATAACCTCGGATATACCTATGATAGCCTAGGTACTTCAGATTGGAAATATACATTTATTAGGTATCAACGGATCAAATGAATCAAACGGACTGAATTACTCTTTGTCGCCTTGTCGGTGTAGTTTAATTAAAAACAAATGAAATATATAAAAAATAATTAGTTCAGAAAATAATAATTACCTACTTCAGTTTTTGATTGTACACTTTGTAGGCAACTTGGTAATCTACGAACGCATTTATAATAAAGTAGGCAAAAAGGTAGACATACTGCGACTAAATACATTATGAAAAAAAATATAGTGCGATCTTATGTATGAAGGTTCCAAATTTGGCATGGTGCTACCGATTGCTTGAAACAATCGAAAAGTTAATTAAGGGCGATAGTAGGGTAAAGTATGCTACAAAATCTGTCTTCCACATAGTATAAAAAAAACTACACCGTGTTTTCTAAAAAATAATCAGTGAGAAAGCAAATACTTGGACAGGCTATAACAGTAACATACCATATTTTATTGCGTAATATCTCCTAAGACCTGTCGAAAGCGAAGCGGTGGGACCACCAGTAAACTTAAAATTACTCGTGGCCCCACGAGTCTGGTGGGATCATAGCGGCTATGTCACATTGGTGACGTTTAGTAGAATTCTATGTCCCCCGCCATATTGTCATACTAAATAACTGTGAAATGGACGAAAAATTTCCACTTTTGTACAAACAAACTATGCATGAAAACGAATTATTAGTATTTTTCCCGGACTCAGAAGATTTATCCTGATTTTTTGAGATAATGTAGGTTTTTAATATTTGGCCGGATATGAAACATCTCATTTCCTATAGATCTGACCATCAGAAAAATACTATTATAGCTATTAGTTTTTTTTTTCTCTGTCTCTGTCAACAAGAACTTCTAGAATAAGTCGGGATCACTTTGATGAAAATGATGAGAATTAACTTGTAGAGTCTCCTCCCCTACCACACAGCAAAGGCGACCGATTTCAACGTTTTAACAAACTGAAATTTTTATTGTACAGTTTCATTCTGGAAAGGGCAAAATATTACTGCAGGCATCATAAATTTTACAAAGTACCTCTTGAAGTAAAGCATTTATTACCTTTAAACTAATTAGCTTTTCTTCCCTTTATCAACGCACTACGACATGAACAATAAGGTTTTTAGTAATTAAAATAGAATAAAACTAGAAAAATTTCACGTCCTGAGGCAGGAATCGAATTTCACAGGGATATCCCAAGTCCTGGGTGGCTCAGTGGTCAGAGCAGTCGCCCGGATTGCGAAAGGTCGCGGGTTCGATTCCTGCCTCAGGACGTGAAATTTTTCTAGTTTTATTCTATTTTAATTACTAAGTAATTTTTCAAACATTTATAATAATGTTAAAATCAAAAATTAAGAATATTTGAAAGCACTGCCCCAACTTAACCGAATCGTCGGTATTTGTAAAAATACTCGTTTCGGATGTTGAAATAGAATATTTCGACATTGTAGCGTGGACGTTAGCTCATAAACGCAAATACAAGATAGACTAGAAGAATTTCACAGGGATATCCCAAGTCCTGGGTGGCTCAGTGGTCAGAGCAGTCGCCCGGATTGCGAAAGGTCGCGGGTTCGATTCCTGCCTCAGGACGTGAAATTTTTCTAGTTTTATTCTATTTTAATTACTAAGTAATTTTTCAAACATTTATAATAATGTTAAAATCAAAAATTAAGAATAAGGTTTTTCTTCCACTTTGCAGCTGTAAACCAGTTTATTATCAAAAAAATAGCCCTTTTTGTTTCTGCAAACGTTCGCCATTCAGGAACAAGCGTACGCAGCGCCATCTACAATAGCTTTGCGTTGCTAACTCCATTGAAACTTAACTATCGTGGTTGCGTTCAGCTGTGAATATTTCACAACGGAAGTGATGTTGTCATATTTCTACGATTTGCGGGTGAACTGAACGTAACCACAATTGAAACGTTTCGATTTGAATAATCCATTTACGCCCAGACGTCATAAATGACATAGACAAAAAGTTTAATTCTGGTAAGTCAGGTTTGGAGAGATTAACTCAAATCCACTTATAAAATGTGGTTTCCAATAACTCGCAACAGAGGCGCTGCTGTACAGTTTTCATACGATTTGACAGTTATTGTTTTATCGACGACGAACGTCTTCTTTTCCATTCGAATAAGTACCCCTATTTATTCGAATGGAAAAAAACGTCCACTGCATGGACAATTGTTTTTTGTGACACGGCCTATAAATTGGTGGATTAATTTAAATTCTTCTATGATGACAGCAATAATAATAATATTTTAATAAACTAGAATTCCTTTTCATTTAATATCTTCACAAAAATACATATCTATAATAAAAATAAAATTCATTTAACAAAATCATTTCTATATTTTCACTTTATATTCCATTATGTATTACTCTTTGTAATCGATTCAAACTATTTAGCCCTGAAGGCTCACAATATCATGCAAATTAAAATAAATATTATACACAGAAGTAAACCGAGAAACTAATATAGATAATTTATAAAAAAAACGACGCAACTCATTTGGAGTAAGTAATACATAAATCTTAAATTGATTCCTTGATAAATAATTATATGTAGTTATAATAACTTTGGCTCATTTAAATTAAATCAAAGATATTAAAACATAATAAAACTGTATTTCTAGCAAAATACAACAGTTTATTTTAAGTTAATTTAACTATTATTTCTTTCAGCGCCCAATACTTAGTAATAATGTGGGTAAGTCGTCAGTTCACAGTAACTGTTGCGTCCACAGTTTTGTACTTTGGCTTGCTGTGGGTGAAGGGTAGATACCGATATTTGATCATATGCTGTAACAGAAAACATTACAATGCATTTGACACGGTTAAGTGCTTTTTGTGACTTATTCGACGCATTTGACAGAACCCTTAAGGTGGATGCACAAATACGAAATTCAGATAGAAAATCGGAAAATTGAAAGCCTTTACGTAAAAAATGAGTTTTAAAGGTCAAACGATCGTATATTTTCAAAATGAAAAAAAAAAACCTTAAAAAAACCTGACGTTCTTTTCGAAAATCGAAAATCGAATCGAAAGCCTTTGTTCCCGTTTAGTCACACCATAAGAAGCCACTATGAAACTGGCAGTATTCTACAAAAATCGAATATTTCCAAGTAACGGAATTCTAAATCTGAAATCCTGATTACCTAATCAGGAGACAGTATTTGTGCGGCCTACCTAAGGGTAGACAGTATATAAAAATGATAGACAAACATAATTTAAATAAGTAGTACGCTTACCCTGATTTGTCTCTTCATTGTAATGCAAAACAAGGTTATGAAATACATAACTAGAATTGGCCAAAATACTGGAATATTGAATGCATCAATAAACGTGCAAAAGAAAGCTATAACTGTGCTCTTAGTCACAGAAAGCCAGAATTTGAATTCCGGTAACCGTCGAATAAAGGGTCTGAACTCTTCAGTGGCTCTCGTGGGTAGTGCAGGACCATTATCATCTTCACCTGAAAATTTAAATTTTATTTTTAAATCTTACTTGTAGCTTGTAGTTTCTATTTTTTTTTTTTTTGGTAAGTGCTACAATATCGCGCTAATATCTGTGTTAAAATGTTAAAAAATTTACAAGCGATATAACAATTAAAAGCTATTAGCTAGTATATAAAGCACAATATCAATCGAAAAAAATTTAGTCCCTAAACTGCGAATCTTCGGCGAAGCGCGATAAGAATATAGTGTTCTTATCTTTTTAAATGTTAATAAAACTGGTTTGATAGTAAGTATTTGTTAAAAAGTAAATTATTCTAAACCAAAACATATTAATATAATTAGGCAGAGATACATACACATTTATTTCCTATCTAGATAAATAATCGAGTAAAGTGAGGTCACATCCTATGAAAAGTCATGCATAACACATTGACGACCGGCTGGCCGAATGGTCTGCACCCCAGGCTACTCGGTCAAGAGGTCCCGGGTTCGAATCCCGGTAGGAACAAATGTTTGTATGATGAGTACGAGCATTTGTTTACGAGTCATGGATGTTTATATGTTTATTTAGTATATTTCTAATATTTATATACATATTATTATCATTATTTCTCCGTTATCTAGTATCCATAACAAAAGCTATAAATAATGCTTACTTTGGGCTAGATAATAGGTGTGAGTGTATGAATATTATTATTATTATTATAACTTGCATTGCATGGGTAACTCTTGTTAAATATTAATAATATCATAACTCTTAAGTTTATTTTATTGCATCGGGAATAAAATAAACTTATGAATTATTTGCGGTACATTGCACCTACATTCCCTCTACTTCAATACTTTAGTACAGGTGACAGCACATCAAGAGTTACAGTTTAAGCCCTTGTGCCCTCCCTTTACTGCAGCTGTTACAGTTAATGTACTAACACCTCTACAGAGGAAATGTTCAGAAACCCATGTCCCATAGTATGATTTTACTCATGCGAGTATTTTTTATAAAAATAAATCCTTGCTACCTAAGAAATCCGTTCTGTATGTAAATATTTTGTGCTTCTGCACTCGCGTGCAACCAAATCGACTCAACCATTCACTGCGCTCACATACATCAATTTTACAAAAACTGCACACGGTATTTAAGGCAAAAATATGCCATTTGAAAGCTTAAAATTTAAGCTTTCAATGAGCATCATACCTTATATAAAAAATAAACCCTTATTTATTTACGCCATTTAATTGGGCGATACAGTAAACTTGCTCCATAAGCTAAATACGACTTGCGCTACTTACCCTGCCATAAATGCCACTCGCAACACGCTACCCTTATCAGCCGCTTATCACAAGCTGACCGGTACACATATTTGTAAATTACATTAATTGTTTTTACGAAAATATGGATACCACACCGCTCAAGCTGTTGCCCTGTTGCAACAAGGTCTAAGTCAGCGAGCAGTCGCTGCCCAGCTTCACTTGAGTTGAGCCACAACAAGAGAGTGGTGCCTTCGATCAAAGAACAAGAACTAGCCGTCGCCGGTGCAGTTCCGAAAGAGACGACCGTTTCACTGCCTCAACCTCGTTGCGCAATCGGAATTTAACGGGTGTTAATGAGCAGAAGGAATTGAGACGTGTACGAGGGGGGGCGGGCTGTCAGCGAGTAGACAGTAAGAAGACGCTGGAAGGAAGCTAACCAAACTCCAAAAATGCCTGCGACGGACAGGCCTAAATTGACTGCAGGTCACCGACAAGCGCGCGTTCAGTTTGCTCGAGAGCATCTCGATTGGGGCATTGCGCGATGGCGGTCGGTCTTGTTCACTGACGAGTGTAGAATGTCTACATGGGAGTGACAGGAGAGGCCGGGTCTACAGGCGTCCGGGCGAACGATTTTTACAGTGCTGTTTCACTGAAACAGTTGCATACGGCGGAGGTTCCAACTGATGCATGATGTGGGCGGGGATCTCTTTAGAAGGAAAAAACGAGCTTGTTTTTGTGCCTGGGGGAGGCCGAGGGGGCGGGCTAACGGCTGATCGGTATATAACCGACATACTGCTGAACCATGTTGTTCCCTACGGTTTATTGGCGAAGACTTCGTGTTAATGCACGACAATGATCGTTGTCCCACGTCGCGTATCACTAGGCGGTTTCTTCAGGAAGTCGAAATACGCACAATGGACTGGCGTGTGCTCAGTCCAGACATGAATCCCATTGAGCACTTATGGGATGAGCTCAAAAGATGAGTACGGGCCAGAAACCCAGTCCCTTCGAGCGTAGAAGAGCTGAAGACAGGGTTATTAGAGGAGTGAAACGGAATTCCTCAAGAGACCGTCAAAAAGTTAATTAGGTCGACGAAAAACCGACTGCAAGCTGTAATTAGAGGTACGGGGTCAATACCAAATATTGATTTAATATTTTTTAAAATTCTTTCCAACATTTTTGTTTAATTTCTAAAACACCCCACCACAATCCTTTGCCCTAAATTTCCCTTTTTTCCTATATCCGTTCAGAAATTATTAATTTAAAAAATAATTATTGGATGTCAACAATAATGACACCAAATTAAAGCGGACATCTTAAGCTTTCAAATTACATATTGTTATCATAAATACCGCGTGTAGTTTTTGTGAATTGGTGAAAGTGTGTGCAGTGAAAGGTTGAGTCGATTTGGTTGCTCCCGAGTGTATTTTTCCTGTGAGAGTTCATGAATATACATCTGCCCTTACCAGGGCTTGAATCTGGATGATTAGGTTTAAAAGTCATGGTTACTCAGTACCCCACCAGTTGGTTGTCATAAGCATAAGCCTTATAAGAACGAATATTAGTAAGCCACATCATTATAACCATCTAATAAAATAGACCAAACAATTCTTACCATCAAAGTCCATCGCAGGATCAATTTTTGGTGTTAGGAATGCAATGAATAAGTTCAAATGATAAATTCCAAGGGCATATGTCACAATATACCAACCCTGTAAATTGAAGAGATATAATTATGCTAGTGTCATAAATAAAATTAGAACTGCCAATACTGGTAAAAATATATTTTTATTATGGCACGAAGCTGACAAGGAACCAGTAGGTACCATATACTGGCCAGATATGAAATTAGGTCTTTAATCTTTCATACCTTACCAGCCCATCAGCATCTCCTCAATAATATTAAAACAAATATCTAGTTTGCATGAACTCCACCAATTAAGTGACTTCAGCCACTTTCTTTATTTATATTAATAACTGGCTGCACACGGCATGCTTTGCAATGTCCATCAAGAGAAAACTAACAATAGTAAAAAAGTTTTCATAATCCAGGAACCTTTGCAAGTGTCCCCAGAACACCAGGGTGAGCGCATAAGGGACAAACAAACAAAATTTATATAGCTGGTGATGGCAATACAACAATAAATTATAACATTAGCTACACTAGTTCATAGAAATATGACACTATTATTAAAATTCTACATTCATTATAGAATATTTTTTACACAAACTAAATAACTTAGAAATTGAAATAAAAAAGAACACCTTTAGAAATATGAGGTCACTAACCTAGGGCGGCAACAGCGTATTAATGCGCATGTGCTATGATTTTTATGGCTTACGGGCAAGATTACTTTGCTTTGATTTGCATGAATTTAAAAACAAATATTGTTGGGTTTGGCAACATTGAATACAATTAGAGGTCTGCAACCTGGAATATGACAATGTGAAGACATAAGTCATACTTAAGTCCATACCAAGTAAGTTAGGCCTCGCATGCAATAATAATGTAGATTTTTTTTAAACGAAAATATCTAATCCTCTGGTTAAGCTATTGAATATAATTAAATAATATTTGGTGTGGTGATTACTAGTATTAGTTTAAATTTGATGTGAAATTCATTGTCCTATTGTCATCACCACCCTATAGACCAATAATATTAATATAGAGTAAACACTCAGAAGACAATTTGCCATAGGCCAATGTTGGAGATATTTTTGTAAGCATTTTTTCTGAGATACATTAAGCACTTGGTAAATTATTCACATCTCTGTATCATGACTGGGTGGCAGTATATGTGTTTATTGGGTATATGTTGCAGCTGTCTGGTTAAATCAGTCTCTGAAGTGGATGCCTAGCCCATTGATTGAACTCTGGAATCCTATTAAGCGATTGAAGTACAACTAGCCAAATCATTTAGAGGAACATTTAACTAGGTGGCTGAACGTCATGTCAGCCCTCTGGTTAAATTAGCCATTGAATTGGACACCTAGGCAGGTCGTTTAAATCAAAGAGCGTAGAACTAAAACTATGTTGGTTATATGTGGTAATAATAAAATAATCTGTTCAATCTATTAAGTGAGTCTAGTTCAATTAACTATCGGGCTAGGCATTCAATTGGAGGCCAGCATTTTATCAATGGGGCTAGGCATCCAATTAAGTGGCAAATTTAACTAGATGGCGGCAACATAAATACAATAAGATAAAGTTCAGATGGCACAATACAGAGTGTAAGAAAAATATTTTTTGTATACTCACTTGTTTTGTGAATATTCTAAGTATAAATATTAATAATAGCAATATGCTTCCAATCCATCTTCCTTTTGTATAAGGTGTCCAACTGTCTAAGGTACCTTGGTAAATCTGGAAATGAATATCATTTACTACTGTTTATTTATAACTTCTTTACTTGAAAATTAATTCATTAATCTTCAAAAAAAAAGTATGTACCTAATCATATTTCAACTACATAATTGGAATATGATTACATTCTTTTATTTTTATGTAAATGATTCCTACATAACAGGCAAACTTTAAAGGTCAGTGGATATCAAAAGGGGGTGAGGTTAGAGCTCCTATTTTAATCTAACCGGCTCTGATGAAAGTTTAAGTCCAAATTTCCTATTGCACCTCTGTGGTATACTTATAAGTTTCATAATTTGTACAGGGCTCCCCCTACTCACAGATATTCCAAAGCGCGTTGTCACACACTTTCGAGAGCCTCAACACAAATGGACTCAACCAAAAAGGTTAAAGACACCAACACAGTATATAGAATAATATCGACGTGAGTGGTTTCAACTTGTTTTTTTGTTGATATGCTAGCAAGCTTTAAACATAATAATTGGCTTTGATTGGTTTAATGATGATCATTGTGCAGAAGTGACACTTATCGAATACGTGTATCATGATGAAATAACCATATTAGGTACCTGAGAAATGCGTGTCCAAGCTTGAGAAAAAATGCTTTTTCTTGTGGTTTCAGAAGCTAAATCGTTTCCGTCCATCATAATGTTAAATTTCCTGTTTAGTTGAATGTATCCTAATCACTGTACATTACCGTCATTAGCACAAGCTGTGAATATAAGGTTAAATACAAATCAAAGTCTTTTGGTCTGAATTATTGTGATAAAAAATCAATTTATTGCGTAAAGAATAAGTGCCATTGATTGAAATATTTTAAAATTTATACAAAACTAGGAAAAGATCTAACCAATCTTCAATCATACTAATCATAGAATTATAGACTAGATAGATTCTTGTGACTTGTATCATGACAGCTTGACACGAGTCTGTCTTGTAGCTTTTTTAGGGTTTTTGTATGTTGTATTAGTATTCAGGCTTTTGGCGCGATTTTATAGTGTGATGGAATTATATTGCAATAATTACAAAATTGTGTCTGATCGAACGTTGTGGTATAAATTGGTGTAATTTTGTGGAGCAAGTGTTTCCTTACGGTCTATAATACGTAAGCAATGCATACGTTACAAACAGTGCAAACACCTTTGACCGAATTGAATACGGTGCTATGTGCGCTGTTTGCGTATAATCAAATCAATTCGGAGTTGGGTCTAGTGCCTAGACAAGATGCCTTTCGATAATCGCTATCGCTATCGCTAAGAGGAAAATGTATGGGATTTGACATAAGCCCTCGATTGAGTTTCGATCTAAAATGTCAAATCCCATACACTTTCTATTTAGTGATAGCGATAGCGATTGTCAAATGGCATCTTGTCTAGGCCCTCAGGGTAGTGATCTGTGGACGGACGGACCACACTTTCTCTCATTCGTGTGTACTCCTGTCAATGACCCCAACAAAAACTTTCTCAGATTTTACGCTTTAATCAAATAGTTTTTGGAAGTATTTGTAACAATTAAAGTATTATAACAAGTTTTTATTAATTCAAAAATAAAATTTTTACTACTTTTTTTACAAAGTCTAACCCTACGGTCCGCAATGAACCATTTGTGCCAATAGCGAGCTTACAAACGAACCGAGATTATTGTGCCGTCATGAAGCCGTGCTAACGGTGCTCACGAAAAGAGTGTGTGTGTGCGCTAATGTCAAATTCAATTCGGTTTGTTGTAATAGCGCTCTATGCGCAAATGGTTCATTGCACACCGTAGGGTTTGTGTTGACGTGAAATTGGAAAATCATTCTCCATCCCATCAAAATAGCGTAATAATTATGCTACTTTGATGAGGTGAGTGAGCTCCAATTATTGAAGCTGTCGTCAAATATTTGGCGCTAAACTAGCTCAATGCGGTAATTGCAGAATAAAAGAAAATACTTAAGACTTGCTCTACGGGCTTGATCCCTTTGCCGTCTCAATACGGAGGAATCATCAAAAAAGAAGTGTTTATGAGGAGTTTCTGGCGGGATTTGTCACCTCGGTACTTAGAATATGATATATTTTGTAAGCCTCCGTACATGTCGTCTGAAATTGTCTATAATTCCTTTGAAATTTATCTAAAAGTTGACAGCTCTAAGCAATTTTTTTCCTATCACATATTGCGAGAAAGAGCCTAATTCTGGGAACACACTTTAATACTAAATTTAAGTTCAGTCTATTTCTTTCTCACAAAATGAAAAAGAAAAGGATGGCTGTCATATAAATTGACATTTAGAAAGGTGCGTTCAATTTTCGACCTTATTGAACGTGCTAAAATGCAGTGTTTAGGAGGCACCTCTGTACCATGCCGTCTAAAATTGTCTATGGTTTCTTTGAAATCTATCTAAATTTAAGTGACAGCTCTAAACAAATTCTTGCTATCTCTTTCCTATTACTTATTGCGAGAAAGAGATATACTGTACTTAAATTTAGAATTAAAGTGTGTTCCCAGAATTAGGCCCTATATCTCTTTCTCGCAATAAGTAATAGGAAAAGGATAACATACTATAGCACACAGTTATGAACCAGTATAGTTCTCTTATGTTTTTTCTTTATTTTAATTTATTATCACACAATAATACACAAGTTTACAATTCAATAGTCTGCCAAACTGTGTAATAAACTGAGAATAAACTGTTTATTCTGAAGAGCGCGCTTGAAGTGTTTTTTTGTTTTTTTTTTAGTTTAATTCTCCCTGTAAAGGCAAAGCAAAGGGAACTAATGCCCAAAAGCCATGTCTTTAGTATTTCTTTAGTTCTTCATTAGTTGCATTGAAATGCCGGTGTTACACATTATAATAATAATAGTAATAATAATGATTTATTCACGAAATATGTTTTACAAAGTGTGGTTGATTACCCTACATTCCAAAATAGGCAAATGCCTGTAGTATACATTTAAATGCATCTTGAGAGTATTTGATGACAATCTCCATATGACGCTACTTGACGAGGTGGATAATCACAAAAAAGTTCTCATCGTCTTTCACACCTTAATCACCAATATTCTAATAATCTTTTCTAGTTGTATACATACGTGTACGTCAACACAAACACTTGTTTTATAAAACTACACCAATTTTATAACAAAAAGTTCGCTCCGACACAATTTTTAATTATTGTAATAAAAATCTTGACTGACACCACAAAATCCCGCCAAACACCTTTTTTGGTTCTTTTTTTTTTGTTCATTCTCCCTGTAATGGAAAGACAAAGGGAACTAATGCCCATACAGCCATGTCTTCAGTATTTCTTTATTTCTTCTTTATTACATAGAAATGCTGGTGTTACACATTTCAAAACATCTTAGGAGTATTTGACGCGAAATATATGATGACAGTCTTCATATGATGCTACTTAATGAGGTAGATAACCACAAAAATGTTCTCATCGTCTTTCACACCTTAATCACTTTTATTCTAATAATCTTTTCTAGTTGTATACATACGTGTACGTCAACAAAAACACTTGGTTTATATAACTACACCACTTTTATATCACAAAGTTCGCTCCGACACAATTTTTAATTATTGAAATAAAAATCTTAACTGACACCGCAAAATCCCGCCAAACACTCCTTTTTTTAATTCATTCTCGCTGAAATAGAAAGACAAAGGGTACTAATGCCCATACAGCCATGTCTTCAGTATTTGTTATTTCTTCATTTATTGCATTAAAATGCTGGCGTTACACATTTTAATGCACCTTGGGAGTATTTGACACGAACTATATGATGACAGTCTCTATATGATGCTACTTGATGAAATGGATAACTACAAAAATTCTTATCGTATTTCACGCCATAATTACTTTTATGACAATAATCTTTTAGTTGCACGGCACGTCATACAACTACGACTCATTTTGTTAACATAAGTTCGCTCCGACACAATTTTAATTATTGTATTATTAATCTTGGCTGACACTACAAAATCCCGCCAAACACATTTTTTTTGGTTCATTCTCCCCGTAAAAGAACGGCAAAGAGATCAAGCCTATACAGGCATGTCAAAGGTGCTGCGCTGCCACACTGCTGTTTAAAAATGTTTACAAACATTTTCTAATACTAATACATTTACTAACAAATGTTAGGAATTGTTACATTCTGTTAGGTATTGTTAAATGTTTTAAGTGCTGGAAAATGTTTACAAACATTTATAACATTTGAAATTATTTAAATATATAACATTTGGCCTGGATTATATGTTTAAAAACAAATAATTTTATTTTTATTTTGTTACAATTTGTTAACTAGTTTAGATATGTTTAACAACTTTATCTAACATGAAAACATTTTCTAACATTCTGATCGTATGTTTCTTAACAAATGTTTACTAAAGTTTGTAAACATTTTTAAACAGCAGTGTGGCAGCACCTTATGCTCCTAACGCTGCATGTCGCACTGCTCGCAGATTAATGATATATGGATATATGTATCTACGAGGCACTGCTCCTCGCGCTGCTTATCGCAATGCTCCTCACGCTGCCGCGATTTTGCCCTCTCTGTCCACACACTGTTGCTCTACTCGCGCAATAGGGTAGTTGACTACTTTTTTTTTATTTCATAAATAAGAAGTATATAACTCAATAAGAAATATTGCAAAAGAAACTGTATGCCTAGGATCAATAGTTTCACAGATATAGCGGTATGTTCGATGTGTTGCGGCGCATCGTCCGAAAACGCTCCATAGAAAATCTACGGAACAGGTGACGTCACACGTTCCTATATTACTAAGAAATGTATGGGCATTCTGACAAAATTAATAATAACTATGTAATATATATGTTTTTCTTTATAGTCTTCATAATAATAGTTGTTTTAATTGATGTTAGCAATCCAATTTCATTAAAAATATTGATAAATTTTGGAAAAAAAAAATTACCATATTTATTAATTTTCTAAACAGCACAACTTCAACAATATTGCATATCTTTTAAGTTTGAATTGTTTTTATGGGTAATAGGAGCGTATATTTTCTGAATTTGTGAAAAATACCGCCATATTCAAACTTAGGCAACATCCCAATTAATCGCGTCGCTCCTCACGTCTTGTCTTTCATTTGTATTTTGGTACAATGGACGAAGAAACTGTGGCAGTGTGTGCACTATGCATTTTTAAGTAAAGCTTAATTATTTTGACACGCGCACAAAAAACCGACTAAATAGGGTGCAGCAGGACGAGAAGCATGACAAGTAACGTCGCCATACTACGTCTCTGCCTCCTTCCCACGCCGGCTGGCCCATTACAGATACAGGATAGTGCCGCCGCCAGTATGACAATAAATTAAAACATGGCTTTTATTTCATAGAAATGTTTTGCAACTTTCAACTACATCTTACTCATTTGATAATTTCATGACTTATACATGTATAAAATAATATAACATTTGCTGCATTATTTCATAGAAATGTTACAAAATTACTACTATTATTATTGCCCGTCTAGCGGCAGGATGGCTATGTTGCAAATGATTCGTACTGGGTAACCTATTGAAATCTCGAATTTCTGTTACTCGAATCTTAAAACCTCGAAAACGGTTGATAGAACTTTTAAAAGACAGATGTAATGAATGAACTTTTTAAAAATCCGTTTTTCATTTCCCAGATGAATCAATTTCCAGGTGCACTAAAACCCAATTTTTAAGATCCGACTCGCTATTGTTTTACTTGCCCATTACAGATAGGTTAAGGTGAAGTACCTTGTAATTCTTCCAATAGTTTATGGAAATAATGTGGAATTTCAGTACCTGATAAGAAACAAGTGCTAGAATACACTTAACTTCGTCTCTGAAAGTTAAGTCTGATTTAAAATAAAAGGATTTAGTTTGTCTGGATATCGATTATTTTAATTTAAAAATCTTGATTTCAAAAAATCTGGATATTTTTTGTCTGGATATCAATTAACTGTATTTCAAAAATATGTGTTTTAAAAATCTGGCTTTCGTGCATATGGATTACGGTCGTCTGTATTTTGTGCATTTAGATTTCGTGTGTCTGGAACTCATTCGTCTGGATTTTAAAACGTCGTACAAATGAATAAATGGGCAAATGAAATTCGGAGTTGCGATTATATGGCAAACAAAACTTCGGAATTTTAAGAAATGGGATTATAAAAAAATGTCCAAACGTTTTCGGGATTACGATATTCGGAATATTAAAATTCGAGATCAAGATAGGTAACCCTCGTACTGCTACCGGGTGGGAGTCGTCGAGCTGTTCCGTCATCGTGAATTTGTATGAAAAAACAACAACCAAATCGTCCAGTAATCGTCCAGCGTCTAATTTTAAAAAGCCCTAACTTTACTCTTTACACTCCATGTTTGTTACAAAATTATAGTCACATTAAGATTTTAAGTGATATGCCCTCTTTATTGCCGTAATTGTTTAGTTACTGAATACTTTGTTCATTATACATTTATTAGGCGTATGTGACCGAGATTTTGATTTTAAATGTATCACATGTTAAATGGTAGTTTGAATAAAACAACTATCAGCTTATCTTACCACCAAGGGTAGGTATGGTCAGTGGGGTGGTCAAAGAGAGGAAAATAATATTATATTAAAAAGTGTGTACTGGTTTTCCTAATTATTCTTAATTTCTGATTTTAACATTATTATAAATGTTTGAAAAATTACTTAGTACCTAATTAAAATATAAGACTAATATTTGAAAGCACTGCCCCAACTTAACCGAATCGTAGGTATTTGTAAAAATACTCGTTTCGGATGTTGAAATAGAAAATTTCGACATTGTAGAGTGGACGTTAGCTCATAAACGATAATACAGATAGACTAGAAGAATTTCACAGGGATATCCCAAGTCTTGGGTGGCTCAGTTGGTTAGAGCAGTCGCCCGGATTGCGAAAGGTCGCGGGTTCGATTCCCGCCTCAGGACGTGAAATTTTTCTAGTTTTATATTTTAAATTCTAAGTAATTTTTCAAACATTTATAATAATGTTAAAATTAAAAATTAAGAATATTTGAAAGCACTGCGCCAACTTAACCGAATCGTAGGTATTTCTAAAAATACTCGTTTCGGATGTTGAAATAGAAAATTTCGACATTGTAGGGTGGACGTTAGCTCATAAACGCAAATACAGATAGTCAAGAAAAATTTCACAGGGATATCCTAAGTCTTGGGTGGCTCAGTTGGTTAGAGTAGTCGCCCGGATTGCGAAAGGTCGCGGGTTCGATTCCCGTCTCAGGACGTAAATTTTTTTTAGTTTCATATTTTAATTACTACAATAGAATAGTTAGTTCTAACGTCATTTCCTGGATGGCGGAGTTGGGAGGTCGTTAAAACCATATTATGTTTATGAAATTTAATGAAACCATGTTCTAATTACATTTTATACAATATTATTTTACATTTTTCAAAGATTATTTTGTTTCCTAAGATGCCTATTCGAAAATCTAGTATATGAAATAAATAACATAAAGAAATTATGTTTCATGTATTTCTACTACTAGATACCTACTTCTATTATTGCATGTGTTTATTTACATTATGTAATACATTGAATATACATAAAACTTAGGTTATCCATACCTTAAAATATCTTCGCTCTGAATAAAAAAAATTTTGGTCCAGCTAAATCCTATCATACTAAACGCAACTAGTAAAAAAAATAATAAAGTATTGCTATGTGTCTTAGTAATATACAACATTAGTTTTACATTATTCAATGTATATAACACTAATCAATTTACTACTTTGAGAATTCAAATTTAATTCAGTGTATGGCTTAATAATAATAAATTTCATAAAATGAGAATTACAATTTGTAACTAAAATGTTTTTACACTTGCAAAAATATTTTGAAGGTGCATCGATGTATCATCGCCTAAAACTAATTAGTTAAACTGAAAATTTATTTTAATTAAATGCTAGATTTAAACAATTATAGTCAACAATACTGAAAGGTACATAAAAACGTTTTACATGTAGCATGTAATGACATGCTATGTTCCTATATCTAGCTACAAGTAAATTAAATGTTACGTTACATATACATAAGGCAAGGATTGCTTTATTTATCAGTATTGGTAGACTTTATGCATTATCAGTTAATTACTAAATTAAAGTGACATTGGTGTAGATTCAGAGACACTTCTCTAAAACTTACATGAAAGTGCTGCTGTCTCTGTCGTTTAGACAGTGAATGGAGGGAAATAGCAATAAATTACTGTTTGAAGTTTAGGGGCGTGTCTTGGAGTCAACACCACTGTAATGTTAACATTACACTAATAAATGCTCACTTTGTATTAACTCTAAATGTAATTTCATCAATCTTAATTAATTAGGATTTCTTTATATTTTTACAGGATAATTGAAATATAACTTATCAATTACATATTTTAAATCAATAAATGAAGATCAACTGTCGAAAACTTCTCCTTTGTGTGTAATATTTTATTTATCGCAATTACGTTTTTATAAAAGACAAACTCTGTTCATTTTATTATAATTTTAAAATGAATGTCTTGGTAAATGAAAAAATATCTAATATATGTACTTAAACTTGTTTTAATTTTGACAATCTAATATAATTTTTATATTTTTCCTAATAGTTAACTCTCAATTATATTTTAGATAGAAGAGTTAAATAATGAATTTATCAATTATGTATATTAATAAAGTGTTTATAAATAACCATGTAACAAGATAAAATAATTATACTTAAAATGTAGTATGCACTTCTAGATTCATCAAGAATTAGGAGTAGTTTACTATTCATTTTATTACACATAGTACTGATATGTACAATTATTTCATTTCACTGCAGAAAAGTTTTGCATCTGGTTGTTGCTATTAGATGCCACCCAAGAGCTGAATACATCCCTGTAATGGAAGCAGAAGCTGTTTGAAATAATGTCGTGATTTTATAAACACAAAGTTATACAGTTAGAGTCCTTTACTACTAATTCAATAAGTTACAGACCTGCAGTGACTGACTACACATTCATTGGAGCAGTACTCATCTTCCCATTCACTGTTAGCAATAGCTGGATTTGTACAGCCTTGGCGTATACATGATGGTGTACTTCTATTTTCATTTTGCTGTAATGATAAAATTTCATGCTTTGTTGAAACTGTTCAAAAAATTTACAATAAAAATGTCTAGTTTAGTATCCATATCTACAATGACTCAAGAAGTTGCAAAAACTACAGTGCAAACCATTTTTTGTGACAAGTTTAATTATTTTTTAAAGTTTCCACAAAAAAATATTTATACCATATTACATTGTAGTTGTTGTATGTTGTAGTTAAGAGTTAGACGAAATTTTAATATAAGTCTTATCAGCACCTGGTGTATATTAAATTGGATGCTTGAACAGAATTCTAAACTACTGTTGGAAAAAAGTCTACTATATTAAAAGACTTTAAAGCCTATAAGAACCTATGAATACAGCATTAGGGTGATTGGGGTATGTACCTCTCAAATGATAAAAATAGTTCTTACCGCAATCATATTATGGGACATGTTTATACAATATTTAGCATCTAATATTAACAAAAGAAAAAATTCAAAACGATAACTGTATTCCACCAACAAGGTTTCCCAACTATCCAAGTTTGTCTGGCAGTGCAAATGAAAATGCCACTGGGGATTTGTCACTTAAAAAGACAGTATACATTAGAAACTACATAGGCTTATAAGTTTTAACATCATTTTAGCAATGCAACTGCTCCTACACTGCCATCTGCTTGTGAAATGTAAAAAAAATATGTCAGCACAATGTATAACTCACATCTGGTGACTGTTGTGGCATGCCCGAACTGCCATTGCTGTTTGGTGAGTGTGGTTCTGGTTTTGGAACTTGGTTTTGAGCTGGTTGTTGCTGCTGCTGAGGTGGTGGTTGTTGCTGTTGCTGCTGTTGTTGCTGTTGCTGCTGTTGTTGCTGTTGTTGCTGTTGTTGCTGCTGCTGCTGCTGTTGTTGCTGTTGTTGGTACTGCTGTACTTGGTGTGCTTGTTGCATTTGCTGATGTGCTTGTTGCATTTGCTGCTGATAGAATATGCATGATATAAATATAATACTCATATACAATTCTAGTTGTCGCTCACGACTCTACCTGCATGGATGTCATTTATCAAACTATCTCCATATTTCATATACCACATTTCATTTAAATCGGTACAGTGGTTTAAGAGGAAAAATTTAACCGAGACAGACAGAGCTACTTATGCATTTATTATACTAGTATGGATATACCTGTTGAGAATGATGGTACTGCATTGCAGGATGAACAGAGCCCATTGGAGGTGACTGTGATTGGACTTGTCTGTAACCAGGCGGTGATAACCCAGAGTTTGCAGCATAGTTGGAGGGAGTCTGAGCTGGTTGATAACTTCTGGGAGACTGAGCTAGATTGGGTTGGCAGGTTTGGGGTGATGTCGCTGGATTTACTTGGTATCCTTGAGGAGATTGTCCAGGTACTCCCTTAAACAAGTTATAACATTTAAGTGTATCAGTTATGTTAATAGAAATCAAGAACCATACAAGTTTTGTAGGGTACCAGTGTTTAAAATATTTGAATAAAATTAAAAAATACCTGGTAAGTTTGTGGTGTATGGGCCATATTCCCTTGATAACTTTGAGGTGATTGTTGTGGATTTGTTGGATAGGCTTGAGTTGTTTGTCCAGGATAAGCAGCCTGAGCTTGACCTCCAGGGTAGTTTTGTGGTGTGTACCCTTGTGGTACAGGAGTTTGAACAAACCCTTGAGGAGAATGTCCATTATTTCCATATGACTGCCCTTGGTAGTAGTTACCATATGTAGAATTGGCACTGTTAGTATGGTTGTACATAGTTTGATTCTCTTGTTCACTTCCCTGCAACAAATGAGCGGTTTATTAGTGTTGAATTGTTAAGAAAATGTAAAATAGGCTTCTCCTATGCAGCTTTTGAAATTTACATTTGCAGGTTAGAAAGCTTCTTAAAAACAATGTAGACACTATCAGTTATCAGTCTATTTATTCGTAGAAACTTATTAATGAGTATGCGTAGTTCTAATATGAATAATAATTTATTTGTGTTTCATAAACAAGAGAAAAAAAGAAGGTAATGCTTTTGAATGAAAAGTTTTGAAGTGAACTTACAAATGTCACTTAGTTCTGAAGTGAACTTACAAATTTTAAATCGGTAAAGAAAATGATGATGGGTCAAATACAGAATACCCACCAATACCACTCTAAAATATCTTATTCACTGATGAATTCAATCCGAAAATCTCATTTCCAGAGACCGGAATAGTTTATAGCCAGTGCCGTCAGTCGATGAAAGACGCCATGCGTGACACTGACGTTGACAGTGACATATTTTTTTTTGTTCATTCTCCCTACAATGGGAAGGCAACGGAAACTAATGTCCATACAGCCATGTCTTGAGTATTTCTTATTTCTTCATTTTCTGCATTGTAATGCTGGTGTTACACATTTCAAAGCTTCTTGGGAGTATTTGACACGAAATATATGATGACAGTCACTTTATGTGCTAGTTGATGAGGTAAAAACTTCTCATCGTATTTCACACCATAATCACTTTTATTCTAATAAACTTTTAGTTGCACGTCAACACAAACACTTCGTATTTAAAACAACACCACTTTTATAACACAATGTTCGCTCGGACACAATTTTTAATTATGAAAATAAAAATCTTGACCGACGCCATTAAAACCCGCCAAACACTACCTTGTTTTTGTTCATTCTCCCTACAATGGGAAGGCAACGGAAATTATGTCCATACAGTTATGTATTGAGTATTTTTTATTTCTTCATTTATTGCATTGAAATGCTGGTGTTGCACATTTTAATGCATCTTGGGAGTATTCGACTCGAAATATATGATGACAGTCTCCATATGTGCTACTTGATGAGGTGGATAACCACAAAAAAATTCTCATCGTATTTCACACCATAATCACTTTTATTCTAATAAAATTAAAAATTGTTTCAGAGCGAACTTTGTGTTGACGTACGTCAAACTACACCACTTTTATAACACAAAGTTCACTACGACACAATTTTTAATTATTAAAATAAAAATCTTGACCGACGCCATTAAAACCCGCCAAACACTCATAATATTTTAGTCTAAAAAATCCAGCAGATCCATATATTAGTCTAAAATAAATAAAAAGGAGGGCGTTTGGCGGGATTTTGTGGTGTCAGTCAAGATTTTCATTACAATAATTAAAAATTGTGTCGGAGCGAACTTTGTGTTATAAAGGTGGTGTAGTTTTATAAAACAAGTGTTTGTGTTGACGTGCATCTAAAAGATTATTATAATAAAAGTGATAATGGTTTGAAATACGATGATAATTTTTTGTGGTTATCCACCTCATCAAGTAGCATCATATGGAGACTGTCATCATATATTTCATGTCAAATACTCCGAAGATGCATTAAAATGTGTTACGCCAGCATTTTAATGCAATAAATGAAGAAATACTGAAGACATGGCTGTATGGGCATTAGTACCCTTTGTCTTCCCATTACAGGAAGAATGAATTTAAAAAAAAGGAAAAAGGAGTGTTTGGCGGGATTTGGTGATGTCAGTGCAGAATTTTATCACAATTTAAAAAATGTGTCGGCGCGAACCTTGTGTCATAAAAATGGTGTGGTTATATGAAGCAAGTGTTTGTCTTGACATGCAATTGGAAGATCAATGGTGTGAAAGACAATTAGAATTTTTAACCGACTTCTAAAAAAGGAGGAGGTTATAAATTCGTCTGTATGTTTTTTTTTATGTTTGTTGCCTCGGAACTTTTGACTAGGTGAACCGATATTGATGATTCTTTTTTTGTTCGATGCGAAATAGTTCCCATTTGGTCCCGTAAAAATTTTTTGAAAATCCATTGGGTAGTTTGGTTTTCAAATAAAAAAAATTAAGTCGTCTACACATGGGAAATTGCGGATTTTTGCTTTCCTAAGAATTTTTAGTGAAATGATACGATAGTAGAAATCAGTTTAAGCTCACGGTCACCCATCTAGCTTTTTGACCTTCAAAAGTTATCACTAAAAATTGTGAAAAAAATAATAATTTAAATATAAATTAAAACCACTCCAAAAAACTGAAAATGAGTAGTAGTTCTGTTTATCCCCACAGGGAAAGGCAAATGGTACAGAGCCATACAGCCAAACCTTAGGTCATATAATTATTTATTTCAAACTGAAAATGATATAATAATTAAATTTTAGTAGGTAATCATCCCCTAGGAACATATTTTTGGAGTTGGTGCTAAGTTGTTTCCAGAAACCATAGATAGTGAAGCATCGACTCCAAAAATATGTTCCTAGGGGATGATTACCTACTAAAATTTAATTATTTTATACTTTTCAGTTTTTTGGAGTCGGTTTTAATTTTTGTTTAAATATTTTATCATGGTTATTCACCTCATCAAAGTAGCATTATATGGAGACTACCATCATATCTTTCGCGTTAAATTCTCCCAAGGTGCATTGAAATGTGTAACACCAGCATTTCAATGCAATAAATGAAGAAATAAAGAAATACTTAGGATTTGACTGTACGGGCATTAGTTCCCTTTGCCTTTTCATTACATGGCGAATGAATTATGGATTAACGGATAATTCGGTTTCGGTTCTCGTCCCTAACCGAGACAATTGTTGGATTTGGGAATCACCTCAGTCAGAACAGGAATCACGTTCGTCGCCGTGTCAGTGCGGGTTAGCTGTCGTTTGAACTCGTTTGTGACATTGGGCCTAATTCTGGGAACACACTTTAATTCTAAATTTAAGTATAGTATTTCTCTTTCTTGCAATAAGTAATAGGAAAAAGATAGCAAGAATCTGTTTAGAGCTGTCACTTAAATTTAGATAGATTTCAAAGAAACCATAGACAATTTTAGACGGCATGTACGGAGGTGCCTCCTAAACACTGCATTTTATTACGTTCATTAAGGTCGAAAATTGAACGCACGTTTCTAAATGTCAAATTATATGACAGCCATCCTTTTCGTATTCCTTTTGATAGAAAGAAATGCACTGAACTTAAATTTAGACTTAGCATGTGTTTACCAGAATTAGGGCCATTATCTAAAAATCTTGCTTATTAAATTTTTTCTCGATTTATCTATTTTCCGTTTCCGTTCGCGGTCTGGCCGACATTTTACTTTATTTTCGTTCTCGGTGGAGAACGAAAACCCTGTCTCGGTCTATCCATAAGAATGAACAACAGCAAAGAGGAAAAAATATTTTTATTTGATTCGGTTAGTTAAATCCTTTTTGGTATATGACTAGAAAAATAACAGTTAAGAATAGCGGCTTTAGTAGGAAGGAACCTACTTTAAAAACTTCATGAAAATTATCATATTCAATTGAACTGTATTAAGCATAGCTTTTTCATAAGCATAGCGGCTCCGGCCGCGTGGATCTAGGTTATCGCTCCAAAAAGTATCTTATGTTCTAAAACTACCTCCATACCAAATTTCATCTAAATCAAATGGTTTAACTGTAAAGTGTAACAAACAACTCACTTTCGCAATTATAATATTAGTTAAGATATTTACTTTTTAACACCTACATTTTTGAATACATTAAATAATAGGGGTGTTATGTTATTTGGTATAGTTTACTCATTTATACTTATGTGGTATCAATTTTTGATCAGAAACACAAGCGAAACATCCTGTATACTTGTTTTTATTATTATCTTAACCTCGAAGAATTGCAGTTTTTTTGAAAACCAATGGGATAGTACTGGTAGTTTGGTTTATAAATCAAAACTATTGGAAGAATTAAGTCGTCAATGTATGTGAAATTGGGGACTTTTTATTTCCTATAACTTTTTAGTGGTATGATATGATAGTAGGAAGCAATATATGCTGACCGTCACCCCTCTTACATTTGACCTTATAAAGTTATCACTAACCATTGTGAAATAAAATTTCAACAAAAATTAAAACTGATTTCAAAACATTAAAATGGAAAACAAATTTTAATTTAAGTAGGTACTTATTTCCTAGAAACATATTTTTTGGAGTAGTTTCTAAGTTGTGTCCAGCAACAATAAAAAGTGAAGCACTGAATTAAAAAGATTATGTTTCTAGAGGATAATGTAAAAAAATTAAGTAGGCTTAATTTTTTTTTGTGTTTTTATTACCTTGGACACCAAACTAGCTCTGTAAGCAGCAAGTGCTTTAAGATACTCTTTCTTAGCCACTTCCGTCTTCTGCTTATAAACCTGTGAAGAAAGGTCACTTATTAGCCAATTAAGGAAATATAATTTGCCAACCATTTAATAAATAAACATGGTGTATCACTCACACTTTTATGTTCAGAATCTAGGCCATCCCACATTGACGCAACAATCTTCGAAACTTCACCAAAACTTGCATTTGGATTTTGTCCTTTAATAGCTGCTTGAGTATCACGAAAAAATAAGGCATATGCTGATACAGGCCTGAAATATAAATATAAAATATAAAAAAGTAATAAACTTACTCTAAAATATGAATCAAATGAATATATCGGTGTCATACTTTTGTGGTTCATTTGGATCCCTTTTTTTCTTTTTTTTTTGAATTTTAGGTTTCTTCTGCATTTGACCTCGGTTAATACCATTATCCATTGGTTCAGGAGAGGATCTTTTTACACCCATATTATTTACACCCATCTGTACAAAAATAAATAGGAAAATATGACATATGAATGAATTAAGCAATATTTTGTGATTAACTCCATGCATTAAATAATTATTGAACTATAATGTTCTCTAGAATCAAAATTATTGAGCATAAAAAAGAATATAGTTCATTGGCAACAGAAATGTATAAAAAGAATAGGCAATATGTCTACATGAAAATATGTAAGTGATAAAATTTGCCTATACCTGATGAAGCGTAGTTTGTTGCTGCCGGCTCGCTGAGCAATAATGGATAGGCAGAAGGCTTTCCGCATCACCAGGCAACTACCAACAAACAACCAATTCATTATTATTTTCTATATTAGGATCTACTTATTAGAAATAACTTATTATGTGCCAATGAACTATATTATCTAGTGAGTCCTTTTAAATTAACACATAAATAAATACAAAAAAAATATGGAAATATGTATAGTATTTATAACTATTTCTATATGAAAATATAACATGTATTTGCAAATTACAATGTGTATTCACTTAGGAGATTTTATTTTAAAAAGTATTAGATCTTCTAATATTTATTAATATATTACAATAGATTTTTCAGTTATTACTGATTAGAGTATGTATTATTAAAGTATGTTATTTGTTCATAATGGTAGTTGAAATAGGCATATAAATAATTTGTGTACCTGTGAGTGATGTGAAGGCACACTGTCATCAGAGTCATCACTTGTTGTTCCTGGTGGTGACGCTCTTTGTGGAGAACCATAGACTGGTCCAGAAGGTTGTGTGGGTGTACTAGGTGTAGGGGGGCCACTTAAGACCTGTGTTGGCTGCATCATTAAGAGTCTTTGTTGGCCACCGGGCTGTTGTTGTATCATATAGTTACCCGCAGGTGCACCTGCGCCGCTAAAAAATATTATAATCAAGTTCAATTTGCAGCATTTGTAAAGATTTAATCGTTATTACTATTAGGGCCTTGATTAAAGTATTCTACATGGAGTTTTATTCAGTCTAATATAATTATTATCAGATAAAGTACCTGTGCGCTGTAACAGGGGTGTGTGGTTCTTGCAAGTACAGCGGTTGTTGATAGGAAGGCGCACCACCTGGAGGCGAAAGCCCATCTTGTGCTGGATTCATCATGCCCACCTGAGACCAATAAAAGATTAATGAGTATATTTTTATTAGTAAATAAATGTTTTTTAAAATAAATACACGATTTATAATAAAATTTTTGTGACAAATCGACTTAACCTATATTGTTATTATTAGAAATCCAACAAAACATTACGGTCTGTGATTATGGTGTTTGTTTTAGGGCAAATAAAGACAGAGTTAAACGAAGACAAAAATTCTTAAAAATTATAGACGAACAAAATTAATACAAACATGGAATCTATTAACTCTATGACATGGAAAATTGGAAAGGAAAGAAAACAAACAAAACTTTTTTGTAGTTTTCTTCACAGATTAAAAAGTATGTCTAACTGAAGTTTTCTTTCCTTTTTTTTTATTGTTCGTTTTTCCCTAAAAAGGAAGGCAAAGCAAACTAATGCCCATACAGCCATGCCTTCAGTATTTTTTTTATTTCTTCTTTTATTGCATTGAAATGTTGGTGCTACACATTTCAATGCATCTTAGAAGTATTTGGTGTGAAATATATGATGACAGTCTCCTTATGATGCTACTTGATTAGGTGGATAACCACAAAAAAGTTCTCATCGTCTTTCACACCATAATCACTTTCATTCTAATAATCTTTTAGCTGTACAGTCGACAGCACATCAAGCGTAACAGTTTGACCTTGAGACCACCCTTACTGCGTTCTTAATAGAGGCGGCTTTCGTAGTGTGAAAAGAAACTGCAACTGTTACACTTGATGCGTCAACACAAACACTTGTTTTATAAAAATACACCACTTTTATAACACAAAGTTCACTCCGACACAATTTTTAATGATTGTAATAAAAATCTTGGCTGAGACCACAAAATCCCGCCAAACACCCCTTTCCTTTTTTTTTGGTTAATTCTCCCTATAATGGAAAAGCAAAGGGAACCATTTATTGGATTGAAATGCTGGTGTTAAACATGTCAATGCTTCTTAGGAGTATTTGACGCAAAATATATGATGACAGTCTCCATATGGTGCTATTTGATGAGGTGGATAACCACAAGAAAGTTCTCATCGCCATACTATAATCACTTTTAATCTAATGATCTTATTAGATTAAAAGTTGTAACATCAACACAAACACTTGGTTTATAAAACTACACCAACTTTATAACACAAAGTTCGCTCAGACACAATTTTTAATGTAATAACAATCTGTACAGACGCCACGAAATCCCGTCAAATACCATTATCCTTTTTTGAAAATATTTTGTTTTACGGCTGCGGGCCTAGAAAAGAAGACGGGCTGTTCGAGTTTTCCCTAAAAAAAACTCAGCAAAGGGTCTAGTCCATACAGCCAGGTCCTAAATATTTTCTATATTTCTGCAATCATTGCATTGAAAGTTGAAACGCTGGTGTTCACATTTCAAGAGCATTTTGCGCCAGATATATTTGGCGCAAAATGCTCTTGAAATCCAACATCAAACATCATCGTGTTCATCATCGTGTTTTAAACTAAGTGAACTTGTATTACGATAGTAATTAAAATATAATAAAACTAGAAAAATTTCACGTCCTGAGGCAGGAATCGAACCCGCGACCTTTCGCAATCCAGGCGACTGCTCTGACCACTGAGCCACCCAGGACTTGGGATATCCCTGTGAAATTACGATGATTGATTGATTGTATTACGATGATAGAATTTGGTCGTCATCACAAACATTTGTTTCACAAAAGTACACAAATTTTCACTCGACAATATTCGCTAGATACAATTTTCAAAAATTGTTAGCTAAATCTTGTCTGCAACCTTTTAATTAAAGAAAGAACGACTGTCTTGTTCTTTTTTTTTTAATATTACCACTTTCCTTAAAAAAGAGAAGCTCTATCTAAGTACAGCCTAGTCTCATGTATTTTATTATTTCTGAAGCTAAACTGAAATACGGGTGTAGTGTAACACATTTTATGATACTGTTATTCACGAAGCAGATCCGTGCATACTTGGATAATTCTAGCTCGTTGATACGTACCTACTTATATTATTCTAAGAGCAAACTACTAAATTTCCTAATTTCATATTACATCTGCTGCTTTGTGCCGAAAACATTTCGAAAGTTACACAACAATAAATATCTAACAACAGAAAATGCGGTTGTCCTACATTTTTAAATTACGTTTTATTGAAGTAGCTTGTTTTATAATCAATGTATTGGGTATCAATATCTAAGCGTCATTATTTAATTGCCTCCATATTCCACTGATCAAATCCTAAACAAGGCTTTATTAACATGCTTAGTAAGAACCTATCTTAGAGGTGGTAAGTAGTTGGGAGGTTCCATATAAATATCATCCCATACAGACAAAATACGAAATATAATTATAATAAATAAATAATAAAATATGTTACGGCCAAAGTTAGTTGTGAAAATAAACTATAATGTAAGTTTATTCCCGGCTAAACTTAAGTTTCGTTTGATAGATTAGGTTAGTTTAATGTTAAGTTTGGAAGAACTCAAGGTGCTCAAGTAAATGGGCAGCTGCAGAACTTGGTTGGCTGTTACCATAGCTGGCGGTTCCGTGGTGCCGAAAACTTTGCACGGGTATATTTTGATCGGATGACCCTATATGGGGCTTCCATATGGGCTGACACTCATGGCAATAAGGGTGATATACAGGCGTATCAAAAGGTCTCGTGCAGTAGCGGCGGTTCTGGCGGCTTCTGTCCCCTGGGACTTAGAGGCAAGAGTCCTTACGTAGGTATATTGCTGGCGCGAGGTGGCGTGATTTTTGGGACATAACCCAGCGCCATGGGAGGTGCGCGTGGAGAGACTGGAGCAACACGGACACGTGACGATCCGCGAAGGAGCGGCGGGCACTGACCGCCACGATCGGGGGCGACCTCTCTCTCAAGAGTCTCGTAAAGATGATCAAGAGTAACTAACTGGTCTTGGCAGGTGGCAGGCTATTCTCACATTCTATAAGACAGTGATGACTCGCAAATAGGAGGCAGAAAGTGAGTGGGAGCAGCACGCCTTTACCAGAGACCAAGAAAGTTTAAGGGCCTGGACACGAACTCACCGCACGCGCGTCCTGCGACTCGCAAATCGGCAACCACTGCGCGCTATCTCGATGGCGGTCTCGCAGCGCGTCGTGGTGACCGCGCAGTGAATGCCGATTCGCCACTGTCGCCGCCGCCCGTTCCCGTGGCCAGGCCGCCATAGCGTTATAGCACAGTGTAACTACAACTAGTGGGCCAACGCCTTTGAAATTGCGATCCATGCCGCTTATTGCTCGTTGCCGCAGGGTAGACACATTTTTTTATTTTTTTTTATTTTTGGAGTTTTCTCATTATAAATGAATTTTCATAGGAGAGTGTAATTTTAGCGGCATTCGGGGTCCCGATTCTGAATATGATATCAATTTTGAAATCCAAAATGGCGGACGCGACTTGTTTTATAAAAAATCAATATGTGTGTCATTTTCGTGGTTTTCGGGGTCCCTATTCTGAACACAACATCAAGTTTGAAATCCAAGATGGTGGATTCAATTTTATTATAAAAAATCAATATGGTTATCATTTTCGTGGTTTTGTGGGGTCCAGCCCCCTTATTCTCAACCGTCGGAAAATACTCGAATTTCGGAAACTCCATACCTGTCACTTTTTATCGCTATGCGTTGAAGTGAGACGGCATGTGACCTTTCGAATCGAATCCGTGATCCGACAGTTGAGAATAAGGGGGCTGATTCTGAATACAACATCAATTTTGAAATCCAAGATGGCGGACGCGTTTTTTTTTTATAAAAAATCAATATTTGTAGGAATCATTTTCGTGGTTTTCGGGGGTTCCGATTCTGAATACAACATAAATTTTGAAATCCAAGATGGCGGACGGGATTTTTTTTGGAATAAATCAATATGGGTATCATTTTCGTGGTATTCGGGGATCCAGATTCTGAATACAACATCTATTTTGATGTCCAAGATGCCGGCCCCACCTTTTTTTTTTATAAAAAATCAATATGTGAATTATTTTCTTGTTTTTCGGGGTCCCGATTTTGATTACAGCATCAATTTTGAGATCCAAAATGGCGGACGTGACTTTTTATTTACTTATTTATTTACAACATTAATTTCCAGATCCAAGATGTGTAATGTGTATGTGTGTAATGTGTAATTTGGTTAATCAGGTTGTCACACGTATTATCTAAATTATCTGGTAAAAAAACTTTTGGTCATTGCGATACAAGCATTGCTTCATGCAGAGGCCGTTAGAAATTAAGTTTGAATTGTAACTTTTAATATGGAAAAAAATGAAAAAAAAAATAAAAAAAATGGCGGACGCAACTCTTTTATAAAAATCAATATTATGCCATCTTGGATCCTGAAACAGATGTATTATTTGGAATCGGGACCCCCGAAAACCAAGAAAATGATACCCATATTGTTTTTTTATAAAAAAATGCGTCCGCTATCTTGGACCTGGAAATTGATGTTGTATTTAAAATCGGGACCCCCGAAAACCACGAAAATAATACCCATATTGATGTTTTATCAAAAATTTGCGTCCGCCATCTTGGATCTGGAAATTGATGTTGTATTTAAAATCGGGACCCCCGAATACCACGAAAATGATAGGTACCCATATCGTTTTTATAAAAAAAGTTGCCTCCGCCATCTTGGATCTTGAAATTGTTTTTTTTTTTATACAACTAGATGACAAACAAGCTGACGGCCCACCTGATAGTAAGCGGTTACCGCCGCCTATAGACACCTGCAATAACAAGGAAAAGCACTTGATATTGCAGGTTCGTTGTCATCCTGAGGCCTAAGATGAAATGCCGTCCATGCCCAGTAATTACACTGGCTACCTTTCCCTTCAATCCGAAACACAGCGAACTGTTTCACGGCTGAAATAAGAAAGGCGGTGGTAACTACCCAGGCGACCCTACATGTGGGTCTACCACCTAGATGAGATTGATGTTGTATTCAGAATCAGGACCCCTGAAAACCACGAAAATGATACCCATATTGATTTTTATAAAAAAAATCGCGTCCGCCATCTTGGATTTCCGAATGAAGTATTCAGAATGAAGAATACTTCATTCGGAAATCCCCGAAACTCACAAAAATGATAGCCATTTACAATTTATATAAAAAAGTTGCGTCCGCCGTTATGGTTCTCGAAATAGGTGTTGTATTTAGAATCGGGATCCCCGAAAACCACGAAAAATGATACCCATATCGATTTTATATTTGAAATATTCGTGTCCGCCATTTTGAATCCTGAAATAGTCGTATTCGGAATCGGGACCCCCGAATGCCGCGAAAATTACACTCTCCTATGAAAATTTATATTTTTAATGAGTAAACTCTAAAAATGTAAAAATGTGACAACCCTGCGGCAATGGGGGATAAGCGGCATGGATCGCAAATTCAAAGGAGTTGGCCCACTGGTTGTAGTTACACTATGGTAGTAGTCAAAGCCAAATGTATCATTTTTATTTCATTGTATATTTCATCCAAGCTCTTCCATCAGTTGTAGTTTGTGCAAAATACTGTCCGCCAGGAGTTGCGAAAACAGAGACGAATTAGCGTATCAGGTCTTAAGCATGACGTATTCTCACAATCTGTGTTTTTTAAACGACGGCGTCGCACTAGGCCTTTTAAAAGTATTAGTGCTGTGGAGTTGTGGACTTGACCTTGGTCTCAGCTAGATTAGTCCCCTCTATGACATAGCAAGTACATCACCTTTGGTAGTGAACACTGTCCAATCCTGATAAAGTTAGTTCCCTTTCTCTAAACCCGTTTACAAAGTACTTAGTCAAACCGCTCTTAAAGTACAAATTGACTGACAAGCCTTCTTGGGAGATATTTGCTGTACCTACAGAGTCACTCTCAAAATCTTTTCCCTTTCGTTCTACAGATAATTGTCTTAATTTTTTGTAGAGTGTTTTAGTAGTGCTGCTGGCCAGTCATTTCCTCTTAAGTCTGTATGTAATTCCAAATAAAAACCACGTCCCCCATGGTGGGACGGGGATTGTTCTAAGGCTATCAAAAGTGGTAAATTGGCAGGGCGGTCATATTGAAAAAATATGAGTAGTGAAAAATTTTCTGCTTTATGCTCTATCATGACTAGATTTAAAAACCTTATTCACGCCAAGAAGTTAAAGGGTTGGCAGAATTTCTGCAAATCAATCTTCCATTGCATGTGCCCTTCGTTTGCCTGGAAAAAGATTAGGGTATTTCGTGTAACATTAAAGCGTCCTACTCCAAAGTGCCCTGCCGATCCTTATTGGTCAAATAGATTTTTAAACAAGTTAGCTCCACCATAAGCTATACATTTTTTGCGACTTATTGTAGTAGGTACAGTTCTGTCCCGGAAAGCGATTTGTTGGACCCGTTCTCCATGGAAGAACTGCGATGGATTCTTCCAATCTTGAGGGATTCCTCTCCCGGCCTGGATGGGTTCTGGAAGTCTTTAAGTAAGTTAAGTTGTCAGGACTTTACCGAAACATCTTTGTTTTCTGAGGAATGTAAAAGTCTTTTGGAGGCAATAAATTATATTTTAGTGTTTAACCTTAAGAAGGCAGTAATTTTTCTAACTGTCTAAGTGCCTTTAAGTCTTTGGACAGTAACCCATTCAAATCATACCATAGTAATGAGTAGATCTTAAAATGTAAGCAGCTGCTCCTGCAATATTTCTGAAACGGCTACTGTGTTGGGCTCTCTGGTCATAGTGGTTTATACTGGAATAAGAGGGCGGATATAGCAAAACAAGCTATCATCAATGATGACAGAGTCACATTTAAGGTTTATCCCCTTGGCTTGTTAGACTTGCCTAGTCTATTTCTAAAAGCTAGATGGTCGAAAAGGTGGTCTAGTAGTAGTAAAATAAAAATCGCTTACTATGCAAAATTTTACACTGAGCAGGCTACCGACAAAGCAGTGGTTTTATACATTGCGGGTTAGTCGGAAGGTTAGTCACTGATTAAGTCTTATCTTAAAAAGCTGCGAATTTTGAACACTTCAATTTGCGAGAGCGGGTTGGGGAGGCAGAATGCAATCACGTTTTATTTTCGTGTCCAAATAGTCATGATGAGGTACCTATTTATATAGTTGTTAAAATAATATTGTAATATCCCCGTTTAGCTGTAGTTTAGATTAGATCGTGACAATATTTATCCTTTGCTTCAGGCTGGGGTGCCTGGTTTTCCCAATCATAGCGTAATTTATTTTCTTAATTTTTGATTTTAACATTATTATAAATGTTCGAAAAATTACTTAGTAATTAAAATAGAATAAAACTAGAAAAAAAAATAAACTCCGAAAAAAAACACAAAAACACTCGAAAAAACAACTAAAATCCACTACATACTAGTATCGAGAAATACTCGTTTCGGATGTTGAAATAGAATATTTCGACATTGTAGGGTGGACGTTAGCTCATAAACGCAAGTACAGATAGACTAGAAGAATTTCACAGGGATATCCCAAGTCCTGGGTGGCTCAGTGGTCAGAGCAGTCGCCCGGATTGCGAAAGGTCGCGGGTTCGATTCCTGCCTCAGGACGTGAAATTTTTCTAGTTTTATTCTATTTTAATTACTAAGTAATTTATTTTTTTCGTTTTTTCTGGTTTAAATAAGCTGACGTGATGCTGACAGAATGATTTTCAAATTAAACCTCTACCAATAATAACATACTTATGCCCGTTCGTTAAGAGTTTCTTAGCGATTTTTATCTCAGTCTATAAAGGAGATAGAAAGAGACAAATGTTGTCAAGAGTCACCTAATGGTTAGTGAAAACCGACATTACTTACTGGGTGTCGTCTTTGATTATTTTATTCAAAGAGTTTCGTTGGATTCGTTGTGAAACGTAAGAATATTTAAAAAAAATAGATTTTAGGCTTCTATGCTTCGTAAAAAAATGACTTCCTACAAAACCACAGAATTAATAGTGATGTACAAAACCATGTATGGGCTAAGAACCTACCGGTTCGGTTACAATACCATTTTAACGTGATTCTATCTTCTTTGGTTACCATCACATCAAATACGAACTTCTGCATGTTCTTTTGAAGTTAGGCGCTCAATTTTAAATTATTAATACCCCTATCCTTACCAGGCCATCGACACAACATCATCATCATCATTACCAGCCTATACGTCCCACTGCTGAGCACAGGCCTTCCGACATGGGAGAAACACATGAGGAGTTTGGGCCATAACACCACCACGCTGGCCTAATGCGGGTTGGTGGGTTAAAGCTGTTGTAGGAACAACCGGGACCAACGGATTATCGTACCTTCAAAGCACGGAGGAGCTCGAGATAACAAACTTTGATTGACCCTTCCCAAGATCGACCACGGCGAAAGTTGCTTTGTTTTTCGTATTGACACCAGAGCGCTCAAACCAATTCGCCATCGAGCTCCTCAGCACATATAATATTTTGTACCAAGATTTAAATTCAAAAAAATATACCTTCCCATTAAAAAGAGCTCCTACGGTACTGACTTGTATGAAAGTTCACGTCTTAAAATCTGACGTATTATACTAACGTTTTCTGACGTATTCAAATGTTGGTTAACTTGTCAATTCTAGACCGCCATATTTAATTTGTTATTGTGACGAATTCTGCTCTATCTCTGGCGTAGTGCTAGTACCTTTATGTGGCAAATCTTTAAGGAAACGTGAAATATGTGGTCACAACAAGATTTTCTGGCATATTTAAACTAGATTACCGCTAGACCCGGAAAGGTAAATTTTGTTACAATTTTAATATTTCTTGACTTTTGATATTGCTCTAGTTTCTCAGTCAGTTAAATTTAGTCATATTAATATTAGATTACTCTAAATAGCATATTTATTTACTATAATTTTGTTGGAATTAAATGTATTATTGAAAAACATAAAAATAAATAGTGATCACATAATGATGTGCACAAATAATTGACAACCATTATTTTCCAGATGTCGACTATAGGTGTAAAGTAACATGCTATTTTTGCAAATTATTTACAACGTACAGCTTTCAATAAACAGGGCATTCGGATTAAAAAGAAGTACCCATTCCAAACTAGCTCTATAAATAGGGATGGATTAATAGAATATGCCCTCAATAAAAGTGCCCTAACAGATAACCAATTAAAAATATATGAAGTGAGAATTATTATTTAAAGCATTTTACAAGATTATAATGATTAAAGACAATAATGCTTGGAAATAATTAATTATATTCTAGTTACCACTAGCGAAGTATACGTTGAGCTTAAACTTCAAAAAATCTTTGTATCATTTTTAAATTAATATTCTTTTGCATACTTTACTTCAAGATACTGTTTACTATGAGTTAACTTATAATACATAATTATTATATGTAAAAAATATTCATATTATTTATTTAAAAGATGGACAAAACAGCCAACTAAGTTTCTTGCTGGTTTTCTTATTAAAAGATACAACTTTTATCAATTTTTAGAATCAGTGATAGAATAATAACTTCTAAAATCCACGTTAATTAAATTATTTTTCATTTGTTT
Organism: Nymphula nitidulata; assembly: GCA_947347705.1. Classification (NCBI taxonomy): domain Eukaryota; kingdom Metazoa; phylum Arthropoda; class Insecta; order Lepidoptera; family Crambidae; genus Nymphula; species Nymphula nitidulata. Next base: position 12,596,196 of record OX374621.1, on the reverse strand, counting down.
TGAAAATCGTACACTTATAAAGTGCTGTCAGAGTAACTTTTTGTTTATTTTAACTGACTTCAAAAACGAGGAGGTTCTCAATTCGGCCGGTATGTTTTTTTATGTCGACTTATTGTATGCTTTTACACCACATTAATTTGAATATCAGTTTTTGAAATGTTGTAGATATATATTATTTCTACTAGAAACATATGTTTTGGAGTCGGTGCTTCACTTTAAATGTTTTTGGAAACAACTTAGCACCAACTCCAAAAACTGTTTCTAGGGGATAAGTACCTACCTACTTAAATTTACATATTTTATCCTTTTTAGTGTTATGAACTCGGTTTTTATTTATGTTTAAAAATATTATTAAGTTATACTATCGTATCGTTTCACTAAAAGTCATAGGAAAGCATAAATCCGCAATTTCCCATACATAGACGATTTCATTATTCCAGTTATATTTTGATTTCAAAATCATATTACCTAATCGATTTTAAATATTTTTTTATGGGACCGAATGAATACTATTGCGCATCGAACAAAAAAGTATCACATAAATCGGATCCAGAAATCTCGGCGTAATGGGTGTACAGATACAGTACAGTTGCACTATGAAACTAGAGGCTAGTTTCATAGTGCAACTGTAACTGTAACTAGAGGCTAGTTTCATAGTGCAACTGTTATATTTGATGTGCTGTCGAATAAAACAACATAGGAATCAACCGAATTGATAACCTCCTCCTTTTTGAAGTTAAAAATTGATAAACTGCAAAAGAAAAAAACTTCCACTTTGCAGAAGTTCGTATTTGATGTGATGGTAACCGGTAGGTTCGTAGCCCATAGATCCCTAGACTATCAACAGCATGGGTATTCTCGCTCGTTACTCAGTTTGTCAACATCAAGGGTTAAAATGTTGGTAGTATAGTATCAGGATCAGTCTTCTTTTATTCACAACCCAAGGTGTCAGTAGCTCACGGCTGCGCTTGGTGCTATGCGATTTTCTAAAGCCAGCAGACTTGAGTTCGTGACTGGGCAGCGCTGTCAAACCTTTTGGAGTTAGTTTGACAGCCATTTGACATCCGTTAGCACACAAGATGGAACTAATATTTTTTTTTATTTATATACATTTATTGTAAAAGTTAATTAAATATTTAATGGAGTCATTCCGATAAATTTCAAAAACAAGAAAGGCGAGATCTAAAAATTACGATTGTACCTACTTCATGTCGTATCTCTTAACCAGCGACGAACAAATATATCCAGGAAATCGACGTAGAGTTGAGTGAATACGCTTACGCGCAGCGCTGTGCTCAAACGTCAAAATCAATGCCAAATTGCGTTGTCGTTTTCTCAGACGACGTATAAATAAATGAAGACATTTAAGTATATAGATAAGACGACATATATTAAGAATTTTATATTCCATTGTTCAATAATCATATTCAACGAATATTAATTTGATATTCGTATACGCTAAAGTACTATTCGTAGCATACTGACTACCTTAGTTATAAATTACGAAAATTTGCCTCAATATAGATTGCCTAATCAATACTTTAACAATGACCCTAACTCTGGAAAACACACGCTAAGTCTAAGTTTAAGTCTCTTTCTGTTGATATGAATACGAAAAGGATAGCTGTCATATAATTTGACATTTAGAAACGTACGTTCAATTTTCGACCATAATGAACCTGATAAAATGCAGTGGTTAGGGAGCACCTCCGTATATTATGCTGTCTAGAATTGTATAATGGTTTCGTTGAAATTTATCTAAATTTAGTTGAAAGCTCTAAATAAATTCTTGCGATCTTTTTTCTATTACATATTGCGAGAAAGAGATATAATGTACATAAAAGATTTAGAGTGCATCTTCAGGTCAAAAATTGAACGATCGTTTCTAAATGTCAAATTATATGACAATCATCCTATTTGTATTCACATTGAGGGAAAAAGATACATTGATCTTAAATTTAGATTTAGCGTATGTTCTCCAGAATTAGGGCCAGTATGGTATAAGCTATAGACCAAACGTGGTAAGTCAGTAGCTGTTAGCCTTGACATTGCCAAAGCCTTTGATCGGGTCTGGTGCGGGCCTCTTCTCTCTAAGCTCCTGGCATACGGTCTACCCGCTTAGCTCTGCAACTAGATCGCCGGCTACCTGCATGAGCGGAGAATCCGTGTCCTCGTTGATGGGTGCGCTTCGAGGTTCATGTCACGGAACACTGGTATACCACAAGGCTCTGTTCTATCAATGACATGCTTCTATGTGGTAACATTCATTTCTATGAGGATGACAGTAGGTACAGTGCATGGTGGATATTACGGTTGCCCAGGGGCTGGGCTCGTTGAAACCGAGAGGGAGAGAATGACCATTGAGCTCAACAGAGTGTTGAACCTCATATCTGGATGAGGATCTAACAATCCTGTTCCGTTTAATGATAAGAAAACACAAGTGTGCCCTTCCCTCTTTTCAGAGCTCTATTCTTTCGGCAAAGGGCTCCATCAACTTGCTTTTTGGAGATATGCTGTGATCTGAATCAGAGGAATTACACCGAAACCGTGATCAAAACAGCCTCACGGAAGCTCGGTGTCCTGAACAAGGTGCGTCAATTTTTCACGCCTGACCCATTATGCCTGCCTTACAAAATTCAGGTCCGGTCTTGCGTGGAATATTGCTCGCACCTGTGGGATGGTTCCGCTAAGTATCTCCGATGCACTAGCTAGACAGATTGCAGCGTCGTGCCGTCAGTATCACTGACGATGTAGAGGTCACGAACAGCCTAGCCTCTACAATTGCGTCGTGACATTGCATGGTTTAGCGCCTTCTATCCGCTTTATCACGAAGAGTGTTCTGAGGAGCTTTTCGACCTTACCTCACCTTCCTCCTTCCTACTCAGGAGCACGCGCGCTGGTCTTTGAAGTCATCATTTTACTGTCTCCACCTCAACATCACGTACAAAGAAGTTTAGTAACATGTTTCTTTGTCGTACTTCCAAAACTTGGAATTATTTGCCAGCACATGTGCTGGTGTTCCCTCCTTCCAATAACATTCGTTTCTACAAAAGAGTCGTGAACAGGGCCTTATAGGCCGGCAAGGAGGAGGTGGCTAGAACAGTGTATTTCAAGCTGCACTAGATGTATTCGCATATGGACTCTTCATACTGCTTAACATTAGGTGGTTTTGAGTCATTTGTCGTCCTAAAAAAATATATAGTACTTATTAACGATGCCGCTTACTTTCTCATATCGTTTCTTGAAATTAAGTATGCTTCTAATCACTTTTTCTAATTATTCAACACTATGATAATTACGATACTCAGACTTAAATAATTAAAATTTCTCCTCATTTTTCTGAACAAGTGAAGAGAATCGGGGCATGTCGGGTACATTTAGGAGCTGTCGGTCTATGTTAGAAATATTGAAACCGTGTTACTTAAATCTGCTGTCTATTTTTGGACATTAAAGACGAAGGGGAATAAACTCAACAGTAGATATTAGGGTGTTTACATAGAGATGGTGGTTGATGGTTACCAGGACCTACATGTAGTCAGTAGATACTGGTTTATCGTATGAACGTACAGTTTCACGGCAACTATTGCTTTTATATTCGTAGCAGCTATTATTGTAGGTACGCCATTTATTGTTGAGTGTGATGCTAGTTATACGGCTGACTATAAAACGTGGTCGCTTAATTACTAAGAGCCTTATGTACAACTTCACAGTCACCCAACGAGCTATGTGGAGAGAGCTCTGTTAGGTGTTTTCCTACGAGATAGAATCAGAAATGAGGACATCCGTAATGGAAGCTAAGTCACTGGCATGCCTTATAGGATTAGCAAGTTGAAGTGGCCGTGGGCAGGGCACATAGCACACAGAACAGACGGCCGATGGGGCGTTAAAGTTCTAGCATGGCGACCACGTACTGGAAAGCTCAAAGTAGAACGGCCTCTCACTAGGTAGACATGCAGGCCTGGTCAGGGTCGCGGGGAGCCGTTAGATGCAGACTGCGTAAAGCCGATCTGCTTTGAAATCGATGAGGGAGACCGTTGTTCAGCAGTAGACTTCATTAGACGGATATGATGATGATGACTATACGAACGCAATAATGGTAGATACTAAAATGTTAATCTGACTCTGAATTCGACTGTACATGACATTCGATAAATATAAATAAAGTCAAGACTTAAGACCCAGTATAAGTAATTTATATATTGTTGCAATTGAAGTTTGTAATGGCCTTAGTTCCAGTACAGATTTCCCGTAAGAGAAGCCGTCACGGCTTAGCCGTGCAGGCAGCCTACATCTACATCTTAGGTATACGAACCCATAGCTTGATAATCTGTGTAGTACTGGCTGGTGTTAATCAATTATACTTACTATACATACTTATAAAATAATATATCTGTCTTCAAGTAACTAGCCTTAATGGGAATAGCTGTATACGATAGAGGTAATATTTAAGTAGGCAATAGTTTCCAAATTAGGTACCATCTTGCTATCTTATGTTATATTAATGTTGCGCCATGACCAAGTCACAGTGCACTTCGAGCCATTGGGATCTTTTACTCCTCCTGTATTCAGATTATAGATGCCATAAGCATTACTATATATTTGGGATAAAAGAGCCTCAAGTCTTCTGACTTTGGATATGCCACTTCCAGAAGGCTCATCCTGGTTCTAGCCAGGGCACCACAATGTCATAAGAGACACGTCATTAAGGTACCATAGAGTTCTCTTTAGGACCGCTTTAGGACGACATAGTTATTAATAACTCAAGTAATACAAAAGGCTTCAGTACTCCTCACTTACCACCTCTGTGCGTTTAAAGTTGGTACACACCTGCGGCGCGGCGTGGTGTAGCTGGGTGTACTGTATATGTGTATTCTGGACTGAAGCATTCGATGCATGCTGCCCATGAATTAAAGGGATGTCAAATTCTTCATCGCCGAATGATGGGGTATGAAAAGTCTGCAACAAATACGATATTCATTTTATAACCAAAATTATCATCAAAAATCTATCTGTCCGTATAATCAAGTCAGAGATGGGCATATGCAAGAAGACTATTGTCTACTCTAAACTACAAACAGAGATTGGGAAACATAATCCCCTTTGCCTTTTCTACTATTAGGCGGTTCTAGGCAAAAAAAAATAAAGAAGGCAACTACTGAGTACAGTTGTAATGTATATTTCTGTATACATATTTGCTGACAAGGCTTTGTACTCGATGTATTATTGCAGCGGCCACTATTAATTCTATTATCATTTTGTTCTGCTTCTTGAGGTTACTAAATAAACAATTTTATAGCTTCCAATTATAATTTGAGGAGCGAGTTCATGTCTGTGGGTGAGATATGTAAGTTTTAATATAAGTTGTTGCCATACAATAATCACATTATCAACGATAGTGAAACTATGATATGAGGTAGGAGTCCAGTACCCTAGCCTTGGGAGCAGGCTGTGGGACAGGACTCATAAAGATATGTAGCTCTGGCGTGAGTAAGGTATTCACTGTAGGAACACCAATAAAAGGCTTTGAATGAAAATCATAATGTTATCTTTTAAAAGGGTGGAGGTTACGGAACGAGCCTGCATGGAGGACCCGATTCACCGTAGAATACTGGGTTGGTGCGTTGGAGGAGACGGCTCCACGATCGACAGGATTTGTAAGTATCGGTTGGTTCGTTTCCAAAATTTTCGTCTTGAAAGTTTATATGAATAACCGTGCGACGTAAACACAGAACAGTAGGTATATCTGCAGTACAATTCACTAACAGAAGTATTTGACATCGAGCTTGAAGACTGACAAGTAGACGAGCCGCCATTTATTTTGACGTTTGAGCACAGTAGCGCTGCGTGTAAGCGTTTTCACTAGTATCGACATTGATCTCTTGGTTGTGTATGATTGTCGCTGTTTTAGTTATACGACATGAAGTACAATCGATATTTTTCAATTTAGTTTTTTTTTGTGTCTAAAAACGTATCATAATGACTTATTTTAATACGCTAGTGTCGCCAATGATTGTCAAACAAACGCCAAAAGGTATGACAGCGCTGCCAAAACCACAAATTTAAGGCTGCTGTCTTTACAGAATCTTACAGCTGTTCTGTAAACGTAGACGCTCATAATCCGTCAGCATCGTTATGCGACTGGAGGGCTATGACAATTGAAAAATCAATTGTGTCGGGAATCTGATGCTTAACGGGTTATTTCAACTCCGGCACTATGTGGGGTATCGTTGAACAGCAACAAAACACATATTATTCAACTTATTATATTCATCATAATATGCATTACGAGTACCTACATACTTATTTAATATCAAGTCGTGTCCATAAGAAAGTGTATGAGAGAATACAAACATACAATGTTGATGACAACAAAAAGCTCTCAGTGTAATTGTGCTTCTTATTGTTATATGCTCCATTGTCGCCATGTTTGCGTAATATAGAACATTAATTCGGTTTTTAGTATCTTTTCATGGAAAACACATTAAATTAAAAATAAGTTTTATTTATATGCAATTTAAAGTAAAATTTCATTCTAATTGCAGTTTAACCATTTAGGGGTGTTTTATGAACTAGTAGGGTCCCCACAAGTTCATAATACACTCACAAATGGTCCACACGTATTTCACCGAATTTCATTTTTCCATTCAGGTTAGGACCTATTTTTAATTTTAGTACACAGTGAACTCTATTTTCACAGTGATAGAGTTCAAGCTGTTTCAAAAAATAAACGGGTACTAAACTGAATGTAAAAATAAAAGCTCAATACACCACCTGAACTGCGTAAGATTCCCGAAAGCCTATGACAATTTAAAAAATAATTATGCCTGGACTCTGGAATGTGTGATTATTAGATATTAGAGATGAGCATACGTACATTTCATACTTTTCACACAGGAATTGATCTAATTTGTTATCTATTTATATGGTTGTAGTTGGTAAATGAACTTCTATAGAGTAATCGATTAAAAATAAGAGATCCATTCATTTTTATGTTTAGTAATTGGAAGGTAAAAGCGTTTAACTTCAGGAGTTAAACAGATGATACAATTATTTAAGTTTTTCTTCACGTAGGTACCTATACATTTAAGTATGAGAAGGAGCTATTTTTCCGACCAAAATTAATCAGGAAATATGAATCGTGGTTGCTTAACATTTCCAAGTTAGTTACTGCTAGCTGTATTGTAAAATACATCTGTAAATAGTGTATAGAGTTGTAACGTTGTACATGATAACAAAGAGTAGAGTAAGAACCTAAGGCGTTTCCCCTATCAAAATGGTGCCTTATTTAAGAAAAATAATTAAAAAAGCTACAAATGATATTTGTAAAACTCACAGCCTAGGATTTAATATCATGTTACATCATGATTTTTTTATCTATCCATATAAAGTCTAGCAAAAAAAAGATATGTATTGGGGCGAATGCAAACCCGCGACTGTTCAGCTTAGTTAGCTATGTTATATACGCAAAAACAGCAAGAAAAATACATAGGGTGCTGCCAAGTCAACCCGGCTCATGAAACATTCCTGGGTTTGCTTCCAGCTCCAGAACATTATGTCTCTTTTTAGGCTAGACATGTTGCTAAGTATTTTGCAAACATATATAACATTTAAATAAAATTTAAGAAGGAATTATATAAACTTTCGTCTATTATCATTCGTGTAGTCTGTACTAGATTACAAGTTAGTCACTAGGTGGTGCCGTATGTAGGGTCGTCTGGGTAGGTACTACCGCCTTTCTTATTTCAGCCGTAAAACAATTTGCAGTGTTTCGGATTGAAATGAAAGATAGCCAGTGTAATTAATGGGCATGGACGGCATTTCATCTTAGGCCTCAAGATGACAACGCATCTGCAATATCAAGTGATTTTTCCTTGTTATTGCAGATGTCTATAGGCGGCAGTAACCGCTTATCATCAGGTCAGCCGTCAGCTTGTTTGTCATCTAGTTGTATAAAAAAAAACAAGTGTCAAAGTAGTGTTATGGAACATGATTCTATGTGAAAGTAATAATAATACATTCTAAGATCTTATAGAGACTGCGCTTCAAACAAATTCCATGTTAGATTATAATATAATCCTTTTTAGTAAATAATATTAAGAAAAATTTATTTTTCGAATAAATAATTCGTGTTATTTAAGCTACAACCATAACTATGACAAGATTAAGAGATTCTTGTATACAGTAACATTTTGTACCGAGCACAACAGAAGTGCTCTTTGCTTTATTGTAGATGTACTATATTTTAGGCATGTATACAGGATGAAACAAACCGAAAGATTCCAAAAAATTGAAATAAGTACATTTTGCACAAAGGAAACATTTATTTATTATTAGGTAAAAATAAAAATGACTGCGTCCAAAGATTTATTTAGAGTCACTAACCGTCCAGGAATCAAATCCGCCAAATGTAGAAAATTTGTATTTTATGATAGACTATCTTAATAAACAAATCAATATTCGTTTAAATTTCAATATTTAGTATACTTTCCCTCCGGGGGGCATTGGTTTTGTTTATTCTCTATATTCTTAGATTGTACTACGGTATATCTACCAGCTAGACGGGACTCGTCAGCTGGTAACATTGTTTATAAGTCAAACTTAGTAATTAAAAAATATGAAGTAAGTAAACTTATTTTAACATAAAGGTGCAGGTGATGATTCCCACCTGATCATTCATAGCGTACACGCTGTGCTTTGTGTCGCGTGGTGCTGACAGCGGCGACTCGAGGTTTTCTGGTCTCTGGAATCAAACAAAATCCCATTTTAATATCTATATTTAAAGAAATAATAATAATAATAATATTTATACACTCACACCAAAGTAAGCATCATTAAGAGCTTGTGTTATGGATACTAGATAACGGAGAAATAATGATAATAATATGTATATAAATATTAGAAATATACTAAATAAACATATAAACATCCATGACTCGTAAACAAATGCTCGTACTCATCATACAAACATTTGTTCCTACCGGGATTCGAACCCGGGACCTCTTGACCGAGTAGCCTGGGGTACAGACCACTCGGCCAGCCGGTCGTCAGAAATATAAGCAATGTAACACTTAAATAAAACTAATAAAATAAAATATGTAATAATGCAAATTTTTCCGCGTGAAATTTGGCTTGTTACGAAGTCATCCCTCGAGAATTGAATTTCTGGTCGAAAAACGTGATAAAAAATATTATTCTATTCAGAGGTTAGCTCACTGGCAAATTCGTTAAGGCGATATATCGAAACGTTATGTTTCGGCCGAGACAGATAGGGATAGAGATATTACCGACTCAGCGGGAAGAAAAAAGACAATACCTATAGCAATCGCGCGTAAGCGAAAATATAATAGTTATTTGTTATACAAGAGTGCAAAGTTACTTTTTAACCGCGTGCTCAATTTTGATGGCCGAGCTAGCGAGGGAATCAAAAGAGCACGAGGTGAAAAATCTTTACACTCGAGTGCAACACGTAAGTAACTTTTCATCCCACTAATGACTAAATGCAAAAAAAAAACATTTGCACATTATTAACAGTTTCAGTCAATTCTGTTGGCGTCAAATAAACATCTTCGTCGCTAGAATCACTCATTTTAGGTTTTTTACTTATTTTCAAATTTCTTGTTTTAAACCTATGGTTTTAACAAATATGTAGCTGTGATAATTGTAGCGAAAAGAAAATGACGCGCGCAAAGCAAATTAAACAAAAAGTACACATAGAAGGCCGAGTCTGAGTTTTTAAAAAGTTCAAAAAGGTTGTATGATAAATTCGACAACATGGAGGTAGAAGTAAAGAGGTTTAATGATGTTTTGAATTCACAAACTTAGTGCACACGATGTTCTAAATTCAAATTTACTTTATCCTCTAGCGGATAAAAACGGCGTTTCTACTCAGATATCGAAGAGCAAAAGTACTCTTTCCGAGATGGGGGGATGAAAATATTATTTTATTAAAAAATAACGATTACAAAACAACGCTTCTACACGATTATGAATATATTAATGATTAAACACTAAGTAATTAAAATAGAATAAAACTAGAAAAATTTCTCGTCCTGAGGCAGGAATCGAACCTGCGACCTTTCGCTATCCGGGCGACTGCTCTGACCACTGAGCCACCCAGGACTTGGGATATCCCTGTGAAATTCTTCTAGTCTATCTTTTTTTTGCGTTTATGAGCTAACGTCCACCCTAAATGTCGAAATATTCTATTTCAACATCCGAAACGAGTATTTTTACAAATACCGACGAATCGGTTAAGTTGGGGCAGTGCTTTCAAATATTCTTAATTTTTGATTTTAACATTATTCTAAATGTTTGAAAAATTACTTAGTAATTAAAATAGAATAAAACTAGAAAAATTTCACGTCCTGAGACGACCTCCTGACGACGTCCTGGTGTGACTAGAAGAATTTCACAGGGATATCCCAAGTCCTGGGTGGCTCAGTGGTCAGAGCAGTCGCCCGGATAGCGAAAGGTCGCTGGTTCGATCCCTGCCTCAGGACGTGAAATTTTTCTAGTTTTATTCTATTTTAATTACTAAGTAATTTTTCAAACATTTAGAATAATGTTAAAATCAAAAATTAAGGATTAAACACTAATTATCGTTTGTTATCGTTTTTTAATAAGTCTTTTCGGAAATGTATTGAGTCAAATTCCTTTAATCGTGTTTTGGTTCTACAGTTGTCTAGATAATACTATGAAGAAATGTATATCTGATTTTCAGATCCGTAAGATCTTTCAGCGACCTCATAACAATACTTATAAAAGTGAGTTTTTTTCAATGTGTCGCCTTAAATTTAAAAATAACGAGTCTTTTGCGCAAAAAACAGAATAATAGAGTCACTTACATAATATTTTGTGTAGCCTTTGTCAGGCTCTATTTATGTGTATCTATTTGAAGTACCAGGCTTTTCTTAACAAGGAAAGATTCCAGGTTCAGGTCCCAGGGCTTGACATTTTCTTTATTAATTGGTTTTGAGGCTGAGGTAGTCATAGGTCTTCAAATGAATATTTTCGCGTGGCCCTGGGGCGGGATACGATTCTATACCCAGGATATTATGTCTTATTGAAAAATGAATTTTCATTAGAAATTCGGTTAAGAAAGGCACTGCAATTTAATAAGGAGCTTAGCTTTACATAACCAAATAATCGGAATTTGTAAAAATACTCGGTTGTTCGTGAAATATAATAAACTAAGCCAATGTAAGACGAGACAAGTGTAGATATAATATAGAATTGAATAGAATAGAAGTCTAGATATTTTTCTGAATATCTCAATGTTAAAATAAATTTAAGAAATCAAGCCAGCCTGACTTGCTGCATGGCAAGTTTTGTCAGCTCGTTTCCAATGTTTTCTTAAAAGTTTGTATGATAAATTGTGGAATGAAAACGCTATTAACAGCCCCCCGGCGGGCTCTCGCACAATAATAAACATATTGTGTAAGACGGTGAATAGGCATCTATCAACGCACCACTCGCGACCGCCAGGGAAGTTCATCCTTACTTAGATGTTGGAACCGGAAAATATTCAGCCAAACTACTCCGGTTACATTTGTAATAACCAGAATTTGGCGAAGTGTAAGTACAATTTATTGATTTAACGAACCGGTGCATCTCTATGTAACTTTAAGTTTGGCTAGGTGTTACCCAAACTTATCTTGAACATTCCTGCCCACTCCACTGATTTCCTCTCCTATTCCCTTTCCGTGCATGCTGTTCGCCTCTGGAATTCTCTGCCGGAATTCTTCCTAATATTTTATCACCTTGGGTTGCCTGGACTAAACTGCTTTTTAGCAATAAGGCCGCCCAATTGTACTGTTTTTTGTTTGTTTTTTAAGTAGGTATGTTTAATTTGTTTTGTCTCTTGTGTGCAATAAAGAGTATTAATTTATTTATTTTCTTTACTTACGTAGTCAATTTTTTGGGCTACAAGTAGTCAAAAGTTCAGTTGACATTTTTTTTAGTGCAAAGTGGTTGAGAAATGTATGGTTTAAGAGTCTTCTTTAAGGTGGCAAAGAAGCGTACGGTCCGCCTGATGGTAAGCGGTTACCGTAGCCTGTAGATGCCTGTAGCACCTTTGGCACTCACGCGCTGCTCTATGAATCTCTATGATCTATGAAAATCAAAAGAAGGCGTTATGCTGACGGCATGGGAGAAAAACCGACTTAGACACATTAAAGAAAAAATAATTGAATTTAACTTAGGTGCAGTCGATAGCATTTCAAGCGTAACAGCTTGACCTTGAGACCGCCCTTACTACCTTCGTAATAGAGGCGGCTTTCATAGTGCGACTGTTACACTCGATGTGCTGTCGTCTGTACTTCATATAAAAGTTATTTTTTTAAGTTGGTGCTAATAAGATGTTTCTAGAAACAATAGAAAGTAAAGCAACAACTCCAAAAAATAACTTTCTATGAAGTAAGTAAGAATTATTTTTTACCAGCAAATTGTTTTTTTTTCACAATTTGTAGTGATAAATTTCGAATGTCAAAGCCAGATGGGTGACCGTGGACCAACCTGGTATATAGTATTCTAGCTCAAATATCTTAAGATCCCCTGAATAGTCACAAGAAAGCAAAAATCCTCAATTTCGCTTACACTGACGTTTTAATATTCCAGTTATTGTGATTTCAAAACCAAACTACTGAACTGTTTTTTTTTAAATCATGGGACCAATCTGAAAGTATATTCTTTCAATTAAAGAAATAATTTTTGAAATAGGTTTATAAATGACAGAGTTCACAACAAATATAAAAAAAACATACAGGCGAATTGATAGCCTCCTCCTTTTTTGAAGTCAGTTAAAAAGTGCTTCAGCTCTTGGCATAACGTTTTCTTTATGAGCTTCTTTTCAGCACGAACACAACACTACAAGCAGCGACATTTAGCTATTCTGTAGGGGAGAGTGGGGTATTTTTTGGCGCCGCCGGTCAAAGCCGTTTACCATGGTAAATAATAATACTTGATAATCTATTTCTGCCTTGATTGATATTTACACAGGTGGGTCCACCTCAAAGTACCCATACCTAGTGCAATCATGACGGTCGGATCAGAAATTACCCTAATCTCCCATAAGGTGGAGGTATTACCCCAATCGGGCGCTTAAAAATCGACTTCTGCCTCTCTTACAATCATATTTTTTTCTTAGGTTTGTTTGTTTATTTTGTTCGCCAGGCTATGGAAGAACCTCCTCCGCAGAGGATTTCTTGAACGAGTAGGTAAGTAGGTACAGCAGTTTTACAGGGTCGGCTAAGCGCAAGTGATGTACCCTTGGCATTGCAAGCGTCTTAGCCTAGGTTAGGGTACCGCTTACCATCAGTTGGGTCATATGCTTGATTGCAACTATAGTGTATAAAAAAGAAGTTGAAAAACAAATAAGTATGTTATCTGACATTCTATAATAACTCTAACATAATTGAAGCACTGTCTTAATTGGATTTACATATTCATCAACTTGAGACAAGTGCTAATGGGAATGGAACGAGAAAGTACGTTTGTCAGAAGGCATATTATTTTAGTACCTACCTAATTCTGGGTAAGCAATAAACTTAAAACACGCGCCTGCTGCATAATTAGGTAATTTTAAGAAACATTCCGATGTAAAGTAGCTACCTAAATATCAATAAGTATTTTGTAATTTTAACCCTAATGTGTTTCATATTAAAATAGCATTTTTTGAATTACATAACATGTAGATATCATTAACAATAATTAATATCCGGTCTACATCCTCAAATACAAAACGGCTAGTTATTTGCTTGTAAGCAACAAAAATTATCCGTGATCACTTTGAGTAAGAGTTTAAGTCTCTATTGATATTATTATAGCACGGACAACGACGAGATTCCCTGAGCTTCGATTTACGAGAACAATTTCATCATACAGTATAACCATTTTGAATTCACTCTGTACTGATATTCGTAACCTTATACCCTCGGTATAGAGAGCAAACTCAAATAATATTGCGCATTTGAGTGGGTTTGACCGTACGTAACAACATCGTTAACTTCCCGGCATGATAGTTATAGGATCAATTTTATTACTTTTTACTTTTTACACGATATTAAATTTTCTACGTTAGCTGTTGAGTAAATTGTTGATTGCATCTTACTCGGCAAGCAAATTATTCAAAGTCACGGGGGTAGAGTTAATTTATTATTACATGTGATTACAGTAAACTCATTTATCGAGGCAATTATTCTTGTTAAGTTATTATAACGATATTGTATTACGTATCACATTTAGTGTTTGCACAGCTTGATCTTTGCGGTGTTAACATTTTTCACAAAAACAATAACTTTTTTTAACAACTTTACTTGTAAACAACAAAAATCGATTTCAAAACACTAAAAAGGTACTTATCTTTTTAAGAGAGGTTTTTTTAGGTCAGTGTTTTACTTTCTATTGTATCTGGAGACAGCTAAACACCAACTCCAAAAAAATATCTTTTTATCAGTACCAGCTTATATTTAATTACTTATTTATTGTTTCTTTTGTGTTTTGAGGTCGCCTGTTGCCTGAAGTCGATTGACGATTATTTGAGAGTTTTTATGAATCTAGCTAGATACAAGCGAATATTCGGGTCGCCGATGATAAGTGATCACCGCCATCCTTGATCATCAACACGTGCAACGCCATAGGAGTCGCAGGTGCGTTGCCTGAACTTAAGAAAGAAATAGCCTCTTTTCTTGAAGCTCTCTAAGCCTTTTGCACATTACAAGAAATTTTATTGTGTCTTATGAGAAATGTCTTATAAGAAATTCAGTCGCATTGATTGTTATATGAGACCATACATATTACAAGATTTTTTTCCTATGTCGGATAAGACACGCGAATACTAGTACATTTTGTCGGCTGCATGTTCGATGTCGTGTCTACACAAGACTTCTTGTTTAGACACGACATCTACTCAACTATGTAAACAAGTTAGCGCGTGCACATTCGGCGCGGCTGCGTTAGCGAAAACACGTGTATTGTCCACCCTTTCATTTAAATTAAAACTTTTATCAAACACGAGTACCATAAAAATGAGCATGGAACATTTCATAGCTCTAGTAGAAGAAAGACCTGTAATTTGGGACAAAACTTGTGAGGAATATAAATTTAGGAATTTTAAGACCGCTGCCTGGGATGACATATGTTCCATATTAATAGAAAATTTTAAATATTTGCCAATAGTGGAAAAAAAAGGGAACTGTATTATATTTTATACTATTTAACCGTAATTAATTAAATAAAAGATTTTAAAAAATTGTAGACGGATAAGATTAAAAAATTTCGCTCCCGCTCGTGTCGAAATTTTTTCAATCTTTTATTTAATTTATAGATTAAAAGGACATCGCCCTATAGCGAAAAAAATTTTTTAAAAAAACAAACAAAGCTCGGTGAATCCTCCGTGAATTGTGGCTACAGATTGAGGACAAGACCTCTTGCAGCAATGTGTACTTACGATAAACCAGACAATACATTTTTCTTGTCTTGTGTCCGTGTCTTATAATGTGTAAAAGGCCTAAGTCGTAAGTACCTGTCCTGGAAGACCGCTGGTCAAAGTTCGTTCGGTGGCGGAACTCAGTCCTTCCACAATCCGGGCGATTGCTTTGACCACTGCGTTATCAAACAGTTTAAAAAGAATACTAGCAGGAGTTTCATAATCTATAAGTCGCACCACTACTTGGAAATTTATGCACAGATGACAAATACAAAATATCTATTATGCACTTAATAAAAAAGAAATTTACGCATAAAGGATTTGCTTATTTCGTAGCAAAATATGCATGTTTAGACTGAGGTGAGGAGCCACTTTTCGCATGTTAAACGGCTTAACACAGTTATTTAGTAGTAGCTTAAAAAATTATGTAGGCCCGTTCCTGGATTTGTAGTGAAATACCTCAAAAGTTAAATAAATATAAAGGTGGCTCCTCAATCTTAACGTTTAGATTGAGGAGCCACCTCAGAACTAGGAATATTATGGATGAATATTTATCAATATTTGGTATGATTTTGTACTACATGAGAATAATTAGTACACAAAATCTGAGCTACGTAGGGCTGAAACCAAAAAAGCTACAACACATTACATGTGGCTCCTCAGACAAAACTTCGACGCGTACATTTTTCCCCGGAAACGAACGTGCAATCAATGTGAAATTTCTGTATCATTTTTAGTATGTGTAATCGAGTTATAGAACAATATTCAGTAACTAAAAATGAGTGGATTTAGAGATACGGCACATTTTGACTGGCTCCTTATACGAGATGCTTCGGTAGATAGATTTGACTGTATCTGCATAAGTTTATAACGAGATCTAAAACAGAATACAGGTATATTTTGTAGCAAATCGTACAAAATGTACATAAAGTCCAGCCTTGAAAAGGTACATTTAACAAGATATTTACATATTCACAATTTCCTAACAAATTACTTTGAGGGGTGTCCATGAATACTTAATACCTTTACATAGTATAATATACTGCTTTTCAATGTGGACATTGGTTAACGAATAAATAAATATCGATTACAACAGATTTCACATTTTTTTACAATTATTAAAAAAAACCTAGATAAATTATATAAAAACTGATTATTTTTTTTGGACACTGCTAGAGCGGAAATTTTCAATAACGGCTTTACAGGTGTTTTGTGAAATGTTCTGGATTTCCACGCGAATACGGTCTTTCAATTTCATGTTACAGAGAATGTTGTTGAATTTGTATGGAAAATAATTCAAATTTGGAGCAAAATATATAATGTACAGACTTTACAGATGTACTTAATTAGATAGCTCAGTGATATACCTAGATAAGATCATTATCATCATCTTTTTAGCCGAAAGACGTCACTGCTGGTCAAAGGCCTCCCCTAATGATTTCCACGATTATCGGTGTAAATTATTAATTATTGGTTGGATTCATTAAGACGCGTTTTTTATTTTCTGACAGTCAATGTTCTGTATAGCTACCTAATTTATAATTTACAGTTTAGCTAAGAACCGATTAACAAGAAGTTAATGAAGCTTACTAAAATATTCCGACGGTGATATTTTCCTAAATTATTGAGTACCTAACTAATGTCTTTTACATTAAGTAGTTAGGTTTTGAGATTTTTGTCAGATAAAACTTGTAAACTAACCTAAATATAAAGAAATAGATAAATTTATTCAATCCATGTGAGCATGAGGCATAAGTCGATTAAGTAGTACTTCTATATAATATCTAACTTATAATTTGTTCACGAGTCTTAGATGTTTATTTAATAGGTATATTTCTAATATTTAAATAAATACATACTTATTGGTATTTGTATAGGTATTATTATCTATCTACATTTCTCCGTTATCTAGTATCTCTTATGTTAATTTAATTATGCTTAATTTGGGGGTTGGTAATAGGTGTAAGTATAGGAATTCTAGATAGTATTATTATTTATAATTATAATTAAATGTTATTATTATCTTTGACATAAGGGTAGGTACATAGAGACTTTTAAAGCATATTTCTAATAGAGTGTAACATAACTATTACCGTTAATAAATCTCGTTCCAGTTAATATTTCTTAACATTGCGATATTAAATAACATTTCATTGCACGCTCAAATGGAAGTCGACTTACAGCATTAAATCTGTTTGATTTGCAATAGTGCTTTCATTATTTCTGTAGGTACTATATTTTGAAATAAGGTTTTTATACTCAATAAGTTTGAATTTAGGTCCAAGTTTTTTTACTAATTAGTAGAGGAGTCTAAAGTCTGTATTCAAACAATAGATATATGACTAATTCAATAATTAATTATAATGCAGTGTGATAAAACCATGTACATGTACTAGCTAATTTATGTGGCAGTCGGTGGACGTGGTGTGGTGTGTGATAGTGCTTTTCGAAAAAATATTCAATGGTTAAAACAATAACTCATATTTAAATACTATTTTTGTAATCTAATCGAAAAAGTGAGTTAAAAAAATATATTGATACGATATAACTAGTTGGAGGTAGGTACAACTAATATAATTATTATGTAGGGTGTTGAATGATCTTGTTTATTGTAACAAAGTGTTTTACGCAGTTCAGAGATGCTTTGGCTTCTTACATAATAAGGAAAAGCTGACACAAATAAAAACACTCCCAACAAAGTTACTTATCTAAATGTAATTGCTCTTTTGGCTACTGTACCTTAAAAAGTGACTACTAGCGTTTACGTCGCAGGACTTTTCATGCAAACTCTTAAGTCGAAAATAATAGAGACGAACAAACAGATTCCATTAGCACTTTACATGCATGAGCTAATCTTGTCAGAGGATTTTACCAAAAAATATATATATAAAATTTTAAGTAACCCTCGGCCTCATTTATCAT
Source organism: Nymphula nitidulata (assembly GCA_947347705.1). NCBI lineage: Eukaryota > Metazoa > Arthropoda > Insecta > Lepidoptera > Crambidae > Nymphula > Nymphula nitidulata. Next base: position 12,577,850 of record OX374621.1, on the reverse strand, counting down.
CTATCTAACACCATCTCATTGAGACTTTTCATAAGAGCCCAAACACGCTATATCTGCTGTAAGTTTCTGAAGAATTAAGGATCCCGCAGACTTTTTGTTAGTATGGGATCAACTGAAGGTTAGTATGTTATGGGAATGTCACCGAAGTGACAGTACAGCAAATTTCAAACCAATCGAATCTGTGATAGTGAGTAAAACCCTTTTATTATGTAGAAAATTAGCTGATAGTCATCAAACATAACTGATCTTCATAAATTATAGCTAAGAACCACCCTAGTCACGTCAGCACTAAACAAAAATAAAACTTTCAAACAAAAAAAAATGGTCCATTCGTTTAGGAGCTACGATGCCACAGTCAAACACACTTATACACAGACAGACACGTCAAACTAATAACACCCCTCTTTTTTCGTCGGCGGTTAAAAATAGTGGGTGCAATGCAACCCTAAAATCGGCAATAATTTCTTTTTCATTATACTTTGAGAAAAATCCTCTGATAACTCTTTAGGATAGCCTGACTTCTAGCTTACCTATGCATAGCAAGTTTTGTGGAAATCGGTTTGTTCGTTATCAATATTTTCTTTGACTTGAGAATTCTCTTATTTTATTATTCCTCGCCATATTCTCTTCGAACTGATGTAACCAATGTTGTTTGGTAAAACATATTTTGCAGTGTATTTCGTTTGTGACAGTGTAACTATATTCTGATTTATGAAAATAAAAATAAAAAAATGAAAAAGAAATTCATTTCGAATATGTAAGATAAATTAGCAGTTAAAATTAATTGCTTTTAAACAAGTTCTACCGAATCCTACATTATTTAGGCGTATTCACATATAATATCTTATAATAATATAAGTATAAGTCTTATATTATACTTACATAAAATTTACTAACTGTTCTCTATAATTCCAAATAAAACCACTTATCTAATAACCAGTTTCTTAAAAGTTATTTGCTAATACTTTGACTAAGATTCTTATATTTATAATTATCTGGTAACTTATTATATATACACATAATAAAAGAATTTAGAGCAACAACTGATAGTTTTACCGGCGGTCCATACAGTTTGATATGATTTGGTATGATTATTTATATTTTAGATCAATATGATTACAAACAACGCACCTGATTCAAAATGTAAGTTAGTTAAATGTTTTATGTGTTATGTTAAATATAGTTTATATGCATTTAATACTCAATGGATACTTATTGAAAAGCATATCCATTATGTATGGTATATCCTTTATTGCGCACATGAACATAGATATAAGTAATCATCATCATCATTTCAGCCGAGAGACGCCCACTGCTGGGCATAAGCCTCCCCCAGGAATCTCCAAACCGATCGGTCCTGCGCTGCCCGCATCCATTGGCTTCCCGCGACCCTCACCAGATCGTCAGTCCACATTGTGGGAGGCCTACCAACGCTGCGCCTCCCGGTACGCGGCCGCCACTCGAGGACCTTTCCGCCCTAACGGCTGTCAGTCCTCCTTCCAATGTGGCCTGCCCACTACCACTTGAGGTTCGCAATACTTTGGGCTATGTCGGTGACCTTAGTTCTCCTGCGGATCTCATCATTTCTAATTCGATCACGCAAAGAAACCCCGAGCATAGCACTCTCCATTGCCCTTTGGGTAACATTGAGCCTTCTTATGAGGCACATTGTAAGCGGCCACGTCTGAGTTCCGTAAGTCATCACTGGCAACATACACCAATTAAAGACTTTCGTCTTGAGAAACTGCGGTAGATATAAGTACCTACATCAAAAAAATAAATGTACAAGGGTGAGCTTAACACCAAGTATCCTAGGTATTCTTGAATATTTACTAATTTATTCATTGATCGTATAAATTGTCATTAAAATTGAGTTTTAATGAAAATTTTGTATGGTTGGATTTCCCAACAGCAAAATTTACGGGACATGGATGAAATCGGTAGTGCAAAATGTTACTATACAGCTCTCATATTTGTTATCGGTAGAAGGGGTAAAAATATTTCATGTTAATTATCTAAAATAATGTTTAACCCCTTTTAAGCCACGTCCTAGACGGAAGTCTGCCAACAACGTTTGTCACTGCACGAAAATTTTCTCATGCTGACGTGACTCAGAAAATTTTCTATTTACCGCCAAATCATAAATAAAATGACAAATGAATTCATACACATTAATATTGGCAAAAAGTTCCATTTTCAAAATTGAAACTTAATTTTTTTTGTATTGTTTACAAGTAACCAGTTCAGTGTCGCCCACGTAAATAGTTTTCTTGTAATGCTAATTATTGTCCTTGGTTTTTATTACAGTTGATTTAGTGGCCTAGTCAGATAAAAAACTCAACGAAGAATTTCTATTATATAATTGTTTCATTCCGGTGGATTACTTTTTATTTCGTTTGATTGTTATTTCATTTCGGTGAAAATAAAAACCAGCAATTGAATTGCAATTTCTAATGTTTCCCAGACCCGTTCATTATTCGATATGAACCTTTTGTAAATATAAACGAACTATAACGAGATATGATTAAATATCCATTCATTTCGGTGGCAACTTATTTCCTTTCGGTGCACGACAGTTTTTAAATTTTTTATTTAAGACCATCCAGAAATTGAATACTACATTATTGAACTTTAAAAAAACTTAATAAGTTATAAAAAAATCCATTGAAATGAAAGAAAAAAAGACTGTTGAATTTAATCCAATTGTGCTTATTTTAAATGAATTATAGTAACACCAAGTGAATATTAATTTCATTTCTTATCTTTAGAGTACCCAAAGCTATACTATAATCTATACGTAGGTACTTTGCTGGTTCTCAGAATTTGTGTTCAAAGTAAAATTCTCTGAGGCATCTCTCTCTATGAATAAATAATAAATTCGTTCATACTTTATTATGTTTTAGAAGTGGTATTTGCCAAATAGTAACCATATTATTACTTGAAAGGTGTATTTTTGGTATAGGTGCTTATATTCTCAAAATGGTAGACATAATATAATAATATTTATTACATGTATATGTGGATATGTGGATTACATAAATAGAGTTCAGAATATATAACTGAAATCGAGATAATTTGATGCTAACTATTGTGAGAACTGTTTTAATCGTCCCTAAATTCGATTGATCAACATTGTAATAGTACCTTGAGCCAAGTCGGTCCCATTCCTCGGACCGGTTCTGCGCTGGCACCGGCTGCGAGCCCAAATGGGCCTTACTTTGTACAACATATAGGTACTATATACATACACTTCTAACGACAAGTGAAAGGACACCCTGATAATTACTCTCTGTGCTTTCAGGTTTTGTAATTCTTATACAAATCAATATATTATTTTTCATATATTCATATATTTTTATAGTAAGAGCATGTATGATTTCATTTAAATTTGAAGTTAGCAATAAGTTGAAATTCAAATTACAGTTCTATTGAAAGATAAAAGTATTTCTAGCCGATAAATCTATGTAATTGTCGATTATAATGTAGCATCCATAGCGATACGATGTTTCTAATATGTTTTTAGAGCGTGGAAAGTAGAAAGTTTCTCAAAGTAGGTAAGATTAATACACTTTGAAAATGAATTGTTCGACGATATTATTCCAAAAGATAAAGGTAGGTACCTACTACAATAATAGAACAGTTAGATCAAATGTCTACCGTACAAAATAAACAGTTATGTCGAGCAATTATGTAATGTTAAGTTATTCTCGCTCGATTTACATCGTACGTTTTAAATATAAGACATCATAATAGCATTAATGTAACAACGTAGAGGAGTCTCTAGGAGGACATAATTGCCGGTCGGTGACCTCGTTTTATTCCTCCCACTAAAATAGCGTTAAATCAATTGATGTTATTACAATTGGAACGCATCTCTGATCGTAGCTTGCTTATGTTTCGTAGGGGAGACAAACAAATAAAAATAAGAAAGCAGGTGGATTCGGTTTTTTTTTGCTTTCGAAAACCGGTAGAGACGCATTGTTTAAAGAGGCTGACTCGTATTTTATGGGTTGGTGTTAACTTTAAATTTGACAGGTTTGATTTGTGTTATTTGAGATATAAGTTGTATTCTTTTTTATTAACATTGAAAGAAGTTTTTCTTCGTAACATCCATTATTCATATTAATAATAATGATTACCAACCTTCATCGAAATCTTTAATATATCGTTACCTTTTAGAATTATAATCGGTAATTCGTTAAGTAGGTACCATTCGCTCTATAAAATTCCGTTATGCGATGTGCCCATTAAACTTTCGTAAGGTTTCATGCCGCGGCTCACTTGCCCTATTTTTAGGGCAAGCGCTTTTATAGATACAAGTCTGTTTCATTTATTTTTAATATCTTTGTAACTGCCTTATAAGAAATGCGGGTAATAAAGCAACGATTCTTAAAACATTACAAGTAATGGTATTTCCGGGTGTGATTTAAAGATATCATCAGATACATGTTATAATTGAGTAACTGATTAATAACTTCGTATAAAACTTATAAAGATATACTACGTCTAACATTTTGGAAATAACTTAATGTTATTTATTGTGTTTAAATAAAAATGCATTTGAAGCGATATCTAATGAAAAAAAAATTTATAAATACGTTTTTAACTTTTATATGATTGACGTAAAGGGATTTTTATATAAAGAGATTTTAACACATCAAATAGTTTTACTTATTAAAGTAATATTGATGGTGTCATTCCAATCTAATACTTAATTTTAAACAATTTTATTTGACTCAATTAACTCTTTATCTTATCTCTATATCAATACACATGGTCTAGTTTCTTGTAGATAAGTAGTAATGTTATAATGTCATTGAAATAAATGTAAAGCACGAAAATAATGAAAGATAATATTCTCAAACATTTGTTTTGGGGAGAAATGATATATTTATGAACCAGTATTATGTACTAGAAAAGATCTGTGTCGATATTTGTGTACGTGTTTCTTATCCAGTTTTATAATAGATAGACCTCCTCTTTTTGAAGTCAGTTAAAAAGATAGCTGTTTAATAAGCACAATGTTATCAAATATCATAAAGTGAGATATTATTGAGATACAATATTGTATTAGTTTTTTTAGGTAAGTATACTTACCAGAAAATTAAATATCACACTGATTTACTCGTTTGTATCTCTCTGATCCCTTCATATAGGTTTTATTACATTTCAATCAATCAGTTTAAATACTGTGAATAGTTTTACTAAGCTGTTACTGTTCATAAAGTAGAATATCTAGGTACTAACTTACATAAACATATACATAAAAGTTTAAAGTAAATATAAAAGTATTTTTTACCCACCATTTAAATTTTGATTTTGTTGCCTAGTAATCCATTCGATGAAATGAAGTCGTTTTGATTAATTCCATTCATTAATTGAACGCTTTCCGGGTTTGCGTAAGATCTAATTTACTATTGAAAAAAGTAATATTTCTACAACTGCTAAAATTAATACACACACAGTAGGTTCACAAATTGGCACAAGGAGTTTCGGATACACTTTTTATTAAGTAAAGTATTGTTCGGAAACGTCGGTGAGCCGATGTGAAAGCACGCTAGACGCACGTGTGAGTCGCGCGGGAAGACTGCGTGGCGGTCGGCGGTCGGTGAGCCGCGGGCCGAGGGGCCCCTAGTGCCGCGGACCCGCCCCCGCCGCGCCGGGTTTGCTCTGCCTTACTTCTTGCTATATCATGCTGAAGACCTTATGGGGTTCCTTGTCTTGGATCATCAGATCATACTTTATAACAGTGCAAAATATTATAATCATGTAAGACAACATGTTGCGTATTACTTGCAATGAATTTTATCATTAATCTGCATAATTATTTGCTATTGTGGGCAAATAATTTTATATGCAATTCCTACCCATTTTTTTGCAAATGATCCCTATGATAGTAGTAATTTGTCCCGTGATAATAATATAAATAAAGACAAATTGATATTGTATGAAAGGTTTTTAAAATACGCAACCTCATTGTACCTTGAACACAAACTAAGAATCTTTACTGACACTAAACTAATTAGGTTTTATTCAATTTAACAAAAAAATCTCAAACACTTTTTCCTTATGCCTATGACGATGAATTTAGAATGTTTTAATTGAAAATAATACTCTCTTATCAAGGAGTATTAATTCCCTTCTCTATTTTGATGCCTACGAGTCGTAGTCATCAAAAAGAAAACGAAATACTCCATATGATACTATGTATTTAAATTCAGTTCCAAACTATCTGAGGTTTTAATTATGCCTTTTATGAACTAGATAAAACCATAGAACGAAAGCAGGCCTATCTGCGCTAGGCATACCAAGCTAAGTAAGATAAATAGCTACGATATTCTAAGGGTAAACGTTACTCAATATCTGTATGATAAATATTATAGCAAATATAAGTAGTACAGAATGTTGTCAGCGTTATCTCGTTAAGCAAAAGATGGCAATCGTCAACTCGATTTATATCTTCGAAGTTATTATCTTTCTTAAAAAATATCCCTAATTTGTGGAGTCTCACCAATCAGACACGATAGCTAATCGATGGTTGAAACAACACCAACGGGCTCCTAAGGGACAAATAGTTAAATTATGTTCCCAAACTTGCTACATAGTATCCAAAGTGCTACTGGTCCAGCGTAGCTGGTTTGTTGTGTGTTTAAAAAAATATAATAATTACCAATATTAATAAAACAACACAAGAGGATTAATAACTTTAATGCGAGTTATTCAAGTTTTTGAGCAAACAATTCAATTTACAGTTTCAGGTAATCTACTAAAAATCTATTTATCTTCTAAACGAAAGTGCAGTAAAGATTATTATCATTTAATATATTGATTTTGTTGTCCTCGATTCAAATAACAAATACTGATAATTAAAGTAAAATTAAATAAGCACAAAAGAGTAAGTCGTTTTTACATAGTGAAAGGAGAAAGTTGTAAGGAAGTACAATTTTGTAATCCGTTTATCCCTTCATGTAACAGGGGCCGAGATATCTAGGTTAATATTGTTATAAGGGTGATCGTCATTCTTTTTTCCAATTATAATTTGTTTTAATTACTTTCGAGAATTAACGACGCGGTGACCACCCTTTTTTAATTATGCCTCCTGAATAGCGAATCAAAAGCTTAATTGTGAATATAAAACCAATAACTAATTAAGTAGCTGATACTTTATAAAATGAAATCAAAACTTGACGGTTTGTTTAAAATCTCTTAATCTTGTCATCCGATACGATTTTTTTGTCATAATGACAACGCACATATTATTACCAAGTGATTATTTCCTTGTTATTTCAGGTGTCTATTGGCGGCGGTTACCACTTACCACCAGGTGTGCAGCTTGTTTGTCATCTAGTTGAATAAAAAAATATATCAGTACGCAATAATTCGATTCTAATAACATTATTTTTTAAAATATAAATAAATTAAAAACCATACTAATAAAAATGTCCAAAACTAAAAATATCAGTGTCAGTTCACTTACCTTATACATATTATATATTTTGTACACCCTGTCCTGGTCATCCGAAGGTATTTGCACCGATTCCATTTCGACTCATCAAAAGGTTCGGGCACAGTTTTTGTCGTAGAAGTGTCCATTTACTGGGTAGGATCTTACTATTGTGCTATAATAAATAGACTTAGGAATATTATTTATTATGTCATAATAATTATGTGAAAATATTTCTAATGTTTATATTACTGGGTATTATGACTTAAAAAATTTATGATAAGTATTTACTTATCGGATTTCACGACACGTTGATGTTTTACTAAAACATTTAGAATGGGCAAATAGTTTGTATTTATTACATAATGAATAAGTAAGCACTGATGTATAAGTCCACAAGCATTTAACGAATTTTTCACAATTTATTTTCGATTTATTTTCAAGAAGCCGGGCGGACTCTCACCGTCGATAAAGTACAGTCGAAATGCGAAGCGGTTTACTTTAATCGTCGATCCGAAATTACGATGTATATCAATGGAGTCAGAGTGAAAAAGGTGTCGCCAGTGGGTAATCGGGGCCACGTGGCCGGCACGCCGCGGGCTCCTCGCGGGACGAGCACGGAGCGGAGCCGCGAGGGAGCGCTCCGGAAACCGAGGTGTACCGGGCTCCTCGAGCACAGAAGTGGCGGCCCGCGGCGAGCCGCCCGCACCCCGCCGCCCGCCCCGCGCCACATGCACTCACTCCGCAGCCTTCGTCTCCACACCACCACTCACCCCGCATACTATGTTTGCCTTAATCGCGAATTAAGGTTCCAGTAATGTTTTCTCTTAAGCTTAGAGCTTAATTTGACGTCATTCATTACAGATTCCATTTTCCTCCGAAAGAGAAAATTAACGTATTGATCTTAAAATTTTGCGATGTGTAATATCAAACTGAAGACTTATCTAAAAAGAATCTAGAAAAAGTAGGAACTGAAGATTTCAGATGTATAGCAGAACAACGCAAGCTATTTAAGACCTAATTAATTAGGTACCCCTTTTTGCGATATTCCATCGAGCTGTAATTTGTGAAGTAGGTACTCACAAACCAGATACAATAGATATTTTATTATTGAGGAGACGCCAGTGGGCTGGTAAGTGTAAATGTTAATATCACCTGCTTTGGGTGGCAAACAAGCGTAATTAAGGCCCGCCTGATGCTACGTGGATACCGCATCCCATTGAGACGCTGGTAACACTTCATTATAGCTATTATTCGCGCATTACCGACTCTGTAAAAATCAGCTGACAGCATAGAGGACGATTCTCCTGTTCCCAAGTCCGAACAAGAGCTTTGGCGATCTTACTCATTGCACGATCACAACAGTAAATCACCATATTACACTAGTAGATAATTAGATTTGTAAAGAATCGATCAAAATATAGCTTATAAGTATAATGTTAGTCCTAGGTAACGCTACATGTAGCTGTATCAAAATGACAGCAAAATTTTCACGAAATGAATATAATTTCCCGGCGGAACTGGAATTGGCTACTTTATTCTTAATTTTGCACGGTAGGCAAAATTAATCCTTTAATGCCCAGACGTCAACTTAAGATGACATAACACTAAAAATTTAATTGTGTCTGGTTTATCGGGCTTTGATGGGTGTGATAATTTAATGTTGACATATTTTTAAGACTAAGTAAAACCTCCTATTACACCAGCTAAAGCTCAACACAACCGTACCAAAACTACCGGTAAATGCTAGAACCTGGCTACGGGTTTTAGTATTACAATTACCTATACAAGATTTTTACATCTCGTAAAGCTTATTATTGTGCAATAAGAGCTTTCTAAAATTTGTCAAAATTGAAAACACATTATGGAGAATTGTGGAGATTACCAACCTATAAATCTTAAACCAAATTCTGAAATATATTTATTATGTAGGCCCCGCTAGAAGCTTTTTCGAATTGTCAAAAATTCTTATAGTAGCTATTTTAGTTATGTGCTTAAATAAACACAGGTCTTAATACTTGTATAATAATTATGTATGTACTTCTTTTCAATTGCTTGAAACCTCATAAATAAAGAGAATTTCAAAACCACAAAGCAATGTTTAAAGTGTTTTGGGGAAACAAGAGCTGGAAGAGTGCTTCTGTATATTGATTTGGAAAATTCGGAGAGAGGGTGGCACCATCAATAGAAATAGAAGCATTTTGTTTTAGGAAATAATAACACTTTTACAACAGACGTAAAGAGTTTAGCTTTAGTAAAGCGTATTATGTATGTAGTTGTTGTATTTGATGGTAAAAGAGAGCTTAAATTGTTCACTCTGATTAAAGAATCTGGATGGGGTCCTACACCATAAGAGTGCTGTCCACGGGTAGAGTAAACGGCATAGTAGAGTATGGTAGAGTACTCACTATACTAAAGCATGAGCACTCTACTAATATTATTTTAGTGAGGAGCTTGGTGGCATATTGGTTTTAACGCTCTGGTTTCGAATACGAAAATAAAGCAACTACCGCCATGGTTGGCCCTGGGATGGGTCAATCAAAATTTATAATATCGAGCTCCTCAGTGCTTCGGAAGGCACGTACGTTAGTTAGTTAGATGATGAGGATGAATGCTTTAGTAGAGTACTAACTAAAACTCGTAGAGTACTCGAAACTGGTAGAATGATAGTCAGTTCACTCTACTGTTTACACTATCCATGGACAGCACCTTTTACCTATAAAAGGTGCCGTTCATGGGTCCTAACATTACCGATAAACAGGGACTAGTTTCGTTCTCACAGAACACTACAGTGTTGTGTGAGGTTGTTTTCTGCGGTTAGTAAAGTCTTAAGAACTCACTGCGGAAGTGTTGTAAGAAAACTTCTTGATGGTCATAGGGACCATCTATAAGCTGCCAATTAAACTGAAAATGAAAAGGAAACCCTTCTCATTTTGCATTGTGAGCAATGCGCGGGGGCTACAGGGGCGTCTCTATGGTACGGTTACCGCTTACCATTCGGACGTGCCGATCTGTATAGAATGAAAACAAAATAAGTGTACCATTTGCCAGTACCTAATCTTGTAGCAATTAAGTATTTGAAAAGTTTTGCTTGACTATTACTTAAATAAAGCATCCAGTTTTTAATTGTGTTGTATTTATTTTATATTTGTTTCTTAAAACTAAATGATGACAGCTGCGGTCGAGTGGTCAGTACCTCTGTCTACTAAGTCAGAGGTTCTGGGTTTGAAGTCCAGTAGGGGCAGATGTGTGTATGAAGAGCATAATATAACATTTGCTCACGTGTCAATGTTTACATGTGCATTTAGAATAATTCTCTTATTTATATAAACAATTAAACATTCTTATCTATATTTCTCCATTATCTAGTATTACAAATAAAACAAGCTCATAGCTATTGACCTTAAGACTAAATTAAGCCAGATGAAAGGTGGGAGTAATATTATTATTATGGTATTAATTAATCCTTTTAAATTGTGAAATATGGAGTCCTATTCGTCTAGACTAGAAAGTCTAGAACGTGTATTAATAGTAAGTATTCGGAATCTGAATACCGCAATCGTGGCCAGCGACGCGTTTGCACGGTGAGTAGATGAAGTTAGTAGACCGTTAACTAGAAGTTGAAAGCGACGTCACCTTAGCTGACCAAGCTTAAAGCCATAACAAGCCCTGCAGGCTTAAACAAGTGGCTGAGTCGGTTGTCAACGTCACTTGTGGCCGTCCCACGCCAAAAAACTAGCGTGAAGTGCGATCAGATGCCCGTGGCGAGCGTTGCGGTAGATCATAGTGCAAGTGGTGGCGAGTAGGTCGGTCTATTTGTGGTGACAGGAGAGGCGTGGGTGCCGCGTGTACCGAGCTGGAGTGGCAATGACCTTGACACTAAGCGAATGGCCTTGGGTAGCACGTGGCGGCTGACACCCGCTGTCTGTTGTCGGAACGCCGCCGCCGCCTTTCCCAGGGGAGCCTATAGTGGACACGCCCTGCAATTAAATTCGACATTTTCCCGACAAAATCTGTGAAAAATAGTACCTATCAATATTTCAATTTGGTTTGTGACGTTTAATATTTCCCTATAAATGGTTTATAAATAATATGTCTAGTTTACAAAAAAGACAGGTGACTGCTCTAATCAGTGAGCTACAGAGGACTTGGGTAAAGTTTTTGTAACTGATAAATATTTGATAAAAAGAAATCTTAACTTTTCAACAACAATTAGGTTAGTGAAATTTGTTTAATAGATAAGATTACTTTTTGAAAGGTTTTATGTAAAATATGTTTATTGTACGTGATATTTCTGGAAGACCTTAGTAGCCGCATATCTCTCTCGTTATCTGTGTGAAGTACTCATAGGTATATCAGACACAATTGATTTTTTATTCTGTGTGAGCGCTGAAAAATGCATGTATGCGTTTGAAATTTGGTGTAGAATGTTATTTATTTGCGTAATATGTAGAACGTAATTTAGAAAGTATTTTAGCTACTTTCACAAATAGGAGCCCGGAACAAATGTTTTCTATAAACATTGACTTAGAATTATTATTAGTCAACGTTTAAAAAAATATTCAAACAAAAATTTGCAAGTCTTATCCATATTGTGCAAACATGTGAATGGGTGCGATTCAGAGCGGCGACGTGCGGCGTGTCGAGTGCGGTCGCGGCGGGGGCGCCGCTCAGTAGCCCCGCCCGGCCGATACGTTTACGAGCCGACACTAACTTCAAGTGACCCGCCGCTCGTGCGCCAGCCTTGTTTATATCCCATCTCAATGAAAATAACACTCAACTGTTTCCTTAACTTTCCACCGGTCAGTGCTAACGCTAATTGGCTACAATCTCCACACTTTGTTACTTCAAGTATGAGTGTTTCAATTCACTTAACTTTATTGTCGTTAGTCTGTTTTTCACTTTTGTGACTACTTTGTGGTTAATTAACAACGTTGTTGTTCATCGAAACAAATTTTAACACGACGAATATTGGCGAGCCCCATCATAAGACGAACTGACGCGGCGGTAGAGTTTATTTATATTTTAATTATTAAAATTTCATAAAATCGAGCGTGGACTGTCGTCTGTAGTCATTTATAATACTACTCAACCTAGTCTATGAAGAAATTTCACGTTGCTTTAATAAAATCCTTGTTGGTATATTATTAGGTAAAAACCACCAAAAATAGCGTCTAATTATGGTGGGGTAGCCATAAAAAATGTTGGATAGAAATAAGGAAACTGAAATTTTTGCCACGTGCTAGGGCCAATCCCTAATGGTGTTTTCGGTACATAGCTGCTAATACGAAAGTCGTATTTAGTGGGCTATATTTGTCAATATTATATATTAACAGTACTAGTGTAATTACTGGGCATGGAAGGCATTTCATCTTAGGCCACAGGGTGACAACGCACCTGCAAAATACAAAGTTGTTTGTTATCTAGTTGCATAAAAAAAGAAGACAATCGTTTAGTAAAGCTCTATCAGAAGTTGTCTATTAAATAAGAAAGAAGATTAAGTTTTAATGCGTATTATTTTATTTGCTCTTTTAGGGCTAAAGCGCTATTTTAATGTCTTGGATAAAGATCATGCCATTTCGATGTAGAGGTTGGCTCTCCGCCCGTTATGTCTGGTTGCACTAGTCACATCACGACTTAATTCAGTTACGACTTACGAGTGGACATATAGTAAGTGGTGTGTGTGTAGTGCCAGGTGTAAAGAATGCGTACGCGGTGGCGTGGCGGCCGAGATCCGAGCGGCACGCCACCGGTCGGCATGAATGAGCGCTGCACGCTTTTTATCGCCGCCGCCCGTCGACGTAACAAACACCTGTAATTTGCCTGTTTACGACTGTCAATCACTCGACCCCCTCCTCAGTGTGCGTATTGGTTCTAAACGTTAAAGATGTGATTAGCACAACTGATGGGTCTACGGAAGAAATGTAAAAGTATAAAAATGTCAAGCGATGAGATTTCATGAGTTTAATACTCTGGAAGCATTATTATTAATTATGTTTAATTACAATATTGCGATGATATATTTGAGAGTAATTTTATTGAAATGGTTAATAAAAATTACAAGCCATTTGATGGAAAAATTAAAACCGACTCCAAAAAACTGAAAAGGATAAAATAGTTAAATTTTAGTGGGTACTCATCCCCTAGGAACATATTTTTGCAGTCGGTGCTTCACTATCTATGGTTTCTGGAAACAACTTAGCACCAACTCCAAAAATAACCTACCTACTAAAATTTAATTATTTCATACTTTTCAGTTTTTTGGAGTCGGCTTTAATCTTTGTTTAAATATTTTTTTTTCACAAATTTTAGTAATAACTTTTGAAGGTCAAAGCTAGATGGGTGACCGTGAGCTTAAATTGATTTCTACTATCGTATCATTTCACTAAAAATTCATAGGAAAGCAAAAATCCGCAATTTCGCATATGTAGACGACTTCATTTTTCCAGTTTTTTTGATTTGAAAACCAAACTAACCAATGGATTTTCAAAAAATTTTTATGGGACTAAATGGGAACTATTCCGCATCGAACAAAAAAAGAATCATCAATATCGGTTCACCCAGTCAAAAGTTCTGAGGTAACAAACATAAATAATAATAATAATAATAAAAAAAATCATACCGACGATTTGATAAACTCCTCCTTTTTTGAAGTCGGTTAAAATGGGCGGTAGCCGGTAGCACTACGTTATCGCTTGATAGTTGCTCACCCTGTGTGTGTAAGTTTCCATCGAATTAAAAAGAAAACGTTCGTCGTCGTGATAATTGTCAAATTGTATGAAAACGGCAGCATTATATTCTGTTGTGAATTATTGAAAACCACTTTTTATTTATATGGATTTCAGAGGTGAACACGACGATCATCGTTTTCGTTTCGTTTCGATTGAAACTTACACTACTTTGGGAAGATTCATTTAGTCAGCAAAAAGGCATCAAGTCTTGTTGCAGGACATTCAAAATAATACCTACACGACTACTTGACAATCCCAGCCTTTTTTCTAAATGATCAAAAAACTAACTTTTACTAATCTGTTTTAAAATCATTTGTAATTATCTATAATATGAAGAGGGGTTTTACCTTCTTATTGCAGAAATTGTAGAATACTTATCCATTACACGTAAGTCTGTATAAAATAGCAATAATTTCCAAGATAGAAATGATAAAAAGTAATTAATAAAACACATTAAGTATACGGTGTACACGGTCGCTACATCAAAAGCTGTCTACGGAAGGTGCTACGGAATGGAGCGCGCTACGTGCGGAATTTTTGTCGGATGCCAATCGAATTAATAAAGCGACTCATTACATATTAATTTGCATTCCTGTCCAAAATTAAATAAAGAAAGGTATGTTTGATGTATTAATTAAACAATAAATTTGCTGCAGATATAGGTACCTTTTATAACTAAATTCAAATATCAAAGTTTTTTTTAAATCACCTAAAATTTGTGATATAGTATACTATATCACAAATGTTAGGTGATTTATTAGAAGCACAAAGCACATTTATTAGTACCTATACCAGTTCATATTTTGTGATGTGAGCAATAGTATCTATTTAGTTGGAAGCAAAAGAGGTGATATTAGATGAAAAAATCTTCAAGATCAATTGAAATTGTCTGTTGAAAGAGTTGAAGTTAACGTCATTTAATGGTTATTTTCATCTCCAGGCGCAGGACTGCATATCTTATTCTTGACCTTATTAAAAATACTCATATATGATCCTTGGAATAACTAGTCTATGTTTTGCCATATTTTACATGTACCACACGATTTAATCTGAAGATGATCCAAGGAGATTATTTTTATTGATGCTGTTTTGATTAAAGTCTGTCGCCATAGAATTGTAAGCAGTTAACAGCACACAATGTAGTAGTCGTATTGAAAAAACTGCTGATATTGCGGTCATATTATTTTGATAAAAATTTAATGTTTCCGTCTGTTTAACAAGAAACGCATATTGTAATTAAATTGGTATCTATGACATTGTTGTGTACCTACCTAATGTCGCCGTTAGCTTTTAGCATCATCACATCATAAGAATATTTAAAATAAAATTAATTTGCATTAACGAGATGGTTGGTCATTTATATTTGCATGACAACATTTCCATTACTATTTACGACTAGAATTCAAAACATTTTTTTTAGTTGGGTGAAAAGACAAAAAATAAACTAAATTTTCAAGCAGCGAATCTATAAATAGAGAGGAAGGGCGTAACTATTTGGATTTCCAGAAATTCCACGACGTATTTCTTATTTACTTACGACGATTCGAGATTGAAGTAAAACGCCTGAGTAGATCGTCAAATTTATTTTTTTACTCCATATATGTTGACGGTTGACGGAAAGCAACTATAAAGCTATTTTCATGGATTTCTTTTTACGGTATTTATGTTTTTGTGAGTTTTGTGAAATCTTATTTTTTGCTGATCAGTATCCAAGAAATTCCCCAAAATCTCATTCTACCCCCTGTCCGTCCGTTCATCCGTTAGTGCTTTTAATCACTCAGCAATGTAATAGGGACATAATAACAGAGTATTTTTATGAGTGCATTGTTCAAAGATGAACTGAGAGACTGAATGAGGAGCTCGGTGGCGTATTGGTTTGAGCGCATTGGTTTCGATACGAAAAACAAAGTAACTTTGGCCATGGTCGATCCTGGGATGAGTCAATCAATGTTTGTTAGCTCGAGCTCCTCCGTGCTTCGGAAGGCCCGTTAAGCCGTTGGTCCCGGTTGTTCCTGCAACCGCTTTAACCCACCAACCCGCATTGGGCCAGCGTGGTGGTGTTATGGCCCAAACTCCTCATGTGTTACTCCCATGTAGGAAGGCCTGTGCCCAGCAGCAGTAGGTGATGATGATGGTGATGATGAGTTTTCTGAATTCTTATTTTTTGCTGATCAGTATCCAAGTAATTCCCAAAAATCTCATTCTTCCCACTGTCCGTCCGTTCATCCGTTAGTGCTTTTAATTACTCAGCAATGTAGTAGGGACATAATCACAGAGTATTTTTATTAGTGAATTGTTCAAAGATCTTTACTTATGAATTATGTAAAAAGGAGAAACTTATGCCGTATTTATTGACATCTATATAGAAAGAAAAGTTAGCGTGTGCCAGTTAGTAGTCACGAATGTCTAGAGTTTTATATGCAATTTATGTTTATTGTTGTGGGTTGCGACGAAATTATCTTACCGAAGTGTTAACATTAGACGTATATCTTATTATAGTATCTGTCTTACACTTACAGAAAAACTATCTAATGACCCTAATCTGGTGTAGTGTTTCTATAGGCTCATAGCCAGCCTGCAGACCAAGTTGAAAACAGATATCTGTGGATATTTAGAATTTAATTTAAAAATTAAAATCATATCCTAGAGTAAGAAGTTCTTATCTCTTTCTCTCTACCTATCATGTTATGTCTAAGCGCATCACGATTTGCCTAGTTCCATGAGCGGCTTTCGTCAAATTCATCGTTTCAATCGTCTTCTAATCATCATCATCATCCCCAGCCTATATACGTCCCACTGCTGGACACAGGCCTTCCTATATGGGAGAAACACATGAGGAGTTTTCACGTCAAATCACGTCTTTTAGTGCTCGAACAAAATTTTAGCAACGGGCAGGGCCAATTTGGAGCAATGTCAAGTACTTTCAAATGGTTTTCTTCGTAAATAATACATCAAATATTAGATACATCAAAAAAAATGTTTTATCTTCACTTACTTTTTATTAAATAGAAACAATGAACGAAAATGCTTCTATTCATGTAAGAACCATAAAGGTACATTTACAAAACGCAGTAAATAAAACTCCTAATATTCCTCTCACAATCTATATTGTAATTGAAATAGAGTGGTTTGTAATATAGCCTCAATTTTCTGCCGACTAGAGTCGGAAATTGTGATCTTTGCCGTGCAATCGAGTTAAATATCATTCCCTACTACGTCGAGGGCTTTGAATTTAATTATTCGAGGACACAGCAATAACGCCGACGCTGGTAAGATTACGTCCACATAGCTTTCAAATATTATATTTTATAAACAGATTTAGATTTTTGATATCTAGAAAATAGTTTTGAATAACTAAAATATTATTTGATTTTATCTGGTTTTAGATAATTCTGATTAAATGAAATTGTTTAAATAAAGTAAAATATACGTAGATATAGTATTGTCATTTTAAAGCAATAACAATTATTTAAATTAATGGCGTTTATGAACATTTAAAAGCAATAACAATTATTTAAATTAATGGCGTTTGTCATAGAAGACATTGATAAATGTATTCAATTTAAACACTCTTTCGAAAGACACGTTTTGATGAAACGTTGGTAGAGTATGTATACGTAGGGAGTACTCTAAATGCGATACAGATAATATAATAAAATAAAATTGCGATGCGAATTCGTGAGAAAATTTAAATAAATGACTTTTCTGTTTGCACATAAAAAGAAATATATTGCGGCACAATGAATGTTGGGGGTGGTGTAGGGAGTGGGGGAGCGGGCGGCCGAGAGACGGTGCTGGGGAGGAGGTGAGGGGGCGCGACTCGCGGGGCCGGGGGTGACCCACTTTATCGGGACAAGTAATATTACTTTTTACTTTTAGGTAACTATTTCATGTTTTATCGCGATAATAACATATATTGTACAAACTTTCATTTTTGGACGAATTGCTTATTTCAATTTTCTTCTAATATTTACCTACTCTTCTTAACGAGAAACGTTTCTTTGAAATGAGTTGTCGTCGACTTTAATTCGAGGAGGGATGGGAGAGAAGCTCATAATTTTATTAAAACGCTTTATTATTCTGCCAACATTCCATTTTTAATAACCTACTTGTGTAATAAATATCTTAGTATAAAGATAGCATATAATATATTTTAATATATTTTACACCACGTACGATAATATGCGTTTACAAAAACAGGAAATCAATCGCAAGTCTCAATCTAAACGAGGACACAATGCCTATACAAATTTTGTTTTCACTGTATGTCTGTTTATTGACGTAGCTTGTTTGCACATATACTTTGTACTCATACATGTATGTGTTATGTGTTCTCTCTCCCACACTCTCATGTTTTTATGTAGTAGGGTGCGTATATTCATTTGAATTAATTATGTTTCCCTGCATATTAATTTTATATTGACTTTCGACGCTTGATGTTATGAGTTAAGTTTTTAGTCGCAAATGCTTTTGAATCGTAGGTTAAATTAGGAAGTAGGAGCTATGTTTTAGAAACATCATCTATAGTAGTTACAATTTCTTACTTCTTATTTATAATGTAATATATTACTAATGTTATTCTTCCAGATGTGTGATTCAAAAAGTAAAAAAATGATTCAAATATTATATAAAAGTGACTTTTATTTTCATTGAACAGGTTGGAAAAATATGTTTTTGATTTTATGGATATCTGTTCTGCGTACAAATATAGATACTTATTTCAGTATTACGAAAATGCACTAGGAATAGACTATTTTAAAGATTCATGTAAATTTAGAAAAGAATGCTCGGCAATAGCTAACCAACTTTATTGAGTGGTTACTTTAATAATAGCTCTTATTTTGTGCACATGAGGTGTTCGGCAGGCTCCTATAACGAAACGTACACATTTTTAACTCGTCCATTCAAAAGTCGGACCTTGTGCTGGTCTCTGGTGTAATTTATTGTTATGGTCTTAGGCACAGCCTTCAACAATTTTGGAGTGATAGAGGATTATCATCCAAAAAGAGTCTGAAGCTTCGAGAACCACCTTGCCCCTTGGATACAGTCAGCAACAAAAGTAAGTGACCAC
This sequence comes from Nymphula nitidulata, assembly GCA_947347705.1. NCBI lineage: Eukaryota > Metazoa > Arthropoda > Insecta > Lepidoptera > Crambidae > Nymphula > Nymphula nitidulata. Next base: position 12,558,604 of record OX374621.1, on the reverse strand, counting down.
TTTTGATAGTTCATAGCTCTTACTGCTGTTGTATTACGAGTTACGAACTGTTAAAGTTAAAGTGAAATTACGTGAACCTGATCACGTACTTTTGCAAGTGACTGCCTACGTGTTATCTATCGGACACATACATCAAGTAGTATTTTGTGAATAATCAAAATAGCATGCTGAATATGAAATCATCAATGACGTCTTATTGAGGGCATGGAATTTTGGAAATAAAAATATACTTTCAGTGTTGTTGTACAAGTTTTAATAAACCTATAGGTTCTCCAAAAAAATGTTTATATCCATTATTAATTTTATACATTAGAAGCATTGGGTAGGATACGTTACAATTCAAGTGTTTTTATTTGCACATACTCGTAGTATTCTAGTTCTCATTTAGGCCTTAGTTAACCAAGAATTTCAAAATAAAATTTGGAATTATGGGGTTGGGATGTGGGGGGGGGGGGGGGGGGGGAAGGCATCAAGTGTGACAATGTTTTTATTAATTCAATCGGAAAATAAAAGTGGTCTGCAAGGTGTCAAACTTTCAGAGGTAACTCTTGACAAGGAACACAACCACGAATTTTTCTTGTTCGAGTGTGAGACTCAGTAGAGAAGGTTTTGTAGTTAAAAATTAGCTAAACTAATAAGCCTTACCTTTTGATTGACCTCACAATCCATTAAGATCTAATTGACCTTAGGTATGTAATCCTGGTGGAAATGTAATAACCTGGACTTTAAATCAATAATAATAATATTCATACTGGGTATGCAACCCGCAAGTGATACCTCTGGTGTTCCAAGCTTCTATATTGATCTTGGTATATTATTTATTGTACTAAAAAAATTTCGGCTGTCCTCATTGTGTAAACTTTCCCATCATAAAAATAAATAAATATTTTAAGTCAATCTTTAAAATTGTTAGCAGGTTCTGGTTGGGGTATTCACCCTAAACATATGCGGTCGCTATATATTTCATTAATTAGAAGTCGTCTTGATTTCGGATTTTTTTTATATGGTAATTCAGCAAAAACTAATTTAGTCAAACTTGATCGCATCCAAAACCAAGCCCTAAGAGTGATCGGGGGATTTATAAGAAGTACACCAATTCAAGTTATGGAATGTGAAGTAAGCATACCACCGTTATTTTTGAGGAGGTTATATCTTGCATATAAGTACTGTATAAAAAGCATGTCTATAACGAACAATATAACTGTTAAAACATTGGAGGACCTTGGCCAAACTAGTTGTAATTATTATTGGCATAGGGTTAAAAACCGTTGCTCTTATCTGTCTATCACGAGTGTAAAAATTATAATATTCATAACTCAAATCCTATTGAAATATTTACATTAAATACCTGGGTGAGCAACATACAATTAAACGAAATTATAAACTCTAAATTGGATTGTATTAAAGAAGCAAAGAAAAATAAAGACATGTATATTAAGTATGAAGTAGTTGTAGAATTATTCTTGAAATACCCTGGTTGGGCTAAGGTTTTCACGGATGGTTCAAAGAATAATTCTGGTCTTGGAGCCGCATACTACGAACCAGCTAAAAACAAATCTAGCATGTATAAAGTTGACGTGAAAGTATCAATCATGACGACGGAACTCATTGCAATATTAGAAGCTCTTAAATACATAGAAAGTCAATGTGATGAAAATTATGTCATACTCACGGACAGTAAAAGCGCTTTACAACATTTGACTCGGTGTGCCTCTGGATACAGCAGAGCTTTCCCGATAGCCTATGATGTTTTAAGAGTCATAGATACTATGAATTATACTCGAATTTCCAAACTGAGTTTGCAATGGGTTCCATCATTGGCTTAAAGGGTAACGAGGAGGCTGACAGGTTAGCAAAGTTAGCTTCGTTTTCTGGATTGACTTATCCTATTACACCGTTTTATACGGAATTACTCACTGATTTTAAAAATATATGCTACGAGAAATTCAAAGAATATTTCGACGAAAGAAGCAAAGAAAAAGGAATTTGGTTCAAGACAATACAATGCCAGCCTCCTCGAATGCCATGGTTTTATAACAACAAATATAATAGAAAACATATTGTAATGTTACACAGATTGCGGTCTGGACATTATCCGTCAAATAAATTTGCATTTTTAATGAGACAGGTCAATAGTCCTAACTGCGATATTTGTGACAACATAGATGATGTCCAACACATGCTGTCAGAGTGTGTAAAATATAGGAGCGGGAGGGACTCGGTGGTGCAGAGATATAACATTAATCAATGGGATATAGGAGCCTTTATAGGTATATTGTCAGAACCATCTTCTGAAGCTGCAAAATATTTAAGTGATATATTTTTGCACCATTGACTCTTCCCGTTCCCGCTGTGCGGCAATATGATACCAAATAGCTCATTAGGTTACGATGGGGCTGACATGCCTAATACTGGTCAAAAGCCTCTAAATAAAATTTAGATAATAAAAAAAAAGTCAATCTTGTCTAACTTCACTAAAGTTTCAATATTTAATCGCATAATAAATGCAGGAAAACAATTATAGATGGAGTCTACGGGCAATCATTCGTCATCGTGAAGTTCTAATTAATGTTTCACAAACTGTGGTGAACTGTATATCCAGAGACTTGCACCACGCGCAGAGACTAGAAAAAGAAACTTGGGAGATAGAGTCCGCGCCACCAAAGAACTCCCGCGTTGAAAAGATGAACTACAGCTGTTCAACATATAGATTATAGTTAAAGTTGTCACTGTAATGATAACTACCAGCATTGTAGGAATTTTGGTGTTAATTTCGTTTTCATTCATTCAACCGTTTATGCGATCTTTTATTATTGTAAATAAATAATACATGTCACCCACTTTACGTGTGTGGCTCCGTACTTAGAATTCAGGCACCTCATTATTTCTTTGATTGTATTATGAGAGTTGACTAAGAGGTACTAGGTGGGCGTAGTGGATTTTGTAGTCCTGGATCAATTGTTGATATTTTGAAAATCGCAAACTAGTTACGAGAGAGTAGATCAGGACATAATGTTGGCAACATTTTTCCATCTGCTAACAGCGCCGCTATCTAAGGGACTTCTTTTGTGGCGCGGACTCTACTTTAATAAATATTTACCGTAGGTGTCAATTAGAATGTTTCAGAGACTAAAACACATCCAAATCCTTCAGGAGATTGATGTTTAAAGAATTTTTCCGTATAGTATAGCACAAAGGTCAATTTTCATAAAGTTATTATGAGAAGATAATTGGGTACAAAGTAGACCTGCGTCCATTGTTTGCCTGTGAGCTTAAGCTCAGGAACGGCATAAATTTTTAAGCTCTTAGGGCTATTAGCATTATTCATTTATATATTTATAATGGTTGGAAAAGATGATCCTTATCTTATGTAGCATGGCTAGTTCAGCTGCAAAAGCAAATTAGCAGGTGTTGTGCGATTCCTGTACTCCACACCAACGGTTGGTCGATGGTTGCTAATCCAACACAAGTAACTTCCAAAGTCGCTCATTCATGGGGAAATGTATACACATTTATAACAAAGTTCCACCAAATGTAACTGAACTGCCTTTTCACAAACTTAAGTTATATGTCAAACAAACTTTAATGAAAAAAGGCTATAAGGTCCAAGAATATTTAGATGATAAAAATGCGTGGACACATTAAAATTCCAAAATGTTTTATATGTTTATTTACGAGTATTATGACTATTAACCTCTGTATACCTATATTGTGATTGTGCATTGTCAGATAGCTTGAAAATAACGATAATACTCTTGACATTGGGTACCTACTTTGTTGGTACCTTGATATACATTCTCTTCTTATTTTTTTTCCGCTGGGCGGCACTGTACTGCTAAAAGTTATATTTTTTTTAACTACAAACATTGTAATTTAATATTTGAAAAGAGTGACTACACGAGTTTGTTGCCGGAATCTTCTCGGTAGTTCAACTTTTGTAAATAATTATATATGAAACCGGTGTAAATTCAGACATGACAGACAGACAGAGACTATGACGTTGTTAGTTAATATATTTTTTGTGATAGTTGTAAGAATGTGTTTTTTTTGACGATTTAAAAGTGCTTCTTTGTGGCCTATTTAAATGAAATATTTTTTCTTTCTTTCTTTCAAAGCATCTATGCCCTTATATCACCTGCATCAAACGGTCAAAAGTCAAACTATGTACCCATGTTATTCACTGTTCTAGAGGTTTTGAATGCACTAGGATTAAGCTAGGCGTTACTCGGCGCTTTACGCTGACCTCGACAGTATCCTCGGCCCTGCACTTTCCACTGAAAGTTTGAATCAAGGGTTCTTACTCTAAGAGCTAAGCTAAGAGCGACCTTGCTAGCACACAAATATTAAAGCAAACAGTTGCGAGTGCCGTACGCCTGAGACGCACGAATTTAAGTCGACGTTTTTATATCTAGCTAACATTGAAATCGCGTGTTAAACTCACAACGTCTACACGGTACGCCGTCTTAAGGATCAAGGACAGCCGATTTACTATTAAGGTTACAGATACTGTATGGATTTGGGAGCTTTGCCCACATTCACCTTATATGTAATAACAACAGGCAATAAATGTTTATTTCTTTTTTCTTTCCTTTCTTCTTTCTTTCTAATAAAAATCCTCCATCGTCACTTATGAGCCATATTTCATAATGTAATTCTAAGTCTGTTTTAAAAATTAATACTATAGGTGAATGGTTTTTACTTGTCTTTTGAATGCTATACAGGATGGTGACGACAATAAATTGAAAAATAGGCTATATTAGTTCATAGAAATGCTTCGCAACTTTCTTATACACCTTTTTCATTTGACTATTTCATAACATTTCTATTATATAATGTTTACATACAAGGAATTATACTCGTACATAGAAAATAAATGCATATTGTGTAGAGAGTAAAAAGGATTTAGGAAAAAAAGAACAATCAACATGCCTATTTACGATTTTTTGTTTTATGTTATGGATTTTTTTTTATACAACTGGATGACAAACAAGCTGACGGCCCACCTGATGGAAAGCGGTAACCGCCGCCTATAAACACCTGCAATAACAAGGAAAAATCACGTGATATTTCAGGTGCGTTGTCATCCTGGGGCCTAAGATGAAATGCCGTCCATGCCCAGGTAATTAGAATCCACTAGCTACCTTTCCCTTCAATCCGAAACACAGCGAACTGTTTCACGGCTGAAATAAGAAAGGCGGTGGTACCTACCCAGACGACCCTGCATTACGGGCCTACCACCTAGTAATGGATAGGACAATACCGTTGCGTGCCATTAATTGCGACATGACACAAGCTTCCGATTATGTGGACCACACTACTTTGTTACAAAAATTAGAGTTATATGATATTAGAGGCAACATTTTGAGTCTTATACGTTCGTTTCTTGTTTTGATTGCAATCAGTATACGGAAATATCAACGATAAGCCCATAATAAAGGAAGACATCAACAAAACGTACTACTGTATATGGTGTGCCTCAAGGCAGCTTATTAGGACCTCTTTTATTTTTACTTTACATTAATATGAACCTTATTTGCAGGTGATAGCACAGTATCGATTTCATGTAAAAACATTTGCAATTATGAATTTGACATCAATACAACTTTGACATTAATAATTTATGGCTAGATAGAAATAATTTAAACAAGACCAACATTATGCATTTCAGACAACATTAGTCAAGTATAAGACTAATGTTGAATCTGCAAAGTTTCTTGGTATTATTATAGACAGACAATTAAATTGGAAATCACATACTGAACATTTGAGTAAACTAATCAGTAAATCGGCTTAGACCCTCTATAAACTGGCTTGGAAACTCAACACGGCCGCATTACTTACGGCTTATCATGGTTTCGTAAACTCTACGTTATGGAATTATCTTTTGAGGAAATTCAACTGACAAAGATATTGCGTTCAAAGCCTTAAAAAGATGCATTAGAGCTATGTTCTATTTATTTCAGACAGACAGCTATAAGTCCTTTTTCAAAAATCAGATGTTGCTAACCGTTCTATCTTTATACATGTTTGCAATAGTTTTATTCGTCAAGACACATCCCCAATTGTTCAGCCGTCAATCTGAAATGGTCGTTCGCAACAGACGCGATGACAGTTGACTTTGTCTAAGGGCTGGAAGAACGGCTTTTATGCGGAAAAGTGTATTTTGAATGGCTTCAATAATATATTACAGGCTTCCCAATTCACTAAAGGAATTGAATCTAGAAAGATTTAGGCAAAAGATTCAAAGTTTACCAGCGGACAAATGTTACTACCACTTAAGCGAGATTTTAATAGATTCATTATAAATAATTGAAAATATTGAAATTATAATAATTGACCACCTTTATGTAAATTAAACATTCCATTCATTTTCAACAGATATTGACCTTATTTGCATTTCAACTATATTGTACTGACTTTAATTTCTTGAACATTTTATGTCTTTATTTTGAATGGTATTGACGTCATCATAGTAACATATCTTATTTAAAAAAAATATATTTTGATTTAATTTTGTATAATATTCTAATTAATAATTGTACTTCTACTGAATAACGATTATAAAATAATAATTTAATTTAATTTGTACGCTTAATGAAACCCAACATGTTGTAAGGAATTCATTCATTTTTTTAAATATTAAAAATAAATCTTTATATATGAAATAATCCATCGTTGGCTGCATTATTTCATAGAAATGTCTTGAAATTATCAAATGAATAAGATGTATTTGAAGGTTGCAAAACATTTCTGTGAACTATTATAGCCAATGTATAAATTAATTGTCGTATAAGCGGTCCCGCATAACACCTCACGAGATCCAAGCTAACCTCACCTGCACGTGGTGCACCCTGCTGTTCAACAGACGAGGCTCTGGCGCTCCCCACCAACCCGCACTGGGCCAGCGTGGTGGGAGACGGCCCACAACACCCCAATTATGAACTCAAACTACACAAGGCCCCAAGTGCCCGGCGGTACCGGAGGCCGCGCCGGCGGTAACGGACGTTGGCGAGGCGCCGGGACCAGGGGTGTCAAGAATCCCCGGGTGGGAGACACAGCGTTGGTAGGCCCCCCACAAGGTGGACCGATGATCTGGCAAGGGTCGCGGAAAGCCGTTGGATGAGGGCAGCGTAGTACCGATCGGTTTGGAGATCCTTGGGGGAGGCCTATGCCCAGCAGTGGGCGTCTCTCGGCTGATATGATGATGATGATGATGAAAGAAATGAGTACAATTCAAGATCCATCTTTAAACATATTCAGACGTTGCTTCGTAGGTTTGAAGAAGAATTATGTAAAATCTAAAATAATACTCGACCTAAATAATCATTACTAATAGTCTTTTTATCGGCCATAGTACTTCCACCCTAAAGGATGGCCGGATGGATGGAAGTACTATGGCCGATAAAAGTAATTTAGTAAGCTTTAGAGAAGTTGGCCAGTATTAGTAGTGATAATTATTACGATTCATTAACAGATAAACTAAAGGCTTTATTCCAAAAGTTAGAATACATTTTGAGAACACTGTTACATTTCATTTGATTTTGGTTAAAACAAGGATCGAAGACTTTCATCATACTTTATAGGTCCAAGAGGAACGTGCCCATAATGAGATAAAGGTGTGACTTTTTTGCATTTTAGAAAAAATGCAAGCCTAAACTTATAAAAAGCAAGCAGGCAACCACCTTCCTGCAGCACCTTGAATTATACTAATTACAGATGCAGCGAAAGTTTTCCGATGACTACTCCCCTCGTCTCCCTGCGCCACCCGCGCTCGCCTAGGCACCGATTGACAACGATCGAGTAGATGGCACCAAATACAATTTTAAAAACCTATTAGGATAATGCGAGCCTCCTGCCATACCTCAAAATGAAAAATAGAACTCTTATTGGCGGTAATGATACTTCACGTCTGCTACGTTGAATTTTAAAATCTTTGTTGTTTTCGTAAACAGTAAACCGATAAACCATACAAAAATACCCGTGTTGATTTTTGGACTTTGTCGCCCCATTTCTCCGTTTAAGGGGTTGAATTCTCAAAAACCTGCAATACCTTTTTACTCATTTATTGATAGGAGTACTCCTGTGAAGTTTCGAATAAAATAGTCTAAATAATCTTGTTAATACAAACTCTGGACCCCCGTTTTCCCACCTTATGGGGTGGGTTTTGAAAAATTCTTAGTACACCCCTAGAACTCATAAGGAACTTGTGTGCCAAATTTGAAATCTCTAGACCCAGCTGTTTCGGCTGTGATTGACGCCAGGCAGTCAGTTTCCTTTTTAAATATTTAGATAAGCGTTTCTCATAAGGGGCTAATTTTAAACGATTGTAACATGTGATTGCCTACTTTAACAAACAAAAAGCTGTATTTACAATCGTTTGAGTAGTTTGACTAAGGCTACACATATTCAGAAATTTCAACGTAACTTACGTGATAGGTCGAGGTAGCACTGTCTGTATATATGTAGTTTTTATTCAGTCAACGGAAAGAGCCTATTTTTGGTCAATTGACGTTGAAAGTTTTTTTTACAATTGATTATGAGAACCTATTAGTAGCGATTGAAAGATCACTATTTTCAGTAGCTACTTTTACAAACTAGAAGATACTAGGGGGAATTTAAAAATGTTGAAATTGTTTGAGAACTAATACTAAAGCCTGACCTATGCAGAACCTGTAATAGAATTTTTAATGATGAACAAATATATATATTCTTAGCTAATTCAAAAGACATACTTAGTCGTAGAAATGACCGTGACCAGTGATCATTAATTAGAAAGGTAACAAGAGAAACCAAGCACAGTATAATTAATAATACTTATCCACGAAGAATAACTTGCTTGTCTATGATATGAAGGAATTACTGATTTTTCGCTCACTTATTTTTGTGGTTGTAATAGGCAATTACTATTCGCATTGGCATAGCCCACAGTTCCAGGTGACCAAGCCATAACGATAAAATATTATTCCTAACCTATGCTACTTTATTTACACGAGGCAGGAGTTTTGGCGGCTTTTAATGTCGTCAGCCATAATATATATTTTTCTGGTTTGAAATTAGGGACTTTAAATCATAAAATTGGTATCGTGGCCAGTGTCCTGACATCAAACCTGTGGTTGTTATGAAATATGAAAAGTATTTCATCATATATTTCACGCCAGGCGCATCTCAATGGTATTTTGAAGGTAGAGAATCAAAAAATAATAACAATTTACATCAATCACGAATATTTATTGAATGAATTATAATTACTACTCATTGCAAATAATGTACTCTTTCCTTTAATTTTTTATTGGTTTGAATAAAATTTAAGCCTAAATTGAAGCCATCTAGAAGACAGCGTAGTAAAAAACATATTACCTATGAAATAGGTATTAAATTGATACATTGATTAATCTGTTACCTATCTCTCTATGTCCTACCCACTTATCAGACACAACATATCAAATACTCTGACCCTGGTAAGGGATAAAAATTTATCCGTACCTATGTGCTTGGGAATATAGCTGATATAAAATATAAACGATTTCTATCATCTTTTCTTAAATATGATAATACTAGTTTAAATTGGACCAATTTTTAAATACCTAACTCGATGCGGTAGCTTGAAGAAAAAAAAACACTGTCTTCAAGAAATAAAAAAAATGAGGATAATATTTGTGTTATTAATATTTGGTTTTGGGTACGTCTTTGTGCAAATCTACGTATAAGTAGGTGTTAAGTAAGATATTAAAAGTTTTGGTTAAGCCGGCTGACACACAAAAATATCATTTTGCTTAATTCTTACTTGCTACGACCGCGCTTCGTAGCCGCACCAATCGCACCGCGTAACCGCTGTGGCTGTTTCGTAGCCGTTGCGCCCGTACGTCGTAGTTGCCGCCGCGACCGCGCGTCGTAGTCGCCGCGATCCCGCATTGTAGCTACCGCAACTGCGCGTTCTAGCTTCTAGTCATGGCGATCGAAGTTCGACCCTATTAGTGATCTACGAAAAATAATTAAAGAGCCTTTAATATATTTTAAAGAGGCTCTTATTATTTTGACGTTCTTTAAAGTGCGTATTCCAATGTTTAAGTCGAACTTTTAATTCAATAAAGTAAATGATTGTGCGCCACAGCCTGACTCCAAATTCTTCGGCAGAAAGTAATATGATTCATCAAGGTTGGACAGCTCAAAACATTTTGATACTTAGTCACATTTTTTATATATTACTAGATAAGAAGCCTGCTGACGTCTCACCTGGTGGTAACGGGCGCCTACCTCGCGCAGAGTCGCTTATACAGGGTGGTAAAAATCTATGGGCCCTGGAGGGGAACTACTTATAATCCTTTAGTTAGCTCATTTTACTGAAAATAAACATTCCTTTATTTTTAAAAAGAAACAAAACTGATTTAAAGATCTTCTAAAATTCGCTTGTCTCACCCGGGAATCGAACCAACGAAAAATTTTAAAAAAAATCCTCGCTATTTTATTAAACGAATCGGTAAGATATGTGCAGGATAAAATTTGTCTCACAAACATTTGCTCTTACACTAATCTGTTGTACGAGATACCTATGAAATTAAATATTTATTACAAGTTTTTTATTAACAATACCTAGTACTGTAATGTTCATTTGTAACAAGTAAGTCATATGTTAATTTTTCTCTCTAACATCCAAAGTAATAAGTACTTTATCGAAGCCTTCGATAAGAAAATCATTAAATTGTAATAATAAATTTATACACAATTCGTTCTTACACGAGGCATTTTTTATTGCAACGCGGGGCAAAAATTTGAAATTCGAACATCAGCTTTCAACATTTTTAAAATCGATAAACACGTTGAAAGTATTCGTTCGTTAATTAATATTAGTTTTCACTTTTTTTATTTCAAATACCAAATGTTTATTAAACAAATTTTATCCTGAATAATAATCCTACCTTTTGTAATTTTTAGTTGGTTCGATTCCCGATCCTTGAATGCAGTTTAGTTTCTTTTTAAAAATAAAGGGATGTTTCCATTACGTAAAATGAGCTAACTGAAGTATTAATAGTAGATTTTTTCCACCTTGTATACACCTGTAATGACAAGGAATAATCACTAATGCCACATAGGTACATACACACATTTCATAAAGTATAAATCACTAAGACTTTATAGATCAATAGTACCTAAGCTAAATTACATAGGATAAATACTTCCACTTCCACTTCTACTTTTGCTTTCGGGTATTTACTTAGGGTAAATGGGGTACTTTTATGAACTTTTGAACTTTACTGTGTCCTTCGCATCTCAGTGATCAGAGCAGTCACCTGGATTGTGAAAGGTTGCAGGTTCGGTTCCCGACCCAGTACATGTTTAGATCATTCATTTTCTAGTTTAGATATTTTTCTAAACATCCTTCAAATATTTATTATAATGTTAATAATAAAAGTAAGAGTTTTTTTATTTTACATAAAATATAGTAAGAAATATACTGACTGAATCATTAAACCTTTTGTCGGTTTCCAGCTCGCCCGAAAAATAATTTTAGAGCAATGAAATTTAATTCTTTTCAATGTGATGTGAAACGCACTTTGTCATAGTAATTATAATAATAATAAAATAAAAAAAATGGCAAAAATAAATAAATCACACTTGGCAGTTGCCCGTGCGTTTTTATACTTACCAGGAAAGATCCTGAGATAAAAATATATAATAACATAATAATTTGACAAAACAATCACAGAAAAATACACAAAATACACAGAATTAAAACAAGAGATCTTAAGAATCTTGAAGCAACGTGAAGTAGTTATTGTGCTACTGGTGCTTGTGTACAGGTGTTATACCTGCCCATTTAGGTACTCGACAGCATTCAATTATTGGATCTTCCGCACAACACTTTTTATAAAATCAAAAGGCTGCATTAAGTATTAAATACATGTCGGTTAACTAGAAAATTTCTAGAAGAACTGTGTGAACTTATAAAAATACCAGTCCGCCTAGCATAGCCACCGAAACGCGATATGATAAAGCCATTTATCGCTTTGAACTGTCAAAAATCATTGGATATAACAACCAAATTGAAATTTTATCGAAACTGCGAACTTGTATTGTATATATACATGTTCGCAGTTTCGATAAAATTTCAAGAAAGCGGTTATATCTAATGATTTTTGACAATTCAAAGCGATAAATAGCTTTATCATATCGCGTTTCGGTGGTCATGCTAGGCGGGCTGGTTTCTAATCTGCGAAATATGTTAAACATAATAATAATAATAATAATCATACACTCACACCTATTATCTTGCCCAAAGTAAGCATCATCAAGAGCTTGTGCTATGGATACTAGATAACGGATGAATAATGATAATAATATGTATATAAATATTAGAAATATACTAGATAAACATGTAAACATCCATGACTCGTGAACAAATGCTCTTACTCATAATACAAACATTTGTTCCTACCGGGATTTGAACTCGGGGCCTATAGCAAGGGGGAAATAGCAAGGGGCACAGCACAGACCACTTGGCCAGTCGGTCGTCATTGTTAGTAATAATAGTAATAGTAATTGTTATTGTAATAGGAATTGTTTTTGTTGTATTATAGTAATTGTTGTAATTGCATTAATATCATTTTTAATCCAATTTCATTTCGGCAAGGAATGATAAAAACATTGAAATTGGTTGAGAAAATCTCCATTGTGCAAGATTACCCCTCATGTTGGAGCGTTTACGAGGTGAATGATAGGTGGGTCGTCGTTTAAGCTCAGTAGCACTCGAGATTCATGAATGCGATGACAGCTAGCTTCAGAAGAAAAAAAAGCAGACAAATTCCCTTTTGCTCAAAAAATGTCACATAATTGTAAAAAGAGGAGATGATTCACTATGTGGAGATTTTTTAATGCTTTAGGCTTGCCTTTGTTTTAATCTTACAATTAGATTTTTTCTAATTAGGTCATTTTAAACTAAGTTATACTGTACGTAGCATTAAGGAACCTAAGATTGAGTAGTGGTTAGTGTCCAAATTCTTTCTAGTGGTAAATTTATATGTAGGTCAATTTGATATAAAAGATGTCAGATTTCTGAAATAAAAATCAAACCGATCATACAATAATAGCCCGTGTAAAAAGGTCGTAAAGCTCAGCGACTAGCTTTGACCTCTTTATTATTAAGGATTAACTTTATTTAAATAATAAGTTTTAGAGTTCTCTAAAATTCACTATAATCACTATTTTATACTATACAAAAGTTATCGAATCTATATATATTATAAACATATGGCAAATATGGTGACGAAATGGTAGTAAATATGGTCAAATGGGTATCTAAATGGTTTAAAATGGTATGTTGCCTAAGTGATCTAATGGTATATGGCCTATGGTAGCAAAACATACAATTTTTATTAATTATTTACGTTATAAAAATATTGCGATATCTCCAATTCTCCACTAAACTACTATTGCTGAGCTCTTCGGTATAATAGGACCGAAAAGCCCGTTATTCCACACACTCAGGGACACAAGTGATTTTAAACTGTCATAAACTCACGGTACATACTCAACGAATAAAAAGTTATTTTTTTTTAATGGCTGTCAGTAAAATAGCTTTCAGACGTATGCCAGCATGTCTGCTCTAAATAAACTAAAATAAATTTTATTCAAAAATTGTACAAAAACTACTTATTTTTTTTAATTTTTTTTAAATAAAACAATTTATACCTACATCTTACCAATAACTACAAAAAACAATTGCAGTACAGTTACAGTACCTCACAAGTGGAAACATATTAAGTAAGTGATTAACATACTGCAACAAATTACGCTGATGCATATGTCGCCGCTATCTAGTAAAATTCGGCGCATATTTGGATACCTAGCCCCTTTATTGAACGCCGGCATCCAATCAAATTGCCTAGGCTGATAGTCAATTGCACTAGACACACTTAACGTTTAACGACTTAATTGGCACATTGAAAGGATCGTCTTGTACCGAATAGTTTTGGTTAGATTGGTGGGTTCCGACATAGTTTTTAACCGACTTCAAAAAAGAAGTTATATGTTCCATTGTATGTATTTTTTTTGTATGTATGTTCATCGATTTCTCGGTCAATTGCGAACCGATTTTCAAAAAATTTTTTTATCGATAGAGCATACTCCCGAAGTGGTCCCATTGTCACCAAGACAGGATCTGATAATGGGACCCCAGGGAAATTGAGGGCAAACCTCAAATTTTATAGGCACGTATGACAATTTTTACTTTTTTACAAAATTATTCAAGTATTTGCTACTGTCAGTTACCATCTAATGTTGATGAGCTGGTGATGGAAGATACAACTCCTTAACGGTTAGGAGTTGGAAGATAATTATTTAAATGTTATAGGTACGTATTAACGAATAGTAGTATTCTATCGGTTTATTGGGGTGAACTGATGAGGGAAGGTAAAACTCAGTAACGGTAAACGGCACAATATTATGTATACCTAGACAAGTCGATAGTGCTGACGGTCACCCATCTAGCTTTGACCTTAGGTGATCACTTAAAAAGGTAAAAAATATTTTTTTTAACAAAAATTAAACCGACTTCTAAACACTAAAAAGGAAAAAATAATTAAATTTAAGTACCTAGGTACTTATCTCCTTAAAATGTATTTTTTGGAGTTGGCGCTAAGCTGTTTCCAGAAACAATAGAAAATGAAGCACCAACTCCAAAAAATACGTTTTTAGGAGATAAGAACCTAAGTACTTAAATTTAATTATTTTTTCCTTTTTAGTGTTTTGAAGTCGGTTTTATTTTTGATTATATGTGGTCATAACAAAATCCCTCAAAGACGTATCAAATGGAAAGTTTCCTACGATAAACGTACGTTTGCAGTTTCCGTTGAAAATAAATAATTTAAATAGTCTGCAAAGCAAAAGTTATATTTTTGAATGACGCGGAACTAACGCGGCACAAAAAGCTCGCAATATCAATGTTGCGTTTGGAGAGGGGACTGCTAATGAACGCACCGTGCGATTTTGGTTTAAATGCTTTCGTGATGGAAATTTTGATTTGAAGAACGAATCACGTGGAAGACCGCCCACACAGGTGAATAACAATGAATTGAAAGAGATGGTGGACGCCGATCCGAGCCAAATTACCCAGGAATTAGCGGCATGGTTCAACGTTACCTTACCAACAATATTGACTCATTTGCGCCAAATCAATAAAATAAAAAAAATGAAAAATGGGTGCCTCATGATTTGACTGATCTGCAGAAAGAAACGCGTGTTAATACTAGTGTTGCCTTGTTGAATCGATACAGAAATGGAAGAATATTGGATCGAATTATGACATGTGATGAAAAGTGGATTCTTTACGATAACCGTAAGCGAAAAGTGCAATGGCTGACCCCAGGGCAAACGACGCAACAGGGTCCTAAAGCAAAACTTACCAATAAAAAGGTAATGGTAACTGTTCGGTGGTCTCAGCGTGGTGTTATTCACTATAGCTTTCTCCGATCTGGTCAAGCAATAACGGCAGATGTCTACTGTGCCGAACTCCGTACAATGATAGCAAAACTTGCAGTGAAACAGCCCCGACTCATGAATCGATCTTCACCGTTATTGCTCAATGATAACGCGAGACCTCATACAGCACGATAAAACCGTTTTAACTCTACAGGAACTGCAATTAGAAACCATTCGTCACCCTCCGTATTCGCCAGACCTTGTTCCAACGGAGTACAATTTTTTTCGTGATTTGGACAATTTTCTACGTGATAAAAAGTTTTGTTTCCAGGAGGCAGTACAAAATGCTTTCACCGAGTTTGTAGAATCTAGATCACCAGAGTTCTATCGCAATGCCCTTCCTATTAGATGGCAACAATGTATAGATAATAATGGTAGATATTTCGATTAAATAAATATGTTAAATTAAAAAAGAAACGAATTTCAATTTTTTAGTACAAATCGAAAATTTCATACTTTAACCCCAATACTTCATAAGTATTTATCATGCAGTATCATCATACTATCGTACAGTCGCATAATTTTAAAAATCAATAGGTAGGTTTCACTGTCTCCACCTCAACATCACGAACAAAGAAGTTTAGTAACTCATTTCTTTGTAGTACTTCCAAAACTTAGAATTCTTTGCCAGAACATGTGTTCCCTCCTTCCTTTAACATGGGTTTCTTCAAAAGAGCCTTATGGGCCGGCAAGGTAAAGGCGGCTAGAACAGTGTGTAACAAGCTGCACTAGCTGTCTTCGAATATGGACTCTTCTTAGCGGTTTACATCGGTGGTGTTGAGCCATTTGTCGTGCTTTGTATAAAAAAGGTGGGTCGGTAAGAGAGGTATATAGGGTGAAGTGGTATTTGCTACTCGAATTTTAAACGCACGACTGGGGTAGAGGTTTTACCCCAGGCGATCGTACACAAGATAGTACAAAAGATCGTAGCTAAATAACACTAAGTAAGTACTTTGTAGTATTCTGTTCCTGTAATGAGCCAAGGAGAAAGCAGTAAGTATCTTGGGAGTAGGGAGACTAGTTTCCAACGCTGTCAGTATAACGCTTTCTCCTGATTTTGTTATAGAGTAATAGGTAAAGCGTGAGTAGTGTCAGGGTGCTCCGACCCTCTATAATTCTATAGTCTAAGGTGACCGCTTACCATCAGGCAGGCCGCACGCTTGTTTGCCACGTTTAATTATCATATATGAAAAAAAAATGAACATTTAAGTAACCCCCGACCTTATTAATCATCTATCTAACTAACACCATCTCATTGAGACTATTCATAAGACCCCAAACACGCTATATCCGCTGTAAGTTTCTGAAGAGTTAAGCATTCGGCAGACTTTTTGATGGTATAGGATTAGCTCAAAGTCAGTATGTCATGGGAATGTCACCGAAGTGACAGTACACCAAAGCCTCAGGACGTGAAAAAATTTTTTCTAGTTTAGATACATTTTTATTAGTACACCAAATTTCAAATCAATCGGATCTGCGAAAGTTAGTGAAACCTTTTTATCATTTAGAAAATGATCTGACAGTCATCAAACGCCTGAACTGATCTTCATAAATTATAAGAACCATCCTAGTCACGTCAGCTTTCAAATAAAAAAAATGAATTAAAATCGGTCCATTCGTTTAGGAGCTACGATGCCACAGACAGACACACAGATACACAGACAGACACGTCAAACTTATAACACCCCTCTTTTTTCGTCGGGGTTAAATATATTCATTTTACAATTACCTTGAAAAGGAATCATGACATTGTGATAAAAAATAAAAATAAGATCGAAAGATAAAATTTAACTTTGAAATTGGTAGTCAGCGCTGCAATTAATACAGCAATAAATCGCAGTACTAAAGTATGGACATTCTGTGTTTTCACATCGAAATATGACTATTTAAACATTGTTATTTGCGCGTATCGGATGAATGGCGAGACTGGGGAGGGCCGACCCATTGTTTCTATAGCAGTGACCTTTTTTAATTAATTCCACCCGACTCGATTAATGAGATCAAAGGGCTCTATCTGGTATTGGATGCCCGACGTAATGCTGTTAATATTTAGGAATAGACTGTATTCATGTTCTACGTTAAATCTGTTATCTATAAATACAAATCTTGTTTGTGTTATTAATTAATGTTTGATTATCGTACTGTTAAATATATCGCTTTTTGTTGAATAGGAATGCTAGTTCTTTATTTTTATGTCCTCTAGTTAAGTCGCGCTTATAAGTAAACGGACCCATTTTATGGCATAACTAGAATGCTCGCTATTCGTAATCAGGAATATATGTGAATATAAAAAGAGCAATAAAGTTTTATTTCTGTGCAAATATAAATAATAGGTCCTCATATTTAATATTTTAATATAAGTACCAAATAAAAAGAAAACATATTACTAGTAAAGTTGATTGTTATAAATTAATAACGTTATTCCATTTAACCAAGATTGGATATTAATTCTTCTAAAGATAGGGCACAATTTCCGGATAAGGGTGGGGCTGGAGGGAAATGGTTCGGAGATACACTAAATTAACCATTAAAGCAATCGGGGCCAATTTTGTTGATCCTTAAGATGGAGTTCCGTTTTGAATCTGTGTATACCCATTGCTATGAGGGAATGTTATACGAATATTTTGTAAGTTTGTATCTCATTTAGCCCACAAGGCAATGCAAACAAATCTGAAATGCTGTGATTGAGTTAAAATACAGTTTATGCCGAACACAATAAAGAATGATGAGATGTATAAATCAAACTGGCTGTCTGATGGTAAGTTGTAGCCTTCCAACAGCAATCACACATTGCTCTGTAAAAAGCCAGAGAAGATTATTGTTGGTAGTATAAGGAGAAGTGCCTACTCCTAATACCACGCAGGAACAAAACAAAACGATCATTTGCTGTGATCTTCTGTACAGTGAGGGTTGTGGAGACTACGTAGACAAAGCATGATAAACCGCTAAGAAAGACAGAAATAAACAATACCTACATCAATAAAGTTTTTGCAGACTTCATTCTCAGTCCTTGCCAGCGCATGGCCTCGGGCTGCAGTCTGAACTGAGGAATAAGTTAAATAACACAATTGGATAAAGAGACATAAACTACTTTAAGTGGAATTACAAATTATTTGTATACAAAATCAAACACTCACCTGCATTTGGGTATGGTCTTCGTCACCAACCCAAAACATAATACGCAGTAAAATCATCATCATCACCAGCC
This sequence comes from Nymphula nitidulata, assembly GCA_947347705.1. NCBI lineage: Eukaryota > Metazoa > Arthropoda > Insecta > Lepidoptera > Crambidae > Nymphula > Nymphula nitidulata. The sequence continues at coordinate 12,539,922 of OX374621.1, read as the reverse complement.
TATATACGTCCCACTGCTGGGCACAGGCCTTCCTACATGGGAGAAACACATGAGGAGTTTGGGCCATAGCACCACCACGCTGGCCCAATGCGGGTTGGTGAGTTAAAGCGGTTGCAGGAACAACCGGGACCAACGGCTAAACGTGCCTTCTGAAGCACGGAGGACCTCGAGATAACAAACTTTGATTGACCCATCCCAGGATCGGCCATGGCGAAAGTTGCTTTGTTTTTCGTATCGAAACCAGAGCGCTCAAACCAATACGCCACCCAGCTCCGCAGTAAAATACTAATAGGTTCCGATTTTCATGAATATGTCTCTTTTTAGTATTCATCATCATCATCATCACCAGCCTATATACGTCCCACTGCTGGGCACAGGCCTTCCTACATGGAAGAAACACATGAGGAGTTTGGGCCATAACACCACCACGCTGGCCCAATGCGGGTTGGTGGGTTAAAGCGGTTGTAGTAACAACCGGGACCAACGGCTTAACGTGCCTTCCGAAGCACGGAGGAGCTCGAGATTATAAATTTTGGTTGACCCATCCCTGGGTCGACCATGGCGAAAGTTGCTTTGTTTTCGTATTCGAAACCAGAGCGCTCAAACCAATACGCCACCGAGCTCCTCTTTTTAGTATTGGATTATTGTAATTATTGGAACTTTATCAGACTGAAAGCGGCTTTATTATAGATGAAAACCCAGATCTTTAAACTGGCATCTCACTAAACTCGAATTATTTGAACAGAGGCGGAAAAACACACATTGATTTCGAAATACAAGCTTCCGGATCCTGCTTCAGAATTTGATTTCAGATTGTTTCGTTTCTAGGAAATTGAGTGTTTTTCCAAGAGTTATTTCTATTTCAATTTCATTCAAATATTGTTAGTATTAGTAAGTAATAACGCTGTATTTTGCACACATTTCAATGTCGGTTTCATTTCATTGGAAACTAGCAATTTTACATAAATATAAGATAATTTGGAATAAAAATATGATGTTTATTTGAGTGAGACTAACCGGTGTACTGTTTCCTCGTAGCACGTAAAGTAATTTAGTACATGTTTGTTTTTTGTTTCAGTTCAACAATACACTTTTAATTATCTTTATATATTAGGGTTCTGATGATTAATTAGTATTTAATAAAGCGCTACAATTTCCACCATACACGCCAATTTTTGCAGTTTCAAGCTACGATATGCTCCGTGTTTTTACTATAAGCTGTGTACTCTACATATTTGCTGTATAATAATAGGTTGGATATGTCTAGATCGCCCAGTAATTTAAAATTGATCGTTTTCTAACCTGTACGCTGTTGCCCTGAAGGAGGATTGTGGCCTGGATTTTCATAGTATTAACTTCTTACTTGATTCCGAGATACTAGATTAAAATTTATACTCATTTAATAGCAGGTTTGGTCTCCTTTATATTATTTTAAATAATTTTGGTTTTTGTTTTTTAAATACTTAGGAAAAAACTTACCGTCTCGTATACTTTTAACGTCTTGTTAAAATTGTATGAAATGTAATAGGTGTAGAATGAAATATTTTTTATTGATAGATATACACTTAGACCCACTAAGTGAAAATTTAAATAGTATGTAGTTATTTTTGGGATTACCTAAGTAATGTTATACAATACTGTAAGTCTCCCAAATAAACGAAAATAAAATAAATAAATGAAAAAATTGGAGCTCGGGAGTCTATTCTAAGTATTGTGAAAATCAAAATTTGCATGGACAAACGTCAAATTAGGGACTCCTTAAAAATTTTGCGGTACTTAAAACCTTTGTGACGTTTGAGTATTCGACACTATGAGTATAGACTATTTTAAATGAACTATTAGTATACTTGACTTACTTACTTTTTTAATGCGTCGAAAGGGTTAACATTTATAAAGATTGGGATTTAATTTAAACTGGCTCAATAGTCATGTGATCTACTTTTAAGCTAAAAATATACGTTTTGAAGTGTTGGGTTCTTTTCTGAGTTGTGTAAGGAGACACTTGCATTGATTGCATTAGCAGCACACCAGTGATATATCCGCCAACGTAGAATGAGGAGCTCTAGAATGGTAATGCCTACATCGAAATGTTATTTTTGGTGGGATTAAACTCGTAGATTTAGCCCGTAAAAATAACATTTGGTTTTGCCACGGTAACGTGGTGAGACGCCCAGGAAGGATCGGTACAACCGGTCGGTACACGGGTTGTCACCATTAGAATTTTAAAAATTATAAGTAAGTATGTGACAATTGTCTATTCTATAGCGCTAATTCTGTAATGTATTGTCTAATACTAATATAATTTTCAGTGTCCTCTTTCATTTGTCGTATGGGGATATCATTATGAATTTTCTTTACCATTGAAATGCTTAAAATGAACGGCCGGTTTGTTTGCTTAGAATTTTTGATGATTTACAATTTTTGAACCAAACTTGTCATAATCTATGCCATTACAGAACACTCTATTAATTTAAAAACTTCAAATGAATCAACAGCTTAGTGTGATTAATCTATTAAATTTTTTCACTTCATATATCAATGGGGTTGTTAGAGGTCAAAACATTTGCGAATAAATGTCTCCCCAGATCTTGTTACGCGGCGCTAACGGTGCGGTGTCGGGTCCGGGTGCGAGGGAAATGTTTGCCCCTGTCCGGATTTTCTTTAGCCTTTATAGCTTATTTTATACTTAAGTTATTAGCAAATCTTAAAGACTATTGATACTTAATTGAATAATTTATCATTAACTTAGTCTAACTAACTAATTGCATTTGCGTGTCTTCAAATATCAAAATGTGTTCATTTTCACATGACTGAAAATCTAACGAAAACTATAGTAACATGTGCTTTAGCAATTTGAGAAATGAAACGAAGACGAGTACTCGTTTATAAGCGTGATTTAACAACTCCAGCATATTGATTTTTACGTCGCCGTGGGCCCTCCCCCGCCCCGCGGGAAGAGTTGTGCACGGGGGTAATGCTAAAATGCTTGTTCCCCTATTTGAGAGTACATGCTGAGGGGCCGAACAACAGATGCTTCGGAAAAACCAAGTTTTCTTAAATATTTTTTTAACGTTTATTACCACCGTTTTTAACTTATCGTGAATACTTTATGTAAGAATTACGACCGGATGCGTCTTCATTTGAACGTGAATGTGACACACTTTCTATCGCACAATCTTATCTGTAATGTATTGTGTTTTAACAACTCGCTATGTGACGGTTTTTATATTTTATTTTGACAACAACTATAATTTAAAAATGAGACTTATTTGTTTTTTATTTATAGCCAGATTTAGTGACTCCTCGTAAGAATTATAATAGCATAAGTTATTTCGTTGATATTTATTTATGATCATCTGTTATTTGTCACAGTTGTCAGTAAAATTAAGTTTAAATGACATTTCAGCCTAGTCTTCCTAATGAGAGTGGTTTTAATGGTTTCGGACAATTTTATTTAAAACCACAATGTATATTATTTAATATATTAATTATAATAATTAATTATCATACAAATATGTTTACATTAAATACATTAGAAATACCTTAAGACTGTTATAGGAATGTAAATTATTAGAATAGATGTAGAAAATACAGCAATGACTTAAAAGGAAAATTGTAAAGTGTCGGGGTATAGTTGTATGTCCCCGCGAGTTTGTTCAGCCCCACCCGCGCACTTTTCAGTGGGCCGCCCGCCGCACCCTTCGCTGCACCCCATGTGTTATTCTCCGTCCCGCGCCGGGAACGGGACGCTCCTTCATTTTACTCCAATTTACAAACTGAAATTTTTTCAAACAAACATTCCCCAAATTAAATATAATAACAACTTAGATACATATTTTGAAGGAGGAAAATTGCGGGTATCCTTGTAATCCTGTTGTAATGTTTAAATTAGTAACTTTCATAGATTTATTCCAGCACAATTCTGATAAATAAATAATTTTGTGTACATTTTTAATTTGTCGTTATTTATTTAATAGTGAATATTTTTTCTAAAGTTTAATTAATATTCGAAAATAAAATTTAATTAGTGTATCTATGTTGTTCAATTATCTATGTTCAATGACACCCTAAGATTCAATGTGTCAATTAAATTTTTATGATACAAAATCAAACTTCTTTGTAATGCGCTGCGGGGACGTTATTTGATCGGACCTAATTAATTTTCCCTTTCAACTATAGAAATAAGGGTGAAAGGATTATAACCTGCGCATTTAATTAGATACCAACATAACACGGCAAGAATTTGTCATTTTAAGTAATACTTAACATAAATTTAGTAATGAAACAGTTAGTTAAAGAATAACAGTAAAAAATCAATACTAAGTCCGCAATTTCGTCATCTTGACAGGCGCAAAAGTTCTTGGGATGCTCTAGAAAATAATATTTATTCAAGGAATAACGTCTACCTAGCCTAAATGCTACCTAGCTTCAAAATAAACTTAACGTTATAAATTTTTAGTTACAAAATTAATACCACTATAAATGACATGAATTTAGTAATGTGGGTAAGTATTTATGATTATTGAAATCTATATATATATATATATATATATATATATATATATTTTACAAAAAATAATGTGTTTATTGATGTACACTGGTTTTTCGTACCGTTCTGACATGTTTTAAGGCATTTCCGGCAAGGTATACAGGATGGTGACGACAATAATAAAACAGGGGCTGATGAGCTTTATTAGTTTATATAAATGTTTTGCTTCTTTCAAATACATCTTATTCGTTTAATAATGTCATGACATTTGTATAAGTTTATAAATTATCAAATGAATAAGATATATTGGAAAGTTGGAAAAAATTTTTATGAGCTAATATAGCCCATGTTTTAATATAGTGTCGTATTGACGGCACCAGCCCTAAATAGTTTATTTATATACAAGTCGAAATGATTCGTCAATTTCAGTTTTCCTCAATATGTCAATAAAGCGAGTGATATAGAAGTCAACTAAACGTCGAAATAAAAATAGTTGAAAATTGTTGTTTGCAATAAAGCAAATAAAAATAAAAGAGACAATTGAACACTGTTCTGCATACTTTTAGCTATTTTTAGTATAGTGTACATTACTGTACAAACATACACCTGGCCGGGTGTCCATAGATTTTTGGAACATCATATTTGTAGTGACCGAAATTTGCTTCAATAAAGTAAATTGAATGTCCTACTTGTGTTTGGCCTACAATAGTAAATTTCCTGGTTGTTAACATTATTTTTTGATTTATTGATCAAGTTTTCAAATTAAATGATATGAACGAAGACCCAGACTTGAAGCGTTTTCGGAAGTGGTTTTTACCGGGTTCGAATCCCGGGGTAGTAGTAGGGGTAGATGTTTGTATAATGAGTACGAACATTTGTTTACGATTTATGGATCGAGTTTTGGATGTTTGAATGTTGATTTAGTATATTTCTAATATTTATATACATTTTCTTTTAATTATTTCTCCGTTATCTAGTATACATAAAACAAACTTGCTAGATAAAATGCAATAAAATAGTAGTGAATAGAAGTAGTAAGTTTAATACATTTTTTTCCATTAAGTACTCTTGTTGAATGAAACTGATTCAAAAAGCCTTTTAAGCCTTAAATAGTGTCAACAAAATGTTTGTTTTCCCGGGATAAGTTATATTTTTCACCCCCGACGAAAAAAGAGGGGTGTTATTAAGTTTAACGTGTCTGTCTGTGTATCTGTCTGTGGCATCGTAGCTCCTAACTGAATGGACCGATTTTGATCTGTTTTTTTTGTTTGAAAGTTGACGTGATTAGGATGGTTTATAGCTATAATTTATGAAGATCATTTAGGCGTTTGATGACTAGATTTTACTATTTTTCGCAGATCCGATTAATTTAAAATTTTTTGGTCTGTCACTTCGGTGACATTCCCATGACATACTGACCTTGAGCTGATCCTATACCACCAAAAAGTCTGCGGAATGCGTAATTCTTCAGAAACTTACAGCAGATATAGCGTGTTTGGGCTCATAAGAATAGTCTCAATGAGATGGTGTTAGATAGATGATTAATGAGGCCGGGGGTTACTTCAAATTTTATATTTTTTATTGATAAGTACGTTAACTTCTGTGAGAATATTCTTGATTGCTTGTTACTTTTACCACTTTACAATATTGACAGTATATCAACCGTTACACGTCAGTTGGAAAATGCTTGAAAATACAACGGCTTGATGTACCCACAAATGTCAATATTTTAAGCTAAATCAGCAGTCGTGTGTACCTACTGTACTACATTTCAAGAGTTAGGACATAGTGGCATTTTCCACACAAATTTAAACAGCCAAAAAAAAAAATTCTTTCATCTAACCTATACCTTATTACAACACCAAAAATTATTATTACTTTAATAATTTATTAATAGATTTTTTATTTTATTAATATTTTTTGGCTCGGCTGCCCTACAGAGTATGCCTTTCCGTAAGAAACGAACTAATCGATACGAGTATTAGTACCTTATATTGCCTGCTAGTGTAAGCAATACACTTCGATTTTAATTATTTTTCCACAAAAATATTATGAAGAGTAAAAGTGAAATCAAATTTAATAATGGTAACATACATCAGGGATGAATTTTAGTGTGGTGGTGTAATAACAGAGGGGCGCCACCCCTCAAGCTTGAAAAGGAAAGCTTTTAAGAGCTTTTTGTTTTGTAATTAATTAATGTTTTTTATACTTTGTTTTTTATTCAGCTTCGTGATTTTATTTATGCTTTTTGTTAATAACGTCCACTATTACGTTTTATGTAAGTACCTACTTACCTTATATTATTGAACTCTATGTCTTACTTGTGGCAGTTTATAAAAGGATTGGTGACCTGTAAAATTCGTCAGACTGACAGATGGACGGACGGACGAACAGACGGACGAACATACGGACGGACGGCCGTACATCACTCATCTTCGATTTGCCGACGATATAGCAGTCATGGCATTATCCCTGGAGGAATTGCGAATGCTCGGTGACCTAGATAGTACTTTACGAGACACGTGGGTCTAAAAATGAACATGGCAAAGATAAAGATTATGTCGAATATCCATGTTGTACATATACCATGTTACAGTTGGGAGTTCTGTTCTCGAAGTTGTTGATGAGTACGTTTACCACATATTAATAGTACTGCTAGATAAGTTCAACTTCAAGAAAGAGGTAGATCGACGAACCCAACTCGGATGAGCAGTGCTCGGGAAATTGCGTAAGATCTTCTCGTCCAAAATTCCTCAGTGCGAAGTCGAAAGTCTTGGACCAGTGTGTGTTGTCAGTGATGACATACGGTTGTTCAAGGGCCGCTTTGTCAGGGCTTTCTGTGCTAGTTCACAGTCACCCAACGACCTATGGAAAGAGCTATGCTAAGTGTGTGAGATAGAATCAGAAATGAGGTCATCATCCAGATAACCAAAGTCACTGACATAGCTCATAGGATTAGCAAGTTGAAGTGGCAGTGGGCAGGGCACATAGCACGCAGAACGGACGGCCGATGAAGCATTAAAGTTCTCATGGCGACCACGCACCGGAAAGTGCAAAGATGGACAGACGTGGGGAGCCATTCCGTTTGGAAATCTATGGGGAAGGCCTTTTTCAGAAGTGGATGCCACAGGCTGATATGAGCTCAAAAGAAAAGAGAGAGACTCAAGAAAAACAGCGAGATTAAAACAAAAACTCGCTGTTTTTCTTGAGTCATGTTTTTGTCAAAAGGTTGTAGCGAACTAGATTTAGGTAGTTATGTATTTTTTAGACTTTCACTGTTAAACAAACAATTGAGCAGCGGAAACTCACCATAGGAATGAAAACACTTTGAATTTTACAGCCTACAAGCCTTAAGTAGCGTCCTAAAATTGTGCCCTAAGTACAAAAGTTTGCGGGCTAGTGAAAATACTAAATAAACATTTTTTACGGGTAATTATTTTACATGCTCGTATCTAGGGTAAATTTTAAAAAATCGGTATATTTTGACCACCTGACTAAATTGCGAATAATTCGGTAAGTACAACCCCGAAAATTATACTTTTTCAAATTCACTATACTTTTATTATAACCTATTTTTAATACGTATAAGTCATAATCTATATTGTTTTGCCCGTAGGTCATGAAATCCTTTATAAAATTATAATGAAACTTGACGACCGGCTGGCCGAAGTGGTCTGTGCTTCTTACTATGCAGGCTACTTGATCGGGAGGTCCCGGGTTCGAGTCCCGGTAGGAGCAAATGTTTGTATGATGAGTACGAGCATTTGTTCACGAGTCATGGATGTTTATATATTTATTTAGTAAGTATATTTCTAATATTTATATACATATTAATATAATTATTTCTCCGTTTTCTAGTATCCATAACACAAGCTCTTAATGATGCTTACTTTGGGCTAGATAATAGGTGTGAGTGTATAAATATTATTATTATAAGGTTCTAATGAAATGAAATGTGTTAATATAAAATTGAAAATTTTAGGTAACTTCCGGCCTTATTAACCATGTGCCTAACACCATCTCATTGATACTATTCTTATGATGATACAGGATCAGCTCAAGGTTAGCATGTCTTGGAAATACCACCGAAGTTACAGTAAACCAAATTTTAAATCAATCGGATATGTGAAAGTTCTGTGAAAATCGGAAATCAGTTGATAGTCATCAAACGCCTAAACAGATCTTCATAAATTATAGCTAGGAACCATCTTGATCACGTCAGCTTTCAAAAAAATAAAACAGTTAAAATCGGTCCATTTCGTTTAGGCGCTGTGATGCCACAGACACACAGACAGACACGTCAAACTTATAACACCCCTCTTTTTTCGTCGGTGTTTAAAAATAAAGGAGAGCTGAAAAAACACATCAAATTCATTTTTTAATTCATTTGCGGACTTTTAGAATATTGTACATTTTAGGCAACATAATCGATTATACAGAGTGGCACATTAAGATCGATCAGTATGGGAAAGTGTGAAATTATAAGACATGCGAAAAATCTCTTCTTAGGCACCATGTCATCGATTTTAGTAATAAGAAATTCATTCATTCATAATTTAAAAAAAACATGTACTCAGAACGAGAATCGAACCCGGACGTTTTGAAAAATAAAATTATCACTGTTGCTATTTAGATATCGATTGTGTAAGTCTTAAGCAGTAAACGTATCTATGAAACATGATGTCTATAATGAATAAAATGCATGTTTAATTTATTTTAGAAAGTGTTCGAAATTACCACCATTTTTTCAATACAACATTCAACTCGTTTAGGTGCGTAAAATTGTCTTAATCGTTGTTTGTAGCTCTTTGCTGATGTCGCAACTTGTAAAGCAGGGTGCTTTACATATTGTTTTCTGCGATATAAAATAATCATACTTACACTAATAATCAATTAAAAAACCCACTTACAATGTATGTAGATACAAAGACGTGATAAACTTCATTTGAAAATGGAACGTCTTGGTTTGAACAGAGACGTGCTAAACCTCATTTGAAATGGAATACTTTGGTTTGACTGGCCGAATAGTAAAGACGTCTGGGTTCTATTCTATTCCCGAGCTGAGTATACGTTTTTTTAAAATGTATGGATGCAGTTTGTCTTATTACTAAAATCTATGAATGGTTCCTAAGAAGAGATTTTCGCATGTCTTATAGTTTCAGACTTTCCCATACTGACCGATCTAAATGTGCCATCCTGTATAGCTTAGAATAGCAAAAGATCATTTCTTATTTTTGTACAAAATCGGGGTAGCTCATAATTATGTAGCACATTTCAATAATGAGATAATTTCCTTCCTTTGCCGCGCCATTAATTTACTTATCAATAGAAAACTCTAACAAATATTCTTAATTTTTGATTTTAACATTATTATAAATGTTTGAAAAATTACTTAATAATTAAAATATAAAATTAGAAAAATTTCACGTCCTGAGGCGGGAATCGAACCCGCGATTTTTCGCAATCCGGGCGACTGTTCTAACCACTGAGCCACCCAGGACGGGATAGCAATGTGAGATTTTTCTAGTCTATCTGTATTTGCGTTTATGAGCTAACGACCACCCTACAATGTCGAAATGTTCTATTTAAATTTTTCTAGTTTTATATTTTAATTACTAAACTCTAACAACTTTATTTTTAAACGACTTCAAAAAAAGGAGGAGGTTCTATGGTCTACTGCATGTATTTTTTTTGTATGTATGTTATGCTATATTATTATGACTGTTTGCCATCATAAAGCAATTCTTTTCTTTGCTGGTTAGATTTGTACTACGGATGGATTATACCACGGCAATATATGGAAGTGAAATCGTTAAGAAAAATTATTGAATTAAAGAAAATGTATGATGAAATATTATGTTTATACTTACCTTTTTGTGCACATGTAAAATGTTTTATTAATGTAATAAAACAAGAGGTTCAATAAACATGTATTTAAGGTAGAGTTTGGGATCTATTTATAATAATAAATAGGTAGGGAATGTATGTATGCAAATGTAATTTGATGAAACATAAATCTGATCTAACTGAGGGAATGCCGGAAATACTTGCGAGTACCACTCACGAGGTGCTCCGAGTTTTGAATGTCATTACATTGAATAATATATTAGCTTATATTTAGTACATGAAAATATTATTAGGATGAAAAATATGTAGCGTATGGACACTATAATTATCTAGGGGTAACACTTTCTCGCTTATAAGTCTACCTTCGCAGATTATTATGAATCTATGAATTACATAAGTATCCTACCTATCACTATGAAAAAACTACAAAAATGGACTTATAAAATATTAGGTTGGGGAAAAAGTCTTTTCGCATTATAGTATGTATGAATTTGTAATAAAATCTCTTTGGCTGTACTATTTGTATCTGGCTGGTTTTGGTATTATTAAAAGTTTAGATTTTAAAAAAGATAATTCCAAATTCAAATTAGGAAAATGTGTGTTTTTCATTTGTTTTTCGTACTGTCAAGATGAGTGAATGTAATGAAGATATTCGATCCATTTTAAAATTTTACTACAAAAAAGGTAAAAATGTAACGCAAGCCGCGAAAAAAATTTGCAATGTTTATGTACCTAGTGCAGTGTCTGTGAGAGTAGCACAAATTTGGTTTAACCGTTTTCAATCCGGAAATTTTGATGTCAAAGATGCACGTCGCTCTGATCGCCCTATTACGGATAAAATTGATGCCATTTTTGAAAAACTGGAGCAAGATCGGCATATCAGTAGTTACGACGTAGCTGAAGAACTGGAAATTGACCACAAAAGAGTTTTGGCGCATTTTAAAAAAAATAGGTACACAAAAAAGCCCACCCCACGAGGGTTTAGTACCCCACGAGCTCACTGAAAGAAACCTAATGAACCGTGTACTCATTTGTGATTCTTTATTACGACGTGATGAAACCGAACCATTTTTGAAGAAGCTGATAACTGGTGATGAAAAGTGGATCACGTACGACAAGAACGTGCGAAAAAGGTCGTGGTCAAAGGCCGGTCAGGCTTCACAGACTGTGGCGAAACCCGGGTTAACTCGCAACAAGGTGATGCTATGTGTGGTGGGATTGGAAGGGCATTATTCATTATGAGCTGTTACCACCAGGCAGGACCATCGATTCTGAACTCTACTGCGAACAACTGATGAGATTAAAGCAAGAAGTTGAGAGAAAGCGGCCGGAATTAATCAACAGAAGGGGTGTGGTTTTTCATCATGATAACGCTAGACCTCACACATCTTTAGCCACTCAGTAAAAATTAAGAGAGTTTGGCTGGGAGGTGTTAATGCATCCGCCGTATAGTCCTGACCATGCACCTTCAGATTTCCACCTGTTTCGCTCTCTTCAGAATTCTCCAGGCAGTGTCAGGTTAACATCACGAGAGGACTGCCAAAACCACTTGTCGCGGTATTTTGATCAGAAGCCCCAAAATTTCTATAGCAATGGGATCATGTCCCTACCTACAAGATGGCAAAAAGTTATCGAACAAAATGGTACCTACATACTTTAGTTAAATTTAAATAAACTATATTAAAAAAATGTTTTGAATTTTCTTAAAAAATGCGAAGAAACTTTTTCCCCAACCTATTATTACCAGAATCAGACGCCTATTAATCGGTGATACAACCACTTATGGAACGCAAAAGATTTTCTATTCTGTTGTGTGAGCGACGGTGGACTGGATTAAGGTTTAATTAGAAGGAACTATCAGGTATAAAGACAATTGTTACAATGATTGGACTCGACATAGAACTACACAACTACACAACAAAAGGATGTATAATGGTTTTCGACATTTTCCAACATAGGCGTTGCCCTTTTCATACTATCAAATCTTCTGCGGCATAACGCATTGCCTTAGTAGTAGTTTGGTTGGAAAAACCGCACTCGCCCTAATTTATTAGCATTCTCGCAGTCAAGGCCCTAATCAAATTATTGGTTTTGTCTCATAATTAATTTCGAATTTACTTGTGATCACATGAAATATTTAAAATGGTGTTACAGTGTTCAAGTATAACTATTATCAGTAATTATATCGTAATAATTAATAGTGTGCTTGGCCTTACTCTAAAAAAAACCGGTTGTTTGAGATTTTATGGGCATTCGTGGCGCGCCGTAAGAATTTATAAATGTTATAGAGTTAATAATACAGATAATAGATAAAATTAATCACCATCTAAAGAATTCGTGGCTAATTTAATAATTGTAAAAGTTTTATGATTAAATGGTAGATAAATATAGGATGTAAGGATTATACTTTAAGTATAATAACATGTTTGGTTATCGTGGTAACTATATAAATGGTTCAAATAATTATTGAAATCAAATTGTAAATAATTTTTATTTTATTTATTTATTCAAAACTCACAATTTTACACATCTACAATATAGCTACGGCTCACAAACCATTATGATCTGTAATCTATCTATATATATCTATATATCTGTCCGCATATTTTTTTTATAGACACTTATTAAACTCACTCAGTTGTTTTCTTGTAATAATTATTTATTTGTTATTTAATTAAATAGTTACTTTAGAATTCAGTATACACGTATTTACTACGAATTTTATCATGCATAGAATAGGTCTTAGTGTGTTTTACGGTGCCGTGCAAGGTAATAATTAGGTAAGTGGTAGGTAGGTAGTGTGGTAGGAATATGATATACCCTGTGTCAAATTAATGCCCTCCGGAGGGAAAGTATTCTAAATATTGAAGATATATAGCATTCCTTTATTTTAATAACGGATTTTAATATTTTATTATCGCATTCCTATATACCTATCAGATAAGGAAACATTCCTTTATATTTAGAAGTAACAATAACTGCGTTCAAGGATTTATTAATAGTCACTTACTTGAACCGGGAATCGAACCTGACAAATGTAGAAAATAAACATAATACAGGATCATTATCAATCGGTAGGGTGCATCATAAGGAACAAGTCGTTTTCAAATTCATGATGTGTAAAATAAAATCAAAGTAAGACCATAAAATCTAGCAAGGTAGGTTTCACGAGACACGACGAAGCGCGAACTAAGTATTGGAATCCTTATTTATTCTTGCCAAGCCCAAGAGCTCTTATTTTAGATTATTATTTGTTGTTTATTAGTAATCTAATTGTCTGTATCGTATTTTTTTATTACTATCAAAATGGGTCCACTCTTGATCCCACTCTTGCTCCGAGAGTAGCGAGATTTCCCAAATTGTTAAGACCCACCTGTCGGGAGATTCTGTCTAGGTCTTCGAGCATTGTGCTCAATTCTTCCAGCAATTATACCATGACTACTACATCATCGGCAAATCGAAGATGAGTAATGTACTCGCCGTTGATGTTGATGCCGAGTGTCCAGTCCAGCAGTGTGATTCACAAACAAAGATATTCGACATCGAACTTGACGTCTGACAAAGACGACGAGCTGCCATTGGTTTTGACGTTTGCACACTGCGCTGTGTGAATCCGTATTCACCAATCTCTACGTCGGTCTCGTGGCTGTGTACGATTGTCTCTGTTTTGGTTATACGACATGAAGTACAATCGATATTTTTTGATTTCTTTTTTTTTGTGTTAAAATTGTATCGCAATGACTTCATTCAATATTTGATAGATTTTTTACATAAAGATGTAAAAATCAACCACAATTTTAGTTCCGGTTCACGCCGTGCTCGACGTCTGAACGCTGGTGTCGCTAACGGTTGTCAAACAAACGCCAAAAGTATGACGGCGCTGCCGACAGCCACGAATTCATGGCTGCTGACTTTAGAGAATCGCATAGCTGTAGTTTGAAAACATCTTCCAACGCAGCGGTAAACGGTTTCGGAGATATTACATCTCCCTGTCTTACCCCTTTCTGCAGTTGGATAGGTTTCGTTTACTGACTCGTACAAGGATCTCATCACCTCGATATACCGATAGTCAATGTGGCACCTCTAAAGAGACTGAATCGCCCATGTTTCGATCGAATCGAAGACCTTCTCGTAGTCCACAAACGCCAAGCAAAGTGGCCGGCTATACTTCTCGGTCTTCTGTATAACCTGCCGCAGCGTATGTATGTGCCTTTTTGGAATCCGGCTTATTCGGGAGGCTGAAAGTCCGTGTCGTAAGTATTTTTTTTATTATTATCAAAAAGGGTTCACTCTTGCTCCGAGAGAAGTTAAGAGGGGGTCGACGATGTAACGAGATTACCCAAATTGTTTATTAAGATTTTAAGGAAATATTTAGAAAGTATGGCATTTATTTTTTGTTAGTAAGTATGAAGCGAACGTATGTTAATGTTTACTTTCTTATCTCCTTTTGATTTTAGGGGCAATGTTTGTGAGAGAGATAGGGTAATTATGTTCTTTATAAAACCCTATCGATCGGAATAATATTTAATACAGGTGTTTTTATACAGTTGTGGTACGGAAATGTAGTGATTAAAAAAGAAAGCATTAGAGAGCGTAGTATTTCACATTAGGTAAAACAACATAAGATTTTTTTTTAGAAATTTTGTAAAAAAATACAGAAGTCTACTAAATGATATTGTAAAATTAAAATAGGGTTCTAGTCAAGTAATTACTAGATCAAGGTAAAATGGGCTTGGTAGTTTTTCTGCAACACACGTGCCTACATATATAATAACCGTGATTAATAAATGCCATGTATCACAAGCTTGAAGTAAATTGCAGATCATAATTCAAGTATAATTTTCAAATAAATAATTTACGTTGTTATTTCGTTAACATGTAGGGTAAAATCTGTTTGTGTATCGACACCTGCACTTTAATGTTCAATCATGTTTGTATTTGTCATGTTTGTACTTTAAAATTTGTTTGTATTCATAAATCCATTATGATCTTAGCAATAAATTACGATTTTTCTCTCTGTTTTGGTGCCAGTTGACTATATAAACACTTTCATAAAAATTTCACTTTATTTCATTTAAATCGTATTTATATTATAGATCATGTTATCTTAAATTTTTAGGCATTTCAGTAACAGAGGACCAACCCGCCTGCCTAAGCCACTAGAAAACTTATTGGGCTAATGTACTACCTACGCGATTGTTTTGCTTTTCAATTTGTGTATGAATTTTTATTGTGATTCAACGCTGCTTGGGTTGAAAATGATATTAGCTTGTCATTTAGTTCGGTCTCTACAGAGAGGTACGCACTTTATGCCATTATTTATTTAGGCTGACTAATACTAATGTAT
Source organism: Nymphula nitidulata (assembly GCA_947347705.1). Classification (NCBI taxonomy): domain Eukaryota; kingdom Metazoa; phylum Arthropoda; class Insecta; order Lepidoptera; family Crambidae; genus Nymphula; species Nymphula nitidulata. The sequence goes on along the minus strand of OX374621.1, from coordinate 12,524,239 downwards.
TAGTTAGCCTAGAAAGTATTAGTCAAGTTATGTTTTGAAATAACAACAAATTACCATTTTTCAATAGTGGTTATATTTCGATCACAAATTTCTTTCAATTATGTAGTGCTGTTTATATAGTTATTATCATTATTATGTTTTTTTAAACCACTAGATGACAAGCAACATCTACAACTAGACGACATTTAGCCGTTAAAAGATTAGGTTGAAAAAATTAACATAACTGACAGCCCACGTCGTGGTAAGAGGTTACCGTCGCCTATAAACACCTGCAAGAAACACCTAATAACAAGGAAAGTAACAGTTAACATATACTATTAATATCATGACTGAACCAACGATTGTAAGATATATGATTTAGGTAGGTACTTTGCTATAACAATTCATTACTCCTTACGGTCATAGTTTACTTACACAAAATAGAAATACATTTATGCGATAGGTAACATAGCATGCAGACTGTAGATAAGAAAAAAAATGTTAAGCCAAATAAGAAAACTCATAAAATATAAAAATACGTCATACACATACGAACAATGAGTTATAATAGCATTCATTTCCATTCATCATGAATCGCTCATGGGCCGTCTGTAGAAAAGGTTTTAAATTGTTTCTCGATGTTAATAAATTTTAAACAGATAAACCTGTACATCTCGGGCTCGCAGCTTAAAAAACGAGTATCGTGAGTATAGAATCCAGACGAAAAAAGTAGTCGTGCAACATTTCACAAGGCACAACGGCCCGCTCACTCTCATTGTGAGCCTCAACAATATCCACGGGCCAGAACACTACACAATAAATACAACGCGTCTCCAACGTCATTTCAACAAATCAAATACCCAAGCAAACACACTGAAATCGACAATTCCAGCCAATTTAAATTTTATTCCTTCCCCCACATGCGCAGCAGCCACTCGACGGAAACAATATCTCTATAAATACACCCTTGATCCATACCAAAATTGTATCGTAATATATGCATTGAGACCATATTCAAATCCAATAACTCTGTATTTAAGTGGTTTAAGCTGTGTGACTTATGTGAGCGGATATGAAGGAAACAAAGAGGGCTGTTTGCTAGGAGATCGAGCTCGCTTCATCATCTTTGTTTTCCGGAATACTGTGCTTGTTTTTAATTTATTACCAGTGACTAGAACTGAGTTTGTATTATTTTCGTATAAGCAGTGTTGCCGCTCCTTTATTTTTTATATGAAACGTACAACACTAATTGGCAAGGAAAAATCTCTCTAAAAAAATTGCTGTTGATTTATTTAATTTTTATTTACTATATGAATTTGTGGGCTTATCGTTTCCGTAATCTGTAATTAATGTTGTTTCTAAACGAATAAACATGTTATGATTGTTCATCAGAGGGCCAGGGTTACTAGAGTACACCGACAGCCATCCCGCGGGAGGGTCGCAAACAGGTTATGACCCCGACAAGTTACTTGCTCGAAGCCTCAAACCAAGCCAGACCTAAAGACTTCCTTCACTTTTCCGTCTGGCCCCGTACACGTCCTAATCTTATATCCAGCGAGGGGAGCCAGGGCTCAACTTGAACTGGTCGCAGCCAGTGACCCGGTCTTTTTGCCCCGTACCAGGATAAGATAAAGAATATCTCGACGTTGTGATTTTGGTTCGCACGTGACTCAATGCAATCATGTAATTTATCCTTTTGCATTTGGTTTATTTTATTAAGCAAATTGATTTTATTTTTTTATTTTTTAAGATTACAGTCGCCATGTAAAGTAAAAGTTTAAATTTCACAGAGAACGAAAGAAGTAAATGCACTTTTGTTTTTAACTCTCAAAACAAAAGAGAATTTATATTATATAGGTTTGTCGTCATTAAAATTAGGTGCTTCTATTGGGTTTTTGGTATTTTATTGCCCTATAAATGAAAAAGGGAATCAAAATAAGAGAAGTTGAATATTCCGAAAATAGCCATCCCTTGAATCCAGAGATATTAGGGCCGCATTATGTTGTGTAGTTGTTTTAGCTCCCGTCCGATATAACAATGCCGCGATTTGTTTAGATACTTTTTTCCACGCATAAGCAAACGAATATATTTCCAATATTACCACATAATACTCCATTGTTCCTCAGTTCGTTGATATTTCTCCAACATTTCCAACGCTTGGACGCCATTTAAGTGATACACATAACTAGCGATGCATGACTCCCATAAAACAATGTTACAACTTGCAAATGTTATTCTATTTTAATTATGAGGCAAATAAAAAAAGTTCACTTTTAAAACATTAACAATGTAGTTTACTGTAGTTATTTAAGTGTAGTAAGTAGTTCTATAATAATTTGCATAATTTTCAATATTAGTGAGAAGAGAAATATATTAACTAGGTAATCAGGTATTTAATAAGGTATATTAATACCTTATACCAATTAATACCAATTTGAGCAGAAAGCTCGAGAGGTCATACCCATATAACACAATTTATTGAAGTTCTGTATTAATCAGGTAAATAAGATTGCTGGAGTTCTTCAAGGAAATGTTGTTAGGCAAAGGTGGCAATAAAGTATCTTTTCTTTTCGCTATTCTTTACTAGAAAATGTATATGAGACATTTTGACTGCATAGGCTGGTATTACAAAAATAGTCCATTTTAAGGTTAATCCAGAACTTCAATTAAGTGTACTAGTATTTACAGGATGGTGGCGTCAATACGACAATAAATTAAAACATGAGCTATATTAAGTAGTTCATATAAATGGTTTGCCACTTTCAAAAACATCTTATTCATTTGACAATTTCATGACATTTCTATGAAATAACGCAGCCAAATTTATATTATTTCATACAAATGTCTTAAAATTATCAAATAAATACGAAGTTTTTGAAAGTGGTAAACCATTTCTATGAACTAATATAGTCCATGTTTTAATTTATTGTCGTATTGACGGCACCACCCTCTATAATAAATGTTGGAATTGAACTTAAATCAATAAACAAACCACCACGAATAGTGAACAAATATCGTCTTTATCACTCAAACTTTGCCTCGACATGGACTCGAACCCGGTACCTTTTTTGTTTTGTTTAGCGGGGGGACACTATGACCATCCCACCAAGACCATCTCAATATAAATCTGTAAAGTAACCACGTAACATGTTAGACATTCAGGTTAGAAGAACGAAAGGCTTTTAAAACATAGACACAACTTGGTAATTAAGTTTTCGAATTAATAGTCTTAGAAATGACTTACAGAGAAATGTAAGCGAATGAACAATAAAGTATTCAATAATTTATTCTAAAAATAGCGCATTATGACTCATTGTGTGTGTGATCGGCTTTACTCTTTACTTTACTTTTTCTCTTATGGCGGAATCTGCTCACCGTCGGGTCTTTTTTTTAAACTGCGTTTTCTTTCTTTGTACAATTAAAGGTCTTTAAATATGAAATTGCCGTTTTTTACAATGCCCTTAAGGTTGCGTCTGGGTTGGTGTCCAATTTCAGCTATAAAGCAGTTCCTTGTTCTGGTCGCCAGGGAAAAGTAGTTTAATTACAAGGAATGGGAGGCATTTACATCACTTGTCTCCAAAACGTCAACGCACCTGCAATAACAAGTGATTTCCTTGATATCTAGTGTTTATCAAGTGATTTGTATAGGTACTTTGTGACTAACATAAAAAACACATCACATAAAATACGGTAATTATCATTATTGGCTTAAGTGAATTCCTTAATGATCCTTAAAATATTCGCGGACAGTAAAATGGTATAAAGCCGTCGTTGTAACAGTTAAATATATTGTCTTGATCAGTGTCCAAGAATGTGTTAAATCGTTTAATGAAAAATGTATGCTGCTTTACACCGTCAAATGTTAATTTTTAGTTAAACAATTTACTGATTTAATTAAATAAATATTTACTTTGCGTTTTAATCAGATGGTTAAGGCTCATAATTCAACATTATCCATTTGGCAATAAGCCATTCGTGTGCTCACGTGAAACGTGAGAGCACTCATTATACTTAACACTAGAAAGACCGGTGTTCGTATCCTACCTAAAAAGACCAACGCCGTTATTTTAGCGCTAGATGTTTATCGGCGTAGAAATTGATGGTATTTATGTGTATGAAGTTTATTCATTTTCAAACGCATATATAACAGAAAAAAATCTTTTTTTTGGTACTTATATTTCATACATTTTCCACAATCGACGCGGGGCGACCGCCATATTTATATTCTTAATATTACTTTCACTAATGATTTTGCAGATTACTGGTATTTCTCTTCTAATGCACCTTATTGTACCTAGTATACTTGTTTGTTTTATTGAGGTAAAAAAATCCGTGGTCAAAAATAGCGTCCTTTTTCAGATAAGGTTGTAGCGGTTTCAAGATCACATGTTCTGATAATGACTCGCATGTATGATCTTGACTTTCATCTCAGGCAAACCACCACATATTTCCACGCGAAAAAAAAACCAAAGTTTTGGTTTTATACTATATGTGTTGGGTAAACGGACATAAAGTTTTAGACGGAAATAATCGTTCATCACCAGTCAGGTTTTCACCAGGTATACAGGGTGGTGACGACAATACGACAACAAATTTAAACATAGTCTGTATTGTTCTTAATTTTTGATTTAAACATTATTACTTATAAATTTTTGAAAAATTACTTAGTAATTAAAATATATCTAAACTAGAAAAAGCTCCACGACGTGAAATTTTTCTAGTTTAGATATATTTTAATTAATAGGCTATATTAGTTTAAGAAACGTTTGGCAACTTTTCAATTCACGACAATTCTTTGAAATAATATAACATTACCTGCGTTATTTCATAGAAATATCATAAAATATATAGGTAAGATGTTTTTGTAAGTTGCAAACCATTTCTATGAACTAATAATATAACCCATGTTTTAATTTATCGTCGAATTGTCGTCACCACCCTGTATACTGTGTAGCATAAATGACTATTTTCAATGATTTGTTCCAAATCACTGATGATAGCGCAAATTTATTCGTTGCTAGTCGTAATGATCGCGTAGTCGCACGAGAAGTGAGTGCAACAAATTATTGTGTGATGATAACCTATAATGTCAACAAATATTTTTAACTAAATCCCACCTGTAGTTGACTGAGCGAATCTCAAGTAACACGCTTTGTATTACGCCATTGGTCTTTTAGGTGTAACTCACTGTATTTCGTGAATTAATTATGATTACATCTTTTTTTTTTGTCAGGGGCTATAAAAGTGCAATTTAATAGATGTCAGGAAATATAATGTCGAAACAATGCTTAAGTTGAAAAATATGATCATTTTGCTCTTTCTAGTGATAACACACACATCAGTTAATGTATAAGCGCTCTTTCGTGCAACAATAAACGTTGTGTACTCGTAGAGTGTAAATTTCAGTCAAGAAATGTCTACCTACTACAGCGATTAACGAAAGTATAGTTGCATCGTAATATGTATAAATATGACTACGAATGACTTTTTATGAAAATATGTATTTACTATTCAATACCGTTATTTTATTGCATCATTTTTAAATTACAATTGTTAAGGACCCTAGTTCAATGAATTCTCGACACTGGTCGTAATACTGTTAATTAAATTTAAGAGAAGGACACTTGGCTGATGGTGTGATTTGATGTTTCTAAAAATAGCATTTTACATAATTTTGGCCTTAATTCAACGCACATCTGAATACATATCGGTAAAAATAGAAGTGATCAGATCAGATAATTGTCAACTAACTTGACGTTTCTATAACTCTTTCACATTGAAGTAGAATGAAAAAGAGGCAGATAACTCAATTTTGGTGTTGAGGAATTATAACAGAATAGACATCATTGTCGTTCATTTTAAATTGACCTAATATTTCACAAGTAGTTGTTAAATACATATTACATTTATTACAAAGACTAATTCAATTTATTTAACGTTTTAAAAGTATTCTGTTGCGTCGGTTATATTACATGTTACATACTCGATGCCAGTGGATCGAGTATCGATACATTTTATTTACGATGCTTGTTTATTGAAAATCCTGTACCATTCATGAAGTCTTTTTTTGTACTTATCTACATATTAAGAACCCTTATATACTTTTCTTTATAATTTTTTCAGGTTGAAACATAACAAATAAAGAAAACTTAGATATTGTAATAATTACAAATAAAGAAAGAAAACGATGAAAAAATTATATGCTCCAGGCGAGAATCGAACCCGCGTCTGCTGATGTCCGGCCAGACGCGATTACCACTACGCCACCGGAGCACTAGGCCTACTAATTTCTTCACCGCTCTCTACCCTTTTTTAACGTTTTTATAGCAACGTTTAAAACTTAGTTCTCAATCTTTAGGAATAAATCACTTAGCAGTCTGCATCGAGCGGTTCTGTGCAGCCTACATCCTTCGGATCCCAGCGACCATGACTAGGTTGTCTGTCCATCGTGTGGGAGGTCACCATGATAGAACTTGAACACCTCATTATCTGTTCGTTCTGTGTACTATGTGCCCTGCTTGCTAATCCTACGAGTTATGTTAGTAACTTTGGTTCTCTTACGGATGTTCTCATTTCTGATTCTATGTCGTAGGGAAACACCTAATTTTTCATTTCATACCTCGTTGAGTGACGTGAACTTGGTAAAAAGTACCTTAGCAACAACGTTTCACAGCCAGTATATGACATACGGCTGTTAGTTTTCTTTCGTTAAGAAAATATTAAAAAGCAATGTGGAACTTAACGTCGTTGGTATTTATAAAAATTCTTCTTCGAGTGTTGAAATTTAGTATTTTGGACTACATGAATTTGCGTTCTTATTAAGCTAATTAAGGTAATTTGTGAGATCTTTTTTTATACTACTAGATGACAAACAAGCTGACGGCCCACCTGATGGTAAGCGGTTACCGCCGCCTATAGACACCTGCAATAACAAGGAAAAATCACTTGATATTGCAGGTGCATTGTCATCCTGGGGCCTAAGATGAAATGCCGCCCATGCTCACACTTAGATCTTTATGAACAATTGATAAACAAATGAATTTAAGTAGAGGATCAACAGACTGTAAAAAGTACCATGTTTTTGTTAAAATGTTTGATTTTGTGCGTTTATAACGCATTTTTCATAGTTTTCTTTATTTGTATTGCTTAAATATTATAATTTAAAAATCAGTATGTTTCTTATTTTGTGTAGGTACGAGTCCTTAGTTAAAACAACTTTATCTCTTATCGTGAAAACATCTAAAACTAATAATTATATTCTACAATCGAGTAGCTCGGTGCGCTTGTATGGGAAACCCCACAATGATCTTAACGACTATATTCGTTCGCTATTTGGAGTTGAAGTGCGTGTAAAAATTCCATAGCGAAAGAACGAGAGACGCGGAGGGTGCCATGTTTATGTCTGTTACGAAATGGTATGGTTTCATACAGTACGCGGGAATATTGTACACGCGCCATCTGGTCGCTATCAACTCATCAAGAAAAAATAAACTTTGTGTAAAAATAAACAAACATGCCTTCATAAATAGCTGATCTGTTTCATTTAAAGACAATTTGACATTTTGATTTATCAGTTTATCACATCCGTAACACTCTTTATTTATGGTCAAAAGTCAGTGCTGTTTTAACAAACAATCAATATTTATTTAATAATCTTTGGTGAAGCGATCGGCATCTGGGGTCTCAATCTTGAGAATTCCAATTTTCTATCTCTTTTATTATCTATGAACAAAAAAAACAAACAATTCGATGTCGATTCCACTTTATTCTGACGCAGCAAATGCGTTATGTGAGAGTATGTAAAGAATAAGTTCAAAAATGCAATTTACTTTTAATATAATTTCATTTAACTACGCAATAAAAGTTAATCCGATGCTGAGTCGTATAAACATTGTTTAGTCTGAGTCGTGTATACAAAAATGAAAATAAAAAGAGACTAAAAATTGTAGAACCGGTCTCGGGCATCGTAGCTCGGAGAGCGTCGGAGGACTGACCTCTGTTGGCCTTGACAGCTGCGCTCACTCGCCGACGTGAGCCTCTCGGCTGAATCAACCACTAATAACTTCACTACAACATTATAATGCCGGTGCAACTATGCGTTACATGTTACGTCTTACACTCGTCCGCACGAAGACGCGCGACGTCTCCTCAAAACATGATTTGTCGCTCTTCATTTGTCTCATAAAGCACACACACTGTGGTTAATGTACTAAAGCTTTTATGCCTATATTATCAAGTCTTCCTGCCACAGTAACCATCTCGTGGCCATAAATTATATACAGTTGAATAATGTTCTTAGAAGCTCATATTATTATGTCGAAATAACAAAGACGACGATATCTGTTCATTTAAAAACTTTCGGTACCTACTTAAATGCTTAAAACTGATTTTAAAAATTCTTCGATCAAAATGGAAATTCCTCAAATTGCTTATGAATGAGACTTTAAAAATGAGATCTGCAAAAAATATAATTTTAAGTCTCTTCTTATAACAGCCTCATCTTTTGGAATGTAATTTTATATTTAGGTACCATATTAAAAACATACTAAGGCTGGCAAAGCCTCAATTTAGACATCTCAATTTAATTTGAATTAACAAGTTATGCTACCAACAAATTTTGAGCTTATGAACGGAATTTCTAAGGCTAAAAATTATCATTCGAAACTTTTAAATTATTTTGTCAAACTTAACACAAGTATAATATTTTTTATACGACAGGATGACAGACTAACGCAGGACCGGTCCGCCTGATGGTAAGCGGTTACCGCCAGCCTGTAGATACTTGTAGCATCTGAGGCGCTACGCATGCGCTGCCTGCCCTGTAAATATTATATGCTGATAGCACAGGAGAAAGAAATGTCCTCTTGCTCGCAACTGACCTTACGGCAGGAACACAACACTACAAAGCAGCGGTATTGAGCTGCGATCTTCTGTAAGGTCTATAACATTTAGAAACGGTTTTATAATATTCAGTTTTATAATGTTTTACGAAGTTACCGACAAATGTATGTAGCTATTGACATAAGTGGCTTGCTGTAATATCATATCGGCGGGACAATGGGCATTCCAGCGACGGCGCGGGCCCTCCAGGAGGGGGTCGGTCGGTGGGGGCCAGGACGGGATCGACATGTCCCGTCCTATTCTATTGTGTTTAGGACTGCGTTTTCCGGATATGTAATTATTAATTACTTTTCCATTATACTACAAAAAATGAAAAATATACGTTATTTATATTTTGAAATCCTTTATCGTAAGAAGAACATTTCAATCAAAATGTATTTTATTTATTCAAGTCTTAAGATTTATTTGTTTTTGTGAACCAACATGGATAACTTAGTTCCACAAGCTAATTTCATTCATAATATTTTTTGAAATATTGATCCCAGAAATTGAGTCTTAAATAATTAGAAATGTGGCATTCTATCACTCTGTAGTCAGTTGGTCTCGTTTCCTAAATAAAACCTATCGTTCAAGGAACAAAATTGCCATAATTACGCATCTCTTATTTAAAGATAGCCGAATAGAAATCAATCTAATGCTATTTAATCTTTAAAAGGCTTTCTATTCAACCTGATCAATGTCGATTCAGCAACCCTTTCGAACCAACATCAGTGAGTGAAGTCTAGATAAAGTGAGTTATTTGGCTGCTGCTGGCGCTTAAGTTAAAGAAAAATCAATTTTAATTTTTGAAATACCCACAAATTAGAAGGTCTACCACGACCTCCTAATCTCCTATTGTTGTTGATGCGCCGGCGAGCTGGCAAGGGGCGAATGAGGTATAATCTATATATATATAAATGTTATGTGGGTTTGTGTACGCTTCAAAAACTCAAAAAGTTCTGCATCGATTGAGTCGAAATTTTAACATGATATAAAATCCGCATCAAGGATTGTTTTTATCTATTTTTTGCATCAGTCACATATCTGCGACCGCAAGAAAACATGTGCCACTGCGAAGCGTGGCAGGGTACAGCTAGTGTAGTATAAGTTAAAATCGTTTTTCATAATACAATCTCAACAAATATCTAAATGCATTCTTCAAAATATTCTTATCACAGATCACTAATACAGTTAATCTTATCTAAATGCATTTAAAGTATTCGAAGGAGTCAGTCCCACTAAAAATAAAATAACTAGCTTTACTAAAAAACCGACACTAACTATAAAAATCTGGAACTATAGCCACTTAAATTAACAATATTTAAAAACTAATTTTAATCCTTAAAATACAACCCTTTGGCTTTAAAATGCAGTTTTTTTCATCTATTTGTGACTTGTGAATGTGATAGCATATCGACATTTAAAAATAAACTTAGAAAAGACGTAAGAAAATTGTACCTCTCTTTAATTGTAAAGGTTTCAGAGGTAAATATTAAAGTAACACAAAATACTTCTAATATTTTTCATATAATTTTTCATATGTCATGATGTAAATGAAGTATTTTACGTTTGTAGGAGAAATAAATTTCTTTAAACCTATTTGCCACTTTTTATTTTAAACATTTCGTGTTTACGGAACTATAGATGAAAATGAAAAAAAAAACTACAAGCTAAACTATCTGAAAATTTGCGCAGTAAGATTTACTACGATTTAAATGTAGTTGAAGTCTCAGTAGAGTGTCTCTCGCCATCAGATTGCTTTTGGTGATAAAGTACAATGAAAGTCAACTGTATAGTATAATCGACTTGCAGCTAGTTTGCAGAATTCAAACGCGATCGTGTCAATCTCAGTGATGAATTTCGTGATTGTCGTCGGTCTACCGCTGTGATCGGCATAAGACAATTAATCCAACAAAAACATTTGCGTGTCAATAAAATTATACTGGTCAACAAAATTTTAACTTATTTTTGTCATATGAAAACTTATATCAAATTTTGAATGTATTAGCCATCAAATATAATATAGATGAAAACAAATTAAGACATCAGGTTTCCTTATGACATAAAAATATACATTTTCGCATAAAGTACAAAAAACAGCTAAAATTAGAGTTTTTTTTTAGTTTCAAGGTTAGTTTAACGTTTTTTTTTGAGGCAGGGGAAATGCCTGACGCACTGCCTTTCTTCTTCTTGGGGAAAGAAGAAAGAAGTGTGCACCCATTAAAACCCCTGCCATGTACCTACGGGTTCACAATGGACTGTCATGGAGCTTAACTTCCATGTTGCTACTGGTCACAAAGGTGAAGTAACTGCAGAGAAAGAGTCTCATATTTTGGGGCTTGCGACAAGAGTCCCTTATCAGGTCGACACAATGGTACATTGGGTGTGTCCACCAATCTCTGGCAGTGTAAGCCAGGTGACAGTCCCCTACTGTCACCATAGCACTACGGCGGCAAAATTCGGCTATAGGCCGCCCTTCTGCGCCCTACTTTTCTTTGGCGCATGGCGGTCGTGGCGGCAGCCTCCGCCCGCTCACGCTCTGCCTTCTCCTTCCGGAACATGACGTCCTCGACCTAACCTTACCTAACCTAACCTAACCAAAACAATTTCGTTATAAAAAAATAACCTTGAACTACCTACCAATCACACAAATAGTCACACCTGACCTGCCTAGGCGTCCAATTTGTGAAAAGGAGGAACAAAATCGGACAAATAAAAATGATACGAAAATTCCGGAAAAACAAGCAAAATGTTTGGACTAATTTGAAAGAATGTAGGTAAGTATACAAAAAGCTCAAAATTTGAGCGGAATTCCCAATTGCTATTCTCTAATGGAACGTAATTAAAATCGAACCATTATTTTGAAGATTGAAAAATGGATCCATGGATTTCTTATGAAAATAATGATCTTGACCAAAGTACGGACAAGAACCACAGTTTGTTGCGAAACCCAGGGTAACGTGCAATAAGGAAGTTTGGTGGGATTGGAAGCATCGTTCATTACCGCCACACAAAACAATTGATTCTGATCTCTACGACAACTTCGTGTAACTTAAGTGAAACGAAAACGATTACCGTCGTAATACGACGATACGATTTGACAACAAATCGTATGAAAACGGCAGCAGCGCCTCTGTTGTGAATTATTGGAGACCACTTTTTTTGTAAGTATTTGAGAGGTGAACATGACGATGATGGTTTTCGTTTCGAATCGATTAAAACTTATATTGCACCAGGGGTACTGATGTGACTAAGGTAACATAAGCAGAGAGGGGGTTTTGCATCACGATAACGCCAGACTTTTTACATACATCTTTAATCACCCAGCAAAAATGGAGAGTGTTCGGCTGAAAAGTCTAAATTGATCTACTATGTAGCCCTGAACTTGAATCTCTGGATTTCACTTCTTTGTTGTTTGACGACCGGCGGGTCGTGCGGTCTGTACCCCTTGCTATGCAGGCTACTCGGTCAAGAGGTCCCGAGTTCGAATCCCGGTAGGAGCAAATGTTTGTATGATAAGTACGAGCATTTGTTTACGAGCCATGGATGTTTATATGTTTATTTAGTATATTTCTAATATTTATATATACATATTATTATCAATATTTCTCCGTTATCTAGTAGGTATCCATAACACAAGCTCTTATAATGATGCTTACTTTGGGCTAGATAATAGGCGTGAGTGTATGAATATTATTCTTATTAGTTATCTCTCTTTAGAATTCAGTTAAATTAGGTTGAAATTGACAATATGAGAACACATAATTTTTTTTGCAAAAATCCCAAGTTTTCTACAGTCAGAAGAAGTCATTACTATATCTTAAGATAAAATTTTATCGAAACTACTATTAAAATGAAAATATTTTTTTTTAGTATAAAGCCCAAGTCTTAAAACTATAAAATTGATATAAAAAAAATCAGAGATTCTTTTTCCTCTACTTATTTTTCAACAATTAACAATGCTCAATTATTGGCATTAAGAATCATTTAAGTACTAATAAAAATGTATTTAAACTAGAAAAAATTCACGTCCTGAGGCGGGGATCAAACCCGCCACCGCGCCCGCGCGCGTTTATAATAATGTTAAAATCAAAATTAAAGAATATTATAAATCATATTTTAAATTAGTTGATAATGACTTATGTCTCATTACGATCTTATATATTTTTGAATACAAGGGATTTAGAAAGTTAACGATTTTCAGAATCAGTAAACAAACAAATGGGAATGGTAGTGTATAAGAATATAAATAAAAGTGAATAGCATTTACAATTCATTCTTCCTGAAGAGAATAACGATTGTTCGAAGTTAAACTGGTTGTTAAATGTCAACAATTGCAAGAACGTTGAGAGTTGTTCTGTAGGTCGTTTGCCCTTAGGGGAAATATACTAGTGAATGCAATCAGCAGCAGAACTTTATCTATTATTAAATAATGCATTGTAAGCCGCATAATTAATAGATTTTACGTTACGTTATCTATAGACTATGAGGATTATAATTGATTCCAGTATAAAATTCTTAAGTATTTTTAGTAAGTTTTATTTTATAGTATTATTTTGAATATTACTATTATTAATAAGATAAGTATTTCATTAATAAAGAGATTGAAAGTTAAGACGTTGTGTCTATTGACCAAATAATGTAATTTTATGTAGAGATTATAAAGTCCTATTAAATTTAAATTTATAACATTATAGGAATACGTAAATATTATTTAACTAATTATACACGTAATGAAAAAATATTTGGTTTTATGTAAGTAGGTAAGTATTTAATATAATCAAACTACGTACTAGTTTGATTTTATTGTATTTTTCTCCTAATGTCTACAAACCTAGTGACGGCTCGTACACACACATGGCTCTATATATCGAGAAATTGTACTAAAAATCATTAAATTTGATTGTGGATTAGCAGAATTAGTACATATTCTTTGAAGGCATTAAAATTGTTCAAATAACTTGTGCCTAATTTCACTGATATATGAATGTAACGATCATAACCTTTTGTTCTGGCTGAACTTTTAGTCAATATAGCAGCATGCGGGCGCTCATTGTCTGACAAATTGCTGCCATAACGTTTATTATTTAGACCTGGCACATGACTGCTACGTATTTTATAAAATTTATACGAGCTATGCATACTGTAGCTATTGCTCCAATTTTAAAATTGAATTTTATACAGCTATTTGTCGTGAGTTGTTTATTAGCGTCGTATTCTACATGTTTTTTGCCTAAGGCCTGACTCTTTTTAGTGATTTAAGTTATTTTTACAAGCTTTTATTTAACGGATTTAATCACCTGTAAATATAAAATGTTTTGTACACAATGTTTTACAATAATCGCATATTAATATGTATAATGCCGCAAGACAGTCTCTATTATTACTCTCTATCAGTCAACCGGAGTTTTTTTTTATCATAGAGATTTTTATTTTAACATAATAAAATAATTGCACATTTAACGCCTTAGTTTAATAAATATATATATTTTATTAAAGACTTAACTTTTCATAACTTTTTATTTTATATTTAAAACTTTCTGTGTCATATTATCATGTGTACACTATAATGTAACACACAAAGTTCTTTGTTTATCATAATTAATCCAGATAATCGTTGTTATTATAGCTTTAGACAGTCACAAAAAGTTATAACTGGGTACATTAAACTTTCAGGGCGATATTTTTTCGATTTTGCGACCGTACCAAGGGTTAACGCATACCAATCTATGATTTCAATTTTCTGCAGACTGTCAGATCTTTCGAGATATACTGATTTTTTGTAGAACGTGTATGGCAATGTTCAACTCTTTAATCTAAAATCTTTCGAAGAATTGTCTGAACTCCTGAAGTGGTCTGTCAGTCTTGTATTATACAGCGTGTTACAAAAGTCCGACATAAAATTCAAGGGGAGGTTGTGTTCCTTGTCAGTCACCTCTGTTTTGACCACTTTTATTTTCCGATCAAATTAATAAAAACACAGTCACACCAGTGCTTGGGCTTGTGACAAGGTGACAACCCAAAATAATGCGTACAATCGCGTATCGTACGGTACGATGCACTAGAGTTATACCACACACACAACCGGCGCACATAGTACGAGATATCGACCTCCCGCAACCCCAGAATTCCAAATCTTATTTCGGAATTGTGTAACACCCGGCATATAAGAACATAATAATATCTGACGAAGTTTTGATTCAAATTAATCTTAACTGTTTTAAAAACCGTCCAATAGTTATGTAGCACTTCGTGTTCGAAGCTCAATATTTAATAAGCACTGCCTACAAAATGTGGTCAGTAAAAAAGTTTCATTTTCATTACTCAATTATAGCCGACTCGATTGGGGTGGTAGACGCAATAATTAGGAAGGTAAGTAGTCACTTTCTTTTCCTACTATAATTTCTGTCTCTTTAGATTAAATTTAGAGCTGGCTTAATATGAGTGCTAAGTACTTAGGTATGTATATGTGTATATTATCTTTGGGTAACAGGTTACCTCGTTTATTTCACAATCATTCAATTTCATTTTTTTTTTGGCTAATGTCAAGTTTTACCGCTTAGTTTTGACTCTGTTATCCGTAGAGGCGGTGATATAGTGGTAGGCAGGCAGATGGATAATCGTGTCATAATTGTAAATTATTTGTTTTACCAATTCAGTGTCTTTTATATTAAATGAAAATAACCCTTACTGTTTGAAATGTTTAAGTAATATGATGGCTTAACGTACTAGCAATAACAATATTATATGTTTTAATCTGTCAAGCGGCGTTATATCTTTGGAGGTCTATGTCAATTGTGTCTGCAATTTGACGGGTTAACTTACAAATTGTCCATGTTCATAAGGTATCAATCGAGTTTGTGAAAATTGCTATCTTTTCTCTTCTTCGAATTTTCTTTCTTTTTTCTATTTTTGACCCCCGACGCTAAAAGAGGGGAGTTATAAGTTTGACGTGTCTGTATCTGTGTGTCTGTCTGTGGTATCGTAGCTCCTCAGCGAATGGACTGATTTTGATTAGTTTTTTTTTATTGTTTGAAAGCTGATGTAATCGAAGTAGCACTTTGTTATAATTTATAAGATTTTTTCTGGCGTTTGATGAAAATCAGGAAATAACCTGATTATTGTCAAACAAAGTTTTAATAACTTTCACAGGTCCAATTGATTTTAAATTT
Source organism: Nymphula nitidulata (assembly GCA_947347705.1). Lineage (NCBI taxonomy): Eukaryota > Metazoa > Arthropoda > Insecta > Lepidoptera > Crambidae > Nymphula > Nymphula nitidulata. The sequence continues at coordinate 12,508,208 of OX374621.1, read as the reverse complement.
GGTGTACTGTTACTTCGGTGGTAATTACAAGACATTGTAACCTTTAGCTGATGCTGTAGCATCAAATAGTCTACGGTATGCTCAAATCATTAGAAACTTATAGCTGAGATAGCGTGTTTGGGCATTTTAGAATGTTCTCAATGAGAAGGTGTCAGATGGATGATGATCGAGGATGGGGTAACTTAAAATTTAAATTTTATATAATTTTAGATTTGCTTGACTACGATATCTTGACAGACTTTTTTTCTTTGTATGTTTTGCTTCTGAACTCTGTTTCTCGCTGGTGGGAAGAACGAAACTTAGGAATTATAAAACCTATCTTAGATTTTATGATTCCTAAGTTTCATTCCATTTTGAGCAAGCTGGTGGCGTAGTTGTTTGAACGCTCTGGTTTCGATTACAAAAACAAAGCATCTTTCGCCCTGGTTGATTCCAGGATGTGTCAGTCAAAATTTATAATCTTGAGCTCCTCCGTGCTTAGAAAGGCACGTTAAGCCGTTGGTCCCGGCTGTTACTGCAACCGATTTAACCCACGCGCATTGGGACAGCGTGGTTGTGTTATGGCCCAAGCTCCTCAAGTGTTTCTCCCATGTAGGAAGTCCTGTGCCCAGCATTGGGACGTATATAGGCGGGTGATGTATTCTATTCCTACTACTACGGTATTGGCGAAATGTATAAAAAATCTTATTTTTTTTCCTTAAGGTACTATAAATGTTTTAAAAGATATACATATACAGGATGGCACATTTAGATCGGTCAGTATGGGAAAGTCTGAAACCATAAGATGTACGAAAATCTCTTCCTAGGAACCATGTCATCGACTTTAGTAATAAAAAAAACTGCATTAAAACATTTTTAAAAAACGTGTCCTGAGCTCGGGAATCGAACCCGGACTTTTTGAAAAATAAAACTAATGCTATTTCTATTTCGATATCGATTGTATAGGTCTTAAGCAGTAAACGTTACTATGAAACATGATGTCTAAAATGAATAAAATGCATTGTTTTCATATCCTTTAATTTAGTTTAGCAAGTGTTCGAAATTACCACCATATTTTTGCAGATTTTTACTCAAACTGCATAATTACTCTACCATAGACATGCATTAATAACAATAATAATATTCATGCACTCACTCCCATTGTAGCCCAAAGTACGCATCATTAAGAGCTTGTATTATGAATACTAGTTATCGGATAAATATTGATGATAATATTTATATAAATATTAGAAATATACTAGTCCGTTCGTTTACTAGATGGTAGGCCCGTATGTAGGGTCGTCTGGGTAGCTACCACGCCTTGCTTATTTCAGCCGTGAAACAGTTCGCTATGTTTCGGATTGAATGGAAAGGTAGCCAGTGTAATTACTGAGCATGGACGGCATTTCATCTAAGGCCTCAGGATGACAACGCACCTACAAAATCAAGTGATTATTCCTTGTTATTGCAGGTGTCATAGGCGCGGCGGTAACCGCTTACCATCAGGTGGGCCGTCAGCTTGTTTGTCATCTAGTTGTATAAAAAAAATACTAGATAAACATATAATATCCATGACTCGTGAACAAATGCTCGTACTCATTATATACACATATGCTCTTACCTGGATTCGAACCCGGTCTGTACAGTCCTTCGAACAGCCGGTCGTCATTATTACTATTTCTCAGTTAAAAATTAGTCATTCCAGAATGTTACCTACAAGATAAAAATAGTTTCTCTATATTGTTTTGAACTTTCTCTATATTGTTTCAGACCTCCCTCCATACTCAACGGATACTTAAAATATATCATACTTTTTCTACAGCTAATAGTACCAACCTACATTCTATCGTAGACTTTGAGTTCATTTCTTCTTATTTTAATTTCACGCTCCCTAATTGATTTTTATTGTTCACTAAAGTATTCTATTTCTAAGCAAGTAAGTGTTCTGAGGTTCTGTTATCTAGATTATGATTTTATTACCGTTGAAATGTCAGACAGTGGATATTATCAGATTACATAATGTAGGTCAGGTCAGGTACCTTTTATACAATGTTCCAGTTTAGGCAACGCTTACTAATTTCAAATTATATTTCTAAACAATGTAGAGTGATAAATTGTTTGCGAGATCAAATTAATGAATGTTAGACGATGAAGATATTTTTATTAAGAATAAGTACTAATATTAAGCTCTAATATTGAGCTCGGTGGCGTATTTCAATTTCAATTTCAATTTCAACTTTATTGCTTTTCCACAATGGTCTTAAGGTCTAAATAAAATATTTTGTCTGTACATCATGGACCCTGTCGGGCACAGCAATTAGAAGGGAGGAGGATATTGTGTCATTGAATTTATTACTTTTCAAATTACTATCTTTTATTCTTCTAATATTGTTAACTAATTTATGTCATTATTTATTTTATAAATCGTTTATTATATTTTGTTATGTTTATTAATATGTTACTAATATTATTATAATTTACCTATATTATATTTAATTATTGTTATTATTGGTTTGAGCACTCTGGTTTTGATACGAAAAACAAAGCAACTTTCGCCACGGTCGATCCTGGGATGGGTCAATCAAAGTTTATTATCTCGAGCTCCGTCGTGCTTCGGAAGGCACGTTAAGCCGTTGGTCCTAGCTGATCCTGCAACCGCTTTAACCCACCAACCCGCATTGGGCCAGCGTGGTGGTGTTATGGCCCAAACGCCTCATGTATTTCTCCCATGTAGGAAGGCCTGTGCCCAGCAGGCAGTGTTTATCCAAACAAGAATAAATCACAAAAATAAAAATACTAAAAAAATAATAATAAAAAACTCCTTGTTTGGAAAACCTTTTGGTTTTCCTAAAACACGAACATAAAAATACTTGCGTAATAGGCGTTGATTATGACTACTGCCGTAATAGGACAGTTTACGTTAATAATCAGCCATTACGTACCTAATATGTACTTAATAATAAATTAGGGGCTTAGGGGCCTAAGGTTTAAGCGCTTGGGTTTTGATTACGAAAACAAAGAAACTTTCGCCATGGTCGATCTCGGATGGGTCATCAATTGTAATCTCGAGCTCCTCCGAGCTTCGGAAAGCATTTTATGCTTTAACCAACCGCTTCAACCTGCCAACCCACATTGGGCCCGCGTGGTGTTATGGCCTAACCTCCTTATGTGTTTTACCCATGTAAAAAGGCATGTGCCCAGCTGTGGGACGAACATAGGCTGGTGATGAAATAATATTTATATTTTAAAAAAAATAGCGATTATCGAAATAGTTGAATGTGGCTTCAAAATGGCAAATCATTGTATTCTACGTTTTCTTTACTAGTATTTTGATTACTGTTGAAGTAAAATTTACTACGCGTATTTGTTATTTAAATGTAATATAAACTTCTCAAGATAACAACAGCGTTTCGTAAAAGCAATCATGAAATTAAAATGTAATAGTTAATAATGACGTTAAATTGCTGGATAGCCTGCCAATAAGTACTATAAGTAAATACTTTACATATTAAAATATGGACAAGCTCTATCGAACATAATAATATCCTTATTACTTACAAACAACCTGTTCGAAGGCATGACGCGTACATGAGTTTGTTCAAACTTAAACCGGTTCGTAAGAGAAATTGTTAACAGTACTTAATGAGTTGGTATCTAAACATAAATATTACAGAATATTGTATTCAGCAATAGCTTTGTGGCGTTCGTTGGGAGAAACGGAAAATTGTGTCATATTGCGTAATATTTATGAATCTATTTCAATTTTTCATTGAAATTGCTTCAAAGGCAATATGCTGACTAATGAATCCCACTCCAAGTTATTCGTGTGATTAGTATTGAAATAATAGTGATTACGCTGTAATTTCATTGGGATAGAAAATATAAACAATAATAGCATTATTTAAATGACGCTCTAAGAAGTTTTGTACTACTAAGTATACCTACTTACCTATGGTTTCAACACTTTGCGGAATCTTGTTTAAGTAAAGTTTATGTAGGTATATTTTTTATTACAAATCGATTACTTTTTTTTTTGCAATCACAACATGATTATTATCGTTACTTAAATAAACGTACTTATTTATACAGGGTGGCACATTTAGATCGGTCAGTATGGGAAAGTCTGAAACTATAAAAGACATACCAAAATCTCTTCTTAGGAACCATGTCATCGATTTCAGTAATAAGAATAAGAAAAACTGCATTCATATATCTAAAAAAAACGAGTACTCAGCTCGGGAATCGAACCCGGACGTTTTGAAAAATAAAACTAATACTATTTCTATTTAGATATCGATTGTGTAGCTCTTAAGCAGTAAACTTTACTATGAAATATGATGTCTAAAGTGAAAGAAATGCATTGTTTTCAATCTTTTAATTTATTTTAGTAAGTGTTTGAAATTACCAACATTTTTTCAATACAACATTTAACTCGTTTATGTAAAATTGTCTCTATGGTTGTTTGTAGCTCTTTGCTGGTGTCGCAACTTGTTACATACACTGCTTTACATTTTGTTATCTGCGATAATATTATCTATCAATGATTTTAATTGCTTACTTCTATTAATCATACTTAGGTACAATAATAATCAATTAAAAAGCCCACTTAGAATAAGTATGTAGATATAAAGACGTGATAAACCTCTTTTGAAAATGCAACGTTTTGGTTTGACTGGCCGAATAGTAATAAATTATTTTATTTTTCAAAACGTCCGGGTTCGATTCCCGAGCTGAGTTCACGTTTTTTTAAAATGTATGAATGCAGTTTTTCTTATCACTAAAATCGATGACATGGTTCCTAAGAAGAGATTTTCGTATGTCTTATGGTTTCAGACTTTCCCATACTGACCGATCTAAATGTGCCACTCTGTATAGTTCATTTACACAAAAGTATATACAAAATATTTTTTATTCTTAATTTTTGATTTTAACATGGTTATAAATGTTTGAAAAATTACTTAGTAATTAAAATATAATAATACTAGAAAAATGCCACGTCCTGAGGCAGGAATCGAATCCGCGACCTTTCGCAAACCGGGCGACTGCTCTGACCACTTAGCCACCCAGGACTTGGGATATCCCTGTAAAATTCTTCTAGTCTATCTGTATTTGCGTTTATGAGCTAAAAATTAAGAATATTTGAAAGCACTGCCCCAACTTAACCGAATCGTCGGTATTTGTAAAAATACTCGTTTCGGATGTTGAAATAGAATATTTCGTCATTGTAGGGTGGACGTTAGCTCATAAACGCAAATACAGATAGACTAGAAGAATTTCACAGGGATATCCCAAGTCCTGGGTGGCTCAGTGGTCAGAGCAGTCGCCCGGATTGCGAAAGGTCGCGGGTTCGATTCCTGCCTCGGGACGTGAAATTTTTCTAGTTTTATTATATTTTAATTACTAAAATATTTTTTGGTTGTTGTTGTAAACTATTTGTTTTAAATTAAAAATGGGAACTATTATTATAGTATTAAGTTAATTGAACTGTGTAATCGTAAATTGTATCAAATAGCATGTAACTTATATCTCGTAATTACCATATAAGTAATTTGCACACCGATCACCATATTTTAGGACAAATAAAATGAATAAAAAGGAAGTAAGATCAAACTTAAAATTTATAAACGGTATATTCCCATCGTCTATGACGTTCTTTTAAGTCTTAACTTTTGCTACCTCACTGGCTTGTGAAAAGAAATATTTACTATTTTTTTGATTTTGATCTCTGTTGGCTTGAAACGCCACTATCAAAGATCAGTTCTTGATAGATCTAGATTGCTCCATAATTGATCTGAAGTTCATTAGAAATTATGGTACAGACGACAGCACATCAAGTGTAACAGTTTCACTACAAAAGCCGCCTCTATTACGAACGGAATAAAGGCGGTCTCAAAAATGTTAGGTTTGATATGCTGTCGACTGTATTCAAAACATTATTACATATAAACGTTTTTGAATCATGATTTCACCGAAGCAATGAAATTTGACATTTAAAATATTTAGAAAAATGTTTGGATTAATAGAAAAATACATGTATTTTAGTATACTTAGTTGCCCGCGTCTAATGATAAAAATGAGACAAATTTGCGGTTTCTATATCAGTATAATAAAATTTTCGGGTGTTTTGTCAATATTTTGAAGATTTGCCCCACTTTCTTCTGTCTCACTGACTTTTCATAATAAGACATTTTAATAACTTTTTCGTAAGACTTTTTAAAAATTTTCTTTTATACAAACCTTGTCCTGACAAAAAAGAATCGTATCCAATTTGGTGCAGTCGTGGTGCAATCGTTCGGAAGATATACGCGTACATACCCTATATTTCGGTGATATATTTTTATCTATTCATAAGAAGATTATTCAAAACAGTTAAGAAAATATTAATGACATTTGTATGGCGGAATTGATCTCGCGTAGTTTTAGTTTTTAAATAATAACTTTACTTCCTTTTTTTGGAGTTTTAGTACTGAAGTGTAGGTAACTTTTCTTAGATTTTTTTTTATACAACTAAATGACAAACAAGCTAATGGCCCACCTGATGGTAAGCGGTTACCGCCGCCTATAGACACCTGCAATAACAAGGGAAAATCACTTGATAATGCAGGAGCGTTGTCATCCTGAGGCCTAAGATGAAATGCCGTCAATGACAAATAAGAAAGGCGGTGGTACCTACCCAGACGACCCTACATACGGGCCTACCACCTACTGTAACTTAGATGTAAAAAAAAACAAAGAAAGCTTTCCAAGATGCAATTCAGATCACGTGCTATGTATTTGAAATGAATTTCACGTTTTATTATTTATTTGGTACCTCCTCAAATATACCGAAAGATGTATTAAAATACTTTTGGGATTGCAGTCCAATTAAGTGAATGTACCTTGATTGTAGTAAATTACAGGTATATCTAAACTTAAAAAAAAACATGTCCTAGGGCGGGGAACGGGACCCGCGCGCATATGGATGACCACTCTGACCATGCCCAAAACTATATCCTATGTCGTTCCCAGGGTCTCTAATTATATCCTTACCAAATTCCATCTCAATCGGTTCAGCTGCTTAAGCGTGAAAGTAAGAGCTACTTTCACATTTATAATATCAGCATGGATTATATTAGTAAGAAAATATATGTTTAATTAAATTAAAATACAGCGTAAATATTGGAATGGAATGGGGAAACAATAAATAATTAGCAATTTTCTCGTACAAGTTTCGGTACATTAAAATAACGGAAAGTATTTCGCAATAAACATTGTTTTAAGGAACGTTGACGTCATGTCTGTGATCGTGGAATTATATGTATGTAATAATGCAGGCTAGTGATTTAGTACAGGTTTTGCTCGCAAGGATCTATATTTCTTAGTTCGCGAGGAGGGAAGACGTTATGACTGAAACTTGCGTCGTTAGAATCGTTACTGTTATAAAACAATTTTATTATATTGTAGATTTCAGATAAGATATAACCAAACACGATAGAAGAAAATTACATATTTATGTATAAACAACATTTATAAAAAATATCAAAAAAAGACGCATTTTGTTCGAAGTTGCACGAAGTTTGTTCAAATAGATTTATAATCTAAACTAAATTGCAAAAGTATTTATACTGCATTTAAAACATTCCATGAAAATAATATAATCCCCTTATTACCACAGTTCAGAAAAGATATTCAAAGTTTAAGAAATACTGAAGCTCAAGTATTTTAATTAATTCTTGAGACGCTCTAAAATAGACTGACTACGTTATTCAAATATTATGTAAATATTTTTTTCTTTATACTTGATATGTTAAAGTATAGGAAAATCAACATAAGATTAAATTAAAGAAAATTCTGAGTGTGAGTATGAATATTTTGAAAATATCTTCGTTCAATATTGTAGCTCAGTTTTATAGCTTACAAATCCTTAATTAGACGTAGCACTAAATGCTCAGTACATTACCGGTGGTAGGTTTCGACCGCGGCTGGTAGCCACCCTCCAAGCAAAGCCTAGCCGCCAAGCGACTCATGTCGTGTTCCGGCTTGATGCCTGGTGTTGCCGTTCTGGGAGGGGAGTCCGAGCAGTTGCGCTGTAGAGTTGGCCGGTTTCGGTGCTGCGTGATTGCTGCGCTGGGTGACTGATCGCGGAGGGTAGCGGAATCCTAAGCACGGTTTTTCCGCTGGCCGACCGCAGGTAGTAGGGGGCCCAATTAGTAGGTTAGCCACCTATGAAAGGCTGCCCCGCCAACTCGCGAAAAATCCCAGGGTGCGCCATCGTGCCGGTTGGCGACCGGATGCGAGGGTCCGATGGACACCTTTGGGGGGGTTAGAGCGTCCCCGCGCGCTCCAGCTCAGTCACCCGTCAGTGTGGCGTCACAGCTGCTTCGCTTGGCAGCAACTTTGCAGCGTCTCAGTCATCTGTCCCCTTCCTGCTTGTTCACTAAATTCCTATGGCGAAATGAAAATTGGTAAAAAGAAACTGGTGAAACAGCGGATGCACTCCCTCGCACTAAAAGTGCACCTTACCAACATCCGAGGTCTGCACTCAAATATCAATAGTGTCCATCTACACCTCGAGACCGATAAACCTCACCTGCTGTTCCTCACGGACACGCAAATCCGATGCCCGACTGACGCAGCTTATTTGCATTACCCAGGTTACACCCTGAGGCACAATTTTAAACCACGCGCTGGTACCTGCGTGTATGCTCGCGGAGACATCTGTTGCCGACGCCTCCGTAACTTTGAGGATCCCAGTTTCTCGGCAATGTGGTTTCTGGTGAACACTGGTATAGAGCAAATACTCTATGCTTGTGTTTACCGGACCTCTCCCAGCTGGTGAAGGGCGCTACCCGTGTACCCAACATTGATGACCACACACCAAATTGCCTGGACCTTCTGCTGACAACAGACCCGGACCGATATCAAGTCGTAATTTCGTCTCCACTAGGGAGTTCTGACCACTGTCTGGTGAAGTCCGTGTCTGTCTACTCTCCACCCGACCTAGATCCTATCGGAACAAGGCGCATATGGCGATACAAATCAGCAAATTGGGATGAGATGCGGCATTTCTTTGCATCATATCCTTGGCGTCGCACTTGCTTTTCTTCAGAAGACCCGACCTGCTGCGCGGATGCTATCACTGGTGTGTTGCGTCAGGCTATGGAATACTTTATTCCATATTCTGACGTATCGCGCCGGTTCAGCGCCCGCCCCTGGTTTAACGCGGATTGTGCTAAAGCCGAGGCGCTTAAGCATTTCGCTTACCAATCCTGGGCGGATGCTCGAGCACGTAAATCACAAAACGTTCGGAAACTGAAGAAGGCCTATAACAGTGCCGCCAAATCCTGCAAAGGTGTTCTTTGTAAGGCCCGCTTCAACCACATTGGCCGAATTGGTACCACATTGGCCTCCTTTCCGTCCGGGAGTAAAGCTTTCTGGTCTCTGGCCAAGTTAGTTGAAGCTAACTTTTGTCGGTCGTCGCTGCCACCTTTAATTAAGCCTGACAGGTCGCTAGCTCACACCGCCAAGGAGAAGGCAGACTTGTTTGCCTCTATCTTTGCGAATAACTCGCAACTAGATGCTGCTGGCGTAAATCCACCTAAGTTACCTCTGTGTTCTTCTGTGATGTCAGAACTTCATATTCACCAAAAAGAGGTACTCAAAACGCTAAGCGTTCTTTATATAAATAAAGCTAGTGGCCCTGATGGCATTCCAGCTAATGTGCTGCAAAATTGTGCACCTGAGTTGTCACCCATTCTGCCTCGCCTTATCTCTTAGAACCGGACAAGTTCCGAATGCCTGGAAGGTTGCCAATGTCCAACCAGTACCAAAAAAGGGTAGCCGTGCCGATCCTGCCAACTATCGTCCAATCGCAATCACGTCCAAGATTATGGAACGTGTATTGAACAACCATCTCCTAGCTTACCTTGAAGATAACGATCTCCTTGGTGACTGCCAGTTTGGCTTCCGCCGTGGGCGGTCTACCGGGGATCTTCTTGTGTATGCTACTCACTTATGGAGCGAAGCCATGGAGAAACACGGTGAAGCTCTCGCCGTTTCCCTCGATATCTCCAAGGCTTTTAACAGGGTCTGGCATGCAAGTCTTGTTGGCAAACTTCCATCATACGGAATCGCTACCGGACTTTGCAACTGGATTGCGGATTTCCTGGGGGGCAGATCAATTCGGGTAGTCATTAACGGCTCCTCGTCGGATTTGCTTGGTATCAATGCCGGTGTCCCCCAGGGTTCTGTCCTCTCCGCAACTCTATTCTTGCTGCATATCAACGACCTGCTTCTAATTCCCGGTATCTTTGGGTACGCGAACGACAGCACAGTTTCGGAGAGGTACTTGTCTGATGCGAAGTCTAGAACTGATGTTCGCTCTTTGAGGGAGGCGATGGTGGAGGGAGTAATTGCAACCTTGGAAGCTGTTTCCCTCTGGGGTGAGGCCAACTTGGTTGGGTTCAATCCGTCCAAAACGCAGGCGAGTTTCCGAGTTTCCGAAATGTCTCCGTTCCGGTTAACGACCATCTGGACCTCTTGGGTCTAGATATCTCTGCCAATCTCAATTTCGGTCGCTTCATCGAATCCATTGCTGAAACTGCAGCCAAAAAACTTGGCATTCTTTCAAAGGTGAAACGATATTTTACATCTGAGCAGCTCCTAAGCCTTTATCGAGCCCAAGTACGCTCCTGCATGGAGTACTGTTGTCACCTTTGGGACGGATCTGCACGTTATCAGTTGGATGCACTGGATTCGGTGGAGCACCGAGCGAGGCGACTCATCGGCAGTGAGGCACTCGCTGCGGCTAGTCTCCAGAGCCTTGACCATCGAAGGCGTGTAGCTTGCCTCTCGGTCTTTTATCGGCTGCATTTCGGAGAGTGTGCGGAGGTTCTTCATAATTTGATCCCCCCCGCCCCTTTCCACCACCGGACGACCAGACGCGGCGAAGGCTTTCACCCTTACGTTGTGGATATACCTCCCATCCGCACGAAGCGCTTTGCTTCATCTTTCATTATGCGAACAGCTAAGGAGTGGAACTCGTTGCCAGGGTCTGTTTTCCCGGATTAATATAATCTGGATATCTTTAAGGCCAGAGTGAACAAGCATCTTCTAGGCGAGCGTGTACCATCTTAGGCCTCATCTTCGCTTCACATCAGGTGAGATTGTGGCCAAACGTTCTGCCTATCATCACATAAAAAAAAAATAAGAAAAAAATAGACGCTTTTAACTATTTAAGCATAAAGTAAATACTTTTCACATATATGCTTGCCAGATGCAACTATAGTAACTGTGTTTAGAAACGCGACCAAGTTAGCTCTACAAAATATAAGTAATACCATAAAAGTAAGTTATCAGACGTTTTGTATTAATATTTCATGAATCTCCAAGGTTTTCCTGTTCTCCGAGCAAAAGTAGGTTTACTCACACAACAGAAAATCCAATTCGCTGTCTCGTGCGCACGCTCGCACACAGGCACGCGTGACTTGAGGGAAAAATAAAATTTCTCGCTAAGTTTATAATGGGAAAACTTTGAGAACCACTTAATTATGTTAATGTTTGAAACAAAATTTTAGAAGAGATGTTTAAACATAGCAATGTTTAATTTGGAAATAGTATTTAATGCGTAAATACGTGTACCTATGTTCTTAATGGATATTGTGTAGTACCAGACATTGGGACACATATTATAATTAAAGTACATACGACTGCAGATCAAGCGAAACACTAACATTTGTATACTTACCTTAATCAATTGTTGTAAGGGTTATTAACCAACTGACGTATTACACTTGATGTGCGGCTATCTGCACCTCGGCGTAGCGGAAAATGTAGTGGTTTTATTTTCAGGGCTTATCTATTGGTAGGTAACCAATACATTATTCATACGTTATTGGGAGTTGACGAAGACAGATAAGTACATCGCAAGTGAAGGGGTAAAAAAGATTCTATTTGCTGAAGATAATGAGTGCCTTACTTTGGACTTTTATTACGTGATTGATCTTTATAATTGGTACGCGTGTACAAAGAAGTAAATATATTGCTATTATTTCATTTTTGGTATAAATTTTACATTTTAGTACATCCTGCAATCATACAGGTACCTATTTAGACTGTTCATAAGTCTACAATAAATTCAACAAATCCATTTTGTACAACGGCACTTTAGAAGTTTTGATGATGACAATGTCCAGTATAGACAGTATAAAGTTTGTAAAATATCCGAGTTTTGCTCTACATGCATGTCCGTGCATTGCTGACGTTGGAGGGACTGGGGAAATTGAAGTTACATAATTGTAGAGTCTAAATTTTTTGGTGTTACTGCTTGTCGCATATAATAATAAATGATTTTCTAGTACCAAGAAGTATCGTAATAAAATCAATTATTAAATGTCTACACTCCCAATAAATATGCTTTACGTTCTCATAAAAAGGTCATAAAGTAGACTTTCTTACCCAAATTTCTTCGGCGTAGAGACGCAAGGACAACACGGCTTCATTACGTCGGACGGGCCTGGATATATCAGAATAAATCATAGAGCATTAGCTCATTTTCATTTTAATGAAAATATCATTTCCTTGGAAGGAGGTATATCCAAACTTTACATCCGTCATTTTGCATGGGCCAACGGTCGAGTGGCGGCGGCAGGGGTGCTATGGGGGCACGGCGGGTGGAGCGGCGCCACCCCGGGCCCGTCCCCCCGCGGGATCGATACGTCATTTGAGCTGGTCGCCATGGAGACCGCGAACGGAGCGGGGCGGCGCCGCGGTGGGTGCACGGGACTCCGCGGAGCCCGCGAGCCCTCGCCAAATGAAAAAATAGATACAGCCTTATTTGGGACAAATCCCTCTATAAAAATACGACGGTTAAGATGACGCGCGCTTCTCACGAATTGTTTGCTTTTAATATCACGGATCGTGTATTCGGAATTATCATTCCTTATTGTGAAGTATTTACATTAATTTCATTAAATTTTCTTCCTATTCTATTTTTGTTGTATGTACTCTACATTAAAATCTTTTATGTATTTTTTGGATTTGTAAAATGTAGGTATTCGTATTATATAAAAATAACTCTGCCAAGTCACGTAAAAAGTTTTGAGAAGTTAACTTAACTCTTCTACCCTCACAAATCTTTTATATACCTACTTGGCGCTTTATTTCCGCATGCAGCGATGTTAAAACAAATTTTTAAAAACTATTTTGTTTTTTTCATTATAATTTGCTTATTTTTGAAAGGCTCCTTCTTTGATATGCCTCATTCATCATTTTTATGCTAAGTTAACTATCAATTTAAATGGAAATACATATTAGGACAATTACATAATGGGAAATGAAAGTAAGCGCATCAATTTCTATAACAGTGTATCGCTCCAGACTAAACGAAACATGTTTCAGATTTCCAGACAGATGCACTATAAAAGGATATGTAACAGCTATAAGCAACTGGGGTGAGTTTGCTACGTAGAGTTTAACCTTTCGTCTCTTAACAGCCCGCAGGCGCTCACAGAGAGTTTGATAATGTGGTATTTGTGACTAATTCAAGATGAAAAAATGTTTTTTAGCTAACAAACATAGGGCCTGCCTGATGCTAAGCGATTTCATACACAATTGATTTTTCAATTCATAGACCTCCAGAGGTATAACGCCGTTTGACAGGATATTGATAAGTCGTTTATCTTATCATAATTTTTTAAGTGCAACATTACCTCAAGTTGTTGTCAAGGAGCTTGAGGAGTTAGTTGTCGTAGTGGTTTAAACACTCCGGTGTCAATCTAATCTCAAGCCCCTGCTTGCTTCGGACGGCACGTTAAGCCGTTGGTCCCGGTTGTTTCTGCTTTAACCCACTAACCCGCATTGAGCCAGCTTGGTGGTGTTATTAAACTCCATATGTGTTCCTCCCATGTAGAAAGGCCTCTGCATTGTGAGGCATACAGGATGGTGCTGTCAATGCGACAATAAATTAAAACATGGCCAAACAAACTAATGCAGCCAATGATATTTTATTTTATACAAATGGCATGAAATTATAAAATGAATTAGATGTTTTTGAAAGTGGCAAATGATTTGTATGAACTAATATAGCCCATGTTTTAATTTATTGTCGCATTGACAGCACCACCCTGTATAGTTTTGTGATGATGATTACCTACTTGTTGTCATTGTTATTTAAAAAAAGATGAGCTTTTTTGAACCACAAACCAGATACAAGGATATTCTATTGTTGAAAATGTCAACGGCGGGCTGGTAAGGTCATAACATTCGATGGTTTGATTCAAAAGTTACCTAAATGGTTCCTGATAGTATTTTAATGCTATAATAAAACTATCTTATTATTATGTTTTTTAAATCTCGCGGTTGGTCTGCGAATCACGTATACCTAACTAAAAGCGTTTATTCTTGTTTAAATAATAATGTTTTTATGTGAGGGACGTTTTTATAGTCATCAGGTAATAAGTTTGACGTTTTGACGGATGTTCTACAAATTAAGTGTCAACGTATCAAAGTTATTACTTATCTGAGGGAATGTATAGAATTGAGGAACGGAAACTTACAAATGGAGTTAAACTGTAAAAAAAAATCTATTTTACTTCTGATTTATTGAAATAACAGATGAAAGCCTCGGGCTCTGGCTCTAAATATCGCCACAGATTTGCACGTTTATCGGTTTACAATCGAATACACTTCGAGGAAAATGAACACTGCAAGTAGGAGTAATTTGACTACGATCTTCTGTAAGGTCAAGGATTCTATAAATTTCCCCATTTTGGCTCCTCCACCTCTCTTTAACCTTAAATATTTAACCAAATGATTATTAGCGTCTATATAGTTATTAACTTGCCTAATGAGATATAAAGAATAAAGAAAGAATCAGTATAGTGTATATGTTCTGAGTATAAATATCTCCATAATAATCTACGGCGTATGCTTCTTCCAAAGTAACTTACTCTATTGTATTGGGTTATGAGTTTTTGGGACCCAATCTATGCCAGCCATCATTGGCATATTTCTACTGTTAACTTAATAAAAAACCTATCTTCGAAATGTTTTCCCGTTTCCCTTACCAACCCACCAATAGGTTCACACATAATAAAATCTATTCATGGATATTTTACAGATTATAAAGATAAAATAAGCAATACCAAAGCTTCTGCAGATATTTTATTTACCTTTCCATTGTAAATGTCGTTACAATTTTATCAAAGTTCAACTTAAGTTGTCTGGAATGCTGTTTCGTTGCCAATCGAGGATGCTTGGATTCTCTGAATTTGATCATATTAAAGTAATAACAACTTGAAGTAATATCGTAATAAGCTTGAATAATAGAACAGTTTTCCTTTCTCGTTTTGAAAATTGAAACTCTTCAGAACGAAATATGAAACATTATTTGCTGTACCTTTTCTAGTGGATATACTATAAGTACATCGAAAACTCTCACTGAAAAGAATAAATTTAAACGTTTTTGGTTTCATGGTTTGTAGAAAAAAACATATAGATTGTATTTCATTGGTTAAACATTTATTTATTTATTCTTTGTTGTAGGTACACAAAAACCCTGTCGTAAACCTTATTCACCCAGGGTAATTCACCTAGGTCAATTAAACACACTTTTAGTAAACTTTTAACACCTGGGTGCATTAAAATTACTTTTAAAAAACTTTATTCACCTAATTCACCTGGATGCATTAAATTTACTATAAGTATATTTTAAACACTTTTATGATCAAAATTTTTAGCAGTAAAACTTTGTTAAGTATACCTGTGACTTTGAAAAAAGTACTATAAAAGCTCTTCAGAGTATTTTCTCAGAAGTAACCATAAATGGTTGTTATCATCATTTTCAAGAAAGTTTGATTAGGAAAGCAAAATCTTGAAAAATGTTTAGAGCTAAGAACAGCCGTCGTCGTTGAGTTTTTTTTATGTCGAAGTATGGCTTTATTGCCAAATGAAAAAAATATCGCAGGTTGGGAATACATTGAGCAACAGTTCAACAAGAACACGTATGAACCCTTTCTACGATATTTTAAAAAGTTCTGGCTACGCCCTGAAAATATTAAACTTTGGTCGGTTGGTGGAGAAAGACACCGACCCAATAATTATGCGGAAAGCTTCGACACCAATTTAAGTAAACGCATAAAAAAGTTTAATAGAAACTTGCTTCATTTGATCGCAGCATTCAGGACAGACGCAGACTCCAAGCACATGGCAATACCACGCCGTTCCAGCGTTCAATAATTAAGTGATGAACTAATATGTGAGGCTCAGTTAAGCATGTTAGATGGTCAAATATCAGTAGGTCATTTCCTTGAAATGATGCGTTAATCATCCCCTGAAGTACCAGGCTACCATAAGTATATGAGAGGTTATTTATTGTACCCCTACGATTATTATAAATAAAATAAGATTATGCTAAACATCTCCTACATAGATATGGTAGCCTGGTACTTCGGGGGATGATCCAGCTACAAGTATACGGAGAAAAAATAGTGGCATTGAGTTACGGCGTTACTCAACGGGAATATTTTTCACGTTGTGTAACAATGTGACACAAAATGGTGTGAGTCAACGGGAACAAAGGTTTTTTTTACAGTGGTGAATAAAGTTTACCTATTATTTTAAATTATTGTCTTTTGTTTTGTGAGTAGCGGTATGAGTGTTTAAAGTTTACTAAAAGTGTGTTTAATTGACCTAGGTGAATTACCCTGGGTGAATAAGGTTTACAACAGGACAAAAACCACTTAAAACGAATTTCACAAATAAAACATGACGTACACAGGCGAGCTTAACACAAAACTGTGTTTTCTACCAGCAAACCTTTGAGTTCGTAGGTGAGGTAGTACGTGTAAAAAAAACAAAAGAAAAACTTTTACATACTTACATAATAAATATAAATACGTATCATACACACATACGTAAATAATATAAATACAAATTACACATACATACATACATACATAATATAAATACAATTTATACTTACATATGTAGGTATAAATAAACTTAGATTGTGAGGAAATGCTCTTTAAGCCCTCTTCTGAATTCGTCCAGAGATGAGCATTCACAGATTTAGAGGAACGGCAGGGTTTACCACGAGGAACAAGATACTTAAGGCGCTCACACAGGTAACTTGGGGATCTAGGATTGTGAAGGGTTGAGTAAAGGAAGCAACGGATATGCAAAAACTCGACGACGTCGAATCAGCAACCATTTGAATCTACACCGGTATTCAGAAACATGATCATATTTTCTCAGACCAAAAATAAAACGTATACCCAAATTTTTTGTGTATAAACAACCAACAACCTTTTTTTTATCAAGTAGTCTGTGTAAAGCAATAACTTTCATATTTTATTTAGTAATGTTGTGCATACCTATAATCTAAATGCATTTATGATACTTTAAAAAAAATGTTGCAATGTAACTTAACTTTGTGTATTTAGTTGGTAATCCTTGAATAAAAATAAAAATTCAGAAATCGCTCTAGCTAGTTTATTTAGTAATAAAATTCCTCTTTTGCGTCTCTAGATAGCCAGCGTAATCCAGCAGTGTAAGAAGCAGAAATTGAGCGAGAATTACTTTAGTATGGAAAGGAAGGAATTTTTGGAGACGTTTGAGATATTGGAAAGAATAAAACATCATGTTCTAAAAATATTATCCAGATAAAATGAGTAATGCATTGGATTTGGAATATCATTGTAATATATAATAGTACTTAATAGTAGGTAATATTTATTATCGTTGGAACAACTATTTTCTGATACAAGATATACCATAAATAAGAGATGGCTGCATAAAACCGGTTCAAACTTGAGGAAGCTTTTGTTTAGCAACTGACATGACATGATGATGACGAGGAACCATAACTAAATATTGCTTTTTTTCCTATTCCACAGTTTTAATAATAAGAATAATGAATATCATTTATTGTTAAAGAAAATTACCGTTATAATTTTAAATTATAAGCAAATACCTTTATGTATGGGCAAAACCCTAGTATTTTTGGATCAAAAAGAATAGCCAAGGAACCCGTATCAATTTTAAACGAGTCTTTTGAAAATCACCACTGTAATCAGGCGGGCAACCCACTTTATCTTTGTAGTGTAAATTAAGTTTTGAAATATTTAAATGATATTTTTTTAATTAATTTTTTTTTGTAAAGAAATTTTAAAAAACCTCTTCAAAAATATTTGACAATGCAATAAAATAAATAAACAGTTTGGTGATGACAATACGACGATAAATTAAATAATGGCCTATATTAGTTTATAGACATTTTTATAAACTTTCAAATACATCTTATTCATTTGATGATTTCGTGATATTTCAATAAAATAATATAACATTGGCTGCATTATTTCATAGAAATGTTATAAAATTATCAACTGAATAAGATGTATTTGAAAGTTGGAACCTATTTCTATGGCAAAAGAAAAAAGGCAAAATATTTTTATTTAAATTGTCCACAAAGAAGCACTTTCAAATCGTTTAAAAACACATTTTATAACTATCACAAATAATATATTAACTAACAACGCGATAGTGTCTGTCTGTCTGTCATATCCGAATTTATACCGGTTCCAAAAGTTAAACTACCGAGATATTCCGGCAACAAACTATTTAAAAAAATATAACTTTAAGCAGTGCAGTGCCGCCCAGCGAAAAAAATCATAATTAAAATATACAAATATACCTTCTCTTCTAGAGAACAACAATCAACGTACGAACAAAATAGGTACCTACATTTTGAAATTTCAATGTGTCCACGCATTCTTATCATCTAAATATTCTTGGACCTTAAAGTAGCCTTTTTTCATTAAAGTTTGTTTGACATATAACTGAAGTTTGTGAAAAGGCAGTTCAGTTACATTTGGTGGGACTTTTTTATAAAAGTGTATACATTTCCCCATGAATGAGCGACTTGTCTTGTGAAGTCTAAAACTTGGAACATCATGTTTATTTTTATATCTAGTCTTTAAGTTATGAATGTCACTATGTTTTGAAAAGGTATGTTTATATTTGTGAACATAAATTATGTTCTTATATATTGAGTAGCAACGGTCTAAATATTAATGAATCACGTGGCTTGAGTCTGTAAATAGCACGCACGGCCCTTTTTTGTATAATTAAAATATCTTCAATGTCGGCCGCTGTGCCCTATAATAACAAGCCATATGACATGACACTGTGGAAGTAACCAAAGTAAACAAGTCTTGCAGTTTCAACATCACACAAAGACAACACATTCAATATTTTCTTCGTTGATTTCAACATGTGAACTAATCTGCCTTACATTTGGTAAAGTGACTATAATACACTTACTTCTCTTTGAATTTAACAATAAATTATTATTTTCAAACCAGGATAGTACTTTTGTAATGGCATTATTTACATCCTCAAAGTCAGTTTTAGTTCGATCTATTTAAAAAAATAGTGAGGTGTCATATACAAGCAATACCGTGTCACACATTTTTTTTTTAAAGTAAGGGAGGTCGTTGATATAAATTAAGAAAAGCAATGGTCCTAATATCGGTCCCTGAAGCACGCCCGTATGCACAGGCGCACCAGAAGACTTAGTTTTATTTATAACAACTTTTTGAATTCTATTAGCCAAGTAGGATTCAATAAGCTTTAACGAGTTTATTAATACACCATAATGCTTAGTTTACCCAATAATGTTTACTAATTAAAATATATCAAAACTAGAAAAAAATCACGTCCTGAGGCGGGGATCGAACCCGCGACCTTCCGCAATCCGGGCGACTGTTTTAACCATCTGAGCTACTTGGGATATCCCGGAATTCTTCTAGTCTATCTGTATTTGCGTTATGAGCTAACGTCCACCCTACAATGTCGAAATGTTCTATTTCAACATCCGAAACGAGTATTTTTACAAATACCTACGATTCGGTTAAGTTGGGGCACTGCTTTCAAATATTCTTAATTTTGATTTTAACATTATTATTCTGTTTGAAAACTTATTAACTAATTAAAATATATCTAAACTAGAAAAAATTCACGTCCTGAGGCGGGGCGAATTATGTTTGATAATCGACACAGTGGAACGCCTTGGACAAGTCCCAGAAGATTCCTAGAGCATCCTGCCGTTTTTACTAAGCATCAAATATGTGCTTTATAAGCGCAATTCCCGCGTCTGTAGTATTTTTTCCTTTAGTAAATCCGAACCATCTATTGCGGAGCAATTCATTTCTCGTAAAATGAGAAAGCAATTGGTTAAGAATAATTTTTCCAAAAATTTTGCTAAGAGCCGGCAAAATATAAATGTGAAGGAAATAAGTGGGGTCATTGCTATCTCCCGCCTTAAACAAAGGTGTTATTTAACTTAATTGCTACTTTTTTCAATAAAACTAGATACGTGACTACTGTCGCTTTGGAAGATTACCGTCAATTCGCTTCAATTCGTTAAAGAGAATTGAAGATTTATGACTGCATCTCCTGAGTAGTCTGGGAATACATTCTCTTATTCTTTGGACACTTAAAACAACGGAGAGTTTTTCCATTGAGCACCTGGTGTGCAAAGCTTTGTGAGATTCGTGGGTCATCTATGAGGTGGACCGGTCCAATCCAGGCAATGTGAATGAAGAATGGCGCCGGTTTGTAACGCTCGCCTCTTAACATATAGGGACAGTTGTGACCGCTTTGCCAAAAGCGTAACGACAAAGAAGAGAGAATGTACAGAATTGGATCAATTCAATTGTGTTATAATTCACTGCTATTTGAAATTTTCTGATGACAAAATTTATAGTGTAGTTAATCATTTTACAGATCTCTCACGTTTTTCTAACTTCGACATTGTAGTGGTCTTAATTTTTTTGCTGAGCATAGACAATGATCTATCCCAAATTTGTATTTAGTAGGTTTATATGTGGGGTATTAGGATGAATTATTTCAATTCTTTACCTCACGGGCTCACGACGTGCTTCATTTTGACGCTTTTTTAACAAACCTATGCCATATTCATAGTCAAGCCAACCTTTGTAATGTCCATTTCTAAATGTAGTCCTCCTCCAACAAACTCCGTCTACGACGGTCTTGCCCCCTGTATCCAGCTATAGGCACCGTGTCGTTGAATGTCACCAGATTAGCGTATGGGCGGTCATCGTTTGCCGTTTGGATTTGCTGGTCTGGCTCTGTTGGACGCTAGCAAACGCACGCATTTAAGCGTGTCATCAGGTAGGTGTGTCTCAAGCTGCATGATTGTTTTCAAAGCGCGTGTTTCATACTCCATGTATGATCCTTCGTGTATGATACTCCAACAGCCAACCAATTGAGTACGGCGTACCTACTTAGTCTGTTTCTTGAAAACATATGTTAGCCTTAATATTTTAGCGTTTGTTGTTCATTGTGAATTTGACTACTTTTTGTAGTTACATATGGCATACAAATGGCAATCAAAGTTTACTGAATTAGTGTACCATACCAGTCACCTATCAATGTCATACCTATGAGAATGCTTTTTCAAAAATATTTCTAATGATACAACTAGATGTGTATAAAGTTGATTTAAAATTTATACTCAAAAATACCATGCTACAGTTACACATGCAGAAAATTTTCAAACTTTTTTTCAATTCTTAAAATATACAGTAGGTTACAAAAGTATGAAATAAAATTGAAGATAGTGGTTGTGTTCCTTGTCAAGAGTTACCTACCACATTACACACACACACACACACACACACAACACACACACTCTATCCTATTTAAAATCGATCACTCCAACTGTCAACATTTAATTGTGTGGGGTATCAAATAGAAAGGCATCGCGAGTGAATTTTGATATATTTACCTACTTAATTATTTACCTACTACTTAAGTAGGTACCTATCATAAAGAGGTCTATACAGGATGGTGCCGCCAATACGACAATAAATTAAAACATGGGATATATTAAGTTCATAGAAATGGTTTGTCACTTTTAAAAACATCTTATTCGTTTGATAATTTTATGACATTTGTATGAAATAATATAACATGGCTGTATTATTTCAAAGAAACGTTTTTTTTTTCATTTCACTTATGAAAAAATGTTCGTACTCATGATACAAACATCTGTCCTTAACGGGATATAGCCCGTGACATATATGTAGTTCAATAGATAAAGGGTATATATACCACTCTTCCAGCCGGCATCCAACAAAACATAATTGAACTGCTTTTTAGTTGTTTGGAAGAATTTTTCCAAAGTAGAGAGCTGATGTATGATAATAAGAATGACATAGGATAGTTTTTAATCAATAGGTATCAAGAAATAATAAACTTGTAAAAATCCCCTAAGTGGTCGTTTGAGTCATCTTTTTTACACAATAACACAGACTATTTCCAATCGATTGCATCGTAAATGTTCGTTTAAATGTCTGCACGGCAGTGTATTAAGCCAAGTACTGCCACGTCTGCTTAGTATGAATTTTTTTATATTACTAAGGTGGCAATGCGGCACACACTTGATGGTAAGCGGTTACCGTAGGTAGGCTATGGTAGCCTCCATCGAACCCAGGGGTGTCACTTGCACGTTGCCGATCCTGTAAAAAGCTTTTCATGCCCTTTTTGAAAAACCCCACGCTCTGTACATTCAGATTTAATTCAAGAAATTGCTGTTTTAGCTCAATTTTATTTTTTCCAATTATCATACAGTGTTATTGAAAAACGGTCCAGAGAGTGTGGGATACATATTATGGTTTCATTGTAACTTTGTTACACTCACTTTATATGCATTCATTACAATGAATGAAGAATGGCTAAGCACATACTATGTTTTACGATACGATATTAATTAGCTTCATGTATGCTTGTTTAGCAACAATATCATATATAAAATAAAGGTACGTATGTATCTACTAGGCCATGAGGATCCCTAGGTAGAGGGGGATATGAGTTCTCGGCGAGAGAAAAAAAGACAACAATTCATGCACCTATTAGCTTTTGCAAAATACTTTTATTCATTAGTCAACTCTATCATATTTGAAAACAAGAACAACAGTAGTGGGCAAAAATATAGGATTAAATCCTTATTAAAATGCTGAGATTTCGCGAAGTCGCCTTTCAATTGGCGAAGTTATAGAGAGAGATACAATACGTGATAAGAATAATAATAATAATAATAATATTAATACACTCACACCTATTATCTAGCCCAAAGTAAGCATCATAAAGAGCTTGTATTATGGATACTAGATAACGGATAAATAATGATAATAATATGTATATAAATATTAGAAATATACTAAATAAACATATAAACATCCATGACTCGTAAACAAATGCTCGTACTCATCATACAAACATTTGTTCCTACCGGGATTCGAACCCGGGACCTCTTGACCGAGTAGCCTGGGGTACAGACCACTCGGCCAGCCGGTCGTCCAAGAGAGAGGTCGTCCAAGAATAAGATTTATAATATTGTTATTTACCAACTTTGTACGCGGGAACTCTTAACAAAAAAATCATCATCATAATATCAGCCGAGAGACGCCCACTGCTAGGCATAGGCCTCCGCCAAGGATCTCTAAACTGATCGGTCCTACGCTTCCCGCATCCATCAGCTTTCCGCGACCCTAACAGATCGTCGGTCCACCTTGTGGAGGGCGTACCAATGCTACGTCTCCCGGTACGTGGCCGACACTCCAGGTCTATCACACATCCTATCCGCCCCAACGGCCGTCAGTGCTCCTTACAATGTGGCCTGCCCACTCTCACTTGAGGCTCGCAATTCTTTGGCCTAGGTACTTCACGAGCGTCTACGAGCTTAATTCTCCTGCGGATCTCATCAATTCTGATTCGATCACTCAGAAAAACGCAAAGCCTCTCTGTTCAGAACTCTTTGTATTATTTAAGTTTTTTATACTTTCTTATTTCATGTCAATTTTGATTACGTTTTCTGTCCGTGTCAATAGTGGTATTTTAATATTTCACGAAATATATTAAAGCGCTTATTGATATTTACAGTCCGCTTCCCCATCTTTTTAACTCTTCATTTTTATTTGGTTAAAAAAGTTAAATATTTCGAACAGTACAACTCAATTTGTTGATAAATTTTTAAGGAGTTTGCATTTATAAACATTTGAAGGTTTGCACCACTAAACACTTCACTAGCAGTGTCTTTGTTTTTCGATGCATTTCAAATACATCCGGTATATCTATGTGGAGTTTCCGCATTATATGTTTAATAAATACAAAGTCAAGTATTACCTACTACCTACTCAAGAAAATCTTATTTTATAATTTAAATGAAACCTATAGTTACAAAACTTGGCTCTTATCTTCACGTTTCAACCAGTTTCTACAAACATAACATGCACATACATTCAATTCACATTCAATATGAAATAACATTAAATTACCACATGGGTGGTAAACTATTTACGCGATTATGGTCTTAGTAACCTTTACGTAAAGATTAATTTTGAACGTAAACTTGTAGAATCATTTGATTTATGATGAAAATTACTGTTGGTGCTCCCTTTAAATAGCTTTAACCCTCAATTATTTTCAAAAATTGAGACAAAGAATATTTAGTTATTAATATCCTCACCAAAGTTCTAGATTTTACAAAAACTTACATAACCACCCCACAAAGTACCGGAACGTCTGTACAATAGCATCTATAGATGTTTATTTATTACTGTATAATACAACCTACAAATATACAAACTTTCAAATACGTGTATTTGCTTATACAAACAAGAAAGTTAGCGAACAATATAAAAGTAATGGGATAGACTGAGACAGCTGACTCGACAGGAGACTGGTGCGAGCGAGAGCAACTTATTCAAATTGAGGGTACATATTTCTACATAGGTAACAAATAGCTTGATGAGATAAGTATGGATATGACTGTTCTTAATAAATATAGTCTTAGAATCAGCGCTTAGGCTTAAAGAAAGTGTGATTGCTTAGGCAAAAAATTTAGTAGATTAGATATTAAGGATAAGTAGTCATTCTCTGCACAAAAAAAAAACAGCTGATAGTTTTATCTCCAAATTTCAATTAAGGTACTTGAGAAAAATAATAGCCTTATCTTTTGTTTACACAAAAAAGGTTGCATTTAATCATTGTGAATCATTTTAACAACCATCATCATTCAACATTTATTCATCATTTATTTAAAGCACCAATTATTTTAAAAACTTAAATTCTTAATTATCTTTAGCTCGATCCTTATTAATGTTATAATTTAAACATAGAAATATTTATTCAAATTAAAACATCAAACAACGGCATTTCCATACTATGATTACCAAACAAAAAGTAGAAAAGTTGAAGAGAGTTGCAGGAGCAACTTCAAGAACAGGTATTTACACTGTTTGAATATGTAGGTTGTGCAGGTAGTTTAGGTTTTTCCGATTTTTGACGAATAAAACAATAATTTTTAACTATCCATAATTTAACACTAATGATGTCCAATTATTTTTATGTGTGGCTTTTATCTTAAAACAGCAGAGTCAACATCGTTTTTTCAATAATTTCTGAATAAAATTACTAAAAACTGGGTCTAGCCATAACCAGTACTAGACCCGCCCCAGCAGTGGCTACCAGCAGTCACACACAGTAGTTTAAAGATAACAGTTCAAATCTTCTTTTATTGTTACCATAAAATCCCAAGCACATGCCAATAATATTAGTATAATATTATGTGCATTTTGGAACCGACCAAGGTTTATGACATAAAGATAGCCAAGACAAGACTAAGTGAACGTTGGAAATTCTAAAAAATAGCATCGAATCTTAAAATCAGATTTTCCTTTTAGTCGAATAGCGCCACCTATACAGGAATCTCCGAAGCACCATGCACTCTCTTAACAGTGTGCTTTAACTTAGGTGCTTCAAAGGGGAGCTTTTATTAAACTGTTAGAACAGCAGATGGCTGGCGCTTTTTGTTATACTTTGCATAGATTATGTGCGATATCAAGGATGAATAACTAGACAAAATTTTAGAATTAAAGAGGACCAAGCACGAACATTATATACTTTCAAATCGTTTTCTTTGAACTTATTAGGTACAGCTTGCGTTGACGCAAGCTTTTGTCTGAAATTTTGAGCAGCGCCCCTTGTAGAGTCGACGCTACGATCATGATTCCAAAGTAATAAAGAACAGATTCGACTACATTACTTTATCTTAGAACGTTCTTTTATCATTAATATGACGCATGAATTTGTCAAGCCACGTAGAACCCTCGAAGATCATATGAAAATTAAAAACCAATTGTCTGAATATAAAATCTGTGGCTTGACAGGTTACAGCGACATCTGGCGTTAATAAATTTAAGTAACATGACTTTGTTTTTATGTTATGATTATGAGACACTTGTGTGATAATATTAGATGGGTTCTCAGATTACACGTACTGCATGGTAATGCCCACCAAAGGAAGGTCAGAGCTGTCAGTACCGTCGCCTAGGCTCAGCAGTCTTGCCTCCTGAGCCATGCCGATGCCGATGCCGCTGAGACGGGTTTCCTACTTGAGATCGAAATATAATACGAAAGTTCAATACGTTGTAGGTTTAAGACATCGATTATAGTCACCGATGTACGTTGTGACAATATTCGTAGAATACTCTTTCGATGTCAAGTAGGGAGGAACCTTCTGAGATAGATGTCTCAGGCTCGACTCCTAGTCAGCCGAGGCAGATGTTTGTGTGATTAGCACAAACATTTGCCTCGACTAGGAGTCGAATCTCTCTCTGGTTATGACTGTCGATATGCACCTATACTTTTAATATGAATGTATTTAAGTTTGAACTCGAAAATGTCAACTCAACTCAGAACTCATCCATGGTCTTATGAATAAGAATAAGTGTATGGAGAAAACTGAAAGACGAGCCCGCCAGATGCCGCCGATATCTTCATATAAAAATAGACTGCCTTAACTATCTATTACCTGGTTGTGTACTTCACAAATAAATGTCTGTTCGAATGCCATTCTTACTAAAACCTTTTCCTTGTTCATGAGGGTCCAAAATTTATTCATTTTTTTTTCTAACAATAACAAAGAAATTACTTCTTAACACTAAAAATTTTAAGTACTCAGCTGTATAAAAAGGTATATTCTGAAGTTGGTGCTCTACTCTATTGTTTCTGGAAAAAGCCTAGTACCCACTCCAAAAACAACCTTTTCATGAAGGTTTTGAAAAGGGGTTTTATTTTTGTAAAAACATTTTTTTGCACAACTTTTAGTTGTTAATTTTTAAGGTCAAAGGTCAAATTTTCAAATGTAGGTACAATGCAACACCAGAACATCTTTAGAGGAACAAAAGCCCAAAATGTGAAGCACAACGCAAAACACAAAATGAAAATCACATAACGAACTATACCCTGGACACCAACGATTGTTCGTAATAGGTTGGGGAAAAAGTTTCTTCGCATTTTTTAAGAAAATTCAAAACATTTTTTAATATAGTTTATTTACATTTAACTAAGGTATGTAGGTACATTTTGTTCGATAACTTTTTGCCATCTTGTAGATAGGGACATGATCCTATTGCTATAGAAATTTTGAGGCTTCTGATCAAAATACCGCGACAAGTGGTTTTGGCAGTCCTCTCGTGATGTTAACCTGACGCCTAGAGAATTCTGAAGAGAGCGAAACAGGTGCAAATCTGAAGGTGCAAGGTCAGGACTATACGGCGGATGCAATAACACCTCCCAGCCAAACTCTCTTAATTTTTGCTGAGTGGCTAAAGATGTGTGAGATCTAGCGTTCTCATAATGAAAAACCACACCCCTTCTGTTGATTAACTCCGGCCGCTTTTTCTCAACTTCTTGCTTTAATCTCATCAGTTGTTCGCAGTAGAGTTCAGAATCGATGGTCCTGCCTGGTGGTAACAGCTCATAATGAATAATGCCCTTCCAATCCCACCACACACACAACATCACCTTGTTGCGAGCTAACCCAGGTTTCGCCACAGTCTGTGAAGCCTGACCGGCCTTTGACCACGTCCTTTGTCGCACGTTCTTGTCGTACGTGATCCACTTTTCATTACCAGTTATCAGCTTCTTCAAAAATGGTTCGGTTTCGTTACGTCGTAATAAAGAATCACAAATGAATACACGGTTCAATAGGTTTCTTTCAGTGAGCTCGTGGGGTACCCAAATATCGAGCTTTTTTGTGTACCCATTTTTTTTAAATGCGCCAAAACTGTTTTGTGGTCAATCCCCAGTTCTTCAGCTACGTCGTAACTACTGATATGCCGATCTTGCTCCAGTTTTTCAAAAATGGCATCAATTTTATCCGTAATAGGGCGACCAGAGCGACGTGCATCTATGACATCAATATTTCCGGATTGATAACGCTTTAACCAAATTTGTGCTACTCTCACAGACACTGCACTAGGTCCATAAACATCGCAAATTTTTTTCGGGGCTTGCGTTGCATTTTTAGCTTTTACCTTTTTTGTAGTAAAATTTTAAAATGTATAGAATTTCTTTATTAGATTCACTCATCTTGACAGTACGAAAAACAAATAAAAACCATACATTTTCCTTATTTGAATTTGGAATTATCCTTTTTAAAATCTCAACTTTTAATGATACCAAAACCAGCCAGATACAAATAGTACAGCCAAAGAGATTTTATTACAAGTTCATACATACTATAATGCGAAAAGACTTTTTCCCCAACGTAATATGTAGGTACTCATTGGTTTACCCACCCTTGTCGTATAAAAAACAATATTTAAAGATAAAATGACAATTTCAAACTGGTAGTTCATTATAAATAACAGAAATGAGAAGAGTATATTTTAATCAACTTTTAATATTACATTGAACGTCAGAGTTGCGTTTTTGGAGTCTTTATTGTCACTGGATGTGATTTTTACACTTTTTGAAACTTTATCGTCATTACTTATGGTTGCATCATTAGAGTTAGTACAATCCGTCCCAACTTTATTCGAGACAAGATTGTTTAGTGTTTCCTTATTCATATCCACAGTTGCGTTATTTACTTCTGTAACTTCGTTCACGTTTTTGACAGTGGCTGAACGTTTTTGCCTTTTTCTTGATGTGGAAATTCGTTGAAATTTTGCATAAGTTCTTTTCGTAGCATTTTTTAAAATAGACTTGAAAAAATCATGATTATCTTGTACTGTATAAGTAGGATCACAATCATGAATTAGTTCAAAAAAGAAGGTTAGGAATCTTTGGAAGGTTTTAATACTTATTTTCATACCACTACCTCTAGTGCAGCCTGACCACGAACACTGTGTTAAGAAATCCCTGGTAAAGAAAATATCTATCAGCTGGTAAGCACAGTTCAGTCCTTTTCCGCGTGAACAGAAAATGGAGTATTTCTTTTTGTATTTTTCTTTGGTGGCATCATTAGATAACTCCTCCTCTAGATATTGCAATTCATCTAATTTTTCGATAGGTTTTCGGCTAAATTTTGGCCTTTTTTCTCGATCCACACACTCAGGTACTTCACGTTCTGGGATTTTATCCTCTGTATCTATATTTACAAGCTTCTTAGATATTTTATTCAAAGTCAGAATGATTTTTTTTTGGTTTTCCAACATAAGATTTTGGTTCTGAAAGAGAATTTTTTGGTTGTATAAGATTTTTTCAAATTGCATTTTATTTGTTTCATCTGTTTCACTACAGTCTCCTTGTGAATCGACGTTTTCTTCATCATCACTGTCATCATTACTTTGCGGTTCTATATTCATGACTGCTGTTAACGTGTTGTCATCCTAGAATTAGACACAAATGCGATTTAACATAGGCGTACATACTTTGTTAGAGGAATTATGTAATAAAGCAGTTTCAAGTTTTTTTAGTATCATACCTGACGCGCCAACACATTGCCATGTTTAAACAAATCTTTTAATATCTGACTCTTATCGTCTTCTTCATCTGATTGTTTACTAGCAACCAATGCATTGAGCTCTTGTTCTGCTTCATCATAATTTGCTATATTTCTTCTTTCTACAATACAGTTAATTTCAGACCAATCGGAGCCCGGTAGCGAAAACTCTTTTTTGCTAAGATTTCCCGCATTTTTTTTAGGCCAATATAGTACATCATCAATTTCCCATTCTGAAGGACAAATTGAAAGATGTTCTTTACCATTTTCAATCGTTTGAACAATTTTGAAGGGCATGCTGAAAAGGAAAGAACGGAAACATTAGGGTCTATTAGAGAAATAATTTTTGTCGGTTCTCGCCTTGAATATTTGTTGTTTTATGGCTTGTGATGATGGGACACAGCAACAGACAATGAAGATATTTTTATTTTCCAAAAAAGGCTAGACGCACCATTTACAAGAATTAGGAATCCGAGATTTATAAGGAAATTAAGATGTTGACCGTTGCACTAAATACATCATAATATAATGATATTTTTTGAAGTTCAAAAATATGCATTTTATGTGTGTATCTCTTCACTTTTACACTAAGAATCAAAGTAGGTAAACTTGCTGTGCTAAGCTTCAAGCTTCACAAAACAATAAATTCGTGGGAAAATGTAAAAGTAACAGTTAAAACTCTTTCTCAGTCAAAGTAATGTTAAAACCACTGAGCAAGATTAAATAAAATCTTTGTTTAGTTGAATTACGTCCAGTGTGGAGACCTGGTACTCATAGTTGATAACAATCTACCCCCATTAGACTGGCGTTCAGGCAAAGTGATAACTTTGCACCCTGGTAACGATGGAATACTTAGTACGAGTTGTTACTCTGCGTACAGTGTAGTTTTGACTTTCGACTAACGCTAATAGACAAAAGTGGTTTTATATGAAGTTTATTCAAAAGCAGTTTTATACAATGTGTTACAAAAGTCCGAAATTTAAGGGGGCGATTGTGTTACTTCTCCAAAGTTACCTCTGGAAGTTTGAAACCTTTAGACCACTTTTAGCGTAAAACTAAAATGCGTAAAATGTGTAATATCGTGACTCGTACGACACTCACACAGTCCGCGAATATACTACGATATCGACCCCCCGCAACCCCAGAATTTGAAAGATATTTTAAAAAAGTGACTCGCTCTTGTGAACCGTATTTTCAATAATGTTAAATAATGCGAATTTTCCTAATTTTAAAAAATATGGTTTACACGAGTCCCTTATTTTAAATATTTTTCTAATATAACTAGGTATAAATTTAATAAAATAGCGGGCGTTACAGAATTTCGAAGTAAAATTTGGAATTCTGGGGTTGCGGGGGTCCCATGTTTATTTAGATATGAGTGTGCTATCTTTGTGATATAAAATCTAGACCTATTTGATTTTCATAACATTGCCCGCCTAATAAATAAACTTCGTATAAAATGTAGCAAAACTGCCTCATGTATGTACTTAATAAAAGCGAATTTTTAACAAAATATTCCAAATACAATAAAAGTTAGTAGTGATTTATATATTTTTTTATTGAAGGGCAGGACTTTTTAGTAGATCTGATAGTATGATTTTTTTAGTTTTTTGATTTTGGATTATTAGGTAAGTACCTAGATATTATGATATGGTCTCTTTATAGCATTTCACTACCAGGAGTATTTTAGCAAATTACTACGATTTGTTTAAGTAAGACAATGATTTTTGATATTTTTTAATCGTAATTAATTAATTATTAGAATTAATTATTGTTATATGATAATATCATATATAAAAAAAGTCATTGGAAAAGCAAAAAATCGCAATTTCGCTTATGTAGACGATTTCATAATTTCAGTTTTTTTTAATTTAAAACCAAAGTACCCAACTGTTTTTGAAAAAAATTTTATGGGACCAAATGGCAGCTATTCTGCATCGAACAAAAAAAAATCACGTAAATCGGATCAGTAATCTCGGCGTAATCGGTGTACATACATAGAAAAAAAAACATACCGGCCGAATTGAGAACCTCCTCGTTTTTGAAGTCGGTTAAAAATATGAGCTATCGAGGACTTAGTATATAGCACAAAAAAACAATAATAAATAGGCTAAAATAGTTAAAATAATGTTAAGTAAAGGTTAAAATAGTGCTAAGTAGAAATAAATTATTAGAATCAAAATTATTTACTTTATAATTAATTTTATAAAACTGGCAATTTTCAACCTTACCCATTAAAGCCCGATAAACCAGAAACAATTAAATTTTAATTGTTATATCATCTATTGATGACGTCTGGGCATTGAAGGATTTAATTAAGATACTGCAAAATAATGAAATCGTTTCTAATAGATTTATGTACCTACTTAGCTGATAGGAGGCTACGTAGTACCTACATAAGTGTAGGTACATTGTAATGAGTAGGCCTAACTAAAACTAGCGTAAGTGAAATTCATACGTTTTAATTAGATTTGACTTACCTTAGCGCGTTGTGGTTTTTGATATCAGTATAACCGTATTTATGTTGAAATCAGTTCTCAATATTGTGTTGTAAATCACAAAATGACATGATGACGCATAATGGGTATATTTATTACTTATTTCTGCACAAGAGCCGTAGATATTATTTCTTTAAGTCGTATTGAGGTGAAGTTAGAGCATGCGCCACAGATTATGTGAGTTTGCAGATTACATGTTGTTTGTTGAGATTTCGTTATGAAATAGGCAAAAAGTCAAGCCCATACAGCCATGTCTGTGTGCTTTCTATATTTCTGCAGTTATTTTTTAATAGGTAATCCGTTAGTTTTTAATAAATGCATTATTTCTAATTGCCATTCAAGTCGCTTTTGTCGCTTTTCGGCATGCAAGTGTTATTGCTGTTTTTTTTCTTCGCGCTAAGAAGTCTAAAATCTATCCCTCTCAGTCTCGGTCTAAACAAAGTTCACGAGGTATCGCCATAAGAAAAAACTACTCACCTACTGTTATAGACTAACTACGGCCTTCTTACTATTTTTGTCAGCTCGTTATTACTCGATAGTTATTACTAAATTCAAACATTTTATTGCAATCGTCTCAGATTTCAATGTCATTATTTTCACATTCACACACACACAGGCATTCACACACACACTCACACACACAAAACAGTCTCCCATTTTTTTATTGTTTCAGACGTAAGTTTAATAACATTTTAATTTTTTTCTTGAGCACAAACAATAGTTCTCAATATTATCACTAATTGTCATAGAACATATTAAACTCACTGCATTTCATTCACTAAACTCTTTTTGAAGGACGATAGCAAACCAAAGCGTTGAACACGAATGCATTGTTCATGATCAGCTGTGACGGGATCATGGGCTGGCGACGGACACTATGGACGGAAAGTAGAGTGGGGTTGGTGCGAGCGGGTGAGAGACAGAGAAAGAGTGGGAAGGGAAGAGAGGCGCGGAGTAGGAAATACATAATTCTCAGCAGCTGCACGTACCACACTTTATTGATAATTTAAGCTTCTTCGGCTTGTGGAATTCGGCAGATTATGAATTATTCACGTGATCCTTGGAATGATTTCCTTTTTAAATAAAAAGAAAAATAGCTCTATAGATAAATTATAAACTCTACCTAGCTAAACTAATATTATTTTTGTATTTGATATACTGTAGCCCTTACAGTATTTCAAATACAAAGCTCTGTAAAAAAAAGAAATAAAGAAATAATTAGCCAATTATTAAATGAATAAGATGTTTTTGAAAGTGGCAAATCAATTCTATGAACTACCTAGCTGACCCGGTGAACTTTGTATCACCTACAATTTATCTCTTTTTGCACAATGAAAGGTAGCCCGTAGCACATTTAGTTGACTTTGACGACCTATGTTACTATGTCAGCTTGTCTTCACGGCATTGGAAATAATAAAAGTAAAGAGTCCTCGAGGCAGGTTACAATTTGTGGTTAAAAATAAAAGGTCGCAAAGTGCACCTAAATTTCATTCTACAATTTTTTCTTTCAAATACAAAGAAATGAATTAATGCCAATATAACACGACAATTACACGACAGTTCTACAAAAATAGTAGTTTTTTTAAATAGTCCGTTTGCCCAAAGAGTATTTAAACGCTTCGTTTGCCCGCCATCAATTAAACGTACCCCGAAGTTGTGATGAAGGAAATGTCAGTTTTGTTTGTAGCAATTCAGCTTAAACCAATTTTGAATCTAACCCCATCTATTGTGGCTCAAACTTCCGTGTTTTAAAAACAGAGAGGGTCATACGTCCGGGGTAGAGAAAGAGATTCTCCTTCAACTCCTGCGCAGCTTCCGCGGCGCAGAAAAAAAAATCTAACTCTCTAACCAAACATCGGAAAATTCGCTAAAAATACTGTCGTCAAGCTAAGTAAATAACGATTCCAATGATATAACAACATCATATACATATCTAATAGTTATATTCTTTAAATTGGGTGTAAATTTTCCTTATTGAAAAAAAAATCCTCCATTTTCCATCTTAATAGCTTATTCTACATCGTTGATATGACTCCTTATCCTTTATTTTATAGTTAATGTGTAGGTAATTTAACTAGCTTTCTATTGATACCACATTTGTGTATGCTATATGCAAAAAAAAATATATTTTTTCTGTAGATGTCTACAGAAAAAATTTTTTTTTTTTTATAATCTTGGTTCTTTTAGTTACCAAGGACTGTTGGGATAGAAAGTAGGTAGCGCGGCCTCCTTTTATTGCTTATAACTCTTTAACCAAGTAACGGAAAAAAAACAAAAAATACTGTCGTCAATCTGATTAAATAACGATTCTAATGATGTACCAACATGTCAAACATAACTAGAAGAAGATTCTTTAAATTCAAAAACTAAACTCCGCATTTACCGCGGCGGCAGAAATTTTAGTCTAATTTTCGTCCAACCTCCCGTGTTAGTAGCTTATTCTACATCGTCGGTATGAATCCTTATCTTTTATTTTATATTTAATATGTAGGTAATTTAACTAGCTTTCTATTAATACCACATTTGTATATGCTAACATCTCCAGGAAAAATAATAAAAATCTTGGTTTCTTTAGTTACCAAGGACAGTAGGGGTAGAAAGTAGGTAGCGCGGCCTCATATTATTTGTTGGATTGAGAAATTATAAAGTTATTTTTACAAAATAAAAATTATACGGGCTTTATTATTAAATAAAAAACCTTTTTTTAGTATGAATTTTATGTATCTAGCAAATATAATAGTAATAATAACTCAACAAACCCGTCGTTCACAGCCGCGTCAGCGGGTCTGACTTCGGACATTTTTAGAATAAAAACTATTTAAATGGCGAAAAAAGTATGCTATCTAGACTTAAAGCCTGTTTGATGAGGAATATTTTGATATATAATCAAGAACATCAACAATACTTACAGAATTTTAACAGAATAAAAATCGGCACAGATGACGCGCAAAAAAGCAAAAGTTGTCACAGGTAATGAATCTGAACTTTTTTTTTGTTTCTTATTTCGTTGTGGGAAAACCATAAATAGGAAAAGGCAAGGGGATCTTTGTAGTGTACAGCTCGTTTAGTGCCAATTCTGTAGGTCTTTGTTTCATGGCTGTACGATGTTTTTTAAATTTATGAAAATGTAAAACGTCCGGGTATGTCGAGCCCATACAAATTGTTCGGGCGGCTGGTAACAAATGTTACCGAGGACATTAATAGCCTTTTTTTTTGGTTGAAATTGTTACCAAGGACAAAAGAAACCCGAAGTGTCGTTGAAAGAAATGACAGTTTTAAAAACACGAAAGATAGACGATTTTTAGCCGACTTCAAAAACGAGGAGGTTCTCAATTCGGTTGGTATGTTTATTTTTTCTATGTATACACCGATTACGTCGAGATTTCTGATCCGATTTACGTGATTCTTTTTTTGTTCGATGTGGAATAGTTGCCATTTGGTTCCATGTATTTTTTTTAATCGATATGGTGATCGATAGTTTGGTGTTTAAACCAAAATAACTGGAATAAGCAAGTCGTCCACGTATGCGAAATTGCGGATTTTTGCTTTCCTATGACTTTTGCGGAATTGCGAATTTTTGCTTTCCTATGACTTTTTAGTGAAACGATACGATAGTTACGGTACGATACGGTAGGAAACAATATAAGCTGACGGTCACCCATCTAATGACCTTAGAAAATTATCACGAAAAATTGTAAAAAAAATTAAACAAAAATTAAAGCCGTCTTCAAAAAACTAAATTTAATAAACTTGCGCCAGATTCAAACTTACGCAACATCCCAATTTTGAACAGATATGGGAAAAATATTGACATTTAACGCCATAACGTAGATCTAACGTTAACAGTGTCAAAATTTTAGAAGCCTTAACTGGTTTGCTCCAAACAATATTCATAATTATACAGTCTTTGAGTGATTGATGCTATGAATTCACGATAGTTCCAGGAGCTGTCAGAAGCTGAGAGCGCCACCTAGTACATGGTGGCGCTCTCAGCTTCTGTACAAGCAGCAGTCAGCAGTAAGTGGTGTTGTTTTACTTTGCTCTTGTTAGATGTCGCTACTTGCGACTTAAGTACCGACATCGACATCTTACGGTGCCTCTTCACGATGTAGTATTAAAATTCTGTTTGATGATATTATTTGGTATATGGTATAGTAAGGTTACACAAGCCCATAATGATCCTTAATTTCAGCTAGATAATCGTTGTGAATGTAGAAGAAAATAGAGAGTCGTATTTAATGCGTCGATTTCACACAAGTTACAGAGCTTTTAGTTTTAGTGTGCTATAGGTGAACGGTTCTTGGATGCTGAAAAAAAATCTACAATAACTTTTTTGGTCACTATCTCATATATCATATGATACATAATGTACCTACGAAAATGTCTAGGATATCGAGATAGGGACCAAAATAATTTACATCCTTTTTGAAAAGTTGGCTGAACGTAATAAGTATAGCTAATTGTTAAAAGGTTATGTTACAGCTAAAGTTGGTAGTGAAATAGCCCGGCTAAACTTTACATTAACCAAACTTAATCTATCGAGCGAATCTAAGTTTAGCCTGGCTAAAGCCTAAAGTATGCTGGTTACATCTAGGTCAGGTGTAAACAGCATACTTTTGACTTTAGCCGTAGCATATTATATCATTTTGTTTGATGCTGACTGTTAACTTATTAAGTGAAGGATCCACAACCAGACACAATATACTTATTAGACCTGTTGTTGAGATGACTAATCTAGAGAAATGATAACAAAAGGGGATAAAAAAGAAAAAAATAAACCGGAAATAACATTTTTATGCTTGTAACTTTTAAATTAAAGTTGGAAAGGATATTTTACTTCACAGAATAAGAAAAACAATTATTGTTTTATTAATTAAAAAACAATATAAGGGATACAAACTTTTAGCCTCGAATTTAAGAGAAAATTTGCATTTGTTTTAATTCTTAAAGGATAATTAAAAATGTGCTCATGATTCAAAGACACCTTCAAATTAAGTTTTAGAAGGGTCTGCCTAGTACAAACAAAACTATCATGATTTTCCACGATCTAGCCGTGTTGTGTAAGTTGTGTTAGTTTCTGGATATTGTGTGAATTCAAAAGTTGCAGGGGTTGACAACCTTTATAAGTTGCATTTAATAATTTTTAACGTGTGGTGCTCGAACGCTAACGGGTGCAGGATTTCTTTTCTTTATATGTCTTTTCAATCTATCCCAAACATAACTTCAATTTCAACCTCCTATAGATATGCCGAAACGTCGCTGAAGTATGCGGGCATGTATTATCTTGAAACAGTATAAAATCATTACAAATATGGAAAAAAACACAACATGCCGCTTACTTATCGCAGAGCTGTCAGTGAGCTATTTTCAATGACGTCTGTACGGGCTCTCAAGGAAATCCCACTACTGACTTTCCACCAAAAAGCTCTCTCCCAATAATTTTGCACTGTGCATATCTTTCTCTAAGTCATCTTAGAGACTGATGACTTAGTCCCAGTCAATCTTCTGGCTTAAAGCAAAATCTGGATTCATCCATGAATAAATAACTAGTCCAACCATCATGCAAAATTAATTCTCGCTACTCGATGGTTTGTGGATAGA
Organism: Nymphula nitidulata; assembly: GCA_947347705.1. Classification (NCBI taxonomy): domain Eukaryota; kingdom Metazoa; phylum Arthropoda; class Insecta; order Lepidoptera; family Crambidae; genus Nymphula; species Nymphula nitidulata. The sequence goes on along the minus strand of OX374621.1, from coordinate 12,470,336 downwards.
AGAGAGCCTTTAGGTGGTAAGTGCGCTTTTATAGCATCCTTAGGTCTTCTTTTTTCTGTTTTAGTGGTTACTTTGAGCTTGTTTTTGAGATCAGAAGAAGTCATAGTGAAAAACCTGACACGCTTGCGACCTTGTCCTTAGCGTTTTGTATACTATCTAGTCTACCTATAATGTTGCCGGGAATTCCAACAATGGTGCTCAGCGGTTTCGTCGCTTGAGTTGCAGTGGTGACACGATACAGATGTATCTATCTGTACCTTGCGGTCCAACCCATTCCTCCAACAACCGGACGGATCGCTTCGAGCGTCTGTCGTACCTGAAGGAACTTACAGAAACTTATGGTGTGTATTCGAATATAGTAGAAAAGCCCGATCAGATCATGTCATGATCAATCGCAATACACCTGTATCTCTCTGAAACACTTTTTAGCCGACTTCAAAAAGGAGGAGGTTATCAATTCAATAAGTTTTTAGGTATGTGAGTGAGCATATCTGCGTTAAATATATGTAGATCGATTTTGATTAATATTTAAATCATTAGCAGTTAATTATACTACAATATTTAACAGAACACTTACAACTAATGACTGTAAGGAACTATTGACTTCTTTACCACGATAGTAGTATCGTCAAATAAGAAAAGCAATGGTCCAAAAATGCTACCCTGCGGAACACCAGATTTTCTTACTACTAACTTAGATCGTGGTGTTTACTTGGTAAGTTTTGTTCCTAGACTTGTGTGGCTTTCGTTCTTTCTGTACATTATTTCCTATTTCTAAAGTAATCTCCAATCCAGTCGTAGGCTCTCCCTCTCATACTTTACAATTACAGTTTATTTAAGAGTTTATTGTGATTTACCAAATCAAACGCACATAAAGTATACTATTTGTAACATAAAGTATAGTATGTATACCTACGTTAAAAACTTCACAAGGTCAAAGCACGCCAGAGCAATTTAACTTTCCTTGCGAAAACCAAACTTACAAGCGCATATAAAATCATTCAGCCTATTCAGCATTGCCACTTTATCTTACTAATACTATTAATGAGCTCATTTCTTATGATGAGATGTCATCATTTCTAATTAAATCTCGTAAGGAAACACTTACCGTAAGTCGTTCAATAGGGTGACTGTCTTGTACAGAATGCCTTTACTAAGAGACCATGATTCACAGCCTGCCATCACTGGTAGGCATCACACACCGGTCGAAGGCTTTCGACTTGAAGCACAGAGGAATTTTGGATGAGAAGATCTTATGCAACTCTATAATGGAGGAGTTTTAAAAAGAAATAGATGGAAAGTGTAACTTGTCTAGTTTTTATTTTTCCAGCTTTATTATCTTTTCGTCAGTGCTCAAGAGCGCGTGATTAATGTTGCCAGATCCAATCATCGTTGTTGGTAGCTGAATCGCTGCTGAGGAATCCTACCATCCTCTTCCACACCGTGACTGCTACTGTAGTTTGGAATATCGGGACCGCCGGGGACTGGTGGCCGGCACCGTTTCCTGTTTATGATCATTTTTCCAAAATTGGGGCTTGGGTTTTATTTCATTTTTAAAATTTCACTTAGTCTAACTGCATGCAAACATTGAAAGAACATGCAAAATGACAATGTTTTAGAATTACACTGTTAAGCCAACGACGTCTTGGTGACAGATACACACATAATCTCTCTATCTCAAATAATACTAAGGCGATTTTGATGAAAATTCCACAGTTCCATAAGTTGGGCAATATTTAGTCTAACATACCAGTTTTTTTTATACTGCAGCTGTTACTCTCGATGCGTTTTTCATCTTGAAAGCTGTCATGGGATCCTTATAATATCAGACATATACAAATATATGGCTGTTGTACTGACAGTCTCAGGGATGTTCAGTTTCTGTGGCCCAGGGCTAAAGTGACATCAAAATCAAAATTAAACTTTAGTTAGTTAAATCGTAAATTCATAAATCACTAATCTATCTATGGTCAGAAGTATGTTTCAATGTGCTTACAATTGGTTGTTGAGACCTTTAATCAATTTAGCCATATTTAATAATAGCATGCAACTGGACAGGTATGATATTTTGTATCACTGTATAGTCTCCTTAAGACATGTACTAAAAGTCTATTACCTTATGTATAGTTATATACTGAATAACCCAATCGTTCTTAAAAATAAGGGTATGTTATAAGTAGCTCAGAGTCTGAAACGGTTAACCAAGAAACGCGGATTGATGAACTGAATATTTGACTAGTTAATGTTTCGCCAACATAATCTTTTAACCATTAATATTTCGCTTAAAGAGCGTTTGGCCCGTGAGCATATTTTTTAATAATTTAGGTCACAGTTCTAGTCTAACCTAATCAAAAGACCTAGCTATAAAATAAAATTCCAAACTAAATTTAATTGATTCCGTTATGTTAGAACTATCAAAAAAGGGTACTTCTTGGATTTCGTGCTTCACTTTTTATTGTTCCTGGAAACAGTTTAGCACTAACTCCAAAAATACTCTGTATATGATATAAGTATACCTACCTCATTCATTTTAATTATTTGTTTCTTTTTATTGTTTTAAAGGCGGTTTAATTTTTTTACTTTCACAAATTCATTGGCACCCATGTTCAGAAGTTGGTATAGACTAATAATATATACGAAAACTGTGCCATTCTGACAATATTACGTATATACTTGATTGTATTGATAATATACGGAATTGATAATATATCTACTATTTGAAGTCGGCTACAAAAAGAAGAGGCATTAACTTTCAATCACGCCATTTTATACAATACCTAAACAACGCCATCGGCCGTTGCTAAATCATTACTTTAGTAAACAGTTCATGGGACAAAGTAACATTCAGTCACAGTCCTTTGGGTGAAAAGTTAAAGGTATAGAACTATAGTGTATGTTGGCGAAACATTGACTGGTCAAATGTTCTGTTGGCAAACAGGTGATTGATCATGAATAAAGGATTTTGTTTTCGACACTGCTATGAAAAATGATAATGATAAGATAATAACTATTAAACGTCTATTGTACGTTTATCAATAACGGGATAAGTATTTTAATACAGGCAATAAATAAATGTAGTTGATTTGGAATATTTTATTTTAAACTCATTTGCACAGATAGCTAGCAAATAGCTAGACTCGATAAAATATAATTAAACAATTAAAGATGTAAGACATAACATACAAAATTATTATGTCTCAAGAAAACGGTTTTTTTTTGTATGATTGAAACATCATCAATATATTAAACCAATAATTTTATAACTATTGCTACAATTTAAATAAATAAAAAGAAATATAACTACAACCAGTATATACAGAGGGAGATATGTACGAATTAATGCGGTCGCTTCGGTTTGTGGTCCGATATCAATAGACGACCGCAAAAGTCTATCCGACTTTTGTACCTATCTCGATCTGCCTTTTTCGACGTTTATAAGTCTACCAGCACTTTATTATCAAAAATTACAAAAGATCCTACAATATGTTTTCTATTATTTTTATCATATTGTAAAATGGTCTTTACAAACGATGAAAAATATTGGCCTCTAACAAGTGCTTGAAATAATTGTACGCATTCCATGAATTAAGGAAAACAAATTCAATCTCTGTGTCGTTTTCCCTAAGACGTGAAATAAGGAAAAGTGTCGGCCAAGGCGGCAAGCGCGCTCGCATCGACTGGCACTTTTCTGTTCATAGAGGGCCGCCGTTATTCGTTTTATTTCTAAAAATTATAATAGTCACTGGTCTCAAAACATGGCTTAAGTACTATACACCTAAAATATATAAATTATTACAAATTAAGTAAGGCATTTACATCAGGGATTCTTAAGGATTACTTCATATTTACACGATACTAGACTGTAAATTATAACATCGTGTAAAGACAAAGACATTGACTAAAATTATTATCGGTAAAACAAGTTTACATGTAATATGGTCAAGATTTCGGCGATCTATCGACCTATGAAGCTTGAGAATCGTGAATGAAAACAATTATACTGAGATTTTGTAGCTTCGCTTTGGTCAGTACAAAACTGTTTGGAAATCTCTAAAAAGACTTCAAAACATTATATTTGTTATAAAGGCATAGTCTTTTACAACTTAGCACTATCGTTTGGCACTGAGTTTTGTTAAAAACATAAATAATAATAAATTAGCCTTAATTGAGAACTGAAACATGAAATAAATTCAGCTTTAGAAAGTTATTAGTTAAATTTAACACTTTAATCACAGTCATGATTGATTCATTCATATTAAGTTGTGCCACTACACTTTATGAAAAGTATAATTATAATATCAATTACTACATATGACACGAAATCTTAAACTATTCCATCGGGATAATTTGAGCATTATTCTTGTGCATAGAAGAGTAGATGGAAATCATTTATCACACAGGTGCTTATCCTTGTGATGTCGTGTTCGATTATTTTGACGAGCTTGGTGAAATATTTCACCTTCGTCGTTTTGCAGATACCGCCGCGGCTATCATTTGTCTCAACATAGGCTCCGGGGTACATGCCTTAGGATCACATTTCATTTGACCATCTCCTCCACATCTGTAAGATAATTATAAAATTTAATTTTAATAATTGCTAATAGTTTCATTGCTCCTAATTTTTTTTTATACAACTAAATAACAAACAAGCTGACGGCCGACCTGGTGGTAAGCGGTTACCGCCGCCTATAGACACCTGCAATAACAAGGAAAACACTTGATATTGCAGGTGCGTTGTCATCCTGAGGCCTAAGATGAAATACCGTCCATGCCCAGTAATTACACTGGCTACCTTTCCCTTCAATCCGAAACACAGCGAACTGTTTCACGGCTGAAATAAGAAAGGCGGTGGTACCTACCCAGGCGACCCTACATATGGGTCTACCACCTAGTAAATATTTTTCTCATGCATAATTTAATCTATAAATTTATATTTTTTTACTTACGTGCAATGTAAACATGGTCCAGACGAAGCACGCACAACTTCGCCAACTTTGTATGTGTGTCCTTTTATTTGACAACCTCTTTTATGTGCCGCGCCCTTGTAAGCGTGAGGAAGGAAATGTGGCGGCAACGTTGTTGTCGTTGTAGTGGTAGTAGTAGTAACGTTAAGAGTAGTTGCCATTGCCACCGGACATTCATATCGTGGACAGCAGAATCCTTGTATTGGTTCTTCGTAACAACCATGAATGGGAGGTGGACAACTCTGTTGTAAACAAATGATATCGCTTCTGAAACAGAAGCAAAAGTCACATGGGTCGTCTCTGGGTATTTGTTGGGCAGATACGTATACTTTCCCGCCGTAACGACATGTTCCAGGACCGAAGGGTTCTTCACCATAGTCTGGCAAGTCTGGATTATATTGTGGGAATGGACTATCATCATCGGGTATTTCTTCTGTAGGTAGAATATCGTCTATTTCAGGTTTAGATGTTGTTGCAAGTTTTGTTGGCGGCAATGTTTCAGCGGGTTTCTTGTCTGGTTTAAATATTGAAGGTGTTGTAGTAATGTCGACGTCTATTTTTTCAGTTGTATCTTTACTTATAGAAGTTGTATCCTTATCGCTTGATTCAGTTTCTTGAGAAGATTCCGTAATTGGGACCTTTTCAGTTTGGACAGGAATTATTGCATCGGTTATTGGCGACTGTTCGTGTGCCGGTGTTGATTGTGTTTGCAATGGCGAGGAGGCTTCTATATCGTTTTCATCTTCTGATGCATCAGGAGTTTTAGTAGATTGTGGTTCATGCTCATCTATTGATAACGAAGATAGTGTAGATTTTTCAATATTGTCGCTTGTAAGAGTTGTTATTGATGTATCCTGAATTAGGGGACTAGATGTTGAAATTGGTTCAGGAGACTTAAATTCTTTCTCAGTAGATTCATCCTCATAACTTTCTGGTAAGTGGGTAGTACTTTCTTGCTCTGTAAATAAGATTGTTGTAATGTCATCAACTGATTTATGAGTATGTTCCTCCAATTCAACTTCATATGGTGTAGTTTCCTTTAATACATATGATTCAGTTGTAACTTCGGGCTCTTTAGATTTATTAATATCACCGTCATCTCCTAATGATTCAGTAGATAATTCAGATGGCGTTGTACTCAATTCTTTGTCGAATAAACCTATTGTCAACATTTCCTGAGATGTACCAGTAGCAATGTCAAGTTTTTCTGTAGTTTTTTCAAGCAGTAAATCAGTATTTGGCTGTTGTGTCTTGCTAGGTTCTAAATCTCCTTTTTCAGCTGAATCATGTGGAGAAGGTATTTCTACACCCTTATCTGATGTTTCATCTATAGCAATAGTAGTTATGTCACGAATGCTTTCAGTAACAATGTCACTAGGTTTCTGTGTTGTGTCATCAGTATATTCAATCTTCGTATAGAAAAGTTTTTCAGTAGTAGTTTCTTTGATGTCCTTATCGGCAACGGTGGGCAATTTAGTTGAGGTATCTTGCGGTAGCCTAGTAATTTCATGGACATAAACTTCTTGAGGTATAGTTGTCATAAATTCTTGAATATTTTCAGTCTCTTTGTCTTGAGAATATACAGATGTCTCTTCTAATGCATGTTCAGTCGTTACTTTTATTGGTTCTTTAGTCATCTCTTTATCGTGCTCCATCGTAGTATCAACAGGTGCTCTCGTAGAAATATCAAGAATTGGTGATATTTCTGTATCCTTTTCTTGGATAATATGCGTGGTTGTCTCATATGGCAATTTGCTACTCACAGTATACGGTTGTTTTGTCGATTCTGCTTGTGGGGTGCTAGTTTCTTCCTCTTGCACTTCAGTTGATTCTGTTTGCGCCGTTACCTGTTGTTGATCTTTTTTATGTGGTTCTGGAATATTTGTAGCTAATATGACGTCAGGCTCTGTAACATCCGGCATTGTCTCTTCTACGTTAATATCTGATTGGGTGGTAACATCAAATTGTGTAGACGCTTCGTATACAGCAGAAGTTGTTGATGTCTGTAATAACTTTGTAGTTTGATCATGTACTTTCGTGCCGAGGTTTGATGTTTCTGTAGTTGCTGTTTCTTTTTCATCTATAATGGCAAAAGTCGTGAGCTTTTCTTCTTGTGATTTGGTAGAATCTGGTAAATTGACTTCTTCTTTGGTATTATACTCAGCGGATTCTGTTGTTTGTGATATTGAACTATCTGTATGATCAATAAAGCTAGGTATAGTTGGCGATTCTGTTTGCAGCGACTGAGTGACTGTTTCAGGTTTAAGCTCATCTTGAATTTTGGTTACTTTATCCTGTGAGCCTGTATATGATACTTCAGGTAAATCAGTTTGTACACTGTATTCATCAGTTATTTCTATTAACTCTTCTGCTTCCATAAGGGTGGTTTTTGAAGGTACTTCAGTGGATTCAGAAATTTTACCATCTTCGGATATTTCATGCATAACTGTAGTTGTTTCTACGTCATATTTCTCTTCTGTCATGACACCATGTGTAGTTATTTCATGTTTTTCAGTTTCTACTATTATATCTGTTGTAACTTTATGAGGTTCTGTTTCAGCGATATTACTTTCTTGAGTTACCGGAGTTTCCACTATATATTCAGTTGTTTTGACTTCATCTGGTAGTGGTTTGGCTGTATTTTCTGTTATAATGTCTTTTTCTGTGATATGTTCTTCTGCTACTTTTTGTGTTGTTTCGACTTCATTTGTGTCGGTGGTTGCAAATGGTTTAATCGTGACTTGATTTTTGTTTAGACTTGGTACACTAGGAGATGTAGCTTCGCTTCCTAGTACTGCAGATACAGGTGTTTCTGTTTGTGCTTTGTCTTGATCCACTACTGAAGATTCCGTATCCTTTTCAATTAATTGTACTTCAGTTTCTTGTTCTGAGGTAGTTATAGTTTCAGGTGTTACTCTAATAGACTGCTCCGTGACAGATTGTTTTGTCGTTTCAATATCTTTTGTGCTTGTTTCTGAAGGTGAAATTGTAGCCGAGGCTTCGGTTATCACAGATTCTTCTTCATTAGTTATGTATGTAGTTTTGTCATCTGGTGGTTGTGTAATTTTTGAAGTAGTTTCTGAAAGATCTTCACTAACAAGTGTTACTTCAGAAGATGGCATTTCTTCTTTAATATTCTTTTCATCTTGCAACGATGTTACTTGTGTCTCAGTAACCGAATGTAAGTCTGCTTCCGTACTTAATTCAAATTTAGATGTTTCCGTAGTTGACGCTTGAACATTAAATTCAGAATCCTTAGTTATTTGTGTTGTTTTTGAGGGCTGTTCTTTCTCATTTTCTGTGGACACTGTGTCAATAGATGAACTTTGATCAATACTGCCCAAAGTAGTATAAACTGGTTCCTTAGTCATATATTCATCGACAGATTGTGTTGTTGAAATTATACTGTCATCTTCTATTTCACTCTTTGGGGGCTTAGTAGGTATATCTGTCCTTTGGTCATCTTCTGTTATTGTTGTATAAATATCAGGTAATTCAGATTTATCTTTGTTTGATGTATCTGTATATATATCTACTGGTGCTACGGTAGTCGTACGTTGAATTTCTATAACATTTGAAGTTACAGTGGTTATTTCTTTGGTGAAATGTGTTATTTCTGTTTTGACATTTACTTCTTCATCAGATTTTGTAGTGACATCTTGAGAATCTGTCACGGAAGGACCTTGCAATTCAGTTTGAGGTTTAACCGTGGGCAGTTTGGTAATATATGCCTGCACATCATTTTCTTCTATTTCCTTATTTGTTGTGATTAATAAGTCAGGTGATTCTGTCGATGATTGTTCTTGTATCAATGTTTCTTCTGGAGATTTCGTTACTTTTCCTCCTAAAGTTTCTTCCATTTCCTTATTTGTTGTGATTGATAAGTCAGGTGATTCTGTCGATGATTGTTCATGTATCAATGTTTCTTCTGGAGATTTCGTTACTTTTTCTCCTAAAGCTGTTTCCTGCACGTCAACAGTTTCTTTCTGTTCTGTACCTTGAGTTACTGAAGAATCTGTTGGAATTGTTGTTACTACTTCAGACGCGAATGTAGTAGACATTTCTTCAAATGCAACATTAGATGGTCTTGTAGTTATGTCGGGTGTTTCCAAAATCTCGGATGATGGTTTGGTTTCGGAAGTAGGAAGCTCATTAGATATTTCAGATTTAGTTGTACTTTGTTCAAGATCAACTACACTTGTTGTTTTGGTTTCTGGGTATTTTGTTTGTAAATCTTGCGTATCAGTTGATAAATCTTCTTTCGCAAATGTGGTTTGTTCATATAATTCTGTGGCTTTTTCTTGCGTAGGAGATTCTGATGAAGTTATAATTTTATTATTATCAATTTCTGGAACTGGTTTTCCTTGTACACATTCTGAGCCTGAACATACTGTGGGTGATTCACCTTCCAGTTTTCCGGTATCCTTTCTTCTACATGATTCGTCTGTGCATTGCGAACTTATATCATCTTCTTGCTTATGACAATCTTTGCTATCTTTACAGCTTTCATCTTTAGAAGGTGCAAAAACATCTGTACCATCAACATTAAGGCACGAATTGCCTATACATGATGATTCTTGTTGACAGTCTTGTCCGTTTTGACATAGTGGCACATTCTGAACAGGTACAATTATAGGCTCAATATTACAATTATCACCTTGGCATGGCTGCGCAGGAATTACGGAAATAGGTGGAGAACATTCATTATTACCACAATCAGGTGAAATCATGTCACCACAACCGCTAGGTCCGCAATCATCAATAACGGGTTTCTTACTTACATCTGGAGATCCTTTGTCATGTGATTCTTCACATTTTTCACCTTTGCATTCATGCTCAGAAGATGTGGATGGTTGATCTGTTACAGAAATGTGATTGTCTGGCTGAGGTGGCATTGTTTCTCTAGTCTGGCAAATGTACGTAGGACAACAAGAATCGGGCGTATCATAGATTGGTTGGCAATTATCCATATATTTTGGTGGGGGACTACACATGATTGGGTCACACTTGATTATACTGCTCATACATTTACAACTTGTGTGACAATTATTGCTCTTTGGTACTTCACTATTATTCTTATACGTAATGCCATTCAGCAAACAGTCACCCTCGCCTGGTATTCTTGAATAGTTTGTAACCTGATTGGCTGAATCATCTGTGGTACTTGTTTCTGTAATAAATGTTTTGACTGTTGTGGTCATATCTAATTTTTGTGCAATTTCAGTTGTAACCTTCATTTCAACTTCTTCATCAAATGGAAGTTTTCCTTCTGTAATCGGAGTATTATCTACTAGATCTGTCACTTCTTCCAAATTGGTTTGCGTACTTTGATATGTTATGTCAACACTATTTAGAGCGTGTTCAGTGACCTTTTCATCAACAAACATGCTAGTTTTTTCAGTAGTCAAGGGTTTGGAAATGTCTACATCTATTTCTTCATTAGGCACTGTATTAAGATCTTTATCGGGTTCTGTTGTGATTTGAACGGCGTCTAAAGTAGAAATTTTAGCAGTACTTGTAATGTAAAGTAACGGTTCATTTGTGGTTTCTTTAGTAGAATCAGTTGATTGTTTTTCTGAAGTATCTATATCAGTAATACTAATAGTCGATGAATGATCATATTTAGTTTCTTTTGTTGCAGTAAGATCATCAGAAACATCCACTGTAGGCAGTGTTGAATGTTCATGTTCAATTTCTGTTCTACTTGTTGTGATGCTTGACGGTGTCGTACGTTCATAGTCACTTTCTTGTTTTTCTGATATATCACCGGTGCTAGGCAATGCTGTACTTTCAAAGCTGGCGCCTTGTTTTTCAGTGATATCTCCATCGGAGTCGCTAATACTTGGCAATGTTGTCCTCTCTTTTTCAGTATCATATTCAGTGATATCTTTGTCAGACACACCGGGACTGGGTAACGTTGTAATTTCATTTTCATCTTTCTTAGATAAATCTTTATTAGCGTCACCGATACTTGGCAATGTTGTAATTTCATCTCTGCTGCCTTGTTTCTCTGTAACATCTTTGTCAAAGATGATGGTGCTTGATAGTGTAGTATCTTTGTAGTCACTTTCTTCCATTCCTGGTGTATCTTTTCTGAAGTCTTCGGTGCTTGGTACTGTTGTACCTTTTTCTCCGTCGTCTTGTTTTTCTGAAGTTTCCTTAGCAGAGACGTTGATGCTTGAGAGTGTTGTGCTTTCTTCGTCATCTCTTGGTTTTTTTGTCGTAACATCCTCAGGAGTCTCGATTTTCGACGGTGTTGAATGTTCATAATCAATATTCTCGGTTCCTTTGGTACTTCCGTCGGATGTTTGAATGTATGGTACTGTTGTGAGTTCATATTCACTATCCAATTTTTGTGTAGTAGCTTCATCTGTAATACTGACGCTTGGCGATTTGGTATGTTCTTGCTCGATTTCTGTACTTTGTAATATATCCTTATCAGACACACCGAATTTGGGTGACGTAGTATGATCGGAAATATCTGTACTTGGTAATGTAGTACTATCATGTTCCAGGTCCGATGTATCTTTACTGAAAACATCAAAGCTTGCACTCGTGGTTTTTTCATCTTCACTTCTCTCCGTGGTTTCTTTAACAGAGAAATCGTCACTTGACAAAGTTGTGATTTTATCCTCAATGTCTTGTTTACCTGAATCGTCATCATTAAAAACACCGATACTCGGCAATGTGGTCCGTTCGTATTTATTTTCCTCTTTGTCTGAAGTGTCTTCACCAGTGATTCTTGGTGGTGTTGTAAGTTTATGATCACTATGGGGCTCCGCAGATTCATCACTGGAGTCAATATCACTTGGTATCGTTGTATGCTTATATTTACTTTCATCGCTTTCTGAAGTGCTGTCATCGACAAGACTAGTTTTTGATGTAGTTGTACGTTCATCTTCAGTCTCATGTCGTTCTGTAGTTTCTTTATCAGAGATACCCATACTTGGCGGTAAAGTTTCTTGGTCACTGTCATGTTTTTCTGAAGAACTTTCTTCGGCGATACTAGTTTTTGACGTGGTTGTACGTTCATAGTCACTTCCATCATGTTCTGTAGTTGCTTTATCAGAGATTTCCATAATTGGCGAGACAGTATGTTCATAATCACTGTCATCTTTTTCTGAAGCATTTTCAACGACGATTGTCGAACGGTCATAATCACCTTCTTGTCGTTCTGTAGTTTCTTTATCCATGGCCCCGATAATTGGCGATATAGTATGTTCAATGTCAATGTCATGTTTATCTGAAGTACTCTCACCAGCAGTAGTCGTACGGTCATAATCACTTTCTTGTTTTTCTGTAGTTTCTTTATCAGAAACCTCAATACCTGGAGTGATAGAATATTCTTCTTCACTGCCGTGCTTATCTGATGAAACTTCATTAGCAACAGTGCTGCTTGGTGTTATACTTGCACTTTCTTGTTGTTGTGTTGTTTCTTTACTTGGCGTGATAGTATGTTCGTGCTCGCCATCCTGTTTTTCTGAAGTAATCTCATTACTGACAACACTGCTTGTTGTGGATGAATGTTCATAATCATCGTCTTGTTTTTGTGTTGTTTCTTTGTCGGAGATCCCACTACTTGGCGGTATAGTATATTCTTGCTCACTATCATGTTTTTCTGAAGTGCTTTCATCAGTGACGATAATTCTTGGTGTTGTCGAATGTTCATCTTCTTGTTCTGTGGTTTCTTTAGAAGAAACTATAATATTCGGTGGGATAGTATATTCATGCTTACTGTCAAGTATTTTTGAAGTAGTGTCATCGGTGATACTTGTTCTTGTTGTGGTGGTACTTTCTTGTTGTTCGGTAGTTTCTTTATCAGAAACTCCAATAACAGGTAGTATAGTATGATCATGCTTGATATCATGTTTTTGTGAAGTACTTTCTTCAATGTTCGTAATTGAACTGGTTTCTGGTTCAAACTCACCTTCATGTTGTGTAGTAGAATAATCGATACTAATTTTTTGAGTTGTTCGCTCGTATAAAATTTCATGTGGCTCTGTGGTTTTTTCATCAGAAACCCCGATACTTAATGGTGTCGTGTATTCATTTTCACTGTCTTCTCGGTCTGTAATGAAATCTTCGGTAAGTAAATTACTATGCTCATATCCACTTCCTTGATCATCTGTAGTAGTTGTTGCAGAATTATCAAAGCTAGAAATTGATGTTTGTTCATAACCACTTCCTTCTGACTCTGTAAACGGAGATTTTTCAGTATAAGTTTCGTCAGTTTCTTTTCTATAGTCACTACCTTCAGCTCTTCTAGGCGGTGATATAGTAGTTACATCTTCTAATATAGAAGGTTGAGTCGTAATTTCAGATAGTAAATCAGTGGTGGCTTCATCTCCTTCACAAATATAGGTGTCTGGACAACACTGTCCTTCTCTTGGTGGTTGTGAAGTACAATTCTTGCCTTCATTTTCCATTGGAGTTCCACATTCTTGTACGACACAAACTATGTCACCTTTCATGCAATAGCAATGCTCACATGCCTTTTCTGTTTTTATTAATGCTCCATCTGGAACAATCTGATCATCATGAACGCAGTCTTGAGACATTTGCGTTACAGGAGATACTGTTGTAATTGTTAACAAGAAACCTGGTGTGGGTCGTACTGTTGTGGTCATATCATCTAATAGCGGTATTTCATCCTCTGCGTGATCTGAAAATAATAAATAGTACCTAAATAATACGAAGTAGGTAATTTAAGTTGCAAAATAAATTGCGTAAATCGAATGTTTATAATTATTACTTTTATATAGTAGCTGACAATAAAGAAAGTATAATTACCACAAGAGTATCGGACAGGACAGCAAACATCTTTGTGATATATGGGAGTGCAGCCGTCTACGTGTAGGGTACATTCTTGCATAACACAAGTCGTCATATTTCGTATGCAGTAACAATGTTCGCAGGGTTTATTCGGAGTCGGAGGCACCTTGGAGCCTTCCGGGAAGTATTTTCCGTCGATGCTGCAGCCATATTTATCCAATTTTCCAACGCCAGTGGCACCATATTCAGCTGGTGATGTAGTCGAAGTTGATGTCAGCAGATCGACTGGAACTGATATTTTAATATTTTGAAATAAATTATTAGGAGTATTTCATATGAAATTAAATATTAAATTAAAGTTATGCATTAAAATCTCACCATCAGGACAGGTGACAATGGGACAGCACTGATCGGCTCTTTTTTCAACTGAACAATCTTGCCCAATCGGTTTTGTGAATGGACATACCCTCAGGTAGCACATGAGCATTCGGTTATGACACGTGCAGTTCAAACATGGCTCGTTTGTCATTATACGGTCGCCTTCACCGTAGTGTTGAAAATTATAGTAACAGCCTTCTGCTGCTCCTGAAAAAAGACGATAAAAAATGAGACGTGTATTATAAAGTTGAATGGGCTGTGGATGTGTCATTTAAAATGATAAATTATGTTAGATCTTATACATACCATCGTATAGGTCTAATGCAGTCTGGTTGCTAGCTGTCGGAGCTGAAATATAAATAAGGAAACAGATTTAAATTAATTGTCAATTAAAAAATAAACACATACTTATGACGTATAGGATTTATCAGCACGAGCGCAACAAAGACGTGTGTCGATTCGTTCCAAATACATATTCGCGTTGAGAATGCGTTGACTCGCCATGCTACGTGATTGCTTTTCACGCTTACTAATAAAAAACCAGATGTGGACCCTGGACACATTTTACACCTATAATACGGTTAGTACCTACATATATAATTCCTGATAATACCTACCGTTTAACGTTGATATTAATTAAACAATATTAAAAACCGACTTCAAAACACTACGAAGTAAAATAAATAAATATATTAGGTAGTTACCTATCGGAGAAAAAGGTATTTTTGGAGTCGGTGCTTCACTTTCTATTGTTTTTGCTGAAACACTTACCACCAACTTTTTATCCAATATTGTATTGTATACAATTTTATCCAATTGAATTCAATGAAAAAATCTACAAGACGAAAATTTTATGTTTCCTATCGAAATAAAATGAAACTTTGAATATAATTTAACATAAAGAAAAAAGTGAGTTGTCGATTCCGATATTAAAGTTGAGTTTCTGAGAAGGTTTTACTGCTGTATTTATAGTTGTTTCTTAAGTACGTCACAGCTCGACAGGATATTAGCTGCAAATCGCTTCAGCTCCAATCGGTCATCGTCTTATGTTGTTACACATATCCGTTTCACAGCGTATAATTACTAAACGCTGCGGAAAAGCGACTAAACTATAATTAAAGTAACGGGGCACATCGTCAACGTCAAATGTGCGGTTTGCTGAAGATCCGATAGGGCAGAAGTCAGGAGGACGAGACCTCTGGTATACAGGGTGGTGTCGTCAATACGACATTAAATTAAAACACTAACTATACTCGTTCATAGAAATGTTTTGCAACTTTTAAGTACATCTTATTCATGTGATAATTTCATGACATTTCTTTGAAATAATGCAGCCAATGTTATATTATTTCATACATCATAAAAATAATTAAAAACCTGGTTAAAGCTTGTGCCAATTAAGCCCTTTCATAACCTTGCCCCACATGACTTCTAAAATTAGACCCCCGTTACTTATATAAAGACACTGATTGTTTGAGATTTAATTAAAAATACACGGCTTTGACCTTTTTTTATTCTGCGCAGATAGTAAAAGTTTAAAAAATCTAAAAAAAAAATTGGTCACCCATACAATTGTGATCGCGCATACCTCGATGATTGATTACAAATGCAGTTTTCAGATTTTTCCCTGTACGTGTAGTGCGAGTATAAGGCGATATTACTTGCCAAATTTCATAGTTCTAGGTCAACGGAAGGTACCCTATAAATTTCGATTCCGTTTTTTTGCGGTATAAACGGTCGTATCGTTTTTAACGTAAACTTAGAAGTTTAATTTTTTCACAGCTTGAAGAGACCTGAGTATATGGTTTTAATTTCAACACGATACCTCCACGCGTTCTCGAGATAAAGAGTCTTGACAGTAGGACTGACAGACAGTCAACAAAGTGATCCTTTAAGGGTTTCGTTTTTTCCTTTTGAGGTACAGAACCCTAAAAATTAAGCAAAAGAAAATCGCGTTATCATTGTGAATCCCGCTACAATATTGAACCGCTATTTACAAAAATGGGAAAGGAGCCGGCATGGACACAGAGGATCTGCGGTTTTAGCAGGTGCCACTTTCTATACACGCGGTATAGAAAGCTGCGCCATCCTGCTGAAATAAGTAATCGATTTATTGCAGGAAAAGCTCTGTAGACCAAATCATCTCAATATAATCTGATGTCAACTGGCCATCAAAATGATCATGCGATTCAACACCGTTAAATTTTTTTATACAAAGCACGGCAAATGATTCAACACCACCTGATGTGAAGCGGTAAGAAGAGTCCAAATGCAAAGATAGATAGTGCAGCTTGAAACACACTGCTCTAGCCGCCTCCACCTTGCCATTTCACGCTTCTTTTGAAGGAACCCATATCATAGGAAGGAATGTGCTGACAAAGAATTCTAAGATTACGATATCAAAGCATAAAGTTGTACGTTTTATAGTCTCAACATCACTTAAAATTTCGACAGACATACAAATAAAACTGGGCTCGAGGAGCTCGGTGGTTGGTTTGAGCGCTCTGGTTTTGATACGAAAAACAAAGCAACTTTCGCCATGGTCGGGATGGGTCAAACAAAATTATAATCTCGATCTTCTCCGTGCTTCGGAAGGCACGTTAAGCCATTGGTACCGGTTGTTACTGCAACTGCTTTAGCACCCTAATCCGCATTAGCTTAACGTGGTGGTGTTATGGCCCAAGCTCCTCATGCGTTTCTCCCATGTAGGAAGGCCTGTACCCAGAAATGGGACATATATAGGCTGGTGATAATGATGGATGATATATTTTTAACTCACATCAAACAAGAGATAATCATATCGTCATCAACCATAGACTCGATAATGTCAATTTCGTTAAAACCTTCTTTAGTTGTTAGCAAAAAAAAACCTGTTTTTTAGTTCTGTTAGGCGTAACTCCAACCTTAATAAATGCTGAGGGTTTGGATGTTATGATTAATATGCTAGGATGTATGATGCTGAGAGATCGAGTGAAAGGTGGAAAATATACAGATTTATTATTTGTTCACACAAAAATAAAATTACACTGGAATTAGGCCGTCTGCAAAATGCCTTCCCATCGATATTTCATTGTTTATATGAAAACTGTACGGTAGCTAGTAAAAGTTTCATTAATATTTACTAAGTGGAAGCACCGTATGTAGTATCGTCTGAGTAGGTACTACTGCCTTTCTTATTTCAGCTGTAAAATAGTTCGCTGTGTTTCAGATTGAAGGGAAAGGTAGCCCGTGTAATTAGGGCATGGAAGGGATTTCATCTTAGGCTTCATAATGAGAACACAGCAGTAATATCAAGTAATTTTTCCTTGTTATTGCAGGTGTCTATGTCGCGTGGCCTGCGTGTGCGAGGGTAGGCTCCTCGCACAAGCATTGCACAGGCCCGTCACGTCTGGGTTGCCCTGGATAATCCCCGAGCAACCCCCTTTGGCGCTGTCGCCACTCTAGGGTCGGCTTAGGCCGGCTTTGGGGTGGCTGAGTGGGCCTCACATCGGAACCGGCCCGGGGTGAGGCCTGGTGCCCCGCCCTAGGACTGGCTCTGGTCGGTTCTAGGGTCGGGCTGCCCGGAGGCGGCTCGGTGAAATGCTTCGGCAAACCCCGGGTCATCTTCATTATGGGCATGGGGAAACCGGAGTGGTTTAGCAGGTATTCCCAGTGCCGCTATGATCAGGCGCTGGGCGACCCCTGCACATGCCCACGTCTAGGTGTCTATGTCGCAGCCGTCTGGTTAAATCAGCCACTTAACTGGACGGCTAGCCCGTTGATTGAATGCCGGCATCCAATCACAACGGCTGAAGTACAACTAGCCAAGTCATTGAGCGCATCGTTTAACCAGATGGTTGAACGTCATGTCAGCCGTCTGGTTTAAATTAGCCATCCAATTGGACACCTAGGCAGGTCATTTAAATGGAAGAGCTTTTGTGTGACTGTTTGAGTGATTTGTAGGTTCAATGTTTTTTTTTATGACCAATTAAACCAAAACTTTTCAGTACAAGACGATTCAATACGCCAAGTCGTTAAGTTCAATTAACTGTCGGGCTAGGCATTCAATTGGATGCCGGCGCTTAATCAATGGGCTAGCCGTCCAATTGGGTGGCTAATTTAACTTGAGGGCTGCGACATCTATACCACCAGGTGGGCCGTCAGCTTGCTTGTTTATAGTTATGTAATCTTTTTTTTTAATTTTCAACCATTATTAGCGAATTTAGATTATTTTTAGCTCTTTGCGACTTCCGACTTTATCGAAAATTACTATATCGATTTTCATTTCCCAGAATACACTATTCGCAGACGGATGGATTATTACTTTTCTTGTTGTTGTCACTACTCTGTATATTAAGAATGAAAAACATACTTAGTTGTTTATCATATGCTATGTTTTCATTAAAATTTAATGCACATAATACAAATGCACAAAAATTACAATTGTTATTATACTGTAGGTAAGGTATTTATTACTAAAGAACTGACCGCAACTTTTTTCATCTTTTGTCATCATCAC
This sequence comes from Nymphula nitidulata, assembly GCA_947347705.1. Classification (NCBI taxonomy): domain Eukaryota; kingdom Metazoa; phylum Arthropoda; class Insecta; order Lepidoptera; family Crambidae; genus Nymphula; species Nymphula nitidulata. The sequence continues at coordinate 12,451,724 of OX374621.1, read as the reverse complement.
ACGAATGCATCGTATGATGAAACGTTACTGCTAATAAAAGTTATTCGATGTTATAACAAAATGTGTACCGTTAAATATTTATTCATATTTTGATAAACAGTTTCATCAATAAAATAATAATCATATAAAATATGAATTTGATGAACCGTTATTCTAGTAACCAAGACATGTTTAAAAATTTTGTTCTATGAAACGTTATTCGATTGTATGAAACGATAATGATTGGTTATTATGTAAATCAAGAAATTTACATTTAAAAATCGTGGAATAGTTTTCTGTGAAATGAAATTCGATATTAAAAAGATCTGTGTGTAATAGGGTATCTACCCAAAAAATGAGCAATAATGAAACTTCGGAATTCGTATATCATTGTTACTGTTGTGGTTGAATGCTTGCGCAACTGATCATGTTAGTGGTGTTATCAGATTTCGAGACAGCACCGTTAGGGCGCAGCCTCCCTACTGTATAAGGCGCATGCACACTGGCGCCGGCGACCTGAGTCTGCATCGCCAGAGCGTCCATAACGGTCACCAGGAATGTCGTTAGTATCCAGTTTTTGCCAATCGCAGTTTCATTAATAATGACCCTCTCACAGTAAAACTAAAATTATGTTCATAACGGCAAATTCATGTTGAACACTTTTATATTTTGACAATTTATATTCATTCAGAGTTTGAAAAATATGATAATCTAAAATGCATACTTAAATTGAATTCATTAAAGAGATTATGTGTGGACGTAGGCGTTGTACGACATCAGTTTACAAATTTCACAACACTTCATAACTAAATAAAAATTCCTGAGCACGCTCGTGACGTATGTTCCCATCCTTGAAATTCCCAGGATTACTAATGAATACATCTTTACGTATAAGTGTGACGTTATAAATGGCTTTGCACGAACAAAAAACTACTTAATGCAAAATCGTGCGCTTAGGAACACGGCTCGAGGCAATCGAAATGAGGAGGCAGCATGAATTTAAAATTTGCACTACATTAATATGGATCGTCGTTTCAATGAATGAATGTCTGCGTGGTCGCCATTCTTGATGAAGTTCACACGGTGGACCTAAACATTGTAGGCCGCATTTAAATATACTTCCTATGTATAACGTAAATTCAATGCGATTTCTTTGAAGTCACCGTGCAAAGGGTACTAAAAGTGTGTGCAGACCAAAATAGCATCATCTAACAGCATGCAGCGCTGGGCAGACACGCACGGACCTTTACAGTTAGCGGTACAACGACCAATTCGGGCTGCAGCCTCTGCGGCTGACTCACTGGCCGTATAGCCGCCCTTTACCGCGCCCGCGGGAACTCCGCCACATCCTCCTTGTTGTCGTAAATCGCATTCATGCTTACTCATTTGCACAACAGTTTCAATGACACACGTATCTTTTTGTAAATTTATGTATCAATTCTGACTTCTTGTTAATTTGAGTGTAGAATTTACTATAAATAGGCGATAAGTATGATTAATATGACAGCAATTTACTAATCCTAACGGTCTGCATAACGTTATTTAAACGACTGATATAATACGACTGTTAGTTTTGCATAATTAATTTAAAATACTACAAAAATTCGAATAATTTTGGGTAGGTACAGCGTCGCACAACAAAGGGTGATGTGCAACACTATACTTGCCTCGTGCCATAACCCTTTCAAGTACAACCAAAATCGGCTGCTGCTTCTGCTAAATTATTCATCATTACCAGCCTATATACGTCCCACTGCTGGGCACACGCCTTCCTACATGGGAGACACTCATGAGGAGCTTGGGCCATACCACGCTGACCCAAAGCGGGTTACTGGGTTAAAGCGGTTGCAGTAACAACCGAGACCAACGGCTTAGCGTGCCTTTCGAAGCACGGAGGAGCTCGGGATGGGAAAGATTGGTTGACCCATCCCGGGATCGACCAAGGCGAATGTTTTTTTGTTTTCGTAAACGAAACCAGAGCGCTCAAATCACTACGCCACTGAGCTCCTCGCTGAATTCAGAAATCACGCAAACCTATCCAAATAGGACAGGCACTACGTATTTGAGCCATTTGGGGTCGAAACATTGGTACCTTGGCATGCAATAACACGCGATCTTAGATGTGAAGCTCTTTGTGACAATTATCTCTTTGTATCTCTAGTCTATGATTAGGATAGTAGGTATATATTTCGCACAAATAATAATCCTCGACATTCAGCGGATAATGCGACTAGCCTTACTTGTACACTACTTAATGCACAAGATTTAGGTGGTCCTTTTTATTCATAGGGGAGGTAGGGGAGGGACGGGCAGTCGGGAGACATGGGCACCCCCCTTTTATTCTGATCCGGTCACAGATATATATTTTTTTCTAATTTAATAATTTACTTTACCGACTGACACCACTGTTCATCCATAGAATATCTGTGATTTCTGTCAGTTGTTAAACACAGACACGTTTGAAGGTTATGGGCTCGTAAAAGTGAATATTTTGTTGTGGTTTCGGATCGTAATATAGAGACAGCTAACGAAAGGTATGTCTATTCTTTACTATATATCTATTGTATATTAACTAACTTATAAATTAATCTGAAAGTCACGCTTAAATACCTACATAAAAAAAATACCAGTAACTTATGTTGAAAATGTATACAGAGGGAGCAATGGGCATTCTGATGTGAGGGAGGTTTGGGCATGCCTAATGCCTCCTATACTAAACATATGTATCGTATATGTTGAGAATAGGAGGATTTTTTAAAATTCTTATTACCTGCTTTAATAAAACTATTTGAATTATTTTTAATTACAGAAAGATGTCGTTCAAATTCAAAAAGAAAGGTTTGCGACGGGAAATTCCTTAAGATTTGATATTACGAGCCATAGAAGAGGTATCAAAATGATCAAAAATAAAAACAACATATACGATACTGTTTTATTTGTTGTGAACTTTGATTTTTGGATACTATTATGGATATAAAGTGTTTTATAGGCCATGCCCAAGCCTCCCACAGGGTGTGTCCAAACCTCCCTACCATAGGGAGCATCGGGCACTTTTGACCAATATCTGAAATTATCTCTTAATGTTGAGACTGATTATAATTTTAAGAAAGTTATGTCTAAGATATCTAGCCAAATGTGTGTTGCAATAAGAATTGACAATAAATGGTAATTATCTATAAAATCTGATTTTTGATGCATTAAATTGTGAAAAAGTGCCCGTCCCTCCCCTACCTCCCCTACAGTTTTTTTATGTTGATTGTGTAGAGTCTTTGATTTCACTTAGTGCAATAAAGATGAATAAAAAGCCAATCATTTTTTATTTTTATTATAAAATAACTTAAAATGATATAAAAATATACAAGAACTAGTTTTGTAATGAGCTAAATTGCACCTTCAGTAACTGAAGGGTATTAAAGAAAAGCACTGCTTTTATAATAGATCATGAATTAATTCATTTACTTATATTTCTGAAGATTCGCACAGCGTACTTTATTGCATTATGTCACTACTTGCTACATTACCGAGATTAATTGCTGAGGCTTACGATTCGTTGAGGCTATTAATTACATTATTGAAATCTGATTGGCCAGTTTATATTTCAGGGTTAAATTGTTAACGAATAGGATAATGAACAGAGAGCAGTAGAAACCGCGTATTGTGGAGCGGGTGATATAGCGGTGCGGGCGCAAACGCAAGCGCGGGCGACGAGTATCGTGCACGGTCATCTCTCTAGCTAACGTATTCCAGGTCACGAGACACAACGGTAGATACCCGTTCTAACCACCATCAAATATTATAATTTTACAAGATTTATATGAATGGCCGAATATTACTAATGTTACAAATAATGTTACGACCGCGTGGTTTTATTCCAATCGTAAAAATACTGTTACAAATTACGTTATAGTTACCTACTGTTTCGCAATTCATAAGACAAATTTTATTGAGCATCGTAGGAGATTTGAGATAAATATTTTTTTTTGGAAGATTCTAATAATATGTCTGATTATATTTTTTTACTTTTATAAACAATTTAATAGGTAGAAATTTGATTAGAAATTTAGCAGACAAATAATTCGCTTTTTCTGTTGTTTGAGCAATTTTCTATTTTGGTAGGCAATAGGAGTGTTATTTCCTATGAGGAGAACTTGAAGCAACCGACTACGATATTTAGGCGTATAAAGGAATAGCGCTTTATGTTTGTGCTATCCGTCTATTGTTCGGATTAATAGGGCGGCTTCGCTAGGTTAATGATTCTCCATTAGAGGGTTAATCGTCAGTCGTCAATTGGTTAACCCGCTCACCTGCATCTGAGCTCGCGATGCACACGGCTAGCGCGAGCAGCGCCCCTGCCGCGTGCCGCCGATCCATCTGCCGGCGCCCGTCTGAAACAATACAAAAGGCACATAAAAATAACACGATGTGAGTGGCATAGTGGCAACAATACGAAAGAACGGCAAATATAATAAATTAAAGTATAGAATAACAGAAATATGTTTAATGAAATGACATGACATGGCGTGGCTTTTGTGGTTTGATTTTTGATTTCAAACATTCTTTGTAGCGATTAGTTTGTTTATCATGTATATACCATCACAACAACACCAATCGCTACCGGTTGGTGTTGGTGTGAACAAGGAGTAAAAGAGGTCGTTGACCGAATAATTTTTAACTAAGTGATGCCTACACCGCTGATGAACAAAATGACTGCAAAACGTAATTTCTCTCCCCTAACATCACGCATAAAGAAATTTAGTGCCTCGTTTCTTTGTCGAACTTCCATAACTTGGAATTCTTTGCCACCACATGTGTTCCCTCCTTCCTATAACATGGGTTCCTTTCAAAAGAGGTGTGGCACCTCTTGGGCCCGCAAAGTGGAGGCGGCTATAGCAGTGTCTAAACTGAACCAGCTGTCTTCGCATGTGTACTCTTCTTACCGGTTCACATTAGGTGATGTTGGGTCAATTGCCGTGCTTTGTATAAAAAAAATAAGTTATTTGAAAGATACTCATTATGCCTATTAATATAAACATAATGTCTTATCTTTAATATAAGCATGTTGGCTGGTTTGTAAATATATCAAGTTCACAATTAGGGTATTGAACAACATTTTTTTAATTCATACTAGCTGTTCCCGCGACTTCGTCCGCGTGGAATAGTGACTTTCGGAGGCATATTTAATTTTTTAGGCTGATTATTTTGCAAATATAACACAGACATACATTAAAATGTCATTTTTAATAATTTTACATTAAAACATTAAAATAAGCTATTTACAGTATTTTACTGCAAATGTTTTTTTATGTACATTTTTCTACACGACGTTTTTAGTTTTTCCATCTTTTGCCCATACATGAAGATTTAGGTAAAGGTACACGTGAACATGCCACATAGAGCTGCCCATGGGAAAAAATTTTTTTTTTTCAAAATGAACACCGGCAACTTTAAGCGTCTGTCCTTGAGCTTTATTTATTGTAATTGCAAATACTGCTTTCAGGGGAAACTGCACTCTTTTAAACTGAAATGGCAAACCAGTCGGAATTATTAGAATACGAGGAATAAAAAGATTTTCTCCTTTTGCCATTCCAGTCATCATTATAGCTTTTATAATGTTGTGTCTCATATTTATTTATTTCAAAATAAATTCAGGAGTTTGGTTTTAAAATCAAAATAGCTGTAATAATTAGGTCAATATAAGCTTAATTGCGAATTTTTGCTTTGTTGTGCCTTTTCAGTGGTGCTTATGATGATTCTATTTGCATTGGAATACTACCAGGTTAACCCACGGTCACTCTTCTGGCTTTGACCTTCGAAATTTATCAATAAATATCTCTCTCTTTCTTCTTCATATCAACGACATGCTTCCATTAGGTATCATTCATTGCTATGCGGATGGCAGTGCAGTGCATGGTGTATATTACGGTCTGGGCGCATTTAAACCGAGAGAGAATGAACTATTGAGCTCAACAGGCTGTTAAAACTTATATCGAAATGAGGATCAACGATATAACCTTGCTGAGTTCAATGCTAAGAAAACACAGGTGTGCGCGTTTACAGCCAAAATGTCGCCGGTCCTTTCCCTTATCTCTCTTCAGGGCACATATTTTTCGGTACAGGGTTCCATTAACTTGCTCAGTATGAAGATATGCTGCGATTTGAATCAGAGGAACTAAGTACATCGAAACTGTGATCAAAATAACCTCACGGAAGCTCGATGTCATCAGCTGAACATGGTGCGTCGATTGCTAACGCATGACCAATTATGCCTGCTTTATAAAACTCAGGTCCGGTCACAAATGCATGCAATATATAGAATATTGCTTGCATTTGTGGGATGGCTACGCTAAGTACCTCCTCGATGCACTGGACAGATTGCAGCGTCGTGCTGTCTGTATTATTGACGATGTAGATATCAGGAACAATAAAAAATCAAATCAATTAGGATCAATTTGATCATATTTCTGCTTATCGCAAGCAACTCAAATAGCTTCCTATTCGTGAGCGTAGGAACCTGAGAGTTGATTGCACACTTTTTAGTATGCTCTTTGATCCACTTGCCCCAGACTATCTTAAATCCAGGTTTAAATTTCTGGGTTCTTCTTACCTTCTTAATCTACGCTCTTCTAGCAACCTTATTCTCGAAGTTCCTCTCCATCACTCTGGCTTCGTATCAAACTCCTTCACGCTGACAGCTATTCGTCTTTGGAATGACCTGCCGCTGAACGCACGGAAGGCTCCTAATAAATTTGCGTTCAAGGGACTGGTGCGTGACCAATAGCTCAGCCCTCTTAACGCCTAACATCTTACTATTCTTATATTATATATAAGTAAGTTTGTATTTTTAACCCCCGACGAAAAAAGACGGGTGTTATAAGTTTGACGTGTCTGTCTGTGTGTCTGTGTGTCTGTGTATCTGTGTGTCTGTCTGTGGCATCGTAGCGCCTAAACGAATGGACCGATTTGGATTCGGGTTTTTTTATTTAAAGCTGATGTGACTACGATGGTTCTTAGCTATAATTTATGAAGATTAGTTCAGGAGTTTGATAACTATCAGCTCATTTCTACTTGATAATAGGATTTTACTAACATTTACAGATCCGATTGATTTCAAATTTGGTGTACTGTCACTTCAGTGACATTCCCATGACATACTAACTTTGAGCTGATCCTATACCATCAAAAAGTCTGTGAGATGCTCAATTCTTCAGAAAATTACAGCAGATATAGCGTGTTTGGGCTCATATGAATAGTCTTAATGAGATGGTGATAGATAGATGATTAATGTCGCCGGAGGTTACTTAAAATTTTTAATTTTGTAATTATTGTAAGTATATATTATTACCTTAGTGTATTTTTTTTGGTATCATTATTTATGTATGGTATAAGGATGTATTGTATTATTCACTGTTTAAATATTTTAGTAAAATAATAGTTTAAATATTGCGTCGCTTAGCGCCTCCTACTGGCTTTACCACGGAGAGTACTCTGAAGAGGTTTTCGACCTTATCCCTCTTTACCCCTTCTTACTCAGGAGTATATAGGAGTAATTTTTAATGCGGCCTATGTATTATCACAATCATAATTGACGTGATTTTATTCACTATAAACAATAGGTACATACCTATGAATAGATTAATGAACAAAAGCTTAATATAGGTAGCTTTTATAGGGTTGAAAATAGTACAGAGATATACTTCATAAATGTTAAATAACCGGTAAGTACGAACGTTATAATCAGGGGCTGGGGAGCACTAAAATACGTTGATATTTTATTATTCCCCAGGTCTCGTAAAGAATATTCAATTTGATATAAATTTTATCATATCAATAGAAATGTAGGTACGTATAGATAGCTGCGGTATTATAAGTTTTGTCAAATGAATTTGTTTCACAGTATTGTGCTATAACGCGATATAAAATCGGGTATCTAATAGACGTTATTGTATGTGTGTTTCGCAGCAGGGGTGAACACGCGAGTAGTGGGTCCCATGCGTGCCGAAGTGGCTCCTCTCACTGGAGGGATTGGTACAGTGTGCGTTCTTTCCACATCTATAGACGTTCACACTAAAACATACATCCTTCAATGCCGGATATGTCAAATTGTAGAGTATCGCGCCAGTGAACACATTCTCAGTCTTTAAGCAAGTTTTATTTTCTGCTCAATTGGCAAAACGGTGCAAAATAAAAATGAGTCGTACTAACCCCGCTGCAACAGATCGCTTTAATCTGCCACGGATTGTAAATACGTATGTTTACTACCCGAAGCGAGAGGGAACGATTATGTTTGATGGTGGATTTATTTTGAATCGGAAATGTGGTTAATTAGTAATCTTCATCCCAATTTTAACTATGCATTTCGTGATCAAACTTATAGTAGTAGTGGTCTACAAGTGTGTGGCATATAATGTAAACAAGACATTTTAAACCGTAGATCAATTTACGATGTGGTAAAGTTGAAGTAAAGGTAAAGGAAGGTGAATCAAAGCTGCCTTAGCTTTGATTCAGGTAAACAATGAGGTAATAAGGTGGTCGTCGGCACACGGCGTCGTGCGAGGCCCGGGCCAAGAACGCGGAAACGCAAAAATGTGCCCGTTTAACTTTGAGTGAATAGCGACTTTAACAGTCCATTCAGCGCTGGCACGCGGTCACCATTCAAAACAATGTAACAACTTTTAAAGGATTTTCAGCCCAGCAAATCTTAAATGTTTCTAGAAACCGCTAGGAATATTACGAGTACATGAAGGGTCAGATGAAAGCTAAAATCTACAAAGGTCATGGACTTACTGGCCCCTTGTTCATGTTACTAACGCACTTTGCTGTCTTCTATATTTTCAGGCTTTTAAGTTTTATTTTCATAAAGGAACTAAAGCTGAGAAGAATTTACTAATAGCTACCTACTTTAACAAAATTATTATATTTATCATCATCATATCAGCTGAGAGACGCCCACTACTGGGCATAGGCCTCCCCCAAGGATCTCTAAGCCGATCGGTATTGCGCTGCCCACATCCATTATTTCCTTAAAAATTATCAATTTAACAGACAATTTTCAATTAAAAATTAATTAGTAACCTAGTGTAATTTACTACACATACATATGTATGTGAAATAGAGATCACAAATACCCGTTGTACATCGTTATTGTAGGGATTGACGGGTTAACGCAGTTATTCCCTACTAAACGGGTTATATTTATGGCTCGTACTGAAAGAGTCAATGGTTATGAAGCAAATTATTGCAACTCAGGCTTCGTGTGCGGAGGCTGCGTTACCGTGGGAACGCATCAGCCGCCCGCCCCGCGCGCGCCGCTCACACTCCCTGCACTCACCTACTCATTATACACCGCACTTTACACGCATTTTTCAACAACCTCCCCCGACGCCACTACACACCCCGAGGGAAAATTTCTCTATTATTTTTCTTTTGTCCCTATATCGCATTTTGCAACTTGCCATGATGCCAATTTAATCAAGTGCTGCCATCATAAATGAAGAGGAAGATTTCTTTATAAATCTAGAAAGTTAAGACGTATTTGAAACCCCAATAAGTAAATTCAATTCTTACTGGTTAAGAGTTTGTAAATATGTGTGTAGAGGTAACAGCGGGGATCCCTCCGTCTAGACGCTCTCCGCAAGTCACCTCCGCACTCTGCAGAAGGGTGAGGGTGCACAATTCACCACTATCTATTTATTTGCTTTGCTAAAATACCACGTGTTCCGGACATGGAGGGCTATCTGACTGTCATGACAATATTTCGCAGAATTTTCTTAAAACGGTATTGACACGGAAAACTTCGGATAACACCTCTCTTATTGTCGTCTCTACTATGAAGTGCAATGGACTCAATGATAAATAAATGGATTCTACTGGGCTTTTCTGTCTTTGCGCGGGCTTTGTCTCATAAACTGTAGTAGCTATTGTTGTTGAGCTGCCCCTCCTATATAGAAAAGTTTTGAAAATACTATAATATAATTTTGTTTAGATTACTGTTCGATATATAAATCTTATAGTCGTTGTTATTATAAAAATCTTATATTTTATGTAATTACAGTTAGGTATTCATTCTTTTTTTCATTCATTACCTGGATAATAAACTATGTAAGTACCTAATCGTAAAAATAGTATGTGATCAGTCTTCGTTATACATGTTACGAAAGCGATATTATAAGGACCGCAATTATATTGTTTTATTGATAAAATATATCATATTTAAAATTTATTCCATTCTTTGATTAATAGTTATAATTGGGCGAGTTGCGCTAATAGCATTTTTGGTCGCGGGAAGACCAATTTTATTCTTTTAATGTAGGCACACAATAGGAGCCCACTTTCCAAGCATAATTAGGCGTACCGTTTGTTCCAGCGGCGCCGGTGTAGCGCCGAGATTAACAGTTCTGATTCAAATAAACCTAAATTTGACACGAATGCGGAAACCACAAACGTGTGAGGTGTTAATTGTTTCAATTTGAGATACCTAACTGTCTACTCTAAATTCGTCACTAACAGTACGTAGTATATTTTTTTTCACTCTTCCTTCACATTCGCAAAAAAGAGAAAAATACTATCGAGGACTGCTCATACTATACTTCATATACACTTTGTCAAATTACATTTGACACCCGAACGAATGTATAAACGATTGTTCAAAATATTTATAAAGTATATAGGGAGGTATTACCACAGATATTAAAAAGATCGAAAAGGTTTGTGGTGTTCTGTAATAATAATATGTAATAGATTATAAAGCCAAGCTGTAGCCGCCTAAGATAAACTCAGCAATTTGGATCATGATAAAATTAGCACACGGTCGGCGCGGCGAAGCCTATCAGATCGGAAGGGCGTCACTGGCTGGGTCGCTGCCCGCCTGCCGTGTTGCCTAACACTTTTGGAACACTGCAACCGCAGAGCATTGACACCAATTATGAACTTTGGATTTCAGATTCGATATCGGAAAATCTTATAATATGCTTTAAAACGTAGATCATTATTTCTTTGCACAAAGCACCATAAATTTCACTCCGTGTTAAGGGGAGCTTTTAGACTCTATGTGGCAGGTTGTAGAGGCGACTGTAAAAATTGCTAAGTCACGATTTATGTGTTCCGCTGCACAAAAGTAGCCGACCAGACCGGGCCAAGTATGCTAAGAGGCGCACTAGATGTGAGATGCGATGACCGGCAGGTCACTCGACAGGAGGGCACTGAGCCGCTCCCGCTTACTTCGCGAATGCTGTTCGCGTACCAAAAATACTTGTTCTCGTTTTGAGGTCCACTTGACCATAGATAAAAGTGTCTGGCTACACAAAGTTAGTCTACATTAAAATGGTATGTGATTAATTTACACGGTCGCAATTCCGTCTACTCACTGTACGCACTGACATCTAACGCGCGCGCGCCTTTAGCGCAACGCATTCACGTACTCGTGTTGCGATTATCAGGCGTCGTAATGTACGACCGATTAGCATTGGAGTCGTGAACATGACGACACTGAATCGCTATTAGATTCGGCTACATACGACAGTACATCGTTATTAGGCGATAATTGTCAGCGAAGTGTAGCGGTCGATTAACGGCAGGCTCGGACGGTCTCGCACATACTAAGTAGCCGTTACACTTGCATCTCACATACCTGTTTAATCGTAATTTATGTGAATATCTACTTTGTCACAATTATTTAGGTTCCGTTCAAAAGTAACGAAAATTAAAAAAGAGATTTAGATACTTGGATTTTTAAGAAAAGTTACATCTCAGAATTAGGGGAAAATAAAAAGGCAAATAGAACTCTTTGAAATGTTCAAATTGACATCCCACTAAATTTGAATAAAATTATACTTGTTTTTATTTGATTAAGTGGCTAATTAGCGTTTCTAAATATTAGCAATATATAAATACAAATTACTTTTTTCAGATCGTAATTACCCATGCAATTTAGATTAGGAAATGAGTTTATATTAATGAAAGCCGAGGTACCAATCGAGGAAAGACAACGGTGCGTAAGTAACCCGGCCTGGCAGATGAGTCGGTTTCCCCGGGGAAAAGGGAAGGAAGATGGCAAATATTAGTTTCCTTCATGAGGCAGTCACGGTTCGTTGACCCGCGCAAAATTTGTGTCAAAACATACTATCGAGCTAGACAAATGTATTACATAATATAGTGGAACATTATGTAAGTTTTGGTAATTTATTTAAGCTCACACGCTATTTGACAGTATCAAATTTACGGTATTAGCTTTTGAATTATTAGCATTAAAAATGCTTTTGATTCAGTTATATATGGTAGGTATATATGTAATGATGTTGAGCATGATAAGATAACGGTAAAAAAAGTTTGGAAAATAGCTGGAATCTTAAAACGCATATGCAAAGATTTTCATAATATAAGGCAATTTTAATTCAGTACAATACTCTGGTGAAGCATTTTAGGGTATGGTCATCTGAATGGAATCCACAATCGAAGAATAGGTACAACTGGAGTACATCTAACAAAATTTCACAAAGTTGACTTTTAAAGTCCCACAATGTTCGTATTGTGCTGATATTACGGGACCCACTTAAAACATTTTGGGCTTGACACTTTAGAGAAGCGGCGAAAGTTTTTCGAGTTTCTATTTCTTCAAAAGCTTATCCATGGAACTATTAGTAGGTACACCTAATAATTGCTTAAAGAAATTAGTTTATCAGTGCCCAGAAGTACTTTAAGATTTCCTGTGCAGTAAATCCGCCTAAGGTCGCTTTTCGAATTTGACTAAATTAGCCCCCGAATCGACTAGAGGGCGCCAATGAACCGCTTTCTAATGATATCGACATCATCCGGACATGGTATATAAAAAAAATTAAAATGAAGAAGAAATAGTGACTTATATGTAAGAAATACCTATGTAGCATAAGCATTATAGGTTCTACATAGAAAATATTGGTTTTTATTTTCTATGTAGAATGTAATAAATGTATTAATGTGAAAATATTATCAACAGGGATTGTACAATGTTACAGCGATCTGGCTAAATGAACTAGTTAATTCGATCGCTAGGCCGTAAACTAAACGCCGGCAAGCAATTAAATGCCTAGATAGTTAATTCAAGTAGAATCACTCAATATTTAACAACTTAGTGTATTGAAAGTTAATTCAATTGGGCACCTAGGCGTATTATATTGTACTCGAGAGTTGTGTTAATTGGTAGGTTCAAGGTTTTTATAACTACTTACAACCAAAATGATCACGGCTTCAAACGTATTATAAAAAAAAACCTTGAACCTACTAATCATACAAACTGTCACACAAAAGCTCTCCGTACTAGACGAAATCGTCTGTTTGTATGCATATGCCTAGGCGTCTAACTAACTGGCTGATTTAATCATATTGCTAATTTAATTAGATGGCTGACATGACGTTTAGCCATCTCAATGACTTGACTAGTTGTCTTTCACCCATTTCATTGGATATTTAATAATTACCATGAAATTTACCGCAGTTTCTTTGCCATTAATTATTTACTTATTATTATTTTTAATGAACATAATAACGGAGGATATTTTCAATTGGACACACATTTATATTATAAATTTTTGTATGAATCGTTTTAGAGGGTGTTTTAATGGAGTTCTTCCGTATGAAAATTAAGCATACAGCATTAAGTATTTATTATGTATAATATTATAATTACTAAAAATCGGACTAAAAATCTATATAAACAAAAATCAATCATCAATCATAATCCCGCGCGTCAGTTCACACCTGTTTAAAAAGCTTCAAATAATTTTATATTCTTGATACACTAATGTAAATTTTGAAATATTTTTAGTATCTTTACTTACTTTTTTTAACCTTAATTATCAGTCCTTTTTTAGGTCGGTTTCTATTTTTAGTTTTCTAGTTTTTTTATGTTTTCAAGTTTTATTGGTGAAGTTTCTAAGGCTAACATTCTTTCTGTTTTTTTTTAATTAACTATATGATACTGCAAACGATCCAAATCTTTGCAAATTCATGCTCAAACATTACATTCATTTCATTGTTGTTACGGTCACCTACAATAGTAATCATCATTATTTTTGCAACTTATCACAATAATAATTCTAAAATAAAAAAAAACTTACATTTTGATCGAGTCAGAATTTAAGTTTTTTAAATTGTAATCAAATTAAACAGATAGACAATATGCAGGCAGAGCCCATAACATGGATGGCTGCGGCTCGCCGCGATATCGTATATTGCGCGGTAGCACGTATTGCCAACGGAGTCCGAATAATTTAAGTAAATCCGCTCTAGACGACCCATCACCGTTACATCGCGTTAACATTCCACACCATATTCTCACGAATTATCTTATTTTAATGCCATTTCGTGGACACGAGTGAGTTACGCCAGACGGACGAATTTCAGGAGAAATCACACCAAAACATTAAAATTTCATGCGCATCCTGATGAAATTCCATCGACGAATGGCCGCGACGAATATTGCTACTCACGTCCTATTGAGTATTGGCGACGCATAGACAGGTAAGTATACGCGAATTCCTTCTTTCGTTGTGGGAAGCTTTTGCAACTTTAGTCATTAAAAGCTGCATTTCCATAGGCTTTTAATGTCACAAAGTCCATCAAAGCTTAAAGCTTGTATGCAGACTATGCCTGTGTGCATGAAGAACATACGGCCACCGTTAGTGTGAGTTGCTGTTGCTAGGCGTATGTTGGATTCGCGATTGTTAGTTCGCGAGCGCTCACACGATGAGCGTTGCCCCCGCACCCGGCCCGCCGCCGCGTCGCCGCCCGCGCTCCGGCCGGCGCGGCGCTCCCGCCACCCGCCTTCCAGGTTGCCGTTTACTGACACCTCTCACGATATGCAATAACATTGTTTAACTAATTGCACCAACGCTAAATGCACTATAATGTATATAATTATACAGCCATCCATTATAGAGATTCACCGTAACCGCATTAACTCTAACGATTCAATTACTATCTCTGGATGCGTTACTCGAAGTGAAAGAAGTGTTCTCTGAATGCGTATGTAATGTCTCAAAAGGAGTGTCGGATAAGGGACGAACCCTCACACGCGCTTGCCGCCCTCTGGGACTTGACCGCTCTCTGACACCAGCTATTAGAGCGACCGCTGACCCGTGATACTTATGCACCCTCGTAAGAGAACACAACACTCGTGTAATATATTAGTTTCTAAATCGGTGACCTTTGCGGTTAGCGCTTTTTGTGCTAAATCACCTTATTCTCAGGAAACTTTAGCCCATTTGTATAGCGAGTTGTGTGAACAGTTAGCCTTACCAGGAAGTATATGCCTCTCGTCGTGATGTCTATTGACTAGCATTCGCAACCATGCTCGAATGCTTCGTGTCGAACAGTGTTTACGAGCGTCTGGCCGATAGCTAACCGGCCGGCCAGTCATTACCGGCCATATCTCTATGTAAGGAATGAATGGCAAGTACTTACAAACGAACTTCAGAACCTAGGTCTAAACGAGCTGGCTCAGGCACGTAGTATGGTTAAATCTCCAACGGCTTTCCGTTAACTATTTTACTGCTCGAAACATGCTTTTCAAGGAAAACATTACTTAAAGCTTAACACTAAACTATTGATTGACGTTCAAACGGATATTGAGTTGGACCGCCCACGGCATTGTGTTTAGTACCAATACGATATGCATCTCATTCTTACATTATTTTGTGTTTTCAATAATTAGTCATAAAAATATCTTCAATTTTTTCGATACCTATTATAGAGCACTTTTATATATTCTTTTAATTATTTATAGTCAAAATAATTCGTGCCATAATATGGTTCGTATATAATTAAATTTTTTATACCCCCATGGTGGCAACCACGATCCCCACCTATTTACTGCTCGAAACATGCTTTTCAACACACGCTTTGATTTTGAACACATCATTGTCATAAATAATAAAACTTCTAAATATTCACAGATTTCCACTTCAACTTAAAAGAAAATATCTGTATTTTACTCTAAAATATACCTATTGTATTATACTGAAGTTGTTATTGTAGTGCAAATAATGCATTAAAATAAAATCTTATTGAGACACAATATCAAATCCGAGTGAACAGCGGAAATGCATTGCATAAGATGTCATGAGGTGCGAAGTCTATAGAGAAAATAGCAAAAATCGCTACAGGGCTTCTTGTGTTCGCAATGGCACCACATTGTGGGAACTGGTTTCAGTGCAAAAACGATAGCGAAGAGCCTAGACATGAAATATTTATACATCGCATTATCATATTACACGGGAATCGTGGTCATCGCTTAGAAAATTATGCGATTCGTTTTCACTCTGTAACCACATTGGAACAAAAAATCTGCGAGAAACGTTTGAAAAACTCCGCGGAGGGTGAACGTGATCCTCGCTCCGGTATCCTGCACTTGAATTATGGTATACATGTACCGGGCAATCGAGCACCGGTAATTATACCGGCGTGATGGCTTAACGATGCACTCTGCAACCATCATTACCTAGGTAAGTACTAAGTTTATTATTATTTCGGGTTATAAAGTAAAAGCAATAAAAACCCGGTTTTAATCGACTGTCTATTATTTTCATAAAGTTGTAAAATATCTTATGTACGCATATTTTATATCTATATACAACATCATTGGCATAGGTGGATGCTACCCGCGCTCGTAAACCTGAAAGTTACGACTCATTGCGTTTAGTATTAAAGTATTACTTCTTATTATTAATGATAAAACTAAACTTTATAAATACAAGATACACAGTAAATTTTTATTAGGGTCTGTAGTAGGAGCGCCCTATTGCGTAGCTAATATACTATTTTTAATTGATTTCTTTTTCAGATTTAATAAGCTTTTGCAGAAGTAGAAAATTTAAAAGTGATGAATAGATTTTGAAATTCTTTCAATTATGTATGTATACAATTAGTGTCTTGTGGTAAGACTCATATTCACAGACCATCTGAAACCTGAAATCTTACAGTCGTGAAAAGTTCTCTTACGAATGTGATTAAAATGAAATCGCTCAGTGTATAGCGCTGCAAAACAAGACGTACAAGGGGCTCACATCCAATAATTGCGGGACCTCAATCTGAATGAATTACCCTTCAACACAAGTCGGGGTTAGCTTGTGCGTGCAGTACCGACCTACATTTGAAGGATTACAAGTAGCTGCCGAGAAAATTTACCGCTAACATTGCCATATATGCTGTATGAATTTTAGGTCGCTACAAGCATAGCATGGTCTTGCGCCGACATCTGCGCAAATATTGATTTAGTAAGTCGGAGTCACAATGGCCGGCCGCGCCCGCGCACCTCGTGCTGTGAGGGCCGTCGATGCCATGTCAAGGGGCGCGCGATTTTTCTACAAAATATGATTCTTTTATATGTAATGAGATATAACTTTTAAACGTAATGCTTACAAACATAACTAACTTCTACTAATGTCCTTACGTCGTAATCTCATAGCCTAAAAAATCAAAAATCAAAATTTTAATCATAAAAGTCAGTGAAATGCAATATTATTATAATAAAATGTTGTCTTGTTGTTAACCTAAAGTGTTTTAAGATTTTTACGGTGTACTACTATAAATCAGAATAGATCTGTAAACTTAACACGAGCGTAGCGAGCAAAGCGGAGTCACAATGATACGCAGTCCCAAATTAAGTGCGTAAAGTCCAATCCCGTGCTACTAGAATTACAAAATTTCAATACATAACTAAATATTTTTCTTTAGATCGGTCGTTATACTCGTATAAAGTAAATACTACCTGTATTGTTCTCATAATAATTATATATTAACTTTTTTTATTCATCCTTCTTTACTGTCTACTGACGTACCGATTAAGATTTCAATGTTGCTAGGTCGCTTAAAGTAAAAGAAGTCAGTAAAATAATTTTGGGAAGGATGAGAACTTTCAAGAGCCCGTAGTTAAAATGGTAAAAATTGCGTTATACATTTGTCACATCCGTCTTCTATTTGTATATCACATGCGATTTTTTGTGTCATCACTGAGCTGAAAATTTGTACAAATACGTTAAATGGTATCTCAAAACCAGAAATAAGAATAAAAATGTTATCACTGACGAATAAAGGAGCACATTTTATCTGAAATTGAGTTTTCAAATGCTTAATGTTAAAGCAATGCTCGAAAAATATCGATTTAAATAGCATACAATTACTACGGGACCTTTTTACACGTGCCTAACACACTCTTGATCAGTGATGTTCATGGATCGCCTTGCTCTTGAAGAAACATAACGCTTATAAAATCTACCGATGACGGTCGTTAATCGGACGTCAGACGGGCTGGTGGTCGTCAATCGTCTCTACATTTTTATAACACATAACGATAATATTTTATAAACGCTATAATTATTCTTAATTTTCTTTTTAACTTTATAGAAATGTTTGAAAATATAACAAAAAAAATTTTTAAGCTAGAAATAATCATGTTCTCAGCCGGGAATCGACCCGCGACCATTCACAATCCGGGTGACTGCTCTACTCACATTTTTTACCCGCTATAATTATCGTTATCGAACTATAGCTCCCAATCCAGTTCCAATAAGTATTGCGTTTGATGTGTCGAATGTGTTATATTTGCATGTAGACCTCCATTGTAAACGTTTTCTCCCGCAAAACGACAGTTTGACAAAAGAGCAGGAAACAAAAGAATGAAAATATAAAATTGGTACAGTGACCGCGACCCAAACCACGGACAACCGAGCCATGGCATTAACGATCATTTATTCATATGAGTATGGCCGCCAAAAATTGTACATTTGGGAAAAAATCTGTGTCCTTCTCACAATAGTATTGATAATTCCTTAATGTCATCTTATTTAATGATAAATTATGTGGTTTCTAGATCGCAATATATCATGTTAATTCATATAAATTATTTAAATTCATTTTGGTTTCATTAAATAAGCGTATAAATTTTTTCGTTGAAGGTTAATTTAAGTACCCATACAAAAATCATGTGTCCAATACAGACATCTTATACTTTGAAGTTGAAAAATTTGCATTAACTGTTTTGCAACATGTTAAATTTTGACTTTTCTAAACTTATTTGTCAATTTGCTAAGCAGTACTATTTTCTTTTTAATAAAATAACGTAAAAAATGAAAACTAAACATATTTAAATATGTGTCTCGTTTTTGGTTCACGAATGTTACTTCACGTAAGTTACCGATATAAAAGACAGAACATGCTAGATTCCTGGCCCGTAAAAATGTTTTTAAATCGTGGCAGCACAACGTACTACAGGTAAGCTAACATACGTGGAGAAATCGCCATTTTGTTCTCTCTGAAAGTGAACCTCAAGGTGGCCGGCACTTTTGTCTCGGATTTTTTGTATGATTTCAAGTGAAAATATGCACGGTAAGGATGCAAATTTATTACATTTATTTTAATATGTGCATGTAGAGGCTATTGGCTTAACTATTTAAACTATGCAGCGTCTTCCTACTTCAAAACTGACGCGAATATATATTTTTTAGGTTATGACCACAGTGATTTTTGTTCACGAATGATACCATGTGTTACTATGTGCGTTACGTAACATTCGTGATCGAATGTTAGGAATAGTATACACTATAGAACTCGAAGTTAAACTTAGATTTTTTTGAAAATTAAAATTTGTATAATAGTAAGATTTTTTAAAATATTTACTTGGGCATCTATCCCTCTATACACCATAATTATGCCCATTCACTAAGGGCATCTATCCCTCCATGCAGCATACAGGGTGGTGCCGTCAATACGGCACAATAAATTCATGACATTTCATGAAATTATCAAAGTATTAGGATGTTTTTGTAAGAGGCAAACCATTTCTATGAACTAATTTATTGCCCATGTTTTAATTTATTGACGGCACCACTCTGTAGGTATATGCCCATTTATGATGTCAGTGTATATTTTTAAATTATGTTTAGTGTTTTGTTATATTTTTTATGTATTTACGTATATTTATTTATATAATTATGGTCTCTTTACTGATTTTTGCAGAACCATGCCACGAAAATGGAAAAGAAAAGAAGGAGTGCGTACGAGAGTATGTACTTGGACCGAAGACCAACTTTATAATTAATATTTTATAATAACAATTAAGAATGTTTCTTAAACAATGGTTTTTAAAATTTAATTATGATTATTTGTATATTTATTTAAAAAGATAACAATTAAAATATTTTAAAAAACGTAAAATGTTTTTTGTAATTCGACCCATGTTTCTTGGAGACAATTGCTGTTTCAGGAGAAGAACGACCTCATAAAATTTAGTGGGGGTTTTCGATTACACAGTATAAAGGGCATCTATCCCGCACTGCAGGCATCTATCCTTCTTAGTATTTTCATAGTGGGGCAACAATCCATAAAGGTAGGCATTATCCTCAAAAAAAAGGTTCCACAAAAAGCAAAATTTTGCAAGGTCAAAAATAAATAATTATAATTCAACATGAATGATTGAGCTAGCCCACATTCATAGAAATTATTCATAATAATAAATATTTTCAAAATTGGGAGGTTTTTTAAAAAGTGGGGCATCTATCCCGGTTTTGCCCTAACCTCTTTTGTTTTTAATTATTATACTAGCATTTACGATTTTTTTCTTAATACTTGTACATTGAACACTCCGCCTAACAAAGTTCACAAGTGTTACTTTCATTCACGTATGTTACCGTGTGTTACTAATTCACGACTGTTACTGTACAATTTTTGGCGGCCATACTCATATACATTTAGAAAGCATTGTCCACTGCGTGTTTTCTTGCAATTGATTTGCTTAAAGTACACTTACAATGATAATGTCTAAAGACGCGCTCTATTGTACTTATTATGTAAGGTGTAGACGAAAATTTAAATAGTCATTAATAACGATTATATATTTTAATTAGGTTTACGTTAGTTAATAAAGTAATATAAATTTATAAGTTAATCATATGTCACTTTAATAATATCTCAGAAAAAAATGAAAAGTATAGTTTCAATACGCTTTGGTAAAAATCGATTGTATACTTACTTAGTTATTGCGTTTTTATTAGGGTGCATAAGTGTCTATTTATTTAACTTTAAAAAAATAAACATACTGTATTGTATACTTTTATAATTTTTATTTTATTTTTTTATTATTCCATAAAAAATAACATAAGTTTGACAATTTCAATACGGTGCCTCATAATCACAAGTGATTAAATGTGATTATTTGAAATGCAAATGTTGGCTTTGCACCAAAATTCAAACACCTTAAATTATCAGAGACTTTCATGCTAATTATAATACTACAAACAATTACCATCAAATCACTACTTCGCCGTTCATACAGTTTTAATGTCCATTGATTATGAAAAGAGAGAGAGACGGGCTCAGGAAATTGGCCTGTTTTACTTACGCATTACGTAACAAGCAGTATTAATGGTGATTTTGTACCGTTAACGCAATGCCGTTTTTATATTACTACTTGTGGGAACGATCACTGTTTACATGCAATATAAGTAATTGGCCCAGAAATTGTCAGCAAATGATTGAATTGTCTTACATTAATTTGTATGTTTTGAATACGTCACATATTAATATTTTTCTTTTCTTTTTCAAAGAAAGACTTTTTCAAATAAGGTGAGCAGTTTCCGAGATTTCGCCTAAGTCTAAAATTACAAACTTTACCTTTTTTACAATAGTTTCGTTATTAGTTTATATCTAGAATAAATAAAAATAAACAACTAATCTCAATCGCCATTCAATTGAAAAATACATGTTCTAAATAGCTAGGTACACCGTAAAGAACGAATAAATCGATTAAAAAGCATACCGTCTTATCGATACGGCTGTCAATTTGTTTGCGAAGTAGACACGTCCAGCAAAAAAAATATTGACCTCTGACATTGACTTGAGTAGGTATTTTATATTTCAGCTGAGAATCATATATATATAAATAAAACCTTAATTAGATAAAGTTTATTATAATATAAAGGCTCAAACTAAAGAGTGATTCTTTAGTATAGGTGAATTATAAATAAAAAAAATAAAAATACAAACGTATAGCAATAAATTAAGATTGATAATGATAACAAATTTTTACACTCAATGATTGATTGGCTTTTAATAAACAAATATGAAGTAAGGAAACGAGGCAAATTACGTCAGTTCTATATATTGTATTTCCATAATCACCACGAATATAATTTTTTCTTTAAGAACAGCAACGGTCGTGATTCGCTCCAGCATCAAGATATTGAATGAATACTTCTAAAATTTATCATTATCGGGCATGGAAAAAACAGACATCATCAAAAAAGTTCTATGTTCTTTCAAGGTGAAGATGTCGGCTCACGAATGCTTAAAAGCAAATTCAGGGAAGCGCTATGAATCAGGAAGTGCCTATTACAAATTAATACTATTAACTTAATGATCGTGTTTAATGTGCTTATAAGGAAGGTGATAGAAGCTATTGTGCGCGTGACATCGCATTTATGAATTTTTTCGTAGAGAAAGGTTGAAACGAGTATTACCGATTCAGGACCAAGCATCGATCTTATCAACATAATAACTTCACAGACTGATCAAATATTTTTCACCGTGAAAAATCTTCAAATTACTTCACCGAATGAAGCCTTTATTGATTTTCTTTACCTGTTCGTTTCCTTTCCTTCTCCTCAAGTCTGAATAATTCATGTGGGGATTTCGATAATATATTACTTTTTGATGCGACTGTTTCAAGATTAAAGGAAAATTGTAAGTGCTTCATACTAATGCCTATAAAATAGGGCGCATTTGCAAACGTAAACAAACGCTGAGATTCGCGTCAGCATCATGGAACGTTGCTTGGTGTAAAGATTTATCCAGTAAAAAACTTCTAGCGAAAATTCTTATTTACTTTTTTAATGTAATGTGGTCAATGTCTTAGTCTAATCCGATGCTTGTAACTTAACGTTTTTTATCGTTGGCTGGAAAGAAATTTGCGTTTTTTATCTAAAATATCTTGCATAAATAATGAGCGACGGTAGCGAGGGCGCTGGCGCAGAGGTGCGATCTTCGTTGACTCGTTCGTGGTGCATGCGTCTCACCCGCGCGTAGGACAATGACATTGCACGTTCCGCACGATAAAACAACCTGGACTTTATGAAGTCTTGCCACAGCCTTTTTATTAACGCAAAAACTGTTAGACACAAGTTATAATTGCGTCATTAAGAGTTTTCACGCTTGTTTCGCGAACAGTGAACTGTTTTGGAGCTTTATTTGCACAGGTGAGAATTTACAGGATTTACGGTACTTGACCATGAATAGTGGCCATATAATCTTATGTTTAGTTGTAATGCGTTAAGGAAACCCTCATATAAAAGAAATTTGATTTTCGGTCACGAAAGAAGGTAAAGGCCCTCATCAGTACGCGACGTGAACGCAAACGAAGGTAAAATCGATTGTTAAGGTATTCGATACAATTTTCCTCTATATTGTTTATCTTTTTGCAATGTCATGTTAAATTTATTCAAAAACGATTGATGCCTATAATAGAAAATCGATAAAAATCCAAGATTCAGTTAAGCGTACCCACCATTACGGTAATGCGAGCATAAGAGCTTAAATGTCTGGTATTTGAGCACAAACATCGGAGTGTTAGTAGAGTAACGAAGTCCTTATTCTCTCACGCCTCATATTGAGTCAAAGAGGGTGTCGGCCACTACACAAAGTGTATAGTGAGTACAACGGTCAAAACTAAACTGAACCAACTTCATATATCGGTACAAATACTAATTGGTAAAAGACCTATTCAAACAAGACATGAGAATTTTTACTCGGTAAATGGTAAAGTGGACAAGTCTATTTGTCTTGTTATTTAGAGTGTGGGTGCCATGAGCGTGGGCATCCCAGCCTCTTTGGGGTGCATGGAGAAGGCTTCGGCTTAATACGGACTCTCTTCAAGAGATCAATGTTCAGATTCTTAGTCATAAATTCAAGTATTATTCTTTACCTTTGAAATGTTTATGTAACTAGCACCAGCTTAATGTATGAATGGTTATAAATATGACTTATTAAATGTAATAAATTGAGTTAAATGGAGCTGGAGCATCGTAGTTTTCTAAGTGTCCTCTTTGTTAATGCTCTGAGCTTGATAGCTCGACAAAGCGAGCTGACACCAAAGGCTCTAGAATTTACGTCGCATTAAATCATGTTTTGCTCGTGTCCAGCAAAATCTGCGCAAGTTGTATTAATATTAGCAAAGCGAAGATTAAGATGCAATAAACGAGTCAGCATATAGAGTTTCAAAGCTTTATTTTAAAAGGAATGAATACGAGGCATACGCACATGCACTGTAATTTATAATTCACCACGAAGAACGTTCAAAAGAATCCGTCTCATTATAAAGTAGGTGAGTCTGTTCCCACGTATTTATTTGTTAACTTTCAGCTCAATAGTCAGGGTTAATAATATCAAATAAATAAGATTTGGCACAGTGACGTCAGTACTTTCACGCCTTATACGAAGCTGATTGACATGAAAGGAGATAACTATTGTAATAAAAAACTTAGACCGGCAAAAAACTCGAGCTAAATAACATCATAACCTACATTCCATTTGGTGGCAGCGAGCACCCAACGCCTCACGCCATTGAATGTGAATTTTAAGCAGACTCCGTGTAGGGTCATATTCGTGTGTTTTCTCTTTATCGGTCATTGTGACCGGCATCGCAGCGCGGCTATATTCTTATATTGATATTCAGGCGGCGACCTGTCGCGAGTTTTACACACTTGCAACCAGTGTTCATTACGCCGGGGACCAATAACCATCCTGTCATAAAACAATATTTATTCATTGTTTCGCCAATATGAGCATGTGAACGTTGCTCTTTCCCAGTGGGAGTCATGGTCATGTAACAATGTGGGACAAATCCGACATACCTACGTGTAATGAAGAGGGTTCAATTTTATTTAATAACCTTTTGTTGAGTGTGGCAGGAAAGGGTTCCTCTGGCAATACAATGTCTAGTAAATTTGAAGTCTACAGATTCTTTAATGATAGTCACGATATTTTCATTTCATTACATTATCACGAACTACACGCTTTGATAGTTACATAATTGTGGTGCGCGAAAACTATCTATTGTTGATAAACCTCCTTCAATTTGGCATGAAATCAAAGTCACGTCA
The DNA here is from genome assembly GCA_947347705.1 of Nymphula nitidulata. NCBI lineage: Eukaryota > Metazoa > Arthropoda > Insecta > Lepidoptera > Crambidae > Nymphula > Nymphula nitidulata. Next base: position 12,426,624 of record OX374621.1, on the reverse strand, counting down.
CGAAATAACGATATGGCAAGTGAAACAGAAACGGTTTACGAAGTTTTTGCGACATTTTTGTGGTCCGATAATAACGGTTTCAGCTCCTACAGAGACGGCTACCGCGTCATGGCAGACGCAATGCACTCACGTCCCCGCGGGTCATCCGCAAGCTGCCACCGCCGCCATAGCGCCGCCGACGACGTCCGCCGCCCGGCGCGCACATGTGTAATCGCTGTGACCATCTACCGCCAACCACCTTTGCTCTTACTTAGAGACAAACTATCTAGACAGTAGAAGTGGAACATGATAATTCTCCATGTAACGATACAATGCACTTATTTTCAGTTGTTATTATTATTACAGCCGCATAACGTACCGCAGACGGTCGTTAAAACTTCGCAATGCACCCCATTGTAGGCAAGCTCTTAGAAGCCTATAAACCTATATACAGTGTAGGAATGTGGGTAAATATTAAATGTGAATGGCAACACATGTGCGTGAAGTATGGCAGGTTGCAAGGGTCAATGGCACCTGCGAGGCCCAGATTCAGTTCCCCATAAGTTGCCATTTTCTCAGGAAGTGGACGACGCGGCGCGTGGCGCAGCGCCGCCGAGGAGGCACGGGCGACGCGAGCGCATTCTGTCACGGCAAGACTGCGCCCGCGCATATTGAAGCGCACTTACATTAATGCGGAGTCAGTGGAGAGTTCCTCAGGTTTAGGGGCGCTTAATTTTATAGCCGTCGTTTATACGTGAGCTATGACCTCGCATGTCTCAAAGAATTCCCGTATCTCAATGATAATTATCAATTGATTCATTTCCAGAATCTATAGTGTTGTTCTCGAAATGATGATAAATAGAATACACATCTGATTTTTCCATTTCAAAGAATCACTTCACAGCGGACTTAATAGTGTTTACTGGTTTTTACTACAAAAAAATTGGTATAATCAAGAAAAACGCAAACTAGTCATTTAGCTCTCAAATAGCCGTATTTCCGTGGCTTAAGTGTAAAATAAAATACTTGAAACAAAAGAATCGTACCGATGCACATAGTCATCATATGTCATCATTAAAGTCTATTGTAACGTAATTTAGGCAAAATCGAAGCTAAGCTAACCATACAATCTAATAAGATGTACCCTAAATAGTCTCTAAGTACCTACTTAGATCAGTTTCCTAAGAAATAAATTGAAAATTCTCGATAAATTTTAACATAAGTACATCATAAAGAATTTACTCCCTGTGGTATTTTCTTATGTCTCTGAACGAACTCTGAACGAAAAAACTTTTGGAGAGAAAAAAGAATTTAAAGTATTTAAAATTGATTTATCAGAATACAATTGTACCTACCAACAGTTTTATTTATCGTAAATGTAAGCTATTAATATTCACTTTTAAATGCAATTATGTAATAATATCATCTAAAATATTGCAGACAGTTAAAAGTTTTCATAACACTTCGACGATTCCCGATAATTCAATAAAACAATATTAATCGTAAATCATATTACGTAAAGATTAAATACGCGACGTTACAAAACGGCGAAGTTTATAAATAAAATTAACGTAGCGGAGGCTGAGACGCAACAAAACCTTCACCCTGCACTTGAACTGCGCAGACGCAGAGCTTTGCGCAATCAACCGAGCCAAGACTATTCGCACTCCGCTCGCTGGTAAGAGCTTACTGAATGACAATCACCATTCAAACGGAGCTGCTCATTCTTTATATTTTGATTTGGTTGTTATTTTATAGCAATTTATCACATTACGTAATTTCGAAGATATTTTTTTTACCTACGCCCAAGTTCAAAGTTCCGCATCGTCTGGTTTTTGATAAAAACTTTACTTACTTAAGTAAGTAACACTAAAACTAACTAAAACTTTACTTACTTAAGTAAGTAAAGTTGTATTTATTCGTTAAACAATTATATTAATTACATACTATTTGTATGATAATAATTCTTATAAAAAATTTAAAACCTTAAATAAATCACCAATAAACTGGCTTTCGCTTCGTAGAATTTGTTTGTATTCACATCGTTAGGAAAAATTATGAATGAAACATGCAAATACTATAGTCAGAATAAATTTAGTTTCTGAACCTATCAGAGTTTTCTGAGATTATCAGTCTGATAATTTAAGAATAAAAACAATTTTATTCCCTATCTTCAAATGACATGAAATAAATTAATCACAATGAAACATACAGCTGCATGTAATAAATTGGAAAACTTGTTGATGCCGATGCAGATGCCGAAATCACAAAGAATGAATGGATTTTTAATATGGCATTAAAACTTTTATAAGACACACTAATTAAACGGATCATAGAGTCTTTTGGAACATCTCAGCCAAAATGTTTTACTTTATTAACTATTAACACAGAAAATTCTAGCACTATAATATAAGAAGCTAAGTACAAAAATAAATGGCCGACTTTGCGGCGCAGCAGCTCGCGCGCTTTTTAAACTTGACGGAAAACTTTCTTTGTCAGGAATACATTCGATATGCATTATAATGTAATCATAAGCATTTTCTTTGATAGATTTTTAGAAACTAATATTGATAAGTTTGAAAAAAAGTGTATTTTTCGCACATTTTATGGCGCTTATTCTAATTAATATATTGACTATAAAATAAAAAGTGTTTAAATTTTACACGGTAGCTAACTGGTTTATATATACATTTTGCTGGTATAAATAAAGTAAATTGCTTATTTCCATAATGCGAGTGCTCGATTCGATATCAATCTACTTAGTAAGTACAATCGAAAATGATTGCTAGTGGCGAGTGTAAAATATCGAATCCGTTACGGTCCGCAGCGGCACGCGGCTGATCTGATGCACTCACGCGATCCACCCCAATGTGCCAAAACCAATTCGGTTTTATTAACTAATCAATAACAATATCACGTAGCTGTTAATTTGTCTTTAATAAAACCAATTTCGATTAATTTTGCGGAATTGGATAAATAGTTTAAATGGAACTTTAATAAAATTAAGTATCACTATCAGTTTATCTCTAGTAATGAATATCCGAAACAGTTTCATTACTATAGAATCTATTTTATTTACAGATTTCACTGAGCTTACTATAAAGAAGTCATTTTTTCCATTATAAATACTATCCGTGAACAATCTTTCAACTTAATGTTAGAAATGGATGATTTAATTTGTATTTTTGTATCTTAAGACGAAACTAATAATAGCATTAAGTTAGAAATAATTCGTAAATCTAAAAATGTCTCAAATAAAATGAAAATGGAGTCGTTAAATTTTCTTTTTCTGCATTTTCTTTTCTCTCGTTAATGTTAAAATTGTATTGATTTAAAATAGGCATTAGTTCAAATCCATTTCAATCATATTAGCGCATTCAGTAGAAGCTGTATTGGAGCAGCGCGTCCGAGTTGTCTTGTTATGTCTATCTTAATCTGCAACTGTAACGCCGGAAAAGCTCGCCGACCGGCTTTTTCACACGCGCGCTTCATATGCGGCGATATAGTTTTTTATATTAAAGAAAGTTTTAATTATATTGAAAACCTAAACGTTTTTTAAATTATTATAATGTATGTTATTTTATGACTACTTTGATAAAATAAACAAGTGCGCAACTTTGATTTTCCAAAAAGTAATTAAATAAATGGCTCACCTCCTCCTTATAAAAATATAATGATAGTGCACTGTGTGTGTCGGCAGGACGCCGGTAGTGTTTATTATTCACTGTCCTGCAGTAGTAGCAGCGATCACCGGAGCGTGGTGCTTGCGGCGCGGCCGGGCCGGCACTGACGCGAGGCGGGCTCGCGATCCCGCCGCTCGACGCTCGGGCTGCCGTCGGAGGCTTCGCGGCGGTCGAGCTTTCAGCTACACAAGACCACGCACTGCACACTGCACTCGCCCTGTCTACCCACGCGTTGCGATTCTCTCGATCGTCTAATGTTCCGCGCGCCCAACGCACGTTTGAACTCTTCGCAGCGCCCGCCTTACCGTATAAATATGAAGTCCGGTGGCGGGGGCTGGCGTCCGGCAGCGACGCATCGCGAATCCACATCGGCATAAATCGAGATGCAGCCGGTGTCCTCCCTGTTGATTTTATTACTTATCTACTGGACAATTAGCAAAAGCCCCGCGGTGTTATCGCATCACGAATGAGCCCGCTCCGGAATAACAACGCAGCGTTACGTACAATTATAAAATTTCAGACGCAAAGTATCGTTATGTCATCATGTTTGTGTTGCATAGGAGTACATACCATGTATTGGTATTATCACACCGGATATTGTTATCTGAAAGTTTCAAAAATAAATCAATAATAGCCTTTAGACGTTCCACTTTTGAAGGAATTTCTGACGTTGTCTGTTTACATGAGGAATTTATGCCCCACCCGACTACCGATATTTTTTTTCTTTTATTTTTTCCTTTAAATGCAGACTTAAAACTGACAATTACCTGTTAATTCTGCATATTTTACTTTTTTTCTGCTTAGGTACTTGCCAACATAAAGGATTTATTTATGCCGGTCCCAATTCACTAATGCATGCAAAAACCTTATAAATTAAAAAGAATATAACTCTGTCGTACTAAAACCCCTTTGAATAAACCGCGCGGTCATTGGGATTAAGACAGACCTGTGTGTTCCCCTTCCCAAAGCAAACATTAATCACTACGGCTAATTTACAAAAAGCAACAAGTATATAACTGTGTTTAGCTAATAATTCCATAATACTGACCAGTCTACCGTTTGGTGTTTATAATTTAATAAAATTCCATATAAATACTGAATCCTCCATATTAAAATTAAATATTCTTTATCGATAACTTGCGTGTTATATAGATTCTGCTTAAATCCTTTATTCCGTTATAGTATATTGACTTCGTAAAACTTATTCAAATATTCGAAATTTTCTGCTTTATTTGTTTTAAATTGGCTTACATAACAGTTATGATAATGGGGTAGACAGTGGTCAAAAGAGCTTCATTCTAAGCCAAAGCCAAGTCGATATACGCAAAATAAATTTAAACGTTTTGCTGGATATGATTAAATTGTGGAGCATTTTTATAATTTACATTTGACTAACATTTTCCGTTTCTAGCATGATTATTATGAAAATTAAAACGATGAACACACCTTATCGAAAAATTTTAATCATCCAAGTGATGCAAATTTAAATGCTAAACCTTTCTCGTAATTTGGAGTCACCGCATATAAAGCCGCTGTATATACTTTACTTTGTCTATCCTATTTTTATCTAATAAGATTCTATTTACTCATTTTGGATAGGTACATCCCGTAGTATTATTTCGCTGCGGTCTTAACTATCATTCAAAGTCACCAGTTTAAACTTCGATTTTTCAATATTTCTCAAATACAACTCGAAAATTCTTACTGAAATAATATTGTAGTTTGAGGAGCTCGGTGGCGTAGTGGTTTAGCGCTCTAGTTTCGCTTACGGAAACAACGCAACTTTCGCCATGGTCGTACCTGGGATCGGTCAATCAAAATTTTTCATCCTGAGCTCCTCGTTAGTCGTTGCTCCTGGTTGTTACTGCAACCGCTTTATCCCACCAAGACGCATTGGGCCCGCGTGGTGGTGTTATGGCCCAAACTCCTTATGTGTTTCTCCCGTGTAGGAAGGCCTGAGCCCAGCAATAGGACATGTATGGGTGGTGATGATGATGAATGTTTTTTGTCCATACTAATATTATTAATGCGAAAGTAACCTGTCTGTTGCGCTTTCACTCTTAAGCTGCTGTACCGATTTAGGTAAAATTTGGCATCTGGCATCGAGATAGATTACATACTAAGAAAGGACGTAGGCTAACTTTTGGAGCGATAACTGACCTCTACGCAGGTGGAGCTGCAGGCATTTACTAGTTTCTAGTAATATCAGAAAGTTTGCGATAGTTATATAGATATTGGTGCGTGGACTTGATGGATCTCTAAGCTGATGATGGAATAGTTTACAGAACAGACCACCATCGCGAGTGTTTAGACGTCTTTGTGCCCTGTAATCAAACTACTGACTTTCCCTTCACACGAGAAAATCGCTTGACAACCGATTAGAAAATGTAAATTTTTATTTAACCCCTGGCATCATTCATCATCGATCTAACATAATCTCATTGTTACTATTCTTATGAGCCCAAAGATGCTATAGGTTTCTGCTGTAAGTTTCTGAAGAACTGAGCATCCCTCAGATTATTTGAAGGTACAGGGTCAGCTGAAGGTTAGCATGTCTTGGAAAAACCAAATTCATATTAATCTGATCTGCGAAAGTTAGGGAAACCCTTTTGCTAAGTAGAAAATGAGCTGATAGTCATCAAACGCCTAAACTGATCTTCATAAATTATAGCCAAAAACCATCTTTCCAAATCCCTTCACTGGAAACTGCCTCTTCACACAGATATTTCTGCTTCCTAGGGAACTACTTATATAATAAAATAAATAAGTTGCTCGAAATATACCATCTTCCCAGAGCAGGCTGCAAAGCTAAAGTATCCAATTATTTAAAAGATCTGGACTACCTATCCACTGAATCCCTTCTTGTTGTCCTAAAATGATATAAATTCCCTGATATATTATATGTTTGTAGCTGTTTATGTGTGTATGCGTGTTTTTGGTTGTGTATATGTATGTATATATGATATATATATACATAGATATGCATAGACACACAGATACACAGACAGACACGTCAAACTTATAACACCCCTCTTTTTTCGTCGGGAGTAAAAATAATGGCAAAATAGTTTAAATTAGTGCTTGAGTTAGCTATGTACTATTCTGTCTGTGTACACAGAATAGTACATAGGAAGCCCAAGTTCTAATTTAAACTATTAACCTAATTTATCTGAGCTTTTATTATTTACCTATTTAGGTAATAGGTTCAAAAATTATTCTATTATATTCTATTCTAGCTAGTCCAAAGTTTGACTAGTCACTTGTTTATATAAGTTAAATAACCATAATATACCGAAAAGTTCTGGAGCACAGGCAAATATATGGCTATAATTGCGTTTGCCTGTGCACCAGAACTTTTCGGTATATTATGGTTTTTAATACATAAAAACGTAATCATATAAATATTCAAAAATAGTTTTGACATACTCTATGGTGATCATAAAATTGTCGTATCCTTCTTTCATTATTTTAATGAATACCGATTATATGTTCAAGGAATTGTTCAAACTATACTACACCTATATAAGTGCTGAAGATTAAGCGAAATATGAGGCACCTGCTGCGCGTCTCAATTTACCGAGCCTACCGGCGCAGCATACATGTCAACTTGGAGTAACTGAGATATTACTTCATGTCGGTGTTATTACTTTAACGTTTTCCCTTCAGACCCTTCTGTTAACTAATAATGAGATATTAGATACTTTGCCGCAGAAAACACCTCGGGTAATGTTTATAGATACTATTAAATTTTTTAGCGACCGTTACTTTTATAGTGCTTCGTTATCTTTTTCTACAAAGATAAGTTGCAAACTACCCAGTAAATAAGCCATGCTAGGTAAGATAATAATAGCAAGAAACATTTGATATATCATAAAGGAAGTTCATAAAATAATAATTAAAAGACAATAATAAACATTATAATAAAAATTAGACACACAAGTTATTCTACACACTATTATGTCATTAAAAAATAAATAAAAGAAGATTACAAGTCGATTGTCTGCTGACGATTAGTTAGTTTGATTTCTACTTTTATTTATAAATTTAAACAATTCTTGTTAGGGAGCTTAAAACCAACTAAAATAAAGATAATAATATATGGACTACCTAGAGCCCTCTGAAATACAAACTACGAGTACATGTGTAGCGCTAAGTAGCATCGTAGCCATGATCGTAGCAATGACACAAGCACAACATTACAGTTCAAGATTTTGTAACAATAAAACAATATTTTAGTACATTACAAGCTGTGAAGTACTCACATGTCAGGCACACAAGATTTTCTATTGTGTGTGAGCGCCGGCGGGCTATTAAGGGACGAAATAATATCAAATTTTATTTCATAATGTATTAATATTATTAAAATGTCTTGGTAATACGTAGGTACAGTCGACAGTACATCAAGCGTAACATTTTGACCTTGAGCCCCTCTTACTACGTTCATAATAGAGGCGGCTTTCGTAGTGCAACTGTTACATAGAAAAACCCTAGAGTTTTTATACATAATTATGTATTTTTTTTATTTTATTGATAAGGAAAATAACAAACAGCCAACTTAAAAATATAATACAATGTTGAAATTTGATTAATTCTTCTTCGGCCAAAATAGTTATCCACAAATATTACAAAAGAATATAATTGATATTTCATAAAGTCTCGACTTTTTTTCTACAAGCTAAACCATACAATTCATGTTGAACCCATCTATGCACAAGTAACAAACAGAAAATTAAGTTTTTAAGTATTTCACAAATCTAGGCCTGACAAATACGCACCCACACTAAAAAACTAAATAAAAATAATAACATTAGTTTATATTTGAGATAAAATAGAATAACAAAATACAAACACAGCTATGACAAGAATACAACAGATGAATAAGATGTTTTCAAAAGTGGCAAACTATTTCTATGATTAATATAGCCCATGTTTCAATTCAGTGTCATATTGATAGCATCACCCTGTGTGTGTGTGTGTGTGTGTGTGTGTGTGTGTGTGTGTGTGTGTGTGTGTGTGTGTGTGTGTGTGTGTGTGTGTGTGTGTGTGTGTGAGTGTGTGTGTATATATAATATGTAAATAAATAATTAAACAATGCATGATAATGTGTGAAAGTAGTACAAAACTTATACATATAAAAACTCCTAGTCCTTACTACCCCATTCTCGTTCAAATACGGCTTTAATTCTGTCTAAGAATTTTTTCTTATTATTGATTTCAAATGGATCAATATCCGAAAATTTCTTATTATAAGTGTTATCGTGTTAATACTGTGTTTGCCCATAATTGGTACTGTGGGTTGGGACAGCGAACAGGTGCGTATGACGGGTACGGCGTGACGGCACCATCAGCGCCAACCTTTCCACGAGTTCAGGGCAGTCCAGCCGCCCGCTTAACACATCAAACAGTAACCCCATGTCCAGCATCATTCGACGCTCCTCCAGTGTAAGCAGTTTATAGTCCTGACAGTTGTCCTTATAAGCTACTTTAGTAGAATGAAACTTATAATTTAGGTAACTTATGATTTTTTTCTGTATATTATCTATCCGGTTTTTGTGTACAGCATAAATTGGATACCATATAGGACTTGCATACTCCAAGATACTACGAACATAAGCGTAATAAATAATTTTAAAACTAATAAGTGAGGTAAAACATTTACTTGTACGCATAACGAAGCCTAGATTGCGATACGATCTGTTAACTACGTTATCTACGTGATTTGAGAACGACATTTTAGAGTCAAGCCAAACACCCAGATCCCGTATCAACTCAACTCTTTCTATCACACTATCCTTGAACTTATAGTTGAATAACAATGACCTTTTTTGTGGGTAAAACTGATACAGTTACATTTAGGAATGCTAATATTTATATTATTTTTATTATAATATGTCATGAGATTATCGAGATCTTCCTGCAACAGCATGCAGTCAGAGATGGAATCCACGCGCATATATACTTTTTTGTCATCGGCATACATCAAATGTCGTGAGGAGCTCGGTGGCGTAGTGGATTGAGCGCTCTGGTTTCGATCACGAAAACAAAGCAACTTTCGCCATGGTCGGTCCTTGGATGGGTCAATCAAATTTATAATCTTGAGCTCCTCCGTGCTTCGGAAGGCACGTTAAGCCGTTGGTCCCGGTTGTTACTGCAACCGCTTTAACCCACCAACCCGCATTGGGCCAGCGTGGTGGTGTTATGGCCCAAACTCCTCATGTGTTTCTGCCATGTAGGAAGGCCTGTGCCCAGCAGTGGGACGTATATAGGCTGGTGATGATGATGATGATACATCAAATGTTTTGAGTTACTGAAACATGAATATATGTCATAAATATAGGCGTTATAAAATAAAGGGCCAAGGTGGGAGCCCTGCGGGACTCCTGATGGCACAGTTATGAAGTCCGATCTGTAACCACCGAGTACCACTGCTTGTGAGCGGTTAGAAAGATATGATGTTACCCATCTAAGAAGATCACCATGTATACCAAGTAGTTCTAATTTTTTGAGGAGAATGACGTGATCCACACGATCAAAGGCCTTTTCAAAGTCCGTGTAGATCACATCTACCTGTCCCCCAGCCTCCATCTGCTCCAGAATATAATTAGTAAATACAGCTAGGTTTGACACTGTGGAACGTCCCCTCAAAAACCCATGCTGTGAAGTTGAAATACCACGAGTAATCACGGGATAGATATTTTCATAAACTATTTTCTCGAATACTTTAGCAATTGTGTTCAGAATTGAAATTGGTCGATAGTTAGAAATTATAGCTTTAGATTCCTTTTTATGAATCGGGATAATATGGGCTCTTTTCCATATTGTAGGAAAAGGAAACTCTTTCAAAGATATTGAATAAAGAATACATATAGGAAGAGCTAAGCTCATTGCACAATTTGATAGAAATATAGGAGGTATGCCATCACAACCGGCGCCTTTGGACTTATCCAAACTAGTAAGGTGTTTTTCTACCATGGCTGGTGAGAAGTGTATTTGAGATATTACTTCATTGGAATTCGTGGACAAATCGGTGAAAGGCAAGCCACTTGTGGAAGTTGATGCTCGGGTAGCGAATACACTTTCAAAAAAAGTGTTAAACGCATTACAAATATCCTGGCCTTCAGAAAAAACAGCGTTTCCGTCAGTGAAGGTTTTAGGGTAGCCACTGCCCCCTCTCTTTGATTTGACATATGTCCAGAAATATTTAGGTGAATGCTTTATGATTGCCTCAGCTCTTTTAGTATAATCAGCAAAGCATTGTTCTTGTACACTCTTCATCCGACATCTCAGTACGGAAAATTCATCATAGTCTCGCGGGTTTCCAAAGCGTTTCCATTTTTATGCATTTTATTCTTTTGTTTATTAATTTTAATTAGTGTGCGGCTATACCAGGTGGGATAGTGTGATATTGAGTTAGAGCAACCAGAAAGAGGCACAAACAATGTACAACATTCCTGCAGTTTGTCATAGAAAATATTAACTGCTTCCTCTGTACACCGATTAGATAAGATTTTAACCCAATCCATACTAAAAAGGTATTTATTAATCATATCGTAATTACCCCTATGATAATTAAATCGTACACTATGCTTCTCTCTGAAATGTTTACACTTTAAATCTAAGATCTTAATGAGCAGTGATGGATGATAACCGTAATAAACAACCACAACTTCACCATAATTATGGTAAAGATTTTTAATATCTATTGATCTACTATTTATGAATTGGCCTAAATCCGATTCTCGCAGTTATCATTTGAATATTCTTTGCATCCTGGCTATTTTTCTTTTTAAAATGAAGTTATATTTTGAATATCCTTCTAATTAAGCATTAAAGTTCCTTTTTAACCCAAGATAAATTAAGCTGAAGATTTTATTTGTTTGGTTCGTTGAACGCGCTTGTCTCAGGAACTACTGATTCAATTTGAAAAATTATTTTTATGTTGAATAGTCTATTTATTGAGGTAGTATTTGGGCTATATAACATAACACTACGACTAAAATCAGCTGAGCATAAATGAAAAATGTTGCAAAAAAAATATTCCTTTTCAGAGCTTTCATTACGTGCGCTGCGTACATGATTTTTGCGTAACTTTATTACGCAAAAATCAAGTATGCAGGAATTGTTCTCCTTTAACAGTTTTTAAAATAAAATTTCATTTTTGAGAGAAGTTTCAAAAATGTATGGAGACCCGGCCAGGTCTATGTACAATTTATTGTACAGTATACTAAAAAATAGGAAAAAATATGCAGAACAGTATCCAATTGTCCATTTTCTTTTCATTTACTTTGTTGCGTGATACAAACAAAGAATATTCATAGAAAAAAAAATGGCAACATAATATAGCCAAATATTCATCATGGCGCGTATGCCACTTTGGTGACGTTTAGTTGACTTCTATGTGCCGCGCTATATTGCCATAGTGAATAACGGTGAAATCAACGAAAAACTTTTGTACAAACAAACTATGCGTAAAAAAGATTTTTAAGTTTTTTTCGCGGATTCAGGAGATTTTTCCTGATCTTTTAAGATACTGTACATATACCTGGCCGGATATGAAACATCTCCTTTGTTCAAAAATAATGCACTATCTGCAAAGGTGTTTTTGTAAACATGATATCATATTGAATATAGAATGGACTTAGGTCGTCATAGTGACCGTTGTAACACTCTTGTCGTAGATTACGTTTGTACCGATTTTATATTTTTACTTATTAAATTCCTAGTGTTTTATCTTGATCTTTCTTTGCATTCCACATATCCAACAAATGGTTATGGGCCCAGGAGTACGCAACAGTGAAGATACGAGTAGAGCACAAAGGAATTAAATGTATATTCGGAAGAGTAATTGAAATTTTTTCTTCAGGTAAAAGTTTTGAACTTTCTAAGATTTAGTTGATTGCAAAGTGAGCGAAAATGAGCTCAGGTATGGCAGTACGTATTGAGCCATTGAGCAAGGAAAACTATGATAGCTGGCGGATTCAAGTTCAGGCTCTTTTAATAAAGAATGATGCTTGGAAGTATGTTAGCGGTAGAAAAGTGAGACCTGAAGATGCTGTAGAGTTAGAGAAGTGGGAAATAGAGGATGAAAGAGCGAAGGCTGACTTGATATTGTCGATTAGCGGCAGTGAGTTGAGACACGTCAGAGGGTGTACGTCATCACGTGGAGTTTGGCTTAAGCTCGAATCAGTATTTGCTTCTCGAGGACCAGCGAAAAAAACTACACTGTTGAAGCGATTAATATTGCACAGGTTAACGGAATCTGGCGATTTACGTGAGCATATTTACAAATTTTTTGACACAGCTGACAAGCTTGCTGATATGAATATAAACATTCATGAGGATTTGTTATCTATTATGCTTCTGTATAGTCTACCGGAGAGTTTTGAAAATTTTCGTTGTGCAATAGAATCAAGGGATGAGTTACCCAAACCAGAAAGCTTGAAGATTAAAATCTTGGAAGAATACGAGTCAAGGTCGGACACCAGTAGAGTACAAGAAGGGGTAATGTATACGTATCGGAAAAATAATTTTAGACGAAACACAAAAAGTAGCAGTGGGATCAATTCAAAACCAAGTACGAGTATGTCTGGAAAAGAAAAGTTTAAATTTAAATGTTATAAGTGTCACGAAGTCGGACATAAAGCTTCGGAGTGCCAAAAGAAAGTTACCAAAGGGCATTATCGTAGTGTGAATAGTGTTGATGAAAATTGTATTATTTCTAATTTTTCAGATAATGAGGTGTGTAATGCTGTGAATATGTATAAAGATAAATGGCTACTCGACAGTGGGTGCACGTCTCATTTGTGCAACAACATTAGTATGTTCGGTAACACTTTGACAGATATAAAGGCAAAAATTAATTTGGCAACAAATGTAAGTACGGAAATAAAAGGTAAGGGTATCGTTAGATTATCGGCATGTAGTGAGGACTTTGATAAAACACTTCAGTTAAATAATACTTATTACGTACCTGACTTAAGAAGTAATTTAATCTCAGTAGCTAAATTGGCAGATGATGGATACACTGTGGTTTTTAAGCGTGATCATGCCAATATTATTGATCAAAAAGGTGAGATTAAGTTAACCGCTTATCGAAAGGGTAATTTATATTGTTTGTTGGAAACTGAAGCTACGTTTAATTTGAGTGATTCTAATGTCGGTGTTTATACTTGGCACGAGCGTCTAGGACATTTAAATGGTAGGGATATCATGAAACTTTTGAATAAGGTGGGTGCTAAGGGTAATTTAGATGAGATGCAGAAATTATCGAACTGTGACATTTGTGCTAGAGGAAAATTTTGTGCTTTGCCATTTTCGGAATCCAGTGGTCCGTGTAATGAAAAGTTGAAAATTATTTATTCTGATATCGTAGGCCCCATGAAATGTGAGTCAATAGGACGTGCTAAATATTTCATTACCTTCATCGACGATTGTACAAGGTGGTGCGAGGTTTACTTTCTCAGCTCTAAAGACAAAGCCTTGGAGGCATTTAGACGTTATATAAGAAAGGTTGAAAATCTGATGGGAACAAAGGTAAAGTATTTTCAATCTGATAACGGTGGTGAGTATAAAAATAAAGAGTTTGACGATTTCCTGCAACATGAAGGTATTTCAAGACGATTGACAGTCCCTAGGACACCGCAGCAAAACGGAGTGGCAGAGAGAATGAATCGAACTTTGGTGGAAATGGCTAGGTGTATGATGTTGAATTCTGAACTGCCGATGGGATTTTGGATGGATGCTGTGAGTACGGCATGCTATATCCGGAATCGATGCCCAACTAGAAGTTTAGCTGGTGACATTCCGTATGAAAGGTGGTTTGAAAACCCTGTCAAGATCGATTATCTTCGAAAGTTTGGCACTAAGGTGTATATTTTGAATAAGAATCCGGCAAAGGATAAGTTTGCTGCAAGAGGTATACCTGGAGTTTTTATCGGATATCCCGATACATCCAAAGGTTATAAAGTATGGATTCCAGAGCAAAAAAAGTCTGTTGTAGCGAGAGACGTTAAGTTCTGTGAAGAAAAAAGTACGTGTAATGAAGTTTCGAAGCAAACATTGAAACTTATAGGTAAGGAGGAAAAAGAAAAAAGAAATGTAAAAGATTTTGTAGATATAGAGTTTTGGCAGATACCTAAATCTGGTGAACAGTCTGAAGAGGGAAGGTCTAGAGTACCCATAGAGCAAGAAGTACTAGAGGATTGTGAGAATCGCCCTGGGGCAGCAGAACAGCAAATTTCCGAAAGTACAATGACAGACGATGAACTGGACAGACAACAGGTGGTGTTAAAGAGAGGTCCTGGTCGTCCCAAATTATTGCGATCTGGTGGTAAAGGTAGACCGAAGAAAATTTTTAAAATGATGGAGGTGGAGCAAGCAGAGGACTGTGGAGAGTCCAGTGAAAGCTGTAGTGGATCTGTCATCGATTATTTTGACTTTGCAGGTACAGCTCAAATATCTCTGAATGACGCTTTGGCGAGTAATGAGAAAACTGAATGGGAAGATGCAATTCTATCAGAGATAAGAAGCCTGATATCGAAAGGTACATGGGAAATTGTACAAAGACCAAACCAGAGAAGCGTAGTTGGCTGTCGTTATGTTTTAACTACAAAGGTGAATGTTGATAAAACAACGAAAAAGAAGGCAAGACTCGTAGCACAGGGTTATAGTCAACGTTATGGAGTCGACTATCATAAAACCTTCTCCCCTGTTGTTAGGTTAGATACAGTGCGACTTCTGGCAGCTCTTTCCGTAGAATTGAATATGGACATACACCAAGTAGACATTAATACAGCGTACTTGAATGCCTATTTAGATGAAGAGATTTATATGAAGGTGCCAGAACTTCTGTCGGAGTGGTTGACTATGTTGATAAGGCGTGAAAAGGAAGATCCTTGTATTGTGAAGCGAGCTAGGGAAATGTTGCATAAGTTAGAATCAGGATATGATACATGTCTACTAAAAAAGTCATTGTATGGCTTAAAACAAGCCGGTCGGCAGTGGAATATAAGACTTGACAAAAAGTTGAAATGTATGCGGATGAAACAGAGTCGGAATGAAAGTTGTTTATATTTCAAGAAAGAAGGCGATAATCATTTATTTGTACTTGTCTACGTCGACGACATTTTGATAGCTTCAGACAGTAAGAATTTAATCCATATTTTTAAAAAAGAATTGTCTAAGGAGTTTGACTTGAAAGATTATGGTGAAGCAAAATATATTTTAGGTATAGACATTCGTCAAAGTGACAATGGGATTTGTTTGTCACAACAAACATATATTAAAGAAATTTTAAAGAAGTTTTATATGGAAAAATGTAATGAATGCGCAACGCCAATGGAAATTAATTCTGGCGGAATTAATAATGATACTGTCGAAAAGCATGAGGTAAAAAGATTCCCATATCGGGAAATAATCGGGTCATTAATGTACTTGAGTGTTGGTACGAGGCCTGATATAGCTAATTCCGTAGCTAAATTAGCTCAGTATGCTGATTGTCCCGAGCCTTGTCATTGGAAGGCGGCCAAGAGGATTTTACGATACCTCAAGGGGACTGTTGAATGTGGTCTGTTCTTTAAGAAAACAGGAAAGTGTGTTGAGGGGTTTTCGGATGCAGACTGGGGAAACTGTCCTTTAGACAGGAAATCTTATTCGGGGTATGCTTTTATTTTAGGAGGTGCTTGTATCTCATGGTTATCGCGAAAACAACGCAGCGTAGCTACTTCTACTTGCGAAGCTGAATACATAAGCTTGTCGGAAGCCATGAAGGAAGGTATTTATCTAAATAGTTTACTAAATGAAATTGGTTTCCTGAAGTACGGTAAAGTTGTCTTACATGCCGATAATCAGGGGGCGATATTTATAGCTCAAGACCCTGTCTATCATGCGCGAACAAAGCATATAGATATCAAATATCATTTTATCAGGGATGTCTTAAAAACTAATAAAGACATAGAACTGAGACATGTGCCCACTGGTTCGATGTTGGCGGATGTTTTAACAAAACCGTTATCCAAAAACATGCATTGGAAATGTATGGAAGGGTTAGGTGTTACAATTTGTTAATGTGTGATGTTATTAAGTTTTAATGGAGTTTATGGACAACCCAAGTAAGGGGCGTATTGAATATAGAATGGACTTAGGTCGTCATAGTGACCGTTGTAACACTCTTGTCGTAGATTACGTTTGTACCGATTTTATATTTTTACTTATTAAATTCCTAGTGTTTTATCTTGATCTTTCTTTGCATTCCACATATCCAACATATCATTCCTTATCAAAATAAATACATTATTCGGGTCTATATCGGGTCGCCTAATTTTTTGAACTTCTAATTGGCAATAGCACACAAACGGTTAGCCTACATTTTTTTCGCATAATTTCACTCTTTATAATCGTGTTTGGTCTAATTTCACTTCGTCTAACTTTTTATCGCCATATTGTTATTTACCAAATGCAACATTTGGCGGAACAATTCGTAATTCCTAAAGTTTGCAATTACTAAATATTAATTTCCATAAAATTAAAATTCATAAAGTATAAAACGCCGACTCATTTTAATAAGGCAAAGTAACTTGGACAAAAATTTGTATTTGTTGCAAACTGATTTAATCAAACATATTATTATGTAGGTATTCTAACAAAAAGTAGATATTTTTCCTTTTAATTATTAATATTTATTATACTAACGTAGCATTCAGGTAGGCATGCAGCATGCAAGCAGGTATGCCATGCAAACAGGCATGCAGCATGATAGCAGGCATGCAGCATCGCTTCTGTCAATTTATTTATTCAATAAAATTGTTTTTGTCTTAGGCTGATAAATTTTTGGCACATTTAATATTAGATATGCTTAAATTAGAGCTTTATTAAGCGAATTCGTCGTAATGCCAAAATAACGTTATGCCAATATATTTTAGGGTATTTCACATTATAGATCCAAAAATTAGGGTTTTCAATTCTTAGACCAAATTATAATGGTGGCAAAACAATTGTTAGGCGAAACAATAATTGTTCGCTTTAAGTTTAGGCCAATACGGTTTGGCCATGTAATATTAGGACTAAAATTTTTAGGCGAACCGAAGGCACCCACATTATTCATTACAAGTATTTAATTTTTAACAGAATTGTTCTTGACATGATTTGATTTCAATGAATATCTTAAGAGATATCATAGTTTTAAAATAACTACGCAACAAAATAATGATCAAGTACCATGCACGCATTTATGATTTCCAATGGAGGGCGGGAGCGGGCGGAGCGATCAACGCATTGATTGCGAAGGTGTTTTATAATCATGATTTAAATCCTTAACCAAATAAATGCTCTAGTAAAATCATGTGACCTACCCTACCGTTGTTATTTTTCGACATCCACGCGAACGAAGTCTCGGGCACAGCTAGTAATATATATTTTTGAATTTTCTTTTTATTCTGGACTTTAACAATTATTTATTTTATTAGTTTAAAACTTAAATTTCAAAAATACAGCCGGGCAACATAAATTAAAATAAGATTATTATTATTTTAATTACCATCTTTATTCACACTTATGTTTGATTTAGTGCGTTTATAACTCCTACTTTCTTTGTTTGCTTTATTGTTTGACGCGGGTTTGATTCCCGCCTAGAGCATATAATTTTTCATCGTTTTCTTTCTTTATCTGTAATTGTTACTATCTTTATTTTTAGCATTAATACTTATATTACAAATGCGAAAGTAACTCTGGCTGTCTGTACTGAACTTAAGCCGTAGAACCCATAGTGAAATTTGGGATGGACATTTGTATATAGGTACAAGTTTTTTCTTTATACAACTAGATAACGAACAAGCTGACGGCCCACCTGATGGTAAGCGGTTACCGCCGCCTATAGACACCTGCAATAACAAGGAAAAATCACTTGATATTGCAGGTGCGTTGTCATCCTGGGGCCTAAGAGGAAATGCCGTCTATGCCCAGTACTAACACTGGCTACCTTTCCCTTCAATCCGAAACACAGTGAACTGTTTCACGCCTGAAATAAGAAAGGTGGTAGTACCTACCCAGACGACCCTACATACTAGACGGGCCTACCACCTAGTAAGTAAAAATAATACTTCTGAATACGATACGCATTAATGTTTTGTGTTTAGTAACAAAATACATGAATATAAAACACCATTCGTATATATGTATCATAAATACCTACATAAGTTTATGCACTTAAAACAATGATATAAGTAAAAACAAGATTAACAGCCCAACACCTCTATAATGAAATATAATATCAGAGTTCGATTATATTCAATATACGCATAATTATTTTGCTACGAGAGCTTGTTTTTTTATTTCATATGAATATATTTGCTACGAACGATGCTACGAGTGCATCTAGTCAAAATGAAATTGAATATTTGATCCATCTTATTTATTTGCTTACTGTGTATAGCTTTGTAGAATAGGTACTTAATATTGAGACCCCCTTATATTTTCAATTATTAACTACAATGACATTTTAAAAAGATTTTTTTACGTGTTAGCTTGAAATCTCTATATGAAAAATTATAAACAGTATGGTGGTGGGGTTCATATGGAGAGTCCTATGTCCAGCAGTGGACTCTTGGGAGCTGATGATGATGATATATAATATAATGTAAATATACAACATTTTATAAATTTCTTCAGGGATAGACTCAAGATGATTATTATAATACAAAATTTCTCAACTGTGCAGTTAATCAAACAACGTTTGAGTATTCCGGAAGGACACTATAAATAATTAATTAGCCACGATTCACGGACTGTGATTAATCTGTCTTAGCCAAATTTACATAACTACTTTACACATCTACACATGGGTACATACGAGTATCGACGACGACATAATTGCGGTTATTAAAAGCTTTCCGAGTAATTATCGATCAGTCATCTTGTAGGGATCCGTCGGGTGATAAATAAAAATTTAAACGATGATTGGAGCTTGAAGATTGCATTATTTATTGCTAATGATAATCTTTGTCGGTCTTTACAAGCAGATAAAATCAGACTTTCAATAGGGTGTTAAATAGTTTCATTTTGTTTTGTTCTACAATACTATTGATGTGAAAGACATGAAAACTACGTTGCTTAACTGTATGTATAGTATCGATCCACGCTATGAATGTGGAAGCTTGTAATTAGCTTTTAGATAAACTTTAATTAACCGACTTCAAAAAAAGAAGGAGGTTCTATGTTTTATTGTATTTTTTTTTGTATGTATGTTCACCGATTTCTTTGTCAATTGTGAACAGATTTCAAAATTCTTTTTTTATTCGATAGAGTATACTCCTCAAATGGTTCCATTGTCACCAAGACAGTATTTGATGATCGGATCCCACGGAAATCGAGGGCACACCTCAAATTTTAAAGGCACGTATCACTTGTTTTACTTTTTTTTCAAAGCTATTCAAGTATTTGCTTCTGTTAGTCATCATCTCATGTTGATAAGCTGGCGATGGAAGGTATAACTCCTTAACGGTTAAGAGTAGGAAGATAAATCTTTAAATAATATAGGTACGTATAGGCCGATAGTTGTATTCTATCGGGCTATTCGGGTGTGATGTAAGGTAAAACTCCGTAACGGTTTGGAGTTAGATAATACTTTATCACCGGTAAGATATGATAATATGAAACAATAATATTTATTTCAACCAAAGACTGAGAGTCAGATTTTTAGCTTTGACCTTAAAAAACACTTGAAAATTAAAAAAAAAACTTTTATAAAAAATAAAACCTACTTCAAAACACAAAAAAGAAAAAAAATTAGTAATTAAAATGTAATAAAACTAGAAAAATTTTCACGTCCTGAGGCAGGAATCGAACCCGCGACCTTTCGCAATCCGGGCGACTGCTCTGACCACTGAGCCACCCAGGACTTGGGATATCCCTGTGAAATTCTTCTAGTCTATCTGTATTTGCGTTTATGAGCTAACGTCCACCCTACAATGTCGAAATATTCTATTTCAACATCCGAAACGAGTATTTAAAAAAAAAAAAAACAAAAAAAAACAAAAATTAAGAATATTAGAAAAAAAATTATTAAACTTATCTCATAAAAATGTATTTTTGGTGCTGTTTCCAGAAATAATAGAAAGTGAAGCATAACTTCTTTTGCAAAAAATAAAAATAAATAAATTGATATTTTTTTTATCAAACAAGAGTGCTAAGGTTACTGGTAAGTAACGAATGGTAAATATATAGAAATTGGAATACAATATGAAGGAATGTAATAATATTTTATTTTTGCTCAAACCAACTATTAAAATTTAACACTTGGTTGAAGGTATATAGTGCCACTATGTGCACGCTGCTTTATTTATCACAACAACGACGACTCTGAATTCAACAAGTATCTGTGATTTAAGTTGTTTCGTCATCACCATTCAAATGTCATTCTACACATTGTGATTACGTGCGATACTGAATTTAAGAGGCATCTAAAGTCATGACAGAACTATTCAAGAGTAAATTGTGTAATATTGAGTAACTCTATTTTTGAGTAAAACAAAACCTTATCCATCAAATAGTTTTGCAAAGATATTTTCTAATTAAATATAAAATAGCTAATCGACAACTTCCTCAATAACAAATAACATCACAACAGTGCGCCATGTAAATAAATACCGGCCAAGGCGGCGTCTGATCTCACACGTAAAGGTATTGTAACAAATTCGAATTTTAATTATTATCATTTCTAATAGCTTATTATCAGTAGTTATATTACTATACGACGTACAGTGAATAGGTCTGAAAAATGAAACGGAGCGTAATGAAAAACACAGAGACGAGGTTCAGCAGTATATTCACATCAAAAAAACACTGAGGTATAATAATACAACAAAAACGTAATGACACATAAAACCAAGAGACAGCGAAAAAACCTGCGCGTAACAAAGACAAAACAGAGCAAAAAAAAAAAAGAAAATGATATTACTTTTAAACTGCAAAATTCTTCTAGACCTCTTTCGACAATAGGCATCAGTCATATAGGTACAGGCAGATGGACAAACAGATAGAAATTATAAAATTTTCAAAGTTACCTTTTGGCTACGAAACAATAAAGTGAGAGTTTCTTTACACTATCATCAAACACACTCGCAACAATTGACGATCGGCTGGTCGTGTGGTCTGTACCCCTTACTACAGTACTCAGTGAGGGGTTCCGGGCTCGAATGCCGGCAGGGGCGTATGTTCGTATGATGAGTACGAGAATTTGTTCACGTGTCATAGATTTTTTTTTACACTCATACCTATAATCTAGCCCAAAGTAAGCATCATTAAAAGCTTGTGATATGGATACTAGATAACGGAATAAACATATATACATCCTTGACTCGTAAACAAATGCTCGTACTCATCATACAAACCATTTGCTCCTACCGGGATTCGAACCCGAGACCTCTTGACCGAGTAGCCTGCATAGCAAGGGGTACAGACCGCTCGACCAGCCCGTCGTCAAATAAAGTTATAAATACATTAATATTATTATTAATGTATTTATAACTTTATTTGACGACGGGCTGGTTATAAATACATTAATAATATTATTAATGTATTTATAACTTTATTGTACATGAACAAAATACAGGTGGTGCCAACAATACGACAAAAAATGAAAACATGCGCTATATTAGTTCATAAAAATGGTTTGCAAATCATGCAGCCAATGTTATAACATTTCATACAAATGTATGAAATTATCAAATGAATAAGATGTTTTAGAAAGTTGCAAACCATTTCTTGTTTTTTCGCATGTTTTTTTAATGTCGTGTTGTCGGTACCACCCTAGATAATACACGTTTTTATGTTAATTTAGTTTATTTCTAATATTTATTCACATATTTTTATCAATATTTCTCTTATCTAGTATCCATAACACAAGCTCTTAAAGACGTCTACTTTGAGTTTGATAATAATAGGTGTGAGTGTATGAATATTATTATTAATAATGTAAAGATTATTTCTTCCAATGATAACATTTGGATTTGTATGAAATTTTGTACAATAAATTAACTAGCGGACAGCCAAGGAGTGAAATTCACGTCAGTTCCTTCAACGCTCTCGGTGGCTATTTACTCGATAGGCAAGCATTCTCTATCGTCTCCGTAAGATTATACAAAATGCTAGTCTAAGATATCATAAAATAAAAGTGTTTATAATTTAAGTATGTCAATTTCATGCTACAGAATGTCAAACAAACAGATATGGATTACCTGATGTTAAGTGGTAACTATCGCCTATAAACACCTGAAATGTCGAGGAAATTACTTTTTTGGGACAGACTATTGCTGTTGGTGGTAGATGGTCTTTACAACATCACAGGGGTGTCAAAGATTTGAGAACCACTTGCTAGGAGGGATTGAAGAAATCGCTTGATATTGCAGACGCAGACGAGATATCAGCATTCGGGAGACAAAAGATGTGAATACCTGCCATGCCCTGTAATTGCACTTGCTACTTTTCCCTTCACACATCACAGGGGTGTCAAAGATTTGAGAACCACTTGCTAGGAGGGATTGAAGAAATCGCTTGATATTGCAGACGCAGACGAGATATCAGCATTCGGGAGACAAAAGATGTGAATACCTGCCATGCCCTGTAATTGCACTTGCTACTTTTCCCTTCACACTGAAACACAGCGAAGTGCTTCTAGCTTGAACTACCTATAGTTATGGTAGGTACACTTAATGATAATAAGTAGAGACTTTAAGAAAAAGTTATAAATTATCATTTAATATAATTGGATATTAACCCGTTAGGCATCAGATCCCAGACACAATTGATGTTTTAATTGTCTCAGCCCTCCAGTGAGATAACGCCGCTTGAGGGATAAAGAAAGATCAGCGAACTGCATTAAGAATACCTATGCCCAGTCCAATGAACCGTTGATTACTAATATAAAACTATTTAGATGCTGATATAGTCTTATATGAATATTCAAATAATTATTAAACTTGAAATATTTAGATTACGCTATAATTAAAATACCAAATGATATGGAACTCAATATTCATATCAAGATATAGTATATGTATCGTAATCAACATCATCATCACTAGCCATCTTTCTTTCTTTCTTTCTTTCTATCCCAGAATCCACCGTGGCGAAAGTTGCTTTGTTTTCGTAATCGAAACTAGAGCGCACAAACCACTACGCCACCGATATCCTCATGTATAATTATATGACTATCAAACTATTTTATTATTACTATGAAACATTTATCCGAAATTTAAAACAAACTTCTAAGTACCTACTTTAATTTTGTAAATATACAAAAAAAATAGAGTATCTAGTTTAATTGTATTTTAATTACAAAGTAATTTTTTCAAACATTTATAATAATGTTAAAATCAAAAATTAAGAATATTTGAAAGCACTGCCCCAACTTAACCAAATCGTAGGTATTTGTAAAAATACTCGTTTCGGATGTTGAAATAGAATATTTCGACATTGTAGGGTGGACGCTAGCTCATAAACGCAAATACAGATAGACTAGAAGAATTTTACAGGGATATCCCAAGTCCTGGGTGGCTCAGTGGTCAGAGCAGTCGCCCGGATTGCGAAAGGTCGCGGGTTCGATTCCTGCCTCAGGACGTGAAATTTTTCTAGTTTTATTGTATTTTAATTACAAAAAAAATTGAATTCTTAATCTATCAAAGCTTTCACGAAACAAAATCACGCCATGCCATCGACAAAATTCATAATTACGCATGTCAAGGAAAAATTCAACTAATATCAAAACCTAGGGGCTCCATGGAAATTCTCTTCAAAAAACAGTACACTCTACAAAACTTATAGCGATTAATAAAAACATGATGAAATTAAGTCCGAACATTTCCATTTACATAGTAAATAGGAAATTTACAATAACCTAAACTAAGAAGTCACTGCCATTAGAATTAATCAAAAGATTTATTCACCTATAAAAGTTTGATTAGCCATTGGTGTTATTGCTAATAATGTTGTACGCCTTAATTGAAATTAATTATATCGTGATATTTTATAGTACCGTTGTCTTTCTTATATCCGATATTATTACATAAGTACAGCTAACTCCTTTTTTTTATAAAATAATATAATATTGGTGGCTACATAATATTTTATAGTAAATGGTTGCGCGATCTACTTAGGTAATAAATCAAACTATAGTAACATCAATAATGTAGCAAAACCAGTATTTTTTGTCAACTTAGTTATACAATTTCAGATTATTATTTTATATTATTCAATTTTGCGTATCCAAGCTATTAATATCTACTAATAGAATAGTACAGTTACTTTTCTGTTTATACATTTTAGTTAGCTATCTTAATTTCAATACCAAATTTTGCTACAAAAACAAATCTTTTTGAATATTTATTATAATTTGTTTAGTAATGTTGATAACCTTGTTCTATTAAATTTTTAATTTGAGGGAAATTAATAGATTTTGACAACGGTAGTTTCGTAATAAATATGAGCATAATTTGATAATCGTACAGTTATGTTCTCTAACTTCACACTGTAGAGTCTATGCATAGCATATTAGAGTGCAAAGTCGAATACTTTTATTTAACAATTTGGCATTGGCAACAGTTTCATTTTAGCTGCCATAAAACAGCTCCCGATTGTCGAAGGTGGACCGGAACTATGGTCGAAGCCCAATAAGTCCCAAATTCATATTCGACAAAAAATTCAGAATTAGCATTCCTACCAGGGAGGAATGGAAATGTACACCAGTTCCTGAAAAAAATAGTCTCATTTGGTTCACAGACGGATCCAAGATAGACTCAGGAACGGGTGCTGGTGTCTATAATAAAGATATACAACTATAACAAAGCATGGGCAATTTAGCAACTGTTTTCCAAGCGGAGATGTATGCTATTATCCTATTGTGTAATGAAAATTATAGAACAACGGACTAAGAATAAAACAATATACATTCTTAGTGACAGCCAATCAGCTCTCAAGGCACTTCGCTCACTGCGCATCAACTCAGATCTGGTCCTGATTGCTGTACAAGCTCTTAACAGGCTTGGTAGGCGTAACCGGGTAAGACTGATCTGGGTGCCTGGCCATGTGGGAATGATGGGCAATGAGAAGGCTGATGAATTGGCAAGGAAGGGCTCGGAAAATACTTACGTGGGTCCCGAGCCCTTTCTAGCACCTTCACAAAGTTTCGTAAACACAGCCATTGAAGAGCATGTCAAAAACAGACATAAATCTGAGTGGAATAAAATACCGGGATTAAGACACGCCAAATTCTTCCTAGGGGAGGAGGTAGGAGGTAAAGTAAATATATCTATGCAAACGGTAGAACAAAAGTTAGCTTCTTGATTGGGGCGCTCACAGGGCATTTTGCTACTAACCATATGCTAAATAAAATGCAACTCTCCTCAACACAACTTTGTCGAACATGTGGTGAATGCCAGGAATCAATGATGTATCTCTTGTGTCATTGTGATGCCCTGGCTAGAATCAGAATGAGTCTTCTGGAAGTGGCATATCCAAAGCCAGAAGACTACAGGCTCTTTTTGCCTAAAGATATAGTAAAACTAATGGCATCTATATTCTGGACACAGGAAGGGTAAACGCAGGGGAGGCACAAAAGATCCCAATGGGTCGAAGTGCACTGTGACTTAGGCATGGCCCCACTTTAAGATAAAAAAAGATGGTCGGAGCCACAGAACCGCACCCTAAGAGAAAGAAGCGTTTATTTCTTAATATTTCTCGTGAAATGCACAGCCTGCTTAATTCTACGATTGACATTCTACAGATATAGGTAGAGAGTGGCCGTCAATGGCGAAACAGATGTACTAATATTACAAAATAGATAGGAAGTAACACTAACACGAATTTGAGGTCGAAATTACGCGTCTATGTGTGCATGCGCAAGTTATCTCTTGTTGTATGGAGCCGGCCCTCTATTCTGTAATAATGTCAAAGAAGATAATTATACACTAAGTAATGTCGAATGGCATGGACACATAAATAGAGCGCATTTACAAGGAAAGTGAAAATGTGATGACATTTTGAGTCCTGGGTTCAAATCCCAGTACTCCTACTGGGATTGTTGGATTGTACAAATGTTTGTATAATGAGTACGAGCATTTCTTTACGAGTCATGGATGTTATGTTTATTTAGTATGTTTATTATAAACATAATATTATCAATATTTCTCCTTTATCTAGTATCCATAACACAAGCTCTTAATGATGCTTACTTTGAACTAAATAAAGGTGTGTGAGTATATAAAATATACGAAAGAAAAATAAATAGACTAAAAAAAGTCATTTCATTGAGCAGGATGCAAATCCGCGACCTTTCACTATAATCTGGGTGATTGTTCAACTACTGAGCAACCTAGGACTTGGGAGATCCCTATGAATTTCTTCTAGTCTTTCTCTTTTTGCGATGCATGCTTTGTACCTTCATTGTGTCAAAATTTTTACATTTATAACATTTACGTTATATATTTTTTTTTAGAAAAATGAACAGGTAACACTGAAAAGCTATAGTATGTTCCATTATGAGGGGTAGTATTTTCCACTCAAATTTTGAGAAGAAAGATCTCATACGCTGTAAATATAGTGCTTTCTTTTGGATATTACGTTGTAGGTAAGGCGTGAGTAGAGTCCAAGGTGCTACAAGCGCCTACAGGCTACGGTGACGTATACCATCTGGCGGGCTCTAGGTTTGTTTCTCTTGTCGTAAATATAAAAAAGAACGCCCGCTACAACATCTACAACCCTAGCACCTGCACATTACGTCGTTCTAAGGACAGGGACGGTGTTACTATCTTGAGCAATAAATATTCCTGTACTACACACATCCAGGTGTCATTCACCATCAGGCGGTCCGTACGCTAGATAGCCCTTTTGATTATAAAAAAAATGTTTACCATGATTCTTGATCTGAGGCCAGTGACTCGAGCAGGCGCCACTTTTTTATACTAATTAAGCCGAACTCAATCCTAACCTAACGGCCACAAACATTACTATGCTAATTTATTATTAGGGTATATTCTTGGCATCCGCAATGTGACACACATTTTTTTAAGACTTAACTGTAGCGGAAATATGATTGATGGTTGACCGTTTAAGTATGCTTCAGCTGTTGTTCATATCTCAAACATGAATACTGGTTATTTTTCTGTGCAGATCTGCCATGATGGTATTTGATAAATGTACCCTGAGGCAAACAGGAGCTATATCGCATGCGTGTTTTCATCCAGGGAGGCATAAAATGACAAATTGATGATTGTTCAGAAAAAACTCATTAGATTTAATTGATATCCCCTGCAAAAGCCTGAGAAAAACATGTGTTTCTGCTATCTTTTTGTGTTTAAGTATTCTACACTAAATGTTATAAACGTATATTGTATTTAAAGAACTCGAATCTTGTATACTTAAGACTCATTTAAGATTGAAAGTAACAGTAGCAGTTACAAAATGTGAAAATCCACAGCCCACTTCGGCCGAGTATCTTGGAAGCTTTAAGTACTTAAGTTGCAGTGCTTACCTCCAGTGGCGCGCCCGAGAGTTCATAAAAAGCGTCCCGTCCCACAATATTGCCCCGAGTTGGTCGTAGGCGCCACCTGCTCCTAAGACAATAATTCGGGAGTTCGGGAGTCGGCGGGCGGATGTAAGTGTATCAAAGAAGCGCGATGTGTGCACATCCCGGCCAATGTAGTGGTGAGACTATTGATTTTGTCCACCCCGCGGCGCCGAACTGCACCGAGTTCCGCTAACTCTAAACTTATTACCGGTCTATTATTATCAATTTATTGACCGTCCCTAAATTTACGCTCGATTTTGGCACACTAAGTTGAATAGTTTTCCAACAAATTTCTTGTTCGTGCAGACTTACTTACTATAATTTGCACTTAGTATATTCTGATAAACTTTAATTTGGTAAACTTTCTAGAAAAATATGAAACTGTTCAGCTCGGAAGATTTTTGCTGAATGTCAAATTTACAAATACTTAAACGCAACCGATCGGAAAATAATGATTAATCATTGGTAAGATGTCTACTCAAAATATTGTTTCTTGGTTTATATAACCGCAGAATTCTTTATCTGTAGGTTAGCTATTTATCCCCGTGCGTAAGCTATAAAGAGGTAAAAATTTAATCATAATTCTTTTACATAAAATACGTAAATATTTTAACGCGATTCTCGTTTGATGTGACCATTATGAATCATGTGGGATTACTAAAACATATTTCTTTGAGTGGTTATTATCTGTTATTAGCTGACAGTTTTCCTTAAAGTGGGTATAAAGATTGGGGTGTGCGCTGAGTGTGCGAGCGACCTGGGCCTTCCACGAATTTCCCGACTAAACCGGTCAAGCCTGGGAAACGAGCTCTGATACTCCGATAAAACGTGATAGGTATTCGAAGACACATTTCTAAAAAACAATTCGCATTCGATACTGACTTCTGAAAATATAGCTTCATAAGATCATTTAAATATAAAGACAATAGGTAAAGAATGGACTAGGCACATAATAATATTATTACGGCCATCTGGAATAGTAATCAGTATATAGCCCTGCTTACGAAATCAGAGGTCCCAGGTTCGATGTTTGTATGATGAGTACAAATAGGTGTTAGTATATTACTATAAAAGCTATCCTTATCAACATTAGAAATATTTATAGAAACACAACAAATTTTGGTCAAATATCAAAATGAAATGGCGAAACGCGGAGAAATAGCGGCCACTGTCGTCAACCCAGAAAAAAAGATCGTTATTAAAACCCGATATCAAAGCCACTACACTAAAGTTTGTAAAACTACATCATTAAACACCTGACTCAGGATTTACTACGTGAGACTATGTTTTAAAGTGAAACAATGTGATTACATTACAGATATTTCTATTTATTGCTACTATAGTTCGCGTTAATGAATCGAGTTAATTATAATATCTAAATCGTATTGAAATAATAAAGATTATTTGCAACTGAAATTTTTAAAAACCGACTTCAAAATAATAAAAAGGATAAAATAAGTGAATATAAGTAGGCCCTTATCCCCAAGAAGCATATTTGTTGGAATCGGTGCTAAACTTTGTGTTGTTCCTCGAAACAACTTAGCACCAACTCCAAACAATATGTTTCTAGAGAATACCTACTTAAAGTACCTACTTAAATTTGATTATTTTATCCTTTTTAATATTTTGAAGTCGGTTTTGAATTTTGTTTTATTTTTTTTCACAATTTTTAGTGATAACTTTCTAATATCAAAGCTAGATGGGTGACCGTCAGCATATATTGTTTGCTACTATATAATCGTTTCGCTAAAAAGTCATAAGAAAGCAAAAATCCTCAATTTCTAATACATAGACGATTTAATTATTCCATTTATTTTAATTATGAATAAGATGACAAATATGGAACCAAGTGGCAACTATTTCGCATCGAACAAATAAAGAATCATGTAAATCGCATCAGAAATCTCGGCGTAATCGGTGTACATACTTGGAAAAAAAAAGACACACCAATCGAATTGAGCATTCCTGAGGCTAATGTTGATAAGTGAGCGACCAAACTAGCAAATAATTCTCGATGTACAGCAAAGCGGAAATAAGGGTTCACAAAACTCCCACTGTTTTAATAAGTAGCCATTGACAATTAAAAAATACAAAATTATAAATTTTAAGTAACCCCCGGCGACATTAATCATCTATATAACACCATCTCATTGAGACTATTTATAAGAGCCCAAACACGCTATATCTGCTGTAAGTTTCTGAAGAATCAAGCATTTCGTAGACTTTTCGATGGTATAGGATCAGCTCAAGGATAGTATGTCATGGGTCGTCATGGGATGTTACCGAAGTGATAGTTCACCAAATTTCAAATCAATCGGATCTGTA
This sequence comes from Nymphula nitidulata, assembly GCA_947347705.1. Taxonomy (NCBI): domain Eukaryota; kingdom Metazoa; phylum Arthropoda; class Insecta; order Lepidoptera; family Crambidae; genus Nymphula; species Nymphula nitidulata. The sequence continues at coordinate 12,396,084 of OX374621.1, read as the reverse complement.
AAAGTTGGTAATCCCCTATTATCATGTAGAAAACGAGCTGATAGTCATGAAACGCCTTAACTGATCTTCATAAATTGTAGCTAAGAACCATCGTAGTCACATCAGCTTTAAAACAAAAAAAACCGAATCAAAATCGGTCCATTTATTTAGGCGCTACGATGCCACAGACACAGATACACAGACAGACACGTCAAACTTATAACACCCCTCTTTTTTTGTCGGGGTTTAATAACAAATATGACACGAGATTTTACTTTACATAATATGTCATAGTAATTAAAATAGAATAAAATAATAAGTCAAAGTCAAGTTAATATGTCATAGTCAAGGGTCGATATGCAGTCTCTTCGCGGAATAACTGGTTTATCCTAGGTTTGACCAAATCCTTCGGGCTAACCCAGAAATAAATTCCAATTTCGGCCTTCGATTAAAGTATTTTTCGTCAAACCTAGAACTTCCTAGCTTTTCAGTTAAACGTCGAAAGTAAAATAACCTGTTTCGGGCTTTGCCTTGTCGATCCTAGAAGCGCCTGGCAGACTTGGTCAAACGTCGACAAAGAAAAACAAAACAACCATGAAATGTCCGTGGAAGCCCGACACGGCCGTGGTAGGTTAGGAATCTAAGGCAATCGCCTTAAATTCAGTGTTTTTTTTTTTGGTAAAACGTGCATTGATGTGCAGCTCATTCGATGAAAATTATAATAGTGAGAAAAATCTATGGGCTCTATTAGTTGGTAAAATGGTTTTCGGCAACATGTTCGGGACTCAAATTTATGACATTATAACAACAATAAACATTAAAATAAAAATAAAAACGTTTTATAACACCTAATTTAACAAACTAAGACTTTCTAATACCTAATTGAAGTTTGACTGGTCAAACTCCCGATTTCATTAAATTGTGTTTTGACATGTGCCTGGCCTAATTAGTTTCTCCTAGGTTTGACGAAATTCTATAGTCAGAGGCCGAAAACCTTCATTTGTTTTGGCTTTGACTAAGACTTCAACTCAGACCTTCAGATTGACTAGTCAAACCTAGGAGCGCCGGAGGCTCTAGGATTGACTATTATAACTTACACAATACATACAGAGGAGCTCAGTGGCGTAGTGGATTGAGCGCCCTGGTTTCGATTACAAAATCAAAGCAACTATCGCCGTGGTTGACCCCCGGATGGGTCAGTTAAAATTTGTAATCTTGAGCTTCTCCGTGCTTTGAAAGACACATTAAGCCGTTGGCCCCGGTTTGTGTGTCTAACAATTTATGTACACAGAATAGAAAAAGCAACAATGAAAATATAAATCAGGATTACAAAGTACAAAGGAACTGCTAATTCCTAAAAGAAATCTCTACCAGCAGCCCTAAGAATAGGAGAATTAAGTAAGAAATGGCGTGTACTAAAATATAATGAAAATAATTTATATACAATTATATGTAGAAGTATGCGATAAGAAAGCGTTAAGTGTGTGTTATATATGTATAAACCGATAACCAGTAACTAATTACCGGTTTATACATTAACATTATACCGGTTGTTACTGTAACCGCTTTAAATGCATTGGGCCAGCGTGGTGGTATTATGGGCCAAACTCCTCACATGTTTCTCCAATGTAATCATGATGGTAATGATAATAGTTAAAGTTTACATTAAACTGGCTAGGACATTTCTTGCAGATCTGACTCTTTGGTTATAAATAAAAGAGGCTACTTATATTTTAAAAAACTATATATCATACAGGCTATTAGAAATCTATGGTAAGATAAATTTTACTTCATCCAATAATTTAAAATTTTGTTATGACCGGATGCTTGCTAATGAAATTTTGGTAAAGCGTATAAAATAAATCAAAGAAATTTTGTATATAAATATATTTTGCTTTTAAAATTGAGTGAACGAAAAGAAACATTTACAGTTTCATCTTGTTTGTCTGTCCGTACGTCTGTTTATCACAATTGATTGGTTTAATGTACAGAGCCCACCCCACAGAGAGGCATAAAATGGAAACCCGAAACCTGAAATGACACCCTCATTATATACGATACTGTTACATAATCCTAATCATGAGTCAGCTTTTCTTATTAATTCTCAAAGAATTAATAATTTTATACGAGGTGGCTTATTAAAAGTAGTCTAACGTCGATAGCAAAATGGTAGAGATGGTAACAGGGGACGCTTGTTGCCATTACCAACCAACAAGTATTGGGTCAGCGTGGTGGTGTCCAATGCCCAATCTCCTCATGTGTTTCTTCCATGTAGAAAGGCGTTTCTCCCATGTAGAAAGGCCTACAGCAGTGGGACGTATATAGGCTGATGATGATGAATATTATCATAAACTTACAGTGCCAAACTTGAACGCATTATATGGGTACTTTCGCTATGAAGTTAAAAATATTCAAGAAATACCCGTGGAATAATAACGCCTGAAAAGCTTTCTGAAAGTCTCTACTTTCATATCAACCGTATTCGTACTGGCGAAAGTAAAGCCGAAACCGATAAAAACAAGGGCCTACGCGGGCGGAGATCATGTACCTATTTACGCACACTCAAGGATACAAACATTTGTTAATATTTGAATTAGAATTATGTTCGGGATGTTTACCATGTAATTTCTTTGTAAAGAGTTCCCGATATTTTGGCGCAGTTGCATGCGCCGTGATCACGGGTAGACTGATGAAGCTGAGGGTAGAAGTCAACTTCATTGCCGGTAGATATTTGTTAATATTTTTTACTAATTACGAAATAGTTAAAAACCGGAACGAATTTGGCTTATTTTTACTGATTTCAACTTGGGCGCGCGTGGTCGGTTTCTAGACGTTATTATTTTAAGGAACTGTCGTATACTTATTTTACAATTAACACTCGTACGTGTATATTTACAAAATTAGCTTACTGTATCTACATCTTTCGTTTACTCCACTATTGTCGTTTTCGTTAGTTTTTACTTCTTATACAAGAATAAATTGACTACTTAATCAAATTGTTTCAACAGATTTCCTCTACTTCTGAACTTAGTCCTGGTAAAGTTGCTCTACAACTGGCGCGATAACAACTTTTCTTCGTCGAAAACTTTTAAGTACCTACCTAAGTGTTGATATTGGGTATTCACTTCCTGTCCTGTAGTTTGAATAGTAATACTGAGTGTAGGTAAATAGGTTATTAGCAGTTTAGACGGTAAATCCATATAGAAATGTTTTATTCTGAAACTATATTATAACTATCTACAAGTAGGTACATGCTTGCTATGCTTCGGAAAAATTACCGATCAAAAATGATAATGTATAAAAGACGGTTAAACTATTCAAGTTGAATGCTTATTTTTGTAGCCCTTACTTCGGTATCTCCATAGAAAATAATTATGTGGACTCATCATTGAGTATCTTATAGTCTTTGAGACGCATTACCGTCAATTTTCCTGGGAACATCTCAATCCGGACACAATTCGGTGAGTTATGTGACATCTCTCACTATTCTGTAGTAAAAATGTTGTCGAATCGTAATTTCTAAATACTAGTCAAGATGGCGCCATAATGTCCGGATCCAATGTGAGCAGTGAGTGAATTTTCTCCACCATCTTCAAAGAAATAGTTCACGAAAAATAAGACTGCCTAAATCGGGGGCCGTTGTTCATTTTAGGTATTCTTATTTTTCGTGAAGGACCGGAACCGGAATTTTTCTCAATCGATCCCGCAGCCTCAAATGTTTGAATCCATTTTGGTATTACATTTGCAATAGGAGATAATTTAATATCTCAAGAATTTAACAATTCGCGTTATTACCGACGCGCTGATAGTAAGCTCATAGGTATACAAAATTCGCGCTGTGCTTTGGTATATCTGTCGCCGTCGTCTAGATAAATCAGCTGCTTAAATGGACTGCCAGCCCGTTGACGCCGGCATCCAATTAAATGCCTAGCCTGGTAGTTAATTGAACTAGACTCACTTAACGTTGAACGACTTGGCGTATTGAATGAATCTATCGTCTTGTACTGAAAAGTTTTGGTTTAATTGTTAGGTTCAAGGTTATTTTTTTATGATCACTTATAACAGAAATCGTTTTGATTCTAAGTGGGCATAAAAATGACCTTGAACCTACCTACCTATCACTCAAACAGTAACACAAAAGCTCTTCGATTTAAATGCCCTGCCTAGGCGTTCAATTGGATGGCTAATTTAAACCAGACGGCTGTCATGACATTCAGCCATCTGGTTAAACGTTGCGCTCAATGACTTGGCTAGGTGTACTTCAGCTGTTTGATTGGATGCCGGCATTCGATCAACGGGCTAGCCGTCTAGTTAAGCGGCTGATTTAACCAGACGGCTGCGACATATCCATTGCAACAAAATTTCTAAGGAATGCTAAGTATAGCAACATATTTTTGATGGAATTCTTCTTAAAAACAACTTATTGAAGTTTATATACGAATGTTCGACCCCTTTTGGAACCCATTTCTTTATTATAAATAAACTTATTGCAACAAGACAGATAGATATGTTTTATTCTGAAACTATATTATAACTATTTACAAGTACATGCTTTCTATGCTTCGAAAAAATTACCAATCAAAAATGATAATTTATAAAAGACGGTCAAACTAATCAAGTTGAATGCTTATTTTTCTAACCCTTACTTCGGTATCTCCATAGAAAATAATTACACAACTATAATAAACTATATAGGAAAATAAAGTGTCTATCTGGTAACTATCCATTTGTTAAGTTGCTTTGCATCTTTAACTATTTAAACTAAAGGAAGCAACTAACTAACTATATAACACTAACTACTCCTGCAACTTTATGCTAATAAATACAAATATCACTTTCAATACTTTTATCCGTCCTGATTAATCACTTTTTGTCACGCCATCCGCCGCAGTGTACTGACAGATTATGTTCCATTACAATAAAATATGCTCATTTTATACCGTGAAATACGAACTGCACTATTAAATCAATTCTAAATACAATTATACCTACGTCAAATTGAAAATGATGCAATATTTATTATAAAATATCTGAGAAAGTATCAATAGACCATTCAAAATATCAGAATTGAAACGATATCAATAAAATAAAATCTAAATAGCATACGTTCGAAATAAGCCAACCCGCTCGAAAATATTTTGCAAAATGCTACAAATATTGTGGTTGATATTTTATATTCAGACAGAATGATAATCTAATAGTTTCAATAGAATTTTAACAGAGTTACAATGCTCGAAAAAGTAGAGTCCCTTCTTGGTTTATTTGGATGACGTACTATGGGAGGAAACCCTCGTGCTGTGCTTCAGAAGCACGTCAAGTTGTGGGTTCCGGCTACTTCCAAGTATGATGACGTCTGAGCAGTTGAGCACACGACAGGCCACGACTGAACCCTAAATGGCGGCTTTCGCAGAGGTGTCACCTCTTACAATACATTAGTTTTATAAAGATAAGTATACGTAGGTAGACAGATTTTATTCCCGATATTCTACATTAGATACCTATAGACGCCCGCACATCAAGCGTAACAAGTCAGCTGAATAATGACCCCTATTTTAACGTATTAAATGTCTATAAATGTCAAAATCTTTATCTCGATCTGTGGGTGTGTGTACTTTCTGTGATGATGACTTTGAGCGGCTTTGAGAATAAACAACAAAATAAGTAATTGTAAAGTTAGCTAAATAGTACTATAACACGGTTCACATGTAATTGCTGCACCTTTTTAGTTTAAGTCAAATAACGTAAACACTAAATATTGTCTTTTCAAAAAAAAAATTAATATTACGAAAAAAACGTATAGTTATAACAGAAAATAGAAGGCACTGAATTATTATTTTTTCGGCAAGAGCGGAAAAGATTTGTTTTTATCACTATATATTTTGGATACAGTATTAATTCCTCTTCGGGTAACAGTACTCAATTAAAATTTACCGACCAATAAAATTCTGAGATCAGGTATTTTTAGCACTTAGAGATACTTCGAAGAAAAATAACGATGTATCTGCATATCTTTTAACAAAATTTATACGAAAGAAAGGTATTTGCATAAGATTTATGAGATAGGTTCACAGCCTCATCCTACCACTCCGTTAAATAGTTGTTACATATAGCTAGCCGGCTATTTAATTATTACATTCTTCAATATGGGATTAATGATTTATTAAAATCAGACGTAGAGTTGATTGACACAGATTTATGATTTGATAAATTTATTTTGTATTTTATTGAAGGCTCAGAAACTGGTTTATTGTTACAGTTCTTGATATTTAAATGACACATCAACGCGCCAAGTATTTTTGCGACTCCATAACGGTTTTTTGCTTCCGAAACATGTCATATTTATTATTCACTCTAATTAGTTAATTCTAGTATTTTGCACTTCATTTATCTTAACGGTATATTTTGCAGAACTTGATTACTTTCCGTGATACACCTCACTACTCACTTTTTACTTCATTGAATAATATTTTACTGGCTGTCTTCTCACAATAATTTATTTGTCAAGCCGCGTAAGACCTCTGGAAGTCTTATGACAAATCAAAAACCAATTCTGCCTGGAATCTGTGGTTCGATTAATTCAATCTAAGCATTAATTTTGTAATTCAAATTATGGTCATTTTATCTCATTGGTTTATTCAGCATCGATATGCCAAAAAATTTGGAAAATAGCTGCCTAACTCTGTTTCATTGTAAAATGATAGATCAGTGTGTTATTGAATCTTTTAATATATATGTTATAAGTGCAATTCATTGGACCAAATTCATTTAACACTACATTTCATCATCAACATACCAGCCTATGGTGTCCACTGCTGAACAAAGACCTCCCCCATCGATTTCCAAATGGAATGGTTTTGCGCAGCCTGCATCCAACGGCTCCCCTTGACGCTGACCAGGTCGTCTGTCCATCTAGTGGGAGGCCGTCCTATTTTGCGCTTTCCGGTACGTGGTCGTCATTCTAGAACTTTAACGCCCCGTCGGCAGTCTTGCCCACTGCCCACATCAACTTGCTAATCCTATGAGCTATGTCAGTGACTTTGGTACTGTTATGGATGTCCTCATTTCTGATTATATCTCGCATAACTTATGAAAGCAGCTCTATTTAAGAGAAATTAGTGCAATATAAGTATCATATTAATACATTCAAGCATGTCATTATTTTAAAAGGAAACATTTTTAATTGTGTTGTTTTATTTTTTACTCTGATTCCATCTTAGGAAGTTTATGAATTATAGAACTTGAAGCAACTCGATTTCATTCGATAATAACCTTATGCGATTAGAAACCAATCAACTTTTTATCTCTCTGAAACTACATGCTTTATGCTTCTGTTGTGGTACTTTATTAACTTTCATTTATTATAAACTAATTATTAATATATGAAACTACTTTTATTTTCTCGTAGCCCTATTACTCATTCTTTAAAACAACGCTGTGTTTTAAATATTTACGATATGAATATGCATAAAAAATAAAAGTGTATGAGTGCAACTTCTAGAATTCCATCCTATGCCCTATCTCAACAAGAATCTAAGAAAAGAAAGAGAAAGGAAGCAAGGAAGAGGCAAGGATGTAAGAATATAATTTATGTAAATTATTTTAGCTGGTAAATTATTTTAACTGAAAGTTCATAAAAAATCAAAAACTGAGCAAACTAGTAACTTATTAGTTTTATTATATCTTACCAAAATAGTGTCCGTTCACATCAATACATGCATCCGATGGAAACACTGAGAAAAGCACTTTTTCGCACTCTTCCTTCGACGGCCTTTTGAAACTCATCTACTGCTTCCTAGGCGCCCTTTAAAACGTTTTCCTCGAAGTTTTTCTTTTATTTTCGGGAATAAATAAAAATGACAAGGTGTGAGTTCACCGCCTGACGTGGCCAAATAGTCGACTCTTAGTAACTCGATCGTTCGCTTGGCGGTGTGCGACGAAGTGTTGTGAAGAAGGAGGATCCTACTGCGAGGTAGTTTCTCCAGAACTTTTTCCAAGACACGTGGCAAACAATTGTTAGTGTACAGTACAACTCTGCAGTAACGGTTTTTCGATCCTCTAAAACATCTCTCACAATGACCTGTCCTTCCGAAGAACGAAGCCACCATCTTTTTCCCACGCTTCGTCCTCTCTTCACTTTAGATGGCAACTCCTCGGAAGGAAACACCCACTGAGCAGACTGACTTTTGGTTTCTGATCTTAACAGCAAATCCAGCTTTCTAAAGTAGATTCAGTTTTATTAATTGGACGTCATTAGTATCATACTCCCGTCATGTACTAGAAATGTAATCATCATCATCATCATCATTTCAGCCGAGAGACGCCCACTGCTGGGCAAAGGCCTCCCCCAAAGATCTCCATACCGATCGGTTCTGCGAGATGTAATACTTGTTATTTATTGTTTTACTTATTAAAGATATCCTTAATCATTGACAGATACATAGAACACACAGTCATCAAGTGCCTTAAGTTTGAGTTTTACCGCGTTATCCTATGCATAACTGTCATTTTCATATGATTTGAAAGCTGAAGTCATAGATGATAGTAATGTCACACACACAAACGTCCTTACTTCAAGCAAAACTGTCCAAATGATACGAACTCTACCTTTATCTCACTTATATCTATTCATAATTAATCAGTGTTTTCGTGAATATTCATACGAAGAACTCTTTACTCGCGGTTGATGGTATTTGGCTTTAACTTCAACTAATCACCTAATTCATATAACTTTACCGAATTCCGTACATCCGTTGCATACGTGAGCTTCCTCACGCGAAAATGTAAATTAGAAGAAAAATAACTGTAAATACAAGAGTATCTAAAGTTATACAGCTGCCCAAAATGATGATGATCTAGTAACAGACTTATGAAGCCTCTCATGCCAGTTTAGTGCATGTATTCTATTCTAAGTAAACACGCTATCTTGTTTATTTATAGTGGATTATCGAGTGCAGCTTAACGGGCGGGGCGCGACGCGGCGCGGCGCCAGCAACGATTCTTGTTTGTGCGATAGCTATCAGAAGCGCAAGCCCCTATTCCTCGCAGTGCTAATCAATGAATAATTACTCTGTTTAAGGGGCACCTCTATAAATAGCCGGCTGGAGCGCTGACCTGGAGCGACGGGTTAGTCCGGCCTGACAGCCGCGGAAACTCGCAGCAGCTCGCCGGCCTCCCGTCCTCCTCCCGGCGCCCCCCGCTCGCACAGGACCCCCCTCGCCATCTCCTTGCCCTCGGCATCGCCATCTCAGCGCTACTCGACACGCCTCCGACTCTGTATCCTGTCATTTTTTGCTAAATTGCCTTCAAAGAGTCTTTGTTAACAAATTTTACAAAGTCACTTTTCAGACATATCGTTGCTGTAGGTATTTTGATCAGGTATGTATGTACAGTCACGTGCACTAAGGTGTTTTAGGTGTATACAATTTTGTCAGGCAAGTGACTCTTATTGCAAAAGGAATAAAGGCAATCGAGATGTCAAAAATATTAAAGACATCTGTAGGCACGTTACTGTATGATCAGCAACCAAACTCGGTTAACGCATTCTAATTTACAAAACAATATACTTTCAAAAACAGATCAATTTAATTATGGAACTATTCACTCCTATTTATAATACAGGATATATAAGACAAGATTCATTTTTATTTCTACGCAAAGTGTTAACGTATTGAATTTAATTATTGCTTTGATATTTATTCAACGTGGATGTACTTCTTATTTTTCGTTGCTAGCCCTACCACAGGTAGTTTCATAAAACAACCTGCCTCGAAATACAAATTGTAATTCAATCTGTAGGTGCAGCAAAACAATGTAAGGATGATTGTGCGTGTGATTCCACGAGTAACGGCAGTTCTAACCGAAGCTATCGGGTGAGGTGTGCCGGGGTTATCGGTTATCGAGCCCTCTGCAGAATTTGTGCCTGTGCACCACACCACACACCGTGAAGGCACCTAGACACCATTTGTTTCATATCAATATACTTTAATTTTAGAACATAATAATATGCAGGCGTCTAACTAAAAATGATAATACTTATGTAAATAAGAGTCGTCAGACAACTGCATTCATATTATAATCATTTGAAATTCTAAAAACTTTGTTTAAAATTCTTACATCAATTACGTGCAGGGCCAATTGCAACATCCAGGCACTTAAACTTTTTAATCGTAACTATATTGTGCATGCACACGGTTATGGGACAAAATGCCTGTATAATTTTCACGTCAACAACACCTTACCAAGTATTTACAATAAACGTCCGCAAAAGGTAAGACCAAGTTTGCTTATACTATTTTTCTTAATCATACTATTACCGTGAAACAAATGGCAATGACATAGACACTGGTAAGTAGTTACAAGGCTGACTGAGGCGCGATCGCAGGCCGACGACCAGTCAGGGGCCAATTATCTAAACACCCGAATACTTCACGACCGCCTCGAATCGGAAAATAAGTGATTTCATAATGGCTGGAGAGACATTGCTGGTTTTAAATAATATTTATAGATCTACTGAGCCAAGCTGCTGGATCAAAAATTTACATAGAGTAAAAAGTAAAGACTTGGGCCGCGACGCCAATTTGCCACTCAACATGACATACGTTCGCCACCTTATTTGTATAACGTTAACATGCCCCACTAAATCTATATTTGTTTCTGTCTATTTATAAAGCCTTTTTTCAAAGGTGGTGTTATTTCTTGCGAATGCTTTATGCAGGGTCAAGTATAATCAACGCGTCCTCAACCTATTTACACATGTCGTTCTGTCCAGACTTACGGTCATTAAGGACGCCAGAGTGGCCTTGGGCCTCCAAGGCCACTCTGGCGTCCTTAATGACCGTAAATAATACTCGATGGAGCTACACAGAAAATGATAAAAATGACTTCACAGCTATTAAACTTGTTATAATGAATTACGGCATTGCAAGGACGCAGTAAAGTTGAATATTGCATCAGAGCGGTCGGGATCGGGGAGGCAACGTACGCGTGGAATGTCGGCGCGCGGCAGCGCAGCGCCAGCGCAGCCCCTCTCTGTGGACTGTTTTCGTTGGTCACTGTATAAAAGCACCTTTTGCTATCCATATAAATAACAGTCAATTGACGAAAGAGTAAAACACCAACATGTAAACGTCTTTTAGTCTTAACATCTTAACCATGTTAACTCTTTTCCGCAATAATCTTGACCTCCATGATAATTGGATGGTTAAGCTTTAAAATTATGTGTCAACATTTTATATTTTATATAAAACAAAATTTATGTAAAAAAAATTAACAAAATTTTATATAAAATCCGAGATGTGCTATTAAATTCAATTATTCTTACTTTATGCGGAAAAAGAGTGAAGTCAACCCAGTGGATAGAGCTGGATGCTGCGCCAACCGCGCCCGCGCACGCGGCCGCCAATGACTCACTGCTCAGCCATCTTGCTGTATGGGGAAATACGTTCTTCATATTAAGCTCCAATCATTTCGCAAAACTTAGGTTTGACGTCACATTAACTTTTTAATACAGATCGGTTACCGTACTGTCGTACAATATCATATCCTTATATGCGTAACCACTCTTTTTCTGGAAGCTCTGCAAAAAAGAACCTATTACACTGACATTAAGAATAATAGGCTTGTGACGCGTCTCGCTGGACCTGCTAATAGAAATGATGATCAAATAATAAACTGTTTCAAATTATTGACATGTATGAGTAATTGATAGTTTTTTGCAACTCGTTACATTTTTAGATATGAATGTTTTTTTTGTGATTTTCATAAAATATTACGTAAAAATAATTAATTAGGAAAATCAAACTATAATAGGTTAACTTTTCCAATTTCAAAATCGTAACAAAGGAGGCATCTTGGCTTTACTTAGTACTAGATATTAAATTTATCACCTATATTAATATGACAAAAGCAGTGTAGGCTAGTAAATAATTATTTATTTAGTTTCCTTAATTTAGCGATATCAAAAAGACGGTTCTCAGAAAAAGGACGTAGTAATTTTATGATATCATTGGCAGAGAGGATAATAAGGGCACTGGTGGCATTTCGGACTCGAAATTTAGCCCCGTCTGGAAAACCGTTTTAATTTCCGATGACGCCTGATTTGGATTTATAGAAGCGGCAAAGCGGGAAACCCTTTCAGTAGATCTATAGTAATGCAATGAGCTGGATTTTGCAAATGGCAACATGAATGCAGAATGTTACCTTGAAGACGTCCTGAGGCGTTGATTCCCATCCATTTGCACAAAGTATTGGCTCAAATTCACGCTGATCACCAGACCTCAATCCACTCAAGCACCAATGAGGTATGCTCCAGCCACGAATTTTTAAGGAGTTGAATGGACTGACAACAATCCAGCCACCGCGATTGCTCCCCATGGGATTCTCCCAATGGGGAGCGATTAGCGGCAGGATCCAATTAACTAACTCATGGATTCTACGCCAAGTTTGACTTACAATAAGTTTTAAGCGTTATCTGCCAAACAGCTTTAAACCTCTGGAGGTCTATGACAATTGAAAAATCAATTGTGTCTGAAATCTGATGTTTGACGTGATAAAAAGTACATACAGGGTGGTGCCGTCAATGCGACAATAAATTTAAACATAGACTTTAATAGTCCATACAAATGGTTTGCTACTTTCAAAAATTTTGTATTCAATTTATAATTTCATTACCTTTGTATGAAATAATGCTGTCAACGTTACACTTTTCCATACAAATTTCATGAAATTATCAAATGAATACGATATTTTTGAAAGTGGCAAACCATTTCTATGGACTAATACAGCCCATGTTTAAATTTATTGTCGCATTGACGTCACCACCCTCTATATGTATTATATAATTATATAGTAACTAACTACCTGTGCCCGCGACTACCTTAGCGTGGATGTCGGAAAATACCAACATGTCGGTACTAATAGGTAGTTTAGGTACATGATTTTATTAGAGCATTTATTTGGATAAGGATTTAGAGCATGTTTATAAAAACACCCTCGCAATTAATGCATTGATTACCCCACCCGCGACCGCCGCATGCCTTGGATATCATTAACGCGTGTGTGGTACTTGATCATTATTTTGTTGCGGAGTTATTTTAAAACTATGATATATTTTAAGATATTCATTGAAATCGAATGATATCAAGAAGAATTTTGTTCAGAATTAAATACTTGTGATGAATAATGCATTTATTTTAATAAGGAATAATCTTATTCTTCCAAAAACCCCTTCGCATACAATGCACTATATGAACCAATTTGATTACTGTAAAAAGGTTATAGTCAGTCAATTTCAAATATGAGACATATGCTGTCGCGGCCGGTGTTTTTTTATAACTTTTAAAAGAAATCAATTCCGGCGTATATGATTTTTGCGTAACTTTAACCATTTACGCAGCGCACGCAACGAAAGCTCACAAAAGCAATATTTTCCCCCCCGTTTTTGCAACATTTAACTCAGATCAAAAATCAGTTTGAATCAGTTGTTCCTGACATTAGCGCGTTCAACCAACCAACCAAACAAACAAACTCTTAAGCTTTATAATATTATATATACCTAGTCTTGCCATAAATACTGAAACAAAGAACAAAAAAAAAAATCTATTACAAATAACATTTATTACTTTTACAGAGTGTTAGTTTAATAGGTAAATATAAAACAATTTAAAATATAAAAAGATTATTCGAAGTGGTCTCCATTGGCTGCAATTCAGTCCTTTAAACGTTGAGGCCAGTTATCAATAGAAGCACGCACTCTTTCCATGGGGAAATTCTTTCTGGCCAATCGTACGGATTGTTTCTGGGACACCAAATTATCTTTATCTATATATTCTCATCCGTAAACAAAATTTTTCTGTGACCTGCCTTTGCGTACCGCTTCAGTAGTTGTTTCGATTTTACCACCCTATTCTTTTTAAAATTATCAGTTAAGAAATGACCAGTATGTTGCTTATAGGCTGCAAGTCCTAAGTCATCTTTTAAAATACGCGACATGGTTCTAGGTGCTACTTCATCTCCCGAGATAAAATCTTTTGCTTTCGGACAGGATTTCTTCGAATTCTTTCCCTTACTGCTTTGACCACCTTTTTGGTACGAACACTACGTGGACGGATCTTTTTCTGTCACAAACAGAGGAGGTCTCATTGTACCTATTAATAGCCCGGTACAGAAACATTTTACTAATACCAATCGTATGGAGAGTTTTAAAAATTGCATTTGGCTCCATTCCTACTTTGTGTAATGCAATTACAGCGATTCGGTTCTCTTTATCACTCCACTCCATTTTAATATCGCAAAATATTGTACAATGTATTGGTGTCAAAATGAAAAAACCCAATGAACATATAAAAGTGACGGATTCCATATTCAAATGTAATATTTTGTTTATTTTTAATTGTAACAGTATTTAAGGCCAGACTAAGTATAGTATAGATTAGATATCTATCTTTGTCAATCTGCAAACCGTTTATTTTGATCTAACACATATATTAATGCAGTTACAAACTAATAAATAAAAGAGAAAAGAAGTCGCATGTGTGCTATACTTAAGTAGCATGTAAGTGTCTAGGCTGAGTGCTTTATGATCTAAGGCTGAGTGTATTTTTTACTAAAGAGCAAAACACGGATTTTCAGACATCACCCGTACCCGCACAGCACTGACACAAGACTTAAAAAATGTTAATGTTAATGCAAGTTAATTGCATAATTAATAAAATACGTCAATTTATACACATACTTACATAATTAAAATTATTTCTTATAATTTCATATAATTTAAAAAAAACAGCAAAATAGAACAAAAGCTTGTACAATACTACTGGCTGTCGGTTATAGCTCCAAAAAGTATCACAAGTCCTTCGCAATAAAATGTAATAAACTTAAATTAGTAGACATGTTGCTTAGAGTTTTTTGAATTGTCTATATTTAATATAGTAATTTCATACACGACAATCGGTAACTGAAATTGATTCGTACGAGTATAGGGATGATTGAAACTGGTGCGATATTTTTTTTTGTACCGCTAGGGTATTACGAGTAAATCTGTATG
Source organism: Nymphula nitidulata (assembly GCA_947347705.1). Taxonomy (NCBI): domain Eukaryota; kingdom Metazoa; phylum Arthropoda; class Insecta; order Lepidoptera; family Crambidae; genus Nymphula; species Nymphula nitidulata. Next base: position 12,381,062 of record OX374621.1, on the reverse strand, counting down.
GAGAGCTTCATAGAATTTCATCACGGATACTCAGACTGATTTAAACGCATTCCATTCTCCAGCTATTTATTCCTCTAGTATCCATAACACAAGCTCTTTATGATGTTATTTTTGGGCTAGGTAATAGATGTGATTGTATGAATATTATTGTTATTATTTACTGAAAAGCTTATTCACGCTTAGGCTACGTTTTCCGGTCACGTACCCTAAAACTTGGTTCTATTTAAAAAATATCTACCAACTCCTAACCGTTAAGGAGTTGTACCTTCCATCACTAGCATATATATCTAATTTTGGAATTATCGGTTCACAATTTACAGAGAAATTCGGTGAACATACAAACCAAAAAATTCATACAGTGGAACCTAGAACCTCCTCCTTTTTTGAAGTTGTTTAAAAACTTCCTATAAAAGAAGTCATCGTCACGGCATACTAGCACATACTCGTTAGTAGAATGAGTATTTCATGGGAATAATTGGAGTCAAACTGCGTATGCGTACTGCGTCTCATACGTCGTACCTTGTTAATAGTCTGTGCTAATATTATTTTGTTCCCTATTTTATTCTAACCAACTTTGAAAACTTCCACATAAGGTCATCGTAATACATTACATTAATTTGGCGGGGTTGCTTCATTTAGGACAGTTAACTCCACTCGCCACTAAACTATATTTGTTACATTTTTCTTAATACTTACTTAGACGAAGTTTTCTTCGAACTTTGAACAAAACTGTTTAATGTAAATTATATAAAGCCTTTGAAATCAAATAAGTCATTTTTCTTTTTTCTTTTTAAGTATGCAAAATACACAAAAATAAGTCCTTCAAAAACGGCAGAAGGTTATTTCTTAAACAAACATATGAAATAGTTATGATCACTAATTAATCTTGTCTTCAGACATGTTATATTTGCTAATCTTGATTAAAAAGGATTTTAAAACAATAATACGCAATATACATATTATTAAAATAATGTTAACAATAAAAAATAGGTCACACGCTGTGTACCGAACCATAAAGTACAATCTAGAAAGTTCCCGCGCACCGCAGAACAGTTGGGAATTGCAATCATGTCGGAATAGCCACTAGAGGGATGACTGACACTCGAGTATTATTCCATAAATCTTGCAATTTTTCTTGTTTTTAGGGTTCTATAGTCAACAAGGAACCCTTATAGTTTCACCATGTCCGTTTTTCTTTCCGTCTGCCTGTCCGCAGTTTAGCTCAGAGACTAGAAACTTGTAATTTGGCATTGATTCATACAGGATGTTTAGTACTTACTATAACAAGCGGGCACCTTACCATGTTAACATAGTCATGTAAATAATATAGTAGTAAAAAAAATGTAAAATAAATTTCACATTTCTTCATACAAATAGTTCGGTCAGTTGAACAAAATGTAAGTCTTGACAAGGAACACAACCACCTTAAATGTTATTTCAGACTTTTGTAACACACTGTATAACTATATATAACCAAACACCTTGTATACCACAATACACAAGCTCTTAACCCGTCAAGCATGAGATTCCAGACACAATTGATTTTTCTATAGTCATCGCCCAGCGGTGGTATATCGCCGCTTTACAGATTAATGATGCTTACTTTGGGCTAGATAATAGGTGTAAGTGTATGAATATAATATTACTATTATTTCATATAAACACCCCGAAAAAGTAGTTAAATGTAGTCTTGAAAAAATTAGGGTTCCTCCCCGACACGTAAAGTGAAACTCGCTATCAATAATTCTGAGTGTAGGTGCCTCTCATATTTTAAGGCGAGTTTAGTCAGGTTAAGTAGTTTTATTTCATATTTATATAACTTTTTGTAAAAATGTCTTAGCATTATTGGGAAAAGTTAATTAAAATACTTTCATACCAAAAAAATCTCAATATTTTTAACTGACTTCAAAAATATGATCCTCAATGAAGCCTCAATTGAGAGTTGTCAAACATTAGATTATTATTTTTTATTTCCAATATGTAATTCATCAAGGAATACACACACACAGACACACACACACACTGAATTTCAACCAGAGCGCTTGATAGACAGATAGTGTTTATCTTTACAGATAAGAAAAGGACCTCAGCCTTTCAGTGATATAATTAATGTGTGTCTTTAATTATTCTACTATCAATTACACGATCTACATACTACATTTTGTTTGCAACCGACGTCTATTGCCCTACAATCACAGTTAGTGTATGGGGTCTTGTTTATGTACGTAGACATTCTTAAACGGGTGCAATTAATTAAAGTAAGTACGTACAATATTGCATCGGTTCTGTATATTATGGTAGATAGTTAATGGCTAATAGTTATTATATCTCCTGTAGGCTTAAAATATCATGCTATAAGCTATCTTAAATAATAAGGTGTAAGTACTTAGGTAATGAGGAACTCGGTGGCGTATTGGCGCTCTGGTTTCGAAACGAAAAATAAAGCAACTTTTGCCATGGTCGATCCTGGGATGGATCAATCAAAGTTTGTTATCTCGCGCTCCTCCTCCTTCGGAAGGCACGTTAAGCCGTTGGTCCCGGTTGTTACTGCAACCGCTTTAATCCACCAACCCGCATAGGGCCAGCGTAGTGGTGCTATGGCCCAACCAAACTCGTCATGTGTTTTTCCCATGTAGGAAGACCTGTGCCCAGCAGTGGGACGTATAGTATAGGACGGTGATAATGACTTAGATAATAGCAATTTGTTTTTTTTATTAGATATATGTTAGTAATGCAGAAGTTACTATATTAGTTTAAAAATTTAACAAGATTGCTCAATAGAAACCAGTTTCTGAAGGTGTCACTAATCGGAAGACTCTTTTTATTGAGACACGTGACAAAGTGGACGAAACACCTCAGTTCTGTAGTTGTCTTGTCAGCGTCGCAGCGGCCGAAGATGGGGGCGCGGACCGAGCCAAGTTACGGGGCCACGTGAGCAATATCACACGGTTGCTAAATAATATTGATTTTATGGCGCGGCAGATGGCCTGCCGGCCGTCTGCGACCCCCGCGCTGCACCGACGCTCCTCACCCCCGATTGAGATTTATCCTCACAAAACGGCCCCCACACAATGGATTATTCGATTTATATTAAGTTTCCGCAATTTCCATTTAGATCCAAGTAGGTGAGCTCTTTGTAAATATTTTCGGAGGGCATGTCAAAGCGCGTCGTCATTAATAATACAATATATATTAGTCTGGGATCGAATGCACCATCTGTTGCATTAGCTTCCCATTTATGAGAATTGTATTTGTCACATTGTTTACCTCACTCTAAATACAAAGTTCAGGATTGCTTTGTCATTAATTAAAACTTCATTGTTTCCCACAAAAATAATTTTGTGGAAAACTATTTCGAAATGTCAATTTCAAATTTGTAATATCACCTTCGTAAAACAACATTTTTATGAATGCCCGGCCCGTCACGTTCGTCGCCCGATCCTTTGAGCGTGTGAGCAAACAAGAGCGCTGCAATAAGAGAGGCATGAATAAATCTTCCGGGAAATCGCGTAATAAAATAAAACGAGAGCTATCAAAACGCGCAACGCAAATTTGCTATTACGATAAAAGGAAGAGAAAAACAAATAAGTTTATATTCCATTTTACATAATCTCCGTCTAGACGGAAGCTGGAGCTGCGAGCTTCGCGTTCTCTCATTGAGTCCGTGGCTAGCTCCGGCCCTGGATTTGCATCCTACACGTTTGTTTGTGAACTACGAATGAATTACGAGCGATTTTCACAACTTCATAAGCACTTGCAATCCAGGTGGGCTCGTAAAGTTATCTCGAGCGAGGAGTTTTTTAATCCCAGCTTTATGGAGTCTCGCAAAAGGTTTACGTTCTGCGAATAGTATTAAGGTCTGTTTACAAAAGAAGACTTGGAATGTTCAAAGTTTCAAAGCGAACAGTATTCGAGTTTCGCGATAATGAACAATGAAAAGAAACAAAATTTTCGAATCGCTTCGGGGCTGCCATATCACGTTACGTCGTGTCAACGAACGCCTTTCTGTCCGTTTCTCATTAATTCTAATTACTCTCAAATGTTAAGGGTTTCACAGTGAACGGAACTTGTTCAGTAATCCTTTGAAGTTGGGGACAGGGGCGCCTACTTTTAACAAGTTTAATTGTTTGACGTCACTCTTTGTGACAAAACTTTGTCTGATAAGAATAATTAGGAAATTTAAAAATTTATTTTAAAATATATAAAGTTAATTGTTAATTAACTGTAGATTAAAATATTGAAAAATGTAACTATTTCAAAAAAATTATCACGAATAATATTTTGAAATAAAATACAATACATATGTAAAAATTACCTAAATAAAACCTTTAATAGCTGTTCCTCTTCCTTATACTGTTTAGAGAAAAGACCAAAAGGGATTATTGTGCTGGAAAGATAAATCGACGCGATGCCGGCAAAGACAGAGCGTGATTTCTGCGAAGCATCTGGATGGACCACACATTTGGTAATGGTTTGGACTTCCGTCTGTTTACACAAACTTCGCACTGGTCCGCGCAACGAGTCGAGTTCAACGAATTAATTTGGCTAATGAAAACGCTGCCATTCGCAAAGAGACCGTGTCTCATTAGGCAGGATATCAACACTGCATTAATTACCTACGAGAATAGCGCGTTTGTCACGACAGTTTATGGTTGTAATAATGTAATATCTTGTGGAACCCTGGGAGCGGTGCCGGCAGCGGCACCTGGCTGGCGTCTCTACATTAAGCCTCCGCGAAAATGGTTGACGATGAACGATGACGTCAGGTGATAATTGAATAAGTAATAGTCCTATAGAAATAGGTGGTTTTTCGCATGTCGCATCTATTCTATATACTAATCTAGCTCAAATATAATTAAAGAAAAGTTGAGTTGACGGTCTCTCGAATTCTTATTTTCTAGTCATCTCAAAACAATGGAGACACGTGGGGCATCAATAATATAGAGATTTAATCGCAAAATAAAGAAATAAGTAGTGGGTGGCTAACTATGTATTTTCTGCACAAGAGTCCGCCATGACCTCAGTTTCTATGATCTGAGGCCATGACCATGCTGTGATAAAGCATTTTTAATGCAAAACCATTGTACTTTTTATAGCTACCTAGAAATTAGATATTTATACTACCTAAGAAAAAGCTTTGGAAAGATTATCATAGTACTTCTTCAATACTAGAAAAATTAACTTAATATAGGAGCAATAATCAAATAATCTATAAAAACAACGTACTCGTCTTACATCTAATCAGGAGAAAATATATGTATACCTATTATTAACTAAATATTTATGTGCAGTGTTCCGACTTCCCAGTAATGTACAGTGGACAGCACTTATGCGTTCGTTCGTTATAAAGGCGACTTTCGCAGTGCAGCTCTTACTCTTGATATGCTGTCGTGTGTACAGACCACAGTCGACATCAGCGCATCAGTGTAACAGTTCGACCTTAAAACCGCCCTTATTCCGTTGTGTGTACACAGGGGGCATTCGTAGTGCAAATTTCACCCTTTGATGTGTCGTCGTCTGTACTTCAAATATAATTTTATGAGGTTTCACTCCAGGCTTCTTGAAATTATAATTATTTGTCCTTATTAAAAAATGTTGTATGAAGTAAGGCCGTTCTTAAGAGTATAAGCCTGATACCGACTCAATCTTTATTATCAAAACCGGCCAAGTGCGAGTTGGGCCACGCGCAGTATGTGGTTCCGTAGTTCATTATACTTACCTACTGTCATGAATTTTGTCACGTAATCCAAAAACAAGATTAAAAATTAGCACTTAATAGCTAATATTTTGTGAACGAGTCCCTGAATCGGAAAATAGTTTCACACACTCCTAATATTTTATGAACGACCTGAAGAGTCAAAGGCCATAAGTCCAGTACCTCTTCACTAACTACATTTGCGTGTACGACTCTACGCATATCTTTGTGTGGTGATGCTCAACGCACACAACAGCACGTCGCATAGTCGCATAGCATATATACGAGAAAGTAATGCGTGTAGTCAACTTTCGATAGAGATAGCAATAACTGTACCCGTTTCTTTCACATTTTGAAGTAATGCTAAAGCACCTATTACATTACCCTATTTCCTATGTTCTAACTAGAAAATAAGAAGATGTAATTCGCAATTAGAATCCTATTTAGTGAGTTAGGACGGTCCCGATCGCTCTGCTTCCAAAATGCGATATTACACGGTTTAAAGATTTATTGAAATTTACAAAGAATTATAAATTATAATTATAAATGCGAAAGTAACCGTCTGTCTGTTACGTTTTCATTCCTAAGCCGCTGAACCGATTTATATAAAATTTCCAAAATCCATAGAGATAGATTTCATCGTGAGGAAGGATACTGTTAGGAAAAAAAAAAGTTATTGCTACTAGTAATTAAAATATAATAAAACTAGAAAAATTTCACGTCCTGAGGCAGGAATCGAACCCGCGACCTTTCGCAATCCGGGCGACTGCTCTGACCACTGAGCCACCCAGGACTTGGGATATCCCTGTGAAATTCTTCTAGTCTATCTGTATTTGCGTTTATGAGCTAACTTCCACCCTACAATGTCGAAATATTCTATTTCAACATCCGAAACGAGTATTTTCACAAATACCTACGATTCGGTTAAGTTGGGGCAGTGTTAGTGATTATTGCTACTAAGGAAATTAAACTAAAATTTCATTCCCGTAAAAATCATGTTAAATAATATCAGTGGTATTGAAAAATATTTTTTTATAGACCTCAAGACATAAATTGAAATATTAAAGAGTAACATGCTGACATTATTAATTACAATATGAAGTATTAATATTAATTATTATTAATTTCTTTATTATATATTTGTGTGGAGGAGGAGCTCGGTGGCGAATTGGTTTGAACGCTCTGGTTTCGATACGAAAAACAAAGCAACTTTCGGCACGGTCGATCCTGAGATGGCTCAATCAAAGCTCTTCGTGCTTGGAAAGGCACGTTAAGCCGTTGGTCCCGGTTATTCCTGCAACCGCCTTAATCCAACAACCCGCATTGGGCCAGCGTGGTGGTGTTATGGCCCAAACTCCTCATGTGTTTCTCCCATGTAGGAAGGCTTGTGCCCAGCAGTGGGTCTTAAATAGGCTGGATGATGATGATGATATTTGTGTCAATAAATACGGTGTCATCAATACGTGCAACCCAAAGCGGTTCTACATCACGACCGCCTGTTCTCTCCGAATTAGGATCCTATGTATTGAAATGTGATCGCTGCTTTCTACTTAGGTTTCTAACTGTTTCTAGTAAGGAAATAGTAAATTTGATATGAAAATAAAATTAAATTTTTTTTTTAAGAAAAATCCAGAGATGAATATGTGGTCGATCTATAATAACGCGTAAGTTACTGCCGCGAACCAAAGCAGTCGATTCCATGTTTGTTAACTTTTTTTACAATTTATTATTTCATATTTTATTCGGTTTCATTCTCTGAACGGCCACGACATTATTGTATATATATTATATCGCAGGTTTACGTCAACAACTGGTTTTTAATCAAAAACCTAGGGGTTTTATTCAAGGACCGGAAGTATACAAAATTATTTAGTTTCAAACTTATCCCAGCATTAAATTGTGTATTTTTAGGCCACGTACCAATTAACCTAATCAATTGAATTTTGTTTAAAATTTTATATTATAGTCAGGCCTTTAAAAACTTGGTTTGGTTAGGTTATAACTGTGACCAAAAAAAAATTCATATTATATTATTCTATTATACAGGGTGTTGACGACAATAAATTAACATGAAACATGGGCTATATTAGTTCATAGAAATGATATGCAGCTATCAAATACATCTTATTCATTTGATATGTTTATAATATTTCTATGAAATAATGCAGCCATTGTTATATTCATCATCAGCCAATATACATCCCACTGTTGGGCACAGGCCTTCCTACATGGGAGAAACACATGCGGAGTTTAGGCCATAACACCACCACGCTGGCGCAATGCGGGTTGGTGGGTTAAAGCGGTTGCAGTAACAACCGGGACCAACGGCTTAACGTGCCTTCCGAAGCACGAGATTATAAATTTGATTGACCCATCTCGGGACCGACCATGGCAAAATTTGCTTTGTTTTCGTAATCGAAACCAGAGCACTCAAACCCGCGCCGCGTAATGTTATATGATTTCATAGAAATATCATGAAATTATCAAATGAATAAGATATATTTGAAAGTTGCAAAACATTTCTATGAACTATTAAACTCAAGTTATAATTTATTGTCGTAATGTGGTCACCACCCTGCATATAATATAATTTTTTCATAAACCTAAATAAGCTCATGTTTTTGATAAGTAAACTGGCTTCTCTAAGACTAATTAATAACATTAAGTAATAATTTTGTATTTTTCCGGTCCTTGATCTAAACCCTGATTATGTCATAAATAATAAAAAGAAATACTAAGTAGTTTTATTATATACCTATCGTAACATATAAATTTATCTTTTAAAAATAATTATTTATATTTCATATCCTTTATAGGTATTTAAATAGAAGTAATGAACTATAGATGAATAACAAAATGATTCTCCAACTAAATTAATTTAATTCTATTGAAAGTTTCAGCTTCAAAAGTTGCTGATTAAGATTATTGTACCCAAAAGAAAACGGCTGTGACGGCTTGTGCAACATACGATTATGTCTACATAATTGAAGGACAATCGTAATGTCAAGTTACATTGCATTTTTTATTTAAGCTTTTTTTATAATTCGTGTTCAGTGATGACATCATAGTTAGCAATTGAAGCATGACGTGCTCCAGGGTTCCATGTTTAATTTGACTAATTCACTTCAACTAACTCTTAGGGCATCAAAATGTCTTCTCCTTGGTCTAAATATTTTCGGGAAGATCTTTTTAAAAACTTAAAAACCGACTTCAAAACACCATATTAAATTTAAGTAGATACTTATTGCACCCTAGAAAGATATTTTTCGGAGTCGATGCTTAACTTTTTATTGTTTCTGGAAACTGCTTAGCACCAACTCCAAAAAATTTCTTTCTAGGGGATATGAATTACCAACATAAATGAAATGATTTTTTCCTTTTTTTAGTGTTTTGAAGTCGGTTTTTAGCATTTATTGAGTTTTTTTTTCACAACTTTTAGTGATAACTTTCTAAAATCAAAACTAGACGGTCAGGACATATTTTTTCCTACTACCGTATGGTACCATTATAAAGTCACAGGAAAGTCAAATCCGCAATTTTGCACACATTGACGACCTAATTATTCCAGTTTTTTTTTTGAAGAAAAGTTTACCTGATAGTTTTTTGAAAAGCTGCTATTTCCCTGAAAATTTTTGTTCTATATTCACACAGTAGGTGCCATTTCGTATTCGGAAAACGTGAAGAATGTATATTTTTCTTACTTCTAATTGTTATATTACGCAAACAAAACTTATACGTGCGGAACACCATACGAACGAATGTGCTCCGCGCTTGGCCAAGCTTATGATTCCCAGGAATTGCAAACCAATTTACATAGGTAGGTAGCTGAGGATTCAAATCTTCTGTATAAGTTGAACTGATGAATATAAATAAGGTTGACACCGAATCACATTATATGTAGAACCGGAGCGTTTGCACGCACTAAGACTGCAAAGTTAGTTACTAAACAGCGAGATTGATCGCCGTGTAATTTGTAACAAGCACCGAATCAATTTCGCGATAGACGCAGGAATTGGAACGAAATTGGTATTCGGAACTAACATAACCATTAAAAGCTTTTTAATTCCAATAAACTGAAAAGAGCAAATTTACTTAGATACCAACCTACCTACACACATACGCTTTATTTTTAGATAGAAAATACAATTACGGGATTTTTGCTAATGTGCCTGTGTGTCAAGATCACGGATCTACTGGTATCCTTGCGATATCAGGAGGCCTGCCTATTAGAAACGTTTTACTGTGTTTCGGACTAAAATAAAAGCATTTCATGATATTATACGTGTTTATTAGGAAATTATTTTCTTTCGTCGAGACTCGAAACAATACATTATTTTTTATACTACTAGATGACAAACAAGCTGACGGCCCACCTGATGGTAAGCGGTTACAGCCGCCTATAGACATTTGCAATAACAAGGAAAAATCACTTGATATTGCAGGTGCGTTGTCATCCTGGGCGCTAAGATGAAATGCCGTCCATGCCCAGTAATTACACTGGCTGCCTTTCCCCTTAAATCCGAATACATGATATTTTTGTATTTAGTTCACCTCCAGATTTTCGGAACTTTCAGATACATTTTTTCATATTGTTCCCTCTATTTATCCGTGAACTTTGCCAGCAACATAGCTACCTTATTAAATAATTATCATATTAGTATCATTTTTTCCAAATTCCATTAAGACCTCGCTACGAAAAAGCTTAATCATATCAGGGTCATATTTTTTTAATGTGCTTCTTTAACAGTTAACACCTAATCATACAATTATTGATTTTGGGTATAATAGGAAACTATTTTTTCCTTGAAAGAGATAAGTCTTTATATCAACCTTCATGTTTGACAGGCACATACACTAATTAAAGATAAATCTGCTAAGTAATAGCTTCAATTGAGAACTGTATGATAAAGGATATATTTTAAATGCTCACCACTCGCTCAATTATTTGATAGACCTACTTAACAAAAATTAAACGGTAATGAGCTTGATAACACGCACAATAACTGAAGGCCAGTAACTTTTTTATTATGATGTGATGATGTGTCATTGAATCATAATATAATATAAATGTTAACCACATAATAAGTATTTTTGAGCGTATATTTTTATCTATACATACCTAAGTATACAGAAAACACAAAGTTTGCTTAATAGCATTTGGTTATTAAAACAATACGTGGTTTTACGTGGGCAATTAAACAAAATACAAATTGCGGTAATAAGTACCTGTGTCTTTGAATTGTTGTAATGTATTTGTATAATAATTAGGGTTAGGTACCAACAATTATAAAGGTACCGTGTAATAGTTTACTATTCTTATAAGCAGTGGATAGTTACAGTGGATAGTTATCGCATATAAACTAGGGAAAGAGGCAAAATTAGGAACTCCCATGTAAGGCAGGATACATAATGCTTCTTTGTGGAGTTCTAACTACCTTGAAGCTACTATATTTGTGAAGTGCTTTACTTTATGTACCTCACCAATATAAGTAGCTGTTCCTAGTTGTAGAAATATACTTACCTCTATTTACGGCAAAATATTTAATAACATGTAGAGATAACTAGTGATGAGACTTTAATCATTCTCTATTACATTTACTTAAACTTAAGGCAGATACCTATAGAAAAGATTTAATGAAAAACGTTTCAGTGTTCTTTATGATATGGACTTATACGTGTTACGGCCTTACATTACATTTAATTTTGTACATAGCTAAGGGAGATTCTGAGCGTCGGGGAATTTGAAGATTTAAAATAACTGAATGCCTTTACTGAAAAACCATGCAATCGCTATTAGTTATTTCATCCCCTTTTAAAAGATACAAAAATATCAATACTATTAGATAATATTTGTGAACAATAGTAGGTACATTTATTAAATTTAATTTACGTAACACACAATTTATCAACTTTATTCATTTAGCTGTAAAGAATATTAGTATGTAAATTACTTACAAACTTACAATCGACTAAAACAAACTGTGACAAACCTGCAATCAATATTTTTGTGCACTCACTTCAATTAGCAAAAATCAATCGAAATATGCATTGACACTGATTAGTCAATAATTCCATATTCCATATGTCAAAAAATTACTATACCCTGTTTTTTCGTTTAGGCCCAAGATGTAAACAAATATTTATTTTATTTTATTTTATTTTATTTGGGGGGCTTACAGCTTACATGAAGAAATATACAAAAAAATACATTGCAAGAAGCCAGTAACAAGCCTCCACAAGTAGCACTGATAATTAAATCCTAAGTTCTTACATTGCTAAAATATACATTTTTTTTTAAAAAAAAAAACAATGCTATAATAAATTCACAATAATAAATTATACAGCATTTAGTCGCCTGCCAGCATTTTATTAACACTACTTATACTACTACAGAATAAATCTATGTTGTTGTTGCAATCTTCCCTGCAAACATCATTAAATTGTCTAACGACTCGAATCAAATAAGAGTTGCTATGATGCACTGTACGTGAGAATGGAACGTGAAGTAGACTTCTTGGACGGCAATGAAGAGGTGGAATATTTATATTTAATTTTGATAAAAGTTCAGGACAGTCAACTTTGGACTGAGCTATTCTCAACAAGAAATGCATGTCAGCTATCTTTCTACGAACCTCAAGTGGAATAAAATGGAATCGAATACAACGATCTTTGTAGTCCATATACGGAATTTTGAATTTGAAGCTTAAAAACCTAGTGAACTTCTTTTGGATTCTTTCCAATCTGAGACGATGATTCGCATAATTTGGACTCCACACTAGACTGGCATATTCAAGCTGGCTCCTGACAAACGCACAATAGAGAACTTTAAGCGGCTTCATTGTAGTGAAACAACTGCTATTACGAATAATAAAACCCAGGGACGAGGATGCCTTCTTTATTATTTCATCAAGATGATTATCGTAAGAGAGCTGGCTATCTAGATGAACACCAAGATCTCGAATCCTGTCCGCACGATGCAAAAACGAGTTCGCAATGGCATAATTGTATGTTGTTTTGTTCCGCTTTCGACAGAAACTTATTGCAATACATTTACTAATATTAAGATCAAGATTATTTGCCTTACAATAGTTAGTCACTCTTGTAAGATCCTCCTGCAAAAGCATGGCATCTGATAGATCCCTTACCGACCTGTAGATTTTCATGTCATCTGCAAAGAGCAGGAAGCGGGAATGATGAAAACAGTTTCTAATATCATTGATGAAAACCACAAACAGCAAGGGACCCAACAGCGATCCCTGCGGAACTCCAGAAGGTATGGTAGACCAAGCTGACGTATAACCATTGAGCACCACTGCCTGGGTTCGATTCTGAACATACGAGGAAAACCATCTATACAAATCACCTCTTATTCCCAGACGTAGGAGTTTCTGTAATAGAATGTTGTGGTCGACCCGATCGAATGCCTTACTGTAATCAGTGTAGATGGCATCAACCTGACCACCGCCATCCATAGTCTCCGAAACAAAGTTGGTAAAGAGTATGAGATTGGATATAGTAGACCTACCCTTCAAGAAACCATGCTGCTGATGACAAAAGCTGGTTTTCAAGTGGCTATATAGTTGACCATAAACTATTCGTTCGAGTATTTTCGCAAGAAGACAGAGCTTGGATATTGGACGGTAATTCTCCACCTCATCCCTATGACCCTTTTTGTGGATAGGAGACACAAATGCGGATTTCCAGCATAATGGAAATACACCTTCAGAAATTGATCGTCTAAAAAGCAGCGCTATAGGCTCCGCTAGTGCGTCAGCACACCTCACCAAGAACATAGCGGGAAGAGCGTCAGGACCAGCCGATTTATTTAAGTTAAGAGATTTAAGATGCTTCTTTACGTCATCTTGATCAATATAAATTGTACTTAAGATACCATCACAGATGACATCATTAACTGTTTGATCAGAAGTGTTGGATTGAATCGATGATTTAAGAAACGTCGAATTAAAATAGGTAGCAAATAAATCGCTGATACCCTGGCCATCATCACTTCTTGTCCCGTTATAAGACATACTCGATGGATAATTACTATTATTTCGTCTTCCTTTGACAAAGGACCAGAATACTTTTGGGTTGTCAGTAATTGATGTCTCAACAGTAGCCATGTACGCCTTATAACATGTTTGTTCAACTTTATTTACTCGATCACGAAGTAATCGGTACGATGTAAGGTCAGAAATGTTACCGTAGACTTTGTATTTGGACAAGTATTTATATTTTTCCTTAATGATTTTAATAAGTGCCGAGTTATACCACCTTGGGTATCGGGAAGGTTTGACTAACCGCTTAGGAATATGTAAATCTCAAATTTTAATCAAAATCGAATAGAACAAACCAAGTGCTTCCTCCAAAGTACCCCGCTTAAGTAAATCATTCCAATCTATAGTTGAGAAATCAGATAAAATCTGGTCATAATTACCACTACTATAACGGTAAATAATACGCGAGGGGACCTTAAGGGGCTGAAGCTGAATGAAATCTATTTGAATACCTAACGATGGATGATAGTCGTCCTCTGGTACCAAGGAATCCAAACAAGCCGAGACAGAGATAGAATCATTACAAAGAACCAAATCAAGTATGTTATCAAACTTGTTCATAGTTGAATTAAATTGTTGCAGGTTGCATAAATTCAATGTATCTATAAAATATTTAAATAAATTATTTGTTGGGGTGATGGGTACAAGACCATTATCCGATAAATTCCATGAAATGGCACTCATGTTAAAGTCACCGAGTACGATGAAACCATCTGATGGGTGGCTACTGACTAGATCATATAGTTTGTCTAGATAAATATAAAGTTGATTTGAAAATGTATAGCCTTGGTTTTGTTCGCAGAGGTACACAGTGCACAAATGAACCTTATAGGTAGACCTATTAGAGTTTTTGAGTATTAGCGATATCCACATATCTTCTGCGCTTGTCTGCCAACAAATATTTTCAAAAACTGATAAGTCGCGACGAACAGCAATCATAACTCCGCCACCACGAGATTGTGCTGTACCTACATAGTCCCTATCTAGCCTAAAAACGAGATATCTATCGTCGAACAGCTCGGAATTCAATATATCTTCAACCAGCCAAGTCTCAGTTAAAGCAATAATATCATAGTTTGTTTTAGATAAATTTCTATAGAATATATTTGTTTTGGTTCGCAGTCCGCGAACATTTTGATAATAAATATTTAACGACTTAACGGCGACCAAAAGTACTATTATTGAATAAATCTAGAAATATTGTAAAGAAAATTAGTTTAACCCGATCATTAAGCCAATCCCAGATTATCATAAATGCACAACTACGGCGGCGTAAAAACAAAAGTAATTTAAGCCATAAAAATAAGTATGGGGGGAAATGACTTGTTAAATAATGTATACTCTTTTTTATATAAACATAATATTTAAAACAGTAAACCGCATCCAACTTCACGTTCCAGACATATCGTTTGGTAAATGTAAACAAAATTAATTTAGTTAAATTAATATGGTTTAATTAATATGGTGACTATCGCCCGTATTCACAAACGATACTTATGTAAGTAAAGGAGCAATACTATGCGAAGTTAGGCATTTCTCAGTGGGTTCACTATGTCAAGCCTTTGAATTCACAAACAATACTCAAACGAATCTTTACTATGCGGACGCATAGCGTTGAATATAGCTCTGTGATTGGTTGATGAGTGTTACGTAGTTCACTTCACTGACTGACATTTCAATTTTATTGTTTATTTGCTTCTAATCGTAAACTCCGTAGTGATTACATTCTCTTTGGTGAGTTAGACACTATGCGTTGATTAATATAGCCATCAGGCTCCCTTAGCTAAGTTTTCATTATGACAAACGCATAGTGGCGATTGTCACTCAAGTATTGTTTATGAATAGGAATTTGGCACCCTGTGCGTCCGCGGGCACTGTGAGACCTCATAGTGTCGTTTGTGAATACGGGTATATGACACTTTAAGCTTAAGAAAGTAGCTTAAGAAACAGTTAGAGATGGAAAAATCATTAGTGCGGAAATATCTGATACAGTTCCAAATTATCAAATATTATAAAATAACAACGACTACAATATTTACTTAGCGTCTAGGCAATAAATCCGCCATTAGAATCCATTTTTGTGATACAAAGTAAAAAAATCAAAGACTAAAAAAAACAAAATAGTTACAAATATTCGAAATTTTTAAATAGAAAGACATAACTATTTATTTCTTAAATAAAAAAATAAAACCATATTGAATTAATATTCTTTACCAGAGAAGGTAGGTGCATTTCGGTAATGTCGTCCATTAGTCCGTCTATTTTTTATTTTTTTCCCCTCAATTCCCTTTACATGACTAACACATAGGGTCCATTGCTCCCCAACGATTTAAAAACTTTGATTTTAAAGTTATAATTAATCCCGGAATAGTAAAAAAATATTTTTTTTAACTTTATTTCAAAAACATCTTAACAAATAAAATTGTAGACATACTTAAATACTTATTTTTCCCAAACATTTTACGATTTTCTTTATAAAATAATCTTTAGATAAAAAAATACATCCACAATCTCCTAATTAATGTAGTAATTTACATGTCTATATTTTAAAATCGCAATTATAATACTAGCAATGATATCATATTAATTCGCACATTTGAAGTCAACACCCAAACAAACACCCAACACTATTGTTTTGATCAAATTAAAAATAAAAAGTTTGACAGACAATGTTACGTTTGAAGCTGTATTTAGTATTTTTTATTTGTGAATATTTTATTGATTCAGTGTGTTGCAGCGAAGCAGCTTTTAAAAAGTGAAATGTGTATTACGTTGGACTAGCGGATTGTTATAAGTTTAAGAGAGTTTTGTAAGTATAGTGTTTGTTTACATCTTGGGCCCAAACGAAAAAAATGGACTATAGAAGACCACCCGTATTCACAAACGATACTTATGTAAGTAAAGGAGCAATACTATGCGAAGTAAGGCATTTCTCAGTGGGTTCACTATGTCAAGCCTTTCAATTCACAAACAATACTCAAACGAATCTTTACTATACGGACGCATACGTTGAATATAGCTCTGTGATTGGTTGATTAGTGTTACGTAGTTCACTTCACTGACTGACATTTCAATTTTATTGTTTGTTTGCTTTTTATCGTAAACTCCGTAGTGATTACATTCTCTTTGGTAAGCTCGACACTATGCGTTGATTAATATAGCTATCAGGCTCCCTTATCTAAGTGTTCATTATGACAATCGCATAGTGCCGATTGTCACTCAAGTATTGTTTATGAATAGGAATTTGGCACCCTGTGCGTCCGCGGGCACTGTGAGACCTCATAGTGTCGTTTGTGAACACGGGCGTACTAGTAATTTAAAAGTCAACGTCTAAAATAAAAATTATTAACACGGTTAAGGCTAGATAAAGATAATTACGTAAAGTTGGAAAGTATTTGGGTGCACTCGAATGCTTTGCACTCAAAGCATTCAAGTTATTATATGTCAAGTGCGACTGTATTGATTCTATTCAAGATAGAAAAATAACTTTCCAACGGCGAGATTTAAGCTTCTATACGATTTGACAGACTTGACCCAAACACAGTAGAATTACCAAGCGTTTTGGAAAACCCAAAACTATCACTCAGGACACTGGACCTCAAAATAGAATCTTCAATTATTTTCATATTCATTAAAAATTAAAATTGAATGTCAATGGCATTAAGATAAAAGATTCGAAAGTAATTGTCACCTCATCGACAAATACTTTCGAGTCATTTTTTCCCGCTAAACCTATTTAAATTACCGAAGTTTACTAGGTGGTAGGCCCGTATGTAGGGTCGTCTGGGTAGGTACCACCGCCTTTCTTATTTCAGCCGTGAAACAGTTGGCTGTGTTTCTGGATTGAAGGGAAAGGTAGCCAGTGTAATTACTGGCCATGACGGCATTTCATCTTAGGCCTCAGGATGACAACGCACCTGCAAAATCAAGTGATTTTTCCTTGTTATTGCAGGTGTCTATAGGCGGCAGTAACTGCTTACCATCAGGTGGGCCGTCAGCTTGTTTGTCATCTAGTTGTATAAAGAAAGAAAAAACTGCAGTGCTGAAAATATTACATTCATACAGTTCGAATTGATCGCCTCCTTTTTTTGAAGTCTGTTAAAAAGACAAAGCATGTTTAAAACTAAAGTAGTTATATAAACGTTTGTGAGTAAAACCCCTAATCGTTTACATATATTGTTTTAATAAGCGGGTTATGATAATTTCACTAACTTTATAATGTTAACTAATAAAATTATCTAAGAAATTTTTGATAGCATTCCAAAGAAACAGCAGGTTTACTGCGTATCGGACCAAAATAAAGCGAGTTTCGTGGTATTATAGATGTTTATTGTGAAACCAAATTACATATAGAATTTTGTTTACCATATTAATGTTCCTTAGTGTATAAATGAAAGGTTCAAAATCGAAACAAACTTCCCTCTCTCGGTAGCTTTGTGTTTCATTTTTCACCATTTTCTTCGACCTGGAAATTTCGGATAGAATGTTTTACATGGTACCCCTTTTTTAACCGACTTCAAAAAGAGGAGGAGGTTATCAATTCGTCTGTATATTTTTTTTATATTTTTTTTTATGTTTTTTACCTCACTACTTTTGACTGGGTGAACGGATATTGATGATTCTTTTTTTGTTCGATGCGGAATAGTTCCCATTTGTCCCATAAAATTTTTTTTAAAATCCATTAGGTAGTTTGGTTTTTAAATCAAAAAAACTGGAAAAATTAAGTCGCCTGCGCGAAGTTGCGGATATTTGCTTTCCTATGAATTTTTAGTGAAATGATACGATAGTAGAAAATAATATAAGTGGACGGTCCCCCATCTAGCTTTGACCTTCAAAAGTTATCACTAAAAATTTTATCCTTTTCAGTTTTTGGAGTCGGTTTTAATTTCTGTTTAATTTTTTTTGATACAGTCTATTTGATTTTCGCAAGAAAATGGTTTAAACATTCAAACATTTTTACTGGAGGTCACGTCAGTTTTGTCTAACTTAATAAAAGTCTTATTATTTCTATATTAAACTAAGGGATAGATATAGGGATAGCTAGGTAGTAGAATAAATTAAGAAATCCAGAAAAATAAACCATCAATCAATACCATACGATTATTATATACAGGTGGTGCCGTCACTACGACAGATAATTAAAGCATGGGCTATGTAGGTTTATAGAAATGGTTTGCCACATTCAAAACCATCGTCTTCATTTGATAATTTCATGACATTTCTATGAATTAATGCAGCCAATGTTATATTATTTCATGCAAATGTCATGAAATTATCAAATGAATCAGATGTTTTTGAAAGTAGCAAACCATTTATATGAACTGATAAAGCCCATATTTTAATTTATTGTCGTATTGACAGCACCAACCTGTATACTAATTTAATTACTTAACATAGTTTATTGTTTTTAATATTAAAACACTTCAGGCTATCTAATGATAGCACGTGGTTTGACAATCTCAATGGTTTAAGTTTTAATGGTAGGTATCCCTAATTTTGCTAGCAAGTATAATTTCGAAAGTAATAATAGGAAATAATAAACGCATCAGCAATCCATCCTATTCAGGTTGCTAAGAGAATAAACGCGGGCATCGTCCCGCGTCGACTCATCAATTTGCATGTCAAAGACGTTAATTGGCATTCTGCTACTATAAATAATTATGTAATGTATAGTAATAATTATGTATTTTATGTTGTATTTCCATAATATATCTCACATTGTAACATGAAGTTCTTACTATAAGACACTGTAAACATTGAATTGTTAAAACTTTAATATTATTTTTATGATTCTAGACAGAATACAGTTTTCACAAAGTTTCACTGCAAGATTACAAGTTAGGACTCCACTAATGCCCATAATAAGTTTCCTGGCGGGGTCATTGTTCAGTGGAGCCGTCGCAAAGGTGATCGTCCGTGACTCTGATTTTTTGGCACAGGACTGTCCTTGATGACTAGTACGTCCGAATCGAGTAATACGCGTAAACAATAGCTTAGGAACCGCAAAATTACTTGGCATAACGCGGCCGGCTCGGAAATTTATTGATAAAAACAATGCAATAAAAGTCGATACATTTTAATCGGGTTTTCCGAATCAAATTCAATCCGACTTATAAAAGTTTAATTTAAGTTTTTTGTCCCGACTGCATTATATGTTTCTATTTTTATCGTTTCTTGTGAATCGTGGAACTTAATTCAAAGAGAATTTTGTTTAAAGTCCATAATTCAATGATTAGTCTTAAAATCGATTCAAGGACCTTTGAAATTCTTGTTGATGAAATTCATCTTGGTATGATAGAGCCTTTAATTCAAGAACCTTTAATTGAATTAAAGGCTCTATCATACCCAGAATGCCTTTCAGCTCCTCTTTTAGCGATTCACCTTATTTTATTTTTAATAACTTCAACACCACACAATACACTCATGCAAATTAATTACGTCATATTTTCTGTTTTCATGGAAACAAATTAATATTAATGGTTCATTCAATATGGCATCCTAATTGTTACCAGCAAAACCACGGGCACATGAAGAACAGGTCATGTGCAATTGCACACGTTGCTCTCTAAAGTACCGTAAGCATCTATAGGTCATTGGCTCATGAAGATGTCAGAAAACAAATAAAAGTTTCATCAACGCTTGGACGCCAATAAAATTAACAATGCAATACACTTTGATAGACTGGGAAGTAATGTGACGATTAATAGCGTCGCCCAGAGAGAATTCGATGTTGCGTTCACACAGCTCATTGCATACAGTGTTTCAAAGAGCCGAACGGACAATGTGACAGTACCGCAATTTTCTTAACAAACTCTACCTGCTCACATTCCTAGTTTCTTCCTGAACCGAGAAATTAAATCCAGGAAATCCTTTATTAAATTTATTAATAATACAAATCGTTTGCGTCTGTACGTTTTCTATTTATAGCTCCAACCATTTTCGTAACTAAATTCATTAGAAATCTACCTATTTTCTCATCTGTATTATCGCCTTAGGTATCGTTCCTTATCTTTTTATTGGTATCAATATTTATTGTGTCTCAAGCTACGTCCGTTCGCAATTAACATTAACAGCATACTTAAATAGATCTGTGAATATTATACCAAATAAACGGAGTGCTAGTAGCGCCAGGGGAGACGTTTGCGCGGAGACTGGCGGTCCCTAGTAATCCGGGCGTTCAGTCCTCGGTGCTTGGTGATTTATCGCTGCGCACAGGCCGACCCATTACCGTGTCACAATCAATAACCGCTGTACGGCCGCGGACTGATGAATTCTCCTTATTTCCTCCGCGCCATCACCAAGAACCGGGAATGCACACGCTATTATTGAAATGAATGCGCGAAATATTATTTCTGCTGAATTTACGCATCTAACAACAAAGGAGAGCCATTCAAACCACTTCCCAGTTATTGCTGCTCCTCAAAAAAAGGACAAAGAATAATTGCAATATCCATTTAAATGTCTGACCTAGGTGCATTAACATTTTCCATTAAACCTTCTGCAATTTTTATGGTGAGAACACTTTATGGTAATCATTATGCCTTTCACGGTAAACGTGCACACTTCGTACTGTATACTTCAAAGCTATACAGGTAACCAAATGAATTTTGCTTGCCACTCGAATTATTATTACTATATTAAGACAATTTATTACATTGCATTGGAGTTTTCGCAGAATGCGTAATATATTATGTGTTTCCCTTTATGAGTGCTAGCTGTTTAGTCATATTCTTGCACGCTTAGTTGGGTACTGATCACACTATGCAATGTTTATTCGCTCATACTTATTTCATAGCAAAAAATATGGTAATGACATTCAAATATTTTATCCTATGTTATCTTCTCGTGTAGGGTAAACATGCCGAGGCGACTTACTGACGGCACCACTCCACGCAAAACGGTACTCTAGTGTCATAAGTGTACCTATCTAGATAACTAAAATTAAAAAATCTCCATAGTATAATACATTACTTAGTACCGATCCAATTATGTACATTGGAGAATTCTTCAAACTTGATATAATTTACCTTATTATGTTTTGTGTTGACTTTGGCATAAAAAGATATTTTAGTATTTTCCTGCTATAATACTTACTCATAAAACATTAACAACCGTTAACATTTCTCTCTACGTAGTGGTGTTCAAGTAAAGCCAGTCGTTAAATTATTATCATCGGTAATTTTAATTTGAAATATTGGTACCTATAAAGCTTCTGTGTAAAAAAATAATAAATAAACAAGAACTTCAGAAACCATTCAATGTTTACCTAAAAAACAATAATATTGTAATTTTTAAACAGCAGCGCATTTCCTCGTTTCGTTTGAACTGTATTGATGAACATCCCCCGCCCCGGTTGAAACAGTTATGAAATTTGGCTGTTACGAGAATTCTTGTTTACTCTCAATCATTATTTGCATAGAATTTGTGAGGATTGCGCTTGTAGGGGCGCTGGGCGCGCATGTTGAGCTGCACCGAGGTTTGTCTCAGCGCCTCGACGTCTATTTGTTTTAACACAATACCTGTCAATGACTATTCCAAGTTCATTGGCACTGTTGCTTTGGCGCATCCACACATTTGTGCAGTGGTCATGCGCTTCACCGTCTGTACACTGAGCACCCACCAAACTGGTACCCAACCTCGTAACATGATCTTTGGTATGCCATTAGCGTGTTGACACGTTAAATATTAAGTAATTGTGCTTAACAAGAGCTTTACAACGTTTAAGTTAGCTAAACGTTTAATTTAGGCTTGAAGGCAGCTTCTACGATTCATGATATCATTAGGTAGGTACATTGGCAAATATCGTAAACGCGCAGGGAGTTTGTTTGGTAACACAAAACACACTAATGGTGTATTCCCTTGGTTTTTTGCTGCAACCACTTCCCTTTGGTGTAAATAATCACTGGCGAGAGTTCACGTGGTATAGCTGGACTAGTGTTCATTACTAATTTCTCAGTGTGGTTTGTCACACGCTCGCTTGCAACATTGTAATGGCCACAGACCTAACAAGTTGCGGCATTATATAAATAGAACAAAAATACTTATTCGTAACAAACTTTTGTATTAAGAAAATATTTAGTTACATTTTAAAAAGTCACTACCTACCACACATAATTAAGTCATACATGAATGATAAAAGAAAAACATTATAAATTCCACCTAAATTGCTTGCACCAGCTAGGTGGGACACATTTCTTGTCGTGGAAATTAGGGATTTCGCATGCGTTGATCCGGCGGATCCGGCAGTCCGGCGGGAGTTCCGGTAGGTCTCAAAATACGCTGGATCCGCCGGACTGCAAGATCCAGCGTATTTTGAGACCTACCGGAACAGGTAAAGTAGTAATATTCGAAAAAAAAATTATTTCTGTGCAAATTGCGCGCAGTTACGATTGATGCGACTGGTTGTGACGGTGTCTAACCGATCGGCATGCTCCACACTTGCTAGGCCACTTGCGTGTGTTTCGGACTTGGGAGATTTATGGTTATGACTAAAGTTGATTATGACTGTAAAATTAAAAATATAAAAACTATAAAAAAGAACCTCGGTGGCGTAGTGGTTTGAGCGCTCTGGATTCGATTACGAAAACATAGCAAATTTCGCGATGGTCGATCCCGGGATGGGCCAATCAATATTTGCAATCTCGAGCTTCTCCGTGCTTCGGAAAGTCTTTCTTTCTTCACTATAACTAAAATCAGTGCCTCTAAAATAAAAATACAATTATCTGCGACTCTACCGGAATTCAAAGTCGGAACCTCAGGTTTAGTAGATAGGGGTGCCTACTGAACACTCGATCATTAGATGAAGCAACAGGTTTATATAACTTGACTATCGTAACGATGAAGTGTTATAAATTAAGTATAATATCGATAAAATCCACAAAATTCTAATCGTTCCTCTGGTAAGGCGGTAACAATTTTAGCCTTAAATTATTATTTTGAAAAACAATAAATACTATGATATAAATCAGACACTTAATTAAAATTGCTATATAAAAACAATAGCCATGAATAAATTAACCATAACCAATACTTAAACATCAACAACTATTAGGAACATAAAGATTCTATTTCGTAACAGGTTCCTAGCTCTATCTGAAACTGTTCTGTCTGTCGCCACATGTCAATATAATTTGAAAGTTAGTGTTAAATAAAACGGTGTTCAATATTTTGTAACAAAACAAGGAACACAAAGGGCGTTACACTCTGCGTGCAAACAGTGTACGCGGGGAGTGTGGCCAAGACGCACTCGCGCGCCGATCATCAAATTATCACTATTCAATACACAAAGGAATAGAAAAAATATGTTAACGATAACAATAAACCCTGTCAATACAAAAAAATGATTGGGCAATGATATTTCGAGCACTTCTTGGCCCATGCGAATTGTGACTCAGTACGCCGCTCGAGTGCTGAACAAATATATACCACTCTTGTCCTAATAACGATACCACTAATGAAAGCATATACATATGTCAACAATCAATATAACGGTAATTACTGCGTAAGGAAATAAACTTTTCACACGTACTTAATAGACGAGTCATTGACAGACGCAGCCTAAATACACCTGTGGATATTCTAACGTAATATAATTTTATAAGAACTCATTAAAATAGCAAATTTATGGCAAGGGAAATTGCGAGTCGTGATTAGCCTCTTCAAGTCAACGGGCTCACTGCGACTGGGAATGTTTAACAGACGTTTTTTTATTAACCTTCTCTAACTGGCGCTGCATTAAAGAGGGTTTCTTTGCAATAAAACCTAGGAATTTATTAGTTTCTCTGGCAATAGAATCTTCGGCAAATGAAACGCACTAGTTCAGATTTAATAAATAAGTAAGAGATAGCCAAGATTTGGCGGCAATCTATTAGAGAAGTACTTCCACGTTATGAAATATAACAAACAAATAAGTTTATTTGTAGTGTCTCGTCGAGTTCCTAGTACTGTCAAAGTTTTCTGTGAAAACAAATCATCAATCAATCTTATCAATACAAACATTCACATGCTGCAGTACATTTTCTTAAGGTTTTATAATTTAAATGTATTAAATTTGCAAGTATTTACCCTAATCTATTATCTATACGAGTATGTACCCAAATTCAGAGAAAATAGATTTTATATTCTGGTGATCACCGGCGCGGACAGAATGAGAGGGATGGTTGACTTCTCTTTTCTCCTATTTGAGATTTCTAATATTAAAATAAAAGCATTGTTCTCTTTCTTGTTTATCCTAATTGAGTATCTAAATCATAAATTTAAGTGGCAAAATTTGTGTCAATATACAATTTAATAATTCTAATGTAATCAATGACTTACCATTGATGTAATTTTATGTCAATACAATATTTATATTTTTTTAAGCTTTATATGCATTGTAAATAATTATTCATCCGTTTTAAATAATTAATGAACACATTTCTATAATGCTCTCCAGTTGTTCTTAAACACAAACTATTAAAATCATGATATCACGTTTAATTGTACGTAATTTACTCTATCATAAAAATATTTTATGGCTGTTCATCAAAATACTGGTTTGGAAAATTGTGGAGCAAAAACAATTAAAATTCATAAAAAGTCATAGGAATTTTTATAGTGGCCAGTAAGTAAGTTAAAAAATATATTATTAACGTGAATATCATAACAGTGTTTTTTCAACGTAGGTATAATTGTAGTAAATCTGAAGCCCATGAACAATTACTTACAATCATTACAAAATCAAAAAATGTATACTTAGTTTATTTTTATCATAGCGTTAATCAAAATCCGAATCATGATATGTAAACTTAACTAAGATAAGTAAGTACGTCATTTAAAATGCTCTTAAATACGAATGTAATAAAATCGTTCTAGAAAATGATTATATCCGTCAAGAATTCTAGTTAATTTTATTTGTAATTTTTTTTATAAGCTTTTCCTTGCTCTTGCGTGTAAAAGTTGAGTCATGGACTCAGATAATTTCATTTATAAGAAATCGACCTCACTGAACCCGCAACTAAACAAAAAATGGAAAAACTTAAACACAATCTTGTAGTAATGACTCATTCCCCGAAATACTTCTTTGTTTGACTGGTCTGGGTTGGATTGACCGCAAGGGACTCGTTACAAATAAAAGTTTCAGCCACTTGTACCTGCAAAATCGTTGGAAAAAGATAAAAACGGGATAACCATCCTGAGAAAATGTTGACATTCACTTAAGTACATGTTTATAAATAAATTATCATAAAGAATCGAAATATTGTTCATTAATATTACAGTGAGCGTTTAAGGGACGATTTAAAATTTGTCGAAGTTTATACTCAATCAATAAACATTCAAAAAAAATTCAAAATGCAACATTTCTTTATTTTCAAGCAAATGAAGAAATTTTGATTTTTTCATTAAACACCAAATTGAACATTACATACGAGACAAGTATAATAAGCAATATGTAGATTAATATAACTTCGAATATTTAAGCGAAGTCTATAGGTAGGTATTTAATTGTTAGTTCTATACTGTATAAATAATTGGAAATAATGCTATTCATTAACGAGCGACTTTGATGGAGAACGTGAGTAGGGTAATTAATCATTCAGTTAACATCAGTCCCTATTATATGAGGAATTTCAAGTCCTAGCATTGAAGGGATTACTGACAAAATAGTTAAGACTCTTTCAATGCGTTTCTCTACAAAAGAAATGCTAATAAACACGGTGTCTCTAAGCATTCTGTAACATTTAAATAACTCTGAGTTGTTTTTAAATTTTTACATAGATATCAGCAATTAGGATGGTAAAAAGTTTAATTGGCGCCGCTATATCCGTCCGAGGAGGAGGCTGGCCGGCGCCGGCGGCGGCGCGAGCAGCGGCCGGTCAATGCTCGACGCCCAACATTCGGAAGGTCGCCGCGCGGCCTTCTTTCGACGAATCCGCCTCTAATGTACCTGAGCGGGCACCCTGTATTTATTTCGATACACTAACAGTTATGTGTTCTCTCGCATGAGCACATGTAGGTTAAGTTTCTGTGTCGACATGAATATACCTCAAATGAAATAGCTAATTGAATCTAGCGCTCTCTACGAAAAAATTTAATTGAAGAAACGATGTCGTGTCAAATTTTGCGCATCCATCAACCCGGCTCATTTAGTAATATTAGGTCTCACGGCGACATTATCATAATAGCGTAATAACTTTTTCCTGTGAATACCTTTGTGGGAACGTCAGTGACTGAATCACATCACCCGTTAAGCACGCAGGCCCTACAAGCCGAGCGATGAGCAACAGATCAATTAGTCGTAAGCCAACGTCGACAGTTTGATTAGATGTTGCAAAGCCAGTGTTGTGAAAACACACTCTTTATGAATGTAATTTATCTGAAAGTGGACAATGAGGGTAGGGTCATTCAAAACTCCATCTTTGATGTCAGTACGCATATAGCAAGTCCTCTTGATACAATTAATCAGTGCGATTAAAAGTATTCTTATCGTATCATAGCCTTTTATGGCAAGATTTCTCTTTTTTCATGATTAACTCATTCGCATGAATGCATTTTGCGAAGAATATTCGAATCATGATCCGTCGAATAAAGTATAACATGCTTTGCAAAGAGTTATGGTGACCTCGAAATGAAAATCATGCAGCACTCCTAACCGTTATAATAACGAGGTCATTTATCAAGTTTGTATTTGTTTCTGTCTGTACGCATTAATAAGTGTATGAAGATGATGGCATTTGAGACATACGTCGATGTTTAGATTGGATGAGCTTGCGTTAAAGCTTTCACTACTTACGACTTACTAAGTTAATTTGACAACCAACACATAAACAGCATACCGTGTTCCAGATAATTGTTTAGCTCAGTAAAATAATATTCATGTACATAACATATTGGAACCACTTTCTTTTCTGATATCATGCAAAATGAAACCGTAAGGTTTCCGATTTGGAAGTGACATGCACATACCTCAATAGCTGGGATGTTGCCTAAGGCTAAATATGGCACTATTTTTCACAAATTCGCTACAGTTACCTATAATAACAATTCAAACTTAGAAGATATGGAATATTGTTGAAGTTGTACCGTTTAGAAAATTCATAAAAATTTTCCAAAATTTACCAAAAACTTTAATTATATTACATTGCTGACATCAATTTAAACTACTATTTTTACGACAACTATGAATGAAAACATACATATTACATAGTTGTTGCTCTTTTTGTCAGTATGCCTATACATTTCTTTGTAATATAGGAACATATGACGTCACCTGTTTCGTAGATTTTCTATGGAGCGTTTCTAGACGACGCGTCGCAACACATCAAATACCACTATGTCTGTGATCTTAGACATACTATTTCTTTTTCAATATTTTCTTTTTACTTTATGAGTTACGAGTTACGAGTTAGACGTTTGTTACGTTCTTGAGTTAGTTGGTTTATGTACTAGGTGGTAGACCCATATGTAGGGTCGCCTGGGAAGGTACCACCGCCTTTCTTATTTCAGCCGTGAAACAGTTCGCTGTGTTTCGGATTGAAGGGAAAGGTAGCCAGTGTAATTACTGGGCATGGACGGCATTTCATCTTAGGCCTCTGGATGACAACGCACCTGCAATATCAAGTGCTTTTCCTTGTTATTGCAGGTGTCTATAGGCGGCGGTAACCGCTTACCACCAGGTGGGCCGTCAGCTTGTTTATCATCTAGTTGTATAAAAAAAAGAGAGAAAAAAAGGGGGTAATATACTAGAAATAAAAAAAAAGTTGTCAACTACCCTGATCTGTAGGCTCAGTAATAAGATAATTTACCGAACGGCTCGAATATTTACTACCATTGAAGCATAAGTGCCAATATGTGTCCAATCATGTCATGCATGGCACTGAAAAAAAATTTTCAATCTAGTTAAAATACCCACATTATAAATCAATTTACATTAGAAAAGTATCATCGGTGGTTTGATGAAATAGGTTTACATTAGTATTCTTAAGGACAGGTATGATTATAATGTAAAATGATGTAGTCAACTCCTCCAACGGGTCTGAATCCGTGATAGATCACAAGTCAACCGGCTCTCGGCGAACCTTGCTGAGGAGGAAGTGCGCATCTCGGATAGCTCTTCCAATATCATGACTACGTAATTGAACAGTAAATCAAACAAACTCGTTAACAGAAACACAATCTCACGTTTTTTTCTGTGCAAAGAGTACCTACCCTTAGACGTTATGTTTATGTTAGTTGCTGATAATAATATGCTTCTTGAAACAAATTTTATGACAACAATATAACTTTGGCTGCATTATTTCATACAAATGTCATGAAATTATCAAATCAATAAGATGTTCTTAAAAGTCGCCAACTATTTCTATGAACTAATATAACACCACCCTGTATATAAATTAATATCCTAATAAAAATTCCTTTTATAATCACTCGGTGTTGAGAGTTCTATAGTTTTAGTCTTAGCAAGATAATGTTTTTTCTTTTACTGTAGTTTATTTGGAAAAGTTACAGTATCGTATAAAATTATTAAGGTTATCTCAAAAATAACTAAATACTATTTAAGTATCCATAGACATAAAGTCATTATATTTTATAATGCATAATCTAGCAATAAAGGTAGTTTTTAAGAAGCAAATTACAATTGCCAATTACACATTATTTATATACCAAATATCAGTGTTAAAACATCTTAGAATATTATTATGATGTAATGAAAACAGAAATAGAATAATAACATTTATGAAGCTTACTTCGAACAAATAACATTAACGAAAGTTATTTGTATAACTCACAAAGGGCTAAGTTATCCCTGGCCACGATATTGACATATTACGGATAATATCGCAGAATAGAGGAACAAAGGAAACCTCGGGAACTAATACACTCTACGTCACGACAATCGGATATGGGAAAGCTAGATCAATCACCCCCATAACATAATGGAATCCTATTATCGATACTATTTTCCCATTGTTATGTTTATTAGACTCAGCAAACCATCTACTGTGATAACACATGAACGGTAGATGATGTGTATGTAGCTAGAGCTTCCGTGAGGTTTTTCCCCTTACGCGGAATAAAAGAGTGGATTCGATGAAAAATCCTGATAAAAGCCCGCACACGAAATTCAAAAATGATCACAGGGTCGTGATCGCGGCACTAAACGAGCACTTGGTAGAAATATTATCCAGGTGGGGAGGGGGACGTTAAGCGGAAAGGAAATGAAACAGCCCACCCGCTACTTGATAACACTCCGCAAATTGCTTTTTTAAATCGAGAACTTTATTTCCGTAATCTGTGGTAAATTATTTCAATAAAATTTAACTTCATTTGTTTTAAAGCATCATTCATGGTAGATTCACTATCATCGTGTGATGTAGTTAACGATGTTATATTGCATCGTCCTTGCGAACTCTGACCGTTTAAGTTAACTAATAACTATTAGATGATGATCGCCGTGTAAATTGTAAGCCGTACAATGTACGTGACGCGTCTCAATATTACTCAAGCCCGCAGCAGAAGCACAGATAAGGAAGTTTAACCTTTAACTTTGTAAATTTATTTTGGTATAGAATTACATTATTTGGCATGCACGACTAAAATTGAATTAATGAAATATAACGAGGTAATAAAATCACCAAGTAATTTTACACTAAAATACTAACTGACCCAGTCCGTCACCACGTCTTTTAGACTTAGTTTAGTACCGAAGTATAGGTATATTATTTATACTGCAAGGGTGGCAGACAAGAAATTAAGCATACAGCATTATAATACAAGAAACTGACACTCATGAAATGAAAAAATTAAATGAAATGAAAAATGTTTATTAAAAAAAATACAATATTAGTTCAAACAGTGTTAGGTTAGGTTAGCACTAATATTGCTTTTCTTTTTCATATTGTGTAAACAGCGCAGTACTTACCCATGAGCAGCAGGAGGTGGCCTTCGTCCAGAGGGTACGGTCACATGCACACGTTTGACATGACAGTCGGTACTTCTAGCACGAACACTTTTAAATTTCGCATCACCATCGTATCCAGAAATTACGTTAGCTTTTGTCTGGCTTTTGTTTGAAATTTTAAGCGTGCGTGAACGATACGATTCGAAATTTTAAAATGTTCGTGCTAGGGGTACGGTGACTTGGAAAGAGAATAAGGCACACGAGACATCAAAAGTGTATACTTCTTTTTGCACGTGACGTGACAACAATGTTTCATACCTTTCGATCGTTCGGTCGATACAACTATATTTCAAATAAAGTGTTATAATTGTGACGTTTGTGGACAAGTAGAAGATGTGCAACATCTATTGTTAGAATGTGTTAAGAACAGACGAGAGAGAGAGAGAGCTCCAAAACCTTTGATGTAAGTATTTATATATGTGTATATGTGCATAAACAACAAATAGATAGGTAATAAGTAACTACCATTTTTATAAACTTTTATTTAATAATCTGTTTCTAATTTACAGCACTATTAATCATATTTAGTTAATTTTGGTTAACCATCCAACACACGTCTTGGGAGGGGCAAAAAGTGGGACGTAAAGTCATATAGGTACACGTCTTCCTGTATATCTTTTTGTATATAAATATCTATAGCCCATGTTATGTATCGAAATAAAATACTTTCTCGTATTTTATTAAAATATTATAAGTACTTTATATTCTATAAACAAATACGAATGTGTGACATGAATTTTAATTGTGAATGTTTTATCAATCGGAAAAGCTACAATAAAAATAAACTTTTATAGAGATCGACGAACTCTCTTTCACGAAACAAGTAAATTGAAAATTGGTTTTAAAAATACCGTCTTATTGTAGGATAATAGACACCAAACTGTTTTTTAGTCCGTTGAATATTTGGCGAAAGCTTGACCGAATAACATTAATATACAGCCTAAAACTGACTCATTTCGCTAAAGTAGCGTATTTAAAATCGTGCAATGGCAGCGAAAAATTTTAGAATTGTTTGAAATAGTAGGTCACTGTTGAGTAAACAAAGAATACGCAATATTTATGTAGGTGCGAACTTACGAATAGCGTCAATTATAGCAAGGTTTTAGGAGATGGAAAACTGATAATGAGATTTTATTGTTTCCTGCTTTGGTATGCAAATATCATTGATATATTAAGCTATCGGTATACTTAGACAACTTTCAATTGTGTTAAAATAACGTCAATGTGGATCACAGGTTTTATAAAGATTAATTTTATTATTTATGCAATAAAATCAAACAGCTGCAAGGCTGAATTTGCGTATCAGAAGATAAGAACATATTTTGTAAATAGCACTGTATTGTTCATTATTACATTGAAATGCTGGTGTTACACATTTCAAAGCACCCTGGGATAATTTGACGCGAAATATATGAGGACAGTCTCCATATGATGCTATTTGATGAGGCGGATAACTACAAAAAAGTTCTCTATATCTTTACACCATAATCACTTTTATTCTAATAATCTTTTAGTTGTAGTACGTCAACACAAATACTTGGTTTATAAAACTAATTTATTAATATTATATAAAATCAAACTAATTTTATAACACAAAGCTCTGACACAATTTTTAAATAAAGTAATAAAAATCTTGACTGACACCACCAAATCCTGCCAAACACTCCTTTTTATTTTCATAAAGTTAAGGTGTTTAACAAGCGTACGGTCCGCCTGATGGTAAGCGGTTACCGTAGCCTGTAGACGCGCGTAGGATCTTGGGCGCTACCAACGCGTTGACAGCATAGAAAAAAAAATTATGTTGCTCCCAACATAAGTAGCAGAAGAATCCACCTGCTCCCAACATAACTAGGAAAAGAATCCACCTCCTCCCAAGACAACGCATTTTTAATGAGCTCAGGCGAACTTACTACTCGCAGCAACACAACACTACAAAGCAGTTTTTTACACAACTAGATGACTTTTCTTTCCTTTGTACGCTGTTGTCCTTGTTTGTGTTTGCTTTGTTGCTTTTTTGTGTTAAATAAATAAATCACATGTAAGCTGATAGCTTACCCGGCGATAAGTAGCAACTGCTGCTCTTAGACACCTACAATAACAAAGAAAAACTTACTTGGTATGGCGAGTGGGTTGTCATCCTGGGGCCTAACATGAAATGCCTTGCACGCCCAGTAATTACACTGGCTATCTTTCCCTTCATAGCACAGCAACCTGTTTCACGGCCGAAATAAGACTGGCGGTTGTACCTACCCAGAGGACCCTCGACATACGGACCTACCACCTAGTAAAGTAGGTAGTTGTGATTTTACAACAAAAAGGCGCGTAATACCTATCAAACCACAAATTCCAGACACAATTGGTTTTAATTGTCATAAGCTCCAGAATAAGCATATACATGTGGAGTGGTAATGATCCAAACATCTCATGTTTTCCTCCCATGTAGAAAGCCAGCAGTGGGACGTATATACGCTAGTGATGATGAACGCTAAACTAAAACAATGTAGGCAGATTTAAGTACAGTAGTCAATAAAATATCCGTGCAGCTAGTTACAGCTACGACTCTACAGAACACTACGTAATATCTTCCACAATGTTGTTCTCAAACGAGGTTCACAAGTATAATGCTATTCTTTATGCTAGTGTAATATTTTCTTATCTAGCACTGTCTGTTCTTATTCAGGAGCTATCTATTAGTGTATACTTTTTGATTTACATGTTACATGACGATCTGGATATTCTAATTATTTTGGTAATTCTAAACCTACTATAGAAATTCTGAAACTTGCAAATTGCATTTTATTTATACAACTAGATGACAAACAAGCTGATGGCCCACCTGATGGTAAGCGGTTACCGCCGCCTACAGACACCTGCAATAAAAAGGAAAAATCACTTGATACTGCAGGTCCTTATCCTGAGGCCTAAGATGAAATGCCGTCCATGCCCAGTAATTACACTGGCTACCTTTCCCTTCGATCCGAAACAAAGCAAAATGTTTCACGGCTGAAATAAGAAAGGCGGTGGTACCTACCCAGACGACCCTACCTACGGGCCTACCACCTAATAAACATGAATTGATGAAGTACCACCTAGTAACATGAATTTTGTATGTTATTTTTGAAGTGTAGTATTATAAATAAGCTATTATCATTAATCCTCATAACCAGGCTAATCTCAAGATCCACATATCAACAGTGGTATGTACATTCAGTCAAAAAAGTATCGAGAATGGATGATTTGTTTATGGTTCCCCATATTCAAAATGTTGTTTTTTTTTTATTCTTGTTAGATTGGCACAACCGCTTTTCATTTTGGCGCGGAGTTTGAGTTGCATCTGTTATTTATATTAAATACAGTGCTGTTTTTAGTTATATCATATCTAGTGTGTATTGCGAATTTCATAATGGACAAAAACATCGAACAAAGAGTTTGTCTTAAATTTTGCATCGCCAATGGAATTTCGTGTTCAGAGTCACTGAAAATGTTATAGAAGGCTTACGGTGAATCGACTTTATCAAAAACACGTGCATAATGAGTGGTACAAAGAGTTCAAAAGCGGTCGAGATGTGATGGAAGATTTGCCTCGCTCTGGTAGGCCATCAACGTCTGCAACTGAAGTTAACATCGCAAAAGTGAGGGAAATAGTGACTGAGAGCGTTATGCGGAGTCTAAGAGAGCAAATTGGAAAAAGGCCAATTTTGTGGAAAGATAATTGCACTACGATAATGCGCCTTCGCACAAGGCCATCATTGCGAACGAATTTTTGACCAAACACTCAAAAAATACCATCGATCAATCACCATATTCACCAGATATGGCTCCAGCCGACTTCTTTCTTTTTCCTAAACTAACATTACCACTTCGTGGCACCCGTTTTCAATCGGTAGAAGACATAAAGGAAAATTCGCGGCGAGAACTGAGTTCAATTCCGGAAACAGCGTTTAAAAAATGTTCTGATGATTGGATTATTCGTCGGCGTAAGTGTTTCGTTTCTGAAGGAGCATACTTTGAAGGTTGTAAAATGGATTTGGATGAATAACTAACATTTTGTGTATTTATTGATCTTTTTCCGGTACTTTCTTGACAGAGTAGTATATAAGCTAGTGATGCTGAACCCTAAACTAAAACAATGTATGCTGATTTAAGAAGAGTAATCAATAAAATATTCTTGTAGCTTGTTACAGAAAAAAAGATTAATATTTTACGCGAGGTTTAATGAGATGTTGACGCGACTACGTGTCGCGCCATGACGCTACGGAATGTCTTCCACAATGTTGTTCTCAAACGAAGTTCACAAGTAACTTTGTGTAATATTTTCATATCAAGCATCTGGTCTTTTTCAAGAGCTAATTACACGGTAATGTTATGCTATTTATTTCATACCTTAACAGTATAATGTATATACTTTTTGATTGACATGCTAGATGACGATCTGAATATTCAAATTATTTTGGTAACTCTAAACTTACTACACAATTCACATACTTGCATTTTGAATGAATTTCGTATGTTATTTTCTATGTGTACTGTTATAAATAACCCATTATCATTAATCCTCATAACCAGGCTAATCCCAAGTTCCAAATATATTTATTTTATTAGTCCGTTGGACTCGCATTGCATTGTAGATTACAATAATATGAATTTATTTGATACTGGCTCTACCCGCTACGGTATAGAGTTGTTAAGACTTAGGACTTTGTCATTTATGCCGGTTGCATGCGGACTAATGCGAATGCCATCTGCTCTACAAAGTACTTAATAATATTATAAATATTTCATAAGCTCGGCTTAATAATGTGTAAAATATCTATAAATTTTGTTTTAGAAATTTAAATAACCTTTTATCCCATATCGGCCGTCCGCGCTATGGGGCATATCCTTATTAATTCAACATTCATAAACAAAGCAAATAAAATGTACCTAAGTTACTTCCGTATGGTTTTTAGTAGGTACATAATCAACATGTTTTATTCCAAAGTCATATAATATTACATAGCTTTAATAATTTCCTATACTTACCAAATTAAGTATTTCTATATCGGAAAGCATCCATAAAATGTCAAAAAGAAAAATTAATATTCTCATTTGCATAAATCTTTCAATAAGCGTGCATCTTTTAATTAAAAGCTTTTGCGGAATCGCATCTTGAAATCTCGCATTGAGGATGAAAAGATTGATGTCTGAAAACGGGTAAGGTCGTGCGCACAGCGTCGGCGGCGTACGTGCGCACTCCGATGATTGATGTGGAGGCAGTGAAAGCATTTAAGTGGGTACACACTCGACCCGTAGCGGTATCAAACCCTACCCAATAACTAAGCACGAGAGGAAAAGGCGCTGTGCAGGTTCTGAACAACATTCCGTGATTGAGATTACTGGGATTTTTCAAGAAGCATTTGAAAGAAGTGTTTTATTTGCAAATACATTTCTAACTGTATCTGGTGAACAACTAGATAATAAGAGTATCTAAGGAAAGTAATAGCAATATTTGCAGCACTGGGGATTTTTGTGGTAGAAATATAAATACATAATTATAATTGGGAATATCTATATGCGAGTTTATGAAGTATCTATTTTTTATTTGCTACCATAATATTTTTTTTTTTACAACCCATTTTATATAATATTACTTTTG
Organism: Nymphula nitidulata; assembly: GCA_947347705.1. NCBI lineage: Eukaryota > Metazoa > Arthropoda > Insecta > Lepidoptera > Crambidae > Nymphula > Nymphula nitidulata. The sequence continues at coordinate 12,344,736 of OX374621.1, read as the reverse complement.
GCCAAAACATTTAAGAGAGTGATTATTTTAATATTTAACTTAACGTTAGTTTTCGAAACTTTATAAATTATTTTAAAATATTAGAGCTTTTAATATATATATATATATATGTGTGTGTGTGTGTGTGTTATTAATTCTCATGTTGGTTGAGTTATCCAGGTATAGTTTGCTTCCATCATCGGCCATATCACCACTTACTTACATTAGATAAGATGAAGCCAAAGAGCTCCCCAGTATTCAATTTAATAAGTGCTAAATGATATACACTCTACCCTTTAGCGAGGATCCCTAAAAAGAGCGTCCAAAACATGCGTTACAATTTTTCTCCTACATTGCACAATTCGAATTTGTTAACGGGAACCGGTCATCTACGCTCAACTTTTTTGTTTGTGCATTGGCGGGTATAAATTGAATGTTGGTAATTTGGCGTTCGGCCCAAGTGCCGTTGCCCGCTACGCTAATGAGTTTATAATGGATACAATAATGTGGGATGATAATATATTTTCCGAATCAATGTCTAGGTCGAGTACGCTGCACTACATTTCGGATTAAGTCAATGTTGCTTTCGTTAATAGTTTCATGTCGTAGCACTAGCTCTTTCTGTGCTATCTATGCATCATTAATATGCGTACTTTCTCTGTTAATGTAATAGATATATAATTCTATCATATAAATAACAATGAGTACTTTAAGTAACAATATTAAAGATATTGCAAATTTCACAAAAGATCAAAATATACATCATTAATATGCGTACTTTCTCTGTTAAAGTAGATAGATATGTTATTCTATCATATAAATAACAATGAGTTCTTTAAGTAACGATATTGAAAGTATTGCAAATGTGACAAAATGTCAATGTGTTAAAAGAAATCCAATTCCAGATTTCCATAATTAAACAAGTTTTTCATCCATTCATCATCGTCTTCTTCATTTTTCTCTTCTTGAAGTCATTAATTGAAAGTCAAATTGCATAAATGCTTGCCTAAAAAACACACAAAGCCAATATTGAAACAACAGTACGAAGCCAAAGACAATGCGGGCAATACACGTGTAGCAGCAAGAGCGACCGCCGCAAACAAGTGTAAATTATCACGAGCACTGTAAATCGAGCTGCGGCACTCGCGAGAACACTGTCGAAATACAGCTTCATTACCGTTCCCAGTAGATAGAACCGGTAACATTCTATTTCTTAAATTATCACATTGCACCTCTTCGTGAGACGCCACTATGAAAACAACATATATCTGGCAAACAAAAACCACTAATTGACTGCCTGCGGGGCCAGATACAGGAAGTGTTTCTTTGAGACAAAGAGTTGGTGAAAAAATTGAGTTCTGTTATTATTACAATATGCGGTATTGTATAGCCGTCTCTTAAGTCTCAAGTTGTCTATGTCACGCAACTATATCAGAGATTGGATTCGCGAGATACATAAGATCCCTAAAATTTTAATAGCCTGATGATGATATCATACGGTTAAACATAACCACGACTTATTCATCTTAGAACTGTTGTACCATTCAAAGGTCAAAAAATAAACAACTTGTAGGAAAATACAAGTAAATACTCAATTAACTTTAGTTATTGTATCGGATTTAGACAATTAAATAAATTAATGGCAGGCATACGACGTGAATTGTTTAAGTATTTTAAAATAATTGCCATTTGAAGTTAAATTTGTATTGATACCATTATTAAAAAATATATTATTATTCAAAACACGGCTAATGCCACCTGATGAGAAGCAGTTATTAATTTCATTTGCAAAGACATCTAGTAGAGCATGAACACACTGCACTAGCCCCCTCAAAGTAACCTTGGCCCTTATCGGACCAAAAAGTTGGCTTTTCACGAGGGTGCCTTAATGGGAAGAAGTAAAGAATTTTATTAATGCAAATTTGTTGAGAATCAATAAGAATGGTCGGCAATCATATTTAGCGATTATGGTATTCGTTGGAATAAAATTTTATTAGTATCAGAGTCAGACTGTATTGGAAGTGGACCTAATTTTACCACGGGGTCTTATAAGTTCACCAGCGCGAGTTAGCGACAACCCGGACTCTGCAGTCCGAGGCAGGTTGTTCCTCGCTCCGTCACGTATCCGAGGTGCCAGTAGAGTTTTAGAGATTGCGACATTTATTAGGACAACCTAATAATAAAGATGACACGATATATATTATGGCAAGGTTAGCATTGGAGAGTGAATCACTACTAAATTAAAGAACACTATTAGAGCTGTTGTTTTGTATTAGAAACTTTGCCATTTATTCGTTCCTTTTTTTGAATCAATTAATCAAATCATACTATTAATAGCACCTATCAAAATATTTATATTGTATTGCAAACAATAAATAGAACTTTTGAATAACTTCATAAAGTTATGTTATGACTCGTCAACTTAAAGAGATTTATCAGTCACCGCTAAGTAAATAATAACTAATGTAAAATTGTGTTTGTAAAATTTTCTCTTAGAGAGAAATCTCAGAAATCAGTCAAGGAAAATCATATTGTATGTTAGTAGAATAGTATCGTAAAACAGTAACAGATCAACAAGCAGAGGAGGTGCCAGCTGGGCCACTAGCTACAAATGTCCGGTTGGCAATGTATCAAAAGGGCGTGCTGCACGCCATACTTCCCTTTTGGAACCATTGCTAACGATGTCAACAATAACACAACTAAATTGTACACTACACATTAAGTTCTGAAACTATATTATCCATTCATATCCAATTCTAATAGTTCATTTCGGTAACATAAATAACCTAATAAATGTAAAGCTTTGCAAGCAAAAAATTTTGTTTGAAGCGTTTTTAGCATGGTTAGGTACAAAGGATTTATTTTTGCCGCAATTCGAGTGAAACCAAATATCAGTATTTTTATGTATTGATGTAGGTCATATTTATATAGTGTACATCAATATTGATTAGTGTGTGGTTGTGAGTTTGCATCCTTCCATCTGGCAGAACATATAGTTGCTTACTTTACTTTTTCTGGCCAATAATATATAGTATTGGCCAGAAAAAGTAAAGTGAAAATATATATGGGAGATCGTAATGAGTCAAGTCAAAACATTTCCCAAAGAAAATCCATTTAAAAAAATAAATATTTTTAATCAATGCAAAAGATATTACATCAAATATGAATAGCAATACAAACCGAAAGTGAAATTAACATACTTAAAAATATTTGCTTCAAATTCAATTATACTGTCATTGTCAATTTAATGTACCTTCTTACTTGTTTAACAAATAAGCAAAAGTAAAAGTGAAAAACACAATAGAATAACTAAGTAACTAATGATTGATTGAAAGTGAAAAAGTAGGCGATCGAATGACCCGACCGCTAGACTCGCAATACAATGGTGACATGACGATTGGTCATAGCGATAAACAACACAAATTAAAAAGATACATTTCAATTAACATACGAAATTTCTTTTCTGTAAATTAAATGAGAATAATAATATTATATAGAATAATGTATAAGAATATTGAAAATTATAACAGAATACAAGAGGAATAATAATGTCAATTATTGTAATAAAAATATGTAAAAATGTAAAGACAAATGTATTGTATTCAATTATATTGTTTATAATTCTAACTTTTTTTTTACATTTATTACTACTTAGGTGGTAGGCTGGTATGTAGGGTCGTCTGGGTAGGTACCACCGCCTTTCTAATTTCAGCCGTGAAACAGTGCGCTGTGTTTCGAATTGAAGGGAAAGGTAGCCAGTGTAATTACTGGGCATGGACGGCATTTCATCTTAGGCCTCAGGATGACAACACACCTGCAATATCAAGTGATTTTCCCTTGTTATTGCAGGTGTCTATAGACCACTTACTATCAGGTGGGCCGTCAGCTTGTTTGTCATCTAGTTGTATAAAAAAAAACATGCTTGATCGAAACTACATTTTGTGCAAATCTATTCTTTTGTATACAAGTAATGAGTTAACGTAAGTACATGAACGGAGATCCGCTGCCTGGTATTCTGCTGGCGCCATATAGTGATATCATCGTCGAAGAACAATATCCAATTCCATAAAACAACATTTACATAAATTATTTTTATAAATAAAGTAAATGGCGTTCACAATAGTACATCCAAAATATGATAATTTTTACAACATCATCTATATAAATGCCCTTCAGAGTCCTTAGTTTCGATTTTTTCCTAAACACTATTTGTTCAACTTTTGCCGCAAATAGTTTAGCATTAGTATCAAAATCAAGGCCGCAAGGTGTATAATTAGCGAAGTTATCTGCCGTTTATCAGCCATCGGCGAGCCGTGAGAGGGCAGCGTCGACAGCAGCCGGTGACGCCATGGCCCATCTTCCTTGTACTCTGACTCATGCGCGGTCGTGACCTGCGCGAGGATTTTGTTTCTGGATCTGGCTGCCTTTAGAATGACTTAACATTAATCAAGTATTACTAATCATTTCTACTTTTTACAATTTCCATTATTTTCGATTGTGTCGACTGATAACAGTAATAACTAGTACCTAAGCACCTAAGCCTGTGTTCTGTACGTATTTTCCTGTCCCGAAAACTAGTTTCTTATCCTATACTTACTTAGTATTAAATAAAAACAAATGAAATTATTGAAGAAAAATATCAAAAAGTCAAAAATTTGACAATTTGTAAATACACGACACAATAAATTTGCTAGAGCCTATAGGCGGGCTGGTAAGGTGCCAAAGATCATAACATAGAATTTTAAGGTTTATAATTATTATGTATGCATATACAACAACAACATTTGTGTGTATTGACTATTAGTCTACAAGTCAATACACACAAATGTAAGTAGCTATTAGTTCAATCAAAACTATAGGAAAGTTAACTGTATTCATGTCTTAAATACTCGTAAAACAACGTGAAGAAAAACTCCCATTTGTCACATACACATGTATGTGACAAATGGGAGTTTTTCTCTGTACGTTGTTGTTATTTGGGTACATACCCAAATATAAAGTCTAGATCCATCAAAATCAGCTACAAATGGCTGCTAGTTACAATATTAATACGTGTGATTCCGATTCCAATCGAAACGTTACCTCCCTAAGATCCGATGCCGAGCTTTGGGGATAATCTTAAGTCAAATTTCCGAACTCTCATAAATATATAATGAGCAAAAACTTGAATTCGACACACAAAAAGAGTGTTAAATGTAACACTGTTTTTGTGTGTCAAATGAAAATAATTATTTGAGCATGAACGTCAAATTTTGATTGAAATAAGATTTTTAAATGATTCCTAACACCTTAATAAAAGTAGTACCACATAACATTTTTCTCAAAAACGATCACGATAGTCGATGGCTCAAATTACCACATCGAATTGTTTTTGCAGGCATCTTCATTACATTTATCGAAACGATCGGATCACGCGGCCAGCGCGCGCAAATCCCTTAGTCATATCACTAAAGCGCAAATAGTGCAAGCTAGATCCGGCTGTAGACGATGTTCCCACATATTCACATCATACTTGTAAACCATAAATAAACAATAAATTTTATTCGTTTCTGACGATTAACTATATAGCTTTTTATGGAGTGATGATACTTTGTACTCAAACTGTTAATGGATTAACCTATGTAACCTTTAATAGAAATATAGCATTTACCAGTTAAACATTGAGTCACTACATTTATTAAAATAACTGGTCGAAAGACCGACCAAGAAGATAAACAAGTCAAGCCGCACGGTTGATGCAAACTGAGTAATGTTGTCATTTCCATTCTAAAAGACGATTATTTTTTTGCTGTTAATACATACGCTGATTATAGTAATTGCTATGTATGATAATACAGATATTATCTTATATTACAAACAGGTCGATCACTAGGTGTTTGTTTGATCATCCCTATTTATAACGATCACATTTAAGACGTACATTTCCGCCTTTTGTTTTAACTCGTAATGTTATAGTGAGTTAACAATATGTACCGTTATCGTTAAAGCCATTCTCACGTGAGAAGGAAGATTTATTTAGCAATTTAACATACGGACGGCGAAAGAATGCACTACATTCGGATAGGCAATTTGTAGAGCTAAAGATTGTCAGAAATGTAGGGCAATGTAATTTTAAAGTGACTATTTAACTTTGGAATGTAATGATAATGGAAACTCGGTTTGAAAAAGGTGACCTACATACAGATATATAATTTCTCAAAGCTCTTACTTGATTTGAAGACACTTATAATAATTCATATTTCCGATCAATTCTTAATAGATAATTAGCAAAATATCATATCCTGGGGCGGGTAGAACCATAATCCGGAACCACTGCTCTGACACTAAGCTACCGAGGACTTAGGATAACTCTGTGAATTATTATAGCCTTTCTTTTTAGAAGATATTTTTATATTATTTCAGATTGATAATTCTTTAGATTATTAACTTAAAAAATGTAGGCAACGCTTTAAAAAATAACTCTTTCTTTCGTAACACCAAACGTAACAACTCACACTCACCCCACACGTAATAACTCTCTGCAAAAATGATCATCAGGAAACTATCCGTAACTAATTCCATTTTTTCTCATTTGGGATAACTATTTTTTTATTTCAAATCCAATGAGGCGATGCAAAATTGCCTTTATCATCCCTGTTCATCGATTCTTGTCACCAGGAATACTTTATATGGCATTGGTAAATTTCTACGAGTATTAGAAGTTAGATAGATATGAGCTACTGATATGAACAGAAATGAGTTGAAAGCCAGGTGCACCAGATTTAAACCTGAGGCTGTCTCATTTGTGTTCATAAAGACAGACAGAAACAGCATCAGCACCCGTCGCACGAAATAATCTATCCGAATCATCGAAGTCGAACGAAGTAGTGAAATAAGAAACACGAAATTATTTTGAAACCTTTCATTTGGAATAATAGCTGTTTTGAACGAAGTAGTAGGGTTTCCTAACAAAAAGCTATGTGAACACTTGGTCCGACTGCTTGACCTTATCAATTGGACGACGTGAATTTCATTTTCCTTCTGTTTCTCATTGAGTAGTTGAACTATGACGCCAGTCGTTATTTAAGAATATTTGGTCCTATCAGAACGCTTTCCGACTTTCCGCTTTCTAGACGCTTCTAGACATATAAAATCCTTCTTTCCAAATTGCTTGGAATAGGAGTAAGAGGTGACGCATATCGTTGGTTAGAATCTTACTTGAAACATAGGGAAAAATTTGTACAGGTAGAACATTACGGTATTGAAAATAAAAATAACATAATTACTAGCATAATATCGCAAAAAAGAAAAGTAGAAAGTTCAATCCCCCAGGGTAGCATATTGGGGTGTATTTTATTCTTAATTTACATAAATGACATATCAATCTGTATTAAGGAAAAAAGTGTATTGTACGCTGATGATATATCAATTGTATTCCCGTGTATTAATAGTCAAGTTTTGCAAGAGAAACTTAATTCCACTCTCAGTCAAATAACAGATTGGTTAAAAGATCATAATTTAGAAATTAACTTACTTAAAACAAAATTAATGCAATTTAAACCAAGGCAGAAAAAACCATTAGAATACAAGTTTTTATTTAAAAATAATAATATGAAGTTGTTGAGCACGTGTACATAATTAGGAATAGAAATCGATTCAAGCGTGAGTTGGAAACCACATGTTGAAAGAGTAGCATCTAAACTATCCAAATTCACATATGCTCTCTATGAGTTAAAAAAATGCACGGATTTAAAAACTGCCAAGAATGCTTATTATGCGTATGCTAACGCCTGGTTAAGCTATGGCGTTATATTATGGGGAAACAGCACTGATGTAAATAAGCTATTCATTTTACAAAAAAGATGCATCCGAATTTTGGTAAATATAGCAGACACAGAAAGTTGCAGACCGTATTTTATTAAGCACAAAATACTTACACTTGCTTCTTTATACATATTCGGAATTGTAAACTGGTACGGCGAAATAAGCATCTTTACAAACCGTCCAGAGATTTTCAGAGGCATACACATAGTTTAAGAAATAAAAATTAATTGGCCTTACCATTCACTAAATTACACTTAGTTAGCTCAGGAACACATCATACATATGTCGAGAAAAATATATAATAAAATACCATTAAATATAAAAATATGGAAAAAGATACTTTATTTTTTAAAATGTTAAAACAGTATATAATTCAGAAATGTTTTTATGATTTAAAAGATTTTTTTTGAAAATAAGATGTAGAACCTATATTCATAATAATTAAAATTGATCTCAAGAAATAGTTTTATTGTAACTAGATTTAAGTATAAAATTTGCAATGCCCTTGCAGGGTCTTGTTCTGTACTAATGACATAGCTTTAAGACCTTTTATTACAACATGATGCAATAAAGAATAAGAATATGAATATAGTATAGTGTCTCAAAATATTCTTAATTTGGTCTCAGCCATGGCAAATGTTTGTTAGAAAACTTTTTTTTTTCTTTCCTTGCGAATCCTTGAACAACGTCTCGTGTCAATTTTTGTGTTTCGCATATTATTTGCACTATTTCGTTTAATCGCCGAAGTAAAGTTTCGGGAGTATTCTTCATGGTAATGGTGTAGGTCTAACTTTGGACTACGTTTTTAATAAGAGGATAAGTTTGTGCATACATAACGGCCGGATAATCTAACACTACTTAAATTCAAACTATTGCTTAAGTCAATACAAAATATTGAACACAAAATATTTAAGTTATTTGAGCGGGGCTACAAAATGCAGCTTTTCTGTATTCCCCCTTTACTACCTATTGCTAAAGCGTCCAATACTAAAACTTTAAGAGTATTTTCAACAAATTCGATAATTAGGTACTTCTATTATTGTCGACCTGGTTTCCTTGAGGTCAAAGTCGAAAACTCAATCGGCCATCAAGAGGTGTGTGCCAGTTTTCCGGAGTTGCTTCACAAATTGCCCGTGGCGGTGCATGCAGCTTGATGATCTCGGACGTGGACCGAAGCGATGGCGATCGGCTCGTGTTGGGTAACGGCACCCAACTAATTATCTATTAGAGGCAACAATGGTCTCACGTCGGCGCGGCGAGGTCACGTCGACACGATGCGCGACGTCGTGTCGCTCACGCACCGTCACCGTCACCCAAAGCCGCGCTGTCGCTGCCGCCAGCGCTGCCGTCGCATGTCACCACATCCGCATAATTTTCACACCACTACCTACCTCAAACTTTTTTAATGGCAGTCAAAAGCATTTTATACACTACCAGTCGTCGAGTGTTTTTTGAGCACCGATTGTGATAGAGCGACATAAAAATGTTCTTCATATTAATATAATAGTTTCAGGTTGCAAATGACTGAAATAACACTTCACAACTACAACAATTATCAGAGATAAGGTATAGAATTTAAGGGTGCTGTCTACGGGTAGAGTAAACAGCATAGTAGCATGGTAGAGTACTAACTATACCAACGTTGGTAGAGTAGAGTACCAACTAAAACTGATAGATCAATCAATCAATTCTTTTATTTGCGAATACAGGTATAAAAGTAGCCGTTAAATATTTTACAAGAGCATTCTATATTCCACCACTTGTCATGAAACATAATTACACTAATTAATGAAATTGATTGGTCTTGTTTAAAATTAAAATTAAAACAAAGTAACATTCAGTTGAATATGAAACTATTTAAGTAGGTTTTCTTCTTGGAAAGCTCTCATTTTCGCTGAAAATTTCATTTGTAAATACTACGACCAAATTCAATATCTTAAATCTCTTCATAAATTCTTTCTCTTACTAATAGCCTACCGCGGCTCCGTTCACGTGGATGTCGGTTATTCGCTTTAAAAGTATCCTATATCCTTTACAGAGTCATAAACTATCTCCATACCAAATTTTATCAAAATCGGTTTAGTGGTTTAGGCGTGAAAGCGTAACATACAAACAAACGCACTTTCGCATTTAAAAGATTAGGTTAGTACATTTTCAATTTTTTTAGCGTAGATAATACGGCTATGTTGATAGAACGTTTCTCAAATGAACATTACATTACTCCTCAAAGCTCAGGCATTGTGAATTGTGTGTGACATATTCAATCACCGTTTGTCTGAGCGTCAGCATGCCTGTTATATTTAACATTAGTCAAATTGTATTTAATGTCAATAATTGATAAATGAAAGGAGCTCGGTGGCGTAGTGGTTTGAATTGAACGCTTGATTACGGAAACAAAGCAACTTTCGCCATGGTCGATCCTGGGATGGGTCAATTAAAGTTGTTATCTCGAGCTCCTCCGTGCTTCGGAAGGAACATTAAGGCGTTGGTTCCGGTTGTTCCTGCAACCGCTTTAACCCACGAACCCGCATTGGGCCCGCTTGGTGGTGTTATGGCCCAAACTCCTCATGTGTTTCTCCCATGTAGGTAGGCCTGTGCCCAACAGTGGGGCGTATATAGGCAGTTGATGATGATGATTGATGAATTTAGTCCAATTCTATTTGTTACTCCTAGTCACGTAGGTAGATACAATTACACCTATACCTTGATACATTCTTGCTATTACACTTTTTTTTAACAATAAAAAATCAGCTGTTTTTTTGCTATTTCAAAAATATTTTTCAACTAGTCGTGTTTAGGGTCACTGGCACTTCCATCTGCCCCCGTTTTCAGGAGCGTCCCCCTTACACCCAGTATATCCAACGGTTTTATGAAAATCATCATCATCATCATTTCAGCCGAGAGACGCCCACTGCTGGGCATAAGCCTCCCCCAGGAATATGAAAACCGATCCGTCCTGCGCTGCCCGCATCCATCGACTTTCCGCGACCTTTAACAGATCGTCGGTCCACCTTGTGGGGCGCCTTTAACGCTGTGTCTGCCGGTACGCGGACGCCACTTGGGGACCTTTCACCCCAGCGGCTGTCAGTCCCTAAAAAAACTAATTTCCATATATGATAATGAAGACACAAAACAATCGATTTGCTTGTTTAGCGCACAAGCATGATAAGTGTATGTATAATCGCGAAAGATGACGAAATATCAAATATATGTTAAGTTTTATTTGACGCCCGTCTGGTCAAATACTTAATACCCTGTCTCCAAAGACAGAGGATCCGGGTCCGAATCCCGGTAGGGACAGATCATTGTATGATGAGTTTATTTGTTTACGGATCGAATTGATTTCTATACCTATATTTATTTTACCCATCGCGTAAAATTTGTAGGCCTTTAGGGCGAAACATAGTCTAGACATATCCATTTCAAAAACTTTTTGTACCTATGTTGTGACAAACAAATAATTATGATTATGATCATACTTACTAATATTATAAATGCGAAAGTAACTCCGCCTGTCTGTTACTTTTTTTTGAGCCGCTAAACCGATTTAGATGAAAAGAGATGTTTCATATCCGACCAGGATTATTTAAATTATCTCAAAAAATCAGGGAAAATCTTTTGGATCCGGGAAAATTACTTAAAATCGTTTTCATGTATATTTTACTGGTACAAAATTCAAAATTATTCGTCAATTTCGCCATTATTCAATATGGCAAAATGGCGGGCGACATAGAATTCAAAGTGACGTAAGCGCCATGATGAATATTGACCTGTGTTTCTGTTTTGTGTTGGGGTTAAAATTCTTGTTTTGTACCACGAAACAAAGCAAAGAAAAAGAAAATGGATGAATAAAAAATGTCGTACATATACTTTTGCCTATTATTAAGCATAGTGTGCATAGACCTTGCCGGGATTCTATCCATTTTTGGGACATCTCTTTTGGTATGGAGATAGTTTGAGACGATAAGAACTACATAAGATATTGTTTAGAGCGATAACCGACATCCTTAATTACTTATATGTTTTGATTCGTTCTAACGAAAATTATTGTACTGTATGTGTAAGACTATAGAAACGTTACTACATATATGGATTTATGTTAACTGAAATTTTATTTAATTATACATGGTCGTGCTTTTATAACGAACATTTTGTCAATTTTTTTTCATTAAATACACCACCCGTGCCAAGCCGGGTCGAGCAGGCACCTAATATACCTACTTAAATATAAGAACTATACTAAATAAACATACAAACATCCACGGCTCCTGAACAAATGTTCGTAATCATCATACAAACACCTGCCCCTACCGGGATTCGAACCCGGGACCTGTGACCGAGTAGCCTGATTAGGGGTCTCTTTTTGTGGCTGCGAAAGCTGCTAAAAAGGACATTTACTTAACGTCATCTTCCATGATTTCGCAAAAATCCTGATTTAGTGAATATAAAGTAACAATTACAATCCCCGAAGATCATCATCAATGCCTCAAAAGAATATAATTTGTCTGGTCATGTCACTATTGTTACAAAGTGTGACGTCAGCACACCAGAGTCGCAATTTCACGTTCGCTGTTGCCATTCGCGGAGTTCAAGAGAATATTTTAACTGGAGTAATTTCATTCCTGTTTATGTAAATCGTGGAAGGTGCGCCTAGTTTTTAAAATGCAAGACTTTAATCGTAGTTGCAAAGCACTCCGCGTAAAAATGCTAAGGTTTTCCCTGGCCAAATGAGAGCACAATCAGAGTTAGCTATTCCCAGGCTGCATAAACAAATTCTGATCACACGTGTGGCGCGTCGCGTCGGCGGCGGGCGCCGGGCGGCGGCACTCACTCCCGTTCAACTTTTACCGTAGATATAATTTTGTACATCTCATGTCCGACTAAGTGGAAAACTACCCTAACATTACTTCTTACTAAACACTTTTTTAAATAACTAGATGACAAGCAAGATACTGTCGGTAAGTGGCTACAGTCGTCTATAGTCGCCTAACAATGAAAAAATCACTTGGTATTTTGCACCTGCGCTAATTGTCATCCAGAGGCCTAAGATGGAAACACTTACATGCCCCGTAATTATACTAGCTGCTACTTTATCCTGCAATCTGAAATACAGATTCTGCATAAAAACAACTACTTATCAAGATTATTATTTAAACTATTATTTAAAACAACTGTATCGTCCAATCGAATTGTATTATTTCAATCACAAAATTGAAAATTTGTATCTGAAAACATTATATATGTGAAGCACATTAAGATCAGAAGTCATGGTTCATTTTGAAACAATAGGAGGTTTGGAGAGAACCAAAGGGTGTAAACGCCGTCAAAGGGTGGTCCAGAAGTCCACACCACTGATCTAGACACTCACTACGTTGATTTCTTACAATGATACAGTAATGGCCAAAGAGATAGTGTCTGCAACACTATCACTTATGGTCTGTGTGATTACGAAGCACCGCTACACAACGTATAATCGTTATGATCTGCGTGTGAACTTAACATTCCTCACGATTGTATTGTAAAGTTGTGCTGCTTAATTACAGGAACAAACTCATCCCACGACAAAAATTAAATGGATAAGGTTCTCTATTAACGATCATATCATCGGTGATATGATCGATAGTAGTAAACCTTATCCATTTAATACGTAACCATCGGTAGTTACGTACAAAATCAAGATCTGCAATATGTTTAACCTGCAATAAGTTTTTTACGTGGTGTTATGGCCATATTCCTCATGTGTTTCTCCCATGTAGGAAGGCCTGTGCCCAGCAGTGGGCCGTATAAAGGCTAGTGATGATGATGCGATGAATAAGTTTCCAAAATCAATAATTTTAATGTCATTTGGTAGATTATGAGATAAGTAAGTAACTAAAAATATTACTTAAATTAATTTCATGCCTGAGCTCTGACAATACTTAAAAGTTACTTTATGAATCTTAAGACCTGATTTTATATTTAATTTGCAAATATTGAATAAAAACAATTTTGAATTATATGTACACGTAATACAGTTGGGGACATAAGATGTCCCATGGACTGACCAGAGTGTCTAGTATCTGCTGATGTCGGTGAGTGGGTTCGGATTCTGGCGCTCGCCGTAACGGGACCCCGTTGGCGGCTCTGCACACAAATTAATAGTTACCGCTCAAGGCCGCCTACAAGCAATCGACATAGATACATCGGTTTGTCGACTTTGAGAACACGGGCGCCTTCCGACTGACGGTCAAGAATGAGGCCGAGAAAGCACTCACATCGAGCGCTCGCCGTTTCGGCCCGACCCGCGGTGGCCCATCAAATTGCTTTTAATTGTTTAAATGATCGAAAGAAAGCAAGTACAGTCAGGCTCGCCAATACTTGAAAACTTTCATTATCACCAGCCTGTCTACGTCCCACTGTCGGGCACAGGCCTTACTACATGAAGGAAAACTTTAATGCAATGTTACTTTGAGATAACCAACCTCTTTAGAGGTATCGAAAACCGACAATGTTATTGTACAGTCTCGAGAAATAACATGTTCCCACTTCTCGCAGTTCGTGACTCTTATTCCATTTAAAATATTCGAGAAGTGAATACATGTTATTGCAAGTGACTGTACAACAACAGACAGAGTATTAAAAAGTCTACACATTACTGGCCGTGATAGTACCACTTTGCTAATTTAATTTTTGCAACATACATTATCGATTAGTTTTGCTCGTTAATTTAAACCATTGTTATCCAATCTAGTTGAACTTTCTCCAGTCTTCAGAAATAATAAAATGTGCATAATCATCGCAGTGTGAATGGCTCGCGCGATTCGGCTTGATTGAATCCTTATCGACGTGCATATATGGGACGCCTCATGTCTCTGCGACCATTCACAAGTTGGCTTTAATTAATTGGAATGGGTGAAGTAGAAAGATGGCATGGTCAGCAGGAATGGCTTGCTTGGGTGCGTTGTTTTTGTGTCGCTTGTGGGTGTACTGTTATTGTTAGCCGAGTTTCGGACGCCCCGCCACCGGTTAACCTTGATACTTTCAGTTACGACGTCTATTTTGCACTTCTCTTGTTGCCGCTGTCATCTTATTGTGACCGAGTTAACTGACAAAAAATATCAATCAAAATTCTAGCACGAGAGCCCGCGGCATTCGTGCTGTCTCTTGCTCAAGAGGTAAATGAGAAGAGGATATAACTGCGTCGCTTTTACATTTATAAGCTAAACCGTGATCAACACTAATTGAAGCCTTATGTAGATTTTGTTTAGGTACACACTTATTTTTATTGCATCACTTTGTATCTTTTTTTTTCAAATTTAACACTGTAATTTATAAGCTATTTGGATATCTATGTTAAATCACAAATAACACAAATAATGATAAGGAAACGGTAAGATGTTTTGAAAACTTTACTTGATTTTTTGTACAGAAGTATTTAGTATATAATTAGTTTATTTATTTCATTATTGAAGTTGCAAATCAGGCACATTATATATTCTATTCATGAGACACTCAATGGAGCAATGCTTTTGCTTATTTAAAATTGTTATAATTTAGAATTATAAAGGTTATATAGGTTTGTAATTGGATCACGAATGACCAAAAAATGAGGCACTTTTAAATTTTAACTACCTACTTATTTTGAAGTTTGCCAATCAATACAAATTCTTGTATTTGAAAAGACTTTTAAATTTACAAAGCCGTAAATCATGCAAAATATCGTTTACTCTGAACGATAGTGGACAAATTTTTTGGTGGCACCCGCATAGCATTTACCACAAAGCTGCATAAAAATGTAGACAAATATAATAAATACTCGTGAAAACTAGTCCATGTAAATCGAATATATATAAAACTTAATAACAAACAGCCTGTTAAATTATGAAACAACATTACGAGATAAAATTAAACTTTATAATAAAAACCCAACTTTATACTTACAGCATCTCACAAAGAGTAATTTTACAATCACAAGAACTATGAGGTAAGGAACGAGATATAGCTTGCGAAGTGCAAGTTCAGTGACTTTAACTTCCCTTCAGTGTTGGCAAGAAGCTGCATTCGCGTTCTCGGAACCTGTTTGCGCATCCCAATATTGCGGTCTTGGAGAGATTTTGGTGGCCAATTAGGTATATTTGTGCGTAGGGCCAGGTAAAATTGGCACGTAAGTATCCGATATTTGGGTGCATTGCGCTCGCATTCTCCGTGTTACATAACAATTAGTGGTGGGGTGGCGCGGGCAGAGCGCGCGGCCTGCGCGCGGGGTCATTGGCAACGCGGCCGCGGGCTGCCACTTAAGTTCAAGGGTATGTCGGCGAGGCTCACATGCTGCAATGAGAATGGATATTAAAATTGCATTCGTCAGTTTACTTTTTGACATAATCTAGAAATGGAACTATTTTATTGGTGCATGGATAAAAATTGGTGCTTTGCTAATTTACATCTGACTTTGCTGACAGACTTGCTTCTTTACACGTGTGCGATAAAGTATATTTGTATTATACTGTATTGCATCAACCTTATGTATTAGACGAGAATCATTACTTTGCCGCCCCGTAACACAGTTGTCTTAGCACATGAAGTAGAGATTAACTCACACCATCCACTTTTATCCAATGGCATACCTAACCAAGTTATAAAATTAGATTATGTTGAGTGTAAATTAGATACGCTATGGTATCTTTTATATCAAACACTATATGGTGATGAAATAAACATAATCTTATTCTCATTTAGTCAAGCTAATGATGAAATGACAACCACTGGTTTTAAAATTTAAGAATTTAACTTATCTGTTTATTCAGACAAATAATAATCAAAATGTTTAGCTAGATATTTAACAACTGGTGAATTTAACAGACAGAAAAAGAGTAAGGTAATTTTTCAAACATATTTTGCATGTTTACACTCATCTCTTAGTGATAATACCTATTTACATACTTCTCATACACAAACAGTTGCACAACGAACCAATTACATCGATCATCTATTGTGCGTAAATAATGGACACTATAAATAGACTGTGAGCAAAAAATACTATTTATAAATATTATATGTCTATAATAATACTCACATATCAGTTATTTTTAATTTTTTTGCATTAAAATTATAGTTGTTTATTTCTTTATATTGTGTTTTATGGGAAAAGACAATCCATTCAAAAATCACTCGATCATCAGTAATTAATTAGTGATTATATTTCTTTAAATACCTATGTTAAATTAATGTTTATTTATTACCATTCTATTTTTTTTAATGTCAGTACTTTAATAATATTACATGATTGTGATTTTTCTTGAATAGGATCTTAAACATATTAATTCTGTTTTCATGTCCTTTATAAAATTTTATGAGACTAATTAAGTTAACTATTCTTATCTCGGTATAGGAAATATTTGCACAGCTACGAGAGCGGCATGTGAGCCCGACGCGACGCTCTGTCATTAGCGGGCTCTCACGTCTAGTGCATTCGCTAATTTGTCATCACTCGCTGCACTCGGCTACAGGATAATCGATTTTACATCATTCTTTATACTGATAAATATGTCTTAATTCCTTTCTTGCGTTAATTAACTTAATCATTGTACAATCTATTACATTACTTTTAAGATTATTCAAATAAATGTTTAGAAAAACTAGTCATTGGAATATAGATAAGTATAAATAATTTATATTATTAATTTAGGCAGGCATTGTCTATAAAGTTTTTATAACGATGATACAGTACACGTCAATATGAATATCGTTAGTTGCTTATAAAAAACCATTCACCGACTCTTCTTTGATTATCCATAAAATTCTAAATTACTTATATGGTAACATTATGCAAATTTTAAAACGCTTTTCTCGATTTCAATCCTCGTATCACATAGAGGTCTGTCAGATATTATAATTGAGGATAATAAAAAATTATGAATGACGAATTCTAAAGGTAAGATACATCCATAACAATTTATTGATATCACTGGCAGCTCAACTGGTTCGATTGAAGATGCATATTTTATTGTTTTTCAAAATTATAGTGTATACCATTTTAACGGTCATAGTATAAAATTTTTATAGAGGATGTAGTCCAGCAAAATATAATTGACTTACAATAACTTTTAATTAAGAGCGACATAAAATGTTACTGGAAGTATTTTGTCATTGCTGATTCTCAGAAATTTGCTAACAAAGCATAAATTAACAAGCTTTATCATTATCAGAATGAAGCAGTGTTATCCTATGTCCTTTACCAGCCCGCCCCGGCGCTTACACACTATATCATTTCTGTCTGATGTGTGTACTTGACACATGAAACCTATAACAAAGAATAATGTGAACACCGGCGGGCTGGTACATTTAGCATCAAAAAGATATATTATTTTAAAAATGATCTCTTCTGCTTTGACATATAAAGGAACAGACCGTATTACATCATTTAGTTGTTGACTTGTGGGTGCATACCAGGGATGTTGCGGCTGCAAAAAAATTTACTGCACAGATCATTTGCTAGTGACCTGTTAAATCAGTTTAAGGCCTCTTGATCATATCAGTCTATGAGGCCTACTTTGCGCTTTCCGGTACTTGGATATTATGCTAGAACTTTAACACCCCATCAGCCGTCAGTTCTGCGTGCAACGTGCACTGCCCAGTGCCACTTCAATTTGCTAATCCGATGAGCCGCGTCCGTGACTTTAGTTCTCTTACGGATGTCCTCATTTCTGATTCTATCTCGTAGGGAAACAACTAACTGTGAACTTGCACAGAAGGCGACCATGTTTCACAGCCGTGTGTCATCATCATCACTGGCAACACACACTGGTCGAAGACTTTCGACGTGAATTTAGGACGAGAAGATCTTACGCAGTTTCCTGCACGCTGATCATCCGAGTTGAATTTGCCGAAGCTTTGCTTTCTCAAAGTTGGACTTACCTAGCTGGACCGTTTGTCTGAGGTAGACGTAACTCGTCAACAACTTCGAGAACAGAACTCCCAACTGTAACTGGTATAGGTACGACATGTATATTCGACGTAACCTTTGTTTTGTCCATGTTCATTTTTAGAACCAACGGTCTAGAAGTTATGTCTGGGTCACCGAGCGCTCATTTCTCTGAAAGAATTCATATAATTCAGGCTGGGATATCTTCGGTATAGTGTCGGATTAATTGTGCTCTTGGGTATTTGTCCGAACTGGTAGCGGAATTCCTTGTGGTGATATATAATTCTCCATAGAACCTTTCGACTTCTCTTGTCAACTCGGGCTTAGACGACACTAAGCTGCCATTCTCTGTCTTCAGGCTTGTCAACTGACTTTTCCCTCGCGAACACTTTGGAACCATTGCTTCGTTCTATCGTCTCTCTAATACAATTGGTATTAAACCGGCGATTGTCGTGACGCCTGGAATTCGATATCTGTCATCTGCATCGTCTAAAAACGGCGACATATGAGGCTGCAGCCTCATATGTCGCCGTTTTTTCCATGAGAAAATGGGTGTGGTCGGACAGTTTCTGAGATCCTTCCCTGTGTTGGATCTTGCAAAACTTAGAACCCAATACTTGGATCTTTTCTACCAATCTGCTATTTAGCTCGTCCACTGTAATGCAGCTCTCCAGGCATTCAAAGCAATTCTGGAGTTCAAGTTGAAAACTTTCGGGGTTTTGGACTTGAACGGGTTTCGTTCGGCGCGTAGATCTCTTCAGTAAATACATTTCTAATCTGACGTTGATATTTATCGTGCCTCTCACCATACAGTAATTAATACCGATTTTTACCCTAGCCGTTACTGATACTTCGTTAAATATCTGTCCTTTAGTGGTCATGCCGAAGTCAATCTCGTTTCTAGTGGAACCATGGGGACTTATCCAGGTCCATTTCCTGTGCGGTGGCTTATTGAAGACCGGGTTCCGCTACTCAAAGATATGAATTAGATAGGTAGGTGCGTCTTACTATTGGCCAGTTAACGAACAAAGATAGCAACTAGCAAACACGCGTGAGGCACGCGCCACTTTGGCATCGCCCACTTTCTTAACATGTCGTTACTTATTGCAGATACGAATCCGCATCCGTAAAAGCTCTGCATCAATCGATTTTTGCCACCAACACTCTCCCACTGTGGCCACACAATGCCTAATATCCGTATCAGGCAATGTGATGTACGTGCGGAGCTGCAGTCAATCGGCGTCCGGAAAGCTAGTGGACCTGATGGCATCCCAGCGATAGTACTAAATAAATGCGCAGCGGAGTTGTCTCCCATCTTAACCCGGCTATACCGCCTTTCTCTCTCTTCTGGGTGTGTGCCTGAATCTTGGAGAGAGGCCAATGTGCAACCGGTCCCCAAAAAGGGAGACCGATCAGACCCAGCAAACTACCGCCCAATAGCTGTCACCTCAGTTCTTTGCAAGGTCATGGAGCGGATCATAAATAACCAGCTGATCCGATACCTAGAAGGTCACTCATTAATTAATGATCGACAGTACGGGTTTCGGCCGAAACGGTCAACGGGTGATCTTCTAGCGTACTTAATGCATGTCTGGGGTGAAGCTATTGATAAACGTGGTGAGTCACTGGCTGTTAGCCTTGACATTGCCAAAGCTTTTGATCGGGTCTGGCACAAGGCTCTTCTCTCCAAGCTCCCGGCATACGGTCTGCCCGATCAGCTCTGCAACTGGATCGCCGGCTTCCTACATGAGCGGAGAATACGCGTCCTCGCAGATGGATGCGCTTCGCGGTTCATGTCTGTGAATGCTGGTGTACCACAAGGCTCTGTTTTATCCCCCACACTCTTTCTTCTTCATATCAATGATATGCTTCCATTAGGAAGCATTCATTGTTATGCGGATGACAGTGCAGTGACAGTGCTTTGTATAAAAATAAAAAATAAAAAAAAAATCGATGCGGATGTGGATGTCTGAATTATTGCGAATGTTCCGCATTTGCGGTTGCGGATGCGAATATCCGCAACAACCCTGGTACATACTTAGGAGACCAAAAGTTATATTCTTTTACTCAACATGTATCAGACATATTTTAACTAAAAACTTAAAGAACGATTTAATGATAAAAAATTTAAAGTATCAAAAATTATGCACGTGTCCACCTAACTAAGAAACTGAAAAATTATGATCTGCAGTCTCCATTGCAATGTAATGTGCACTTTTGTAGTAGTTTTAGGTACATTATTTTAATATTCTACCGGCATCACTGGGGCGTAGAGTTCATGTTGATAAATGTAAGTACCTAAGTTTCAAATTACAGGAGATTTCCCAAAAATGTATAGAGACCCGGCCAGCTATGTACACTATACATGTCCATTTCTTTTTTTAGGTATAAAACAAGAATTTTTACATAAAAAACCGCAACGCAGCAAAATGGTGCATATGTCACTTTGGTGACGTTTATTTTACTTCTACATATTTCGCCGCTATTGACATATTGAATAAATGGTGAAATTGACAAATCTTTTTGAATGTTGTACAAGTAAAATAAACAATAAAACATATAGCATCATCATCAGCCTATGGAAAAACACTTGTGGAGCTTGTGATCATAACACCACCACGCTAGCCCAATGCGGGTTGGTGGGTTAAAGCGGTTGCTGTAACAACCGGGACCAACGGCTTAACGTGCCTTCCGAAGCACGGAGGAGCTCGAGATTATAAAGATTGACCCATCCCGGGATCGACCATGGCAAAAGTATTTTTATTTTCGTAATCGATACCAGAGCGCTCAAACCATTACGCCACCAAGCTCCTCAAATTCAAATTATTTAATTGCGAACATGGGTCATATACAGATGGTACTCAAATACAAATAAAGGGCTTATCCATATTCAGCCTTTTGGCAAGCAAAATATTACATAGGTGTAGAATAACATTAGAATCCATTATTAGGTACTAGTATGATTAGAACAATTGTCAATAGGTTTTCAATTACATTATTATTGTTATTATTATCATTATTATAAATTATTTTAGTCTTATAAAATATCAGTGTATCGAATTTCAAATAATTAATAAGTTTGAAACATTAAATAAGCTTAAATTCCATAATGCTACGTCATGTTAGTCACTCGTTTAAATCAACTACAACATCACAAAATCACACTTTTATATTTAAGTTTGTGTCATTGAGGTATTCACTTATAGTATAGTATGCTTTTTCAACTAAAAATTTAAAAATTGTGCGCTTGAAGTGGATTGTATTATTTATTTCTTTTACAGTATTTGGCAATTTGTTATACAACTTTGTTGCCATGCAGAACAGGCTATTGTGCAAGAGGGCTGTTTTAGAAGCCAATGTGCGTAAACGGGCATTATTGCGTGTACCATCAAACTTTCTAAAAAGATGTGCATTTGTTTGAACAAATAAAACCACCTCATATATGTATAGCGAAGGAAATGTTAAAAGTTTCAAACGTATGAAGTGCGGCTTACATGATTCTGTTCTCTTTAGGTGACAAATGGCACGCACACATCTTTTTTGTGCTATAAATACATTTTCCTTACCGGTAGCGTTTCCCCAAAATATTAAACCGAACTTTAGTGTCGACGCAACATATCCATGATATGCGGCTAGTACTGCCTTCTGATTCACCACTCTACTCAGATGATATAGGGCATAAGAAAATCTTGATAACTTTTTGCATATTTCATTGATTTGGGTGTTAAATTTCAAATTATCGTCGATATAAATACCCAAGAACCTCATAGTACTTGTTTTTTCAATGCTTTGTCCAGCATATGTAATATTAAGACCATTATAATCATGTTTGGTTCTTTGCTGAAAGTGCATGATTTTGGTTTTTGCTAGATTTATGTTAAGGTTATTACTACCAAGCCAAATAACTATCCTATTTAATGTCTCATTTATTTCAGTTTCATAAGTTGTTACGTTATTACCTTCAAATATTCAATAAAACATATAATTAGTATTTTTCACGGATTCAAGTGTATTTTTCTGATTTTTTGAGACAGTGTATCTAAGTACCTGGTCGGATATGAGACGTCTTCTATAAAGGCAAAAGCTCCTAGGTGTTAGATATAATGAGCTTCAATTTAGGGTATTTTTATTTGGGTGATTTATTCTTCTTATGCGCTTGGAAAGCGTCGTGTGAATAGGCCCTACGAAAATTTGAATAAGTAAATTCCATTTGAAAGTACTTAAGCATACTCAGACGAGAGTAAAACACGAAAATAAATATACAATCGTAATTGCAGACGATTTTATCTACCGCTTTTGTAGTAGTTCAGCACGGTTATGGAATGATTACAAGAATAATACTGGTAGTTTCCCAAATACTAGCCATATCGCTAAATGTTCCTGCGTAGGTTACAAAATCTGTAGGTAATTCTTAATACTTGTAAAATTCTGCCATAAAGTTATTTTATTAGGTACATACAAATATTCACGTTAGGGCAACCCGTCTCTCGCTCGTGCTGTGCTCGTGCCCAGTAATTCCTTCAGTTTCAACTATAAATAACTATTAATAGACGCCGGCCGCGAAAAGCAATCTCGTCGGATGGCAGCTAAAAACCTTCAACTTACTTTATAACGAAGCTCATTAACGGAAAGAACTCCAGAAAACTGTGCCCAGGTTCCCGTGCTTTAGAGTTCCTTATCGGTTGAAGGATAGCACGGCGGCTCCACAACAACATTGTATAATTATTACTTAATTGTATAATGGATTGTAATACCTGAGTAGACATTTCATTTAACATCAGGGAGCTTCTTTCTCTAGATCAGTACCACACAACTGTCATTAATAACAATAAACTATGGTAGGCGTAGTAAACGATTGCAATATTGACTAATAATTACAAGTTCTTGTATCCCCGGAGCCCATAAAGAGTATTATGATCACAACTGCGAGCATGTATCTACATTTCGATTTAATAATGAGTGTAATCTACTGGTGGGTACTAAAAACGAATGTGTGTGAGACCCTTTATTTCCATAATTAACTTGCACTGCCCTGCCATTACGAATCAGTGGCGTTCGATTATATTACAGTTTCGTAATATAAGTATCTATATTTTATCAATTTACCGTAAAAGTTGCGTATCTACTTAAACATCAGTATTTACATACAAATACTTAAAGATTATTGTCAAGCACGGCGTAGTGTCTACTTTTCGCATATAAGCATAACCTAAGCAAAATTTATCAAATACAATTATATCATTTATTTTCCTTCTATCGATAGCGGTATACCTACTTATACATCATGACCTCCTGATTCATAAAATTCCTACAACTTCACGATACAAGACGTCATTATATTCCAATGTACCTTTTCCGAATATAATATAATAATTGATGGCTAAGTAGAAACCGTATTGAATATCACATCTCGTGCGCTACAGGCGCTGTGACTATGCGCAAGCGTTGATGTCTAATACAAAGCGCGTATTGCGTCTGCGTGACCGTCATTCAGCGCCGTGTATGAATGGCTATGAACTGTCACAAAAACAATCTTCAATGGGACTACCGTACGCCATGTTTTGGCCAAGAATTCGGCAGTGTTCAAACATTCAAACATTGACAAATTGCTTACAGAGTTCTGTTTATTTCTACAATGAAATTGTCACGTTTTTCTTCTTCCTATATCATTTAAAATACAAAATAGATACATTTACAAGTATTTAAATTTAGTAACTCGTTTCTCTGTCGTTCTATCAAAACTTTGCCGGCACGTGTATTCCCTCCTTCTGATAACATAGGTTCCTTAAGAAGCGGGAAGAATCACCCTTTGGGCCAGCAAGATGGGGGCGGCTAGCAAGATATTTATAACTTATAAAAGACATATTTTTGAGCTTATAAAATTCAAACTTACGATATCTGCTTGCTTTTATTAGAATTTTGAAGCATTAAACGTCAAAGCCGTTGATGTCTCTTACAAAGATAACTAATAAACTACAATTAAAAACCAAATCTATGTTAACATTTCGAAAATCTTCTCTCCTCTAAGAGGCTAAAATGGAGATTCAAAAGACAAACTCTTTAGGAACATAAATATGAAGGAAGTTATGAAAATACAATATCAAAGGGAAATGCAAATCTTGAAGTTACCAAGTAGCGAGCATGCCGTCACTTATTTAGAATCGTGTTCACAGAGACCTTCTTCGCGCGGATCCAAACAAAAACCACCAAAATACTTCGCGGATGAGCTAACCCGCCCCGTCCTAACGCACGACTCATTGATTAACTATAAAAAATTTAATCATCGACTAAAATTAATAATTCTAACCGAATTTATAGAATTTTAAGATTACAACGCTTACGTCGTAATGATACTACCCGCGAACAAATAACTGGTAGCTGGAACTGCGCAATTCGTAAACAATCTGAACGTCCTAGGTTTATTAGTACATAACTAACTATGTATTTCCGTAATGCACGAACTTAAAACACAACAAATCACACACGCAGATCATCTCACGATTACACAAGGCCCGCTACAAATAGATATCTAAAGACGTCCCTATAGACTTATAAAGGAACAAATTTAAGTAGGTTTTATTTATAAAATATTATATGAGCTAACTATCTACTTTTCAGCATATTGAAAATAGCTTGAAAATAACGATAATACCTTAGAATAATTAAGGATAATACTTTGACATTGGGTACCTACTTTTTTGGTACGTTGACATACATTCTCTTCTAATTTTAATTATTTTTTTCGCTGGGCGGCACTGCACTGCTAAAGGTTATATTTTTTTTAACTACAAACATTGTAATTTAATATTTGTAAAGAGTGACTACACGAGTTCTCGGTAGTTCAACTTTTGGAACCGGTGTAAATTCAGACATGACAGACAGACAGAGACTATGACGTTAGTTAATATATTTTTCAACACACTTCCTCATAAAGTGGCGCTAATCCCATGGCAATTAGGCACATAATGACACCTATAATCAAACTGTGACTTTTTCATTACTATTATTCACTAGTGAGTAGAGATGTGTAACTCGTGAGTGATTGGTTTAAAAGATGTACATCCGTAAAAAAGATTGATTAAATCACTAAATCACTTGGCTTCCAAATACATCTTTAAATCTTTTATATCTTTGATTCATTTCATTCTCTGATACATTCAACCCAATTCAACCAATGAGTGAAAGAATGAACGGATTGTTATTTTTGTATTTTTTCTCTATTACAGAGAAGGCGAAAGAAACAAATGCCATATTTTAAGAATTTTCTTTATTTCTGCAAATATTGAATCGAAATGCTGGTTTCAATGTATCATGAGAGTTTGGCGCGAAATATATGATGACAGATAATACTTTGATGAGGTAGATAACCACGATAAAACTCTCAACGTCTTTCACATCAAATTCACTTATATTACAATGATCTTCCAATTGCACGTCACCATAAACACTTGCTTCACAAAACAATTTTGCGAGTCATTATCATCATCATCATCGCCACCACCAGCCTACATACCTCCCACTGCTGGACCTTCTTACATGGGAGAAACACATGAAGAGTTTGTGCCATAGCATCACCATGCTGGTCCAGTGCGGGTTGGTGGGTTATGGCGGTTTCAGTAACAACCGGGACCAATAGCTTAACGTACCTTCCGAAACACGGAGGAACTGTAGATAATAAATTTTGATTGACCCATCCCGGGATCGACCATGGCGAAAGTTGCTTTGTTTCCGTAATCGAAATAAACGTTTACTTCAATGATAGCACCAATGCTAAGACAATATCCAACCCAAAAAATTTTAATCATTTTTATATCTACGTAAAATGTTACAGTAAGTAGGTAGGTAGGTAGGTCTCATTAAAAAACTTTACATAAAAATATATGAAATTCACTAAATTGTACTGTCATTCAAGTGTATGATCAGGACCCGTGAAGTTATAAATCTTTCACAACACAATTCAGTGAAATAGATAATTGAAAATATTGTGTCTTGATAAACTGATTTGCAAAAGATTTAAAAGAGTGATTTGAAGATGAATGGAAATGATGTGTTTTGATCAACTGAGTTACTAATGATTGAAAGATTTAAAAGAGTTAATGTAAAGGTGATTGAAATTACGTGTCTTGATCAACTGAGTTACAAAAGATTTAAAGATTTAAAAGAGTGATTTAAATCTTTTCGTCAAAAGATTTATATAAATCTTTTCTTTTTAAAGATTTATATTGCGCATCTCTGCTAGTGAGTAATAGTTTTTTTTTTTAATAATTAAAATTGCCAATATATATTTTTTTTCTTTTTTTGTTGTTAAATCTCCCTGTAATGGGAAGGCAAAAGGAACTAATGCCCATACAGCCATGTCTGATGTGATTGAGTTTATGTCACTTATATGTGTAAGTATATGTATTTTTTTGTATTTATGTATATGTGTAAGTATATGTAGTTTAAAATCCAAAGTCACGCCCAAGGCCCTATCATAATAACAGCGCTTCTGCGACGTTTTTTATAATGTCGCAAAAGTTTTATGCTGAGATAGGGCCTTGTTGACTGCACTTATTGCTAAGTATAAACTGTTTGTATTGGTCAATTTTTTTTTTTTTATTGTTTAAGCTTCTTGTTGTTGTTTGTTATGTGCATGTCAAATAAAAATATTTTTCTTTCTTTCTTTCTTTCTTTAATATTATTGGTTGAGTTACGCTTACATTTGCGCTAAAAAGCTATCCGCGAAAAGCCCAAAAAAAAGAAACCTCATTTTTTAGTCTATGGCCGATGCGCGCGCATAGGAAAACTAATTATTTTTTCCCGCCATTACGAAATTTATTAGTCTATGGCCGATGCGCGCGCATAGGAAAACTGATTAATTTTTCCCGTCATTACGAAACATTTTTCACAACTCGTCTCGTTTTCTCTTTTGAAGTTATTTAGTTAGTTATTAATTAAGATGTCTGCAAATACAATTTATGAAGAAAATGATTTATGTTGTACACCGCCCGATATAAGATGAGAAGCCCAGAACGTTATGGAAAGTTTACTACCAGAAAACTCAAAGGAAAAATATCTATTAGCGTACCAAAATTTCATACAATGGCAGAACAACAAGAATACGCAGTCTTTTTCAGAAAATGTGTTCATGGCGTACTTTAAAGAATTATCTTCTAAGTACAAACCTAGCTCTTTGTGGTGTATTTACTCAATGTTAAAAAGTACAGTCCGAACAAAGAATGGAGTGGACTTAAAAACATACTCGAATTTGTCAGCTTATCTAAAGAGACTATCTGATGGATTTAGAAGCAAAAAATCAAAGGTTTTATCATCTGACGATATTGAAAAATTTATTAAAGATGCTCCAGATAACCAATATTTGGCTACAAAGGTTAGTTAAATTAATTTTAATTAAATATTTAATAGCAGCTTGTTGACTTTAATTATTGTTTCTTTTGTTTCAGGTTGCTTTAATATTTGGTGTAACTGGTGCCTGTAGGATACAAGAATTAACAAATATAACTGTAAAAGATATCGAAAACCATGGCCAGATGCTTTTAGTGAAGATACCTATCACGAAAAATAAAATACCTAGGTCATTCACCATACACGGTCCATTCTATGATATTGTTAAGAAGTATGAAAGTTTGCGTTCACCAAAAACAAAAAATGACCGTTTCTTTCTAAATTACCAGAATGGTAAATGTACCTGTCAGCCTATAGGTATAAACAAATTTGGTTATATGCCTAAAGAAATCGCTAAGTTTTTGGGTTTAGTAGATGCTGAGAGCTACACTGGACATAGTTTCAGAAGAACTTCAGCTACATTGCTGGCAAATTCAGGAGCTGATATAATGACTTTGAAGCGACATGGCGGGTGGCGATCTAGCAATGTAGCAGAATCATACGTAGAAGATTCCATACAAAACAAGAAGGAAATTTGTGCGAAAATCACAAAAAGAATTAAACTTGATTCTGAGACGCATCCTACTAGCGAAATACCAAGTACATCCAATGATTGGATTTCACCTACCTACACGAATAATGAACCATCACAAATAACAATAGAACATGAAAGTATTTCAGTAAATAATCTATCTGATGAGACCGCTATATCATCAAAAATAGTTAATTATTATTTTATTATTATTTATATTAT
Source organism: Nymphula nitidulata (assembly GCA_947347705.1). NCBI lineage: Eukaryota > Metazoa > Arthropoda > Insecta > Lepidoptera > Crambidae > Nymphula > Nymphula nitidulata. Next base: position 12,315,916 of record OX374621.1, on the reverse strand, counting down.
TTTAATCAGAAGTGTGTTGAAAAACGTTGTATGATACACGTGTGTATTGATGATTACCGTCCTCGGCTCCTTAAGACCCTCGCCTGACGGCTCGGGCCTCAATGCGCCTCAGCGGTAATCACCAACATTACACACTTGTACCATAATGTACTATTATGTGCTAGTTGTAAGAATGTGTTTTTTTTGACGATTTAAAAGTGCTTCTTTGTGGCCTATTTAAATAAAATATTTTTTCTTTCTTTCTTTCTATTCACAACTTATTATAATGCACTGAGTCATTTCACGTTTGTAAGTGCAACGCTTCAATTAAAGCACATTATGAACCTATCAAGGCCACTAGAGCGCTCCCTTTGAAGCACGTCCCTTATTTCCCGTCATGTGACGAGTCTTATTCCGAGAACTTTAGATTTTGTATCTTACATCCGTTTTTGACATTTGCAATCTTTATTATGTCTAAATATTACACAATATTGGCACTACGATATTTTCCGTAAATCAAATTTTAAACAGTTGCTCCATCGATTTGAGCTCTTGGGAATCTGAATACATTACAGTGTTCAAAGTCATCTTCTTGTTCCAAAGAATAACAAGGGACTTAACGGTTACTAAAGCGTTTCAAGAAGTCTCTATACACGAAGTTCGTATTTTTGATCAAAGTTACAAGCATCTTATTTTTTAATAAGTTACAAGCATTTTCGTTACTATGTATCTCTTACGGAAATTCAAATCGAACAACTCACTCGAAAACTAAATCCGAGCAAAGTTGTAGCAAATTACAGTATTGATAGTCACAAAAATATTACTTTGGCGCTGAAATACTTAGAGCGTTTCCATGAGTTGTTTTAATCCTTCTATAGCCATATTTTATTTTCCATAAATCCATCAAAAACACGTCCGCAACATTACTGTCATTCCATCGGCTTCCCGCGCGCGACTCTAACCAGATCGTCGGTCCACCTTGCGGAGGCTTACCAGCAATGCTGCGTGTCATAGTACCCGCCGCCACTCGAGGACCTCGATATGTATTAGCGGTGTTAATCTGCCAACGTTATCCCTCCGGAGGGCTATGACAATTGGAAATCTGATGCTTGACAGGTTAATATTAGTCATATACGCTATGAAATCCTAACTAATATTATAAATGAGTTTGTTTGTTTGTTACGCTTTCAAGCTTAAACCTGAACCGTTTTGGTGAAATTCGGTATGGAGATAGTTGAGACCCTAGGAAGAACATAGAATACTTTTTGGAGCGATGACCGATATGTACGCGGGCGGAGCCGCGGATATAAGCTAGTGTAATATTAAGTATACCGTACACGAGAGAAAAGCATATACGATGTTTTTATATAGAGTGTGATGTAAACATGAGTTGTATTATTTGATTTATTTATTTTCCTCATTAATATCAAGCTTCAAACCAAGAAAACAGTTCTCAGAAGACATTACTTTAATGTAATGGTACGATCGGCAACAATTATAGCTTGAAGAAGCTTAAAACAATGAACAAAAACATTAATATGTGTTTTACATAATAGAGATAATTAGTTAGTGAAGTGATTCTACGGAGCACTGTCAGTGTCACCTCTAAAGGCTCGAAATACCGGTGGTATGGCCGCAATTAACTGCAACAGTGTAGTTGGACCACACTTATAAAAGTTTTCTATGAAGTAACAAATAAAATAAAACAAACTCATAATGATACTTACTTTGCACAAGATAATAGGTGTGAGTGTATGAATATTATTATTATATTATAAAACATATATAAAATAACTTTTATAAAATAATTTTAATAACTAAATTGTGCTAAAAGGATTTATTTAAAAAAAATATTTTAGTACAAAATCTAAAGAAAGTAGAGCTACTTGGACTTTTAGATTTCTTTTTTTTTTGGTCAACAGATAAAGTATAACGGCTGGGGCATTTACTGAAATGGTCTTTTGATTACTATTTAGTGTAGTTTATCCGGTTCAATTTATTACTACTGATAACATTAGGTTTTTCAACAGTCACTGGTTTTTTGCTACCTAGGTATATTCATTCTTTATAAAGAAAGACCACTATTCATTCACTCCCGTACAATGCAATAATTGTGTTCATTCGTCCATTTCAACGATATACCATTCTAGCACTGGATTTCTTACGCTATTACATGGTATCTAAAAAAATGGATGATTCAGATCTTAAATACGCCATTGAGCGCTGGATGTTGTTGATGCTTAAACCGGATGCTGTTCATAATGCCAGCTGATGTCAACGCTCATTTATAAGTATATTTAGATTTTTTTTAAATAAGTTTAAAGTATTTCTGTAACTTCCGATTAATCGACTTCAAAATTTTACTTTATTGGGATAAATTTAATAAATCTAATTACAAAGACGATATTACAGACACGAATCTTCCGGTTCACGTTTTTATTTGACTTAATTGTTAATCAGCGTGTGATTCAATGTAGTCTCTCTGCTAAAGATTATTTCTTCTTCAAACCTGTCAAAGAAATGATTAATTAGCGTCTAAATTACAAATGTCTGAAAGATAGGAGTTTTTGTAACTATGGGTAATTGCAGAAACCTACAGGAAATATATTTGTCAATTAAAGAGCAAGTATCTTATTAGTTTTCTTTTCTTTTTAGTATCTTTTTTATTTATTTATTTTTCTTTTTAGTTTTCCTACTGCACATATACATAGACAGGCGCAAGTTAAGTTAAATAAAAGTAAGCATACCTTTACCTTTTACTATTAAACACAGTGATCTTGAAACATTGACAAAAAGTTTTGTAACTGTTTTTTTTAGGTTTAGCGGCAAAGCACTATAAGGCTATGTTTTATTGCACACATAAAAACAATTGATTAGGAATTACATGTACGAAGATGAGCTTATTAGCTCTGTAAACAAAATAAAAATTGCAACTACTAGTACAACAAACGGCCAGGGGGTGTTAGAATGGCAACCACGTACCGGAAAGCGTAAAGTAGGACGGCCTCCCACTAGATACCTCCCAGGCAGACAACCTGGTCAGGATCGCGGGGTGCCCTTGGATGCAGGCTGCGCAGAACCGTTCCATTTGGAAATTGATAGAGAAGCCTTTGTTCAGCAGTGGACATTTGTTTCCTTTGTAGTGAAATCGGTTTTTATTTTTGGTAAAAATATTTTTTTTCTGATATAATTCTCAGGTCAATACTTGATGGGTGACCGCAGCTTTATCGACTTGTCGTCCACTGTCTCCGAAGACTTCATCTGAACCAGACTAGACCAGACCAGATTTTTTTTTTATAGGACCAACCTGGTAGTATGCTTATTTCAACGCATATAGGGTTATCTTAAGCACCACTAAAAAGTCCCAGGTAACCAAAAATCCTCATGTTCGTTTACACTGACGGCTCAATTATTGTTCCGGTTATTTTGAGTTAATCCGTCAAGCGGCGGTATCCCACCGGAGGGCTATGACAATTAAAAAATCAATTATGACTGGAATCTGATGCTTGGGGGGTTAAAGATTTAATTTTCATTAAATTGCCACGGAATCAATTTGTAAGTAGTTATACTCTACCGAATAAAATAAAAAAAAATCCGTACACAAAGTAAGTGTTAGGAACTAGAATTTGTTTGGAGGTTGACTGTAAACCAAACTATACGGGATGGCCCTTGTAACAGGAGCAAAAAAATAAAATATTATCCTTTAACTAATCAGTAATGACGTCCAAATGGTATTAATTAATTAAAATTAAAAATATTTTTACTATTATTTTCCAACATAATTTAATCGAGCCAGCAATGTGCTACAGACATTGTGTCCAGTCGCTATAATTGACCATGACATTTAGTGACACTATTACATGTTAGAATCTATCAAAATACCCGGTACCAAGATATCTTACGAGCATTAAGCGACAATTGTCGTAATGTGAAAATTCATTGATGGGAAATCCTCATTTTAAATGACTTTTTCTCCTAATTTAAGAACTTTGGAACATTAGGACCATTTTTTAAAAACTGTAGATACTTTATGGAATCTCTGTTACATCCCTTTCTATTGTTTGTAATTTGCTGGATATACCCATGGTGTACAGAAGTACAGCGCAGCAGCTGAGAGACATCGGGGCACGCGTTCGACAGCAGTTTACAGCGTTAGAAAACTTGAAAGAACTAATTACTCAATGGGACTCTTATTTTAATTTGTTTGTTTTCACGTAAGTTAGATCCGTATACTAATTTAATGTATCATTCTGAAAGAGACCAAACTATTAAGGCTACTCCAGCCGACTTATTTCACTCTCTTGAAAAGAGGGCCGTTGCCTTAGAATCTTGTATGCCGACGACATCTATTTCCAAGCAAAAGATAGTTACTTATTCAGAATCTAAAACTAGTGAGACTGATTCTAAACATTGTTTCCTTTGTTTAGAATCACATAGGCTGTATAAATGTCTAATTCTAGGCTGTATAATAGTCTATTCTCAAACGCTTCGAATATTTAAATAATATAAATTTATGGAAAATATGTTTTGGTTGCCATACCATGTAAAAATGTAGATATAACTAAAATTGTTAAATAAAATTGTACTATTCGTAAGTGTCTGTAAGCCACAACAACACGCTGTTTCACAGTCACCAATTAGAGACTAGTGCGGTGGAGAGCTCGGCTCACCAGGAGGTAACTTTGGCATGAACAAAAAATTTGAATTGTCCGTTGTACTTCCAACTGTTAAGCTTTTGATCCCTAATTTAAAAAATGCGGTAGTCAAACTTCATTTTGCTGCTAATTTAGGGATGCCATAAATTAATTTATACCTAAGAATATCTCAACTCTTGGTCAAACGACAAAAAAACAATTTCAATTTCAACTACATTGAATCAATATATCCTTACAATCTATGACCGAAGATTTTCATATCAAATTTGTTAGTTTTATTATAAATTTAATTCTAATGCAGTATTATACGCACAACAGTTTAATGCAGTAATTGAATATCGGTGTCGGTAACATAGAATCTCCTTCCTTTTTTGAATTCATTTAAAAAAGGTATTTTCTAGCCATACCTAACCTTATTTTATTTAATACGTACAAGCGAGCAGGGATATTGTTTACGAAAATAATGCAAATAAAAACACCTAACAAAAACTATAAAAACTTACAGATATCATTTGTAGTCACGTAAAAATTATTATAAACAATAACAATCATAATTTAAGTAATATCGGGAAATCTAAACCTTAAGCAGGAAGCGATGTAGGTAATTAAAATTAAAAATTAATGGATTATAATACTTATAATTGACATACACAAGCATTTATTTTTATTAATCGTAACTTCTTAATTGTTTTATCAGATGTAATAATAGAGACCAAAATATTAATAAATTAAATTAAAAAATCAATACGTAGACCTGCGCTATAAAAATGTTGAATTGTCGTAAATATTTAATAAGTAGACACAAATTTGCCTCAGATAGAGAATTGCCAGGATTATTAAAACCCTAAGAGACTCATAAATTCGTAACAGTTATAAAACAAGAATGTTGTCAGTAACAACACCGGTAGTGGTAGTGGTAGGCAACTTGATATCAGTTTAAAACGAAAACAGACAGTCAGAAACCCGTTTCAGAACAAAATAATAAAAAGAAAACATTTTTAACCATTGCCATTGAGCTTAAATACTATTAAAAAATACTTACGATTACTTCGATAGAAATTACTCTCTCTCAATCAAAAAAAAAACTCAAAAAATTACAAGAACTTTCTTATATTAAAAAGTGACACCAGTAGTGACGTAAGAAATGGAAGACTGGAACTTTACTGGAGCATAACTCAGGTCCACTATAATTTGAAATACTTGAATTTTAAATTCGTTATTAAGAGAGGAAGAAGAGAAGAAGAAGAGAAGAAGAAGAAAAGATGAGGAAGAGAAAAAGAAAAAGAAAAAGTGAGAAGAAGAAGAGACGAATAAGAGAAGAAGATGAGTAGCCGTATAAAAGTAGTAAAGAAGAAGAAGAGAAGAGGAAGAGAAGACGTAGAGAAGAAGAAAAAAGAAGAATTGAAGATAAGAAGAAAAAGAAGAGAATAAGAAAAGATGAGGAAGAGAAGAAGAAGAGAAGAAGCAGAGAAGAAGATGAAAACAGAACAAGAATAAGAAAACAAGAAGAAAAAAGAAGAGAGAAAATAAGAAGCAGTAAAGAACAAGAGAAGAAATGAGGACGTAAAAGTAGAGAAGAAAAATAAATTAAGAAGAGATTAAGATGAAAAAAGAAGAGAAGAATAAGAAAAGAAGAGAGGAGTCTCCTCCTCTCTTCTTTTCTTGAGACGAAGAGTAGAGGAGAGCAGAATATTCTCTTCTTTACCTCTTCTCCTCTACTCTTCTCACCTTCAAAAGTAAAAGAGAAGAGATTTCTTTTAGGAATAAGCTGTCTTTTTGTACTCTATTGTCCTTATTTATATTTTCATTGTTGCTTTATTTTGTGTGAAAATAAATTGTTAAAATACATTAATTTGAGAAGCAGTCCCGGGAGCTGAAGACTGTTATGATAATGGGAATTAGGAGCGATGAATAAAACAACTTGTGCATATTGAGATCCAAGAAGAGAGAGAGATCTCTGCTTTTTATTTCACATCATTGACTTAGGGTTACGTGATATACAGCCATGTAACATCTTCCTTTTTTAAAAAAAAGTACAAAATCGATAAACATCTAACAACACTATGAATTTACAAGTTTGACATTGACACTTTGTTAAACATTTTTATTAAAATAATTTACCATCAAATAAAATTAGAGACAAACAAAAGATCACAAAGTAGCAATAATAGTACATAATTATACCTCTTTACCCCTTAAAACAAAATAAGTGATTCCCTGCGTAAGTGATTTCTTAAAGTAAATCTTATCACCTATCTCTAATTAACATGTGTTTTTTATGTTGATTATAATAAATATTTGACTTTTGATTTTGTGTTTCATTGAATGACTTTATTTTTTTGTAGTTACAAATTTTAGGTATCAACAATTTATCCACAATTGGAATATTGGTCCTAAGAGACCTTGACATGAGTAATTGAGCTGGAGAACACATAGACTCTTTAGGTGTGTTTCGGTACTTCAAAATTGCTAAATAGGGATCGGACTTATCTGCAGCACATTTTTTTAGAATGTTTTTGATAGTGCCTACAGTCCTCTCAACCATACCATTAGATTGGCTATGGTAGGGGCTAGAAGTTATCAAGTTGGGAGCTCTTGCTTTGGCTTGTTGAAGGTTTCTGGTCATTTCTTGTTAGTGTTGGTTTTCTTGTGTGTGACTTTGACCTTGCTCTATTATGGAATTTAACTTGATTAATGCTCTCTTCATGACATATTGTTTTTGTATCCAAACGTGTGTTTCTAACTGTCTTGGCAATGGATACTGCCTCGTCGAAGGTTTTGGGTCTCTCTAAAAGTAGCTTTTCCTTTAAGTAATTATGTTCCGAATTAATATTCCAGGAGAAAATATCTTTCAATAGGTCATCGAATAGTTTCCCGAATTCACATTGTTGCGATGTTTTTGAGATCAGTAGCATATGCTTCAATGTCTTCAGCTGGACCTTGCCGCCGGCCGGGAATATTGTACGAACTTTTCTAATAAATCTTTGTATGTTATTTGGTCATATTTAACATTAAAAGAATGGAAAATTTCCATGGCCTCTGAGGTTAAGTTATGTAGTAAGATAGCGACCTTTCGTTCATCGCTCTCCTTTTTGAGGTTATTAGCCGTTAAGAATATGTCTGTAGACGTACGAAAGGCTCGCCATGACTTGGCCATATTATTGGAGTCTCTTACTTGCAATTTTGTTAAGCTGCCGGAATGAAACCCGATGAAGGCACCGCTGACGCCGGTAGCCATCTTGACTTTGCGTTGCCGTCGACGTACAATTGATTTGGTTCAGAATCGAACAATTCAATTGGTTTGGTGGGACAAAATATATATTATGTCTAAAGTAATAATATATATTGCTTTTAAACTTCTGACACCATGTTATGATAATGGGAATTAGGAGCGATGAATAAAACAACTTGTGCATATTGAGATCCAAGAAGAGAGAGAGATCTCTGCTTTTTGGGACTCTTGGGAATCTTAAATTCAATAAAGAGAAGTCAAATATAGGTAAACAAGAAGTCAAATACTTAGGTCACATATTCAACAAACATGGTGTGAGAGTTTATAATAGCAAAGTGGAGGCTATATGTAATATGCCTTGTCCCACAAATATGACAGAACTCCAACGCTTTTTAGGCATGGTGAACTATCTGGGGTCATATATTAGTAATTTGTCACAAAAAACATGAATCTAAGAAAACTTTTATCAAAAAACAATACTTGGCAGTGGACTGATGAGCATACTTTGGAATTCAACAATTTAAAAAAAGCAGAGATCTCTCTCTCTTCTTGGATCTCAATATGCACAAGTTGTTTTATTCATCGCTCCTAATTCCCATTATCATAACAAAGACAATTAAAAACCCTGTGTACTGATACAGCAAAATTTATTCTTAATGGAATCAAGTTTGCCGAAGACTTCAACTAACTTTAATACCTCTAAACAAGATATAATGGATTGCTGTAATTATCATTAAAATAATGAATACTTACTCATATGGAAAACTCTTTAGCATTTACTAGAGAAATATATGGTCCGTCTATAATTAAAATTGCATCCAAGTCAAACAATTAAATCAGCTGTCGGATGTCTGCCCAGACCATTGAATATAAACCATAATAGGTAGGTACATAATAATAATTGACATCTGTAAATGTTGACTAATTATGCATTATCTCTGACAACCTTAACGTACGTTGCCCTTGGTATGTTCCTTGATTATCCAATAAAATGAACATACGAATTAATTAATAAGTAAAGTTTAATAAATGCTTGTGAAAAAATATATATTTATTTTTTTAAATCTAGGGGATAAGTACATTTATTCTATTTGTTCAGAATTCAGTTTTCATTTTTGTATTTTTTTTTTCAGAATTGTTATGATAATTTTCTAAGGTCAAACCAAGATGGGTCACCGTCAGCATAAATTGTTTCTTAATATCTTATCGTTTCACTAAAATTTCATAGAAAAGCAAAAATGTGCAATTTTGTATAGATAGACGACTTAATTATTCCAGATATCAAGGATGATATAAATATATTTTGATTTAAAAACCAAACTAGCCAATCGACTTTAAATATTTTTATAGATCAAATGGCAAATATTCCGCATCGGACAAAGAAAGCATTACTGAAATCGGATCAGTAATCTCGTCGTAATCGGTGTGTGTACGTACCTCCTCCTTTTCGAAGTCGGTTCAAAACTCACTAACAGCGTGTTGCAACGCATTATGGGTGCCGTAGTTCTTATAGGAAAAGTAGTGATCCACTCATAACTACATATCACTTTTTAGATCTTTGTGGTTTTCTTAAATTCATCGTACCTACTTCAAAGTTACTTGGAAGAAAAACTGTATTTTTTTTTAAATGAACAGTTTTTAGATGAAAACACCTCTTACAATCAGTGAGTAATATTTAATTCTATTTTTTGTTTCAAATTTTATCCTGGTAAAATATCTCTTAATATTGCATCAATCACACTAATGTTATATAACTGTAACCGCTGGTATAATTTTAACCGCCTCTGTGGTCTAGTGGTTGAGGACTCCTACCTCAGATCTAGAGGTCCGGGGTTCGATTCCCGTGGGGGCAGAAATTTTCTGCTCGGTTTGGTTGGTGGTAGGGCTTTTCTAAGTCCGTCTGGCTAGCTACCACCACCTTACCTAAGTTTGTCGCCATGGCAATAATGTTAACGGCATTGTTGTGTTCCGGCAGTTAGAGGTAACATAGCCAGTTCCTATGTGGTTGAGGAATCCGGGTATAGCTCGCTTCCATCTTCGGCCTTATCTTCACTTACCATCAGGTGAGATGAAGGTCAAAAGTTACCACGTTCGGATAAAAAAAAAAACTTTTGCACTTAAAAGAGTTGTACAAACGCTTAACTTAACCAGCTTAAAGAATAGGAAAAATCTATTTATCAGGACTTATACAGCTAGTTTGTGTTGCTTGGGCGATGCTGATTGTACATCTACAACCATGAAAAAACATGTACCAATTAGTGATTTTATTGTACAGTTGTTTGTTATCCTGAATAAATTAAACAAAATATTATTTAAAACTTACGCCAAGGGTGGCAAACAAGCATGCGATTCAGTCTACCTGATGGTCATCAAGGATATCTACTCACCAAGCATCCTGTAAAAATCAAGACCAAGTATCATTTTAACAGCATAGATAGAAGACATAAGACTCTCTGCTCCAGTCCCAACACAATTCTTGTTAATGAGCACCAAAGAGTAATATAAGTATATGAGCACCGTCGAGTGGTGACTATACTCAGCACAGGAATGCAATAAGGTGACAGCGGGGAACAAACGTGTAGTGTAAAAGTTCCATTTTTAAATACTACAATAAGTAGCAAAAATACAACTTGAAATGAATCAAATAAAATGATTTCAAGTTGCATTTTGGCCCTGGTCTAGGGCGCAAGTCCGTATGGGCACATACGGACTTGCGCCCTAGACCAGGGCAAAGAGTAATGTAAGTATTGGACCAGGGTCTCATCAGTCCCTACAAACTTTTTTATGTTCGAAGAAATTAGTTCGTGCCTTTGCGTTAGATGGCTCTATTTGCAGAAAAAAATTCGTGGTTTTATTTGAGGGACCATAGTTTAGCAAAGAATAAAATTAAAGATAAGCACACTGAGTTCCTTTCTACATAGAAAAGGAAAGCTCTAAATTACTTTAGTATTATTTATAGAGACATTAGTGGTATTTTTTTCTTTAAGTTCTATTAGCATAAATATAATTATTAGAAACCTGTTTTTTTCTAGGGATATAATTAATTTATACTATATTATGAGCAATTTTCATTAGTTCATTTTTTTCCTTGCGATTACGGAACGTAACTCGAATGCAAAATGGCTGCTTGTGCTTACGGCTGTCTGTCATTTCGTTTCCTCTCGTGATTATGTTTAATGTGCTTTTGTGTATTTTTTGTATTTTTAGGCAAGTGTCATTGAAATTACCGAAATGAAAATATAGTTATATTATTTTCTAAAATTCAAGACATAATAACATCTGTTTTGAAGAATAACTCGATGAAATCAAACATATTAAAAACATTACTACAATGTAGAATTAAAAGTGAGTTTAAAGTAAAGTGAATTTAAAACTGCAACATAAAATTTCAACAACAAACTGTTTTTTAAATGTAACTGGTGCCGACTGGTGGTAAAATTCTAAAAGACACTCCATAGTAGCTTATACTGATATTGAAGATGATGATGGTAAATAAATGGTAAAATTATTTCCTGTAACTAAGAAAAATCATAATAAAAAATATTTGTGGAAAAGTGTTGTCTTCTTTATCGCTTGTTTTTCCTATAATCTAAGAAGTTAATTCCAATTTAGAAAAAATAGTACGAAGATACGGCTAGTTACTTGTATTTAGTTGTCGTTTTCTACCAGATGGCGCTACTGCCATTTAATAGAGTGATGGATGACTCTATCTGCCTCTAAATAAGTTACTCTATGCCCTAGACGGACTTCCCTGCGCTGTCACCTTAGTAGAAAGTAAAGATGAGCCAACTCGGAAAAAACACGACTCGATTTAAATCGAGTTGAAATGCACGTAACTCGAATTGAAATCGATTTAACTAGATGAAACTGAGTGAACAATTTGTATTGTTTATACTATTAAACTAAAAATTTAAAAAAAAAATACAAAATTTAAAAACAGACTCGACTCGATGAAGTCTGATTTAAGTTATTCGTTTCTTCGACGGCGGCAACACGTAGGTGCTTCTTTTTAATGTGGTTAAATAAAGTGTGGTTTTAAAAATCGAGTTGACCATCACTAGCTACGACCAAGAATTTTCTGTGCATTCGAGTAAAAAACACCATTAGTAAATTTGAAGTCTTTAAAAATGTACTACAGCAGTCAGAGCTAAGATGTAATTTACGGGTACTGTGCAAAATTTCTGGGGTAGTAATCAAAGGCACTCGGCCCGTCTGATAATAAGCCATTCCCGTAGCCAATACAATACGAGCAGACGCTCGTGGCACCTTGTGTAAAGCGTTGTCTTTAAATAGTGGTTGTAGTAGAGCGCTTAAATTTCGCGAGGAAAATACCACTATGCTCTACCTTTTATTTGGGGAGAAATCCGCTTATAGACCTACCTGCCGCTGGCTAGGCGACGGGCGTGTCGATCCTCCAGTAGCCGAAATGGATTGGCGGTGACCTACAGACAGACATCAGACTTAGGTAATATTTACAATACAATACAAATATACTTTATTGCACACAAGGACAAAAAAACATAAAAAAGCAAAGAATAAAACAAATGATACCTTATAGCTAACAAGCAATCTCTTCCAGGCAACCTTGGGTAAAGGTAATAGACTAAAATGACAACAAGACGTTAGCATCTTTCCACGCGGACGGGAAAACTCCGGTTGATACTGAGGAAATTAAGGATCGTAGTGATGATGGGAGATATGATATCTAAAATATTAGCCAAGTATTGAAAGTTAGTTCTGAATAAGTATATTAGCTACCTACATGTATTTTTTTTTTATACAACAAGATGACAAACAAGCTGACGGCCCACCTGATGGTAAGTGGTTACCGCCGCCTATAGACACCTGCAATAACAAGGAAAAATCACTTGATATTGCAGGTGCGTTGCCATCCTAAGGCCTAAGATGAAATGCCGTCCATGCCCAGTAATTACACTGGCTACCTTTCCCTTCAATCCGAAACGCAGCAAACTGTTTCACGGCTGAAATAAGAAAGGCGGTGGTACCTACCCAGACGACCCTACGTACGGGTCTACCACCTAGTAAACGTAGCTAGTAATTGATAAACAAAATGAAAAATAAAATTAATACCTACCTACCTACCTACTAGCAGACTTAATCTATTACCAAGCAAGTACATTTATATAATCGCAAGTAAATGTCTATATCAATTACATTCTATTACAGAGATGGAAGATTAAAAAAGTGAACAGACAACATTCCAAAGCTAGGACAGAATTATCAATTACCAGTGACTTTACTCAAGCACCAATTACTCACACCTACCGCAATCCCGAGGTGGATCTGCGATCTTAGTACATATACCAAGACCCTGTATGGATTTATCACCCCGATATCTATTACCAAGAACCAAGGAGTATGTCTAATCATGAGTTGATATAATAATAATATTCATACACTCACACCTATTATCTAGCCCAAAGTAAGCATAATTAAGAGCTTGCGTTATGGATACTAGGCAACGGAGAAGTAATGAGAATTATATGTAATAAATATTAGAAATATACTAAATAAACATATAAACATCAATGACTCGTAAACAAATGCTCGTACTCATCATACAAACATTTGCTCCTATCGGGATTCGAACCCGGGACCTCTTGAACGAGTAGCCTATATAGCAAGGGGTACAGATCACTCAGCCAGCCGGTCGTGTAATGGTGTATAGTAGGTATGCCAAAATGCAGCGCGTAGGGGATACTGGGGTCAATTAGTATATTTTATGTTTTACGGCAAATTGCGCCCGAATTATTAGATTTTCTTAGAAATAAATTACCTACTAGAGATTAGTTAGAGTGGATGATTACCTATAAATATAATAAATTATAATATATTCTATCTAATTAAAATAGCATAAATACTATTATTGATGTAAATAGTAATACTTTGAAGTTCAACAAATGACATTAATTATTCAATGCTTTAAATTAAAATAATTAGGTAGGTACAAATAATTAGAAAAAACGTAAATTTTGTAAAAACGAAATATTGACTTTCAAACGTCGGAAAACTTTCTCCTCTCTGTATAGAAGTGCGTTCTATACTACGCGCACAGTTAACTGAACAGGACGCATGTAGAGAATGTATTATGGGTACCCACTACCCACGCCTTGATAGATAGCATGCTCCACGGTGGGGGCTATCCTAAGGGTGAAAGCAGTTACGGAGGAGGCTGTGTTCAGGGGAGAGGTCGTCTTGGCGGTGTCTCTTGACATCGCCAATGCCTTTAATACCCTTCCCTGGGACTCCATAAAGAGGGGCTTAGCACACCACCGAGTACCCGTGTACATCCAGAATGTGATCTCCGACTGCCTAGCACACTGGTCGGCAAACTTATTAGCCAAAGAGCCAAATATGAACATTACAACAATTTAAAAAAAATTAGGAGCATAATCTGCTTGTTTAGTAAACTTTTATTACGCTACATAAGTAGTAGGTTCACTAAATAAAACTAAATGTATTACTTAATAAATAATTATTAATGCAAACAATGTGCTTGCATCTCCTTGGAAAGTTTGAGTAAGTCACGTTTGTATGTTGTTGTTTTTAATTTTAGGCATAATTCCAAGTTTTCATCAATAAGACTTTTATCTTACCAAACTTTTTTTATATGAAAATATTATTGCGCTTTCCGTGGATATTTGTGCCAGAGCTCCGCCGGCTCCGGAGCCGCACTTTGCCGACCACTGGCCCAGCACAAAGGGCAGTAGTGTACCAATCAGAAGATGGACTAGCAGAACAGCGGTGTCGTGCGGTGTCCCACAGGGATCGGTCCTGGGGCCGCTCCTGTGGAATATTGGGTACGACCCGGTGCTGAGAGGTGCTAACCTGACGGGCATCAGTGTGGTTTGCTACCCGGACGACACGCTGGTGCTCGCCAGAGGGAGGACATATAGGGACGCTACAATCTCGCGACTGCGGGGGTCGCCCAAATAAGAAGGCTTGGGCTGGAGGTGGCGCTGGAAAAGTCGGAGGCCATGTGTTTCCACGGTCCCCGCAGAGCGCTACCAGCGGATTCAAGTATAGTGGTAGGAGGCGTCCAAATAAGAATAGGGCCCTCTTTCCGATATTAGGACTGCGTATTGACAGACAGTGGAGCTTCCGAGCTCATTTGGAGGAGCTGGTCCCAAAATTGTTGCGGGCGGCTGGAGCGCTGGGGTGACTCCTACCAAATTTGGCGGGTCCTGACATGGCGTGCCGAGGATTATACGCCGGAATCGTTCGGTCGATAGCTCTCTATCATAGGGTTGCCATCCGTCCGGGATTCCCCGGATTTGTCCTAGTTTAGAGGGCGTCCGGGGAGCGTCCGGGCGGGGCTTCATTTGTAGTTCGGGCTTAAAAATTTTAAGTCTTGGGCCGCCCGCCACACACGCACTGTGACCGCAGGCCGCGATTAACCGACGAACCGACTCGCTAATCGACTATGTTTAAAAAAACCTGTTGACTTGTCCGGGTTTTGGGCTCTAAAATCCGTGGTTTTCACGCGTCTTCTGTCCTGGTTGCCAAATTTTAGAGATGGCAATCCTATCTATGGCGCCCCCGTATGGGCTGACGTCCTCAATAACCGGGAAATCGCTCTCCTACGAAAACCGCCGAGGGTGATGGCGACGAGGGTGATACGGGGGTACCGGACAATCTCCGGTGAGGCTGCGGCGTTTCTAGCGGGTTCTGTACCCTGGGACCTGGAAGCGAGGGCCCTCGCGTCAGTATATTTCTGGCGCGAGGAGGCACGATCCAGGGGGCATGACCCGGTATTGCGAGAGGTGGAGGATGGGCGAGCCGTTTTGCACGAAGAGGCGTTAGAGGTGTGGGTGCGTCGACTTGTTGGGTCAGCGCTGGAGTCCGCACGATTGGGGCAGTGGGCCCAATCTTAAAACAATAGGTGGAGAGGCCGCACGGGGTCCTAACATTCCGCATGACACAGGTCCTCAAGGGGCACGGATGCTTCGGGGGGTACCTGTGTCGGATCGCCAGGAGGGAACCGACGGCCACCTGCCACCATTGTGACGGCTGCCCTGATGCGGAAGCGCAGCACGCACTAGAGGTTTGCCCTGCATGGGCGAATGAACGGCGAGCGTTGGCCGCCGTGATTGGAGACGAGCTCTCCCACTCGACCGTCGTTTCAAAGATGATCGAGAGCGACAGGCAGTCCTCGCATTTTGCGAGAGGGTGATGATCACCAAGGAGGCGGCAGAACGTGCGCGGGAAGTTGCCGCCACTTCCGCCATCCGTCGTCGGCGCACTGGGCGTAGGAGGCGCATTATGAGCGCCTTCAGATGCCAGCGCAACCGTAAAATATCCTTTGGGGTCTGGGTGCGGCTGGGAATCGTGCCCAGATTGCACAGCCCAGTCGGAGTGTCAATGCACCGGCACTCCGACTTTAAATAACATAGTAGGATTCAGGGGGGGGGGGGGGATGGTACAGCCCCACATATGACGGGACCTTGTATGGGTCACACTGCCCTGACGACAAGTGATTACAATGTCAATCAGGCTATCCCGCATGGTCGGCAGCAAGCAGAAAGGTGGTTCATACGCTCACACCCCCCACTCCCCTCAGAGAGTGGGCGGATAGGCTGGTAGAGCTTCCCCTCAGCGAAAAAAAAAAGGTTACTGAGAAATCGGCCCGAGTGCAAATGACCCGCGGTTCATTTGAATTTTGAAGCCAGTCCCCTACCTATGTGTAAAAATTGGGAACAGGTTACTTGTGCGAATTTCGTTTAACTGAACACGGTTGACCGCCGTCTTTTTTGCTACTTTACTTTAGAACTAACATACATCGAAATTTCAAACTTCGAAATTCAGTAGAACAAGTTTTTCGACCAAATCAAACATCGGAGTAAGGAAAAAATCCAATTGATAATAATAGGTCAACTGATACAGTGGAAACCGTTTACAGAGACTACACCTATATAAATTCGAAAATATGAAACTATCGCCAACGCCTTGTAATTTGTCTAACATACTTAGGTACGTAGTTACAATCATTTAACTCAATTTATCATAGAAATAGACACGCATGTCATGTATTCTTAGTATATCTATTTTAGAGGAAGTATAACGCAAGAAGAATAGAATAGAATTTATTTCGCTAGAATTAGAAACAGTTCTTAATCAACAAAAAATAAAGTGGCCATGCAAAATTTTTCATTTTTAAAATTAATGAAACAATAAAATTAATTCATGCAATTTCTCATTTTTAAGTCAAAATATTCTCTTTCATTATAAAAACAACTTCGCTACCGTGTAGTGTCGAACTGGCGTACATCGTATTCATATACTTTTGAACTAACATAAATCGAAATTTCAAACTTCGTAATTCAGTAGCGGAGTCAAAAAATGTTCGAACTTATGATAGGTTAATGTAAAAATTGTAAGGCGTGCATCCTTGTCTGATCTTTGTGCACGCATAGAGATACGCATGATGGATGACAGTGCGACGACCTTCGCATACCAAGCAAAGGGGTAAGTAGATTTTATTAAGTTTTTTACTTTATCTAATGATAGTCAACAAATAAGTAAGTACACAGGGGCGTAGCTACCGCCGTATCAATGATACGGGGCCCCCGGGTAACAGGGGACCCGAACGTGTAAGAGAAAAATCGTAAAATATTAGGCTGTACTTCCGTACTTTTAGTGTCACAGATATAGTGGCATGTTTGATGTGTGGCGGCGCATGGTCCAGAAAAAAAATGATCCAAAAGAAGGATGGAGGGGCCCATGGGCTACCCATGTATGTTTTGCGAAAATTTAGCTTTCAAGAAAAGAGTTCTTTATGTCGATAAGTACCTGAAATGTTGCATACTTTTTTAAATTTCTGTTATTATACAGGCCTTATTTTTTTTGTGAATGTGAATATTAAATAAATCCGCTAGATTATTATTAATCTCTTTCATTCGGACTAATAATTTGTGGGGGGAAAAATAAACTTTTTTTTATGTGGATGATATTTATATTCTTATTTTAGGAGGTTTTCACTTCGAAAAATTATATAACAAAAACGACATACTTCAAAAACTTATCCTTTAAATATTTTCTCAAAAAACCATGAGCCCCTCCATCGATGGTCTTCATTTAGACCACATGAAACCCGACACTTTGTGTAATTATCATAGGGCCCCCAAAAATTTTTGATACAGGGTGAAATTGCAATAAAACCGTTGTAGGGTAGACTTTTTCTAATTTTTTTCCGTCGGTGGTGTCATCGATTATGAATATTAAACAAATAGAATAGAAATGTAGTGTACTTAATTAAGTATACTTGAAAGGTAACTATATCTTTACAAAATCCGTGTAGAATAACTAAATAATTAATTGGGTATCAATCGTCAACAAAGTACTACTTACGAGTACATTAAAATTATTTTAGACATACGAGTATTATATCATACAAATGTTATGAAATTATCAAACGAATAAGATATTTTTGAAAGTGGCAAACTATTTCTGTGAACTAATAGGCCCATGTTTCAATTCATTGTCGTATTGACGGCACCACCCTGTATACTTACCAATAATCATTTTCTAAGTACCTACCTAACTACTTACTTATTTAGACACATTTTTAATGAAAGAAAAGTAATTTGTTGTACGTTACTACCTTCATGTTGAGTAAAACGTAGGTAACTACCTAATTAGTGTAATTTAAATCAAATCAAAACGAAAATAAAAACAGTTTCCAATAATTCGCAACAGAGGCGCTGCTGCTGTTTTTTTAAGTCACATTGAACTAAACGTTTCGATTAGATTCAAAGTTACACTAAGGGCAGAGAAGAGTTTTTTTTTTTATATACAAAGCACGGCAAATGACTCAACACCACCTGATGTGAAGCGGTGAGAAGAGTCCATATGCGAAAACTGCTAGTGCAGCTTAAAAACACACTGTTCTAGCCGCCTCCACCTTCACGCCTATTTTGAAGGAACCCATGTTATAGGAAGGAGGGGAACACATGTGCTGCCAAAGAATACCAATTTTGGAAGTCCTACAAAGAAACAAGTTACTTAACTACTTTATGCGTGATATTGAGGTGGAGGCAGTAAATTGATGAGTCCGGGCTTAGGTACATATGAAATGAGTAAGTACAGTCGACCACAGAAGTAACTTAACACTTTAGTACCATGAAAGTAATATTAGATGGCGATTCGAAATTTAAAAGTGTTCTTGCTAGGGGTACAGTGTCTCTAGCACGAACACTTAAATTTCGAATCACCCATCGTATCGAGTACCTAGTTACGTTAGCTTTTGTCTGGCTTTTGTTTGAAATTTTAGGCGTGCGTGAATGATTACGATTCGAAATTTTAAAATGTTCGTACTAGGGGTACGGTAATAACTATTTAAGTACGAGCGCAATAGTCAGCGTGACATAGTTCTTAAGTGTTAAGCGACTTCTGTGGCCGACTGTGCGTTTTTGATTGTCAGATGGGGTCGGAATTACGATGACCAAAAATTAGTTGCTAGATTGCTAGACCTAATCTCCGAGGCCGCGTATTTAATTAAGAAACAATGTTAACTTGTTAATTTTCCTATAAAATTATTCTCGTCAATAACGATGTATACCGTAACTAGATAGAATTACCCGTTCGCAATCAGAAGCAGATGGAACCTTGTCAAAATTGACAGTGCTTACGAAACTATGTAGGTACTGCAGAAAAGGATCCACAGTTACCGTTCGCCGGCGGCAGATTCACATTCAATGATAAATCCCTTATATAGTGTCTGCTAGTGTACCTTCAGGTCATTCGGCATGTCGAGCCGCGCAGCTATAAACGGTAGTTGCTTACTGCAATCACATTATCAGTATACTTAATGATCGTAAGGTGGTGATAATTAATAAATAATGACTGACAACTTATTTATAATCAACATAAAAATGTACTTACAGCCAGTGAGAATAGGATAGTGTACAATTTTTTTTATTTTCCCACTCCTCTAAAATTTTGAAAATTCATTAACCTACCTATTCAATGTTAATCATTTTTATAAAACATTATTTTGGTAGATTATCGTAAGGAGCCTTAGAAACATTTTATTATTACGATACATTACCGTTTTACAGTCATAAAAAAATAATATATGTTTATTAAGGCTGCTTTGAATAATCAACAAATATCAAATTAACTCCATTTAGATTACCAGTGCAGTTGAAAAAGGTAGTTGACAACTTTTTAATTTCATAAAAAAAAGAAGTATTTTTATCATAAAGAAATATTTGCAAAAGAAATAGCATGTCTAAGAGCAATAGTGTCACAGATATAGTGGCATGTTTGATGTTTAGCGGCGCATGGTCCAAAAACACTCCACAGAAAATCTACGGAACAGGTGAAGTCGTATGTCCATATATTACTAAGAAATGGATGGGCAACTGACAAATTTTATTTATTTATTTCGAAAACCAACAGCGTTTACATAAATACTAATATCAAATATTACTTAAATAATTGTAAGGCCAATAACAGGTTTTTCTTAAATTAACCATATTGTTGTTGGTGCTAGTAAACAAAAATAAAACATTTTTTTAAAGAAAACAAAAACATTAGTGATTTAATTGATGTCAGCAATCTAATATCATTAACATTTTTGATAATTTGTGAAAAAATGACCATTCTAAACGGCACTAGGTACTTCAACAATATTCCATATCTTTTAAGTTTGAATTGTTTTTATGAGTAACAGTAGCGTATATTTTCCGAAATATTTTCAGTCGTGAAATATTGATGGTTACGTAATTACCATTTTGTTCGGGTTTTAAAAGTAGCTGGTCTTCGTTAGTTGAAGTTGAGGCTTACCTACCCTTAATTTATACAGGTTGGGCAACACGTGTGTAGCTTGGGTGTTTTTGGCGTCTACAGGGTACGACGGTAACCATTTAACATATGCTTATTTGCCATGATAGTTGTTACGTTATAAAAGCTGTGTTACCGGGCCCAAATTAAATCAACACACAGAAGCAGGTTTCGCAAACCTCAGAAAAGGAAGCCATACGACACTTCTGGTAAGTTTAATCTTTTGTTGCAAATACAAAACTTACTGTGTAAATAGCATGTGGGACTATAGATTAAGTTGTATACGCGCGTTTACCTTGCAAAGGCGTATTGGTAAATAAGTTTACGTAGCGCCTAAAGCGAGATGCGCTGCACGGCAAATAAGTATAACGGTATTTACAGCCTCCACGCCGCGCGCGGGCACCGGCCCTCTGCGCCCGCGCCTCGGAACTTTGCCAATTCCCATTGGTCTTAACATCGGAATTTCTCACTTGTACGACCGTTAATAGATTTACTATTCAAACCCGGCGTAAAGCTTGTCCAATAATGTACCTCGTCCAAGTTAATTTTCGTTAATTCAATCTAATATAACCTTTGCCTCATTGCCGTTTCAGATTATCCTCTCCCGTGTGAATATCGAACTCCTTCCTCCTCCTAACGATGATTCGATAGTGGTAATTATTTCAATCGTTTTTATTTGCACAAGGCTAACTTGACCTTCTTGGTACGTTAACACTACCTAGAACGCCGACACTATTTATTTGTATAATTAACAATACTAATTACATAATGATTCATATGAATTTAAGGAGAAGAAAATAAAATAATGTTATTGAAGTAATCAATGTTTATTAAAACGTCATGATTAAGACCAAAGTAACAGCATCAAATTCGTTTCAAAAATGAAATAAAAACTCGTTACAATCATAGATATTACAATATTTCTGTTTTATACAACTTTCATTTACCTACAAAGTAAATAACCTGCTCTAAACATTACAATGATCTGTGAACACAAGTAGGTCAAATTACATGTATGTATAATTTCATTATAGCTTTCTGTACTTATTGCGCCTAGAGCGAACGACTTTAATAATATGCCTTTCATTGTACTAACCTTCAGAAATACTCTGTATAATCATAATGTGTAATTTATTACTAATTTTAAGCCATAACACACTGCTAAGAAAACGAATTGCTATTTTACCAAACCCAATACATGTATATTTTAGTGAGACAAAAGTAGATTTTAACAGCTTTAACGATACAATAGAAATGTATTAATCTTATTAAATACACAAATCATCAGCATTAATTCTCTATAAACTTTATCAAAACCCGACGTGTCCTTGCAGTGTCAAACGCAATTTTATTTTATTGTTCAGCGGTTCGTGGCTCCCATTCTAGAGGGTGTGTGAATTTATTGGTAAAAGTCATTTTATACAATTCATTCATAATAATTAATTTGAAATATTCCTACACTAAGCATTGCATTGAAATCACGCTGAATCAATAATTAAAAGGAGGCGAATGGCACAAGACACTTCGCTGCACATTCAAACCACATTGCCGTTAAAATTTGCATCTAAAATTTAAGTTTATTAGACGATTTATATTAGTCATATAAGTGCAGTCGATTTTACTCTGTCGATCATTAGTCTAAGTGAAAAAGATACTACGCAAGCTGTACTCCACGTTACAGGTAAGTCATAGACACAGCTTTAGAGAGAACAAACAATGCAAGTTGGCCAATTTGTTTCAAAAACATGTCTGCCACTTTTTTCCAACAATTACCATTATGTTGCTATTCGTACGGGTTCGCGTTATCATTGAATCTCAGTTACTTTATTTTTATTTTTCAAAAACTAAATGTTTATTAGCATTATTTTTTTTATTTTAACAAATCACTTTTCACTGTTTGACTGGTATCGAATGCCTTAGGGGAGTGCAATTTTTTTATTTTAACAAATCATCTATCATTAGGGCAGTGGAATGTTTTGTGTAATAAAAAATATTATTTCAGGAGTATATTGAGTAGTAGAAGTATTGTAAAGTTTTTTTTACCCATCTCGATGAGGCAACTTTCGGGTTGAACGAATTTACCTTTTACATGAAGTCTCTTAGTTCGGCCATGCATAGCAAGCAGGCCTACTCACGTTATCTATTCTCTCTAAGTATGTGGACATAAAATATTAAAGTATATTTTGTTACTATTACCTAACTACAAAATAATAAAAAATATACTTATTTGTAAAAAAAAGTAAATACAAAATAATAGCTCAGTAACATTTACGATTTATCTAATACCTTGAAAATATAACTGAATATACGTAAAAATAACAAAGTAAATTGTGGCCCTGGAACACAAGTGTCGACTCCTAAGGCTCTTAACAAAATTATTAACATTTAAACCATCTATTGGTGTGTTAATTTTACTTAATCTATTCAATTCCTACGCTAGTGTGCCGCGTGATCACGGGGCGCCTCTGCTGCGGGCTGCGGCGCTATTACATTTATATTTATCATTCTTCCGTATAAGGTTAAGTCGCGTTCGACAACTATAGTAAACTATATGAGCTAATAAGTTTGGATGAGCGTATGCATTAATTGTCGCCGCTCTTGTCATCGGATGTCGCCGGCTGTACATCATTCTGTAACAAACACATTACACTTTACTTTTAGGGTTGATTTATATTCTACATAAGAGAGACGCTGCCTTAATTTTATTTACTCTGAATCAGACAATTCCAGTTTACGCTTACGTCGAAAGTTTCAATGCCGAGAATCGGAATATACCCACGACAGACGACGTAATGGCGACGTGAATCAGCGTAGGCGCAGCACAATAAATGATCGCGCTGGAAATCCACTACGTCACGGTCGTAATACATTTGTAAGTTGGTTCATGACATTATAGTTGTCTGTGACGATTGTTTTTTGTTTCGAAATCAATGTTTTTAAATTAATTATACACATTATTTGTGATTGTGAATCCAAATTCATTTATGTCTAGGAAATCCCTTTGACTTGATTTTTTTTAATAAAACTAGATGACAAACAAGTCGATGGCCCACCTGGTGGTAAGCCGTTACCGCCGCCTATCCCTGCATTATCAAGGAAAAAATCACTTGATATTGCAGGAGCGTTGTCATCCTGTGGCCTAAAATGAAATGCCTTCCATGCCCAATAATTTCACTGGCTACTTTTCCCTTTAATTCGAAACACAGCGAACTGTTTCACGGCTGCAATAAGAAAGGCGGTAGTACCTACCCAGACGACCCTACATACGGGCCTACCACCACAAAAAAATAGTAAAAATATATTTATAAAAATAGTGTGTGTAAATAGTGTTTTATTATATCAATAGGTATCAGGATGAAGGTAATGCAAATTGACAATCAAAGACTCGACTATCTGTAATTAAAAATGATCAGTGAATTCTGAAAAATTTCGGTATTTTTAATTTATTGATTAATACAAAGTTAGCATCATGGCAATATAAATGCTGGAAATTAAAAAACTGTCAAGATATAATTTATCGATATTTTTAACGCGTGTGCTGACGGATACACTATAAGACTCGTAGAATCGTGAATCCCTCTACGCAGATCGATTTCCCTTTAAAAAATACATATCCATCAGGTAGTCTCGCAAGTGGGCAAGCACTGCTGTATTACAGCGTAGCGGTGGTTTCAGGCGCGTTATGCGCTGTGTTGTAATCTTCTCCTCAACTCGCTACTAGGGTTATTAGTAGTTGAACAAGAAACAAAAACGAAAGAATGTAATTTCTCAGCATGTCTAAACACAAAATAACAAAACAAAATATTATTTGGCTGCGGTTTTGAGGTGGAGATAGTCTGAAATCATCAAAGCCATAAACACTTTTAAGACGAAAGAAAATAAATAGACAAAACCAAGAACCACTCATTATTACTACGACAATGTCTATATTCTCGTACCGCCCATCACCTCATTAATAAAGATGTTTTCTTGTTTGACCACATGCATGATATATCACTTTAGTGCTGTGCCATGGCGTATCATTTTCTTTCGCTAATAGTTAAGAAATACAGGTTGTGTAGTGAACTATTCCAGATAATTTAAAATACATAATAGCCGTAATTTAGAGTACCGTACTTACTGTAACATTTTCAATAGTAATTCCAGCCCACTGGACGAAGGAAGGCAAGTCTCTAGCGGGCAGTTCTGCCGCCAGAGCCTTTACACGCAAATTACGGTCATCTGTCAGTAGTACCACCTCGCGCAAGCGACGAACGCACTTCGACTCGTCATTATCATCTATTCGGGCATCTGAAAAAAATATTTATGTCGATTATCCTGCTTAAAAGATCATATTGTCTGTTATACAGTGTATTACAAAGGTCAGAAATAAAATTGTAGGGGGCGGTAGCGTTCCTTTTCAAGAGTTACGTCTAAAAGTTTAACACCTTTCAGACCACTTATATTTTCCGATCACATTAATAACAAACATTGTCACACCTGCTCGTGACAACCCTAAATAATGCGTACTATCGCATATCTTGCGACGCACTACAATAATTATACCACACACACAACCCGCGCACATAATACAATATCAAACACTCGCAACCCCAGAATTCCAAATTTTATTTAGGATTTCTGTAACATCCGGTATAATTGGTGTTTCATTTTATGTACAGTCAGCATCAGAATCATCCGAGCTCTCAGAATGATCAAAAATATCTGGGTTTTAGATAAGGAAATATAGTACTATAGTGCTATAAGCACTATAGTGATAGAATCGTATGTTGTTTGTGGGATCACTTAAATCCTTAACAAGTGAAATTTCGATTCTATTGCTGTAGCAATACTGATGCTTTTCTAAAACATCCTAGTTATTTTTAGCATTCTAAAAGCTGATATCAATCTGATGCTGACTGTACTTTACAAATGAATAGGAAAATTTTATTCAAACAGATTTAAAACATATCAAATTATAACGTTCAGTCAAACACCTACATTATTATTACAGTAAATAACTTTTTCCATTGAAAACAGCATTTATACAGACAGATTTAGAAAGACTTAACATTAATTAAACAATCGCGTCTCATTTTGGTATTAGTACCTTATACCTTGGTAATAAAAGTCAGTTTAAAAGCAACGGGTATTGTACGAATATAAATTATGATTAATTAGAAGTAGAATCAAGTATTGTCTTATTCATAACATTCCATATAAATCATACTACACGCACAACAAGTTTTTACGCTGTTTGAATTGTTTTCTTTTAACAAGTATCAATAGGGAAGTCATAGTCCACAAATATTAAAAAGTCTTTATTGTCTCACTTGATACAAATAAAATAAAAGTTGCAATTTCTTATTCTTTACTTTTATTATATTTTTGATGAGGGCTGTAATGTGACGGCTTTTGGTGTGAAACGCTTCGCCAACGAATTTTTGTCGGTAAACGTTTTGCCGACAAAATCTTTTCTACAAGTATCTACCTCTTTAAATAATTGAATGGAAATAATAGCAACTAGTCGGTTCGTTTTTTTTTGACACAAAGCCTCCGCTTGGCTTTGTGTCTGATATTTGTATAATGGACTTTGGATTTGTCGGCGAAATACTTCGAGAAAAATTCGTGATCGAATCGGTTTACACTCAACGGCTTATTTATTTATGCGACATAATGGTTTAAGTAAACGATTTTGATCCCCATCGCATTGACATAAGAGACAATGTATACCTCATTTTGGTACCGTCATTCTATCTCTTTGCTCGTGTTACCTGGGTCAGTGGTGAAGTTCTCCTGCAGGCTGAAAGCGGTGGCGAGCACGCGGTCATCATTGGAGGCTCGCGGCATGGTACCTACTTCAGTGTTCGATAGTACCTTCGCTCGTGTTACCTGGGTCTGTGGTGAGGTTCTCGTGCAGGCTGAGGGCGGTGGCGAGCACGCGGTCGTCGTTGGAGGCTCGCGGCTACTTCTGTGTATGATAGTACCTTCGCTCGTGTTACCTGGGTCTGTGGTGAGGTTCTCGTGCAGGCTGAGGGCGGTGGCGAGCACGCGGTCGTCGTTGGAGGCTCGCGGCTACTTCTGTGTATGATAGTACCTTCGCTCGTGTTACCTGGTCTGTGGTGAGGTTCTCGTGCAGGCTGAGGGCGGTGGCGAGCACGCGGTCGTCGTTGGAGGCTCGCGGCTACTTCTGTGTATGATAGTACCTTCGCTCGTGTTACCTGGGTCTGTGGTGAGGTTCTCGTGCAGGCTGAGGGCGGTGGCGAGCACGCGGTCGTCGTTGGAGGCTCGCGGCTACTTCTGTGTATGATAGTACCTTCGCTCGTGTTACCTGGGTCTGTGGTGAGGTTCTCGTGCAGGCTGAGGGCGGTGGCGAGCACGCGGTCGTCGTTGGAGGCTCGCGGCTACTTCTGTGTATGATAGTACCTTCGCTCGTGTTACCTGGGTCTGTGGTGAGGTTCTCGTGCAGGCTGAGGGCGGTGGCGAGCACGCGGTCGTCGTTGGAGGCTCGCGGCTACTTCTGTGTATGATAGTACCTTCGCTCGTGTTACCTGGGTCTGTGGTGAGGTTCTCGTGCAGGCTGAGGGCGGTGGCGAGCACGCGGTCGTCGTTGGAGGCTCGCGGCTACTTCTGTGTATGATAGTACCTTCGCTCGTGTTACCTGGGTCTGTGGTGAGGTTCTCGTGCAGGCTGAGGGCGGTGGCGAGCACGCGGTCGTCGTTGGAGGCTCGCGGCAGGTCTCGCTCGGCGGTGAACGAGCGCGACGCGAGCAGCGAGCCGCGCGCCGTCGCGAGCCGCACCGCGCCGCCGCCACCGCCCACCCACGATAAAGCCGCGAGCGCACTCGGACCTACTCGCGAACACTTCTTCAGCCCTTCTAGTTCTGTCATCACTGTTAAGAAAACAGTAAATATGCATGGTCACATTTGAAATTACCGCTTTACCGGATTTTACTAGAATTTAATAGGAATGTTGACTGTATTCAAATAAAAATGTAACTTTGACATGTAGTGAACGTTTTTACAATAGGAATCATATAAAACACAATACTTTACTGTATACTTAGTCTGGCCATAAATACTGTTACAATTAAAAATAAACGAAATATAACATTTGAATTTGGAATCTGTCATTTTTATATGATTGTTCATTGAGTGTTCTCATTTTGGCGCCAATACATTGTACAATATTTTGCAATAGTAAAATGGAGTGAAAAATACCGCCATATTCAAACTTAGGCAACATCCGAATTTGGCCGCTCCTTAGAAGCTGATATACTGTACGCTTCTTTCCTCCTGTGCTCTAACATAGTGATCCTTGTGCCACATACCAACTAGAGGCACGGCGAGCGTGTACGGCTGCGCGGGCATCGCGGCGACGGCCCGCAGCAGCGACAGGTGGTCGATGAAGCAACAGGAGCGTATATTTTCCGAATTTGTGAAAAATACCGTCATATTAAAACTTAGGCAACATCCCAATTTGGCCGCTCCTAAGCTGATATACTGTACGCTTCTTTACTCTTGTGCTATAACATAGTGATCCTTGAGCCACATACCAACTAGAGGCACAGCGAGCGTGTACGGCTGCGCGGGCATCGCGGCGACGGCCCGCAGCAGCGACAGGTGGTCGATGAAGCAACAGGAGCGTATATTTTCCGAATTTGTGAAAAATACCGTCATATTAAAACTTAGGCAACATCCCAATTTGGCCGCTCCTAAGCTGATATACTGTACGCTTCTTTACTCTTGTGCTATAACATAGTGATCCTTGAGCCACATACCAACTAGAGGCACGGCGAGCGTGTACGGCTGCGCGGGCATCGCGGCGACGGCCCGCAGCAGCGACAGGTGGTCGATGAAGCAGTTGGTGTCCGGCACCAGCCAGCGCGGACGCACCTCAACCTCCACGCTCACCCAGCTCCCACGTAATATCTCCTGTCCAATGGAGAGTCAAACATATATGTTATCTACACTCATGTTAATCAAATTTTAATGTGTCTGATGCGTTTGAACGCCTACTTTATTGTAACAACTACAAATAAAGAAAGAAAACGATGAAAAAATATATTCCGGCCAGACGCGATTACCACTACGCCACCGGAGCACTAGGTATAACCTGCTAGTTTCTTCACTGCTTTCTATCCTTCTTCTTAACGTTTTTATAGCAACGTTTATCTGACCACTCATTTAAGTTAACACCTCTAGTGATCCGAAAGAATGCTATTACTAGCATTTTTAAACTTCCAGTTAACGTGAGAGTTTGTTGTTTTTTAAGAAAAATTGTTGTAATTTAATGAGCCGAACCGATCAAAGCTTTATTACAACTACTTTGACTTCTTTTTATATTTAACAGAACATGAATTTAGAATATACTTTTTAAAACTGATAAATCAAACGAAAAATAGACAAATATCCTGTAGCATACTCAGTGTTTAAAAGTATGTCCTTTGAGATCTTAATTTGAATATCAAAACATGAGTGTCGTTGAAACACCTTTTTAGCCAGTCAAGCTACAGATTCCAGACACAATTGGTTTTTAGCTGATTTAAAAAAAACTCTCAGGAGTCTTACGCGACTTGACAAATTAATATTTATATTGAAATAATTGTTTAAAAGGAAAAATATGTAGACTAGAAAAAAATCATGTCGAGGGTTCGGTATCTGAGCCCTGAATACTGAGCCACCGAGGAATTGGGATAACCTTATGAATTTCTCCTATACTTGAGCCAAATTCGATAAAGAACATAGGTAAACCAACAAGCTATCATATTGTATAGGTGTGTCCCTTTCGCTCGCTACCTTTCTTGCTCATCACTCATACAAAAATGACAGTGGTTTGTTTACATTCTTTATGTAAAGTCGACAGCACATCAAGCGCAACAGTTTACTAGGTGGAAGGCCCGTATGTAAGGTCGTCTGGGTAGTACCACCGCCTTTCTTATTTCAGCCGTGAAACAGTTCGCTGTGTTTCGGATTGAAGGGAATGGTAGCCAGTGAAATTACTGGGCATGGACAGAATTTTATCTTAGACCTCAGGATGACAATGCACCTGCAATATCAAGTGGTTTTTCCTTGTTATTGCAGGTACCTATAGGCGGCGGTAACCGCTTACCATCAGGTTGGCCGTCAGCTTGTTTGTCATCTAGTTGTATAAAAATAAAATAAAAGCAGCTTGACCTTGAGACCGTCCTTACTGCGTTCGTAATAAAGGGGGCTTTCGTAGTGCAACTGTTACACGTGACGTGCTGTCGTGGGTTAGTTCAATCAAGTACAGCTTTTCTGTTTTTTGTGTTATACTACGAGTATATTTCAAAACCGGTACGCGGGTTCGTGTTCCCGTCCCAGGACATGATTTTGTTCTAGTCTAGATTATTTTTTAAATACGGAATCAACTTTTGACCCTGCTATTAAAGTTTATTACATGGCAAAATTCAATGTTACACATTCAGAAAAGTATCACTTGATGAATATGAAATGTTATTTGCTAAAGCATATCTGTATCAATAAAAACAATTAAATTAAATAAAAGATTGAGATAATTCAATAAACTTTATTTTTAGTGTGTGATTTGTTTGAATAGTTGAACCAACGACGCGTGTGAAATGCAAACATGAATATCATTTAACGCATCAACGCACACCTGGCTCTAGTCGTATAATTTTTATTTTTTTGGCAATTTTCTGAAGCTAAAGTTTTAGTAAAATTTATTGTTTTTTCCTGTTAATCTCCCACTGTGATTAGTTTATTTAGACCTTTAAATCTTAATAGAAAACGTATTTTACGATAACGAATTATTTCAATACTACTTTTACATTACGGTAAACTTGTAACATACCTGCATACGTTGTCGCCGTTTCTCTAACGTGGCCTTCCTGGACTCGAGCTGTTCCTTACGCCGCAGGAGTCTTCGAGTAGCTTCGTCAGTACCCTCCTGATGTACCTCCACACCCTCAGTGATGCTCGTCGGTCCACTCGCCGTTCCACTGGCACTCTCTTCGTCCTCTGAATCTTCGGACTGCAATATTCAACAAAGATGTTAACACTCTTAAAGATGACTAAATTATAGAAATTACCTAATTCTTAAATAAATCGCGTCTTTCTAGCCTTCATCTCAAAGTGACGTGAGTAATATTTAAATATGAACTTTTAATTCATTTCTCATCACAGTACCTATGCTAAATCAACTATTATTTAAATTACGCAAAGGGCAGTTTACAAAGCACAGTTTTACATACAATTAATATTAAATCTCGGTAAAACACTTAAAATCTTAACGGCACAAAATAATTTGAGTGCACGCAAAGCACTCGCGGCGTAATTAGTATACAAGATGGGAAGAAGAAATATGTTCCATAAAACGTTAGTGCGACGATGCAACCAATAGGCTGTTAACACTTATATAAGTAAATGGTGAGATGTACACTCGTAATATCTGCACATAAAGACGAGAAACACTTCAACGAGGAAATGTGTATTTAGGCAAAGTCATAAATAGTGCACTTGATTTTATATGCGAAGCGTATAGATCTCATTTAATGCCGTAAAATTTTATTGCATGTGGCAATTAATTTCTTTTTTACAACTCTTATATTAAATAAAAAAGATCGTAAACATAAAACGTGTTATTTTAACATTCAGTGAAGGTAATTGTGAAGCTTATCTAGGCGCCATGCAAGTAAAGATAAAAATTTGCATAGGATCTATTCAAAGGGTAAGATTAACACATAGGATCTATTTTAATGCTAAAAGAGTTGAGGGGGATTCGCCGCAGGGCGCCGTACTTGTTTAACTAGTTATACGCAGGTTGTCTAGAACCGATTAGAGTTGTTAATTTTAGTGACAAATCATTTTTCTGCCACTAAGGTGATGTACTTGTGAAGTAATCCATTTTAGCCAATATTTTAGGAACAATTAAACAACTCTTAGAGAAATACTAATATGAATACGTATAAAAAACCAATTGTAACTTAATATTATACTTGATATTTTAATTTTTCGGATTAATTTAAATCATAATGTGCAAGGATAGTTTTAAATATATTTCTAAGTTCGATAATACTTAAGTTTCAATAATGTTTTCATTAAAATACCGAAGGAACACATCGCGTACTTATATAATACTGATCTTGCGATACTAATGAAAGACAGTAACCGTTATAATATAATATAAATTTTATCTGGTAATGCAACTATGTTGTGTGACATTCTTGTACATGGGACAGCTACGTCTTATTTAATTTGTTGCGCTGGTTAACATTTTATCTCACTTTAATGAACTTTAAGGAAACACTAATGCGGACTAGCTGTTTTATACTTTAGACTTACATAGATATAAACAAATAATATTCTGTGTAGTAACATTATTACACTTTATAATTAAAACAGAAGCTTGGTGGCATAGTGCTATTTATTTAATCACATGATTTTAACTGATCCCAAATAATCCACATTTATCTTTGCCATTATTGTTTCTGTGCTGGATAGTGGGAGAAATTGTGGAAGACGATCATTGCGGTAATTTATTTGTTCTTGGCATAGCCTATACAGAACATTATAGTATACCACTTTCGAGACTTGCGAGTGAAGAAGGATTATTTGAAATATAAGTCCGAATTTTTAGAATACGTTAGAGAGTAATCCCTTATATCCCTGCAACGTCGTTACACCTTGTGACATAACTAAGTGACCCCACCAGATTTCACATACGCATTTGTACGCGTTACACACCTGGTCACCCGTGTTTCAAGCAACAACTGTCTGTTTGGTCTGGTGGCGCCACTTAGTCGAACCACTCGGTGTCTCGTCGTGGCAGAACTCTGAGGCTACTTAAAGGAAACTAGCAAGAACCTCGAGGTACATGCTACCACCAGTATTTTTATCGGCTTCAAAAAGAGGAGGTTAATAATTCAACCTGTATGTATGTAATATTGTCAGAATTGCACACTTTTTGTATAATATATTGTTAATACCAGCTTCTAAGCATGGGTGCCAAATTTCGTAAGTGTATGTTTGTATATTTGTATGATTGTATATTTGTATCTTTGTCCCTGCATATCTCAAGAACTATAAGTTAGATTAGAAAAATATTTTTTGTTGGGCTCTAGGTATAGTCCAATTTAGGGAACTGTGAAAGTTTCGTCGTTCGAAAAATCGGTTCAGTAGTTTATGAGATAGAGAGGTAAGTGTATATCTGTCACTAAGAAATATGTCGTTGGCTTAACAGCGTAATTCTAAAATTTGTCATTATGTAAGTTGTTTCAATGTTTGCATGCAGTCAAAATGAAGAAATAAAAAATTATTTTAAAAAATGAAACCGACTTCTAAAAACTTCAAAGAAAAAATATATGGAAATTAGGTAAGAATTTATCTCATAAAAAAGGTAGTTTTTGGAGTTAGTGCTAAACTGTTTCCAGAAAGAATAGAAAGTAAAACACCGACTCCAAAAAAAACTTTTTATGTTGATTTCAGAATAGCTTACCAATTGTTGCAAAGGCGGATGCAGCGGCTGAGCGCGTTGTACGGCGCTCACGTAGCGCGGGGGAGCCCCCGCTGGGTATTCCAGCCGCAGCACTGGCGGCTCCACGCCCACCAAGTACCTTCACGCAAAAGCATCACATATAAATATACATATACACCGACGCTGGCACGAAAGATTTAAACGTTAGATATTAAACGTTATAATAAAAAAATATTTTACGAAATATTATAATAAATTATCATAGTTATAGCGCAAAGTAGGACAGTCTTCCACTAGGCTTAGGATGGACAGATGACCTGGTCAGGGTCGCGAGGAGCCGCTAGACGCAGGTTGCGTAAAACCGATCCGTTTCATAGATGATGATGAGTATATCCACAATATCTCCAGATATGTGTCATCTGTCAGTCAAGAGAGAAAAATATGTCTAAATTATTTAGACATACTATTTATTAACGTAATTAACAAATAAAGTTTATTATTATGTAAATTACCAGACCCAAGTAGTAATAAAATATACGGTACAGTAGCGCCATGATGTCGAGACAGTTTAACTTAGTTCATAATAATTTGAGCAAATAAACATTATTTTATTAAATTGATCATGTAGTGATGTGTTGGAAAGACTTATTAGCATACAAAACCATAACATTGAAAGACATTTTCTTATTAAAATCGCAATAGCATAGTAAATGGTGACTATGGTTCTAGGTGATACTCACTAATATTATAATTTAATTCAACACAATTTCTTTCTCAATATGAAAAAATGACAGATGTCAAATAAGTTATCTGAATTGATCTGAACCTCTAAAATTGAATTTGACAATTTAAATACTTATGAATAAATGCTTATTGTAGCAGTGTGAATAAAAATGTAAAGTGAGTATAATCGAGAATCGTAGGCATAAGTGAGTAGTGAGTTACTGACTCTGTGCCAAAGAAGAGCAGTTTCCTTGTCCGCAGCGCGTGCTCGGCGGCGTGGTGCGTGGCGGGCCCCGACGGCGCCCACGCCACCGCCGCCTCCATGTACATCAGCGGCGTGAACCCGCCCAGCGACGCGTCCTCTGCTAGCCTCACAGACGCGTAACCTAGTACAGATTGTATAAACCGATGCACTAGGAGTTCACACAAAAACCACTTGGCTTTTGGGTTGGAACAAAGATATATTGCACTTTCTTTCAATTTAGCTAAGGTACAGTAGAAAGTAAAGTAACGTTTAACTTTATTTAGTCAAAATTTACTTATGTCCTGTAGATTGTGCAGGTTTATGGAAAAACAATAATTTTAAAAACCCAACTTTAAGAAAAGATTAATACCAATCCTAAGGAATTTTCACATGGCATATATTAGTCGCTAGCACACAAGTATAACAGCCAAAATTTGTCATCGACACCGCCAAAATAAATATTTAGACACCTAAGTGTTTGCATAGATATCAATACCTAGCATAATTTGCTTCCAAATTGGACATGAGATTATAGTGAATATTGTTGTCCGCCGGTCATTAGCATCAACGACTTCGCAAACATAATTTATCAAGGTGTGCAGTGAAATTAGATCCGAGGATGTCGCTTCGGGTGAAAAGCCAGTTTAAAATTATAGGATGTTTAAGATCGCAGCCCTCAAGGCCGGCCGCGCACGCATAACGGGGCGTCGACGAGATG
Organism: Nymphula nitidulata; assembly: GCA_947347705.1. Classification (NCBI taxonomy): domain Eukaryota; kingdom Metazoa; phylum Arthropoda; class Insecta; order Lepidoptera; family Crambidae; genus Nymphula; species Nymphula nitidulata. The sequence goes on along the minus strand of OX374621.1, from coordinate 12,281,126 downwards.
AGTGCGAAACGTGATTGCATTATAAATAAATAGACGTCGGCTACTGGCATCTAACACGATGCTGCAGAATATGCGCACAAAACCGCTCCAACACGAACGGTAATTAAGACAGATATAGAATTAAATACTACTAAAGTTTTTTAGTGAATAAGTACAGTCTAAGCGTGATATTTTATCTAAAATTATCACGAATATTTACTTAACCAAAGTCGTCTTATGGCACAGATCACCCATCTTGAACAAATACATCGGAACATACTCAACTTCATTGTATTTTTTTACCGATGTTACATTAAAATCTTACAAAAATTTAAAAAGTAAAGCCACAACGTAAAAACTATCATACAAGCATTCAACGTTTTCAAAATATGGAACACACTAGCAAAATGAAATTGATCTCAAATATACAGGATTCAAACATTTCACACCCCATAGAAAATCTAATGTGTCTGATAAGTAAGTACTTCACTGATTACAATTTCCGAGTTTTGCTTCAAATTGATCGCACTTTATCACGTCAAAAATTAAGAAATTATTTCTTATGTGCCAGATTTTGAACCCGTTGTCTGATTGGAAACGATTGCCTATACACTGTAAAGTGGTACTATAACATCGCAATGTTATAGTACCACGTTACAACAGTAATCGTTACTAAGTAGCCAACGGTGACAATATTATAACAATTCTGTTGATTTTATATATTCATCGTCAAGCCTATTCCAAAGTATTTGTGCAAGATGGGTGATCTGTACTTTAAGACAAATTTGGTTGATTCAACATCAATGATCATTTTAATTTTGATTCCAAATATATGGTCATTGACAGCCACTTACTACAAGACGCTAATGTCCGTTTTCACTAACCTTTCCTTGGGCTTAGGTGTCTCTTAGCGACATTTGTCTCTTTCTATCTCCTTTAGACAGACTGAGATAAAAATCGCTAAAAGACTCTTAACGCTAAGCAAACGTTAGTGAAAACGAACATAACTGTACTTGGTGTTAGAAATCTTCGTATTTTTTTATACAATATATTATTATTTCCTAGAACAATAAATCTAATTCAGTTTAAAAAACTACTAAGAAGACTTCCTTGTTATTAGGAATCACGACTGTAACAGGCTACTGTAATAACGCCTATTGTATTATTACAAATATGATAATGTCACACTGCACCGCATCGAAACATTCAAGATACGGTACTCATATTTTCGTTAACATTTAAATAAATAATAATAATACCTTCTTTCGGTTCGTTTTCCAATTCTATTAACTTATCATCAAGAGTTTCCAGGATATTCATAAGCTTCGCAAGCCAATCCCAAGGGTCATTATCAGTTCTGAAAGAATGAAATAGGTACAGTACATATATTAATTAACGGCGGAAGTTGTTAAAAGGATATAAAAAGATATAAATCTCACTCAATCTCGAAGTTGTCAAGTAGGGGCGGTGGATTCCATATACTGCTGTGGCACAGCATCCAGTCCGACCACACCTGTGATTAAAAATGACGTTGTACATCAACAAGAAACAATACAAAACATTTTTAATGACTTAATAAACACCTCAGACGTGATCATAATAACTGATGGCAATAACAAAGAAAATTACCGCTGGAAATTCGTAGCAAAACATGCAAATTAATATTTAGAAGCAAGACCACACGCAGTGCCCCAGTCCATCTATAACACAGGAACTCATCAAATAGCAATGCTAACGTCTTGCACTTACACTTAAAAACCGCATAAAACATTAACAGATATAAAAATGGGCTATTTTCCATCGTTGTGATTTCGATTTGAGGGGACACATATTTAATCGTAACCTACAGTTATATGTTGAGGTAGAACAGAATAAGACATACTTTTTGCGCAAATGTGTTTTTACTCATAAAGTTTAGGTCAATGATGTCAAAACATTGATTATAAGCAATAAAACACTTTACATATTTCTATTACAGAAAGAACAAATGAATTTTTAATATTGATGTCAAATTTAATACCTATCTAATGTTATATACTTACAAATATTTTTGTTTCTTATTTAGACACAAAAATATTTGCAAAATAAAGCAAAGAAATTCTCAAAAGCTATCGACCAGCATCTTTTATATTCATCCAGGTAATCAGCCCTTATTTATTTGTGAATTTTCAACTATCTAGAAAATTACATTCATTACATCCAGTAATTATAACATAGCTAAGTAATATAGGTCACCTTGATAGCGGGTAGTAGTAGTAGTGCGTCGGCGTGATGTTGCGTGTGCGCCGGCTCCGGCAGCAAGGCGCAGCACCGCTCCAGGAGCGCGCCAAACATCAGCAGAGACACCCCGAGCGCACACTCCAACCACGCTGAACGCTCGCCACCACTACTCGTGCCTAAATCAATTAATATTAGCTAAAGTACGCCACAGAGACGTCTGAAAGTTTTCTTATCAGCACAATTTAAATCATCTATTAAAATGATAAGTATATTGATTGTTTTAAAGATAAACGAAGATAATTATTTCTTCTTAACAAACTTTTGAACAGACGTGCCGGTTGAAATTACTTTGTTTGAATAGCAAAGTTACGGATGTAGTCATTTTATACCCCCGACGCTAAAGGAGGCTAAAGGGGGGTGTTATAACTTTGACGTCTCTGTGCATCTGTGGCTCTGTGCATCTGTGTCTGTGGCATCATATCTCCTAGCTAGGCGAACGGTTTTGATTCATTTTTTTGTTTGTTTGAAAGCTGATGTGATCAAGATGGTTTTAGCTATAGCATATGAAGATTTGTTCAGGCGTTCAACATCTCATTTCCTACTTAAAAAACCTTACTAACTTTCACAGAGCAGACTGATTTGAAATTTGTCATTATCTTAATAGAAAAGTCTATAGTAAGTTCATGTTATTAGGTATATAAAAAAAAAACATTCAAATTTTTCCGTTATAAAATTAGGTTCTTGCAATAGAAGATCAGAATAGTCATAGGCTGGTAATTCCAAACACTCCCAATGCATCGTAGGTACAAATTGTAGAATTTATTAGTCCTGGCAAATGGCATACATACACCCCGTTAAATGGTGATTTTCACTCTACTTATTATTCGAATTGTGCTCGACATTACTTATGAATGTAACTAACTGAAGTAAGACGTGGATGCTAAGTGAATAGCGATGGGGATCCTCGGTCCCCTTCGGTGGATGATGACCGACACGTAAGTCCTGCTTAGCCGGTTGGGTATAAATAGAGGTGGCTAAAAATACACAGCACGGATTACACTGACAACGCTACCATCACTGTGTTCTATCTATCTAAAGTACAGCACACAACTTGTTGAAACCAGATATAAGGCCTTATTTAGGTAAACAGTTTATGAAAATATGCAAATGGCATATCTTCACTGCTGCCATATACCCAGTAAAAACATAGATAGCGAAATTTAAATGTTATTACCCTGTACAAATACATATTGGGACATCCAAAATATTCTTATCGCATATCTTTCCTGGAAGTTCCAGGCAAAACACCGCGCCAAGGGGCATCGTTTTGCCGAACGCGTAATTAAGGTACTCGTGCACCATAATTTTTCTATAATAATTCAAAACATCATTACGAGTAATGGCGTAAAAGAGCGGTCGTCACAGTGCCGTCGCCAAGTCAGTTTGTTGAACCTGTCGCCGTCAAATGTGTGCATTTGCAGGGTGCGCGAGCGCAGGCGGCTGCGGCGGGAGCGCAGTGCATCAACCTCCGATAACTTGTAATTTGTAATTACAAACCTTTACTGCGCCCGGACGGAGCCGCAGGAAATAGCCGCATTTACAAGCCTACCTTATATATTAATTTCGTAAATCGAATACGTGCGCGTTATTACAATTCAATTACAAGGTTAATATTATATTACTTCTTTAGCGCACGCAAATTGATTGAATTATTACTACCAATTACGTTAGTAGTAAAGCACTTAAAATAATAGTTCTACGGTAACAGTTATGAAAAATGATAGAATTTTCAGAATACCAGCGTTCTGTTGCGACAATAATCTGAACTGAGCATTGGTAGGTACAACTTTAGTCAATTACAATAAGATATTTTATGTATAAAAATGAGTAGGTAGTTGAATCAGTAAAAAATAAATATTTTGTATTTCGAAATATAATCTAAAAAAATAATATTATGACCTAATTTAACAACCATAATGGTTAATTTAATAGCTATAGTAAAAAAAAATAGTTATATCATCTGAGTGATGATCACACACCTACAGATTACAGGGAACATTAATGATAGGCATGTACAATAAATATTTTAATTATGATTTTTTTTATACTACTAGATGGCAAACAAGCTGACGGCCCACCTGATGGTAAGCGGTAACCGCCGCCTATAGACACCTGGAATAACAAGAGAAAATCACTTGATATTGCAGGTGCGTTGTCATCCTGAGGCCTAAGATGAAATGCCGTCCATGTCCAGTAATTACACTGGCTACCTTTCCCTTCAATCCGAATCACAGCGAACTGTTTCACGGCTGAAATAAGAAAGGCGGTGGTAACTACCCAGACGACCCTACATACGATTACGGGCCTACCACCTAGTATTATTTATTTCATTTATTTATTCCACTATAAACAAATACGTTTTGTTAGAAATACAAATTTAAAACTTAGTAGTATGTTGGCTTTTATTTAATAATAATCTGTAGCTGATTGGTGGTGTGCGACGAAGCATTGTCGTGGTGAAGGAGGATCCTGTGCGAGATTGTTTCTGCCGAAGTTTTTCCAAGACGAGTGGCTAACAATTGTTAGTGTTGCACTCTGCAGCATGACCTCTCATTCTAAAGAAAGAGACCACCATCTTTTTCCCCACGCTTCTTAATTTCTTTACTTTAGTTGCAACTCCTCGTAAGGAAACACCCATTGACAGACTGTCTTTTGGTTTCAGGATCTTATGATCTTACTGTTATCAGTAAATCCAGCTTTCGTCACCCGTATGCGGTATGCATACGGGTATGCACAGCATTTGAGTCACCTCCGTTAAATCTTTGAACCATTTCACGGCACCAATCAACAGTTTGTCGGTGTTAAATTCATGCTGACGTGACTCAGACAATATTCTATTTGCCGCCAAACCGTAAAACAAATGACAAATGAATGTAATACATATTCCTTAATATTGGCAGAGTTCCATTTTCAAAAGTTAAATTTATTTTTTCTATTAGTAACCAGTTCTAAAAACTATCAGTGTCATCCTCGTACTTGACGCATTGTATGAACATTGTGTGACATAGTTCATACTAAAATTTTAATCGACTTCTACTGCTGACCATACCTACGCGCGTATCAAAAACTCGCGTTTAGGTACCTATACCAATACAAACGCGGGTCGTCTGTGCGTTTGAAAAACGTTGTGTGAATGGGCTCTAATACTAAGAGAAATTATTCAAAGTTTTGGCAACATTAATTATATTTATTTTCTACAAGTTTCTAACCTCTTTATTGTACAGACGACAGCACATCAAGTGTAACAATTGCACTACATTTCGAACGCAATAAGGGTGGTCTCAAGGTCAAACTGTTACGTTTGACGTGCTGTCGCTATACCATAGGGCTTATTAATAAAATCCGAAAGTTAAACGATTATATAAATCTTGTAGTAATTGCTCTTTTTGTAAAACGAAACCTGTCTTTATGTTATATTTGTAATAATTTCCTCAAGACTTAAATTGATAGAATTTTTCAGGACAGTCAATATTCGAAATTTATAATTAAGAGCGCAAATATAACAAGGGCATCTTACATTCTGGCGAAGTTCTTGCGAAGTCAAAAGCTACAGCTAAATAAACCAGACGCGGGTTTCATTAAGTCATGCCCGATTTAGGCGTGGAGACTGGGGACTATGTGTGACGTTTTTGTGCCATAGGTACCGTTCATACAGGAACGAGTTCTTAAGTATCATTTATTATTGCTCTTTTTAATTCCCTTTTGAATTGCATTCATTAGACATAGATTATTATATTTATATACCTATGATAGTCCTTACGGCAAATTACGAGGATCTTGTCTGTGTAATACGTAGATAACTGTTAACAGAAAACTACATAGTATTTAAACTTTATTGCAAATAAATTAAATCATTTTGAAATAGCTCAGTAATTTTGAAAAAGTGTTAGTTTTTAGTAGAGCTGCGTCGAATAAGTATTCGAGAGCGTAATTCTCTCTGTAGAAGACCTTAGTCAGGCAGAAAAAGATGGTCGGAATATAAAGGTTCTTACCGTATTTTATTTTTAACAATATAGTAAATGTTGAAAGATATGTGCTTAGAGAAACTTGAAAAAGTCCTGGGGTGGGAACCAAACCCGCGACCTTTCACAATTCAGGTGACGTTTTGGAGCGAAAAAAGACAGTAAAGTTTAGATGAAGCTAATAAGCACAATTTCAGACTGTAGACAAAAATGTACTGAATAAAAAATCGCAAAACTTTCATTTTATTGTAAAAAAAACCGGCGAAGTGCGAGTCTGACTCGCGCACGAAGGGTTCCGTACTATTATCTATAAACAATTAAGCGTCTACCTGTTGGCATTATCAATATCGAGCAAAAACAAGCAAAAAAATCACGTTTATTGTATAGCCCCCTTAAATATTTATTTTATTCTGTTTATTAGTATTTGTTGTTCTAGCGGCAACAGAAACACATCAAAGCGTCTGTTTTTCATAGCCATAACGACGCAATTAAAAAGTTGATTTTAATGTCATTCTTATTGATATTTATTAAAAATTGTGATTGCGTGTTTCTACCGTGGATGTTTTTTTTTTTATATATATACAAAGCACGACAAATGACTCAACACCACCTGATGTGAAGCAGTAAGAAGAGTCCATATGCGAAGACAGCTAGTGCAGTTCAGACACTACTCTAGTTGCCTCCACCTTGCCGGCCCGAAAGGTGCTTTTTCACGCCTCTTTTGAAGAAACCCATGTTATAGGAAGGAGGGAACACATGTGCTGGCAAAGAATTCCAAGTTCTGGAAGTTCGACAAAGAAAAGAGCTACTAAATTTCTTTGTACGTGATGTTGAGGTGGAGACAGTGAATTGATGACTCCGAAGACCGGCACGCGTGCTCCTGAGTAGGAAGGGGGAAGGTGGGATAAGGTCAAATAGCTCTTCAGAACACTCTCCGTGATATAGCCGATAGAAGACGCTAAGCGACGCAATGTCTCGACGCAATTGCAGAGGCTCAAGGTTGTTGGTGACCTCTACGTCGCCAACGATACGGACAGCACGACGCTGCAATCTGTCCAGGGCATCGAGTAGGTACTTGGCGGAGCCATCCCACAAGTGCGAGCAATATTCCACGCAAGACCGGACCTGAGTTTTATACAGCAGGCAGGTTTTAGCTGCGCTTGAGTGTTTTTGTTAATTTTCGGAATGGTTTATAGAAATAAAACGTCAATATTTAACGTAAAGTCATCTTACATTGAAGTTTTGTTTTCTTCAAAATAGTGATATTGTGATATTTTTCAGCAAACAAAAACATTTTTTATCGCTGTGTATTCAGTCAAGTTCGATAAAAAAAATTAAATTATATCGTTTTTTACTAAAATGAGCTGGAGGAGATGGTAAAAAGTTGTGTAGGATTTGGGCCCAAACCCACACAAACTTTTACCATCTCCTTTGAAATGGAATATTTAAGATAAGTGATTTTTAAAGCCTTGTTACTATAAGAAATACGAATAAAAAAAACGATGAAAAAATTTGTATGCTCCAGGCGGGAACCGAACCCGTGACTTTTCTTGCAATAAAGTGGGCGTTATAAACGAACGAAATTAAACATTTAAATGCATTGTTATTATTCAAAAAATATTTTTAACCATTTGAGGCTATATTAGCTACATAAACACGACATGAAACCCTTACCCAAAATTTGTCCACATCCCTATTGGTAACAATTACAAATAAAGAAAGAAAACGATGAAAAATACATGCTCCAGGCGGGACTCGAACCCGCGTCTCCTGATCTCCGACCAGACACGATTACTACTTCGCCACCGGAGCACTAGGTATAAGCTGCTAATTTCTTTAAATAATACTTTACGTATTCCTTCGGGTCATTAGAGGTTTTCAATGAGTGGTGACATAAACATTGGGCCTAATTCTGGGAACACACTTTAATCCTCAATTAAAGTACAGTATATCTCTTTCTCGCAATTAGTCATAGGAAAAAGATAGCAAGAATCTGTTTAGAGCTGTTCATTAAATTTAGATAGATTTCAAAGAAACCATAGACAATTTTAGACGGCATGTACGGAGGTGCCTCCTAAACACTGCTTTTAAGCACGTTCAATAAGGTTGAAAATTGAACGCACCTTTCTAAATGTCAATGTATATGACAGCCATCCTTTTCGTATTCATTTTCAGAGGAAGTAATAGACTGAACTTAAAGAACAATCATCACTTTTGAGGGAGCACAACTTTTCAATAATCTACCTTCATACATAAAAAAGTTATATTATCGAAAATTACGAGCTTTATACTTTAAAAAAAAATCTTAATATTGTTTATACTATTGTACCATCGAAACTTATTTTTAAATTTCATTTTCATGTAAGTGGCTTATTTAAATCTTTATGAAAATAAAAAGCCTTTAAACCTAACAATGGCGAAACATTTGTTGAAGTAAATTTTGAGCGACTTAAAATGTCATCATAACAAATTCACCTAAATTATTTTTTTATGATTTTATAAGTTTTGAACAATGTCCGTCCAAGCTTTTAAATAAAGGGCTTAATTCTGGGGAACACATGCTAAGTCTAAATTTAAGTTCAGTGCATTTCTTTCTCTCTACGTTATTTGTACCTTTTTTTTTTTTATAGACAGAAAATCCTTTATGGATACCCAGAGGGAGCGTAGGGCCTCCCCCTTGGGTTATGTGGGAGTCTCCAGCTCAAGAGCTGACATACCCACTAAAAACTGTCTTTACACTAAGCCACTGTTAAGGCGCGACTGAGGCAGCTCATCGCATTCGTCTCAGCCGCGACTTGTGACTGTCTTTTTGGACCCATCGAACGGGTGGAGAATGCCCGTGAAGCGGCACTCTCCCAGTCAAGGGGACGACGCGTTTGCAAGCAATGGGGCCCTAGTCCACTGCTTCCCGTCCCTGACTATGGCGGCTGAAGCTGTTGTCCGTAGAGCCGACGCCTCCGGCCAGTCCGGCGCCTGCGGATAGGGCTAGCTGCAGGGTCTTGCTCCCGCAACCTTTCCGCGGCTTCTTTCTGCATGAGCACCTCATCGCAAAATGAAGCGACTGCCATCCAGGATGTCTCGCTGCAGATCATCTGTTTGATGACGGTCTGCAGGGAGAGGTCCGTGCCAATCTCAGCGGTAAGTACAGCGTCAATTAAGGTAAGTACTTAAAAATACTATGAATATGAAACTGACATGAAAAAGTTAATTATTGTGTTGTTTTGTAAAACATAAAATCAAAAAGTTTAAATTGAAATAGTTTTATTCAAAACTTGCAATAATAGTGAAATAAACACCAATATATTTAAAAAATTTAGCTCTATACTTTTACATATTTTTCATTTATAGACGCTTAAAAATTTGGTTAACAAAAATTTGTATTGGAGTTCGCCATTGTTCTTTAGACTCTAAGCATGTGTTTTTTGGAATTAGGGTCAGTGCTATGAAAACGTTGTAAAAGGAAAGAAAGCGGCGAAGAAATCAGCAGGTTATACCTAGTGCTCCGGTGGCGTAGTGGTAATCGCGTCTGGCCGGAAATCAGGAGACGCGGTTTCGTGTCCCGCGTGGAACATATATTTTTAAATCGTTTTCTTTCTTTATTTGTAATTGTAACAATAAAGTGGCGTTTGGCCGCATCAAAAACATTAAAAATATTTTTTTTTATATACAACTAGATGACAAACAAGCTGACGGCCGACCTGATGATATTATCATCAGGTCGGCCGTCAGCTTGTTACCGCGATATCATGATCATGATCATGATAAGCGGTTACCGCCGCCTATAGACACCTGCAATAACAAGGAAAAATCACTTGATATTGCAGGTGCGTTGTCATCCTGAGGCCTAAGATGAAATGCCGTCCATGCCCAGTAATTACACTGGCTACCTTACCCTTCAATCCGAAACACAACGAACTGTTTCACGGCAGAAATAAGAAAGGCGGTGGTACCTACCCAGACGACCCTACATACGGGTCTACCACCTAGTAAAAGTAATCCCTATTGGTGTTACCTTTAAGCGAAGCAGCCGTAGTCTCCACAGCGAACATATTGAGCGCTGTCAGTTGCAGCAGGCGGGCTGCCGGCGTGGGCAATGGTTGCCGGTGCAAAAGCGCGCGGAACTGACGCAACATCGACGACGCGCACTCGTGAAATGTCTCCATACTGTCACAATAAACTTCATTGAAATGTCGGAGAACGATCGTGAAATTTGGCAAACCCACTTTTTTATATAGGTACACACGACAGCACATCAAGTTTAACAGTCGCACTACGAAAGCCGCCTCTATTACGAACGGAGTTAGGGCGGTCGCAAGGTCAAACTTCCGCTTGATGTGCTGTCGACTGTACTTTATTCATTCAAAATCGCAGATTCGCAGGGGTTCAAATATATTTTTTTAAACATTACAGTAGTCAGAAATACAATTAAAGAAAACGATGAAAAAATTGTATGCACCAGGCGGCAATAGGACCAGCGTCTAACTTTAATGAGTGGTGAGATAAACTTTGCTTTATAAACGGAAGAAATTGGTAGGTTACACCTAGTGCTTCGGTGGCGTAGCGGTTATCGCGTCTGGCCGGACCCCAGAAGACGCGGGTTCGAATCCCACCTAGATCATACATTTTTCATTGTTTTCTTTATTGGTATATCTTACAATAAAGTAGTAGTTATAGACGCACAAAATAAACATTTAAATGTGATTACAGGAGCTTTTTCAGCCGAAGCCCTTCAGTATACAATTTATCATGCTTTATTTTCAAGTACCATTTGGAACTTCTCACTTGACAGAATAAGTAGTGATGAGGTCATCATACTTAAATTCGGTTCAGTAGTAAAATCAAGAGAATGTCTGACATACAAAAATTTTAATAATCCAATTACACTTACCCAATTTTTGTAATTAATTTCCCGTGGACATGTAAATAGCTAGTTATAAAACTTTTGTTTAACTGAAACAAAACAATCATATTAGGGAAGTGTAAAGACATCGGCAAGGCAAGTGACGCATTCACGAGGAAAATAAATTTAAGCTTTGGCAAGCTTAATGTAATATTGTGCACGATTACTGTGTGTTCGGTTTTATTTTTGTGGGAAGATATTAAAGTCAATAATGTTTAATATGGATATCTTTATACAGGATGGTGACGACAATACGACTATAAATTAAAACATAGGCTATATTAGTTCATAGAAATGTTTTGCGACTTTCAAATACATCTTAATCATTTGATAATTTCATGACATTTCTATGAAATAATATAACATTGGCTGCATAATGTCATAGAAACGTCATAAAATTGTCATATAAATAAGGTGTATTTGAAAGTAGCATAACATTTCTATGAACAAATACACCCCTTGTTTTAATTTACTGTCGTATTGCCGTCACTACCGTGTATGATGGTAAGAACAAACCTAACCGAGTATATTAATCTTGCTTCTCAAAAAAACAAGGCCACCTGGTAGATTTACGAAGGGCTTAGATTAACCATAAGAGTACAAAAATAAAATAAAAAAAATTTGATAAAAGCGTATTTTGATAATATATCATATACAAGTTAACGATCCGAGAGACAAAGTAAAAAATAACCTCTTTTCGTAATCCTAAAAGATATAAACTTACGGCTTGTAGTAACCTAACCAACGAAAATACTAAGTGAGCAACTAAAAAATCTTATATCGGCGACAAACGTTGAATAGTCTAACAAAACAGACTTTTAGTCGCTAACTCAGTATTTTTAGTTGCTCACTTTATTATATATTACAAAACTTACTTCGACGGACGTCATAGCAGCTAGATGTTCATCTCCCGTATCATGTCTTAGCGTAGTAGTTCTGCGGCCGCTGGGTCGGACCCAGACCTCGCGTCTGAGGCCGTGACCCCCCCGAGGGCCCTGTTGTTCACCGTTCTCGCCGTTGCGAGCACCTTCTAGGGCCGCGCGGCGCTTTCGCTCCGCTGCTTCGTACTATTATCATATGAAACATTTATTTACTTTTACTGAAACTTGTTTCAGATCCTCTATTGAATTAAATAAAAAGCCGCCTACTGTAGTTTAATAACAATCAATGCAATAACAATCTTGGCAGAGTTAATATTGTTTTAAAATACAGGTGTGTTTAATAAAGTGCGCATGCCCATTAAATACATTGGAGTCCTAGTGCAAGTTGAACATTTATTTATAAATAGGTACTGTATTGGATACAAAATAATATTAACTCCAAAAACCCTCCTCAACTGCAGGGTGCAACTCTACCAGATACTCCAAATTATAATCCCCTTGCATCTTGTAGTCCCTTGTACTACTGTTATGGAAGCTACAAAGTTATAAACAGAACTTCAATAAATGTTACCTTTTTTCTATTTTCATCAAAGAGAGACAAAAGACTTTCTCGAGCGGAATGGAAGGGATTCGATGACATTAAACTTCTCATATAATAATATACCGCATCTAGTTTCCTTCTCTGAAAATATAAAACAAATATAATATTAGTAAAACATTGTGTAACATTACCTTCGATTGACAATATACTAAAGGATTTTCCAATAAGAGGTGTTATTTTGATATTGAAAGAAAAATATCATTTTTTTATATAAATGATGGGATGTTTATTTCATTATAAAGAGGAAGGTATGCCGTTAATAGTGGAAAATAACATCAGGAAAATGACCACCACGACTACGCTTACAGGACCATATCCTTTTCATGAAATTTTCCATAACCAAATCGCAAAGTGGCTGCCCTATGTCCTCGTTAGCCTCACGAATTCCATTTTTGAAGTCTTGAATCGACGCTGGGCTGTTGGCGTAATATGTGAAATACACCGCGAATATGTGCAAAAATAATAAATTTTGTGTTAACAGTTGAGGTTTCATATTTTCTAAAATTCACATCAAAATTTAATTTTTAAAACTTGCACTATTTTGTTGCAATAGTTTGATTACGCAACGTCTGTCTTCCCCACGGAATGACGTTGACGGGCTAATAAAGAACGCGATAGTAGTTAGATAGTTCTCTAAATATACGGAGTCCAAGTATAATATTTATTTTATTGCGATAATGTATAGATACCCATTGTGACCCGATAAACCAGACACAATTAAATTTTAATTGTCACGGCATTAGGTAATGCCATATGGGAGTTAGATGACTTCTTATTTATTTAACAATTTTTGTATACACACACAACATAAAATGATACATAGTGGATGGAGAGAACGTACAAGGCTGCTACATATTCTAAAGAAATATGAACAAAAAAATTAAGTGCTTGTGTTTATTTTACATTTTGTTTCTGTGTAGCAGTGAAGATAATTTATTATGCTCTAAGGATTAATTGCCTACGGTCCTCCTTATTATTACACATAAATCAAGTCCTAATTAAAAAGTCCTATACACCTTATATTATTATCTCCTAAGGTACGAAGTCAGGAAAGTTACAGTTGATATGCAATAGTGTTGAAATTATATTAGAGGTCGAGTACCTATACAATTATGTAGCAGTAAAGTTGGTTTTTAGCATACAGTTTTTAATCAACATAAAAATGTGTATAGCTATGTACGTACAAGAAAGTATGAACGCTTTTCGAATATGAATTCCTTTGCAATTTTGTATCTAATATTTTATTAATTGAAGACTACTACAAATTACTACTCGTACGATCTAGGAATCAACTTACCGCATAAATGGCCAGGATCGCCAGCTGATTGTATGGCCGCCCATTTTTAGGATTGATTTGTTGAGCTTTTGTGTACCAAAACTTGCTCTTGGCAAAATTGTTTGTCTCGTTAACTTGCTCTCTGTATCTTGCTAAGTCTCCAAGAAATACATACAACTTTTGAACTGAGATCAATGCTAAGCCGATATACCCAAGCCCTTTAGGTGGCAACACATGATTATCATTTATATACTCATCCGTATTAAACTTATATGACTTCTCCAGCAACTGTATGAGGCTTTCAAAGAAGCTATTGCCTTCATCAATTACTTGATTAATTAACTTTACTACTGTAGGCTTATCGTCACTTGAAACTTGTGGAAAACTTTTTCTTAACATTTCTATAAAATTATAATATAAAATCTTCCAGAAATAGTGTTCAATATTATCTGATTGACAATATTTGAGGTCAGATATTAGCAGTCTTTGGAGAGAATTTTGTAAAAATTTTCTGTAAAAAAAAGAACAATAAATTAATTAGCTAACTATTTTTTCTTATAGCAGTAGAGATCATTAAATTTAAAACTGCAGGTGATGTCAACTCATTGGAGGGTGTAAACTCATTAGTTTACATCACCTGCATAATAGGTGTTTAATCGCAATACCTACATCAACTCCTCGCTGTTCGTAACTCTTATTGTGAATGGAATAGGAGTCACTAACAGCGAGAAGTTGATACAGTCAGCAATAGAAGTCACAAATAATATTATTGGCGTATTCTTGATAATTTGTATGAACTGTGTAATCGGCGTAGTGAGACATAATACTAAAGTATGATGCAAAACTACTCCAAATTCAATGTAAGATCGCCGTACACACATCTTAAGGGTTACTAATCATTTCCTCCAGAAACAATAACGATTAGTGGCAGTTTTAGATTAGATGATCTCTACGATACTTTAATTAGGTGGTAATGAAGGAAATATCTGTAACCTTGTTTCGATCACGTCGTCCCAGTGCGCAGCTAACGCCAACGGCCCGCCCAATATGTGCGCCTGTAGTATGGCATCGGCGCGGTCCACCTCTTGCAATAGCGCCCTGTGTCTCGCAGCGCGGTTCGCGTCTCCTGCCTCGTAGCCAGACACAGTCCGAGATGATGCCTCTTTCATACCTACGTAAAAGAAAAAAGCATGATCTTGAACATAATATTACTTTTTAGGGTTACGTACCCAAAGGGTAAAACAGGTCCCTATTACTAAGACTCCGCTGTCCGTCCGTTTGTCAGTCTGTATCTCACGAACCGTGATAGTTAGACATTTGAAATTTTCACAGATGATGTATTTCTGTTGCCGCTATAACAACAAATACTAATAAACAGTATAAAATATATCTTAAAGGGGGCTCCCATCCAACAAACGTGATTTTTTTTATTGTTTTTTCTCGATATTGATAACGCCTACAGGTAGACGCTTGTTTATAGATAATGGTACGGAACCCTTCGTGCCCGAGTCCGACTCGCACTTGGCCGGTTTTCTTTATATTATTTGTAAATTGATAATGTTTATAATATAAATAGTTTTTTTTTAAAAACACAAGGTGTTTGGTTGAAACACGGTATAACAAGCGGGCACCTACACATATGTTAACACAGTCAAATAATTGCCCACGCGAGGTGATTTTCCACCAGAGTGGCGAGGAGAGAATTGAAATCGCACAACAATAAACCTATCGCGAGAAGCGTGTTTCAGTTGCAGAGTTAATTTATACTCTATATCCGAAGCCATACGGTTCATTTTTACACAAACAAATATTTTAATTCACGCATCGCAAATCCTCGTCAAGCCTGACTATTTCCACCAAAGATGCGCGAGGCGAGGATTGAAAATTTGCCATACGAATTTCAATTATCGTTTCGTATCGCCCCTCTGGTGGAAAATCGCTTAGGGTTCGAAATCATATCAAATTTCACATTAAAATTTATACTCTATATCGGAAGCAATATGGTTCATTTTTACACAAACAAATATTTTAGTTCACGCCTCGCACATCCTCGTCAATCCTAACTATTTCCACCAAAAATGCGCGAGGCGAGGATTGAAAATTTGCCTTACAAATTTTAAATCTCGTCTCGCCCTCTGGGGGAAAACCACCATTATTCAGAAACTGTTGGATCACAGATTCGATTTGAAAAGTCACATGCCGTCTCGCTTTAACGCACTGCGATAAAAGCGACAGGTATAGTTTCCGATATTCGAATATTTTCCGACTGTAGCCGATAGGTTTTGTAACACTAAATGAGTTGTATTGTGTAACTCGTGAGTTGTCTACCCTGTAAAAATAAAGAGGAATTTAAGCATTATGTAAACAGCAAAGTACAAGTTGCCCCTTCGTCGATGAGCTCTGGAGACCTTCCTCACCACATGAACACAAAACTACGTTATTAGGCTGAATCTTCTGTAAGGTGGAGATACCACCCCAGACCAAGTTCAGTGACAAATACGAGTATGCCCTATCTCTCTTAAAAGTTCATAATTTAAAATACTATATTAAAATTACCTCTTTCCATTCTTATGTCAACTTTATTAGGAGTAGTTTGAACAATTATTGGTTTCGATGGATTTTGGTGATCAAACAAAGTTTTTTGTGTCTCCATAGAACCACCTCGTCTGAAAAACGCAATAAACAATGTGAATTATGAAACAAACTAATATTTATCGACACAAAATTAAATTAGAATTTACCCGTGATCCTTTTGCATGTGAGATATTGAACTTTGTGGCAAAACCAGAAGGCCTGGTGTGGAGGACTCCCCCACAGACTTTTCTGACATAGTACTATTCTTTCTTACACGATGATTGCTATGTTCTAAGGGTCTATAAAATAGTAAAAATTAAATTAAAAACACACATGAAAGCTGGATGATGAATAAAAGGTTCGTTTCAATAATTTACAATTACTTACGTATCGTTATGCTTTTTTGATTCAAGTATTTCTTCGCGCCAGTTCATGGACGAAGAATTATTAACGGGTGCAGGTGCGGGAGGGTGATGTATAGGAGGTGCAATATCTGCGTGGCGTCGGCGTCGTCCCGACCGCTTTTTAGACCTTCGGCCTCCCCCCTCGCCGCCTGTGGACCCCCCCGCGGCCCCGGCGTCGCCGGCCCCCATATCACCACCAACGCTAGGCACGGGTGAATGGCGCCCGGGTTCAGTGCTCGGCGCGCGCCCTCCAGCCCAGGTTCCGTTACTCCGTTTCTTTAAACGATAGCAGAGTGTTAGCTTACTCGGAAACATTAAATTAATAAGTACGATCATACATGCCGAAGGAAGGTTAGGAAATTAAATTTTTTTTTCGTTATTTTATAATAGTATTGATAAGTCAGAGTACTGCATCAGTACGTTTCTCAGAATAGAACGCTTAATCAAGTTATTAATTAAATTAATAATTTCTTTTACACTTAAGTAACATAATTAATTCAGACCTGATTATTAGACGACGGTTTCGGAACAGCAGATGGCACACGGAAACCATCTCCATCCCTTGGACTCATTGCACGATTTGTGGATGGATCTCTACTATTACACTGTGATACTATCCTCCTAAAAGAAAGAATAAATAAGTAAAATATTTATTTCCAAAATGACATATTACAATGCCCTTACATAAAATAGCTTTATGACGTATTACGTAAAATGTATACAGTGGAATCCGTTTACAGTGGAGTCCGCCCATATTGACCAACCGCTTAATATGAAGTAATTACACAGCGAAGTTTGTTTTTCATATAAAATTCTTAATAACAAAGTCGGATATAGTGACTTCGCATATAGTGACATGTTGCTTATTATGACCCATTTTTTATAAATTATGTCCAGTTATAGTGACCGACATCATTCCTAACACCTTCGGCAGTGTTCGGGAGGGTCCGTGACGCCCGACGACGTTCGGCGCGTGCGTTTTTGTTTTGAGTTGAGTAAGTAATTTATAAGTTAAAGGTTTGTGTGATTTGCGCAAAAAAGAGATATCTCTCTCTACATCTCGTCATAAAGCATTTTCGATTGAGGAGAAAGGTGCAATAATGAATGCACATTAGAAAATGGAGAATCAAACTCATCTCTCGCAAAGGAATTCGGGGTTGGTCATTCATTCGACAATCTCAATCATTTTGAAAATCAATAACCATAATCTGGTTATTGATTTTCAAAATGATTGAATCGTTCAATTCATTTCAATTCATTGTGTATTTTCTACAAAATGCTTTCTATTACGTGCGATTAGAATGACGCGTTTGTCATTTCGCAGATTCCACTGTACTAAGAATAGTATAACACTAACAAATATATTTTTATAACTTTATTTTTCGAATTTCGAAATTCTATTCTGTACAATAGAGTAAATAAAACACTAGGTATTTAAGAATTAAAATTATTAAACTGTAAAATAAACGATTATATAATCTATATATATATAAATGTTATGTTGGTTTGTGTACGCTTCAAAAACTCAAAAAGTTCTGCACCGAAATTTTAACATGATATAAAATCCGCATGAAGGATTGTTTTATCTATATCACAATGTGCCACTGCGAAGCGTGGCAGGGTACAGCTAGTTATTTATAAAATCTGTCTTACAGACAGCCTTCTTCGGATGCAATAACTCAATGTAACGGAAAAGTATATTAATTTCGAAACTTTTGTTCTATTTCAATGTTCCATAACGGTATATCAAAGTTTCAAATATCCGATTCATTTGTTAGCATATTTTTTTAGAGCATAAAGTATTTTTAAATAATTATGTGACATTTTACAAATAAAACAGTTAACCGAAAAAATATTTTTTGCAGTGTGGAAACAAGCATGCAGCGTGCAAGCAAGCATGCGGCATGCAAGGCATGCTATCACCGGGCCGGTGTAAAGAAAGACTAATGGCGGGTTACTTTGTTAGGTTAGGTTAGACTTGTGACCACACGCAGCGGAGCGTCAAGTTGCTTGCATGCTGCACGCTTGCTTGCACTGTATCACCTAAAGCACAGGTTTTAAGCAAGTTCAGGCTTTTATTATTATAATGAACAAAATTTATTTATAACTTTAATAACTTAACTTTCATACCCTTCAGCACTTTGTTCTCTGCTATATGAGCGTAACGACCTCCAACGATCTAGATCATCTCTACTATTACCAATGGTAGAGGAACGATTACTTCTATGACTGTCTCTTCTTTCCCTGTCTCTCTGTTTTAGGTTGGTGTATATTGTCTCATGCTGAATGCTCACATTACTATCCTTTCTATTGCGTTCTGGTTCATGCTGAATACTTGCATTGCTGTCTTTCCTATTCCTTTCTGGTTTCTTTTCTGAGTTTTTATGACCTCTGCTCGAACTTCTGCAATTACATATATCAGTAACTATGGATGGTCGAGGGTGAACTTCTAATACTTTACAAGTAGCCTACATAATAGGCAACTAGTCTATTTCTCATTGAGAAAACTTCTCTCTACTTCTTTGCATACTTCCACATTGTAAGAATTACCCGTTTCACAACAATCGGTGATGTAGGATAGATCTCCAGTGTCGAAGGAATAGTTATGACGTTTCATTGGCCATTCCACCCTAGTAGGTAGTTCTACAGTAAATTGGAAAATTTAACAGTGGAAATCGTCTTTCTGTGAGTGTGTGAGCTAAACGTGAGTTTGCATGGGATGTCCAGTTTTAGCCTAAATATTGTTTTTATTTCATTTTGTACCAACAAATGAAATATAAGTGTAACGGTTAAATGAATAAAAATGTTTTAATTAAGAGTGAAATTTGGTGATGAGCCAGCAAAAGGATATTAATGTCAATAGTCAAATTTGTTGATAGGGACGAAATACATATAACACGATTAAATCTTTTCAAACGGCGATTGAAAAATTAAGTGTGCTGTCTGTTATGCATCCTCGATATTAAAGAATTTTTAGAGTTGCATGGTCAGCAAACTGACAAAAAAAGAACAGTATGACATCATAAGCCATAGCAATTTTGAAAGCAATGCATTTAGTCGGTAAGGCCTCTGGTCCCGTTCTGGTCCCCTGTTCCCCATTCCAAACAAAAAACGTTGGTTGTTTGGTGATTTGTGTATTGTTATTTGGCTTGATTTGACAGATTCCGATTTTAGCCTATAGATGATCAGACGTAGGTATATTTAAACGACGATCCTTTGTTAGTCAACATTGGATGATGGTGATTCGATATTATTTGATAAAATAAACTCTTAAGACGGCCGGCCGTCTCCACCCTTATTCACAACGATAGGATCACGGATTCGATTTTATAAGTCACATGCCGTCTCGATTTCTCGCACCGCAGTAAAAAGTGACAGGTAGTGTTTCCGATATTCGAATCTCTTCAGACAGTTGTGATCAACAGGTGCAGGTCGAATTTGTACCTCTGTCTACGAAGCCAGGAATCCCAGACTCGAATCACGGTAGGGGCCTTTATGTATTATATAATGCGTATGAACATTTGTTCACAAATGACAGAGATATTTGTCGGTTTAATTAGTAGGTTTTCTAATATTTATATCCTCTTTTAATTTATACTTTTCTGTTATAGACTCTGTAGTCTATAACAGAAAAGTATAAATTAAAAGACCCCCCTGGACCACGGAAAGAGAGGGGGTTGCAACCCTCGATTTTTTCCCTTTGTCGCTTGATTTTTGTACGGCGTTGCGGAATAATGGATTAGAAGCAGTATTGAAATAGTATGAAACTGATGCCGTACAAAATCAAATGACCAAATTTACCTTGGAAATTGTCGGGAAATAAAAAAAAAACGACTTTGTGGCGCACCATTTTTTTACGGCACTGCGCGTTTTCTTCTTATTTTTCATGGATCTATCGATGGTAAGAATGCCGTACAAAAATATATGACCAAAATGTACTCACTCTACCTGTACTTTTGAATTCTCACCTGCACTCAGTTGGACAGCTTACAAGTGACGGCATAGTGCTGAATCTTATTATTTTATGCTCTTATATCGTTCTAGATAGGTCACCTGGTGGTTCAAATGACCCACCATTTTTTTGACACGGGCCTGTTGTATATTATCTAGTATCCACAATGCTTAACTTGGGATAATTTATCTGGTATGGGTGTAAGATTAAAAAATAAAAAAAACTCAAAAATGTCTCCTTTGTAGTACCTACATTAATGTGAGAATCCTGCTTGCTAGCTTTAAAATGCGACTATTAGCTGCACAAATATTTTCACATTGGTACCAAAACTCCATAAAAATTGATGGTGCCAATTTTTGGAAAACATCATTTAAAGGACCACATGGATTTATCATGGATAGACATAAAGAATACCTTCGATCTCTTCGTCTGGAACGACCATTTCTTTTTGAGTCCCGAGTTTCAACTGGTTTATTTTCTTGTGAAACAGCTGATTTCAAATTTTGGGAAAAGCTTGTGGAAGTATCACAAACGTCATCCAATTTTATATTTTTTTCAACCTCCTCAGTCCAGTCCTGTAATTTTATACAAATTATATTTATTTATTTAATTACTTATTTCGACACAAAAGCAACTTAAAATGACTACTTGTATAAAAAAACTTAATATGTAAAATAAAATTATACCTAATATAAAATACTAGCAGTGCCCGCGACTTCGTGCGCGTGGATGTCGGAAAATAACAACTTGAAAGGAGATGTTCGATATTGGTACTCGAAAGCCCCCACGATAAATTATATATTATGCGAAAGCTTATGCTCCGAGGATCTTGAATATACCATTTTTTTATTTTGATACCCCGGCATTTTTGAGTAATTTTGAAAAGTGTATGCAAGAATTCTAAGCTTCTTATCAAAGTTTCTCTGACAAAATATAGTAAAAAATAAATTAAAATCATTATTATTAGTCAGAAACAAGTGCAGAAACCAATTTGCCATGTTCTTCTAGCATTTAAAATAAAATATAATTGCAAAATAGTCGTAGGCTGACCCAAATCAACCTCATGCCTAGTTAATAAAAAATATTTGACAAGACAATAGACGCCATTGACGTTTTTTATACTATGTCTGTGACGTGTCACATTTTTAAAAATGGAATTTTACATCTCTGGATAACAGTTTTTTGACCAGAATAAAATGTTATTTTTTATTTATATGCAGGCATTAAAAATTATAGTTTTCGTCTCATAATATTCTTAAAAATATACTCTTTCTTCTCATACAACTTTTGTCTTGGGGGGTAGCTAAGTACCAGCCCCCATACATTTTCAGAACATGTCCTTTGATTACCAAAAAATGGGTATAGTGAGTTAATTTCAAAAGTTAGACATATGTTGTCGCGGACTTTTTTTTAGAACTTTTAAATGAGAACAATACATGATTTTTACGTAACTCTAACCGTTTAGGCAGCGCACGCAACAAAAGCTCTGAAAAGGATTTTTTTTTCACATTTTTGCAACATTTAACATTGATGCTCAGCTGCTATTCGGTATTCGTTGCGTGGTGTTATATAGCATATATAATACCTCGATAAATGGACTATTCAACACAAAAAGATTTTTTCAATTTGTACCAGTATTTCCTGAGATTAGCGCATTCAACCAAACAAACAAACAAACTCTTCAGCTTTATATTATTAGTATAGATATCATAGTATATTATTATTATTTATTGAGTATATTATATTTTTTATATATTATATATTTAATTTAATTCACTAAAATCGCAACCTGGATTCATTTTTTTATGTTTTTTGAACTTTTGGAATGTATATTAATTCAATAATTCCGTTTTAAGCCCACAGATCTATTTTAACTGCGAAGACTGCATAAGGACAATGAAGACTAGTTTTTTGGTCCTAAGTAATTACTTTGAGTTAAAATCTGACAATTATTGTTATATGTTGAACACTAAACAAATATTAAGTATATGTGTAGTACAAGTTATACATGAAAGTACAAGTGATAGTAGTAAAAGAATTGATTTGTAGAGGTGTAAAAGCTGAGTTTAATTATTATTTTATTGTTGAGTTTGGACGTCATCACAAGTATTAGTATCAAATATTTTGCTCACTAATTTATTGATGCTTAAAACAGTTTTCTATATATGTTTTGGTTTTTATTGTTGTGTCTGTCCTAATCAGCCCTCATATGCGCGAATATGCCTCATACGGTGCATTGGACGAACATGCCCCAAGTGGGGGCGGGCTCATACAAGAACTATCATTTCTTTTAGTTTTTTAAAATTTACAAAAAAAAGTATATCGTTTTGGCTTTTCATTATTTAAAGCCTACTAACACCTTTAGAAATGTATTTTTTATAAATGTATAAACCAGCCCCAACTACCGCTATAATTATGAATATTTCTTTGTTATCAAGAATCTGTAGCACAAGATCCTAATGATGCTTAAATTGGGCTAGATAATTTGTGTGAGTGTGAGATAATTATTATGCCTGGGACTAAATAGGCAACCATTATATTTAAGCACAAAGTCCAGATAATATAATTATAATAATATGTATTGTGCTAAGCCAAATATCATTAGCAAATAAGTTTTTAAGATGATTTTGATCCTGCAGCTAGAGCAATATACAGACATTGTATCGGTATAGTAAAGTATAAGATGGAGAGACTGGACAAGCTAAATTTTGATGGCACTGCAAAGGAAATTACATGCTTTAATATAGCTGCAGAGTTAGATTATTGTCAATAAAGTTTTCAACATTTTAAAAACCTAATTTAGTAAAACCCAATTGATCATAAAATTCTAAACCTTGAAAAAATAGACCAATTTATTTATTAGTAATTCTTGAACTACATACAACAACTTGAGTATTAAAGGATTCACTTGTAGTCTATATACTTACTATAAGTATATTTATAACTAGTGGTCATGAACTGGTAATAATATATCTGCAAATAATCTGCATACAGGTGATAGGCAGAGAGTAACTTCCCAGAAATATAGAAAAAGCAAATAAGTTATCAGTCCTTACATCATGAAACATCATGTTAAGCCCATCCATTATACAGTATTCATATTTTAACATAGGCAATTTGTCCTCTGAGATTTTGAAAGGTAAATAACAAATGATGGTTTGTAATGTTAAATTTAAATGCATTCACTAAATATACTTACTAAATTTGTCATATCCAAAAGACTGGAAGTAATTTGTGATATTGTTTCAGTGTCATGATGAGATTCCTCTGGTTTCTGAGGCTCGATGTGATTGTAGGAAATATCATTTGAAAAGGATAATCCATTTTTAGAAGCTTAAATAAGAACACATAAGATTAGACCAATAAGTGATTTTTGGTATTAGGGACTACTATTATGTACTCTCTGGTATCCACACAAAATAAAGCCCTTATTGCATAACTACAGATAATTATAATTTTATTACACCTGTTATTACTGCACACTAAAATATGGTCATTGACTTTTGTAGTTGACTACATGGCAACATGAGGCATTTGGGACAAGCTGTTCCTAGTCCCAAAGGCACCCTATTTTATAATGTAGTAAACTCCAAAGTCAATGACCAATTTAAATGCTAAATATTCAGTAAAATTATTTGGCAGTATCTGGTACAAAGGAGATGTTTCATATCCGGCCAGGTCACATACACAAAATAAAATAAAAAAATCTATTTGATTGTTATTCAAAATGGCAATATGGCGGGTGACATAGAAGTCAACTAAATGTCTCTAAAGTGACATAAGCATCATAATGAATATTTGGATGTCTTGCAGTGTTCTAAAGAATTCTTGTTAGCAAAAAGCAAAAAAAGGAAATGGAGAATTGAATACTTTCCATACAATTACATCTCTTTTGTTATATTGCCATAACTAAAATTCTATTATATAATCAGTTTGTGCTCCTCCATAGAAAAGCTAGATTTAGCTGTCAGAGAAGGAGGAGTTTGACTTTGGTTTAATATTGTTTTATCAAGTTTACTTTGATTGTGATAACACAAAGCAATTGTTCACTTAAAAGTTTTATTGTATAATTATTATTATTACTTAAGAAGAAAACTATATTCATTAAGCATTATTGTCTTTAAACTAAGAATTATAAAATGTTAAATTTACTGTGATGGTAAATATCATGTTCCCCTTTTGGACAAAATTAAGCAAAAACCTCTCCTTATTAAATCAACTGATAAAAAATTATAATAAGCTGTAATAATATAATTAAATATAATAGAATCTCATATGTCACTTACATTTATTGTTGAAATCATTTTGGCTCTCCATACTACTAGACATTGGATCTGTCTTTTCACTTTTATTGTCTATTGCATTAGTTTCACATAAACTCATATATGAATTGCTAGGTGTAGATCTTCTAGAATTTTGTACTTCATAATTTTTTAAATAGGTATTTATAAAGTTATCTCTATCAAACCCTTCATTGTCCCTAAGTCGGCCCCGGCCCCTTGATGGTAATGTTTGAGACCAATTCAAATTAGAGTTATAAAATTGACTTTGATTATAATTAGGCTGAATAGTGCTATTTGAGGAGTACCGGTCCTTATGTATCTGATCAACACCATCAAAACTATGATGTCCTGATTGTTCTAAAAATTGTTTCCTAAATCTTGGTGGTATATTATCTAAATTTACCATAAATCTAGGTCTTGAGGAGTCAGAGCTATACCCTGCAGAGTTCCTACGTCCTGAAGGTGGTTTACCACCTGTGGCAGACTGATGTCTACCTGCAGTAGTTTCCATGCTTCTACTATCACGGTTTCTTTCTACATTATTTTTTTCTTGGACACGATGTGTTGGAGATATTGATCTAGTTTCAGATGTTTGTCTATACTGTCTATTATAATTGAAATCATTATTTGCTTTATCCTTATATTGGTGCTCTCCATAAGATCTGTCTCTCCTGGAGCCTCCCCTTGAATACAATCCTCTATTTCCCCCAGACTTTTCTTGGCTAGTAGACATTCTTTTATTATTGCACTGACTAGAATTATCAGACCTCGTGAATGTTTTAGTCTGTCTTTCAACATCAGAACAAGAATCTCCCGATTTAGGAACATATAATTGCTGCTCTGGTTTTTTTAGACGATGGTTAAAATGTTCTCTCTGTGAATCACATATGGGTTCTTCATTTACTGAATTCTGAGAGCTATAATAATCTGCTTTCTCATCTAAACCATAACTTGAACGCCTCAATGGACCACTACCAGGTTTGTACAGCCTTTGTTGTGGTTTATTTCTTCTATACTCTTTAAAATCATCATCCATAGTATTCACTCAGAATTGATAGCAGCTGTAACATATATGTATACCTTTTTAAACTAAGTTATAATCGATGATTATTAATATCTATGTTAGCTGTAAGTACTAGAGAAATATAATTTTGTAACTGTGTTCCTTAGGTTATGTTAAAATTAACACTTGATTCATAAAAAAGATTTTTTTAAAAATTAATATCAATCAAAAGTAAATTTCACATGATATTGTACTGCACTAAACATTCTACAAAAACAAAAAATCTTCATGTAGAATATTTGTAGTATGTTAAATATTTAGCATTTATTATTTGTTTCAATTTCAGTTAGCCTTTTTGTATGAAGTTATTGTTCAAAACGTCAGATTGACAAACCAGACAGTCAGTCATTTTTTAAAGTTAATTCTCCATAAAAAGGGAAGGCAAATGGAACTACAGAACATACAGCCATGTCTTCAGTATTTCTTTTTTTCTTCTTTTATTCCATTAAAATGCTGGCGTAACACATTTCAATGCTTCTAAGGTGTATTTGACGTGAAATTTATGATGACAGTCTCCTTATGTGCTACTTGATGAGGTGGATAACCACAAAAAAGTTCTCATCGTATTTCACACTATAATCACTTTTATTCTAATAACCCTTTAGTTGCACGTCAACACAAACACTTGAATAATAAAACTGCGCCGCTTTTATAGCTCAATGTTCGCCCCAACACAATTTTTAATTATTGTAATAAAAATTTTCACTGACGCCACAAAAACACGCCAAACGCTCCAGTCAGTCAGTGGCCCTAATTCTGGTAAACACATGCTAAGTCTAAATTTAAGTTCAGTCTATTTCTTTTTATCAAAAGGAATACTAAAAGGATGGCTGTCATATAATTTGACATTTAGAAACGTGCGTTCAATTTTCGACCTTATTGAACGGGATAAAATGCAGTGTTTAGGAGGCACCTCCGTACATGCCGTCTAAAATTGTCTATGGTTTCTTAGAAATCAGTCTAAATTTAAGTGACAGCTCTAAACAGATTCTTGCTATCATTTTCCTATTGCTTATTGCGAGAAAGAGATATACTGTACTTAAATTTAGAATTAAAGTGTGTTCCCAGGATTAGGCCCAGTAGTTCTGCTATTTATCCCCACAGGGAAAGGCAATAGTAGTACAAAGCCATACAGCCAAATCTTAGGTCTTATATCTTCAATTATTGAAGTGTTGAAGACTATTAAGCCAGATCTTGTATTGATATCAGAGGGCCTAGACAAGATGACAATTGACAATCGCTACCGCTATCGCTAAATGGAAAATGTATGGAATTTGACGTTAACAATCGAAAGTCAATCGAGAGCTCATAGCAAATCCCATATATTTTCCTCTTAGCGATAGCGATTATCGATAGATATCTTGTCTAGGCCCTCTAGGCCTTTAGAATAGACCTTTTTTATACTTCCCAAAGTAGAGTTAATGAACTTGAAGAAGCCTGAAGATAGCTTGAAAATTATCAGGATTCGATAATAACTCTTGCAGAGATGGAGGGATACTACGTATCATTTTGTTGCAGTTCATCGATAAATATAATTATACGAATATTAAAGGCTGAACATTCAAAAATATGTGGTCCAGTGTTTGCGATACATTAAGGGAACATTGCGTGCAGATTGGAGATGATATAATTTTTATTCTGACAGACTTGAAAAAAAATCTTTTAATTTTTCTCTCAATCAGCTCTCAAACATCTCGAAAAAAAAATCAGTAGGATCATAATAAAAAGGTAACCAAAATCAATTTTCATTCAGTAAACTATTGTTTCCCTTTCTTACCTTTGATAAATTATTATAATAATATTATTACAAGCAGCATAGTTATCCACAATCCAAAAATCCAAAAAACACTTAAAATGCATCAAAATATCATACCTATATTTAGACAACATAAAAATTAAATTGTTAAGAAACTTCATAATATTGACAGAACAACAACAAAATTTTACTTGCAAAATGAACAACCAATCAATTATCTCTTCTGAAAACCTATTACAAAGTAAAATACTTCAACATAGGTACAGCAATACAGCAAACAACAACAACTCTCATAGATACATAGAACAACTCATCATCATCATCATTTCAGCCGAGACGCCCACTGCTAGGCATAGGCCTCCCCCAAAGATCTCCATATCGATCGGTCCTGCGTTGTCCGCATCCATCGGTTTCCCACGACCCTCACCAGCCCCCTTATTCTCAACTGTCGGAAAGAATTCGAATTTCGGAAACTCTATACCTGTCACTTTTTATCGCGCTGCGTCAAAGCGAGATGTCATGTGACTTATCGAATCGAATCCGTGATCTGACAGTTGAGAATAAGGGGGCAGATGGTCGGTCCACCATGTGGGCTTCATATGCTGCGAAGCTTCCCAAACGCTGCCCAGCCGAGTTGGATCCGTCGATTGACCTCTTTCTGGACGTTGGACTTACCAAGTTGGACTATTTGTCCCAGGTAAACATATTCGTCAACAACTTCCAGTGTAGAGCTTCCAACCTTTACAGAAGTAGGTACGACATGGGAATTCGACATTATTTTCGTCTTACCCATGTTCATTTTAAGACCCACTTGTTGAGAGACTCTACAGAGGTCGTCGTTGTGCCCAAGTCTTCCAGGTTTTAAGCCATGACTACGATATCATCAGCAAAACGAAGGTGAGTCATGTACTCGCCGTTTATGTTGATGCCAAGTCCTCTCCAGTCCAAAAGCTTATACATATCCTCCAACGCGGCAGTGAGCAGTTTCGGCGATATAACATCGCCCTGTCTCACACCTCGCTGAAGACGTATTGATTCCGAATTTGGCCCTGAAGGCGGACTGACATAGTGGCGTTTTCGTTCAGTGACTGCAGCACTTGAATGTACCGATAGTCTATTTGGCATCTCTGGAGTGACTAAAGCACGGCCCAGGTCACGACAGAATCGAAGGCTTTCTCATAGTCCACGAACGCTAAGCATAATGGCAGGTTGTACTCTTCGGTCTTCTGTATAGCCTGCCGCAGCGTATGTATGTTGTCTATGGTACCAAAGCCTTTTCGGAATCCGGCTTGTTCGGGAGGCTGGAAGTCGTCAAACCTGCGTGCGAGACGATTCGTTATAACTCGCGAAAACAGCTTGTAAACATGGCTCAGGAGCGTGATGGGTCTATAGTTCTTCAATTGGGTTCTGTCACCCTTTTTAAAGAAGAGAGCCACTACGGCCCTGCGCCATGCTTTTGGCGTTTTGCCCTCGAGGATACCTAATCGAGTTAAATAGCCTCTGAAGAGCTTGCAGGACCACGCGTCCACCTGCTTTTAGAAGCTCTGCTGTAACTCCATCGTCGCTCGGTGCCTTGTTTTTCTTGAGCTGTTTGAGAGCTACACTAATCTCGTACAGGCTGACGTCCGGGATATCTTCGGTGTAATGTCAGGTTAATTTTGCTCTTGGATCGGTGGCCTGAGTGACAGGTGCGCGTGATGTCGCGTAAAGCTGTCCGTAGATTTTTTCAATCTCGGCCAAAAGTTCAGGTCGTGACGTAAGGAGTTTGCCATCCTCCGTCTTCAGCTTCGTCAGCAAACTCCAAGCGATAGATCTCTGGCAAACACTTTGGAGCCTCTGTTTCGCTCGATTGCCTCTTTAACACGTTCTGTATTAAATCGGCGTATGTCAATGACTTCGAGATCTGTTTATTGATCTGACATTTTGCCAGTCGTCGGGGGTATATATTTTGGTGAAACCAAAAACGTGACACCAAATAGAGTCCTATGTGCATACACCTCTGTGGCGCGACACTGTATTGATGACTAAATTATAAATATAACGGTCGTATGCGTATACGTCTCTATGGTATAATAAAAACAGTACCACAACCAAATCAATTGGGCTTACAACTACTTTATGTTCATATGGTTTGAAAGTATTATATTATATTTAATCATACGTCAATTAGTATTTCGTTAATTTCTAATTAGGTACTGTACCTAAAATTATGATAAATTTAGAGATTGTGTATGGGTAATAGTAGAATCGAATAACAGTAGAAAAAGAAAATCGCATTTCTGTATATATGTCCCTATGGTTTGAAGCCCGCGATATGATGCTAATTGATGAGGTGGATAGCCACAAAAAGTTTTCAACGTATTTCACACCATAATCACTTTTATTCTAATAACCTTTTAGTTGTAAGTCAACACAAACACTTTGTATATAAAACTACACCACTTTTATAACACAAAGTTCGCTCCGACAATTTTTTTTATTATTAAATTAAAAATTTTGACCGTCACCACAAAAACCCGCCAAACACTCGTTTTTTTTATTTTTGACAATTTATAACCGACATCATTTTGGTTCTAAGTGGTAATAAAAAAACCTTGAACCTACCAATCACTCAAACAGTCACAAAAAAAGCTGTTCGATTAAAAAGAGCTGCCTAGGCATCCAATTGAATGGCTAATTTAAACCGGACGACTGACATGACATAAGCCACCTGGTTGAACGTTGCGTTCAATGACTTAGCTAGTTGTACTTCAGCCGTTTGATTGGATGCCGGCGTTCAATCAATGGGCTAGCCGTCCAATTGGGTGGCTGATTTAACCAGACGGTGAGGTCCCGGTGGCTATACCCGGGGGGGGGGGTTCGGGTGTCCTTTCGTCCAGCCGATCAGCGCTTCTCTGCTGTCGGCTGTTACCTGGGGAAACAGGCCTCACGATTTGACTGCGTAATTGACGCCTCTTCTTACACACAAAATAAGTTAGCGAATAAGCTCGCAGATGAAATCTTGAAAATGTTGTCTATGACAGGGCATCCCCTTGAGATATTAATGAGATTTTGATAAATTATTAAGATTTCTGATTTCTTACATTATTTTATGAAGTACACTTGATCAATTTGGTTAGAAAGAGGGAGAGTTTTTCATACCAGTACAGTTTGCACAAGTTACGTAATTAAAATTTCTTTGAGGTATTTTTTACCGCGTGGCATTTTGGTTATTCCATTAATTGGTAACCCTGATGATGTAAAATGTCAATTTTAGAAAGTTGTCTATTGAAATACTACGCCGAAATATATTTAGTACTTTAAATAAGGAAAATTTGTTTGAAAATCTTTCTCAATAAGTATTAAGATTATATAATTATACTATGTTTTCAACCTGCAAAATTGCAATGGGTACCTAACCCGTGGCTGACGTTTAATTTTATTTATTTATATGGATTAATTGTACAGTTGTATAGTGCTAAGAATAATAACCGCGTTAATTTTTATCTATTTTTATTCCTAGTGTTCATGATTAAGAAATAATGTCTTTCGAGTATTTGCCCGTGGCCGAAGATGAAAACGAAGAACCCATAGAACTACCAATCGAAGAAGATGGGACTCTAATGTTAACGACAGTATCGGCGCAATTTCCTGGTTGCTGTGGCTTGAAGTATCGTCACCCAGAAACCAAAACGATTCGAGGAATCAGGCTAAGAGATGGAAGATTGTATCCTCCCCCTGAAGGTTGGGGTACTCATCTGTATGTGTGTAGTTTCCCTAAAGAAAATAAACGTAAATCTGGTGAAAATTCTGAAACATCTTTGATAAAGAACAAACGAAATGACAATTTATGCTCTGATTTGATTGTACTGGGTTTACCTTGGAAAGCCACTGAACAAACTGTGAGGGAGTATTTTGAGAAATTTGGAGAAGTTTTGATGGCACAGCTTAAAAGAGATCCAAAAACTGGAATGTCTAAGGGATTCGCTTTCATACGTTTTGCCTCTTATACATCTCAAATGAGAGTGTTAGCCCAGAGGCACATGATTGATGGACGATGGTGTGATGTTCGGATACCTAACTCCAAAGAAGGCTCAGTTACATCTATGCCCTGTAAAGTGTTTGTTGGTCGCTGTACAGAAGAATTAACAGCAAATGATTTGAGGGAATACTTTTCTCAATTTGGTGAGGTGACAGATGTATTTATTCCAAAACCATTTAGAGCTTTTAGTTTTATAACATTTTTGGATCCAGAAGTGGCACAAAGTCTGTGTGGACAAGACCATATAATTAAAGGTGTATCTGTCAATGTTTCTAATGCTTCTCCAAAGCAAAACAAGAGTGGTGCTAACCAAAGGAACTTGTCAAGCAGGAACTATGAAGAAAGTCATTCACACACATTGTCTAATAACAATTCCTGGAGTAGCCGTAATATGGATATGGTAAATATGCAAGCCCTTGGTATATCAGGTCAGCATGGGCAAAATGCTGTTGCTGGTGGAGGTGGCCAGGCTCAGGGTGGGAGTATGCCATTAGGTATGGGTGGCCTGCCTGTCAATCAGGCTCTAGTAGCAGCAGCACTCAACCAAGCAGGCTGGGGTCTTATCAACAATATACCATCAGGAGGTTCAGACCAAGGTGCATTTGCTGGAGCGGCATCAACAGCACCTCCAGGCCCACCCAACTTCCTATCATGGATGCAACAAGGTACTTCAGCTCAGGGACCTTCTAGTCAATGGGGACAAAGGCACCAATCCCAAGGCCACTCTGTTTGATCTAATATCTGATTTAACAAGCTCATTATATTCACTGTGATTGTAGCAACAATTAGATAATTTTATCATTTGTTTTTAACTACAATACAAATGGGTTGTTCTGTTGGTGGAGAGTGGTTAACATACCTAGTTTGCTACAGATGTTATTTATTTATTATGGAATTGCTTGTGTTTTGTTGATTTTCTTGAATCCTATATATTGATAAAATTATAGAATAATGGTGTAGTAATACATGAATCAGACATACAATTACCTGAAGTGGTAGAAATTTGTGTATATTTATTATTAACGGATATACCTAAATGTTGTTGTGCTTTTATTTGTCAATTCACATATAAAAATGGCCTTAAATCTACTAATTAGTCGCAATATAAACCATTTAAAATGTGCTTTCCTCAACCACTGCAATACATAGGTACCAATTTCAAAGTTATTATAAGGAAGCTATTAAAATGTTTGTAAAATTAAACTTACTTTAAGTTGGTACAACTGCCCCCTTCAAAAACTGTCGGATCACAGATTTCATTCTAAGTCACATGCCGTCTCGTTTTGATGCACCGTGAAAAAATGTGACAGGTATACAGTTTCCTTATTCGAATCTCTTATGATGGTTGTGAATAAGGGGGCTGGTCCAGAATCTGTTCAGGATTTAAATTCCATTTTTTTTGTTTTTATTGCTTTATTAATCCTAATGTACCTTGTAAAAATTAAACAGCATAAAGTACTTATTGAATTTATTGTAGCTATATTAATGCTGTTGGCATGGAGATCACCTAAGGTAGAATAAAGGTCGATTAAGGATTACAATCACTCAAATTCGTTAATAATAATGCAACTAAATAAATGACAAATTTTAGAGTAAGATGTATCTCTTTTATATTATACCAAGAAAATAGAGGCATTTAGCATTGGACTCAAGTTTTGAGATATGGTCTCTTTCTATTACACAAAATAAAATAAAGTTTTTAATTATCTATAGTTTCTCCAAGAGCTATCCTTAATATGTGATATTGCTGGAGTGCAGTCTTACAAAAGAAAAAACTGAATATGTATTAGGTACCTATTAACATTGAAGTAAATTGAATTATTGGTTTTTAAAAGTTAGATAATATTCCATTCAATAAGTCTATAGCCAACATACTCTGTGCCTGTCACACACCAGTAGGTTTAAAGTAACTAATTAGAGGGTTTTAAAATTTCATATACTTTTATAGTCACCATCATATCAACCGGGAGACATCCATTTTTGGGTATAAGCCTCCTTAAGGGTCACCCTAATTGGTCCTGCCCGTATCCATCTGCTTCCTGCAACCCCCACCAGATTGTCAGTCCATCTTGTGGGGGCCTACCAATGCTGCGTCTTTCGGTACGCGGCCGCCACTCGTGGACATTTCTGCCTCAACAGCCGTCAATCCTCCTTGCATTGTGGCCTGCCCAATGCCACTCGAAGCTCGCAATTCTTTGGTATATGTCCGCAACCTTAATTCTTTTGCAGATCTCATAATATCTGATTCAATTATGCAGAGAAACCCCAAGCATTGCTCTTTGGATGACTTCAAGCCTTTTTATCAGGCCCATTGTAAACGGCCTTGTATCAGTTCCATATGTCATCACTGTAAACAAACTCGATGTCTTTAAACACTGCGGAAGTTGGGTAGAGAATATGTTGCGTAGGATCCCGACACTGCCCAGCCGAGTTAGACTTGTTGACCTCTTTCTGGAAGTTGGACCTACCAAAATGGACTATTTGTTAATGGCCGGCTTACCCAGTGGTCAGTTCCCCTTGCTATGCAGGCTACTCAGTCAGGGGTCTGGGGTTCAAATCCCCGTAGGAGCGAATGTTTGTACGATGAGTACGACAATTTGTTTACAAGTCATGGATGTTTATATAGTATATTTCTAATATTTATAGACATATATTATCATTATTTCTCAGTTATCTAGTATCCATAACTCAAGCTCTTAATGATAATAGGTACAAGGCGATTCTACAACAATATAATATTGTCTGGTTTGTAGATACTTACTAATATTCTTAGTGATTGTAATCAGTATCAAAGCCTTTATTTACCTTAAAGTCATGAAAAACAAAAATTATGGAATTTTAAAAACTTAAATGGTTTATTGGACCTAATTACATTAGTTGTTTTATTTATTTAAGAAACCAAATGGGTGTTCTAATGTGGCATTTTCATTCTGAAACTATCTGTTATTAATTCCGAAATTTTAGAGGTATTTACTATGTTAGCTACTATATCTCTTAGGTGTATTACAGGGTCTTTGTTTCATGCAAAAAATCCATTGCAAGATTATTTGTAAAATTCTGGATACCAGTAATTTTAAGTGTCCTAGATGTTGTGTAATATAAGAGATATCAAAGGGAATAATACAGAAATTTTAAGTAGGTACCTACTTACACATTTTACTAATAGTAATGCAAAGAAAGTTTTTGCAAAGATATTTTAAAAATTAAAAATAATATTTTATCATTTAAATTTTCAAATACTTACCGTCCTATGATTTTTTAAAATAATTTCCAGCCAATTGTCAAACCACTTCTCGTTTATTGTTTTTTGTTAGATTAAGATCTGTAGGTATTGCTATTTTATTCAATATCATTTATTCAGAGAACAATAAGACACTTTTTATGAAATGAAACCATCACGATAGCAGATGCTGGTAATACCTCTAGTACACTGTTCTGAGCTGCCCATAGATGCCCTATAGGTACCTAAATAAATTACTCAAAGTAATAAATGATGCTATTATTCTTTTTGCCATAATCATAATGTCATGACCATTACATTTTTGGTAGAGTTAGGAGTAAATTCTTTTGTACATTAATAGGTATATGTTTTACAACAGACTGTTAAAAGTTCATACATGTAAAAAATAGAAATCTATGAATTGTTATCATTGTTTATCAATAATGTTGATTATAATAAATTTATTGTGTGTTTTCTCAGATGTATGTGGGTATTGACGCTTGGAGACAGATATCTATTTTTGTCTAAATAAAATGGTTAGAATATTTTGGTGAATAAGCAATTTGGTATTGTCTATTGAATGGGTAGATAAATGTAAAATGTATGCTCTGATGTAATAGCTATTGTATATTTTAGGACAAAATAAATTGAAGGGCTGTACAAATTTCAAGACTGTAAATAAGGAAACAAAGTGACATCATACCATAGTTTTAATTCA
This sequence comes from Nymphula nitidulata, assembly GCA_947347705.1. Taxonomy (NCBI): domain Eukaryota; kingdom Metazoa; phylum Arthropoda; class Insecta; order Lepidoptera; family Crambidae; genus Nymphula; species Nymphula nitidulata. The sequence continues at coordinate 12,245,256 of OX374621.1, read as the reverse complement.
ATTCTATTTTGAACTAAATATTAGCCTTGCAACAATTATAATTATGATGGTATTAAGGAGTAAAAACATCTAAAATATAAATTTATGTAGATCTTTGAAAACAATACCTAACCACATAGACAAACCATGATTAAGTAGGTATAAATAGATACATATATCATCATCATCATCACCCTTACTGCTATTCGGTGACGTGGAATTATTTTTATTTATAAATAACATAAATTAGGTATGTAATTTTGATAGACCTCGGTCATTTTGTAAACTTGAATGTGCTGAATATACTTTGTTGCTGACCATACCTGTAACTAAAATTATGACATTGGCGCCGGTTTTGTTGCGCGTTTTGTAAAGCTAAATAAAAATAAACTACCTCCTTTTTATTCCAATTGAATATTTAATAGAATGAATAGAAACGCTATACAGTAGCTCTATCCAATAGCAATTCTGTTATCTAAACCTAACCATGTTACTAGTAGAACACTAAAATAATTCGAATTATTTTAATTATTTAAAATGGCGTCATCGGTCCATTTCCAATTGATTTATATGTGTGGCACTGAACTCAAATATTGTTTTATTTAGTGTTCATCAGAATCAGAGCCATTATGTTATCTTAAGTAATATTTGCTAATTTATTTAAAACTTTATTAACATAATGAGTTTGACGTGAGTTAGAGTCGCAAATTATTTTTGTTACTTACATAATCTATTGTATTGACTTAACGAGTTGCCGGTTTTAAGCCATCTTGGTTTATCTACCTATCTACGTAATGAATTTAATTATACAGAGGCAATCGATAAATAATTTTAATTTAGACCTTAATATTCATTCTTCAACATTGTTGCAAGTCTAATTCTATCATAATTATGTATATAAACAGCCACGGTCGGCTGCTAAAACGATGTAGATAAAATATAAGACCTAATAAAATATTTTTTTTATCTATCCAATAAAAGCCATACGGTTCCAGTTATGAAGTAACAATGCAGTCCAAATTTTGGTAATTTTGATAAAAGGTATGAATAATCAATACCCGAATTCAACTTGCATTGCGCTGAATTAACAATATTATGTAATAATTGTTATAAATAAGTATACCAACTTTCTGCTCATTAGCGGTATCTGCTCCCTGATTACAAACTCTACTGGTAATCCTAATTGGCGTCCTATGACATTTACTTACACATAACTTAGACTATGGTACCGTTTCACCGAGTGATATAAAAAAGTATTAAACCTTTACCTTAATGAAACGAATATCAAATGATTTACGATTAGGTATGGTACCAGTGGAGTCAATTACGGAGCTAATATCTGCAAGATATTTATCTGTTTCCTACCTACTTTGCCTAGGTAAACGAAAGAACTCGATTTAGTTTTATTTTACTGTGTATTTTTTGGCTTGAACTTGTTTGTTTTATAACTTATTGCAATTTAGCCATTATTGTTTGGTTTTAATTTATGTGCATGTCGGTTTAACTTAAAAGAATTATGTGTGTTTTAAATTTGTGGTAACGTGGTTATTTCTTTTAATATTTTACGTACAGAGTCAATTTCAGTCTAAAGTAGCTTAAGTTACTAACATGTCCCAACAGGACAGTCTTATTGTATTATATTATAAATGTAGGTAGGTATTTTGGAAACCTCATTCAAACTTATTTTTTATTAGTGTTGGTATCCAGTAGGTAATTCAACATTGATATAGTTATTACTTGACGTTATTGGACAATTTGTGTATATTTTAACTAAAACAATTTAGTCTATCCAAATACAATGCTCAGGATTGGATGTGGTTGCTAACTTACCTACTTATATCTTTCCTACATTAACTCTTCCCTATGCTTTTAATACGTTCAAATAAATAATTGTGGTCTCTAGGGTTCCCATTTATCTATAAAGTGCAATATATCTTATTATAATATTTAAAGCCTTTTTCTGTATATAAAATATTTAAAAGTGCAAATTGAATTGACAATATTTTGGAAAAAGTCTATGGTAGGTACTTGTTATTACGTCCAATTTTGATCAAAATATAAATTTACTGGGAAGTTCTTCAGAATTTGTTTTGTAATCTCAAAATCAGTTTGTGATAAATTATTGACCCTAAAAGTTGACCGTCTGTTGGAAGAGGGTGGAACTTTGTCAAAAAAACGAAGTTTCAATTTAAAGCTAACACAATTTAATCTTAATCTCTGTACCCACACATTTATTAGAAACAATAGATTTTCTTTTCCGGGCTGATAAAGGACGGGAAAAGTAATCTAGGTAATTTTGGAAAATAATAATTTAATTAATTATTTTGTCAGTTCTTTAAAAAAACATATATGTATTTCCGAATTCATAAATTTACTGTAATCCAAGTTTTATTTATTTTTACATGGTTCCGCCCTGTTATGATTATAAAACTATACCTAGGTAGCAATTATTTTTTACTTTAATTATTTTTTCAATGAAACACTAGATATTTGACATTTATTTCAAACGGTTATCAATTCTTTGAAGCTGAAGCTATTTTGGAAAAGGTAGCTTACTTCTCAGATTAAATTTTATTGATAAAAGTAAATTTCCTTGGTTTTAATTTACTTAGGTACATAATAATTTTCAATTTATGAAATTGGTCGTAATATAAATGCAAAAAAATTGTTTTGGGTACAGTCTTAGGCAAAACTATAGGATGGTATTTGACAGTTCTTGACTTATCCCCTAGTTTTGCTGGCTAGTGTACAATACAAATAACGTGCACTGATATGAAGGTACAAATTCAAATATGTATGCAACATAAATCGCTAGATAATAGTCACTTTGTTCAGTAGATTCTTGAGGTGCTCCGCGTCATGGCTCGTGTATGATTCACTTGCGCAATGACTGAAAGTGATTGAAAAGGTTCTTATAAATTATATGATTGTCTATTTAGTGTCCGAGTGCAGTGTCGTATTGAAAACTGGTGTATTAATGTGACGTAATTTATTGTAAATACCACAATGAATATGATTGTGATAAAATGGTATAATTGTCTATTTAAAAAAAATATATGTAATTAATATGCAACGGGAATAACTATTTCTAATCTGCCATTCTGATTTAAACTCTTTAACGATCAAGATCGGATGTTACAGGTATACTGAGGTACTGTGACATTGTTACTATAATATATTTTTTGGATAAATATCTGCCCCTGAACATGTTCTCTTTACACTTAAATTCGTGCTACTTTAAAATTTGTTTCATAAAAACCTTTCTTAAGTGCATAAAAATAAGGTCGGCTCTTCTGTGAAGTTTTTACGTGCGATGAATTTAAGAATGCGATAAGAGGTAAGGTAAGGAGGCGGACGTTTACCTAAGTACCTACTATGAGCTCTTAGAGCATCCCCAAAGGGTACCACTATCATTATCGTTAAGACTAAGATATTACTTTCAAGAAAAATCATAAATGTTATCTGCTGCTTTTGTAGTGATGGTCGGTTTGAAATTTTGAGTATTCTAGCAAAAATTTTGTGAGTCAAATGTCATGAAAATTTCTATGTAAAATTAAATTTGTGTGATATTAGGTGTAGATTGAGACGTGCTTAGCAGTAGGGCGATACCTCGCGAATTATCAACATAATAATATTTTGTAAGGATTTAATCCCAAATGTCCTCCTACGTTCTATTGTTCTAATTTTTAAATACTTATGTTAAAGTTGAGTACTAAAATATTTTTCAAAAGCCAGAGCATGAATGGGATGGAAAAAAAACCAAAGATGATCCATCTCATTCCTTTTTTTGTTCTCTATAAAAACGGAACAACATTTTAAAACCCAAACTAAGTTTAAGTATTTATTTCATCCGCCTCTGTGGTATAGTGATTCCAGAAACAGAAACCACCTTCCTCAGATCTAGAGGTCCGGGGTCCTATTTCCGTGGGGGCAGAAATTTGCTGCTCGGTAAGGTTTGTGCTAGGGCTTTTCTAAGTCCGACTGGCTAGTTACCACCATCTTACCTAAGTCAATAACAATCTTAACAGCATTGTTGTGTTCCGGCAGTTGGGAGGTAAGGGTAAGATAGGCAGTTTCTCTTGTGTTCGAGGAATCCTGGTGTAGCTCGCTTCTATCTTCGGCCTTACCATCAGGTAATATCATATATTGACCATTGACAAGAGCTATCCCGTTAAGGATGAATTGTTGTCTTTCTTCCTCGCGCTGAATCATCTGTATCTCTATTCCTCACTATCTCGGCTGAAGAACAACATTCACTAGGTATCGCCTTCTTTCACCACTCTGAAACCGGCTCTATGACTCTATGATTCGTGATCTATCAAACTGATCACATCTGCTGATGACTTGTGTGCTCTGTCTCTGTTTAATATTTCTTACATAATTTATGACTTATTTTGATAAAACAGAAAAACTTTCCATTATTATATTTCATTCTATCTGTTGGAAACCTGTTACCGAAATTGTTTTTTCAAATCTGTCAAAGAAATGGCGCAACCATTCCTATATAATTGACACCGAATAAAGAATTAGCCATGACGCAACTCAGCACTGTTTATGAGTGAATCAAGTTTGTGTGTTCTAATAAAATTATGAACTATTGCACTTGTAATATTGATGAATTAATGCACATCCTTGTCATTGCTGCTCCGTGATATTAAAATTACTAAATCCAATTGTGCTAGGCAGATTCTACATTAATTATGATTGTACATTATAATTTTGAGTGTGAATAATGAATACTTATTGACATGAATTCATGAAATAAAATTTATTTAGCGTTGCAATTTGGTTTTAATTTTCCCATGAATATTTAGCATACTATGTAGGTACCTACTTAAATTATATAGAGCCTGCATTCGATATTTAATTGGTCCTGCTGACCTGTTAAAATTTATAAGCACTACTAGGTACTTACCTTTATTTTTATTTACATGTTTTTCACTGTTTAAAAATTATACTATAGGTATAGGGATGATACCCGTCTGATAGGTAGCTATGAGACGATCCAGAAGAAGCAGCGTACGTCTTATTATAAAGTAGGTACTCTGTGATTACGTCCAATAATTCACGACAAAGGCGTTCCTGTCGTCATCTGTCGTTTTCAATCTCAGTACAATAATTGTTGAGTTTTCAATAGTTTCATACGATTTGACAGCTGTTCACTACATTGATCGAAACGTTTCAATTTGATTATTTTAAAAATGTGTGTGGTGTATGCGCTAGTGAAGTAGGAGAGTAAAAAATAACACAATTAACGATGACACGTGGCTGCGTTACGTGTCTTCACACCATCTACATTTTGGTCCTTCGAGCCGGATCTGAACCAGCGACCTCTATTAAACTTACACTATTAGGTACAGCAGTCAAATTAAATGGTATGAAAACGATAGCAGCGCCTCTGGCGTACGCTGCTTCTTTCGGTACGTTGATATACCCGCTTATAATACTTGTTATAAAAAAAATGTAGGCATCTAACTTTTGAAAAGAAAAAACAATTTATACAACGACGCTACATCTCTAGCAAATTTAGTGACGTAGCAAGGCCAAACTGTTTCAGACCCAACACAACTCACATTTATAGGTACAAAAAGAAAAGAAATAGATAAAAGGTTTAAAAATACTGTTAAACGTGGGATGTTTTTCATTTAGGTAATGTTACTTAATTGAGTTGTTGTTGATTGAGAAGGGGGTACTTAGGATTGTGTAATTGCTATGTCAGAGCCCAGGCTACCCTCACGCAAGTGGGGCAGTGGAACAGAACAGTAAAATAGGTTTTATCTATTGTGTGGCCACTGGGCACAGTGGAGTTACCGGGAGGTTTTAGTGGGTAGGTACCTATTTATTTCCAGTGCCGCCGCGTCGTCACGAGTACCTACCTACCTACCTACTCCTTTTTGACGCTGTGGAGAAGCTCTACCTAGGTGAGGGGCTCTCACCAACTAAAATCCTCACGAGACGTACCGTCCTAACGACCACAGGATGACCCGAAGGCAATAGGTACCGTCTAGGCGGTTTGACCGCGGTCCGGTCTTACAGTGTCGTTGGGGGGAAGGGCCTGTAAATGGGAGTTACAAGTAGGTACCCCTTGTGAAAGTTTCAATCGAATCGAAACGAAACCAATCATCCGTCGTGTTCATCTCTTAAATTAATTTTAAAAAAGTGGTTTCTAGTAATTCACAACAGAGGCGCTGCTGTCGTTTCTATAATACGATTTGACAGATAGTACACGACGAGCGACGAATGTTGCTGGAAACTTACACTACGCCCAGAGACTACAATACAATGTATAGATATACGGAGACTGGACCTATGACTGTTCATAGAGGAACATAAGCCACGGGAATAGGTAATTTTAATCATTGGGTACAACAATAGGACCAGATAATTTTAACGTAACCTTTGATAATGTAACCTATGAAAATATTTATCTTTGTACAGACGACAGCACATCAAGTGTAACAGTTGCACTACGAAAACCGCCTCTATTACAAACGTAGTAAGAGCGCTCTCAAGGTCAAACTGTTACGCTTGATGTGCTGTCGACTGTACAATTAATGACTTGACAATAACATCAAATAATGCCATTTTCTTTACTTTGATAAAATATCTCCCATGATCGTGAGTCTTGTTTTCACAGTGTGACTTGTTGGGAATTATTTTACAAAGTTCTCCCAACAATCAATCAATTAAACAAGGGTTTAATTGATCTAAGTTTGTTTGTTACGCTTTCACGGAGGTACCTACTAACATTCATTTGCATGAAATTTTGGTATTTTAAATATCCTGTTTTCTATGTGCCAATGTTTGACATTTGAGGTTATTTCATTTCAGTTTCAAATATTTTTTTGATTTATTCTCAGGTCCAATCACAAAGTATAAAAGCACAGAGTACCTACCAAAGAGAATATATCATTACCTCCATGAATTACGTCAGATTACTTTTGACTCTACGTACCTATAAATGTCATGCAGTAGGCAGTAAAACATGCAATAGGTGACAATGGTAACAATAGAAAAGTAACTTTTTTGTGTTCAAAATGTGTAAGCAAAATTTTGTGTGCTCTTTAACGGATAATTCCTATCTAAATATTAATAATTTCTATAATGGAACCTCAAAGAAAAACTCGAGCTGGTCCAATGGCTCCAAGCAGCATTAGGACAGCAAGGAAAAGCTTAGCCGTCATTAATGCCACTGCTAGTAATGAACTAAAGAAAGAAATAATTACTGTACATACAAACACTCCTCATGTAGAAAATAAATCATTTCACTCGGAACAGAGTCAGGTCTACCACGGAGAAGTAAATGTACTCTCCGTTATGTAAGTATGACAACTTTTTATTGACCTTCAACATCGCCAGCCTCTATAGATTCCACCACTGGGCACAGCGGTCTTCCTACGTAGGAGAAATACTTGAGGAGTTTGGGGAATAACACTACCACCCTGACGCAATGCGGGCTGGTGGGTTAAAGCAATAACAACCGCGGACCAACGGTATGATGTGCGGCTTCCGAAGTACAAAAGAGCTCTAAATCACAAATTTTGATTGACCCATCATCCCGGAATCAAACATGGCAAAAGTTGCTTTGCTTTCGTAATCGAAACTAGAGCGCTTAAACCACTACGCCACCGCCGCGATATATATTTATTCCAGGATTAGGCCCAATAACTTCTCAGATGTTAGCGGATAGTAGGCAAAAATTACATAATTTGACTCTTCTGTTTTTTGTCACCTTTTCGACATTTATTGTGCACCTGGTACTTCAGGTCATCGCGGTCATGACCCGGTGATGATGATTATGAATGAAATGAGCTGTTTTAGGGTTGTGCGACAAGAGTTTAGATCATCGCGGTCATGACCCGGTAATGATGATTATGAATGAAATCAGCTGTTTTAGGGTTGTGCGACAAGAGTTTAGATCATCGCGGTCATGACCCGGTAATAATGATTATGAATGAAATCAGCTGTTTTAGGGTTGTGCGACAAGAGTTTAGAAGGTAAAACTTAATTAGCTAATTACTCGTAAATGTTGACAGTTAGAAGCTTGCCAATATTGACATACCTTTTACATGCAAAGGTAGCACATGTACGTTTCGGCTTGATAGGGTATAAAACTAACACTTTGTATAATGTAAGAACTTGGAAAAACTATACTCGTTTGAGTAAATAAATACGTAAAATTGAAAATTTTAAGTAACCACCGGTCTCTAATCAGTAATCATCTATCTAACACCATCTCATAGATATTCATGAGAGCCCATATACGCTATAACTGCTGTAAGTTTCTGAAGAATTACAGATCCAGCAGACTTTTTGATGGTTTAAGTAGGATCGGTTAGTATGTCATGGTCATGGGAATGTCACTGAAGTGACAGTACACCTAATTTCAAGTCAATCGGATCTGTGAAAGTTAGTAAAACCTTTTTACCATGTGGAAAATGAGCTGATATGTCCTGAACGTCTGAAGTGATCTTCATAAATTATAGCTAAGAACCACCCTAGACACGTCAGCTTTCAAACAAATAAAACTCAATCAAAATCGGTACATTGCTTTAGAAGCTACGATGCCACAAACAGACACGTCACACTTATAACACCCCTCTTTTTCGTCGGAGTTTAAAAAGAAACTATAGCTATACCTAGACTGATTGAATTCAATTGATATGAGATTTTATTCTAAAAGTATCTAATTTGTATGGCTGTTTATATTAAACGTAGCGTACGGTTTCTCAAAAGCAAAGAGCTTAGGGATAATCGGGGTCTAAAAATTTTAGTTAATCAGTTTTAAAATTAGATTTGTCACACTGAAGGCTAAAATGCTAAGTTTAGATACATATTAATTTTTATTAATTGTGAAGCATTTATTCATTACAATTTTCATCAAAACGTTGCTGTCACGACTTTTAAAAATGATGAAACTTACACTTAGATTATAACTTACATAATTATTTAAATTGGTTTAAGTTAGAGAACTTACGAATAGAGAGCTATTACAGACAAGGCAGGGGGAACTAATGCACATATAGCCGTTTTTATCTTACTTTAAATCTGCAAACATTGCATTGAAATGCTGTTGTAACTCGTTTCAATGCATCTTGGGAGAGTGGCGCGAAATATATGTTGATAGCAGTCTCCATGATGGTACTATGATAAGGTGGATAGCTACGACATTACTCTCAACGTCTTTCAGATCAAATTCACTTAAATTGCAATGATCTTCCAATTGCACGTCAACATACATTTGCTTCACAAAACAACACATAGTAGTTGATTGTTGATTGCCTGTATATTTTTAACTCGTTTTTTTATCAGTTATTACCTACTTAATTTTTTATAACAAACATATAACCTCCTTTTTTTTGAAGTCGTTTAAAAAGTTTTCTTTTATCATAAATAACCATCATGATGCGACCAATTTTTGTATGTAGAAAAACCATATGCATAGAGTACTTTTATAATACCTAATTATGATGGTAAACATTTTTAGACCGCGATTATACTACTTGGAAGGGGCATAAGGTTCGCTCGGTGAGATGATGCATGAACTTACTATATTGGTGTAAATCCTATTATAATTTTTATTCTTCCTGCCTACTTTTTGAGTCCATAACGACTCACCGGAGGAGGAGACTTCTTCGTGTACCTAGCCCTAGTTTCAATCGAGTAGAAATGAAAACGTTCGCCGTCGTAATATCTGTCAAATCACATAAAAACGACAGCAGCGCCTCTGTTGTGAATTATTGAAAATAACTTTTTTATATATATTATATAATGTAAGAATTAAGGATGAGAGAACACGACAACGATCATCGTTTTCGTTTCGATTCGATTAAAACTTACACTGGGCCTACTGACGTTGTTTAAAATACAAAAGGTAGCTGTCAAATTATAAAGAAACAACAGAGAGTTGGTGTACAAGGCGTTCGTAGAGTTCTCCTAAGTCCTCAGTAACTCAGTGGTTAGAGGAAGCTTCCGTACCTACTTATTGTGAAAGGTTGCGCATTCGCATCTTGCTCTCGGACATGTCTTTTTCTCGATATTTTTCTAAATACATTTATTATTTTATAAAATACTAGCTGTGCCCTGCCACGCTTCGCAGTGGCGCATCGTTAAAAAAACTGTTTTCTCGCGGTCGCAGATATGTGACTGATGCAAAAAATAGATAAAAACAATCCTTGATGCGGATTTTATATCATGTTAAAATTTCGACTCAATCGGTGCAGAACTTTTTGAGTTTTTGAAGCATACACAAACCAACATAACATTTTTATATATATATAGATTTTATTTCAGAGACACCAATAAGGACATTATGTGCTGTAAGTACACGGAAGACGTAAAAGACTTGGCAGTCGGTTTCACGGACGGTACTATAAAACTATTTGACAGTAACATTGGCAAGTGTACACACACGCTGGTTGATGAGGAGTGTCAGGCTTACCCAGGCCCGGTGACGGCCATCAAACACCGACCAGTCAGCGATGCACATCCTGTTACGAATACACTTCTATCTTGCTGTAAGTACCTAAAACACTTTTAAAAGCTCGAACACACAAAGGATTGAGGTTAAATGTGATAAGTAGGTACTTTTAGAAAAAAAAAATACTAATGTTTAATATTAGGATTTTATAAGAGCATTAGGTCCTTAAATGATTTTTTGTAAGAAATAATATGTCAGATTTACAAGGTCCTATAACCACAGAACAGATAAAAGAGGACCTCATTTACTGTTCTGTGGGTTGATCTATATCTCATCTCAATATACAAGTGTTTTATTGCTAGGCCATATGTAACACAGATCTTCGCTTAGGTGTAGTAGGTATTATGGTAATCTAGGACATTGATCAGACTGAAAAACAGAATCGTAGGGCGTAGCGTGACCTAAGTATACCGGATGTTATAAAATTCCGAAATAAAATTTGCAATTCTGGGGTTGCGGGGGGGTCGATACCGCAGTATATGCGGGGGGTCGATAGCGCAGTATGTGCGCGGGTTCTGTGTGTATGTGTGTCTGTGTGGAGTATAACTATAGTGTGTCGTAGTAGGATACGCCTTAACTAAGCATTTTTAGGGTTGTCACGAGCGGTTTTTTTTTAATTAATTTAATTGAAAAATAAAAGTGGTCAGAAAGGCGTGAAACTTTCAGAGGTATGTCTTGCCAGAGAACACATCCACCCCCTTAAATTTTATTACTGAATTTTCAAACACGCTGTATAATATAAATAGCATTTATAGTGATATCACTCAGCTGCAATATAGAGCGACAGACTTAATTTGACTGTTGATGGATTTACGCGTCCCAAGGAGTTCGATCAAGGCCCTAGATTGATGAGGAGTGTTGCGCCTTCATGGTGTGATCATGCTGGCCGGTGACAGACTTCTAAGGTGACAAGACATTGACATGACAGTAAGTAACAAAACAAGACGTGAATGTAGAAAATAGACGGACGGACTTGACTCCCGATTCCCGATTCCTGACCGACGAAGACGTAACAAAGTGGTCCTTCGAGCATTAAAGTGAATTAGTCCATGGTGAACACAAGGAGCAAAGCGAAAGAAATGGCTACCGAGACCACGGCAATAGTCACCGACCTGGACGGGCACGACCGCCGCCCCGTCCGAGACAGCCGTCCGCCCTCGCCTAGCCCTTCCAATCGCTCTATGACCAGCTCCACATCTACTGTAAAACGCCAAAAAATTCTACAACTACAGATTGAGGCCGCTGAACAACGCGCGGAAATTGAAAAACGGTTGTTGTCTGAAAAGTTGGCTATACAGACACAAGCTATTGAAGTGGAGGATGATGAGTTACCGCGCCTAAATGGTTCACGCGCGCAATCACGAACATCACTTCTTCAGACTCAGAATGCAGGTACAAGTGCAAACAAAGACCTTGATCATATCGACAGTCACCATCATCCTCAGTACAAACAGCCATCGCCTTTCATATCTCAAGATACACCATCTCAATCACTAGAGCGGAATATGTGCAAATTCCTTGCCCGTCAAACTAGCGTCAAAGAGCTACCACCATTCTCCGGTGATCCAGAGGAGTGGCCACTGTTCTACAGCACTTTTAAATCAACGACACGTCTATGCGACTACAGTGATGACGAGAACATTGCACGACTGTCACGGTGTCTCAGAGGTCGCGCTCGTGATGCTGTTTCTTCTCTATTGGTGAGTGCATCAAACCTAGAAAACATCGTTAATACTTTGAAATTACGTTTTGGCCGACCAGAATATATTATCGAAATTATGTTGAACAAAATAAGAAATATTAGAGACATACGTCATGATGACATAAATCAATTAATAGAGTTTGCAACCAATGTCCAAAATATTGTAGCGACGATGAAAATAACTGAAGAGGTCGGACATCTCACTAATCCGACACTTATTAGAGAAATAATTAATAAATTACCATCGACTTTAAAATTCCAATGGAGTTTCCATATATCGAATTTATTCATTAAAAACGTTACCCTCAACGAAGTATCGGACTGGTTAATGATGGTTGCCAACGCTGTCTCACATATTTCTCCGATTACGACGAAAGGCAACCTCGCTACGAGAACGCTTCCAACGAAACCCGACCGAAGTTGGAGACCTGTGGTGTCAACGACAATAGCAGGCACGTCACCTTCAATTTCCTGCGTACGTTGCAACGGAGAGCACAAGCTACAGGACTGTAACGACTTCAAACAAATGACGATCGATGACCGCTGGAAGTTGGTAACTGAAAAGAAATTGTGTTTCTCATGCCTATCGACATGCCATCAACTCAAAGCCTGCAGAAGAAAGACCAAATGTAGTTTTCCTCATTGTGCCAGAGCTCATCACACTCTTCTGCACGCCGAGCCCCGCTATCAGATAGAGGAGCCTCAACAGACGGTGGCCCACGCTGCGCCGGTGAACGCCAGTATAAGTACCTCCCAAGTGCTGCTGAAAGTGGTACCTGTCATCGTATCCGGAACAAAAGGCGACGTCCACACCTTCGCACTTTTGGACGAGGGAGCAGCGCTGAGCCTGGTGGACTCATCACTGCTAGAGAGAGCCGGCATCACTGGACCTTCAGCTCCTCTTCACATCCACGGCGCATCAGGAATGAGGACAACTGAAACTGACTCTAAAGTGGTATCGTTTACTATAAGAGGACGATATGAAAGCGATTCGTTTATGTTGCTCGATGCTAGAAGTGTAAATAAGTTAAATATTTCTGTAAATAGTTTTGATAGAAAGATTGTAAGTAGATTTCCATATTTGAATGACTATGTGACGGAGACTGACGTGACTTTTAAAAATATTGAAATACTTATTGGACAGGATAACATTGATATTATAGTGACTAGACAAGTTATACAAGGACATAAAAATGGGCCTATGATATCTAAAACTAAATTGGGGTATGTAGTACATGGTAAGTACTCTAATAAAAATTTACCAACAGAAACACCGGTTTTGCATCTCTGCGCTTGTGAAGAACTTACCGAAGCTTTGAAGAAGACGTTCCAGACCGAAGACTTCGGTGTCAAAGCACAAGCGGACACTCCCAGGTCGAGAGAAGATTTGAGAGCCCTAGAAATCATGCAAGAGACGACTCGGTACAAAGGTGATAGGTGGGAGACAGGTTTGCTCTGGCGAGCCAATACCAATAACTTACCTGACAGCCGACCTCAAGCACATCGCCGGCTTCTAAGCATCCAGCGCAAGATGTCGTTGCCAAATAACGCTGAATTCAGTCGTAAATACCAGGAGAAGATAAGCGACTATCTCAAGAAGGGATATGCATCCAAGCTTTCAGGAGACGAAGCTGGAAGAAGAGAAGGCCGTACATGGTATTTACCTCATTTCGCCGTCTTCAACCCGAACAAGCCGAACAAGTTGAGATTTGTTCTGGACGCAGCAGCTAAGACAGATGGAAAGTCTTTGAACGACTTCTTACTGCCTGGTCCGGACTACCTGAACTCTTTACCTGGAATCTTGCTGACATTCCGCTGCCACAGGTACGCCATCATGGGGGACATCCAGGAGATGTTCCACCAGGTCGTGATTCGCGAGGAAGACAGACAAGCTCAGCGGTTTCTGTGGGGCGAAGACGAATATAGGATGAACGCAATGATCTTCGGTGCAATTTGCTCACCTTCATCTGCACAGTATGTCAAAAATATCAACGCTGAGAGGTACCGCGACACACACCCTCGTGCTGTGGAAGCCATCGTACACCGTCATTATATGGACGACTTCATCGATTCGGTAGCCACGGAACCTGACGCTATCCAGCTCGTCAATGACGTGATACAAATTCACAAGAGTGGCGGCTTTAACATGACGAGCTTCATGAGCAACTCGATGGAGGTCATACGTCATCTGCCAGCTGAAAAGCTTTCGTCGTCGGCTATGAAGGTGATTAATGACGCCGATAACCCTCCGGTGGAAAGGGTTCTGGGTGTGTACTGGGACCCCAAAGTTGATAACTTCGTTTTTGACCTGAAGTTCCACAAGGTACCAGATAATTTAAAGACGGGAAAGAAGCGACCCACCAAAAGAGAGATCCTGAAGATGATGATGTCTGTTTTTGACCCCTTAGGATTTCTGCTTTTCGTAACAATGACAGCTCGGATACTGCTGCAAGACATTTGGAGGCTTAAAATTGGTTGGGATGACGAGGTTGACTCCGTGGTTTTTGAACGGTGGCAAGCCTGGATTTGTAAATTACATAACTCCGTGACAGCGCGAATTCCCAGATGGTTTTTAACAATCGACAGTGACTCCCAAAGACGTATCCAACTGCACGTCTTCTGCGACGCCAGCTCAAGAGCCTTTGCTAGTGTAGCCTACGTCAGGGCAGTGAAGCGCGATGGACGCGTCCATATAGTCCTAGCAATGGCCAGAGGACGTGTAGCTCCTTTGAAGACTTTGAGCATTCCAAGATTGGAGTTGCAAGCAGCTGTGCTGGGCTCACGGGTAGCACAGACTTTGAAGAAGTTTATTGACCTACCCGTTGAGAGAACCTTTTACTGGTCGGACTCGCAGACAGTTATCAGTTGGATCAGATCAGATGCTGGCCGTTTCAAGCCTTTTGTGGCTCATCGCATTAGCGAGATCTCCGAGTCTACATCTTTTTCTGACTGGAGGTGGGTACCGACTAGTTTGAACCCAGCAGATGACGCAACCCGTGACGGCGCGCCAACTGATGAAACCAGATGGCTTAATGGACCTGACTTCCTGCGCCAACCTGAAGAGCTGTGGCCGATCGAACATGCTGGGGACACCGAGGATGGCTCAAGTGACGTCGAAGCGAAGCGGGTTTTCTTATCCTTTGAACCCAACAGCGTGCTCCCTGACGACTCACGCTTCTCTTTATACTGGAGGCTTATGAGGAGCACTGCGTGGGCGCTCCGCTTCATCCAAAATTTAAAAAGACCGAGGCTGGAGCGTCTGAAAAATGAGCTATGTTCAGAAGAGCTAAAACGGGCTGAGCTACTCTGGATTAAAGAGAGCCAAGGGAGATTCTTTTTTGAAGACATAGAGCTCATAAAAAGGAACCTCCATAAAAGCAGCAAGCTGTATCAGCTGACTCCATTCGTTGACGAGGACGGTATTCTCAGGGTTGGTGGTCGTATCAGCAATGCGGACGTCAGCAGAGATACTAAAAACCCAATGATCCTTCATCCCACTGACAATTTCGTGAAGCTTCTGATAATGCAATACCACAAAGACTGCGCCCATATCGGAAGAGAACAAGTGCTTAACAACTTGCGGCGGCGTTTTTGGATCCTTAAAGGGAAAGCTGCTGTCAGATCTTCATGGACTCACTGCCAGACATGCAAGAACAAGAGAGCCCTGCCTCAGCCTCCTATCATGGGTCAAATACCGGCAGAGAGGCTCACAGTGAACTGCAGAGTTTTCACTGTCACCGGACTGGACTACTTCGGCCCTATGAGCGTTAAGGTTGGACGACGACGAGAAAAGAGGTACGGAGCTTTGTTCACCTGCATGACAGTGAGGGCAGTTCATATAGAACTGGTGGCTGACCTTAGCACGAGCAACGCGATACTGGCCATCCGCCGCTTTATCGCCAGAAGAGGAATGCCCTCGATCATAATGTCCGACAACGCCACGACCTTTAAGGGCGCAGATCGTGAGCTTCGAGAGGCGGTTAGCAAGATTGACCAGGACCAGCTCCAACGTTTCTCGAGCATTCGACAGATCAAGTGGAAATTTATAAGTCCATTGTCGCCTCACCACGGTGGTTGTTGGGAGAGGATGGTGCGATCTGTCAAGACCACGCTCAAGAATGTTCTGAATGAGCAGGCGCCGTCGGAGCAAGTATTAATGACGTTACTTGCCGAGACTGAGAGTACCATCAACAATAGACCATTAACTTCTGTACCGGTAGACCATGAAGACTCTTCCCCTTTGACGCCGAACCATTTCATCTATGGCATGTCACCTGACAACGTCCATCAGACTGGTAGTTTCTGTGATAGAGACCTGCTGAGAAATTCTTGGCGCCATGCGCAGCGCCTAGCAGACCAAGCATGGAAGCGATGGGTTAGAGAATATTTACCTACGCTGACGAGACGTGGTAAATGGTTTGGTACGGTAGAACCTCTGAAAGTTGGGGACATAGTAGTCGTATGTGATGGAGATCTTCCCCGGAACTCGTGGCCCAAGGGCATGATTGAACGAGTTTTCCCAGCACCTGATGGGGCGGTCAGAGTAGCCGAAGTCCGGCTTTCAAACGGCCTTTACAAGCGACCAGTAACTAAACTGGCAAGACTTGACGTAAGCAGACCGACTTAACAAATTAAGTAACTTTGATGACTAGTATTCTATCCTAACCTGACGTGACTGACTTGTCCTGACGTGATTGACTTGACCTGACGTGACTGACTTGACTGGTCAGATATACTGACCTGCTCGACACATGTGTAGTGTTGACCTTTCAACACTGGAGGTGGGGATGTTGCGCCTTCATGGTGTGATCATGCTGGCCGGTGACAGACTTCTAAGGTGACAAGACATTGACATGACAGTAAGTAACAAAACAAGACGTGAATGTAGAAAATAGACGGACGGACTTGACTCCCGATTCCCGATTCCTGACCGACGAAGACGTAACAAGGAGACTGGTGTGATGACAGTGCCTAAGACCTACCTAAAGTTAGTTTTTATTTATGCAAAGGTTTCCGTTTTTAATAAGTACTTTCATCCAGCCAGGCACTGTGTTTTAGCCTTTTTGTGTGTAAAATCCTTTGATATGATTGAAAAAAAAAGAAATCCGCCATTTTATAATAGTGGCTATCTTAAATTTGGAATTTCTATGGTGTACTGTAATTTACTTAAACAAGCCGTTTCATTTGATATAACCATATTGAGGGGATTGTTAAAAAAATATGTTATCTGCTATAATGCCATTTTAGATTTACAGTGATACTGAATACATTCAATTGTATTGTTCAAATAAAAGATCAATCTGTCAACAGGTACAGATTAAAATTAAAATTACTAAAGAACCAAACATCTAGCTAGTTAATAAAATCGTTTAAAAACAACTACGTTTTAGATGTCAATGGATGTATAAAATGTTGGAAGTATAAATACGACCAGTGCCTATACACTATAAGGGAGAAGAGGCAAGCCTTAGGATTATGTTATCACCCACATTACAGTAAGTTTGTCACTTACGGAGATGATGCCAAATTAAACATGTACGATGAAGAAGCACAGACACAAGAAAGGGATTTCTATTCAAGGTGATACCTATACGTCACGTATAATTACATTTTAATAAAATAATACATAATGCCAAATTACGCAACACATAAATGATGGATTTCTAGACTTTTCCTACTAATTCTAGCATAAATTTAATTATTTTTATCCTTTTTAGTGTTTTAAAGTCGGTTTTTATTTTTGTTTAAAATTGTTTTTCACAATTTTTGACAACTTTCTGTGGTCAAAGCTAGATGTGTGACCGTCAGCATATAATATCGTTTTCTAAACAAAAAGTCCGCAATTTCGCATACATAGACGACTTAATTTCCACAACGAACAAAAAAGAATAACGTAAAACGGACTAGAAATCTCGGCGTCACCTTCTCGTTTTTCAAGTCGGTTAAAAAGAAAAACAAAACAAGACTGACCAATTATCAGATGATTTTTTATAATATTCAATGAAACGAGCGGCCGTAAAAACCAATATATTTTCACGCCATTGTTTAACCTATACCTGTATTACTTTAATTAAGCGAGCTTATTTGTAACGATTAAAACGAAAGATGGACCAAAGAAGTAACTTATAAGTAGTAGTTGTCGAAGTAATGTTAGAATTTGAGGAATCGCAAATTATTACTAAAATGTACATTTTGGTATTTTTTTTTAATTTCTCAGTCAAAGAAAAAATATTATGGACGGGCACACTTCAAGAATTTTTGCGTGTGCTTTTAATCCAAAATCACACCATGAGTTGATATCAGGCGGATGGGATAATTCAGTAGTCTGCTGGGATGACAGACAACCCTTTGCGACTAGATATTTTTTTGGGGTTCATATGTGTGGAGAAGGCCTTGATTTTGACAAGCCAGGAAAGCAGGTAAGTAAGAAGTACATTGCTTCTATTTTTTTTAATATTCCTCGGTAACCATCGTATTTCGGATGTGAACTGAACCCGACAGGTTCTGCTATTGGTTAGGTATTTTTAGTACCTACCGCGGTCAGATATTATTATAGGAAAATAGTTATAAATGCGATGGGAATTACTAGGTAAAAGTGCTAATACGGCAACTTCTTTTAATTAAGTTTTTTTTATACCACTGAGGTGGCAATCAAGCATACGGCCCACCTGATGGTAAGCGGTTACCGTAGCCTATGGACGCTTGCAACACCAGGGGTATCACTTGCGCGTTGCCGACCCTGTACAAACTTTTTTTAACCCTTTTTGAAGAACCCCATGCTGTACTAGTTCGAGAAAACCTCTAAAGGGAGGTCATTCCACAACCTGAGCGTACGCGGGAGAAAGTTTCTCTGAAACAGCACAGTACGAGACAATAGTATTCTATCTCTGGCTCGTTGTCATGATAAGTTCTCTTTATTTAAAATAGAGGCCCTACACTGATTGACCCCAACATACGTGTAGTAATATAGAACTTGTTGCCTATTTATTTTTAATTTTTTACGTTTATTCATTACATGCATAGATATTAACCTGCGCCTGGCAAGATAAAGACTGTATACAATTGTGGGACTATGGCTCCTGCAAATTAATAGAAACAATAGTACCTGACAATAATCAGACCAAGCTCTACTGTGGAAAGTTTGTACCCCGTACCAATTTGATAGTTTGCGGTGGGTCTGATTCAAATACATTGCGAGTCGTGGACGTCAACATGAAAATTGTAAGTTTAAAATATAATTATCTACCTAAGATATTAAAGTAAATAAAGTTCTTATAAGATATAATAACAGTTCTTTCTATTTCTCTAGAAGGCTAGTTAAGCTGGTAGCAAAATTAAATGTTAACTGACCGAATATTACAGACCGAATGTTCCATTCGCAACAATCCGGGTGGCATTTATGCGTTCGACTTTGGAACGATAAGAAGAAAACTGACAAAAGTTCCAGAAACTTACAAAAGAATTAGTGAAATACAAAGCATACCTAGAGTGGCGTTCGTAACAGGGAAGAGAGTGCAGACTGTTGACTTTGGATGATTGTAATAAATGTAAGGTCATTCTGTTAGGCATAATTAGTATTTACATGAATTGTATGACTAATGTAAATTAAAATAAACAAAGTTTTCAATGTTGACAAGTGTTTTTTAATTTTGTAAGACCTCTGTGTGATTAAGGCTGCTCGTCCAGTTAAGATAACATTGTGTAGGTACGATAATTATACTGATTTTTGCAGCGATGTGTATCACTTAGTTTGCGACCTCTAGCAAATTCACACCGCCCACTATCTGATATGTAACGTGTTTAGAACGTGTGCGTTCTAATATTTAACTCTTAGACGCGTGCGTTACGTTGTCGCGGCGTCTGCGCTGCGCATACGTTCATCGAACGCCTACGCTGGACAAACCCTAGTGTGAAGGCGCTCTTATAATTTGTGTAATTTTTGGCTACAAAAATCGGTCGCCGGTTTTCTGTCATGGACGAAAAACTAAATCTCTGGATAATAAAACATTTCAAATGCAAGTGTCATTGTTAGAAATCTATATTTTGGATTTGTGTATCATAAGTGAAATAACAGAGGACTAAAATTTTAAATTTAAAAGGCAATTACAGTGCAGGTAAAGCATTTGTTCATGTCACCAACAACAAGTTTTTTAGTTCATGTACTGATCTGTACGTCTGGCTGGTTTTTGCGAACTTGTATATGGATATAAAAAAAACATATTTTTAAAAGTTGTACATCAGTTCTATTTTGAATTTATTCTCTCTTTTAACATTTCGCTACGCACAAACAGCCGTTTAATACAATTTATGTGATAGACAAATACACTGTGATTTCATTTTGTAAATAGTTATAAAACTCTAGAAAGATAAAATATCGAGTTTGGCAAGAATTCATAATAAATAAAAAACATAAATACTTCTACATAGTATTATATACAGGATTTGAACATCTATTATTCGACCGATTCAAGTTGAGCCTCGTCAACGGATGGGTCTTTCCGTGTTGCAATTGTTTTTTATTTTGAGCTTTCGACATCACAGTTGATACCACCACATTGGAGTAGTCGAGCGGTGCCAACGAGAGCACTGTCGGCGCGGGAGGGGGGCGCTCCCCCGCCACCGCCCCCGCCCCCGCCCCCGCCCCCGCCCCCGGGCCCAACCCCGGCCGCAGCGAGCCGCAGAACGAGTTCCGCATCCGCGCGCGGGCCTCTCCCTCCGCCAGCTTGCACTTCTTGGGGCGGACCGCAGCCGCGGCTGTCACCGGCGCCGGCTCGCCCGCCGACTCGCAGCGCGGCCGGCCCGGGCGGTCGTAGCGGCCCACCAGCACTCGCACCGACACGTCCTCGGGCGCGGGCACGGCGCGGCCCCGCGACTTGGAGCGGCGCAGCGAGTCGCCCTCGGAGCGGGCCTCGAACTCCTTCTTGAGGTTGCTGACGAGGCCGGCGGCGGGCGGGGGCGCGGGCGCGGGCGGGGGCTCGAGGGGGGGCGCGTGGCGCGGCAGGTCCCCGTGCGAGGCGGCGGCGGCGCGGCGGCGGCGCAGGCCCGCGCGCAGCCACGTGTCCGCCGCCGCCAACCGCCCCCCGCCCCACGTGGCCGCGCCGCCCGCCGCCCGCCCCGCGCGCGCCGCCGCCGCCGCCGCCCGCGCCACCTCCTTCAGTATGGCACACGTCTCGTTGAACTTCCGCTCGTTGGCGGCGATATCCGCGGGCGGGCGGGCAGCCGGCCGCGGCAGGTCGGCCCCTCCAGCGCTGTCGCTCGAGCTCCAAGAGCTCTGTCTGCTCGACGACGGCGCCTCCTCGTCCGACCCCCGCCGGGATTCGCCCTCCGGCTTGCGGTCCGTAGAATTTAAAAAAGCGTCACTCGTTTTCGTTTTCACGTCTATTATTCCACTATCACTTTTCACTATACTGTCAATATCACTAAGGTTTTGTCCGTCATCCTTCCGCGGCCTCGGGCCTTCCCCGGGATCCCAGGTGTGAATTTTGTCGGCTTCGAAGTTAGACTCGATGTACTTTTGTGTTGTAATTTTCGACGGTGACGTTTGCAGCACTCTATTCCCCACCTGAACGACGGTCCCGCCGGACGCGTCGAACGATCTGACGGCGGCCGACTCGTTGGGATTCCCGAAATTCAGTTTCTGATACCGTCTGAAATCTCTGCGGTCCCCTGACGCGGCGTTCTCTATTTCGTGTACGATATGCTTGACGGAGAGCGGTCCCTCCTCCTTGAGGCGAATGATCTGGTTGGGCGAGACGCTGTAGGAGCCGTTGGCGCAGGGCATGAGCACGTGGCGCGTCTCGGCGGCGGCGAGGTGCTCCAGCGACACGGACGTGGGCGGCAGCAGCTCGGACGCCAGCCGGGTGTCGGGCGACCACGAGCGCGGCCGCCCGCTGTACGACCCGGTCAACGCGAGGACCAATGGCGTCGGATCACTCGCTTTGCTCTCGTTTTTCGACGTCGTTTTAGGCGATTTCAAATTGGTCTCAGATTTCGACCGTTGCAACTTTTCTTTGTTCTTCATCGCATCGAGTATGCCCTGGTAAGTTTCTAATTGGTTGAGAAAGTTAGTGTTCGGCTTGATGCAATTCCTTTTCGTTTTCACGTGTTTCAGAGCTTTATCGAAATTCCAATTGAACGCCTTCATAGCGTAAGCTATTACGACGGATGCCGACCGGCTGATTCCCATCTTGCAGTGGACCAGCACTTTGGAGCCTTCGTTCCGGGCTTTATTAATATACTTGAATGTATTATCCCAGTGTTTGAGTAGATCAGTCTTCTCGTCGTCGTACACCCTTATGTTTAAATAGTCAAACATACCAGGGAAGAAATTGTCAATCTCTCTTGTTACATTCAATATATGCCTCACCCTGGAATAGATAAAATTAAATAATTTAATCTGACATGTATGGAGAGTATGATAGTTAACTAATGTATGTTTACCAGTAATGTGTGTCTTTGTTTAGACATCAGTTTGGCTGTTTTGATTAACTTTTTCCAGTTATTAAAAGGCACAACATAATACATAACTTTTCCTACAGACATATTCTAGGTTATCTGGTTATTTGCGTTTCCTAGACGTTTGTACTCTTAAAGAAACTGATATATTCAAATCTTGTATCATGTAAGTGTTCGTCTTATTTCTGTCCAATTGTTTTCCTACCCAAAACGAGTGTCTGCTTACCCATTCCGCTGTAGCTCCTCTAGGTTGCTAGCATTCCACTCGGAACCGAGGTACACGTGGTCGAACACCTCTGTGGGTGCGTCCATCTGGCCCAGTATGGTCAACATCTCTTGGTCGATGAACGATTTGTACTCCGCTAAATCCATGTCCAGGTCGTCTTCAAGTCGACCACGTATCGCCTTGCTTGTCACTTCGTCTAAGTCCACACTCATCATAATCTCTTTTAAGGTGCACCGGATAACGCGTTCCGTTTCATCTCTCTGTCGCGGCCTGGAATTGAAATAAAACAAACACAATAAAATTATGGGAATAAATCGTAATTATGCCTTAAATAAATACTACGAAATAAGCAAAAATATGACATAGGTACATCAATTGCCCCTTCCTATTAGATAATAACATCAGCAGTATCACTTATCGCTAAACGCCAAAAGATTGTATTTATTGTGCTCTTTAGGCAAGAAGCATCTCATAATTAACTCTTTGGTCGGTGTTGTATCCTGTACGAGGCCAACAAACTGGGTCTAGGCGGCTCTATGCGTGATATTTTCAACGCAATAACGTACAGTAATTATTATAGCCTTTTGGGTTATAATTATCTAATATGCTTTAATTCAATAGTTTCCTTCCGAACAAGTTTCCTCATTATACCTTTAGACAATACAGAGTAGACGATTACGTTATTGTAATTTGAGATAATGTAATGTTATTGACATATACAATACGTTTTATTTTATTCAGTAAATATTTCAACGGAATTTTTAAATAAATTAAAAAGTGAAATTTCGAAGACGTAATATTGGCCTTAATAATTCTGTAGAACACACGCTAAATCAGTGCATCTTATTCTCACAATATAAATACAAAAAGGATATTTAGAAAGATATGTTCTATTTGCGACTCTATTGAGCGTGCTAAAAGTAGGGCTTAGGAAGAACCTAAGTACACACTGTCTAAAATTGCTAAGCTATCTAAATTTATTTGACAGGTCTAATTTAATTATTTCCTCTTAATGAGAGGAAGACATATACAGTAATTAAATTTAGATTTCAGTGTCCCCAGAATAAGACCCATTGTTAGCAGTATACATAGATAGCCCTAATTTTTGAACCGGCTTTCACACCTGTAAAAACATTTAATTTAATTCGTAATTAAAATGTTTTATTTAATTAATATAATGTAAGAGAACTAAGAATGTAGGAGATCAGCAGAAGAACTAAGGTCGCAGACGTAGCCCAAAGTATTGCGAGTCTCAAGTGGCAGTGACCAGGCCACATTGCAAGGAGGACTGACGTACGGCCGTTGGGATGGAAAAGTCCTCAAGTGGCGGCCGTGTACCGGGAGACGCAACGTTAGTAGCCCCCCACAAGGTGACCCGACGATCTGATGAGAGTCGTGGGAAGCTGATGGATGCGGGCAGCGCAGGACCTATCAATTTGGAGATTTTCGGGGGAGGCCTATTCCTAGCAGTGGGCGTCTCTCGACTGATGTGATGATGATGGTGATGATGAATACAATGTAGATATAAAATAATCTAACAACCTGTTTTTGGTTACTCCAATATCAACGATACTAACTTGAGTCTGAGCGAGTCGGGTGATGGCGGGCGCCTCGATTCGAGGCAGTCCATAGCATGCCACTCGTTGAGGCAGGAGCGGTCCGAGTCCACGTGGCGCTCGTAGTACGCGCACCATGCGTGCGACGTGCCGCCCGCAAAGTGGTTAAATTCCCGTGCTCGACTGCTGGCACGATGCAAAGTTTGCAAAGCTGACCTACAAAAACGATGAATATATTTCGTTAATAATTTTCACAATACATTTCGTTAATAGTTTTTACCGCCTCTGTGGTCTAGTGGCTGAGACCACCTGCCTCAGATCTAGAGGTCCGGGGTTCGATTCCTGTGGGGGCAGAAATTTTCTGCTCGGTTTGGTTGGTGGTAGGGCATTTCTAAGTCCGCCTGGCTAGCTACCACCATCTTACCTAAGTCTGCCGCCTTAGCAATAATGTTAACGCCATTGTTGTGTTCCGGCAGTTAGAGGTAAGATAGCCAGTTCCTCTGTGGTTGAGGAAGGGTGTAGCTGGCTTCCATAGTCGGCCTTATCTTCACTTAGCATCAGGTGAGATGAAGGTCAAGAGTTACCCCGTTAAGATAAAAAAAAAAAAAAAATTTCATAAAGATAGAAGAACAATGCAGTAGTTCTGTAGTGGAAAGGGTTTGACAACATCAAACACATCATTCTTGTATTATAAATAATAGAACACTTCAAAATAAATTATTTGGGGGCTCTTAATTTCAGTGCCCATTGTACTTTTTCAAGGGATGCCGAGCTAAAATGGTCAAAACGTTACGCAAACTTTCTTCTTGTTTGACAGTCTCTCAATTAGTGTTCTTAAATTAGGTCATCTATATACCTTCTAGGTCCATTGGCTAGGCTACATAATTCTAAAAGTGATTTTTCCAAAGATTAATGTATTTGTTAAAGGCCTGTGCCAGAAGTAGGGCTGATGATGTTGAATCAATCGTATTATACATATATCAATAAAAATAAATGTATATTTTGTACTATATTTCATTCTGTTCTGATTTCGTTTCAGTTTATTTGGACCGATATCAATAATCATCAATGTATCGGGTGGCATTAATTGAACTTTAGTGACTTTGATCAAACGGTCATATGGCTGAAGGTGAGTTAAAAGTAGCAAGTTAGCAGGTCCGAATACCTGTACAATAATAGTTATTGACAAATTTAGAAGACTAATTAATTAGTTTTAAGTGTTTATAAATATAGTTTAAAAGATATAAAAAAACCGCCGTATTGTGATTACTTACATTTTACAATAATAAAGATTTTCAAAGAATAATCTATGTGTCAACAATCCAAATAATGAGATTCAATACCAAACTCGGAATGTACCTATAGATAAACTTATGCATTTACTGAACATAATGGAATTTCACACTCACCACATGGCCTGCACAGACACCGGCTTGAATATGTGTTGTTGGTTGCACACACACACGCTGAACCCTCTGTGGACAATGAATCCCTAATTAGTTATTGTTCTGAGCTTACTTAAATGTATTGTCGACAGTATGGTTACTTGTTCCTATAAATATGGACTATCATGTTTGGTAGGCTTTGTTTTGACGAGACCGACAATACCGTTGTGCAAGGTTGGTGGGATCAAGCGTCGTCACAAATGGGGCAGTCTATTGAAGAATTACCCTACTTTTGATGGCCACAACGATATATTACTTACTATTAGAAAGTATTGTTGTACACTAATATAATTCTAAATAAAAATTGGGACTTAAAAATATAGTATAATATCCCCGGAATTTAAGCGGCAAATTGCGCTTGGATAAGACGCTTACGTATTTAACATAGGTATTCCGCAAATTAAAAAACCACATGTATGTCTATAGATATGCAAAAGAGATGAAGTGCGCCGACGGCGCTGACAGATAAGTACAATCAGCATCAGAATTATATAAGCTTTAAATGCTCAAAAATACCTATGATGGTTTACAAAAGCAACCGTATTGCTACAGCATTAGAATTGTCTTTCACTTGTTTAAAATTATGTGATGCTACAAACAACATGCGATTCTCTTTAGTGATAATAGTGTTAGAATTGCTTTTCTGAAACAGTGCAGATATTTTTTATAACTTATCTAAAAATAAGAAAGGAAATTACTAAAACATTATTTTATACAGGATGGAATTTTTAAAAAATCCACTCTGTATAATACTAGTGAACGCCCGCGACTCCACCCGCGTGGATTTCGGTTATTACGCCAAAAGGAAGACAGATTTTTTTTAGGAATGTAATCCTTTCATCTTTTTTTTTATACAAAACAAGGCAAATGACTCAGCTCCACCTGATGTAAAGAGGTAAAAATATTCCATATGCGAAGACAGCTAGTGCAGCTTCAAACACACTGTTC
This sequence comes from Nymphula nitidulata, assembly GCA_947347705.1. NCBI lineage: Eukaryota > Metazoa > Arthropoda > Insecta > Lepidoptera > Crambidae > Nymphula > Nymphula nitidulata. Next base: position 12,218,465 of record OX374621.1, on the reverse strand, counting down.
TAGCCGCGACCACCTCACCGGCCCATAAGGTGCCTCTTTTGAAGGATCATCTGGATCCTCCTTGTTATAACATGGGTTATGATTAGGGCTTTCAATACCGGTATTCCGGGATCCCGTAATACCGTAATCACGTTTTTTTTATTGGTATTCTTCAATACCGGTATTGATCAGTCGATACCGTGATTTTACGGTATTACAAATCAACAATTCTTTATTAGAGTTATATTAATATTTAACCGTTAGTTAGTCACTCCCGAATGACTATTAACAAAATTAGATGGACAGGCTAATAAGTTAAGCCAAAACCTTGCAAAGGCTCTTCGAAAAAGTATAAAAGAACGACGTCTCTCTATCTGAAGTGTTACAATACTTACATGACCCTGAAGCTTATTTTAGTGATAATGATAGCGAAGGTGACATTTTCAAAAACTAACATCTGATGAATTGCATGACATTATCGTTAACTTACTGACTCGTTTGAAATATAAAAATAAACAACTGAATACTCCAGCATGCAGTTACTGAGATGGTTGCTACAGAAGAACTTTCTACTTCGACGTCATTGTAAAATACAAGTGCTGAAGATGACGATGTGTCCATCCAGAAACAACTGGAGAGGGAAATATCCAAATTACCTAAAAGTACAACTGCAACTGCAGGCACTGATTTTGAATCAATAATAAGAGTAGAGATGTGTGTCTTCGAAACCGGTGGCGGTGGTCGGGAAATATTTTTATCTGCAGCTTACAAATATTTCCTACCTACAAGTGTAGAAGCTGTGCGAGCTTTTTCTTCCGTCAGCTTTTTATGCAACAAAATGAGAAGTTCGCTATCTGACAAGTCATTAAACGCTCTGTCCTTTTTAAGATAACACTTTCAGTTGCGAACAATGCCAAAATCTTAAGATGTTATAATAAAAAGATAAATAAATGAATAGATGATTGTTAAGTAATCTACCTATAATAATTATTTCTAATGTTCATTGCCTTGCGAAGTTTAATTAATGGGAAGGTATATTTGTTGTATTTTTTTTTAATAGTTTATCTTTTGTTTGATAAAAAATTTTGGGTCTTTAATTCTTAGTCTCGCCGAACTATTTATAAAAGACTACCCGGGAAGGGAAGGAACAAAATATTACATTATTGTTTTAACAATAATGTATGTTTAATATTTTGTTAGCCTGTTTTTCATGACTATGTACCTATGTAACAGAAATAAAGACTGATTAGAAATAAAACGGGCGTTTTAATATCCTTTGATTTTGAGTTCATATTCAATACCGTGATCCCGTGATCACGGTATTGAACATGCTAATACCGGTATTGATACCGGTATCGAAAAAATCCGGTATTTGAAAGCCCTAGTTATGATGTTATAAGAAGGAGGATCCACCCTGTATATTTTCTATAAAAGTTATTGATTAAGAAACAAAGCAACGAAAAATTTATTTATTTTTAAGTACACTGTGTACATATACCTGGCAGAGTCTCGATACGGTTTTTGAAATATCTCTTTGAATTATTTGTGGTTTAACATGGGTTGGTGGCACGGAAATAAAAATTAGGAGGAAAGCCTTTAATTTTTATTCGAAAAGCTGAAAAGCTTTTGGAATGGAAACTACAATAATTTTTAAAAAGCATTATGTTGGGGGCGGGGGATTTGTCTTCATCATACACATATCTCCATCTTTAGCCATAGATATGCTTACCCATCACCGTCAAGCTTGATGGATGTGTCGGCAAGGACTCTGAGCACGAGACCGACTGTGGTGTGCTCGTTGCAGTCGATGCCCAGCAGAGCAGCCTCCTCATTGTGGCATACCACTACAAGGAAGCGTGTGCGGCCCGGGTGGGCGCTCTCCAGTTTCACCGCCTGTACAAGCGTTTATATTTTATTACATTCAGCAAAGTTTATTATGCTTTCTAGAAAATTAGCAAGCAAGCGAACGGTCTGCCTGACAGGAACCGAAGTACCGTTGCCTATAGAGCTCGTAGCACCTGGCGCACTACTCACGCGTACAAACAAATTAGTATTATTTAGCTATGACAGCGATCTGTACCTTACGCTAACTAACGTAACCGTCTGTCATTTTCTTGTTGATTGTAATGAAAGATTGAGACTAAAAAACTAAAAAACCCATTCGCTGTGGCTCCACAATTTCTTGACACACCCCTTTCCATCTCTAAGAGTATTGGGTTCCTTGGTGTTGATATCTAAAGTGACGTACAGTTCCGCAGTTATTTGGAGGATAAAGTCAAGCTGGCATCCAAGAAGCTTGGGTGTGCTCAATAGAGCGCAGCGGTATTTAACTTCCGGGGCAAATACTGTTACTGTATAAGTCCCAAGTCAGGCCCCATATGGACTACTGCTGCCATTTATATGCGGGAGCACCTAGATACCATTTGACATGCTCTTTGACATTTGACATTGTGTGAGAAGAGAGAAGAGATAATTTAACATCTTTAATAAATCTAATCAATCATGGATTCAACAAACTTAAAGCAAAGGCAGCTAGATTTTAGTGGTGGTGGTAAGTGGTGGTAGCAAGACAAATTTAAATAAAATTTCTTCTATTTTCCGTTACCATTTTGAGCGTCTCTTCAGGTCGCAATAGATAAAACATGGACTGAAGGTGGTGTTGTATGTCGGGCTGAGGTTGCGCCCGAGCCGGCGACCGGGCTTGATCTGCGCAGCCGCGCTCCGAGCCGCCCAACACCAGCGCCGCACCCTTGTTCGCAAAGTAACACTCATTGAGGCTGAAACAAATACATTCATAATTTAGTTTCTTAAAATTCAGCCTTGTATTATTGCATGCGGTGCGCGTAATTATGAAACACGAATTATTCTGCACTTCGAACGTTCATCACAAGCCTATACAGGATGGTGCCGTCAATACGACAATAAATTAAAACACGGGCTCTATTATTTCATGGAAATGATTTGGCACTTTCAAAAATATTGTATTCATTTGGTAATTTCATGACATTTCTATGAAGTAATGCAGCCAATGTTATATTATTTCATACAAATGTCATGAAATTATTGATGAAAAAATTGAATGAATAAGATGTTTTTGAAAGTGGCAAACCATTTCTAAGAACTGATACAGCCCCACATAGTTTTAATTTATTGTCATATTGACGGCACCACCGTGTATATGTTTCACTACTGGGCACAGCCCTTCCTACATGGGAGAAACATATGAGTTTGGGCCATAAGACCACAACACTGGCCCAATGCGGGTTGGTTGCAGTAACAATCAGGACCAACGGCTTAACGTCCCTTCCGAAGCACGGAGGAGCTCATGGAAAGGAGACCATGGTGATTGGTTAGTTTTCGTAATCAAAACCGCCGCGCGAGCTCCTCAGAATCTCGCGCATATCTATACTTATATATGGAAAAAATCTATGGGCCCTGGAGGGGAACTACTTTAAATCCTTTAGAAAGCTCATTTTACTGAAAGGAAACATTCCTTTACTTTTGAAAAGAAACAAAACTGCATTCAAAGATTTTCTAAAAGTCGCTTGTCTCACCCGGGAATCGAAACAACTAAAAATTGAAAAAGTAAACCCTCGCTTTTTTATACGAATCGGTAGGATTATTGTTCAGGATAAAATTTGTTTAATAAACATTTGGTATATGAAATAAAAAAATAAAAAACTAAATATCCATTACGAACGAATACTTTCAACATTTTTAACTATTTAAAAAATATTGAAAGTTGTCGTTCTAATTTCAAATTGTTGCCCCGCGTTGCAATAAACAATGCGTTCCATTTTTAACTTTTCCTCAGATTGCCTAGTGTAAGAACAAATTGTGCATAAATTTATTATTAAAATTTAATGATTTTCTCACCGTAGTCTTCAATAAGGTACTTTAATAATAATAAATTATTAAAGTACCTTATTATATTATATTAATAATAAATTATTAAAGTACCTTATTATATTATATTAATAATAAATTATTAAAGTACCTTATTGAAGACTTCGATGAGAAAATCATTAAATTTTAATAATAAATTTATTTTATAAGGTACTTTACTTAGTGATAAATAACGTAAGCAAATTTCATACAATATATTTGGATTTGGACGTTAGAGAGATAATAAAATTAACGTATGGTTTACTTGTTACAAATGAACATTACAGTACTAGGTACTATGGCGCTTGTAATAAAGATTCAATTTCATAGGTATCTTGTACAACAGATTAGTATGTTTGTTAGACAAATTTTATCCTGCACAATAATACTACCGATTCGTATAAAAAAGAGCGAGAGTTTACTTTTTAATTTTTAGTTGCTTCGATTCCCGGTTGAGACAAGCAAATTTTAGAAGATCTTTAAATGCAGTTTTGTTTCTTTTCAAAAATTAAGGAATGTTTCCTTTCAGTATAATAAGCTAACTAAGGATTTAAAGTAGTTCCCCTCCAGGGCCCATAGATTTTTTCCACCCTGTATAGGCTACATAACATCACGCTACGACTAATAGCAGAAGAGCATAAATGAAAATAGTTGCAAAAACGGGAAAAAAATATTCCTTTTCAGAGCTTTCGTTGCGTGCGCTGCGTAAACGGTTAAAGTTACGCAAAAATTATGTATGCAGCAAAGACTATATAACTCCGTGGTATGCAGTAATAATTCTCCTTTAAAAGTTCTAAAAAAAGTCCCCGACGACGATAATATGTCTATCTTTTGAAATTGACTCACTGTAACTATTTTTTGGTTATCAAATTTGTTCTAAAATAATGCATTATTTGCGAAGGTGTTTTTGTAAACATGATATTATTCCTTATTAAAATAAATACATAATTCATTCAAATTCATTATTCATCTTAAGTATTTAATTGTGAACAAAATTGTTCTTGACATCATTTGATTTCAATGAATATATTAATTAAAATATATCTAAACTAGACAAATTTCGCGTCCAGAGGTGGGGATCGAACCCGCGACCTTTCGCAATCCGGGCGACTGCTCTAACCATCTGAGCTACCCAGGACTTGGGATATCCCTGTGAAATTTCTCTAGTCTATCTGTATTTGCGTTATGAGCTAACGTCTAACGTTTAATTACAAATAATTTTTCAAACATTTATAATAATGTTAAAATCAAAAAATAAGAATATTCAATGATTATCTTAAAAAATATCATAGTTTTAAAATAACTCCGCAACATAGTAGTGACCAAGTAGCATGCACGCATTTTATGATTTCCAAGATGAGCGGGCGCGGGCGGGGCGATCAATGCATTATTTGCGAAGGAGTTTTATAAACACAATTTTAATTTTAATTCAAGTAAAATCATGTAACCCACCCTATTGTTATTATTTTCCGACGTCCACGCGAACGAAGACGCGGGCACAGCTAGTAATTTATATGCCCCATATGCCCTCATATTTAACAGGAACACCAAAATACTATAAAGGATAAAATAATTAAATTTAAGTCGGTACTTATCCCCTAGAAACAAAGTTTTTGGAGTCAGTGCTTCACTTTCTATTGTTTCTGGAAACAACTTCGCACCAACTCCAAAAACTATGTTTCTAGAGCGTAAGTACCTACTTAAATATTTATTTTATCCTTTTGAGTACTTTGAAGTCGGTTTTAATTTTTAATTTTAAATTTTTTTTTTCACAATTTTTAGTGATAACTTTCTAAGGTCAAAGCTAGATGGATTGGTGACCGTCAGCATATATTGTTTCCTACTATCGTATCGTTTCACTAAAAGGTCATAGTAAAGACTTACTCATTCCAGTTTATTTAAAAACCAACTACCCAATCGATTGAAAATATTTGGGGCCAAATGGCAACGTAAATCGGATCAGAAATCTCGGCGTAATCGGTGTACATATACATATAAAAAAAAACATACCGGCCGAATTGAGAACCTCCTCGTTTTTGAAGTCAGTTAAAAAGTACTAAGTAATTGTCTTTCTAGAAACCAATATTCAAATGAGGGGGTGCCAATAATTATTATTCAAATATAAAGCAACCGCGAAATGTATACGAATGGCGCCATTTTTACTTAAGTTGCAATAATCCGTCTTGCGTAGTGTTTAACCTTCCTTTCACTAGCGCCGGCGGATGTAGCGCAGGCATGTCGGAGTTTGAGTCAACAGTTCTGTTCGATAGACACGCGGAAGGACGACGACACGCGCTAGCTGGACTGGAAGGTGTTCAGAAGTTTTAAACTCATGACATGACGTTTGGTTGACACAAACACAATAGGGATGTTGCTTACGTTTGAATATGGCGCTATTTCGACAAATTCGGAAATTTTACCCTTTTTAAGGTTTCGTACCCAAAGGATACGCTATAACTCCGCTAATATCAATAATAAACACTCCGCTGTCCGTCCGTCTGTCCGTCCGACCGACTTGTGAGCGGCTTGCCTACGCTGCGTCTCCTGGTACGCGGCCGCCACTTGAGGGCCTTTCCACCCTAAAGGTCTTCAGTCCTCCTTGCATTGTAACCTGCCTACTGCCACTTGAGGCTTGCAAATCTGTGGGATACGTCAGCAGCCTTAGTCTTGCAGGTCTCATCAGCAAAACCAGCAATATCCAGAAATCCATTAAAATTCAAATAGTACCAAGAACCGTATTTGTCACAGTCAATATAATAATATACTTTAGTATCATTTCTTAATCTTAAGTAATATTCTTCTAAGTTTTTTTATTTGTTTTAAAGATCTTTTCTTTTTCGTTTTTTTTTTTCTTTTTTCTTCCCTCGAGTTTCTTAATCTCTGCATTTTTCGTGGAATTTCTTTATTTTCTATTGCTATATTTCTTTCGTTGTCTTCATTGTCCTAAAATAGCTCATAGCTCTTATGACTGAGTTTGTTATGTTCATTTTATCTATTAAATTCTTCACTTATTACTTCCTATGTATTCTTTTATTAACTCTCCTCAATATGATTTGTCCTTATAACTAGTGGCGGCCGTAGAGACTCTGGTCTACTTCTTTGCCGAGTGAGGCTGGGGCTGTTTAAGGAAGCATTTTGTGGGACAGTTATCTTATTAAGGGGCCAATGATAACGCTGCGATGCACTTTGACACTTTGGGATCTTTTGTGCCTCCATGGTTTACTCTTCTTTTTATCCAGAATATAGCTGCCATAAGCCAGCTATATTCTATATTGTTGTATACTGGCTAGTTTTATAATCTAGATTGTTATTTAAATTATTTAATTCTAAGTCACTTCTTGACAGCTTGTTACTTGGTTACCAATATATCTTTGTACACACGCATTTTACTTTATTTTTATTTACAACATTCGTTATCAGCACGAAGCTCTAGTAAAATGAGTGATCAGTTTAGTGGTATTAAATTATTAACTAGTCGTGATGGATATAGCATCTGGAAATTTAAAGTTCGAGCACTGCTTATCCACGAAGAGTTGTGGCAGTCTATTGCAGGCTATGCTCCCGGTGATATGACCTCTGAGGATGTGAGGATTAGAAAGGATCAGAAGGCCTTGTCTAACATTTCCCTCACGTTGGATGGTTCAGCCATTACTCACGTTAGGTCTGCTAAATCAGCAAAAGAAGCATGGGATGCATTGGCAAATGCTTATGAAGACAAAGGTATGGGTCGCCGGTTGTCATTAGAACGTCGACTATACAGGTATGCCTTAAATGATTTTACCACAATTGAATCTTATATAAATGCTGTGTTGTGTACGGTCCAAGATTTGTCCGACATTGAAAAAGTCATAGATGACGAATCTGTAGCTGCTATTTTGTTGGGAGGATTGTCAGTCAAATATGAGCCTCTCATAATGGCACTGGAAAACTCCAATGTTAAGGTGACAAGTGATTTGGTGAAAAGTAAATTGTTAAACGAAATGGCTAAAGATGTTACTCAAAATGACATATTAGCATTGAGTTCGAAAAATTCAAATAAAAATAGAAAGCCCATTATATGTTATAAGTGTCACGAGCCAGGACATAAAAGTCCTCAATGCCCATATAAGCAAGGCAAGAAGAAAACCAATATTGGTTCTTTGGAGACTAAAGGTTCCTTGTGTGCTCAAGATTCAACACTACTTACTGCATGTGTGGCTGATGGTAATGAAAATAAATGTCAAAGATGGTATATTGACTCTGGAGCAACAAGTCATATGAGTCCTTGTTTGGAATATTTTGAGAACTATAAGCCCTTGATCAGTAATGGTCGTTCTGTCACCATTGCGAATGGAGACAAATTACCAGCTGTAGAAACAGGTGATATAGCTATTAGTGATAATCCAAATATTTGTAAAATAAAAGACGTTGTTTTTGTACCTAATTTACATTGTAATTTAATTTCCGTTAAGAAAGCTGTTGATAAAGGATTCACTGTAATTTTTGATAAACATGGTTGTAATTTTTATAATGATATTGATGTAACTTTAACTGGCAATTCTATTTTACAGGGTTCTTATAGTGGTGGTTTATATAGTTTAAATTTAAATCCAAGTAAACCATATAAGTATGCAGCTTTAGATGTGGTTGACAATACAGAACGTACGGTGCACTTTGATTTGTCTGAGTATCAACTGTGGCATAGGCGTCTGGGTCATCTGTGTCGTATCGGTATGGACAAACTTAAAAGAGGCCAAGCAAACGGTATGACGTATTCTGCTATCGATAAAGATCCCTGTATACCATGTATAGAAGGTAAGCAAGCCAGAAAACCTTTCTTGAAAATTAAATACAAACGTACGTGTTGTCCTTTAGAATTGATTCACGCCGATGTTTGTGGTCCGTTTTCTACTACATCTTTTAAGGGAAATAGTTACTTTATTATATTTATTGACGATTTTACACGTATGATGTTTGTTTATTGTTTTTCTTTAAAATCTGAGGTTTTTGAGATTTTTAAAACTTTTCATTCTTTTGTCGAACGACAATTAAACATGAAAATGAAATGTTTGCGAACAGATAATGGGACTGAGTTTGTTAATAAACAACTGTCCAATTATCTTAATAGTTTCGGCATTAAACATGAGACAACAGTTCCTTATAGCCCGCAACAAAATGGAATTAGCGAGCGAAGTATAAGGTGTATTGTTGAAAAGGCTCGAACTATGTTAGCTCAAAGCAATCTCCCTAAAGCATACTGGCAGGACGCTGTGGAAACTGCTGTATACATTAAAAATAGGTCTCCACACCGTGCTTTGGTGTGTGTAACTCCATACCAAAAATGGTATAACGAGAAACCGAATATTTCTCACTTAAACCTAAAAACAAACCGTGTATCCAGTGCAAGTGGGTGTACAAAGTCAAACGAGACTCTGTCGGGAATATTTTAAAATATAAGGCGCGTTTGGTTGCAAAAGGATTTACGCAGGTATATGGCGTAGATTATTTTGAAACATATGCACCAGTTGTGCGTAACTCTTCTTTACGGACTTTGTTAGCTTTTGCTGTCCAAGAAGGTTACAAAATCCGTCATATGGACGTGGATACGGCTTTTCTAAATGGAGACTTGGACGAAGAAGTCTACATGTTGCAGCCAGAAGGTTTCACAGATGAAACACAGAAAGACAAAGTTTGCTTATTAAAACATTCTCTTTACGGTCTTAAGCAGGCACCGAGGTCTTGGAACATTAAATTGTAGCAAACATTGTCAAATATTGGTTTCAAACAGTCACCTTCTGAGACTTGCATTTTCTCAAAGAAAATTAGTGACAATGAAACTCTTTTCTTAGCTGTCTACGTTGATGACCTAGTTTCCATTTTTAAAAACAATTTGACTTTTGACAATTTCAAAAGTGACATACAAAAATGTTTTTCAACAAAAGACATGGGAGAAATAGAATTTTGTTTGGGAATGAATTTGAAATATGAAAATAATAGTCTTAAAATTTATCAAAAGACTTATATTGAAAAAATAGCGAAGCGATTCCATATGAGTGATGCCAAAAGTGTTTCTGTGCCGCTTTGTAAGAGGTTAGAGAAATCTATGGAAGAAAGTTCTTATGATTGCTTATATCGAGAGCTTATAGGATGTCTAATGTTTCTTGCTGTGACCACTAGGCCAGATATTGCGTTTACGGTAAGTTACTTATGTCAGTTTAACACCAAATATGACGAAAGTCATTGGAAATGTGCTAAACAGTGCTTGAAATACTTATTAGCAACTAAAGATTTGGGTATCACTTACAGAAAGACAAAAGATACAGGACTTTGCGGCTATTCCGATGCAGACTGGGCAAACTGTACCGAAGATAGACGCTCATATACAGGATACTACTTTAGTATAGCTGGAGGTCCTGTTACGTGGGAAGCGCGTAAGCAGCCAACCGTAGCTCTTTCGTCTGCTGAGGCTGAATACATGGCTCTTTCTAGCGCTGTCAAGGAGGCCTGTTTTCTCAGACGACTATACGCAGAACTTTCAGGTGAACACCACAAAGTTGTTTTATATTCTGACAGTCAAAGTGCACTTGCGTTAGCTTCCAACCCTATCCATCACAATCGAACTAAACACATAGATGTTAAGTTTCATTTTATTCGCGAGAAGGTCAATGATGAAACTGTCAAATTAAACTTTCTATCGACAGATAAGTTACCTGCCGATATATTGACCAAACCCTTAGGGCGGATAAAACATAAAGTATGTCTAGATAGAATGGGCATTACTTAAGTTTTTGTGTTTTTAGTTATGTTGTTTATATAGGATAGAATTTAGTTTGATTTTTAGTAGCTGTCTGTGCTCTAATTTATAATTTTATAACTAATTTAGATTAAGGGGGCGTATGTTGTATACTGGCTAGTTTTATAATCTAGATTGTTATTTAAATTATTTAATTCTAAGTCACTTCTTGACAGCTTGTTACTTGGTTACCAATATATCTTTGTACACACGCATTTTACTTTATTTTTATTTACAACATATATGCATTTTGTGAGGCCCTTAAATAAAGTCAATCTTGAAGAGTTTCTTGTAGGATGCAAAAAACTTGACTAGCTACTCTAATCTGTACCTACACAATTTTAAATAGCCGCCATCACCAGTTTTACAGCTATAAGAGCACAAACCAATTTAAGCCTGGTTAAAACGCATCAAGGCTCAATTTTCTGCAACAAACTTACGGCTGAGTACTGATTTATAGATCCTTTATTGGGCCACATACATTTGAACGTGACCGACTGCCGGTAAAGTTAAATTTAAATGTTCTAAGAGTTATATTTAATATATCAAGCAAAACAAGAACTAGATGCTCTGTAAATTTTAACCAGATATAAGAAAATAAAATAAATCCAGTTAGTCAGCCTCTCACGGCTGACTACTGGATTTACCTTGAAAATTCGGAAACCAATACTCAATTACTCAAAATCATTAATTCAATTTAGGTATAAATTATACTCTTATGAACGGCTACCGAGAGGCATGTCGGCCATACTTCAAAAAGTACCATATACTGCCGTTGCCATGTTTGTATACAGGGTGGTGCCGTCAATTCGACAATAAATTTAAACATGGGCTATATTAGTCCATAGAAATGGTTTGCCACTTTCAAAAATGTCGTATTCATTTGATAATTTCATGACATTTGTAAGAAATAATGCTGCCAACGTTACACAACTCCATACAAATTGTCGCATTGACGGCACCATCCTGTATATTGGAGGTATGTGTGTTTGTTTATAGGTATGATTATCTTTTCCAAATTAAAAAGGATGTGAGCGATAGAAGGTTAATACACAATATCTGTATAAATAATTTAAGCCAACTTTCAAATTAACACTTGTGTCTAAGAATTGTTATAATATGTGTATTGATATCTACAATAAACTACCAAACAGATTTAAAGAGAAAAATATTAAAATTCATGTGTTTAAAAAATCCATTGCAGCATGGTTACAAAGTAATTGTTTTATAGTGTTAAAGAATTTTATGATTTTAAATGTTAGTGAGCTTTAAATGTGTTTTTCCCCTTCTTTATTTATTTTTATATTAAATGATTATTTATGTTTAAATTGTAGTAATTTAGTACTATTACTACAATTAATTTAGTAGTAATTTATTGATCTAACTTAGTAACTGTGAACACACCTGCAAAGGTAGGATTTGGTGTGACGAAAAGTATAAGCAACTGTAACTGCTAAATAACCTGAATTCCATATTCACAATAAAGTTCATTCATTCTTTCATTCATTCATTGTCAAAAACTATTACCCTCCATTCAAAATACAGCAGGGGGTCTTTGTTTTTAAGAAAAACAGTAAAGAAAACAATTCAAATATCATACAGGCATATATTGCACAAAAGTTGTGCATTTAGTCCAATAAATAGTCTGCCTCCATTATTTAGGCGCATTTTTTTTAATAAAAATTGTTTTTAACCTTACATTATTAATAAATAAATATAATCCATAATCATAAAAAATTATATTTTATGGTAATTTTAATCAGTCAAACGAAATACCAACAGAATTGAAGACCGGCTGGCCAAGTGTTCTGTATGCCCCTTGCTATACAGGCTACAGGAGCAAATGTTTGTATGGTAAGTACGCGCATGTGTTCACGAGTCATGGATATTTGTTTATATGTTTATTTAGTATATTTCTAATATTTATAAACATATTATTATCATAATTATCCAGTATCCATAACACAAGTTCTTAAAGATGCTTACTTTGGGCTAGATAATAGTGTGAGTGTATGATTATTATTATTATACTAACTTAAATCAAGACTACGTTTCCTTACAAAAAAAAACATGTACCATTTCTTTTTTTTTGTTTGCGCCAGTGAATACAAACTAGCATATCTCATCACTCCGTCATGAATATGATATTGGTTCGGAGGTGTGACAATTTAACAATCAGAGTACAAGTTCCCGATCAAAAATAAATAAATAAACGAATCAATTGATTTGAAATAATTACAAAATTTTAGTAACCTCTATTCTTAAAGAAGAACGCTATTTACAGTTTCTACGTACCTACTTGGCGTTCTCTTAAAAGAATACTGCCCTAACTTTAAAAAAATGTGGTTATTAAACAACGGGGTCGTTTCAGATAAATAATATTACAGCCAGTAGAAAACAACACAATATCGGAACAACCCGGAATGTACCCTCTGATCTAAATCCTGCGGGGCGGCGCGAGCAGGGCTACAGGCAGGCAGCGGCTTGTAAGATACGTAATGAACAAACTACTTACTCATTTCTTCGGAGTATATAATAAAGATACAATCAAAAGCAAAGCAGCGTTTTTAACAAACGATTTCATGAGGAAAATATATATCGGAGAATCATAAAGATAAACCTATGTACTAATGCTATGGTGCCTAATTTCCGATAGTAGTCTAGTAAGGCTAAAAATATAGAGACAATGTGCGATTACGGCGGCGCAGTGACATTTAACGTGATTTAACTATATACGTTCGAGTGCCTTTTAAAAATAGTAGGTAAGTACTACGCAATGGACGTAAAATGTATGAAGAGGTCATCCCAAAATAGCGCTACGGAAAACATGTGCGATGATAATAACTATAGAAGGGAGGTAAGTAAAGCGGTACGCGTAATAATAGACAATAAAATTGTATTTGACGTTAGAAGATAGGCCGCAATTCCCAATGTTGACTTGCATTAAGTGGCAAGGGCGATTGCTCTCAAGGTTCATTAAAAATAGCGTCGGGTCTGGCGGCGTGTTGCCAAAGCAATGTTGCCCGCCCATACTTATACGGGCACGGTAGCTCTCCAACGCCCGCCCGCCCGTGCCGCACGCGGCTAAACTAACAGGTTTTACCCAAAACGGCTATGCTGCCTGCTTAGTTATTGATAGGACAAATGGTATTTTAACAAAAATTTAACTACAAGTATGATAAGCATAGTATGATGTACTAGATACAAAGATTATACTTCTGATTGTTTTTTTTTTTAATTTTATCTTTGTAAACTAGCTTTTGTAAACACAGACAATGTCAATTTTAGCACAGCGAGGATGTGGTAGGGACAATTTGAACCTAATGCTTATGCTTAGTGTTCAGTTTTTTATACTGTAGACATACCCTGTCAAACTTCTCAGTAGTTGCAGATATTGAACTTCTCTTTACACTGCGCGACACTATTTAGGCGGCCATATCGCCTGCAGAAGTACAACTACACACGTAGGTAGTGGTGCGCAAACGTAAATAGACTAATTATGACATGACCCTTCTACAACCACGACGTAGCACTTTTTTTACTTTTGTGTCATTTTATGATATATCATAGGTACTTATGTAAATTTTTGGGTTTTTATAACTACGTCGTCATACGTCGTTATCTGGAGGAATCAGACAGTGAAAATTATTTTATGACAGATGGTAGCCAAAATGACTACATGTCACTATTTCATGAAAGAAATGAGTAGGTATGATCGAATTTTATTTTATTTACGCCGAGTGTATTATTGTTATTAAACAGGATTATACTTACAGATAAAATTATGTATTTATATCTAAAGGAGCCATTCGAGCAAGACATAAAACTAGTGGCATTGCTTTGCTTTTTCAATGTACCTATATACGTCACGAATTTATAGACGAGGTTCAAACTACCTACCTCAACCGTTTTGATAGCAATCACTATAAATCGCGTCATCCATCCAGTCTGTTCAAAGAAATCATAGCTTCTAGAAGAGCATACATAGTTAGTATATGAGGGTAACGAGAATTTTAGATCTCTGCAAACAGAGATTATTTTATTGCAAAAATGTTATAGTCTATGTTATTGTTTTTTGTTTTATAAGTACATAGTTATAAAATTACTCTTCCACATACAACAATTTACGATTAAGCTACTAATCTGAATTTTAATCACAAAGTGCACCCCGCACCTAGTACGATAAGACTAAGAGTTTAGATAAGAAAATAGTTGATCAAATGCTTTCATGGTATTTCTAAATTTTGTTGTCTCACATTGCGTCGCTTAGTGCCCTCTATCGGCTTTATCATGGAGTGTTCTGAAGAACTTTTCGACCTTATCTCACCATTCCCCCTTCCTACTCAGGAGCACGCGTGCCGTTTTTCGGAGTCATCATTTCACTGCCTCCCTGCACCTCAACATAACGCACAAAGAAGTTTAGTAAGTAACTCGTTTCTTTGTCATACTTGAAATTATTTGCCAGCACATGTCTTTCCTCCTTCCTAAAACATGGGGTCCCTGAAAAGAGGCGTGAAAAGGTACCCTAAGGGCCGGCAAGGTGGAGGCGGCTAGACTTTCCTTACCGCTTCACATCAGCACGCGTAGCACAAGGAACACGAGAAGCTCGAGAAACGGTTTTGTATATGTCGCCAACGTCTGGTTAAATCAGCCGCTTAACTGATAGTTAATTAATTAGACGAAAAGGTATCAAACCCAAACTTTTCAAAAAAAAAATTATTTATGCCCACTAATAACCGACATCGTTTTGGTTCTATGTGGTCATAAAAAATAAACCTTAAACCTACTAATTACTCAAACAGTTACACAAAAGATGTTCGATTTAAACGCCTAGGCGTCCAATTGAATGGCTAATTTAAACCAGACGGCTGACATGACGTTCATCCATGAGGAGAGTGTTCTGACTCTGAGCTTTTTGATCTTATCCCACCTTCTGCCTTCCTACTCAGCAGCACGCGTGCCGGTCTTCGGAGTCATCAATTAACTGTCTCCACTTCAACATCACGCACAAAGAAATTTAGTACCTCGTTTCTTTGTCTTACTACCAGAAGTTGGAATTCTTTGCCAGCACATGTGTTCCCTCCTCCCTATCATCCATTGGGACATGCAAAGGTTTGAGCAGATAGAGCCAATTCTTTTATTAGTTTTTTAGCGGGAAATATATGATGACAGTCTCCATGATGCTATTTTATTGAGGTGGATAGCCACGATAAAATTCTCAACGTCTTTCACATCAAATTCACTTTTATTACAACGATCTTCCGATCTTTTAATTGTACGTCAACACAAACACTTGCTTCACAAAACTACACTAATTTTATCGTGATTATCCACCTCATCTACGTAGCATCGTGGAGACTGTCATCAAATATTTCGCGTCATACTCTCCCAATATGTATTGAAATGTGTTACACCAGCAATGTAATAAATATTTGCGGAATTTAAGAAAATACTAAAGACATGGGTGTATGGACATGAGTTCCCCTTGCCTTCTCTGTAAAAGAGAATAAAACTGACAGAAATTCGAAAATGTCTAACGCTAGATATAAAAAATAAAAAAAAAATTGTGCTCAATGTGCCCCCTTACTTCAGTTTCAGTATTAAAATTATAACCGGTAATAAAATATGAAATCCCATTTTTCTTGTGTTTACATTTATTAAAATAATAATAATTTTTAAATGGCAATATCTTTCTCGGGGTCGAGAACAGAAACGAGTTTATAAGTAGAACAGAATGAGTCGAATTTGTCTAACTGTCAAACCATGTTCGCCCTAATGAATTGCCGAAATGGGTCGAGTCACACTCGATAAAAGTCTCGTGCCTTGTGCTACGCGTGCAGGTGGTATTGAGTCATTTGCTGTGCTTTGTATTAAAAAAAAAGCACAGCCAGATGCGGAACAGACAGACACGTCGCACAATGTTCTAGAGGCTAGACAAAAATCAATTTTCGAAAATGAGGCTAGGTGAAAAAAAGTGATTGATATTAATAACTGGGTTGTTTACATGTGGCATGTCATAAAAATAAATAGTACATAAGTACCGTGCATAAGTATTATAAATCGATGACTAAAGTATCGTCTTTTGCAATGAGCAGAAATAAGGGTAAATTTTAGTGCGCAAACATTGCTTTACTACAACAATTGTAGTGAATTTAGTAACAATTTAATTATGTCGTCAAGTAGCGAGGGTAAGTATGATTTATTGAAAATAACTTTGTTTTCAATTTACTCAGTTTCAATATATATTAAAAAAACAATTAGGTTGGGGAAATAGTCTTTTCGCATTATAGTATGTATGAATTTGTCATAAAATCTCTTTTGGCTGTACTATTTGTATCTGGCTGGTTTTGGTATCATTAAAAGTTTAGATTTTAAAAAAGATGATTCCAAATTCAAATTAGGAAAATGTGTGTTTTTCATTTGTTTTTCGTACTGTCAAGACGAGTGAATCTGATGAAGCAATTCGATACATTTTAAAATTTTACTAGAAAAAAGGTAAAAATGCAACGCAAGCCGCGAAAAAAAATTTATGGACCTAGTGCAGTGTCTGTGAGAGTAGCACAAATTTGGTTTAAGCGTTGAAAACGTTGAAACCTACTCATTTGTGATTCTTTATTACGACGTAATGAAACCGAACCATTTTTGAAGAAGCTGATAACTGGTGATGAAAAATGGATCACGTGCGACAAAATCGTGCAAAAAAAGGTTGTGGTCAAAGGTCGGCCCGGCTTTACAGACTGTGGCGAAACCCGGGTTAACTCGCAACAAGGTGATGCTGTGTGTGTGGTGGGATTGGAAGGGCATTATTCATTATGAGCTGTTAACACCAGGCAGGACCATCGATTCTGAACTCTACTGCGAACAACTGATGAGATTAAAGCAATAAGTTGAGAGAAAGTGGCCGGAATTAATCAACAGAAGGGGTGTGGTTTTTCATCATGATAACGCTAGACCTCACAAATTTTTAGCCACTCAGCAAAAATTAAGAGAGTTTGGCTGGGAGGTGTAAATGCATTAGCCGTATAGTCCTGACCTTGCACCTTCAGATTTCCACCTGTTTCGCTCTCTTCAGAATTCTCTAGGCAGTGTCAGGTTAACATCACGAGAGGTCTGTCAAAACCACTTGTCGCGGTATTTTGATCAGAAGCCCCAAACCCCAAAATTTCTATAGCAATGGGATCATGTCCCTACCTACAAGATGGCAAAAAGTTATCGAACAAAATGGTACCTACATACTTTAGTTAAATGTAAATAAACTATATTAAAAAATGTTTTGAATTTTCTCAAAAAATGCGAAGAAACTTTTTCCCCAACCTATTATACCCGAGCTTGTCTTTTTTTCACTTATTTTGAAATTCGTAAAGGTTTTTGTTTATGTCCATGACATTTCTTAACTTGAAAAACTATACTTAATTATTCTTTAGGGTGTGTAGATTCATGATCAATACAGGAAATCTTGCGCAATTTTGCGCTAATTAGAGAAAATAACTAAAATTTGTGTTATGTCGTGATTTCTTCAATTACGCGACGTGAGCTTGTGGATCGTTTATTCGACGATCCTATTAAACACAAAGCAAACTTTTCTTTTTAAAATGATATAAAACTAGAAAAATTTCACGTCCTGAGGCAGGAATCGAACCCGCGACCTTTCGCAATCCGGGCGACTGCTCTGACCACTGAGCCACCCAGGACTTGGGATATCCCTGTGAAATTCTTCTAGTCTATCTGTATTTGCGTTTATGAGCCAACGTCCACCTTACAATGTCGAAATATTCTAATTCAACATCCGAATCCAGTACCTTTACAAATACCTACGATTCGGTTAAGTTGGAGCAGTGCTTTCAAATATTCTTAATTTTTTATTTTATCATTATTATAAATGTTTGAAAAATTATTTAGTAATTAAAATGATATAAAACTAGAAAAATTTCACGTCCTTTTTTCATTTCAATTTTTCAAACATTTATAATAATGTTAAAATCAAAAATTAAGAATATTTTTCTTTTTAATTTAAAGCTCCGGTGGGATAAAACAGGTAAAACGGTATAACTCAATTCCACGCGAGCAAAACCGCGGGCGGAAACATGTTATCTTGTAAATATAAATGCTTAAATGATCAAAAAACAGCACTAATCGTGAAAATAAATCATGTACACAATTACACATCTATTTTATTTGAGTAAATATTGAAAACTAAATAACCAAATTAAGTTGATCTTTTAAACCATATAAAATGTTTGAAGTTACAGCTCAAAGTAAGCTGGCTATAATTTTTTTATTGAAAAAAGAGTAATAGACAATTCAATTATAATTTTCTATGCTTATCAAGAGCAAATGTAACGTATACACCTCATTTCAAGTCCTAAATATTTTTGTCTAGGTACTTCCATAGAACCGAAACTATGTGCGTCGTCACAAAATACTATGAGGTCCTGTAGGAATGATACTGTACCCAATTCTTCACTAAATTTAAATAATAGAAATAGCGCAGCAAAAATCAGAACTGCAGAATCCTTAATTTCTATTGCGTACGGACTAAAATAAAACCTAAGTTCAGTGCTACTCTTTCATTAAAATCCAACCAGAAAGAACAGAGAGACATCATTTAAGTTTTCTAAATTGCTTTTCAGCTGTATTTTGAAGATCACATAAAGAAAAACGATCAATAAATCAAAAATGGATGGATTGACTAAGTATCAACTAACTTGACGTTTCCAAAAGTCGAATTATAACGAAAGATTAAAGATTTTATCTCTATTTTAGTTTTACACAACAGAATCGACAAATTTATCTAAGTTGTTACGCTTTTATAGAAACCTTCTTTCTATGATCTGAGATAGAAACTATAAACAACTGTGAAGCAACGAATTCCAGGCGCAAATAATTTATCAATTGTCATAGACTCCTTCTCTAATGCTCGTTTTCACTAACATTTGCTTAGCGTTAAGAGTCTCTTAGCGATTTTTATCTCAGTCTATCTAAAAGAGATAAAAAGAGACAAATATCGCTAAGAGTCACTTAAGCCTAGTGAATGGTTAGTGAAAACGGACATAAGTATATGTTGTTAAATTCCACACCTAGCATTCCACAGATTCAATCTGGAATGTATTTTTCTCCATACGAGGATTATTTACTAATATTATTCACCAAACTAGTGCTCACTAACACACAAACAACCGATTCAGTCAACCCCAACTTTTCGCAGTCTTGTCTAGTCTTCTACTCCTAGAGTACAATTCAGAACTGTAATGTGAAGGCACGTAGTGAGGCGGCACGGCCCGGCGCGTGTGGTACCACTGGAACTCCGCAGGACTATGACAAAAGCCTTGCATGCTGCATGCCAGCTTGCAAACCTGCTTGCATGCTGCTTGCGTGCATGCATGTTGTTTCCATGCTTATTTATTCCTCACGAATTTATTTATTTTAATATATTTGTAAGATTGTTTGTTTCAATAAATAAATAATGGCAAGCATAAATTATGCCTTTTGTTACTTATGCTTATTCAAATTATGCCTATCTATTCATGCCTTATTTATTTCGGCCTTATAATATAAAGTTACTTAAGCAATAAAAACTTATGGCAAGTGACGGTTATGGCTATTATTAATATGCATTATTAGTTTATGACCAAAAACTTTATGCGTTTCAATAGTTAACCTGTGAAAACACTTCTATCCGCGATTATACTCAAAAAACAACAAACTTCAACCCAGGTAGCCAAAACTGAGAATAGTTTTTTATTATCATTATGTTATTGACATGTCAATCTTCCGGGCCAGCCAAACCTAAAATACTTTTGTATTGTAAGTTTGGCTTAAAAATCAGAACTATCTAATCTGATAAATTTTCAATTATTTTGGTGACAAACCAACTGTTTTGGGTAAAAAAAACCAACAACCTGTACAGTCGCTAAAACTATATAGGTGCACCCACTTTAACTACAACACCACCACAATACAAGTCAGTATGTAATACAATATAGGCATTGGCATCTTAGGCCTTTCTTTTGAACTATGTACATACATCCACTACAACTACAACACCACCACAATACAAGTCAATATGTAGGTAATTATTATATTGATATCATCAAAAACTATTTTAGATATAGCCTGCATAAAAACGATTAATTTAGTGACAATAAAGTCACGACAAACAAACTTCTCTTCATTGCCATATAGAAAGTATAGTTATATTTTAGCTTATGGTATATTAAGTAAGGCGATACATTTAAAAAATTCGCACTATTATTTTTAATGTCATAGTTCGCTGAAAGATCTTACGGATCTGAAAATCAGATATACATTTCTCATATCTTTATCTAGACATGCAGAACGAAAATACGATTAAAGGATTTTGCTACAGTATATTTTATTTCCGAAGAACTCTTTCTTTAAAATAAGAAAACTTAAGATTATTCGGAAGCTATAATTTGTATTCAATAGGAAACCACTATGAATATTCACAATCGTGTAGAAGCTTTTTTTTAAATCCAAAGTTATTTTTCAATAAAATAATTTGTGTATTTTCGTTTACTTTACACGCGCGCTCGCTATTTTGTCTTCTTTCGACCCGCTGAATCAGTCATATTTCGTCTAGTCTAGTCTAGTCTGTCTCGGTCAAAACAACGTTTCGATAAGCTATTATTTACAAGAGTGAAGTATTTTACCAGTATGTTTAATTCAAGAGTAGGTAGTAAAAAAACTAAGGACATATCATTTACCTGAAAGCAACCATGTCGAAATTGTCCTCGGTAATCAATCCAATGTTTGAGCATTTAAATCGCGTGTAATTCTAATGTCACTAAATGAAGAACTGACACTGAAAAATATTGGACTGTAGTCCAATTTTCCAACAGATGCTGTACACGCAAGTTGATGGAAAGCGAAGACTCATGGTGTCAACCAAGCATAATCTGGCCGTTGTTAGGCGAGCGAGACACGCGGCGCGACGGGTTGCGGGCGGAACGTCCCTAGATCGGTGCGTGCGCTATGGACGCGCATGGCCCGCTGAGTCCACCCGACGGGCGACATCATTTACTTCCCTCTGAGCCGAGCACAAACTGCCGCGTAAATATAGATACTGGACGCAGAACAGGAACACGAGGCGTTCAGAAACGTGCTCTGTTGTACATGCGCTATGTTATTACTTTTTGATGGCGAATATAAATAAAATAAAAGATGATGAAATGCCGTACATAGCATATAAGCTTGTCTATGTGCATACAAACCGCAGGCCACAAATACGTAATCTAGTCAATTATGATTGAGGTCAATCTCTGTGATCCGCTTTCAGATTCGGAGGTACGTCCCTGCCCTGATAATTTACTCCGTATGAAAACAAAATACAAAACGTTCGGTTGGTCAATGCGACGCTAAATTCAGAACAGAAAGTATACCTTTAGTAACCCTTATGGATATCCGTTAGCTGCTGTTTGCTGTTTATAACATTTATCTCTGTTGGTTCACCACAAGAAAATAATTTATTTATTGAATGCATTAAAAGTGAAATTAAATATGCACTATAAGAATTACATGTAAGTACCTTTCCAAGGTGTTTCATTTCAATATGAAAAGTGGGGAAGAGAGAACTGAAAAGGGCAAACATTTTTATAACTTTATCCTTTAGGCATTCATCGACTTAGTAGTAACTTTTCTTAAGGAAAATATTTTTAACATTTTTGTAATAGCTGATTCTTTTTTATTATGTTTTAATATATTCGAGCAATTTATCATAAATTTTAAATTAACAAAGACCTAAGCTATGTAATATCAGTTTTGAATCTGAATTAAGTTGTTTTAATAGCGGCCTCATAACGTTTTATTGTAACTTAATATAAATTAGTATACATAGTAGTTTGGGTATTTTCTTGCACTTTCATACGCAAGTTTGTGAATTAATAAGGATGTACGATTGTATTAAATAATATTAAGTATTGGCATCGAGATAAAAAATCAGTTGAAAAGTGACAAGAAATCGCATACTTTTTTATGCGATTTATTTTTCATATTCCATTTTAAAAATTTTTTCAGGATCAAGTGCCGTGATTTTCATACAGCTTAGGTAATCGTTTCGTTCCAGCATTCCAGCAACGCACAGTACGGAATTTGACCAGATTTGTTTTCATTCTAGAAAATTAGACCATAAGAACAAAATAGGACAGAACGTTTGGAGCAATCAGGTGAAGCCGCTTTTTCAGTCTGTGAATGTGACCCACAAGACCGTATACGGTATATATTATAATACCATCGTGTGTGGGGTGTTGGGCGGATAGTGTATGCTCAAGGGTGCGACGTTGAGCTAGCAGCACCTACCGCCAGGTTCAAACACGCACGTCCACGTCACCTCCGTGGTGCTCCGGTAGGAGTAGCGGTGAACCCCTTCCCATCGAGAGGGTCGTACAACCTAGGCAATGCTGGGATCAAAATAAACAGGCATCGCTACTACCCACCTTGTGATTCCAGAGCCAGGCAAGTCTACGGAAACGTCACTGCATTATGTAGTAAGCAGAGCAGAAGCAGCTTTAGAAAACAAGGAGGTTTGCATTGGTGCCTTCGTGTATATTGAGTGAGGGTGCCTTTAATCGCGCTACCTATGAATCTATTAAAAGAGCTGCTAAGAAGCATGGAGTTCCACATACAATCAGAAAGTGGAAAAACTGCATGCTGAAAGGTCTCAAAAAGAATCGTTTACTCAGAACTACTAGGGAATAAAATAATAGCAAAGACAACAAGGGGCTGCCCTCAGGGAGGAGTACTGTCTCCACTAATATGGAGTCTTGTAGTGGACTCTACAGTGGACAGACTGAATGAGGGACCACTGCAAATTATGCAGATGACCTAGTCGTGCTAGCGAATGGGAAGTTCCCTGGTACAGTATCGGAGATTATGCAGAATGCACTAGGGGTGCTAGAGGACTGACGTAACACCAACCACCTGTCAGTAACCCCAAGAAAAACAACTGTAATCCCCTTTACAAGGCTGAGGAACCTGTCTAGGCTTTACAGTTTAAGCTCTGCATTTATATAACACGGAGCTGTCATGGTCCAGTGATGTGAAATATCTTGGCATAACGTTAGATAAGGAACTTACCTGGAAACTCCATGTGGAGAGAACTATGGTGAAAGCTCAAATAGTCTTTGGAATGTTTCGTTTCACTTACAGTAGGACGTGGGGACTAAAAGCAAAGAGAATAAAGTGGATCTATACAACCATGGTGAGGCCTGTTATAACTTACGGCAGCATCGTCCGGCAGCCTAGAACAAGTAACTTGCAAAACTGAGCTTACCAAGATACAGAGAACAGCTTGTCTAGCGATCACCGGAGCGTTTAGAACCACCCCAACGACAGCGATGGAGGTGCTCCTAGAAATCCCGCCACTGCATATTGTGATTGAAACAGAGGCGAGGAAGGCGCCACACAGGCATAATGTAGCAGGACTGTGCGACATACAAAACCTCTGTTGAAACACACAAAATGGGCAGAAACTTCTGACCTAGACAGGTATATGGAAATGAGATGGGACAAAATCTGTCCCAAGTTCATATTCGAAAAGAAATTTAAGATCAGCATTCCCACAAGAGAGGAATGGAAATGTAGACCACCAAGCCTGATAGCTTGATCTGGTTCACTGATGGATCAAAGATAAACTCTGGAACAGGTGCTGGGTCTATAACAAAGACACTCAATTATACCAAAGCATGGGAAAGCTTGCAACTGTCTTCCAGGCGTAGACATATGCAATCATTCTATGTGTAATGGAGATTATGGAACAACGGACTAAGAATCAAACAATATATAAGTATTCTTAGTGACAGCCAGGCAGCCCTCAAAGCTCTGAGCTCACCGCGCATTAACTCAGACCTAGTTCTGAATGCCATACGAGTCTTAAGCAAGCTTGGTAGGTATAACAGAGTTAGACTAATCTGGTTGCATGGTCATGTAGCAGTGATAGGCTGACGAACTGGCAGGAAGGTCTCAGAAAACAAGGACGTGGGCTCTGAGCCCTTTATATCTCTGACACAAAGTTTTATAAACACAGCCATTACAGAGGGTGGATGGCAAAAAGTATTGGGATTGAGACACCCCAAGTCCTTTATGGGGGGAAGGTAGAGGAATGGAGTCAATATATTTGTACACACGGTAGAACACAGGCTCGCTTCCTGACTGGAGCACTAACAGGACATTTTGCCACCAACTACATGCTACACAAAATGCAAATTTCCCTGCACAACCTTGTCGAGCATGTGGTGAAGGCCAGAAATCGTTTGAACATCTTTTGTGTCAATTCGATGCCCTGGCTAGGATCATAATGAGTCTTCTAGAAGTGTATCCAAGGTCAGAAGACTACAGGATCTTATAGCAGCTATATTAAGGACGTGGGAGGAGTGAAGGCCGAGGAGGCTCAAAAGATCCCAAAGGGTCGAAGTCTATCGTGGCGTAGTGACTGCCCCATGATAAGATAAGATAAGCTCGTGTGTGTAATGTAGCAATTCATTGACAGTTTACCCAGGACTTTCGGTAATGTAAATTGGAATGTGTTTTTTAGAATTGAAACTTTTTCGTATTAACTATAATATTAAAAATTTAATTCACGCAAAATTATTACATAATATTGTAATTCCACGGTACTTCGAATTGACATAGAACCTTCATGGTTTGAGATTTTTTCAAATGGTACCTATGAGGTTCTTCTTTTAAAAAATGTGCAACATTCGATTATCAACTTCTAGTTGTTTTTTTTATTCAACTTAGACAAGAAAGATGGATACTTCGAAAATTCGAGTGATTTATGAAAAAGAGTTCCGACGCGGAACTAACGCGGCAGAAACAGCTCGCAATATCATTGTTGCGTTTGGAGAGAGGACTGCTAATGAACGCACCGTGCGATTTTGGTTTGAACGCTTTCGTGATGGAAATTTTGATTTGAAGAACGAACCACGTGGAAGACCGCCCACACAGGTGAATTACAATGAATTGAAAGAGATGGTGGAAGCCGATCCGAGCCAAACTATCCAGGAATTAGCAGCATGGTTTAGCGTTATCTTACCAACAATATTGACTCATTTGCGTCAAGTAAATAAAATAAAAAAATATGAAAAATGGGTCCCTCATGATTTGACTGATCTGCAGAAAGAAACGCGTGTTGAAACTTGTGTTACCTTGTTGAATCGATACACAAATGAAGGAATATTGGCTCGAATTGTGACATGTGATGAAAAGTGGATTCTTTACGATAACCGTAAGCGAAAAATGCAATGGCTGACCCCAGGTCAAACGCCGCAACAGTGTCCTAAAGCAAAGCTTACCAATAAAAAGGTAATGGTAACTGTTTGGTGGTCTCAGCATAGTGTTATTCACTAGAGCTTTCTCCGATCTGGTCAAGCAATATCGGCAGATGTCTATTGTGCCGAACTCCGAACAATGATAGCAAAACTTGCAGTGAAACAGCCCCGACTCATGAATCGATCTTCACCGTTATTGCACCATGATAACGCGAGTCCTCATACAGCACGAGAAACCGTTTTAACTCTACAGGAACTGCAATTAGAAACCATTCGTCACCTTCCGTATTCGCCAGACCTTGCTCCAACGGACTACCATTTTTTTCGTGATTTAGACAATTTTCTACGTGATAAAATGTTTTCTTCCCAGAGGGCAGTATAAATGCTATCACCGAGTTTGTAGAATCTAGATCACCAGAGTTCTATCGCAAAGGCATAAATGACCTTCCTATTATGGCAGCAATGTATTGATAATAATGGTAGATATTTTGATTAAATAAATATGTTAAATTAAAAAAAAAACAATTTCAATTTTTCAGTACAAATCGGCAATTTCATACTTTAACCCCTAATATTTTTGATCTTCCGTTGTTCTACCATTTTCCATAGTGCGACGCGACGTCCTCGTTTTTTCTAGCACCACCACTGCATCTTGTGCATCTTGAGCACAAGCTTATCGGAGTCCTCTCGCCGCTTTACCAGACAATATTATAATTCGTCAAGATCTGGAGATAGAAGCCGATGAGTATAGTGATAATGAACCCCAATTGTACGTGATATTGAGGTGGAAACAGTGAACCGATGATTTCGAAGACTGGCACGCGTGCTCCTGAGTAGGAAGCAGGAAGGTGCTTCAGAGCACTCTCCATGATATAGCCTATAGAAGGCGCTAAGCGATGCAATGTTTCAGCGCAATTTTGAAAGCTCAAGGCTGTTTGTTACCATCGCCAATTATACGGACAGCAAGAAGCTGCAATCTGTCAAGTGCATCGTGAAGGTATTAGCGGAAATGCCCCACAAGTGTTAACAATATTCCACGCAAGACCGGATCTGTGATTTGTAAAGCAAGCATAATTGGTCAGGCGTAAAAAATCGAATCTCCATTTTCATGGCACCGAGCTTCCGTGAGGTTTTTTTTTTATACAACTGGATGACAAACAAGCTGACGGCCCACCTGATGGTAAGCGGTTACCGCCGCCTATAGACACCTGCAATAACAAGGAAAAGTCACTTGATATTGCAGGTGCGTTGTCATCCTGGGGCCTAAGATGAAATGCCGTCCATGCCCAGTAATTGCACTGGCTACCTTTCCCTTCAATCCGAAACACAGCGAACTGTTTCACGGCTGAAATAAGAGAGGTTGTTTTGATCATAGTTTCGATGTAGTTTATTTGATTCTGACTGCAGTATATCTCCATACCGAGGAATTTAATGGAGCTCTGTGCCGAGAGAGATGTACCCTGAATAGAGAAAATAGGAAGGAACGGCGATAAGGGTGCTGTAAAAATGCACCCCTTATTTTCTTAGCGTTGAACTCAACAAGGTTATAAAATCACGATTCAGACAAGTATAAGGTTTACACCCTGTGGAGCTCATTGTGAAGATTCATTCTGTCCCTCTTTAGTTTCAACGCGCTTAACGCTTGGGCGACCGTAATATCCCCATGCACCATACTGTCATCCGCATAGCAACGAATATTTCCTATTAGAAGCATGTCATTGATATGAAGAAAAAAGAACGTGGGGGATAGAACACAGCCTTGCCACCAGCGTTCACTGAGATGATTTGCGAAACTCATCCTATCAACGAGGACACGGATTTTCCGCTCATGCAGAAAGCCGGCGATCCAGTTGCAAAGCCGAGCAGGTAGACCGTATGCCGGGAGCGCGGAGAGAAGAGCCTTGTGCTAGACCCGTTCAATGTCAAGCCTAATTGCCGCTGACTCACCACGTTTGTCAATGCGCTAGAAGATCTCCATTTAACCGTTTCGGCCAAAACCCATACCGTCTTATTAGAAAACGAGGACTAACTTTAGTACTAGGACTAAACTGGGTTTAAACGAGGACTAAACAAAATCGTTATTATAAAACGAAGACTAACGCTAAACCATGGACTAACTATGGTACTAAAGATAAACCGCCGTGACCCCTAGTTTATCTTTGGTACTAAGGTACTAAGTAAGTACGCTCGCGGGCTCGGGCCAAACATCTAGTTCGCTCTGAAGTTGCACCGCGCTGTATTGCGCAGCTTCTCGTCTACCGCGCCATTCCGCCGTGCGCATATCAGTCGACGCGTGTTCAGAGCGAACTAGAAGTTTGTTGTCAGGTTAGAATAATTTGGAATAATAGTAATATTACTGTTATTAAAAAATGACAACAATTTTAAGATTGAATAAACTTTGACTTACTGGAGATGTCTAGTCGTCATCCTAATAGACATCGTCAACAAGTCAACCCCTTCGACTTGACTGACGAAAATTTCAAGCATAAATATAGGTTTACTAAATGTTTTGGTCAGAAAATAGTCGATTTATTAAGAGAAGAGATTTGGCCCACGATCCTCGAGGAGGTTCTTTGAGCCCTGAAATGCAAGTGGTTTTTGCATTACGCAACTGGGATCGCCACGAAGCAAGTGTTTTTAATATTTGTCAATCAACACTGATTTTTATAATTAGCTATATTAATTGCAGATAGTTTGCGAGTACCTACTAATATAGGTACATATGTAATTTTATTCACAGATCCAAGATGATACAACTGATTGTATACATGGCGTATCTTTACTGTAACGCAAATACAGATGGACTAAAGGAAATTCATAGAGGTCTCAAGTCTTCGGCAGCTCGGGTTAGCGCACCCGGATCGTGAAAGGCCGCGGGTTCGGATCACGCCTGGGGATATGAACTTTTTTTCTAGTTTAAATATTCATATAAACTAAAAAAAAAAAAAAGATACATTTCTTTTGTGTTATTATATAGGTAGGTAATTAATATTAATAGTTACGATTTAATAAAGTTGATATTTGGTATTAAGCCCAGTAAAAATTGTTTTTATGATACCTAGAAAAGTAAGACTAATAAGCAACGATATTTTAGGTGGTTTATGATGCTGATTTCAAAATTATATAGTGTGCATGACTCAAATACAACTACATATAAATAACACAATCTTTCAACAGGTCATGTACTTCACCTGAATCATACCTATGCTGAGAACTACAACTACATATAACGCATATCTTTTAACTGGTCATGTACTTCACATGAATCGTACCTGAGAACTAAAACTATGTGTGTGCATGCGGATTGAGTGATCCTATCTTCAATCTTTACAATAATCGACGAGGATTTAGTAAATAATTGTTAAATTCGTCACAGTGAAGTAAAAAAATTGTAAAACCTGAGATAAAACAGATATAGTCAATAAAGTGGATCACTCATACCGCATGCATTATAAAAATGTCATAATGTATATCTCATAATATATAAAAGTTCTGCTTCTTATTTATACATCAAAAAATTGTAAAAAATTGTAAAATACCATTACCAAATTATGGATTAGTTTGCATGTCCCGTTTAAAAATTATAACGATTTATTTGGATCACTCACACCGCATGATGGCCGTATGAGTGCTCTTTAAAAATATCACCTTATACTGAATAAATACATATTATTTTTTTGTATATTATAGCTAAACGTGAGGTTGAATTTGTTAAGCAGTGATCTTGACAAAAACTTATAATAGATGGAAGAAATTCAAGTTTTCCGTTTCCTTCAGCATGCCGTCTGAGTGATCCACATTTCGGCCTCTATTTACTTTTGTATACCACCTACATAAACTAAGAATATACCCAAAATTGTTAAATTTTATTTACTAAAATTTGGCATATTTTCTGTTAATGTACGTGCGATACTTTAGGAAATATCTCGTTTCGTGAGTTCCTGAGGAAAATGACTGAGTAGGGTGTCTTTGATTTTTCATTGTGTGAGACTATGTGATATATCCTTACTGGGACAGGACCAGGCGTTTTTATTATATTTATTCATATTATTTAATATTTTATGAAAAAAAAACCTTGTGCTCCGAGCATTCTGGATGCCTAAAATTTAAAGGGCTGTTGATTAAGACCGATGATTAGTATTCTGGTGCATTTATGTCTATTAATCTTTTTATATTTTATTCACCTACTTATATGTTATAATAAAAGTTATACATGCTCTGTAAATGAAAAACCACATGTTCCAGAAAACATATATTTTAATTAAAAAATCCTATATCATACAGTTGATTGACGGTACAATTTATCTATAAATTATTTACGTCAATGAAGATACTCTCAATATGGGTCTTTCCCTGTCCTCAGATCGGAACTCCGATTGGTAGGAGGAGCGGGAATCTTTTTTCCCATTCCTCCGATTGAATGTTTTTGTTTTTATCACTTACTTTAACTTAACCAAAAGTACAGTCAAGCCCATTATACAGGCTATATCCTAAGATCGGTACTCCGATTGGTAGGAGGAGCTAGAAATATTTTTTCCCATATTTTACTATTTGACAAGTTGACATTAGGCATAGTCTTCATTTTCAATTTTTCATAAATAATTCTTTGTTAAAATTTATTACCAGCATTGCGCTAGAAAAAGTATTATGATTATAATCCGCTTTGTAGAAATTATGTAGAAGAAAAAAAAATAAGCCAACACTGTCGCACGCTTGTATGTTTCAAATAGGATACAATCACTAGTACGGTTAAGTGAGGGAAGCATTGTGTTCCGTGTGCGATTTTTCAGTCTGCCATCGGACCCGTCCCCAGGGTTGCGGATAGGGGATCGCCCCCCTTGAGTGGGCTTTTGTGTACTGGATCAGGGAAATCCGTTGCTCAAGCTACGGCCCAGGAGTAATAACGGTACCACTGGGTACCCCTCGTGACACTACAGAGACGCACAGGAAAGATAGGAAGATATCACCTACAAATGGATTTTTGGAGTTGGTGCTAAGCTGTTACCTGAAACAATAGAAAATGAAGCACCAACTCCAAAAAAATACATTTTGAGGATTAAATTTAATTATTTTTCCTTTTTAGTGTTTTGTATGTATGTTATTCGATCACGACAGGACGTTAGGTTCTTACGTGTCATTGGTTTAAATGGCATTTTTTACATTAAAGAGAAATTCTATTTGATTATATTAAAAATGTTGATTTTAGAATGAGCCAACCAACAACAGCGTATTCGCTTCATCAACTACAGACTAATTATCTGGAATGAAGAGTAAAAGGTGAATCTTGTCGTGGGGTATTTTAAATAAATAAATTGGCGTGTTTTGAAGTTTGTTTTAATTTTTGATTAATCAAATATATAGTGCTAGCGAAAATAGAAGGTGATTCTGTTTTTACAAGATTTTATTTAGTTTCATCATCTGCCCCAGTAAGGATATATCACATAGTCTCACACAATGAAAAGTCAAACACACCCTACTCAGTAATTTTCTTCAGGAATTTACGAAACGAGATATTTCCTAAAGTATCGCACGTACATTCACAGAAAATATGCCAAATTTTAGTAAATAAAATTTAACAATTTTGGGTATATCTTCAGTTTATGTAGGTGGTATACGAAAGTAAATAGAGGCCGAAATGTGGATCACTCAGACGGCATGCTGAAGAAAACGGGAAACTTGAATTTCTTGCGTGATACCCCCCAGCAGCGCCACAAGCCAGATTTTCAAAAGGTATAGCTGAAAAAAATGTACATTTATTGTTCTTTTTTGTACTTATAAACCAAAAATATGTACCTTCGTATTTACTGATATAAAACACATTAATGTGGCGCTGCCAGAAGGAGTACCTTACAGCAGCGCCACCTTATTATACTATATTCTAAGGAATATATTAATAAAATAAATTTATGTACAATATGTTCTGGAAAAGTGCTATTTGATCATATATAACTAAACATGATTAGCAGCTCCGCTGCAAAGTTATGAGCAAATCAAATATTGTATAATAAAAGTTAAAGTGAAGTTTGATAAGTGAACTGCTTAGATTAGATTCTTACAGATGTCGCCTATAATCCAACAGGTGTTTTGTCTAACTGTCTCTGATATACCTACTTATATAAGCTAGTAGTTTAGGTTGGAGTACTCAAATGCAAGTATAAAATGTATTGGATACAAACAGGGATATTCTCCCTGTTTGTAGGTACTCAATAAATTTAATTTTGTTATTATAATTATAAATCTATACTGATATTATTATGAGGAGCTCGGTGGCGTATTGGTTTGAGCGCTCTGGTTTCGAATACGAAAACAAAGCAACTTTCGCCATAGTCGACCCTGGGATGGGTCAACCAAAATTTATAATCTCGAGCTCCTCCGTGTCTTCGGAAGGCACGTTAAGCCGTTGGTCCCGGTTGTTACTATAACCGCTTTAACCCACCAACCCGCATTGGGCCAGCGTGGTGGTGTTATGGCCCAAACTGCTCATGTTTTTCTTCCATGTAGGAAGGCCTGTGCCCAGCAGTGGGACGTATATAGGCTGGTGATGATGATGACTGATATTATAAAGCTGTAGAGTTTGTTTGTTTGGTTCACGACTGACCCACAGTCCAGCGACCATACTCCCAGTGGTACGGTGGGTAATTATTTATGATTTGATAAAATAAAAATTATTTAGGTTTTCAAATTGAATAATAATAAATATAGTAATGTATATTTAGGTTTCATTTAGAAAGATAATTTTAAAAATGGTCCTATTATGATCCCGGCCGGCACAGTTCACGTCATCTTATGTTGAACGGACTGCATTCAACTTTTGAGTTAATTTCTACGAATATTCTTGTACACTAAGTATATTTAAGTTTATTATTATTTTAAAAGTGATTTCATAAACTGCATTTGTAAATGAATTCGGATAAGTATAAAGTAAGTTATAACAAATCTAACGTAACATCCTTTTTTTAACATAATTTTCGGCGGTTTTTTCTGTTTTACCTTTTCTAAATTACTCTTTTATTCAATGAATACGAAAAAAATACATATTAATCTTGAATATTTCACCTAAAGAATAAGGTTAAAATAGTATCGGAAAGGTTGGTCAGTCGATAAAGTTGATTTATGAAATGTATTTTTATTGGTTAGCCTTTCAATTAACTATAATAAACATCAAAAGATCTATCAAGTATATATCTTATGAAAAATAACTGTTTTTCATACCTGTCGTTTCGGCGGATGGTTAGCTTAAAAACCTTTACACCAGAAGGTTAGCTATCTAGGGTTAAAAAAACTTCATTACTTTGTATTAAGTTGCAGTCTCAATGTCGTAATAAAGAAAATAGTTAATTATTGTGAAGTCGTTGAAGGTCGCAGTCAAATGATAATTATAAAAAAAAACCTTTTTTGTAAATTAGATTACACAGAAAAATGAGAAAAACATTTTTATAAAGTAGGACTACAAAAAGTAGGATTTCATTCAAAAAGATAAAATTTAGTGAAATTTGTCATACGATTCAAATTATTTTCGACAGTACCTACCTAAAATTCTTAACAACCGTGACTTCGAAGATGAATAAAAAACATCGATCATTGTGTAAACTTGCATTTCATTCACTTCATTGAAATAACTATATTTATAAATACCTAATAAAATTTAAGTCTTACTTCAGTCATATTGTTTAATTTATGTTTTTAGTACCTAGTGTAGTAACCCTTGCGTTTTCGCTCGTTATCGCATTCACCCAGTATACGACGACGCGGGAAGACACACGTTCGTTTCTTCTGGATGAGAGTGTGAGATTCATCTCGCAGCGTCTAAAATGACTAATAATAATAAACCCAACAATCCCTATTTCAGCTTTAATAGGTATAAGAGTGATGTATCTGATTGACTATATCTACTCTGTGTCATGAAGTAATAACACTCTTTAGTATACTGGTTTACTTTATAGGCTTGCCCGAAATTTTCACATATAATTTAATAACAATGTCATAGCGTCTTTCTTCAGTTAATTATTATAATTGACCGCTAATAAGGATGATGATGATGGTGGAAGACGAACCACCGTTTATCAACCAATAATAATTTAAGATAAGTCGCCTTAAACTATTGCCGATTTCAATGTAGCGGGCGTCGCGCCGACATAGCTATTATACAATATTTGATTTGCTCATAACTTTCTATCGGAGCTGCTAATCGTGTTCAGTTATATATGATCAAATAGCACTTTTCCAGAACATATTGTACATAAATTTGTTTTATTAATATATTCCTTAGAATATAATATAATAAGGTGGCGCTGCTGTAAGGTACTCCTTCTGGCAGCGCCACATTAATGTGTTTTATATCAGTAAATACGAAGGTACATATTTTTGGTTTATAAGTACAAAAAAGAACAATAAATGTACATTTTTTTCAGCTAAAACTTTTCAAAATCTGGCTTGTGGCGCTGCTGGGGGGTATCACGCAATTTCTTCCATCTATTATAAGTTTTTGTCAAGATCACTGTTTAACAAATTCAACCTCACGTTTAGCTATAATGTACAAAAAAATAATATGTATTTATTCAGTATAAGGTGATATTTTTAAAGAGCACTCATACGGCCACCATGCGGTGTGAGTGATCCAAATAAATCGTTATAATTTTTAAACGGGACATGCAAACTAATCCATAATTTGGTAATGGTATTTTACAATTTTTTACAATTTTTTGATGTATAAATAAGAAGCAGAACTTTTATATATTATGAGATATACAGTATGACATTTTTATATTGCATGCGGTATGAGTGATCCACTTTATTAACTATATCTGTTTTATCTCAGGTTTTACAATTTTTTTACTTCACTGTGACGAATTTAACAATTATTTACTAAATCCTCGTCGATTATTGTAAAGATTGAAGATAGGATCACTCAATCCGCATGCACACAAACTATGTGTATCACTGGGCTTGTAACTTAATACAAGCCAAAGGAGAACCAGATTGAACAAATTCTTGCTGATTTTTATTTTGTAGTCTGAGATATTTCTATAAAACATCATTAGTAATAAATTATTTTATTTATCTTTCATTACAAGTATATTATCCAAGAAGCGAGGCCGGAGCAGCAATAATTGCTAACCTAAGTAGGTACCAGACATTGGTCATAGTGTGGAGACAGCAACCTACTGTATGTTGTCCTGATATGCAGTTGCAATAATAACTCATAATATTTTCTTTCCAACAAGTTGACAAAACATTTAAATATCTATTAGTCTAAGAGGTCACGGGATTTTCCATAACGATCATGGATATGGTTAGATTTACTTTTATAGTTTGTAGAGTAGTCCCCTAAGGTGAATGATGTCGGTCTGCCTGCTCTCAGTGGTTGCAACTTCAAGTTATAGAGCTTACAAGAGGCTTAATTGTTACGAAAAAAAAACGATCAGGGAAATGGTCAGTTTTAGTACATATTCAAAGTATAGCATCTCCGCAGATGAAACAAGTTGGTCTGGCGGCTCTCAGTGGTTGCATTTCAGAGTTATGATGCGCGCAAGTCACAGCATTGTTGCGAAAAAAAAACGATAACAGAAATGGTCAGTTTTAGTACCTTTTAGAAGTATGGTGTCTCCACAGGTGAAACGAGTTGGTCTGCCTGCTTTCAGTGGTTGTATTTCAGAGATATCATTGTGTACGGAATACTCTTATATATGGAAAAAGCTTTAAAAAATATCCAAAAACGGGACAATCGACAAATTTTTAAAATTCCCATTGACCGCTGCTGTCGTGTCTCGACTTGACACACACAGCACTCCTCCTCCTCCCGCGCCCGCCCCGGCGTCAGTGAGCGTGGAATAATCGTTGTTGGGGGGTGCGCTTGCGCTCGTTTTTGGTGTTTTTAAATAGAATTCAACCGTTACTAGCATTTTTACAATAATGTCGAAAATAAATACTAAGTGCCTGTTTTGTGAAAGTAAGGTGGACAAAAAAATGTTGCCTTTTAATAAAAAAAGTTTGGAAAAATGTTATGGTATATTAACAGTTCGTATTAACGGTATTTTAATAACCAAGATCAACAACAGGGGTGAGTTATTCCATGACTTCATCTTAACGAACTGTCTTCAGATACTTAACAAAGGCTGCCTTCCCACCTTTGTTACGAGATCTAGACAGGAAGTTCTCGACGTAACTCTTGCTACTAACCAATCTAGCCAGGACGATCAACGACTGGAACATTAGCAATGAAATATCTATGTCCGACCAACGACAGATTAGATTCGTAATTAACACAAACAAAACATACGAAAATATAACCTTTAGGGACCCTTAAACCACAAATTGGAACCTATATAGGAATATGTAAGGAGAACAACTACATAATGTCCCTAAGAATATACGGTCTCCTGAAACTCTAGAATATGCGGTCCACCTTATTTCTCAGGCCATCACGGCATCCTATGAGATGAGTTGCCCTCTCAAGACTAAGAGGGACAATAAAGTAACATAGTGGCACCCCAAACTAGACAATCTCAAGAAGAAAACACGTAAACTATTCAATTAGACAAACTCCCGAGGACTGGGAGCGATATCACAAAGCCTTAACTGAATACAATAAAGAAATACGGAAGGCGAAAAGACTTCCGTGGCGGAAGTTCTGCGAGGAAATCAAGAATACTCCTCAAGGGGCCAGAATTCACAAAATCTTAGCGAAATCGCCAGCCAACCAACTGGGACTTTTAATGAAACCAGATGGAAATTTTACTGATACAGTGGAGGAGACCCTGGAGCTCTTAGCGACGACACACTTCCCTGGATCAGAAACATTATCCAATACCGAATATAAACCTGAGTATCAGCACTGCCTAACCAGGACTAAAAACGAAGACTGGAGTAGAGCAGCAAAAATGATCAGACCAAATAAAGTGAAATGGGCTATCGAAACCTTCAAACCATTTAAGTCTGCTGGGGACGATGACATTTTCCCAGCACTGGTGCAAGAAGGGAAAGACATTCTTACACCGCTCCTGGTAAAAATATTTCGTCTGAGCTACGCATAGGGATACATACCAGAAAACTGGACATTGGTCAAGGTATGCTTTATACCTAAAGCAGGCAAGAAGGATTATTCACAACCAAAATCCTTTAGACCAATAAGCCTAACCCCTTTCCTGCTAAAATGTATGGATAAAATCATAGACGAATGCATAAGGGAAGGACCTTTGAAGGAAGTCCCTTTACACTCCAAGCAACATGCTCATAAAAAAGGAGACGATAAAAATCCACGGAAACTGCTCCTCTTGAGCTTACGGACAGGATCGAAAGAGCCCTGGAAGACAAGCAGATAGCTCTGTGTGCTTTCCTCGATATTGAAGGAGCTTTTGACAATGTCACTATTGGATCCCTTACCAAAGGTATGGAAACCAAAGGGATCGATGACTCAACGACCCGGTGGATAAAGTCAATGCTGCTTAACAGAACCGTTAAGATAAATCTAAACGGAATAACAAGAAGTTTCAAGACAACAAGGGGATGTCCGCAGGGGGGCGTATTGTCTCCACTGCTATGATCACTAGTTATGGATGAACTCCTTACAAAAACAACTCAAATGGGTTTTGATGTGCAGGGCTATGCCGACGACGTAGTGGCCTACGTTATAGGCCCTTGCCAAAGCATTGTATTATCAATACTACAAAGAGCGCAGATTATCAAATGTCAAATGGTGCGCAGATAACCAACTGGGGGTTAACCCCTCCAAAACAACTATAGTGCCCTTTACTAGGAAGCGCAAGCTAAACAGGCTTGCTACACTATCTATTAAAGGAACATCCATACCTTATTCCCAAGAAGTCAAATACTTGGGCATATCAATTGACAAGACACTGACCTGGAAAACACACTTAAACAACGTAATCCAAAAGGCAACCACTGCCATAGGAATATGTCACCGCCTTGCAGGGACGAGAACTCGCCCTATGGCTTAATACCACCATCGTAAGGCCGATGCTAACGTATGCCTGCGTAGTCTGGGAGAATAAAGTCATGCAAATAACAACCATCAATAAGCTAACCAGTTTGCAACGCACCACGTGCTTGATGGCAACTGGTGCAATGCGCACAAACCCGGCGGCAGCCCTTAATGCTCTTCTCAACCTACCCTCCTGTGTTTCCTTAGCGATAAACTTAACAAGATTGTTAGACCCCCATTCAGATATAAGGTTCAACACTCTGTTGAGCTCAATGGTAAGATTCTTTCTCTCACGTTTTCAGCGCGCCCAGCCCCTGGGCGACCGTACTATCCCCCATGCATAGCTATGAATGTTTCCTAACGGAAGCATGACATTGATATGAAGAAGAAATAGTGTGGGAGATAGAACAAAGCCTTGTGGTACACCAGCATTCACTGACATGAACCGCGAAGAGCATCCATCTGCGAGGACACGGATTCTTCACTCATGCAGGAAGTCGGTATTTATAGAAAGGGCAAACAAAAACCTTACAATATCCTAAGCAAAAACAAGAGGGTCTAATAGATACTAAATTTCTTTGTGCGTGATGTTGAGGTGAAGACTGTGAATTGATGACTCCGAAGAACAGCACGCGTGCTTATGAGATACTTAGGAGCACGCGTGCTGTTCTTCGGAGGGGGAAGGTGGAATAATAAGCCGGCGATCCAGTTGCAGAGCTGAGCGGACAGACCGTATGCTGGGAACTTGGAGAGAAGAGCCCTGTGCCAGACCCGATCAAATGCTTAGGCAATGTCAAGGCTAACAGCCACTGACTCACCACGTTTGTCAATAGCTTTACCTCAGACATGTATTAATTTCGACCGAAGCCCGCACTGTCGATTATTAATTAATGGTTGATCTTCTAGATATCGGATCAGCTGGTTGCTTAGGATCCTTTATCCGTCTCCCTTTATGGGGACCGGTTGCACATTGACCTCTCTCCAAGATTCCAGCACACACCCAGTAGAGAAAGAAAGACGGTATAGACGCATTAAGACGGCAGACAACTCCGCTGCGCATTTTTTCAGTACTATTAGGGGGAAGATTCTGAAGATGACGAAATCTAAATTAAAAAGAATGCATGAAGAATCTGTGATTTTACCTAAAAATTATTAGATTATATATCAAGCTAAATATTTATAAAAAACTGGATTAAATACTTTATATTGTGGTTTAGTATAGATTTTAATGTGACTAATGAAAAAGCTCAAAAAAATATTAAAAGAATATTTGAAGTAAGTAAATATTTAACTCTTTAGGTGTTTGCAATATTCTACAAAGTGATTAATTTGTGACTTTACTCAAAGATGATTAGATTATGAAAGTTAGATTAATAAAAATTGGACTTGTTCGATTATTTTTTTCATTGCAACAAGGTGATGCTGTGTGTCTGTGATGAGATTGAAAGGGCATTATTCATTATGAGCTGTTACCACCAGGCAGGACCATCGATTCTGAACTCTACTGCGAATAACTGATGAG
Organism: Nymphula nitidulata; assembly: GCA_947347705.1. Classification (NCBI taxonomy): domain Eukaryota; kingdom Metazoa; phylum Arthropoda; class Insecta; order Lepidoptera; family Crambidae; genus Nymphula; species Nymphula nitidulata. Next base: position 12,179,082 of record OX374621.1, on the reverse strand, counting down.
ATTAAAGCAAGAAGTTGAGAGAAAGCGGCCGGAATTAATCAACAGAAGGGGTGTGGTTTTTCATAATGATAACGCTAGACCTCACACATCTTTAGCCACTCAGCAAAAATTAAGAGAGTTTGGCTGGGAGGTGTTAATGCATCCGCCGTATAGTCCTGACCTTGCACCTTCAGATTTCTACCTGTTTCGCTCTCTTCAGAATTCTCTAGGCAGTGTCAGGTTAACATCACGAGAGGACTGCCAATACCACTTTTAGAATAGAATAGAATAAAACTTTATTCAGCATCACAACATAAAAGACTTTTCGCGGTATTTTGATCAGAAGCCCCAAAATTTCTATAGCAATGGGATCATGTCCCTACCTACAAGATGGCAAAAAGTTATCGAACAAAACGGTACCTACATACTTTAGTTAAATGTAAATAAACTATATTAAAAAATATTTTGAATTTTCTTAAAAAAAGCAAGGAAACTTTTACCCCAAACTATTACTATGTATTCGATCACTATATACAGCTCAGCGTACCATCTGAGGCATAGTCAAACTATCTACAATAATGTGCATAAATGTATATTTATATCAATCTATACTAATATTATAAAGCTGAAGAGTTTGTTTGTTTGTTTGGTTGAACGCGCTTATCTCAAGACCTACTAATACAAATTTAAAAAATATTTATGTGTTGAACAGTCCATTTATCGAGATGGCTATACAACATCACGCTACGACCAATAGGAGCTGAGCATCAATGAAAAATGTTGCAAATATGGGAAAAAAATATTCCTTCTTAAAGCTTTCTTTGCGTGCGCTGCGTAAACGGTTAAAGTTACGAAAAACTCATGTACTTACGCCTAAATTGCTTTCCTTTACAATATCTAAAAAAAATCCGCGACAGAATATGTCTATCTTTTAAGGTAGACTCCCTGTAACCTTTTTTTGGTAATCAAATATATTCTAAAATAATGCATTCTCTGTGAAAATATTTTTGTAAACATGATATTATTCCTTATTAAAATAAATATATTATTCATCAAAAGTATTTAATTTTTAACAAAATTGTTCTTGACAATATTTAATTACAATAAATATCTTATGCCATCATAGTTTTAAAATAACTCCGCAATAAAATAATGATAAGTCCACGCACGCATTTATGATATCCAAGTCGCGGGCGGAGCGATCATGTTTGTAAGGTACCGTATATTTTAGATATCTTTATGAGTCACTGAATTTGGATACCGTTAACAATAATACCCTATTTTTAACCGACTTCAAAAACGAGGAGGTTCTCAATTCGGCCGGTATGTTTTTTTTTTTTTTCTATGTATGTACACCGATTACGCCGAGATTACTGATCCGATTTACGTGATTCTTTTTTTGTTCGATGCGGAATAGCTGCCATTTGGTCCCGTAAAATTTTTTTCAAAAACAGTTTGGTACTTTGGTTTTAAATATAAAAAAACTGAAATTATGAAGTCGTCTACATAGGCGTAATTGCGAATTTTTGCTTTTCCAATGACTTTTTAGTGAAACGATACGATAGTAGGAAACAATATAATTTGACGGTCACCCATCTAGCTTTGACCGTAGAAAGTTATCACTAAAAATTGTGAAAAAAAAATTTTAAACAAAAATCAAAACCGACTTCAAAAAACTGAAAAGGATAAAATAATTAAATTTAAGTCGGTATTCATCCCCTAGAAACATATTTTTGGAGTTGGTGCTAAGTGGTTTCCAAAAACAATAGAAAGTGAAGCACCGACTTCAAAAATATGTTTCTAGGGGATGAATACCTACTTAAATTTAATTATTTTATCCTTTTCAGTTTTTTGAAGTCGGTTTTAATTTTTGTTTTTGTGCTACCGATTAATAGCGATTTTTCAGTCGCTGGTTTACAGGTATACTTGCTTAACAAATATTGTTTGTTGTACTATTATAGATTCCTATTTCAAAGTAACATATAGTTAATGGCCACAAGAAAAATAAAGATGCCAGCTGTCAAAGAAAAATATGCATTGTCTTTTGTAAACCGGTTTTTCTCCGTATGCGGTTAGGCCGCCAGTACTCACGCACACGCGCTTCAAGCTTGTAGTAGCGTTACTATTATAATAGAAATTGCTCCAGTGAGACCATGGATCTTATCAACTACAGACCTATTTCATTTAAAATACAAAGACTACGTATTGATGGCTAAAGCCTTTTCTAGATATTTTGACACACAAATACAGTATTACAAGTAAAACCATCATAGAAACCTTAGTTAGAAAGTAATAGTTGTTATTAGTAAACAATATGACAGTGAGGAGTTCAGAAAGTTCAATATGGACTGGGACTTTGCGCATAGAATTTCAAAAGTATTAATTATGCGCCATGTTGAGGAATATATCTAGTCTTGCCATAAATACTGAAAAAAGAAAAAAAAATTCTATTGCAAATAACATTTATTACTTTTACAGAGTGTTAGTTTAATACATAAATATAAAACAATTTAAAATATAAAAAGCTAATTCGAAGTGGTCTCTATTGGCTGCAATACAGTCCTTTAAACGTTAAGGCCAGTTATCAATAAAAGCACGCACTCTTTCCGTAGAAAAATTCTTAACTGATAATCGTACGGAGTGTTTTAGGGACTCCAAATTATCAAGGCGTTTAGAGCAAGCCGTACTTTCTAAAACTGACCATAAATCATAATCCAGCGGATTAAGATCGGGACTAGACGACGGCCAGTCTTCAGCTCTGATGAAGTCCGAAACGTTCGTTTCCAACCAAGACTGCGTAGACCGAGCTTTATGACCCGGCGCCGGCGCCGAGTCTTGCTGGAAGGACTATTCTTGGTTATTGAACATGGTGTTGTTATGGTGCTTCACTACCTTCTCAAGAATGGTATATTGATACACTTGTGCCGATGTTTTGATACCTTTTTCACAAAAGTATGGCTCAGTTACTCCTTCATAGCTAATACCCCACTAAACCATCACTGAAGTCGGATAGTGCCCACGTTGCAGTCTGTCGACTAATTAGGAAGCTTCCTTAGAGCTTTGAGCATAAATACGGACATTTTGTTTGTTAAAATGTTGCTGAATTGTAAAAAAAAATCTCATCCGGAAACAAAAAAATTCTGTGACCTCCCTTTGCGTACAGCTGCAGTAGTTGTTTCGATTTTACCACCCTATTCTTTTTTAAATTATCAGTTGAGAAATGACCACTACGTCTCTTATAGGCTGCAAGTCCTAAGTCATCTTTTAAATAAAATACGCGACATGGTTGTAGGTAAAATCTTCTGCTTTCGGACAGGATTTCTTCGAATTCTTTCCCTTACTGCTTTGACCACCTTTTTCGTACCAACACTACGTGGACGGCCAGGTCTTTCTGTCACAAACAGAGGAGGTCTCATTGTACCTATTAATAGGCCGGTACACAAACATTTTACTAATAGAAGCGTATGGAGAGTTTTATAAATTGCATTTGGCTCTATACCTACTTTGTGTAATGCAATCACAGCGATTCGGTTCTCTTTGTCACGCCACTCCATTTTAATATCGCAAAATATTGAACAATGTATTGGCGCCAAAATGAGAAAACTTAATGAACAATCATATAAAAATGACAGATTCCAAATTCAAATGTAATATTATGATTATTTTTAATTGTAACAATGTTTATGGCCAGACTAAGTATAGAAGACGGTTCTGATATCCAACTTGCACTCCTATATCTCATGAATTATGGATGAAATCCTATATTAAGTGAAGACAGAAGAAGGCACGGTGTAACTTAGAAACACTTGGCATTTAATAAATATCACGATCAATGGACGGAGTACCCCGAGCTCGCCAGGCACCGAGCAACCTTTTTTCTCAGATTTATCATCAGCTGCATCAGGGACTGCTCCTGTGGCTGAAGCTGCGACGTCAACTACCGATCCGTCAGTTCTCCTATTAATTATGTGTAACGACGCGTAGTGAACATGTCGTCGTACCTCCTCTGCGCTATCGTTTGAAAGGAAGAGGTTTGTCAGGTAGGGTCACAGTCACAGCACTTATACAATCTAACAATAGTATATGAGGCCCGTCCGCCGCGCTGTCAAGATACCAACTTCGCTTAACCTGTGTCTATTACCGTGCAGATAGAAATGCGCAGTTATGTGTTATTTACTATTTTAGAATCATCATTAAAGTTTAAGTAATCGGTGAGTTTCATTGTAAATATTATTATTCTAGTTATTATTGCCTACCTTTTGCTGACACGGTTGTCCACATCATCTTCAATGCTATCACTTGATTTTTCTGCCTCATCCTGTAAAAAAAAGATTAATAAATACATTTAAACATAATAATTAAATTAGATGGAATACAAGACAGGGAATTTAGAACTGCTGTACCCCGACCATGAGTTAACAGTGACTGGATTCGCTAGCGTCGGCGTAAAAAAAATCTATGAAAAAATGTACAGCGCCTCTAGCGCTAACTTGGAGAACTAAAATCGCTAGTATGAGGCAATAAATAATACCTATCGCAATCTATTAGCTATCGAGTAACATTTTGAAGTAGTTTCTTTAGGAAAACGGTACCGTAAGTCATAAATTACACAGATGTCAACGAGAAATACCTTTACGACTGTAGGTAAGTAACTCACTAGGTAATTGAGATGTGAAATAGTGTTTGATTTAACATTCTTTTTTCTTTTGAGTACTTTTTGTGAAAAAATCAGCAAGAATTTATTTCGCATGGAATATATTAACGGCAGCTACTTAAGATGGACGACGCGAACAAAGAATTTTTCAAGCTAACATGAAAAAGAGAATTGAAAATCCCCTTGAACACATTAATGAAAATAATTTTATAAAAGAATATACTTAGGCTCAATAATTATGGAAGCTTTTGACGATTTGTGTATATAAAAAAAACTGTAAAGAAAGATCAGCTGCCAAACACATTGCACAGTATCGCAATCCTTCCGTTCAAGGAGCCACTTGAAAGGAAATATTTCTCCATAAAAACCGGCCTATATTAAAAATATATTTTTTTATGTCGTAATGGCAAAATAAAACCATTACAATTTAAAAATTATCTTACGAGTGAGCTCTATGTACTGCTGTACGACGTTTAAAATAAGTGGGATTATTGCTAGCTACTAATGTTCGTCTTTACTAAACATCCTAGGCTTAGGTGGCTCTTAACGACATTTTGTCTCTTTCTATCTACTTTATATAGACCGAGATAAAAATCGTTAAGAGACTCATATCGCTAAGCAAAGGTTAGTGAAATCGAGCTTAAGCTTTTTTGGAAATATAATAAATGGAAAGTTAGAAAAAAATATCTACATTGGGCGCGAAGTTAGACACGTGTGCAATATGACACACCGACAATCCAGCTATCGCTAGCGAGTATAGTAAACGTTAAAGTTACTCATAATACGAGTTTTAATGAAAACTGTTCGATGCGCGTTTGTACTTTGTACCGCTCGCTATCGACTGTAGTAACGTAATGTCAATTTTCGATATCAACTCATGGTAGACTTAGACATTACCAGCCAATCCTAGATTTACAAGCTATTCATAATGCGAATAAGAAAACCATATTCTGGCTGTCCAAAATTAATTTCATGTTTCTCAAAATATTCCTCCCTAGATTCAATGCAGTTGTCTCATATCCGACCAGCTATCTCAAACCATCAGGAAAAATCTCCTGAATAAAATACTGATAATTCGTTTTCATGCATAGTTGGTTTGTATAAAAGTTGAAATTTTTCGTCGATTTCACCGTTATTCAATATGCCAATATTACGGGCGAAATAGAAGTCAATTAAACGTCACTAAAGTGACATAGGCGCCATTATGAATATTTGACTGTGTTGCAGTTTTTTCTATAAAAAATCTTATTTTGTACTACGCAACAAATCAAATAAAAAAACGGACAATTGAACACCCTTTTGCATATTTTTACCTATTTTTCAGTATGCTGTACATAGACCTGGCAGGGTCTCCATACATTTTTAGAACATTGTTTTGTTGTTAAAATAAAATCATGTCTAAGGTTTTTTATTCATATGTTATTTTACTAATTTTCAGATATAATTATTATCAATTAGTTAAAAAAACTACCTCCGGAATAAAGCAATAATTTAAATAATAAAAAAATTAAACAAAAGCTGAATGTTTACTTTGTAGATAGATAGTAGATAGATGTAGATAGTAGATAAGAAATTATAACATTTAATAAAAATGAAAATCAATAATTATTCAGTATTAATCTTTATTTCATAGGTTGGTATGATGATGATGATGATTAATCTTTATTTCAAGTAATAATGCGTCTACTCATTTCTTTTACCGTGTACTTTTTAAATCTTTTATTTATTTTATCTTTTATTTACATTTAATTACTATTACGGATTATGTTATTCTGTTAGCAACTGTAAACTCAAGTCGCACCATTACAAACCTTGGTGGTTTAATTATGCGATAACGTACAAAATTTTATTAAGATCATTATAAGCATGTTATGAATTTAAAAAAAGTATAAGTAAATGTGATTTTTAAAGGTTTTACTACACTTGCGAGCAAAAGTATGGAATCACTTTCTTGGAATTGATTCCGCGCGATCTTGATTAATAAATAACTAGTTAAGAATAATTAAAATGGCACCATTTTAAAGGTTCAACTGTTAACATTAAATTGATACCAAATGCATTTAAATCACACCAGTATTTAAGGAGCAGCTATCCCGGATTAAGTATAGGAGTTAGGAAAACAAGGAAACATGGAAAAATAACGAATGAAGAAAACAACAAAATTAATTAATAAAAAATTTGTTTCGCCTTAAAATTAAGTTTCAATATTTTGTGTTTCCTCCCCTAGCCCTAATAACTGCTCGAAGACTATAGTTCATTGACCTAATCAGCTTCTGATTCGATTCTTTCTTTGATGGAGGAGTGGGAAGGCCTTCCCATCCCACCTTCCCACTCCTCTATCAAAGCCGATTGCAGCTCACTCACACATGAAGGAACAGGATTTCTAGAACGAACCTCCTCTTCAGTTCATCCCACACGTGCTCAATGGGATTCAGGTTCGGACTGAGCGCTGGCCAGTGCAATGTGGCGATACTGACCTCTTCGAGAACTGCGCAAATCGCTCCCCAGGCCGCCTGTAGACCCGACCTTTTCGGTCGGTGGCATACAAACACATTCTGCATTCGTCGGAGAACAGTACACTCGCCATCATTGCTTGACTTCCTTGATTACTTGACTTAATTCGCTTGCTTGAGTCTTCGACGAACTGTCCACTCGCAGACAGCTACCCTACTAACATTTCTGAGCTCATGCTGGACATCGACACCTGTCTAATGACGATTTCGATGAGAGGTTGACACGATAAAACGGTCATCCCTCTCCGATGTGCACCGGTGCCGCCCAGATCTTGGTGTCGAGATAAAGCCACCATCTTCCGAAAGCGTTTATAAACTTTCGAAACACAGGACTGGCTTATGTCGAACTGACGTACGACAGCCTGCTGGCTGAACCTTTCCTGCAAGAAGTGCGACGATTTATGCTGCTTCTGTAGGGTATAGCATCCATTTTCGTCCAAAGTCAAGGGTCAAAAGTAGCGGAGATGTGTTCACCGTGTGAAAGCCGATTGATAAACAAAATCCGATAACACATAATAATAATAATAATAATCACACACTCACACCTATTATCTAGCCCAAAGTAAGCATCATTAAGAGCTTGTGTTATGGATTCTAGATAACGGATAAATATTTATAATAATATGTAAATAGATATTAGAAATATACTAAATAAACATATAAACATCCATGACTCGTGAACAAATGCAAATGAATATTCATCATACAAACATTTGCCCTTACCGGGATTCGAACCCGGGACCTCTTGATCGAGCAGCCCGTATAGCAAGGGGTACAGACCACTCGACCAGCCAGTCGTCCGACGTATCAAACAATTGAAACATGTCTTTTCCTTACTTCTTCACATAGTAATCCTTTTTCCTTACTTCTACACATAATCCGGGATAGCATCTTAAATACTGGCGTAATTTAAAATGAATCTAGTATCAGTTTAAAGTTAATGGTCGAACCTTTAAAGTGGTGCCATTTTTATTATTATTAGCCAATTATTTAGTACTTAAAATCGCGCGGAACCAATTACCTATAGAAAAATGGCCAAATCGTACCCGACTATGGGCATAAAGTATTTATTTATTAACAAATATGTTGTTATTATGGATAGTACAAAAATTATACCTCGAGATCTGAAAGTTTTAGAGAAATATCTTTTTCTGTAAAAATAGTTATGTACTAAAAACTTAATTCTAGCTTTTGAATGGTCTTGACTACTGTTGACAACAATTCATGTTGTCTGTGGAAAACAACTCTTGAAATACCTAGATCTCAAGTTCCGTTTTAAGTTCTTGTATTAATCTTACACTTAAAACTAAATAAACCATTATTTCGATTTTTTGTTTTTTTTAAATAAAAAAAAATAAACAAAAATTAAAACCAACTCCAAAAAACTGAAAAGGATAAAATAATTAAATTTCAGTAGGTACTCATCTATAGGAACATATTTTTGGAGTCGGTGCATCACTATCTATTGTTTCTGGAAACAACTTAGCACCAACTCCAAAAATATGTTCCTAGGGGATGAGTATCTACTAAAATTTTATTATTTTATCGTTTACAGTTTTTTGAAATCAGTTTTAATTTTTGTTTAAAAGGACACGGTTTTTTTTGGGCTTTTATTCCGAATAATTTTGAACAGCAATGTGATATAAAGGTAATTTAATAAATTTTCTTGATTTTAAATCAATCAGATTTTTCTAATCGCCCGTTTGTCTAAAAATGTAAATAATGTTTCAGTAGAAACTAAACGCAGATGTGCTTTTTTCACGTCGCAATCGCAAGTCGTAAAACATGTCAAATGCACCTATTGTAAATATTTTAAGTTTTTATTATAGTTTTAGCTCCAGCTCTATATTTTAAAAGTAAAAAGTAGTGGTTGTTATATTAATGCAATAAGAATACGCAAAAAGTAACTATAGTATGGCATTTTTATGTTTGTCTTAAAAATAAACAGGGGGCTTTAAAATATTTTTAATTGCACTAAAAAATTTAAATAATTATACCTACTCAATCTACTTAAGAAGGATTGCTGTTCAAAATTAAAATTATTTTAAGCCCAGGCATCATACATTTGAGGTCCTCTCCTTTTATTTTTAACAATTTTTAGCGATAACTTTCTAAGGTCAAAGCTAGATGGATGACCGTGAGCTTATATTGTTTTCTACTATCGTATCATTTCACTGAAAATTCATAGGAAAGACAATATCCACAATTTCGCATACATAGATGTATATTATAATTTTTCCTGATTTTTTTTTTTAAAACCTAACTACCCAAATGGGTTTTTATAAAAAAATTATGGGACTAAATGGGACCTATTCCGAAGTAACAAACATTAAAAAAAGTCATACAATCGAATTAAGGCGCTCTTTTCCCGTTTTGAACATTTTCGATTGCTTGTACCACCACGAATATAAAACATTCAATTCTGAAATTCTTATATAATATAGTTGACCGTATTATCTATTAGTTGTAAAGACAGAAACATGATTGGTAATACTTCACTCGATAGAAAAAAAATTCAAAGATTGCTCTGCTCAACATTTTAAAAGTCATTTAAGTCAGATAATATATTACTAAATGACGTAAAAAATATACAAATTGATGTAAGATTTCATCATCTATAAAATGATAATAACGGATTTTTTTACGTCATACATTTTTATTACGATGTAGGCAAAAAACCTATAAAATTCAAATTACGGGGAGTGATCATGACGCTCCGCTGTTACTTCAGTACCCGTCGAGAGCTTCCCGAGTAAGCTCACGTCGCTTTATGCTCCGCAGATCCCGCACGATAGTTTGTATTTGAATATGTATAAATATAAAATAGGTTAGGTTTTTTTTAAGTTTGATTAGGTTTATTTTAGTTTGTTTAGGTTTGTTTTAGTTAGTTTTAGTTGGTAAATAATAAGGTTCTAATTAAAATGGGAAACAAAAATAATAAATCAAATTTTAATAAGACCCATAGAAAAATGTTGGTAAGTACTACCTTTTTAAAATATTTGTTCAGTTCATAAACCACCCACTAAATGATTCTTAGGATGTACACGATGTACTGTTTGTTCCTAGTTATATAGTCTCACAATATAACAAGGGACAGTATGATTTCAAAGCCAGTTATATAGGTAATGAAGTAGAAATTTATTGTTATCTAATTAACGAAATTTATAAATAATATATATTATAAATTTTATAAGTTTCATCTTATATATAAAATTCTCGACTCACAGTTTTAGTTACCATACTCCTCCGAAACGGCTTGACCGATGATCATGAAATTTTATATTCATTCAGTAGGTCTGAGAATCGGCTATTATCTATTTTTTCGACATTTTGTTTTTTATGGCAAGACAACGTTTGCCTGGTCAGCTTGTGATTATCTAAATATTTCGTAGGATGCTTTTTGTACCACAGTGTAATTGCACAGAACAGTATAACTTCAAAACCGGTTCTGAAATTATTCTGAAAATTTTATTGTTTTTTTTTCGTTTATATAAGTTTAGTTCTAATTTAATCATATATGTTTTATAAACGCTGGCCTATTTTTTAGTGCTTTTATGCGCCAGAAAAGAAATTCGAGTGTTGTGGTCTCAGGGGTATAAATATAAATAAGTATAAATAGCTCTGCACCAACCTATCAAAGTGAAAAGTAAGTATATGTATGTATAAAACACATTGGACCTAATTCTGGAGGAACACTCTTAAGTTTAAATTTAAGTACAATCTATCTCTTTCTTACAATATGTAATAAGAAAGAGATAGCAATATTTTGTTTAGAGCTGTCATCTAAATTCAGACAAATTTCATACGAACCATAGACAATTATTTTAGACGGCATGTATGGAGGTGCCTCCTAAATACTGCATTTTATCACGTTCAATAAGGTCGAAAATTGAATGTATGTTTCTAAATGTCAAATTTTAAGTCGGCGATACTTTTCGTATTCAAATTGAGAGAAAGAGGTAGACTGAACTTAAATTTAATCTTAGCATGTGCTCTCCAGAATTAGGGCCATTATTTCTTTAGATCGTTATTTAAAATTGAATATTTTTTAAAAAATTTGCATTCATATGCAGGTTTTAATTATTTAGATCCAAACAAGTATCATCAGTCCGTGATGACGTCATTGAGATTTTATTTGGTTACAAAAGTTACCAAGGACTGTCGGTCAGGGACCAAGAAAAAAATGAATTTTTATACAGGGTGGTGCCGTCAATATGACAATAAATTAAAACATAGGCTATATTTGTTCATTGAAATCGTTGACCACTTTCAAAAACATCAAAATTCGTTTAAATATTCGTTTGATAATTTCAAGACATTTCTATGAAATAATGCAGTCAATGTTATATTATTTCACACAAATGTCATAAAATTATCAAACGAATACGATGTTTCTGAAAGTGGCAAACCGTTTCTAAGAACTAATATAGCCCATGTTTTAATTTATTGTCGTATTGATGGCACCACCCTGTATACAACTTTAAACAACGTGTTAGGGGGTCGCTCTCGAAAACGAAGACAGGTGGCAGTGCTGGTCACCCTTAACACGATTTGTTAGAAAATACCATTTGAAATCGCGAAAAAAAAACCAGCTGTTCCATACAAACAGGTCCATACAAATAAAACTAACAGTTTTAATACTGCTTAAGACCTACACAATCGATATCTAAATAGAAATAGTGTTAGTTTAATTTTTCAAAACGTCCGGATTTGATTCCCGAGCCGAGTAGGTACATGTTTTTTTTAAATGTGTGAATGCATTTGAAATAAAACCAATTAAACCACGTAAATTGGTTTTATTTCTTATGTGTAGTGCTCGTGAAAATGTAAGACAATACTATGAATGCAGTTTTTTCTAAAATTAAATTACTTAAATCGACGACATGGTCCCTAAGAAGAGATTTTCGCATGTCTTATAGTTTCAGACTTTCCCATACTGACCGATCTAAATGTGCCAGTATGTAGGGTATCTATGATAATACCTACAATTAGTGTAAGTATTTTTTTATTGGATGTGTGTGTTTTGTTAATCTTTCTTTTTAATGCTCGTTTTTTTTTCATTTCTTTTACTTTTCCTGTAGGACTTGCGTTTAGAAAAGCTTTTTGCAATTTAGAAATAGATGATTCATCGTTGAAAGAGACAACAGCTGATGAGCATCTTGCTTGATAACCTCGTCTTTGTGTGAAGTTGACTCGTTTACCGCCTACAAATTTAGCAACAACACTGCTGAAGCGCTCTACAGTATTTGTATCAACGTTTTCAATCAAACTACGAGATTGAGCCGCAACAATAGCAATAATCGCATTTATTCCAAATAAAAACGTCGAATTCCTAATCCATTTGAAACAATTGTTTTTATTTTTATCTTTGTCACAAAAGTAATTTTTGCACAATTTATGTGTGAGGGACCGGCCTGACTAGATAGTCGGGGACAAAGATCCCTTGCACTCGATAGAGTAGGGGGTGGACTTGCCGAGGAGGTGTGACGAAATGAGAAGGCCCGTTGTGGATGGTGATGTTCTATCCAGTTCTTTGAAGAGCAGGGAGAGGTGTTCAGAGTGGTACCAAGAGTGATCATAATCGACCGATTTCTAGTTTATCTATATTCGATTTTTACCTATTGCAACTATCGACGTCCTTCGTGAGGGGATTTGTCACTCAATGAAAGAAACTAAATATTAATATCTTTATTCATGAAAAGGTATGTACAGGTTATCTAAATATTACAAATTTATATACCTACGAAATAATAATAAAAATATATCTCAACCTATTTACAAAATAAAATACACTATAGAACATAAAGAAATGAATTAACTAACTAGATGAAATATAGCACTTAGACTATCTTATTACGAACACTATTTACAACACATAACACACTATAGGACATAACGAAACGAGTTACCTAATTAGATGAATTATAACACTTTAATTGTCTTATCGCGAATAATACTTTAACTATCTTGTCGCGAATATTAATGTCCCCATAGGCATGAGCCAACGAATTACAAATGTTTTCATGTAGTAAGGATTTTTTTTGATTTTTTGTTAACCATCCACAACGGGCCTTCTCATTTCGTCACACCTCCTCGGCAAGTCCACCCCCTACCCTATCGAGTGCAAGGGATCTTTGTCCACGACTATCTAGTCACACCGGTCCCGCACACATAAATTGTGCAAAAATTACTTTTGTGACAAAGATAAAAATGAAAACAATTGTTACAACTGGATTAGGAATTCGACGTTTATATTTCGAATTAATGTGATTATTGCTATTGTTGCGGCTAAATCTTGTAGTTTGATTGAAAACGTTGATACAAATACTGTAGAGCGCTTCAACAGTGTTGTTGCTAAATTTGTAGGCTGTAAACGAGTCAACTTCATACAAAGAAGAGAGTATCAAGCAAGATGCTCATCAGCGGTTGTCTTTTTCAACGATGAATCATCTATTACCAAATTGCAAAAAGCTTTTGTAAACGTAAGTCCTACAAAAGTAAAGGAAATGAAAAAAAACGAGAATTAAAAAGAAAGATTAACAAAACACACACACCCAATAAAAAAATACTTACACTAATTGTAGGTAACATCATAGATACCCTACATACAGGGTGGCTCATTTAGATCGGTCAATATGAGAAAGTCTGAAATTATAAGACATGCGAAAATCTCTTCTTAGGAACCATGTCGTCGATTTTAGTAATTTGATTTTAGGAAAAACTGCATTCATAAATAGTATTGTCTTAGTACATTTTCGCGAGCACTACACATTTAAAATAAAACCAATTTACCTGGTTAATCGGTTTTATATCAAATGCATTCATAATATTAAAAAAACATGTAGCTTTTTTGCGGCTGGAATATGAAGGGGTACTTGGGACTCCCAGGCTCTAACGGCCGCCACCGCCCGTTCCCGTGGTCAGTCCGTAAGGTGCAAGTACTACCCCTACCCATATAAAATACATATTTTTTTTGTCAAGTTAAACGGTTTCATTATGTAGCTATTGTAGCGAACGCTAACAAATATAATTAGGTCCTAGGTCATCACAATACACACCGCTGTCTTCATCAATCCAGGGCATTGATCAGACTCAAAAATAAAATCGTAAGACGAAGCGCGACTTGAGAAAATATATAAATAGCATTTATGATAATACTAGTATCTTACCGCTGCTCCAACTCGGTTATCGTTTCAAAAAAGTATCCTACATCCCTTTTACAGTCTCAAACTATCTCCTTACCAAATTTCATCTGAATCGGTTACCTAAGTGGTTTAGGCGTGAATGCGTAACATAACATACAAACAAACTCATTTCCACTATTTCAATATTACAGTTAGGATGAGCGGTCGACTGTTGATACAAATTTTTACAGCTGACCATCTGGTGGACCCATACGGTCCATCATGGAAAAAGTTAGTACCTATCTAAATAATCTATAACGTAATACCATAATGTTACTGTATGCAATTTTACTATGGCACATCGTACCGCTTGGACCGGGCGGCCGCGGCCGACGCGGTGTCATCTCGCACGCGTCGGATTTGCTTACGTTACGCTACTTATTGGCGGGGGCTGAGGAAGCATTTTTACCTACGACTCCCCGGAATACCTCGCCTTAATAACCTCTTTTTTTGAAGTCTGTTAAAAACAACTTTTAATGTTCAATTTCGATAACAGTAAACAATAATAATGTGTGTGGTTTAGGGGTTTGGTTATTCGATTTGCATGTAAAGGAACATTGATGTTAAAATCAAATGACAGATTATTAGTGAACTAGGTATGAATAACAGATATTGATCTTTGTACTAAGTGGTTGGCAGGGTTTGGTGATGTCAGTCAAGATTCTTATTGCAATAATTAAAAATTGTGTCCGAGTGAACATTGTGCTATAAAATTGGTGTATTTTTATGAAGCAAGTATTTGTGTTGACTTGCAATTGGAAGATCACTAGAATAAATGAGATTATGGTGTGAAATATAGATAGTGAAATATATAGAGAATTTTATCATTTTATCATTATCCACCTCATCAAAGTAGCATCATGGAGACTGTCGTAATACATTTTGCACGAAATGCATTGAAATGTGTAACACCAGCGTTTAAATGCAATAAATGTAGAGCCAACAAGAAAACTAAATTTCAAAAATCTTTGTGTTTACTTCTTTTTTGTGCTGTGGGAATAAGTTCATGGGTCATTTATTGAATTTAAAAACATCCTCTTAGTTTGATTTTAAACACCAATACATACATTTAAGTAATCACTAAAAAAGTAAGTAATATGAACTTATGTTTAATTCAAATTAAGGATTTAAAATCTGTAAAATGTTGTTCTTAATGGCAAAAGTATTTAATTGGATATCTCCCATAATTGATGGTTTAAATAAAATATTTTGCTACAGCAATATTTGAAATAAGGCTATGTAACAAATCCATACAAAATTATTGTTATAATTGATGTTCTAAATAAAATATTTTGCTACAGCAATATTTGAAATAAAGCTATGTAACAAATCAATACAAAATTATTGTTCTGTTGAATTAATAATACCCACCATCAATGTACATCATGTCCAGCTTACATAAAATTAGACTGATGTTCTTTAGATTTAGAGTGGTGAGTAGGGCATGCACCCGGTTCTACCCGGTTCCGAAAAGACCCGGTTCTACCCGGTTCCGAAAAGACCCGGTTCTACCCGGTTCTTTCAGCTCTCAAAGAACCGGTTCTTAAAAATATGTTACCCGGGTTTTTCGGTTCTTTCGGTTCCTATGAATGTCATCAAAGAAATCAAATATTTAACGGTATTGTTTGCGATAAATCGAACTTGGAATATGTAAGGCGTGGCATGGCTACACTAGTAAGGGTATGGGGCAGCATAGCAGTTCACAGCATTCATTCGCCACCATTTTGTCTTGCTCAGTCAGTGCATCGTTAATTATCAAAGAGTACTGGTGTGTTAATTTAAACAAAAGTAATAATCGTTATTATTATTGTAATTTTGGACATTTTATTTATTTTTATTTTATTTTTCTTTATTTGGGAAACAAACAATACAGCAAATCCTTTAAAACTAGCTCTAACAAAATACATAGATCAGTGAAGTTTCCACATATAGCTAAGATCAAGTAACATGTAAGTATAGATACCATATTTTGCAATGAAATGAAATAATTTATTCAGAAACACACAATTATGACTACAGAAGCCAAATACAACATATTTGAACAAATAACAATATAAATATGTCACTGAAAAGGAATCCATTCAGCATAAGCTGAAACATCCTTGGACACTACGACGCTGGTCTTCCGTGGATACTTTTTTGTTACATTCTTTTATTTTCACTTAATACACATTACAAAGTTAGCTAAATGCAGATTAATAAAGTATTTAATAGGTACTTTTTCATTTTACCGTACCTATATACTCTTTCTTTGGTCGCTCAGGTCGCCGGTCACTTGACGCATTTTTGTGCATGGAAAAAATATTAGACCGTTTTATTAAGAAAAGATTATAATTTTGTTTTTACTCACAGTGTATGAGTGTGATGAGTCATCAGATCACTGATGACAGTGAAAAGGGAGACCGATAGACCCAGCTAACTACCGCCCAATAGCTGTCACCACAGATCTTTGCAAGGTTATGGAATGGATTTCAAAAATAACCAGCTGGTCCGTAACTTAGAAGATCGCTCATTAATTATTGATAGTCAACAGATCTTTGCAAGGTTATGGAATGGATTTCAAAAATAACCAGCTGGTCCGTAACTTAGAAGATCGCTCATTAATTATTGATAGTCAGTATTGGTTTCGCCTGAAACGGTCAACGGGTGATCTTCGAGCGTATTTATTGCATGTCTGGCTGGGGTGAAGCTATAGATAAACGTGGTGAGTCAGTGGCTGTTAGACATTGCTAAAGCTTTTCATCGGGTCTGGCACAGGGCTCTTTTCTCTAAGCTCCCGGCATACGGTCTACTCACTCAGCTGAGTGGGCAGACCGTATGACCGTATACGGCGATCCAGTTGCAGAGCTCAGCAACTGGATCGCCGGCTTCCTGCATAAGCAGAGAATCCGTGTTCGGAGTTCATGCCAGTGAACGCTGGTGTACTTCAAGACTCTGTTCTATCCCCTACTCTCTTTCTTCTTAATATCAATGACATGCTTCTATTAGGAAACATTCATTGCTATGCGGATGACAGTACAGTGCATGGTGGATATTACGGTCGCCCAGGGGCTGGGCGCGTTGAAACCTAGATGGAGAGAATGAATCTTACCATTGAGCTCGACAGGGTGTTGAACCTCATACCTGAATAGGGATCTAACAATCTTAATGAGTTCAATGCTAAGAAAACATAGGAGTGCGAGTTTACAGCCAAAATGTCGCCGTTCCTTCCCCTTCCCTCTCTTTAGGGCACTACTCTTTCGGCACAGGGTTCCATCAACTTGCTCAGTATGGAAATATGCTGCGATTTGAATCAGAGGAATTTTATCGAAACTTTTATCAAAACAGTCTCCCAGAAGCTCGGTGTACTGAACAAGGTGCGTCGATTTTTCACGCTAGATCAATTATGCCTTCTGTACAATACTCAGGTCCGGTATTGCGTTGAATATTGCTCGCACCTGTGGGATGGCTCCCCCAAGTACCTCCTCGATCTTATCCCACCTTCCTCTTCTTACTCAGGAGCACGCGTGCCGGTCTTCGAAGTCATCAATTTACTGTTTCCACTTCAACATCTCGCACAAAGAAGTTTAGTTACTCGTTTCTTTGTCGGACTTCCAAAACTTGGAATTTATTGCCGGCACACTTCGAGCCTCTGCAATTGCGGCGAGACATTTCATCAATTATTGCATCGCTTTTTGAACTTATCCCACCTTCCTCCTTCCTCTTTCCCTCGTGCGTGGCGGTCTTCGGAGTCATCAATTCACTGTGTCCACCTCAAAATCGCGCACAAAGAAGTTTAGTAACTCGATTCTTTGTCTTCAAAATCTTGGAATTCTTTGCCAGTACATGTGTTTCCTCCTTCCTTTAAAATGGGTTCCTTCAAATGAGGCGTGAAAATTGACCTTATGGGCTGGCAAGGTGGAGGCGGCTAGAACAGTGTGTTTCAAGCATCACTAGTTGTCTCCGCATATTATGGACTTTTCTTACCGCTTCACATATTGATATACGTGTCATATTGATTATTTAAAAACTTTGTTTAGCAATTTCCCATATTATTTATTTCCTTAACTGTGATTAATAGAGTTTCTAAACAAAACCAAAACAAATTAAATAGAATTTAATTTCACGACCCGAAAGAACCGAAAAAACCCGGGTACCCGGTTCTTCGGTAAAACGGAACCGAAAAACCCGGTTCCTAAATAAGGTCCGGTTCTGCATCCCCTAGTGGTGAGGTGCTTTCTAAACTCAGCATTTTATCACATTCACTAAGACAGGGATGCCGAACCTTTACATATCAGTGTGCCATTTTTCTAAGAAAATGTTTAATGAGGTCATAGACGTGCCATCAAATCAATTTTTACATTGTGATTATTGGTAAAATAATACTAATAAATACTATCAATTAACATAGGGAGGGATCACTCGCGTTCGCCCATTCATATTATACCTACTTCACACTATTTTTGTAGTGAATAATGAATTTTATGATCAATGCCGTGCCCAAAATATTTTGTTGCGTGCCATTATTGGCACGTGTGCCATTGGTTCGCAATCCCTGCACTAAGAGGTCGAAAACTGAATACATGTTTCTAAATGTCAAATTATATGACAGCATTACATTATCTGAAGGCCTTAAATGCTCAACTGACTCTGGCAAAATACCTCTAGGCAGAATTGTCATCATGGAAATAAAACACATTGCTATTAATAACAGAATAACTGAAAAAATATAATACATACATTACCTTATTGTAACAATTTCAAATAAAGAAAGAAAATGATAAAAAATTATATTGTTCTGGCCAGACATCAGGAGACGCGGGTTCCATTCCCACCTGGAGCATATAATTTTTTCATCATTTACTTTCTTTATTTGTAATTGTAACAATAAAGTGGGTGTTTAATCTCATTAAAAACAATAAAATGTGATATATAATACCATTATGATGGTTATCACAATATTTTGATAAGATATAAGACTCCTGCCCCCTTATTCTCAACTGTCGGATCACGGATTCGATTCGAAAAGTCACATGCTGTCTCGTGTTGACGCAGTGCGATAAAAAGTGGCAGGTATAGAGTTTCCGAAATTTGAATTCTTTCCGACAGTTGAGAATAAGGGGGCTGGAAGCACAAGTCATTTAAAAACCTATTCCCCCATAATATAAAACACGGACTAAAGTTAGTACTGGTTTAAAACTGATGCTGTCACAGTCTCTTATAACAAATATAAGTGACAGCATCAGTTTTTGACCAGGTCTAACTTTAGTCCGCGTTTTATAATAAGGGGGATTGTGTCTGGAATGTGTGGTTTCACAAGTTAATAGAGTAAAATAATTTAATGTCTGTCTTCCTCCAAATAAAACATTAAAAAACTGCCATTTAAAACATTGCTTAGAACACATTACTGAGTTTATAGATGTCTCTTAGTTTAACATTATATATTTAATACAAACATTTAATAAAAAAGCCTTTTTTACACACAAATTTAAGCAATAGAATTTATTGACCTGGCTATTTTACGGCGTTTAACTATCAAATGAAAAGGTAAGCAATGTTACATTCAAGTAGGTGTCTATAAAATATTAAAGGCTCAAATTAAACGCAAGTTTGTAGAATCGCATAGTATGAAAAAAAACTTGGGAGTTGTAGTACTTGGGAACAAGAAAATAAAGAACGGAGAGCGACAGTTTGTTAGTTCTATATGTCAACTTTTTGTGCTAATTTAAGCCCTCGTGCCCTGAAACAGTGGTTTAATAAATGTACATAACTACATCCATCTTTAGCTTACCGTTTTTCTTGGTGACTGCACACTCGGGGAACGTCTGATTGTAACAAGGGCCATTCCACATTCGCGCTAGCGAATCATTATCAAACTAATACACAATCACAAACAAAAAAAGTTAAATTGACCTATCATTTTAATCTTTAATATTGAATCACTAATTTTAAAAAATAGTAAACTGAGTTGTATTAATATTTGTGTTTATCGATGACATATTGCAACGTTACCGACCCTAGAATAACATTATATCGAAACAGCAATAAGCGATTTGGTTTCATTTAATAGTGATTTTAGTATGAACCACAATATGAACGACATGTAAGACATTGCGACATGAAGTCATGAACAAGGGATCACAGATTAGATTAGAAAGAGTATCAAGGGATGAATACCACAGATCACTATAGTATATGAACTAGAGATGTGTAACTCGTGAGTGATTGGTTTAAAAGATGTACATCCGTAAAAAAGATTGATTAAATCACTAAATCACTTGGCTTCCAAATACATCTTTAAATCTTTTAAATCTTTGATTCATTTCATTCTCTGATACATTCAACCCAATTCAACAAATGAGTGAAAGAATGAACGGATTGTTATTTTTGTATTTTTTCTCTATTACAGAGAAGGCAAAAGAAACAAATGCCTATACAGCCATATTTTAAGAATTTTCTTTAATTCTGCAAATATTGAATCGAAATGCTGGTTTCAATGTATCATGACAGTTTGGCGCGAAATATATGATGACAGTCTCCATGATAATACTTTGATGAGGTAGATAACCACGATAAAACTCTCAACGTCTTTCACATCAAATTCACTTATATTACAATGATCTTCCAATTGCACGTCACCATAAACACTTGCTTCACAAAACAATTTTGCGAGTCATTATTATCATCATCATCGCCACCACCAGCCTAAATACCTCCCACTGCTCGACCTTCTTACATGGGAGAAACACATGAAGAGTTTAGGCCAAAGCATCACCACGCTGGTCCAGTGCGGGTTGGTGGGTTATGGCGGTTTCATTAAAAACCGGGACCAATAGCTTAACGTACCTTCCGAAACACGGAGGAACTGTAGATAATAAAATTCGATTGACCCATCCCGGGATCGACCATGGCGAAAGTTGCTTTGTTTCCGTAATCGAAATAAACGTTTACTTCAATGATTGCACCAATGCTAAGACAATATCCAACCCAAAAAATTGTAATCATTTTTATATCTACGTAAAATGTTACAGTAAGTAGGTAGGTAGGTAGGTCTCATTAAAAAACTACATAAAAATATATAAAATTCACTAAATTGTACTGTCACTCAAGTGTATGATCAGGACCCGTGAAGTAATAAATCTTTCACAATACAATTCAGTGAAATAGATAATTGAAAATATTGTGTCTTGATAAACTGATTTGCAAAAGATTTAAAGATTTAAAAGAGTGATTTGAAGATGAATGGAAGTGATGTGTTTTGATCAACTGAGTTACTAAGTTACTAATGATTGAAAGATTTAAAAGAGTTAATGTAAAGGTGATTGAAATTACGTGTCTTGATCAACTGAGTTACAAAAGATTTAAAGATTTAAAAGAGTGATTTAAATCTTTTCGTCAAAAGATTTATATAAATCTTTTCTTTTTAAAGATTTATATTGCGCATCTCTGATATGAACTATGACGAAGAAATGAATTACCACAGAATGCCACAGATTAAAAAGAGTATGTGTGTCTTAGAGAAATAATTGCTCTGAGATGTGTGTAGTATAAACATACAATACGGTCCGAGGTGTTTGGCGGGTTTTAATGGCGTCGGTCAAGATTTTTATTTTATTAACTAAAAATTGTGTCGGAGCCAACTTTGTGTTATAAAAGTGGTGTAGTTTTATATACATAGTGTTTGTGTTGTCGTACAACTAAAAGGTTATTAGAATAAAAATGATTATAGTGTGAAATACGATGAGATTTTTTTTGTGATTATCCACCTCATCAAGTAGCACATAAAGTGACTGTCATCATATATTTCATGTCAAAAACTCCCAAGAAGCATTGAAATGTGTTACGCCAGCATTTTAACGCAATAAAAGAAGAAATACTGAAGACTTGGCGGTATGGGCATTAGTTCCCTTTGCCTTCCCTTTATAGTGAGAATTAACAAAAAAAACAATACGGTCCGCAATGAACAATTTGCGAACATAGCGCGCGTAAAAACGAACTGACTTGAACGTATTCGTGTCAAGGAGAGTACTGTGACATCATGAGTGACGTCATGAAGTTGCAACTCTGCGAGGCTCGGAACCTCGGAACAAAAGCATAGAAACTAGGGATGTGACAAAATTATCGATTATGGAAATAATCGATTAACAATCAATTTCTTAAAAGGAAAAATCGTTTTAAATACGTGATTTTATTCTTGTAAATAATCGATTAATAATCGATTTTTTTTTATAATCATTTAATCAATATTGTTACCGATTTTTCACCTGAAACCCCCTGACATTAGGTTTTGGCCCAGACCACGAAACGCGAACTGACTGTCAAAGAATACAATGTTTATTATTTGGTATTCCTTTATATCGTCTAAATAATATTAAAATTTAATATTTTATGTATTATATCTTAACATTATATTATTGGTATCTATTAATTATATTCCGTTATAAATAATAGATATTTGCTAAGTACTACGAATGTATACTAAACTCGTTGTTTACGGATTTCTCGTTTTCTTTATTTGAATAATTTAATTTGAAGATTTGTGATTTTTTTTTAATTTGAACCTTTTATAATTTGATTGTTCTAAAACTTTAATTTCTGACGATTATTTGTATAAACTTACTATTTCTGTTTATTTTTAATTAATAAATATTGATATACATTTAAATTAATAATTCTATTTATGGCGTTTATTTTGATGTTAATGGACAAATTAAGAAAAAATCGATTAATATAAAAAAATCGATTATTTTCTTAAGAAAAATCAATTATTTATTAATCGATTTTACATGCTGCAATAAAAACCGATTGATTAAAAATCGATTTTTATTACCAATGTCACATCCCTAATAGAAACCTGGCTAAAATAGAAGGCGGAGACATATACCTATCTCTGTAACTCTTACGACAAATTTTATGCGTTAGAGAGAGAAGTACATATTTATGTTATGGCCCACGTAAGGCGCCTCCTGCAGGATCTAGATTAATTATTTGCGGTGTCTCCATTGGAGTAGGGTCAACGATGAAATACTTGGGTTTGGTTCTCGACAGCCGATGGAGTTTCAAAAATCATTTCGAACAGGTGGCTGTCAAGATAAAGAAAGTCACAATGGCTTTATCTCGGTTGATGCCAAATCTAGGCGGCCCTGGTGCCGGGTGTAGGCGTATTTTCGCGGGTGCCGTAAGATCCGCTGCTCTATACGGCGCACCTCTATGGGCAGACCGTCTATCTGCTTACAATAAGACTCTTCTGCGGCGTCCACAGCGGATATTAGCAGCGAGGATTGCCAGGACCTACAGGACTGTTTCCTACGAGGCGGCGTGTGTAATGGCCAGGACCACACCCTGGGATTTAGAGGCGGAAGCACAAGCCGAAGTATACAGAAGAACATCTGAGACCAAAAAGAATACAGGGGTGGCACCGATGTCTGAAGAGGTGGAACTATGGAGGGGCGAGGCGCAGGAAGCTGCTTTCAACAAATGGTTAGAGAGGTTGGACAATCCCAGTGCAGGACACCACACCATTGCGGCTTTCCGACCAGTGCTTGATGTTTGGATGAAGGGACAGGGAGGATCTCTCTCCTACCGTGCAGCTCAGATCCTCTCGGGACACGGATGTTTTGGGAGATACCTATGCAACATCGCAAGAAGAGAGCGAACTCCGATCTGTCACCAATGTGGCGCCATAGAAGATACGGCATTACACACGCTCCAGGAGTGCGCTGCTTGGACTGATGAACGATACGCTCTTACAACGGTAATCGGTGAAGATCTTTCGCTGCCAGCAGTGGTTCGAGCAATCACAGATAGTGACGATGCGCAGAAGGCCTTTTAGACTTACTGCGAAGTTGTGATCGGCGGCAAGGAGGCTGAGGAGAGGTCCCGAGAGATGGACCCCTCGGCAGATCCATTACGCAAGCGTAGAACTGGTCAGCGACGGCGTGCTTACGCTTGTGCGTTGGCCCAGTGAGCGGGCTCTCGGGCGACAGGCTGGGGAACCTGTTGCTTGAGTTTTCGGCCCCATGCTGAGTTAGCGACGTCATATGGGTGCCCCGTTATGGCGTCACGGTGTAGTTTCTCGTCGGTCATTGGGTTGGGTCCTCACAACGGACACTCGCGGGTCAGAGATTTAAGGATCAAGGGAAACTGTCACCTTATTCTCTGTCAAGCAGGAGATAGGAGCACGGGGGTCGTTTTAGTGGGTAGTTTCGGCCTCTATCATCTTCGGTCGAAGAGCCCCACATATCCCTGCATCGTTCATCGCCCCACGATGCAGGCCAGGCGTAAAAGCCTTTTTTCCCCGCAAAAAAAAAAAAAAAAGGTGTATATAGGCGGCGCTAACCACTTACCACCAGGTGGGCCGTCAGCTTGTTTAGCCGTTTGTCATATAGTGCCGTCATGGGCTTTACAATTTCATAGAAATGGTTTGCTACTTACAAAAACATCTTATTCATTTAAAAATTTCACGACATTTCTATGAAATAATAATGTTATTATATTACTTCATACAAATGTCATGTGTATTATCAAATGAATAAGATATTTTTAAAAGTGGCAAACCATTACTATTCATATTAATATGGCCCATGTTTCAATTTATTGTCGTATTGACGGCACTATTCTGTATAGTTTAAAATTTATCCGTTAAGCGAATCTGCCGCTGCGGATAGGTACTGTTTCATAATTTGCTACGTGTTATTGATAAGCGCCATTACACGATTTTAGTACATCACTATACGAAATACATAACCTCTATGAGTCGGCAGAAAATCTACATAAAACAGGGGAAAATGGTGTAGAATTCTACCCGATGATGATTATACAAAAACTACTAAAATTTACACTCACTTTTAGTGCACAGACAAGAACATATTAGAATAAAAACCTATTAAAACTCACCGATGAAATATGATGGTTTCGTGGTTAATTTCTTTCCTTCCTGTGTGCGATACACAACTCTCAATCGCACAAGACATTTACCCGAATTAAAAGAGGAAATGCACTAAGTTTAAGAAATTTCAGTCAGAGGTTTCCGAAAATGTATCAACCATTATAACGCGACTAAATTATACGCAACAAACTTATTAGTATGTAATGAAACCATTACGAGACATCCAAAGTACATCCATTGACATTTTATTTGTTTAAAGTAGGGAAAACTTACAAAATTTCGAAATATTTTATGTATATGTGTCCTTCTCTAACTCATTAAAGGCTCTATAAGTCAAAGTAAATACTCCGCCCGGCAGACACTAGCTACTTGGATTACCCCGGCTACGCTCTTGAAGAGTCCTTCAAAGCGAAGGCCGGGGTATGCTTGTTTGTCCGGGCGGATGTTTGCTGTCGCCGTCTGCGCTGTTTGGAGGACCCTTCCTACTCTATTCTTGGGGTGCATGTGGACCTGGGCACACATTGCCGAATCTACGTGTGCCTCTATAGATCCCACAGCGGTGACATGGAGACAACTCGACTTTTCGAACATCTTAGTCGGGTGGCAGATGTTGCGCAGGAGCAGTTTCCAACCGCGGAATTGGTGTTTTTAGGGGACTTCAATGCTCACCACGAGTCGTGGTTAAGTTCCTCTAAAACTGACCATGCTGGTAGAACTGCCCACGCTTTCGCTCTCACGCACGACCTGACCCAACTGGTAAACCAGCCCACCAGGATTCCAGACATTGTCGGTCACGCGCCCTCATTGTTGGACCTTCTGCTGACGACTCGCCCGGATGGATATCGGCTAGAGGTTCGTGCTCCTTTGGGAACATCAGATCACTGCCTGGTATCCGCTGGGGTGCCACGGGCGTCGCCACCGGTACCTATGGTTGCCAAACGCCGCATCTGGCACTATGCGTCGGCAGATTGGGACGGTATGCGGGATTACTTCGCATCTGTCCCTTGGAGGCAGCGCTGTTTCAGTGAGCTGGACCCGAACGCTAGCGCTACTGCTGTTGCTGATGAGATCATGTTAGGGATGGAGTACTATATCCCTCACTCCGATCTCATCAGTAGGGGTAGGCGTAACCTCTGGTTCAACCGCGATTGTGCCTTAGCTGTTGAAAACAGACAGTCGGCATACCGCGCTTGGATCAGGGGCCGAGCTTGCGGGGATCCCAACATTGACTCACTGAAAGCAGTCTATAACAACGCCACCAAGTCCTGCAAAAGGGCCTTCATCAGAGCGGATGCACAGCGCGTTGCACGAGTTGGCCAAGAACTTCTTACGCATCCTACGGGAAGCCGTAGCTACTGGCGTCTGGCCAAAGCCGTGCAATCCAACTTTTGTCAACCCTCGCTGCCCCCGTTGAGATGTTCTGACGGCTCGCTAGCTCACAAGCCGCAAGAGAAAGCCGATCTCTTGGTAAAACTCTTTGCTGCTCACTCCCGAATCGATGACTGCAACTTACAGCCACCAAAACTCTCCCACTGTGGCCACACAATGCCCGATATACGTATTAGGCAATGTGATGTACGTGCGGAGCTTCAGTCAATCGACGTACGGAAAGCTAGTGGGCCTGATGGCATTCCAGCGATAGTACTGAAAAACTGCGCAGCGGAGTTGTCTCCTGTCTTAACGCGGCTATACCGTCTTTCTCTCTCTTCTGGGTGTGTGCCGGAATCTTGGAGAGAGGCCAATGTGCAACCGGTCCCCAAAAAGGGAGACCGATCAGACCCAGCTAACTACCGCCCGATAGCTGTCACCTCAGTTCTTTGCAAGGTCATGGAACGGATCTTAAACCACCAGCTGATCCGATACCTAGAAGATCACTCATTAATTAATGATCGACAGTACGGGTTTCGGCCGAACCGGTCAACGGGTGATCTTCTAGCGTACTTAATGCATGTCTGGGGTGAAGCTATTGACAAACGTGGTGAGTCACTGGCAGTTAGCCTTGACATTTCCAAAGCGTTCGATCGGGTCTGGCACAGGGCTCTTCTCTCCAAGCTCCCGGCATTCGGTCTGCCCGCTCAGCTCTGTAACTGGATTGCCGGCTTCCTGCATGAGCGAAGAATCCGTGTCCTCGCAGATGGATGCGCTTCGCGGTTCATGTCAGTGAATGCTGGTGTACCACAAGGCTCTGTTCTATCCCCCACACTCTTTCTTCTTCATATCAATGACATGATTCCGTTAGGAAACATTCATTGCTATGCAGATGACAGTACAGTGCATGGGGGATATTACGGTCGCCCAGGGGCTGGGCGCGCTGAAACCGAGAGGGAGAGAGAGAATCTTACCATTGAGCTCGACAGGGTGTTGAACCTCGTATCTGAATGGGGATCTAACAATCTTGTTGAGTTCAATGCTAAGAAAACACAGGTGTGCGCGTTTACAGCCAAAATGTCGCCGTTCCTTCCCCTTCCGTCTCTTCAGGGCACGACTCTTTCGGCACAGGGCTCCCTCAACTTGCTAGGTATGGAGATATGTTGCGATCTGAATTCCAGGAACTACATCGAAACCGTGATAAAAACAGCCTCACGGAAGCTCGGTGTCCTGAACAAGGTGCGTCGATTTTTCACGCCTGACCAATTATGCCTGCTGTATAAAACTCAGGTCCGGTCTTGCGTGGAATATTGCTCGCACTTGTGGGATGGCTCCGCCAAGTACCTACTCGATGCCCTGGACAGATTGCAGCGTCGTGCTGTCCGTATCGTTGGCGATGTAGAGGTCACCAACAACCTTGAGCCTCTGCAATTGCGTCGAGACATTGCGTCGCTTAGCGCCTTCTATCGGCTATATCACGGAGAGTGTTCTGAAGAGCTATTTGACCTTATCCCACCTTCCCCCTTCCTACTCAGGAGCACGCGTGCCGGTCTTCGGAGTCATCAATTCACTGTCTCCACCTCAACATCACGTACAAAGAAATTTAGTAGCTCTTTTCTTTGTCGAACTTCCAGAACTTGGAATTCTTTGCCAGCACATGTGTTCCCTCCTTCCTATAACATGGGTTCCTTCAAAAGAGGCGTGAAAAAGCACCTTTCGGGCCGGCAAGGTGGAGGCAGCTAGAGCAGTGTCTGAACTGCTCTAGCTGTCTTCGCATATGGACTCTTCTTACTGCTTCACATCAGGTGGTGTTGAGTCATTTGTCGTGCTTAGTATAAAAAAAAAAAAAAAAAGTATAGCAAATATACTTATATAGCTAGCTAGCAGTTGCTATTTTATCCAGGTTTCTATGCTTTAGTTATTGTTCTGAGGGCTGTCCCGTTTAGAGTTGCCAGTCATGATACTCACTTGTTATTGTGAAATTTTATTTCAAATCTATGTATGCTATTCATGTTTAGGTGACTAAAATATATCTTTTATTTATGTGTATTAGAATAAAACATAGAAAACCACTAATATTGCGTCAAATATTTTATGAAAACCTAATAAGTTATAAAGATTTATTAAATTTACAAGCAATGGCTAGCAATAACAAGAAATTAACTGGTAACACCAAAACTATGTAAAAATGCTATCATACCTTACGGCTTCCCTTAAACTTACATTACTCTTTGCCTTACGGCCCGAAATACGCAAACAATGCATACGTTACAAACAGTGCAAACGCCTTGGGCCGAATTTAATACGGTGCGATGTGCGCTGTTTGTGAGCAATCAATTCGGAACACACTTTTGCTCATTCATCTGTACTTCTGTCAATGACCCCAAACAAACTTTCTAAGATTTTTTCAATCAAAGAGTAAATTTTGAAAGTATTTGTAGCAAATTAAGTATGTTAAAAAGTTTTTATCAATTCAAAAATAAAATATTAACAACATTTTTCACAAAGTCTAGGTCATAACCTCAAATTTGACATTAGCGCACGCACTGCACTACATCTTTTTCGTGAGCACCATTAGCATGGCTTCAGGTGCCAACGAGATTATTGTGGCATCATAATTGACGTCACAATAATCTCGTTGGCACGAAAATGCGCGATACAAGTGCTCACAGAGCTTTCAGCGTACTTACGATTTCGGACCTAAGTTTAACCTGTCAAATGACAATTTTCATAACAATACTATATTATTTGAGTATTCGAGTTTAAACAGTGTTATTCTGAGTACTTACTTTTGTGTTTGTGAATTCATAATTACAATAAAACTTCTCTTTTCTGGACACCAACAATTCCGCTTACATTTATGGTAATGGTAATGGTGGTATGGTGGTATGGTTTTAGGTTATTTATGAACCTAAAATAAATTAAAAAAAAACACGATTTTGACAGTACGCTCCATAGATTAGAGATAATATATTTGGTATAGATACGCCACTCTAAAATCAAAAAGTGAAAAACCTCTTTCCCGGGTGAAGAGATGGCGTAATCTCACAATCACAATCAATTCTGCTTATGAGATTATATTAGTTTTCTTAGCTGCAAATAGATGGCGTGCTTACAGGCTAGGTTCCATAAATACCAATAGATGGCACTGTTTACACTTTCGCAATATTCCTATAAAATTATTTTTTCTAAGGAGGAGGTCAGAAGTTTAGTGCTTAAAACCCACAAATCGTTAAACTATTTAACCTGCATAAAAACAAAAACATTTTTTAGGTTAAATAATCAAAACAATTTGTTGTGTCTTAAGCACTAAACTCCTATTAAATTAAAATGCATCCGGTCGGTTTCAGCTGTTTTATTATGACTTTTTCTTGAATAATAACCAAATGCAATCAAATCCACAGTATTCACACAAGTCTCTGGTTGTAATTGAGGTTCTGGAACAAGAAATAAATTATAAGTATTAAAATAAGAGCTTTGTGATATAGTGGTTTGAGCACTCTAGTTTTAAAGGTTGCATTTGTCGGTAGGTACTACTGATGAGCTGCAAATTCAATAAATATTTATGCTATTGTGTTTAAATTATTTCCCATTGAACAAAGAGTGTAAAAAATGCATCAACTTACAATAAATATTTAATGTAGGGATTGTGTTTCTTGTTTCCGATGATTTCTTGCAAGCAAATACCTACTTTTCAGTATTTTACACAGTTTAGTTAGATGTACTCATTTTCCTTTTTTGTGTATCTGTATGGAAGACAGATTTTCACTAATTTAAAATTTCAGCATTAGAATATTCTCATGTGCTAATAATAATTGGTTTAGTGGACTTCCTGAAATGTAAGAAAAAATAGGTTTAACAAAAAGTTACAAGTCTTTGTCGTCAGTGTTTACGTATACAATTTTTTAAGCCATTATGTTAGTAGGTACATTAAATAAAAATCTTTGTACCATTAAATTACGATATTGATGTGCCTCCGGAAAACATACAGCATTGTCTATGAAGAAGCAGTTATGTACTTATCTTAGTCTATGGCCGGAAGTTCTGAAATGATGTTTCTGAAGTTAGCCGGTAGGTGGCGACACTTTGACAGCCAGCAAGAGCGCGGTAACCGACGCCATCTTCGAAGTTCATAGCGTTGTGTACTTTCGTCGCGTACGGTCGAAAATCTTTATGTATAGTTTCGATCGTAATCTATTCCTTGAAATTAAGTTTAAAATAGTGTAAAGCAGGTTAAAACAGATGTAAAGTTACCAGTATTTTTAAAATTCCGCGTGGAAAAAATAAAAAGTGATTAGTGAATCCAAAAATATAACGTCAATCCGACTACAAGTGCAAATATTAAGTGTAAAGTGTGTTTAGCAGTGCCGAGTTCTTTAAAACGCATTAAGTATTTTGTGTCTTTCGTGTAAAGTGCGTATTTGTGATGAATCCGGTATCTAATGACGTTCCCGACGTTGACGATCGGGATAAGCGGAGCTTGTCGCGGTCGCCGGTAGCCGAGGCGGACGCCGCGCCCGAGGTAGATTCCTCGAGCGAGGGTAGTTCGTCATCGAGTGATCAAGACGAGCCAGCGAGGAAGAGACGGAAACTGAGTTCAAAGGTAACGGTCGATCCGCGGATCGATGCGTTATACAATCAGGTCAGTTTACTTACTAGTCTAATTATGCACCAGCCCTGCATACCAAATAATGACGATAGTGTTCATGAAATTGTCGAACCATCTAACAACATTGACAATGACTTCCTCACTAATCCTTCAATTTCTACACCAAAATCGCTTGAATTGGGCGTTTGTAAGACAGAGATAGATAGCAAAAAGGTCATTAAATCGGCTGATGAAAAAAGGTTAAAACAATTAATAGACCTGCAACATTTTAATTCCCCTACGTGGAAACATGTTCGATATAATAACGCTTTGCAAGATATGATTGCACAACCAGGTTTTTGTAATTTAAAAATAAATGATGAATTGTGTTGTCTTAATAAAGGTAAAGATTTCTTGGCGCCTACTGAATTAGTCATAGCCGCACTAACTAACGCTTTATTGTATCAAAAGGAACTAATGCAATCTGGGCTCCAAGGCATTATTGATTGGGCCCATAAACATCCTACTGAGTTAAATTCTGAAAATCTTTTCAATAAATTTACTGTCACTTTTGGCAAAGCATCTCCGTCTTACAAATTGTCAGAACAGGCGCTTCAAATAGCTTGCGGTAAAAGAGCAGAATGCGTTGAGTCTAGGCGCCATAGATTAATATCCGAAATTTCTGATAAAAACATTCAAGTGGCACTAACTAATATACCACCTAGTGAAGAATTTTTGTTTGAAAACGCCAAGTTGGCATCGCTCATTCAATCTCTAGGGGGACCACATTTTTGGCTATCGCGATCACAAGTATATAAAAAAGATAAGCCCAGTTTAAAACGAAAAAGCATTGACCCCTTACCTTCTACATCCAGATTTCAACCACAACAAAAACAGTTTTATCAAGATAAAAGACAATACACAAACACAAAACAAACTCTCAAAAACAAAACTAATAGTAACAAACCTACCTCATTTCGAAACACCAATGTTAAGAAAAAATGACTATCCAACCAAGTTCGAAGGGGGTCGTTTGATAAAATTCAAACACCGATGGCAGACATTATGCGCGAACAAATTCATAATATCGACAATATCAGGTTCCCGTATACCACTTTTCAAAAAACCCCCTTTGATCATGCCAACAAACAGAATTATGGAACAATATGCCACAAGACCATCACCTGCAATGACACGAACAATTCAGGATCTTTTAGATCAAAAAATATTACTACCTGTAATCAGGAAATCTCCCAGTTTTATCTCCAAGCTTTTTCTGCGGAAGAAAAGCGACGGATCAATGCGTCCAATATTCGACCTTCGAGATTTGAACAAGTTTGTCAAAATAAAACACTTTCGACTTATTTCTCACGCTACAGTGCCAGACTTCCTTCAACCGGGAGATTGGATGATAAAATTGGACATTTCCCAGGCATACTTCCATGTTCCCATAGCAAAATCTCATCGACCTTTCTTAAGAATCAGCTACGAAGCTCAGCTATACGAAATAACATGCCTGCCGTTCGGTTTGGCATCTGCCCCACACTTATTCTCTGCCGTAACATGCTGGGTCGCGGAGACCCTGCGTGCAAAGGGATGTCGAGCTCTAGTCTACCTAGACGACTTCCTTGTCGTCCATCAGGACCAAACCAAGTTATGTCATCAAGCTGCGGAAGCTGTGAGACACTTGGAATATCTGGGGTGGAAAATCAATTATCAGAAGTCGGTCCTAACACCGACTCAAGACCTGGAATATCTAGGGATTCGTTGGCATACAGCGAAGAACACTATGTGTCTGCCAAGACAAAAAATAAACAACCTGAACGAAACCTTAGACCAGACTTTGAGAAAAAAACAGATAAGTCTTCGCCAATTACAAAGCCTATTAGGACAGCTAAATTTTGTCAACTTTGTCATTCCCCGTGGCAGACTACATTGCCGTCACCTGCAAATGTTCTTACGGCATTTCGACAAAAAACGACCCCGTCACTCACTGTACATTCCTCAACGTGTGAGCCAAGAGATGGTATGGTGGCGCGGAGCCACATACCGCTCAGTACCGATACACAAAAAACCGGTAACACATTTCTTAGCAACGGACGCTTCGGATTGGGGTTGGGGTGCCCACCTAGACGGGAAACTACTGTCAGGAAGATGGTCAAACCAACAGAAAAGATGGCACAGCAACAAAAAAGAATTATTCGCAGTGATAGAAGCAATCAAATCGGGTACGAACCGATTGAAAAATGCTCATGTTTTAATTCAATCAGACAACCAAACTCTAATATCGTATGTTCGCAAAGAGGGAGGCACAAAGTCAATGACATTATTGACTCTAACGTTTCAACTACTGCGTCTAACCGACAGCCAGAACATAACTTTGTCAGCATTCCACCTCCCAGGGAGATACAATACAATAGCGGACAGTCTCTCAAGAGGGAAACAACCATCAGAATGGCACCTTTTGCCCCAAGCAACTACAGAAGTGTTTCAGAGGTGGGGCCGTCCGGAGATAGATCTGTTCGCATCGCACCAAACTGCTGTAGTTCGGAACTACGTGTCGATAGACTGCAGAGATCGATCCGCAAACTATATAGACGGCTTCAGCAGACCCTGGAGATACAATCTAGCATGGGTTTTCCCACCTCCCAGTCTACTACCCAGAGTACTAGCCAAACTAAACAGTGCAGTGGGAACTTATCTGATAGTGGCCCCAGAATGGCCACAAGCGTTCTGGTTACAGGACCTGAAGTCCCGGGCTCTAGATCACCCACACGAGATTCGGAATCTATCGAGGAACCTAATAGATATCGCAACAGCACAGCCTCCACCGCAAGTACAGACACTAGCCTTGAAGGTTTGGAAAATTGGGGGTGGGGTGGTCAAATAAAAAAGTGGTCTTTAGAAGAGAAACAACTATTAAAAAATAGCTGGCGCCAATCTACATTATCGACATACTTACCAGCAATTAGAAGATGGCTTAGTTGGTGCTCAATTTCTGGAGTAGATTCTAAAGCTCCACTCCCTGCCGATGTTGCTAAATTCTTAATAAATCTTTTTTTGACAGAAAAATTATCTTACAGTACGATTCTGGTGCACAAATCGGCGGTGCTTACATTCTGTGGGCCTCATGCTGAAAAACAGTCTTTCTCAAATTTTATTATAAAACATGCCCTTAAAGCTATTGGAATAGCAAAACCAAAAGTAGGTAAAACAGCACTTACGTGGGACCCAAGAATTGTTTTGAACTGGCTTTCGTCTAATCCACCTAATGACTCACTTTTTGAATTAGCTCGGAGAACAGCAACAGTGTTGTTGTTAGCTTCTGGACGTAGAGTTCATGATCTAACCTTACTAAGATATTCCAAAGACCACTTCTATGACAATGGAGACAACATTTTCATGATACCGGCTTTCGGTTCCAAAACCGATACTCACTATCACCGCCAATCAGCTTGGATGCTTTCAAAACATGAGGACCAAAATATATGCCCAGTAACCTTAGTAAGAAAATACCTAAACAAGGTAATTCCAAGAAGAACAAAAATCAAAGAAGTGAACAATCTTTTTATCACGTTATGTGGACCCGAAAAAGCGGCCTCTCGTACTGTTATTGCAAATTGGGTACGCTCAGTTCTAAGAGACAGTGGCATTGATGCATCTCCAGGAAGTTGCAGATCAGCAGTAGCATCATTGAGATGGTTAGAGAACCAACCGATTGACGACATACTTTCTCGAGGAAACTGGAAATCATCAGACACCTTTTTTAATCATTACTTTCGAATGATAGATTTCTCAAAAGATGACCATAACTCATTTTTTAAGACATTTACCCCAGCTTAATAAATTAACGATTTAATTAATGATTAATGATTATAAACTATATTTATATTAATAAGCAAATATTTTTCCCATACAAGTATATTTTAAATTCCTTTTTTTTTGTTTACCTATTGCCAATCTTATCTTTGATTGATTGAAAATTTATATCTACTCTAGATGTACTCTTGCATACATTATTGTAAATTTAATAAATTAATTCATCATAGCGTTGTGTTTTTACTTTGCTTTTGCCTGTATTTTATTACACCAGCAGATAACAAACACGTCTTCATAGACAATGCTGTATGTTTTCCGGAGGCACATCAATATAACGGTTTTACACTACAATAAAACCGATATTATGTGCCGAGAAGGAAAACATACAGCATTGCAGGAATTTCTTCCTGGTGAAAACTATGAACTTCGAAGATGGCGTCGGTTACCGCGCTCTTGCTGGCTGTCAAAGTGTCGCCACCTACCGGCTAACTTCAGAAACATCATTTCAGAACTTCCGGCCATAGACTAAGATAAGTACATAACTGC
The DNA here is from genome assembly GCA_947347705.1 of Nymphula nitidulata. Classification (NCBI taxonomy): domain Eukaryota; kingdom Metazoa; phylum Arthropoda; class Insecta; order Lepidoptera; family Crambidae; genus Nymphula; species Nymphula nitidulata. The sequence continues at coordinate 12,143,564 of OX374621.1, read as the reverse complement.
TTCTTCATAGACAATGCTGTATGTTTTCCTTCTCGGCACATAATATCGGTTTTATTGTAGTGTAAAACCGTTATATTAAAGTACCTACCTAGTAGGTTTAGGTTAAGAAACCGAAATATGGAATTTAACTCTGTGATTTATAACTTACCATCATTCAGACTTATGAACTGATTCCAGTCACTTGTAAAGGTAAATCAACCCAGTCCAAAATAAGTAGGTTGAATGTTGCACTAGAATTCTCATAAATGCAGTCAATCAGGGTCCACTGATGAGCAAGCAGGGGTTTACAGTAAATACCAAAACGCCAAACTATCTTGAATATCGATCGAACTAAAGTACTAAACACTCAAAACTTTAACTTTAAATAATAACTTAATTTTCTAGAAAATCAGTAAGTACCTATTACGACAAGTGTTCACTGTAGGGTTGCGTAAAAAATATCGATATATCATAATATCGATATTTTTAGATAATAATCGATATTTATAGCTGATATTTTAATTTTCCATAAATCGATATTAGATGTTTTTCAGGGTTGTTGAATTTAATGTTTCATTAGGGCATTTAAACCCTCGATGGACCATTAACTACACTTTATATATAAATTAGTTTTCATGAGGTAATTAAAAGACGCACACTTCGTAGCCATATTTTATTGAGAGAGAGAATGTTCCATTACAATAAACAAATTAACAATCTTGACATTTTACTACAGACTATGATGTGTTCCATTACTTTTCACACTTATGTTAAATGTGAATTTCCAACACCCCCACTCGATTAAAAGTTTACAGAACTTTTCATCGCAATCAAATTATTTAACATTACAAAAACAAAAGATTTAACAATGTCTTATTAAACACCATATCTCATACACTATATCCTTATTATATCTAAGTTACATAATACTTATACATTTCTCTTTAAGCTAATATTACAATCAATTTTAAGTATTATGAATTTATTATTTTATTTCTTATACAATTTTTAATTTATTTTTCATCAAAGTACTACAGAACTACAGACTATGCTGTGTTCCATTACTTTTCACACTTATGTTAAATGTGAATTTCCAACAAGGGTATCAATTTCGATATTTCTAAGAGCTCTATTAAATGCGTCGTCAATGTCACATCATGTAACCTACCACTCTGACCAATCCCATCTGTAAGATTAGAAAAGACTGAGTAGGCGGCCGCAGTCCTCAAAACCAAAGAAACTGCACAGAACCGATCTATTTGGAAGTTCATAGGGGAGGCCCTTGGCAGGAGTGGACATCATAGGTGCCCACTACTGCCAATAATGATAAGTCTGTATTTTCAATGACAATACTGCCAGATGGTTATTGTATGTATTTGTCAGGTTACGAATATTTAGTTAATGCTTATAAAGGTTACATAAAAGAAGTCTTACTTTTATTCCATTTAAACATTGAATTAATGTCAAAGGCTATTTATCAAATTAATAGCTTCCTAATTTGTATATCGTTAATTAAAAATTCGAAGAGTTTTTTTTGTTTCAATTATTTTTCTTAATTTAATTGTTGAACATAATTGAATTTACTGTTTACGATGCCGCGGGAGTATGTCTGGTGCGTGAATATAAATACACAAAGGTTTGATGCAATGAGAAACCATCCTCCTTCTGAAACCTGCATGAAAATCAGAAAATAAATGTTTTACTTCTGCTTGATAAATTATTTATTTAGAGATATTTTACATCATCTATAGTGATATCGGTAAGCCGCAGCTATGCTGAAGAATGTAACACAATCCATACTCACCTAAAGAACACTGCAAAACGGGCAAAACCACACCCCTTCTGTTGATTAATTCCGGCCGCTTTCTCTCAACTTCTTGCTTTAATCTCATCAGTTGTTCGCAGTAGAGTTCAGAATCGATGGTCCTGCCTGGTGGTAGCAGCTCATAATGAATAATGCCCTTCCAATCCCACCACACACACAGCATCACCTTGTTGCGAGTTAACCCGAGTTTCGCCACAGTCTGTGAAGCCTGACCGGCCTTTGACCACGACCTTTTTCGCACGTTCTTGTCGTACGTGATCCACTTTTCATCACCAGTTATCAGCTTCTTCAAAAATGGTTCGGTTTCATTACGTCGTAATAAAGAATCACAAATGAGTACACGTTTCATTAGGTTTCTTTCAGTGAGCTCGTGGGGTACCCAAATATCAAGCTTTTTTGTGAACCCATTTTTTTTAAATGCGCCAAAACTGTTTTATGGTCCATTCCCAGTTCTTCAGCTACGTCTTAACTACTGATATGCCGATCTTGCTCCAGTTTTTCAAAAATGGCATCAATTTTATCCGTAATAGGGCGACCAGGAGCGACGTGCATCTTTGACATCAAAATTTCCGGATTGAAAACGCTGAAACCAAATTTGTGCTACTTTCACAGACACTGCACTAGGTCCATAAGGGCTAGGCTTGCGTTGCATTTTTACCTTTTTTGTAGTAAAATTTTAAAATGTATCGAATTTCTTCATTAGATTCACTCATCTTGACAGTACGAAAAACAAATGAAAAACACACATTTTCCTATTTTGAATTTGGAATTATCTTTTTTAAAATCTAAGCTTATAGTGATACCAAAACCAGCCAGATACAAATAGTACAGCCAAAGAGATTTTATGACAAGTTCATACATACTATAATGCGAAAAGACTTTTTCCCCAACCTAATATTTTCAATCGAAATGTTTTATTGTTATTTTTATTAAAGAATTTTGATCTTCAGCGATAAAAGTTATTATATGAAACATACAAAATGTGAACTGTTAAAATATTTATTTAGGTTTCGATAAACTGTTTCATTGATATAATAACAGTAATATGACATATTAAATCTATAAATCGTTACTATGGTGACCAACGGATAAAAATCGTGGAATAGTTTCTGTGGAAGGGAATTCAATGTGAATATATTTTATTCTAATACATGCAGTTTCATAGTAAATAATATATAAAGGAGGTGAAATTATTCAATTCGATTCACACACACGGACACAGGGCTTTAGGGGTGGGCGTTTTTAGAGTAACGATGCGCGATAACGATGCCAGGTTTGGATGCGCGCATCCGATGCGACTTGGTACCGTTATTGGATGCCGATGGCATCTAGTTTTTGTCAATTTAACTAATCTTCAAGTCATGATTCATGCATCTAAAAGACACACACACAAAACAACTTATTTCGTATCGCATCGCATTCTGAGATACTACGATAATTGCTAGACTGACGCTCAATTGGCATCGATGCTGGCATCGATTCGCGCATCGGATGCGATTATCTGATATCGATTCGTATCGATATCACCAAAATCTCAAAACGCCCATCTCTACAGGGATTACATATAGCTACATATAGATGATGCCATTTTAATGCTAGTACTGCACTGTAGTGACGATATAAGGACAACTTTTAACTTAGTTATCTGTCCCGGGTGGTTAGATTGCGCTTAGTGCGTAGAAAATTTTTCTGTGTAATAATGTATGAAAGTTTCACCCCCCTGGTACGCTCACAGTGATTTTCCTCGAGAGTAATAATCACAGATTGGTCGCGATTCTGTTGGCACAAACTAGACTAAACTTAACTAAAATTAGGTTTAGTGCTGTCTGATTGCGTTTCCTATTCTGTAACGGACTAAAATGACAAGAGTAAACTTAATTTTAATTTGACAGGAATAAATTGGTTTTAGTTACTCAATTTAGCCATTCGCTATTCTGTTGTACACGTTCTATGTCTAAATATCTCAGAAATTAGAAATATCAAGCTAAATTTAGACAGCATGTAAATTGATGTCGATTAAAATTAGTCCTATGATTTAAATAGTTTTTTTTTCTTTGAATCATTTGTAATAATCAAAATAAGTACTCATGAAAGTGGTAGGACTTATAAGAATCATTAGTATGGAGAATTTTATGATAAAATTTTAAACATCAATTTCAAGATATGAGATGGCGGATGCAACTTTTTTAAAAGAAAAACAATATGGCTATCATTTTCGTAGTTTTCGGGGGTTCCGATTGAGAAAACAACGTTAATTTCGAGATCCAAGATGGCGGACGTGATTTTTTTTAAACATGATTGTTTTAAAAAATCGCGTCCGCTGTCTTTGATTTCGATATTCAAAATAGGGATAAGATTTTTGTGGTTTTCAGTGGTCTTCATTCTGAATACAACATCAATTTAAATCTACCTATGAAACTGCGCCTGTAAGTAAAAAACGTGAGACACAATTATAGGTTGATAAGCGATTGCAAAAACAGATTGAGTGGAAAGATTTCTTATTTAAAAGGTGGAAAATGCACCCAAGAAATAACAATTTTAGGTTAGAGTACACTAGGCAAAGAAATTACATAAATAAAATGATAAATAGGCCTAAGAATACTTATAGAAAAAATGTATTAAATAGTTGTAAGGGGGATGTGAGAAAAATTTGGGGAAATATAAATGGGTGGCTAGAGCGGAATGCCTCTACAGTGGATGGTATTGTTCAAAAATATATGTTAAAAACAAAAACTAAGTCTGTGGTATGTAATGATTTTTGTAACATGTTCACTAAAGAGATAGAAAATATTAAAAATCAGCATCAGTGTCAAGACTTATTTGTGGAACGAAGGTCTTATGTGACCGAGGCTGATGTGAGTTTTAGGTTTCAAAAAGTACTGCCTGAACATGTAATAAAAGTGATAGACAGCATGGGCTGTGGAAAGGCGCCGGGATCTGATGGTATCAGGGTTAGAGATTTAAAGAAATTAAAATTAAAATTGCTCCAGTGATTGCTCATTTCATAAATCTTAGTATATTAAAGGGATCGTACCCCAATGACCTAAAATTGGCGATTATTAGACCGATATATAAACAAGGATCGCACATGGAATACACAAATTACAGACATATAGCTATCTTAAGCATAATAAACAAAATGTTAGAAAAAATTGTAGTAGGCCAAATAACAAACTTTCTAGAGAATAATAAGATAATTCATGACGCCCAGCATGGCTTCCGTCCTAATAGAAGCACAGCCACGGCTCTTTCCAAATTTGTTGATGACGTAAATCACTCATTAAATGAACAAAATATTGTATATGCTGTATTTATTGATTTTAAGAAGGCCTTCGATACCCTTGATCACAGCGGCTTATTACAGTCTATGCAGGAGTGTGGGATAAGGGGACCGATAAACACATGGTTCAGGGAATACCTGCACCACAGACAAATTAAGGTCCGTGTTTGTGGAACGGAGAGTGAGAGCGGCGAAGTTAAGTTCGGAGTACCTACGGGCTCGGTTTATGGACCTGTCGGGTATATAATGCATGTAAACAGTATGCCCAACGTAATTAAGAACTGCAGAACGTACATGTACGCTGACGATACATGCATTATATATAGCGATAAGGACCAAACTAAAATACAAACTCTGATGCAGGAAGATTTTGATAATGTTGTTCGCTGGTTCCATGACAATGGGATAATTATTAATATTGATAAGACAAAATGTATGCCTATAACTTCACCATATAATAAAGCAAAGTTAATAACGGTGCAATTAAAAGGACACTCATATGAATGTTTGCACAATAATAAAATAAATTGTACTACATGTAAATATCTGGAAACTGTAAATTATTATAAATATCTAGGTCTGACTGTAGAAACAAATTTTAGTTGGAATCTGCATATCAACTCAGTTTGTAGTAAATTACGCTCAATTCTTGGTAAACTATTTAATCTAAAATTCATTGTGTCCAAAGGCATTATGATTATGTATATGCTTTATCATGCACTGGCGGATTCAATTATATTGTACGGGCTGGGCGCGTATGGTCTCACTTTTCCCACTTACTTGAATAGAATTAAACTACTGCAAATAAGGCTACTTAAATTTTTAGTAAATAATAAAATCAAAGATTCGCTCCAAAAAGAATATGAAAAGCTTTTTAAAATTTGTAATATATTACCGATAGAATTTAAAGTAAAAATCATAATTCTGACAGAGCAACTAGATAAGAACGAACATAAAAGGGAAAGGATGCATACGTACCCAACACGAAGAGCTAAAATACCGAAACTAGTTGTGCCTAAGGTTAAAAATTATTATGGGAAGCGCGAGAGACGATGGCTAACGCCAGTGTATACATACGAGCTTCCCCCGGGCCTAGTACAGAACGTGACCAGTAAAAACCATTTAAAGAGTACTCTAAGGAAACACTACATGTCACTGTGTCCTTAGAATCCCTATGGTTATGCATGGTCGAGCCACTCACCGTATATATGTGTATGTGTATATATATATATGTATGTGTATGTATGTATGTGTGTGTGTGTGTATATATATATATATAGAATACAATACAATAGAATTAAATAGAATACTAAATTTAAAGTAGGTAATAATAATACAGCTTGTAATCCACGGGAGCCACTGCCGACAAACTGTTACACAGTTTGGCAGACTGTAGAATTGTAAACTCAGTGTATTATTTTGTGATAATAATATTCAAAAAAAAAACCATAATGGCGGACGCAACTTTTTTTATAAAAATCAATACGGGTATCATTTTTGTGGTTTTCATGGGTCCTGATTCTGAATACAACACCAATTCCAAGATCCAAGATGGCGGACGCAACTTTTTTACAAAAAATCAATAAAACCCATATTGTTTCTAAAAAAAGTCGCGTCCGCCATCTTGGATCACGAAATTGACGTTGTATTCTAAATCGGAGCCCCCGAATACTACGAAAATTATATCTTTATTGATTTTTTGTAAAAAAGTTGCGTCCGCCATCTTGGACCTTAAAATTGATGCTATATTCAGAATTAGGACCCCTGAAAACCACGAAAATGATACCCATAATGATTTTATATAAAAAAAGTTCCTTCCGCCATCTTGAATCTTGTAATTGATGTTTTATTCAGAATCGGGACCCATGAAAACCACAAAAATGATATCCATATTGATTTTTTTATAAAAAAAAGTCGCGTCCGCCATCTTGGATTTCCAAATGAAGTATTCAGAATGAAGACCTCCGAAACCCAAAAAAAATGTCAGCTATTTAGAATTTATTAAGCAAAGTTGCGTCCGCCGTCTTGGTTCTCAAACTAGGTGTTTTATTTAGAATCGGGATCCCCGAAAAGCACGAAGTTAAGGTTTTTAAAAAGTGAAATATTATCAATTTTCTAAAAATAATTCATTTAAATAAGCCTTCGATATTTATTTTTATGAATTCACCCAAACATGTTTTATTTATTCTGTGGTAACACTGAATTCAACTTAGTCGCGCTAGTCCTGTCAAAACAGGAGGACTACATTAAGTCATACGTGACAACAGAATAGCAACTGACTATAACTAAAATAAAATTAGAGATTTTTAAGTTTAGTTTAGTTTAGAGAGTGGTACAACCGAATCGACACCATTGACCACAGATTAGAAAGAGTATGTCTCCATTGACTCTATGATGTCATCGATAACGTCACGCGGTTCCCCAGCCCGGCTAATGTTTTTTTTGTTGATTCTCCCTATGAAGGGAAGGCAAAGGGAACTAATGCCCATATAGCCACATTTTTAATAATTCTATATTTCTTCTTTTATTGCATTAAAATGCTGGCGCAACACATTTCAATGCTTCTTGGGAGTATTTGACACACACGAAATGTATGATGACAGTCACTTTATGTGCTACTTGCTTACGTGCTCTGAGGTCGATAAAGGAGCAAATGTAGGGAACCATAGAGGAATATAATACACCGGAGTTAGACATACCTACTCTTTGTAATCTGTTTCTTTAGACATACTCTTTCTAATCTGTGATCTGTTGTCAGGTCACACCAGCCGTAGGAAACAACCAAACAAAGGTACCTCCGTTAGTGGATGACATTACCATACGCTTTTTTCCATTTTGTAGAACAATGTTGTCTCTGAGTGAACCTAGCTGAATTATGGTTTACAATATGTCTACCTGTCAGCCAAATAAATGACGCCATTTTTATTTTATCTTCAACCATGTTTTTTCTTGCTAAGCTATAATTTGAATTTTAAATCTGTTCTTTTCATTTTCATTTGTTTCTTTACTCCGATTATGTGTGTAGTTGTGATTAGCAAGACATTCCAGTACTTTTCGATAATGTGTGCAGATTTTAAGGTATGTTCGGTTAACTGATAGTAAGATTTTAAGGTTATTATTTAGTTTGCATTCATTTATCTATTTCATTTGCAGGGCGACAAAAAATAAGTTTTAAATTCTATACACACATGCACTGACCTCATTTCTACTGATAAAATGTTATGACAAGCATGGAAAGATGTTATACTTGCAAAGTATCCCTCCTTGATATTGCTACTAGACCGAAATGTATGATGTCAACAATATGGTGTTGTAGAAAGCAAAGTAAAAACACTTTAAAGCCAAATAATTGAGGGCCATACAGAAGACTGAAGCACTCTATACCCTCTCATTATTACCATGTGAGATACATTCAAGAAAACCCACTAACCCCTCTTCACTGAGTAAGTACTTGTCTATATCATGATTTACTAGAATTTTAATTCTAACTCTACTACCTACTTAATATTCACATTTATATTTTTAAAACTAATCTATATGTACTTTGAATCCATTAACACCCAGACCTAATAAATGTATTTGTCTGGTATGTGGTGTTTGAAGAGGTTAAATTAAATATCCATCTTTCTAATTTTGATGATAGCATATCAAGGCTATTATTTAAGTCAGACATTTTTTACCGATTTTAAAACCACGGAGGTTCTCAATTCGGTTAGTATGTTATTTTTCTATGTACGTATACTGATTAGGCTGAGATTTCTGATCCAATTTACCTGATTCTTTTTTTGTCAAAATAACTGGTATAATTAAGTCATCTGTGTATGCGAAACTGCAGATTTTTGCTTACCAATGACTTTTTAAACAACTTCTAAAACAAGGAGGCTATCAATTCAGTTTGTATTTTTTTTTAAGAATGTACATCAATTACGCCGCGATTTGTGATCCGATTATGTGATTCTTTTTTTGTTTGATGTGGAATAGTTGCCATTGGATTCTATAAAAGATTTGTTAAAATCTATAGGGCAGTTTGGTTTTTAAATCAAAATAACTAGAATGAGTAAGTCGTCTTTGTATCCGAAATTGCAAATTTTTGCTTTCCTATGACTATTTAGTGAAAAGATATGATAGTAGGGAACAATTTATGCAGATGGATGATGGATACTCATCTAGCTCAAACCTTAGAAAGTTATCAGTAAAAATTGAGAAAAAAAAAAAAATTAAAACCAACTTCAAAATACTAAAAAGGATAAAATTCAAATAAAATTAAGTAGGTATTTATCCTCTAGAAACATATTTTTTGGAGTTGGTGCTAAGTTGTTTCCAGAAACAATAAAAATTGAAGCACCAATTTCATTATTTTATCCTTTTTAGTATTTTAGACTTTTAATTTTTGTTTAATTTTTTTATTTTTATATGAACTTTCTGGAGGTTTGACTCAATGAATTATAACTAAAATTTAAGATAATAATGTAATTTGTTTTTATTTTACAGGTTTCAATAGGCAAGAAAACATTATTGATAATGACAGCCTGCCAGCGAACATTGATTTCAGGTAATTTTTCTTATTAATTTTGACATAAAACTAACCAACTGGTCAGAGTGTCGTCTTTGGGGCAAGTTGGAGTATAGCGTTCGGGGCTTTATGAGGTCTGTTTGTTACATTTTAACGTGTTTGCATAATAGTCCTCATCAATTTAGTTCATATACATGAAATGCTGCAGACTCATAGTTTTAGAGTTAATTCATAAACAACAAAAAATAACTTTGAAATCAAATAATTCTAATACTATTAGTCTAGGGTATATCATGTATTTATGAAATCAATTGATGGAGATAATGATACAAACACGTTGAAATGAAAAAAATAAGGAGTTATCAGTCATTGAAAAAAACACTTTTGAAAAGTTTTTAGTCCCAAAAAATTTTTAATTATTTATAACTCCGTAAATAATCATGCATTTTAGGAAAAAAGTTTATAGGACCTAAATTGTTGTTATACATGTCCTAAAGTACGATTTAGACCGACGATTTTATTCCGACCAACAAAATTGGGGGATAACTGACTCTAGAAGACTCCATTTACGGTGCTATTGAAGGAAGCGGGCAGACACGAAAAATTTTCGAAGCTTCCGATGCTCCTACAAAACCTTTTTTCATGCCTATCGTGTTGTGGCTATCAAAACAAGCATAGTTTATAGAAAACATTTTTTTCCTGCGGTTGATATTTTTTGAGTTATTTGATTTCAGTTTTTTTATTAACTCACAAACTATGAATTCGGGGTATGTCATGTATATGAAATAAATTGATGGGTACGATAATACAAACATGTTGAAACGAAAACAGGGGAGTAATGTTATCGAAAAAATTATCGCCAATTTTTTTTTAGTCACAAAATATATTTAATTTTCTATAACTCGGTAAATATGCATTGTAGGAAAAAAGTTTGTATAACCTAAATTGTTCCTATAGATGTCCCATAACGAATTAGACCCAGTAGACTTATGAGTGGTCCAATTTATTGGAGTATAGATAGAGGTAAGGGCTCTATGAGGCGTCAATAAAGCTAGAAAAATATTACCAAAAATAATAAGCTTTTACACCTCTTTCTGTCTTAGAAAAATGTTGACGAATAATAATTGACTACTAACCTCCTTTTTTATGTCATTCGATTTAGGACATCTATAGGAACAATTCAGATTTTTTTAACTTTCTTCCTAAAATGTATATTCAATTAGATAAAGAGAATTCAATAAATTTAGGACGAGAATTGTGGAGAATTTGTTTGACAACCGATAACCATCCCTTTTTCTCTTTTGAACGTATCTGTATCATCATCCCCATCAATTTATTTCTTGGACTTCCCATCGACTTATAGTCGTAGAGAAAACTCAAAAATAAGAAAAACTAAAAAATATTTGAAATTAAATAATTTAAAAAGTACCAACCGTAGGCGATTGTCAGTCATCGAAAAAAAATCTCGTTTTTTTTTAAATAAGTTCTGAGCCAGTTAGGGTAGAAATTTTCGAATCTACAGAACACCTTTTTTAATTCCTATCTAGTTATGGCTATCATAATAAACATGTTTTATAATATATTATTTTTTCCTGCAGTTTGTTTTCATTGCTTTTTGAGTTAATTAATTCATTTCAAAGCTTTTTATTTCTTCTTATTATTGAATTTTTTAGACAACTAGCCTTTTACAATTGAACTACATAATATAGTAATACAGTTTATATCATGACTATAACTATCTTCAGAAAAAAGTACACACAAAGTGTAAGAAGCTTATAAAAACTTAATTCTGATTTTAACATTATTATAAATGTTTGAAAAATTTATTACTAATAAAAATGTATCTAAACTAGAAAAATTTCGTGACGTGCAATTTTTCTGGCTTAGATACATTTTTATGAGTTATAAAAACTTGTTAAACATTGTGTAAAAATGTCTGCAAATAGTTTACTTATATTTTTGTTATTCACAGATCTAACATTAAGAGTGGACATCTGCGGACCGCAGTAAACTTACATGATATGATCATATTTAAAATGGTAAGAAATTTTATTTAATTAATAAACATAAAAAAAAATGTTTCTTTTTCACATAAATTAATAAAACTGTTTGTTTGTCAAGAGCAAACTATGCATGATTGTATATGAATACTTTGTAAAGGAGCTTCTACTATGATATGATTTATGTGTATATTATTTCAGATGCAGAATCACCAAGGAGATCTTGGCATTATGTGAGGATTTACAAACCTTTCTGAATATTATGGTAAGTAATATGAGCAAATTATTCTGTAAAGCTGTATCCATTATTTTTGACGTCATAAATTAAGAAACATTTCAAATACATACATTTATACAGAAAAGTATTTAACCTAGAAAAAAATATTTTCCTCAGGAAGGAACTGAGAAAAGTATTTGACCCAGAAAAATGTAATTTCCCCAGAAAGGAACTAAACCATCTGAGCTACCAAGCACTTAAAAGAAGATAAGTTATTGGTAGCTCAGATAGTTGGGGCAGTCAGATACCCATTGTAAAAGATTAGGGGTTCAATCCCCGCCTGAGGATGTTCTTTTTTTATATGCATTTCTAATATTTAAAAAAATATATAATATAATACTATAAATTGTTGTTAAAATATAATTAATAATTAGAAATATTAATTTATTTATAACTTTATAACGTAATATGTAATTAAATATATTTTTTTAAAAACATGTTTGTTTAGATCACCAAATCATGCTGTGAGAAGAAACTTTCTTGATCATCATTGCTCCATGATGCACACTCAAGGGTGGGTGGCTGGCGCAACTCAGAGATTTTCTTAGCATATAAAGTTAGTGTATTTTTTTGACACTTTTTTTCTGAATCTAATCTTTAGTTTAACAATCATTCCAATTTTTTTTTATTTCCCTTATACAAATTACCAGCAAACCATTATTCGCAAACTGACCAGTGCCGGTGAAAAATCTTCAATGTTGTACGTACATTTTTTTTACATCATCATCATAATTATCATCAGCCTGTATACGTCCCACTGCTAGGCACAGACCTTCCCACATGGGAGAAACACGCTGGCCTAATGCGGGTTGGTGGGTTAAAGCGGATGCAGTAACAACCGGGACCAACAGCTTAACGTGCCTTCTGAAGGGCGGAGGAGCTCGAGATTATAAATTTGATTGTCCCATCTCGGGACCTTCCATGGCGAAAGTTGCTTTGTTTTCGTAATCGAAACCAGAACGCTCAAACCACTACGCTACCGAGCTCCTCCACTATGCCACCAAGCTACTTCGGTCCACTGATATCCAGATAAGTTGACATCAGTGGGCCACAGTAAACTTACATGATGTGATCAGGAATATACAAAATACTACATGTAATAATGGAAGATTTATATTGAAACTGATAAGAAAATTTATTTACTTGAACTAAAATTAATAAATGTATAAAAGGAAGTAAATTGAAGTGTTTGTGAATTTATAAATAAATAAAACTATATGTGTGTCAAGATAAAACTATACAAAGTTGTTTAGAAATACTTTGTAAAGGATATTCTGCTACGTAATAATGTATGTTTATATTATTTCAGGTGCAGAATCACCAAGGAGATCTCGGCATTATGTGCGGATTTACAAATCTTTCTCAATATTATGGTAAGTAATATGAGCAAATTATTCTGTAGAGTTGTATTTTTTGGAATCATAAATTAAGAGACATCTCAAATAGAACATAGTTCCAAAATAAATGAAAATAAATATTATTTTGGAAAAAAAATACAAAAGCAAAGCATTTAAAAGAAGATACGTCCTTGATAACTCAGATTGTTGGAACAGTCAGATACCGGGACTGTGAAAGGTTGAGGTTTCAGTCCGGCCTGCGGATGTGGTTTTTTGCTTTAAATGCTTTTTTAATATATTTTTTTGAATTATAAAACCACATGACCAATAAACTGACGGTCCACTTGGTGGTAAGTGGCTATCGTGGCCTATGGACACCTAAAATAACAAGGAAAAAATCACTTGGTATTTCAGGTGCGTGCTATTATGCGTCCCACTGCTGGGCACAGGCCTTCCTACATGGAAGAGACACATCAGAGGTTTGGGATTGATGAATTTAATAGAAGAAATAAAACCGGTTATAACAACGTTATTTCATCATCATTTCAGCCCAGAGACGCCCACTGCTGGGTATAGGCCTCCCCCTAGGATCTTCAAACTGATCGGTACTGCGCTGTCCGCATCCATTGACCTTCACCAGATTGTCGGTCCACCTTGTAGGGGGCCTACCAACGCTGCGTCTCCAGGTACGCGGCCGCCGTCATTTTCCATATTTTTTTTTCGACAACTGATATTTACCCATTTTTATCTTTCCGACATATTTTTATAGTCGTCCTCTTCAATTTATTTTATATGCATGACATACCCCGGACTCATAGTTGTAGAGAAATTTCAAAAATAAGAAAAAGTAAAAATACTTTGAACTCAAATAACTCGAAAAGTATCAACCGCAAAAGAAAATAATCTACGATAAAACATTTTTGTATGTTAGCCTTAACAAGATAGGCACGAAAAAAAGGAGTTGTCAGTAATCGAAAAAATAATCTCGAATTGATTTTTTCGTCAAAATAAGTTTTGATCCAGTTGGGGCCGAAATTTTCGAATCTACAGATGTCCCTAAACCCTTACTTTTTTAATGCCTATCTTTTTAAGGCTATCAATACAAACATGTTTAATAATAGATTTCTCTTCCTGCGGTTTGTGTTAATTGCTTTTTGAGTTAATTGATTTCAAAGGTTTTTACTTCTTCTTATTTTAAAAACTATGTGTCGGGGGTATTTTGTTCATCTTCGTTTTACAATTGAACTTCGTAATACATAAAGTACATAATCATGACTATAACTATGTTAAAAAAAAATACACAAAATGAGTAATAAGTTTATGAAAACTTTCACATTTCACACATTTCATTTAAACATTGCGTGGGAAACTGATTTACTTATATTTTTATTATTTACAGATCTAATATTAAAAGTGGACATCAGTGGGCCATTGTAAACTTACATGATGTGATCATGGAAGAATAATGCATGATGTATAATGGAAGATTTATATTGAAACTGGTAAGAAACTTTATTTACTTGAACTAAAATTAATAAATGTAAAAAAGAAAGTAAATTAAGTGTTTATGAATTTATAAATAAATAAAACTATATGTGTGTAAAGATAAAACTATACAAAGTTGTTTAGAAATACTGCTACGTGATAATGTATGTTTATATTATTTCAGGTGCAGAATCAGCAAGGAGATCTCGGCATTATGTGAGGATTTACAAATCTTTCTCAATATTATGGTAAGTAATATGAGCAAATTATTCTGTAGAGTTGTATTTTTTGGAATCATAAATTAAGAGACATTTCAAATAGATACATAGTTCCGAAATAAATGAAAATAAATATTATTTTGGAAAAGTTTCATGTCCAAAAAAAATTCATGTCCTCAGGAAGGAAATGAACCACCTGAGCTACCAAGCACTTGAAAGAAGATAAGTCCTTGGTAGCTCAGATAGTTGGAACAGTTAGATACCCGGATTGTAAAAGGTTGAAGTTTAAGTCCGGCCTGCGGATGTGGTTTTTTGCTTTAAATGCTTTTCTAATGGTTTTAAAAATGTATACATGGTGATGCTATCAATACGACAATAAATTAAAACACGGGACATATTAGTTCATAAAAAAGTTTTGCAACTTTTAAATACATCTTATTCATTTCATAATTTTATAACATTTCTATGAAATAATGAAGTTAAAGTTATATTATTTCATACAAATGTCATAAAATTAACAAATGATAGTATTTAAAAGCTGCGAAACATTTCTATGAACTAATATAGCCCATGTTCTATTTTATTGTCTTATTAACCGCACCACCCTCTATAATGTTAAAATATAATTTAGAATACGGAAATATTAATTATTTTATCACATTAAAAAGTAATATTATTAAATAAATTTGGTTTTAAATTATTTGTTTAGAGATCACCAAATCATCTGCTGGGAGAAGAAACTTTCATAACCATCCTTGCACCATGATGCACACTCAAGGCTGGGCGGCTGGCACAAGTCAAAGATTTTCTTATCAAAAAAGTTAGTGTAATTTTTTTATGTAACATCTGATTTAATTTATTTTCTGATTTTCTAATTTTTTTATTTTCTGAATGTTATTTGTCTAATGAAATTTTTCTAATAATTTAGTTTCGGTATAAATAGTATGCTAAACAGCCCCCTTATTCGTTAACTCAGATGACATCCGTCTGTGCATAAAAATTCCACGTTTTTACGTAAATTGAAGTTTCAACAAAATATTTCATTCCATTGTAGTGTAAAACAACAACGTATAAAATAAAAGCACTGATACTCGTCATTTTTATCGAATAAGGAGGCAGAAATTATTATTTTATCCACTCATGTTTTAATATTCAAATTAATATCTCAAAGGTGAATATATTATATTGACATACTTTTTAACACAGGGACATTTTATGTCTATAAAACAATATTCTACAATAGCCATGAATATTGCCAAGCGGTAAATGTATGGGATTTCACATAAGCCATCAATTGACTGTGGGCTGGAAAAAATGACAAATCCTATACATTTTCCATTTAGCTATAGCGTTTCTGAAACGGCATTCTTGTCTAGAGGGGCTGAAATTAATAGTGCGAATTAATCAGTATAGATAAAGCACACATAACTAGGTATTGAAACACTTAATACTATTAAAAACCTCACCTACGTGCGGGTCGGTTTTTAAACACACGTGTTTGAATACCCCTCATTTAATGCGATAGTTTCATAGACTGATATTTTAAAAATACTATATTACTTTCTTTTGGTATATACTTTATTATAAAATCGTGTTTTTGTTTAGATCCAGAATTACAAGGACCCGAATTAGAAGGAAGAGGAATCTTTTCCTGTACGAGATAAAAAATCTTCTAAAAGAGAATTTATTTATTGTTATTTTTGTTTCATTAGAATAAAAAAATCATTGTTATCGTTGATATTTTATTTATTAATCCTTATCCTTATAAAATACTTCCCAATATTTTCATTCCATACTAGGGTTGTATTTAGGTATCGATAGTCTAACAGAATTGTATCGATATCGATACTAGCTAGTCGATAGCTTCCGCACGTCACTTATCAATGGTCAGCTGTCATCCACTATCGAATAGGCCTATCACTATCAAGGGCTGTTTCCCATCTGTATCTTATAGTAATCTGTGGGTCACACACAATTACACAAACTTAAAAATTAATGTTTCCCAATCACATAGTCCTTTTGTATCGTTTTTATCCCAATTATCTCGTAGTCTGTAGGTGTAATGCATATGACTTAAAAATTGTTATGACACCCATTGTACTTTATAAATATTTATTACGCCAATGTGAAAAGTTACCACCTGATGCTTGTAAACATTATAAGTTTGCTGTTAAACAGGTAACTCTTCTAGCATCTTACATAATTATGTGTCAAAGACACTGTAAAATTATAATAAATCTCATTTAAAATGTGTCTATTTTAGAGCTACAAGCAACATAAAATTGAACCAGATCCAGAAAGAGTGAAGGAAATAATAACAAAAAGTGTAGAGGATGCTAAGTGGATTGTAAAGAAGGTACTTTAAATTTGAATTACTTATTTGTTAAATGTTCATTTTACTTTTATCTAAACTGCATTTTTTTTCATTTTTAGTATACTGGCAAATAATGGAATTACTTGAGTACTTTATTAATGCAAGATACAAGAGTTCTATTTTCATATATGATAATTGCATTTTGTAGTAAGCATGAGTATGTTTGGAGAAAAAATAGAAGACTTTGAAATACTCGAACATCTTGGTAAAGGTGGTTTTGCTCACGTATATAGAGCAAGATGCCGCCACTCAGGTATATTTGTAGCTATCAAAATGATAGACAAAGCTCTAATGGCAAATGCTGGTATGATAGGCAGAGTTCGACAGGAAGTCACCATTCATTCCCGCCTTAAGCACCCTTCAATACTAGAATTATATACATTTTTTGAAGACAATCATTATGTTTATTTAGTTTTAGAATTAGCTCATAATGGAGAATTAGCAAAGCATTTTAAATTAGGAACTCGAGGTCTCTCAGAGAAAGCTGCAGCTGACATTTTTAAGCAAGTTGTTAGTGGCGTATTGTATCTTCACACACACAATATAATCCATAGAGACTTGTCTCTAAACAATTTACTACTTACTAAAGATCTAAGTGTTAAAATTGCAGACTTTGGTTTGGCTACTCAATTAAATGGACCTGATGAGAAACATGTTACGATGTGTGGAACACCAAACTATATTTCTCCAGAAGTAGCCTCTCGTGAATTGCATGGCCTACCAGCCGATGTTTGGGGCCTTGGGTGTATGTTATATACACTTTTAGTTGGCTGTCCTCCATTTCACACTCAACATGTCAAAACTACTCTCAATAGAGTTATTAATGCAGACTACAAAATACCGCCAGAATTATCTGTTCAAGCTCAAGACCTGTTACAAAATCTTTTATGTAAAGATCCCACTAAGAGGATCACTTTGAAGGGAATTATAGAGCATCAATTTCTATCGAATGCAAATATTAGTTCAAATACTACAAAACAAGATGTCTCAAGAGATTCTGGTTTTCTAACAACTTTGCATAGTACACAACATAGCAGCAAGATAAGAAATGAAGATAGAACAGCTTCTGATATCCTTTGTACAAATAGGGATAATGTTGGAAATTTTCTGCTTAAAGAAGCCAAATGTATGTCCTACAATGTTCTTACTGGATTACAAGATAATCAGTCCCAGTCATCTTACTTCAACAGCTATGATCAAAGATTGGGTTTAAATAAGAATGATAAAGGTTTTACTGAAATCCAGATACAACATGTTGGGAATTCAGTACCTCATAGATTTGAAAATATGTGCCATGTTAATACAGCTTTTGTCGAAAAAATAAATTTAGATGTAAAATGCAGTAATGGTGTCCATGCAGGTAGTAGTGAAAATAAAGAAAATATTTCAAGGGCTTGCAATATAAATTCTAATACAATAGGTGTACCACCACTGTGTGCTGAAAGATTACCTATCATATCTCATAAGACCAGAAATGCCATTTTAAAGATTGAGCCTGCAGCAGTTATAGTAGAGTTTATAAAAAAGAAAGGCAAAGAAAGAGAAGAAAAAATAGTAGAAATCTGTAAAATATCAAAAGATGGCATGAAAATAATAATTTATTTAGCTGATAATCATAAAGAAAAAGTTAATACCAATAATATTGAACATGAACCAAATCCTGATGAAGTTTTTTCGTACCATAATTTACCACAAAAACATTGGAAGAAATATTTATATGCCTCAAGGTTTGTAGATCTAGTTAAAGCTAAAACTCCTAAAATTACACTTTATTCCCCACTGGCAAAATGTCAACTGATGGAAAACAATACAGATCTTGAAATGTTTTTCTATGGTGGAGAAAAAGTCACATATACAGCCTCAGAAGGATTAAAAATTATTGATAAAAATTTAAAAACATACCACAATCCATTCACTATTGTAGAATTAAAATATTTGGTTGAGCACTATGAAGAATGTTCAAATAGAATTAAAAGGATTCAAACTGCTCTGTCCTGCATTCCTGATGAATGTTTTCCATTAATAATTGGAAAAAGACCTCATTATATTAA
Source organism: Nymphula nitidulata (assembly GCA_947347705.1). Lineage (NCBI taxonomy): Eukaryota > Metazoa > Arthropoda > Insecta > Lepidoptera > Crambidae > Nymphula > Nymphula nitidulata. Next base: position 12,124,225 of record OX374621.1, on the reverse strand, counting down.
TAACAATAGTAATAATACTAATACTGCTTCGCCATATCCTGGTTCAATTAATGCTAACTATAATACACCTTTACTCAATGTAGGATCATTTCATAGAACAGCAGCCAGTTCAAGTCATGGTCTTAGCGATTATAACTTGATATGAATCATAGTATATTTTTAACAAATTCACTTTGAAGGCTCTTCTTATTATTCATAGTGGTTTGTTGCCCTGCTACTTAGTTATAGTATACTTATCAGATTACTGTCGTAATGCAATGCACTTATTTGATAGCTATAGTTTAATATTAACCTAGAAATTACATAGAGGTATTAATAAAAATAACTATAAGTAAGGCCTATACAAATTTACTTAACTAAAGGAGCATATGCAGACTGCCAATACAAACAATTCTATACAGATATGAATAAAACAAATGTTTTTCTTTTCCAAAATTTTAAATTGGTTAGTACTTATAGTTCACATATTCATCCCTTAATTCTTACAGAGCTGCTTCACAAACATCTTGTCTTGTCATAAAATAGTATTTTACAAAACACAATATTCATAGTGAAACCTTAGCTTTTTTAAAACCAGTAAAAGTTGTCTGGCACATATATTTAGTAGGTATAGTTGTATAATTATATGTGGAAAAACCATTCATTTTGTGAAAACATTATTTGTATCTGTGTGGATGATCTTTACGCGGTTGATATGAAAAGCTATAATTCCTGGGTGTTATTATTTTAGAATAATACGATTATAAGTCGTAACTTATTGTTTAATCTGGCAAGTAAGGATTAAGGGTCGAGTGGATTGATGGATTTAAAAATATATAAAATAACAGCAAAAAATCACAATCAAGACGACACTCTGGCCAATGTGGAATTTTCGTATTTATGATATGAAAATGCATGTAGACGGTGGTGGTGAGTGAATTTTATATCCCATAGTTATTTAATTGTGTCTATGATTTAGGTCTATAAAATGCTGAAAGTATAGCATTTTTCAATTTGTGTCTTATACCTACTTTTGTAACCTGACTAGAATATAATAGATATTATACTTACTTTCTTTTTAATTGTAAATAAATAAAATTAAACTGAACTGTAATTTATTGCAATAATAAAAGCTTTCAAGATCAAGAATTGCGCTTTGAAATGCCGACAGTATGATAATTATTACGATTACATTCATAATTTGTAGTCGGGATTTACATTAAATTATGTCTTTTGTTGTATCGTAATATCTCAACGACCGATTTGACGACCGGCTGGGCGAGTGGTCTGTGCCCCTTGCTATACAACAATACAGGCTACTCGGTCAAAGGTCCGGGTTCGAATCCCGGTAGGAGCAAATGTATGATGAGTGCGAGTATTCAATCATGGATGTTTATAATAGCTTGGGGAAAAAGTCTCTTCGCATTTTTTAAGAAAATTCAAAACATTTTTTAATATAGTTTATTTACATTTAACTAAAGTATGTAGGTACCATTTTGTTCGATAACTTTTTGCCATCTTGTAGGTAGGGACATGATCCCATTGCTATAGAAATTTTGGGGCTTCTGATCAAAATACCGCGACAAGTGGTTTTGCAGTCCTCTTGTGATGTTAACCTGACACTGCCGAGAGAATTCTGAAGAGAGCGAAACAGGTGGAAATCTGAAGGTGCAAGGTCAGGACTATACGGCGGATGCATGAACACCTCCCAGCCAAACTCTCTTGATTTTTGCTGAGTGGCTAAAGATGTGCGAGGTCTAGAGTTATCATGATGAAAAACCACACCCCTTCTGTTGATTAATTCCGGCCGCTTTCTCTCATCTTCTTGCTTTAATCTCATCGGTTGTTCGCAGTAGAGTTCAGAATCGATGGTCCTGCCTGGTGGTAACAGCTCATAATGAATAATGCCCTTCCAATCCCACCACACACACAGCATCACCTTGTTGCGAGTTAACCCGGGTTTCGCCACAGTCTGGGAAGCCTGACCGGCCTTTGACCACGACCTTTTTCGCACGTTCTTGTCGTACGTGATCCACTTTTCATCACCAGTTATCGGCTTCTTAAAAAATTGTTCGGTTTCATTACATCGTAATAAAGAATCACAAATGAGTACACGGTTCATTTTTTGTGTACCCATTTTTTTTAAATGCGGCAAAACTGTTTTGTGGTCAATTCTCAGTTCTTCAGCTACGTCGTAACTACTGATATGCCGATCTTGCATCAATTTTATCCGTAATAGGAATAGGGCGACCAGAGCGACGTGCATCTTTGACATCAAAATTTCCGGATTGAAAACGCTTAAACCAAATTTGTGCTACTCTCACAGACACTGCACTAGGTCCATAATCATCGCAAATTTTTTGCTCGGCTTGCGTTGTATTTTTACCTTTTTTGTAGTAAAATTTTAAAATGTATCGAATTTCTTCATTAGATTCACTCATCTTGACAGTACGAAAAACAAATGAAAAACACACTTTTTCCTAATTTAAATTTGGAATTATCTTTTTTAAAATCTAAACTTTTAATGATACCAAAACCAGCCAGATACAAATAGTGCAGCCAAAGAGATTTTATTACAAGTTCATACATACTATAACGCGAAAAGACTTTTTCCCCAACCTAATATGTTTATTTAATATATTTCTAATATTTATATACATATTATGATCAATATTTATCAGTTATCTAGTATCCATAACAAGCTCTTGATGATGCTTACTTTGGGCTAGATAATAGGTGAAACACGAGAGAAATATAAATAAATGCCCTGCAAGAGGATTGCAGTGTACTAAATGTGGAAAAAACAACCACTTTGCCAAAGTTTGTCGGTCAAGAATCACAACAGACAGCAAAAAATATAGTGACACTGTGAAGTCCGTTCAAAGTATTCCTCTTAAAAAACTGCAAAATGAGGATGAATTTTATTTTGACAAGGTATGTTCCCAAGTTCAAAAAGTTCCTTGTTGGGATCAGGAATTATTTTATGAATATTATTTATTTAATATCAGCCTATGCTCTCCACTGCTTAACAAATGCCTTCCCCGTCGACTTCCAAAAGAAACGGTTCTGTGGAGCCCGCATCCAACGACTCCTCGCGACCCTGACCAACAGTGGCGTACGCCGTAGCTAGGCGTGGGCGAAACGGCCCCTCGCCCGTAGACTCGCACTTATAGACCATTATAGTGTGAACCTTAGACCATAATGGTCTAAGGTGTGAACGTTAAATTTTGTGTAGGTACCTACCCAACTTTACTGAAAAATACAAGTTTTAATATTCCCTGTAATAAATAAACATACATAGTAAGTTACATGTACCTAGGTATTAATATTTTTTTGTAAATTAGTAGCAAATATACTTAACATTTACCTATTTTATTATTTCTCATTTTCAATGCTATTGTTAATTTGCACAATTTTCGTAAATATATTTAAGAATTTCGGAAAACAGGATTTACAATGATTGTACCTACTGAAAAAGCTTACGACTAGCGACTTCATAGAAAAGAGTAAACGTAAGAAAAAGGGTTTTAAAAAAAGAGACTTCAGCTATGAAGCTGTAGATTTAGAATTGATTTTTGATTCCTAAGGTTGATGCCGTAATACTACAAGATCCTGATGCGGAATTTACTGCACTCACTCAATACTAAAATAATTTTGGATTTTTAAACGAAATAATTATTACCGCTAATAATTTGCCATTTACCACTAGGTGGGCCGTCAGCTTGCTTGTCATCTAGCTGTAAAAAAAAAAATAAGATCCTTGACAAATAGCAAAACTTTGGAGAGACAGCAAAGACATGACGTTTTTTTTTTTCTGCTGTCAAAGTGATTGGTGGATACACGTTTTCGAGGCAAAATTAATATTTTCTTTGAAATTTATTGGTTTTCCTGGGTTGTTTTTTGTTTTTAACAGATAACTAACAACCAACTTAACGTTAATTGTTTTGTGCTGTCTTTGGTAAGTGTCCTGTAGTTAGTTTAACAAATGTAATTTACGTAGGTAGGAGAGGATGGATGTTGACGGTGAGGCGTTGCCTCCAGACCTATCTGGGGACAGCGCCGCGTCCTCTCACAAACGGAAGATAAATACTGCTCCATCAGATGACCCACTAAAGAAGTTACCCTATAATAACCCTCCTTCAGCCTCAATTCAACATGTTTTTACAATTCCAAATGCTGATGAAAAGAAAAAGTACTCTGATACTGACCATGCCCCGTACTTAGTACACGTTTCGAGATCGGAAGATGACCCTAAAATAAATTATGCGCTGAGGAGTGTTATTGTTGGAAAATTTCTTTTTAAAAATAATTTCCAAAATATTGTCAAAGGAGGTGTAGAAAACATAGGACGGAATAAAGTAGGCATAACCTTTAAAACAGCGGCATCTGCTAATGATTTCGTGAAGAATCCTATGCTTAAATCAGCTAACTTAGTTGCCAATATTCCAACATTTAGCATTACCCGTATGGGTGTCGTACGCAATGTCCCTCTAGAGATTGACATGGAGGAGTTTATATCTAGTATAGATGTACCTTTAGGATATGGTGATATTATTAAAGCTAGACGCCTTAGTCGTAAGACATTTAGAAATGGAGAAGTAGAATGGGTACCTACGCAAACTGTAGTTCTCACATTTTCAGGCAAAACACTCCCTAAAAGAATATTTAGCTACTATACCTCTATTCCGGTTGAGACTTATCTGCTGCCAACTATTCAGTGTTTCAATTGTTGTCGTTTTGGACATGTCAAAAGTAAATGCAAATCAAAGCCCAGGTGCTATGTGTGTGCTCAACCTCATCAAGGCTCAGAATGCAATGCTGATACCCCGACTTGCTTGTTCTGTTCTGCAAATCACACTTCAATTGATAGAAATTGCCCTGAACATGCTAGACAAAAATCTATAAAACTGGTAATGTCTCAGGAAAATGTCTCATATATTGAAGCATCTGCTAGATACCCAGCAGTAAGAAAATCCTTTGCTGATATTGCCCGCCCAGTACATAATACTCATAGGACACGTGAGGAATTGCCACTTCCAAGTTTGAACCCCAGTACCTCATCTTATAAAAAAACTGTGTATATTAGACAAACCCCCCGTACTACCTCACCTACCCAAGGCTATGACAGAGAAGCACACCGTCAATTAACACAATCCCCTGTTTCAACATTACCCAATGGCTGTGGTTACCCTTCAGATCAAGAAACTAACCTAAATAGTGAAGATGACAACTTGATCACTAATCTTTTGAACACATTAATTAATTTAATATCCAAATTTGATGATATTTCTCTACCGAACAACGTGATTAATAAATTGACCCAGGTATATTCTAAAGTAAATAAAACACGCGCAGATAATTCAGTGGAACATACGGAGTATTAAACATAAAAAGTCTGAATTAATACATTTAATAAATAAATACAAACCAGCTGTCCTTGCTATCTCAGAGACTTGGCTTAGACCTGGATCCTACTTCAGGATTCCAGGATATTCCTGTCTCCGGGATGACAGGGAAGATGCTCATGGTGGTGCCATGATTCTGATTAAAAACGCGATACCTTTTACTAGAATTTCACTTCCCCAATTTAATGAAGATATAAATGCTGTTGCTGTTAAATGTCTAAACATTACATTTCTTTCTATTTATATACCGCACCCTCACTACTCCCTTATACCAGATTTAAACTTAATTCTTTCTTCAATTTCCTCCCCTTTCATGGTTTTAGGTGATTTTAATTCACACCACACTGTTTGGGGATCTTATAAAACAGATTCCTTTTCATTTTTGTTGTTGGACGTATTTGACGAGTTCAATATGTGTTTGCTTAATAATGGCTCTCCAACACGGTGGGCACCCCCACCACAGGATCCAAAAAGAGTTCTTGACTTGTCCTTGTGCTCTCCATCTCTTGCCTCTAAAATTGAGTGGAAGACTTTACCATCCTCCTATGGAAGCGATCACTTCCCCATATTAATCACCATACTCGATAGAAATATTCCTTACAAAGAATCAAACCCACTCTTAAAATACAATCTTTCGAATGCAAACTGGGAAGAGTATAGTGCAGTATCAGATCAATTAATTCAAATACCACAAATGAACCCTTCCCTGCACTTAGATCTCCAGGCTTCTTATTCTAAATTTATTTCCTGTATTATTGGTGCAGCAAATAGTTGTTTCCCTCTTAAAAATTCAACAAGAAACTTTATATCATCACCACCCTGGTGGGATCCGGAGTGCACAAGAATGGTTAAAAAACGAAAAGCTGCTGAAGCACAATTTTCATTCTCAGCCTCTATGGAAAGTTATCTCATGTTTAAGAAAGCTTCTGCGGAAACCAGGAAACTTCTTTCTGAGAAAAAGAAGAAAGGATGGCTACAATTCTGTGAGACATTGTCGCCGCGATCCCCTCCATCACTAGTATGGAAAAATATAAAGAAATACCGCGGCGCATTCACTGACAATACAGACACATCTTCTAGAGATCCCGACTCATGGCTAGAGGGTTTTGCTAAAAAACTAGCCCCGCCCTGGGTGCCTACCCGGGAAGAATCTGTGATTCCCCCCATAGAGAATTTAGTTGTGGATATACATACAATGAACGATCCATTCACATATGACGAACTATGTCTTGTTCTTAAATGTCTTACTGACTCATCACCTGGTATAGATGGGATTCCATATTCCTTCCTGACAAAAGCCGGTCTGATCACAAAGAAAGAGTTCTTGAAAATCATAAATGATTCTTTCCAATCTGGTCTTCTACCAGCTGATTGGAAAACCCAAATAATTATCCCGATATTGAAACCAGGCAAAAATTCCAGTGATCCTTCATCTTATCGCCCTATTGCCTTGTCCTCTACACTGTCTAAAATTGCAGAGCACCTGGTTAAAAATAGGTTGGAATGGCTGTTGGAGAATAAAAGAATCTTATCACGATCACAATTTGGTTTCAGGAAGGGATTTGGAACCATGGATAACTTAGCAACTTTCACTTCTGACATAAGAATAGCTTTTTCAAACCAGGAATTGATAGTTGGCTTGTTCTTGGACATCTGCTCAGCCTATGATAATGTTCTTCTCCCCCTACTCAGGCAAAAAATGCATCAGCTGAGTATCCCAGAGAGAATAACAAATTTTATTTTTAATCTATATATGGCTAGGACAGTTGTTATAAGAGCAAATGGCACAAACCTTTCCCCCAGAGTAATTTGGAAGGGACTTCCCCAGGGGTCAGTACTCAGCCCAATTTTATACAGCTTATACACTTATGACCTTGACCAAACAGTAAATTGCTTCTCTAACATCTTACAGTACGCTGATGATATCTGCCTTTATACAACAGCCAGGACCATCGAAGAAGCCTCTTCTAGTCTTAACACATCCTTGAGATATCTTGATGTTTGGTTAACGGATCATGGCCTATCTCTGTCCATACCAAAGTGTAATGTCGTGACATTTTGTAGGAAACGGTTTATCCCTAATGCCAGTATTCTTATTAATAATGAGGAAGTTCCTGTTTCAGATCATGTCAAATTTCTAGGTGTCATTTTAGATTCCAAATTAACTGGTATTCCACATTTATCCTATGTTGCCAAAAAATGTGAAAAAAATATAAATATATTAAGATCACTCTCTGGGGTTTGGTGGGGTGCTCACCCATTCACTCAGAAACTACTCTATAATGCTTTGATACGTAGCCATTTGGATTACGGTTCATTCCTATTAGAACCATGCAGTAAAATAGCACTAAACATGCTGGACAAGATCCAGTCCAAGTGTCTTCGTATAATAACTGGAGCAATGAAATCTTCTCCCATTAATGCCCTGCAGGTGGAGTGTCTTGAACCCCCATTATCCCTAAGAAGACAATTTCTCTCGGACCGATTTGTATTTAAAGTTGCTCAATCTGCCTCTCATCCATTGATGTCCAGGCTGTACTCATTATCACGGGCAGTTGGAGATAACTACCGTGGATACTGGACACATAAAGAACCACCTTGTATATTTAAAAGCTATAAAAAATTTACCTCACTTAATTTTCCAATTTCCCAGAGTGATATTAACCCCCTCTTTAATGCCCCTTATGAAGCGTTAGTCCATCGGCCTAATGTTATCTTGGACTTTGGCATTGAAAAGCATTGCCCCACTGCTAATATTAAATTTTTACAAAAAATATCTGAAAGCTGGCATGATTGGCTACTCGTATTCACTGATGCCTCAAAATTATTAGATAATGCATGCACAGGAGCAGCAGCTTGGATACCAAAATACAAAATTATTTTAAATTACAAACTTCCACCTGCTTCTTCAGTTTTCACAGGAGAAGGTATAGCTATTTTAGAAGCTGTTAAATTTGCAGAATCTCACAAATTAAATAATTGTATTATTTTCTCTGACTCTAAAAGCACACTGCAAGCTGTTTTGACCAATCCATTTCACTCCAAACTTAAGTCTAGTATAATTCTGGATATAAAAACAGGTTTATATCGTTGCCATAAACAAGGCACTAGTGTTGCTCTAGCATGGATTCCAGGACATAGTGGAATTAATGGTAATGAGTCAGCTGATCTACTGGCAAAGGATGCAACTCGCACGGGATCCCTATCTCAATATAAAATATATGTACAGGATCTCCCCCATCTAGCTAAAATGCGCCTCAGTTCGGCCTGGACCTCCAGGTGGAAGGAGTCAATGTCATACAAGGGAAAATTATACGGAGCGATACAGGATACTATTCCTAACATACCATGGTTCTTTAAGTTTCGAGATGCCAATAAACAAGTCACGTCGACCATATGTCGCCTCCGACTAGGCCATGCATGCACCCCAGTTCATCTAGCGAAACTTAGAATCAGGGACAGCTCTATCTGCGAATGCGGCCTCGACGAAGGCACGCTTGAGCATATATTTTTTGAATGCCCAAGGTTACAGTTCTCCCTTTATGATAGAATTCCTCCTAATATTCCTCGTCCTTCTGATTTTAAATCGCTATTATCATACGTATTTACTCCCTTTATAAATATCCTGTCCAAATTTATTTTAGCTAACAAAATTAAATTATAAGTTATTAATCCTTCTGCATATAATTATCTTAACTTACTGTAGTTATGTAGATTCCTATATTCATAACGAGGTGATGGTATATGTTTGTGACGTGTTTTCTATTTCAGACTTTGGGAAAACTTCAATAGTACATGATAACTATCATTATAACGTGTATCTGTCATAAACTCGACACTGGCAGAATTCGTCTCAACGAGAAGCCATAAAATTAAAAGAAGAAGAAGAAGAAAGACATGACGAACTTACATAAAGCATCTAACTATTTATTACCCGTGGTCCACTCGCGCCGTCAACTTAAGTCATCATATTTCAGCTGAGAGACGCCCACTACTGGGCGGTCTGTTCCACTTTGGTCACCTGGGTGATATCACCATCGGCGACAGTTTAGTGTCCTTTGGTCACCCGCGAAAATTATCACCTAGGTCAGTGGTCGGCAAAGTGCGGCTCTAGCATAGAACAATGGGCATGGGCTCCAGAGCCGCATGTGCAATATCCACGGTCCGTGACGCATAATTTTCGCGGGTGACCAAAGGACACTAAACTGTCGCCGATGGTGATATCACCCAGGTGACCAAAGTGGAACAGACCCACGGAAGGCGCAATAATATTTTCATTAAAAAAAACTTGGTAGGAAAAAAAGTCTTATTGATGAGAACTTGGAATCATGCCTAAAATTAAAAACAACAACATACACACGACTTACTCAAACTTTCCATGGAGATGCAAGCACATTGTTCGCATTAATAAATATTTATTAAGTATTAAATTAAGTTTTATTTAGTGTACTACTTATTTAGTGTAGTAAAAGTTTACTAAACAAGCAGATTTGGCTTCCAATTTTTTTTATTATTGTTAGGCTCTTTGGCTAATAAGTTTGCCGACCACTGACCTACTAGGTAGGTGATCGATCATAGGCGATTCAATTCAAAATATTATTTCGGTATCCCTAAGAGACACCGCACATATACAATTTTAAGTTGGCCAAGGCATAGAATCTTATGATAGCCCGCACATTATATCCAACTAAGTCGTTCAACTAAATAGTTGGCCAACTATCGGCCGATAGTCCACAGAAAGACTTAACAACTTAGTTGGTCAGTCGCACGGTAAGATGCAGTATGACCAGACCCGTGCGTGTGATTTCCCCACGCTTGGATTTTTGCCGACGGGCACGCAGCCGCCCAGTCGATCCTTGCATTCTCTACTTGTAACAAATGAAAAAATAGAACTGCTGATCGACGAAGTCCAAAAAAGGCCAACCCTTAAAAAACTTATCTGGGTAAGATCTCAGTTTAGAATGTAAGTTATGATGTTTCCCACGCTCTAATCAGTCACTTAATATCGGAAGCACCCTAAATATTTTGTTCTGTTTTCGTCTTCTTTTTATTAATTTAAGAAGTAGTGGTGGCGATTCTGTTGGCACAAACTAGACAAAACTTAACTAATATTAGGTTTAGTGCTGTCAGATTGCGTTTTCTATTCTGTAACGGACTAAAATGACAGGACTAATCTTAATTTTAATCTGACAGGAATAAAATGGTTTTAGTTACTCAATTTAGCTATTCGCTATTCTGTTGTACACGTTCTATGTATAAATATCTCTAAAATTAAAAATGTCAAGCTAAATTTAGACAGCATGTAAATTGATGTCGATTAAAATTAGTCCTATGATTTAGATAGTTTTTTTTAGAATCATTTGTAATAATCAAAATAAGTACCTAGGAAAGTGGTAGGACTTATAAGAATCATTAGTATGGAGAATTTATGATTAAATTTTAAACATCAATTTCAAGATCCAAGTTGCGTCTGCCCTTTTTATAAAAATAATAATATGGGAATCATTTTCGTGGTTATCAGGGGTCCTGATTCTGAATACAATATCAATTTAAAAATTCAAAATGGCGGACGCTATTTATTTTATAAAAATCAATACGGGTATCATTTTCGTGGTTTTCAGGGATCCTGATTCAGATTACAACACTAATTTCAAGATCCAAGATGGCGGACGCGACTTTTCTTTAAACAATCAATATGGGTATCATTTTTGTGGGTTTTCTGGGGTCCTGATTCTGAATACAACATCAATTTCAAGATCCAAGATGGCGGATGCAACTTTTTTTACAAAAAATCAACATAGGTATCATTTTCGTAGTATTTGGGGGTTCCGATTTAGAATACAACGTCAATTTCGTAATCCAAAATGGCGGACGCGACTTTTTTATAAACAATCAATATGGGTATCATTTTTGTGGTTTTCTGGGATCCTGATTCTGAATACAACATCAATTTCAAGATCCAAGATGGCGGACGCTACTTTTTTATAAAAATCAATATTTTGCCGTCTTGGATCCCGAAACAAAATTAAATGTTTTATTTGAAATCGGAACCCCGAAAACCCACAAAAATGATACCCGTATTGATTTTGTATTAAAAGTCACGTCCACCATTTTGGATCATAAAATAGATGTTGTAATCAGAATCGGGATCCCCGAATACTACGGAAATGAATACTACGTAATGGTTTTTTTCATAAAAAAAGTTGCGTCCGCCATCTTGGATCTTGAAATTGATGTTGTATTTAGAATCAGGACAACTGTTCCTAATCGAGGAGTGGACTGTATAAATGAAACTAAGATGTGATGTGAAATGATGTATAATGGAATATTTACAATGCAATAAAATTATAAAACTAAAACTGGCCGATTGACACCCGTACATGTATTCGGTGTTGTGACACTGACATAAACTATCAAAATGAGGTCTACCATGGCTTCTAACCATGGTATGATCCAGCCAGTTGCCAACATCCCCGCCCCTAGTGCGAAGCACTGTTAGTTGTCCGTGGCAACTGACTGGTCCGCCGCGACCAGTAGCAAAAGCTTCCTAGCTGTTGATGTTTGTTACGGATGAGCTGATGGATGGCCTCCTGATGAGAGAGCTAGACTCGCTAGTGTTAGCGCCTGCCTTCAGTATGTCCGCCGCATCAAGTCGTTGTCTTCAAGTTCTCCCGCCAGCCACTGGTTGTTGGACGATGAGCCAAGGATGAAGTGGAAAGGTGCGACGTGCACCCTGCCACGTTTAGCCTGTGGTGTAATCATAGGTTGCCATGTACTTGAACGGTCGAGAGTTGCATACGCCTCAACTGACAGTAAAAAGGTCTTGAGTGTCTCTTCTATTGCGGCCCGCTCTCGCTTTATAGCTGGCCATAAATGGAGTGAACACGACCTCTAAATGCAATGCACGTGTTACTGAACAGGAATAGAGGGCAAGCCAATGCTTCTCATGCCGTCATCCACTTGTGAGTACGATTGGTCGAAAGTAGACTAGTCCGATAGGAAAGGACGGGTATGAGGTTCTAGTCGCTCTCTGGGAAGATTACCGAAGGGTGGTTGCTGAGGTAGTCTTTTCTGTCGCTATCATCTCATTCTCTACATTCCACTGCTATGGCTTGGATTGCACGTCTTCACTGCGGTATCCAGAAACGCTGTCTGAGCTCATTGAAACTAGTTAGCTGAAGCGGTGATTAGCATTCTAAGATGTTTAGTGGTGATATGACGTACGATATGTTGGCGATCGTCAAGCAAGATGCGAGTTTTAAAGGCGGCGTCCCTCATCTGTCGAGATAATCTTGATTCTTGAATCCGTTTCCAGGAGACCATCTAACAGCCTTGGAGCGAGCGAGAAAAAAAGACGGCAGGATTTCTATATGGCTTACATTGTTTTAGAGATTTAAAAAAGCTGTTCAAAAATCATGGTTTGAGCTATTGCTCGTAAAAGTTCAATCAGGAGCTGAACTTGTTCGGTTCAGTTACTGGTGGCGATAAGCTAAGACTTCTTTCTCCCGACATCTGGAAGAGGTGTAAAAAACTGATGTGAGTCCACCAAGACCATTCCTTCGTGGCGCTTAAAAGGAAGGAAGGATCTTCGAACCTTTCGCTTGAGAAAATGAACAGTCATGTAACACCATCGACTGTATTTTATTTAAATGATAAGTCACTTAGAATTCACATCCAATTTGCGTTGGAGGAGCTTTCTAAAGTTTCGCCAACTCACGAAGTTCTTGTTATGTATTAGGTTTAATAATTAATTTTATATTTTCGATTACGATTATAATAATTATGTATAAACTGTTAGTATTGCTTGTATTTTACACTGTTTCTTTTTTGTTGATATAAAGTTCCTTGAATTTTATAAAATAAATAAACCACTTCGAAATATCTTCAGTGTTTTTTTACTTTTTTATCACCATAGTAATTTAAATAATATTCATTAGGGCTGTACTATTAATATCGACAATTCCATATTTATCGATGTCGATACTTACAAGTCGATACTTTACGTACAGCACTACAAATGGTTCCATGTCATTTCACTAACGCTTGCCCTCTTCAAGGCGTGTTTCCCATCTGTCTTTAGACATACTCTTTGTAATCTGTGAACGTCACCAAAGTGACATACGCGCCATGATGAATAAATGGCTGTGTTGCAGTTTTTTCTATGAAATGAATGCATAGTCCATAGCTACAATAGTGATGGTTGTGAGGCTACAATAATGCTTTGAAAAGTTGACTTTAATGTCAAATTGACATTTGTTAAAATTGACAAAACAAAAGGGTTTGGTGTTGTAGTTTTTTTTGGTGTAGTTTTTTAAACCAAGTGTTTGTGTTGACGTAAAATTAAAATATTGGGCCTGATTCTGAAGACACACTCTAATTCTAAATTTAAGTACAGTATGGCCCTGATTCTGGAGAGCACATGCTAAGTTTAAATTTAAGTTCAGTCTATTTTTTTCTTTCAAAACGAATACGAAAAGAATGGCTGTCTTAAAAATGACATTTAGAAAGGTGCGTTAAATTTTCGACCTTATTGAACGTGGTAAAAGCCTAGAAGCATAACTTCATACAAAACTCGTCGCAAAATGGGTACCCTCGGCGGCTAGAAGAGCACGTCGGATAAAATCGGCTAATATCGAAATTGTATAGCGCCCTCTCGGTCTTCTGATTAACACGCGCCGGACGGGTCATATATGCAGGATGTAACCATGCAAATTTTTTTAACGACTAATAATTATATATCGTCATTTTTAATAAATATAGTAACGTTGTAAATCGGTAAACTTATTAAATTTTAGAGTTGAGATCAGAAATCAGAAATGAAATGGGTTCGCTTCATTATTTAAATAAAAAAAAATTTAATATCTGTCATGATATTATTTATTTGTATTAAGGACATAAGAAAAAAAAATGTCATCAAGTGGTTTTATTTCTTGAAATAAAACCACGGATTTAACTTGCGTTTAATTAGTTGACACATTATGATTTTTTATACCCAATGTTTCGATTACTTTATAGCGATCAAGGTCACGGGAAGACTGAAGTAAAGATGTCAGTTGTCTTTGATAAGTTTAATATTAAATACCGTCATATTTTTATAGTTATATTTTGAGTGTTCCGATTCACGCCAAGGAGCTTACAGTGTCCGAAGGTCGGGAAGAGTAAATACGGGCTTCAGACTTTGTAATTCTTCTCTATAACCTCACGAAACTATCTTGCAGTTTACAACTTTACTTATTACGACTTATCCTTAACAGTTTAAAATAGATACCTATACTATTTCCAGATCATTTTGTAAATAAGTAAATTATTAAAGTAATAATTAAACATACACATGTTAAAATAATAATGCTTAAATTTATAGAGAAATGTGTTGAAAGTGGCATCATATTGTAAGGAACTGTGGCGAAATATCCATAAATTGGAGGTTTGTTTATCATTCTTACAAAAATCATATAAGGCAACGCTGTATTAAGCCATAATTGCCTATTAGTAGGTAAATTAACAATTAAACATACAGAATAACTATAAGTCGTCATAAAAGTTTGCAGAGTTAAAAGTTGAGTTGAAAATGAATAAATACTGTCACACACAAATGACTGCATAACATCATCCACTCGTGTATTTGTTCAAATTGTCCACAAATATTGGGCCAACACGGCGGCCAATATTATTGTTTATATTTGACTCTATTATAAAGGTTTAGGAGAGACTTACATGTAAAGGAGATGTTCGATATTGGTACTCGAAAGCCCCCCAAGATAAATTATATATTATACGAAAGCTTATGCTCAGAGGATCTTGAATATACCATTTTTTCATTTTTATACCCCGGCATTTTTGAGTAATTTTGAAAAGTGTATGCAAGAATTCTAAGCTTTCTATCAAAGTTTCTCTGATAAAATATAGTAAAAAATAAATGAAAATCATTATTATTAGTCAGAAACAAGTGCAGAAACCAATTTGCCATGTTCTTCTAGCATTTACAATAAAATATAATTGCAAAATAGTTGTAGGCTGAACCGAATCGACCCCATGCCTAGTTATTAAAAAATATTTAACAAGACAATAGACGACATTGACGTTTTCTATTAGGCCTGTGATGTGTCACATTTTTTAAAATTGAATTTTACATCTCTGGATAACAGTTTTTTGACCAGAATAAAATGTTATTTTTTATTAATATGCAGGCATTAAAAATTATAGTTTTTGTCTCATAATATTCTTAAAAATATACTCTTTCTTCTTATATAACATTTGTCTTGGGGGGTAGCTGAGTACCAGCCCCCATACATTTTCAGAACATGTCCTTTGATTCCAGTGCTCTTATTATGTTCACCTACGCGACTGACACACTATTTTACTTCACTTTTGGACATATTTACTGAGATTTTATTGTTTTTTTACGAGTACATCACCGTGACGCAGTCAATGACAAACTAAATCATAGCGCGGAGTCCGATTTAAGCCCCGCCCACTTTGGAGTCTCTTTCGGGGTGTCATTTTGGATGGGCTAGTTACTCGTCTATGTTAGTATCGGTCGCCGGGTAAAATGCATTGTTTAGGAGGCTCCTCCGTATAACATGCCGTCTAAAATTGTCTATGGTTTCTTTGAAATCTATCTCAATTTAATTGACAGCTTTAAACAGATTCTTGCTTTCTTTTTCTTATGACTTATTGCGAGAAAGAGATATACTGTACTTAAAGGAGAATGCCCAAACATGCCCACGATGCGCAATAATCAAACATATCTTAAAAAAAATATCTCGAATTATTAGTAATATATTGTTAATTTAAATGTAAAAGCGGGGTGGGGTTAAAAAGTTAAATTAATGTTAAATTGTTGCACTGACTTCCTACTTCGTATACTACATTATTAATCTGCGGTGTGTGTGTGTGTAGTTCATTCTCCCTACAATGGGAAGGCAACGGAAACTAATGTCCATACAGCCATGTCTTCAGTATTTCTTATTTCTTTATTTATTGCATTGAAATGCTGATGTTACACATTTCAATGCATCTTAAGAGTATTTAACGCGAAATATATGATGACAGTCTCCATATGTGCTACTTGGTGCGGTGCACTTTTATTCTAATAACCTTTTAGTTTGTACGTCAACAAACACTTTGTATATAAAACTACACCACTTTTATAACCCAAAATTCGCTCCGACACAATTTTTAATTATTGAAATAAAAATTTTGACTGACACTACAAAAACCCGCCAAACACTCCGAAATTATTCTGTGGAATAATACAATATATTTGTCCTTTACTTGGAAGGCAAAGAATTTACGTGTATGCAGCCGCATCGTAAGTTTCATTAATACATCGAACTAGTTTAAATAATTGACTGCAAGTCTATTTAATTTATACTGCTTAATAATGTTAGGTACGTTTCAAGTATTAGTAAATATAAAACTCTTAGAACTACCATCCTACCGCGCCGCCTTAAATCCTGCCCGTTGAACCAAAAATGTAAAAGGTGTCTGATGAACTTGTTTTTTTTATTTTCTTATTATTATTATAACTGTTTAGGTAGATAAAAAGACATCTACGTTTTAATACAAACTCAAAGAAAAAGATACAAGATGTGGATGTATATGATAGGTACCTTTGCCTTCCCTTTGTAGGGAGAGTACTTGTCTTTGTCGCTATTGTGTGACATCTGGTGAAGATTTTTCATATTGTGTCGGAAATGAACATTGTCAAAAGCGTATTTTAGCGAATCAAGTGTCTGTGTTGACTAAATGTATCACTTTATGAGGTAGACAGGTGCATACTTGTAGGTTACTTGTAGATTTCTGCGACTGAAGAAATTATTATATTGATAGTTTCTGCATATAATCCCAAGATGCATTGAAATGTGTTTGCAGAAAAACCTAATGAAATAATTGGCTGGATGTTTATACCTTTACCTTCGCCTATCCCTCTGGATGAATGAATACTACTATTACTGTCAATCTGTCAAATATTTTAATAATTATAACCTCAAAATCAGTACCAAAAATTATGATTTCTCTTAACTGCCACACCATAATTTCGTGATATTTTCCCTACATAATTTATAGATTTTTCCCATTCTTTGGCACTCATTTCATTGAAGCGCAATCATGGCCCAACTCTCATAGTAAATTAGGCATTGTCCTTTAGAATTAAAGTGTGTTCCCAGAATTCGGCCCTATATCTCTTTCTCGCAATATGCAATAGGAAAAAGATAGCAATTTGTTTAGAGCTGTCAATTAAATTTAGATTTCATGAAACCATAGACAATTTTAGACGGCATGTTCGGAGGTGCCTTCTAAACACTGCGTTTTATCACATTCAATGGGCCTAATTCTGGGAACACACTTTATTTCTAAATTTAAGTACAGTATATCTCTTTCTCGCAATAAGTAATAGAAAAAATATAGCAAGAATCTTTTTAGAGCTGTCACCTAAATTTAGATAGATTTCTAAGAAACCATAGACAATTTTAGACGGCATATTATACGGAGGTGCATCCTAAACAATGCATTTTATCACGTTCAATAAGGTCGAAAATTGAACGCACGTTTCTAAATGTCAAATTATATGACAGCCATCATTTTTGTATTCCTTTTGATAGAAAGAAATGCACTGAACTTAAATTTAGACTTAGCATGCGTTAGTGTTTACCAGAATTAGGGCCAATAAGGTCGAAAATTGAACGCACTCTTCTTAATGTCAAATTTTAAGACAACCATCCTTTTCATATTCATTTTGATAGAATGAAATGCACTGAACTTAAATTTAGACTTAGCATATGTTTTCCAGAATTAGGGCCATTATAAGAACAAAAATGATTATGGTGTGAAAGACGTTAAGGACTTTTTGTGGTTACGTACCTCAATTAAATGGAATCATATTTAGACCGTCATCGTATATTTCGCGTCAATTTCTCCCAAGGTGCATTGAAACGAATGTAATACCAGCATTTCAATACAATAAATTAAGAAATACTGAAAATGTGGCTGTATGGGCATTAGTTCCCTTTGCCTTCTTATAACGGAGATTGAACCAAAAGAAATGTCATTCCCTATTTTCACCAGTGAATGTTTTGGTTAAGGTTGAAGGGATTATGTTATTTTTCGAAATTGTTTGACCCTGGCTATGAAGAAATAAAACGATAATATTCTGCGTAAAGCCGTTAAAACAAAATTGTTTTATGACACTGACATTTTGTTTTCTTAAAAATAGTGACCTCTGTGATGTTTTTCAGTATGTGTAAATATTTTTTTGCCGCTTCCATCAATCTAGATTTATGGATATGATAAGGTAAGATGGATTATAACAAAAAAAGTCGGATTTACATTTGTCTGACATGTCGTGTTGTGATGTCTGACGTGACGGCTACCGTTCACATCTATATGTCTCCTGACGATATTTTGAATCGAATCACTCATACATAGCTCGCGGAGAGTTGACACTTTGACACTTTCACAATATTTTTCTACGAATATGCCGACTCCGATTATGAAGTTTTTTTTAAATAAAACTAAATGACAAACAAAGAAAGAAGATATGCTGTTGAATAAATTTTGATAGATTGAGTTGACGATTGAAACGTTCAACAATGACTTATACCGAGTACAGTAATGAAGGAAGCGAGCGCATCTTCTGCGGCCGATTCTACCAATCATCATCATTTCAGCCGAGTGACGCCGACTGCTGGGCATAGGCCTCCCCCAAAGATCTCCAGACTGATCGGTTCTGCGCTGTCCGCATCCATAGGCTTCCCGTCGACCTACCATCGGCTACCAATAAACTGCTTTTTTTACAACTAAATGACAAATAATCTGACGGCCCACCAGTGACCTGTGGGCCTACCTAGACGTTAGTAGCTACCGTCACCTAGAGACACGCATTAACAAGAAAAAATTCACTTGGTATTGATGGTTCGTTGTCATCCTGAGGCTTAAAATGAAATGTATTCCATGCCCAGTAATTACTCTCGCTACCTACCAGACGACCCTACATACGGGCCTCGTCATCACCTGTCTATATACGTCCCACTGCTGGGCACAAGTCTTGCATGGGAAAAACACTTGACTAGTTTGGGCCATAACACCACCACGCAGGCCCAATTATGGTTGCTGGGTGAAATCGTTTGCAGTAACAACTAGGACTAACGGCCTAACGTGCCACAATGGCGAAAGTTGCTTTGTTTTTCTTATAGAAAGTAGAACGGTAAAACCACTACGTCACCGTGCTCCTCCTGACGTACGTACCTATCACCTAGTAAAATGCTTGTTGCTCGTTTGGTAATTCTCAGGCCACTGTGGTGGCCACCAACGCCGAATTATCTCCTTTATTTTTTAAAAATCAATTCAGTACCTGTTTCGGTTTTTAAATCAAAATATTGTTCTATATTTGACCTTGAATATTTATTACAGGATATTGTGAAAAAACGAATTGAAGAAGGAAAAAACTAAAAATTAAAGAAGGAAAGTACTTTTCTCATATACATATACGTATTTTTTAGAGTTCGTGTTTATTTAATAGCTTAGCACCAACATTAAAATAGTCTGTGTTTTGAAGTAATTTTTTATTTAAAAAATGTTATTGAATCCATTTATATTTTCACCCGTTCCTATGAAAATTAACATCGAATGTCTTGTGAAATATTTTATGTATAAATAGACAATCAATGGAATGTTCAATGCTTTTCTTTCAATAATAATTGAATTGCTTTCAATTTGGTTGTACTGTGTAATATGGCTTTATGAGATTATTAAATTTTAAGGTATAGCAACATTGTCAGGCATCCATCTTTTTTGTCAAGATGCCTCCCAAGAAGCAACCCGAAAAATCCGGTATGTTTCTTGGATTTCTTAACTTATTTTCAATAATAACTGGGTTATAATTAAGATACACATTATATTTCGTTTTTCTCACTAGATAAGTGAAAGTTTTATAGAATTTTGTATTAAAAATGATATAAGTACGGAGACTTTATTGAGCCACGCGGTACATGCTTCTCGTTTACTTGTCTGTTTTGCCACACTTGATGAAGTAATTATTGTTAGTCTAAGTATTTTTTACGGCGGATTATTTATTTAAGATAATTTATCTCTCTTATTTTGGATGATTTGGTATTGTTTTGTTTGTGTACCACTTTGAGGTTATAGAAAAATGTTATCATGATGGTTTTTAGGATCCGCGGGGTCTAAGCCTGCTGAGAAAAAGCCCACTACAGCTAAGACACCTGCCGCAGCTCCCAAAGCTGCGTCGACAAGCACTGCAGCTAAACCAGCTACAGCAAAAACTCCTGCTCCAGCACCTAAGGCCGCTGCTCCTAAAACCGCGGCTCCTAAAGCCGCTGCTCCTAAAGCCGCAGCCCCTAAAGCCGCAGCTCCTAAAGCCGCAGCTCCTAAAGCAGCAGCTCCTAAAGCCGCAGCTCCTAAAGCCGAAACTCCTAAAGCCGAAACTCCTAAAGCCGAAACTCCTAAAGCCGCAGCTCCTAAAGCTGCAGCTCCTAAACCCGCCCCAGCGGCTAAGCCTGCAGCAGCGAAACCTGCGTCAGCTCCGGCTGCTAAGGCAGCAGAGAAGAAAGCGTCGGTACCTTCAGCTAAACCTGGCTCAGCTAAAGCAGCGGCTCTTAAGGCCAAGTCGAGTGCCAAGCCATCTGTAAAGAAAGCTGCACCGGCAACGAAGCCCTCAAAACCGAAGCCCGTGGCTGCTAAGCTTAAAATTGCTCCTAAACCTAAAAAGACTGGCATTAAGGGGCAAAAAAAGCAGGTGGTTAAACCAGTGGCCAAAGCTCTTAAGGCTCAGAGAAAGGTAAAGTTGATACAAAATTTCAAATAATTTACAACCTAGATTTAGTCAGATGGCAGTTACCATGATAGTACCCATTGGAAGATACATGAAATCAATGTTTATCTGCACTTTGTTTTAATAAGCGTTAACAATTTCAAAATGAATATTTTGCATTAACCAAAACTTATTTACTTTGAACCAGTAAAATAAATTATTTTGAATCAAAACAAATTGAAATCAATGACTTGTGATATTTATTTAAGTTGGATCTTTTATTTAAAAAACGTGATGGATATATAAATTTCTAAGTAAGTGATATTAAATCAATTTATATTTTAGGTTGTCAAGGGAGAACATGGCAAACGAGTGCGCAAAATACGCACTTCTGTGCATTTCCGCAGGCCAAAAACATTTGAACCTCCAAGAGATCCTAAATACCCTAGAAAATCATTACCGAAGAGGAATCGGTGAGTTACTATTTCATAATAAAAATCATTTTTTCTAATACTTTTGATTATTTTGTACTTTTGAATTGCTTTGGTATAGTTATTAAATACATATTTAAGTCTTTATTAGAGTAATATTAGTCAGTGGTTGGGGGTAGGGACTTCTTTCAAGCAAGCAAAAGCCTCTAACCTCATCCACTTTTCCCCATTCTTCATTCATTTGAAGTAAATTGTGTCAGTTTGGTCCTGTTGTGGCTGAAATATTATCAACCTATCTTGCTCTTGGCTGTTCCACTCTTAACAAAAGAGTACCTTACCCTAATGATGAAGGGATAACATATCCCTTATTGTTTTTGAGCTAGTTCATTGCCAGTTTTATTTGAAAGTAATTTTATTTTCATACTGATCCTTGCTTTTTTTTTTGTATTCCCAATTTTAATTTATCGGTAGATCAAATAAACTATAATAATAATACAAACAGGTGTTAGTAAACCAGTTGTAGATCTGCATTGAAGTATACTTACTTATCTGAATTAATTTAAAAATTAGTACAGTTGATAGCATATCAAGCCTAACAGCTTGACATTAAGGCCACCCTTACTCCATTTGTAATAGTGGTGCCTTTCAAAATGCATCTGTTCCACTTGATGTGCTGTCATGTGTACCTACATGTCATTTCAATTTTAGTAATTCAAGTACTGATTACGAGGAGGCTGATCATTAAACAAAACTAGGTTAAGCCCAGGGTTCCAAATTTTTGTCATGTATTGTAGTTTTAACATTTATTTCAGTTACTTTTCTGTAATTATCATACCGCCAACTTCCATTTCTTTCTTGATGAATATCCTGTCCATCCTAAGGTTGCCTAAAAGAGATCTCTCAGCAACATAGCCGTGTGATGTGTTGAATAAAGTGCCAAATAAACAATAAATAAGCTTAAAGTACTAGATTGATCTTATTGATACCTTAAGTTTATTTTTAATTCCATGCCTACTGACTGATTTTTATTTATTACAGTTTCAAAATCTATGAATGCCATTTAAAATTTAGCCCTGTAGCTACATTTGTTGAGATTTAAATTCAAATGAAGTTAAATGCACAGCCGACAACACATCAAGCATAATAGTTTGACCTTGGGACTGTCCTTATTCTATTTGCAAAAAGGTGACTTACACTTTGATGTGCTGTCATCTGTACCTTACCCTAATGATGATAAATCTCAAATTTGCAGTCGGTACAAATAATAGATATTGGTCAATCAGAAGGGTTGATCAATATTTTCTAGTCATACACATTCATGCACATTTAGTCAATTTGATTGAGTACACTCCTGAGGTGGTCCCATTGTCACTAAGTCAGGATCTGATGATGGAATCCCAGGTAAATCGTGGGCAAACCTCAAATTTTATAGGCTCTTGTATTACATTTTCTATTTTATTCTAAAGCTATTCAAGTATTTGCTTCTGATAGCCATCGTCTCATGTTAATGAGCTGCTGATGGAAGGTACAAGTCCTTAATGGTTAGGAGTTGGAAGATTATCCTTTAAATATTATAGGTATGTATAGACCGATAGTTCTATTCTATCAGGTTATTCAGGCGAACTGATGATGGAAGGCAAACCTTCATAACATTTGGATTTAGATAATACTTTATCAGTGGTACAATACAATAAAATGACACAATATTATACATTTCAACCAAAGGTCTAAAAGACAGACAAGTCGATAATGCTGACGGTCAGCATTATCAACTTGTCTGGTCAAAGCTACAATAGGTGACCACTTATGTAGCTTTGATAGAAAATCACTAAAAATGTAAATAAAAAAAATAAACAAAAATAAAACCGACGGTAAAACACTAAAAAGGATAAATAATTAAATGTAAGTTGGTGATAAGCTGTTTCCAGAAATAATAGAAATTGATGCACCAACTTCTTAAAATACATTTTTACTACATGAGTACTTAGGTACTTAAATTAAATTAAATTAATTTTTTTAATGTTTTGAAGTCTGTTTTATTTTTATAATTGCGTGTAGTAATTTTTTTGTATTATTTCACAAAATATACTTTGTCTTTTCTAGTATGGATGCATACAACATCATAAAGTACCCACTGACATCTGAAGCTGCAATGAAAAAGATTGAGGACAACAATACTTTGGTATTTATTGTGCACACCAGTTCAAACAAACACCATATTAAGGCGGCAGTCAAGAAACTTTATGACATTAATGTTGCTAAAGTTAACACCCTCATCAGGTAAATATTTTATAACAAAGATAAAATAATTAAATAATTAAAAAAATATTTTCTAATGATGATATCATTGTGGGAATCTCATTGATTCATAATGAAAGAACAAAATTACACAACTCTGATGTATTTTATTTATTTATTTCGAAATGTGTTCTTTATAACTTTTGCATTAACTTGTACATATTTTGTTTTAGGCCCGATGGCAAAAAGAAAGCGTATGTACGGCTTGCAAGGGACTATGACGCATTAGATGTCGCTAACAAAATCGGCATCATATAAATACATGCTCTATTTTATTTTATAAGAATAAAAACTTAAAACTAAAATGTCGTATGAATTAATATAATAACTTCAACAAACCTTTCTTTATTTAGCTACTTTGAATGTAAGTTGTTTTTCTTGTTATATTTCATATAGGCACTGGAGTGGGGACTTCAATGTCGATCACATCAATATCTTATTTTCTTGATAACTACACGGAGCTTGTTCGCAAATCAAATAAATTCGATTATTGTAAACAGCCTGTACACTAGGTACACAGTGGGCTAGCAAGTGAATCTTGATGCCAGAATACAGTCTGTCTAAATAATTCAGCTAAAACTATCTTAGAAGCAAATGTCTCATGATAGAAAACAAACACCGTCTAACAGCCTATGAAGTCCACTGCTGAACAAAGCTATAACCCAACAATATCTAAACAGATCGGTTTTGCGCTGCCTTCATCCAATGGCTCCCCGCGACCATGACCAGGTTGTCTGTCCATCTAGTGGAAGGTTTTCCTACTTACGAGCTTTCCTGTTTGTGGTCGCCTTGCTAGAACTTAAAGCCGCATCGACCGTTCGTTCTACGTGCTATGTGACCAGCTCACTGCCATTTTTTTAACTAATCCAATTAGGTACCTATGACAGTGACTTTGGGTTTCTTTCTTACGGATGTCCTCATTTCTGATTCTTGTACGAAATACCTTACATAGCTCTCTCCGTAGATCGGTGGGCGACTGTGAGCTTGTACAGAAAGAAGGCTCTTAGGCTAAGGCCACACTACTAGGAGCCTCGCTTGCTGCTACGTGGCAAGCGACACGCTTGCTTAGTGACTGATTCTAGCGAACAAACGTATTTCATACTATCCGAACCGGCCACACTGACCGACGCGCAGGACGCGCCTCGCTAGGTGCCTGGTTAGTCACCAAGCGAGTCGCGAAGCGTACGAACGAACGAACGCGTTGGTTAATTTTTGTTTGTCGCTTAATGACTTCGAATCGACAATGGAAGAAATATTATTTGCTGCGGTTTTCCAACGGGAGCCATTGTGGAACCCGTCACACCATAAAAACTTTCGAATTCTCCATATCGAGGTCGTGAAAGGTTAATTTCGTGTATCCGACACCTAAGATTTTGCATTAAATTATATTTAAGCACTGAGTTTTCAATCAACATTAATTTCTTTTTTATAGTGAGTGTTTTTTTGTTCCGTTCTCGTCAACAACAGCGCGAAAGTAAATCGAGTCATCAAGCTAGAAGCCTTGTAATATGGTCATTGTATCTCTTGTAACCAAGTTTAGCTCCTAGGTTGTCACTTAGCTTGGCACGTATAGTGTGGCCTTAGTGAGCGATCACGTTACAGAGCCGTATGTCATCACGGGCAACACACACTGGTCGATGACTTTCGACTGAGGAATTTTGGACGAAATCCTACGCAATTTTCCGATAACTGCACATCCGAGTTGGATTGGTCGATTTTCCTCTTTCCCAAAGTTGGACTTACCTACATGAACCAATTGTCCTAGATACACATACCTACTCGTCAAAAACTTCGAGAACAGAACTCCTAATCCCAACATTCCCAACTAACTGGTATAGGTACGACATGTACCCACCTCCCACCTATATTTGACAACGTTTGTCATCTTGTTCATTACCAGACCCAGTCTGCAGCAGAATTCGTGGCTGTCGGCAGCGCCGTCAGATATTTTGGCGTTTGTTTGACATGACAACCGTTGGCGACACCAAGTTTCCGATGACGAGCACGGCGTGAGCCGGAACTAATAAGCTGTTTATTTTTATACCATTATGTAAAAATCAATCAAATATTAAATGCGATACATTTTTAACACAGAAAAACGAAGTCAAAAATATCGATTTTACTTCATGTATATCCAAAACAGCGACAATCATTTAAAGCCATGAGATCGACGTAGAGATTAGTGAATACGCTTACGCGCGTGTCCGGACTAGTGTTCCCGAGCCCTATAGGCTTTTTTTAAGGCTAGCCTATGAATTTAGGGGCTATACAGCGGGATAAAAGCCTAAAAGGCCTTTAGGCTAGGCCTTTTTCATAGCCTTTTTTTGTCTACCCGAGGACTATAGGCTTTTAGCCTTTTTGTAGGCTAGGCGCATATTTAAAAGGCTTGAAGGGCTAAAAGGATATAAAAGATTTTTAGTTCTTTAGGCTAGGTCTATTTTATTTATTGTTCGAGTATAATAATCGTCAACTTAATTATACTATTTTAAATATTGTTTAAAATATATAAGATCTTCAATGTGCTTGTCATCATGGCTGAATTTTTTTGGAAATAATATATAACAAGTACCTACTTATTATTTCCAATTGCAAATAATATTCGTTTTCATTAAATTCGAAAATAAATAAAAATAAATACAATACAATACAATCTTGTTTAGTTCATACAAGTCATAATCTGAAATAATGGCTATAGCCTTATTATAATAAGCCTACGACTTGAAAAAGACTAGTCGCAAAAAAGCCTAAAAGGCTTTTATGCTTTTTTTTAAACCTATAGGCTTTTTAAAGTGAATAGCCTTTTAAAAGCCTACTATTCTATTATGGCCCTAAAAAAGAACTAATAGGCTTAATTTTAGGCCTAAAAGCCTATAGCCCCCGGGAACACTAGTCCGGACCCGTGCTTCACCTAGTTTCTCCACCTGGGTGAAGCACGGGGACTTGTAAGACCCAGTGCTCCAACCGATGACGTTATTGTACAATGAACCAGTAAACTGTTTTCCCTATAGTGGTTCGAAAGATCTAAACAGTTGAGTGAATTTATATGTACAATAATAGTTTTTTTTTTTATTGAAACTTATTTTCCATCACAGACCCACCATACCCCTAGCCTAGCCATACCCCTGGGGGTATGGTGGGTCTGAACCATACCACCGTTGTGCTGTGCACTAGATTCAAATTCAAATTATTTAATTGCGAACATGGGTCATATACAGATGGTACTCAAATACAAATAAAGGGCTTATCCTTATTCAGCCTTTTGCCAAGCAAAATATTACATAGGTGTAGATTAACATTTGAATCCATTATTAGGTACTAGGTAGCATGATTAGAACAATTGTCAATAGGTTTTCAATTACATTATTATTGTTATTATTATCATTATTATAAATTATTTTAGATATATGTTTACAAGTTTTGTTTTTCCAAATATTACGAACCTGGTGTTAATAGCATAATTCTTTATTTTATTTAATATTTGTTTCTAATTAAACTAAACCGACAATGCGACGAAGAGAAAGTAATTCAATCCGTTGACTCATTTGATCCGTTGACACCTAATAAAATGTATATTTCCAATATGAAGTACCAGGCTGCCATAAGTATATCAGAGGTTATTTATTGTACCCCTACGATTATTATATAAATAAAATTAACAGTATGCTAAACATCTCCTACATAGATATGATAGCCTGGTACTTCAGGGGATGATCCAGCTACATACATACGATATTTGGATTGAGTTATCTTATCTATCTCACTTCTAAATATAATGACAATATTGACAATTTCTAGTATCTATTTTTTTTCTATTTAGTTTTTAAAATTACTTCTTCATTATATTGTTAAAAATCTATGTTCATAATACACACTAGATTGTACCTACTAGTCTAAATGATAAATGATTTGAAAAAAGGAGCAACCCTCGAGTTTCTGGCTCGTTCTTCTCGGGGATGTCAGCGATCCGAGTACTTCCGAGGTAGATTTACTTATTGCTAAATTGACGATTTTAAGTGTTTGTATATGAAACCTATGAAATAAAGACATTTTTGATTTGATATGTTAAATTATGTATTCCTTTAATTAATTACTTGACTGTACTAATCATCAGTTGGAGCACGGGACCTTATAAGTTCCCGTGTTTCACCCAGGTGGAGAATGTAGGTGAAGCACGGGTCCGACTCCTTACGCGCAGCGCCGTGCTCAAAAAAAAAAGGTCAAATGTTTTTTTTTTATACAACTAGATGACAAACAAGCTGACGGCCCACCTGGTGGTAAGCGGTTACCGCCGCCTATAGACACCTGCAATAACAAGGAAAAGCACTTGGTATTGCAGGTGCGTTGTCATCCTGAGGCCTAAGATGAAATGCCGTCCATGCCCAGTAATTACACTGGCTACCTGGCGTAGGTTGTCAGCTCCCAATGCAATATTCCTAAATACATATAATAATGATTATGAGAAGAAATTGGATGTGAAACCTTCCTCAGATAATAAACCTACCTACCTGCTACCAAAACCTATTTTAGGAAATACTAGCTGACCCCGCAAACGTTTTGCCATAAAAAAAAATGTCAAAAAAAGCAGTAGCCGATTCTCAGACCCACTGAATAGACATATAAAATTTCATGAAAATCGGTCAAGCCGTTTCGGAGGAGTATGGTAACTAAAGTGAGTCGAGAATTTTATTTACATGATAAATAAAAATCCTGTTCTAATTAAAAATTTATTTAAAAAATACTTCATCTATATAAACATACACTAATTATTACACCAACGGTCGATTACGCATCTAAAAACCAAAATATCTGATATTATACTAAATACTAATCAAGCTAGGCTAATTATGAATCTTTGATTTCAAGATTTTGCTTAATATACCTACAGGCTGTTATGGGAACGCTCTCAAAAACATAGGCAGATGGCAGTGCTGGTGACCCTAAACACGACTTGTTAGAAAATAAATATCAAACCGTGAAGAAAAACCAGCTGTTCCATACAAACAGGTCGTGTAATTTGTAAATTCATTTGTATTTTCATTGTCATGTTCATTTGTAATTATTTAAATTTATTTTCTAACAAATCGTGTTTAGGGTGATCAGTACTGCCTACCTACGTTCTACTTCGTTTACCTTCGTTTTCGAAAGCGTCCCCCTAACACCCTGTATACGGCCGAAAGGGAAAAAACTTCCCGATGAATCCCCTGTACAATTTAACTGACGCTCAAAAACTTACCGCGTTGCACAATTACATGCATAAATCGCCGTTAAATTTGGTGTGGGATATAGTAACAATGGTACAGCTACGATCCCAAAACAGGGACCCAAACAGTCGATCACTGGATCGACTGTTTGGGTCTTTCCAGTGAGCCGAAACCAACCAAAATGGCGAGCGTGTGCGGTCTACCGCTAAGCCACAGACTATTAAGAGATCGCTAAGCAAATGATAGCTACTTTTAAAAAATTAAACAAAAATTTAAACCGATTTGAAAATACTAAAAGAAAACATTTTAGCACCAATTCCAAAAAGTATGTTTCTACGTGACAAGTAGGTACCTACCACCCACCCAAACTTAAATATTTTATTTTATTTTTACTATATTACTGATAACTTTCTAAGGTCAAAGCTAGGGTGACCGTCAGCATAATAATATATTGTTTCCTACTATCGTATCGTTTCACTAAAAAGTCATAGCTAGGAAAGCAAAAATCTGCAATTTCGCATAAGACCGCTTAATTATTTCAGTTATTTTGATTTAAAAACCAAACTACCCAATCGATTTTAAATAAATTTTTATGGGACCAAATGGCAACTATTACGCATCGAACTTTTTCGTAATTTTTTTTTGCGACTGAATCCTCATGAGTTTTCCTTTTACGCACAAAATAATTAGCTTTTTAACTTTGATAAAAGTTGTGAAAATGTTGATCCAAAGTGAAAAATTTACGTTCGGTGAATTATGACTTAAATTTTCAACTTTAATTTAAAAATCTCAACAGGTGACTCCATGGTTTCTAAGTAGCCCATAAAAATGCACCATACTCTCAGCTTTCATAATCATTAAAAAAAATAGTACTTAAGGGGCTCCTTTCGCTAAAATCGGGCTTCAAAGATAGCGGGGTGAAAAATTCTTAAAATTAGCCATTTGATAAAAAAAAATAATTGGTAATTTTATCATTCCTTAGTTTAATTAGTTTGTTAATTAACCAAAAATGACTACAGGAAAGCTAAAATTTAAACATTTGGAGGTTTTTTTTAGTTTAATTAATTTTACGCGATCCGTTCTCGCGATCATGCGATGTAAACGTGGGCGCAACTGTTTTACCTGCAATGGACCGAGAGGATAAGAGACAGAATTATTGCCATCATAGTAGTGAGACGGGCAGCGGAGAAACCTACAGAAACTTCGTAGAAAATGAACTTCCATTGTTGCTGGGTGATGTTAGCCTCGAACTTAGACGAACCATGGTGTTTCAAAATGACGGTGCCCCGTGTCACTACGCAACGCAAGTCCGAAATTACTTAAGGCGCTCTTTTCCCGTTTTGAACATTTTCGATTGATTGTACCACCACGAATATAAAACATTCAATTCTGAAATTCTTATATAATATAGTTGACCGTATTATCTATTAGTTGTAAAGACAGAAACATGATTGGTAATACTTCACTCGATAGAAAAAAATTTCAAAGATTGCTCTGCTCAACATTTTTAAAGTCATTTAATTCAGATAATACATTACTAAATGACGTAAAAAATATACAAATTGATGTAACTTTTCATCATCTATAAAATGATAATAACAGATTTTTTTACGTCATACATTTTTATTACGATGTAGGCAAAAAACCTCTAAAATTCAAATTACGGGGAGTGATCATGACGCTCCGCTGTTACTTCAGTACCCGTCGAGAGCTTCCCGAGTAAGGTCACGTCGCTTTATGCTCCGCAGATCCCGCGCGATAGTTTGTATTTGAATAGGTGTAAATATAAAATAGGTTAAGTTATTTTAAGTTTGACTAGGTTTATTTTAGTTTGTTTAGGTTTGTTTTAGTTAATTTTAAATAAGTTTTAGTTGGTAAATAATAAGGTTCTAATTAAAATGGGAAACAAAAATAATAAATCAAATTTTAATAAGCGAACCCATAGAAAAATGTTGCAATATAAATGGTAAGTACTACCTTTCTAACATATTTGTTCTGTTCATAAACCACCCACTAAATGATTCTTAGTATGTACACGATGTACTGTTTGTTCCTAGTTATATAGTCTCACAATATAACAAGGGACAGTATGATTTCAAAGCCAGTTATATAATGAATTAGAAATTTATTGTTATCCAATTAACGAAATTTATAAATAATATATACCTATTATAAATTTTATAAGTTTCATCTTATATATAAAATTCTCGACTCACAGTTTTAGTTACCATACTCCTCCTTGACCGATGATCATGAAATTTTATATGTATATTCATTCAGTAGGTCTGAGAATCGGCTATTATCTATTTTTTTTTTTGACATTTTGTTTTTTATGGCAAGACAACGTTTGCCTGGTCAGCTAGTGATTATCTAAATATTTCGTAGGACGCTTTTTGTACCACAGTGTAATTGCACAGAACAGTATAACTTCAAAACCGGTTCTGAAATTATTCTGAAATTTTTATTGTTTTCTTTTCGTTTATATAAGTTTAGTTCTAATTTAATCATATATGTTTTATAAACGCTGGCCTATTTTTTAGTGCTTTTATGCGCCCGAAAAGAAATTCGAGTGTTGTGGTCTCAGGGGTTTAAAATAGCTCTGCAGTATATGTATGTATAAAACACATTGGACCTAATTCTGGAGGAACACTCTTAAGTTTAAATTTAAGTACAATCTATCTCTTTCTTACAATATGTAATAAGAAAGAGATAGCAATATTTTGTTTAGAGCTGTCATCTAAATTCAGACAGATTTCATACGAACCATAGACAATTATTTTAGACGGCATGTATGCCTCCTAAATACTGCATTTTATCACGTTTAATAAGGTCGAAAATTGAATGCATGTTTCTAAATGTCAAATTTTAAGTCGGCGATACTTTTCGTATTCAAATTGAGAGAAAGAGGTAGACTGAACTTAAATTTAATCTTAGCATGTGCTCTCCAGAATTAGGGCCATTATTTCTTTAGATCGTTATCGTTATTTAAAATTAAATATTTGTTTTAAAATTTGCTTTCATATGCAGGTTAATAATAATATTATTTTACTTATACCAATTATTTAGATCCAAATAAGTATCATCAGTCCGTGATGACGTCATTGAGATTTTATTTGGTTACAAAAGTTACCAAGGACCTGGACATTGGTCAGGGACCAAGAAAAAAAAGAATTTTTATACAGGGTGGTGCCGTCAATATGACAATAAATTAAAACATAGGCTATATTAGATTTCTAATATTTATATACATATTATTATCATTATTTATCCGTTATCTAGTATCCATAACACAAGCTCTTAATGATGCTTACTTTGGGCTAGATAATAGGTGTGAGTGTATAAATATTTAAAAAAATAAAAATAAAAAATATTATTTCATAGAAATGTCATAAAATTATTAAACGAATACGATGTTTCTGAAAGTGGCAAACCGTTTCTAAGAACTAATATAGCCCATGTTTAAATTTATTGTCGTATTGATGGCACCACCCTGTATACAACTTTAAACAACGTGTTAGGGGGCGCTCTCGAAAACGAAGACAGGTAGCAGTGCTGGTCACCCTTAACACGATTTGTTAGAAAATACCATTTGAAATCGTGAAAAAAAACAGCTGTTCCATACAAACAGGTCCATACAAATAAATATAACACTATTTCTATTTAGATATCGATTGTGTAGGTCTTAAGCAGTAAACGTTAAAACTGCTTAAGACCTACACAATCTATATCTAAATAGAAATAGTGTTAGTTTAATTTTTCAAAACGTCCGGGTTTGATTCCCGAGCCGAGTAGGTACATGTTTTTTTAAAATGTGTGAATGCATTTGAAATAAAACCAATCAAACCAAGTAAATTGGTTTTATTTCAAATGTGTAGTGCTCGTGAAAATGTAAGACAATACTATAATGCAGTTTTTTCTAAAATTAAATTACTTAAATCGACGACATGGTTCCTAAGAAGAGATTTTCGCATGTCTTATAGTTTCAGACTTTCCCATACTGACCTATCTAAATGTGCCACCCTGTATGTAGGGTATCTATGATTTTACCTGCAATTAGTGTAAGTATTTTTTTATTGGATGTGTGTGTTTTGTTAATCTTTCTTTTTAATGCTCGTTTTTTTTTTATTTCCTTTACTTTTCCTGTAGGATTGCGTTTAGAAAATCTTTTTGCAATTTGGAAATAGATGATTCATCGTTGAAAGAGACAACAGCTGATGAGCATCTTGCTTGATAACCTCTTCTTTGTGTGAAGTTGACTCGTTTACCTCCTACAAATTTAGCAACAACACTGTTGAAGCGCTCTACAGTATTTGTATCAACGTTTTCAATCAAACTACGAGATTGAGCCGCAACAATAGCAATAATCGCATTTATTCGAAATAAAAACGTCGAATTCCTAATCCAGTTGAAACAATTGTTTTCATTTTTATCTTCGTCACAAAAGTAATTTTTGCACAATTTATGTGAGAGGGACCGGTCTGACTAGATAGTCGGGGACAAAGATCCCTTGCACTCGATAGGGTAGGGGGTGGACTTGCCGAGGAGGTGTGACGAAATGAGAAGGCCCGTTGTGGATGGTGATGTTCTATCCAGTTCTTTGAAGAGCAGGGAGAGGTGTTCAGAGTGATTATTGCTATTGTTGCGGCTAAATCTCGTATTTGATTGAAAACGTTGATACAAATACTGTAGAGCGCTTCAACAGTGTTGTTGTTAAATTTGTAGGCGGTAAACAAGTCAACTTCACACAAAGAAGAGGGTATCAAGCAAGATGCTCAGCAGCTGTTGTCTCTTTCAATGATGAATCATCTATTTCCAAATTGCAAAAAGCTTTTGTAAACGCAAGTCCTACAGGAAAAGTAAAGGAAATGGAACAAAAACGAGCATTAAAAAGAAAGATTAACAAAACACATCCAATAAAAAAATTAGAAACATTCTGAGTTCTAGTAACAACCGTCAACACGATTATGGACAAAATATATCAGCACCAGATTTGACATTAACCGAATAGGAGCAAGCTAAGGAATTTTTTTTAAGAAATTTAAAAGAGCTTGTAGAAGACAGGAACCATATTGAAAGGTCAACTATATGGCAGGCTGATTGTAGTGATTGGCTTGAAATTAGAAAAAAATTGTTACTGCTTCAACATTTGGCCGTATATGCAAAAGAAAGCCCATCACAGATACTTCCCCATTAGTGAAAAACATTTTATATAAAAATAATATATCACACGTCGAATCCGTCGCTCATGGCCGCGAGAATGAAAGACACGCTTTGCAACAAATTCAGACATTCATTCAAACAAAAACAGCTGACCATCTGGTGGACCGTATGATCATGAAAAAAGTTAGTACCTATCTAAATAATCTATAACGTAATACCATAATGTTACTGTATGCAATTTTACTATGGCACATCGTACCGCTTGGACCGGGCGGCCGCGGCCGGCGCGGTGTCATCTCGCGCGCGTCGGATTTGCTTACGTTACGCTACTTATTGGCGGGGGCTGAGGAAGCATTTTTACCTACGACTGCTCGGAATACCTCGCCTTAAATGAAACATACCCCAACAGATGGATCGGACGCAGCGGACCAATTAGGTGGCCTCCACGCTCACCTAACCTCAAGCCGATAGATTTCTTCGTTTGGGGCTATTACTAGGAAATAACATACGCCCGAGACTGTTCGAGTGAACAAGAGCTGAGATAAAAGATTGCAGAAGCCGAACGTGTTGTGGGAGAAAACAGAGAAGCTTTTAGACGATTGAAAGACAATTTCTTACGTCGGTGTAGAATGTAAACATATAACTTACACCTTAACATCATATTCTAGGACACCGATCCTATATATTGCTGTTAAGATGTAAGTTATATGTATTGATCCATAGGTCGCTGGTTCAAATCCGGCTCGAAGGACCAATATGTAGGATCGGTGTCCTAGCATATGATGTTAAGATGTAAGTTTTAAGTTAATTGTTGAAAGAATGTTGAAATGATGTTTGTTGGTTGAGAGATTGAATGACACAAGTGTTGCGTTAGAGCGTTTAACGGTCACTAAAAATAATACATAATTAATTAATTAAAATACAATGTACAAAGTCAGCGAAATGTTAGTAATGTAGGAGCTCGCTCGTACATACATAAAACCAACAAACAAAAGCGTGTCCCTACGGAAGATGAAGAACTGGGCGCCCCAGGAGAAATGTGCTAATTACTGATTCACACCAAGGTATTTATTAAATCTATTTATTTTATATTTCATTATCAGGGCTTTAGGTATTTTATTTGTAGAAGCTCCGTGTAATCGCGGACAATATCAATAATTAACCTTAAAAATGATAAAATGGCCAAAAAATTGTTTAAATCAATCAATCCTTTCATAAGAATTTTCCACTTCTCTGTCTTTGAAGCCCGATTTTAGCAAAACTGGCCTTCGTAAGTACCTACTAATCTTTTTTAACTGACTTCAAAAACGAGGAAGTTCTCAATTCGGACGGTATGTTTTTTTTTCTATGTATTACACCGATTACTTACGCCGAGATTAATGATCCGATTTACGTGATTCTTTTTTTGTTCGATGCGGAATAGTTGCCATTTGGTCCCATCAAAATTTTGACAAAATCAGTTCGGTAGTTTGGTTTTTATAAATAAAAAAAAATGAAATTAGTAAGTCTTCTACATATTTTTTTTCTTTGTATGTACACCGATTACGCCGAGATTACTGATCCGATTTAAGTGATTCTTTTTTTGTTCGATGCGGAATAGCTGCCATTTGGTCCCATAAATTTTTTTTCATAATCAGTTGGGAAGTTTGGTTTTGAATAAAAAAAAACTGAAATTATTAAGTCGTCTACGTATGCGACGTTGCGAATTTTTGCTTTTCTATGACTTTTTAGTGAAACGATACGATAATAGGAAACAATATAAGTTGACGGTCACCCATCTAGCTTCGACCTTAGAAAGTTATGACTAAAAATTGTGAACAAAATTTTTTTTAACAAAAATTAAAACCGACTTCAAAAAACTGAAAAGGATAAAATAATTAAATTTAGAAACATATTTTTTGGAGTTGGTTCCAAGTGGTTTCCAAAAACAATAGAAAGTGAAGCACCAACTCCAAAAAATATGTTTCTAGGGGATAAGTACCTACTTAAATTTAATTATTTTATCCTTTTCAGTTTTTTGAAGTCGGTTTTTTAATGATTATGAAAGCTGAGAGTATGGCGCACTATTAAGGGCTAATAGGAACCATGAAGTCACCGGTTTAGATTTTTAATTTAAAGTTGAAAATTTAAGTCATAATTCGCCGAACGTAAATGAGTGAAAACACGTTGGATCAACATTTTAATAACTGTCATCAAAGTTAAAAAGCTAATTATTTTATGCGTAAAAGTACAACTTATGAGAATTCAGTCGCAAAAAAAAATTACAAAAAAGTCTTCTACTTTTTTTTGGAATTTTTTTAAGTTGGTTGGGTCGAAAATTCACGAAAATTCAGAAAAACATTCATAACTCGAAAACTATGAAAAGTCGCGGAACATACATGGGGTAGATTCGGATATCCCACGATACGAGGGACCTAAATTTTTTTTTGGACGTCAATGTTCCGGCCATCCGGTATACTGGTGTATGGATAGGTAGGTACTGAATGAAGAGGATCATCGTGTCGTACAGTGAATAGCCATTTGTAGGTACCTACCTACACGACCTTTTTGTTTACCGAAAATTTACGAACTTCGTAAAAATGTAAAATAACCAAAAGTGCCGTATCATCTTGCATCATGACAATGCCAACTCGCCTACAGTACAAAGATATTCTTGAAAGGTAAAATTGTAGATATTATGGGCCACATTGCGTACCCTACAGTTCCGTCCAGCCAGGAACCATGCGACTTCCTCCTGTTTTTAAAATCAAGAATTATTTACGTGGTCAACGATTTTCATCATCAGAAAAGAGAAAATATTTTTTATAATCTTTAGATTATAAAAAATATTTTTCCAAGATCAGAGACTAGAGGAATGGCGTAAATGTTTTCAATCTTTCTAGAACAAAACATGTTGCTGTAACTACTGAATGTGAATTAAGTGGTCTCGGAACCGTGATGTGTGCATGCATACCCGGCCTCGGCGACCGTCACCTTGAGTAGCTGACCCCTCATTGCGTCACGTAATAAATATTAAAATCGAGGACCAAGTTCTTCTTGGGAAGATTTTTATTATCCTATAATAAATCGATACAAGCAATCCCGGTCGACATTGATTTTGTCTCTAGGAAAGGAAGTTCCCGTTAAAAAACTATTATTTGAAGTTTATCTTTATACATGCGTAAAGGAGGTGCTTATTTAATTCAATAATACTTAATTGTTATTTAGAATAAAATTTAATGTTTCTTTATGAATGTTTCAGTTTAACTGTTTTTTTAATAGGTACTAGGTAGGTAGGTACTTAAGTAAGTACATAAATATTTAATTATACAAGTATGGGAAACATACAGCAATGCAATATTACACAAAAAATTACTTATTAGAAAATAACAAAATGCCAATAAAATTTCCACTTATAGCTATTACATTTCGTTGAAATACGTCCAAATGTACACAAAAATATGTTGTTTTCCAGAACAAATAAATAAAAAAATATCATACAAATCAAAAAATTACAACAAGTAATAATAAAAATCGTATTTTTTGTTTGATTACTGAGGTGGTGTGGAGAAAATAGGGATAATATCAATATCTGAATAACTAATTAACTATTGTTACCTTTAGCTAGAATAAGTGGACGCACTTAAAAACGGTTTTTAGAATACTTACTAAGTTTAACAATACGGAATGATTTATTGAAGAATTAGTGGAATATGAGATAACAAATCGAATAAAATGGAAAATAGCTATATTTACATACCTATGTAGAAATTTTTAAAAGTAGGTAAGTTTTAAATTCTGTCATTTTATGTTGAAGGAACCGACGTTGAGTAGATGTTATAAGTGACCACAAACTATAGTTCAATCCTTCAATCGTCTTAGCAATTAAAATTTAATTGTGTCTGGTTTATAGGCTTTGATGGTATATGTCATAAAATTGAAGACGTTGACTAGTTCTAATTATATTTAAAAGGTAATAAATACATCAAGGATAATAGAAGTATTATTTCGGCTATGGTAATACGAATGAATTAAAAAAAAATACAAACACAATAGGCAAATATTGTATTGTTATGTTGAGCGTGCTGGTAAGTAAGGGCAAGCTATTTTTTCTTTTCAAATCAAAATTTTCTTATCAAATTAGGTAGAGGTAGGTACCTATTATATAGTACCTACCTGTGGATTCTAACACCAAAAATAAACAAGTTGGATTACGAAAAATTGTAAGTAAACAATAAACTGCCAAGGCCATGCCCATAATTTGTTGATAACAGCGGTACAAGGGTCTAAGTATCTACAAGAAACTGCCTTCTGAATAATATGTCTCCGATTCAGTAGTTGTTTTTTAACCGACTTCGAAACGAAAACGACGAGGAGGTTCTCAATTCGGCCGGTATGTTTTTTTTCTATGTATTCCGAGATATCTGATCCGATTTACGTGATTCTTTTTTTGTTCGATGCGGAATAGTTTCCATTTGGTCCCAATAAAATTTATTTAAAATCTATTAGTAATTTGGTTATTAAATGAAAAAAATAATTGGAATGATTAAGTTGTCTAGGTATGGGAAATGCGGGTTTTTGCTTCTATATGAATTAGTGAAACGATACGATAGTACGATAGAATATTTCGACATTGTAGGGTAGACGTTAGCTCCTAAACGCAAATACAGATAGACTAGAAGAATTTCACAGGGATATGCCAAGTCCTGGGTGGCTCAGTGGTCAGAGCAGTCGCCCGGATTGCGAAAGGTCGCGGGTTCGATTCCTGCCTCAGGACGTGAAATTTTTCTAGTTTTATTCTATTTTAATTACTAAGTAATTTTTCAAACATTTATAATAATGTTAAAATCAAAAATTAAGGATACGATAGTAGGAAACAATATGCTGACGGTCACCCCATCTAGCTTTGACCTTACAAAGTTATCAGTTCACTAAAATTGTAAAAAAAAATAACATAAATTAAAACCGACTTCAAAATACTAAAAAGGATAAAATAATTAAATTTAAGCCCCTACTCCAAAAATATGTTTCTAGGGGATGAGTACCTACTTAAATTTAATTATTTTAACCTTTTCAGTTTTTTGAAATCGGTTTTTTTAGTAGTTTCTTCGAAGTCGGTTTTAATTTTTACATATAAAATACACAGACGGATGGACGGTCAAACCAGACATGATAATACCATTTGGGCTAATGGTCTTTAATGGCTAGTAAAAAAACAGAATTCTACAAAGGCAATGAGTTTTAGAAAAATATAGCATAGGCTAGAAAAAAGTATTGTCATGGAGCGGGATGCGAACGCAAAATCAGAAAGACTAGAAAAAAATCAATAATTGGGTTCTCCTAAGTCCTTAGTTGCTCAGTGGTTAGAGCAGCCACCCGGATCGGTCGCGGGGTAAAGGGTGAAGGGTCGCGGGTTCACATCACTACATAGTATAAAACAAAGTCGCTATCCGCCGTCTGTCTGTCCCTATATATGTTTAGATCTTTAAAACTACGCAACGGATTTTTATGCGGTTTTTTTTAATAGATAGAGTGATTCTTAAGAAAGGTTTATATGTATAATACATGCATAATATTTACATAAGCATTGCACCCGTGCAAAGCCGGGGCGGGTCGCTAGTATTAGATAAAACTAGAATCGAGGACCTGTCAAGCCACACATTCCAGCCAGAAAAACTGAAAAGGATAAAATTAAAACCGTTTATCATTCTTCTGGACTCAACTTTCCGGTTGACTGATAAAGTATGCCTAATGGCGTTAAGTCCGCCAAATTGTTCCTCATCCAGTGCAATAAAAGCGTAAATAAATAAATTATAATGTTAAAATACAATTAAGAAACCATGGATGAAGCTGGATTAAAAACCAATAAATATCATATTTGTGAACGAGGGGTCTAGATCCCATCGGGGTCACCCTTATTTCTATGATCTGAGGGGTCACCAGTGTGAAAGAATAGGACGCGCGGGGCGCGGGCTCATATTCTTTCGCACTATATTCTGGTGGAGAGAAATGATAGCCTCTACAACGGTTATAACATTCGTTATTAGTTTGCAACTAACATTTTATATATAATACAAATCTCACTGTGTCAGCAACTCAGCAGCCACACACAATGACATACAATTATCTGGGGCGCACATTCATCTCAGACGTGAGCTTGAAGAAATGCGCTATCATATTCAATCAGTATATTTGCTTAATTCATCGTTTAGTTAGATGAATTAAGCAAAAATATATCACCACCACATCGGCCGATTCAGTAGTCAACACTGTTTTTCTGTGTCAGGCAGGTATATTCGTAATGATTCTCATAAAATAATTTATAAAACATGTAGGGGTGGCGTAGTAGTTTGAGCTCTCTGGTTTCGATTACGAAAACAAAGCAACTTTCGCAATGGTCGGTTCCGGGATGGGTTAATCATTTCCTGAGAAAGAGCTCAGGCTCCGTGCTTCGGAAGGCACGTTAAACCGTTAGTCGCGGTTGTTACTGCATCCGCTTTAATCCACCACCCGCATCGGGCCAGCGTTGTGGTGTTATGGTCCAAACTCCTCGTGTGTGTCTCCCACGTAGGAATCCCTGTGCCCAGCAGTGGGACGTTTATAGTCTGGTGATGACGATGATGAATAAAATAATTGTTTTTATTTCTTTATTATTACAATCATAAAGAACTTGACCCCTTAAAGATAACGTCGTCTGTGACAACATCTCGCCCGGCCGATATGATGGATTCAATATTTGCTTTTTTAATTAAAAAATCCCTATTTTGAAGTCTTAGTTCCATCAACAGGCCGAATCCGGCTAATTTGTTTAACTTACTTGCTTCATATCAACATTATAATAACACAATCTCAAACTATCATCATAGTCTTTCTTAGACTCACCTTTAACAAGGACTAACTTTCCATCCGTTCAACTGCTATCATCATAACAGAACAATCGCTTGTCGAAGATCTGAATAACAACAACATGACAAACTAAATATCCACCATTATCAATGTGTATGAAGCTTCGAACATTTAATAACTATGCATTCGACGTGTTATCAAATCTGTTGTTTAAAGTGTACCTATTTGCAAAAATCGTCATTGAAAACAAAAAAAACAGTAAACTTTTCAGTTTCTATGTTTTAGTTTGTTTTTCACGCAGTCGGGATTTTTGTTTTTTCCGACTCCAGAAGGAGGGTTTTGTTTTGTTTTATTTCTATATAACATACTTAATTAAAGTACGTCAAAGGTGGTAAATAAGTATAGAAAGCGAAAGGCGAAAGTATACCCCGTACCGTAGCCGTAGCCTACTACCAATAGACGCTCGTAGCTCCTTGGGCTACTCACGCATTACCTACCCGGTAAAAATACAGCACAGGAGACGAGTAGTCCCCTTACTCCCTACATAGATTCTTTCCAAATAAATTCTAACGACCTTACAGCAGCAACAAAACACTACAAAGTAGTTAGTTACATAGAAAAATATCTAAACTAAAAAAAT
Source organism: Nymphula nitidulata (assembly GCA_947347705.1). NCBI lineage: Eukaryota > Metazoa > Arthropoda > Insecta > Lepidoptera > Crambidae > Nymphula > Nymphula nitidulata. The sequence goes on along the minus strand of OX374621.1, from coordinate 12,082,514 downwards.
ACGTGTTCTGGGGGCGGGGATCGAACCCGCGACCTTTCTCAAACCGAGTGACTGCTCTAAGCATCTGAGCTAATAAAAATAAATATAGTATTTTTCACACATTTATAATAATGTTAAAATAAAATTAAGAATACTACAAAGTAGTGTTATTATGTAAAGTAGTGGTAGAACCCGTCGGGTTCTCATTTTTTTTCAATATCTATATTTGGCAACTGTCTTTTGTGTCATATGAAGGCTCTGCTGAGGCTTACCTGAAAAGGAACGGAGGCTAAGAGTTTCGCGCCGCATCTTTAAATTAAATAACGAACAAGTTACGTCTCCCTGGAATATTTAGAGTAAACCCTTTTAATCCCAATTTTTTTTGTGAGTTTTTGGTAATAACTGCGGTCCGAGACCAGTAAATGAATATTTTCTTCGTGAAAGTACCGAATATTACCCGTTTAAGGAAGCATCGGGATACATCGTCGGTATCTGCTACCAACAGCCGCCTAAGGGAACTCGAGGTGAGTGCTTTGTGGGATGTGATTGATAGTTGCCAAATTTGATACAAACGAAAGCATCATAATCTTGTTATATAACCAGAGAAAAATACAGTCTACTCATTCAATCAGTGGCAACAGAAAACGCCACACTTAACGGGGTAGCTCTTGACCTTCATCACCTGATGGTAAGTGATGATAAAGCCGAAGATGGAAGTGAACTACACCCGGATTCTTCAACCACTAAATATTAGAAATATACTAAATAAACATATAAACATCCATGACTCGTAAACAAATGCTCGTACTCATCATACAAACATTTGTTCCTACCGGGATTCGAACCCGGGACCTCTTGACCGAGTAGCCTGGGGTACAGACCACTCGGCCAGCCGGTCGTCTTTATAAGTTTATGTAGTATATTTTAGATCATTTGTCATCTAATTTTCAGACTTTGTAGTCTGTTTAAATTAAAACGAGCAGTGATCCCGTCATATTGACGTTCATGATTTTTTGGATTAGGAATTAAAATAGAATGTTCATACTACCAGGTAGTAGAGAGAGTGACACTTTCGTAAAGTACGTTATAACATGGACGAAGACAAACTTACCTTTTACTGACGATCAACAGGAAGAAGTGGAAACGTCGTTACTCTGGGTAGCCGACCGCGCGCTTGATTTTCGAAACGAACGTCAGAGTTTTTTTTCATGTGGAAAATATACGAACGTCTGCGACTTGGCACACATTTTGTATGTAAAGGCGTGCATTTAGTTCTCCGAATCTGAATTCCTGATCAATAAACCTAATAACTAACTCTGCCGTCCTTCTATGCCCAAACTAAGGCATAGAAGCACGGCAGAGTTAGTACTCTAACAACTATGCTCTGTGGATAGCATCAGAGCCGTCTTTAACCTATTGGGGGCTCTGGGCACTTTATTATTTTAACCGACTTCAAAAAAAGCAAAAAAAGAGTAGTTTATTAATTCAATTCTTTTATACAATATACCTATACATCCATATTTCCATAGAAATTTAATCAAACCTTAATTTCCAAAAAGGGAACTTGGGAACTCCTTGAACATGGATCGCGGGGCCATGGGCACTTGCCCACAGTGCCCAATGGAAAAGATGGGCCTGGATAGCATTGGTAGAGTAGTGTACTAAAAGTGATTGTAGTACTCGCAATTGGTAGAGCAGTAGGCAGCAGTTCACTCTTCTATTTACTCTACCGGACAGCACCCTTTACAGCGGAAATAGGAAAGGCGGTGGTAGTAGTGGTATCTACCCAGACGACGATACATAAGGCTAGGGCCTTAGAATAATATAAGTAGGCTCTACTAGGAGGTAGTAGGCTACCTCCTAATAGAGCCTTCTTATATTATTCTAAGAGAACCTACCTATATTTATACCTTAAAGTACCTAACCTACATATATGTATTTTACTACTTCGTTCTGAATTTCTAGTCTAGAATTAATGAAGTACAATTTTTTGCGTTGGTTTTATACGGGATGGTGCCGTCAATGCGACAATAAATTTAAACATGGGCTATATTAGTCCATGGAAATAGTTTGCCACTTTCAAAAATTTCGTATTCAATTGATAATTTCATGACCTTTGTATGAAATAATGCTGCCAACGTTACACTATTCCATACAAATGTCATGAGATTATCAAATGAATACGATATTTTTGAAAGTGGCAATCCATTTCTATAGATTGATATAGCCCATGTTTAAATTTATTGTCGCATTGACGGCACCACCCTGTATAATAAGTATGATTCATAGTAGATAGGTACTGATTATTGACTAATATGTATGATAGAATAGATACGATAACTAACACCAGGAATAAAAGTAAAATCGGGACCATTCTGATCGCATAATCTGAACGAGTAAAATATTCCAAATTTGAATAATTTCTCTATTTTTATTAATCCGAATCACGAAATTTATTATAACAAATTTTCTCAAAATTAATTTTCTTACTGTTTGACATAATCGCAGTAAAATTGTAAATAAGATTATGTCAAACGAAATGCGAATTATGTTATTCTGATTATGTATCCTATTAGGTACGAAAAATCTGTAAACCATTTTTAGTGACCGGAAAATTCCGATCATTGAGATAAAAATCCAGACATCCAAAGGTACAAAAATGGTCAAGGTAGAGCCGTGGTCACACTCTCACACTCACTGTAGTCACTGTATGTATACCTATACCATGTCTGTCCTTTGCAAGCCCGACATACCACAGAATATTTATCACGTCTGGGTGTTATAGGATTAATTAATGGAGTTGTTCCTGACATCTACATAATCATAGTAGGGATACAGTAGGTGCGACCATGGCGGGGTGCGGGCTGGCAAACCTCCTCGTGGTGCACCCTGGGAGGGGGGTAGGAGCAGCGCCACAGTTGCAGCTGCTACTCCTACCTCTCTGCGAATTGTTAGCGGAGTCGTGTTGTTGAGCTCACGCCTAGTTGAGTTCCCTAGGTCGGCGTTCAGCGCCGTTGTTTACTACTCCCTGCTCCTCTCTTTGTGCAGAGGAGTCAGAGGAAGCAGTGAGTTTAAGGGGGCCTCAAGTGGGGCCAGTGGACCATTTCGGTCGTGGCATGGCGGGCCTTCAAAGCCCGCGGGTCGCTTCTATGCGATCAGGCGGAGGCGGTTACGCCTTTTAAGTGTCTTCACTTATTTGTGGAAGCCGTTGGGCTTAGTGGAGTATATACTCGTGGATGGCAGGCCTGCAAGGCCTGCGGCGCGGCGGGTCGGTGGCTGCAGTTTTTGCGGCCACCGTGTGGGCTCCGGTTCCCCGTCGGGCAACCTGTTATCCTATGTGTGTGTCTTCGTGGATCATGTCTCGCGGCACACATGGGACCAGGGGGGCTTGCCTTTATTGGCCGGCCCTGTGTGGAGACAACCACAATAAAAAACCCCAAACCCCCGTCGCTGGGAACCGCGGCGATGTGGGGGCCTTAAGGTGGTGGGCTGGGCAAGTCCACTAATTAGCGTTCGACTCTGGGGTACCTCCCGACACCCCAGGAGTATTAGGGTAGCGCAGGTGCAGGGGGCACCAGCTGCGTGGTCCATCTTCCCCCATTATCGTGGGTTCAATATGGAAAATTCAAACTTAAAATACCCAAAACAAAACCAGTTAAGTAGGTGTGCCTCGGTGACAAGTGTTGCCGAGAGCGAAATTTCAGGAGTTGCAGTAGGGGACAAAACACACAACATGTCCTCGGAGGTAGAGTTTGAGAGTGTGAGTGACGCCGGTTCGGTATTGCGTGGGGCTAGTCAGCTCAGGAGGAAACAGTCGTCACTTAAGCGGCGTAAGCTCAGTAAGAGTGGTTCAAACGCCAGTGACACTGACAATGAAGGCTTCGTATTGCCTAGCAAGCCTGCTAGCAAATCATCAGCTGGTAAAGGTAGAGGGCGCGGACGCCCCGTTAAAACCGCCGAGTATGTAACGTTCGCCCAAATGAAAGTCGATAGGTCCGAACTTGAGCAGGCTACGGCATGGGCCCATACCGAGAAAGATCTTGAGCTTGAAGAGGAACTCAGCGGGATCGCCCGTAGTGCAGCAAAAGCCAAAACGTCCTGCACAGTTGATAAGGGCAGCGGACAGTTGGTGCCTGACGACAAAACAGCAGTCGGCATTGTCGAGTCTGTAAAGCTGCTGCTCCAAGTCATAACTGTTGGTGCCGGTAAATCCAAAAATATGAAAGGCACCATACAGCGCGAACTAAAAAATGCTTCGCGCGAGATAGGTCAAATGGTGGAGGTCCTTGCTGCCCGTACCGCAGGCGAGGAGACGAAACTGTTACGTGAAGAGAACGCCCGCCTCAAATACGATCTGGAATCACTCCGTCAAGAGGTGGGCGACCTAAAATCAGTGCGTCAAGAACTCAATGGTCTCAGAACCGAGTTCCGCGAGCTCCGCTTGCGCGACGATGAAAAAGTGGCTGTAGCGCCAGCCAGGGAGGACGACTCGGTCATGGAAGTATGCCCGACACCTGTGCCCCTTCCTAAACGCACTCGCGAGGCCAATAGGCAGGCAAAAACCCGCCCTACGGAGAAGACCACCTCTGCACCCGCACCGTCTGATGACGATGAGGCGGAGGAGAGGCTGATGAGGAAAGTGATGGCCCGGGTCGGCACCATGGTTGGAGCCAGACTGGATGGCCTGGAGGCCGACGGGCGTTTGCTGCCTGCTAAGCACCACCGACCACCACTAGCCGCCGATAGGCCAAAGGAAAAAACGTCGGCAGCAATGACGACAGAGCCTCAGCCTTCAACTTCTGCTGCCAGGCAAAATAAGGGCAAGATTACTATGGGTCACCGGGTATAGGTGATCGTGTGTGTTTCACTTCAATAAATCAACAGCTGATAGCATGTAACACTATATTGATTTATACACGGTTTGCACTACACACAATAGTTATAATAATATAAGAAGGTTTTAGAAAAAGGCAAGCCTAGGGCATACACTAAATACTATGCCACAATAACTAAGGTAAGCGTTCATACGTTAGCACATTAGCACATCGATTAAGCTAGTAAACAATAATACAAGCTCCGCGTCAGAGGTAATATCTCGACTGGCGATCGGGCGGCCGGCTCCCACCGAGCGCTTGCGACGTCACACGTTCTTTTGTCTAAGCGACCGGTTTTGTCGCTAAACGTACGTTTCCAAACGACTACGACAAGCGAGCGCACAATGCAATCCGAATAGTATTCGGATGATATTGATATTGTTTTAATTATTTTATTGTGTGAATATGTAAACAAATTATTATAATGTATAATTATTATTTCTAGTAAATAGTTGTAAGTATAGTTGTATAATATATATTTTATGTAGATGTTAATTATTTTAGACAATATACTGTTAGAACTTAATATGCAGTGTACAAATAAATAAATAAATGTGAGTTACCTACATCACTCCCCTCCAGAGACCGTGTCTACGGGCGATAAAAATCCGGGAATTTAACATGACGCCCTGAACGTGTCGTTTTAACTGAATTATTAGTAGTAGAGGTTTCAAGTTTTTTAGAATTGTTAATAGATGGGGGAATATGGTCAGATAGTACATAGGCTGGTTTCAAACGATCTATTGATACTATGACGTCTTTACCCTTAACATGTATCTTAAAAGTTTTATCACCCCTATCCACAACAGGATAAGGTCCATTATATGCTGGTTGAAAAGCACTTCGTAAAATGGGATCTTTAAGAAAAACGTGACTGCAAGTAGTTAAATCTTTAAATACGAAAATTTTACTTTTATTATGATGTGAAGTAGGTGCCGGTTGTAAGTTTTGGGCAAAAGATCGTATACGAGCAGAAAAATCTCGGATATCAGTGGTATAACAGTCTGTTTTGTGACCGAAGAATTCACCTGGCATCCGCAAAGGCTCTCCATATAAAAGTTCAGAAGAAGTAGCTTGCAGATCATCCTTAAAGGCGTTTCGTATTCCGAGTAATACAAAAGGTAATGTCTCTGTCCAGTTGGCATCACCGTGACAGGTTATGGCTGTTTTCAGATGTCGGTGAAAACGTTCTACGAGACCATTGCACTGAGGGTGGTATGCTGTGGTTTTTCGGTGCTTAAAACCAATGAGTTTAGCCAAATACTGGAATAAGGCAGACTCAAATTGTTTCCCACGGTCGGTTACTATGTCTGTGGGACAACCAAATCGGGAAACCCAACCTGATATGAAGGCTTTGGCTACGGCCTCTGCTGTAATTTCGGCAACTGGGACAACTTCAGGCCATCGCGTAAAGCGATCGACTGCTGTCAAACAGTACCGATAACCGGCAGATGGAGGTAAAGGACCAATGAGGTCCAAATGAACATATTTGAAACGAGCCTTTGGTAAATCAAGTGTCCCCAACGGTGATGACACGTGACGATTTACTTTGGAACGTTGACAGGCCAAACATGCTTTGGACCATTCGCGACAGTCCTTCCTCATAAGCGGCCAAACGAACCTTTGAGCCACTAACTTGGTGCTAGCATTCGCACCTGGATGACTAAAACAATGCAAGTTGTTAAATACCTTTCTGCGAAATTCTTTTGTGACGAAGGGTCTGGGAGTCGATGTACCGACATCGCAATACAAAAGCGTACGACTGCCAGGTACAGCAATTTTCTTTAAACGAAGAGAAGTTTCGCCTTGTAGTAACTGCTTTAACTCGGGGTCTGAAATTTGGGACTCTGCCAAAGCTTCGAGATCGACCGGCATCTGTATTTCATCGACGCGAGAAAGAGTATCTGCCACAACGTTATCTTTGCCAGCTATATGTCTCAAGTCAGTCGTGAACTGTGATATGTAGTCCAAATATCTATACTGACGAGGTGAACAGTTGCCCTTTCGTTCATGAAAGGCAAAGCATAACGGCTTGTGGTCAGTGTAAATGATGAAATGTCTCGCTTCTAACATATAGCGGAAGTGTTTTATGCTCTGATATATGGCAAGGAGCTCTCGATCGTACGGAGAGTACTTTTGTTGCGAAGGGCTCAACTTGCGAGAGAAGAACGCTAGAGGCTGCCAGGTGTTTTCTTTAAATTGCTGCAAAACTGCGCCAATTGCTACGTCAGATGCATCGGTAGTTAATGCTAATTTAGCCTGTAGATCCGGGTGAGCTAATAAAGTAGCGTTGCAAAGACTTTCCTTACATTCCTCGAAGGCATTCAGTGAGTCCCCGCTGAGATCAACAGGGTGTGAGCCTTTAACAGAGCCAAGCAGTAGGGCGTTAAGAGGAGCTTGAGTGCGGGCTGCATTTGGCAAGAATCGCCTATAGAAATTGATCATGCCCAAGAATCTCCTTAACTGCTTAACTGTCTTAGGCACAGGGAAATCTTTAATAGCTGAGACCTTACTTTTCAGAGGTTTAGCGCCAGAATGAGAAATATTGTATCCTAAAAAGGTTACTTTAGGTTGACCGAAGACACATTTTGCAGTATTGACAAGTATGCCATACTCTTTCATTCTGGTGAAAAGTTGACGAAGGTGATCCTCATGCTGCATCTCTGTCTTAGAAAAAACTAAAAAGTCATCTAAATAGGCGTAGCAGAAATCAAGGCCACGAGTCAATTCATCAATAAATCTCTGAAAAGTTTGGCTAGCATTTCGTAGACCAAAAGTCATAAAAGGGAACTCGTAAAGTCCAAAGGGTGTAGTTATCGCAGTCTTTGCAATGTCATCTTTGAAAACTGGAATGTGATGGTAGGCCTTAACTAAGTCTATGTACAACCAGAAAGATTGTGGGCGAAGTCATGAATATGACGGATTGGGTATTTATCAGGAATAGTCCTGGAATTAAGTAACCTGTAATCGCCACATGGACGCCAGCTGTTGTCTTTTTTAGGAACAAGATGAAGAGGCGACGCCCATGGGCTGTCAGATGGACGAGCTGTTCCATTGGCTATCATAGCATCAAATTCAAGTTTGGCAATTTTGAATTTATCTGGGGCTAGCCTACGAGGTGAACATGATACTGGGGGGCCTGAAGTGGTGCGAATATAATGTACTGTGTTATGTTTTGGTTTGCGTGGTGTGCCGGCTGGTCGTGTTATGTCTGGAAACTCACCGAGAATGTCATAATACTTGCCGACACCAGTCAAGACCTTCACACTTGATATAAGGGAGTCTGAAAAAGAAATGGTAGCTACAGCGGATACATTGGTAGTACTATCTACTAAGCGTTTGTTTCTAATATCTACTATTAAATTATAAAAAGATAGAAAATCCACGCCAATGATGGCCTTGGTAACATCGGCTATAATAAATTGCCATACATAGTCACGACGAAGTCCAAGGTTTAAACTAAGTTGCACTGAGCCGTAAGTGTCTATTGTAGAACCATTTGCTGCACATAACTGGTAATTTGTCTTCGCACGACGTTCACGAAGCGATGATCGAGGAATGACACAAAGATCACTCCCTGTGTCCACGAGAAACTGGACTTTTGATCTTCGATCCGTCACGAACAGGCGGCCAGTTTGGTTTGGGCAATCGTCAGCCGCCATTACCGACCGCCCTTGGCGTTTTCCGCTTTGAAGTCGCAGGGGCTGACGCATTTGTTGGCCTTGCTACCAAATTTGGCATGGTACCAGCAAAGCGGTTGTTTCCTGTAGCGGGAATCGGAACGACGGGAAGATGTTGAACGACCACGGTAGTTATGCCTAGATCGGTTAATAGATCTGCCTCTTTGCATGGTAAGAGCATGCACTTGTCTAGATAGATCGGCGATTTGTCTAGCCATTTCATCTAAGGTTCTAGAAGTATCTGTAGAAGACCTTGAAGACGATGTTGATGCAACCACAGGAGTTGGAGGTGCAATATCCTGGATTCTGTCAGCTAAGTCGGCTAGCGTTTCAAGTGGAGAGGTCGTCTGGGAAGCTATAATCTGCTGCATGTTATGTGGCAGGCGACTAGTCCAGATAGTTTTGACAAAATCCTCTGGAACGCCAGGTCCAGCTAAATTTTGAAGGTGCCTGAGGAACTGGGAGGGTTTTCTATCGCCAAGCTCCTCGTGCATGAGTAGCTGCTTCACTTTTTTTTTCTTAGAGGCTGAGAGGCGCTTAATTAACTCGCACTTTAATTTCTCATATTTGTTAGAAGCTGGCGGAGAAACTATAATGTCTTCAACTTCGGCTGCAAACTGGTTATCGAGTTGAGAAATGACATAATAGAATTTTGTCGCATCTGCAGTAATATTAGAAATAGCAAATTGCCCCTCTAGTTGCGCAAACCAAATTGCTGGTTTGTCTGGCCAAAATGGTGCGACACGAACTCCGACACGATAAACGTCGGACGGTGCAGTGGAAACGCGCACTCGAGAATCATCATTCTGACTATCGTGGCGGGTAGAACTCTCACGAAATACCGATTTTGTAGAATCTTCGCTATCACTTGCCATCTTCTTGACGTGTACAGTCGGGGGTCACCAGATATGGGTCACCGGGTATAGGTGATCGTGTGTGTTTCACTTCAATAAATCAACAGCTGATAGCATGTAACACTATATTGATTTATACACGGTTTGCACTACACACAATAGTTATAATAATATAAGAAGGTTTTAGAAAAAGGCAAGCCTAGGGCATACACTAAATACTATGCCACAATAACTAAGGTAAGCGTTCATACGTTAGCACATTAGCACATCGATAAAGCTAGTAAACAATAATACAAGCTCCGCGTCAGAGGTAATATCTCGACTGGCGATCGGGCGGCCGGCTCCCACCGAGCGCTTGCGACGTCACACGTTCTTTTGTCTAAGCGACCGGTTTTGTCGCTAAACGTACGTTTCCAAACGACTACGACAAGCGAGCGCACAATGCAATCCGAATAGTATTCGGATGATATTGATATTGTTTTAATTATTTTATTGTGTGAATATGTAAACAAATTATTATAATGTATAATTATTATTTCTAGTAAATAGTTGTAAGTATAGTTGTATAATATATATTTTATGTAGATGTTAATTATTTTAGACAATATACTGTTAGAACTTAATATGCAGTGTACAAATAAATAAATAAATGTGAGTTACCTACAATTACCCTGGTCCCGGCTTCCAAGCCGAAACCAAAGACAACCAATGCCCCTGTATCGGCTCCCGGGCCAAACACTGGACCGGATGCCGAAGGGTGGACTAAGGTAGTGAGACGAAACGGCAAACAAATTAAAGAGCCAGCTGCCCAAACGACGGCAGCCCCCGCTACGCAGGCACCAAGGAAAGATGCGGTGGCACCTTTGAAGAAAAAGGGGAAAAAGCGAAAGCCCAATGCTCTTCGGGCCCCCCGGACGGCCGCTGTCGTAGTCACGATCGCGCCTGGTAATGAAGGTCTCACATACGCGGACGTCATCAACAGAGCGCGTGTGGCAGTCAATCTGGAGGAGCTGGGTCTGCCGGCTCTCAAAACAAGGGCGTCCGCTACTGGGGCCCGATTGTTTGAGATTGCCGGCATGGAGGATAATGCGGCTGGGGCTGATCGGTTAGCCGACAAGCTGAGGGCCGCCCTTGGTGAAGACGTACGCGTCACGCGGCCGGTCAAAACCGCGGAGTTCCGTCTGACGGGACTGGACGACTCTGTGACCACCGATGACGTGTCGGCAGCCGTTGCGCGTACGGGTGGCTGCGCTGTGGACCAGGTTCGCGTCGGGGCTATCTCTCGGGGTCCCAGCGGACAAGGCATTGGAATAGTCTGGGTCCGATGCCCCGTCACCGCCGTAAAGGCAATCACGGAGGCCAAGCGTATCCTTGTCGGTTGGAGCTCGGCCCTGGTGCACACGCTGGAGCCACGAAAGCTAAAGTGCTTCAGGTGTATGGCACCGGGACACACCAGGTACCTGTGTACCACAGCAGTAGACAGGAGTGAGTTGTGCTTCCGGTGTGCTCAGCCCGGTCACAAAGCGGCTACGTGCACAGCCAATCCGCACTGCCCTCTATGCGAGGAGGCGAAGCGACCAGCAGAGCACATCGCTGGGGGTAAAAGTTGCACGCCGCCCATAAACAAGAAGACAAGGACTGCTGTTAGGACCACGGCGGTTAATAGCACGCAGCGGGACAAACCCGCTAAGGAGGCTATGGCTACTGATTAGGTTCCCCAATGGCCCTACGCCAAAATATATCGTTTATTCAAGGGAACCTCAACCACTCCACTGGGGCACAAAACATCTTCGTACAATCCCAGCGAGAGTGGTCCATAGATGTGGCCGTCATGGCCGAACCCTATTTCGTGGTCCCTAGCCCGTACTGGGCTGCCGATCTTTCGGGTACTGTGGTTGTCGTAGGCTCCTGTGATTCTGCACCGATGGTCACTCTCCATAGGGGCTGCGGCTTTGTAATTGTCCAACGAGGTAGGCTGGCGATAGTAGGGGTGTACTTTTCCCCAAATAAGTCTCTCGCGGAATTTGAGACCTTCATGACGGAGCTCAAATATTCTATCCAACGACTGGCGACACATCATCTGCTCGTCATGGGGGATTTTAATGCAAAGTCCGTTGCCTGGGGCTCGCCCGCCACGAGTGCACGCGGTGATCTTGTCACGGACTGGGCTGCGACTGCAGGTCTGATCTTGCTGAACCGTGGCAACCAAAACACATGCGTCAGGCGGTGGGGTGGGTCCATCGTAGACATCTCCTACGCATCCCCCGCCGTCGCCGACTGCATCCCAAATTGGAGAGTGGAAGTGGAGGCGGAGACCCTATCCGACCACCGGTATATTCGGTTTGACATCTCCCCTCCACAGCCCTACAGAGCTCGCAACGTGGCCAACACTATCCGGCCATTCCCTAAGTGGTCCCTGACCAAACTTGATCGGGACCTTGCCATTGAGGCATCGCTAGTGGAGCAGTGGAATCCACGCCCACACACAACAGGGGTTGATGATGAGGCAGCGCAGTTCGGGGTTGCCATGTCGCGTGTATGCGATGCAGCAATGCCCAGGGCCAGCCACCGTCCCCCTAAGCGCCAGGTCTACTGGTGGAACCCTGCCGTCGCGGAAATACGCCGCGACTGTATCGCAAAACGCAGGGCTCTTACCCGGTATCGACGCAGACGCCGTCAGGAGGCAGCCGAAGAGGCTCGCCTATACGAGGCCCTCGGGACTGCTCGCAAGGAGCTGCAGCTCGCAATCAGCCGCGCCAAAGAAGCAGCCCGCGAGGAAATGTTCGAGGACCTCAATAGGGACCCATGGGGCAGACCTTACCGAACCGTGCGGGAGAAGATGGCCAGAGGCCCACCAGCCACTGAAGCACTGGACCCTCCGTTCTTACGGGAGGTAGTGAGGAGACTCTTTCCGGAGTGCGCAAGTTTTGCTCCCCCGGTCATGGCCCCCCACGTTGGGGAGCCAGAGCATGTAACCGGCCCTGCCCCTCAAATTACGGATGGGGAGTTTGAACAGGCGGTCCTAAGGCTCCGAGCCAAGAAAACGGCTCCAGGACCCGACGGAGTGCATGGCCGCGTTTTGGCACTCGCTCTCGGGTCTCTGGAGCACCGTCTCCGGGGCCTGTACAACAAGTGCCTGGAAGAGGGGCGATTCCCGCAGGTGTGGAAAGTAGGACGCCTGGTCCTTCTCCAAAAGCCCGGAAAACCAGCTGACAGCCCGTCGGCCTACAGGCCGATAGTGGTGCTGGACGAGGCCGGAAAACTGTTGGAGAGGATCGTGGCAGACAGACTTACCACCCATTTGAGCCAGGTACCTAGTGGACTGCCAGTACGGCTTTAGAGAGGGGCGCTCCACGATTGACGCTATTCGGAGCGTTCGAGCACTCGCCGATGAGGAGGTTGCTAGGGGTAGGGTGGTCCTCGCCATTTCACTGGACATAGCGAATGCTTTTAACTCCCTACCCCATAGCTGTATTGAGGAGGCCCTCAAATATCACCGTGTGCCCGGGTACCTGCAGCGGTTCATTAGCTGCTACCTGCGCGGTCGAATAGTCCGGTGCATAGATAAGGATGGGGGCACGCTTGAAAGGCCCATGATGTGCGGTGTTCCACAGGGCTCGGTCCTAGGGCCGGCCTTGTGGAATATTGGCTATAACTGGGCATTAAGAGGAGCCCTGCCAACAGGATTGAGTGTCGTATGCTACGCCGATGACACCCTCCTGTTGGCCCGGGCTGATAAATATGAGGAGGCGGCCGTGTTGGCTGCGATCGGGGCGAACCACCTGGTCGGGCGCATCGAGAGTTTAGGCCTGAAATGTGCGTTGGAGAAGACTGAAGCCCTACTCTTTCATGGCCCCCGCCGAAGGCCCCCCGCTGGGGCAAACGTAGCCATACGTGGAGTGCGCATCCCGATAGCTGCACACATGCGCTATCTGGGACTAGTGCTGGACTCGCGCTGGAGCTTCCAGGAACACTTCCGCCAACTGTGTCCGAAGCTTATCGCGACTGCTGGGGCCCTTGGGCGGCTCCTTCCAAATGTGGGTGGACCGAGCGTCACCTGCCGCCGGCTGTATACCGGGGTGGTGCGGTCTATGGCCATGTACGGCGCACCGGTGTGGGCGGATACCCTGTTATCTCAAAACAAGGCCCTGCTGCGGAGATCGCAGCGGATCATGGCTAACAGGGCCATACGCGCTTACCACACCGTGTCGTATGAGGCCGCGTGCGTTCTCGCAGGGACCCCACCCTGGGACCTGGACGCGCTCGCGCTTGCAGACATATACAGGCGATGCGCGGAGGCTCGGAGGGAAGGAGCCCGACCATCGCCCGAATTGCTCCGGCGGTGGCGCGAACGGGCGCAGCGCTCGGTGCTGCTAGCCTGGAAAATGAGACTGGAAGCTCCAGCGTACGGCCACTGGACCATTGCGGGATTAAAACCGAGTCTGACGAGATGGGTGAGCCGGTAACATGGTTCTCTCTCGTACAGGCTCACACAGATGGTGTCCGGACACGGGTGCTTTGGGCACTATCTGTCCAGAATTGGGCGCGAGTCCAACACTCGATGCCACGAGTGCGCTTGCGACGACGACACGGCCCAGCACACGCTGGAGTTCTGTCCCGCATGGGCGGACCAGCGCCGTGTCCTCGTCGCGACAGTAGGGATGGACCTTTCGCTGGCGACCCTGATCAAAGCCATGGTCGCCAGCGCGACGTCCTGGGATGCGGTCGCCTCCTTCTGTGAGCATGTGATGCGCCAGAAGGAGGCCGCGGAGCGAGCCAGGGAGGAGAACCCTTCCGCAGAGCCGTTCCGCAAGAAGCGTACGGGCCGGCGGAGGCGAGCCTATGCTCTGCTCCAGCCACCGTAATCGGGGGCGTCGGCGATGGAATAGGGCTCTGTCGCCGACACCACACTCCCCCGTGCGGATAGAGATATCCCACGTTTTCCCGGGATATCTCTCTAACCCTGTGTAGGGGGCCTTGAGGGCCGGCTGCAGCGTGGCTATGCGGAAGAATACAACGTTTCCCGTGTAGCCATGCCACTACGCAGCGATGTAGGGAAAACTGTCAGTTTTAGTGGGAATGCCAAATCTATCTCACATGGTGAGTCCCACATAACCCTGTCGTGGCCCTCTATCACGGCTGGGTAGCAATAAAAGCTTTCTGACAAAAAAAAAAAAAAAAAAAAAAAAAAGTGCGACCACGGCTCTACCCTGACCATTTTTTATTTCTGGATTCCTATCAGAATTACTTTATTGCTTTGTCTTCTTTAGACAACTTTTTTGTAGTTGCGTTATAGATTTTAAAATTTATTTTTTTATTTAAAACTTTTGCGTTTCCTGATCGGACATATACGCCAGCCGTGCAATATCTACACCGTCGCATTCTAAGTACTTACAGGTAAAAACCGCGGCACAAATAGGAACTGGCTTATTTATTATTATTGAGCAGAGTCGAGACTACCAGTTTATATCATTAGTCGATGGTCGAGACTTCTCAGCCTCTCCAATTCCGTTAAAGATGCGTCGTGGGATGGCATAGAGTTTTCGTGAATCCAAGTCACATAATAAGCCCTCTACCACTACTAAGGTGATTTTACCCTATAAAATTTTGATGTTTATACAGAGTGGTAACGACAGTACGACAATAAATTAAAACATGGGCTATATTAGTTGATAGAAATATTTTGCAACTATTAAATACATCTTATCCATTTGATAATTTTATAGGTAACATTTCTATAAAATAATGCAGCTCTCTAGTGTTATTTCACAGAAATCTCTTGAAAATTATGGTATGATTGTATTTGAAAGTTGCAAAACATTTCTATGAACTAAATATAAGTAGCCCATGTATTAATTTATTGTCGTATTGTCGCATCACCATTCTGTATAGCCTATGTCACCCGGGCCATTATTAAAAATCTGTTTACACCTCATTCATTAAAAATCGGTAGCGCAATTCAGAAAATTATAAGTTCTGTATCTATGTTTAGTTGTAAATATAAAAAAATAAATTATTTCATTTGAATGACTGAAAATTGCGCAATTAACAGTAAAGTGAATGCAGGTAGTTAGCGGGAGCGTAGAGAAGTTCACTGGACTAATTTGCTAATCGCTACGCTCGCTCGGGCTTGCGCATAGACTAGAGATCTCTCGTAAGCGCTCTCGCCATCTTGCCAGCCATTTACCGCACCACAGATTAATGATATTATGTATTACCGCACCGTAGCCGCGGACGAGGGGCAGCCATTTATCGCGAATTCAACTCGACTCGACTCGGACATATTCGTTTTGTGCGTGGCACGTGGCGGGCGTGGAGAACTTGTTTCAAGCAAAGCAAGTACGACAGTTCACGTAGGCGCCTCGATTCGGTAATGCTCGGCTGCTATCGCCAGCTCTCGTGTCGACGGCCCGTGACGACGATACACATTCATTCGTACTCGTCACTCGTACGATACGTACGTAGTCAGTTACAAATTCCGTCACCAGCGCAACCCAACTGTCAGTCAGCAGTCAGTGCAGTTCGTGATGTGTTGAAAGTGAGACGTTTCTACAAAAGACAGCGAACTTTTCGCTTAGTGTAATATTTAGTTTTTATTGACCTTGGACGCGACCAGACAAGTGATACCACGTAGACTAGCGATTGTGCAAACACATAACCTCCAAAATGTCAGAAAGCGCACAGGACGTGATGCAGGATGCGGCGGCTGCGGCTGCGATCACTAGCGGATCGCTATTTAGCACATTTGATATTGTCATGCTCATTGTTCTATTGGGAGCAGCGATTTGGTGGCTTTATAGTTCCAGAAAAGACAATAAAAAAGATGAAATAGTACTCAGTAAATATTCAATACAGTAAGTATGTACGTTAATTACGTCAGTTTATTACTTGCATGGATCGTTGCAGTTATGAAGTTAGCATGTCATAAGTTCTTACAGATTATTATAGTACCTGTAGTAGCATAAACCAACTGCTATCATCATTGGTAGTAGGTAATTACTTTATGAAGGATGATAAAAGTCATAAATTCAGAGGAGAACGTTATGAAGTTTCTCTGCCAAATCAAACAGTTTTTTAAATCTGGAGTGAATGCAATTAGGACCTATCTACCTACTTATGTAGGTACCTAATTAGCATACCTACACCTACGTAATTCCAATAAGTACCTAAGTTTTACTTCAATAAACTTTGGATTTTTTACAATACCTACCTATTTATCATGCTAAGTATCTTGTTCTTATGGTCTAAGGCTAAGTAGATAAGTAGGTAGGTAGACTAATACTAGGTGCTTAAAATGTTAGTATTTTGGAGTAATAAAACTCCTTGTCTTCTCCGATATTATGGTACGGTCAGCAACAAGATTCGATTAACAGTTTATTAAGTAGGTACCATGTCACACTACGTCATTCACAACAGTATTCATACAAATTGATAACATTATGACAATCTGTTATAACTTACAGATTGTCATAATGTTGACTGTAACTAATGTGCAACATTATCCATAACTTACTTTCCTTGACTGCAAGAGCAAATAGGTATCAAAGGAAAATCTCAATAACTTAGTTGAGATTTTCCTTCTAGTTTAATTCTTTGGCGTAATTATTGCAAATGCTATAAAAATATGAACTTTGCACGACGTTTGAAAACACAAACGCCTGAAGCCTCAAGGCGGATTTAGCAGAGAGCTAGACAGGTAGGTACTATGTTATTCACGAATGTGCACAAAGCAACTAGTTTTCATTTAAAAACGGCAGCCTGCCGCTTGCATAACAACTACGCTCACGCACACACGTCAATAGATGATCAAATATCGCGTTTGTAATAATTAACACTAGTGGCCGCCCGCCGCTCCGCCTAGCCTGCGTGAATATCGGTTATCGCCCAACTATCCTTTTTTTTATGACAGAAAATCCATTATGGATGAGGGAGCGTAGGGCCTCCACTATCCTATGTCCTTTCCCAGGCCACAAATTATCTCTCTGTCAGACAGCGGTTGAAACGTGAAGAGGCAACAGACAGACACACACACTTTCGCATTTTTAGCAGGGTGTAAATAGGTAACAGAGATATTGTTTTGAGCCCATCCACCAACAAAATCGGTCTACGGTCGGTCATGTTATGTAGGTACATGATTATTACGTATCAGTTTAATAATTACATTACCATTATTTTGTGAGTACTGGATGGTACTGGGCCAGTGTTTACCCATTCCGCGCGCCTGTTTTATACATATTTTATCTTTCCACCTTCCACATAGCTACGAGGGCGACACTCAAAATATTTAAAACCGGTTACTAACTTACTTGTAAACAATACAATAAAAATATGTTTAAAAAAATCAATAACAGTTAGTAGGTAATATTGTTATAGATAGTCCACCTAAAACAATATTATTAACTGTGTATTACATTCATTTCTTATTTGTTAACCGACTTCAAAAAAAGGAGGAGGTTATATGTTCCACTGTAGGTTTTTTTTTGTATTTATGTTCATCGATTTCTCGGTCAATTGTGAACCGATTTTCAAAATTCTTTTTTTATTCGATAGAGTATACTACTGAAGTGGTCCCAGTGTCACCAAGTCAGGATCTGACGATGGGATCCCAGGGAAATCGAAGGAAAACCTCAAATTTTATAGGAACGTATGACATTTTTTACTTTTTTCCGAAGCTATTCAAATATTTGCTACTGTCAGTCACCATCTTATGTTGATGAGCTGGTGATGGAATACAACTCCTTAACGGTAAGGAGTTGGTAGATAATTCTTTCAATATTATAGGTACGTATTAACAAATAATAGTATTCGTTCGGGTTATTCGGGTGAACTGATGATGGAAGGTACAACTCCTTAGCGGTTAGGAGTTGGAAGATAATTCTTTAAATATTTTAGGAAGGTATTAATGAACAGTTATATTCTATCGGATTATTGGGGTGAACTGATGATGGAAGGTAAAGCTCCGTATCGGTTTCGGTTAACGGAACAATATTATGTATTTCCACTAAAGACTGAGAGACAGACAAGTCGATAGTGCTGACGGTCACCCATCTAGCTTTAACCTTAGATGTACACTTAAAAGACGAAAAAAAATTTTTTATACCTATTCAAAACACTAAAAAGGAAAAAATAATTATATTTAAGTACCTAGATACTTATCTTGAGTTGGTGCTAAGCTGTTACGAAGAAACAATAGAAAATAAAGCACCGACTCCAGAAAATACATTTTTGAATTGGCTGCAAATTGAAAATGCATGAATATAACCTGAGGAAATTTCCAGGTTAAAGATTGACTATTTGGCGACGTCTTACGTAGAATTACCTACAGGATTACCCGCCGTATAGGCCCGACCTCGCACCTTACGATTTTTATTTGTTTCCAAAAATAAACGAGAAATTTCGAGGACAACGTTTTACGGACGCCTAAGCTTGTCCGAATCTGCTGATGTGTCACTCTTTTATCAGTCTTTATCATACGCCGCACAAAACTGATCTTCAATCGTCGCAGTAAAAGGCCGTCCCTCACCCATAGCATCGGTAAGATTAGTGCGACCACGTTTTAACTCATTAAACCAGTTGTAATGTGAGTACACTACAGTGGTACGAGATAGGGCTTCATCATGAAAGGCCAATCGAATCATAACTTTCTTGCTGCCATAAATAACATCGAATGTCATAAAAAAATATTGCCCGAAAATTTTCTCGCGTTAGATTCATGATAACGTGACTCGGACAATTTTCAATTAGCCGCCAAAATCGTAACGTAAAACAAATGACAAATGAATATTATTGGCAAAAAGTTCCATTTTCAAAATTCAAACTTATTTTTTTGTTGTACTGTATACAATACAAGGAACCAGTTCCATATGTGTTCAGTTCCCATTAAACGCGGCTAGATTCTGTGATGATGCGTTGAGGGTTGACGCATCGTACTCTCACAAATACATTACATTCAATTGCGTTCAGCGTTGATACGTTATTCAGTCTTTATTTTTAGTATACGTTGTCTATATTGTATTTTATGTAGAATGCACACAAACCTGCAAACTCTCCGGAGCACCAAACGGAGTTACCAAATTCTTAATACACCAGATTCGCAACTCAACAGATTCTCAAATAACTTATTAGAATCTAAGGCCCTCTAAAGGTATACCATTTTAGAAACGTCAACGAAATATTAAGTTTAAAGTAGTAGGGATTAGTTAATTTTGGCCTTCGCCTAACGTCGGCCTTACGTTTTAGTCTAACCAAAGTAAAATCAACATCCGCATAGGTAATACACATAATAGTTATCACGTGTGATATTCTTGCTTACTTTATACATTGACACATATGATTCGAAGGGCGATCGTAGGTCCGAAATAGCAAAATAATAGTTAAGTTCTTAATCAAACTTATGTAGACTACAATTACAAGTAGGTATTATTATTTAAGAAAACTCGACCCCTGAAACATAATTATTTTAAACGTCCGATGCTATGGGTAGTGTAATTATGTACAAGTTTGCTTTTGCTCCCCTGGTTATGTGGAAGTGTCATACCTTTTTTTTGGCAGGGGAAACGCCTTATGCCCGTCCTCTCTTCTGGGAAACGAAGAGAGGAATGTGTGGGACTCGCAGCCACTAAAACCACTGCCATACACCTTCTTTACTGCCATCTAGTGGTATTGTGGGCAGCCTGTGGTCACATGTCATCCATTTCCACCGGAAGTGTCAGACCTAGTGTATGTCGTTACAGGAAATACGTCACTAAAATTTACTTGGGCCGTGTTGAAAAGCAGATCCGGGCAGTTCATCGCACATATCCAGCCCTACTCAAGAACCCAGGCCAATGGCGGCTGGGTTAACTTACAGCCCCTGCAAGCCGTCTCCTCGCACTATAGATAGTTTTGCGAACTAATGGACTCTGTTTCAAATCTTACGATTTGGAATTGTTATTATGAACATAATTACGGCTTGGCGATCACTAGAGTTTGAATCCGCTTTCGAAGAATTCGTTAGGACATTGTGTACGTAACGTAACTTGAGTTGCCGCATTTCCCTAACTACACTCATCAAGCAAAAGTATGCTGACATGCATCTTATTTACGGTGAAATTCGACAAAGTTCTAGAGCAGCATGTAGCGGCTCCGGCGCTTTATTACGCTATGCTTTATGAAAGATATCCCTATCAACTGCATCCGGTTGTCCAATATGTATATATCTCGCATAAAATATTGATCTTAATTTTCACCAAACCTCATTGAGCTAAATTTTTTAAGGAATCTACGCTTATAGTCTTATCTAAGCTATGTTTTCAGACTATAAAAGCCCTTTTAGAATTATCTCTTTTTGTTAACAAATAGGTTGGGCACATTAAGAGATCCCAAAGGGTCGAAGTGCGCAATGGCTATGTCATGTCCCTTGATTAGATAACAAATGGTTAGGTTAGTAAACTATTGTGAGTGAGTGAGTGACCATGCACAGTGGAACGTCAAATCGGCGATAAAAACTAGGGAAAGAGGAAATAGGCCAAACACATTAGGATAAGTGAAAATTGTAGGAAAAAAAATTAGGTAAAAGTTAGTGTTATACTTTTTGGTAACTGGTTACAAAACAAGAATTATTCATGTTTTTTCTAAACTGGTTTCGAAACTTAGTTTCGAAAACGGCCGAAAGGTTTTTTCCAACATACAATGGTGTTTCCGCGATCCGCAACACAAGCTGTTCTTACCTATGGTGCAAATACCACCCTGTTTCGAATCACGGTATAAATCGGCGAATACTTTTTGTATCTGTCGGGGCCTGATCTTAGAATTGATTACTTCATGATATGGTTGATAATTTCATGAAATGGCCAGCTAAAACTGACCATATCGTTTAAACGTCAACGTTTGATGATATGTTGATCTACGTCCGGCCATATCAATAATGTAGAGTTTCCATGATATCAAAGTTTTATAATATTCCAAATAAAGAAGAAACATCTATTTTTCTTGTTAGTAATAAAAATGCCTCTATGTATTTCAGTTCGCTTACAGATTGAATTGTCAGCATAAAAATTAAAATAATTTCAATAATTTTAATTTTTTATTCTTAACGACCGGTTAGCCGATCTGTACCGGTCTGTACCTTTTGCTATACAGGCTTCTCGGTCAAGAGGTTCGAATCCCGGTAGGAGCAAATGTTTGTATGATGAATACGAGCATTTGTTTACGAGTCATGGATGTTTATATGTTGATTTCTAATATTTATAAATACATATTAAAATGTATTATTATCATTATTTCTCCGTTATGTATAGAGATGGGTTATAACAGGCAAATATCCATACCTGTTATGCCTGTTACTGTTACATATAAATAACAGGACAAAGTAACTGTTATAAAATAACAGCCGGTTATTTTTTTTGTTTATTCTCCCTATAAAGGGAAGGCAAAGGGAACTAATGCACATACAGCCATGTCTTAAGTATTTATTTATTTCTTCTTTTATTACATTAAAATGCTGGCGTAACACATTTCAATGCTTCTTGGGAGTATTTGACACGAAATATATGATAACAGTCACTTTTTGTGCTACTTGATGAGGTGGATAACCACAAAAAAGTTCTCATCGTATTTCACACCATAATCACTTTTATTATAATAATCTTTTAGTTCCACGTCAACACAAACACTTGAATAATAAAACTACGCCTCTTTTATAACTCAATGTTCGCTCCGACACAATTTTTAATTGTTGTTATAAAAATCTAGACTGACACCGTAAAATCCCGCCAAACACTCCTTTCATTTTCTTTTTTATTTTAGATACCACCTAACAGTTACAGAGAAATCCCAAGCAAAGAAACATGAATAGTTCACGTGCTTATTATGGTCCTTTTTCTCACGCTAATAAGTCATAATTATCTTTATCCTTATACATCTCGGCGAAAACATTATTCACTAGGTATAGAAAAATAAAAAAAAATAAGATGGCTCTGTATGGGCTAAATTTCTTTACCTTTCCACAACAAAAAAATATTAGTTTTTGCCGCCGTTCAATGACTACGGTAAAGATTTTTTTTTCAATAACTGTAAAACTGTGCATGAGCAAACATCGTGTGTTGATTTTTACAATGTGAAAAACGTTGAGAATTTTATCTTACTTTATCCACCTGATCAAATTAGTATCATGGAGACTGTCATCATACATTTCGCGCCAAACTCTCTTAGAGATACATTGAACTGGCAATTCAATCCATTAGTTGCAGAAGTAAAAAATACTAAGACATGGCTGTATGGGCATTAGTTCCCCTTGCCTTCTCTGTAATAGAGAGAACTAAAACAACAACAACAAAATTAGGTGACCAAATGAAGTTGTCATTCATTTTGTGGAAGTCAATTAAATTTGTTAGAATAATAAATAATAGGTGCATCTCTTTCTAACAATATTCAATTACCTTAGCAAGAATGAGATAAAAATAATAACAGGCCTCATGGAACAGATAACCTAACCAAATGAAAAACATCGTATTTTCTATAGTTAAAGTTTGTAAAACATTAACAATTTTATTTGTTTGACTTTTAAATACTAGGTGCCTCTCTTTTTAACAAGGTTCGAACAAATATAAAAGAGTGAGATACAAAATGTTATTTTTTAACAGGTAGGTATTTTAGTAACAGAGAGACTGGTTGTTCCTGTTATTTACAATAACAGGTAGTATTGCTTGTTCCAAGGAACTGTGACTCAAAGGTGCCTGTTATTTACATTAACAGGTATGGCTTGTTCCAAGGAACAGTTGTTATCTGTTATTTTTAAATACCTGTTTTTTTTCTCTGTTACGATAAATACGCCAGTATCCATAACACAAGCTCTTAATGATGCTTACTTTGGACTAGAATAGGTGTGAGTGTATGAATATTAGTACTATTATGTTATTATGTAATTAGGGAATGCAATCTCGTTCTCGCGAGATCTCGACTTTTTTAGCGAGATTGATCTCGGACGAAAAAAGGGCGACTTCTCGCGAGTTTACCGAGATTGCACTCGAGCATAAAAACGTCTTATTCGAAGCGCGGACTGACACAGACGGAGTTATTTAATTAATATCATAGTTTAATAGTCAACTCAACATAAATAATAAGTTTCATTTTTTTGACTTCTCGTGGTTTTGTTTGTTATAAAAGAACTGTTTTATTACTAAAAGATTTTTGATTGCTATTAAAAGAGAACACTGGTTGTTTCTTTCATTTGTTATTTGATAATTGATAGATACCTACGTACGTCAAAGTTTACTACTTACTTATAAGTTTATTAAAAAAATATAGACAAATACGTCAAACAATGTTTGATGCATAAAAGTCTATTGAAAAATTCGTGAAAATAAATGTTTATCTTATAATACTTAAGCAACTGAATAAACATCTTTAAAAATTACAACAGGAAAAATAAGAGATCTTAAAAAAGTTGTGTAGTAAATAAACACTTAAATATAAAAATGAAAATTTAAAGTAACCTCATTAATCATTTATCTAACACCATTACATTGAGACTATTCTTATGAGCCCAAACACGCTATATCTGCTGTAAGTTTATAAAGAATTAAACATCCCGCAGACTTATTTTTATGGTAAAGGATCAGCTCAAGGTTAGTGTGTCATGGGAATGTCACCGAAGTGACAGTACAACAAAATTCAAATCAATCGGATCTGCGAAAGTTAGTAAAACCCTTTTATCATGTAGAAATGAGCTGATAGTCATCAAAGGCCTGAAATGATCTTCATAAATTATAGCTTAGAACCATACTAGCCCCGTCAGCTCTTAAACAAAAAAAAAACAAATCAAAATTGGTCCATGCCTTTAGGAGCTACAATGCCACAGACAAATACACAAAATGGCACGTCAAAAATATACAGGGGCCTTACCACCATCTTTATAAAAGCGATTCATATTCCGCTCGGTTCAGTATTGGTTCCTAAACTGCGTCGCTGTCATAGTCGTAGATAGCGTCGTAGTATAAATTAAACGATTCTACTCAGTTTAGGTCCTAAATTGGATCGCGATAAAAGATGGTGGTACGGGTGCAGGATGGCACATTTAGATCGGTCAGTATGGGAAAGTCTGAATCTATAAGACATAAGATCTCTTCTTAGAAACCATGTCATCGATTTTAGTAATAGAGATAAACTGCATTCATACATTTAATAAAAACGTGTATTTAGCTCGGGAATCGAACCCGGACCTTTTGAAAAATAAAACTAACCCTATTTCTATTTAGATATCGATTGTGTAGGTCTTAAGCAGTAATCGTTGCTATGAAACATGATGTCTAAGATGCATTGTTTTCATATTCATTATAGTATCAGACTTTCCCATACTGACCGATCTAAATGTTCCACCTTGTATACACCCCTCTTTTCCGTGGGGGTTAAAAATGACACAACTTATCACACACATTTCAGGTGATAAATATTGTTCATTGCTTAGAGTGTTACCTAATAATTAAAAATAATAAAATTCGTCTGCTGTGACCAACGGTTTTGTGGATTTCAGTAAATATTTCATAATAATTTTCGATGGGAACTATACGAATAGTAGGATCATCAACACTTTTCTTTTCAAAATTATATTGTGAAATTCAATAGTCCATTGATTTTCGTTGCAACTTTTATTTGTTGTAAATAGCTATAAAAATACGTTTGAAAGTTTCTAGCATACGTTTGAGTTATCTGGGTATTCTTGGTCAATAAATAAATTAAACATTTTAAATAGCTTTATTTTAACCCGACAAGCATCAGATTCCAGACACAATTGATTTTTCAATTATCATGCCCTCAGGTGGGATAACGCCACTAAATAATAGTAAATAAATAGTTTGAGATTGATATCCAGTAACTTGTGAAATACCTTCAGACTCCAAAGTTTTTCATGTCGTTTTTGAGTGACTTTCGTAAAATTCAAGTACCCTATTTTGTCACATTACTTCATTTTTATCTTCAATTATCAATTATCAGAATGATTGTCCGCCGCCATAATGCATCACAAAAAAAATCGATGTCAGCGCCTCTAAAAGTGGCTAATTAAAACTATTTTACGGTACGATTACTAATGTTCACCACCTATGTTAAAGCTGTGCGTTTAGCTGTTCATATTGTCAAATGCTGATTATTCATTAGTCCAGTCCATATCATGCGGTGCATGGTGTCGTCAGCGGGTATTTTCCATTACATGAAATGATTGCATTTCATGAAATAGTTAGCCACATAATGTAGTGATCAATTATTGGCGGATAGAAAACGGTTATTAAAACAAACAGAAGAAATAAATTATTTAGTTATAAAATATTTCATTTAGTTTTTCTTAGACTTAAAATTTTAACTTATTAAAAAATCTCGATTAATCGAGAAATAGTGTTTAACTGTTAACTAACAGTTTTATCATCATCATACTTAGTAGATAACAGTTTTATCAACTTTGTCTCTTTACCAAGGACTATTAGGAGCTATCTTGTCTCTAAGTACCTACCTGTTACTTTTATTACAAAATAACTATCAATGCAGATTTATAATGAGCTAACGTAGTTCATTCTTAGGTATTTAAGAATTATAATTTTTTATTTATATTATAATAATTTTACATTCTTAGAAAAATGAAGACGTGGCATGCATAATGTATTACTAACTATTATTACGCATTATTTAATACATATCGTAAAATAAATACTGACGTTGTGTCGAAGGCCGCCCAGATTGATTCTTGTACTTAGTAATGTTATCGATGATTACTGTAATTAGACATGTGTCGCTTCCTACTTATTTTGTTACCATAAAATATTGATAGCGTTAGCTATGAATATTTTGCTACGGAAATTATGTTTTTAGTGCATTATATTCCTTATTTTAACATAGATATACAGTGTATTCCGATAGCAATAAAAAGGGGGTGCTTGTGTTCCCAGTCAAGAATTACTTCTGAAAGTTTGACATCTTTCAGATCACTTTCATTGTCCAATTAAATTAGTAAAAACATTATCCTGCTCGTGACAACCCTAAAAATGCGTATAATTTCGTGTACGACACACGACACACTACAGTTATACTACATACACACTCACTCACAACCCGCACACATACTATTATACTATATCGGCCCCCGCAACCCCAGAATTCCAAATTTTATTGCGGAATAGGGTAGTTGACAACTTTTTTTTAATTTCATAAATAAGAAGTTTATAACTCATAAAGAAATATTGCAAAAGAAATAGTATGTCTAAGATCAATAATTTCACGGATATAGTGGTATGTTTGATGTGTTGCGGCGCATCGTCCAAAAACGCTCCATAGAAAATCTACGGAACAGGTGACGTCACATGTTCCCATATTACTAAGAAATGTATGGGCATAGTGACAAAATTGATAATAACTATGTTTTAAGTATGTTTTTATGAATAGTTGTCATAATAATAGTTGTTTAACTTGATGTAAGCAATATAATATCATTAAAAATTTTGATAAATTTTGAAAAAAAATATGACCATTTTTTTTATTTTTAAATCAGTACAACTTCAACAATATCCCATATCTTTTAAGTTTGAATTGTTTTTATGGGTAACAGTAGCGTATATTTTCCGAATTTGTGAAAAATAGCGCCAAATTCAAACTTAGGCAACATCCCAATTCTGTAACAGCCTGTATTTTGGAAGATAAATTAATAACTTATAAAATATACAAAAAAATTTAGACCAGGAAACAGTTGTAAGACGAAATTAAATTACCAAACCGAATATTCATTCTGCGGTGTCGCAAATAAGTACTCATAAGTAGTATGGAATTCATTTGAATATTCATTAATTAAATAATACGTCAGAGGCACATTAAACAATCTGACGTTTCTTAAAGTATCTTAAGGAATGACGTCAAATGCCGAATATATTTTGTGTTGCAGCGACCCATAATTCCATGTATATTAATTTGTTTGACCTTTGACCCCATCATATTTTTCTACTAGAAATACAGCGTTAATATGTTAATATATAATTATGACTAGCTGTGCCCGCGACTAGGTTCGCGTCGATGTCAGAAAATAACAACATGTCATACGTAGGTTACATGATTTTACTAGAGTATTTATTTTGTTAAGGATTTAAATCATGTGTATCCAATCCAATGTGTTCCTTCGCAATTAATGCATTAGTTTAGAACACATGATCAGTAAGAGGGGAACTACTTATAGTAAAAAATGTTACGCGCCTTCCCCTCTCATGATCGACCCGCCCGCGCCCCGCCTTGGATATCATAAATGCGTGCGTGGATTACTTGATCATTATTTTATTGCAGAGTTATTTTAAAACTGTGATAATATCTCATAAGATATTCATTGAAATCAAATGATGTCGAGAACAAGTTTGTTGAAAATTAATTACTTAGGATGAATAACATATTTATTTTGGAATAATACCATGTTCACAAAAATAACTTCGCAGATAATGCATTATTTTTGAAAAAACAAGATTACCAAAAAAATGTTATAAAGTCTACCTTAAAAGATAGAAATGTGCTGTCTCGGACATTTTTTCAGATTTTTAAATGAGAATGATTCCGGCATGCATGATTTTTACGTAACTTAATTTAAACGTTTACGCAGCGCACGCAACGAAAGCTTTGAAAATTTTAAACAAAAATTAAAACCGACTTCAAAAAACTGAAAAGGATAAAATAATTTAATATTGGTATATTTCTACGGTCGAAGCTAGATGGGTGATCGTAAACTTATATTGTTTCCTACTATCGTATCATTTCACTAAAAAGTCATTTGAAAAGCAAAACTTTGCAAATTCGCATATGTAGACGACTTCATAATTTAAGTTTTTTTAAATTTAAAACCAAAGTACCCAACTGTTTTTGAAAAAAATTTTATGGGACCAAATGGCAGCTATTCCGCATCAAACAAAAAAAGAATCACGTAAATCGGATCAGTAATCTCGGCGTAATCGGTGTACATACATAGAAAAAAAAAAAAAAACATACCGGCCGAATTGAGAACCTCCTCGTTTTGAAGTCGGTTAAAAAGGAATATTTTTTCCCCGTTTTGGCAACATTTTCCATTGATGCTCAGCTTCTATTGGTCGTAGCGTGATGATACTTAGCCCATAATAATATAATCCATAAATGGACTATTCAATACAAAAATAACTTTTTAATTTGAATCAGTATTTCCTGAGATTAGCGATTTCAACCAACCAAACAAACAAACAAACTCTTCAGCTTTATAATATTAGTAAAGTAGGTAGAGATGCGTGCGTGGTACTTGTTCATTATTTTATATTAGAATTAAATTATGATGACAACTCATAAAATATTCATTGAAATCAAATGATGTCAAGAACAATTTTGTTCAAAATAAATACTTATGATGAATAATATACTTATTTTGATAAGGAACAATATCACTTTTACAAAAATACATTCGCAGATGTTGCATTATTTTAGAACAAATTTCATTAATTTGATTACCAAAAAAAGGTTAGAGTGAGTCAACCAAAGATAGGCATATGCTGTCGCGTATTTTTTATATAACTTTTAAAAAGGAAAACAATTCCGGCATATATGAATTTTGCGTAACTTTCACCGTTTACGCAGCGCACGCAAAGAACGCTTGTTTTTTCCCGGTTTTTGCAACATTTTTCATTGATGTTCAGATCCTATTGGTCGTAGCGTGATGTTATACAGGGTGGTGCGGTCAATGCGACAATAAATTTAAACATGGGCTATATTAGTCCATAGAAATGGTTTGCCACTTTCAAAAATATCGTATTCATTTGATAATTTCACGACATTTGTATGGAATAGTGTCACATTGGTAGCATTATTTCATACAAAGGTCATGAAATTATCAATTGAATACGAAATTTCTGAAAGTGGCAAACCATTTTTATGGACTAATATAGCCCATGTTTAAATTTATTGTCGCATTGACGGCACCACCGTGTATAGCCCATATAATACCTCGATAAATGGACTATTCAACACAAAAACAATTTTTTAATTTGATTCAGTAGGTAGTTCCTGAGATTAGCGCGTTCAACCGAACATACAATCCAACAAACAAATAAACTAGCAAACAAACAAACTCTTTAGCTTTATAATATTAGTATAGATTATTGTATTATTATTATTGTATCAAACTGATTTCAATGACTGGACAATTTATAAGTTAGTCCTATTGTTCGATTTTGAATCTCAAGTTTGTCAACTCCATGTCTCAGAATTAAAATATAAGTTTCCTGCCTTCCTATCATTCCGGTTTTGTGGTTTTAAGAGAAGCAAAAACGGTTTTAAAAGCTGTAACAAAAGTTATTATTGACTTGTGTATCTAATTCACATAATTAAATTTTATAACAATGTAAAACTTCCCAAATGCGCATTTACATTTTTATTGTCTACTATACCTATTTACTATGTTCAAAGTTCATATCCCACAGATTGTTTTACGATTCAAAGGTATCTACTGTTAGATAGAAAATATCCATCCAGTCCCTAGTACAAAAACAGGTACATTTTATTATTATTATGCTGTATCTGGGTGTAGCTGGCTTTATTAACCGACTTCAAAAACGAGGAGGTTCTCTTTTTTTTTTTCTATGTATGTACACCGATTACGCCGTGATTACTGATCCGATTTACGTGATTCTTTTTTTGTTCGATGCGGAATAGCTGCCATTTGGTCCCATAAAAATTTTTTCAAAAACAGTTGGGTACTTTGGTTTTAAATATAAAAAAACTGAAATTATGAAGTCGTCTACATATGCGTAATTGCGAATTTTTGCTTTTCCAATGACTTTTTAGTGAAATGATACGATAGTAGGAAACAATATAATTTGACGGTCACCCATCTAGCTTTGACCGTAGAAAGTTATCACTAAAAATTGTGAAAAAAAAAATTTAAACAAAAATTAAAACCGACTTCAAAAAACTGAAAAGGATAAAATAATTAAATTTAAGTAGGTATTCATCCCCTAGAAACATATTTTTGGAGTTGGTGCTAAGTGGTTTCCAAAAACAATAGAAAGTGAAGCACCGACTCCAAAAATATGTTTCTAGGGGATGAATACCTACTTAAATTTAATTATTTTATCCTTTTCAGTTTTTTGAAGTCGGTTTTTTTCAATAATATCCCTTCCGGTTACGCTATGTTCCATCAGGTTTAGTCATTTTCCGTAATGCTCTGATAAGCTGTCATGATAATATGCTGAAATATACTACCACATCGTGCTACGTTCTTCTTACTGCTGGTTGGTAACTACAGTACCATTGCATAAAAGATACCACTGGGTTACATTTTAGTTATCAGTTACACATAAGTTTTAAAAACTCTAAATACTTATGTCATTTATTATGAATATAATTTCAGAAACAAAAACTAAGCAATAGCGTTATCGACCAAATGTGCCACGACCTGTTTTTATTTTTAACCGACTTCAAAAACGAGGAGGTTCTCAATTCGGCCGGTATGTTTTTTTTTCCTCTCTCTATGTACAGTCGACAGCATATCAAGCGTAACAGTTTGACCTTGAGACCACCCTTACTGCGTTCGTAGTAGAGGCGGCTTTCGTAGTGCAACTGTTACACTTGATGTGCTGTCGTGTGTATGTACACCGATTACGCCGAGACTTCTGATCCGATTTACGTGATTCTTTTTTGTTCGATGCAGAATAGTTGCCCATAAATTTTTTTTCAAAATCACTTGGGTAGTTTAGTTTTTATAAAAAAAACTGAAATCATTAAGTCGTCTGTGTATGCGAAATTGGCGGATTTTTACTTTCCTATGACTTTTTAGTGAAGCGATACGATAGTAGGAAACAATATAAGTTTACGGTCACCCATCTAGCTTCGACCTCAGAAAGTTATCACTAAAAATTGTGTGAAAAAAAAATTAAACAAAAATTAAAACCGACTTCAAAAAAATAAAAAGGTTAAAATAATTAAATTTAAGCAGGTACTCATCCCCAAGAAACCAATTTTTTGGAGTTCGTGCTAAGTTGTTTCCAAAAATAAAAGAAAGTGAAGCACCGACTCCAAAAAATATGTTTCTAGGGGATGAGTACCTAATTAAATGTAATTATTTTAACCTTTTTAGTTTTTTGAAGTCGGTTTTAATTTATGTTTAAAAATTTTGTTTCTCTACTAAAAATTATTAATTGTATGTGGTCACATACAATCAATAATTTACAGTATGTATGTTGATGTTCAATTAAGTTTATGGCCACTGGCATTGTTAACTAACAATCCAAACTAAATTAGTACGCGACCGTGCAGTCCACGCCAGTGGCCATACACTTAATTGAACATCAAAATACATAATAAACTACCTAAATATATGCATAAAAGTACTAAAAATTTTACTTAACAATAAACTTAAATAATTTAGGTAGTATTTATGTATCGAAAGAAATAAAATATATGAAATTCTACTGAATTCTAAATACTTAGTTTTTGTGCTCCACTAACCTTTTGCACATTACAATTTGACTAATAAGTAAAATCTAGCTAATACTATTTTAAAAGACTTTATATTGTAATGCCGTACAAAAAAACAGAATTAAGTAACACTGTAAAAGTCGAATTGGCGTTGATAAAATGGCCTGCGGATAAATAAATGGCCATGCCGATGACGTCCTTGATTATCGGAAAGATAATCAAGGACGTCATCGGCATAACAAATTGAAAACTTACCTGCATTATATGTAATTTGTGGAATAAAAATTAAAAGTAAAAAACCTTTGCAATAACAAGCTTTTATTTAAATGCGCTTAAAAGAATAAAATCAACTTTTCCTTTAAAACTTTATACTATGAACTAATAACGTCATTACACAATTTAAATGTTTTAAAAGCTTTTCGTGGGATGTGATTACTCGTATTCACTTCGTTTAAAAGTTTTATAAATTAAAATCAATCAGATCAAGTTATTTATTTTTACCGACTTCAAAAACGAAGAGGTTCTCAATTCGGCCGGTATGTTTTTTTTTCTATGTACACCGATTACGCCGAGATTACTGATCCGATTTACGTGATTCTTTTTTTGTTCGATGCGGAATAGTTGCCATTTGGTCCCATAAAATTTTTTTCAAAATCAGTTTGGTACTTTGGTTTTAAATAAAAAAATCTGGAATCATTAAGTCGTCTACGTACTTATGCGAAATTGCGAACTTTTGCTTTCCTATGACGTTTTACTTGATAATCTTCACCGGTAAATCTTGGGACAAGCTTATTATCTTAAAATTTGTGTAATGAAATGACGCTATAAGTTGATAGAGGAGTTTTACAAAAATGTTTTTTTAATTCTTTAAGCGCATTAAAATAAAAGCTTGCTTTCATAAAGGTTATTTACTTCTAATTTGTTTTGTTCTTCAGTCAATTTGATACCCTGGTTGCAAGTGTGCGCCTGTAGGTATATCTATACAGGCGCATCAACCTAGTATCTTACCAGATTTGAAGGGAGTTACGATTTTCATGGGCTAAAAGTAATAAACTTGATTTTGTTCAATTTAAGTGCGACTAGGGTTACCATCCGTCCGGACATGTCCGGACTTTTTGCCTTTTGCCCGGCTTTTTAATTTGTCCGGATTTTTTGCCGACCGGGCGAGGCGAGTATTATAGTATAGTTGTTTGTGAGTTGCACCCATATAGACGTTAAATGCTTTTGTTATATAAAACACACGTTATTGTGGAAATATTTTGGTTACATTGGAAAATTTGGAAACTATTCATACTTTTAATATTAATTACATTAGTCATTATCGTTACCTATATGTAATAGGAACTGATTCTACTACATACCAACGAAAGTTTTACTTTTATTGTAATGCGAAAAACAATTAAGTTTCCTATGATTTTACCTATAGACAGAACTGGGCACAGAGTCATGCATGACTCAAGACTTATCCAATACATATCATAAAATATTGATATTTCAGCACGCTGTTATAGTTCGGTCCACAGAGTAGGTACTTATAATATATGATTCGAAGAACCTAGGCATAACATCATCATTATATCAACTTTACTTTTCAAACAAAACTATCCTTTTTACCATCCTTATCAGTAAATATTGACGGATAAGCGCATAAATTATAGGAAAAAAATTAAAACCAACTTCTTTTAAATAAAATATGTCGCCTGCCTTTGACAATATTCTAAATGTCAAATTATATGACAGCCATCCTTTTCGTATTACTTTTGATAGAAAGAAATGCACTGAACTTAAATTTAGACTTAGCATGAGTTCACCAGAATTAGGGCCAATAGCGAAGTATGCCAATACAACTATTATTTAATCTGTGCTAATATGTACTACCAATAAAGCGGGTCGTATTTATTTCTGAATGGCGAGGCCAATTCTAAGACATTTAATATAACAGCTGCAGCATATAACCTTTCTCCAATGTTATTATTCTAAGGTCCCTACCCTAAAAAGTCGGCGTGTTTCTGGACCTCAGGATCCCGAAGTCCTTACCCAAACGTCTCCAAATTCGTAACCCCAGATAATAGGCCAGAATATTTGTGTCTTTTGCATGGGTGATTATGTTTAAATACATTTACAAGCATCGACTTTGACTTAAAAGTATCATATCTAACATAATATATGCTTCTGTGACCTCTGAGAGTATTATTAACTTACATGACTTTACTTTGGAACATGACACATCTACTTTTAAATGGTTTTGTTTTGTTGAGTTGTCGATTATAGATCAGCTCTACCACAATCACAACACAACATTTTTAACCGACTTCAAAAAAAGGAGGAGGTTATCAATTCTTCTGTATGTTTTTTTTTATGTTTGTTACCTCAGAACTTTTGACTGGGTGAACCGATATTGATGATTCTTTTTTTGTTCGATGCGGAATAAGTAGTTCCCATTCGGTCCCATAAAAAAATTTTTCAAAATCCATTGCGTAGTTTGGTTTTTAAATCGAAAAAACTGGAAAAATTAAGTCGTCCACGTATGCGAAGTTGCGGATATTTGCTTTCCTATGAATTTTTAAAAGACTTCAAAAAAAAGAGGGGGTTAGCAATTCGTCTGTATGTTTTTTTAGTCAAATGATACAATAGTAGAAAACAATATAAGCTCACGGTCACCCATCTAGCTTTGATCTTTAAAAGTTATCACTAAAAATTGTGAAAAAAAAAATTGTAACAAAAAATACAACCGACTCCAAAAAACTGAAAAGGATAAAATAACTAAATTTTAGTAAGTAGGCACTCATCCCCTAGGAACATATTTTTGGAGTTGGTGCTATGTTTTTTCCAGAAACCATAGATAGTGAAGCACCGACCCCAAAAATATGTTCCTAGGGGATGAGTGCCTACTTACTAAAATTTAATTATTTTATCCTTTTTAGTTTTTTGGAGTCGGTTTTATTTTTTGTTTAAATTTTCATCTGTCAAACAATACCTATACGTCAGAATTGTTATCTTATTTCAAGATAAAACATTGCCACTTATAAAAGAAGAAGAATACCTATACGTACTGTCTTACTGTCTTGTATGTGCTTTTTAAAACCGCTGAAGGATTTAGATGTTTGGTATGGATAATAGTTTGAGATTCTTGCCATGAATATATAGAATACTTTTTGGAGCAATAACCGACATCGAACGACATCGATCAAGGAACTGAGAACCTCCTCCGTAGACAAAATCCTGTTTCTATTGAACATAAATAGTACAGTCGACAGCACATCAAGAGTAACAGTTACAAGTCGGTCTCAAGGTCTAAACCTTGAGACCGACTTTACGTCTTTCGTAATAGAGGCGGCTTTCGTAGTGCAACTGTTACACTTGATGTGATGTCGTCTGTACATACTTACTCTATAATATTATTGCAGAGGAAATCATAGTCTAAATAATGCTTACTTTGGCCTAGATTTTTTCTATGTAACTTATGTCCTTCCCAGGACCATCTCCATCCATACCAAATTTCGTGTAAATCGGTTTAGTGGTTACAAAGAAAGAAACAAACAAACTCACTTTTACATTTATAAGATTTTTTAGGTATTACTTACTCGTTAGACGGCAAGACCGATCTGGATAAATATTTTTGGTTTAGAAGTTTACACGCACTATTTTTGTTTTTATATTAATGTGTCCCACAATTCCTAAATAAAACTTATAATTTTCAATAAAGAATAAACTTGAAATATATACAATTATATAGAAGGTGTTTGGTACTTGGTATCACAAGCGGGCATATTTGTTAACATAGTTATAGCATCATAATTTTATTATGGTTATTGGTTATAGCGTCTACACGTCTACAGGCTCCGCATTGGGCCAGCGTGGTGGTGTTATGACCCAAACTCTTCATGTGTTTCTCCCATGTAGGAAGGCCTGTGCCCAGCAGTGGGACGTATATAGGCTGGTGATGATACAGGTGGTACCGACAATACGACGATAGTTTGAATTTGAAGAAATGGTTTGCCTCTTTCAAAAACATCTATTCACTTGATAATTTCATGACATTTGTATGAAATAATATAACATCGGTTGCATTTTTTATATGTATAGTATTTATATCATACGCTAGGTGCCCGCTTTATATGGTGAGTGCCAAAAACTGTATAATTTATTTATAAACACCTATAGATACGCGAATTGTTAAGTAATGTTAAATAAATCCTTATCATTACATGACTTATGGATTTTAAACAAATACTTACAGCATCAATCGAGTAATTTTTTCCGCATTTTCAAAATAAACGTTTTCTGTTGTTGTTTAGTGACAAATGAATATTTAATTAAAGTAGGTGTACGTACCTACTTAGATACCTTTTAAAAATTAACTTGAAAGTGAGAAAATAAACGTAAATAAAATATTAAAATAAATTCTGATTACACCTACCTACCTACTACTTTTGTCTCCATACAATTCTTATACACTTTTGTTATTAATGAGTTTACAGATAGTAACAGTTTTTTTTAAAAAAAAACATCAATCTGATCCTCCTTGTCATCATAATGAAAGAAAAAGAAAAAAAAGACAATTTACGTCTTCGCCTGTTTCATATTTAGGGGACTACCTTGTTTGAGGACTTTAATATCAAAGTCGGTTCAGGCTATCCAATTTGTAGGCTGTCTCCACAATACTCCACATTAAAAGTCCCAAGAATATACACAATAGGCTAAAGTTCCTCCGAGAATTTCAAAAGATGAAGGCCGACAGCTAAAATGTTTATGGATGAATCACATGTGCGCACATCGCAGAGAGAGAAATCTTGGATAGATAATAAAGAAACCAAATTTAACGTTTAAATCTAATCATTGTTCTTTCTGTCAGTAAAGACAAGACGTTTTGTTCCAGACACTGATATTGCACAAATGTATTGATAGTGACGGCGTTTATCAGTTCATTAGTAAAGAAATTAATGCAGATCGATATGATAATATTATGTAGGTCTTAATAAAACTGGCAGATGTCCGTTTTTACTAACTATTCCCTAAGTTATGACTTTTAACGACATTTGTCTTTTTCTTTCTCCTTCGGATAGACTGAGCTAAAAATCGCTAAGAGACTCGTAATGTTAAGCAAATGTTAGTGAATACGAACAAGAGAGACCATCTTGTAATAGTGCCATGCTATGGTGCATTTTCTTGAAAGGTTGGGATTTCAGATCATAAATTGCTACAACTAGTTTTGTTTGACAGTCTTAACATATATTATGATAACAGAAAATGAGGCCCGAGGCCCGGCAGTAAAAACTCATTATAAATTTTGATGATGTCCATCATTAACTATACTCAAAACAACATTGATTTTGAAACAGTATTTAGTTAAGAGCTGTTTATCGTAATATTTTCCGCGTGTGAGTGATTCACTTCTTCTAATAGCTCGTAATCAATATTTCCTAAGTATACATAGATGCAATCGTAGATGATAGATAACATGCTGTTTCTTTCGCCGAGCTCGTGTGCCACCCAAACAACTATTATCTAATCTGTGCAAACATTAAGTGAGGTTTATTTTGTAAATCCAGATTTTTTTCTAATGAGTTAAAACTATTTTGTTGTTGATGCTCAATAAATTCTTCAACCTACTGTAATGCCGATCTTGCTCCACTTTTTCACTTACGGCATGGACTTTATCTATCACAGGTCAAGCACAACGATCTGCATCTTTTACGTTAAAATTTCCAGACTGAAAACACTTGAACCAAAGTCCTATTCTTACTAACACCATTTTGTATTTACCTTTGTAAAATTCAGTCTGAATTTCTTCCTTAGTTTTACTTATTTTGATAGATAGGACAGGTACCTTTTTTAACGGCATAACGTAGTCGCAGGAACAAAAAATATGATTTAACTAACTTTAACTTCATTCAATATACAAAATACGAAAAGACAGCCAGCCAGCACTCGTACACTGTAGAAAAGCAATTGCAGAAAATGCATTGTATGCCTTTATGTAAGTACTAACTTTCGCCTCCGGCTCCGCCCTCGTGGATGTCGGTTATCGATACAAAAGTATTTATGTTCTTACCAACCGTCTTCCTTTTTAGGGTCTCAAACTATATCCATGCCAATTTAAATCTAAATCGGTTTAGTGGTTTAGATGTGAAAGCGTAACAAGCAAACAAACTCACTTTCGTATTTAAACTCGTAATATTAGTTAGGAAATATGGATTTATTCTTATTTAGGTTTTTAATACTTCAGTTTGCTATTATAACCTATATCCAATAGACATTTCGTCAGCACTAGGTAAGTTCGTAGATTCACAACAAGATTGCTTTGGCCTTGTGCTGTCCAAAGGTTATGTCGTAATTTTTATTATTTAACTAAGTAATTTCTATTTATCTGTTAAGTAAATGTCTTAGCTTCTAGAATATTCCTTAACCAATAGAATACATTATCCAATAACTAGGTATGTTTGTTATTTATCACTTAATCACATAATCAGGATATTAATTATTAAAATTTGAAACTTAGCAGTATAACAAATTGTTACAGGACAGCAGGCTCTATACAAGTCACAGAGAATTCGTTCATCAAGAAACTAAAGACTTCAGGCAGGAGTCTGGTGGTGTTCTATGGGTCACAGACTGGCACCGGCGAGGAGTTCGCCGGCCGCCTGGCGAAGGAGGGCGTGCGGTACAAAATGAAGGGTATGGTGGCTGACCCCGAGGAGTGCGATATGGTTGGTTGATTATTATAATAACATTAATGCTGATGTACAGAAGACAGCACATCAAGTGCAACGGTTGCACTACGAAAGCCGCCTCTATTTATTACGGAATAAGGGCGGTCTCGAGGTCAAACTGTTACGCTTGACGTGCTGACCGTACGTTACCGACTGGCCTCATGCAACACGTCTACACGAGTATTACGAGTATCAATGTTTTTTCAATACTGATTAGGGCAGAAAGATATAAATTGAAATTATAGCTACTTATAGGTAGATAACGATCGATAGATTTGGTATTGATGGTTTTAGTATTCAATCAAATAGGTTTAGCTCAGGGTTCAGAGATCAGGGTTTGTTAAATCCACAATGCTTATGCATCATCAAGATTATTACTTATAATGTATAAAGGAGAAAGTATTGTTGTACGCGATACTCGTCTCCACGAATCAACAATTCCTAAATGGGGCAATGTAGATATGCACTTTTACATGTACTAGGTATTGACAATGATCGTTGATCAGTAGGATAACAAGAAGAATTACAAGCAGTTCTGCGAGAGGTCTTCTGAGTCGATACTTTGGCAGCTCTTATTTGGGTTTTTTTGACCATATTTTGTTTGTTTACCCGAAAAGTTTTCGACTATTTTCGTTTCGACTTTTTTTTACATCGTCGAAATCTCGTTTGCCACTCTGCATCACTGACCTAGCTCTAATAATAATCTTTATTGCGGACATAAATTATCGATACAGGTTAGTAACATTTTTTCTTATAGACTAAGGTTAGTAAGACAAAATATATTTAGTATTCACCTCCAATGAGGGAAAACAAAACCACTTTCCGGTATGAAGCCGTATCCAACGCCCCAAAATTAGTGAGTCCCATTGGTCAGCTAATACGTTGAAGATTCCATGGGTGCTGGCGTGGACTTGGCGCATTGCGGAGGCACATCGCTTGCGCATTGCATTTAAGCTTGAAAGCAGTCTGTGCGTGCCTCCGCAAACATGCCAGATGCACTGCAGTAAAAAAAAAAATATTTACGTATTAAAATATTTGTGAGGGTCTTGTCCGTTGTATCGCTAAAATTCTACCTCAAATCTTGACTTTGGTACCTAGGAACGTGACATCCATTTCGAATGTCTCAGGCTGGTTTCGTACGCGGGCTACAATTAGGCGGCGAGGTCAACCTCGCCACCCAATTGTAGCCGCGATTTAGTTATTAACTGCTAGATACATACATTATGGCTGATGTAGAGTCGCGTGACAGTGAAACCAGCTTCAGTTCAGAGACGTGCACGAAAATGGAGAAGACCCACGTCTACTTTATGTCTATGTATGTATGTATGTTATTTGTAGTTGATTTTAGGTTCTTAAATCTTCTCTTATCACTCTAACATAGTTTTAGCTACTTAAATTAGTTCTAATTTAGTTCATTGGTGTTCAGGTTAATTGAATTTTAGATTAAAAGTAATTGCATTATCAATTTATTTCAGCTTATTTATTGCATATTGATTTAATTTTTCTATTGAACATTTACATGGAGAATATAACCGACTGTAACTGATTTTAATTTGGATAATTTAATGAATTTTGAGAACCTAAAAGTTTAACTCAATATTATATATTTAAAATTACTTTAATTCCCAAGATATAATACTATTTCCATACAGTTTAAAATTTATCATGACGATGAACGTTATCGTTTCAATTTGATGGAAACTTACACTAGCTAGCGAGGCACTTAAAGTGCTTAAAGTAAGTATTACCTATGTCGTCGTCGCTTGCCTGAGGCCAACTTAGTGGTATAAAAAAGGGATTGTATCCATGATCTTCATTAGAATAACTGACAAACGGATCATTAAGTACTAATCACCAGTAAATAGTACTCATAACCAGATAGTACTATCTGGTTGCTTTTGTTTGGCTTTGTATAAAGTAATTCCGACGCCTCAGGATGACCAAGCCATTATTTATGTGAATTTGTATACGTAGTAATACGTACGCATATTACGCACGCTACTATTTGATCTAGTTTCATAGGGTTGACGCTAAAATACATTAATAATACTTCTAGGGCATTATTGTAGATATTATTATATACAAATTATATGTAGGTACTCAGGTATTTTGAAAAATACTCGTAATAGAAAATAATGATGGCGTGTGGCAGCAACCGAACCATTTCTCAGATTGCTCTGACCTCTGATCTTGTACCAACGGCTTGGGAATTTGGGATAGCTTAATGACTTTCTTCTAGTCTTTCTGTATAATTGCGTCAAATGATAAGCTCACAACGTCTACCCTCACAATGTCAAATTCCATTTCAACACCCGAACGAGTATTTTTTTCAATTCTAATATGTCTCCTTAATTATCATTTACACATTATAATAAAAGTTTAAAATGTATTTACTTAGAAATTTAACTAAATTAAAAAATAATAATTTACTGGGTCGGGAACCGAATGCGTCCCCTATAAGTTTCTTCTCGTCTATGTTTGTTTTTAAGTTACCTTCTTTGAAATCAATTCATGTGGTTATTTATTCTATTTTAGGAGGAACTGACGAAACTCCAGGAGATACCGAACTCTATGGCGGTATTCTGCGTGGCGACATACGGCGAGGGTGACCCTACAGACAATGCCATGGAGTTTTACGAATGGCTCAAGAACGGAGAGCCCGATCTAAATGGTCTTAATTACGCTGTAAGTTAAATAATATATTAGGTTGATAACGTAAGTTATAAGTTTGTTAACCCTACTTCCTCAAAGTCTGTCATGATGACACTTCTGTATAAAATGAAGGGCAAAAGGCCAGTAATATTTAATATTCTCAAGTCTGTAAAGCATAAATCTTGTAATAAGG
Organism: Nymphula nitidulata; assembly: GCA_947347705.1. NCBI lineage: Eukaryota > Metazoa > Arthropoda > Insecta > Lepidoptera > Crambidae > Nymphula > Nymphula nitidulata. Next base: position 12,041,135 of record OX374621.1, on the reverse strand, counting down.
CGATAGTGTACTGTGAACTCGTGCCTACTACGTAGTACATGTCGTTAGTGATCTCTGGAATTATATTTAACTCGTAGTCACGAAATAGCAATAGCCATTATTTTTGGGGGCCCTATGATAATTACACAAAGTTTCGGATTTCATGTGGTCTAAATGAAGACCATCGATGGAGGGGCTCATGGTTTTTTGAGAAAATATTTAAAGCATAAGTTTTTGAAGAATGTCGTTTTTGTTACATGATTTTTCGAAGTGAAAACCTCCTAAAATAAGAATATAAATATCATCCAAATAAAAAAAAAGTTTCTATATTTTCCCTCACAAATTATTAGTCCGAATTAAACACTGTAGGTACTATTAATCTAGAGGACTTATTTAATATTCACATTCATAAAAAAAATTAGGCCTGTAGAAAAACAGAAATTTTAAACAGTATGAAAGTTCATGGTGCCTTCCTATTATCGACAAAAAAAAAACATTTTCTTGAAAACTAAATTTTCCCAAAACATATATTTTCAAAAAACCTTTGGGTAGCCCATGGACCCCTCCATCGATGGTTTTCTTTTGGATCACATTTTTTATCTGGAAAGCACGACCTAATATCTACGATTTTTTTCTAACACGTTCAGGGCCCCTGTAAACCGGGGGCCCTGTATCATTAATACGGCTGATACGGCGGTAGCTACGCCCCTGTTAGAGAGACTATGACTAGGATTAAGGGCTCCATGCTCCATACTAAAAAGTAGTTACAAACACATCGCTACAGAGGCGCTGCTGTCATTTTGATAGATTGACAGAATAACGTATTTTTATTGAATTGCAACATCAGAGGTATGACTTGCGCGTTGCCGATCCTGTAAAACCATAGTGCGTCTTTGAACCAGTCGAAGCTGGTATCTAGGTCCTCCCGCCCATTACATAGGTGGCAGTAGCAGTACTCCATATGGGCCAAGACTTGAGACTTATACCTACGGGTAAAAGCTAGATGGGGGTCCGTCAGCATTATCGACTTGTCTGTCTCTTAGTCTTTGGTTGAAGTACATAATATTGTTTACTAACGTATTGTACCACTGTTAAAGTATTATCTAACTCCAAACCGTTACAGAGTTTTACCTTCCATCATCAATTATATAATAATAATAATAATAATATTTATACACTCACACCTATTAGCTAGCCCAAAGTAAGCATCATTAAGAGCTTGTGTTATGGATACTAGATAACGGAGAAATAATGATAATAATATGTATATAAATATTAGAAATATACTAAATAAACATATAAACATCCATGACTCGTAAACAAAATGTTCGTACTCATCATTTGTTCCTACCGGGATTCGAACCCGGGACCTCTTGACCGAGTAGCCTGGGGTACAGACCACTCGGCCAGGCGGTCGTCAAATTTCAAATTTCATCCGAATAACCCGATAGAATACAGCTATCGGTCTATACGTACCTATAATATTTAAAGAATTATCTTCAAAATCCTAATCGTTAAGAAGTTGTATCTTCCATCACCAGCTATTTAACATGAGATGATGAATGACAGATGCAAATACTTGAATAGATTTAGAAAAAAATAAACTTGTAACATTGTGCCTATAAAATTTGAGGTTTGCCCTCGATTTCCCTGGGATCCCATCATCCGATCCTGAGTTGGAGACAATGGGACCACCTCAGGAGTAGGTATACTCTATCGAATAAAAAAGGATTTTAAAATCGGTTCACAATTGACAGAGAAATCGGTGAACATACATACAAAAAAAATACATGCAGTGCAACATACAACATAGGTCCTTTTTTTAAGTCGGCTAAAATCCAAAAAATCATTTTTAGTTTTCTTCAAAATCGGGCCAGAGACTCCCTCGAGTACCGACTTTTCTCTATTCCTCATAGTTTTGAATTTGGCCATCCACGCCCACATGAAAAATTCAACCAGTATTCGTTAATATTCTAAGCACTATAGCTAATATTTTGCATAATTAGCATGGTCATTGCATATGCAATATAACTTAAATATGCAAATTAACGACTAGCTATGTTAGATATGTTAACTAACCCCTAAACTATTTTCGCCTTATTTTATCGCACATCTAAAAATATGTTATATAAATAAGTGAAAAGTGTATGGATTGTGACCATCAGCATGACTGGCCAAAATGATAGATAGCGGGCTTATACACTTATAGGTGCCTAATCATGAACAAAAAAGATTAAATAAATTACATAGGTATTTCTGGCGTCAGGATGACTGGTCAATATAATAGTTTCATTGAGCCCCCTCTGTTTTTGTATTTTAACAGTGCGCTATGATTTAGTTTTTCACCATAACTCCAATTTTTAATACTTGTTTGCGGAATGCGACGAAACGTGTGCTAGTATAAAGTACTCTGTGCCTTTTATATAGGAATCCAAGCCATAAAACTGAAGGTTAAGTGTGGTGGTTTTTATGAGATTTTTAGAAAAGTAAGATTTTTAGGAAGAAGTAGTCCTAATTCTTTAACACACGTTAAATCATAACATACCGGCCGAATTGAGAACCTCCTCGTTTTTGAAGTCGGCTAAAAAATACGGCATTCATATAAAATTTGGGGTCGTGGTCGTGTTCAATTTTCGACAATAAAGAAAATAATTAGGAAGATACTATAAAAGATTGAAATTAGGAAGCACCTCCCTTCTCAAGTTTATGTGTTGTTGACGAACAAAATGTAGAATAATTGAAATAAAGGTTTCTTTGCAATAATAGACGTTAACGATTTTACCGTGTGTAGTTATGAGAATCAAAGATACCATTATATGCTTTCCGTCAAATTCTCAGACGCCTTGAAATTTGTCAAATCCTCATTTCACTGCATAAAAATACTTCATACTTGACGGTATGAGCTCGACCCTTTTAAAAGGAAGCCAAATAAAAAATAAAAAATTTTGGGCGGGATTTGATAGTGTCAGTTTAGATTTATAAACGATAATTACATTGTATCTGAGCGAACGTTGCGTTATAAAATTGGTGTAGTTTGTGAAGCAAGTGTTTGTGTTGAGGTGCAATTGGAAGAATAATATATTAAAAGTGATTATGGTGTGAAAGACGTTGAGAGTTTTATCTTGGTTATCCACCTCATCAATGGAGCGTCATGGAGACTGTCATCTTATATTTCGCGCCAAACTCTCTCAAGTTACATTAAATATAAAACTTCAGCATTACAATGCAATAATTACAAAATTAAAGAAAATATTTAGGACATCTACAGAGACCCTAAGGTATAAAATGAACAATTTGCGCACAGAGCGCGCTCTCAAACGAACCGAATTGAATGTATTTGAAATACGTAACACCAGCATTTCAATGCAATAAATGAAGAAATACTTAAAACATGGCTGTATGGGTATTAGTTCCCTTTGCCTTCCCATTAAAGGGAAAATGAACAAAGAAAACTAAAGGGATGTTGGGCGGGTTTTTGTGGCGTCAGTGAAGATTTTTATTACAATAATTAAAAATTGTGTCGGAGCGAACATTGAGTTATAAAAGTGGCGTAGTTTTATTATTCAAGTGTTTGTGTTGACGTGTAACTAAAAGATTATTAGAATAAAAGTGATTATTGTGTGAAGCGTATTGGCTCATCAAGTAGCACATAAAGTCACTATCATCATATGTTTCTTGTCAAATACTCCCAAGAAGCATTGGAATGTGTTACGCCAGTATTATAATGCAATAAAATAAGAAATAAAGAAATACTTAACACATGGCTGTATTGGCATTAGTTCCCTTTGCCTTCCATTTATAGGGAGAATTGACAAAAAAAAACAAAACTGTCATTTGTGAATAGTTGTCATGCAGTCATTGTCAGAAACTGTCAGTGTCAGAATCAGAATCAAAACTTTTAAATTTTTACTCGTGTCTTTTGGTTGGTAATTTGATTTCTCATAGTTTTTTGTATTAATAAATTGCGATATGAGTTTAAAAATGGGCCAAACGCAAAACATTATACTAAATGTGAATTTTAAGATAAGGTTTAGGGAATAGTTTATGTTAAGTCAAACTTTAATTTAACCTAGCAATAACAAAGATTGTGGGTTTGTGCTTACGAAGAAGCACCGACTATGAGAGAAGCAAAGGGAATAACAGTTGAAAATAAGTACCAATAAAAGTGTACAATATGAATGCGATCCTTAGATTTACGCCGAGATGTTTAAATGAGTTCATTAATATGAGACATATTATGTCATCATTGCACAATAAACGCTCTATGGTATGAACACACATTGGTAATTATTTCAATTTCATGTAGATTTTTTTTACTTTGATCAGTAAATAATTGTGTAATGGTAGTTTTTACTAATTAAAAAATACTGACTGTGATTTCTGTTGTGCACAAATCAGTGTTTTACTGGATTTAAGATCCACCTTTTGGTTTTAAAGGCATTTGTTCATTATACCATGCATTATCATAACCATACATAGCAATATCACAATAACAGACATGGAAATAAAATTAGCATGTGAATTTGCTATTGGTCCAGTCAAAGCATGGTCAGTGATGGATCACTCAAGTGGGTCTTTGTCATATAAATAATAGTTTTTGCTTGTGCAACAAGGTTATAATAATTTTATGACCAAGTGTAATGGATAAATACTATATCTATTTATATAAATGATACTAACCACTAATAAGAAAATAAATAAAAATAAACCTATATTAAATCCAGAGTACAGTTCTATAATCTGTCAAGCATTGACTTCCAGACAAAATTGATTTTTCTATTGTTATAGACTCCCAGAAAATCTATTGCGGCTTAACTTTAATTTCTATTTTTATATTACCCTATCATTATTCCTGTCTATTAAATTTTTTACCCGCTAACTTGAAATAAAATTGGTTTCTATTATACATGTATACATTACTTCTGATTTACACTTCAATTTGTGAAGTGGGACAGAATAGATTTTGTATTGTGTGGAATTTTTTGTTATTATTTTATTATAACAGTTACAATCCTAATAAATAAAATGTTAATAATTTATAGTCTCACATTATTTGAACTTTTGAGAAAAGAGTAATGGAACAGAATAAAAGTACTTTCACAAACAAGATTGTATATTATAATAATAATATTTATACACTCACCTATTATCTAGGCCAAAGTAAGCATCATTAAAGCTTGTATTAGGGATACTAGATAATGGAGAGACATTCATAATAATATTATATAAATATTAAAAATGTACTAAATAAACATAGAAACATATGGATGTGACTAGTGAACAAATGTCGAAAGCTATCAAACATCTGCCCCTACTTTTATTTAAACTTGAGACCCCTGACCCAGTAGCCTATAGTTAGGGGTACTGACCACTCTGCCAGCTGGCCGGCCATTATCTAGTTTGTAGTGTAGAAGTTTTTTAAGTTGATGCAAAAAAATGAATTTGTTTCTTTTCAGGTGTTTGGTTTAGGTAATAAAACATATGAGCATTACAATGCTGTAGCAATATATTTAGACAAAAGATTAGAAGAACTTGGAGCTACAAGAGTATTTGAATTAGGACTTGGAGATGATGATGCAAAGTGAGATATCAGTTTTCTTTTATGTAAATTCTTTTGTGATTATTTTATAGTGATAGATGTAAATAAAATAGGCAATTGTTTTGTTAAATTTTATTTTATATTTGAAAACTGCTTCAATAAAAATAAAAGTAAAATATTGTGATTTCAGTATTGAAGATGATTTTATCACATGGAAAGATAGGTTCTGGCCTGCAGTGTGTGAGATGTTCAACATTGAGAGCACTGGAGAAGAGGAGTTGACTCGTCAATTCCGTCTTGTAAGCCATGCTCCCGACGACATACCACCCGAAAATGTATTTACAGGAGAAATTGCTCGACTTCATACATATCAAGTGCAAAGACCGTAATGACTTTACTAATAATTATTTTAATAATTTAAATACTTGTTGCAATACTTAATATAAAATACACATTATGCTTAATTTCAGACCTTATGATGCCAAGAATCCATTCCTTGCACAAATTGTTGTTAATAAAGAATTACACAAAGGAGGTGACAGGTCTTGTCTCCATGTTGAGTTGGATATTTCTGATTCTAAAATGCGATATGAAGCTGGTAAGTCAGAAAAAATAATTCAATGTGTTTTGTGTTCATTATTGTGAAAAATAAACTATAGATTCTTTGTAAATGCAGGTGATCATGTGGCAATATATCCCATCAATGACCTCAACTTAGTTGACCGTCTTGGAGCCCTCACTGGGGCTGACCTTGATGAAATCTTTTCATTGATCAATACCGATCAGGAAAGTAGCAAAAAAAATCCATTCCCCTGTCCCACATCGTACAGGACAGCACTGACTCATTATTTGGAAATTACTGCATTGCCTCGCACACACATTCTAAGGGAACTTGCTGAATATTGTACTGATGAAGAAGTGAGTAAAACTAAGAAATCATATTACATATTTAGATTCTTTCTTTAAAACTGCTGTTTATAATAATATGTGTTAATTTAAATAATATTATGAAAATTTTTTAGGACAAGAATAAGCTCCTCCTCATGGCCACAAACTCTCAAGACGGCAAGGCATTGTATCACTCATTTGTTGTTGATGCCTGCAGGAACATTGTTCATATATTAGAAGATATCAAGTCATGTAAACCTGCTCTTGATCACATTTGTGAGTTGCTACCTCGTTTGCAACCAAGATTCTACTCTATCTCGTCAAGCCCTAAGGTAATTTTTAATAAAATAAATTTAATATTACAGTTGATGCCTACTTGTCACATTAATTTGATTAGGTATACACAATTTTATTGCACTTCTGATGTGTTTTATATGTAACATCTTGTAGTCCATATTGATTCTCAATGAAGTGTTTGCAGCCCTGACTGCACTCAAGTTTAATGTAGATTAACTTTTTACTTAAATTTCCAGTTGCACCCTGAAACTGTTCATGTAACAGCAGTGGTAGTTGAGTACAAGACAACGACGGGGCGCGTCAACAAGGGCGTGGCGACCACTTGGCTCGCTAAGCACAAACCAGAGGTTGGCAAACCCTTGCCTCGTGTTCCTGTTTACATCAGGAAATCTCAATTCAGGTATGTTATTTTATTATTATTGTCTTCTTAAAAAAAAATTAAGTGGCGTTTTTTATTGTAACGGCAAGATATATTATGCTAATACCAGTATCGTAGCGAGTAATCGTCTTCTGTTTTCTTTATTCTGAATTTATTTTAGTTATTAACAATCAAGTTTTTACTTTTTATACTAATTAGGTAGTGGACAGTAGGCAACATAAAATGCATCAAAAAGAACCTTAATCTTTGTATTTAAACTTGGACAACAATTAACATTTTAAGTAATAATACTATTAATATATTTTTTGTGCAATAAATACATTACTCAATGTTAAAATATATTACTTATGTACAGTCGTTTGAGATTTTTGCATTCTCTGTGAACAGGTTACCTCTTCAAACACAAACACCGATTGTGATGGTAGGGCCCGGGACTGGTTTCGCTCCGTTCCGCGGGTTCCTCCAAGAGCGTGCGTTCGCGCGCTCCAACGGGAAAGAGGTCGGCGAAAACCTCCTCTACTGTGGATGCAGGCACCGCAATCAAGATTACATATACCAAGATGTAAGATTATTTCGTTCTTAACTTAATTTGTATTTATATTTAATAACGAATGTATTGGACCTTGTATAATAATGTAATTACTATTTTTTTATTTATTTTAGGAACTTGAAGAGTTTGAGAAAAATGGCGACGTTAATCTGAATGTTGCGTTTTCGAGGGATCAAGAACATAAGGTATATGTTACCCATTTGTTGGAGGAAAATCTTGAAAAAATATGGGACATAATAGGCAATCGTAATGGACACTTTTATGTTTGCGGGTGAGTTGATCATGCATATTTAATGAAAACTTTGCTCATGTTCAATAATCAAACGATAAATATTAAAAATACTTATCCTTGTTAACAGAGATGCGAAAAATATGGCAGTAGATGTCAGGAATATTGTCCTGAAGGCTATCCAAGAAAAGGGTGGCCGCAGTGAAGCAGAGGCTGTGCAATTCCTTAAGAAAATGGATTCCATGAAGAAATATTCTGCAGACGTATGGAGCTAGACTTTCCAATTATAGCTAAATTGTGTGTAATTATAGGCAATTTATTGTTCAATATAGTTTAAATTACCTACTAAACTCACTGTTGTGATAATCCGAAACCTCTCGGGCACAAATAATGAATCTTATTTATGACAGCTATGTGCTCCCAAAGATGAATTTTATGGTTTTGTCACATGTCATGTGAATGTGGGTCTATTGTTATAAATTAATTAGATTCTGTACAAATTTTCTCTTTGTTTATTATTATAAAAAATTGTTATACACTGTGGCCTAATTAGTGTTAGCATCTGGCTACCCTATAGCTTTGGCTGTTTGTTAGGTCGGCTTGTGACAGTCTGCGTTCAAAGCGTCAATCTTTGTGAATTTTTATCACATAATACTGGCGTATACTGCGCCACAAAGGCGCATTAATAATAATAATATTCATACACTCACACCTATTATGTAGCCCAAAGTAAGCATCATTAAGAGCTTGTGTTATGGATTCTAGATAACGGATAAATATTGATACCTAATAATATGTATATAAATATTAGAAATATACTAAATAAACATATAAACATCTATGACTCGTGAACAAATGCTCGTATTCATCATACAAACATTTGCCCCTACCGGGATTCGAACCCGGGACCTCTTGATGCTCGATCAAGAGGTCCCGGGTATATAGGCCCGTATAGCAAGGGGTACAGACCACTCGACCAGCCGGTCGTCAGCATTATTAATGACATGTGCAGTTAATATTCTAAATAAATTCTCAGTTGTGAAAAAGACAAGCATACCATTCAAATCGCACCTTTTCGCATGACCATTAGGCGCTTGCATAAAAAATTTGTTATACATGCCAGTCATCAAGGAATATCTTCCTTGGTAGGGTCCGGTATGTTCTGATATATGATACGATCCGATGAGAATTAAGCCTTTCAGTCACCTGCAATAAGAAATATACGCGTTACTTAGTGACTCTTATTTCAAAGAGAGTAAGGTCACATGATTTATATGAACAGTGTGTTCACCTTATTGCACGTCACTATATGATGGACCTCCGTAAGAATTCACAAAATCGTCACTGTTTATCGCAGTTGAGCATCAGTCGTAGGCAACGCATAATTTGGGATGATTTGCAGTTATTTCCGTACGAAATTCGGGTGTACTCTACTATTTCCATGGAAATACAAAATTGAAATTGTGGGACCAGCGTTTTTTTTTTCTAATTACATCCCATTATTTCTATGATAGCAAAAAACTCAAATGGTAAGAGTGGGAGAGGCGTTCTAAATATACAACAGAATTATGAAAACAGAAATACAAATAATCCCCATTTACAAACATGGACATACTGTACCCCACTATTTCCGTTTTGTATTTACAAAATGGAAATTTATGGGACATTTTGTATTTACAAAATAGAAATAGTGGGATACTGTATTTACCAAATGGAAATAGTGGGATACACCCGTTCCTGTGTGCACGTCGGCTCGAAATCCGAGCGCAAAAAACGCCTCGCGAAACGGCAATGGAACTAGTAGGATGCATCCAAAAAGTTCCACGTCTATTATTGCCAACAGAAAGCCATGTCGCTCGGATTATACGAAATTCGTAATGAATTTAGCTAAAAGCGACTCTGAATTTTCGTTAAAACAATTATCGTAAAAAGGAACCGTCTACGAGCAACGCCTCATTGTTTAGGAAGTCCAAAGTCTATGTCCATAAGCATAAATACGACGCAAAATAGTCGCTATAAAGTCCGCTACACGAAAAACGAGGTCACTAACGCGATATCATTTTCAGAAGTGATTCAAATAAATTATTAAGGTACGGAATAAACGACTAATCACTTTTTTTTGGAATTATTTACTAAGCAAATGCTAACACTATATTGGCCCACCCGTTTTAAATCTATGTGAGAAGTAATATTTTATTGTCATGACCAAACATTACCTAATACATAATTCTTTACCTAACAATATATCTGCTGCGTTGCGTAATCAATATCAGCATCATTACAATATAACAACGTTTGTAAGTTAGCTAACGACGTAACATTTCTTATATTTTCCCAATACGCACAATCAGCATCAAAATAAAAGATATATTATTGGAATGTAATCATCATATTGATTATCATTCTATAGCTTCATTATATTATTAAATGTAGAAAGCATATTTTTATATTGTTGATTTTTTATCGAACAATTACAAATGTAATACAAATGGTATTAATTAAGAAATAAATGTTGCTGTTGTGTGTATATCATTTTACGACTGTTGGTAGCCTATATGTTATATTAAGTGGACTGGGAAATAGATGTAAGAAATTATAAGAGTGTAATTTTATATGTATAACTTGAATACAATTTTATACACAGTAAGATGTTTTTTTTATTAACGCGTGCAATCTCAGACTTGACGTAACGAGATTATTTTACTACGAAGACGCGACGTAGCGACCATAGTGAGACTGGACGTAAAGAGATTCGCCATAGCGGGAATAATTCTCTTTTTGTAGGTCTGATAGACCGACTGCCGCTGTCCATGGAAAAAGTCTCGACGTAGATAACGATCGTAACGAACTTACCGAATTTCATCGCTTTGATTCTCTGAAAGAGCTGGCTGAAGTTGAGAAGAGCGGACAGCGAATTAGGCAATCATAGTGCTGGAAATCTTCACTTGAACAGTGAAAACAGTGTAAGTGGAGCTATGTAGATTTCAAATAAAATAATTAAACACGCGGCCCTGAGCATTATAAAACGGAGTCAAGCGGAGGGCAGCGGGTCGGTGAGGCGTGGCGGCGGCAGACGGTAGACTTGTCAGAACAGACTTTCGCGCTGCATTTTAGTTAAGTTGGCGATATCATCATCTGCTTCCAATGATAACAACGGAATCGGAACACGGCTCAATGCATTTTCGGTGCGCTCTGCTTCAGTGGAAACACTTGCCAGTTGCCACAGTTTAGCTGGTAGGAGTTGTCTTAACCCGGTGCCGTATGACGACTTCGAGAAAGGTTCTATTTTAGTGTAGATAAAACTTTTTGCGATTTCCTCGTTCTAAGGGGAAGAACAGTGGCAATCGGGCTTCAAGACAAGACTTAGATATGTGTGCAAAGACGCCAAGGCCAATATGTAATTGGTAGTTTCCATCTTTGGCTGACCGCAGCTCATCAGATGAGATGAAGGCCAAGAGCCGCGTAAATAAAAAAAAAGTCCCCAATGTTAAAGCATGTCTTGATATCCTTTACAGGCGCATACAAAATTGTAATAAATCGACTTGTTTTTGACTAATACTAATAGGATAAAATAAAATACCGATTTATACTTCATAACTGCTACAGAATCTGCACGCGTAACATGACGAACATAGAGGAAAGGTTTCGTCAACATCGGGATGCCGTTGGAGGCCTGTATTCCCAGTAGTGCCAGTGCAGTAGTCCCGTGGTGGGCCTACTGATATATTTTTTCCAGAGGTTCAGGAACAATTTGGCCTACAGTGATTAAAATCTTTGAAAATAATGTTTATATCTACTTCGGACTATGAAATGAAACACATAGGTACCTACTACTAACACTAAACACCTACCCAATAGACCAGTGAGTGGAACCTCTAGGATTAAAATTACCAGTAGTCCAGTTAACGGAAACTGGGGAAAATAATACCAGTAGTCCCATCATGGGACTACTCCATAGGGACTAGTGGGAATACACGTTGGAGGCAAGGCTTGTAGTTTTGTTTAGAGTTATTTTTCTACATTCATGCAGTCTAATTTAAGTTTTGACAATTTTTTTTTTCGTGTAAAGTTATGTTCGTAAAAATTTGCTTTCCAGCATCATGTCAAGTCGATATAGTACCTAATCCTAATAGTGCTTTCATCATGGCTCTTTTACACTAGGACGAATAACGCTTTCGCCAATCGATTACGGGTTATCGAAGGTGTAGGCACAGTTGTAACGGACAGCAGTAGAAATAATTAAGCCTCTCACTAAAAGAGAAAGCTAGCTTAGATTTGACTCGGTACACTGAGAACCGAAAGGAGTCTTCGAGTGCGTTACCCCAGCAAGAAAATATCTGCTAGGTGAAATTGAGTTATGCCAATAATTAGAGTGTAATATGGTGTAAATGTGACCCAAATAAAAAAATTGTGTGTGCTGTAGTTTTGCAGAAAAAGCAAAAAAACCGTTCCTGCTGGAGTAACGCTGTTCCAGCAGGAAGATTCTAAACGAATGATCGGACAGAAAAGTAAAGTACATGAACAGGTAGGTTATATTTGTGCGTGAATGTGCGCCAAAAATGAGATTTGTGCGTCTTAAGGTTTTAGAGTTATTCGGTTTCCTGCTGGAGTAACGTTTTGCAGAATCCGGTATCTCGGAAACCTTTAATTGTGCGTACGTAAAATAAATGTATTTCAGTAGCTGTTGATTTGTGCGTATTTGTGAATCAATAAGTTATTAAAATATATTTATCGTTTTAAAGTAATCATGCATTTTCTAAATAACAATAAAAAATTCTAGCGCTTAAATGAGCAAACGTATAAGCCAACTGAAAATGGAATTCGCTTCTTCTTGTTAATCTTGTTGTCCACAAAAAGTTTCAAAACTAAATATACACACGTTTTTGAATAATTTAACTTTAATTCAAAACTGACAATGCCATAACTCCAACTTCAAATTACAAGAACCAGTATTAACCAAATACAATTTGGTAGTAACGCACAATTAGAGTATTTCGTGAAATATAAATGGTGAAAATTTCAGCTTCATATGTCTCGTATTAATGTAGATATAAACAAAAAACCAAAATAACCACTAGATTACCGATAATCCGTCAGAATTCGAATGACCACTAAAAAGCGACCGTTTCATATATTTTGAGGACCTATTTGAAAGAACAGCATTATCTTATTCTATTCTCCATACAATCGCGTTCATAACGTTTACAGGCAATCGTATTGTTTTAGTAGTGCATTATGTTCAGTAGGTACCTATCCTTATTTCAAAATTATAATGTATTTATTAAATATTGGTAATGTGCTTCTTAGAGTATATTTATTAATTGTTACAGAGGGGTGTTTTAAGCCCCACCTATAATTAGTATTAATAGAACCCATTTTTTTTTTTTTAAAGAAAATCATTTACGGCCTGGCTACGACTATTGGGTAGGGACAACCGATGATGTCCAATCCAGTAGGGTAGTCAGTAACGTTTAGCGGCAACGATGGAGATGGACGTAGTTAGACATTTTTTTTAAACTTAGTAGTGGTAGCTACAATTTGGCGAGTCGAATATTTCGTAATTATAATTTTTTAACACTTTCGTGTTTTTACATTAGTAGGCGACAAGATATAAGTAAGGTGAGGTTGGGTTAGATCTGAAAGATAATTCACTCTTTTCTTCACAGTGAATATATTCAATATAATAAACCGCTCCAAAATCGTCTAAAATATTTTGTTTATAAGTCGCCGCTCAGTCAGCCGCAGTCGCTGTTTAGTCTTAAGCATGATTGCACTTCGTCCGCCATACATTTGTTCTCGCCGCTCGCCTTCCCGCGCGTCAACCCTGCAGCGAGAGTCCGCTCTGTAAAAACAGCTCAGGCGGCACCAACTCCAAAAAATTTACGATCATGGAAAGTATAATAATAATTAAGAGTATCTTTGAAACAAGTACTGTATTCATTAAAAGTTTCTGTATTACCAGCATTAGGTACTTAGGTACAACATGAGTAATTACATGACATATAATTACTCATGTTGTGACTGAGAAAAGGTCTATAAAACAGCCTCCCAGTAGTTACTCGATGTGATTTATATCATGAAAATAGTATCTTAACCCTGGATGGATGACTGATGTAGTATTCCGCCTTGCTACTGCCATACAATTACATTGACTAGGTATTCATACGACCAGAAGCGTGAACTCGGACTCACTTATTGTAACTGTTTGTTTACTTACCGATCACAAATTAATGATATATGTACCTATCGGTGAGTAGCTCGGTGGCGTAATGGTTTGAGCGCTTTGGTTTCGATCACGAAAACAAAGCAACTTTCGCCATGGTTGGTCCCGGGATGGGTCAATCAAATTTATAATCTCGAGCTTCTCCGTGCTTCGGAAGGCACGTTAAGCCGTTGGTCCCGGTTGTTACTGCAACCGTCTTAACCCACCAACCCGCATTGGGCCAGCGTGGTGGTGTTATGGCCCAATCTCCTCATGTGTTTCTCCCATGTAGGAAGGCCTGTGCCCAGCAGTGGGACGTATATAGGCTGATGATGATATGTACCTATCTACGTTATTACCAATAACCAGTGTCGAGTGATCAGTCTAAATTCGGAACTCCACCCATAACCGTTGTATCGAAAAAATGGTGGTAATTTCGAACACTTACTAAAATAAATAAAAGGATATAAAAACAATGCATTTTATTCATTTAAGACATCATGTTTCATAGTAACGTTTACTGCCTAAGACCTACACAATCGATATCTAAATATAGAAATATTGTTAGTTTTATTTTTCAAAATGTCCGGGTTCGATTCCCGAGCTGAGTACACGTTTTTTTAAATGTATGAATGCAATTTTTCTTATGACTAAAATCGATGACATAGTTCCTACGAAGAGATTTTCGTATGTCTTATAGTTTCAGACTTGCCCATACTGACCGATCTAAATGTGCCACCCTGTATAATTAATATAATTTGTTGATGGTACTGTACGCAGTAAGAAAGAAGTGGAGCCGTGGATGAAAGCGGGGCCTTCTTTATTATATAATAATAACCGAGGCGTCTCGCTAGCACTAGGGAGTCAATGGCTTTTATCTGTCTCTGTTACCCGGTTATAGGTACCATGTTGTATGCGTACTTAAATAAAATTTTCTGTACTGCGGGCTTATGCCAGCGCACGTAGCCCGTTTTTCGATTGACAATCTGACATCTGACTAGGTACATTATAAAAATAAGGTACCTACCAATTCCTCATTATTACAAGTAGGTACAGGAAGAAAATTAACAATTGAATAAAATCCAACCGAATTGAGAACCTTCTTGTTGTTGTACCAATTACAAATAACCTCCTCGTTATTGAAGTCGGTTAAAAATGCTCTTATCTGCGAAAATGTGTATTTTGGAACCATTTTCATGGAAAATTTCGATTATTTATGATCACTGAATAGAACCTTAAACTTAGGGGGATTCAAAATGAACACGTACATACAGGGTAGTGCCGTCAATACGACAATAAAGTAAAACATCGGCTATATTAGTTCATAGAAATGGTTTGCCACTTTTAAAAACATCTGATAATTTCATGACATTTGTATGAAATAATATAGCATTGGCTGCATTTTTTCATAAAAATGTCATAAAATTATCAACTGAATATGATATTTTTGAAAGTGGCAACTATTTTTATGAACCAATAGATCCCATGCTTTAATTTATTGTCGTATTGACGGCACCACCCTGTATAAAAAAGCGACTCATAATTTCATGTGGTAAGTAGGTGCTAAGTTATTCTATCTATTAATTGATAAGAATTACCTTTGGAACTCTAAATGTTGAATACCTATCATCATAAAAATATATTAAATTCTGAAATGGTTCGCACATTTCATTGAATTTAATAAGCATCTACTTTGCATCAGTTTAAAAGTAAACTAGTTAAGCACACATTGTCACATACCAGCATAGGTAAGTACTTTTTATATAAAATAAACTGCATTTTAATAACTTTCTCTAAGAGTTTTGTGCTTCAGTGTACCCAGGTACCAAATGTTCACACGTGTCTGTGAGCAAATTTATGAAGGTCATCAATATGTATGAAACGGTCGCTTTTTAGTGGTCATTCGAATTCTGTCGGATTATCGGTAATTTAGTGGTTATTTTGGTTTTTTGTTTATATCTACATTAATACGAGACATATGAAGCTGAAATTTTCACCATTTATATTTCACGAAATACTCTAATTGTGCGTTACTACCAAATTGTATTTGGTTAATACTGGTTCTTGTAATTCGAAGTTGGAGTTATGGCATTGTCAGTTTTGAATTAAAGTTAAATTATTCAAAAACGTGTGTATATTTAGTTTTGAAACTTTTTGTGGACAACAAGATTAACAAGAAGAAGCAAATTCCATTTTCAGTTGGCTTATACGTTTGCTCATTTAAGCGCTAGAATTTTTTATTGTTATTTAGAAAATGCATGATTACTTTAAAACGATAAATATATATATATATTTTTTTTATATACAACTGGATGACAAACAAGCTGACGGCCCACCTGATGGTAAGCGGTTACCGCCGCCTATAGACACCTGCAATAACAAGGAAAAGTCACTATATATTTTAATAACTTATTGATTCACTAATACGCACAAATCAACAGCTACTGAAATACATTTATTTTACGTACGCACAATTAAAGGTTTCCGAGATACCGGATTCTGCAAAACGTTACTCCAGCAGGAAACCGAATAACTCTAAAACCTTAAGACGCACAAATCTCATTTTTGGCGCACATTCACGCACAAATATAACCTACCTGCTCATGTACTTTACTTTTCTGTCCGATCACTCGTTTAGAATCTTCCTGCTGGAACAGCGTTACTCCAGCAGGAACGGTTTTTTTGCTTTTTCTGCAAAACTACAGCACACACAAATTTTTTATTTGGGTCACATTTACACCATATTACACTCTAATTATTGGCATAACTCAATTTCACCTAGCAGATATTTTCTTGCTGGGGTATCGCACTCGGAGTCTTCAACCCACAAGGTGCTAATGCTAAACGGCCAGTTACCGCCTTTGCCGGGTAAGCGAATTCGACATGTCGACTTATCGTAAGAGAGCCATTAATTTACAGGAATGTTACTCAGACGTCAGACGAAAAATGAAAGAAGAAATTTTTAAACGATAATTTATTGATTTAACCGCAAATATATTAGTTTATTTACAATAGGGACGTCAACAAAATGCAAACGGAGAGCCAGCTATTTGTATCTAATTTATCAGCACACTAACTGATTTATCATTCAAAACATACCAACTATTCAAATAAGTGAAATTAAAATAACACTGTCTTGGTACTCCATAAAAATATCTAAGTCGCGACTCAATGTAGTAAAAATAACTACAGACGTAACGTCACACTAAGCTTCCCCATAAGCTTGCCAAGTTCACTACACAATACGCATACAAAATATAAACTACTAAGAACACTTAATTTATCAACATAATACAAATACTGAATTTACTAACAAACCACATAATATTGCTTCAGAACTACTTAACTCTCTATTATGTACACTAATACACTAAAAAAGTCAGGATAATCAAAATGCTCATTATAGTTACACTATTTTTCAATTTTTTTTACCAGAAAGCCTGATCTGCATCTTGCGTCTGACGCAATATTATAACGTCTTACATTATATTATGTGCCATCTGAAAGAAAACAGATTGAAGTACTCAATTGATAATATTTCATAAGGTGACTATATATATTGCAGTTTATTGTTCACGTGAACCAGAAGTATTTGAGTGTGGAAAAGCTGTGATAATATCAACAGAAGAGTTAAAAGAACAGTATCAAAGTGAACTGCAACTATTTAGCCACATTATATCACATAAAACACAATAATGAAATCTTTGAAAATATCATACCGACAACATTTTACACTTTTACTCCAACCAATCACATGTCTTATTGTACTTTATACACAGGTAATTTTACAATTCTACTACTATCATCGATTCAGTCATTCATTCGTTTAAACAATAATCACTGGTGTAGCACTCCAACAGATACAACATAAGTAAAATACTTTTTTGTCACACTCTTGTTTGTGAGTAATAAGATCGTTGTATGTTGTGGTCCTTTGTCCCAATTAGCATTACTTGATCAAGATCTGTGACAATAAATATTTTACGCATGTTATGGTATTAAAAAGATTGAAGGAAAAAGAAACCTCTACTAAAGGCACATTTTAAAAGGCAACCAGGGCCTTGTTATGTTACACATAATAAGTACAATAATTTCAAAATTGTCGTATTGCGACTGAAAAATAAGAATAATAAAGATCTGACAGTTTTGGCACAACGGTAAAAATAAATCTAGCAAAGTAATAATGCTAAAAAAGAAAATTATTATAAAAACGAGAATTAATGGCGATGAAAAAACAAAATGCTCTGGGCAGTGTGCAACTATCGCTTTATAATGACCGTATCCCGAGTCTCACACGAATCCTCTCTAATAGTTATTATCGCCACAAAATGACAATATAAGGAATGGGCATGTAAAGCCCTAATAGGAAATAAAAATAGTCTTATTATAATTATAATAAATTGTGGTATACATTATAACGAATTCTATTTCGTATGTATCTAACAGTTCTTTTATGGGAGCTTAGACCAAACGAGTATCAATAGTAAGTTACAACGAATAGGAGCATTAAAACTATGTGTTGTATACGTGTACACGACAGTACATCTTCCTATTCCCGTTTCAATTTACTACTTATACATAAAAGAGTCTAAATAGATAGCAGCCTAACTATTAAAATGTCCGTACATAAAAATTTAAAAACGAAACTGAAAATTTTTATTAATTTATTGGCTTACAAATGACAACTCATACACACTAAACGCAAGTGAGATACTACTCTAAGGTTGATCGGAGTGTTCAGTACAACCTTAGTGAAATCCAAATTATGTACAAATTATGCGTCAATAAAATGCAATCCCGTTATAACTAGTCACTGATGTATGTAGCGTCGGGTTAGCGGAGGCGGCGCGGCGCTCACGGCTCTGCCGGCATGTCCCACTCCGCCAGGCCGCGCTCCACTAGCTCTCGGTTCAGGAATATTACTTGCTGCAACGCAAACATGCATTACATTACTACCACTCACCTCGTACTCTGTTTCTTCTTCCACCCTGTTGTTTCTACCCTTCAATATACAGGGTGGTGCCGTCAATACGACAATAAATTGAAATATGGACTTTTTTGTAAGTGATGACATTTGTATGAAAAAATACTATAACATTGGATGCATTATTTCATAGAAATGTCATGAAATTATCAAATGAATAAGATGTTCATGAAAGTGGTAAATCATTTATATGCACTAATATAGCCCATGTTTAAATTTATTATCGTATTGACGGCGGCACCACCCTGTATACTCTACGCATTTTTTAAAATAATATTTTTTTTTAATTAATTCCTCGAACGAAATGTATGCATTTCGTGTTACTGACTTAACTATTTGTCTGGATTGTGTAATTTCAAAAGTAATTTTAAATTTATGATAGCACCTTAGTATAATGTATTAATTAGACAATGTTAACATGGGTAGGTGTCCACTTATATACCATTCTTGCATACCATGTAGGTACCAAACACCTGTATATATTAAGCTTTGTCAAATAAGATCGATAAAAAACTGTTAAACAATGGAATCGATCCAGTCTTTGACAATCTCCTCAGTGGAGTCATTTGGTCAGACGTGTACAATGAACAAAAAAAGTTACTTTGCATATCCTATTCAGGATCACAGAATACATAATTCAAAATGAGAGATTCAAGTTTTTCTTTTCATTGATAAAATGTCAGATATCTACCTTTTAATGTAGAGTCAAGTCAAAGTAATATATCTTTCTTTAGTATATTTATGTACATAATGTTATCTACATTTCTCCGTTATCTAGGATCCATAACACAAGCTCTTAATGATACTCAATTAGGTCTAGATAACAGAAGTGAGTGTAAGAATATTATTTTAATCTATCATCAATTGAACCCTTAAAATGTCGCAGCCATCTAATTCAATTAGCCAGTTATATGAAAAATGAAATGCCTAGATCGATAATAAATAGAACTAAAATCAATGACTTTTAATAGGTTGGCGTATAGAAAGTCAGCTCAATTGGACTAGGCAGATAGTCTTGTACTGAAGAGTTTTTGGTAGGTTCACGGTTATTATTTTTATGACCACATATAACAAAAATGATTTCCACTTTAAGTGCTTAAAAAAAAACTTTGAACCTACCAATCACACATACAGTCACCCATAAATTCTTCGTACTAGACGATCTACCTAGGCGCCCAATTAACTGGCTGACGTGTTATAGCCGTTATATGTAAGATAGAAATACGTCAATATCATTAGTCAAGGATAGTCTGTTTAGTCGATGACGCGAGTACAGTAGCAGACAGTCGATGACGCGCGTACAGTAGCAGACAGTCGTTGATCGATAGTGATGCCTCTGTTTACTGATAATAGATGAGGATTTTTTTTTGTAATGCAAGTATCCAGTCGATAGTGTGCGCACTTTTATACTTTACATTTGCCTATAATTTAATAGAATAGACGAGGCGAAGTGTAACTAGACATTAGACATAACATTTTAAGCGAAACAATAAATGTAAAATAAGCTTCGTTATCTATAACAAAAAATAATATTCTCAGTTTTTATCAATTCCATTAATACATATGACCCGAAATCGTTTAAAATGTTACGGATTAAATATTTATCGTTTTATTACTGCTTGTTTCACAACTATGATAATTATTTGGAATAAACAGCCTACCTTTAAATTTGACACTTATAATCAAGGTGTGACTGCAACTGATCTTATGTTGAGGCCGCCCGCATAACCGGAAATGAAACAAGTTCCAAGCACCATATAATTGGGCGTTGTTGGTATTGCGATAAATATAATTTGCCTACAATATATGTATGTTAGAGTGTCCCTAATAAACATGGTTAGTCTTATGGCAACAGTAAGTTGAATTACGTCCGCGTCGCCATTATGCTCAACATCTCAATTTCAGAATAGATAACAAGAAAGTGTCTATTTTGAACCCAATAGTGAGAGTTTAAAGTCTGCAGTTTTATTATTTTGAGGTAAATTAAACACTTGACTAAACCAATAGAAAGATTCAATTTGGATATTTTTTATCTGGTATCTTTCTCTAAAGCAATTATTGATAGTGTTTGTGGGGATTACAATAGCAACAAACAAATGTCATCAGGTCGTCAAATATTAGTGGCAGGTTTTTAATATCCAACAATTAAA
Organism: Nymphula nitidulata; assembly: GCA_947347705.1. Classification (NCBI taxonomy): domain Eukaryota; kingdom Metazoa; phylum Arthropoda; class Insecta; order Lepidoptera; family Crambidae; genus Nymphula; species Nymphula nitidulata. The sequence continues at coordinate 12,019,938 of OX374621.1, read as the reverse complement.
TATTTGATTACCTTTCGGGTACATAATTAAATAGTATTTTAATTGAAATCGCACTTATTGCGTTTGTAATAGAGACGGCTTTCGTAGTGCGACTGTTACACTTGATGTGCTATCGTGTGTGTGTGTGTGTGTGTGTGTGTGTGTGTGTGTGTGTGTGTGTGTGTATTTTTAAAGTAAATCAATTGAGTCATACTGAACTAGAGTACCTACATATATAAACTAATATCAATCATTTAACCTAAACTATACGAGCTTGTTATGAATACTAGATAACACAAACATACATGATAAGTATATCAATATTATAAATATACACACTTAAATGAATGACGTAATTGTGATTGATGATAATTGAACAAAATTATTTGTTTACTACAAACAAATAATTACCCTCAATAATATCCTTTAATAGAAGGAATTTTATTTATTCATACATTTTTCTAGGGATTGTTAATCGGTATCGGCAAGAGTAGATTGCCTAAACTTAAAAGAATGAAAATATAAAAATTGAATACTGTTTATATTAGTTGTTATTTTTAGTTTTATTTACTCTATTATGAAATGAAGCACCTAAACTATATAAAAAATGGCCCTAATTCTTAAGAACACACTCTAAATCTAAATTTATGTTCAGTGCATCTCATTCTCTCAATATGAATACAAAAAGGATGGCTGTTCTAAAATGGACATTTAGAACCATGTGTTCAGTTTACAACTTTATTGAATGTAATAAAATGTAGTCTTTGGGAATTGTATGCCGTTTTAATTTTTTTATTTTATTTATCTAAGTGTCTTCTTCTTTTAATAATGGCAATGTGTTTATCTTAACTATAACAAATCTGCCAGCCCAGAGTTTTGACCAAGCATGTGTATGGGAAAATATTATTGTTATGCTGTAAAACAAGTCTGTTGTGATAACTTCGGTTAGTATATTTGGGAATTATCTAAATTTAGTTGACAGCTCTAAAATCTTGCTATCTTTTTCCTATTGTACTTAAATTTATATCAAAATCAATCGTCGAAAATCACAAATTGAGTACATATATCTATTTAGGGGTATCCCTCCCTTTGACCAAATTATTTTTCTTCAAATTTCACTTCGCAAAAAACTATCGCCTAAGTTTCATTTCGCAAGTGAACCTTTAGCAGCTGTACATTTCGCACATAATTCATTTGGTAAAATTATCATTTGGAAAACTTATACTTAGTCTAGTTTTATTATGACAAATGTTAACTTTGCAAATGTTTATTTTGTAAAAATATTATAGTCCAAAAAAAAATTTGCTCAAATTATCACTTCACATACTTAGGTACTCAAATGACTTTTTTTGCTAATACAGGAATTTTAAATATAAGTAAAACTAACGTATTTATGTTACTATACCTTGTAATGCAATAGTAGGTTAGGGTTCGGCGGGGGTGGCCTTTGGGCCACCCCTTAGCCGCCAACATGATGATTTTATATACGAAATGTAATGGGAAGAGTAAGTTTTGCCAAATGAAACATTTGATTTAATAATATCTGGTTAAATGAAACATTGCCAAACAATAATTTGTTAAGCAATATTATGCTAAAAAAGAGATTTGCTAATAAAAGTTTGCAATACATTGTTTTGACAAACGTTTTTTTGCCAAATGAAAATTTGCGAAGTTTGCGATGCGATAATAAGATATTTTGGGAAACGTTTTTTGGCCAAACATTAGTAAACCCTATTTAAGAAATGGTCTCACAATGTCGTATGTATATCTGTCTGTCATGTCCATGTCTGAATTTACACCGGTTCCAAAAGGATGGACGGTTCCAGATTTAGAGTATGTATTCAGAATGAGGCCCAATTGGCATATTCCGCATTATTTCTTTATGCAGTGTGTTTAGTGTGTGTTGGTGATTGGTGTTACCTGTGGACTAAGTGTGAGGTATAGGTGCACGAGCGGCAGACCCGCCTCGTCGTAGCCGGCGACCTGCGCGTGCAGAAGCTGCCCCGCGGTCAGCCCGGCCATGATGCGGAGCGCCTCGCCGCTCCACTCCGCCTCTACAACACCACACACCACTTTAGTTAACTCGTTTTTTATATACGACAAATGACTCAACACCACCTAAACTGAAGCGGTAAGAAGAGTCTTATAATCGAAGACAGCTAGTGCAGCTTGAAACACATTGTTACACACTTAGTTTTAACACAAACCAAACAGCTGACAAAAATCAGCAGGTGTAATTACACAGATTATCATTCAAACATTCAAGTCGAAAACAATGAAAACTCAGCAATGACTCTTATATGAGTTTATATGAATAAGCAATTCAGGCTAGTGTAAATAGTTGTCATATGATTTTCGAAAATAGTATCACAGTTGAGTAAGAGCAATTTTTATAATTTCTTTATTATTACACTTTATCCTGAGTTGCTTATGCATAGTAAGTTTTGTGAAACTCGGTTTATTAGTTTCCAATATACAGTGCAGTGTGATGTAAACACTCTTAACAAGACGCTTTTTTTTTATACATAGCAGGCAAATTACTCAACATTAATGGGGGAACAAGTCTCAATAAAACACTTCCTTAATGTGCTCTGGCTTACACACTGCAGGAGTGGTGTTTAGCTATGATCTTCTGTAAAGTGTAGGTGCTATTCATAGCCTTCAAAATTCGAGTGGTAAAAACACATGCTGGGTGTATACCATCTCACTTAACAACTTCCTCCATACAGTTCATTGTTAAATCTTTGCATATCAAAACATGAATAAAATCAACTATATTTCATGAAAAAAATCAATGAAATCATGCCATCATCATCTTAAAAATATGCAGAAATTTGAAAAGCAAATAAATATGTCTATTTACTATGTTAGTTAATACAAATATAATAGTGTTACTTACCATAGCAATGATAAATGGAAATTGCATAGTTTAGAAAAAAAGCACAACTATAATTACTTTAATTTAATGTCCAAGATATTTTTGTTTCACAATTCAAAAATAAATTTTGAAAATTGATTAAAAAGATGATAATTATTAAGAAAGGAAATGAAATTTTAATAAATTAAAGCATGAGATGAGAGATCAACAAGCAAGAAAAGAAAATAGATCAATAACCATTGTTTGCTGGTTTCACGAAGGCCAGAAGGGCTTCTGTTGCCTGGAAGGGCAGAGTCATAAAATCTGAACGGATCTGTTTCAGCTGATCATTGTCGACTGTGAGGTACCCTCCAAAATCGACCAGCTTCACAACAGATGTGTCATTCTCCTCAGATGTAGATATCACTTGCGCACGATACCAGTTGTTCTCTGTAGGCGCAGCACATATTGACCCCTCTGAAAACATGTTTAATATTTTGTATATTTTATAATAATCACACAATGCAAAGTTTATTTAAGTTGTAAGTATACAAAATGCTGAGGTATTGGATACAAACAAGTTTCGAAACTGTGAAAGTAGCTTATAACACTAAAACAGATAAGACTGGAAGAAATTCTTTAGTTTATCCCATGTGCTTGGTATCTCAGTGGTCAGACCAGTCCCCCAGATTGTGAAATTTCACAGGTTCGGTTCTTGCCCCATTACATTAATTTCTTGTAATTAAAATTTTTTTCTAATATTTTTCAATCATTTATTTTGTTATAAAAAAATTAAGAATACCGATTTAACTTTAAATTACCTTTCACTGGACGCGGTAAAGCCGGTACATCCGGGTTTTGGTATGTGGCGGCCATTAGGCGGTGCAGTGCATGCAGTGAGGGAAAGGTGGGGTGCAGCGGCTGCTGCAGGAAGAAGTGTCCCGCACTCACCAAGCACGTCATTATTGTGTCATTGTTCACTGATTCAACCAGCTGCAACTAACACCATCAGCATTAATGTTCACAAATATTAATTTGTAACTATGTTACAATAAACTAGACACCAAACGAAAAGACAGTCTAACAATAACACAAATATATTTATCTACTTACTTGAAGGAATTCTGGTACTAAAGGAGCTAGTCTTTGATATAATTCAGCACTAATTTCTTGAAGCGAGAAGTTGGGGAACCTTTTCTCTGGGAATTTCTCCTTGATCATATCTAATGCTGCTTCAATTTCATTTTGAGTCCCTTAAATGATTACAAAATTATAATATCTTCTAATAATAAAATAAATAAATTTTGAATAAAATTCAATTAAATTGTACCTTCAACTGCACAAATTTTTTGCTTGACAGAATCAGGATGTCTCCTTACATATACACTTGCACCAGTTTTAGCCTTAATTTGAGTAACAAATGAACCATGTTTTCCTATTAGAAGACCAACCAGGGTCTGGGGTATTATAAATTGGTGTATTCTTAGACCCGTATCAGAGGGGACCATATTAATATTAGCTGGAGGTGGACTGGCCGCCTCAGAACAACCTTTTCCACTGTCACTTGAACCCTGAAAATTATCATAAAGTTAAATTTGAAGCTGTTCTGTTTTGTATAATATGAAAAAAGTAGGTCACATGACATGTTAAGATTAACAAATAATAGTATATGCCAAAGTTAAGCTGTCAAGCGGCGTTATACCTCTGGAGGTCTATGACTATTGAAAAGTAATTGATAATTGAAAAATATAATTGAAAAAAAAAAAAAAAAAACACAATGAAAATGATAAGGCAGGTAGCCAAAACAAATATTCATTACCTCACTGTGGTTATCTGAAAAGTGACACATTGATGGACTAGCTAACATTGGATCAACTGGACTATGATTAGCAGAATCTCTCTCTGAAATATGTCTACTTTGTGCAGTTGAAAATCTGTTTTCACTGTCAGTGGGTTCATCAACAACATGATTATTTATATTAAAGTCATCAGTATCTGCTACTGTACTTGCTTCAGTCATATCCACTTCAGATGCAGCAGTGTCAAGTTTTGTACTATTCTGTTGAGAAAATTCTGCTTCATATTCATTTGTAATACTATCCTGTGACTCTTCTCCATTTGAATCTTCCACATTTGTCTTCACAGAACAAGCATCAATTTCATTTTTATTAAAATTACTTGTGTCTTCTGATGACAACAAATAAGATGAAATTTCTTTGACAATGAATGATGACTCCATATTACAACTATTAGCCGAAACAAAACTATGTGTATTCCCAAATGACATCTTCTTTTCTTTCTCAAGTGACTTCCTTCTAATAATTTTCTCAATTTCTAAATCCACTTCCTCATCAGTTAATTGTAGTGGTGAAGACCTCTGAGAGACACTTCCATTGGGAATTATATCAATTGGAGAAGATTTTATAATTGAGCGATCTGCTTTGCCAAGTGGAGAGATCTTCATAGATTCTACTTCAGCATTCAATGCCTCAGCAAGTTCTTCTTTTAAGTTTTTTATTCTTTCTTGTCCCCCAGGGTCAGACTTGGCATATTCCCTCTTTTTCCGGAACCAGAAAATTCCCAATAAAACTGCTATAGATGGCACTGACCACATAAGCAATTGACGACATGGTGCCATTGTAACAAGCCACTTTTATTAACAATCTAGAACAATAAATCAAAATACATTTAATAAATTCTGTACAGAAATTATTTCTATAAATGTTCCAAATTAAAATTTTGTATTAGTATTAGTTAATTTTTGAATACTATTGAATTCTATTATGTTTTACATAATTCAAGATGAAAAGAGGCAGCCAACTTAACCAAACACTATGAAAGTTTAAACACAAAAAGACTAGATTTGTTCAAGTTGAATAATTTATGACTGTAGAATTTTAACTGGATTACCTGTTAAGTATTTTTTTAAATTACTTAGGTAATTACTTTTGTACTTATGTAATTAATCAACTAATTAAACTAAGTAATTAAATAATTGAGGCAATATGATTAACTAATTTGACTCTAATAATTAACACATTTCATATTATGAAATTATTAATTGTTAAATTTAAAATTATTATACTGGTATTAACTCAGTCCTGGTCAGAGCTTTACTTAAAGAACTTAAAATATCTGAGTATTAAATACAAATAAATACAAAGAACAAGAAATATTATGCGAAAGTGAAAAATTGTTTTGATAAATTTAGATAAGCAATTGACCTACTTACTGTCAAACATTCCATTATATTATCAGATTCAGTTTAATAATCACTGAATATATTTTTATCAACTACTACAGAGGAAATTAGGTTAGAATATTATAATGCACGTTATCCGAATCAAATAAACAAAAAGCGAAAACAACATATCAACAATCCTACTAATATTATATATTACATGTAATTCCTTTAATAAACTGAATTTAAAGGCACTGAGAATGGTGCGAGTGTACAGGAGAACGTTTTCAGATCAGCTCTGATAACGAATACCGCCCGGGGCAAGCATGCTCCGCTAATGCACAATCGCCGCCACTCACAATCACTTTCAACTCAACAGACACGTAGGAATTCGAATGAAATAATTTCGAATATTGTGCTTAATCGCAAAAAAAACACCGCCTGCACGTGCTTTCAAATTTTTTGGTAGTTAGATGTATTAATTAATGTATCACTCGTTGAGGGTCACGAGGAATGTGTGAAAACCTTCACAGTCAACACGTAAGCAAATGTGATTACAAAATGAAAGGTTACGCAATTTTTGCCCAACCTAAATGTTTATAAAACAAAGACTTAATAAATCAAGTCACTTTATGGTAAGATATTTATTTGTATAATTAATATCATAAATGCATCGTGAGCTACGAGCTTACCAAGTTACCGACTAAGCCCCGTGAACTAAATGTGGATGCAAATAGCCGGTAAATTCCAAGAGAGTACTTACTTTGAATTATAATAGAGATAGTTCACCCGTTTAAGAGAGTAAATGAAAACAATTTGAAATGCTGAATTACTGATATTACTACCAAATTTCGCAAAAAATAGTCCAATATTCCACGTGCTCACAATGTTTTCGAGGCACAACAAAATTCAACATGGCGGACATACATACATGCTGTTGGCAACATTACAATAATGGAGTACATTTTTTTTGTTGTTTTTATGTTCTCTTTATTGCAGAGAAGGCAAAGGAAACTAATGCCCATACAGCCATATGTTTAGTATTTTCTTTAATTCTGCACATATTACATTGACATGCTGGTGTGACGCATTTCAAATATTTCAATGCATTTTGGGTGGCTTTGGCGCGAACCGCGCGAAATGTATGATGACAGTCTCCATGATGCTACTACGCCTTTCAGATCAAATTCACAGAATTCACAGAAAATAGTATATTTTACACAAAAGTACAATAATTTCATAAACAACGTTCACTCAGAGTCGATTTTATAATATTACTCCATCAATCCTGCCAAAAATTTCCCTTTTGTGGGCAGACAAGTAATCATAGACTAAAATTATATCTCTAGATTAGAACATGATCATGGAATTTATTTCTATAAATATAAACTATTTTATGTGTTGAATTCTCCATATATAAATATAAGGCAAAGGGTCAAACCCATGCAAACATGATTTTGTTGTTTATAGCACCCTGTCTCTACCTACGAGCAAAACTTATATACTTACCGGGCGCCGTCGTCTGGTTAAATTAGCCGCTTACTTGGATGGCCTACCCGTTGATTAAACGCCGGCATCCAATTGAATGCCCAGCCCGAATGTTAATTGAACTAGACTCACGTAACGTATAACGACTTGGCGAATTGAATGGAACGTCTTGTACTGAAAGATTTGGTTTGATAGGTAGGTTCAATGGAACTAGATCGATGATAGACCTGTGTCTATCTGTAAACATACACAGACAGACACGTCAAACTTATCACTTCATACTAAATAACCATATCATATACGAGCTAATGCAGATAACATTGAAGTATTAACGAAGACCAGTCGTTTGATCTGATATTTAATTTGGTCGCCATATAATGGATTAGAAAAACCGGTCCAGATCGATAGATGGCGCTGTAGCCATAAAAATATAATGGGCCTAATTCTGGGAACACACTTTAATTCTAAATTTAAGTACAGTATATCTCTTTCTCGCAATAAGTCATAGGAAAAGATAGCAAGAATCTGTTTAGAGCTGTCACTTAAATTTAGATTGATTTCAAAGAAACCATAGACAATTTTAGACGGCATGGATGTTCGTCTGGCCCGCCCAACCCCGCGGCTTTGGAAAACGAGATTTACATCAATCCTATGTACTCTTTTACCCAACCATATGTACAACTTTCATTTTCAATGTAACGCTAATATAAATAAGTTAGAAGCATCACTGGTGGCCGGGCCAGCCTGACGTTTTCAGCCCGGCCCTTTCTACATCACCACTACTACAACAACTAGTGACAATTAATTGTTAGAGAACTAATGTACTACATAAAATACATACATTCAAGCCTTTATTTCATACTAAAATGCAATATCTTAGGAGATATCAAAGTAAGGTGGGGCCGGGCTGAAATTATTGAAATAGCTAATAACAATAAAAATACAAAACCTTAGAACCCATATTCTATGTGTGTGTAATCTCCCAGAGGTGCAGTATATATGTACAACTTTATTTTTAAGTTACATTATTTAAATATAAAAATATGAACACTAGAAATTATTTCAGCCCGGCCCCCTACAATCGTTTATATCTTTTTAGCTATTGCATCAATCTGCACAAAACGACAATGTGTGGACTCGTATACAGTAGTACTTTGATAAATTTTGGCTCATAAATTTACTAAGATTATATTCGACGAGATAATTAAAATCTAAGATAGTACTAGTGGAGTGACCATCAGGCACGTGCTAATTTCAGGACATTTTTGTAATGATCTAAGTAGATGATATACAAGTTAATGGCCCAGCTGGTGGTAAACAGTTTCCGCCACCTATAAACAGCTGCTTTAATAAGGAAAAATTACTTGATATTGCAGTTCCGTTGTTATCCTGAGGCCTAAGTTGAAATGCCGTACATGCCGCATTTCAACTTAGGCCGCGGGGTTGGGCGGGCCAGACGAACATAGACAAGATGCCACTTGACAATCGCTACCGCTATCGCTAAATGGAAAATATATGGGATTTGACATTTACAATCCAAAGTCAATCGAGAGCTTATGTCAAATCCCATGCATTTTCCGCTAAGTAATAGCGATTATCGAAAGGCATCTTGTCTAGGTGGTTTGAATCCCAGTAGTTCGCTTCTCTAACTAAGTAATTAATAATTTAGGCAAGATATTAAACATGATAGTAAGAATATTATTAAAGTTATAGTGAAGAAATGGCAAAGTTTCCTAATATTGATAAAAAAATAATTAATTATTTTTTCTTAGTTTTCCTAATAACATCTTAAACTTTATTATTTTTTGAATATTTCTGTTTAAAATATATTTGCAAGTAATTGGCCCTAATTCTGGAGAACACATGCTATGGTCGAAGTTTAAGTTCAGTGCATTTCTTTCTCCCAAAATGAATACGAAAAGGATGGTTGTCTTAAAATTTGACATTTAGAAACGTGCGTTCAATTTTCGACCTTATTGAACGTGATAAAATGCAGTGTTCAGATGTCTAGGCCCCTGGGCCGTCATAGCAGTTTCTGTCACAGATTAATGATGCAGTCAATACGGCAGTAAATTAAAACATGGGCTATATTAGTTCATAGAAATGGTTTGAAATTTCAAAAACATTTACTTCATTTGATAACAGATCACCAGATATCGTTAAGAGCGATAAATTCTGTAGTAGGGAGTAATGCCTCTATACATATATTTTTTTTGGAAGACTAATGACAACATAAACAAGGTATAAATGCTATTAAATACATGAAGTCTGTAAAAGTCCCTGCATAAAGAAGAACCGGAATTTCTAATCCATTATATGACGAAGAAATACTATGGACTTGGCCTAACTACCTACTGAGCGTGCCATACCTAATGTCCTTAGGCGCATAAGATGGCTGCCTCTCAGTGTTGTAAGTCTCTAGCATGTGCATCTGTTGTCGATATGAAATTTAAAACTTATGGATAAAGCAAAGATAGGTTTCATAATTAATGAACACAGAGATATTATATTAATAAACTATAGTAGTTTGTTAGTAACTCAGTTTATGTGGCAAGATTTATAAAAAAAGAAAATTGAAAATGGCATCACGAAAGCGTGCGAATCGTTCTGGATCGGCCACCAACACCGATTTGAATTCTGACTACACCAAAAATATGTCGCGATTTTGTCGAAATTTCTCACCCAAAAATCTGATTTTGTCGGACCATGGTTTAAAAGTTATAGGGGTATGTTGGTGGCCCAGCCGGGACGCATTCGCCTCAGATCGGCCACCGCAATATCTCGAAAACTAAACCACCTAGCGACGAGCTGTTTTATCTCAAAATTTGTCGCGAATATGTCGCGACGATTCGCCAAATATCAGATTATGTCGAGTCGTAGTTTAAAAGTTATAGGGGTACAAAGGTGGCCCAGCCGGGACGCATTCGCCCCAAATCGGCCACCTCAATATCTCGAAAACTATACCACCTAGCGACGATCTGTTTTATCTCAAAATTTGTCGCGAATATGACGCGATTATTTGCCAAATATCAGATTTTGTCGGACCAGGGTTCAAAAGTTATAGGGGTACAAAGGTGGCTCAGCCAGGACGCATTCGTCCCAGACCGGCCACCTCAATATCTCAAAAACTATACCACCGAGCGACAAGCTGTTTTATCTCAAAATTTGTCGCGAATATGTTGCGACGAGTCGCCAAATATCAGATTATGTCGAGCCGTAGTTTAAAAGTTATAGTGGTATGTTGGTGGCCCAGCCGGGACGCATTCGCCCCAGATCGGCCACCTCAATATCTCGAAAACTATACCACCTAGCGACGATCTGTTTTATCTCAAAATTTGTCGCAAATATATCGCGATTACTCGCCAAATATCAGATTTGTCGGAAAGTAAATATCAGATACTTGGGCGACAAATTTGAGTGTTTCCCGTTGGTTAGAGTAATCTGACCAACAGGATTTTTTTTCCCGTTGTTCAGATCAGCTTGTAATTTAGTAAAGAACTGTTCAATACGAAAATACAAAGACGTCATATAATTTTTAAATAGGTTTTATTGGTGACATTATGAAGTCTGTTGACACTGATTATAACTCTTTGCAAGTTTGTTTCCGCTGCGGACTCACCATACCCCTAGCCCTACCTCTGGGAGTACGGTGGGACTGAACCATACCACCGTAAGTAGTGCTGGGTGCTGGGATTTAATGGAAAAATAGAAAAAAACAGATACTAGAAATTGTCAATACTGTCATTATATTTAGAAGTGAAGTTAGGATAACTCAATCGAAATATCGTATGTATGTAGCTGGATCATCCCCTGAAGTACCAGGCTACCATATCTATGTAGGAGATGTTTAGCATACTGATAAATAGCCTCTTATATACTTCTGGTAGCCTGGTGCTTCAGATTGGAAATATACATTTATTAGGTGTTAACGGATCAAATGAATCAACGGACTGAATTTCTTTCTCTTTGTCGCATTGTCGCAAAAAAAGAATTATTAACACCAGGTTCGTAATATTTGGAAAAACAAAACCTGTAAACATATAGTGCACAGCACTACAGTGGTATGGTTCAGTCCCACCCTTCCCCCAGGGGTATGGCTAGGGGTATGGTGGGTCAGTAAATTTTGTTTCATTGTTGTTTACGTTGTTTATAACAAAGTTTTCCTGTTTGTCATGAATTGTCAATGTAATTATTTTCACCTTATTTTTAATGTGCTTTTTTTAAACAATAATAAAATATCATAATAAATGGATCTTAATTTTATAGAAAGAAAGGGTGGACTAACTGTATAGAAAGTTGGCATAAAGAACGAAATAAAAAAATAACTAGAAAGGATCCGGGATTATCAACTTACTTACAATTTTGCTGAAAAACGATTTTACTAAAATAACAAACCAAAGGGCAAACGAAAATGTAATGAGAGACGAGTTCATAATGTATTCACAAATGATGTTAACTAGTGGAGAATTAAGTGTTGGTCATTTTTTAGAACGCCTGAGATAAAATTGTAAGATAATAATTAATGCAAACTGTTTTTTACTTTGACTGTACTTTTTTCTATGTCTTTTCCAGCTGTCATATAAATCTGGCTAATGGGATAAAACATTCCCGTTGGTCAGACTAGTCTGACCATCAGTCTATAAAATAAATACATAAAATATTTTCGCGTTGTGCTTGCGCCCTCAAAGTAAAAAAAAAGTTTGAGCCAAATATGATTTTTTCTTTGCATTGCAACTCGTTATTCAGTTAACTTTTGTTTTTCAATAATTGATTTAATTGGAATAAATTTATGTTAAATACTACTTATTCTGTATGCTACATATAGTGTCTAGAAACTCATTATAACTGATTATTTACTCAATTAAACACATTTTAAATAAAACCGACTTTTGCTTTTAAGGGGCTACCTCTTGCACACTAGCGACACCAATACATTGTTATTAATTATGGTGAATTTAGAACATAATAAACAAAAACGCTTTAGAGAAGTGCTAAAGAACGGTATTTGTAATTTTTAAAGATGTATCTTGTATAAACTTTCTACCTATAAGTAACCAAATTTTTTATTATTGTTAAATGTGGCCACTTTCGGCAATAATGAAAAAATAGGTTACATTTAGAGGAATATCTTATACCGAGCACATCTCAAAAAATTACAAATACCATTCTTTAGTCATTCACTAAAGCGTTTTTGTTTATTATATTCTATATTCACCACAATTAATATAAATCAAGTGGTGTCGCTAGTGTCGACGAGGTATCGCCTTAATACTTTTGTAACAAGTGACATATAAACAAGTTATTGCTCCATGGCAACCACCATAGATGGCTTTTTATCAAAACTTCTTTTCAACACTCCGCCTCACGAAGATAAGTTAATATTCTTCTTCAATGAAGACAGCTTCGTGCCATTCAGAGGTTTTGTCAGCATATCTGCAATAATATCTTCGGTTGCCTTATATTCCACTATGACCTCCCCATTAGCTACAACTTCTTTTATAAAATGTTGCTTTATGTCAATATGTTTTGACTTAGCATTAATGACTGGGTTCTTGGCCATTTTCTGCGCAGCATGATTGTCATTAAATATGGCAACTGCAGCATTACTAATCTCTAAATCATTTAAGATATTTTTTAAATATATTGCCTCTTTGGCGGCTCCGGTCATTGCCATGTATTTGGCCTCTGCCGTTGACAACGCTATGGTGCGCTTTTTTTTCGGTTCCCAACTGATGGGGGTTCCAGCTATCGTAAAGACAAATCCAGTGTAAGACCTTCTGTCAATTTCACAGGATGCCCAATTTGCATCTGCAACGCCCGACAGCAGATAGTTCCTCATCTCATAAATTAGACCATCATTAATTGTGCCTTTTAAATATCTAAGGACACGTTTCGCTGCTTTAAAATGTGTGTCATCATAGCAGGAGTTAAATTGGCTTAGGTAGCTTACAGCAAACGCTATGTCTGGTCTGTTAGCCACTGCCAATACATTAATGTGCCAATCAAATTTTGATAAGGTAACTCATTTTAGTATGTTTTTGGCCTTTTTTAACTTTATTCCTACTTCTATAGGAGTTGCGGCTGATTTGAAGTCGCTCAAGCCATATTTTTCAAAACTTTTGTTTATGTATTTTTCTTGGCTCAGTTTTATTGATCCATCTTTAAGTTTTTGAGATACTATGCCAAGACATTTTTTTATTTTTTTTTTATACTACTTAGGTGGCAATCAAGCATACGGCCCACCTGATGGTAAGCGGTTACCGTAGCCTATGGACGCTTGCAACACCAGGGGTATCACTTGCGCGTTGCCGACCCTGTAAAAACCTTTTCACGCCTTTTTTGAAGAACCCCATGCTGTACTCATTCGAGAAAACCTCTGCAGGGAGGTCATTCCACAACCTAAGCGTACGCGGGAGAAAGTTTCTCTGAAACCGCACAGTACGAGACCATTATAGTTCCAATGTGTGAGGATGAATTCCCTGCCGATGGCGAGCGGTGCGATGGTAGAAAGAGGCCGTGGGCATCATGTCAAACAATTCCTCAGAACACACCCCGTTATACAAACGGTAGAACACACATAAGGAAGCAAAATCTCTCCTTAGGCTTAAGGGTTCAATACCGCTTGTGAGCTCGGGATCGTCGATAATTCTCATAGCGCGTCTTTGAACTGCGTCAAACGGTCCAAGCTGGTATCCAGGTGCTCCCGCCCATAGGTGGCAGCAGTATTCCATATGGGGTCTCACTTGAGACTTATATAGTAACAGTCTTTGCCCCGAAGAGAAGTACCGCCGCGCTTTATTGAGCACACCAAGTTTCTTAGATGCCAGCTTGACTTTATTTTCTAAATGACAACGAAACTGCACGTCACTAGAGATATCGACACCAAGGATCCCGATACTCTTAGAGATGGAAAGGGGTGTGTCAAGGAACCGTGGAGACACAGCGAATGGGGTTTTTTTAGCGGTGAACGGGCAGACTTGTGTCTTAGTGGGGTTAAATTGGACTAAGTTTAGTCGTCCCCAATCGGAGACTCTGATTAGAGAACTCTCAATTTCAGACACAAGTCGACCGCGACTTTCCTCCACTGTAGACCGAGGGGTATTGGCACGGCCCGTATAGTAGGCGTCTCCAGTACTGTCATCCGCATAGCAATGCATCCCACCAATAGACAGCATGTCATTGACATGTAGCAGAAACAGTGTTGGAGACAGCACCGAGCCTTGTGGGACGCCAGCGTTAATGTCCATGCTATCCGAGCAACTGCCATCAACGACGGCTTTTATGCATCTGCCGGACAAAAAACTAGCGACCCATTTGCACAACCCCTCAGGCAGCCCGTAAGTTGGTAACTTCGAAAGAAGACCCCTGTGCCAGACCCGATCGAACGCCTTCGCTACATCTAGGCTAACAGCCAATGCCTCACCTTGACTCTCAATGGCAAGAGCCCAACGGTGTGTCAGGTACACTAGTAGATCACCCGTCGAGCGATTGTGTCGAAAGCCATATTGGCGGTCGCTGATTAGGTCGTGATCCTCTAGGTATCTGAGCAGTTGCGTATTTATGACGCGCTCCATTACCTTTGAGAGAAGGGAGGCTATAGCGATCGGCCTGTAATGCGATGGGTCTGATCTATCGCCCTTTTTGGGCACAGGGTGCACATGGGCAGTCTTCCACAAAGACGGAACTTGCCTGGTGGAGTACGAAAGCGCGAAAAGGCGCGTTAATATAGGACACAGCTCAGGAGCACACTGCCTCAGCACCACTGCCGGTATACCGTCTGGTCCGCTCGACTTATGAATATCCAGAGATAACAACTCACGCCGTACCTCTCGTTGCGTAATGGAGATCTCAGGCATAGAGTTGCCGCACCAGGGGATGGTAGGTTCGAGTTCGAGGCAAAGAGAGCACCCAGTAAATCTGCCTTCTCTTTAGCGCTGTGGGCCAAGTTCCCGTCAGGCTTACGTAGTGGCGGCAAGGACGACCTACAAAAGTTTCCCTCGGCAGCTTTGGCGAGCGACCAGAAAGCACGACTCCCAGAAGGGTATCTTGCAAGCCGATCACCAATTCTACCGACGAAATCGAATTTTGCTCTGGCAATTACTCTTTTACATAGCCTCGAAGCAGCATTCAAATTCCGCTTCACGTCAGAGATGTTTGGATCCTGATTGATTTGAGCCGTGGTCCAAGCCTGAAACGCAGACTGCTTGCTAATGCGAGCTTCTCTGCATGGCCGATTAAACCACGGTCGCCTCTTAACCCCTGCAGCTACTAGCGTGTTAGGAATGTAACATTCCATACCCGCCAGTATAGTCTCAGTGACTGCTGCTGCACAGGTATCAGGATTATCTGCCGTGAAGCAGAGCTGCTTCCACGGGTACGATGCGTAAAACTCACGCAACCCATCCCAGTCTGCTGACTTGTAGTGCCACATGCGACGCCACCCAGCGGGTCGGGGTGAATCGGGTCGCGCGCTCTGCACTTGGGTCCGGACGAGGCAGTGGTCCGATGAGCCTAGGGGCGCATCCACTGAGATGGAATATCCGTCCGGACGCGTAGTCAGCAGAAGGTCCAGTAAAGAGCTCGTTCTCGATATCTGGTATTCTTGTAGGAGAATGAACCAGTTGCGAGAATCCATAGGCCAGGGCGAATTCGTGAGCAGACCTCCCCGCGTAGTCAGTGGACCGAGAACTGAGCCACTCGACATGGTGGGCATTGAAGTCTCCTAATATCACTAACTCCGCGGTAGGGTACTGCTCGAAAACTTTGTCGGTCGTCAATTGCAGGTGCTCAAAGAGTCGAGTCGTGTCCGAGTCACCGCTATGGGACCTGTAAAGGCACGCGTAGATACGGGTGTGGCCGCCGTGATCAACACGAACCCACAGAATCGACAGGTCCCTGTCTTCAAGGCCGTGAAGACGGCGACAGCAAATATCCTCCCGGACATACATACACACCCCGGCACGACGCACAAAATTGTGCTCGAGCTTGTACCCGGGGTAGAGTAGGTACGATGAGTCGGCCGGGCAGGATATTTGAGTCTCCGTAAGAAAAAGTAGGGTCGGTTGCGCAGTCTCTAGATGTTGGTGGACTGCGTTGATATTACTATGAAGTCCCCTGATGTTGCAGAAATCCACTCCTAGCGTGGAAAAGGAAGCCGCTGAGTAACCATTTTTCTTATTCTTTTTTCTGGCCATTAAGAGTTGAAAAGAATTTTTTTTTTAAAGGAATCTCCGTATTAGCAACAAAATAAACAAAAGTGCGGTTAGAACCCGTCATGGTACATTGCAGGGATTGCAGCGTGCTGGCACGGCGGGCGGAAGGGCCCCCAGTCCCCCCCTGTGGCAGTAGCCGGGTCCACTCCGGTCTCCTCCTCCGGCACGACAACTACCACAGAGATTTTGCACAAACTGGCGGTTCAGCCTCCCAGGGCGGAGATTAAGTAATCCCTGGGTTCGGGAACCCGTTCAGCCTGCGGGCGGCCAGCGGACAGCCGTTTCACTGGGTCTCCCTGACCGCCGTGCCAACACGATGCACCCACACAAGTAAATGACGGTGTTTAAGACACCACAGGTCTACCTGCTGCCAATACGGCGACTCCTTGAGGAGCTTTGGCAACCTTACTCACCGCAGGAACACGACACTACAAAAGCAGCGTCATTTGGCTGCGAACTTCTGTAAGGTGGAGGTATTACACCAGTCGGGCTGCTCCAGTTCGAGCGAATTAACGCTATGCCCTACCTCTCTTAAACATACTACATCTTCATAATACATTACTTCTCCCAAGTCTCTTAACTCAAATTTTTTCCACATTTTGTTTTTAATTTCCTGTTTATGTCCTTTGTTCTTACTAATACTATGGATGTCATCCACATATATGCTGAGGATTACCGTATTATTTCTATCTCCGCCTTTCCCTGTATATGTGTATGTGTAAGGATAATTTTTTGACGGCTTAAAACCAATTTTCTTTTAATTTTCATCAAATTTCAGATACCATTGGCGACCGGACTGTTTTAAACCATATACAGCCTTCTTCAGTCTACAAGCTTTCGTCACTTTATTATTCGTTAGATCTTCTCTCATTTTTATTGCTTTATCCTTAATTTCTTTTTCTGCATTTATTTCTTGTATAATTTTATCTAAAAATATTTCTAAATTTTTTGGTTTCTTCATATAAATTTCTTCTGAAATATCTCCATTTAAAAATGCAGTGCAAATATCAATATGATCAATATGCATATCAAAATTTACTGCTAAAGCAATTAGAAGTTTAATGGAACTTAATCTAGTCACAGGAGCAAAAACTTCCTGGTAATCTTGCCCTAGTATTTGGGAAAAACCTATATCTACCAATCGCGCTTTCTTCCTTTTTAATGTTCCATCTGGATTGAATTTTTCTGTTAAGATCAATTTACTATCTATCAGATTTCGTCCATTTGGTAACTTTTCGATTGTCCAGGTATTGTTTTTCAGATGTGACGAAATCTCTTTTTTAATTGATTCATCCCATTCATCTGCTCTGTCATCTATTAGATATGACATATCATAGTCTTTTATCCATACCGGAGGTCTTGTGACTCTTCTTGGTCTTTTAAGACTTGCAACTGGTGCTTCAGCAACATCTATGTTAACGAGATCATCTTCAATATCGTTATTTGTTTCATTACAACTCCGATTTGATTCGATATTTGCATTGTGTATATTTGTATAGTGTATTGTTAAGATCTCGCGCCACTTGGTCAACAAAACCTGCATCATTTTGATTTATACTATCGTTTTCCACCATAATATTATTTATCTCACTGTTGTTTTTATCATTAACCGATTTATTTTCTTCCACTTCATTATTAGTTATTTTGACTATGAAGTATCTTTTTCATTATTTTTCTCTTTATCTATAGAATCACTTTTACAGCACATTTTATTCATTATTCTGACATCTCCACTTACCATCAATGAATTTTTTTCTGGTATCCGAATTCTATACGCTTTACGTATTTCAGAATAGCCAACAAATATGCCTTCGTAAGTTTTTGTACTAAACTTTTTCTTTTGACGTCTATGTTTGATAATAACGAATGCCTTTGCGCCAAATATTTGAAAATGATTTACAGACGGTATTTTTCCTGTCCACATTTGATAAGGAGTTTTCATATATATGACTCTACTCGGAGTTCTGTTTGTTATATAATTCGCTGTTAATATAGCTTCAGCCCCTTAATATTTTTCTTTTACATTTGCTTCTAGCATCATACAACGTGCCTTTTCTAGAAGTGTACGATTTTTTCGCTCCGCCATGCCATTTTGTTGTGGCGTATCCTTATATGCAGCTTAATTTTCTTTGAATTCCATTGTCTTTAAGAAATTTATCAAACTAATTATTACAAAATTCTCCAAAATTTACAAGTTTGAAGGAATTTTATTTAACTTTTTTAAATCTTCGACTTCTTTGAATTTCTCAAAGACTATTCGCGATACTGCAGAGTATATTTCCTTAAAAGAAATATACTCTGCAGAATCGCGAATTAGTCGTCGATGAAAGTAACGAAGTATCTCGACCCTCCAAAAGATGCGGTGTCCTTAGGACCACATACATCAGAATGTACAATTTCTAATGTCGCCACAGTTCTTTTTCTATTTTCTTGTTTTTTTGGAAATGGTGGCCTTGACATTTTTCCATTTATACAAATTTACATTCTTTTAGTTTGTCTTTTACATTGAAGCTTAGACCTCGCACAGATTCTCCTTTCATAGCTTCTTTTAAGTCGTGTTCATTGATATGTGCTAGCTTGCGATGCATTGTGTCAATATCCGTTAAAAATGCAATTTGTTCATAATTCTCATTTTGTTTAATATTTACATCAATGTAATATAAGGCATCCATCTTCTTGCCTCTTAGTTCTATTCTCCCAGTTGTTAAATTTTTAACTGTAACATCATGTTCTTTGAATAGAAATGTACGCCCTTTTTCAGTCATCTTAGCTACTGACAAAAGGTTTTCCGACAAATTAGGTACATAGAGAGTGTCGTCCAAATTGAAATTTTTGTTTCTGTATTGGATAACTACTTTACCTTTTCCTTTTATTGGTTCACTATGACTATTTGAAGCAAGCTTTAATTGGCCTAAATTATTATTTGTATTCATTGATAAAAATAATTCTGGTTCACTGCACATATGACTTGTTGATCCAATATCCAAACACCACTCAGATTTTATATCGAT
This sequence comes from Nymphula nitidulata, assembly GCA_947347705.1. Classification (NCBI taxonomy): domain Eukaryota; kingdom Metazoa; phylum Arthropoda; class Insecta; order Lepidoptera; family Crambidae; genus Nymphula; species Nymphula nitidulata. Next base: position 12,000,210 of record OX374621.1, on the reverse strand, counting down.
GTTTGTATTTTTATTTGCATAACCACTTCTTTCATCTTTTGTTTTGTTTCGGCAGTCTTCTGTTATATGTCCAAATTTATGACAGTATAGACATTTGATTTTGTTTTGTTTAAAGGTCTTTTTGAACTTTCCGTATTTTTTAATAGTTCTAGAATATAATGCCTCATCATCATTTCCAGGACTGTTAATCTGCCTTGATTCATATTCCTCAATAATATAAATTTTTAGTTCATCTGGGGTTGGTAATTTATCACGGGACTCTATTGCGATTCTAAATTTTCGAAATTTTTTTGTGGAAGAGAGTATAACATAATAATGGAAAGTAAATCTCGATTAATACTTACTTCCATATTCTCTAGTTTGTCTACAATATCTGAAAATGTATTTAGATAGTCACGCATGTTACCTGTTTCCTTAGCTTTTGTGGCCCCTAGGTTCCGCGAGTAAGTACTGGGCATGGAATACATTTTAATTTAAATTCTCAGGATGACAACGCATCTGCAATACCAAGTCACCTTTTCCTTGTTATTGCAGGTATCTATGGGTGACGATAGCCACTTAACACCAGGTTGGCCCACAGATCACTAGTCAGTCAGAGTATTTCTTCGTCATAGGATTATGTCATCTAATTGTATAAATAAATAAAAAATCATTTTATTGGTGCAATTGGCAGCACAAGGTGCGGCCGCTTCCATCGTTGCCGTACGCGAAATAAGTCGTCGTTCAATGTTCGTGTTTACACGTTTCAATGGTCAATTCAATGTTTAATATGGCACATGCGTCATACTTGTGAACAGGTGCCACTAGTGGAAATGGTCATCTCTAAGCTTCCTTGATTTTGTAATAATTTACCTACATATTCATCAATAGTATCATTTTTGAGGGATTTTTGAGGTATATGGCATTATAGGATATTATATATAAAACAATACAATTATTATTGTAATGACGTGCTCAGACAAGTGTTTAAAATTAATGAAAGATGTTTAGCTTTATTAGGTCTTTGTATATTAATTGTTGACCTTTGTGTATTGTAATACCTATATTGTGATGGTGCATTGTCGGACAGCCTTTAAATACAGTAAATATTCTTATCATTAGGTACTTATTGGTACTTTAATATACCTTTTTTATACTCTGTGCGACACTGCGCTGCTAAATACTATTACTGTGTAATTAAACATTGTAACTTAATGATTGAAAAGAGTGACTACACGAGTTTGTTGCCGGAATCTTCTCGGTAGTTCAACTTTTGGAACCGGTGTAAATTCAGACAGACTGACAGACAGACTGACTGACGGACAGACAGACAGACTGACTGACGGACAGACGGACCGACAGACAGACCGATAGACAGACTGACATAACATTCTTAGCTTACGTAGATGCAGATAAGACAGAGAGACAAACACTATGAAATTGTTAGTTAGTTAATATTATTTTTATGTGATAGACTTAAGGGTTTTTTTGTTGACGATTCAAAAGTGCTTCTTGGGGGCCTAATTGAATAAAGATATTTTCATTTTCATTTTTCATTTTCAATATTGATACAATCGCATTGAAAGCTAACTTTGAATTTTACCTTTCAATGAACAAATCTGTTCAATGGAACAATCACATTAAAACGTATTTAGACTTGTCAATGCCATTGAAGCAATGAAATTGAACCGTGTAATATCAGCTTATAATGCTTCATAGAATAGATAAATAGCCGCGATAAAAATGTCAACATAATTAACACCATACGAACGTATTTATAAAATGATTCTCCTCATAGCTCGGGGCAACACAACCACTTGTTACCCAAAATTACACCAATTTCACAACGTTCACCACACAATCACTTACCTACCTATTGTAATAAAAACCTTGACCGTCACTGGCGAGACGCGATGGTTTTTAGAAGAGAGTTTTTGCATTCATGTATTTAATAGACAAGTTTTTCCCCCGAAGGGTGAAAAACTAATATTTGGTTTCAGCCGAAAGGCTTGACCCACTTGAGATTACCCTCTTGAACATTAGCGCCATCTAGTATAGAGTTTATGCAAATATTGCAGAATCAGTATGAGGGTAGACGAATATCTGCATGTCGGTGCGGAGCAGTTCCCATTTTATTCAGTACCTATTTGAATTGAGGTGAGGAAGTGAGAACCAGCAAGGAGTAATATTGGTGGGTCAAGCCTTTCGGCTGAAACCTAAATATTAGTATTTTACCCTTCGGGAGAAAAACTTGTCTATTTAGGTGTTCGAGCCTTTAGGCTTGACCCACGTGAGATGTTTCCTATCTGCTGGTGCTGTTGTTAGTTGCGTACTGTGACTGGGTATGTAGATATAATATCATAGTAAATTCAACAACATGTATTTGAATTTATCATTTATATTTTTTAATCACAGGACATGAGTTCTTATTAACAAATTCATCTTTTTTTTGTATTATGCGACGCAATCATAACACTTATATTATTTAAGCTAATTCGTCATAATCAGTCTTGTAATGAATCACATTGCGATGAAGTCTGTGGATATAGATAAAGTCCCGTTATTAGGATTTTTGGGCCCAATATCCTTGAAATAATGTTCAAAGAAAGTGTTTGCGCTACGCCAGTTTCCTTTGCGTAGTGCATCGTCTATTTCGAGGTTTCGAATGTTCCAGTTGATCGTAGCAACTGTCGCTCTGAAGGTGCCAGGTGTGTCATTGATGCTGGCATCCCTCAAAATAAGTTTTATTCAGCCAGACATGATTGTCCTTGTCGCTGCTTTAATTTTACCTCTCGTGGAAATAAACAAATTGGATAGAGAATCATTTGGGTTACGACGATGTGCTGATAGGTTTATAAGTATTGGTATCCAGTAGCATAGGTCTAACCTGTTGTTTCAACCCGAATGACGATAGTAAGCACTGTCAGTTTTAGACCCAAACTCTGGTCAGAATATTGCTCTATCTGGGTATATTTGACAATGATCCTTACTTATGTGCAACAGAGTTATATCATGTACACGTCGCCCGAAAGCTAACAATAGTAGCGTAGCTACTTGTTGTGAGACATGGAAATGGCTTATTGATCTATGTTCCTGTCTGAAAGCCAATGTGTAAGGTTGGGAATATTCCACGTTGTTTTCTTATGCTGCGGAGGATTTTTATGACATATTGCCTTTATAATATTCTTTATTGTTGGGTTTTTGCTATATGTTTCGCTAAGGGATGGCTTAATGAAGGTTAATATAGCAGATTTGTAAACGCAAATGGTTTTCGCAGCTAGATTGCGGGTTTCAAATAAGAATATTAAATATTTCGCTATGTCGCTAGGGGTAAGCTGTAGCCAGCTGCGCCAGGTCGGTTTATAAGTTTTGAGAGTCGAAATCCGCCACGCAGTCTCTAAAAGTCCCTTTTCTTGCTCGTTCCAAGAATTTAGTTCTGTGGCCCAGCCCGTATGTTCCAGACCTCTAAAGATAACTGTTGGATTCCTCGAGATGGTAGTCTTGTTTGCAGGTCTAACAGGTGTTTCTTGAGGTTCTTGATGCGAAGAGGGGGTTGAATTGCTCCCTTCTTCATCTTTGCTCTCCAAAATGCTTTCTCCCATCTGGGTACTATCATTATGTATAGTCCGTGGGAGCGTGGGAGATGTTGGAGTAACCGGGGGATCAATGCTGGAGGAGCGAAGATCCATGCCAGACTGTAGTTCCACTGTCTGCTGAACGCATCCGTGAATTGGCTTGCTAGATCCCTATGATCTTCGCTGGGCGTATCGTGGGACTACTGCTGAGGCGCTTGAGGCGAATAAGACGATTTCTGGAGCTCCCCTGCGGTTGAATATTATGGACTGGACCAGTGCAACGGAGATGCCTTTCTTGGTGCGTTTTCCATTTGGATAGGCTGTCCGCGAGACCGTTATATTTGCCCGGTAAATACTTCGGGACTAAGTTGATTTTGTGTTGATGTGCGATACTCAATATTTTTGCTGCAATGTGCGATTGCTCGGATTGAATAAATAAATAAATTCCTTCTGATTGCAGTGCCAGTGTAGCTGAGAGGTTTTCAAATGCCCTGAAAGCTTTTTGCTGTCTACAATCGCTCCCCATCCGAGATTTGAAGCGTCGTGGTTACGAAAGTGGTTGGTGCAGTTATTTGAATCGTTGAGGACTTGCGTATAATCTGTAGCCACCAATCGAGTTCTCCTCTTACGCGATCCGGTTTCTGAAATGTCCAGTTTTTTTTTTGCGTGTCCGGGAGGTGTATCGATGCTATTTTTATTACCCTGCAATGTAGAAGGCCCAAAGGTATTGCATTAGCCGCGAAATTTAATTTCCCCAGAATATGTTTTGCGCTAGACCAGCTCCATTTATTTTTGCGTAAGGTATGCAATATGAAGGCAGTGATGTTGTGAATTTTTGTGCTAGGTAAGTATTTTTTATTATTTTGTGTGTCTCATACAAGTCCTAGGTATTCAATACGTTTTTTAGGCATTAAGTTTGATTTAGGAATATTTATGTGCCAGCCTAATGACTGTCATGTGCAAATAGCTTGTTGCGTTTGTTGCTCCAGCAAATCAGGATCTTTATGTAGGAGTAAGAAATCGTCTAGGTAAACTGCAGTTCTAATGCCTTTGCTACGAAGTAGGGATGCTACCCAATTTTAAATTTTGCTAAAAATTGAAGGGGCACTTGACAGCCAAAAAAGAAGGCAATTCGTGTTGTATCATGGTCATTATAGACTATTGATAAATATCTCCTATACCTCCTATCCTCCGACTGGAACATGATAGTATGCATTTGAAATGTCTATCTTTACTAGATAGTCATCTTTTTCAATTATTTGAGAGATTTTCCTAAGGCTAATCAGTCTAAACTTTGAATAAATCACAAAGTAGTTCAGATTTCTTAAATTAACAGATAGCCTGTGAGGACCATTGGTTGATTTCTTTTTTTCGGAGGAAGACTGGAGATATAATTAACCACTCTTAAATTTATTTATTTTTGAAATTGCGCCCGATTTTAATTAATAGATTACTAATCTGCTGGTCCGTGTTCTCAGATTTCTTTGTGTTGAATAATTTGTAATTTTTGGGAGTTTCTGAGAAGCGGATGGCCGGCGGCTTCCGTATAAACGGTATCCGGTAGCCTTTTATGACATTTAGGAGCGTAGGTAACGCGCCTAATGATTTACAGGCTAACTTTAGAGTTTAATTGACCGGCAAGGAATACCTGCGGATTAGGGCATTCTTCTAATATTTGAGGAAGGACGTGTTATTTTGTTAGTAATATGATCTTGACCCTCAGGTTTAAAAAAAAATCCGACAATGCTGTTTTTTTTTATTGGTGCTTTGTTTGAATAGGTTTCTCTAGGGGTTTTCTGTGGTATTTTTGGAGGTACAGCAAATTTCTTCTGTATTTGTGGGAGTGCTCGAAAATGATTTCCTAGGGAAGAACTTATGCGCTCCCACCCTGGTTTTTTATTGCTTCGGTCAGCTTCTCCTTAGAAAACAAATATGTAGTCGAAGGAGGTATATCGTGCAAAATATCGCTCAAGACCCTGTTTGGGCGGTTGAACGTTTCTCTGCGCGACTGAATAACTTCCGCTCTTCTACCACAAGTGTATATGTAGGACAAGACTGTCGAATATTTTCTTAAAATCACAATCGGCTGTAAGGAAATGGGGTTGAACCTCAGTCTGTGTGGACAGACTTAGTTTTTTCCAAGCTTCTTCAAAAACTTTCCGTTGTAGAAAAAGGCCATATTTTATTGCTCCAAGAGTAAAGTCTGTCTTTTCTAAGTGAGTTAGGGATGGCAATCTTGGTGTATGTGGGGCGAGTAGGTTATTCACCCTGAGGGTGGCGAGCACCGGAGAGCAGTGGAATATTTTTTGTACTCCCGCATATCTGATGCTTTTCGCCTGATCCGCCTTTGCTAATTTGGGCTTGAAGGGCGTCCTCTTCTGATCTTTTAATAGGCTTAATAGCATATGGAGAGGTTTGAAGTCGTTCGGCTGAGGGGAGGCTGGTGGTGTTTCTATGTCCTCGTCGCCAGTAATGCTAATGCCGGTTTCGGAACAAGAGTCACCATTTTTGTGGCCTGACTCCTGTTCCTCTCTCGGTTCGGTGATATCGAACGGTTAAGTTGGCCACTTGTGAGGCTAAGTTTTCAATGGTTTTCGTTTGATGTGTCAGGACTGACATCATTTTTCCAAAAAGTGCCCTTTGTTGGTTTTTGTCTATGTTGTGTTCATATCTTGTCGATTTCGAAGCGGAAGCTTCTGATGATAATGTAGATCTCCGTTTTTGTATGGAGCTGTTCGGTGTCGCTCCTCTCGAGCTGAGTTTCGATTTTAGTGTCATAACTGTTTTCATAAATATTGCATATGAGTCAGTCAGGATTTTCTCCATAATGCTATGTGGGGCATATAATAGAGCGCGCCCCAGGAGCCATTGAAGAATTTTTCTTTTGATTGAACGAAACTTCTATTCGGAGAGCGTAAGGTCATTTGGTGTGTATGCCCAGGCTAACCCTTCGGTAGGTATTGCGAAGCGTAGTTTAGCTTCCGTTTTAGGTGGTATTGGTGTGTCGCCAAATAGCTCTGTGTAGGAATAATTTTTCACTTGCCAGGATACCCAGCCTTGTGGTTAATGGTTGTCACCAAGCTGATTATTCGGTCAAAGAAATCTTTTCACTCGGGCCGTGGTTGTAACCCGCAAAGGGCGCCTACTGTTGTAGTCGCCATGAGAATTGTGAAGATTAAATGCAATAAATGCGTTAGGTATTCTGAGCGATTGCAATTTAATGTGACCGACGTATGGTTTTAAACAATTAGACATTGCAATTTAGCTTGGCGAGACGTATCGATTGATACGACTAGACGCATGACTTCGTTGTGTCAGACGTATCGATTGATACGACCAGACGCATGACTTCGTTGTGTCAGACGTATGAATTGATACGACTAGATGTATGATTGATGCGACCATCAACAATTAGAAGGTACCTACTCTGAGGTTTGAGTTGGTGTGAGTGATACTATCGAGGATGAGTACATTCGCTAGTCGGGTCGAAAACGTACTTTAATCAATACGACCTCAGCGTGCGACGCTGTGGTCTTTATGACTAATGCGTCAGTGACGAAGTCTTTGAGACGACCCTTCGAACACGGGCAAAGTTTAATGTCATTGCGTCAGTTGGTTGCGATGACAATTTGTCGTTCGTTGCGAGACGACAAAATAGTGGTACATGGTACCCATAATACTCGTAAGCATTATTTTACATTGTTTTGCCCGTGTGTTAGGGTACATGCTCGTGTAAGAATGATTTCCTTAACAAACTAAGGACATTCTTTCACACTGTAAAAATAGTTTCACATAATTAGTAAAAATGATATTCGTAATAAATTTCGCCTGTAGGCGATGGACAACTGACGACGCTGAAATTCAAAAGCGTACTGAATAAAATGAGGTCTGCTCCGCACCGACATGCAGATATTCGTCTACCCTCATACTGATTCTGCGATATTTGCACAAACTCTATACTAGATGGCGCTGATGTTCAAGAGGGTAATCTCAAGTGGGTCAAGCCTGAAGGCTCGAACAACTAAATGCCCTTTTTATGTTATTTTCTGCTTTTTTATAAGCCCGGCTTGTTTGTGCATTACAATAAATAATTGTGTTTTCCAATACAATAGTATATATGGTGTCTGAGGCTGAGGGTTTAATAATCAAGCAAGATGGTAGTTCCTCAGGGATCCATATTTGGGCCATTTTTATTTTCAGTTTATGACTACAATGAAGGTGAAAGAAATTAAGTAAAGTCATCAGAGCTCTTTAAGATTGTACTGAATGACATTCATATTTTACTAGGTGGTAGGCCAGTATGCAGGGTTGTCTATGTAGGGACCACCACCTTTCTTATTTCAGATGTGAAACAGTTTGCGGTTTCGGATTGATGAGAAAGGTAGCCAGTGTAATTAATAGGCATGGACAGCATTGTTATTGCAGGTGTCTATAGACGGTGGTATCAGCATTATACCAGGTGAGACGTCAGCTATTTGTAAAAAGAAAAATTCAAACAAGATGCCATACATATAAAAATATTAAAAGAAAATTTTCACATCGTTTTCACGTCAGGAGTTCGTAAGTCGTGGGTAGCTTAGATGGTTAGAGCAGTCACGTGGATTGTGAAACGTCGCGGGTTCAATCCCCACCTCAGGACATGAAAGTTTTCTTGTTTCAATATTTTTTTTATGTATGTATATTTTTCAAACTTTTATAATTATGTTAAAATAAAAATTAAGAAGAATATAAGATGCCATACCTTTTTTTTTAAAATGATATTAGGTATTTTGTCAATTTTATGGTATAGATAGTAGCAGATCATCCTCACAAATTGGAATCAAAGTGGTCACATACTGCACGGTTTCAGAGAAACTTTCTCCCGCGTACGCTCTAGTTGTGGAATGAGCTCCCTGCAGAGGTTTTCTCAAATGAGTACAGCATGGGGTTCTTCAAAAAAGGTGTGAAAAGGTTTTTACAGGGTCGGCAACGCGCAAGTGATACCCCTGGTGTTGCAAGCGTCCATAGGCTACGGTAACCACTTACCATCAGGTGGGCTGTTTGCTTGATTGCCACCTTAGTGGTATAAAAAAAAAAAAAGATTAAGTGCCACAGCAGAATCAAGCCTGTCAAGCCAAAAATTCCAGACACTATTGGTTTAATTATCATGACTCCCGGGAGCCTTATGTGGTTTGATAAATGAATGCTATCTACATTTTTGACTTAGGTACTTAAGCGGGGTTAACTCACCTGTGGGCTGTGGCAAAAAAAAATAATGTGTCTGGAATCTGATGCTTCATGGGTTAATTATTATTCTTTTGTGTCCTTCATTATTATTCAGCATTAATTTGGTATATTTGGTAGCAAATATTCCTGATCATATTTGATAAACACATATTATACTTATTTAAGTGGTCTTTATAAGCACTCATTATACTATTTTGATGACGTATGAGTGAAACAAAACCTGCTTTTTAGCATTAAAATACTAAAATAGATTTAATGAGTATTTATTAATAAGACCACTATATACTAATGGCCTTTGTAAAGTCAACAAAATGTTTATTAAACTAAAATTTTGTTGGCACATTGACAGATATTTTTAGCTAGCTAGATCATAGACCAAACTATCGTCCTTGGCTAGATAATTTTTAAATAAAATCTTACACTAATTATTAATTGTTTGGTTTGTCTTCAACGGAAATAGGCAAGGTGCCAAATTATGTTGTATTGTTGATAAATTTTAAGGTCAAGTCAAGAGACAATAGTTTGATTGACCCATTTACTTTTGGGTTTTCTCTGTTTTAGGTACTAAAGAATGATTGAGTTGTATCCTACCTGACATATTCTTTGCTGTTTGTCTGTAAACTATATTGTATGTGTATCAAGTCATTCACTAATGGCACCAAATGTCAGAGTTCACCTGAAATATTTTATTATTTCATGTTCATAAATATTGACTTAGGTTATTAAATAATTAAAGTTTAGGTGACAGTATCTTTTTAATTATATACATCCCTTATTGCTTAGAATGACTAAATGGTATTAAGCAAAACATTTCTGGAAATGTTGAACAATAAATTTTCAAGGATTCAATTAATAATTGGAAATGATACATACAGTAAAGTGTTAAACACTTACAATTTCGAGCAGTACTTATTGTGTTATGGATAATGGTATACAGCAGTATTGAAAGATATTGAGAAACTAAATTTTACAAAATCATAGTCATGTGTAATTTAAAGAGCAAAATAAATTTACATTGACTTACTGTAAACATTATAAATAAAGCTAAGGTTTTTAAATATTATCAACTGCATCTGCTTCATCTTCTGAACTGACTTCATCACCAAATTCAATATCCTCATCCAGACCATCTACAGAATAAACCACTGTCTCGTTGATGCGCACAGTTTCTGGGAATTCACCATACGTCTTTAGATTCCTTGCCTCATCAGGTGTATATTTTAGGATCACATCAGCCTTTGCATCTTGGTAATCTCTAAGACCAATTAATATTATGTCACCTTGGTTTATCCAAACCTTTTTCCTTAGCTTCCCTCGAATATGACATAGGCGTTTTATGCCATCAAAGCACATGGCCTCCAAGCGGCCATTACCGAGCATCTTTGTGACTTGGGCGTACTCTTGACCATCTTCTTTGAAGACTAATTCACGTTTCTCTGTTTCGTTTTCATTCTTTCCTCTCCTCCTGTTTTTACCACCTTTTCCTTTGTTCTTCGGCATAATTTATATAATCTTGAGTACAAACATAAACAATTAACTATGAAAATCTCATGAATTTACTATTGGTTGTGTTGGGTTTGACAGATCGACGACAGTATTCGACAGTGGACTTGACTATGGTATTTTGATGACACGACCGATGGACTGCTTTATCGACTTGATGCGTTGTTGTTTTTTGTTCATTTTTTTTTGTTCGATTCTCCCTATAAAAGGAAGGCAAAGGAAACTAATGCCCATACAGCCATGTCTTTAGTACTTCTTTATTTCTTTTATTGCATTGAAATGCTGGTGTTATATACATATTTCAATGCAACTTAGAAGTATTTGACGCGAAAAATATGATGAAAGTCTGTAATGTATGATGCTACTTGATGAGGTGGATAACCACAAAAAAGTTCTCATCGTCTTTCACACCATAATCACTTTTATTCTAATAATCTTTTGGTTGCACGTCAACACAAACACTTGTTTTATAAAACAACACCACTTTTATATCACAAAGTTCGCTCCGACACAATTTTGAATTATTGTAATAAAAACCTTAAGTGACACCACAAAATCCCGCCAAACACCCCTCTTTATTGTTCATTTTCTCTGTTATGGAAAGGCAAAGGGAACCAACGCACATACAGCCATGTTTTGCTGGTGTTACACATTTCAATGCATCTTGGGAGAATTTGACGCGAAATATATGATGACAGTCCATGAGATGCTATTTGAGGTGGATAACCACGAAAAAGTTCTCAACGTCTTTCACACCGTAATCACTTAAATTCTCATAATCTTTTAGTTGTAATTACTTGTAACTTACAAAAAAACAAAAAAAAAACTATGAAAAAATAATAAAAAAAAGGAAACGGCAAAGAAATTAGTAGGTTATAGACGTAATGCTCCGGTGGCGTAGTTATAATCGTGTTTAGCCGGAAATCAGTAGACAAGGTTTCGAGTCCCGCCTGGAGCATATATTTTTTCAACGTTTTGTTTCTTTATTTGTAATTGTTACAATAAAGTAGGCGGTTAAACTCATCAAAAACATTAAAATGTGAATCTTTTAGTTGTACGTCAACATATCTAGAAACTCATAATAACTTAATATTTATTCAATTAAACACATTTTAAATAAAACCGACTTTTACTTTTAATACTTTTGTAACAAGTGACATATAAACAAGTTATTGCTCCATGGCAACCACCATAGATGGCTTTTTATCAAAACTTCTTTTAACACTCCGCCTCACGAAGATGTCGAAGATAAGTTAATACTCTTCTTCAATGAAGACAGCTTCGTGCCATTCAGAGGTTTGGTCAGCATGTCTGCAATCATATCTTCGATTGCCTTATATTTCACTATGACCTCCCCATTAGCTACAACTTCTCTTATAAAATGTTGCTATATGTCAATATGTTTTGACTTAGCATTAATGACTGGGTTCTTGGCCATCTTCTGCGCAGCCTGATTGTCATTAAATATGGTAACTGCAGCATTACTGATCTCTTAATCATTTAAGATATTTTTTAAATATATTGCCTTTTTGGCTGCTTCGGTCATTGCCATGTATTCGGCCTCTGCCGTTGACAACGCTATGGTGCGCTGTTTTTTCGCTTCCCACCTGATGGGGGTTCCAGCTATCGTAAAGACAAATCCAGTGTAAGACCTGTCAATTTCACAGGATGCCCAATCTGCATCTGCAGCGCCAGACAGCAGATTGCCCCTCTTCTTATAAATTAGACCATCATTAATTGTGCCTTTTAAATATCTTAGGACACGTTTCGCTGCTTTAAAATGTGTGTCATCATAGCAGGATTTAAAATGGCTTAGGTAGCTTACAGCAAACGCTATGTCTGGTCTGGTAGAACACTGCCAAGTACATTAATGTGCCAATCAAATTTTGATAAGGTAGCTCCTTTTGGCATGTTTTGGCCTTTTTTTAACTTTATTCCTACTTCTATAGGAGTTGCGGCTGATTTTTCTAAACTTTTGTTAATATTTTTCTAAACTTTTGTTAATATTCTTTTCTTGGCTCAGTTTTATTGATCCATCTTTAAGTTTTTGAAATACTATGCCAAGACATTACTTTAGTTCTCCTAAGTCTCATAACTCAAATTTCTTCTTTTTGCAGAATTTCAGTTGGAAACACAGTATTGACGTGGTAATAAATAAAATATATAGAGTTCTGAAGTAAACGGTGTATGTTGATAAACAACAAAAAGGGATGTGACACACAGATGACTCACGTCATATTTAAATTAGTATAGCGTCAGGGTGTTCTTATTATATAAAAACCAAGAAGGTTTAACACCCCCCTGTAATAGGAGCACCCTGTATATACGCTATATACAATTACCTATAAATGACATATCAAAAAAAACAAAACTATACACTTGACTGACACTAACAACTAACAATGACCAACATCAATATAACATAATAGTACACACCTAATTATAAACCAACTTAATACACAACAAATATCTACAATTAAACAAAGACAAAAAAAACTTAACCTAACCCTAAAGAACTAGAACATTTAACATGTTTAATTTTCGCTAAAGGTTTGGTAAGTATGTCGGCAACCATGTCTTGTGTAGATACGAATTTGAGATGAATGTCATTGTGTGTAAGTGTGTCTCTAATGAAATGGTGTTTGATGTCGATATGTTTTGTGCGTGCGTGAAAGGTGTCATTATGTGCAAGTTTGATGGAGCTCTGACTGTCTGTGTGTAAAGTGATGGGATGAGTGATGGCGAACACTTCGGTAATGAGTGTTCTTAAATATATAGCCTCTTTGCAGGCTTCTGACAATGCCATATATTCGGCTTCAGTTGTCGAAAGTGCAACAGTGCGCTGCTTGCGAGATTCCCATGAGATGGAGGCTCCACTCATAACAAAAACGAAGCCGGTGAATGAGCGGCGGTCGACAAGATTGTTCCCATAGTCAGCATCAGCATAACCAATTGGATATGTTTGACTACTGTGCCTGAATTGAAGTCTCAAGTCTTTTGTGCCTTTTACGTACCTCAGGACTCGCTTAGCGGCTTTCCAGTGCACCTCCCCGTAATGTACGTTGAACTGCGACAAGTATGAGACCGTGTGTGCTATGTCAGGTCTTGTACATATGGCAAGGTACATTAGAGAACCGATAAGCTCCTGATAAGGGACTTCAATATTCTCATCTTCCTTTTTAGGTAAGGTGAGTTTTAAGCCTGGTTCCAATGGCGTCGTCACTGATATTGCATCAGTCATTCCAAATTTTGAGATTAACTTCTCGATGTATTTCGTCTGGTCAAGAGTTATCCTGTCTTCGGTCTGAGTTACTCTCATTCCGAGACAATCTTTGACAGGACCAAGATCTTTAACGATGAATTTCTTTTTTAATTCATTTTTAAAATTATCTCTCATGTTGACGTTGTTGCTCAGTATAAAAAAGTCGTCAACGAACACGACAACTACGAGGAAATCTTTCCCTTCTCTTTTATAATAGAGGCAATGTTCTGTAGTAGCTTGCGTCAGTGTGAAGGAAGACATGGCTTCACATACCTTCTTATTCCACTGGCGCGGAGACTGTTTTAAGCCGTATAGAGATTTTTTTAGTAAACACACTTTGTTTTTAGAGTCAGTTGAAAAACCTTCAGGTTGCTCCATGTATATATCTTCATCAAGGTCTCCATTCAAGAATGCCGTTTCCACGTCAAGATGGTCTACCTTCAAATTATTTTGCACAGCAAACGCTAACAAAAGTCTTACGGAAGACAGTCTCGCAACTGGCGAAAAAGTTTCACCATAGTCCACTCCTGCAACTTGGGTGAACCCTTTGGCTACAAGTCTGGCCTTGTATTTAACTACGCATCCACTTGTGTCTTTTTTTATCTTGAAGACCCATTTACATTTCGTAGTCTTTCTAGTGGTGGGCCGATCAACTAGTATCCAAGTACCATGTTTCAACAGGGAGTCGTATTCTGCTTTCATCGCATCTAACCATTTGTCTTTCTGTGGATGCTTAGTAACTTCATTGTAAGTCTCCGGTTCCAGATCAGATGTCATGTAGAGGTTCTCGTGGTACCGCTCTGGTGGACGTCTATCCCTTTGCGGGTAGCGAGGTACCTGAAGTACGTCTACAATCGGATCAGGTTGAGGAGCTTCAGAAATTTCGGAAGTTACGGAGTCATCACAGACAGGTTGTTTTGATGACGATGACACAGGCTCTGGCCGTAAGCATTCTTCTTCCTGTTGAATTTCTGGTTCAAATACCGGAAGTTCAGTATTTGAAATTGGTACTGAAATTTGGGTAGGGGGAGGTGTAGAGAGCATTTCACTGTGTGAAGAGTTTAGCCCCCGAAGCGTATTATTTTCCAGGAAAACAACATCTCGAGCAATTATTATTGCGCGAGGATTTTGGGGATCAATAAGGCGGTAGCCTTTGCTTTCTGTTGAATAACCCACAAATATGCAAGTTTGTGTTTTAGATTCCAGTTTCGTTCGTTTTTCTTTTGGAATGAGGACATGAGCTTCACAGCCAAACACTCTCAAGTGAGAAAGATTCACTCTCTTACCTGTCCACAATTCCTCTGGAATTTGGTTATTCAAAGCTTGTGTAGGCGAACGGTTTTTTAGATAGATAGCCGTATTTATGGCTTCTCCCCAATACGCTTTCGGAAGGTTGGAGTCTTGCAGCATGGATCTCGCCTTTTCAATTATAGTTCTATTTGCGCGTTCAGAGACTCCGTTTTGCTGTGGAGTATACGGAACCGTAGTCTGATGAATAATTCCATTTTCCTTCAAAAATACAGACATTTCGTTATTAAAATATTCACGGCCGTTATCTGAGCGCAGAACTTTAATTTTCTTACCCGTTTGATTTTCAACTAAATATTTAAATTCTAAAAATTTACTAAAAACTTCGGCCTTTGATTTCAAAAAATATCCAAAAGTTTTGCGACTAAAGTCGTCTGTATAAGTCAATAAATACAAAGCTCCGCCCCATGATTGTGTACTCATAGGTCCAAATAAATCCGAATGGATTAATTGCAGGACGACGCTAGACTTACTTTTGGAATTAGGGGAATGTTGTTTAGCTAATTTCCCTTGTAAACATGGTATACATTGGTCAATTGAATAACCTGTATAATCTATGCCGATAGAATTATTTTTAAGTAAATGCATGAAAAAAAAAGGCGGGAAACGTTCGACTGTGCGGGCGCGATTTTAAATTTAATTCGTAATTTAATACAATTAACTGGTATTGGTGGTCAGAGAAGTAGTTTATTTAGTCTCTATTTGTATTTATTATTTAAATTTCTAATAGTTTTGTTGTATACGCTGCTGTATCTGGTGAGTTTTTAATATGAATGAACCTCCCGACCCGGGGGACTTTGTTCCTCCGGCGGGAAATTTTGTCACGATTATGTCTAATGAATCAGGCATGGAAACTGATGGGTCTACATCGGGCCGTTCTTTAAAACGCTCTCGTTTACATGTATGCAAACAGTGCAATAAAAGAAGACGCAAACATCATGGCATAGAATCGCGCGATAACGATAGCAATTGTAATTGTTTGCATACATTTTCTCCTCAAAAAGAGTCTTCCCAAATAGTCACATTACCTCCTGCTTCTCTAAAAAAAGATGTGAATCCGTTTCAGTCCACACCCACACCTACACCTACATCCAAAGAGTCTACATCTGCACCCACAACCAATGTACCCACTTCATCATCTACATTTAGTCCCGTTGGTCGTACAAGATATAATAAGGACGATATTTCTCCATATGTTGTTCATATTCAAAAAATTCAATCTGGCCCGAACGATAACTGCACACTTCATCCAGTAACATTTGGAAAATTTTTAAAAAGGAATTCTGTAGATAACATAGTCAATGGTAGTGTGAAGCAAATTGGTCGTAATAAAATATCGATGTGTTTCTCTAACTATTTATCTGCTAATACATTTATTAATGACAGGAATTTAGATGCACACAGCATGAAAGCTTTTATACCTACATTCAATGTTACTAGAATGGGTCTTGTTCGAGGTGTACCAGCTGAGTGGTCTCCAGAGGAGGTAATGGAAAATATTTCAGTTCCAATGGGTTGTGGCAAAATTATCAAAGTGAGGCGTATAAATTATAAAGTTATTATTGACGGTTCTCCATCATGGAAGCCAACACAGTCAATAGTTGTTACATTTGATGGTCAAGTTTTACCCAAGAGAATATTTATGTGTTATAATGCCTTACCAGTAGATTTGTATATTTTCCCTACCATACAGTGTTACAACTGCTGCCGGTTTGGTCATACCAAAGCGCAGTGTAGGTCTAAGCCACGATGCTTTAAATGTGGTCAGGATCATACCAGTGATTCATGTTTAGTTAAAGAAAGTGATGCTATTTGTTGTCATTGCTCTGGTTCACATTTTGCGATACATAAAACATGCCCTGAAGTAAATCGTCAGAAAGATATTAAAATGTACATGGCACAAAACAGCACCTCCTATGTTGAGGCCTCTAAGCTCATTTCAAAACTTTCTAAATCTTATTCAAGTGTAGTTTCTTCTAGTCCTTTACAACCAGTAACTTCTAAGACATCATACAATGAAAATAACAAAAATAACTTGTCTAAAACTACTTCTTATAGAAAGACTGTGTTTTTAAAACCTCATTCTCACACAAAAATATCGCAGGGCTATGATATTCAAGCTCATAAAGATCTCATTCGGGAAGTTCCCTCATCTGAAAGCAATGGATGTGCTTTGATTAATGAAAATAAATCAAATAATGAAGTGGCTGATTTATTTAAGCTACTTCTTAATATGTTTTCTCAAGTAGATTTAAATGAACCGTCCAACGTAGCCTCTTTAGTTAGCAATCTTCAACAAGTTTGTGAAATTCAACAGTCTAAGCAAAGTTATACAATGGAATTGCCGAAGCATACATAATAAAAAAAGTGATTTAATTCATCTTCTTAACAAATTTGATCCTTTTCTTTGTGCTCTATCAGAAACATGGCTTAAAGCTGAACATATTTTTAGAATTAATGGTTACATTACTATTCGTGAAGACAGGTTTGATGGGTATGGTGGTGCAGCCATACTTGTGAAAAGTTCGATTCCCTATACTCCTATTTCTTTACCATCTCACTGTGAGGAAATTTCTATAGTTGCAGTGAAAGTACAGAAAATAAGCATAGTTTCTTTATATATTTCTCACCCCTCTGTATCTATTTTAAATGAAATCAATCAAATTTTATCTGTTCTACCAAAACCATTTATTGTTTTAGGTGAATTCAACTGTCAGCATCAATCTTGGGGAAGCTCGATAACAAATAATTTTGGTGAAATTTTAATAGACATTATTGACTCTCATAATTTATGTATACTTAATTCGGGTGCTGTTACACGTTATACTAAACCTGACCAAAGTAAGAGTGTAGTTGACCTTTCTTTATGTACAACTGGCTTAGCTCCTTCACTGTCTTGGGACATTCTTTCATCCTCCTATGGAAGTGATCATTTTCCTATTATTATATCTTTTCCTTTTAATAAACAAAATTGTTCACATCGTGTGTCACATTTAAAACATGTAGTTCCCAATAGAGACAGCAAAGATTGGGATAAATATAAAACAAAAGTTGAACAGAAGCTTTTATTACTACCCGAAATAAATGGAGATGTATCACACTGTGCTAATGAATTGACTAACATTCTTATAGAAACTGCTAGTGAGGTTTTTCCAAATAAAACCTATTCCAATAAAATTCCCTCTCCTCCTTGGTGGGACTCGGAATGTACAGAGGCTGTGAAAAAAAGAAAAGTGGCTGAGAAAAATTATAAGACTCATATGACAGATAGTAATTATGAGATCATGTCTAATACCTTAACAGTGACAAGGAAATTATTTAAAAAAAAGAAGTTCGAGAGTTGGAGAAAGTTTTGTACTTCGATATCACCAAATACTCACCCAACTTTGGTATGGCGTAACATAAAGCGGTTTAATTGTGCTTATAACAATCCTCCTATATGTTCATTACCAAGTTCTTTAGCTGATAAGTTTATGGATAAATTAGCGCCTCCGTGGGTCCCTTTAAACATTATTAATGATTCCTGTTATTTGTCTCCATCTAACCTAACTGGTCTCAGTTCTCCGTTTACAATTTATGAAGTAAAAGGAGTTTTGAATAATTCTAAAGATTCGGCTCCGGGGTGGGATGGGATAATTTATAGCTTTTTAGCGAAGAGCAGTGACCAAATTTTACATTTTTATCTTAACCTCGTTAACACTATATTGTTTACAAATAATATTCCCCAATCATGGAAATGTCAAACAGTGTTACCATTCTTAAAACCTAATAAAACCCCGTCAGATGTTTCAGCGTTCCGACCTATTGCATTATCGTCTGTATTAATTAAACTTGCTGAGCATTTGATTAAAAATCGTTTAGAATGGTTTTTAGAATCCAAAGGGTTATTAGCAAATACCCAATATGGCTTTAGGAAAGGTAAGAGTACACTTGATAATATAGCAATACTTATGTCTGATATTCGATTAGCATTTTCAGATAACAATTCAATTTTAGCAACCTTTTTGGATATTAATGCAGCTTATGATAATGTACTCATAGATGTTCTTAAAATTAAACTGGATGCTTTACAAGTACATCCCATTTTTTCGAATTTTATTATAAACATGCTAACCGGTCGAATAATCAATATGTTCCTAGCTGACGTAAATTTTACCCGAATAGCCTATAAAGGTCTCCCCCAAGGATCTGTTCTTAGTCCTATTCTTTATAATATTTACACATCCGACTTAGAATCAGCTGTCGTGGTTAATGATAAAATAAAAATTTTACAATACGCCGATGATCTTTTGCTCTATACTACACATTCCACTATTAACGAGGCGTTCTCAGATTTATCTGAAACAATGGGCCTGTTGAAAATCTGGATGGACAAAAATGGTTTAGAACTCTCTATATCTAAGAGTACAGTTGTCCTTTTCTCTCGAATGCGTAGACCTCCAACAATTCAATTAGCGTATAATAATGTTATTTTACCCGTTAAAGACCATTTTAAATTTCTTGGCGTTATTTTGGATAATAAACTTACTGGTCACTTTCATTGTCATCTTATAAGCAAATGTGAGCGTCTTTTGAATATGCTAAGGTGTCTCTCTGGAGTTTGGTGGGGAGCACATCCTTATTCATTACGATTAGTTTATAATGCGTTAATCAGAAGTGTTTTAGATTATGGTACTTTTTTGTTAGAACCCGGGAGTGTAATGGCGTTTAGAAAATTAGATAAAATTCAATATAAAGCGTTACGGATTATAACTGGTGCAATGAAATCTAGTCCAACAAATGCCTTACAAATTGAATGTTGTGATCCGCCTTTGTATTTAAGAAGACAATTTTTAAGTGATAGATTCTTCTTTCGTACCATTCAATTTTTACACCATCCCATCATATCTAAACTTGAATCTCTTTCTGTTAAAATATCATCATCAAGCTATTGGAATCATAAATCTCGACCTTGTCTGGTAGTTAGTTATCAAAAATATCGGTCGCTTTCCTCTCCTACACACCGTTCGAATTTATTGCCCTTGTTTAATGTTGATTACGAATCATTAATTCTTTCGCCGATCATACATTATAACCTTATTGAAAGAAATTCAGATGCTAGAATAAGCTTTAATTCTGTTATTCAATCTCAGTTTCCAGATTATCATTATTTATTTTGTGATGCTTCTAAACAATCTCCTCAAGAGCCTTTGGGAGTTGGTATTTTTCATTCACAATATAAAGTAGTACAAAAAATCAAACTCCCACCAGAATCATCAGTTTATTCTGGCGAATGTTTTGGCTTATTTAAAGCAGTAGAGTATATTAGAATAATGAATCTTTAAAAAAGCGATTATCTTTTCGGACTCAAAGAGTGCTCTCCAATCATTAGGCAAATTCCCATTTCATTTAAAATTATATTCTCCAATCATTTTTGATACACGCCAGATAATCCATAAATGTGTTTCTAAAGGATGTATCATACAATTTGCTTGGATACCCAGCCATAGGGGTATTGAGGGCAATAAGTTGGCTGATCACCTTGCCAAGCAGGCAATTGCGTGTGGAGACCTATTTCCATATACTAATTTTAGTCACGATTTATTAAATCTACCGAAATTAACACTATTGAATTCTTGGGATGAACTTTGGAGGAATAGTCGGCAAGTTAGGGGCAGATTTTACTCTCTTATACAAGAATTTATACCAAAAAAGCCTTGGTTTGCTAATATGAAGTTTGGTAAGATGGAAACCTCTATCATTACCCGTATGAGGTTGGGACATACTTGTACTCCTTTCCACCTTGCCAAAATTCATGTAATTAATAATCCTATGTGTGAGTGCGGACTGGACGAGGGTCATCTTAATCACATGTTTTTTTCCTGTCCAAAATTTCAAAGATCCTCCTTCTGGAATGATCTTTTATCCCTGGAAGTTCCATTCCCGATAAACCTGGCTACCTTGTTACATACACATGATGCTGCAGTATATAAATGTATTATATCTTTCCTTATTTTAAATAACATAAAAGTGTAGTTCCTTACTCCTATTATATCTAATACGTATACCTATACTATAAGAAGTATATATGCATATATTTGTAAATTACTACCCAGTATGCCTTCCTGATCCCCAATCAATTGCTTTATTTTTCACCGATTTCCATTTTCCTTACAACTCGTTTCCCTAATTTTTACGAGACATTGGCGAAATGCGCAAACCGCGCCAAGCCATAAAAAAAAAAAAAAAAAAAAGTAAATGCATACTCTTTGCATTAAGATGCCCTAAACGTCTGTGCCACAACATGGCAGACTCTTTAGTTGTAATATGCATAGCATTTGACTCTTTTGTGTCAAGTTTGTACATGCCTTTATGGTTTGTGGCTGTAGCAATGACCGAACCTGTCACTTGACATTGTCCGCTCTGAAAAATGCTTGCACCGTTCGATGTAAATAAAACTTCGAAACCCTTATGAACTATACTATTAACAGATAAAAGATTAGTGGCAAGGCCAGGAATATAAAGAACATCACTAATTTTATTTACACTATCGGATATATTTAAATTTACAGTACCTTTGCCTTGGCTAAGAACTTGAGCCTTGTTGGTGGTTGGCGTCTTGGTTGTTAGAAATGTATTGAAAATTTAGTGGTAATAACGAACATTTACTAAACTAAAGTAAAGGATATGAAAACAATGCATTTTATTCATTTTAGACATCATGTTTCATAGTAACGTTTACTGCTTACGACCTACACAATCGATATCGAAATAGAAGTAGTATTAGTTTTTATCTAAAAATATTTCTAAATTTTTTGGTTTCTTCATATAAATTTCTTCTGAAATATCTCCATTTAAAAATGCAGTGCAAATATCAATATGGTCAATATGCATATCAAAATTTACTGCTAAAGCAATTAGACGTCTTATGGAACTTAATCTAGTCACAGGAGCAAAAAGTTCCTGGTAATCTTGCCCTGGTATTTTTGGGAAAAACCTCTAGCTACCAATCGCGCTTTCTTCCTTTCTAATGTTCCATCTGGATTGAACTTTTCTGTTAAAATGAATTTGCTATCTATCAGATTTCGTCCATTTGGTAACTTTTCTATTGTCCAGGTATTGTTTTTCAGATGTGACGAGATCTCTTTTTTAATTGATTCATCCCATTCATCTGCTCTGTCATCTATTAGATATGACATATCATAGTCTTTTATCCATACCGGAGGTCTTGTGACTCTTCTTGGTCTTTCAAGACTTGCAACTGGTGGTTCAGCAACATCTATGTTAACGAGAGCATCTTCAATATAGTTATTGGTTTCATTACAACTCCAATTTGATTCGATGTTTGCTTCTTCTGTATTTTCGTTTAGTGTATTGTTAAGATCTTGCGCCACTTGGTCAACAAAATCTGCATCATTTTGATTTATACTATCGTTTTCCACCATAATATTATTTATCTCACTGTTGTTTTTATCATTAACACATTTATTTTCTTCCACTTCATTATTAGTTATTATGACAATTGAAATATCTTTTTCATTATTTTCCTCTTTATCTATAGAATCACTTTCAAAGTACATTTTATTCATTATTCTTACATCTCGGCTTACCATCAATTCATTTTTTTCTGGTATCCAAATTCTATACGCTTTTCGTATTTCAGAATAGCCAACAAATATGCCTTCGTAAGTTTTCGTACTAAACTTTTTCTTTTGATGTCTATGTTTGATAAGAACTAATGCCTTTGCGCCAAATATTTGAAAATGCTTTACAGACGGTATTTTTCTTGTCCACATTTGATAAGGAGTTTTCATATCTATGACGCTACTCGAAGTTCTGTTTGTTATAGTATAATTCGCTGTTAATACAGCTTCAACCCAATATATTTCTTTTACATTTGCTTCTAGCATCATACAACGTGCCTTTTCTAGAAGTGTACGATTTTTGTCGAACGTTGACGCGAATAATAAACATGGGCTATTGCGTACTCAACTGGTGCACCTCGTCTTCTATTCTGGATTCCTCATCACCACAGGCATACGGAACAATTTAACTTGGAGCTCGTAGAGGGTCGACCCTTACTTCACTGCTCACTTCATAGATATATGTTTTTCCTATTACATTTTGCGATAACGAGATAAACTGTACTTAAATTTAGATTTAGAGTGTCTTTAGAATTAGTATCAGACATGGTATCAGAGAGTTAGAGAGCGAATATCCACCGAATCGAATATCTTGCGCCTTGCATTGCATTATGTACCTATATTCACAGCAGATTTGTTTGAGACAGGCAGCGGCATCTCGTGAAACATTGGATGAACTCTGCTTATTCGCAGAGCAGAGTTATCCGTTTTCAGAATTCAGATGGCGCCAGCGAGAAAATTACTAAAATAACCATTCGAATCAATGAATGATGTGTATTAAACATCATAATAGGTAATAATAGGTATTACTAATTATGATTATGGAAAGTTAAATTTAATATGATTATTAGGAAGTTAAATCATCTGCATCATTTATTAAAGAATACGACATCTCTTTGCCTTCTCTGGGGGTGGTTACGACTATATTAGGTAGTTTGAATTGCCTAGAATCAACTTTAATCTTTGAAGTACCTATCCATCGTCAGACACCATAGACTGCTATTGTGTTCTAATATCGAAATTAATGTTTTGTCTAGGATAAATAATTATTTACCAATTGACAACATTTTTGATATCATAAATAAATAGTATGTTAATAGACAATACATGTGGCAAAAGCAATAATTTATCTACAATCAATAGATTCTTAGTTATACAGGATGGTGCCGTCAATACGACAATAAATTAAAACATGGGCCATATTAGTTCATAGAAATGGTTTGTCACTTTCAAAATCATCATATGCGTTTGATAATTTCATGACATTTGTATGAAATACTATAACATTGGCTGCATTATTTCATATAAATGTCATGAAATTATCAGTTCTACGTGAGGGACGGCGGCGTCGTAGAAGGCCGTCTCTCACGTAGATCATCGGCAAGAATAGTGCGACCACGTTTAAACTCTTTAAACCAATAAACAGAGGCAGGAGATTAGGCTTGAAAGGCCAATCGAAGTCTATCATAACTTTCTTGTTGTCTTATGGGGCTTTGAAAGCTCGCGTTAAATTCATGCTGACGTGACTTATACCTATTCATAAACAATACTACTGACAATTTTTAATTTACCGCTAAATCGTAATATAAGTGACAAATAAATGTAATAGGCAAAGAGTTCCATTTTCAAAAGTTCAACTATATTTTTATTGTATTGTTTTTGAATCTTCTAAAATCCCATAGGGCTATTACAAAAAAATAATGTTAACTAATGTCATTCATAATGTCTGTCTGTCTTTCATGTTGGATTTACGTCAACTAATAATGTCATAATGTCTGTTTGTCCTCTGCAGAAAAGGACAGATAAGCAAAATCTCGGACACTATAATTTTCACTTTTTTTCGACTTGCGTATACCTATGTCTTTAATTCGTAGGAATATTACAATATAATTTATATTCATTTGTATTATTCTCACATTTATTATTTATGATGTATTTCGTACATCCAAGTACATTTCTCTTTTATTTTTAATGACTTTTTATATCTTCTTTTGTTTTTTAATTACCTTTTATTCCTGTAATGGGTTTGCATAAATCACAGATTGACTTGTATATTTCTTTGAATTTATTAATATTCCATTGAGTTCATATTGTTTTTCAGTCAATTTTTCTCATTATGATAGTTAATTATATTCCTTTATTAAGTGTTTATCCCGCCAAAAAGTTGCCGTATATCATAACCACATAGGTACAGCTTATCAACATTGGTTAATAGTGATCAACACACCCTAGGTATTATTGCGAAAAATGAAAGGTTTTTTTGGAATCGGTTTGTGTTTCCAATATTTTCGAGTTTGTATGAAAAGCCGTGCTATGTTAACGCTCTTAAGCGAAAATACTACTTAATGTTACATCACAATTTTTTTAATAATTTGGATAGGTACACACCACTCATAAATTACACGAAAGAAATACACGGTTTATTCTTTATATCCAAATATGTAATACAAATACAAACACTTTGAGGCAATAGCTGAAAATCAGTGACTTTTGCTCACTGAGTAAATTACGCCACTGAGCTGTGGAGCAGTTTGTATGACTCTTGTATGGTTATTTATGCATAATTCAGTAAAACTATAATTAAAAAAATTATATATCTTTTTATAAGCATATGATAAGGTTACAATATACAATAATATTGTCAATTTGATGTGAGTAGCAGTACATAATTTGTAAATAAACATCAAATAAAGGAGCCCCTTAAGTACAATTTTTTTAATGATTATTAAAGCTGAGAGTATGGGGCACTATTAAGGGCTAATTAGGAACCATGAAGTCACCTGTTTAGATTTTTAATTTAAAGTTGAAAATTTAAGTCGTAATTCACCGAATGTAAATTTTTCACTTTGGATCAACATTTTCTTAACTTTTATCAAAGTTAAAAAGCTAATTATTTAATGCATAAAAGTACAATTTATGAGGATTCAGTTGCAAAATAAAATTCGAAAATATCTTCTACTTTTTTTTTAGAAAATTTTTAAGTAGGTAGGTCGGGTCGAAAATTCCCGAAAATTTAGAAAAAAATTCATAACTGGAAAACTATCAAAAGTCGCGGAACATACATGGGGGTGATTCGGATACCCCACGCACGATACGAGGGACCTAAATTTTTTTTTGGACGTCAATGTTCCGGCCACCCTGTATATGCAATGGGTAAATAAAATAGAGTATGCAACAATACAGGAGATCTAGCCTGTAGGTACCACACTAGGAAGCCAGGAAGCCCTGTGTCGACGTGGGCACCCACTTGTTCGTAAAATTTAAAAATGTTTTAGTTAGTTTAATAGTCCTTAAGTTAAAGTTAAATATAATAATTAGAAAAGTCAAAGATGACTGGATACTTATGATTACGATTTTTATATTCACCTTTCACGTGAATATAAAAAACGAATAGGTACCTTTTTAATTTTTACATAATTTGTATTTGCCAGTTTTAGAGTAGCCAACCTATGCTTATATAGATTGTACCTATTTGGTGGGCGGGCAAACGCAGGCGGCGCGGCGTTGCAGGGGAAGCGAACGTTAACCCTTCTGCAGTTCATTCGCCGTCTGGCCTCACCCCAGACGCCACCCTCAGCCGACGACCCGCTGCACGCCTGCTGCCATACTGCAAGCCAACACTTTTTACCTACTGCCTAAGCAAGGTCTAGCCAGATCTATAATGATATCGGATCGGTATGTCACTATCCTTACCAACCAATATCTATTGTTAATTTTATAATTAGCCACGCTCTATTCTTAATAGAAATTATAATAGGTAACAAGTATTATATTAGATTACATTGTAGATGTCATTTTTCTACATGATATCTTCTAATAAGTTAACAAGAAGATAATAATTACCAAATGTTGGGAATAGGTCTAGTTGTTTAATTAAAGGCTTTCACTTAGATCAAACATTTACTGATTTTCACTATATATCGCAAAGACAATGGTAACTGACAGCTCAAAAGCAACGAACAAGGAATTTAGCAATAATATTCAAAATACAAATTGATTGACAAAGGAGGCTATAGTTCGCAACATCGCTCTGCAATGCAGATTTACCATGTGCAGAATTGGCGAATAAGGCACTCCTTGATATGAAAAACATCTTTATGGCTGATTTTTCAACCCATAGATATTTTTTACTTCGAGAATAATTTTGGCGGTTTAACGGATTTTCTATAGATTAACTATCAATGACAAAGTTATTCTCTGAATAAATCGCTGGGGATTAAAAAATCAGTCCTCAGTGTTTTAATATTGAAACTTAAAAAAAGGGTAAATCCCTATTTATACTTATAACTTCCTGTTTTAATTGCAAGGGGGTAATTCAAAGAGGCTAAGAACAAGAAACACACTTTCGGGGCACATTCGGATATTTGATTTGACTTTATACGACAAAGGTGGCAAGTAAGCGTACGCCGGGGCCGCACGATGGCAAGCGGCTACTGTAGCTTATTGTAGACACTGGTAACAGCTTGGGCACTACTCACGCGCTGTTGACTCTATAAGAAACTGAAAAAGCGTTAAGGCGATACCACGGCGACACTAGCGACACCACTTGATTTATATTAATTGTGGTGAATATAGAACACAATAAACAAAAACGCTTTAGTGAATGACTAAAGAATGGTATTTGTAATTTTTTGAGATGTACTCGGTATAAAATATTCCTCTACATGTAACCTATTTTTTCATTATTGCCGAAAGTGGCCACTTTTAACAATAATAAAAAATTTGGTTACTTATAGGTAGACACTATAAACAAGACACATCTTTAAAAAATCAAATACCGTTCTTTAGCCATTCTCTAAAGCGTTTTTGTTTATTATGTTCTAAATTCACCATAATTAATAACAATCAATTGGTGTCGCTAGTGGGCACGAGGTAGCCCCTTAACAGCTTACTCGCAGAACACGAGTCCCCCGCCTCCCATTATAAAGCTTTCTCAATGAGCTCTGGCGACTTTACTCACCTCAGGAATACAACACAACAGCAAAGTGTAATTTAGTCGCAATCTTCTGTAAGGTGGGCATGGACGGCATTTCATCTGAGGCCTCAGGATGACAACGCACCTGCAATATCAAGTCATTTTTCCATGTTATTGCAGGTGTCTATAGGCGGCGGTAACCGCTTACCATCAGGTGGGCCGTCAGCTTGTTTGTCATCTGGTTCTATAAAAAAAAAGGTGGAAGTGATACCCCATGCAGTCGAGTGGTAAATCCACTATGCCCTATACCTCTCTGTCAACAAACTATGAAAAGTAATCACATATAATAAATAGCTTAATATTTTTATAAAAATTTCATTGATCGCTTTTTGAACTTTTAAGTAATCTTCCAATAATGTACAGTCGACAGCACATCAAGCGTAACAATTGCACTACGAAAGCCGCCTCTATTAAGAACGGAGTCACGGTCAAACTGTTACACTATATGTGCTGTTGTCTGTACCACTCCAGTACCTAATGTCATGAATATCTGTGTCCAATAATGTGACTTTATAAGTTAGGTCACCCTATTTTTCATTGTATATCCTGCCATTCAATAAAAATTGGGGTAAAGTGAAACTACCGCAAATAGAAAGGACATTCATGTGCCGAAAAGAAGCTACGAGCACAGATTAAATGCAACGGGTATGTATATTGACAAAAGTAAGCATTGTGCAAGCATTTCTTACATATTGTCATTTGATACTTATACTTCTTTTTTCTGTTTATTTAGTATATGTTATAAAAGCAAATTGTTATAATAAATAAATAAAAGTTAAGAAACAAATTCATAATTACATGCATACTTATGTACCATAAAATATTTAATTTAGTACTTAGCAACTTTGCTAGAGCCTATTAGATTAACTATTCAAAAACCTGTGCTTGTAGACAATATTTACCTATTACCTACTAATATTAAGCATAAAAAACTGAAATGTTTAACTTCACTATAGCTGAAATTTATTAGATATATAACTGCTGAGCATAGGCCTCCCTACATGGGAAAAACACATGAGGAGCTTGGGACATAACACCACCACGCTGGCCCAATGCGGGTTGGTGGGTTAAAGCGGTTGCAGTAACAATCGGGACCAACGATTTATCGTGCCTTCCGAAGCACGGGGAGCTCTACATTATATAGTTTGATCGACCCATCCCGAGATCGACCAAGGCAAAAGTTGCTTTATTTTCATTAACGAAACCAGAGCGCTCAAACTACTATGCCACCGGGCTCCTCTGGTTAAGATCACAGAGAATTTAAGGAAGATTTCAATAACTTAATCAAGCTCGTACCATACAAGTTTCCTAATGTTAATTAAACCTAATGTAGACTTCTATTACCCCATTCCCTTAAAAATATAGATGCCTAACTGATATTACAAAAATATATTATACATATGAATATGCATGAGACATGCATGCCCGATTGTTGTAGTTAAGCATTAGACAACTAGATGGCGCTGTAGAGCTGTATACGAACTTCATCCTCATACAAATGATGCAAGAATTTTAAAATGTTGGTGATAAATATATATAATTTTGAAAATTAAAATAATAATGAAGTAGATAATATATTAAAAGCTATAAATTAATTCAGTTCGTCCTAGGTACCAGTCATCTCCACTCTCCTCATCAATCTAGGTCTAGTCTAGGGCATTGATCAGCCAAAAAAAAACTTTGGGCGCGAAATTTCAACTTTTCAATTTTTTGGAATAGTCAACTCCTATTGTCATTATAAATGCTATTTACATATTTACTCATGTTACGCTACGGCCCAACGATTTTATTTTTTTATCTGATCAATGCCCTAGCCTAGATTGATCAGGAGAGTGGTGTGACGACTGGTACCTAGGACATACCGAATTATTTCATACATTATCTACATCACTATCATCTTTATTTTATAAAAAAAACCATATAATTTAATTTAATAAAAAAATTTAAGAAAATAATTTAAAAATCATTTTTACTCAATTTTTTGTTATCAAGTTTTTAGTTTTTACACAATACCTGTCATTCTATTTAGTTGATTTAGTGCTTCATTGTTAAACAAATATGAAATCCGGCATTTTGTGCCGGTCGTTAGATATGAAATTTGTCTTAGCTTATCGTATTCTACTAGTGAAACCCTTTCATTTGATAACCATATTTTTTATTTTTTTTATACAACTGGATGACAAACAAGCTGAAGGCCCACCTGATGGTAAGCGGTTACCGCCGCCTATATTAAAGGGATTGTGAAAAAATATGTACTTAATCCACCATTTGTTGGCGGCCGCATAGGATTTGTAGTGTTTTTCAGAGTGTACTACTATTCGACTAGTCAAGCCCTTTCATTGGATACCTTATTATTAGTTAATAATAATAATATTCATACACTCACACCTATTATCTAGCCCAATGTTCTTCACAAGCTCTTAATTCGACCTATCCATAGAATCAAGTTACATGTGACTTTGTTACCAAATTGCTTTTTTTGTATTTTTAAGGCTAATTTGGCTTATATTTTACACTAGTAAATTATCATTTTAAAAACTTAAGTACTTTTAGAGATAGCAACTGAATAAAGTTACATATAAATTGTGTCTCCAAAAAATATGGAGTCGAGAGCACAAATACCTATACTCGCTGACGTGATCAACGCGAACGCAGCCGGCGCGGGGGGTTTTATCGGCAGTCACGTCCATGTTCTACGTAACAGCGGTCACACGTACGCTTACATTGCAATCTACGAATTAAAGACGTTTTTTTTAATATTTACTGACTTGCAACTTCAAAATGAAAAATACGCGCTCTCAGCGAATGTTAAGTCTTTTATCAAAACAAAGTTGTCATGAATTAGCTAGTGAAAGTTCGGTTTCTACTGATATAAATGATGGAAATATTAACATTCCAGGTAAGTAAATCGATTTCCTTTACATCATTCAATTAATTGAAATAATAATATTAATGAAGTATAGATTTTTTCTGATTTTATGTTGTATAATATTTTAATACCAAATTATTCAAACGTAATGGTTCTACAATCATATACATCTATTTACTATGGAATATCTTATTTTACTGTAAAAGTGAGAAATTAATATCAATAAATTAATAAGTGTATTAAGCTTTAAATTTAAGACGTGAATAACGTTGCAATAAGTTATGAATTTTACATGTATTATTTCAACATACTACTTTTTTACTTACAAACTACGTAAAAAAATGTGGATCTATGAACACATGTCACTTTGTTCGACGGAATTGATTTTCAAACTATGAGTTCCATGTGTAAATGTAACCTTATTCTTGGTTTTAAAATTTAGATATAACGTTATTCCAATTCAAAAAACTATTAAAGCCTTATATTAAAATTGTAATTTTTATTTTTATTTATTCTTTATACATCTAGGTATAGTTATTTGATACAGTTTTGTTAATTGATTGGTACATTGTTTTAATGAAATTGATTTTCATTTTCAGATAATCTCGCGGACAATCGTGAAGATTTATTATCATCACCCTTACCAGAAGGTGCTGACAACATTCAAAATGACATGCCTGATGTATGGGAAGACGTGTTTGGCCCAGCAGGTAGATCAATCACAGACAACCCTCCATCCCAGCTTGAACCAAGTAAAGAAATACATTTCGCTTGCGACACATCTAACCCAATCCCAGTTCAACAAGTTGCTGAAGATTCTCTTGCTCAAGTTAACCAACATGATGATACTTCTTCTATAAACGCAGAACTAACGCCATTTTCGCTAGATGGGCCATCCAGTTTTGAAAACTCTCCTGCTATTGGCTTTGCCGATTTACATTCCGTTTCAACACTAACAGTTTTAACACCCATGCCTTCTCCGTTAAATACTCATGTAAATTGTCATGAAATCTTTTGTCCAATTCATGATAATGACCACTGGGTCATGTCACCACAAACCCCTAATACTGATAGTACACATAACTATTCTAGCAATGACGAACTCTCTTCTCCACGTATAAAAAGAACTAAGAAACGGTTACGTCACACAGCTGATTGGTCTGATGTTAAAAGAAAATGTTTAAAAAATATTGGTAAAAAATATGTTACAAAAAAAGGAAAAGTAGTTGATGACAAAATTTTAGGCCCTCCATGTCACTGTAGGTATAAGTGCTCTGAAAAAATAAAACATAATCAAAGATTCGATTGCTTCCAAAAGTTCTGGAGTTTGGGTAGCCGAGAAAAGCAGTGGTCTTTCGTAGTTCAGTACTCTGAACTACGTAAGTAAATCGTAAATTTACGTTTAAATATTTTTTGCCCATAATATCTAATACAGAGAAAGGCCGCACTGAATTAATAGTTGACGTCTGTAAGACAATGTTTTTAAATACCCTGTCTGTTAGTGGTAAAATTATTAAAACAGCCTGGGAAAAATACGACGGCAGCATGATTATGCAAGACGACAAAAGAGGACGCCACGCTAATCATAATCTAATTATAACGCCAGATATAGTCAGAAGTGTATGTGACCATGTCCGATCGTTTGTTCCCGTGGAGTCCCATTATATTCGGAAAACTTCGACAAAACTTTATCTTGATGGTAATCTCAGCATTTCCAGAATGTTTCAGTTGTACAAGGATTGGTTTGATAGTTCTATTTATCCCAGCAAAGCAGTCACTGTAAGGCAATACCGGGATATTGTAAATAAACATTTTAACTTAGCGTTTTTCATTCCAAAGAAAGACCAGTGCGACATTTGTCATATATTTAGAAATAAAACAGATCACACCGATGAAGAAAAAGAACATTATAATAAACATATGACAAATAAAAACGAAGCTCGTAAGTTAAAAAATATTGATAAATGTAACGCTGTTGACTCAAATGGCCTAATCTTAACAGCAGTTTTTGATTTTCAAAAAGTACTAACATGTCCTCATGGACAAGTTAGTCTTTTCTACTATAAGCGTAAATTGTCCTGTTTAGATTTTACAATTTATAACATGGGAAAGAAAAAGGCCTATTGTTATGTATGGGATGAAACTGTGGCAAAGAGAGGTGCTAATGAGGTCGGTAGCTGCTTACTGGACTTTATAGAAAAAAATGCCCAGAACGGGGTAAAGGAATTTCGATTCTGGTCGGATAATTGCGCTGGCCAAAACAGAAATAGATTTGTATTTTTTCTTTATACATACTGTGCTAAAAAATTTAATGTGACGATCAAACATAGGTTTCTCGAGAAGGGCCACACACAAAATGAGGGAGATAGTGTGCACGCCCTCATAGAACGAGAAGCTGAAAGAAAAACTATTTACACACCAGACCAATGGCGTTTACTTATTAGCTGGGCAAAATGTACAGGAGAACCATACGAAGTCCGAAATATGACACAAAATATGTTTTTTGATTTGAAAGCGCACGTAAACAATAAAATTTGGAGCAAAAATACAGAAGGGGTTAGAGTTCCTTGGAATAGTGTTAGAGAAATATTTGTAGATAAATCAGAACCTAACAAACTATTATATAAATGCGATCATACTGATACTGAATATAAGACTGTATTGATAAGTTCAAATACTCGCCGAAATGCTGCATCTTGTTTGCCAATTTTAAAAGTGGCCTATGAAAGGCCAATTAATTTATCAAAAGATAAACATAAGGATCTCATTAGCTTAGTCGATTTAGGAATTATACCTTCGCAATACGCCGTATTTTTTAAGTCTCTCCCTTGGTCCAGTAACAATAATGTCAACAATAATAGCGACAGTGAAGAAGAATGATCTCGATGTTAATTACCGCTTAAGTTCCTATTATATTTTAATTATGAAAATCTTTATGACTGAGGATTTTTATTTAACTAATATTGTTTTTTTACTTTGTACGAGAATTAGTTCTTTCTATTCTATTTCATACAATTTTAAAATTTTTAGATTATGAGGGTAAGGAACCTTAGAAATTATTTATCTAATTGTTTTGTTTTTAAATAGCTTTTTAGTTCTTTTGTTAACTTTATAAAGAATGTGTGTTTTTATTATAAGAAATTATATTATTTTTGTTACACCATTATGATGACAATTTTATAAAAAATCCATTAATGTTAATTTAATAGGGAGATCTTACTCACAGAGAGTGAAATATTTTGATTTGATATTGATTATTTTCAAAAATTATAATAAGAGGGTTAATTATTATTTGAAAAAAAAAAACATTTCTAAATTCTGTAACACACTGAGATTATTCCTTAATAAAAACTTGATCACAAGAACTGTTTTATTTTAAATCTAAACATAAATAACAATCTAAACATTTATAATATTACATATGTGACCTTAGAATTTACGTAAAACAAAGTTGTATTTACACATAATATTGATACTTATCCCAAGAACAAGATCCTATATTATTATATGACACAGTGATGTCCGCAGAATATGGTTACATATTCACATAGATACTTCTAAATTACAAAATATTGGCCTAAAATACATAATTTCCATATCAATCGATGCTTTATAACACTTTGTAATGATTGGTAAAATATCGATTCTGTGAAATAACTAAGAAAAGAGTTACACCTAATTTTGTACAAGACAAACTTAAAATCGCTCTGCTGTAAAGTAAGAATTATGCAGATGTGACCTTATTCTTTGCATAGGTCGAATTATGCTTTCATTAAGAGCTTGTGTTATGGATACTAGATAACGGAGAAACAGTGATAATATTATGTAGGTAACTATATTATATAAATATTAGAAATATACTTAATAAACTTATAAACATCCATGACTCGTAAACAAATGCTCGTACTCATAATACAAACATTAACTCCTACCGGGATTTCAGCTCGGGACCTCTTGACCAAGTAGCCTGTATAGAAAACGGTACAGACCACTCGGCCAGCCGGTTGTCGGTCATAGTTGTGAGAAATATGTAATCCGCCATTTTGTAGGGGCGGCCGTCTTGGATTTACAATGCTACAGAATGTAAGTAGATATTAAATTGTACTGTCATCAGAACTAAACTAAAGGTTTGTATCAAATATGAGTACAATCTGTCAACAGAAAGGGATATTTTATATCCGACCAAGTATCGATATGTTCACTATTTCAAAAAATCAGGGAAAATCTGCTGAATTTCGGAAAAATACAAAAAGTTAGTTTTCATCCAATTTTTTTTTCTAACAAAGTTTCAATATGGCGGGCGAACAAAGTGACATAGGCGCCATGACGAATATTTAGTTATGTTGCAGTTTTTTCTATAAAATAATAATCTATAAATCATTTTACCTACTGCACTTTAGGCTCTGCACGGCAGTATTACTGCGTTTACTTGTCACAGTAATGTTGCTAATTTATAGTGTTTCTATGCTGCGGCCATATCACATTGGGAATTTAGGAATAATATAAAATTTTAAGTTTTACTAGCTGTTTAGCCCCGCCAACGTTGTTTTGCCATAAAAAAATTGTTAAAAAAATAGACAGTAGCCGATTCTCAGACCTACTCAATATAAATATAAAATTCCTAGCTGTCCTGGCAAACCTTGTTTTGCGACAAAAAAAATATATATGTCCAAAAAATAAATAAAGATACTAGTCGATTCTCAGACCTACGGAATATACATATAAAATTTCAGGAAAATCGGTCAAGCCGTTTCGGAGGAGTATGGTAACTAAATTTGTGACACGAGAATTTTAAATTTCGAACAAAAAAACCGAATGAAAATCGGTCCATTCGTTTAGGAGCTACGATGCCACAGACAGACACACAGATACAAAGACAGACACGTTTTTAGCTCCCGACGCAAAATGAGGGGTGTTACTCTAACTCCCGTGGAGGAGAAAGGGGGGTGTGTGGGGCTCTCACCCACTAAACCCCTCAGCGATGCACCTCTTTGCTGCTTCTGCCGACGTCACAGGGCAGCCCGATGTTGCCGTTGCCGTTGCTGTGTCGGCAGGGCAGTCTGACCGGTATCGGTCCCACTCGCATCCTTTTGGAGGGCCTGTAAAGTGACCCCCCCAATCCAACTGCGTTATTTAAAATCGACGTGCCTGTGAACTGACACGCCGACTGGGCTCTGCAACGGCTTACTCCGGGCATGGTTAGGGGCCTTTGCCCGGCGGCAAAAGCCCCCTACCATGACTGAGCCCAGAGTTGTTTAGGGCGGTAGGTCCTGCGCCCAGGTCTTCGGCGGCGGATGCCGGAAGTGGCGGTGAACTTCA
Source organism: Nymphula nitidulata (assembly GCA_947347705.1). NCBI lineage: Eukaryota > Metazoa > Arthropoda > Insecta > Lepidoptera > Crambidae > Nymphula > Nymphula nitidulata. The sequence goes on along the minus strand of OX374621.1, from coordinate 11,964,572 downwards.
CACTACCTAGGAGAACTCTTATAGTTTTTATGAACTTAATGAAGCTATTAATGTGTATATAAAAATTAATCTATGTAAGTATAGAAAGAAGAATTTAAAGCCTATTTGAAAAACCAATTTAATGTTTATAATTACCGTCTTAATGCCTCATGAGTCTTACGACAATCTCAAGAGTTTTTGAAAAAGAATGTACTTAGGTACATACTTTCAAAAAAATACAAGCACGGTTCTGGGAAAAAATTTCGACTTCAATAGAAGTCGAATTTTTTCCCAGATCCGTGCCCAGAACTGTAGGTACCAGATTGCAATCTGTGGATGCCAAATACACTAAACAAAAATAAATAATAAATGTTTATGGACAATATATAAATGAGTTATATTATTAAGTTATACTTAAATGTTATAAATAATACTTACCGGGGTTGCGTGGAGAATCACACAGGTGGCCCTCTTCATATCTTTGGAATAGAAAGCATTATACAATGAGGAAGAAAACGAAAAAGTTTTATGCAGATGGCGCTGTGGTTGTGGTAACTTGTTAAAATATTGAAACAAAGCAGAATCAGTTTTTAGCCGACTTCAAAAAAGAAGGAGGTTATATGTTCCACTGTATGTATTTTTTTTTGTATGTATGTTCACTGATTTCTCTGTCAATTGTGAACCGATTTTCAAAATTCTTTTTTCATTCGATAGAGTATACTCCAATGGTAGTCCGATTGTCACCAAGTCAGGATCTGATGATGGGATCCCAGGGAAATCGAGGGCAAACCAAAATTTTTATAGGCACGTGTGACATGTTTTACTTTTTTCCAAAGCTATTCAAGTATTTGCTTCTTTTAGTCATCATCCAAAGTTGATGAGCTGATGATGGAAGCTACAACTCTTTAACGGTTAGGAGTTGACCTTAGGAAATCACTTAAAAATGTGATTTTTTTTAACAAAAATAAAACCGACTTCAAAACACTAAAAAGGAAAAAATAATTAAATTTCAGTACCTAGGTCAAATCAGTCTAAACAAGACCGAAAAGCCCCAAATACAAGATAATAATAGGTACCTACTTACCTCCTGAAATGTATTTTTCGGAGTTGGTTCTAAGCTGTTTCCAGAGACAATAGAAAGTGAAGCACCAACTCCAAAAAATACATGCTAGGAGGTAAGTAGGTACCTAGGTACTGAAATTTAATTATTTTTTCCCTTTTTAGTGTTTTGAAGTCGGTTTTATTTTTTTAGTTTGCTTTTAGTTTTGTGATGTTATTACCTCTAGCATATGATGTTATAACACAGTTGGAGGAGGAGATGAAAAAAGCTTCTATGCCAAGAATTAAAAATGATCTAGCTGAAACATAAAAGCAATATTTTACCAACTTTAAGCTGATATCATAGCAATATTATTAATAAGCTATACGATAGGTACCTATTCAACTTAAAAATAAAGGTAATCAGGTACATTACATACTATTTTTTTATGACCACTTATATTTTTTATCACAACTTACAACTAAAACGATGTCGGTTTTAAGTGGTCATAAAAATTAACCTTGTGAGTCTAGTTCAATTAACTATCGGCCTAGGTATTCAATTGGATGCCGGCGTCTAATCAACGGGCTAGGTATCCAATTGAGCGGCGAATTAAACCAGATGGCGGCGACATCTAAATGAGATGTGCCAACTCATAAGTTTTGAGATCGCCCGCGAGCAAAGTGGATATGCCCACGTGGATTTCGGTTATCGCGATAAATATCCTTTGCCTTCCTATCTTTTTTAATGTTTAATTTCATATTAATTAATATTAAAAATGCGAAAATAACTCTGTCTTTTGCGTTTTCACTCCTAAGCCGGTGCACCAATTTAAGTATGGATTAAGATGAAATTAACATGAAGATGGGAGGGCAAAGGACATGGGCTACTGTTTAACGCGATAACCTATATCTACGTGGGCGTAGCCGCGGGTAGCCACTGGTATATTTATATTTCTGTTGATCGGGTAATGTTCGATGACCCTACTTTATTCTCTATCTAAAAAGTGGGTGCCTCCCAGATTATGTATTTGGCAAAGAGGTAATGAATCTAAGATATTAGATAATATTAGGTACATAAACAATGTTAATAAACCCTACAGTAAATAATATATCCGAATCTATTTTAACGCCAAGCTAAGTAACGAAACAATGTACACGGAAACATGATCACGAGCTGAACTTGAAAGCGGGCATTGTTTGTAATACATTATATACAGGGAACTACATAGGCAGGTTCTTTCGTAACGGGGTCAGGGTACTGGGTGATGGATACTGCGCGTGCGCGATTAAAGGTCAAGGTCGTAGGCCCTGGAAGATTTTCTCGGGGTCATCGGCCTGGGCTTATATTTCGGGGTAGATCGCTGAAGCCGACCTTCACCTTGTCATGACCCTGGGCACGTGTATACTGGTGCGTGGGTGCGATATACCGTGTTACGAAATTCAATAGCTTAATTGTCTAAGTGCTCGCCATTCAGGTCCACCATTTCGTGGAAAGTTCAAATTGTGTGTTTGATATTCACAGCTTAACACGATTATAGGATTTATTTTTGGTAGGTAATGGAAGAATAAAAGATCCTTTATTATTCCAAACAATACAAAAGTCGAAGCGTAGAAAGATGTTTATTCTACAAGTCAACTGCTCCTGATTTGGAGACTCAGATCATAGAAACAATTTTGGAGGCAATTGCAGTAGATTTGGAGTAATATTTTTTAAAACTAAATTATCTAATGTTCAGTTTCTCTCTTTCGTCCATTTCTAGAATTTTGTGCTTTATAGTTTATGAAACTAGTAAGAATATCTATGAAACTATCAGTAGCGTTACGCACCGGTACTCTTGGTGGCGTGCCGCTAACTATACATACTGCTGCGTTTGAAACATTCAGCTCACTAAGTTTCAGAATATCCTGTGGATGATTGCGACTTTGAGACACTTTGAGTTGGCTGTCCTACTGTCTAATTTTTTGCCGCCATAATCGCCATGATGCCGTCCATCAGCAAAAGAACTATGATATATTAACAGAATTTGAATAACTTTGAAATGTACGGGCAAAGCAACTAGTGTATGGTTACGAGATGATCAGCATTTCGGTCTATATTACGCTTTTAACGGGGACCTTTTTTTGTATAGTTTTGTTTGTCATAAAGACGTTTAATTCACTAGTCATAAGTATCCAATAGCTTACATAAACGTTTTATATTTTTTTCATCGCATATTTGTATGAGTTATGATATCAGGCAATTATTATTTTATATTTGATAGAACCATAAAATTTGTTCCATATAAATTTTGTAACACGGGATCTGATGCAGACCACAAATAGATGACAAAAATCTTCAAAAGTCAACAGCAACAAGTGAAATGTTGTTTATGTTGTAACTTACTTGTTTATTACTTGAAATTATGCTGGCGTATCTAAGTGAATGATAATGTCTTTATTCGACAATATTTGTTATTGTGTGATTAAATTATATACTTTTTGTTCATATATAGCCAATGAGAGTATTTAATAAAAAGGCGCGAAAGGGAAAAGGAAAAGGGAGGGAAGAGAAGGGTGGAAGAGAGGGGCGGAGAGGGAGGGAGCTTCGGGGTTAAGGGTGTGTAAAGACAGACAGAGCTGCCCGTTGCTAAGTTAGCATTTTCTGTTATTTTTTGCTTGTCAATATTATTATTTTTTTGTAAGCAGCATGTGAATTTACTTTTCCTTATATTATTTTTATACATTTGTTAAACGGATTCGCCATAATTCCGACAGTTTCATAGGGGTTTCTTCATAGTCCTTCGGTATTGCCGGCTTATGAGCGAACGAAAAGCATGCCGACGACGGGCACTGTTCAATGGTTTGCTGTGGTTTGCTGCCTATAAAATTTGTCAGCAACGGGCGGCGGCGAAGCCCTGAAGCTGAATTCATGAGTAACGTCATAACTAACAGTTCTGAGTTTTGAAACACTGTAAATAAAATTTGAACATTAAAACTTGAGAGGTCTTGAACTTTCTACACGCCGATTACTACGAGGCTTATTAGTTGAGTTGCGTTAATGATGTCAGTCGACATTAAGTTGCAAGAGGATATTGATGTTAAAATAAATAAAGCTGTGTCTTACTTTAAGAAAGCTCCGAAAGACTCGTGCTGAAGTATGTTGAAGTGCGTTTATAGGTGCTAGAGCAGCAATGGGCTACGTTTATGAGCAACTATCATAGAATAGTAATTGAAGTAAGGAATTAAGAATTGGACAAGTTTAGTTATATTAAAAGTGACTCGTATGGCCAGACAGAGATAATTTATATGGAGTATAAAGTCATGTGAAGGGAAAGGTTATAGTTTAAAATTAAATGCAATTATTCTGAATGGGTTAGTACTGCGACTTGTCCGTTTCCATTATCCACAATAATTCTTCTACTGATGATGTTCAAAAATTACACTACCTTAAAGGCTCTATAACAGGCGAAGCCGAACTAAGGCATATTGGAAAGGTCTTAGCTAGACAGCCGTTATAAATTATAATAATAAAAATTCTTTAACAAATTGTATCAATCATCCAACGGTTTTCACCAACTGTTAGACACAATAAAAGAATGTTAATGAGCTCTAGAAAATTTAGATGTAAAGACTTGTGTTTGGATATTTTAGTTATTTTTCCATATTTTGATAGTGCGCAGTAAACCGACTCGTGTTTAGAGCGAATTAGAAGTTAGGCGCAACCTATACTGTGTCATGTCTTATATTTTTACTGGCACAAACAAAGTCTTTTGTTTTGAGGACAGCATTCCTTTTTCTCTCAATATGTGTAGGAAAAGAGTAGCAAATTTTAAAACTGAAATAAATAAAATTCATCCAACTTTTCAAGAAACAATAGACAAGTTAAGAAGACATGTAAAAGGTATTTCCTAAAACCTATCCACCTTTCCACTTTTTCGTACCTATCGTAAACTCCCTACGACAAGGTTGTCTGGTAGAGATCGCTTCTAGCGATAAGACCGCCTATTTTGGCATATTGTGTTTTTTTTTATCTCTGTGATGTTTATGTAAATGTGCAAAATGAAGAATTTCTATCTATCTATACAACCTATTAATAAATCAATCGTCAATAGAAGTGAAAATTTAATTGTATTTTTCAATTATAGTGAGAGAACGAGATTTAGGTATTGAACGTTTTAGATTTAGTTTGAACGATTCAGGATCCAGCCCAAGGTGAATTATAAAAACTGCGATGCAACATTCTATACATAATAAGTTTATAGTACTGTCCTACATTTTCGCGAGCACTACACATTGGAAATAAAACCAATTTACCGGATTTAACTCGCGTTTAATTAGATGTTACATTATTATTATTCACCAGACGTTTCGATTACTTTACAGCGATCGTGGTCACGGGAAGACTGAAGATGTCAGTTGTCTTTGATAAGTTTTAAGTTAACTACCGTCACTTTGTGTTATATTTTGAGCGGTCCGAATTACGCATACGGAGCTCACGGTGTCAGTTTTTTGGGCAGTGTGAGGACGGGCTTGGGACTTTATTATTCGCAAGATGGGATCCCAAGCTGGTGGTACACTCCAACCATCTTCTCTATTGAAATTAGGATGTTTTTTGATTTCAATAGCCTCACGTAACATTCTAGGAATGAAACGGTGTTCTTTGGCGAGGATCTGGGGCTTGTCAAATCTGATATAGTGATTGGGTCCGTCAAGAGTGTGTTCACACACTGCCAACTTCGTTTCGCGCCTGTGTTTTACGTCAGCTATATGTTCTTTTACCCGGGTGCCTATGCTTCTCTTTGTTTGACCTATGTATGAGAGGCCGCAGTCACAATCTAACTCAAAATCAAATCAAAAAAATAAGTTTAAGTTTAAGTTTTATTTCAAATAATAAGTTTATGTTTGATTATATTTAATATCTTTTACACAGCAACAAAACAATTATTTTAGTCAACAGGATTAATACAGGATGGTAATACGTAGAGCAATGAACAAGAGCTTTCACTTATGGTACTCGAAATATATGATGATTCGATTAATGTTTATCGAATATGTATTCACGGGCAATATACAAGTAAAGTTACCATTTCTGTGCGGTAGGTGAGGGGGGCGGGGGAGCTCGGGGCTGGGCGGTCACGGTCGAGGACGCGGCCTTGACACGCGCTGCGCAGCCTCCGGAGCCGCCCGCCCCAAGCCGCATACATCACCTATTAATTCGCACTATGCCCAAGGGCCGTTAGCACAGTATTCATTTATTGAAAACCAGATACCATCACCCACTCTTCAGAATAAGTACAATTACGAGAACGTAAATTAATATTACATTGTTGATAGTGGATATTTTTTCTCCAAGAAACATGCAAATGTATTTGGGTGAGTTTCTTGGGCGTTAATTTTAGGCGGCAAAGATGAAAATGATACGGAATCTTTTTTTAGTAAAAGGCTTAGGGTCCATTTAATAGGGATATAAATGTTTCCTTTAAATAAAACATATCTTTAATTACGAAAACATATTGTTTTACCCAGTATTTCTAACGTTGGTGGAGCGTCCAAAAACAGTTATCATACCTATTTCAAACTTATTATAATACTTAAGGAAATTGTACGAAACGAACTTTTAAAATAGTTTTGTACCATTAATTAATCTAATGAATAATATTGTTATTTTTAAGCATGGCCTTAATTTACATGAAAAAATACGTTTGAAAGGTCTGTCTAAGTTTAATTGACAATTCTGGTGGGAATCTGGTCACGCATACTAATGTAGGTATAGTCCATATACATGTCGAAGTCGCATAACTGGACGCCTAGCCTTTTGACTGAGCGCCGGCATTCAATCAAACGGCCGAAGTACAACTAGCCATGTCATTGGGCGCAACGTTTAACCAGATGGCTGGACGTTATGTCAGCCGTCTGGTTAAAATTAGCAATTGAATAGCTAAAAAATAAAGCTATATTGTGACAGTTTGGTTACAAAGTAATTTTTTTATGACCACTTAGAACCTAAACGATGTAGGTTATATGGTCATAAAAAATACCTTGAACCTACCAATTAAACCAAAACTTTTTAGTACAAGACGATCTTAAGCTTATACAAAAAGCTTAAAGTCCTTGTTTTTTTAAATATAAGCAAGGTAACGTCTAGGTCTAACGTATTATGTAACGTCTTTTTGTAGGTCTGTCTCTGTAGGTCTGTAGGTTACGCTCACTCTATAGTATTGGGAAACTTTAATTTTAACGATGCCCTTAGTTTAGTTCAGAATACTATTTTTTAAGTAGTGACGACGATTAAAACGAGATTACCCTTGTACCCGCTGAATCTTCAAACTAAACAGACAAAAACAAATTTGTGGAATCAGTGGGACTACGTGGAAAAATAATTAACCAAGTCACCAGGGGGACAAAGCAGTGGTACCACGGGTACCTGTGGTTTTACAGGATTACCACAAACGAGTTTCTTACGTATTTTTCAGGGTCGTCACGAGCAAGTGTGACAATGTTTTTATTAATTTAATCAGAAAATAAAAGTTGTCTGAAAGGTGTCAAGCCTCAGGATGACAACGCACCTGCAATAAAGACAAAGACAAAGACAAAGATATATTTATTTGTGAAACATGTGTAGTAGAAGGTATATTACAGTAAAATGTTTTGTTTCAACATGTTCTGCCTCATTAGGCGTACAAATTAAATTAACTAGGTACTACATTGATTTAATCCTTCACGTACATAATTATTTCGGTATTCGTAAACATAAACTATGGTATTGACGAATAAAAATTCAAGATCATACACTAACTAACAATAAAATATATAGGTATTAAATTAAAATAAATTATCATAACCATTAATTAAAATGTCAAATGTGTTAAAATAAAGATATTATAAGCATATTAATTAAAATTGTACATTAGTCAAAAATTCAACATTTTGTCATTAAAAAACTCATTTACGTCGTAATAACACTTGTCAATTAATTTTCTTTTTAATTTTTCCTTAAACATATTCACACTTAAGTCTTTATACATATTTGGAATTTTATTATAAATTTTTGTGCTCATACCAAAAATACTTTTCCTTAGAAGACATGTCTTAGCAGTTTGAGTCTGTAGTCTATTAATATCACGTCTATTGCGTTTAACACTATCTGACAGCTTAGGGAATAATGTAGGGTTCATTCTTACGAACATGGCCATTTCAAAAATATAAAGTGACGGAAGTGAGAGTATTTTGTGTTTTATAAAATAGTCTCTGCAACTATCTGTAGTTTGTAAACCAAACATAGCTCTTATGCAACGTTTCTGCATTTTAAATGCTACATCTTTATTCGTTGAGTTGCCCCAAAATATAATGCCATATCTTAAAGTAGATGCCACTAAACCATGGTAAGCAGTAAGCAAAGCACCTGTGCTTACTATTGGAGCGATTTTTAATAAAGCATAGGCACAACTACTGATTTTTTTACAAACTTGGTCAACATGTGCTTTCCAGTTTAGTTTATTGTCAATAATAAGTCCAAGATATTTAATAGATTCTACTTCACTTATAATATTATTAAGTTTACTACATAAAATGTCAGTTTTTCGTTGATTAAATTGTATATATTTTGTCTTACTTAAATTGATTTTTAAATTGTTTATATTTAACCAGGTCATAATCGATGTCAAAGAATTAGTAATGTCAGTTTCAAATATATTTAGTTTATTACATGGTATAGTAACTGTACTGTCGTCTGCAAACAGAGTCATAGGATGTTCAATAGTTTTAGGCATGTCATTGATATATAGTATAAATAATAAAGGACCCAATACGCTCCCCTGGGGCACTCCATATTTTATTATGCGTTTGCTAGAGTAATATATGTCTTCACGTTTAGTTCCGTAGTTTAGGCGCGATATAGCAGTATATTGTTTCCGATTTTTTAAATAAGATTGGATAAGTTCTAATATATTTCCTCTAATGCCGTATGATTCCAATTTATTTAGGAGATTTTTGTGATCAACATAATCGAAGGCTTGTGTCATATCACAGAACACTGTACAAACCGGATTTCTTTTGTCAACATTTTCCATTACTATTTTTAAAAAGTCAAATATTGCCATATTTATAGTTTTGTTTTTTCGAAAACCTTTTTGTTCGTCACATAATATACTGTTTTTTAATAAGTGCTTTCCTTTGTTATTGCAGGTGTCTAAAGGCGGCGGTAACCGCTTACCACCAGGTGGGCCGTCAGCTTGTTTGTCATCTAGTTGTATAAAAAAAAACTCTTGACATGGAAGTCGACCACTCCCTTAAATTTTATTTCGGACTTTTGTAACACACTGTACAGTTATATGTTTTAGATGTACCTCCAGTCGATCTCATCAAGCGTAATAGTTCCTTGAGACCGCCCTTACTCTATTCTCAATAGAGGCGGCTTTCGTTATGTGACTGTTACACTTGATGAGCTGTGGACTGTACAATAAAGAAAAAAGTCTTTAAATTCCTTTTGCGATACATAATTTTGTCGAGGCAATTAATTGATGACTACGGACGACTCCAACAAGAGAACGGCATACGTGCTCCTGTGAAGAGTGTGAGATGTGGGTTGGTCAAAAAGTCGTGGAAGCGTAATATAAAGATAGAAATTGTTAATTTTGCACTATTAGTAGTGCTAATAGTGCAAAATTAACAATTTCTTCATACACATTTGTATACCTAGTCTTGACATAAATGCTGAATCGAAAAAAAAAATCTATTGCAAATAACATTTATTTCTTTTACAGTGTGTTAGTTTAATACATAAATATAAAACAATTTAAAATATAAAAAGCTTATTCGAAGCGGTCTCCATTGGCTGCAATACAGTCCTTTCTTCTTCTTCACTGCCAAAAAAATTGGAAATTGTTGGAAAATTCTTCACTGCAAATCGTACGGATTGTTTTAGGGACTCCAAATTATTAGGGTGTTTAGAGCAAGCCGTACTCTCTAAAACTGTCCATAAATCATAATCCAGCGGATTAAGATCGGGACTAGACGACGGCCAGTCTTCAGCTCTGATGAAGTCCGAAACGTTCGTTTCCAACCAAGACTGCGAAGACCGAGCTTTATGACCCGGCGCCGAGTCTTGCTAGAAGGACCATTCTTGGTTATTGAACAGGGTGTTGTTAAGGGGCTTCACGAATGGTATCTTGATACACTTGTGCCGATGTTTTGATACCTTTTTCGCAAAAGTATGGCTCAGTCACTCCTTCATAGCTAATACCCCACCAAACCATCACTGAAGCCGGATAGTGCCCACGTTGCACTTTGTCGACTAATTTGGAAGCTTATTTAGAGATTTTGAGTATAAATACGGTCATTTTGTTTGTTAAAATGTTGCTCAATTGTAAAAAATTTCTTATCCGTAAGCAAAGTTTTTCTGTGACCTCCCTTTGCGTACAGCTTCAGTAGTTGTTTCTATTTTACCACCCTATTCTTTTTTAAATTATCATTTGAGAAATGACCAGTACGTCTCTTATAGGCTGCAAGTCCTAAGTCATTTTTTAAAATACCCGACATGGTTCTAGGTGCTATCTTCATCTCCCGAGATAAAATCTTTTGCTTTCGGACAGGATTTCTTCGATTTCTTTTCCTTACTGCTTTGACCACCTTTTTCGTACGAACACTGCGTTTGTGATCTTTTTCTCTCAGAAACGTAGTGTTGCAAACAGAGGAGGTCTCATTGTACCTATTAATAGCCCGGTACACAAACATTTTACTAATACCAAGCGTATGGAGAGTTTATCAATTGCATTTGGCTCCATACCTACTTAGTGTAATGCAGTCACAGCGATTCGGTTCTCTTTATTACCCCACTCCATTTTAATATCGCAAAATATTGTAAAATTTATTGGCGCCGAAATGAGAAACCTCAATGAACAATCATATAAAAATGACGACCGCCTGGCCGAGTGGTCTGTACCCCAGGCTACTCGGTCAAGAGGTCCCGGGTTCGAATCCCGGTAAAAACAAATGTTTGTATGATGAGTACGCACATTTGTTTACGAGTCATGGATGTTTATATGTTTATTTAGTATATTTATATACTTATTATTATCATTATTTCTCCGTTATCTAGTATCCATAATACAAGCTCTTTTTGATGCTTACTTTGGGCTAGATAGGTGGTGAGGTGTGAGTGTGTAAATATTATTATTATTATATAAAAATGCTAGATTCCAAATTCAAATGTAATATTTTGTTTATTTTTATGGCCAGACTAAGTATATCTATGTTATTTAACACAGACATAAAACAAACACAATGTGACAAAAGGCTGTCTAATCGCTAAAAATGATTTCTACCTGGCAACTCTGGTAGAGGTCGTTTCTAGCGATCGTGTCCAATATCTTAAGGTGCATGATATAAATAATATTTATAGGCAAGTAGAGCTAAAACCATAAAACTACTAACTGACCGACCCGGCAAACGTCGATTTGCTATCTAAATTATTTCTACGACAATGATTAATCAGTTGCCGTCTCGCAACCCTATTGCACATCTGTGGATGAAACCAAAAATACTAACATCGCTATTAAAAATGGGGGTTTATAGTAGAAGAATGATGAAAATTTAGGGCTAAGTATTAGTATTATTTGATGCCAAATCATAAAAAAACATTGTCCAAAAAATTTTAAATTTAAAATAAAAATTCTGAAGAGGGCTAGGGGTATAAAAATAGCCTACGACCCATTCTAAGACTTACCAAATATACACAAAAAAACATTAAATCGGCTAAGCCGTTTCGTCCTCCGAATTCGAATTCAATTACAAACACTGTGACACGAGATTTTTATATATTTAGGTACTAGCTGACCCCGCAAACGTTGTTTTGCCTTAAAAAAAATTGACCTAAAAAAAATAGACAGTAGCCGATTCTCTTATATAAAATCGGTCATGCCGTATCGGAGGAGTATTACTAAATTTACTAAACTAAGTACTAAACTACTATAATTAGTACTACTAAATTTGTGACACGAGAATTTTATATATAAGATATACAGGGTGGTGCCGTCAATACGACAATAAATTAAAACATGGGCTATATTAGTTCATAGAAATGGTTTGCCACTTTCAAAAACCTCTTATTCGTTTGACAATTTCATGACTTTTCTACGAAATAATGCAGCCAATATTATATTGTTATAAGTCCTTTTATCTCACGAAGCAACTTGCACTGACAAGCGCTTTACTTGTGTTAACCAAATGTCAAACACGCCGCGGATGTGTGCGTGAATACGAGTGGCGTTAACATATAAATTTTTACAGATGGAAATAACTATGTATTATATAATTTTATTATTATCAAATGTGAATGTGAATCTGTAAATCTTATTTTATTTAAGTTTAGTACCTTAAAAACAAATAAAATAAATACAAATAGAAATAAATCGTAATATTCTGAAGGTTATTAATAATTAAGAACAGAATAGAATAAGACAGTGTTACTTGTGTTAAATTTAATGAAATCAATCAGAATCACTCAAATAATTATTAGTTTTATCTAAATCATCTTGTCATTTTATAAATAACGAAATCATAATCTTGTTTTTTTCTGCAATTTGAAAAGTTTTGCTCTACAACGACTCGCCTTGGATATTTTCTATGCTTAATTTTGTTTACATAATAAAAAAGAGGTTATTAATTCATTCTGTATGTTTGTAATATTGTTAGAATTGCACGTTCTTGTATATGTTAGTCTATACTAGCTTCTAAACATGGGTGTCAAATTCCATAAGTGTATTTATGTATGTTTGTATACAAGGTGGTGCCGTCAATACGACTATAAATTAATTAAAACATGGGCTATATTAGTTCATATAAATGGTTTGCCACTTTAAAAACATCTTATTCATTTGATAATTTCATGAAATTCCTATGAAATGTTGCAGCCAAAGATAAATTATTTCATATAAATGTCATGAAATTATCAAATTAATAAGATGTTTTTGAAAGTGGCAAACCATTTCTATGAACTAAAATAGCCCATGTTTTAATTTATTGTCATATTGACGGCCCCACCCTGTATTTGTATGTTTGTCCCCGCTAATCTCAAAAAGCATAAATCAGATTGCGAAAATTCTTTTTTGTCGGAATAAGTATAGTCCAACTCAGGGAACTGTGAAAATTTCATCAAAATCGGAGCAGTAGTTTTTGACATAGAGAGTTAAGTGTTATCAGTCACTAAGTAAACAACGTGTAAGTGTCTTAGAAGTGTAATTCTAAAACTTGTCATTATCAGTATGTTTGCATGCAATGAAATTAAGAAAAATAAAAAATATAAAAGTATATTTAAAAAACTAAAGCGACTTCAAAACACTAAAAAGTAATAAAATAATTAAATTGAAGATATGTAGATACCTATAACATAAAAAGATATTTTTTGGAGTTGATGCTAAAGTGTTTCCAGTAATAATAATAATATATAATCTTATTATACATCTTGTTCATTTGATAATTTCATGACATTTCTATGAAATAATGCAGCTAATCTATACTTATATTATAAAGCCGAACAGTTTGTTTGTTTATTTGGTTGAACGCGCTAATCTCAGGAACTACTGATTCAAATTAAAAAGTTATTTTTGTGTTGAATAGTCTATTTATCGAGGTTATTATACTGGCCATATAACATCACGCTACGTCCAATTGGAGCTGAGCATCAATGAAAATTATGCAAAAACGGGGAAAATATTTATTTTCAGGGCTTTTGTTGCCCACGCAACAAGAGCTCTGAAAAGGAATATTATGTTAAAGTAACAAAAATATAATAAAAAGTTCTAAAAATATTCCGCGAAATTTGGTCTCAAATAATGCATTATCTGCGAAAGTATTTTTGTAAACATGATATTGTTCCTTATCAAAATAAATATATTATTCATCATAAGTATTTAATTTAGAACAAAATTGTTCTTGACATCGTTTGATTTCAATGAACATCTTATGAAATATCATCATAGTTTTAAAATAACTCCGCAATAAAATTATGATATCCAAGGCGGGCGGGCGCGGGCGGGGCGATCATAAGGGCGCATGACATTTTTACCATAGTTCCACTCTTACTAATATTTTTTTTAAAAGTAATGCCTTTAAATCAGGCCCATCTTTTCCATTGGGCATTGTGGGCAAGTGCCCAGGGCCCCGCGATCTATGGGGCCCCAAGTTCCCTTTTTGGATATTAAGATTTTGATTAAATTTCTATGGAAATATGGATATACATGTATATTGTATAAAGTACTACTACTACTCTTTTTTTGAAGTCGGTTAAAATAATAAAGTGCCCAGAGCCCCCAATAGGTTAAAGACGGCTCTGCCTTTAATGCCAAGGTATTTTTGTAAACATGAATTAAATCCTTAACCAAATAAATACTCGAGTAAAATCATGTAGCCTACGTACGACTTGTTATTATTTTTTGACATCCACGCAAACGAGATCGCGGGCACAGAAGTGTCACGAAATTATCAAATGAATAAGATAATGAATAATAATATGAATAGGATAAGATGTATTTGAAAGTTGCAAAACATTTCTATAAACTAATATAGCCCATATTTTAATTTATTGTCGTATTGGCGTCACCATTCTGTACATATCTTGTTTTTTGAATATTTAAAACACAATGTTTGAAATATTCAAGATACAAGAGATATCTAGCTTTTGTTAGAGAAGTAATTTTGATCAAGTACGGCGATATGTCAATTTTATTATATGTATAGACTTACTTATCTTTTCTTATGATTACTTTATTGTAGTATTGGTTTTAAGTTCCATTTCAGTGCGAAATCCAGACTTAGAGTAAAAGCGTTAAGAATTTTTAACCTTCTGCTTGATGCTTGTTATTGAATCCGTTCGTTCATTGGATGCTTCGCAGGGTTATAATAATGTCACAAATGAAATAAAATCGAAAAAATAAAGCACACCGGCTGCATTTCATTGTCTCAAGTATGCGACTGGGTAATCGGTTTCATTAGTTCAACGAATCAAGAGACTTGGTCGATGAGAAGTAAAAACCGTGGTGTGTGGTGCCGCGCCGGATACGGGTTCCCGATGGAGCGGAGAGGGCGGAGGGGGCTGAGGGGCGCGGGCTCGGGAGTGCATCGGGACGTTGACTGTCTGGGCCCTGCCTGCGTTATCTGCAGTTGCCCTTTAGTACGATGCACCGTAGACCCTCCTTCCACCCCCACGCCGGGCACCAGACTACTGCAGCCCCCTCAGCTATTTTCCAGAATTTGCTATTGACCTGAAATAAGATGGTAAACAAGCTTTTAACAGAAAGTTTTATGATTTGGGAATACTCTTTAATTTATTATGAGTTTTATTATAGTACATACGTACCTATTAAATACGTGTTTAAATGCTGGAATGTTTACTAACAGTTGCCATTTTAATGAGCATCTATCCCACTACTACCCTTAGACTAATAGTGCCTTCAAATAGAAAAATATTTTAGGTAATCTGTCAAGCGGCGTTATACCTGTGGAGCTGTATGACAATTGTATCTGGTATCTGATGCTTGACGGGCTAAGAGCAGTAAATAAAGTTAATACGATACAACTTTCATAAAAAAGTCACT
Source organism: Nymphula nitidulata (assembly GCA_947347705.1). Classification (NCBI taxonomy): domain Eukaryota; kingdom Metazoa; phylum Arthropoda; class Insecta; order Lepidoptera; family Crambidae; genus Nymphula; species Nymphula nitidulata. The sequence goes on along the minus strand of OX374621.1, from coordinate 11,948,982 downwards.
TAAACATACACTAATTTATTACTATTATTCCAATAACAAATATTTTTATGAACCAGTATGTCCAAAAGATGTAAGTATTACTGACGAGATAAGCCTGAAATTTTTCGTATGACAGTGTACCTTACCTCTAACGCTGTTGAATACGCAATTATTTCGATTTAATAGATAAAGAAAAAATAAAGAAAAATATACCAAAAGAAAATATTGACTTTTAGCATTGATTTTATCATTTTGCTATAAAATCAAGTGATATTATAATGAATAATAATTATTACCTTAATCTCAAACTATATACGCAATCTAAATCGAAAAACATCTTGCACTAATTTTACCGACCCTTTACCAGACTCGCGGCCGTTCGGCTCACATCACGTAAACTGACGTAGGTAGGACAATTTTTTCAAGAGTTGGAGTGGCCACTATGCGTTGGAAGAGCTCTTATAGTTTTATAACTAATTATGATATAGCGTATGAGTTATAATACCCTCAATTTCTTTAACACTTAGCAAATCTAGAATTGCATCAATTCATGGGTGAAGATATAATCATCATCATCACCAGCACAGGCCTTTCTAGATGGGAGAAACACTTGAGGAGTTTGGGTCATAACACCACCAATGCGGGTTGGTGCAGTAACAACCGGGACCAACGGCTTAACATGCCTTCCGAAGCACCCTCAGGTTTGTCGCTCCCTAATGGCTCGAGCGCCCTGGAGACTTCTCTCCGCAGACACCTCTCCCGGAGGTGATACTTGCATGGCGATTAGAAATCCTTCAGAGGCGAATTCACTTCTCAAGGCTTAAGGACTCACCAAGGTTCTCGCCTCCTTAAAACCCCGGTTACTCTGTAAAGGCCATCAGCGGTCAACAGCAATAGTCCATCAAAAAAAGCCTTCCGAAGCACGGAGGAGCTCGAGATCAGAATTGTTGGTTCACCCATTTTGAGATCGACGATGGTGAAAGTTGCTTTAGAGCGCTCCAACCACTGTGCCACCGAGCTCCTCGTTGTAGTAAAATATAAAAGCTATTATAATAAAACAAAAGTTCATCATAATAAAAAAATCCCAAAGAGAAATAACAAAAAAAGGATTTTACACATAAAACGAAAGAAAGGTGGCAAAGGTAATATAAAATATACTTAAATATAGATTTCAATTGCTAAGTACTTTATTAACCGACTTCAAAAAAAGGAGGTAATCAATTTGATCCGTACGTATATAATACAGAAATGTACAGTTTTGGTATATGTTAGTCTATGTCAGTTTCTGAACATGGGTGCAAAATTTCATGAGTGTATTACATACTTCATACATGTTTGTATGTTTGTATATTTATTTGTATTCAAAAACTATAAATTGTACCGCGAATTTTTTTTTGTTGGATTTGATAAAGTCCAATTTAGGGAACTGTGTAAGTTTCATCAAAATCGGTTCAATAGTTTTTGAGATAGAGAGCTAAGTGTGTATCGGTCACTAACAAAACGTGTTGTTGGCTTAACAGCGTAAATCTAAAACATGTGAATGAATGTTTATTCAATGGTTGCATGCAATTAGCCTATCATCATCATCATCACCAGCCTATATACGTCCCACTGCTGGGCACAGGCCTTCCTTGGCTTGAGATACACATGAGGAGTATCTCCCATGTAGGAAGGGATACAATTAATCTCTAGCTAAACGAAATTAAAATATGAAGAAATGAAAAAATAAAGACCAGCTTCAAAATACTAAAAAGAAACAAATACATTTTAATTATTTCTTTCTTTTTAGTGTTTTGAAGTCGAAATAAAAAAATAATAATGTAGTATTTTTCTGGTCTAAGCATTTTACTAAATATGTATATTTTAATGATTTATCACAATGCAAAAATAAAATTTAAGAAAGCACTTTTAGCCTAGTTCTTATTGAAAACGGTGGCTATTAAAAACTCCTCAGAGCGCTAAGGTGGTTTGTTCGTGACTGTCAGCTATCGGGCTCTACTTTTACAGACACTTGTTGCTGTTTTGTAGGATAAGTCTGATGGCCGTCTAGTCAATGGTCAATACCCCGGTTTACTGAACATGAGGTCCTGAGTTTGAATTCCGGTATAGGCGCAGATGTTTGTATGATGGATGAGTATGAATGAACGTTTCTATTTTCTTCACGAGTCACGAGTCATGGATGTTTGTGTGTATATTTAACATATTTATTTTATGTACTTACGACTGTTATTAATATTTTTCTGTCATTTAAATGATGGATAAATATCGATAAGAAAATGTATTTAATTTTACTTTAGTTAGAATATTGTGTACTACCATACTAATTGCAATTTAACAAGAAGAAGTAAGTATACGAGACGAAGTTTTATAAGGGAGTCAAGTCAAAACAGGTTTTTAAGTTTAAATCCATATATGAATATTAATATTCCATTATTTAAAAAAGGTTGTTTATCTTCCAATTTCATTAATTAGGTAATGATAAAAAGTGTATTTTAGGAGGCTGTGGTTTCTTTAGGAGCACCCAAAAATGTCATAATTTTACAGTTGTATCTATGTATACTAATTTAAGTTACGTACGAATTTTTCTTCAACGTGTAGTATTGTAGTAAGTAGCAATAATAAAATTAACTTTTAATTTATAGCTTTTTTGTTATCAAAGCATAACGTGTTAATGGAAGACCTTGTCAGTGTAACTGAAGTCAATAATTTATTTGAGAGTAAATATCGATTCCCTTTATTGGTACTGTATTGTTAGCCTACAGATATATTTTATTGAGGGTCGCTTATGATGATAACGTTTGCTTATTACCCTTACACCTTGAACCCTAAGTTTAAGGACCTACGAAGGAAGTGTCACATTCGTTGTTTATTGAACACTGTTTTATACAGTCCTTTATGTATTATAATGTCACTCAATTTGTAACAATTGTAACTATTTTTCTGTGTAGCTAATGTATGTATCTGTATGTATATATGTCGCAGTCGTCTTGGTTAAATAATTCGTTTAACTGGATGCCTAGTCCATTGATTGAAAGTCGGCATCCAATGAAACAGCTGAGGGACAACTAGCCAAGTCATTGAGCGCAACGTTTGACCAGATAGCTGAACGTCATGTCAGACAACGGGTTAAATTAGCCATTCAATTGGACCCCTAGGCAGGTCCCCTAAATCGAAGAGCTTTTGTGTGATGTTATGACCACATATAACCTAAACGATATTGGTTATGTGGTCATAAAAAAATAACCCCCAACCCACCAATTAAACCAAAACTCTTCGGTACAAGACAATCCTTTCAATACGCCATGTCTAGTTCAATTATCTATCGGGCTAGGAATTTGATAGGATAATTCCATTAATTAATTTTATACATAATAAGAGGTAAGTATTGTAAATTGTATTCTATTGTAATCTAAAGTCGTATCATGATAAGTAGGTACTTTAAAAATTACTTTCTTAGGATTCCTATGCTATTTCCTGGATGTTTACAACATTAACAAGTACTATTGACGGTAGTACCTAGCTGGTGTGTGGACGAGACCCAAGGTCGGCAAGGGCCTCGGTGTTTGGGCCTGCGACCTTGGCGCGGATGTCCTCGGGCCGTGTCAACGACAGCGAAGGCCCGGTCTTAGCGCGCGCTGCTTCACCCCACCCCTTTCCCCGAAGCCCCCCAGCCACCCAGTGAACTTCCACAAATTAAATGAACTCGCTTGTGTCTTATCTTTCGGTATTATGTTGAAAACGGTAAGAGTATGAAATAAGAAAAAAATATCAGTACATTTTAAGGGGCTTTTTAGACTTTATACAATCAGATCTTTAATTAGCCACTAAGTATTTTCATGCCATACTTATTAGTCCTAATCTAAAATGAACTATGCAGATACCTATCAAATAATAATAATATTTTATTCTGCCCGAAAAAAGATGTTTACTTCCTTAGATTTAATTAGACATTAAAACATACATGTTTGGCCTTCACGTCATGCCAACTTTTGTACCTATCAAAAATTTCTTACATTAAAATAAAATTAAAATCAAATAGAATCAAAATAATGTCACATTTATTAATTAGGATATTTTTTTTAAAGACTAGTTTTTTTATTTAAGACAATGGTGGCAAAAAGCGTACCCTATCGCCAGCCTGATGGTAAGCGGTTACCGTAGCAGATAGGCTTTGCACCAAGAACATACAATTAAAAAGCTTGTGAATGGCTGGCATTATCTAGATTGTAACTACTTTGTTAGACGATTGCCCCTATACGAGGACGACACTGAAAGTTTTTATAACTGGTTACTTGTAAACAATACAATAAAAAAATAAGTTTAAATTTTGAAAATGGAACTCTGCTAATATTATTGAGTATGTATTACATTCATTTGTCATTTGTTTTACGATTTGGCGACTTTACAAATTGAAAATTGCCTGTGTCACGTCAGCATGATTTTAATGCTGAAGATTTGAACTTGATGATGAAGCCCATCTCATGCCACTGTTAACAACTGGTTTAAGAGTTTAAACGTGATCGCACCAATCTCACCGATGATCTGCGTCAGGGAACTTGAGGGCGTTTTACTTGTAAAAAAATACTGTTATCTAAAAATGTCTGTATCTCCATCATTACAGAATTTAACATTAAACTAACAATGCTATAATGTCTGTCTGCCTGCCTGTCATTTTTGAATTCACATCGGTTTCAAAAGATGTAAAACCGAAAAAATTTCATCAAAATCGGTTCACGCGTGAAGAGGCAATAGACAGACAGACTTTCACATTTATAATAATATTAGTATTCGTATATTAGTATTTAGCAATAGTAATAGTATAAATATATTGGTATGATAGCTATAGGTTTGCAGTCTGTCAAGAGGTCAAGGTACACATTGCAGACATAATCGATTTTTGATTGTATTATGCTCCGGGAGTCCTGCGCGGCTTAACAAATTAATCATTATTTACATGATAATTTATTATATTTAATGATAAAATTGCACACTTTTTCATTTAAAAAAAACGTAGTAAGGTATTAGGATTGTTTACGCTTCAGTTATTAATTTGTAAAGGGCGGGGGTGGCTTCGAGAGCAGCGACACCCTGGCGTCATTCAGTTGCCCTTGCACGGGCGTTCTCCTGTACAGCTCAAGGCCTAGAATTTGTACTTCTATAACCAGCATTGGTGCCATGAACTTTTGACCTTCAAATAAAATTGGGTTGTATTCCAAGGGAATCGTCGACTTGGGCTTATTAGATTTCTTTATTTGATGGAATTTTATATGAATAGGTAATTATGCAGTTTTTTAAATATTTAGACATGATTTAAAGCTCAGTTTGATTTAGGAACCGGAACACACACATGCGGGATAGGAGGGATGCGAATCGACAATATTTCGCGTTCCGGGCGGTTCTCTTTTATTTGAGCTACCTAGAGCTTCGAATGTGAACCCTCACATTCATAGAGCGGTGACGTCCCTTGATTTTTTAGTATATATAGATTTTGCGTAACATTTATATAATATTTCTGCAGTTTAGCTTGCAAATAGGTTTTTCATATACGTTAGGACTATTGTTTTTTTATACAAAGCACGGCAATTAACCCAACACCACCTGATGTGAAGCGGTAAGGAGAGTCCATATGCGAAGACAGCTAGTGCAGAATTGACATTGCACTAGCCGCCTCCACCTTGCTGGCCCAAAAGGTGCTTTTTCATGCCTCTCTTGAAGGACCCCATGTTATAGGAAGGAGGGAACATATGTGCTGGCAAAGAATTCCAAGTTCTGGAAGTACGACAAAGAAACAAGGCACTATTTATTTATTTATAACTAAACTACTAAACTTCTTTGTGCGTGATGTTGAGGTGGAGACAGTGAATTGATGACTCCGAAGACCGGCACGCGTACTCCTGAATAGGAAGAAGGAAGGTGGGATAAGGTGGGACTATTTGAAAACTTTAAAAAAATTTTAGAGTTTTTAAGAGTGTTTACGCTGCACGGTTTTTCATACAAACTTTCGGAAAATATTGGAAACGAACAAACCGATTCCAATAAGACTTTACATACATAAGCAAATCAGGCTAGTCTAAGTAGTTATTAGAGAATTTTTCGAAAAACAGTCCTGATTATTGAGTAAGAACAATTTTGGCTTTTCATACAAACCAAAAATCGAATATAATTTATTTATTATCAGACTATTCGAAATATCCTCGCATAACTTGTTAGAATCGGTTTGTTCGTTTCTAATGTTTTCGACTTGCAAGTTTGCATATCATCAATATCTGTTACGTAGGACAAACAATCAGGCACAATGTGGGTCGGCAGATAAAATAGTTATAACATGTACCAATAACTTTATCTTCCTTAGCCAGAAGCTGGCGATCACGTATTTCAATAACCCATCCGGGATAAGGCAAGGTGTAAGTTGATTTGTTTTGTAATCACAATGCGCTTAAACTACTGCGCATGCGAGTTCCTCATATACAGGGTGTAAAGGGAACGCTTTCAAAAACGGAGGCTGATGACTTACTGGTGATGAGGATATACACGACTTGTTGAAAAAATTTGTATTCATGAAAATAAATCAGCTGCTCCGTACAACGTTCGTGTAGGTATTACAATTTAGTATGAAACAAATGATTTTTCGGGATATAGTTTTTCTTCAACAGGTCGTATTTTGGGTCACCAGCACTGCCATCTGCCTTTTTTTGGAGAGCTTCCCCTTATACCCGGTATAATTTGGATACTAATAACTTAAATATTAATTCAATCATTTCATATAATACCGTAATTTTACCATTATTTACCGGATTCGTTGATGTCTCTGGTGTCTTTAGGCGATGGTTATCACAGTTTACCGGTGGATCGTCGTCTGCTTATTTGATATTCAAACACAAAAGAAAATCTTAAACTACCAAAACTATACCTCCACACCCACACAAAAACATAACGTAAATGATCAGTTTTATGAGCATTGCATGATAATTCACAATTTTATTCCTTTATTTCATATTTCAGCTTTGGGAATGCTATATTATTTGTCAAAGCATAAATATGATAGGACAAATGTTACTTATAGCGTGAATTTAGCCGTAAAATTTAGGCCTAGACTTGGCACAATTATGACATATTTAGTTATTACTCGTCGTACTATGGGGTAGAATCCCATTCTCCCGTTGGCGCGACTGGGTCGATAATCCGCCCGCGGTGACATTGCAGTTATATTAATATGATATTATGACCTATTTTACACATCTGGCATTAAGATTTTAACTACTTTTTAACCGACTTCAAAAACGAGGAGGTTCTCAATTCGGCCGGTATGTTTTTATTTTTATTTTTTCTATGTATGTACACCGATTACGCCGAGATTACTGATCCGATTTACGTGATTCTTTTTTTGTTCGATGCGAAATAGCTGCCATTTGGTCCCATAAAAATTTTTTCAAAAACAGTTTGGTACTTTGGTTTTAAATTTAAAAAAAACTGAAATTATGAAATCATCTACATAAGCGAAATTGCGAATTTTTGCTTTTCCAATGACTTTTTAGTGAAACGATACGATAGTAGGAAACAATATAAGTTAACTGTCACCCATCTAGCTTCGACCGTAGAAAGTTATCACTAAAAATTGTGAAAAAAAAATTTTAAACAAAAATTAAAACCGACTTCAAAAAACTGAAAAGGATGAAATAATTAAATTTAAGTAGGTATTCATCCCCTAGAAACATATTTTTGGAGTTGGTGCTAAGTGGTTTCCAAAAACAATAGAAAGTAAAGCACCGACTCCAAAAATATGTTTCTAGGGGATGAATACCTACTTAAATTTAATTATTTCATCCTTTTCAGTTTTTTGAAGTCGGTTTTAATTTTTGTTTTAGATGTTTTCCATACCATATTATAGTAATTAGTTATGTTGGTTATTAGTTACCTATCTGGCAAATTTACGGACTGTTACAATTCTAAGCTATAATAACATTTTATTGGACAAACTTCGTGTATTTTTTTGTTCGTTACAAAAATTGAAAATAATTTTTTTGTTGGTACAATAAAAAAAAAATTACCTAAAAATATAAACCTGGCTAAAATGATGTAAAGAAACATTTAAAAAAAATGTTGCTTTCAACGTAAAATCACCGCGTACTTGAACATTGTTTTAACAAAAACTAGCGCGTATATTTGCAAACTTGAATAGGGGCGAAAGGGAGAAACAAACTTAGCCCGTAGCACGTATGCCCCGATTAAATGGATCCTCAGACGTTGGTCTTGGCTGCGTTACGTACCGCCATCGTATGGGGAAGACACGCAAACTCCCGCCCATTCGTCTTCGCATCGATCGCGACGGGCCACTCGGTTAAGGATGCATTCACACGGATGCAATTTTGATAAATAGAAGTTCTATTTATTTGCTGTCATGTAACCGCCTCTTTGGTCAAATGGTTTAAGACCACCTTAGATCTAGAGGGCCGGGGCTCAATTTTGGTGGTGGGGGCAGAAATTTCTGCTTTGTTTGGTTGGTACCCACCATCATCTTACCTAAGTCTGCCGCCATAACAATAATGTCAATGTTCATAGCATTGTTGTGTTCCAGCAGTTGGAAGTAAGATAGCCAGTTCCTCTGTGGTTGAGGAATCCCGTTGCTGCTCGTCCATTGTCGGCCTTATTATCATGAGGTGAGATGAGGGCTAAGAGCTACCCCGTTAAGAATTTAAAAAATGACAATATTACATTACATCTTTCAATAACGTGAAATTATGAAAGTTCACTATAAGTTTACAAAACTAAGTTTTTACAGTGTTATTATTATTAATAAGATAGATATTACAATGTGCTGTAAACAGTAATCTATTATTTACTTTAACTTAATTCAATAGACTTCCAAAACAAACATGTTATTTGTAAGAGATATTTTTTTAAATAGGTTAGTAAGTAGTACTTTATCCGAAGAACAGATAGGTATAATTTAATGAATTTTCAAAGTACGCACGTAATGAAGTAAGTGTTGGATATTTCTTATATTGTTATTAATGTGACCATAAGAAATTATTTTATGTTACAAAAACCTTATTAAGTTATTTAGCACATAGACATATCATATCGTATCTACTGGTGTTCAGTTTGTAAGTCCATAATAAAAGTTATTCTCCGTTGAGTGAGTCATGAGGCATTAGAAACAAATTGTCTCAATATGCCAACATAACATAACATTACTAACCTCAGACACCATTAACAGAATGCCCTTTTGACCTAGTCGTACGACATTAATTTAGTCAATGGCCCTCGCTCTAGACATAGATTTTATTTTAGTACCTAACTTAGCCATTTTATAAGAAGCTCAACCTAATGAAATTATAAGAATGATTTGTAACAAGTAGGTACCTTAGTGTGAATATTTAGGCTTCGTAACCTATTTTTGAAATCCGTATCTGAATGATTCTTTCCAAAATCAATCGTTGTAAGTAGTAATACACAATGGTTTATATTGTATGTATCTTATGGCAATACAATAAGGATCCAACTAGTTTTTATCTTTTTGATACAAACCAATTTATACTTTTTTTAAACGATAAGTGGCAATCAAGCTTACGCCTCTTAAGGTGAAGGTTTACTTTAGAGTCATGTTATCGATCTGTCTCTACTACATAAGAAAATGAACTGTTTATAATCTTAATTTGGTTGCTATTAGTATCTATACGTTCATATTTACAGATAAATCACCTTCAAATAATTTTTCAATTAATTTCGACCTTGTGTAGTTATCATCATCATCACCAGCCTATATACGTCCCACTGCTGGTCACAGGCCTTCCTACATGGGAGAAACACATGAGGAGTTTGGGCCATAACACCACCACGCTGGTCTAATGCGGGTTGGTGGGTTAAAGCGGTTGCAGGAACAACCTGGACCAACGGCTTAACGTGCCTTCCGAAGCACGGAGGAGCTCGAGATAACAAACTTTGATTGACCCATCCCAGGATCGACCATGGCGAAAGTTGCTTTGTTTTTCGTATCGAAACCAGAGCGCTCAAACCAATACGCCACCGAGCTCCTCCCTGTTCGCTCTGTGTAGTTATAAGTATCGAATTGCTATACCCCTTGCTATATGTAAAGGTTACTGTACCCCTTGCTATACAGGCTACTCGGTCAAGAGGTCCCGGGTTCGAATCCCGGTAGGAGCAAATGTTTGTATGATGAGTACGAGAATTTGTTTACGAGTCATGGATGTTTATATGTTTAATTAGTATATTTCTAATATCTATATACATATTATTATTATTATTATTATCATTATTTTCTTCGTTATCTAGTATCCATAACACAAGCTGTTAATGATGCTTACTTTGGGCTGGATAATAGGTGTAAGTGTATGAATATTATTATTATTATAATTGAAATAATGAATTTAAGTATGCAGGTCTTATTTTAATCACAAGATGCGGTTATTGAAATGTATTTTATCTAGGTTATTTTCCAAGTTTTGGCAACTATTGTGTCCCGTCCTGGGTGTGCCGTCTAGACAGAGTCTTTATTATTATAGTGCATTGTGGGCACGGTGTGGTGCACGTCCCGGCGCGGCGAGGTGCGCAGGCGCGCGGCTCAGACCCCTCGGTGCACCCCATGCGCGTGTCCCATTGCCCTTCCAGAGACATCAACTTTCACTCCCAGCCACATAAACCGCTATCGATGAATACGCGATGCGTCCGTTTTCCACCGACATTGGATTTGTTTACTGATTCTGTTTCGTTTTAAATCTATTTAACTGTTATTGTGTTATTGTAACACAGTTTTATGATTGAGAACTTATTTGACTGTCAGAAAAAAATCACATAACTTTAACTTATGTAATTCTACTCATTACATCTATGCATTTATTTCAAATACTTACCAACTTTTATTACGAACCACATCGATTTTTTTTATAGAATAACGACCACCTCAATAGAAGATTTGCCTATGTTCTGATCATCCATTCTTACATTTAGAAATTTCGATTAAATATTTGATAAATAAGTAGTCTAACTAGCAAGTTATGAAATTATTTAGCTATTTATTTCGATTGCGATTTTGTAATTTTTTTTAAAGATAAACATGATAGCTCTTGTGCTGCAGCGCAAATTACTAACTATTTAGGAGTGGAATGGCAACGCTCAGTTCATTGAGACTTGTCGCCAAAATAGACGGCTGCCGACCGCGAGGCAATGGCAGTGACCCGAACCCCGCGACTGCACCGCCCGTCACCACCCCGTCGTCGCTTACCAACACCCCGCCCGTCTTTACGTTTATAACTAAGTATATATATTTTTGTTGAATAAGTAATAATCAATATGTAATTTGAAACAACCCCGCCATAATTGGGACCTAAATCTTAGACTACGTTCACATTGATTATTTTACATTTTCTAACAATTTACATGAACCATAAGATGAAGTTTTTTGAATACTTACAGAATATACATTTAAAAAAATACTGGTTTAATATATTTATAGAAAAATATCTAAAATTCTATTGCTTACAGTGAAAATAGAATTGATTTTTGGCGAAAAATACTCAAGATATTGAAGAAGAAATTCCAGTATACCTGTCTCTATCTAAAACAACCTTTCATATGAAAAATTTATGGCGGGCGTGTATTGTGACGTCAAAGTCTATATCGGGTCTCCTATTGTCTAGCACGCATTTATCAATATTTTATTTTAAATCTTACAGTTTTGTAAACTGTTACTCTGTAGCATTAACTTAAAAACCTAAAAAAAATACCTATTTAAATTTTCTATTATCAATAAAATCTTAACGAACAGAAACGTGGTTATTTGATTGATTTGGAAAAAATGAATGAGCTCATCAGCACGTTTCGTTCTAAGAGTATGGTGTAATATCAGAAATCGGAGATAAGGTACTTTCTGTTATACATAAACTATCTCGTAGATTATTATCATACGTTATCGGCGAGCGTGCGATGGTCAAGATCGATTGCGACGTCCGCGGCGCGGAAGCGATAACGGAGTACGTTTTAATTTATCATCCGATAATAACATTGACCGACTTCAGCATTTCAGATATAGGTTTCACGTTATTAATATTCCAGTATGTATAGATAACTTTCTAACGTTCTCAAATTAAACCAACACTATTTTATCGGTATAGAAGTAATAGTCCATCGATCGATAAAAAAAGGTTAAAATTAGAGCCACAATGCATAAACGCTTTGACTGTAGTTTACATATAACTTTGTGAACCAATTGCAGATTTTGTAATTTGTGCTAAAATACATGCAATCTCTGAGTGATTCTTGGTAATTTTAAAAATAAATAAATATATAATTATTTAATTACTTATTTAACAATTTATGTATAAAAAGAAAGCAACAATAAAAATAGATAACAGAGAACATAGGAATTGCTTATTTCTAAAATAAATCTATTCCAGTAGCCCTAAAAGTAGGAGAATATACAAAAGATATGGATTGGATATGAGTTTACTTGTTGATGTAGTTTTATGTATGTATACATGTATTTATTTAATATATTATTATTATTTTGAGTGTATGTATAAATTGCACTTAGTAATTGTTAGTTGCAATTTATTTTTAATTTTTACTTTTTTAGTACTAATACGCTAAACTTCATGCTCATTCGCTTGCGCGTGAACTACCAAAAATCCATCTCTTTCTATCAAAAACCTAGAGTCACAGTTACTCTGCCTTTTCGCAATAAATTATTTGGCAGATTATCACTTGCCAACTAACGTTTCGCAGAATTTTGTTTTATTTCCCAATCTAACTGTTGCCAACTGTACGTTTGGTCTGCCTTTTATAATGCCACTTTTCAAAAGGCCAACTTTCCAGTAGCGAATGTTTCAGTAAGAGTCATATTCATTTAGTTGTATATTGTTTGTAGCACATATTCAAGTGCCCTGTGTAGTGAAACAAAAGCGATTTGGTTCTGGCATTGTTGGTCGCAGTTCTAACCTAACCTAACCGATTCCTTTCGATTTCACCTAAACTTCGTTTCGCACTTTGAAATTTTGCAAGTGTTACTATACTTATTACAAAATTTGCAATTATTTCAGGCAAGTTCAAGACCATTAGTTTATTTTTTATCATAATATAAATTTACGAAAATAGAACTGTTACACAAACGAAACGTTATTCGTCCAAAAGTTGTCTGGCCTAGTGAAGGATGTGACAAATGATAAGTACCCTGAACGTGTTGTGTCATTATAATAATCAGGATGACAACGCACCTGCAATATCAAGTGATTTTTCCTTGTTATTGCAGGTGTCTATAGGCGGCGGTTACCGCTTATCATCAGGTGGGCCATCAGCTTGTTTGTCATCTAGTAGTATAAAAAAAATCAGCTTAACAATAATTCTACCAAATGAAACGTTGTTTTACAAAAATTTGACAATCGTTAGTTGTCAAAGAAAAAAATCTGCGAAACTTAGTTGGCAAGTGATAATCGGCCAAACAATTTTCGGTGAGAAGGCAGGATCCCCACAGTTATATTATGTAAGCTTACTTATTACAAATGTGACTCTAGGTTTTTTTGGTTGTGTTCATATGCACCAAAACTTTTATTTTAACAATTCTGTACAAAAACTATGTGGTCAGTAGTTTTTGTACAGAATTGTTAAAATAAAAGTTTTGGTGCTATCCTATCGATTGCGGAAAAATGCGAAATACAGAAAAATGGAAAAATGAAAAAAAAGGGACTGAAGAAAAGGAAGAATTCAGGTCGTCCTGATTTCTTCCTGAAATCCTCGTGGATTTCAGTATTAAATAAATAATTTTTTTATTGTTTAATTTAAGTTACTGATTATTGATTATTAATGGTCAAATACCGGATGGATGATAAAGAAAACAAGTATGAAGAAACTAACTTTACTAGTTTTTATTTATTTATTTCTATTTAGTAAATTTCCTTGAAACTGGGCGCCTGTTATTAAACTACAATATTTCTAATTTTACTTAATAACATTTTTGCATTTACATTATTATGGCAGTCAGGTAATACCATAATAATGTACAAATGTACATGTGTATGCATAAATGTACTAAATGGGGTGTAAGATAGTAATTAAGCTGTTTTGATTATGAAATCTGTGTATCAAAATATTATATTTACTTTTTAATGGAGTGAGTAAATACTCTTTTATTTCCGAATTGTAAAAGGTGGGACATATCTTGCAGATTTCATGATTTCTCACAACAAGGCCCAGCGAGATTTCCTTAGGATATAAAATGAAAATATCAACAGAAAAGCTAAAATGCTCAACAAAATATTTTTAAATGGGATGCAAAAATGCTGTAAACCATTGGTTTGGTAAGCATTCAGACATTTTTGGTACACATCAGCTAGGTTTAGCTTAGAATTGACGTTCAATGAGGTGAGGACACACACACACACATACACTGATTTTCCTTAGGATGTTAGCCAGTAAGTAAACCGTTCATTGACGACATGGGATCAAGATTTTTATTGTTGTGCTAAATCCTTTGCTGTCGAAGAGTTGAATATTATCACAATGTGATAAGCAATAATTGTATTCACATACATAACACATTGATGAGTATTTATGTACCTACTACCTATTGGTAATAACTTGCATGTGGACATACATATGTTTACACCGGGTGTTACAGAATTCCTGAATAAAATTTGAAATTCTGGGGTTTAGGGGCGGGTTGTGTGTGTGTGTGTGTGTGTGTGTGTGTGTGTGTGTGTGTGTGTGTGTGTGTATGTGTGGTAAAAATGTAGTGTGTCTTAGGTTAAGCATAGTAAAAGTACCCATTAGGGTTGTCACGAGCAGGTGTGATAATATTTTTATTAATTTTATCGGTAATAAAGTGGAATGAAAGGTGTCATACTTTCAGAGATAATTCTTGAAAGGAACAAGGTGGTTACCCCCTTGAATTTTATTACGAGCTTTTATAACACACTGTAACATCATAATCATATCAGCCGAGAGACGCCCACTGCTGGGCATAGGCCTTGAATTGATTGATTGATTTTTATGTGCGCTGAAAAAAATATTTAGGCGAAATTCTTCGGTTACATTAGTTATAACCAAAATTTGCCGAGATGCAATTGCAGTTTATTATATTTAACAGAACAGTGCATTTCAATGCAAGTTTATTTTTGGCTAGGTGTTACCATAAGTTATGTAGTCACTTTTTTTAAGCTACTGGTAGTCAAAAGTTCAGGTGTAATTTTTTTCAGTGTGGGGGCCTACCAACGCTGCGTTTCCCCGTACGCGGCCGACACTCGAGGACCTTTCCTCCCCAACAGCCGTCAGTCCTCCTGGTAATGTGGCCTGCCCACTGCCACTTGGGGCTCGCAGCTCTATGAGCTATGTCGGTGACCTTAGTTTTCGTGCGGATCTCATCAGTTCTGATTGGATCACGCAGGGAAACCCCGAGCATAGCCCTTTCCATTTGACTCTGAGCCTTCTTATGAGGCCCATTGTAAGCGGCCACGTCTCGGTCCCGTATGTCATCTGACTGGCAACACACACGAATTTTATAGACTTTCGTCTTGAGAAGCCGCGGAAGTTGGCCCGAGAATACCTTAACAGGAGTGGGCATGACATGGGAATTCGACATAACTACTGTATACAAAATTTATTTTGTAGAGAAAAAAAATATTAGTCATTTACGTAAGTCCTATTTCATTATCTACGAGTAAAAATAATGTTAATTAAAAGAGAGGTGCTAAATCACAGCTAAATAAACTAGTTTATGTTCCTGCGATGAGAAAGGTCGCCAGAGTTCATTGAAAAAGTGTTGGGAGCAGGATAGTTCGTCAGGTAGGCAGCGCGTGAGTGGTGCTACGAACGTCTACAGTCTACGGCGTGACAATTTTCATTTTCACATTTTTAATGACTTTAACTGGTAGTTGGTCTACTTGCCATTTTACTGGATGGTGGTGAAATAATATTTATAAATTGTATTTTTAGATTTAAAATAAGCAGTTCATTTAAGATGTTGATAATAAATATTACGTCCTCAAAGTTACAGTAAGTCATTGTTTATGAGGAAAACTGACAGAACTGAAAAGAACTAAAAGTAGCTCAAACTTTAATAATTACCTAATTTTAAAAATAAAATTTCTGTAAGCTATTGACAATTATCAGTTTAATTTATAATTTTTATCTACATAACACTGTCAGGCGTAGTCATAGGTTGGACATGAGCTTATGACCTCTCGGCCCTTTGACTCGGTCCTCGGTTGCAGTGGAGTTTCGGTACTTACTTATATCATTTACAAACCTATACTTATCGTCGTATTGATTAAGATTATAATGTATAAATATTAATAATAAATAATACATTTTTAGTAGAATTAAAAATAACTAAAACTTTTTCTTCACAAAATAAATTATTAAAATAGTGAAACAGTGGGATTGCAAGGTGTCGTCGCTCTGGTATCGGAGTGCAGTGCACTCGAGTAAAGGTCAGAGTTAAGGTTAAAGTTGATGTCGGATGGGCGTTGCAGCGGCTTCGTCGGCGTTGGGCGGGCGGTGCAGGGCGCAGGGCGAGGATACCTGAGGGCGGCGGCGAGGCGCGGGGCGCCGGTGCAGATTCACTTTCGTCCGGCTACGGGCGCCCGCCACGCCAGTGAGAGAAAGTTAGCCGCGCTGAGCGAACGACTCTCGCGGCGAGCGAGCGGGAGCGGCGTGCCGCGCACGCACGATACGCGCTCGAACAGTGCCGCCTTGCACTTCTCATGCATTCAGTAAACAGATGTGCTGAAATGTCAACGTAGATACGCTACAGAAGATTTCCGCATTCGATGTGTACTTACTTATGATGTGTCTCTTCGTTTAGATTACAGTTTGTTTATTAAGAGTAAGACTGATATAGGGACTTTTGGACGTAATGATGCAGTGCTATGCTAAGTTGTCCCCGAAGCGGGAGCCCATAGACAATGGTTACGAGGAGGTTCTGCCGGTGGTACGTCGGCTGGAGCTGCCGGCCCCGCCAGGCAAGGAGTTTCGTGCGCCCGTGCTGCTGGCCGCACCAGCGCCGGTGCCCACGCACTCGGTAATCCAATGCATGCGTCCACCACCACCGCCACCGCCACCACGTCTCCTCAAGCCACCATCCTTCGAGGAACCGTCCAGCTCAATTCCAGACTTAGGTAAGCTTTAGATATATAGAATAAGCTTTATTGTAGTACACCATAAATTACGGATAAAAACATAATGTTTCAATTAAATTGTACAAGGGCGGTCTTATTGCTAAATTGCGATCTCTTCCAGACAACCTTGGACAGGATCGACAAGAGTACGATGAATTGCTTCATTACTTGATGGGAACTTATTTTTGTAAATATATTGTAAAAATGTCATACTTACCTACATTTATGACGATATTTTTAATATTACCTTTACCACACGCTGTTGATAACACAATTTACTTCCTGATATAAGAATATAATCTTATGAAGGTTTACCTTTACATCGTCTTGAAATGCCACTAGTACCAAGTAAGTAGGTATTACTTATTATCAATCTACCTGAAGGCGAGAAGAAGATATAAATAATAACTTTTCCTCATTCTTCCCTACCGAACGATAAATGCTCGTGTTCTTCCCCATTTAGCTTATAAAACAACTTGTTGCTTACTTTTTGTTTTTTGAATATAAATAAAATTTTCTGCAAAATTAGTTATTAAAGCCATCCACGACTGCTACTTAGTTGTCAATAATTGGATGGTTTGCGTTCGACATACGTAAACTAGAACACATAAACAATGTTGTGATTGACCAGATTTTACATCACCTTGGTCGCTTACTTCCTGCTTCGGAAAATTGTAACAACGTTTCCGCGTGATGACGGCCGGCGCTGAAGGTCATGCCTATTTATTGAACGACATATTGCATTGATATCTTCATTATTGCATGCAGTAATGAACTTTACAATTGTGAGGAATGTCAAAAATAACAAGTAATTGTGAAGTCCCACAAAGCAAACACAATACGTTTTCTATTGTTGAGTAGAAGCCGAAGAAGGCATTGATTGGAAATATCCAATCAATGTTAAATAATATAACAACAACGATACACGATAACAACGTATAATGTGTAATTATATAATTTTTTTTTATACTACTAAGGTGGCAATCAAGCATACGGCTCACCTGATGGTAAGCGGTTACCGTAGCCTATGGACGCTTCCTTCTGCAACATTTTCGGGTTATGAAAATATTAGGTACTTAGTGCAACTTTCCTATGTCGCTCGGGAAATGCAGTTTCAATACTTTTGCTAAGATCTATATCTTATCTTTCGTATATTAGTAGGCATCGTATAGCCAACATTGTATGTATTTTTTACCGCTTAGCTATAGGATATAGTAAATAATTTTATATAGTTGTAAAATATAAAACCTATATTTCCCTGTGCACATATTTTTTTTATATACAACTAGATGACAAACAAGCTGAAGGCCCACCTATGGTAAGCGGCATTACCGCCTATAGATACCAGCAATAACAAGGAAAAATCACTTGATTGCAGGTGCGTTGTCATCCTGAGGCCTAAGATGAAATGCCGTCCATGCCCAGT
Organism: Nymphula nitidulata; assembly: GCA_947347705.1. Classification (NCBI taxonomy): domain Eukaryota; kingdom Metazoa; phylum Arthropoda; class Insecta; order Lepidoptera; family Crambidae; genus Nymphula; species Nymphula nitidulata. The sequence goes on along the minus strand of OX374621.1, from coordinate 11,930,451 downwards.
AATTATACAGGCTACCATTCCTTTTAATCCTAAAAACAGCAAACTGTTTCTCGGCTGAAAAAAGAAAGGCCGTGGTACCTACCCAGACCACCCTACATACGGGCCTACCACCTAGTAAAATCCACATCACATCCCACAACAATGCAGTCTAAACGAAAAGAATATTCTGTGTCTTACAAACACCAGATAACTGGAACACACGGCCATACAAAGTTTTTATCAAAGCGACTAATAAGGAAACTTTGTTAAAGAAAACTGACAATAAAATTAAGAACCTTGACAATGGGCCTTATTCTGCAGCACGCCCTAAATCGAAATTTAAGTGCAGTGCATCTCTTTCTCTCAATATGAATGCAAAAAGGGCAACTTTAATTTTCAGGTCCGTTTCGTTTTGACCTCATTAAACTTGTTCTAATGTACATATATAGATATATGTATACTTTTTTGCACAAAGAACAAGAAAGAAAAGTACATTGAAGAAAAGCATGCAAAAGACGGCCTTATTGCTAAGGTAGCAATCTCTACCAAATCTGTCTATCAAATGTAGTTCTCAGGAAGCACCTCCCTATTAAATATGAATGTTTCCTGCGAGTAAAAATGTAGATATTTCATATAAATGAATAAAAAAGGTTCAACCAAAATTTCTTGTCTGAGAGCTCCTCCGTGCTTCGGAAAGCACGTTAAGCCGTTGGTCCCGGTTGTTGCTGGAACCGCTTTAACCCACCAACCCACATTGGGTCAGCGTTATGCCAAACTCCTTATGAGTATCTCCCATGTAAGAAGGCCGGTGGCAATGGAAAGCCTGGTAATGATGATAAAATGAAAGTAGTTTTGTAATGTTTATTTTCATACACTCACACTAGCCCAAAGTAAGCATCCTAAGAGCTTGTGATAACGGAAAGCTTTAATTATTATATATATATATACATATATATATATATATATATATATATATATATATATATGTATTAGAATATTAGAAGTATACATACATAAATCACGGATATTCACGGACGAAATAGATTCTTCTGTGTAAACAATCATGACCCGAAAACAAATACCCTTGTTTATCACACAAACATCTACCCCAGCCGGGACCCTAACCCCCTTCCTGCTCCATCATTTAAATATCATCAAAAGTCGGCGAAATAAATATTTAAAAAAAACATTTGAAAATCTAGTTTACTCATCTTTACTCACCAACCTATCCTTTCCTTGTACATATTTTAAATTTCGTTATCCTTTCCTTGTACATATTTTAAATTTCGTACTTGTAGCACTGATTGCTTGTAGCCTCTGAAAGTACTCCATGTTTCAATGTATTGAAAACATATGATAATAATATTCATACACTCACACCTATTATCCAGCCCCTAGTAAGCATCATTAAGAGCTTGTGTTAGGGATTTTGATAATGGAGAAATAATGATAATAATATGTTTATAAATATTAGATATATATTAAATAAACATATAAATATCCATGACTCGAAAATAAATATAGAATATTATAATCACGGTAACTTGTCCTTCTGTGTCTGAGTGACATTAAAACGGGACAATCTGTTGAAACGAGCCTTAAAACAGCGAGAAAACGTAGCAATTTCGTTTTCATTGGGACAGACTGCTATAACACAGGATAGCTCCGCTTTAACCAAGATATAATATGGTATAGGTTCACACGATGTTCGGGAGTTCTGGTGATTCGGATACAGCGACAGGATGTCGATGTTGTAAATAAAGAATCGATATTTTTCAAAATCTGCTAAGAAGGCCAGTTGTATTTTACATATTAAACATTTAAAAGTATTTGGACCAGTTATTTATCGCACTGTTTTGGGTATTATCACCAGCCTATATAGGGTGCGTGTCACTGCTGGACATAGGAGAAACACGTGAAGAGTTTGGGCTATAATGCCACTACGCTGGCCCAATGCGGGTTGGTAGGTTAAAGCGGTTGCAGTAACAAGCAGGACCAACAGCTGAACGTGCCTTGCACATTTTTATAAAGTTTAACATTTCATATTCACCATTAGTAATTTTCATTTACATATATTATTAAAATGTGTTGTGTGTATCGTGTTATATAATTATGCAGCGGTTCTTTGTATATAAATATGTATGTTTTACTTAATTTTTTGCTGCACGTAAATGATAATAATAATGATTTAATTTTATGTCATATTATATTATATTATGTAGCAATTAACGGCCACGTATGAATAGTTATTGGATACCAAACTTGTAATGTATTTGGATGTTTATATTATTGAATTACATTGTAGTAAGTCTGCTTTAAATTTTCTAGTTCAAAATTAGTCTTAAAAATTAGACTATATCATTGTGTAGTCGTTACTTAAAATTAGTATGTTTCAAGTTTTCTATTTAATGTTTAAAAGCATTAATTGCATAACCCTAGCATAACGAATTTTCAACAAAGTGTACTTAGAACAAGTTGGATAAAAACCCCAACAATACCTACTTATTTTCGCGAATGGAAGATTAGATAAACATCACAAGGTCAGTATATCGTGTGTTGACGTCGCGTCATTCGGTGTCATTAAGGTCACTGTGACATTGGGCCGATAACAGTGACAAAATAATAGCCGTATCTTATCTGGCAATGTCAAATGCGCGGGCGCTACAGGTGCTCTGACCTCTGTACTCAAATTGTTTACAAATATTTTCCGACAGACTTTGACAGCGATCCGTCATATTAGTCAAGTCAGGATTGAACTGATAGACCATGAAAGTATCGTTATGCAAATGACGGAAAGGTGACTTTATTGCAAAAGTCAAAAGAACATTTAAGGTGACACGCGTCAGCAGCATAGATGTCTTAATGATAATATTAATATAAATTACCTATTATCAAATTGAATTAGTCTGTTTGTGATCTCATCCAAAATATAGTTCGCATTGATGCTATTGTGATGGAACGATTACATACCTTAGATATATCTAAGATAATAATAGATTCTATGGTAGCGTTATCGTTTTTAGTGAAAAAAAAAATAGAGCCAAAAAATTATTTCTATGACTCTAATACCTATTAAATTAAAAATTTCATTTTAATTGGAAAGAAAATTTTTAATTTTTTTTCGGTAGATAAACCTTAACATTCTGTATAACTAAATTGTATTATGATTTGAATTGTTGTGGAAACGAAAATCTTTTTTAATACTTTTTTGAGATCAAAGAGTCTTTTATATTCTGCACCAAATTATATACGTTTTAATAAATTACTATTATGGGTTTCACGCATTTTCTCTGTGACGTAACATTAAAACGGCGCAGTATTTCTCTCTACATTAGTCGCTCATGGCACACGCTGCCTTATCACAACCTTCTATAGAGCAAATTACTTCCCGATGATAATCGTTCGCGATATTTATCACACTCTTCCTGGTTTTAGGTAACAATAACATTGAATTGCCATTATATTGCAATGTTTGCAGAAATGACTTGATGCATGCACCCTTGATTTGTTAAAGTCATCGCCGTGCCGGTGATCCATCCTTTCTGCACTTAACAAAATTATACATTTATAAATTATATTTTATATATATTTACATATTATGTACATTACTACAAGGAAATGAGTTGACCTTGTCTGTATTATGAATAAAAATCAATGTTCGTATGTTTGTACGCTCCGAAACCTTTGATGATCAAGTTGTAATAAAAATTCCTGGGTTGTAAAATCTTTTTTTATTAAAAACCTAACAGTTTTCTCTTTACCGTCATTTTAAAGCATGCCGGGTGCAAATAGTAATAAATAATTTTACTAAAGGCTTCAAGATTATTAATTTGCTGCTTTAATTAACAACGCCATGATTTTTAACATCAATTACTAAAATGGCACCATCAAGACCAACTCACACTTCTACCATAAACACATTAACTATAACTATAACAAATAATAATAGAAATTATAATAGAATATACCTGTTACATACAGGTCAAGTGCAAAGTTGCTTACAAACCTATACAATAAGTAGGAGTATATGCAGCACTTGACATTGTCACAAATACCTTAACGGCAGTAAATCCCGGAAGACAACGTTGAGTAGCTTTACCTCACGGCGTACTCTAGATGAGCACACAGACACACGTATCTGCGATATTGCGAACGAGTACACAGGGAAGTGCGGCCCCGCAACCTTGGCCGAGGTCGCGAAGCGTCACTCGTAACACATATACAACAAATAGTTTCATAACATCATCAAGTGCTATGTAAATCCAACTAATCATCGGTACTTTATGTGTTCCAGTTGACAAGGGAATAAGTAAAACTAAAAGGGTTTATTCATAGCGCCCCCTACTCCGGGCGTACTTCTCTCTGAAGGGCCCTCCCACTTGTAGCTCGGCATCGAACATGACCGACTTAGGGTCATGGTCACACGTGTTTCAGAAGCAAATACCACAACAATCATCTATATTTTTGATATGTTAATACGATTAAACAAACCCTTCTGATAGTTTCTTTTCTTGATTCTAGATATCACTACTTGTAACTTTACAAGTTGTCATAGAATTTGGCAAATCCAAAGTCTATTTGTAGCCTGATGTTATTGTGATGTATAAACGTGGATTACGTCATTTACTAATTTGCACGTGTCATATATTCTTATTTAAATATTCGACCAATAATTCAGAAAAGGAGATGTTTCATATCCGGCCAAGGATACACATGTACAGTAGATATCTCAATCATCAGGAAAAATCTCCTGAATCCGCGAAAAATACTAATAATTCGTTTTCATGCATAGTTTGTTCATACAAATGTTTAAATTTTTCTTATATAGACCTGGCCGAGTCTCCATAAATTTTTGAAACATCTTTTTTAATTCTATTTCAGTCACTCATTATTATGTAAAGTGAAGAACGATATGAATGTAGAATTCCTTCTAGAAAAATATTTGTATGCTAGTTAGGTAAGTACAATGATCGGGAGTATCGTGACTAAATATTGAAATTAAATCAAATTTGAGGTAGGCAGGTTTTACCTTCAGATTTTTTCTATAAATCTGCTTCAAACAGGTATAACTATTTACATAATATGCATACTTCTTTATCATCACTGGCGGTCGGCCACGGTCACGGTCAGATAAAATTATTAAACACGACGCTGAGCAAAGTATTAAATTTTAGTATAAAATAAAATATTCCAGATAGACAAAACAATTAAATAGCCACTTGAAATATTATAATGAAAATGAAATGAAAGTACTGTCGGTTCAATTACAACAGACAAAGGTCAGTGGATACAAATATCTAAACATAGTGAGATGAAAATAATTCTAGCAGATTAATTATTGATTCCACCAAAGTAATGTGCCGAGCGGACAAAAATAATCTCAATACATAACATTGTTCTTTACTTTTGTTTGTTGATTGTGCAAGTCCAGAGTTGCAATGAAGGTCATAGATAAGAAATAAACTGCTTTACGAACGTTACCTCATGTGTATAGAGCTATAAAAATGTAAACATAATCTTGGGCGAGTACTTGTTGATAGTTATATAAACAAACTCATATCATATTGATATTGGTTTTCTATAATTTACAATGATAGCAGAAAAACTTAGATTAAAAAAAGAAAAAGATAATTCTGAACTATATATACACGAAATATTAACTCGATAAAAATACACCTAATATGCATCATACTCATCATATAGGTATTCATCATACTATGAAAGAAAATTTACTGTGCTTTACATTTCGCACAGTTATGCGTTAAATGTAATAATGTAATAAAAACCAACCTTGCTGTATAACCTTTTGTCATAAATCCAAAGGTCCAGCTTGGACTATTTGGCGCAGTTCAAAGACGCGCTAGAATTGTCTATGAGAATTCCGAGCTCACAAGAGGTATTAAACCCTTAAGCCTAAGGAAAGATTTTGCTTCCTTATGTGTGCTCTACCGTTTGTATAACGGGGTGTGTTTTATGGAATTATTTAACATGATGCCCATGGCCTCTTTCTATCATCGCACCGCTCGCCATCGGCAGGGAATTCATCGTCACACGTTGGAGCTAAATTGGTCTCGCGTTCTGTGCGGTTTCAAATAAACTTTCTCCCGCGTACGCTCAGGTTGTGGAATGAGCTCCCTGCAGAAGTTTTTTCAAACGAGTACAGCATGGGGTACTTCAAAATGCTCGAAACGGTTTTTACAGGGTCGGCAACGCGCACGATACCCCTGGTGCTGCCAGCGTCCATAGGCTACGGTAACCGCTTACCATTAGGTGGGCTGTATGCCTGATTGCCACCTTAATGGTATATATAAAATCTACTTTTTATTATTCGTAATTTGTGAAATGCTACAAACCAGATACTATAGCTTTCCTTTTACTATGAATATAGTAGGTATTCTATTCTATTTAAGGAGACGTCGCGTCGTTGTTTGGCTGTTAAGGGACAAAAAGTTATATGTATATTGCAAGGAAATACGATTTACCGGATTACTTTTAAATTAAAACTATTGAGTACAGGCTTTTCAATAGAGTTGCATTATTTCTACCTTTTCTAACTACTGGACGTTAGTATATTTTATTTCTGTAGCGATATAGGCGGTAAAGGTCAAAGTTAGCACTGTTGCCCGTGGCACTAAGTGCGTCCCTGACCCTCGCTCAAGCCTGGGTTGCCATGGCCACGGTCTATCGATCCCGTTGCACCCGGATGCCAGACATGCCCTCTTCGAAGGACCCCTGCGCGGAAATGCACACGCATGCTTTCATTACGGGCTTTACTAGATATTGAAGAATCAAGCGATGCATTAACGCAGCGATCTAATTTCAATTATAGTTTTACTCAGTTAGTATGTACAATATTTTGATTAGTTGTGATAGTAATTTTATTGTTTTCCCATACTTCTAATGTTTGAGGTCGTTGCTCAGCAATGGGATGATACAGACTACCTCTATTTACCCCGCCTCATGGGTAAAACGAATCAAAATTTTAGTTCAAAATAACGCAGAACCAACGTTTCTCCTATAGTAAGTAGTTAATTGTTATAATAGTGTTATTTATTATGATACAGTATCTTATACAGGCATCTGTTGGTATTCCATAAGAAATAAATAAAACATAATACCTATCAGCGAATATAATAATACACATATCATTTATATCAAGAAAATTATAATTAGCAACTAAGCATTTTCCGAAGCGGCAATCTTTAATTAAGTTTCAAGTAAGTATGATGGTTATCGTTTTGTTGAAATTGAAACCCCAAATGCTTACCATTAGAATTAATTAAGTAGTAGACTGATAATTACTTTTATATAAAAAATGACATAATTATCACGTCTCGGTTATTTTCATTAAACATAATTTTACAAGCCCTACAGAAAATAACAATCATTTTTTTACGCGAAGGTTGACTGACAAGCACGTGGCTCAACTATTTTATGAAAAGATAATGTATAAGTATCTTACCCAACACTTAGTAACTATTATTATCTAATTTGTGACCTAACTGTCATAGATTAAATTAGTTTAAGAGTTGTTAAAGGGTCAAAAGTAGTTCGAAATGGTTCGTGTATAATATTTACACATGGCGTGTGGTTCCATTTTTTGAACTAGGGTACCTAGACAAGAGAAAACGTTAATTTAAGTTAACAGAATAGGAGACGAGTCCTCTTGCTCGCAACACAACGCATGATTTCAGAATATATTGTTTACTAGTGGCCGCTCGCGGCTCTACACGCGTGTATGTCGGTTATCGCTCCAAGTAGTATCTCTACACCAAACTTCATTATAAATCGATTCACCGGCTTAAACGTGAAGAGGTAATAGACAGACACACTTCCGCATTTAAAATAAAATTATGGATTTGTTAAATAAGTGACAAAATGATCACTAACACGATAAAATATAAAAGCACTGAAGTAAGTAAAATGTTTTTAAAGAAAAATAAAAACTGACTTCAAAAATTAAAAAGGAAAAAATAATAAATTTATTTAGGTAATCATTTCATAAAAAGTTATTTTTGAAGTTGGTGCTAGACTGTTTCCAGAATCAATTACTTTTTCCTTAAAAGTGTTTAGAAGTCAGTTTTTATTTATGTTTAAAAAAAATACACATTTTTTAGTGATGAATTCGAAGGTCAGGGCCAGATGGGTGATCGTGGACCAAACTGGTATTATTCCAGCGCAAACAGAATTATCATAAGCACCACTGAAAGTATCAAGAAAACAAAAACCGCAATTTCACTCGATGTTAAAAAAAATCGATTTCGAACAAAATTCTATGGGAACATTCATAATAATAATAATATTCATACACTCACACCTATTATCTAGCGCAGAGTAAGCATCATTAAGAGCTTGTGTTATGGATACTAAATAACAGAGAAATAATGATAATATGTATATAAATACTAGAAATATACTAAAAAAACATATAAACATCAATGACTCGTAAACAAATGGTCATACTCATCATACAAACTAATATTTGCTCCTGCCGGGATCGAAGCCGGGACCTGTTCACCGAGTAGCCTGTATAGCAAAGGGTACAGACCGCTCGACCAGCCGGTAGTCACATTCGGTCGGCCAATCTGAGAGTATTCCTTTAATTACAAAAACAATTATGTAAATCGCTTTTTAAATGACTGAGTTCTGAGGTACCTTTTTTGAAGTCGGTCAAAAAGGCAAAATAAAAATAAGTTTGTCCGTTTGCTCAATAAATAGTTACTGCCCTGACATTTACTGAAAATGTATAATATTATGCTAACATCAAAACATTATCGTTGATTTTAAATTATTTTTATTATAATGAGTTGCTTGAGTTGTGAGCAAGCAATATTTTAGGTGCAAGACAAACATAAGCATTCTGAGTTAGTATTGTTCTGTATTTCATAAATATGGATTGCATTTAGCCAGTGGTAGATTAACAGGGTGGTCGAATTGTAGGATCAAAGATAGACTTCCTGACTTAAAATTAGAGAATACACTTACCAATGAGCTTTTGGTTGTTAGACGTGATTTGAAATTCTGATATTTACAAACAATACGCGTCAACATTTGCATAAAGTCCTTTGTGCAAAGTGATGTCCGGGAGACTGATTTATATCACCAGTCTCGATGTTCGGAACGACCTTGGCCGAAGAACTCCAAACGACCGCAATCAAGTGACTTCATCGGAATAAAAAAAATAAAAATCGCGCACGAATAAAATGAAACGAAGTTGCATGAGTTGCATACAGAAGCATACATTCACTGTAAACGAGTGCTCGTTGTCCGTCGACAAAGCGATTTACAAACAATACTCTGAAGAAGTCCTTTTCCAGATTACGATAGTTTTAGGACAAGAAAAGGGTTGTGTGTCGAACGAACCTTTGCTACCAGGAGAGTAGAGCGAACGAGGCGATCGCTGTGTCGGCGACGATGCCCTTGCCATGTGCATGCGGTTACAAAGTGCACGGTTCAGTGATGACTCGATTGCACTTGGGAGTGGTATCGTTGATGACGTTCAGTATTGACTCGTACGGCAAAATATTCAATTCACTTTGGATAAAAAGACTCAAAAGTATAAATTGAAATAAAAAAGCGACTAGCGCTTCGCCTTTAAATGCTTTTTGAAAATAAAAGTGGTAATTGCAACTTAAGACCTAATCCAATCATTGGGATGACTCCTTAAAGTCCCTTTTCTGATATGGGAAGGTGAATGAATTTTAGTATAGTAGGTGTAAATTACAGATAATGGAGAGAAATCGGCTATGAGATTATAAGGACTAATAAATGACGCCGCCTTATTACAAAATACAATGATTTAAGTTAGACCTGATTTAAAAATGAGACTGTCTCATTTTGTTAATAAAATCAGGTTCAAAACAGTTTTGACTTTAGATCAATTTTTGCAATATGGGCGTAAGAAAGATCCTTAACAAATTTTAAACCTTAGAAAGACATGGGAAGATGTCACTCAAAGTATTTTTATGTAGCTATAGTAAAAGTAAAAATGTTGCGCTGACTTATAAAAATGAAAATGAATTAAAAGATTTGGGATGTTTTGGACATTTTTAAATGTAATAATGTCAGAAATTTTGCTGCTGGATTCGTTATTTTAATAGATACACTATTAAAATAACGAATCTAGCAGCAAAATTTCTTCCCTCACCAGCCCGCAGGCGTTCACAACCAATATTGTGTCCGATAAATGTGGGTACTTCACAGATAAAATGTAATCAACAAGTTTATTTCACAAAATTGGTAAACATCCTTAATTTTTAAAGTTATTTGAGAGTTATATCCTTCGTTAATGAAGCCATAATCATAAAAATTAAAATGAAAAACCAAAATAAAAAAATAATTTGGAGAAGTCACGAATAGTGGTAAGAATTGCTTCATCGCTTAACTATTTCCTCGGCTGTAGCACAGAGAGTGCTACGAAAGCTTATCCCTTCCGTTCAGTAAAGTGCATGCATGGCGATATTCTTTTATTCCGTGCTTCGGAAGGCACGTTAAGCCGTTGGTCCCGGTTGTTACTGCAACCGCTTTAACCCACCAACCCGGCTTGGGCCAGCGTGGTGGTGTTATGGCCCAAGCTCCTCATGTGTTTCACCCATGTAGGAAGGCCTGTGCCCAGCAGTGGGACGTATATAGGCTGATGATGATGATGATGATGGCGATCTTCGGACCTTCGTAGTCATCAATTTATTATTTCAATCTGAACACAACGTAAAAAATATGTATTTAGTAACATGTTTGTTTACTAAGTACATATATTATGCCTTACATCAAAAGCTTGGATGGAATTCACTATCAGCATATTCTGCCCCCGGGTTCTGATAACTGGTGTGATATTATGGGCTGACAAGGTTTGGTGGTGATTAGCGCAGCATTTACATGCGTGCATTATTTATTGTAACTGGTATTGTATTGTATTCTATCCTTTTAGTGTAATGCCGTTTGACAGCACACGAACTTACTACCACTGAGACAACTCACACTTTTACATACATAAAATGCATTTTATACGCTAATTCATACGTGACTAACGCGTCGGCGTCGATCTTTTCACGCACACAGGCAAAACATATATATCCATCCTTTGCGCACTCACAAGCAAAAGTAGCTCTGTCGAAGTGCATGTTAATGCACCGCGCCATTTTCTTGGCACATGCGAACTCTTTGGCAGCTCAGCGATCCTGGTACTTCAGAGAGAAACCTCGTCTGACGGTTACATACAACGTTTACCTGTTTCTAGTGTTTGTGTGGTTACATTACGATCTAAATTTAAAGAATTTCGTATAAAAAAATATATTTTGCCTTCACGTTTTTCCCTATTAAATTTATGAAATTATAAATAATCTTATTATATTAATAAATTATGTATTAAAATTAAATGTATGTGTAAGTTTCAAAAATAGTCAAATACCTTTCAGTACCGAAACCATTTTCGGACTAACACGAAAGTATAGAGAAATTCGTCGCTCAAATGAATATCGTACCTTGACCGAATGCATCAAGACTGTGAATGCACTTTCGTGCAACGATTTACTAGGGCAACATAACGTCATAAGCGGTCATATGCAGTGGTGCAATTCGCACGTGTTGTATAGTCCAGAAACTGTTTGCTTTTAGCTGTTACGTAGTGATTACATTCGTCATAGTACTTTAAGATAATCATGTGTCGCTGATAGGTACTCTTGTTGTTACCTTGTACACTGTCATTTTATATTCATATCATTTATTTATGATGATGAAAAGCTGTTTTAGTTCACATGAATATAAATAATTTCTCGTACCTATGCTACAATTGTATCTTTTGTTCTTAACTTCGGTTTTTAATGTACCTATCAAACTAAAAACCAACAGCAACATTTTTGAGAATTTTTTTTTTAGATATTTGATATATGACATAATTATCAATGTTCGTTCACTTATTAAACATTTTTTTACATACAATCTGCCTCATTTATCAAGATTTATTTGAAGAGTGGGTATGAAAATTTTCGTAAAAACTTGCCATGACTTTAATAATCCTTAACTTTGTATTATGCCATAGACAATAAGAAATCCGGCTGGCCGAGTGATCTGTGCCCCTTGCTCGAATCTCGGTGGGACCAAATATTTGTATGATGAGTACGAGCATTTCTTCTCGAGTCATGGATGTTTATATGTTTATTTAGAATATTTCTAATATTTATATACATATTTTATCATTATTTTTCCGTTATCTAGTATCCATAACACAAGCTCTTAATGATGCTTACTTTTGGCTAGATCAGTGGTCGGGAAACTTATTAGCCAAAGAACCAAATATGAACATTACAACAATAAAAAAAAAATTGGGAGCCAAATCTGCTTGTTTAGTAAACTTTTATTAAGTACACTAAATAAGTAGTACACTAAATAAGTAGTACACTAAATGAAACTAAATTTCATACTTAATAAATATTTATTAATGCGAACATTGTGCTTGCATCTCCTTAGTAAGTTTGAGTAAGTCACGTTTGTATGTTGTTGTTTTTAATTTTAGGCATAATTCCAAGTTCCCATCAATAAGAATTTTTTATTACCAAGTTTTTTTAAATGAAAATATTATGCGGCTTCCGTCGATATTTGTGCCAGAGCCGCACTTAAAAAGCCAAAAAGCCACATGCGGCTCTGGAGCCGCACTTTGCCGACTACTGGAATAGATAATAGGTGTGAGTGTATGAATATTATTACTAATTATTTTATTTAGATTACTTTAAATGACTTATTTATCTAATCACTAAAATCAAAGATGTCGTTAATTAGTGCGTACATTTTATTATTTCAAGAGAAATGCTCTGTCTCCAAAAGACAAAGGCCGCCAGAAGAAATGTTATGAAAAACACACCGAATTGAAACACATACCTACAGCCCAATTTCATTCGGAAATCAAAACACTCTCACTTGTACAAATATTTATCTTTATTGTTACCAATGCGTTTATCACAACAATTACGAAGGGTGATATTTTTATAAACCTCCAATGATTGATCTTTCAATAATCTATTAGTAAAATAAGTAGTTATCAATTCAATCTTAATATGTTACGTTTGAGAGTATCAAACAATCACTAGTTTATTTACAAGTAAAGTTTTTAGTGTTTATTAAATGTTTATAAAAGTATGTAATTTAGTTAAATAGCAATAATGTTTATGCGAGTAGGTTTCATATAATAAATCATGATATTTAAAATGGAAAATAAAATTACGTTATACCCAATTAAACTGAATGAAAACGGCGCTGCTCTCGCTTTTACTGCAGGCGTGGTTTTGCTTGTAAGCGTATATAATGGGTGTTGCTTTCTAAGCAGTGAAGGTGAGGTGCACGCTCGCATTGCTTGCAGTTCAAGTTTAGTTGCCGAGCGATAATTGCAGAGATCGCTGGTCGTTGCACTTCTAACGCCCTGCGCTAGGGCAACGCACCCGCGCGGGCGCAGCTGCCCGGGAAATAGATCCCGTCCCGACTATTTCAGAGCGTGCTCGCGTTGCTTAGACGATATATACACTGGCTTTTAAACGTCAACGACTTACCTGTAACGTGAGAAACAAAGAAAAAACCGGCAAACATAGAATAAAAAGAAATGCGTAGGATCAGATATCCTTGTGCATATCAAAGCGAAAATAGTTTAGTTGGTTTGTTTATGTTGGTTTACGGTTGATTAGTTATACAAACACAATTTGTCCTAACCTAACTAGAATTAAAATGAAATAACAGTCTTTTTTACAATATTATATAAATACTAGCTGACTCCGCAAACGTTGTTTTGCCATAAAAAAATGTCCAAAAAATAAAAAATGAAGAAAAGGAGCCGATTCTCAGACCTACTGAATATACATATAAAATTTCGGAGGAGTATGGTAACTAAATTTGTGGCACGAGAATTTTATATGTTAGATATATTATAGATGCTTTAAAAAACGAAACGATTGCGGTTAGCCACAGAGGAAACCAGAGGTCTATGCTGAGAAACTTTTTTATTTATTTATTTAATCTCTATTGCACAGTAACAAAAATGTACAAATGGCGGACTTAACGGCTAATGGCATTCAGTCAACCAAGGGCTAAGCATAAAACTAAAAAAGCGGTGCACAGAAATGAAATAAAAAAATATATTTTGAACAAACTAAACTTAACCAAAATTAAAAAAGCTATACCTACTTAAAAAAATATATAAATATAAACTATACTACGTAATTGTTGCATATTAGCAACATAATTACATGGCAATAAAAAGTAATGAATAGTTATGAAAAAGAAGATGAAATAACATACTAGTAGTGACTCCTTAAGTGATTTAAAGAAATACTCACGCAATTCCTTCTTAAAGAGGGTCCTTCTTGAATGTTTGAATTTCGCGATAAAATCATCACTTGGCATTTGCAGTTACAATTTTCTCTCGCGTTTTATATTCTTTATTTATGATTGGAGTAAGCTCTAAACTGTGAATTATAAACTCCTCAAATATGTAACGATTTTTTTACAGTAAACATAACCTTCACCTATGACAACGGAATGTGCGTAAAATAGTATGAGAGTTCCGAATTTACATTTGTGCGTGGCATATTTAAATAACTTGAAAATGAAGAGTTTTTAAACAACTATGTCTTTTGTATGAAATTTGGCTCACTTAATTAATTCCCATTTATGTATATATTATAGATATTTTTATTTTTCCTTATTTCTTGCATCCTCATAATTCTGCAGGTTGCCTGGAAGAGACTGCTGCTTAGCAATAAGGTCGCCTATTGTATTCGTTTTTATAATGTTAATTTGCTTTTTTTGTGTCCTTGTGCAATAAAGTGGATACTGATTGATTGATTGAATTCCATCAGAATTACCAAACAAAAATCACTATTTTATTTATATAAATATTGCAATTAATCAAAACGATTTCTTAAGTAAGTACCTAGATAAAAGGAAAAGTCGTGTTCAATAATTAAAGAAGGCATAGATTCATTATAATGTAACTTATAATGAATCTTATGGCAGGGCAGGGCATATATAGGGCAGGTTTTCGATTTTATAACTTAAAATCATAAACCTGCCCTATCAAATATAAGTGCATCGGTTCTCATCTACTGCACTAAAGAACTATATGTCTATAGTGAGGCGTGCGCGGCCCACTTAGTAGCGAAGTTCAGCAGGGCATTGCACTTTCGATGAACGCTGCGCTCGCGCCGCGAAAGTGATTCACGACGTGCACCGCGCTCCTGTTGACATTACCCATTCATTTATTACTGCCTTTTGTAGACTTTTTACAACCGCACACAATGGTTTATTAACAGAGTAAAGCTTACATCGAACTTAATTTATTGAATATAGATAATTATACATTATATAGTATTTTTATGCATGCCATAATTAAGCATGGAAATAACTTTTATAAGATACGTTGACCTGAAAATGAATTTTATTGAAAGTTTATAATTAAACACATAATTATAGACAGCATGGCAATTCTTTTTGAAAAATATGCATAGAATGTCATCGAAATTTTGTCGGAGGATTCAGAATTGCAAGTAGCACCTACACGAATAGGTACTAGTTTCAATTCTTAATCCTCCAACAATATTTGGTTTGGCCATCGTCTTTATCCTGGTCTTATGCCAGGATAAATACGATGCTACTAGCCAATGGCAATCGGCTCCTTGCTCTGAAAAAGGCTTTGGAAGTAATCTAGAGCTTTTAACGTTACATTAATTGAAAGGAGATGTTTTAAAACGGTATTTGAAAGTCTCTCATTGTAAATTAGATATCGAAATAAAATGTGAAAATTCTTTTTCTGTTAAATTATTTTTATTTATTGTAAACGCTACATTTGTCATGAAATGACCAAATAGGGCGAACAAAAAGTAACTATATTGATATTTTTGAGTTTTAAATAAGGCAAACCTTCACTTATGTTATTTTCAACATCAACAATCAAAAATTATGCGGCTATTTTAAGTTAGTAATTGTATTGATTTAACTAGGTATCTAACCAACTGATTGTACTAACTTCTATGGACTACATTTTCAGATACTAAACAATTTTAATTTAATTAAGAGCTACAAAGCGAGCGAGCGAGCGAGCGAGTTATATAATTAGATAGCGGAAAATTAAAGAGAATAATAATATGTACCTAATAAACATACAAAAAAATCGGCCCCTACTGGGATCCGAACCGGGACCCCTGGTACTTAACCAGGAGTCCCGTACAGAGGTACTGACCACTGGACCACACAGCCGTCAAATATGTGTAAATTATACTAATGGCTCCAAGTTCTTAAATAAAAACAATTTTAGGATTCCTACTTTCAATAAAAATAAAAAATGGGCATTCTGTGACTTTGTACAGTCGACAGCACATCAGACGTAATAGTTTGCCCTTAAAACTGCCCTTATTCCGTTCGTAATAGAGGCGGCTTTCGTAGTTCAACTGTTACACTTGATGTGCTGTCGTCTGTACATATTCAAATTGTAAGTTTAAAACTCATCTCAATTAAAACAAATATTCATATTAATAAAGCAAGTGCTTTGCGATATCAACACCGTAATGGATAAACGAAAACCCTATTACTTAATTAATTAATTAACCACCAATTTCACTAGTAGCGATAGACATAAGAAAAATTTAGTTAAGGTTTCATTTTTGTTTAAATTTTTTTTTTCGCAATTTTTAGGGATAACTTTTGAAGGTCAAAGCTAGATGGGTGACCGTGAGCTTATATTGTTGTCTACTATCGTATCATTTCACTAAAAATTCATAGGAAAGCAAATATCCGCAACTTCGCATACGTAGACAACTTAATTTTTCCATTTTTTTTAATTTAAAAACCAAACTACTTAATGGATTTTCAAAACATTTTTATGGGACCAATTGGGAACTATTCCGCATCTAACAAAAAAAGAATCATCAATATCGGTTCACCCAGTCAAAAGTTCTGAGGTAACAAACATAAAAAAAACATACAGACGAATTGATGACCTCCTCCTTTTTTTGAAGTCGGTTAGAAATAATTTAAACATGCCCGAATCTCAAAACATTATCTGATATAGAAAAACGGTGATTTTTAATTTAGTAAGCATGAAAAACGCACCAGAAAACAAAAAGATCTTTGATCACATTTTATGTTTGCCTTCCTTTACCTACCTTTTTACGTACCGTAAAGCCTACCTTTTTGTAACAATTACAAATTAAGAAAAAAAACGCTAAAAAGATTTCATGCTCCAGGAGACGCGGGTTCGATTCCCGCCTGGAGCATATAATTTTTTCTTTCTTTATAGGTAATTGTTACAATAAAAAGATATTTTTAATTAGTATTGTCAGTTTATCTGTCACTGCTAAAGCCCAAAGTGCGACTAACATAAACTACAAAGAAATGGAGGAGTAACTGGAAAATACAAGCGCACGACACACTATAAGCTTATGTAGTAACAGAACGATCCCACAGAAAATAGATTGATTATGACACTTTTTGTTTTAAAAATATCCATACCAAGAGACTATTTAACTATCTACAAGTAAGATGTTAATTATTTACTTATAGTTATATAATTATCATCGGTATATAGAATAATTAGTAAGTACCAAATAAGTTTTATTTAGCAAAGCAAGTATGCCGAAGTTTTACTAAACTCACAAAATGTCATTTGCCAGTTTCTTAAGTAGCTACCACACTCTACTTTATGTTACTAGTAACTCTAGCTGACTGTTGGTTAACTTTTTGATTGTGAAATAGGCTCCCAGTCAATTGAAGTTTAGTGTATTCACTAAACTTCATAGTTTTAGCTATTGGTTAGGTCTTATAACTTGTAGTTATTAGATAGTCCCCTAAATAGGACTAAATTTTCAAGTATAACAACCATAACCATTATTTGATCTTGAATAAGATAATTTCTTACAAGACGTTATACTACAGAAAATAATCATCAATAATTCAAGACTGGAAACGAAAATAAAACAATACTAGTTTCAATTCTATTAATATTGAACTTGTTATTCGATATCTCAGAGTTCCCATTATTAGATAAACAGCAAAACAGACCACCATCAATTTTTATGACGTGATGTTCTAGAAAAAGAAAAACGCCATACTCGTTCTTGGTTATAAATTCAGCGGGTGGTTAGCTACGTACTTATATAACTAGTTGCTCGGTGGGAATGTTGGCAATAGAAAAAGTTGCAATGTTAGAAGTATCTAAGTTGGGTGCAGTGGCCGCAGAGTGCCAGTGACCCGCTAGCGCAAAGCTACGCATCCGTAGCTGCTACGAAACTGCTACGACTGCTGCTACGTGGCTGCAGATAAATGAAAAATATCACTTACCCTAATTTATGTATGAGCTGGTAGGTTTAAAAATTTGCATAACATCAGAATGCTTATTTGCTTTTTTATTACATTATGGGAATTACCTAAGTAATGTAATTGATAAGTTTTTTTTATACATAACGCAGTATTATCATTCAACATGTTTGTCACTATAAATATGTAAACTGAAATGACTTCCTTTAAGAAATGGTCTTAGGGTAATGTAAGTGGATTTCCCGCTCGAGATTTATGGTAATAGTTTTTCTAAGCTAAGAAACTCACAAATAGCATCCCTCTTCAAGGAACACCCATGACGTGTTCTGATCAATAGCGGGAATCCCTTTGGGCTGTCAGGTGACTCACTGTTCTATGCGTAGCCCAGTAAATTTGGCACAAAATTTTCTTACATTCTATGAGTCATTTCACATTTATCTCATCCATCATATTAAATATTTTCAGGACTTTTTCCACCAAGCAAGTAAGGCATCAATCATATTTTTCAGCAGTACTGTTAGTCAAAAATTATATAATAAACAGCATTGTCAGAGTTTTCCGAAAAGACACAATGAACACAAGTGATTGCATTGGAGTGTACAATAGAATATAAACGAGATAGTAGCGACGAGGCGATTACAGTGAGATGCCCAAACACCACCAATAGCTTTGAAAGTATAACATTTGCAAGTCTATATCGCCGGATATAATATTTGCATAAACAAATGCGAATGAATCAAAAGTATCAAGACCAGGACCGTCATCGTACCTTGACCTTGTTTACTTTTTTCTTTTCAAAACTGTAAATAGCGCAAAAGCCAACACTTCTCGTTGTTTAGAAAAGTTTATGTAACTTAAGGTCTATATGTTGATCAGAAAGTTTTAGAAGGAATGAGGAATCTGATCCTTAGCGATCAGGTTTCTCATTTTTAATAAGTTCCACAAACTTTGCAACTCGTCACTCTTCAAGGCTAAATGAATCAAAACTTTATAGGTAAGTAAATGTGTTTTATGTAAGTTTATATCGCCATTTAACATCGACTAAAACTATGATCGTATACTGGCTCATGTACTTTTATTAAAAATCGAATTGCGTTGGCAGCGAATGATTATCACCCGATAATCATTCTTGGAGCCAACTGAATGCTTCCTTGTGTTACTCTGGCAAACTTACTCATACAGGTGTGTGAAATGTATTAATCGATCCTATACAAGAAGTTCATTTAATTTATCCACACATTGCCATGTTTAAAAATATATTTTTTTAAAAGATAACTTTTGTAAAGGGCGTTGCCTATAGTTGGAAAACTCATTTAATGATGAAAACTAACGGAAAGTAAAGTGAAAATGATTTAAGTGCTACTGAGCTGCCGTAGGAATGACATGGTATTATGAGCGCCAGTCAACGGCATCCTTTCAATTAATGTATTTCCGGAAAATAAAGCCTTTTATGATGACATGTTAGACCTTCAACTAGTAGCTAATTATGTTTTAGTGGTGTTTCGCGTTTACGGAATGAACACCATCCGTGAGAATATTTTTATCAAAATTAAAAAGTCACAATTAACACGGTGACACCGCTAGACACTAGCGGTGTCACCGCTAGACACTAGCGGTGTCACCGTCAAAAGTAAACATCTGTAGTTTGCTGTCAAAGTCAGATTATTTATTTATTTATCTAGCAATTATCTATGTTTTAAATATTTTATGCTTTCGCCGATTTTTAGTTGTACCAAATTTCATTCGCGATGGGACTTACATGTAAAATTATTCACATACAATAAATAAAGAGAAAAAAAGTTTACGGATCATAGTAGTTATGTAGAATAAAAAAATGATGTATTAAATATCTTGTTGACGAATACATTTACCTGGGACAAATAGTCCAACTTAGTAGGTCCAACTTCCAGAAAGAGGTCAATCCAACTCGGCTGGGCAGCGTTCGGGAATCATGCAGTATATTCTCGGCACAACCAACGCAGTGTCTTAATATGAAAGTCTTTAATTCGTGTGTGTTGCCAGTGATGACATACGGAACCGAGACGTGGCTGCCTACAATGGGCCTTATACAAGGGCTCAAAGTGACCCAAAGAGCAATGAAGAGGGCTATGCTTGGTGTTTCTCTGCGTGATCGAATCAGAAATGATGAGATCCGCAGGAGTAATAAGGTTGCTGACATAGTCCAAAGAATTGCGAGTCTCAAGTGGCATTGGGCAGGTCACATTGCGAGCAGGACTGACGGCCGTTGGGGCGGAAAGGTCCTCGAATGGCGGCCGCGTACCGGGAGACGCAGCGTTGGTAGGCCCCCTGTGATCTCGTGGGAGAATTAATTAAACAATATATCTTCCAATATGTTAGACTGTATTTAGTACCATTCGTATAAAAACCAAAAGACTTACACCTTCACATAATTCAAATTGACAAACCAAATTCTTCTTAACCGCCGCCGTCGGTCACTGCTTATGTGATCGCCTAATTTTTTCAATGTTTTAGTGAACATAGTTCGGTACATACTCCTTTTCCTCGTATTCTCCATATCGACAGTCACTTTTTCTATACGTTGGGCGCCAGATCTGATCTCGTGGGAGAATTAATTAAACAATATATCTTCCAATATGTTAGACAGTATTTAGTACCATTCGTATAAAAAACCAAAAGACTTACTCCTTCACATAATTCAAATTGACAAACCAAATTCTTCTTAAAATATAATGACAATATGTTCTGTAAAAGCATAAAACCTCTCTCGACACCCCCCACAAGATGAACCGATGATCTAATAAGGGTTGCGGGAAGCCGTTGGATGAGGGCAACGCAGGACCGATCAGTTTGGAGATCCTTGGGGGAGGCCTATGCCCAGCAGTGGGTGTCTCTCGGCTGATATGATAATGATGATGATTAAATATCTTATATTATTTTGTTCCTATCGTTTACTTAGCCCGTGAAAATGGTGCATAGGATAAAATATTTTTTATAATAGTAAGTTCTAGAATAATAAATCTTCACCATTTGATGCTCATTTTGGAATATTCGCCAAACACTATCAAGTGTCAAATTAGATACATTGTAATCTGAAGATTATAAGCAGCAGGCGGTCAATTAGAGTATGAATTACGATATTCAGCTCATGAGATGTACTAAAATGATAATGTAGTTTATGTTAGTATATCATAAAGATTTTCCTCTATGTGTATATCATCGCGGCGCTGAGCGGGTGCGGCGCGGTCACTTTTTGTCGCCACCCGCATACAGATGCGCCCGCGCCAACCCAGCCGACGACCGCCGCCGCCGCCGCGCCCGCGCCGCCGGGGCGCTTGACCCCGCATGCCTTACAGCACGACTTCACTGACCTTACCCTCTGCCTGAGGACTAATTTTCAACAGAAAAGATTCCTAGAAGACCACTTACTTTGCGCTTTTATACTGTTAGTAAAATTGAATTTATTCTTATTCTTTTTCAATTTTATATCGATTAATTATGATTACAACTATTAATATCCACACGTATTATAGCATATTTTTTACAACATTGTAAATGCATATTTTTTACAAGATAGCGGGGTGTGAAATTCATGACGCCATATATTCGTTCAAATTATAAAAGTTTAAAAGTCTGGTCTCTTAAAAAAAAATGTCATTTTAACTTAAGTTATTTTTAACCGACTTCAAAAAAAGGAGGAGGTTATTAATTCGACTGTATGTTTTTTTATGTATACCTCAGAACTTTCGATTGGGTGAACCGATATTGTAGATTCTTTTTTTGTTCGATGCGGAATAGTACCCATTTGGTCCCATAAACATTTTTTGAAAATCCATTGGGTATTTTGGTTTTTAAATCAAAATAACTGGAAGTATGTAAGTATAACGTATGTGAAATTTGCTTTCCTTTAAATTTTTAGTGAAATGATTAGATAGTAAAAAACAATATAAGCTCACGGTCACCCATCTAGCTTTGACGTTAAAAAGTTATCACTAAAAATTGTGAAAAAAAAATTAAACAAAAATGAATACCGACTCCAAAAAGCTGAAAAGTTTAATTTTTGTTTATTATATTGATGACTAGGAGGAAGTGTTTACACGTTTTTTGATCTTCATTAAATTTTAAATAAATAAATAAATTTTCATGCATAAATCACAAAAAAATCGCATACGTGGGAAAAGAAAAGCTTCCTTTGTCGATTCTTAAAGTTCTCGTAATCCTCATTCACTGTAATCACCTTATTGGTGTGAACTGTATAAATTCAATATTAAACATGTTTTTTTTTCTTTACGTGAGAAGAAAAATTTCTTTGTTAAGATAGGTTACGTTCCCATCTAATCGAAATATGATTGATATATTGATTTCAAAGGAAATTAACTTTTCAATGATCCGTACATGGACTCCATACAGAAAATTGGGAGTTTTAATACACAATGGGGCGTGATACAGAAAGTGATTTTCAATTATTGTTTATTATTTTCACGCAAATTAATCTGGAGGTCCGATTGTTTGGCACTTGCCCTCCAATTAGGTTTAATGATAATGGTAATGGCTTCGTCTGAAAATTGTATTGCATTACAAAGCAAGATATCATAATGATCTTATAGTAAAACAGCAGTGGTTTTTATCTAAACTTCAAATGATGCTCTTTGACTGTTGGTTTCTTCGCCTCTCTTTGGCGGGTACGG
Source organism: Nymphula nitidulata (assembly GCA_947347705.1). Classification (NCBI taxonomy): domain Eukaryota; kingdom Metazoa; phylum Arthropoda; class Insecta; order Lepidoptera; family Crambidae; genus Nymphula; species Nymphula nitidulata. The sequence continues at coordinate 11,907,514 of OX374621.1, read as the reverse complement.
GCCTCGAGCATTACCTCATTACCCGAGCATTTTCTCGGAAAGCTTTCTGCTCTCCGGTGATCGGGACATCGCACTTGACGGACCCCTCTTCACCCCTTGCTGGTTGCCTGTCTAGGCCGCAGGTACGGCGACACCCCCGCGCGAGCAGCTTCCCCTGGTGATTTAGCATTGGGCGAGCCCCAGTAAGCGCCTGCGCGGGCATTCTGCGACAATACCTATCGCGGCCCAGGTTGGCATTCAACGGGAGGATCCAGATTGTCGTCTAAAAATAGCAACTTTTTGGCCGCAGTGAGAAGCGGCCTGGAGTCACTGCACGCTGTGGTCCAGGAGCCGTAATTGCCATTAATAGAGTCACGTAATTAGGGGGCTATTCGACCTTGGGGAACTGGTCCGGCTAATCAGGTGTGAGATTTTGTGTTGGAGAGATATATTTAGGTATACAGCATAATTTGCAATTGAATGTTTCTAACAAGAGTCAATTTTGTAGCCTCTCCAGCAACATGTAACATTTGATTTATAAATTGTCTTAATTTATGTTACAACAGTGACAAACTAGCATACGGTCCGCTTGAGGGCCAACAGGTAACAGTAGCCTTTAGACCTGTAAGAATCAAATGGAAGTGTTATCTTGGCAACATATTATATATCAATTCCTGGTGAGGTCACGATAGTAACATGTAAATTTAAAAAAAAGGTTATACGTAAATATGAAAATTGTGATCTGGAGGCTACCCTTGACAACAGATTTAAACCGTGTCACTTCTAATTGTGTTCGATTTGAATAGATAGTTTCTATTCAAATAGAATATTCTCGGTTTTATTTGTAATCACAAAACCATATTAAATAAATCATAATGTAAAAACAGTTATCTTGCATGTATTGCCGAACTAAAAGGCGATATCACTGGTTGTTATGTCCTTTTAAATGATAACATCATGTATTATTTGCATTCTATTTGTTTGTTTTTTCTAACGTTAGCTTAAGTTCTAATTACTTGCTAGAAATGTAGCTTACAGGTTATGTAATGTACGCGCTTAGTACTCATAAGGCTGTTTTCACTAACCATTCCCTAGGCTTAGGTGGCTCCTTTAGGTAGAATGAGACAAAAATCGCTAGGAGACTCTTAATGCTAACCAAATGTTAGTGAAAACTAGCGTCAACTCAATAACCGCCTATTACTCATCACAGGGTAATATTTCAGGTTCTTCTCCAATACTGGTAGTATTCAAGGTTCTTCTCCAATAAAGTGCAGTGGAAAATACCATTATATACCTTCCTTGCAGTAGCCAAAATACAATATCGAAAGTGCATAATATCTATAAAGACCAGAATCTAACGTGCTATTTAATGAAGACTTGGTTCTATTATTAATTTTCTGAAGAGAAGTAATATTTATTTTTAGACGACCGCAAGAATATGCATCTGTTATTGAGGTAGGTCATGTTTCTGATTATAGACAGACATTTCATTACTTGGGTAGTTTATGTTTAAAATAGAATTTCAAAAGTGTGTTTTTTAAAGAAATTTCTACACAGTTTAGGTTTATAGAACACGGTTTTATTTCCTATGTTTTGTTCGCGCCTTTTTCTGCATTATAACTCGTATATTTGATAGAATATAATTGAACTTTTTCATAAATAACGTAGGTATATAACGAGTATGTTTTATTAGTACATCTATTTTTATTTACTTGGCATATTTATTGTAAATATAATCACAATTTAAAATTCTTTATCAAACAATGATAATCAATAGGTTGCCTTTTTGAAATTGCATTATCATGTAACCTAACTCGGGCATCTCTGACGTCTTTTGATAAGTATAAGACAAAGCTTTCTATTATATTTAATACATATTATATTACTGTAACACGAAGGTGTTTATTGCAGTTTTTCTTTATATAATTAAGGGTTTAACAAGAATAATTAATCTACTGCATCGGCGCAGTGCGCTGCGGTGTTTAATGCAGAATTTCACAGAAATAAGGCAACATCACACCAACTAAAAAATGCTATAGACGTATGCTCTATGTAAGTAAAACGCAAAGACCTACGCATGAAGAAAACGTACAGAAACAGACATAGACATCATTACCCACTGTATAATAACGAGGTAGTTCCCCAAAAACCTCGTAACATTGAACTCGATTGGGAATTCGACGTCCGTTCTCGTTAATCTCATTGGTTCCGAGCGCAATATTCGATTTTATTCCGAGCTCTGGGTGTTATTCCTTGCTCAGTCGAGAATTTTCGCAAACGATATTCCTCTTAGAATTTCAATACTCCTGAAGTAAATAAAACTCATTAATGTGTTTATTTCTCTCCTCATGTAACTCCCATGTAGGAAAATCCTGTGCACGCCAGAGGGACGTATGATAATGATGACTGATATAGCATAAAATCATAAATGAAAACCCAAACATTCTTTATTACATTTCAAAATGAAACCCTAGTCCAAAGTCTGGCTCCAGCAGAAGCTAAGCCTTTTGTCCTAAACTTTCCTCTCTCCTCCCATTTATGGTGATGAATCCAGCAGGGTTTCGTAGAAAGTTAAGACATTTGTACATTTTTTATTTTAAAGCCAAATTAACAAATTTGTAATGATGCTAAAGAGGTTTTCTAAGCTTATTTTGGTAAAGAAGTCCAATATTATAAAAAGGCATGCTTTGAATTAGAAAAGCTTGAAACCATACAAAAATTTCCATTAAAACAGAATATCAAGTAAATGAGAAATTGGAACAAAATTGTATTAGATTTATGACAAATTCTCTAGGGCTTCTGACATAAGGACTAGTTAGTTGAGCGGGTGTCGACGGCCTCCGCCAAGGCCCGCGCGGTCAGGGGCGCTCTATCTAACTCGAGTACCTACGATCTGGCTACGCGTTAGGAATTTGCTGCTTATTTGTTATTCTATATGTATTTACTTTTATGATGTTTTCAACCCTATTGTGATGGTGATGACTTTCATATCTGATTCTTTGTTATGTGAACACTCTAATCGTAAAAGTATTAAAATAAAGCCGCCTTCCAAACTTGACTATATATCGCGATATGAATTACGTTTAAGATATTTTTTTATTTTGGTAATTTCATCACCTTGATATTTTTGATAGCAAAATATTAACAGTAGGTATACATATAGTTTTCGGGGTCAATGCTGATAAAGTGATTATGCGAGAACAGAATTTAATATTTCTAGTTAATTAATATTACGATATCAGTATCCACGACATAAAACTTTCTTTTATACATAAAACTTATATTCACTGAAGGCTTCTGTGAATGTAGGTTTAATATTTCAGTCATTACAAATTACAAATATAATTCACAATCAGATTAATACTCTATATTTCACATAATCATTCCTTTTAAGCGTTGAAGCTAGAATTTGACCTTAATTTTACATTTTTTTATACTGTCCACATGCATTACTCCAAAGAAACCTACACAAAAGTCATGTTTCTACATATCCTTTGAGTAGTCCTAAGGTGAACGTAGCTGGCGACTTCATTGTTACCGATTGCCCTGCATGTGTACTTGTATACTGCACTGTATTGAGTGTACGTGGTACGGTGCGGAAACGAGGTGCGTCGCTTCTCCCGTCTGCGCCCACACCAGCGCCGCGCCCAGTCTACCCCCTTGCAGTCGCCCCTGTAATTCACTCTCACTAACCCACTGCAGAACAGTCAATCATGCATATCGTACCCATCTAATTCAAGGTGATGCTACGCAAACTGTTAGAAAATTGTTACTCGAAGTTTTTTGTAATTTCTTTTTATTAAAGTTATTAAATATTTTAATTGTTAAATGTTATTAAAGATTTCTTGTTTCGAGAAATTAGAAAATATTTCTAACATCTTGTTATTATTTGTTTTACACTATATTTATGTAACAGCCACTATAATTAATGAAAGTACTTTTATTATTTATAACTTTGACATAGATATCAAAAACAAAACGATATTCAAATGAATTAAATGCATGATTAAAACTATGGTTTAAATAATAGTTTTAATTTCTTCAGCCGCGTAAGACTCTCGGGAGCATACGAAAATTAATAACCCGTCGTGTCTGGAATGTGTGGCTTGACAGGTTATGAAACATGAAAGCATAATCATAAACATGACATTATCAACATAATACTATTTACTTAAATTTTTGATCGAAAACGCCTCACTTTTAGATTTAGTATGTTCACCCTTTTTTTTAGATTTGAATGTCATGATATAGTCTAAATTTAAAATGATTTTCGAGAACATTTTTATTAAATTTTTTTTTTCTAGTTTGTGATAAATTGCAGAAATTCCTCTCTATTATTTACCGTACTTACATATTAAATTTGTATAATTTTTAACTCTTTATAAATAATATTTTAATTTTGAATAATAATATCAGTAACATTTTTTTTGAATCTTGGCTTTTTACAAGAATACGTATTAGACAGGTTACTGTTGCAAAATTATCGCTTAGTGACCAAAAATTATTCATCAAATTAAATTTTTGATGTATGTTCTGACACATAAAACACCTTAATCTCATTTCCATGTTCGCAGAAACACAAACTGTCTTTTCCACTAAGCCAGTACCTATGTGTTAAGCAGAGGACAACTATTATTCAGTTTAATCATTACTCACATAATACGCTCTTTCGGTATTTACTTGAGTCTGCACCAACCCTTGGAAGTGCTGCGCTGAAAACACCTTTTGTGATTTTTCATCTCCATTTCCCAAGTTTTTGTTCGCGTGTCATACACCGCATCACTCAAAAGCGTCGGTGTGTTCTCTTTTTATGATGTCTGCAAGTCGGTGGTGAAAGCGCCAGGGTTGCGGGGGCGGGGAGGGCGCGGGGGTCGTCGGGACCGAGGGGAAGTGCCCCCATGTCTAGACTGGGTCGGTAGTTTTCCGGGATTCAGCCGGCTTTGACTGCAGTCTGCTCACCCACTCGTTGCACTGTAGCTAAACTTATACATTCCGCCGTCTGAGGACCCTCGTCGCGTCAGACGCTGTGCTATACATTTTTATACAGCTATGTAGTTATTGCAGCCAGTAGGGAAGAAAAAATCAATATCTTTACCTTGGTTGCGTTACGAAGAAGCAGTATCAGGGCTACGAATATATGCGATATACACATATCGAAAGTTGATTATCATGCTATGTTTTATGCGTAGGTATTTTGCTATTTCAATCAATATATTGATATTATTTTTAAAGTGATAAAGGTATTTGCATGCTAATTACATCTGTTTGGTCATACTTAAGTACTTGTAAAATCATGAATCTATAACACTATAGCGACTAACATAATTAAATTTTGCAAGTACTCACATATTGTCTTTGACATGTTGACATAGAAATCATCAAAAATAATAATCTAGAAAAGTATGCAAAGTACAAAAAATTTAATGTCCTGCGGCTGGAAGCGAACCCGCGACCTTTGATCACTGAGTTAACGAGACTAAGTTAACGTCTACCATAACAATGTTGACTCTTATATAAAATTACAAATACCCGACGAGTACTCGTATTTGTCTAAATCTCTTGAAACATTTAATATAATTGTAAAAATAAAATTAAGAAAATAATAACGCAAACACTCATATTACGACGGTAGTCATAATCAACGTCTATTATGGAGGTATTGTAACTCCTTTGTTTTATTCTTGTTTGGATAACCCAATTTTTATTCTACTTTGTTTATCCAAAAAAAATTAACAACAATAAAACACGAATATAAAAATACCTCCGTAATAGGCATTAATTTGGAGTACCACCGTAATAGGAATGTTTAAGTTAACATTGCTTTTAGAAACAAAAAATATATATTCAAATTTTAAATCCTCTATTTAACATATACTTTTTTATCTCAGTACTTCTTAACGTCCAAAATAATATCTAACACTAAACAAACTTATAGAATATTTTATTGAATAAATAGAATAAAAGGAGCTCTACCACTCGTTCGGAAGGCAGCATAGTCACTGACCTTATAACTGAATATAATATCCTTTACATAATTCTTTAATTTATGATCAGTAAAGTAGTTATATTTTCAGGTATTTTAATTCAAAACTTATTACAATTACTTAAATACGATTTATTGCTCTTTCTTGATCTAAATTTAGGTGCATGAATTTTATTGATGCAGCTTGTTAAGCATTAAAAAAGTATAATCAGGAAGAAAATCATCGTCAACGTATATATAGTGAGTTTTTAAAAATCAATAACAGTTTAGTTCACCATGATAAGTAACTTAGTGTTTCAAAAAGTGCATATCGTTTCAGGTTAGTTGACGTAACAATAGATAAGCCAACAATTACTAGACACGTTCGATTCCCGGGAGGTATCGTCTCAAGTTGCGCGTAAACAACACATCCATAGGTCCGCAGTAGGCGCGACGGGTCTCTATGACAATAGATTGTTTCCTTTAACAAGCCTTTGTGACAACGATGCTCTATTCATTAACAGACTTGTAATGCTAAAGACCTATATTCCAAGTAAAGTGGACATCTAGAGAAATAATTACAAAAGTATATGTTGCGGTCAAAACTCACAACCAGTCAAAACCATTTTTGACTGAAAAAATCAGCCAAAAGTAGTTTTGATCGATGCCCTTAGTTACAAATAGTTTAGACTGTTTCTGCAGTCAAAAGTGGTTTTGTCCGACACCCTTAGTCATAAACAGTTTTGACTGCAAATATTAGTCAAAACTGGTTTGAGTGATTGGTAGGTTCAAAGTTATTTTTTATGACCACTCATAACCAAAACTATGTCGGTCCTAAGTGGTCATAAAAAAATAAGCTTGAACCAACCAATCAGACCAAAACTCTTCACAAACACAAACCCAATATTTTAGCACTTAAAAGTGCTTTTGGTCAATGTCTTTAGTTAAAACTACTTCTGACTGCGAAAACCGCAAAAGCTGTTTTTAACTAAGGGCATCAGTCAAAACCACATTTGCCTGACTTTTTCCGTTAAAACTGGTTTTGACCGATTATGAGTCTTGACTGTAACATACACAAATAAATCTTCAAGCTATTTTATCGCGGCTTCCATGTCGGTTAAATTAGAAGTTAACTGTCTGTGGAACATATTAGATATAGCACGTGTTACAGTGTAGGCGTACATGTACGGTCGAACAGAGAAGTAAGTAGATGGACTATATTTTAGGTGTTACGAAATGACCGTCAAAATGACGTTTATAAACACACCAATTTTCAAACTAATGCATTTCGACGCATGTCAAACAAACAACACTAGATTTCTAGAGAATTCGATGCAGCTTTTAAAAATTCGCGATTACCTTAGAGCTAATCACATTGAACACCTTAAAATATAAAAATTGTTCTAAATTAAAGTATATGTTATGTATCATCATTATAAATTTTATTTATGCCTTCTTTAAAAAGGTTGTGTGAGTTAGTTTTATTGATTTACTGAACTAATCCAAAACATCACTGGGTGGAATGGCAAATACTATTAATAGTTAAGGTCTAATATATGTTTATTATATGCAAACTATGTCAGATGACATCCTTTATTCACTTAAACCTGCTGTTTGTATTTTTTTGTATGTTTTAATGACGTTCAAAAGAATTTAGAATATCTTAATGATAATTCCAATTAAGTTTCATAAAATAATGTGAAGTTTCAATATCTACCACAACCTATATCATAGTCACAGCTCTTTATCCAACGTAGATTGTAATAATTATATATAATAATTAACTATTTATGTCTGTACGGTATCTGTATCCGTAACACAAGCTTTTAATTAACTTAATGTGGGATAGTTATAGCCAATACTGTAAGAATATTATTAATGTACACACGAAAGCACATCAAGTGTAACAGTTGTACTACAAAAGCCGTCTCTATCACGAAAAGGGCGGTCTCAAGGTCAAACTATTACGCTTGATGTGCTGTCTATCATACTAGTTGCCTTTGCCCACCGAGGGTTCCGTACAAATATTTAGGATTCGACGGTTAATAAGCCAATGTTTAAGCTTGTTGACATGACACGGTCAACTCACTTCAAAATTTGGACCCCCGTTCCTTGCTGTTTTTTGTGTTTTAATTTCAATATACAGCTTTTAGATGCTTTTCTTCTGCACAAATGAGTCGAAGTTTAAAAAAATCCATTAAAAATGGGTCACCCATACAACTATGACCGCGCACACCTCTGCTTCAGCTCGATGATTGACTACAAATGTATAGTTTTCAGAATTTTCCTTATACTTGTATTACTTGCCAAATTTCATAGTATTCTAGGTCAAGGAAGGTACATTATTTTTTTAATACAAAGATTACAAACAAGCTGATGGTCTACTTGGTGGTAAGTGGTTATAGACACCTGCAATAACAAGGAAAAATCACTTGATGTTGCAGGTGCGTTGTCATCCTGAGGCCTAAGATGAAATGCCGTCCATGCCCAGTAATTACACTGGCGCATGGCGGCATAAATGGCCGTACCTTTTTTATACGCTAACTTAGAAACTTGATTTTTTCAAAGCTTCAAGGGACTGTATGTAGTTTTAATTTCAACTCGATACCCCCATGCGTTCCCGAGATAAAGGGTCTGGACAGAAGAATGGATGGACCGACATATAGACGGACAACAAGTTTTTTCCTTTATAGGTACGGAGCCCTAAAAAAGTGATGAATTTAACTTTTTACTTGCGGTTTCCATTTCAGCATGATAGATATTAGATATATAGAATTTTTAATTGCGTTTTGAGCGAACTGAGAGATACCTGTTAGTTCGCTCAAAACACAATTAAAGTTTAAGTTTTATTTGCCAAGATTACTAAGAAAAGCTACATTAATTGCTAAACGTTTCAGCAATAATTCAAGGGTTGAAACAGATCTTACTGCCGAATTTTAGTAAGTATGCCAGTCGGAGAATATCTTATAACCCAACTGTGGCTCTTTATCACGGCTAGGTAGCTATAAAAGTTTTTCCATCAAAAAAATGTCACCCCTTTTTTTCGTCGGGGCTAAAATAAACGCTACTCAAAGTATCCAGAATCTGTGGCTTGACAGCCTAAGCTGAAATTTTGTACAGATATGTAACCAGGTAGGTATCCTGAAATGAAGACACATGAAGACAAAGTAGACCGACCTTTACGATATACGATACTTACAGTCTTTGCCAGCTTGTATAAATAAGTATTAGGATATTACAAAATGGTAGTTCGAACAAAAATTTTAACCCTTGAATGAAAACAACAATATAGCTAAAGCTAAAGCTAAACAATATAGCTAATTGTGAGAATAGCTTACATTTCAATGGCAACGGTATCGTCGATCAGAAGTTTATATAAAAAAATATTGCTTCAGACTTCTATGCATCCACATAAAAATAAGCTGCTCTAAAGTGCATTCAGCGTATCGAAATACTACTGAAAATAGTGACCTAATTTTTTAACTATTACAAACTAAGATGCTTACAGTCTCAGAAAAAAATCTTCTCTTCGAAATAGTAAAGTTAATTGTGTTTCGTAACCGTTTGAAGGGTCCGTGTGGTACCTATATTTAGAGAGGAGGTGAGGGGGAGGGAACGTCGGCGGTGACGCGGAAGCGTAGGGCGGGCGGAGGGCGATGACCGTGAACGTGGGGCGGCATCGATCCTGCGTCCATACCCTCGCGCAACGGGAAAGCACACGCTGCCGCCGTACTCATTAGTGGCATCACTAGACCGGCGTCGCAAGTCATCGTCATTAGCCTTTAATCTCACATGAACTCATGAAAGAGATTCTCAAGCACAATGCCTGTGCGTGTGCAGACTACGCAAGCGCTTATTAGCTACTTTTCTTAAGCAGTCTGTAGTGCATGACGGTTAAATGTCAAAAGAAATGATGTTCTATTGTTTAACCTTTCGTCCCTTTCTAGTCCGCTGGTGCTCACACAAACTATGTGTGAGAAATTTCTTTTAATTCTTTGAATTTCCAATTGAAAATCAGTCAAATAGTCCGTTAAGTGGCAAGTTCACAGATTACTGGACGCTTAATAAACCTTTTTTTGTTAAGAACAACATAGTTTTGTTTCTCTGCAAAATGAAAAAGATAAATCATGCTTGTAAATCAGCCCGTAAATGGATAATTCAGTTTCGAAATAATGAAAAATTATAATTTAGAACAATCTGTTAATTAATTTTATATTTATTTGATATTTTCTTGTGGTTTTCCTTTACAATATCTCGACAATATTAAGCACTGAAGCACTTCAAAGCTACCGTTAATAATTTATTTTAATTTTAATAATAATATAATTATATTCGGTATAGTAAGTTGAATAGTTTTGGGAATAAGATTCTTAATTTTTATTTACGACGTTTGTTACACTATGTAAGATAATACTGTGAGTACTCTTATAAATACCATTTTACTAAACATAAATATATTTTATTGTTCCTTCTTTGCCGTGGGTACAGAGCTAGTACAACAAGAATTCCCTTAAGAGTCGTTTTAATAAAATAAGCTCAGGGATATTCTGGGAATAGGGAAGTGGCGCTACACAAACCCCGAGGACAGGCGGCTTGGCTCGGCAGCCCTTTATACTCCGGCTGTACGTCGCCGGTACTAATGAAGTTATTTTCGACTCAGTTATATTAAAATAACGTGGGCAGTACTATAACAAACATTTAATTACAAGGTCTAAATTTAAACTATACTTACACAAAGATACCTTAGAACGTTTTTTAATTAGATTCACTAGTATTGTATTAATTTTTTTTATCAAGCGGTATATGAAATGAAACAGTTTGTGCATATGTCTACCCAAACTTAATTATCTAACAACTTTCAAACAATTCACATCTAAAATTCAATTTTTATATTCAATTCGAACTTTTATCATTAACGCAATAATAGACTAAGTATTAAAAACTATAGACATTTTACACACAACAGACTTAGTCAAGTCTGTTGTACTTAAAATGAAAGTGTAATTACTGGGCATGGACGGCATTTCATCTTAGGCCTCAGGATGACAACGCACCTGCAATATCAAGTGCTTTTCCTTGTTATTGCAGGTGTCTATAGGCGGCGGTAACCGCTTACCACCAGGTGGGCCGTCAGCTTGTTTGTCATCTAGTTGTATAAAATAATAATAATAAAAAAAATATCAAAGTATGAAAAAACTGGATGTGAACGTATCTTTGGAAATTATGTAAAAAATCAACTTAAAAATTTTGTAAAAAGACTGTCCACGAATAGAGTTAACTAATTACTATATACTCTTCCAGTTCCAGTTGGTACTCTACCCTACCATACTCTACCTTGCTACTATGCTGTTTACTCTACCAGCCTGCCGGCGCTTACACACATAATAATATTAATAATATTCATACACTCACACCTATTATCTAGCCTAAAGTAAGCATCATTAAGAGCTTGTGTAATGGAGACTAGATAACGGAGAAATAATGAAAATAATATGTATATAAATATTAGAAATATACTAAATAAACATATCGAATATAATAAAAATATCCATGACTCGTAAACAAATGCTCGTATTCATCATACAAACATTTGCTCCTACCGGGATTCGAACCCGGGACCTCTTGACCGAGTAGCCTGTATAGCAAGGGGACCACTCGGCCTGCCGGTCGTTAACAACCGGTCACAGAATATAAAATCTAGTGTTTTGTGTCTTATATGTGAGTACCGTGTAGGGTCGTCTGGGTAGGTACCACCGCCTTTCTTATTTCAGCTGTAAAGCAGCTCGCTGTGTTTCGGATTGAAGGGAAAGGTAGCCAGTGTAATTACTGGGCATTGACGGCATTTCATCTTAGGCCTCATGATGACAACGCTCCTGCAATATCAAGTGATTTTCCCTTGTTATTGCAGGTGTCTATAGGCGGCGGTAACCGCTTACCATCAGGTGGGCCGTCAGCTTGTTTGTCATCTAGTTGTATATAAAAAAAACCTACTTAAAACTATAAAATACAAATAAAAACAAAACAAAATATAAAATTGACTAACTATAGTATTGCTATAGTTTATTTTTTAACCGACTTTAAAAAGAAGGGGGCTATCAATTCAACAAGTTTTTGAATAACTTCGATGACACTCAAATATCGATATAAAAGATCACCTATATATTTCTCTTATGGATGACAAACCTAAATGCTGACAAATTTCTGTCTTTTTTTATACCACCAAGGTGGCAATCAAGTATACCGTAGCCTTTAAAATTTAAATACCAACGGGATATCACTCGTGCTTTGCCGACGATGTAAAAACCTTTTTCGTCGCCTTTTTAAGGAACATTAAGCTGTTCTCGTTCAAGAAAACGTCCGCAAGAAGCTCAATATAGAACATGAGTTTGTTTGTTTTTTCTACATCCGGAAAATGGTAAAATCGGAACTATGATGATACCTTAAGAAGTAACATTCCGATAGGCTTACACACACCAGGCGAGAAACTAAGTTAGTGGTCTTTCGGCCCCCTTCGATCTAATAACGGAATAAAAGTTAGTAGGGTTTGGGCACGAGGGTGATGGGGATACCTCTCATACATATATCTATCTAGACAGACATCTTTAAGGAGCATTTGAGGAAAAAGTAAGGGTAGACGGAGGGAATAGAAATTCATTATTTACGGATGGAAACGAATTGCTTGTTTGCCACCCCAGTTGTATTTTTAAAAAGTTAAGCTTATCTTTTGTCGATGCATTGAATCATTTATAAATATAAGACAAATGTAATTGAGTACTTAACATTAGCTCTTTTTTAATAAGGACAAATGACGTAACAAAATTTTTAAAAAAAATATATTATTTTAGGTCACGCGAGTAAAAAATAATGATGGGAAAATTACCGTGTTAGAGAGCCCACGTATGTTAATGCTCCAAAAACGACATAAATAAATCCCAACCCTATGGTCGTTTAAATAGATAGGGAGATGGTTTGATAACGCGTATGCACCGGGGGTGGGGTGTGAGGGAGGGGTGGGAGTGGTGGCGGGTGGTATTGGGTAAGGTTGAATGTCGGGCAAGGGCGGCGTGAGTCACGGCCGCGATCAATACTGCAAGAAAATGCGTGCTCGCCGCCATCCAACGAACGGCTGCATTCCACGCAGTGGTGCCCCGGATCGGATTTATCGATGACATAAAAACACATAATACAATGCACATAAAAACACATAATACCTTACTAATCTTGTGTTACTAATGGTAATATGGATTAATCATTAATTTTGGTAAAATCTTGAGAAAATACGATGACTTTGGTTTGTGAATTGTTTTCTTGAAATAACAGTGATGTTTCATTAAAGTATTGTGTTAGAATACTTATTAATTTTGTGTATAAACATTAGATTTTTATCTAGGCCTTATTCTAAAATTTAAGTAGTTATAGAATTCAAAATGGAGCGGTCCCTGTTCTAATATTTTATTCAATATAACCTAAAAGTGGCTGATATAAAGCAGAAAGAAAAAAGTCGTGCAGTGCGCACCTCTTAAAATCACTCACACCTACCACTACGTAATGCACACCACGTGGCTTGTGTTCCAATAAATAAAAGGGGGATGGCGGAACAAAGTTACGGACCTCTTGTATAGACTCGCCTGTGTACCTATTGTAATAATAGGATATACACCCGTCCTATAGGTTGCGCATCACGCCAAGGAGCAAGGGATCTTAGGATATTGTTAATTACCGAATTGATCGGATTTTTGGTCCTTACCAGCCCACCGGTCTGAAGATTTTTATTTATTGTGTCTAGGCTTTTCAAAAATTACGAGGCTACAGGATTAATTGTATAAATTCATTTTTTGAAAAAATCTTTTTTTATATTTTAACCGACATCAAAAAAGGCGGAGGTTATCAATTCGTCTGTATGTTTTTAATTTTTTTTATGTTTGTTACCTCAGAACTGTTGACTGAGTGAATTGATATTGAAGATCCCATAAATTTTTTTTGAAAATACATTGGGTAGTTTGGTTTTTAAATAAAAAAAAACTGGAAAAACTAAGTCGTCTACGTATGGGAAGTTGCGGATATTTGCTTTCCTATGAATTTTTAGTGAAATGTTACGATAGTAGAAAACAATATAAGCTCACGGTCACCCATCTAGCTTTGACCTTCAAAAGTTATCACTAAAAATTGCGAAAAAAAAATTTAAACAAAAATTAAAACACTGAAAAGGGTAAAATAATTAAATTTTAGTAGGTCCCCTTCCCCTAGGAATATATTTTTGGAGTTGGTGCTAACTTGTTTCCAGAAACCATAGATAGTGAAGCACCGACTCCAAAAATATGTTCCTAGGGGATGAGTATGTACCTACTAAACTTTAATTATTTTATCCTTTTCAGTTTTTTGGAGTCGGTTTTAATTTTTGTTTAAATTTTTTATTCGGCTAACTACTAGTAGAATTGAAATGTAGTGAAATGTTCTCTGGAATGCTGCCATTTGGGCAAAGATCTTTCGGAACTGTTTGTGATATAATATCTCAATTGTCACTATGTGTACATCTCTGCTATCTGTAGCTTGATTGCGCTGAACCAGACAGAACTCTTTAAATTGTGGAATTTAGAAATTTCATTTTGAGAGGAAACACATTTTTAAACTTTGACCCTGAGACATGTTCCGTTGGAAGTGTACGTCTTCAGAAACTCTTGTACTTACTACCCTTTACTGTGTAGTACTGTGTACTTATTCTTATATTGTATATTTTTATTGCCGCAAACTGTATTTAAGAAGTATGTCCGATACAAAAAAAAAGTAGCTAAATACCGTCAAGATTTGTTATAATCATGCTGTGACTTATGTTATTTAAATTAAAATTATTATTTCAGTTGCTTAATTTAGTATCAACTTATAATAAACTTAAAATTAAAGAGTGTGTAATTGTAATGCGCCTTTTCACCAAGGTAGCCAGTGTAATTACTGGGCATGGACGGCATTTCATCTTAGGCCTCAGGATGACAACGCACCTGCAATATCAAGTGCTTTTCCTTGTTATTGCAGGTGTCTATAGGCGGCGGTAACCGCTTACCACCAGGTGGGCCGTCAGCTTGTTTGTCATCTAGTTGTATAAAAAAAAAAAACTATTTAAATTTGTCGTCCGTTTCGGCTACTAATATTACATTACGGAATTACCTCTACCGTTTTGTTTCCATGTATACAACACCAAGTGAAAATCGGTGAGGTTAGGTTCCAAATGACTATATGTATTATTATTTTGTAATATATTTTGTAATATTTTTTATTCAATTGGTTTTCTTGTTTTTATACTATATTTTGGAATATATATTTTTTCACTTATAGTATTAGAGACACTTTGAAATCAAATGCTATTTCAAATTTACTTTATTTCAAAATGCCATACTAGCTTTAGTAGATTTAAATTGATTCGAATAAAAAAGGGGAAATATTCAAAGTAGTATGTTTGCATTGAATTCTGCAGTTACGTGGCCGGTCCGAAGTAGCGACATTGAGATGCATGACCACAGACAATAAAGTGTTAGTAGTCGGTGGAAAATAAAGGCAAATATTATGTAGGTGGGTCATAAATTAATCATAAACGACATGTAGCTAGTAATACGTATTGTATACTCTAGCTCACTTATCATATTGGTACAGATGAGATGAGAGGCATCTCGAAGTTTAAAATAGAAACCAAAGTACTTTTCTGAAAAAAAAATTAAAACAATAAGCCCTCATTGACGTTTGAGCGCAGCGGCATGTAAGCGTATTCACTAATATCTACATCCATCTCGTGGCTGTGTATATTTGTCGAAGTTTTAGAAATGCGTTATGACTACAGTCGATATTTTTCGATTCAGTTTTTCTATGTATCGTAATGACTTTAATCAATGTTTATTGTCTTTTACGTGAAAATATAAATCAGTCATACCTTTTAGCGTTTATTTGACAATCGCTAACGGTTGTCAAAAAAACGTCAAAAGGTATGACAGCACAACCACGAATTCAAGGCTGAGGTGCGTTCCGAACCTACACTCCAAATACTCCGAGTTGTTTTTTGTCTAGCTCTAAGGCGTGGTACGACACAAGTTGTTTTTTAACCTCCAATTTTGACATTACATACACTGGGAATATCATGTCACATTTGTTTCGTGACAAAAATATGAAATGTATTTTTGTTTACCATCAACCCTTTGGATTAAGATCACCATCTTCATCATAACAAGGATTTCCATCGTTATATAAAACTAATACGAAGTCTTGCATTTCACATTAAATTTTCTGTAAAGACACACACAACAATAGTACTTAATAAATTAAGCTTTTAGACTTATTTAGTTTAATTTATAGTAAACTGACAATAATCCGTCTTTTTTGACATATTCAATATCATTTGACGGATGGTCACTAATCATAAATGACGTTTTATACGTCAGAGTGTTTTTTAACCACCAAAATTGATCGCTTTAAAGTTGCAACTCTCCGAGGCCCGGAACGGGGTGGTTGTGACAGCATGCAAGAGAAGAATCTCTTTTAGTCACTTTTCTAACTGATTATGTAATAACGAGTATATTTATTATTCCGTCATGGGCGTATAAAGTCCAATCAGAAGTGACACCAGTGCATTTATATATTTAACAATATATCTACTCATATTTATATCTCAAAAGACTACCCTGTATGATATATTATTAATTTTATCTATAACATGAAATGGTAAAAAAAAATGTTTAGCTATATTATTGTAGTTACTATATAAATAACCATTTATTTCTAGATTAGCTTAAGCAGGTCGTTAGCTTTAAATCGGTAGCTTACAAAACCTAAAAATTGGATACATAGAGCTTTAAAAATACTTATGTAGAGTTATTCTAAGAAAATCAGGCGGATTGTATATTTTCGCGGTAGCAGCCGCCATTATGCTCGCGTGTGTTTTGTGGCATTGAGCTCTAATAATATCGGTGAACTTGACATTGAGAGCGGAGGCTCGTCATCGTAACAAGATTCTCCGTCTCTTCCGCGCACCGTTAAGTCGTCTGTGTTGGAAGGAGATAAAACATTTTATCATTCGGCGTTTGCGTCTGTTTGTAGGTCAGTCGTGCGTTTGTTCCGGACAGTAGTCCGAAAGTCGGCTGGAGGTTACATTACGTAGTTATTTACGTTAGAATTCTGCATAATTTGAGCTTGAGCAAGTAAATGAGCGACACTCAAATGTACCAATACTGCCAATGTGAGATAATTAGCATATTTTCACGGAAAATATTTGCAAATTTAGATTACCTGATGACCTATTCGTCCTCCACTCCGAAGAAGTATAAATAAACACAGACTGATATGAAATTATACGATAAATTTTCATATAAATTGGCACACTATCTACAAATAACAATAATTATGTTATTTTGAATACTTATGTTGCTGTCAATTATTTTAATCTATTAACACAAAATAAATTGAACAAATAAAAAAAACATATGTGGGTACTTATCATTAATATTAAGTTTCTTGACTTATTTAAGAAGTAACACTTTATTTTAATAGGGAATTCCAACGGTTATGATTCAAATCCATTCAAATAATTCAAGTAAGTATTTATATATGATCAAAAACAATCTGACTGAAATTCTGCCTTACTTACGCAACGGTTAACAGGTATGAGACAATATATTATATAGGTACAGTCAGGGAATTTAATTGCTTAGCAATTTAAATATTTTTTATTTTCAACTGACTTCAAAAAAAGGAGGTAATCAATTCGAATCGTATGTACATAATAATATGTAATATTGTCAGAATTGCACAGTTTTTGTATATGTTAGTCTATACCAGCATTTGAACATGGGTGTCAAATTTCATGACTCAAAAACCATAAATTGAATTGATATAGGTAGTCCAGCTTCGGGAACTGTGCAAGTTTCTTCAAAATCGGTTTAGTAGTTTGTTGTATGCAATTATGTTATCATCATCATCAGCCTATATACGTCCCACTGCTGGGCACGGGCCTTCCTATATGGGAGATACACATGAGGAGTATCTCTCACGTAGGAAGGGTTACAATTAGGCTCTAGCTAAACGAAATTAAAAAAGAAAAAATAAAAAAATAATTGAAAAAATTAAACCGAAATATTTTTTTCAAGTTTAGATATTTTTAAAAGTAAATATTTTTTCAAACATTTATAATAATGTTAAAATGAAAATCAAGAATAATCAAAAGATGTAATAATAATAATATTCATACACTCACACCTATTATCTAGCCCAAAGTAAGCATCATTAAGAGCTTGTGATAAGCATACTAGATAACGGAGACATAATGATAATAATACGTATATAAGTATTAGAAATATACTACATGTGCCTTTGTACAAATATTTTTTATAAATTGTTTCTTTTTTTATATTCTGTGTGTACATATAGTTTTAATAAGATAAATAAATAAACATAAAAACATCCATGACTCGTGAACAAATGCTCGTACTCATCATACAAACATTTGCTCCTACCGGGATTCGAACCCGGGACTTCTTGACTGAGTAGCCTGTATAGTAAGGGGTACAGACTACTCGGCCAGGCGGCCGTCATGTGATGGATTTGATGTAAAAGTAATTTACAAATAAAACCCCGTTTTTGCAAGCAAACATACAATCAAAATATTTAATAACTAGACCTTAAATTGTCACCCCTAGATTCCTTGGGTATTTTATGTTCAAATTTCGGATTTAGGTTAGAATTGGGATAAAAAAGAAGTAAATGAAAAAAAAAACAAATATATTTTTATTTTTTATTGTTTTTTAAATGTCACATAAAACGGACATTGCCCATTTTATGTGCATTTATAGTAGGTGATAGTGCGTCACATGAAACGGACACTGCCCATCATATCTGCAGTTATGTTAGCTGAGTATATATCACATACAATAGACATCACCAACATAGTAATTAATAATAAACACCAAATTATAATCAGGAACATTCTAGAATCAGCCTTTAGAAAGATTGATTTATATTAAGATTTATTATCTTAATAATAGTTAAAACCTTAAATAAATCAACAAAACATCTTGAAAACCTCAAGCTTAAAGTAAACTCCTCAAAATTTTAGTAAAATAAAAAACAGAAAACAAAACAATCAACTTCTGTAAATTAGAACATAAAATTGTAGCTATGAACATAAAATAAATAATTACTTTTCCTTATGGAATCTAAGGTAACAAGATTTTTTTTCAGGAAAACAAAGTCTTTGTTGACACTTGGTACACATAATCATGGTTTTACCTTCTTACAAAGACGGTACCAGCCCTGTGACGTGATCATTGGAAGCAGTCAAGCTGTGCATCGTCCACCAGGTCTCGGCTGGACCGGTTTCGTGATTGTGACAGGTTTAGGTGAATTCGTCATTACGTTAACTCTATATTTTGTACAGGTAATCATCAACTCAAGAGCACACTGCACACGAAACTTTTTTAGGCTGAATTTCTTTTCGCCTAGTTGAACAACTCATTAAGTAACTCGGTGAAATATTTTTAAAAATATTGCTCAGATTAATTCAAAATCTAATCGCTTCGTTTGGCGTTTCATCTTAGCGGTGTGTTGTCGCTGGTGGGGGCATAGGTGACGTGTCTATGATTGCGGTATGTCTGGTTCGACGCGTTGCTATGTTTGACAATAGTGTAGGTCTAAAAAAACTAGAAGACGGTGATGCAGCAACAATTGGTGAAGGTGTTGCAGGTGACCACTTATTAGCATCGTCCGTTTCATATGACAATCATAAGAGAGACTTGCAAGTAGAACTAAATGGCAATGTCCGTTACGTGGGACAGTCAAAGAATACCCTAGTTGATAGTTAAAGTTGGCAAGGTCCGTTTTGTGGGACACTATATAAACCAACTTTTACCACAATTTACACTAATACTTAAATAAATTGTATCACAATACAATACCTATTCATATTCTAACTAATAATATAACATCATAAACAAAAGAACTTATATACTCACAGTTATTATTAAATTCATGAAGAGCACAAACAAATCTGACCGTTGCACTTTTTTAAATGATCGCTGCTTGCGACCATTTCTTTCTCTGTTGATGAAACATGCACGCTCGCGAAAGATATAGCAAGTGCAAGACCGTTTAGCGATCACACCGCGCTTAAGAATAATAAAACAGTATCTTTTGTGAGTGTAAACACTATGTCATTTAAAACAGACGAAAACAATTTAAGGGCTAGCCCCAAACATGGGGCACGTTTTAACACTTCCTATTTATAAAAATAACTGGAAAATAAATATGTAATGATTTATGATTATGTTTTACCACAGACTTGAGCAATCATAGATTTCACCTCCGACGCAAAAAGAGGGCTGTTATAAGTTTGACGTGTCTGCCTGTGTATCTGTGTGTCTGTCTGTGGCATTGTAGCTCTTAAACGAATAGACCGATTTGTTCATAGTAAGAAAAGTGATCGTAATTTATGAATTTAATTTTTTGTATCCGAACCTGGTGGTAAGTGGCTAACGTCGCCTATATACCTAGTCTTGCCATAAATACTGAAACAAAGAAAAATTTATTGCAAATAACATTTATTACTTACTTATAAAGTGAAGTCATCTTTTAAAATACGCGACATGGTTCTAGGTGCTATCTTCATCTCCTGAGATAAAATCTTTAGCTTTCGGACAGGATTTCTTCGAACTCTTTCCCTTACTGCCTTGACCACCTTTTTCGTACGAACACTACGTGGACGGCCAGATCTCTTTATGTCACAAACAGAGGAGGTCTCATTGTACCTATTAATAGCCCGGTCCACAAACATTTTACTAATACCAAGCGTATGGAGAGTTTTAAAAATTGCATTTGGCTCCATACCTACTTTGTGTAGTGCAATCACAGCGATTCGGTGGTTCTCTTTATCACCCCACTCCATTTTAATATCGCAAAATATTGTACAATGTATTGGCGCCAAAATAAGAAAACTCAATGAACAATCTTAAGAAAAATTACAGATTCCAAATTCAAATGTAATATTTTGTTTATTTTTAATTGTAACAGTATTTATGGCCAGTATAAGTACATTGTTGAATTCCTGAAAATTGATAAAATTATTTTACTTTGTTTAACAGTTCCTCGCTTCACCAGACGGTTCTCTATTTTGTCTCATAATCTACCGTGTCATAATGTTTTGTGACGCAATCATCATGTGTCCCATTGATAAGTAGCCCTAACATAATGTCTCATAATATCACTTGCCCGAAAACCGAAATCCCTAAATATAATATGACCTAATTTTTTTTGCTATAAATATCACAATCTATAACATTTAAAAGACATAAAAGGCTTTTCTATAATAGTTGTAGGTCCTAACGTAATATCTCATAATATAACGTGCCCTAAAATCGTAATTCTATAAATACAATATGACCTATTTTTTTGCTTAAAAGATTTCTAATCCATCAAAATATAATACAATATAATCATAAAATATATTACAGTTATTTCATTATTTTACCAAAATCCATGCATACATTTAAAAACAGTCACTTGAAGTAATGCAGGCAAACATGCAGCATGCAAGCATGCAGCATGCATGGCTTCTGTCACGGCTCCGGCGCTGCGGGGCTCCGGCGGCGGTCCCACGCGACCTTATCGTCGCAGATGGTTTTCGCCCACCAAAACCAACACGTTGTCGTCAAAACCACCTGCTCCTCAGCTCGCGGACCGCCTCGCCCCTCCGCGCCTTCGCGGGCTTAAATTACACTCTAGGGGTAGGGCCGACAAGACTACGTGGTGTCGGTTTTACAGCGATATATTTCTGTTACTGAATTTTAAAACACAACGGTTGTTTAGGTACATAAGACAACATTTTAGTTAAATTATTTCAAATGTAATTGAAACTGTCTCTGGAAAAAATGATTTTCTTGATAGTAAGTCTTATAATAACTAAGCTTTATGATATTGATAATATAACCAAATTAAACCTTCTTTTAAACATATGTTTTAAGACTAACAATATTATTATAAACTATCATGCGGACTAACAATATTATTATATACCACCATTCGGTCTAGCATACATTATACAATATAACACTTAGGACATGTGACTTTATAGTAAGAAAAATCAAGGATATCTAATTATTATAGCACACGATCTTATGACACAAAAGCATTAGAACTAAAGACGATTAGGTAATATACAATTTCGTATACGCGAACATTATGAAAAGTGATGATTATAGCAAACGTGTTGGACATTATGATTTTCGGACAATCGGTATTTGGAGAATAAAAAGACACCTCATCAAACATGTTTTTATTTATAGAATTATTAATTATTTTGTGTCTGACTCTTAAAGCATTAAAGTTAAAAAAAAAGTTTTTACAAACTGTAATAAGCCACTTTCAATCAATTTATTTCACTTGATGCCAATACAAAAGTAGTTTTAGTCAATCTATATTTTAACTCATTTTATGAAGTAAGTATCGAAAAGTAGAATTTATTTAGCCGTTTATTAAAGCAATAGTGGAAAAGATAAATTTAATAGCTCGAATTCGTCAAATGATTTTATAGATAATATATAATGTAACAGTAAAATCTACAATCCGGAAAAACACTCAATCTCTCAACCTACCGAAACTAAAGAAATAATTCTACAGCGTAATCTAGTTGCAACTGCACAAACTTTTTGTAGGTGCAAACCCCAAAAGCCTCCGTTGTTCCGGGAAATTCCACCAGATGGCGTCACCTACGAAGTAGACCTACTGTGAAGGTTTCACGCTGTTGCACTAGATGGCGCTACTTAGCTCAAAGTAGAATTTATAGATGTGCTCAAACCACACTTTCGAAACACTGGGTTTTTATTGTCATAATTATTATATGCTCCCGGGAGACCTATGTGGCATAAAAAATTGCACGTATGAATAGATTTTGTATTTAACACATTGTTAGTGCTCGTAATTTAATCATTTCATTTATTCTCAAAAGTAAATTGAGGGATTTTGTATCATTTATTTATATTTGCTATGAATTTGATTAGAACATGTGTAACATTTTTGGCTGAAAGTTGCGTGCGTGTAGCGCGTTGCGCGTCCATGGAGCACGGTCCCAACATTCACGACGCGCCCCGTGCGTCACGCGCGGTCGTCGCTCTGCTCAATCTTCTGACTCATTTTGTTTACTGCTCACAACACGTGTATTTTTATAAATGCGTGACACACTAATATTAATGCCTCTATCCGATAAGTGATACGCAAACTAGTGAAGTCACAAATACTTGACTCTGACTTCATCGCTTTGTTTTCCTCAACGTGTCCTTAATTATATAGGTTTATGCTCTAATTGATAGTTGTATTTTTTTCAATTTTATCGAAAAACACATAAATCAATGAAACCTATCAAAAATACTTTATCGACTGAAAAAATATACAGCACGTTGAAAGTATTCAATACAAATTCTGCTTTTTCTCCACATACATAAAATTATCAACAACATTATCGATGACGTGCGTAAGCCATTAGATGTAACAACGGAAGGCACGCCGGGAGGCACGGGAGGGAGGTCGCCTTGCCGAACCCTGACTGTATTTTAGGCAAAATACTTTACATTGCATTTCCCCACTGAGTGACTTTGCCCCTACCCTCAAGCAGAAGAAAACCCAGGCTACACACATGAATTTGTTTATTAGATTATACTTATGTCCTAAAAATTATGTAATGATAAATGTAAGTTCTAATTTTAAATCAATTTCTTCATTCTGAATCTGAGCTATTCAACTTTGATTTAAATTACAAAGGAATATTACGAGAATGTTTTGTAACGTAAACTTATTTTTGCCACTCCCTACTAGATGGCGCTAGTCGTCATTGCTTGTAGTTGACTTTGTTTTTATTTATCTGTTTACTATCATACATGATAACAATTCAATGTTTTGTATTTAATCTAGGTACATATTAAGACAATCATGAAGATAACACTACACTTAAACATTTTTGAACTTCACGTCACAATCGCATTTTTATTGCATTTTTAAAAGAGCATACCTACACCATTTTTCAAAATTGCTAGTTCAGGATTCGGAAATCTGAAATCATTGCAGTTATAAGGGAATAAAATATATAATGAAAATAACGCAAAATCAGTACCGGTAGAAAATAAATATTGCTATGGCAGACAAAAATCAAACACTTGGTAACGCGAGGTTATTTGTATTTCACACTAGTACCTACTTATACTACCTGTATGAAAATTTTTAAATTAGATCAGGGACTTCACCGCCATGAACGGCATCGACAGACCTTCAGGCTTGCATTGATATGATACTGTCATAATAATAAAATAAAACAGTTTGACTGAGAAGGGCGCGATATCGTGACCGTTGTTCGTTCGTAGATAGTGGGGCCGGTCGCCGCGCAACCTTGCAGAGTTTGTTGCTCCGCGCTCCGGGGAGGGGAGCGGGGGGCTCTAACCTCCACTGACACGATCTAACCACTTCTAAACTGCAACACAGTATAACTTCATCCAGTACTTTCGCACCAGTATAAAAATTAGCGCACATCAAAAACTGACTATTTAAATTGAAATTGTGTACATAAGCTTAAAGACATAAAGTATACAAAAACGTAAAAAAGCCGGGCCTTTCTACATATATGAAACTAAATTCACTCGGAATAAAGTGCTATCGCTGCGTAATTGACGATTCTGCTATATTAGGTCTTTAAGTATGAAATTGCCGTTTTGTATGAAGTATGTTGTGCAGACTGGAATTACCATACTAATTTGAAGTTGGCTTGACCGATTTTTTTATCTTTTGTGGATAATTTAAGACATTCTAAGTAAATGCAGTGAGTAAAATCAATTTTTAAATAATAAAAAATAATAACAACAAATCTAAACATTGAAATCGGCTACATATTCTACAAGCATTTCTAACCTCATTTCCAACTCACTGATAAATTTTAACAAAAAAAAGCAATTAATTCGTTAAATCCTGCTCTTATTTTACTACACGCGTAGCACAAGGAAAACGAGAAGCTCGAGAAACGGTTTTTCATGTTTCATGCTGCACTTTAAATATAAACTGTTATATTTTAGGTAGACATTCATTTTTGGAAAAACAAACGGCATTATTATTAAGACAGGTAGGGAATAGCGATATCTATTTTATGTTCGAATTGCGAGCGTCTGTCTAAATCACTACTTTTTTCAGGTAACCGCTTACCACTAGGTGGGCCGTCAACTTGTTTGTCAGCTAGATGAAAATATATTTTTAGTAATATATTGTAAGAGCTGTGAAGAGTGGATATTGTAATAAATAAAGAAATATTAAGAAGAACTCAAATCAACAATACGCATTATATTGATTTCACATGGTGTGGGCAAAGCGTAATGCCCAACTACGAGCGTGCTACGAGCGTGCTACGAGCGTAGGCTACGGTAACCGCTTGATATAGGCGAGCCTTAAGGGGCTACCTCGTGCACACTAGCGACACCAATTGATTGTTATTACTTATGGTGAATTTAGAACATAATAAACAAAAACGCTTTAGAGAATTGCTAAAGAACGGCATTTGTAATTTTTAAAGATGTATTTTGTATAAAGTGTCTACCTATAAGTAACCAAATTTTTTATTATTGTTAAAAGTGGCCACTTTCGGCAATAATGAAAAAATAGGTTACATGTAGAGGAATATCATAAACCGAGTACATCTCAAAAAATTACAAATACCATTCTTTAGTCATTCACTAAAGCGTTTTTGTTTATTGTGTTCTATATTCACCACAATTAATATAAATCAAGTGGTGTCGCTAGTGTCGACGAGGTATCGCCTTAAGCCCCATTTACACAACGCAAGTTTCTTGCCCGTAGCATACAATTAAATTGAAGCAAGGAATGACTTGCATAGTATAATGTGCTGGTTACTATGCAGGTCATTTGTTGCTTCAATTTAAATTGTATGCTACAGGCAAGAAAGTTGCATCGTGTAAGTGGACCCTTACGCTTGCTTGCCATTCTTGCTACTCTTTTCGTATTTTTTTTATCTAGATGACAAACAAGCTGGTGGTAAGCAGTTACCGCCGCCTATAGACACCTGCAATAACAAGGAAAAATCACTTGATATTGCAGGTGTGTTATCATCCTGAGGCCTAAGATGAAATGCCGTCAATGCCCAGTAATTACACTGGCTACCTTTCCCTTCAATCCGAAACACAGCGAACTATTTCATATAAGAAAGGCGATGGTACCTACCCAGACGACCCTACATACGGGGCTACCACCTAGTGAAAAATGACCATATTATTTTTAGTTTCGTTATAAATATACATACCTGCTACCAACCTACGAAGAGCTCTATATTATTGAGATTTTTATTCTTTCACAATAGTGTTTTAACAAAAGTTTTGCCATAAATAGCATGCCGTTTAAGAAATGTTTATTAACATAACCTTGTTTTAGTTTTTATCATTTTTTTATTTAATGTGTCAGCTGTGTCTTTGACTTATTTTCTTATCGTATTCTCAATATAAAATGAAGGTTGCCATTGCCGTATACCTAACTATAATGTAATACTTGTATATGTAATGTGAAATATTTTAAAGAAACGTTATTATTTACAAAAAAAAACCAACGTTTTCTTTTTGTTTTTTAACATAAAGATAATAAGCTTCTGCCGCCTAATTTTCTCGTTGGCTGTTATATTATTTGCCATTAAAAAAAATTACACTGTATATTCATTTAACATTCCACTCCTAAACTTACTCCACTCCTACATTTTACTCCTTGCTGCTGCTGAACCTATGAAGATTAAATTTAGAGATGCTGAGAAAGGAGATAGGATACCATTATAACGGGCATCCACACGGGTGTAGCTGCTGGCAGTTAACGGAATACTTATAGACTCACTTAGATAAATAAAGATAGTTATTCACATTACTCAAACAAAAGACAAGATGAGTAGTTGTAACAATGGCTCTTTGATTCATGTATTGAACAAGGGTGCTATTATCCTTGACGTCATGTCATAACCCGACAAGTGGGTCGACAACTCGTCTTGTACGCCATACCATCAGATACATTTTTAACTCTGGCAGTATGTAAATACAACCATTAATATGCAAATGACTTTGCGGCTATCAGCTAGAAAACATAATGAGATAATTATTTAGCTATCGAACAAAATTATCGGCCGTTCTTGATGTAGTTTATTGTTCCAGTTGTAGGTTGTTTGCTTCGTAGATTACGCCCATTGTGGCTCTGAAACGTAATCCTACGTTATTAAATCAATTAACCTTAGTAAATAAGAAACTTACGCTGTTTAATATATACGTTTACTTACTATACGAGAGTTAATTAAATATGACGGTACTCATTTAGTAAGGTGTGCATTCCCATCATAGCGGCTAATAATAATAATAAAAAAAATGTAACCACCGGCCTCATTTATCTCTATCTAACACTATCAAATTGAGACTATTCTTATGAGCCCAAGCACGCTTTATTTAGTAATTAAAATACACTACGCTTTATTTGCTGTAAGTTTTTGAAGGATAAAGCAACCCTCATACTATCTGATAGAACAGGATCACCTCAAGTTAGCATATCTTGGAAATACTACCAAAGTAACAGTAAACCAAATTTCAAATCAATCGGATCGTGAAAGTTAGTAAGACCCTTCTGTCAATTAGGAAATGAGCTGATAGTCATCAAACGCCAGAGCAGATCTTCGTAAATTAGAGCTATGAACCATATCACTCTCGTCAGCTTTCAAACAAAAACAAATCAAAATCGGTCCATTCAAATGAATGCTTCTAAAAGAGCAGATCTTCATAAATTAGAGCTATGAACCATCTTACTCTCGTCAGCTTTCAAACAAAAACAAAAAACAAATCAAAATCGGTCCATTCAAATGAATGCTTCTAAATAGAAGCTATGATACCACAGACAGACACTTGGTCCGAAATGATGAAGATAAAATTTATTTGCATGAAGCATCTAATAATGTATAATATTCTCACGACCTTTCTAATAATAAAATTACTTAATTAAAAATAGCATTCCAGGGAAAGTTTCAAAACACTGTTACTATATAATAAGTCATAAACAAAATTCTCTTCGGACCTAAGAGCTGTATCGACTCATACTTGAACTGCTCGAAATCTTACGATACGAGTCATAAATTGTAACGTGGTGCTACGGACCGTAGCGTTACATAATTTTTCAATAGAGACTCAGAATCAATAGGTTTTTTTTTTGAAATTGTAGTTTTCTAAATAATGTTCCCATATTGTAATCAAATGACGCACTTTTATGGAAACTAAACTGCAACATACCTAATGTTCTAGTTACTAATGGATCGTTCATCTCCTGAACATGGACCGTCCTTCTGAGTACACATCTATACACATCCAGACGCGACATGACCTATATACAAACACAATAGAATTATTCATGAATCGTTTATCATAATGTTTCTCAGTATTACGTGTTAAAATATTTTCTATAAGAATATGTGAACACAATACATTATTCTTACTTCATTTGATATTCATAAGTTTCATAACCCCATTCTGTTTTCTTTTTAATAAATAAAAAGAGATTAAGAGATATAGGATATAGTAGCTCCACCTTACGGAAGATTTCAGCATTTGCAGCTAAATAACGCGTGTGATGTTCCCGCGGTGAGTAAGCTCGTCAGAGCTTATAGAGAAAGTATTATATTGTGATATGTGAGTAGTGAGATGTCTGCTAATCCTGTCAACATAACGCTTTCTCTTTATTTTTTCATTGCTGGCAACACAGGACAACGCTTGAGTAGTGACATGCTACGAGCGGTTGATAAGCTACGGCACAGCACCACATTCCATCATTCTGGCCGTACGCTTAAATTCTTTGCCTATGCGGTTGTATAAAAATATCAGTAATAAAAACACCGAATCATTGAAAATTTCATTTACATATTTTTTTTACTATTATTATTCTCTGATTTTTTAACCATAAGTTTATTTTTAAGAGAGAGACAATTTCTACAGTGATTAATTTAATTTGCAGTATGAAATAAAATTATTCTTTATGAAAATGTAATAATGAATAAAAAAATAATAAGTTTCTTTAGCATCATGTTTGGCATGCCACACATCAGAAAGTCAATGATCCTTGTGAGCAGTTTCTGTAAAATTAACTTTTTTAGGTATGTTGCGGTTTTTAAAAACTGCAATATAGCTAAATAAAAAAAGCTGATGGCGGGGCATCATTTATTATTATTATTCTCAGATTTTTTAACCTTATGATTGAGGGAGAATTTCTACAGAGATTAGTATAATTTGCATTATCAAATAAAATAATTCTTTGTGTGAATGTAATAATGAATAAAAAATAATTAGTTACTTTAGCATCATGTTTGGCACACATCAGAAAGTCGATGATCCTTGTGAGCAGTTTCTGTAAAACTAATTTTATTTAGCTATATGGTAGTTTCCAAATACCGTGTCGAATTTTTTAAATGTAATTTCCATTAGTATTTAATTTAAAGTAAGAGATATGCTCAGAAAAAGAATCGGTAACACGGATTAATGTATAGTATTCTTTGCTACCGGCGCAGCGGCGCGTTGTGCTCCCAAAACAGAAATAGACAAAGACTAATTTAACGTTACGTCACATTTACTCAGACTGTTTTCTCTTCACGCCGTTATAAAGTATTTACATACATTTGAATGTAATAGACTAAAAAATAAAGACAATAAAAAGACAGGCTCTCTTATATAAACATAATGTTAAGCATCAGATTCCAGAGACACTTGCCGTGCCGCTTGAGGGATTAAAAAAAGATAAGTCAACACGTTGTTGTTTTGTACTAAGGATTTTATTTGTACCGAAACCAACTTAAAATAAATTAAATAAAAAAATACTTGTACGGATAAATAGAAAGATAATTAGAAACCGTTTATATTGCTATAACACACATATCACAAAGTTACAGAAATAATAAATTGTAAATAAATTGCATGTGTGCTACGGCAGTAAGGGTCTAAGCTCAGTGTAATTTAAGTACACTGTTTTTTTATTTTATTTTTTAAAATAGTAATGTTCCTTTTTTATAATGAAAATTACTGACTAACTGGCATTATCACACATAGTTACTGTTACCTATACATTTAGCCATTGGCAACATAAGGGTGCTTCCACTGCTTGCATCTGGTAATTAAGGTTTCTCAAAATAACCAATTGCAAACAACAGGCTGGTGCCAGTAACACAAACAATACTACCAAGGAATGTTATATGCTGCGACTGCGATCGTCTGCAAATGTGATGTAATTTACTTTGATGACTGGTTTAGCTGCCGCGGATTATTGCATTTTTAGATGAACAGCATAAATCTGTTACAATGAGTCCACAGCAGTGGCTCGGACCTCGTGAGGGCGATAATTGCGAAGGTTGCGCCGCAGCTGGAGTCGGCGTCACACGCCCAGCTCTTCCATGTGGTATCAATAGTTAGGTTGCTCTGACGATATACAGACCGACCATGCTGTATCGCAAAACCACTCACAACCCAATGTAAATATAGTGCATATTACGTTGGCAGTCGCCGCGGTCGGTGGCCTTACCTCATTTGAGTTCATGCACCCGAGCGAAACTGGGCCACGTACCGCGTGCCCCCCACCGCCCGCACCCTCCATCGTCCCGTTACCTACCTCTAGCTTTTCATTGAAATGTCTATTAGTCGCTTCAGAAATATAATTGTGGACCAATTACCACTCCCCAATTATATTTACAACTGCCAACTTAGGAATGTGCACACTATTTACTTAACTAAGACAAGTCTTTGTGTCGCTTTCGGTTAGCGGCTTTATTAATATAGTTGTGATAAGGTTAATAGGTTTGGTCCAGTAAGGTTTGTTATCGGATATCACAAAGAATTGTTAAGTGGTTGTTAGCTAAGTCATAATGTGCAGCAAGAACTATTATGACCACAATATGTTATTTCTGATCTTTTGTCTCGTTATTATAGATAAAAGCGACCAAAAATTCCTAACGAAACTGGCTGCTTTAAAAATAATTACTATTTGATTGGCATCCGAATTACGTTCCCTTTATATTATCTTCCTAGCTATTCAGGTCTTACCCTGAGCAAAGAGGAGTAAACAATTAGATTAGTATCTATAAATATAATCGTTAATGGATATGCTGTCACTATACGAGCGGTGAGTGAACCAGTATTGCGCTGGCAAGTTGCGCAAGCGCCTCGAGAAAGTGCGAGTAAAAGTTGACGCAACCTGCGCGTCACAGCGCGCCACGTCACTATATGTATACCCACCGCTTGCGCTGCCCGTGTGCTCCCCGCCTTACATGTCTCGTTTAGTCACAGAATAATCTGATAGTTGAATATTGTAGTCATAAAAAGTTCCTTACCTAAATTCTTATTTTGAGCATCAAATTATTTTTTTGCTGTCTACTATACCTAATATTCATTTACTATGCTATATGTAGGTAACTTCAACATTCCGATTAAACTTTGATTCTTTACCATACCAATTAAATGCAGTCTTCAACTACAACTCTTGGAAACTCGAGACCGTGTAGTGAACCACAAATCATATTATGTTGGAATTTTTGGCGTTTGCGTTTCATTGCAAAAATGACACACTACTACACATACGACACACGTATAAAATAAAGTATCACGTTTCTGACTGTAAATACATGTGACATGACGACACACGATTACAATCGCACGTTATACAACTAATAATGAAGTCACGGAGACGTTACGGCACTAACAAGTAACACTTACCTATCCTGTAACGTGTAGGTTTCACAAAAGTTTTCAAAGAAAACAAGAGAGTAAAAATATTATTTTACGAGTTCTCTTTGGATATGAATTTTAAACTAAGGATAGTATAGTATGATCATGGACCAAATAATATATAGACTGCCAATGTCATACAAAAAAGCGTAACTCTGATAAAGCTACGAATACCGGCTTAAGACTAGATGGCGTTAGCAGTTAGCCTGCGGATTAAAATATGCCCAAATATGATAGTAAATCATTAGAATTTTTACATGAAAATTAATAGTTTGAGACATTACTATTTTCGAGCTCTAAATATCATCACAATATTCTGCTTCAACGATTTCATTTTTCTATATGGAACTAGCGCTACGTGATAGATTTATACACCATTTGCTACTGTGCTACCAGTGTGCTAGTTTAGATTTTCAATATAATGCTAGCATAAATTTAATAGATGGCGCTGAAACAAGAAAGGTTTTTTTGAAAATTAAGATTGCTAATCCAGTATTTTATTGTAAAATAAAAAACTATTGGTAACATTATAATTACTATATGAAAAAAAAAACTTTAAAACACAAATGTTAAAAATTTGTAATGAGGGCGTCGTCGACGACAGCGTTAATAAGTAGATATTTATATACTTTGTTTTGATGTCTGACTGCACACGATTGTATAAAAAAAAAAAATCAAAAATTAAAACCAACTTCAAAAAACTGAAAAGGATAAATATGTTTCTAGGTGATGAGTACCTAGTCTTAAATTTAATTATTTTATCCTTTTCAGTTTTTTGAACACGGCTTTAATTTTTGTTAATCAATAAAGAATCACGTAAATCGAACCCGAAATCTCGGCGTAATCGGTGTACATACTTTAAAAAAAACATACCAACCGAATTGAGAACCTCCTCGTTTTTGAAGTCGGTTAAATAACGTAGGTGTGATCAACCACAGAAGTAGCTGAATCTCAGAGAGCTGAACACTTTAGTATCATGTCACAATAATTATGGCTTACTATAGTAAGGTATAAACTATTAAAATACGAGACGCAATAGCTGGTGTGACATGGTGCTAAACTCAACCGTAGGTACTTACAATCAGAAGGTTACACTTGTGAGTTGATCGGTTGTTTTATATACGCTTTCAATTTAACATTATTTTAGTAATTCGTGTAGATACATAACAATTTATGTAGGTAGCCTAGCCATTTCTTTATAATATCGCCGCGGTACGGCACCGGCGCGGCGCGGCATAAGTACAAAGGACGCCGGCCGCCCTGCCCCCGCGGCCGCTCGCGCCGCTAAACTTCCCCCCGCCACACGTGCGCACACATTAAAAATGCGTAAAAGAGTTATCTACTTACCTTAACTTATTGATAGGTATTTTAATAACTGATTCAAAATCTCCGTTAGCTAGCACAAGGCACATCCACAATATCGAAATATTCTATTTCAACACCCGAATGAGTATTTTTCAAATACCTAGAAGTACAGTCGACAGCACATCAAGTGTAACAGTTGCACTACAAAAACCACCTCTATTACGAACGCAGTAAGGGCGGTCTAAAAGTCAAACTGTCAAGCTTGATGTGCTGTCAACTTTACTGAGATAAATAGACAAACTAGAAAAAGTTCATGTGCTGGGGCGCGGGCGGGGACCAAAGCCGCAACCATTCTCAGTCCGCGCAAGGATGATAATGTCCGGGTGCCTGCTCTAACCAAGTGAGTTACTTAGGATTACCCAATTTTTTTTCAATTATATATTTTCTAGTGTGTCTGTATTTGCGTTATTATAACCTAACGTATTCTCTCAGTCCCTAAAAAAATATATTTCAACGGTCGCGGATTCGATCCCCGCCCCAAGGCGTATCTTTTTTAATTATAATATTTTAGCAGTCTGATAATTTGTGTATTATAACTATGTAATTTAGGCTGTACAATAAAGCTTATTGCCATCAACTGTTACACTTGATGTGCTGTCGACTGTACATGTAGGTATTTGAAAAATACTCGTTCGGGTATTGAAATAGAATATTTCGATATTGTGGGTGTGCTTCTTGCTAGCTAACGGAGATTTTGAAACAGTTATTAAAATACCTATCAATAAGTTAAGGTAAGTAGATAACTCTTTTACGCTTTTTTTATGTTGCGAGTGGTGTTTGTTTGTGTGAGCACGTGTGGCGGGGGGAAGTTTATCGGCGCGAGCGGGCGCGGGGGCAGGGCGGCCGGCGTCCTTTGTTCTATTGCCGCGCCGCCGGCGCCGTACCGCGGCGATATTATAAAGAAATGGCTAGGCTACCTACATAAATTGTTATGTATCTCTACACGAATTACTAAAATAATGTTTTGTAATTCGGGTATTTAAGTGTGATGTCCGTGTAATGTGTGTGTTGTGAGTTTTGTTAATTACACGTCTCTTGCTATTGTTAATTTAACTATTACTTTTTGTAGTTATTACGCAAATAGGCAATTAGTCCGGTACGGCTAGGGGACCGTTCAAGTATTACGTAACGCAATTTTCGAAGGTTTCCTAGTTTTTTATTTAAATAAAAAAAAACGTAACGCGTTGTTCGAACCCTACTCCCGCCCTGGTAACGCTTCGTCGTAAGATAAGTAAGGTTCTGCTAAAACCCCCCCCTCCCCTCAAACTGCGTTACGTAATACTTGAACTCCGTTACGTAATAGGCGATTTTGAGGTCCTACCTTCTGGAGCATAACTTGCTCACAGAAGGTGGCAACTGCCTCCCAGCTCGTCACACTACCGACCATCGATCTAATCAATGTCGGCAGTGCAAGGTCTGCCCCCACTGTCGCGACCAGGTCGCGACGCTCAACAACCCATGCTGGGTACAACTCAA
The DNA here is from genome assembly GCA_947347705.1 of Nymphula nitidulata. Lineage (NCBI taxonomy): Eukaryota > Metazoa > Arthropoda > Insecta > Lepidoptera > Crambidae > Nymphula > Nymphula nitidulata. Next base: position 11,872,945 of record OX374621.1, on the reverse strand, counting down.
GCGTATGTTGCGCCGTGTCGTCTTCGCCACCGCACTCGTGGCACCGGGGACTCGGCTCCCGTCTGATTCTGTGTAGATAATAGCCAAAGCAACCGTGCCCTGACATCACCTGCACTAGTCTGAAGGACAGGGAGCCATGCTCCCGATCCACCCACTTCGTCGAGCATGGCCTGATTGCCTCGACAGTCTACTAGCCATAAATTGGAACCTCCAGCCTGCGTAGCCAAACGCTCTACCCGCTCTAACGCACTACCCGCTGGGCTCCGTCGCGCCACCGTCGAATGAGCTCCGGCGACGGGCAGGCTCCTTCCATCCGAACGGCGGCGCTCCGCCTATACACCTCTGCCAATGCAAACGCGTTGAGATCCCAGGGTGGAGTCCCTGCAAGTGCAATCTCCTCCCTGCCCCTAGCAATCTCCTCCTCAGATTTAGCCCTGACCAACCGGATGGCGTCTATGGTGGAGCGATTTTCCCTAAAACCGAACTGCCACTCCACAAGATCAGGACCCACCCGGCTGAGATGCTTAACCAGCCAACAATTAGCTCCAGAAGCTTTCCAGCTTCGTCCAGCAGCACAATCGGCCTATAGGCAGAAGGACTGTGCGCTGGTTTCCCGGGCTTCTGGAGCAACACCAGGCTCGAATCAGCGATCTTAAATGCCCCTGAGACGATCCCCCAGAGACCCAAGAGCAAGTGCCAGAACTCGGCCAGGCACTCCGTCAGGCCCCGGGGCTGTGTTCTTGGCTCGGAGCCTGGTGATACTGTCTCAAACTCCCAGTTTGTGATTGGCGATGGAGGCAGCGAATCAGGTTCGCGCGTCGCTTGGTCAGACGCCATCGCCGGAGCGGGGAACTCCCCGCTCTTTTAGGAAACAGCCGGTCTATTGTCTCTCGTAGTAAAGAGGGATCTATGGATTTCACTACTGGGGGGCCCTTTGCGAACTTATCACGCACTGCACGATAGGGGCTACCCCAGGGGTCCCTATTTAGATTCTCCAACAAATCTGCCCGAGCTGCGACCTTGGCACGAGCAATTGCCACTTGCAGCTCCTTACGAGCGTTCCCCAGGGCCACGTATAGAATCCCGTACGTTCCACAGCGACTTTGATATCATCGGCCGAGTCACCCGTACCCCTTCTCCGAAGGTGGCGCGAAGCTTTTCCGCAAATTTATCTGCGCTATATGCGTTATCCTCAAGTCCCTGGATTTCAAACAGGCGGGCGTCCGATGCCGACTCTCGCAACTTTAGCGGGGGGAGGCCCAGCTCTTCAATGTTCACAGACGTGCGCGCTTTTGACATGACGTCCGCATACGTCATACGCGCTACCTTTTTCTCCTGCTCAATAGTCACTATGACAGCCGCTGACCGCGAAGCTCTAAGCCTAGTCTTCCTCCTCCTCCGCTTATTTTCGGAGGCTGCGTCTGCTGTTACCTCTTTGGCTTTGGACGTTCCTCCACTGGCAATCGTTGCAGGAGCTAGTATTGATGCTGCGCCAAGCTTGCCCTAACCCCTCTTACTACTTTTTACTTTCGTCCACCTTTCAGCATCCGTGGCGCTCGTCATATTAGGAGCTGATAGGGGGACGGCGGAGATGCCTGCCTTCGGCTTAGAAGCAGGGATGACTATAATTTTGCCCTTATTTGGTGCGGCAGAGGTCGGTGACTTCGCTTTCTCCTGCATCGTCTTTCGATTATTATCGGCCAGCGGAGAACGGTGCTGTTTCGCAGGAAGCAGCCTTCCATCGGCCTCCATCCCATTAAACCTAGCGCCAACCATGGTGCTGACGCGGGAGAGCACTTTCCGCATCAGTCTCTCTTCCTTGTCCTCCTCATCGTTAGACGGCGGGGTTACAACTAAGAGTACAGGCGCTTGCCGTGACGTGCTCGGTTGCGGCTGAGTGCACCGAATGTTTTCCCGCTGAGGCAGGGCCTCTCAGGTGAAACATATATCCATGTCGGAGTCCTCAATTGCAACCGGCGCTTTTTGTCACCCAAACGGAGCTCACGAACGTCCTTTTTCAATCGGTCGAGCTCTTGCCTCACCGTCTTCAGTTTACCGATTTCTCGGCGGAGAGCCTCCATCTCGGCTTTGAGACGGGCATTTTCAACGCGGAGGAGCCTCGTCTCCTCGCTGGCCGTGCGTGTGTCTCGACATTTCGGTAAATACAGGAGATCCTTGCGTAAGCGCGGCTAAGTTATAACTAACAGCCCGTTAGAGAACGATATTTCGGTTTGGGCATGTCGGAAACCTACGCGCCACGCCGCCCCCTTAAAATATCTACTTCTTTCTATGATCTGAGTGCTAAACACACTAAAACTCCCTGGTAACTTCATTGCCCTTCGCGTGGGTAGCCTAGGCTCTGGCGAAGCAATTTCACGAGCCCACCCCCGATATGCTGTAGCCTAAGATGAGATGACTTCGATGCCCAGTAATCATACTTCTAACGTTTCCTTTAATCTGAAACACAGTGTCAAAAACACACAAATCTGTCGAATACTGCTACAAATGTGTGTTTCGTCAATTTATTATTTTTTAGATTTTTTCCTTATTCTTCTTAATGAAACGAAACATTATATCTAATAGAGTATTAAATTATGTATCGCATCGTTTAATTACAACTTCGTACGTAAGCTCAATGACGTTTGTGTGACAAGTCGTCAAAGTCAGCCAAGTTCAAAATCCGACGAGTATAGGGACGTTTACCTTACCTACTAACTGTATGCAAAAAATCATAAACTTTAATATTTTTGGAACCTCAAAACCTAGAGGTACCGGACTAAATGCCTTCCACCAACATCTTGAGACGGCTCGGCCAGTATGCTAATTTTGACTAAGACGCAAATACTCTGCCCGGTTGACACTAAACCACCTGGATTAAAATACCAGCTGCGCTCTTGAAGAGTTCTTCAAAACGAAGGCCAGGGTGTTCTTGTTTGTCGGGGCGGATGTAACAGCACACAGCCTAAATAAAACTTGTGACCCTTGAAGAACACGAACATTAAAAAAAAACCGACTTCAAAAAACTGAAAAGGATAAAATAATTAAATTTAAGTAGGTATTCATCCCCTAGAAACATATTTTTGGAGTCGGTGCTTCACTTTCTATTGTTTTTGGAAACCACTTAGCACCAACTTCAAAAATATGTTTCTAGGGGATGAAAACCTACTTAAATTTAATTATTTTATCCTTTTCAGTTTTTTGAAGTCGGTTTTAATTTTTGTTTAATTTTTTTTTCCAAATTTTTAGTGATAACTTTCTACGGTCGAAGCTAGATGGGTGACCGTCAACTTATATTGTTTCGTACTATTGTATCGTTTTACTAAAAATTCATTGAAAAAGCAAAAATTTGCAATTTCGCATATGTAGACGACTTAATAATTTCAGTTTTTTTTTAATTTAAAACCAAAGTACCCAACTGTTTTTGAAAAAAAAAATTATGGGACCAAATGGCAGCTATTCCGCATCGAACAAAAAAAGAATCACGTAAATCGGATCAGTAATCTCGGCGTAATCGGTGTACATACATATAAAAAAAACCGGCCGAATTGAGAACCTCCTCGTTTTTGAAGTCGGTTAATGAGCAATAGCAGTGGTTTCTCCCGCATTACATCATGAAATGACGCGTGGTAAAAAACACGGGTTTCTAATGCACCCGAACATGACTCCTACCACTTTTGGGAAATGAACCTACCATTTCTCTAGACGACCCAAAAATATGGTCTTCATTACTGAAATATCAGTTAGAACTTACAAATACAAATAATTTATTCCACAGAATTTTGTTACATATTGCGTTGGTACTAAGTCTCTAGATATGCAATAGTTAAAAAACATACCGGCCGAATTGAGAACCTCCTCGTTTTTGAAGTCGGTTAAAAAAGGTACAAAACTAAACTCTATGCAACAATTCAGGAGATCAACCCAGAGCCGGCTCATTTAGCGCCCGTGTGTGCAATCAATTCCCTATAACTTTTTAGTGAAACGATACGATAGTAGCAAACAATTTAAGTTGACGGTCACCAATATCGCTTCGACCTTAGAAAAAATTTAAAAAAAATTAATCAAAAATTAAAACCCACTTCAAAAAACTGAAAAGGTTAAAATAATTAAATCTAAGTAGGTAATCATCCCCTAGAATCATATTTTTTGGAGTTGGTGCTGAGTTGTCTCCAAAAACAAAAACAATAGAAAGTGAAGCACCGACTCCAAAAAATATATTTCTATTACTTATTTTAATCTTTTCAGTTTTTTGAAGTCGGTTTTAATTTATGTTTAAATTTTATGTCAGTAATATACCTACACTTAAAAAATAAAAACAAACAAGGAGAATAAATCATTACAATAAAAGTTGCTACGTTAATTTATACTATTACCTCATTACTACTTTGATAATAATAATCTAAGAATAACAAGAATGATATTTGGTCCATGTTGTTAAATTATAAAATAGGTCCATCTATTGGCAAGATTAAGTAAGTTTCACAAATAAATTAAAGTTGCAGTGACGCCATCTAGGAGTCTGCTTTTACGCAAAGTATTGACGGAATGTGTATTTTTATGATTTGATACTGCTAGCGACATCTCGTCGTTATTTAGGTACTAATTTACGCGACATTAGACATTGGCAATCCTTTACTTCTATCATCCTTGGTATGATCGAATAACAAGTTTCGCTTGTAATTTATCCAATTTCACTGAATAAATGTAAGGCATTAGCCAAGCATTATGTCTATTAAAATAAACGTAGCACTGATTCAATAAAACGCCATTATTTTACATTCAGAAAAGTAATCCAATTTTCACCTGAAAGATTTGTGTTAGAAAATTTACCTAACACTTGTAATTTGTAATAATTTAAAACTGGAGGGTTGGGGAGCGACGGGACGTGAGGGGGGAGAGTGCGGCGACAGAAATAGGGCGCGGAGGACAGAGCAAGGCTGCCCCGATTCCCGGCCGTCGACCCTGCTCGTATGCTCGCAACTCACAACTGGCCACCACACAAAAACAACGTTTATTACAAACTCCTAAGCTTCAAAATCATTTCCACGTACAGTATTCAGTATAGTTACTATCTACGAATGTGTATGTATGCGTAGCCAGCATTCGCTACGAGCATACTATGACTATGATCCGTATGCACCGTGACGTAACTCTACTCTTTTGATAGGGATGCATCGGGGTAATTTATGATAGGTCGTGGTCGTGGATTTCTAGCTTTTTAACATTATAGCAGTAAACCATAGCATTCGTAAAGGTACCTATATAGCTAATGATGTGTGTATTGTTACGGCAGACCAAGGGAAACTAAACAAAGGATCTTATTATGTAACTCGCAATTACTTTTAAAAGTAGGTATATGTATTTACAGTTACGTTTTATTTTCAGAGAGTGTTCTTTAACTTGCGAACAAAGCGTCCAACATTAAAAAATAAGATACATTCTCTTTTCTAAAGACTATTATGTTAGAGACTCAGATGCAGCGTCCATATAATACATCTTCTATGATATTAATATCGTACATATAGTCAAGTATTATAATATTTATTATTTATTTATATTATCAGACTCTTACGCGATATTTCAATCTTATGGGGTGTAAGAGTCGAATTATTGTTATAAGTATTTTATAGATTGTTGTACAACTATTTTAATATAAATTAATGTTTGAAATCAAATACAAAGTTTTATTTATTGGAAAAGTCTTAAAAATAGCCACGCCATCTGGTGTAGAGTAGAGGAATGTAAAGGCGGGCGCACTGCTCGCCCCGCTCCGCTCTCCACGATAAGGGCACGAGTTCGTTGCCCCGATACAAGCTGACCTCAAAAACGAGGACACTGCAAAATTAGGACGATGACAACATAACGGCTCGAGCGCCGCGTGCTCGCAATCAGCATTCGGCTCTAATACTTGGACAATAAGAACTAAATTCGCCCATATCAAAAGATTGAACTACTTGTATTTGATCAATTAGGCAAATACGCTGACTCCGTCAGCAATGAGCTGGTTTGAAGTGTTTCACTATATGATAATAATAGACTTAGTCTAATTCTAGAAATATACTTATTGTGTCTATGGGAAGTCAAGAAATCACTAGGCTCTATATATTTTCATAAAATGATTGTAAGAAAATTGTGTAGCTTAATTTCAAATATTGGTACCGGAGATTGTGAATATTGTTATAGGTATTGGTTGGTACTTAACCGTGCTATCAAATATCACGAGAGCCGTCGCCTATCCTTTAATGTTGTGCTACATATTAAATGCCTATTAATAAACTTTCTTTGTTCCAGGTAAGGATTCCAGCATTCCCAGATATTAAACTCCAAATACAAACAGACTTGAAACCTAGCTGAAAATGTAAGTATTATATCTCAGAAGGCACAACAATACCATAAATGCGTAGGTATTGGTAAGTTTAATAAATTACATTATTAATTGTGTCCACAAACCAATTACCTGCTACTATTGAGAAAACTCTGGCGGGCTGGTAAAGGATACAAAAATAATTAAAAAATATTATTATAAGAAATCATAATGCAAACGTTGCATATGAAGTTGGCTGAGTCGTCGAAAAGTTAAAGTCACGCCTTTTATATCTATCTATTTTAGTGATCATTTTGACAGCACATGGAAAGTGTTTTTTTTTCTAAAGGGTAAATAAACATTTCAAAACAGATAGATAGATAGATAGACAGAAATTCTTATTTTTCTTTCTTTCTTTAAACACGGCATTGGAAAAAACGGCATTTTATAATTACCTTAATCATACCTGATACCATATTTGCGACCTACAGTGAAAGACTATTCACAGTTTCATTACTTTCATTATACCTTAATAAAAGCAGTTCAAATTTTATTCCTCGGCAAACTAATGGGCAGGCAAAGAGATCCGCCATAGAAGACATAAATAAAGTATAGCCTGCAATTACCTCGAAGAGTTTACGAAGTGTGGTCGGTCAAGTAATTTGCATAAAATATTAAGAATTTATTTTCTATATATGTAATACGCAAACAAAGTACACGAATTATGAATGCTTATGCATTAATTTATGCTAACTAGTACAATTAAAAATAATTAATAATCCATCAAGGACATCACTGAAACCCTCAAACAAACTATACCCTAATAACTGAAAACGAAGTAAACATTGAAGCTGATATAATTAAAATTTAAGAGGCTTTTCATACATTTCAGAAAAAATTCGAAAAATCCTCTTGAATTGTTTCGCTAGAATCGGTATGTTAATTTCCTATATTTCAACTTGAAAGTTAGTTATAAAATAAAACTGTGCTGCGTAAGCGCTCTTAACTTCGGAGCGCGGGAAACAAGTAAGTAAGCGAAGTCGTAAAGGGATTAACCGCGACATTTCATCTGTAAAGCACATATTCTTATAGTATACAATGGCTACGTGCTATAAGCCACGGTGCAGTATGGGAGGTGCAGTGGCCGGGGGAGACGTGCTAAAAATAGTCGGTCGACGCACCGAATGTAGGTCTCACCACCCCCAGATATAACACCACTATAAAAACCACCACCAGACGCCTTACGCCCGTTTGTTTACTCAAACCAAATGTAAATTCGACTCTACGCTACCGTATTTTCCACGGTGGAGTGGCATCTCACTAATAGCGTAGAATAAAAAAAAATATTCATGTTTATGGAAATGCTGCACAATTATAACTTCGAACATATTCGTAATATAATTCTTCTTCATATTCTTTTAATCAATTCTAATAAAAGGTTTTTCCCAACGATAATTAAATTCGTCACTGTACATGCGGGTTGTTTAGAATACCTATATAGTACTAATATTTTTTTTCATGAACCTTATATTAATCATAAACATTGGCATGTTTCCATTCGCTCCACCGGACATTCGCCTTCTCTGATGAAGGGGAGATTGGGTCATAAACCCTTGACCCAATGCGGCAATGGTGGGTTTAGAATTAGTATTAAACATGTTCTTTAAATGGTTAGGCTGATTATAAATTTAGTTATTTTATTCCTGCAATTAACAAAGCACCTATGAAATCTAAAATAAATAGTGCAGAAAAAACAGTTGTTATATAAGTATTTCAAAGCCCTAATGGAATGCTTGAGAAGTAAAAAAATCGTAGTTTAATCTTATTTTTTTATCATGCAGCTTAGCTACCTAATATAAATTATTTAGATTATCTGTGTATTCTAAAATGACTAAGATGATACTCTTCAGTTTCTGTCTTAATTAATGCTTCCATTGAGTTATTGCTGTTTAATTATTTAATTTGATAACTTCCAAAATTATTATATAATGTAATATAACAAAATTTTTTATTGTTATTCTCAAAAGGTGACTCTTGGTTTTCATCTCACTTGATGATAAGGCCCAAAATGGATGCGGCGAGCTACACCCCGATTCTTCAACCACAGAGGAACTGGCTATCTTACCTCCAACTATTATCTAAATTTATGAAATAAAAATTAAAATAAAATAAAATTTATACTAAGCTAACTTAAAACCATTTTAATGGCCGGCTTTAAGGTTCCAATGACAACGTAGGTGTTTTACGTTTGAACTGTTCTGCTCCAATTTTCTAGGATATTTCTGACGCAAGGTGGAACATTTACTATTACAGAATTAGCACATTACAATGCACTCATAACAGCCCGCGCAACTACTGACGTCGTATGCGCGGGTGTTGTTGTTGTTTTCCCCGTTTCTCACGTTGGCCCAGAAATTAGGCTGCAAACACATGAACCATATCGCAACGAGCATAACTTCAATGTCCTTGCTTTCTAGCAAACAACACGTTCTAGTAAATAGTTACCCATAGAATAGGTTATCAGGTTCTAGCGCGGCGACTAATAAGCTTGGCCGTGAAGACAATATCGATTCAGAAGTAAGATATTTCTAGTACTAAATAGAATTTATGCCTCGCCTAGTATTATTTTTTATGTTTTTAAAAAATCGGAGACAGTTTAAAATATTCATATTATTTATCACGTTATAAATAAACGTATCAGCTATCTATTGTTATAAATTTATGTCATGGATAGGTACTAAATTTAATTTGTCCCTAATTAATCTTTAAAGTTCAATATAAGGCAGCTGCAGCATCATAAAGAATAATAACATCAATAAGATTAGTAAATGAGTTTAAAGTTTAGTAATTGAGGCATGCAGTTAGAGATTATCTAAAGATCAATAAAGCTACATTTGAAATAAGTAACTGTAGTCATAGTTCTTCATTCAAGGCTTTATCACAATTCTGATATTACTAGGTGTGTGCGGCAGGCCTTACCGCGGGGCGCGGGCGCGCGGGCGGTGTCGCAAGCGGCGGCGGGTGCACGGCCGGCCGTCGGCACCGCGCCGACCCTGACTGACTTATCTGCGAGCGTGCGCTAGCAAATTCTACACTCGCGAATTTAACAAACCAATCGCAGTTGCGACGCCTCATTATGACGCACCTTGTTATAGTTTTTGATGTCACAATTGATTTCGTGCACAATTAAAAACCCTTATCCTCCAACGATAAGAGGTAAAATTCTTTGAGATTCAATTACCAAGAAAAATCATAAGATGAAGGTAGTTGGTAGGTAGGACCTGTCCTTATGTGATTGTTGATATTTTTAATTATTTTATTATCATATTTATGCTTGCTTGCGGTTGTAATCTAGGTAAGTAGAAAATAACTAAATAGTGTGCTTAATGGAAATCGGGCAAAACCACAAAGGTTTCAACCGTTAAGAGGAAAACTGATTTGACCTAAAACTAATCTTAGAACACTTATAAATTGGAATTTGGTACAATTCTGCTTAGAACAAAGTTTTGTATTATTGCTATTTACTTTAGTGCTATTAACACTCATAATTAAAAAGCGCTAAAACCATACACGATTATTTAAATTTATGATCATAATGGATATAAGTCAATCAGTTTTACCGAGAAGCTATATAAAGAGTTTTATACCACTAAGGTGGCAATCAAGCATACGGCCCCCCTGAGGGTAAGCGGTTACCGTAGCCTATGGACGCTTGTAACATCAGGACTATTACTATAAAGAGTAGTATATATATGATACTAAATTATACTAAATGATATTAAATAAAATCAATGAGAAAGGGATAGAATGACTTTTAGAAACGTCCGTAGCCGATCTTTTCGCCTAATCGTCATATTTTTAGATGTGCGTTAAAATAAGGCGAACATGAAATACAATTTCCATTTTTGAAACGTCAAAATGATGTCCTGGGTCATCTGTCCCTATCTGTTCGGATAGTAAGAAAAGAGTAGCATTAACTTTAATTTAATTTTAATCCATGCACAACAGAATTAGGTCATTCTAAAAATAAGATTACTTACGTATACGGTGGAATTAAACATTACTTATCTCATGCTATTTTCCAACAACGTGACTAAGTTTCCTATTCTATTTCAGCTTCAGATGAAAGGATGCTGATTAATAATTCGTCTGATTTAATAATACTGTACTACCTATTACTGGATACTTGTGTAGGGTGGGGCCGACTACAATTCTTTGTGATCTAATCTACGTATATACTTTGAGTTCGCGACAACCTACTACAATTTTAACTGTTGAGGAAAATCTTTGTGAGTATTCAAAAATTTTAAGTAGGCCAATGAACCCCGTGGTATGAAGCACTCAATGAGTTTATTAAGGAAAACAACACTATTTTCGCTAAGTATCTACTTGTCCGATAAACTAGAGTGATACGTTTATTGTTCTTGGAACTTGGATGCGTTTGCATGAGGTTATCGTGTAGAATGACTGCATGACATTGTTTTACGGTCTTTAGGTCTGTCAAGATTAAAATAAATTTCAAAAAAGACCAAAATAAATCCTGAATCGCATACAGATGATAAAAATATTGTAATCGCGGCTAGATGGATACTGGGGAGAACAAGAGAATCAACGGGATTAGTCTCAATAAGTCTAAGCACTAACATATTTATTTATTTATTTGATTCTTGAAAACTTATTGAGAATGTTTTACTTCCAGTACTTTATAACTTCCTTAGCTTCGGAAGGCAGCACCTACATGACCTGTTAATTTTCATAATCGAACATAAACAATGTGATTGCACAACACAATATTCTCGTAGTATTGAAATCTTGCATCGCAGTTGTAACATTGACGATGTATATTTTATATAAGGTTATAGGCTGTTTGTTTCACCTTGGCGTAATGAGTTACAGGCATAGGCCGCCGTAGGTATCGCGCGGTAAGAGGCGAGCTAGGCTGGATCTTAGGCAGAGAGGCAGGGAGCGGCCGCCACTCGGACTTTGTAATACATTCGGCCTAGTCAGCGTTCGTTGCCCTGTAGCGCTCGAGGTCGCAGCGCAGCGCTGCGAGCGACAGCAACCACACGACAGCGCCCGAATGCCTACGGAAATTTCCGAACTAAATATTACCGCGAAATTTAAATATAATTTAGAAGTTAATATTTTGATGCCAGGCGTAGATAGAGTAAACCACATAAATGTAGCAAATGTCTCCTTAGAAAATCAAGTCGGCTCTATCTCAGTTTTCGTGAGACATACCTATCAGAATCAGAGATCCATATGCAAACCGTTTTATAATCATTATAATAATATGTATTTATGACTTCTTTCACCAAAAGCAAAAGCACTACTTATGCAATAAACCAGAAAGTAGTCTGGTGACACTTTAACCCAGTGCTGCGTATTCCGGAGCCGGCTAGTCAACGCACCCGTTTCGCACTCATTATTATGGAGACAGCGACTCACCACTTTCACTCTCACCAATAACAAGTCTTACGTAAGCTTCCGTCACTCTGGTAACTCTCTACGCGCTACTATCTCCGCATCGTAAACGCGCTCCCACCAGCCGCACTGTGGCAAAAGTAAGAAAAGAACATAGACCGTCACAAAGGCGGATCTATTTGTAGCACACATTTTATTTCGTTATTTTCTTGAAAGCGCAAGATGCATCCTCGGGCCTATATTGCCGGGCTCTACAGGCAGAAATGAAAGTGAACAGTGTTTCGGCTAGAGAGTGGGTCAGCGGAGTAGGGCACCCGGGGTCGACGCCCGCGCAGCCTCGCCAGGTGAAAGTGGCCCTCCACGTCCCGCGCTATGGCGGTGACGCCTTACCTGCGCACGAGCCTGCCTTTTTGCAACTTGGCCATGGAACCTATTACGATAACTGCGAAACACTACTCCGCTGGCTAAATGTAAATGTATGGCCTTTATGTGATGGTTCACACGACATACCAGGGCAAACAGATCAGATTATAAATAATTTCTGAATGTTCTCCGTTTATTTATAGATTCTCCTATTAATACAAACAATGTTGACTGTCACTTTTAATTTAATTAAATTGAAATTTAAGCGGTTTCCATTTTGAAACATACGATAACTGAGTAGTATCCAAAGGTTAGACGAGCGGGCATAAAAATATTTATGTTGATATTTTGGGATGTACATAATCATCATCATCATTTCAGACGAAAAACGTGCACTGCTGGATAGACGTCTTCCCTAAAATTTTCTAACGGTTATACATATAAGTTGCACGCACATAATGACATTTTACATATATCCTATAGTTTAAGGTATATTTTTCAACCTAGTTTTCCTCAAAGCGACATCAATACTGGAGTAAAAAAGTCATGTCATGTATACTGTAGGTAGACTGTAGAATGGTCTAGTGAGGCGGGTTATACAACCGGCAGATGGTAACAATGATTAAATAGCTCTTATCTTACGTAATGCAGCTTACTCCTCAACCACCAACTGCTTATGTAATAAAGGATACAAATTTATCATTTTGACATAATTTTCCTGTAAAATATTTTATTTTTTACCGACGACGTTTAATAATATTTTATTACTATAAAATTTTATTAAACGTCGACGGGTGCTATTATTTTATCACATTTTTTAAGCACTACAACAAGCATTTTTTATACCACGGTGGCAATAAAGCATGCAGCCCACCTGACGGTAAGCGTTTACCGCAATCTATGACCGGTTGCAACACCAGGATTGTATAAATATCAACTATATGGATTTGTGGTGACAAAAACTAGACGTTTTATTTACAGCGTATATCTGCAATATACAATAGTTTAAGTTCCAACCTGAGGGTTCAACTGTGTACCTGTGTCATGACGCGGATCTGAATGTATTTATAGTGCATACAAGATTGTTGATACCGTGTATTATTCTTGTAAAATATGTATTACTCTCGATCAATATAAGTTTCCAAGGATTACTGCGACAATGGTGCCGCTTAAAGTTATTGTAATACATATCATTCATATTTTACAAACATATCAAATAACTGAAAATGATAAAGCAGTAAAAACTAAACTTATCAATTTGTAAACATTATCTACAGCATAATCTGACAAATTCGCAATCCGCACGTAGGCAGGTACTACTTCTAAATAGGTCACGAGTATTGGTAACAAACAAACATAACAAATAGGTGCGAATACCGTTTCGCACAGCGATTACAGGGTCGTATTCCTCGAAGTTATATCTAGGTCTTGAAAATACGAATGGTTAACCATGGAAACGTAACATTTAACAATTTAAACGCAACCAATTGTTATTGTTACTCATTAGAATTTCAGGAGTTGAAAAATTTTCAACATAAAGAGTTTGACTTCTATTTTAAAAACGACCCCCAGAAAGTCTTCATAGATTATATTATCAGGAAACTCACAGATAATTTCAGAAATTAAATGTTATTATTTCATCTCAATTTTTAAATCGGTTAAAGCGCGAAACGTTACAGGATAGTATAATTTTAGACCAATGGAAGATTTTCGACAGTTCCTTTTTAGATGAGTGGCGACCCGGTTATTAGTGTTGCGACAGCGAACAAAGAAAGCGGTAGAGCGGCCTTGCGGAGTTCATCGACCGAGTTCGCGGGTCGCAAGGTTTCGCCAATCGGGCTTCTCGCGCTCCAGGATATTGCCAATTCAACGATCAAGGCTGCCCAGGCCTGTGCCTCTTACTTTTGCCTCCATTGTGGGAAAATTAATCATACGTTTATGTCTTTTCTATGAAAGCAAAATCTAGGTACCTTTGTGTATTATAATGTTGTACCTTTTATTTTTAGAATCTACACGGCAGATGTCATTCTCGCTCAGAGCTATTTTGTTGTGTTGAACTTTTATTCATTTATTCAAATGCCAATTCTGTAATGTCTCAATGTGTAAAGATTTTTAATAAATCTACTCTACTTATTCGTAATACATACGAGTAGATTGAGGGAGTCACAGGAAGGCTAAGTAGCCATAGAATAGGTATCTATAGACGGCTAAGTAATAATAATAAAAAAATAAAAAAAAAACAAAAGTATACAATCTAGAGCCATTGAAAATATTGTTTTACAAACAGTTATAACATTGTTAAAATAAAAAATTAAGAATATTTCTCCATAATCTCTTCAAAATGTTTTTTAATCTTTCTTGTTATTTCTATTACCTAATAGTAAGAAAGTAGATAGAAAAATAATAAATATAAAACAAATTCAAGGAAAATTAAAAAATAATTTATCTAATTGAGTAGTCTTATTCAAAATTTAAAATTAATAAAAAAAAATAAAAAGTAAATTTTAATTAATGCTCATAATACTATCAGCATTAGTTATCACCAAAGATATAGGTAATTATGTGTAAAGAACGAAGGGAAAGGTAGCCAGTGTACTGGGCATGGAAGGTATTTAACCTTAGGCTTCAGAATGGCACCTCCAATACTAAGTGATAATTTCCTTGGTGTCTATAAGCGACGGTAACCACTTACCACCAGGTGGGCTGTCAGCTTGTTTTTCATCTAGTTATATAAAAAACCCTGGGTGATTTTCACTAGATGGTAGCCTCCCTTGCAGGGTCGTCTGTGTTGGTACCACCGCCTTTCCTATTTCGGCCGTGAAGCAGTTCATTGTACTAGGATAGAAGGGAAAGGTAGCCATAGCCAGTGTAATTACAGGGCATGGAACTCATGGAAGGTATTAACATCTCTTGTCTGAAGAATGTTAACGTACTGCAATATCAACATGTGCTTCCGCTTCCTTTTTAAAAGGTAAGCAACGTGTGATAAAAGCGCTGTAGGTAACCATTTATCATCAGGCGGTATGCTTAACGAATAATTAAAATATGTCTTACATCAGTCAAGCGGCGTTATTCCTCCGGAGGCCTAAGACAATTGAAAAATCAATTATGTCTAGAATCTGATGCCATGTTTACCACTTTTTGTGGTTCAAATCTGCTCGATTGACATTATTTCATAAAGAAATATAATGGAAGTTTTAGCCAAAGACGGGAAGAAAATATGTAATAGTGTTGTTTTAAACTTATAAAATACTCGGAAAAACCGTTAAGATAACGGAAACTTTTTCGACCAAACTTTTTGCCCGAAAGATGTTTTTTACGTAAGTATTATGTACAGTCGACAGCACATCAAGCGTAACGGTTTGACCTTGAAACCGCTTACTACACTCTTAATAGAGGCGGCTTTCGTAGTGCAACTGTTACACTTGATGTGCTGTCGTGTGTACAAGACTTTTAGTTTTTGTTGTTGTTTGTATTGTTGTTCAATATGTTTATTTTCGGTTATTTGTGAAGTACACATAGTACAGAAACAATAGATAACGTAAAACCAAACAATCTTTTGTCGAAAAGATCTTTTTTACGTAAGTAAGTACCTATGTGCAAGAATTTTTTTCAAACATTTATAATAATGTTAAAAATAAAATTAAGAATGTTTTTGTTGTGTTTGTATTGTTGTATTTTATGTTTATTTTTTGTAGTTTGTGAAGTACTAATAGTACAGAAACTAGTACAGATATTCTATTCTCAGGGAATCGCCTGCGGGCTTCTAGGAAGTAACATTAATGAACATTAATTAATAATATTTTTTACTTGCTCCTCCATAATCTATCTTTTCATATAATATGTATATACAGATTGTTACGTGTCTATTTTATAACATTGACACTATTTCAAATAAACAAACAAGCAGTCAGTCCTTCTGCCCATTTTCTACATTGTTTAAACAATATTATTCAATTATTTACTTACAAGATCAATACTAAGAGTGCTGATCGAGGATTGTTGACGAACGTGCAACACTGATTTGTGTCAATAGAACTTTTTTATCAATAGAACAAAGAATTAAAGGAAAAGTATCAATAACTACTTAGTTATTTAATATAAGTAAACTGATTTAGCACGAACATCGAATTTCCCACAGATTGAATGCAGGTATTCAATCTGTTGAAAATTCGATGTTCGTGCTGCAGCTAAATCGTTGATATTTTAGAGTCCGTGGATAAATATCATTTTTTAAAACAGCCCTTCCTTGCATACTACTGTGTAAGTGTACAATAGTATGAAATAATTAATTTGCCGCAACAAAGACTTCAATACGCATATTTTTCTTTGTCCCTTATAATAAAAAGGGAGCATGTTTCAGATGTTAGGTATTTTATGGTATATTTTAAATTTTATGTCCTAAGTTCGTAAGTTTAATAAAGTAGGTACTTGATTGTAGTTGTTACTTAGTTTAGGCACTATTGGTCTATATTGTCTTAGTAATATACAATATGTGAAATAAGAATGTAATGACTGTTTGTTGCCAAAATAAAGAAAAAAAATATATTTAATTAATTTATTACGTATTTTTACCTAGGTACATATACAGGGTGGAAAAAATCTATGGGCTCTGGACTACTTTAAATCCTTTAGTTAGCTCATTTTACTGAAAGGAAACATTCCTTTATTTTCGAAAAGAAACAAAACTGCATTCAAAGATCTTCTTAAAGTCGCTTGTCTCACTAGCGAATAGAATCAGCTAAAAATTAAAACAGTGAACCCTCGCTATTTTTTTATACGCATCGGTAGGATTATTGCTCAGGATAAAATTTGTTTAGTAAATATTTGGTAGTTAAAATAAAAATAAAGTGAAAAGTAATATCAATTACGAACATTTTTAACGATTTTAAAAATGTTGAAAATTGTCGTTCTAATTTCAAATTGTTGCCCCACGTTTTCCTCAGATTGCTTAGTGTAAGAACGAATTGTGCATAAATAATTATTACAATTTTCATGGATTTCTTAACGAAGTCTTCAATAAGGTACATAGAGATAAATAACATTAGCAAACCTGTACTTCATACAATATCTTTGGATATTGTAAGAGAGATAATATAATTAACGTATGGTTTACTTGTTACAAATGAACATTACAGTACTAGGCAGTTAATAAAAAACTTGTAATAAATATTCAATTTTATAGGTATCTCGTACAACAGATTAGTGTGTTTGTTAGACAAATTTTATCCTGCACAATAATCCTACCGATTCGTTTGATAAAATAGCGAGGGTTTATTTTTTAAATTTTTAGTTGGTTCGATTCCCGGGTGAGACAAGCGAATTTTAGAAGATCTTTGAATGCAGTTTTGTTTCTTTTCAAAAATAAAGGGCCAAAGGGCCCTATATTATTATGTGTGTAATATATCTCCATGTACAATTTTATCTAAATCGGTTTAGTAGTTTTGCAGTTATAACGTTACAGATTGATCGACCTCTTAATCACCCTTATCTTGTTCGTAAAACGTTACATCTTATAAGTTTTTAAACGCTTATTACAACTGTGACTGCCTACAATTTAATCTTTGGCCCTTCATAGACTTTATAAAACTTAAATACTCTGGCTTCGCCCTCATTGCGTACGTACTGACATACATACATATATTTCTGCCTCCATACAATACAAGCCCACTAAGTTTCGTGCTCAAAACCTAGATCCTAATCTAAGAACACGGTTAACTTTATCTTAATCGACTGAACCCTCCTTCTAGGGTTATAAAACTGTCGTCAAATGTTTCTAACTCGAATGTAATAAATTAATAGTTCGAGTTCAAGGATGACGATTGGAAAAAAAACTAATAACTATTTGTATATTTTAATTACCATTTAGTCGGCATACGATTTTAATTCCCAGGACCAACCAAATTTTAATCACTATAAGAAATACTAGGGCAAGGTTCATCTTTTTATGATATAATTATTTGTCTGTGTCATACTAAATACAAACACGTAAGTAATAAATTAAATTTATTCAGGTACCTACGTAATGTACATACGTATGAATTATTATATCGACTTACTATCAGGTCAATTAGTGTGTGTAGATAATAAAACAGATCATAACAAGGTGTGGAATATTATATTGAAAATGCAATAAAATAAATAATGCATAATATAAGTGGGAATACAATAACATGACGGTGCAGCCCTACACGGCTACCCAGACCCAGTTACTGAACAAAAGCAAGCCGTGTAATAGAGTGCAAGTTTCGAGTCATTTCCTGTGGTATATGAAAATTTAAATAACGGCTAGGGCGGGAAGAAAACATTATAGTTCATTTACATTGAATGCCGACAAAAGGTGGATACTTAAGTACTTTATAATTTAAAATGACTTCGACACAGTTAATCAGTTCATGATTGATAGGCATACTTACTATGAATAATAAATTATCCGGAATAAGAAACTTTGTATGAGGTAGAGTCACGTCTAAAACGATGTAACATTATACAACAATAGTTTAAATAGTTTTAGTTTGTGCGGGTTTATTATGAATACGATTTGGATAATACATCCATATCAATGGCTTTAAAATCATTAATATAAGAACATCCACTAAATTGAACCACCTTATTTCGAAAAATTGTTTATGTTCTCTTATTTAAAAAAGAAATAACTTCGAATTTCAAACGATAGGAAAATCTGTAATTATTTCGAATCCCAAAATCTTAGATCCATTCTTGTCATGCATAAGTGTAAGTATATTGTGCTTATAATTTAAAGTTTGCTACTTACAATATAACTAACTTGAGACAATTGTTGTAGGATAGGCATTTTCACAAACATACGGACATATACCCAAGCAATTTAATTGTTAAAACTCATTATATTTAGTTTAGGCTTGGTCGATCGAGGCGGCAACAATATAAGGAAAATACACAACTGAATCCATTTTTCATGTGACTAGCTAATACTAAGCTATGGGCTTATTTGGAGTCACAGCATATCAATTCACCATTTAGGATTTTGTCGTATTTAACGTGACTTTTGACGGAGTGATAGTCCCTCATCCGGGCCCGAACCAACATTAATGTGACGTAGAACACACACCATAATCACATACAAATTAAAAATATAAACATAAATTAAAAGTTGTAAGCCACATTTTTACTATAATTAAAATGCTCTAGTGCTATTAGTATGAGATTGTGCTTTTCCGAAAGGCGCACGATCTTTAATAAACTGTCAAATCTATAGAAAACTATGAAAATTATAGAGCACTGTAACTACTGAAACATATCAAAAACAAAATCACAATTGAAGCCACTCCTAATTCGACATGGAACTCTCATAAAAGCACCGATCTCTAGCTACCTCATTATTTCTTATAGTTATCGAGATAAATCATTAGGGTGTACAAACATAATATACTTTTATTTAGAAATTGTTAAAAGAAAGTAGGGCATCGTGGTGATGTTCAATATTGAACCATCAGTCACAATGCGATCACAATGCATTTAGAAAGCGAATTGCACAAGCGCGGTTCTCTTAGAAGAAAGCGAGTCGTAGGAAAGTTATGAGTGGGGGAGGGGGTGGGGGCCTGCGCGCACGCAGCAAATAAGTAGTACACTTTCGATCTCAACCCGATGTGGTGAGAGCTGTGCGAAAATGAAAGTGGTGTTGTCATTATGGTCCACTTTCCACGGAGGGGTCAACAAACCCGTCTGTCCTGCCTCCAACCGGCTTCAAGTTAATTATAAACCACATCTAGTCGCCGGTTACGTGGAACATATTAGTATTATGACAAATATTATATTAGTAAACAACTTAGAAACTTTGATTATCACTTCACTATGTAAGAAAGTTAAATACTTTGGAATGCTTAGTATATCATTATAGCATTCTAAAGTATTTAACGTAATTTTTAACGGCCAATTTCACAATAGCTTCTTAAAGAATCCCTTTTGAATATTTCTAGTAGGAATTGTCAAAGTCAAAATTTTGTATTCAGCTTTTACATATTTGAACTTATTTGTAGAAATCAATATGTATTTCAAAAAATGAAGAATACTTTCGTTATTATCAAATATAGTATACTACCTTCTGCTAGCGGCTCCACTCGCGTGGTTTTCGATTATCCCTCAAAAAAGTGGATATTCTATGTCTTTCCCAGGGTATTATTGTTATTATCTCCAAACCAAATTTAATCTAAGACGATTTAGTGATTTGGGCGTAACAAGCAAACAAACTCATTTTCGTATTTATAATACCTACATAGACATATATAGACAAACTATTTTAATTTATCATTTTAAAATCTCGATTGATTTACTGCTGAACATTGAATTTCACGACATTATAAAATAGAATTGCGAGTTACAAGTGCAATGATCACAAAGGAATATTTGCATATTTCGGGAATCATTCGAATGCATATTGCAAAGGTAAAAGCTGGTACCAGCTGAATGTGGAACGAGGGTAGGTTGATGGGGGGTGCGGTGGGGAGGGGTGGACGACCGGCGTTGACGTCAGCGCGACCTGAGGCTGCCCGCTTGAGGCTAACCCGAACTCTGACCTCAGAGCAGCACTCAGAGCAGTTACGTAACGTTATATACATTATTGTATATATAGACACAGGTTGAGAATGCTGCATTGGTGCAGCTGGCGACGCTGGCGTAGAATAATATAATTAGAGTAATTTATATTGAAATCCCGAATCAGTAGCAATAAAAAAACTACATAATGTTTACAAAAGAAAAAATAGAAAATATTTATTGTTACAAAAAATTTTGTTTACAATTTGTTGGGGGAATTCTCTTTTTAAATTGTTATAAACCTGTACTGGGAGGATTCCGCTCTTCAATATGCTACATTGATGTGCTATACAATCGGTGTGCAATAATAGATATACTCGTATGTATGGGTGTATGCAAGACCAAAATATTGATGATAATTGAACAACATAATCAGTCAGCCGTTTGTCACCTAAAAAAATATGTACGATACAACTAACCATTTAGATTGTATTCGTGAACAGATCATCATTACGTTCACTATTTTGCACCAAGACACAAAACACAAGCCCACAACAACATAACCAAATAATTATTTATTTAATTAACATTTCAAATAACCATATCAGAAATAATACATATTAAAACATTATGTAGTTTCTTAATTTAAAAAACATACTAACCGAATTGCGAACTCCATCGTTTTTGAAGTCGATTAAAAAAGTTTAGAAGCTTACTTTGTAATCAGTTGGAGGAAGAGTTTTTATGAATAGGTGAACTAAAATCAACTCCATTTCTAGAATATCAAACATAATAATATTTGATCGCAGCTTTGTCCCTGATGACACGTTTTCGCCGCCCTCTGCTCTACATATTTTCACATCATGCGAAACACTGTAATCCGCTGTAATAAGGGTCAATTTCGAACCGAAATTTTACGCATGCTGTGCGGATTACGAGCTATGGTACAAAGGCAATAAATGACATTATGTTCACTTGCTTCTATCGTCTCCAATTTTGACATCTAATTGTTTTTAAGCTTTTTCTTTTTAAGCTTTTTTACGAAAAAATCTCATTTTAAAGATTATAATAGTTTTTTTATACAGTGTATTCCGAAAGTCCCAAATTAAATTTAAGGGAGTGGTTGTTCCTTGTACAGAGTTTCCTTTAAAAGTTTGACACCTTTCAGACCACTTTTATTTTACGATTAAAATTAATCAAAACATTGTCCTGCTCGCGGCAACTAAAAACACGTACAATAACGTATTGTGCACGACGACATACTACAGTTATACAACACACACTTACACAAACACAACCACGTACATACTATGATATCGAACCAACCTCAGAATTCCAAATTTCAATTCGAAATTCTGTACACCCGGTACCCCTGATGGTGAGCGGTACGGTCAGCAACAGAAGTCGTCAATTTAGTGTCTTGTCTCACTAGTCACAGTGCTCATATAAATCGATAAAATAATACCAATAGGTTATTGTGAAAAGGTACAAAAGTGGTAATACACTTCTCTTGCTGACTATACCTTAGCCTATGAAAAGTAGCAAAACCTAAGAATATTCTAGCACGTTCTCCAGCAAATTAAAACTGAGCACTTTTTTACAAACAGATTTTTAAATATTTATTGCGTTAATTGCCACAAAAATAGTAAGTTACGCTAAAAGTACGAAGAATTTCGTATCTCCACTACGATACAAAAGGCAATAAATGAAATTATATACCCTTGCTTCTGTCGTCTTTAATTTTAACATCTAATTGTTTTTGTTTTTTTTTTCAAATCCGCAGCTTAACGCTTTCTTTGTGATGTTGCGCTCCTGCGGGATTTATATACGGTCGCCAGGGCTCTTTGCGATAATAATATGTTGAGAACAGGGGGACTCGTCTCCAATGCTGCATCATAACGCTCTCTCTATTTTAACATGGTATGCAACACTTGAGTCCAAGGTTGCTACGGTACGGTACGGAACGGCTACGGTACGCTACGGAACTGCTACGGTACGCTACAGGACGGCTACGGTACGCTACGGGACGTTACGGGATGCTACGGGACGGCTACGGTCCGCTACGGGACGCTACGGGACGGCTACGGTACGCTACGGGACGGCTACGGTACGCTACGGGACGGCTACGGTACGCTACGGGACGGCTACGGTACGCTACGGGACGGCTACGGTACGTTACGGGACGGCTACGGTACGCTACGATACGGACTACGGTAATCGCTCTCCATCAGGCGGCTCCATACTGTCGCGTAAAAAACCTCAATAGTCAATCGTTTATTGCATTCCATAGGTATTTACAATAGATGTTTGATTACACAGTAGGAATCACTATGGATCCTGTCGGGCACAACAATAATGGAGAGGAAGAATACTTGTAATTATTATTAGTAATATAATATGTACCTAATATTGTCATTGTTAATTTCATTATTTTGATTAGCATTTTATCTTTAAAATCTTTATTTAATTATTATTATTATGTCATTGTTTGTATAAATAAATAAATAGAAAATTTACTTCGTGAAGCACAGGTACAAATAGTTGGATTACAATTATGTCAACCTAAGTATGTCAACCTAACGATAGTCCGAAAACTATGAACGAACTACCTATCGATCTACTATGTTCTACAATTGCCAAAATAATCAAATTATAGGTAGGTACAACTTAGGCACAAACTGTTTCCTAGCGCAGTAATTGGTCGCCTTGGCCTATAAACTCGGTCTACCCGCCGAATCGTTCGCCAATTCTAGATTTAGGTTTTCAGTTCACTGGGTTGAACTGGACGTTTAAGAATTCTTTCGACAACGGTTCGTTGATTATTCCATGTAATCTCATTGTTGTGCTCGCATTATGACGTTGATATTATTCTTTTTAGTTGTGAAAGCTAAGATTAGTTTTGTATCGAAATATGCTACCCATTTACGCAAGAATATGAAGCTCGTTATACAAATGAATATCGAGAAAAATAACGAATAATATAACATATAATTTTCTCTTGGTGTCAGCTATGGTATTCGTTTACCATCAACCGGGCCGTTCGCTTGTTTTTTATGCTTGTGCATCGTACAATATTATCTATATCCACTTTAACAAACTACTTTGCTTTGATTTGTATTGATCTACCAATAAAACATTTTGTTATGTAAGTATGTATATAAGAAGATACTTATATAAAAATACAAGCAACTATCAACAACTGTCTGTGTTTATCACTCAAACAATTAACTGTCTCTACCAGGACCTGACCCCGGGGCCTTTGGTTTAATATACCAGTCTAAAAGCCTGTTGCCAATTAATCATCAATAGGTCTATAAGAAGTTTTGCCAAGAGCTATTTTATATTTTTTTTTATTAAAAAAAGAAGATATAAAATACGTTTACTACCTACAGTAGGCAATATTATGTTGATAGTATTGTGTAAAGAATGAAAATCAGACAAACTGGGGCTCTGAACTGTTATGAAAGGCAAAGTAGTATAGGTAACCGGGTTTGTTTTGCATAATTTTATCATGACGTTTTATTTTGCCTTTTCATACACGCACGCGTGTATTGAATCAATTGTAACCATGAAAGTTTACAATTATAAACTGAATGGTAGCACTAGCACGTGTAGCTAAGGGGCGGCAAACGTTGAGGCTAGGGGAGCGTTTAGGGGCGGGCGGCGCGTAGTCGCTACGAGCGGATGGCGGGCGGCGTAGCGAGCGAGCGCCATTCGTGCTGACGCCGCCGCCGGCCGCACGCGCCCCTATTGCGCGGCTTATGCGTCTCCCGCTCCCGCGATCGGACATGACCGTCACCGAGTGCCACCACCTGCAGCCCGTCCACCCGGAGCCGCCACGCCCGCCACCGCCTGACGACGCTGATGTTCTCCTTGGCAGAGTCCTAGCAGGTGAGCTTCGGTCACCGATCAGCTGATCCATACTCATGTGCCGCAAGATTGTTACTATGTTGTTCTGCTAACATTTACCTGCGTATAGTGCTATGCTCAGTTACAAGTGCGTGTAGTGCGATGTATTCTCAATTAAAAATTATGCACTTATAGTTGAATAATAGGGATAAAGCATGTCCTTTTCACTTTCCTGGCGGGGTGGGGCGTGCGGGGTGCGCGGATCTGGGTCAAGCGGAGTTCGTTGCCCTCGGCCTTCCCGGCTATATTCGACGTCGGTAATCACCGCTGCCTCCGCTCCGCCTCGCCCCGCGCACTCTGATCTGTCGTCCGTCACTATAGACTCGAACCCGATATCTTTAAACTAATTGGCTTTTAATCACAGTTATTGTATTACTGTAATTAAATTCAACGTTTTCGAATATTATTTTAAACTTTTAATAATCATTCAGTTATCAAAAACTTAGCTGAGTAGAGTTTCATGTAGGATTACATACTCTATTATACATATATTAGACATTTATGATATTAAGATCAATTTGAATAATATTTATGGAACTTTAATTGGTGTTCATGGAATAGGTGCAATTTGACATACTACATTTATTTATTTTTATGAATTTCTAAATGCATACCTATTATGTTAGTCAATAGCGATTGCATTATTCGCTAAGAAGAGTGAGTCTATGCTCAACATCATGGTCGAGTCGCGTTTCGCAAGTAGAGCCCATCGCTGAATGCCACTTTATTTTGGAGGCCGCGCGCGCAGCCGGAGGGCCCGCGGTCAACGGCCCCGCGCTCTATCTAGGTCGCCTCAGAATAACCTAGCGCCGATACTCTAATAATAATCCACACGAAACCTTGTAATATACTGTTGTCTCACTCGTACTTACGGGAATCTATGCTAGCGACTAGCGACAACTCCTTTCTCAATTTAACAACTTCACACTCCATACGCGCAGCCACTGACTAGATTCTGTCTCTTTTACTCTTAGTGGTAAACCTAGGTTGACTGAACAGGTTGACTAGAACTTTCTAGACTTCAGCTCATGTTACTATGACTATGACACTTATGAGTTTACGTAACACCTGGCTCTTATTTAAAGTTGTTTTTAGAGCTTTATTTTAAGTTTTTATTTGATTTCAAAATTATTATTTGATTTAATTGATTGTTCCCTATCTGCTTAAAATATTAACATTGCATTTGCTTTCAATAGCCAGCCGACCAGTTTTGGATTAAATTACTTTGATATGAAACATAGACGATACTTAGGTACCTATCTAAGTTTTTCATAATTATATCGTTCCTTACTGACCGTAGGCTTTATAAATGTATCTTTGCTGCACTGT
This sequence comes from Nymphula nitidulata, assembly GCA_947347705.1. Classification (NCBI taxonomy): domain Eukaryota; kingdom Metazoa; phylum Arthropoda; class Insecta; order Lepidoptera; family Crambidae; genus Nymphula; species Nymphula nitidulata. The sequence goes on along the minus strand of OX374621.1, from coordinate 11,847,102 downwards.
AAAAGACACTAAACTAAAAAAAAACCTATCATTTAAAATACACTTATGGTCATTGGCCATTCAAGTTTTTATGTAGGTACTTAGGAATTCAGGATTCAGTAATCTTCAAATTAAGAAAATAAAAGTGTAATTAATTACCCAAAGCTGTGTATTAATAGGTATGATGATGATATTTTACTTAACATATTTATGAAAAATGGTAGGAAATAATAATGATTTTGACAAGTTAAATACTTCGACGTTTACATTTAGATAGGTACCTCTAAATTGAAAATAATAAAAAAACAAGCAACCAATTAATTGGATAAAAACTGTTATAAAGTCAGAGAAACAATGTGTTGCGTGCTATGTGACGTAGGTAGGTAAGGAGGATGGGGGGGCGGCGCGCACTCGGTATTGCGATCAAGGCCTCCAGTTCGTTCACCCGCCGCAATTGGGTCACGCTCGGCTCGCCCCGCGCGCCGCTCACAAATAACCGTTTAAAATTACACCAAGTCCTTTTCTGTAACGTCACCACTTATAATCTGTTTTTGCAATAAGTACCCAAATAACATTAAATCAATAATTTTATACAGAAAAATGGGCACCTACCAACTAAATAAAATATATCAATTACTAAAGCTTATTTAAGTCTTCAAGTGCTAATTAAAGATAAAAAAGATCTATTAAAACAAAAACTTATTAGGGATGGGCCGAATTTCGTTCACGTTCGGTAAAGCCAATTTTCGGCGGCTTGAACGAACTTCGGCAATCTGCCGAAATTCCATACAAAGAGATATTAAAATATCTCAACTATTCAGCAAAAATAATAAAACCATAACTTTATAATCATAGTCATTTATTTGTTGCTTGTAGAAAATAATATTAATTGCTTCTTTTTTATACCACTGAGAAGGCAATCAAGCATACGGCTCACTTGATAGTAAGCGGTTACCGTAGCCTACACGTATATTCCTTAAAATCAAATAAAATGAAACTGATATTCCTCTAAACATTAATTTTAAAAAATAAATACATAATTATGTAGGTAGTAACACCGAAAAAACTAAAACCGGATTCCTTCCTTTCTCCTAAAAATTATTATTATTATTGGACACTGGGAAATTCTAGGTGGACTTACTATTGCAGTGGGGCTACTGGGAAAAATTATTACCAGTGGACCTACCAGGAGGTTAAAGCAGTTGGAACACGGTTAACCGTGGCTTTGTAGGTAATTGGGTTTTACAATAGGAGGTGACTTGGAGTGTTGAAAGATAACAATAAAATAAATAAAATAACTCCAGAACTGAACTTCGGTTTATGCCACATTCGGCCCATCTGTAATTTATTCATTTTCATTGCATAACTTTTGTACATTAAATACGAATTTAAATTATAATCTTCAATGATAAGTTATAGAAAAAAAAAACAAAAATAATTTGCAATAATTTTTGTATTCACTTTCCATTTTAATTTGTTGAGTAATAATGAGCATAGTCACTCTATTACGAAGCATTATCTGTCAGAATTTCAATGACCACTTAAATATGGATATAAAACGGTCATCGCCGTTAGCGAAAGTTGTAACTTGTAAGGAAAAGTAGCGAGGACGTTTGTGGGGATGTAGGGTGGGAGTTGCGGGGAAGTGGGGGGACAGTGGCTGCGGGTCGACGCCCGCGCCGCCCTGACCCCAATTCGATGTGCGCTCGCGTCATACCGCGCGAACTTCGATTCCAGGCACACTCAGCGGAAAATACCCATTCTTTCAATGTAACTTCATTTTGTTATCGTTTTACTATGATTGTAATAATCATGATATGTTCATCATGTTAATAATTAAATGAATTTTTAACACAAATTGTAAGATAAAAGTTCGATATTTTATCTCCTTACTAAAATAAATCTTATATTATTATTAGTAATAATTTTCCAAGACTTCTTATTTCGCGTGTTATTTCCCTCGTAACCCGCTAACCTGACCACGCTCCGCTACGGAAACCCACACCTTTTGAGCGACTTTGTGTTCATTACCTCGTTTCGTTTTTAGAACACTTTAATCTTATTAAAAGAACTGTAAAAAAAGACTGAACTATACTTTTTGTTGCAAAGAATTACCCTGAAATATCAATTCCAATGTTTTTGGTAAGTATTTTGAACATAAATATGCATAAGACTATTTGTTACAAGACAAAAGTACACAGACCTGCTTTCAAAGATCTGAGACACAGACTTACGTGGCCTTTTTTATATTCCATAAATGTTTAGAAAAAACAAAATTATTTATACATGAAGATTTAAGTCTTTGTATATATAGATTTGGTTGCTAGTTACATAAGAGCACACAAACAATACCTCAGCAACTATTTTGTGCAATACTTAGTATGTCGGCTACATCCGATTGAAATAATTAGTGATCTATTATTACTTTATTATTCTGAATGACGTAAAATGTACTACATAATGAATTAAATGTATTTAAAATAAAACCCATTTACCGGATTTAACTCGCGTTTAATTATGTAACATTATTATTATACACCCGACGTTTCGATTACTTTACAGGCATCGTGGTCACGGGAAGACTGAAGATGTCAAATGTCTTTGATAAGTTTTAAGTTAACTACCGTCACTTCGTGTTATATTTTGAGCGGTCCGATTTACGGTGTCAGTTTTTTTGGACGGGCTTGGACTTTATTATTCGCATGATGGGATCCCAAGCTTGTGGTACACTCCAACCATGTTCTCTATTGAAATTAGGATGTTAAAATTAAATGAAATGTATGTTAAGGTAAATATTAATACGTAAGAAGGTATATTGAATGAGAGCTAATGTTTTCTGAATACATCCTCAATCAAAATTCAATTAAAAATATTAATTAAACAAAACATTTAAAACAAAATTAATCAACAACGTCCCCCTGCTGGGCAAGTGCCTTGCTACATGGAAGATACTCCTCATGTGTATCTCCCATATAGGAAGGCAACTGCCCAGCAGTGGGACGTGTATAGGCTGGTGGTGATGATGATGAGAGTCTGATTGCATGCAATCATTAAAAAAACATGCATAATTATTATGTTCTAGAATTACGCGTTTTGCTAGTGACGTATGAGAAGATTTTGTTAAAACGTGCACAGGTCCCTAAGATGGACTAAGTATATCGAGTACAATAAAAAAAGAATCCAACTTATAGTTTTTGAGATATACGCGGGCAAACATACATACATACAATCATGAAATATGACACCCATGTTCAGAACCTGGTATAGACTAACATACAAAAACTGTGCAATCCTGACAATATTACATAGATACGGGTCGAATTGTAAACCTCCTTTTTTGTGAAGTCGGTAAAAAGATTCACTTAAAGGCAGATGAATTAAATAACATCACTTAATGGTCCCCCAACAAGGATCGATTTTTTATTGCTTAGCCAATTAAATATGACAACGCAATCGTTACGCTACTCTATGATGATTAAGTGTAGTGAGTGAGTGGGTCATGATTCAGTGGTGACCCAGATGCGGCAGGCTGTATCGAGTGAGCGGGAGGCGGCCGTGCTCTAAATACTGCGGACTAGGTTAGGGAGCGGGTTCAACGACCTCAGCCACGTTCTCGAAAATTTCAGGTCATTTTATGGAATACACAACAAAAGTATTTTATGCTGCCAATATAAAATTTAAAAGGATAGCAAGGATCATATAAGGACAATGTTGATAAGATAAAAATAAATAGAAAAAATATATTAGAAAAACTAAAAAATTACAATTTATAAAACAAATAATTTATTAAAAATAAAGTATTGTGTGTGTAAATGAACTCATCTTTCGTATAACATCGTCGGAAGAAACAGCCTATGGAAACACAAGTAACAAAAGCGCCATCTAGCGTCGAGTAGCTTCTGCGGAAAACTCCGATAGATGTCGCTAGAGATTTGGCTATAACGTTTAATTTACATGAGAAGCATACTGAAGTTACACTATAACTTTATTGAGAAATAAAAGTGTAATAGCACTTTCCTATATTATTATGGTAAAAGTATAGAAAGCTAAAAACAACGTATATAAATAAAATTAGTTGTTAAAAATATTTCCAACGACATCACGTAAATAAAACTTCATATTGGTTAAAACCTTTTACCAAGTTTTTTTAAAGTTGCATTTAAAATTTTATAAGTTTTCACCAATGTGAAGTTTTATTTGAAAGATTTCGTCGTTTGCTATATTTACCAACTAACCTTATTTGTATAGGTACGTAGATTTAGTTTTCTACACTGTAACACTTTGACATCCCTATTACGTAATTGTTTAATTTGAGTATGCATCTCACGTAAATAAACTAAAAAAATACAAGTATCTTACAAAAAGATTGCAAAAAAATAATAGAATTCAAAATTTAGCTGTACAGGTGAAATTTACTTCTTTAAAAGCTTGATGATTTTTTTTCTTCAGAATTCACAAAATGACAGAACAGTAGTGGGTTGCCGTTATCTTTGCGAAATTAAGAATTTTCTTATTGATTTGGTTAAAATAAACCATACCTTTATATGGTGGACATATATAAGTATATATAAGGACTGTAAATAGTTGTTAAAAAAAAGAAAGAAGAGGTTTTGATATTTCCACACATGAAGTAATGATCAATACAATAATTCAGTTTTTAAAACAAATAATGGTTAACGAATATGTTCTACAAAAAAATTAAAATTGTAAAATATAAATTATTTTCTTAGTCAAAATGGATGGAGAGTGGTTATAGGAGGCGAACTTCTCGTAGGTACGAAACCTACTAATTACAAATTCTTTACCTACATTGAGATAATTATTTTTAAACAAAAGATACTAAAAGAGAAAAGTATTTAAACTAGAAAAGAACAGTTCTTTCCCGCCTCAAGACAACACACAGAAAAAAACTTAGAAAAAGAAATGACAATGTATTTGTTCATGATAAGATAAGATAATTATGATCAGTTTAATATTTTGTAATATCTATCTTTATTCAACCGCATACACGTAAGTAAAAAGACAGTCATTTATTAAATTTGTAAAACTGCTACTTAAGGTAAGTCTTTTTAAAGTAATAATAATGTTTCTAATAAAAGAATTTCTGACAGAATACAAAATATAACAAAGATATTACAAGTAGATATTACACGTAAGAAGAGTTGGTACCTCAAATAATAGTATTGGGCGCTGTCTACGGGTAGAGGCAAAGTAGCACGGTAAAAATACTAACTATACTACTAACTGTACCAATAAAAAAATTGGCGGAGTACTAACTGAAGCTTGTAGAGTACTCGAAACTGGTAGAGTTAGTTCCCATCTCACTCCACCGTTTGCTCTACCCGCTTGGAGAGCATCCTTATATCTGTCTATAAAGAAAACGTAACCTGCTACGAGTACGTTAAAAACTAAAATTGGGCTAAGTGCAATCTTTCAATTTAACTTATCAAGAACAGATGGAAAAAGTGAACGTTTCTAAAATGGAAATTTTTAAGAATGTTATGTAATGTAATGTCTTTTAGCCAGTTAATTTGGAGTAGAATTTGCTACGCAGAATATGCCTAAGGCGATAAATTTCTCTCGTCATGTCGGACTAGCTATTAAGTTCTGGACTAAAAATAGAGCTAGGGTTTCAGGCTCGAGGGGTGTGGGCGGGTGACCATGAACTCTCACGACCCCACCACCCTCTGGCATTTTCCTACACGCTCGCTCTACCTACCTCCGTACATTGTTTTCTCTCCTGTTTTCACAATTCTGAGAAATTTCTCGCATTACATATAAAAGCATAAATATAACGAAATGCTTATTTTTTGTTGTGTATTAATAATTATAATATTCATACACTTACACCTATTATCTAGTCCAAAGTAAGCATCATTAAGAGCAGTAATGTCAATAATTTGTATAAAAATATCAGGAATATACTAAATAAATATATAAACATTCATGATTCGTGGACAAACGCTCGTACTCATTATACAAACATTTGCTCCTACCGGGATTTGAGCCCGGGACCTATGGCCGAGTAGCCTGTATAGCAAAAGGGGCACAACCGATCGTCATTGTTTATTGTTGATATATAAAAGGATAATAGAAGTGATACTTATCATGAAACAGTTCTTTCTCGTTGTACACACCTTATTCCGTTGATATGAGAATCGTTTTTCCACTACCTTGGGATACCTTCAGCGATACCTTGTCGCCTTCTGTATATTATTGTATAAAGTGCTGGTTTGAATAAAATTGATTGGATAAAAAATATTACTTTTGATGATTTTTTATGTTTATAAATTCCGATTAAGAAATCAATTATTGATTCAGTAACAAGTAAGATAACGGAATTTGTCATTTTAATTAAACCCAAGTGGATGTATAGGGGTTATCCATTGACGTCATGTGCACGCATGCGCACTGCTCATCCACGCACCCGAGCTTCGCTGGCTTTCGCGCCAAACCTTCGCCAGGCGTGAGACAGACTTAACCTAACTTAGGCAAAACTTAAACGAAAACACCTAATACAAGCATTCCAATGGAAGTAAACAGCGACGGCAGATTTCGACACGACATCGCAGGTCAGTCATACATTCTGAGAATTATACTCAAACATTTCATCTTAATATCAACTTTGCGGTCAATGAACTTTCACCTTTGCTATAACTTCGCCCACGAGACTTACAGAATGTCACTATTATCTTGAGATTAATCGTATCATAACAGAAAATGGGAGATATTTTTTATCTATTATTAACTTTATGAAAATAAACAATTTTAACTAGGTATATAAAAGTTGAATAGTTCAATACTCCATGTCGTATAGTGTTCGTATGAGCTTATAACTTCTTCTTCGTATTATCTGGTCACTAAAATATCAACTCGTTTTGTTGATTTACTATTATTTATTAATTCAATTTAATATTACCCTGTTTCACATAAGCTTTATAGCAAATACATACATACGTACATCTATATATAAGTACACCTATACATTTTAACTTTCTCATCATTTGAGATACATTTAGAACATTTTAAAATTGCGTTATATTTGAAAATTGTATGAGATTACTCGGTTGTTGCATCGCAGTGAATTTATAAAGATCCGTACCGATTCCGTCTCCGATTTAGAAAGCGTACCGATATAAGCCTACTGTAAGTACATCTGTAAAAAAATTTAATAAGAAAAGTATATTCAATACAATATCCAATACGTATTACGTTACGTACGTATACGTCTATTATGCATTATTCACGAGCATTCAACTTTCAAAATCAAAACAGTTTATGCACATAAAATGCATAAGTAATTATTTAGCGTCTGCACCAAAAGCGTAACTATTTTAAATCCTTAAATGAAATGAAAATGAATGAATGAATGAATGAAAATGAAAATATCTTTATTCAACTAGGCCCCCAAGAAGCACTTTCGAATCGTCAACAAAAAACCCTTAAGTCTATCACATAAAAATAATATTAAATAACTAACAATTTCATAATGTTTGTCTCTCTGTCTTATCTGGATCTACGTAAGCTAAGAATTGTTATAATTACTACAATATGTTACTAAAATTTAGCTTTGGCATTTATAAAATCACTAACATGAGTTACGTTCCTAATATATAAAAAACAATTCCATCGTAATATTGGTTTTATTTTACGTTTTGTTTAGAACCAACATTCAGGTGCGGTGCTGAATCATTGGTCCAGTGATCGGAACTACGCATGAGTTATGCCTGCCCCGTAACTTCACGGATCACTAGTGTCCATCACCCCGTTGACTGATAATAAATAAATAGGACTTAACGTTACCGGCAACCACTCGTAACACATATCGCTTATGTAATTTAGTTATTGTAAATTGAAACTACTTTGTCTGATATATAACTAGAACAAAATATTGACTACGATGTTGATTGTTTTCCAATTCCAAAAAATTATACGATTGCGCTAAGAAATGTTTATTTTAATTTTAATGAGTCATCAATTATATTGATTGTATTACTTTTTCCAGCAACTTTGTCAAAAATGCATATAAAATATTTTGTAATGTAAAAAGGTGTCAACCCAAATATCGGAATCCATAGTCCAACCGGCCAAGCAACGGTCGATTACAATGCAGCCGTATGAGTTATGCGTGCACGTCGCGGTGCATGATATCCGTTCCACTTTTATGAATATCCTCTGCCCTACGCGTCGTATCATATTACTGCGATCGTCATGTGTTACTGAATAGATGCACTGTACGTTATGCATGAGTAGTAAGACTACAGCACGTCAATCACTATGGACAAAGTAGCAAAATAGACGTAAGTTAACTAATAATAAATTGTTGTTAAGTATTATTATTCTCTTTCAAAATGCAAGTAGATTGCAATAATCGTCGTATTTTTTATCACCTAACTGTTTGTTCGCCGGGCTCCATCAAAAGAACTTGTGCTATTTCAACAATGGGTAGGATAGCATTATTTTTTGCCGAAATTTCAATGGTTCACGGAGAAACATTGATAAAAGTTTATTTAGATTGTCTGCAAGTTTATGTGAACTACAAACCCTGAAAACTTATATACTTTTTCTAAACCCATTTCAAAAAATATATTTTAGTTTAGCGTTACTATTTCAAAATTACGCCGCAGCAACTAAAATCTCCAAGCAAAAGACCTACGTTTCATGTGACTGTGAAGTCTCAATTTTCCTCAGGTCGCTGAAAGCCCTTTTGACATAAACTTTTTTGTAGAGTTTAACACAGCTGTGGATAGAAAAAATAGTTGTGTGTGCGTCGAGTACTCAGCTCAGTACGTACTCCGAGTGCATCGCTCCCGGGCGCCGAGTCGTCGCACTGCATATAGGCCAGTGCACGCGAATGCCCGAGCCCCCCTGCCCTGCCTCCCCTCCACTGCACCTCGCGATTTTCCATTTCCATCACCCCGCTCACTAATTCCAGCGGTCGCGAATGTCGTAACGCGGGGAAATTTCTAAGACCTTTCTCCAACTTGTTACGATGTTCCGCTAAGGGCGACGTCTCATTGCGAAAGTTCGAAAGTAGAAGTTGACAAAGGCATTCATTATTTTTAATGCAAGCAAACAATAATGTTCTTAGTTAAAAGACGATAGTGATATTATGTTTCAAGATTTTTATGAAAATTTTTCGACAACTGCACTAGTTAATACTATTGAATTTTAAACCACCCAAGTATGATGAGATGTTTAGTGATGGTGACGGACTGGTTTGAGTGCTCGGGTTTCGATTACGGAAAGAAAGCAACTTTGGCCATAATCCCGGGATGGGTCAATCAAGAATTTGTTATCTCGAGCTCCTCCATGCTTCGGAAGGCATATGGTCGTTGGTCCCGGTTGTTACTGCAACCGCTTCAACCCACCAATCCGCATTGGGCCAGCGTGGAGGTGTTATGGTCCAAACTCCTCATGTGTTTCTCCCATGTAGAAAGGTCTGTGTCCAGCAATGTGACGTATATAGGCAGGTGATGTGATGATGATTAATGATACTAAGAAAACGAATTAAAGCTCAAAAAGCCTGTAAAATTTACCTCATTGATTTAAATGATCTTATGCGAAACCTGTTCAGCATCAGTAAAATTAGCGACATAACGCGGAAGATCCATTCTATCGTATCGCAAAGAATGCTTTAGTTCAAAGCGCTGATCGTCGCACGCGGTGACAACGCCGTAACGGCTTACATTACGGCTTTTTGTCCTAAGCTATTGTAGTTAGGTCGATGTTGTTGCGAGCCTTCGCAGTTACGACGTTGCTGCCTTGGGCAGTTTGGATGTAGTTACAAGTTCCCGCGGTCGTTGCCCGCCCGCGTGCGACTCCCCTATATCGGTTGCCGCGAACTGAAACTCACCTACGCCATATATATGTCGCCAAGTTGACGCATGCTTCTGGCCTCTTAATAATATTTCGTTGAGTCTTCGGAATATCGTGCTTTAATAATATTTTAACAACTAATATGATTACTTACTCACTGATGGATGATTACTTACTGTTGTAGACTGTAGTAAGGACTTCAAATTTGTCAATTATAATTTGTATTCGTATCAAATTCAAAACTAAAAAAGTTTTAAACAAAACTAAAAAATGACTTCAAAAAACTCAAAACAACATAGCACCAACTCCAAAAAAAAGTTGTGTAACTATGTACCTACTTAAATTTAATTATTTTATCCTTTTTAATGTTTGGAAGTCGGTTTTTTACAATTTTTACTGATAACTGTCTAAGGTCAAAGCTGATTGGTTACCGTCAGCATATATTGTTTCCTACTATCGTATCGTTTCACTAACAAGTCTTAGGAAAGCAAAAGTCCGCAATTTCGCATACATAGATGACCTTATTGTTCCAGTTATTTTGATCTAAAAACCAAACTAACCAATTGATTTTAAATATTTTTTTATGGAGCCAAATAGCAACTATTCCGCATCGAACAAAAAAAGAATCACGTAAATAGGATAAGAAATCTCGGCATAATCGGTGTACATACATAAAAAACATATCAACCGAATTAAGAACCTCCTCCTTTTTGAAGTCGATTAAAAAGGGCTATTTATAGCCTTTGCTGAATTCGAAGATTTTGTTCAACTGAATGGATAATCGAATTGGTTTGTTTTCGCACGTTTTATTTTGCTTAGATAGGTAAACCATCTAAAAATTGTGTCTAAAGTTTTGTGTATTACAACTTATTTTACTTTAACCTCATTGTGCTTATAATGCTTTTAATATCCAAGTAGTAATATTATGATCGAATACTAAAATTAAAAAATCTGCTGAAAACACCGGATATCAAATAATATCTGACTCCGCTTCTTTACTCTGTGACTCTACTGTATTTAGGCATAAATGTTGGTAGAAAGTTTATCTAAATCTTTATGTGAAGTTATCCAAAATAATTATCAAATGGAATGAGTAAAATATTATTAAATATACATATATATTGTTGAAGCGATAGCGTGGACGCGGAAACGGTTGTGTGCCGTTAAGTAACTGTACGAGTCTAGTCTAGAACAATCCTGTGCGCCGGCGCCGATAGGACCGATGCACGTCCTGAATTGATGAGCTTTTGGAAATTCGACTAGCTAGCGATTAACTGGACTCCGTGTTAATTTTCAAAGTATGGGTATTTATTTTCAAAGCTAGCCTCTTACTCTTCTTTGTAATTAAAATACAGATTATGCTTAAATGATCAGATTTTATCAAAAATTAATTAGTCGAATTAAAGTCTTTCTCTTCTCGAACAGAGGAACCAATATTGTGTTGTGATGTGACACCGAAAGCAAAAGTTTACAAAAGTCAAAATCTTAGATAGTTTAAGGGGTTGAGGGTGTAGGGCGTGCGATGCGAGGGGCGGCGGGGTCGACGACCGAATAGACGTCGCATTGTCGTACGACGAGACCGTCACACATTGACAACCCACTTCACTATGAATAGCGCACTATTATTTAATTCTTCACAAACTTAAAAACTATACCTATCTATATAATATTTATATAATATTTATTTATACACTCACACCTATTATCTAGCCCAAAGTAAGCATCATTAAGAGCTTGTGTTATGGATACTAGATAACGGAGAAATAATGATAATAATATGTATATAAATATTAGAAATATACTAAATAAACATATAAACATCCATGACTCGTAAACAAATGCTCGTACTCATCATACAAACATTTGTTCCTACCGGGATTCGAACCCGGGACCTCTTGGCCGAGTAGCCTGGGGTACAGACCACTCGGCCAGCCGGTCGTCAAATATCATGCACAAATTCGTAGTGAGACCATTTAAAAAATATGATGCTTAAAATTCTCAACAACTTACCTATTAAAAACAAGCTCCGTATACGAAAAAAATCTTCAAATAAAATTAAAATTCTTCCTCCTTGTTCGTACCATTGACCTCTTCATATTTAGCTTCTATGTGTAAGTATAGTAGCTACCGCCTAATCCATACAGCCATGAATTTCCAATCCTTTTCGTGCTAATTTGCTTTGCATATTATGACTCTACATAAATGTAATAAGGGTTATAATTGCTTATAACAGGCTAGCTATCAGTCGATCACCCTGGCTAGCTGACGTAAACTGCGTCCTTGAAGCGAATCTACAAACACAATTGTACAAATATCTACTGTGACTGGGTCACTCACCCTGGCTCTATCAACATTTTTTTACGTGTGGCTTATTTAAATATAACTTATACCTAACTATATAACCGGTAGGTATGTCATGATGCTTGTAACAAAAACACAGCAAGAATTACACAAAATGTAGACGTGTCACCAATCATTTATAACTCGTAACATGATAATGTAACTCTCAGTGATGTAAATTATGTCACACAGTTGACTTTAGCACGTGGAATGGAACGATAGGTTTTATATTTAAAATTTTACCACAATAAGCATAATATAATGCCACTATATTCTTGTCAGCCTGTTTCTGTAGGTAAGTCAATCAATACAGATAAGAATGATACAAGCATTAGCATAACAATGCCAAAAATGGCAGTGACATGATCATAAAGACAACATTTGGGTAGAGAGTGGTCTTAATAAAAAAAATGATAGGGATATAGTATTGCCTAATAAATACTATAAATCATTAAGTATATCAAATTTGCAAAATCGTATTACCTAAGCCTATTTTGCATTCTGTGATTATACCTAATAGGTATAATATATATATATATATTATACCTAATCACAGAATGCAAAATAGGCTTATATATATATATATATATATATACTTAAGAATAGGTACTTATGTACATTATACTACTGTAATGGTGTACGAAATGTTAGTCTAACGAATAATACAATTCAATGCAAGTATAGTATTTAAGAAACATAGTTATAAAAAAAACCTTATTTAGCGCCATAGATTATGTTGTCATCGTTATGACAAGTCCCACAAGCGCCTTCGTGACATGTTTGCTAGTACACGGTGATCAACACAACTGGCTGACTCAACGAGTGCGTTGACATGTGCGTTTGAAAGGAGACCACGTGGTCTCTTTCATAAGTTACTATTGAGTGACTACGTGCTTATGCTTACCTATTACTACTTCTTAACTTTTAGTGAAAATACTTCGTTACAATTACAACGACATAAACATTTTGGTGCCTGTTTTCTTTGCTCAAAATAAACAAGTTACCATTTAGTTGAGCGACCTTAATTACCTATATATTTTCTTTCAAACAAACATTGTTATTATTTTAAAAACAAATTTATGTCACGTCATGCGGACGTGACTAGAGGTAGGATGTATTTATTTTGTGATAGAAAAGCCTGTATTGTTTGATATGTGCTTTAAAGATTAAAACATACTGATGATTGACTAGTTAACATGACTTAACTGTAAAACAATGACTTCTTAATAACCATACATAATTTAATATAGAATGTTGAACAATAGTTATTACTTATTTATTATTTTGACCTTACCCAAAACTTGAGCGGCCCAGCAACTAAATGCCTTTGTTTGAGTTGAGTGCTAAGCAGCAAGCACTATCAGTGACATACATAGCTCTCTCGATAGCAGGGTGCGATAAAGCGAACAAAACATCGTCGGTACAATGACCCAGAATTATATAAAAATGTCCTCAATTCTGATAACACTGTGGCAATGAAATTACATGATGAAAGAGCTTTTATTGATAAAACAGGCACAGCTTTTATCACTTATCCGCATAATGTTATAATTATTTTGAGAGTAATTTATTTATAAAAAGTATTTTAAGGAGGTAGGTATATCAAGGTAGAAAATAAAGAATTGAATATGAAACTATAATATTTTCTGATATCGTGTCGCAGGCTCGCAAAGTTTGTTACTATCGTCGACAATTGGAAAAAGTAAGAAAGAATTTGTATGATTATCAATAGGGAACATGTTCTCAGTGCTTGCACCCGCGTTGATCGGATAGGCCCGCACGGATGTCAACTTTCTCGAGTTGCGTAACTCGCAGAGATGTACTGGAACGTTCGGAGTCATCGACCACGGCTTACGAAACACCCCAGTGCGCTACACCCGGACGTTCTCGAAGAATTTCAATGTAATCTAATTTAACACTGTTAACGGCCACGTACGGCACGAATAACTATTTCATGTGAACTGGGCGCTGTAAATTAAAAATAAAATCTTTACGTTTGTTACTTGACTCAATATCATGCCAAGTAAATAAAAACCCAAATACTTTCAATTTGTGTCATTAAAAAATTGCTTGCTAGAACGCTGTCTTAGCAGATGTTACACAAAAATTACAATGTTTATTATTATCTTCTTTGAATTTATTATAATTTAATAAGGCGATGGGCCCGTCCGTGAGACACTGACATGTGTTGGCACTGGCAGCGTGGCAAATGGCATCTAGTCTGCCACTAGGCGCCGACTGGCGTGCGGGTCGTCGATCGCTCGCGAGGTCATCGCCGCTCGAGCTTAGCCCAGCTTACAAACAGCACACAGCCCAACTGTGGGCCCACAACCCTGCCTACCAGGCTTCCCATTAAACTTGTTTTATAACTTCATTCATTAACTTTTACGACCACTATCCAAGTTTGCGTAGGTAAATAACCTGCTGCAAAGAGTGCAAGCCCGCAATATGGTTTATTTGTATTATTGATTAACGCGTTTACGCAGTTTGATTTAAAATTGTCATATATATGAAATACTTATTATACTAATATGTAAATTATAAAAACTTTTAAATAATATTCCTGACTGATTCAATTACAAGTACCTATAGTATTTATAGGTACTTGTAAATAATTGCAAAGAACTGAACAGCGTTTTTTATTAAATTTTACGATTAAAGTCAATTTTCACGCTCGAAATATCAGATATTGGTAAAAATTCAATCAAAAAATATATTACGTGACTGACAATATCCGTAATAAAATAGTTATCAGAGAAATATGTTTAATTTCAACGATTTTTACTTGAAAAAAATCTTATTACATTGTAAATATTACGAAACCTCAATCATAGAGTAACATAGGGAGAACTTAAATTTCTAAAATTGATGTTAACAGAACTAAATATAGTTTAATTGAAGAAACCAATAATGAGAAATAAGAGAAGAACAAATTTTCTAAAATTAAAGATGAAAAATTTTATTTAATAATGCCCGAATACATTTTTAACAAGTTTCGAAAAATGTTCTAAAAACGGACAGTTATAATATTTTTAATAGCGTATATCTTTTAAATCATTCTGCTTCACGGCAGACTGAATTGAAAGTTTCTTTAAAATAAGCCTCACGAAATATTAGTAGAATAGTATAAGTATTATAGGAATGATTGGCTTTAAACATTATTTTAATCAAACGGCGTGAACTCTCTTAATACTTTCGTAATTATTTGTAAAATTATAAAGATTTTCTCACTAACTGAATGTCTTTCAAAATAACGCCTCTGAAGTTTTATTAGAACTAAGAGAATCGCATAATATTTGTAGCTTTAAGATTACACTGTAACAATAGATTGTGTTACACAATTTCATTCCTTACTTCTAGGTAATATGTAAAGTTATTATTGTGATGTAAAGGGGTCAATATCAAAACAATATTGGTCTAGATTTTGTATATGAATTATTTATTGAATCTCTGTGGACTTTCTTCGTTATCAATTTTCTGGGTCACGAGACGAGTAAATAAATACTGGCTTATTGTTAGTTGGTCCTTCCGTAACATTGTTAGTTATCTATTATGTGATTACCAGACCTCGGCCACTAATTGATTTAAGTAATCTTAAATGATTCATAAATAATAAGCAGTGCATGCAGTTGTGAACTAAACAATAGAAACATTTGTTTACGTTACTGCTATTTAAAGAAGATTAGATACAAATCAGGGACTATAAGATTGACTGCAGTAAGTCATTAGAGTCAGACTATATTTTTAAGTAGAGTCTAAAATTATTTTTATCGCTACTTAAAAACCTAGAACATTGTATTTTGACTTGAATAGTAAATAAAGTACTGCTATTTTAATAACTGTCACAATCACGGGTTGACTGGAAAATATCTCTTATAGAGATAAGTCTACCCTTGTGAACGAATTGTTATTATGTATTGGTATGATTTCATAGTTATTTGTTTACATCATTTGTTTTGTAATTATTCCATCCATGCCAATGATTTCCATGTCATAACTATCTACAGACCAATCAAAAGTAATGACGAGTATTTTTCTTCATTTTGGGGCCTGTTTATGTTTACGACTATAGGTATAGTGAGGTCGAGTTCGCGTTCATGACACGCTAGCAATTATAAGTGACGAGGCGTCACTGAACCCATGTTATTGCGAAACAACGGAAACCAGTCCAGTGCGCTCGCGCAACCAGCCCCGCACCACACCTCACGCCCTCGCACACCTGCCGCGAATTTTTAAAATCCTAGATTATAGTTGACATGCGGGTTGCTCACACTAGACGTGATTCGCATATCTACTCAATCGATTACATCACTTTTTTCTGCATTCAACACAAGGCGATTATTAACGAGCAAACCCGTTTTTGTGACGCCCTTTTGCTATTACTATCATGCAATATGTACTAGCGATCCATCAATGGTGTATAAATTTTATAATGACAATATTTTACATAACAAATGATTTTTCTATTTATTTTTCTATTAAATAAAGATTTATGAAATGCAGATAATATACTGTTCACTTAATTCTTTTGAAAAAACTTAAATTTCCTTTCTCCATATCAAGTTAATTTAGATACGAGCCCATCTGTACACTCTTGATATAGTTATAGTTAATCGGTATATTTTTAGACATGCGTTAAACAAGAGCTGAAATATATTTTAATAGAAGATTATCTAACGTAGAAAATTTTCACGTTCTGGGAAATATTTTAAAACATTCATAATAATGTTAAAATGAAAATTGAGAATGGCAAAAATGCTACAAAATTTCAATTTGATATTTTTTTAAAATCTGTATTTTTCTAATAGGATTTAATAAACGAGTAGCACAGAACTTTTCGACCTTATCCCACCTTCCCCCTTCCTACTCAGGAGCTCACGTGCCGGTCTTCGGAGTCCTCAATTCACTGTCTCTACCTCAATATCACGCACAAAGAAGTTTAGTAACTCGTTACTGTCGAACTTCCAGAATTTGGAATTCTTTGCCAGCACATGTGTTGTTTTCTTCCTTCATCATGGGTTCCTTCAAAAGAGGCGTGAAAAGGCATCTTATGGGCCGGCAAGGTGGAGGCGGCTAGACAGTGTGTTTCAAGCTGCACTAGCTGTAGACTCTTTTTGCCGCTTCACATCAGGTGGTGTTGAGTCATTTGCCGTGCTTTGTTTTAAAAAAACCGAACTTAAATGTGATGTTATTAGGTGCACTATAGAATCAAGACCTTTGTTTTTACTTTCAAGTTACCCGTGTTATACATAATATATTATGTATGTACGTAGTCACAAGTTCAACAATAAAATGAGAACAGTTCATAGTAAATTAAAAAATAAATATATCTTTTCCTATCCATAAATATTTATGTTGACTGTACATCGCCTAGCAGCGACCTATAAAGATACGTGCTCGTTAGTGGTACAGGGACAACGGCCGAGCCGCCTCATTCGCAAGAAGCACAGGTAGGCTAAGGGGTTAAAGAACTCCGGTGCACTATATCAAATACCATTGAACTCGCACTGTCTCTTTCGCACTGCACCCCAACGCATCGTTGCACCGTGCGAATCCTGTCTGATTACGCGTTGAGCATGCGTATGATGACATTATCTCTTACTACCTACTTATTATAGGCATGCAGCGTCTATTATAGTGTCCACGGAACTTAACGTTCTATCTAAGAAAACCGAAAGGCTACAATAAATTTTTAAAGTACCCACAAATCACATGCAATAGTTATTCTTTTGTAAAAGAGATGCCGGGGTAAGGGGCAAAAGTTGCGGAGCGGCAGTAAAAAAAAACAATAAATTTTGTTCACACTACAGAGGTGCAAACAAACATTTGGCCCTCATGATGTAAGCAGGAAGAACACGAACATATATAATAGAAGTAAAATTTATATTAAATAGTATTCAAATGGAGTGGTATGTTTTGAATTGAATAAAAATTAATTAATTACAACTTAACCCTCTATCAATGTTAAATATTTTTGTTAAGTTTAGCTATGTACACCATTATTTATGTAGGTATAAAATATGCTCAAAAATATTTCCATACTATAGATTATAGATATTAGTTACATACATACCTATCTTTTAGGCGTTAGCAAATCTTGGAAAATATCTATTGTTTAAGTTTTTATCTAAAATTTAATAAAAAAAGAACTTTGGTATGGTACATAAATGAAAACTATCGTTGATTTAGATAATTTCATTAATATATATATATATATATATATATATATATATATATAGTTGTTGAAATCTGTACCTCAAACTTTCCTTGAATATAAGAATTAGAATTAGTCAACTACTTGCATTGTTATTTTGTTACATGTATTCTTATCAATATCTAATATATTGTTTACTATGAATTGTAAAACTCAAACTTTTGACTTCACTTTCTGTAAAGAAGCGTGTAATCTTAATAATTAAATGTTAAATACCAAAAATCCATTACAGTCAGATCTAAAACAATAGACTTCATGTTTTTGTTTGATAAAAAAGAGTATTTTTTTTAAAGATTTATAATGACATTGTGAACTGCAAATAAATATATGAATTTATAATATTATCAGAAAACTAACAATAGTAGTAGCAGCTAGTAGTAGCTTAAAAAATACTAGAAAATGTTACCCGTTCTTCTTAGAACCACGACAGGTAAATTTACGAAAGAATGCTTGATGACTGTATAATCAAAGTCGATTAAAAATATTTGACTTTGGTTTATTAAAAAAACTCCAGAAAATGCTTTCCTCAAGTAAACATGTTTCCTACAAAAGCTGGTTATTTTAGAAATTCAATATGTTACGTAAGCGTTAGCTGAAGTGGCACCGTGTGTCAATAATCAAGTTTAAGCCAGTGGAAAGTTCAGTCACGTCGCCGGCCGTTGACATTGCGGCGGGCTTTGACGCTCACTTGGCGGAAAATCGCATGATCGCGACACCCGATCACTGCCCTATGACGTTTGGTATGAACCAGGAAGATACTGTGTTACACAGGAGTCGCCGAAACCTGTATACATCCCGATAGGTCTTCCACGTAGGTCTTATGGATGACGTCTTACAAGCGTGTACGTGCTAACATCATACATAATAACAATAATATTCATACATTCACACCTATTAACTTGCCCAATGTGTTGCATAAAATATTGATAATAATATGAATGTACATTTTAGAAATATACTAAATAAACATATATACATCCATTACTCGTGAATTAATGCTTCGATTTGAAAAGGCAAGCAACTATAGCAAGGGACACAGATCACTGGGCCAGCCGATCGTCAAACGTAGGCAATTTCAAATAATCACAATTGAGTTAAAAATGAGTTTTTCTTCTCTTTTTAGGTATGTAAGTACTTAGAGTACTTCGCATCGCAAGAATGTTAGATAAAATAAAATTTAATGCCACATTTTTCCACTAAATATGATAACATAATCTTATAAATGCTATAATGATTACAAAACAAAGAAAGTCGAAATGTATTTATCAATAATACAAGTTCTCAAATGTCATTGACAAACAATGAAGATAATTTCAAGGGTATATAATGAAGTGTTACTGTAATCCGTATGTAATATATAAAAAAGTTGTGATCGTATGTAATATTGGTCTATAATATTAAAAAATCTAATTTTCAATGAAATTCAAACTGAAGTATTGATATCTTCGTCAGATGCAAGTTTTTTAACTAATTGAATATTGTCCTACTTCAGAATAATCGAATAAAAATTCACTAATACTTCATTACACTAATCTTATGTTTTTTAAGTCAACCTAGGCAGAGTAATGCGGCCTCGTAACCGCTGCGCTCGCTGGACCAATTCCCCAAATTGCCGGCTCACAAACCTCGAGAGCGGAGCAGCCCGATGAGCTAATACACTGGCTCACTGACCGCGCGCCCACTCTCGGTGCTACGACCGATTTTTGCTGTGCGTAGTCTCGTAGTCACGCTACGGCCGTAGTCACGCTACGGCTACATCTTTCGTAATAATAAATGCTTCGGTATATTTATGTAATTTATATAATCTAGTGAAGAATGAAATAATCATTTTAATAATTATTGTTACAAAAAAACACCGATCAAAGCAATTATAGACAATAATAAATAAATAAGTAAAAAGTCGGTACAAATCGACTATGATTTGAGATAGCCATCGCCACTTGTTATTATGATTGAAACTTTTTCAGTATTATATAAAAAAAAGAATATACCGTTATACATAGGTATTCTACATATGATATTTAATATTCGTTATCGCTATTCATGTGGTCTTAAGAAAATTTATTCATTTGAAAATCTTTAAATAATAAGATTCATACTAATAAGTGTTATGTGTCTGACATAACAGTATTTATCTATCTCTAATAGTTTTTCACAAACGTGCAAATGAATGATTTGAATTATTGTTTTTGTCACGTTCCTCATCGGTGGTATTTTATTAGCGCGATTCACTATCGTATCCACCACAACTATAAAATTACAGAATATTTTTTCTTGTATGACTTTAGCTTCCGCAGTCACCTTACTTGTGACCTTTTATTTTTCATGAATGTCTAATTCTAACTAACAGTGATACCATAAAAAAATAATGTTTAAATTTTTTTGTTTCACTAATGTCTTACCGTTTCATCACTGTACGGTTTGTCATATTCAAACCCATGCAAGAGATGTTTAAAAGTAATATTCCCCTAGTCTTTTCAATATCAAAGTATTGTTAGTTAAAACAGTTTTTCCCAAAGCAGAACTGAATTCGTATGGACTCGTTATTTTTTTCACATCGAAATGAGCAATAGGTAAAGATAGGTAGCATCTACGCCACTTGTTTACCGCGAGACCTTGAGATGCGGTCAGTGCCCTGCGTAGATACGTAATCTAACAAATATTTTATTGGCAGCCCACCTCATACGTGATCACGCGAATGCTCGCCTCTATCAGGAAATCAGCTACCAAACAACCTATTTTTGTCTATTCATAGAAGCTATGAAAAACACTCGGGTGTACTTATTAGATAATTTTAATATTGCCGTTATGCTTTTGCAGTTATGTTATTTAATGGTTTCATTCTTTTGCTAAATTTACGCAGTGAAGAAAAGAAAGGATTAAACATATAGAAAAAAACGCTACAGTTAAGCTACAATAATATTTACATACACAGGACTGAAATAGTTACAGAAGTTTTTTTATTGAAAAACTTCTAATATGTTAGCATTATTATCGACGGCAGTAATATTCACCATTTCATATGTAGACTATTGTAAACCTATCTTGGTATATTGTGGTTAATTTAATATTACTTGTTGGTTTGTTCTACACATAACGCGTTATTTTCACAGTCGGTTCAGTTTTCACGAGTTGGTCCGTTGACTTATGTTCGCGTGTGTTGGTAACCGACTTCAATATTTCATTATTAGTGTGTCGGTGTGAGTTAACTTTCTTAGGCTGATGCTTTTGTGTGTGCGTCAGCGGCAGCATCGGTACACGTAGTATTTTGTGCTTGTGTTTGCAGTTGGCAATTTTTGTGTCCGTCTCAAGGACGACAGGCTCGAGTTCAGTGGCTAACCTTCCACTGTGAATGACACGATTTCGAACGTTGACCCTCTACGTTTCCTGTGCTAACCGAAAGAAACAGCCAATGGATCAGCTCAAATTCCTATTTAAATATTAATGTATGCGCGCCATTTAATAGTCTGACTTAGAAACAATACACGTATTAACATATAAAGTGATTAAATGGTCGGTGTATAGTCGTTTTACATGTTCACGCGATATAAGTACTTAATACCTGTTATTTCAGTTACATACAAACGTATGTTTATATTGTCTGACATACGTTGAAATAATATACGCTTTTTCTAAATTTTCCGAGTGAAGTCACCAGTGCGGATTTTACATGTTGTGATACATAATGATGTAATATTATAGCAACATTTTCCTTGTTCTAGGTAAGGCAGTCGAGGAAGAAGCCTCGCAGCGATCTGGCGCACCGGTAAAGTTTTGTTGGCTCGTTTATGATTGTACGTAATGGTGTGTTCTCGTTAGAGCACAATGCACCAGGCTGCAGTGGTGGAGTCAGTCACCCCGTCCGCTAACGGGGCTCGCCCTATGGCCGCGACCGCGGGCTGCCGTCATCGTGCTGCAATTGTCGACCGATCCAGCTTACTAATGCAACTGCTACAACACTCCCTGTGCATACCCAATGAGGACATTCCACCATGCTTATCCTCGAACATAAACTCCATGTCAATATCATAGAATTTATTCCGAAAAGTCCAGTCACTTTGAAACGATTTGCCACGGTAATGATGTCCAAACGCCCCGCTAAGTTATTTATACAAAAACTACAATAAGCAAGCCCCCAATTGCCACAGTAAGAACTTTTAGATGTATTTGCATGAGAACAAACGAAATAACCACAACGTAACGATTCAAACGCACGGACCATAGTGACCATTGTACGTTGATCGCATTGCCAAGGGCATTTTTTTGCAACCTATTTATCCGTAAAATCGTTCACACAGTAACCGAACACCATAATAATTCTTAAGAAATAGTGATTGACAAATTAATAAAAATAAATTTACTGATTTATTAAACGTTATTCATCATACGCATAGGTTCTATACTTGTTGTCAAAGTAAAATAAATACCTAAAATTATGAGAATACAATATTGTGAAAATATTGCGTGGCATCCCGCTGGTATTTTATCATTAAGAAAGATATTTCAAAGGGCTTCTCCAGATTGCAATATCGTTTAGCGAGGACACAATGCGCCGACTATCTGGGAATGTCGGTTACGAACTCATCCAACAAAAGGAAGTTAAAAAAGTAATCCTAAAAAGTTCAATCCATACATTTTTTGTCGCCGAATAGATTTTGATAAAATAATGATTCGGGACTTCTTTTTATATCTTTAGAAGAGTTGGATATCGCGAAACTGCACAAAGATACACATTGGACAAAAAGTTGAACTTTACCTGTTCGTGAAATCCGAGACGTAAAGAAAGGGTAGGCGATTCGCATCGTGATTTTTTTAACGATGAATGGTCTCATTTTTACCTGCATTTTTTGCAAAATAGGTAAAAATTGGAATCTTTAAAAACGAAATTTAAAGGAAGTCAGATTAAGGGTTAGTTGATTTCTATTGGTCCATTGTTAAGTTAAGCAGATGGTATTAAATTCACTCGTTGCTCTCTGATCCGACAACAATGTGGGTCACGACCATGGGGCACACATTCATACTCATTCCACATCATAATCGCGTTTTCATTTATTTTAACTTAAATTGGTAACATACGGTGTGTTATATGTTACCAATTTTACCTGTGGACAGTATACTAATACTTTTAACTCTCTCCAAAAGAAATGGTCTCTTTCTAAGCCCAAGGAACAAAGAAAATAATGTTGCATCTTTCTTAGTGCATTCATTGTAGGACATTATGGGCAATAATTCTACTTTAGAATCACAATGCACCAACGTCAGTTTTTGTCCCAATGTTAAGAACAATAGTGTCCCTTCAGTGACAATCAAATATTTTTTGGACTTCTTAGAAAATACTCAAATAAACAGCCTGTCAGATGGTGCAGGGTCATGTATACCGCAGCTGACTACGGGTTTGATCTTATAAAAGAGACACATGCTGAAATATCTGTATCAAAATAACTTTAAATTAAATAGTTAATTGTTTTAATGTCATGTTATTATTTTTTGCTTGTGACAATCTAAAAATAGCTTGAAAAAATATTTTTTTCAAGAAGGAAGAGAAAAATTTTGAACTTTACAAATTGTTCAGAGCTAGACAACGAGTTTTAGCTTAGTGGAACTCACATGTTGGAATGGAACAGCAACTTTAAGCGTAGGTAATGGTAGAATGGCAGAGTAAATCGTGGTGCACCGTTACATGCACGCACTCGTTGAGTTGAGTGCACGCGCGAGGGGTCGGCGACACTACCACCATGGGCCTCAGCTCTCAAGCAAGCTGGTGTTTTCCAACAGGCTAAAACACCAGCTTGCTAACTACAGGGTGGCTTTTGAAAGAAGCAATATAAACAAAACAATTTTTTTTTATTTGTTACGACATGAGCCGTGGCGGTCCGTAATTGTTGCTAGATACTCGACAAAAATTAAACTCGTTGTTTTATTTAAAATGTATATTTTCCCAAAGCTGCGGTTAGGGTGATATTCTGTTGAACAAATAGGTTCTTTGATTGAAGTCGAATGTTACAAACCATTGAGCTATTGAACATTTATTTTTCATCTCCATTATTTTCATGTAGTCGTTGACTATATTCTACATATATTACAGGTTCTATATTTTATAGGGCATATTTTTTATACGGGTAAATATAGATGAATGGACCGACAGGTAAGTTTAACATTAGTAACACCGTTAGACGAAGATATTAGATGAAACATTAGAATATATCTATTAAAATTTTGAATTGAGACCCCTTCTTATGAAATTAATATTTACCAATTTAAGTATTATTTAATATGTAATGCACTTATAATATATCAAATAATACGAAGATGCAGAAGTACTAAAAGTTTAATTCTTTATTGTAGAAAAAAGTCCAAGCCCATAATAAACCCCCAATAAGCACAAGTCTGATCATGGAGTAGTCTGCTCACCCGTGGGACGACTCAGCCAAATACCACTAAATTAGCACATTAGCATTAAAACAACCTTTATATTATTCTTAAATCGGCATCATTCGTGAATGGTGGAACGCAGAGCCAAGACACCTATTGGCGACGAAAGGTTAGTGGAGACTGAGCCTCATACCATGGACCGCCATCGTAAGGTCGCCTGCTTGTCGGTCTTCTACAGGTTGTATTTCGGAGGAGTGCTCAGGAGCTTTATGAGTTCATTCCACTAAACCCATTTCACCAGAGGACTTCTAAACGTTCGGCGAGCTGTCACCCACTCCTGGTTGATATACCAAACATAAGCACATTGCGCTTTTCGTCATCTGTTATAATGCGCACAGCCAGGGAGTGGAATGCTCTCTTGGCTTCGGTGTTCCCTACCGCATACAACCTGAATTCCTTAAAAGCAGGGTTAAATAGGCACCTTCTTGGTAAGCTCGCTACATCTTTGACCCCCTCTTAACTTCTCCCGGAGCAAGAGTGAGATCAACATTAGAGTGAACCCATTTTTATATATAAAAAAACAAAGACTATGTTGGTTAAGAAAGTTAAAAATGAAAACTATATTTTGTAGTAAACATACACCATAATAATACGCCGGCTGTGACCTGGCACGCGGCAAAAAGTGAGCAGCCCGTGCTTAACTACCACCCTCTTCCTCTTAAAAAAATATACCACAAAAGACTCAACTATGTAAATGACGATCTTTCAACTTTTAATCATTTTTAATGACAAGGTGCGGTTCGGTGCCATGTTTCATCGCCAGCTGGGAAACGAGGAAGTGTGCGCACAATGCGAACCAGACTTAAATTGCCGATTGCCAAAAATCCAAACCGCACTTTATACTTTATATTCTTGGTACAACATCTGATTTAAAGTTACATTATCAATATTGCTTGTTTCTTAGGTTCAATGATTTATTTATTAATGGCCCTATAAAGTCCAAAACGTGATATTTTATGGTTTTAAGCTTATAATTTTATTTTATTTTGACAGACCGATCTTCTAATAAACAAATGTTAAATAATATTAAACATCCATTTCCATTCCTAAGATGGTGAACCCCACCTACGCAAAATTTCCTCCTATGAGAGATCATTATTTTAAACAACTGCGTAGGCAAACTGTGATTTAGATTATCGTAAGTTGATTTCTGTTAGACTTAAAATAAATACTAATCTTTTCGTTACATATTATGTGATAAAAGATAGAAAAACCCCTACTATAATAGAAGACATATGGCGTAACCACGAGGGCGCCATGCGGTAGAAAAAACTGCTCAAAACCGGTCTTTGATAAAACGAAAGTTGGTTACACAGTAGGTAAGCTTACTTTCACCGAGACCTACGCTCGCACTTCCACCGCCTCATAAAGCCCTCTATCTTTTAACTATAACTAACTTAGTATATCAGTCAGATTAAATGTATAGTACATATTTTAGATAAGATCTACGTCTACAAGAATTTTTAGTACTGTTTATGTACACGTGAAGTGGAAAAACAATTACACGACAACTCCAGAATCGGTTGGTAATTTGAATAAAGTCAAGGGGATCTTTTGCGTCGCAAACACGGGGTCAGTAGACTTGTGCGGGGCGCGCAACAGCCGAAATTATCGCGAACGATACACGCGCCGCGGGCCAACGATCGCGCCAAGGCCGCTCCGCACGGCCCCTGCCTGCCAGCCTCACCTGACTCTCTCTACTATTATTACAGACTGTTTATAAGACTTATTCAATCTTTATACGAGGTAGGTACACTGTTTTTCAAATACACGTAAACATCCTGACTTCAAGGAAGCAATAAAGTACGTATCATTGCTTAGCATACACGGTTGGCACCTACTATAAATTTGTATTACCAAAATTTCCCTTTGCTAACTGAATTATTGAGAACCCCGAAATATTTCACTTATCAAGCATCAGATTCCAGACACAATTGATTTTTCAATTGTCATAGCCATCGGGAGGTATAACGCCGCTTGACAGATTACGAATTTTTGTAATATAAATTAAATTCTATCTAAGTAAATCAATTTAACCAGGTAGTTAAATATCACTGGAACTATATTGGAAGCTATTTATCTAGTTGGCAACAAACGACGACATTAGCAGTGGAAGATGGCAGGCGAGAAAGGTTGGGCGGCGCGGGAGACGCGGGCGGGGCGGGCGCGGCGTCAACGCGCGGCCGTGAACTTTCTTCGGACACGTTTTCAGGAGCGAATACTGCGCAATATTCCGGCCTCAGCTCAGCCCACCGGAGCCCCCAGCACGCCCGCGAGCCCCGCTCCCCTCCACCGCCAATACATAACCATTACGTATTCAATACGTTGACAGATCGTGTCACGGATGATAAAAAGTTTACATTTCTGTTTCTCACGACATAGAAAAACACCACACTTTTAAATCTACAGCTTGTCTATTTTATAAACAATAATAACTTCGGTCTCCTTGTTTTTGTCAGCTTATCAAGATGTATTTAGCGCGAGTTCAAGCAAACTGGTGTTCATCGCATATGGATGATAGTGTCGCTCGTTGAAAATTCGGGGCAAATCAGCATAATGTGCCGCGGTTCCAAGTATTCAAATAAATGGGGACACTATTTACGCACCAATATTATAGTTCTTGAAGAGATTTTGACATAGGAAGGTTGAACTAGTTTATATTTACTTTAATCCGTTGTGAAGATACCTATTTATGGTTGTTTAAAGTTATCTTCGTTAGAAAATAATTACCCGGTAAAGAGGTCACGTAAAATGTAATACAAGGAAAAGAGTGTTCCTCGTTCTTGTGAGGTGTGCTGTTGTGTAGATGAATAGTGCAACGTAACGAGAATGCGGCGTAAAGTCGCTTAGTAGGTATACGATACGTCGATTATGCAATAATACGACAACAGTTTCTGTTGGTGATTACTCTACAGCAAGCCCCAAAACTCCTGTCTCATACCATGGTGCACATACATATTATTACTTATGTTATTGTACGAACAATAATAACTAGACCGAAATTTCTTGGACTAATAGGCGATTTTAATGCTCCAATTAGTACGTTCGCGTTCGGTTTTGTTTCGGTTGGTGCGTTCGCTGGGGTAGATTGCTCCATTTATTATCTAATTTCTTATATGCTCTTTCGTATCTGCTCACTGCGACCTATGCATTTGTGACTCGCCTTGTTTTTGTCTAATGTGATAATAAATTAGGAGAAATAGAGATTGCCTTCTTATCAACAAACTTTCAATAAATAATTATAGGTATGAAAGATTAAACTATTTATTTGCATTTTAAGTAACTATTTTACTTCTTAAACACCTATACAGAAAGTCTGAAACTATAAGACAACATCGAACATCTCATCGATGCGAACATCTCTTCTTAGGAACTATGTCATCGATTTAAGTAATAAGAAAAACTGCATTCATACATTTTAAAAAAACGTGTACTCAGCTCGGGAATCGAACCCGAACGCGTTTTGAAAAATAAAACTAACACTATTTCTATTTAGATATCGATTGTGTAGGTCGTAAGCAGTACCACTGGTATAAGGGCAACTGTTGACCGTCAGCTTGTACAACGATGATGAGGCAGGAGTACGGGGGTCGTTTTAGTGGGTAGTTTTGGTCATTAACACCTTTGACTGAGGAGCCCCACATAACCCTGTTTTGTTCTTTCCCCACAATACAGGGTAGGCGTAAATGCCTTTTTTCCCCCTACAAAAAAAAAGGTCTTAAGCAGTAAACGTTACTATGAAACATAATGTCTAAAATGAATAAAATGCATTGTTTTCATATCCTTTAATTTATTTTAGCAAGTGTTCGAAATTACCACCATTTTTTCAATACAACATTTAACTCGTTTAGGTGCGTAAAATTTCTCTATGGTTGTTTGTAAGCTTATTGACGGTACTACCCTGTTATACCTACCAACCAATAAAATACAATAAACAAATTGAAATTCAAGCTAAGAATAAGTGACAGAATTCAGGGTGATGAATCAATCACTTTACGAAGAACTTGAAGGCTTTTTGCAGAAAAAAAATAATGTTTTCCATTTGTTATACTCAACCAATTATACAACCTTGTGCAAATTTGTATGTGTATGTAGAATCGGTACGTTAGTTAAGTAGCGCCGTGTATCCTTGTGTGAGTTTTACCTTCGGTCTGACATTGCTGCTAATTCGGCGCATGCGACATTGACATAATATTATGTTCTGATATTTGAACGAGGAAGTGCCCCTAGTTTATTTTTGTCGGGGTCATAGAAACCTCGTATGTTATAGAATAAACCTATGCCTAGACTAATCCAATTGCCTAGGTTTTTGATTCAACGCTGCCTCTAAACCAATTAGCGATAGGTAGATAAACATTAATCATCCATCAAACCTTCTTATCAGAGATTTAATTATTTCTACTCAGCTTTTGGCAATAATATCCGACTGTCCATTACGTTACGTCTATTCAAACTTAACGGTTAAACATAATCTAAAAAAGAAATAATCAATTTAATTTAACAACTAGTTACTTAAGTGGTCATATTATATTATCTTTATTTTTTGTTGACTAGTAACCATAAAATAAGCTTAATCTGTCAAGTGGTGTTGTACCTCTGGAGGTCTATGACAATTGAAAAATTAAATGTGACTGGAACGGGTTAAATGGGGCTAGATAATAGGGTGTGAGTATAGGAATATTACATATTATTACATTATGTGCTATATAAATATAGCAGAACTAAAAGAATATTGTTACTATTGAATCGCATTAGTCGAGGTCGCTGGAGTAGGTAGCTCATTTGTATGTCTAATATCATCATGTTTTTGCCAAACTTCGAAGGTCAGTTGCGTCAACGGGTTTGTGTTTAAATTTAAAATGTTTATAAAAAGTACAGTGTACCATCGTGTGCCTTATTCCCTTTACGATAAGAGTCATATACACTTTTGTTGACGATTGTCAAAAGTGTATACATCTTTCTTAGTGCTCGTTATTGTTCTTTATGAGATAAAAACTTATCGAATAAGGGTGTCCGTTTGTTTGATAAGGGCACATTATACATGTATATAGATAACATAATATACCTGATTAATTATGACTCTGCTGGATACTCTGGAATAGAAATAACTGACGTCATTTGGTCTTTAGTATAATCATTTCCTACTTATTTATTTATTATTTAACTATTTTATTCTGTGTCTGTACCAATTTCCTAAGTTTGTCTCAATTTATCACTCGGCTTTTGCCTACCCAATAAGTAGAACAGTTACATTTTCTTCATTAAAATTCAAGCTACTTTGAGCAAAATTTAACAAGGAAAGGATTATTATAAGATACGCCAAATATGAAACAGTGTGTTCCAAAAGTACGAAATAAAATTTAAGCGGGTGGTTGTAATGTGCCCTATCAAGAATTACCGAAAGTTTGGCACCTTTCTGACGACTTTTATATTCCTATTAAATTAATAAACACATTGTCCTGCTCGTGACAACCCTAAAATTGCGTACTATTGCGTATCGTACGACACACTACGGTCATATAACACACACATACACACTCAGAACCCGCGTATACTACGATATCGAGCCCAGAATTTCAAATTTTATTTCGGAATTCTATAACACCCAGTATATTTTTTAGATGTCAAGGTGGGTGTGATAAACAAATATATAAAAGTCAGGTGCCGGTTGGGGCCCAAACTCGTGGCAGTCAAATCGGACAACTAATTGAGCGCACCCGCCAATTGACCTTGGCCTTGGTATGAGTTGCTGAATTGTGACCTCACTGATTAAGAGCGTCCGGATCACACACTACACCGGGGTTCACTTACACTGGTGATACATTATTCCAACCCTCAGAACAGATGTACAGTTGTGTACCCACTATTCTCGCTGTATGGAACAGCGGGGTGGTTATACATGTTATTGCTTGTGACTTTACACTTGAATGCAACCTAAAATATATGTTGCTGATATGAAATCTTCGTATGTAATAGCAATGTGACAATGACAGACATAGTGGTGAACTCTAAAACTAACATGATAAGGTACTATCATTTCTAATGTTACTCATATAGACACGCGGCAGCGTGCCAGCCAAGTTCAAGAAATGAAACTGACGACGCGCTGTGTTTAATAAATATTACTAAATAATTTCGAGCTACTTTTAAGTTTTAACCCTTTAACAACTCGTAAACTGTTTAATCTACATACATGAATTTGGCACACAAATTCTTTACACACTAGGAGGCTTAAATAAAAGCCTCCTAGTGTGTAAAGAATTTGAAATTTAAAAAATTTAGCTCTAACGGTTTTTGATATATATTAATGTTTGAAAAGCGGCATTTCGATAACTGACTAACTCACTCATCAAAAAGCTAACCTCAGATCTTTCTATGATCTGGGAAGCTAACCCACTTCTAGGTGACCTAGAAACTTGATATTTGGTACCAAGGTAGACTATTATGCATATACCAAGGGAAAATGTATGATTAGTATCAACAAAGCAATAATAACGTCAAGTATGAAATTTAGGTCACTATGTATATATTTTTTTTAAATAATAGTTTCTTATTATTTTAGAAAACAATAATAATACTTAGAAGATACAACAATATATGGAAAATAGTACAAAAAATAAAGAAATATAATAATAACAATATATTAATGATTATTATTAATAATTTATATACAATATATAAATAGTATCTAATATATCATCAAAATCATAAATATGAAATAAGAGCCAAGTTCAGTTATTGAATAATGCGTCGGTCTCGACTTCACCAACAAAAGAATCGAAATCTATGTATATGGATGCCAAGTTCTGTGTTCAATCGGGATGTAGTTCAAGCTCAAGATTTGACTCGGCCATTTTTACGTACTAGCTATTTGCAAGTTAGTGTCCCTGTTTGTACTGGACTTAAGACTATTATATTGATATATTTGGTTTATTGGTAAAAAACAGGTAGTAAGTCATTTCTGAAGCTTGAATTACTACTTCCCGAGTGAACACAGAACTCGGCACCCAGGAAGATCTCGATTCTTCTGTTGGTGAAGTTGAGAACGACGCATTATTCAATACTAAACTTGGCTCTTATTTCACATTTATGTTTTTGATGGGATAACTTTTAAAAGCAGAGGATATGTGTTGTGTCGTGTGTATGTCGTGAGGAGCACTCCAGCCACGAAGCGGGGTAATTGACTCGAGCTGACCTCGCGACGCTTCGGAAAAACTCGCCGTCGCTCGGCTCCAACCGCCCGCCGCGCCGCCTCCCACCGAAAGCCGCCTGCGCAATTTTTGATTTATTTTTTACAGTTTGCTGAAGTACATAATTCGTTTGAAAAAACTAATAAAATTGATAAATAGTTGATTTAATAGTTCTAATTGATTTTACTTTAACGAAGTATTACTATGTACTACCTAAAAATTGTTCAAACAGATCGATCATACATTATATTATTATTATTAACATATTCACATCGAAAATAAATATCAACCGGTCATACGATATCGCAATAATGAAACCGTAATTGGTTACTAATATGTATTTACTGAAATCACAATAAGCGGGTGGATCGAATTTCACATTGTGCGCGTCAGATTGTAGTGCCAGCTAAGCGAGCTGCGAGACCTTGACCGCGGACCGCGGCCGACACTCGTCCAACACGCTCCTCGTGACTTCGCAGAACTTCCTTACCGAATTGCTAACGCTTAACTCCAATTACACGTTTATTGCGACTCAATCTGTTTATACATTATAAAAGACACGTAAGCTTTACATAACACAAATTATGCACTCAATTTGATTCTTCAATGGCTAGCCTCGACCTAGATAAAGCTCTGAAAGGGCATATTCCTGTTTATTTTTTTGCCACGAACTAAGCAAACCGTCACGTTTTGCGTACAGAATATTAAAACAAACATTACGGGCCAAAATGACGCGGTCAGCAGAGCCAAGGAGTCCGAGGACACCGCCCTACAATTTTACTAGTATTTTTATTTTTGCACACCAGTTCCCGTTTTACTCGCACCTTACGCAAAAATAAAACAACTAAAGGTCTTATTTCAACGGGCCCTTGCGGTTGACAGTCATAAAAGGGATCCTTGACCACATTCTTTGTGCAGTAAAGTTGTTAAACTAATTTACGAGCGGAATAGTAAATATGGTCCCGTAAGTCCCGTTCTTATGCCGCGCGCGGCCCATTGTCCCCATGTCCTTCACTTTCGGACCCTAACTTTTTGACGACTTTTAATAGCCATTCATGACATTCATCTGAACCTACTGTGAACATTGATCATGATAATAGCATACTTTTGATTTAAATAGACATTAGACACCTCCGTTAATCTCAACCTCTCAACTCATGAAATTTTCGAGTAGGAATGGTTTTTTTGGGTTAGACAACTCACTGCTTGTTTTACCTACTCCGTTTTATCAACTTTATGAAAAAGTTGATAAACATAATCGGCGGTCAGACGCAAAATTCGCAGCTTAAAATAAAAATACGGAAGCGCAAAAACTAGAAGCCATAAATTGCAAACAATATGCCACTCGGCGTATACCTACTTTTTATTATTTAAAAAAAAATGCGATCAATCGACATCATCAAAACTGAGTTCTATCGGCTGTGGTCACAATGAACAATGAAACTATACATGTGGCTACCGACTGACGGCACCCGTCTGCTTTTTTGACTAACTCCATCCCAAGGTAAATTGAACCATATGTATATTAGACACAGTTGCTATTTTTCTTTACGACTTAGTATTATTCGTTCAGGCTCTTGTAATTTGATATTCGCACCCCGGCATTAAAAAGTGAGGACAGCGGAAGGAAGTAAAAAACTGGGTTCCTATATTCACTTTCACGTATCGTTGTGCATCACATATGTGACGCAAAATGTTTGCAGATATGATTAATATTCACATAAAACATTTTAAGGGCAATTTCTTAGACTAAACTACTATTATTAAGAATAATGAAGTCTACCCAATCTAACAAATACAATTTCATTAATCATAACTTGATGGCAATTAATCGATTTAACATTTTGAAATAAAAATTATAAACGGCTAAATAAGTACACTATTATTGTAAATTAAATTATTTTATACCTATGTTTGGCAATTTATTTGTTTCATTAATATGTGTTTACTCTTATATTAACCTAGGTACTTAATTTACGTTAAGTACATCATGTAGGATAAACAATTATTGATCATTATATCAAATCTACCATAAAAATATTTTATTCTCTTCGTCCGGATTGAAACCAAATACTAGTAGGTGGATGTTTGCGAAACCCTTTAGAAAGCTTCCTTTTGTGTAAAAAAGGGAAAGTATTGAAGCGAAATAATGACAGCAAAAAATGTAAATAAAATAGTATAAAGCTAAGAGCACCTTTCGGTCAGATGGCAGTGCGCAACCCTTTGCCGCAAAAAAAGCATTTTTCGAGTTTTCAATACTTAAATTCCATCTGCCTTCGCGCTAAATGCCTATACAACAAAAATTTAATGTTATATTTCAGATTGACTGATAGTTCAACCGTGAACCGTGGTTAGGTACTAGGTAATATAGAAGTAGGTAGGTTAGGTAATATAAAATTTATTACCCAATTACGATCTTAGCATTTGTAGGTATGTTATCTATGTATTGTAGTATGTTATATCATTATCATACACAAAACAATAATTTGATTTATTATTAATTTATGCTCACAATAATTATCAAAACCCCTATCAAACTAACTCTCTGAACTAACAGATTTATATATATTATTAAGAATTATAAAATCATTTATTTCTCCCCACATAATATTAATAAAATAAGCTAGCAACTTTTTAACAGCGTTATTGTGGTTATTTATGGACAGTTCACTATTGGGCACTTTCATGACTTCTTTGTTGCTATTTTTCTAGGATAATAATAATTATTTAATTTTGTTATTTTTATCCAATAAAAAAAAAATGCTTTTGTGTTAATTAAAGGAAACCATATAATAATATTATGTTATTATATTAGTATCGTTGCAACCTGAAATATTTAATATCACCTTTGTAATACGAAAGATTCCAGTTTCTCGAAAAGTGTCTGACTAATTCTTTTTTATAACTTTCTGTTCTGACATGCATGACTTAATTTTTATCGACTTCTTCGATTTTTATAAGTGAATTTCATGATCCTGTCCATCATACATTTGCTACTTTATAGGGACGCAACGAATACGTAAATACGAATACCAATATTGATATTCGCCGAATATTGGTCTATTTACGAATATTCGTATTCGTCGAATATTAAAAAGACTATACGTATAGATTATTATTTTCATTCCCTGAATTTGTTAAGTGAAACAGAATGCAAGGCGCGTTTCTCCGTATGGTTGGATTAATAAATAAAAGTAAACTAATATAGTAATAAAGTTTAGTGTAGGTAAGTAATGTAATGAATATAGGCTCTAAGCTATCTCTACTCGTAGGTACAGATGAAAGTGATATTTAGTAGCAAATGCTTGTAATAACTACAAATAAAAAAAACATATTTTTTTTTATCGTTTTCTTACTAACAAATATGTTTGTTTTACAATAGCGTATAACGCACAAAATCAAACATTTAAATGTAGCAAATGCTTGCTATTCTTAAGAAAAACTTGCCTGTCGTTGATTTTAATTATTAGATTAACGAAAAATTAACGATATTTTTTATTCAATTGTTTATTAAGTATTCGTATTCAAAGAATATTAATTTGATATTCGTATTCGCTAAAATACGATTGGTTGCATCCCTAGTTCCTACATCACGTTTTAGTAAAGTAGGTAGTATAGTGGATTTGTAAACAACCCGATAGATCTAAATTGTAAAACCTTTAGCGGTCAGCCAAAATAAATTTGATATCATGCGTGATAAGATAATTGTCAGGTAGGTACTAATTAGGTAGTAAGTAACAGTGTTTTATAATATTTGAAAAGATGCTAGTAGTCAGTAGGCACTGTAAGTTTAATTTTGGTCATAGTTATTACGTGAGTATTACTTACTGGTATGCTTTGAGCGAAAGGAAAACAGAAAAATATTTATGCAACCCTACGTGAGTATGTAAACATCGCGTGGCTTGTTTGTGAGCGTCGCGCCGAGCGCCTGCGCGCGCGTGGCCTTGACCGCCCTGCGCCAAAATTTCCAGGTCGTTCACCCGCGCCGCGACGCCCACCGCCACTCGTTTTATCTCGCATAAATAACTACGGACGCGCTCGAAATAACACTTTAATGCCAACCTGATAAGACTCAAATTAAAAAATCAATGAGCCAAAACTCGTTATATAAAACAGTGTTTATGTAGTACCATTGTTGATAGAAACTTATTTATCAATACGCAAGAATTGATGTACCTATGCGTGATGCCTACGTGAGCTCGCGAATTATATACTTGACATGTTCTACATACCTACCTAAATATTAATGATTATATTGGTTTTGTAAAATATTCAACCAAGTAAGAGCGCTAAGTTAAGATACGTAGGTAGGTACGGTGGACATTGAGATGGGCTGATGGACTACCTATGTTATGTCTACGACTTGCTTACGATTGAAATCCACGCGTAACAATGGCAGTGGTTGTACTTGTAACTCTAGTCCTTGTTGTATACGCTGATGCTGTATGTATCTAAATCAGTTTTCATGATTAGAAGTTAAATCGAACAAGTAAAATTAAAATTAGTTTCCGGAAGTGTAGGCTTATGAGGGAAACTGGCAAACGGGCCGAGCCGGCAGCGGGTCAGTCCGTCACGCGGCGACCTACACAACGGCGGCGATCCATTAGCTCAATTTCGTGTTCAAGTTCACTCGCGCTCCATCACCAAAAATATTTTTGTGGTGTGACGCAACCGGCAGCGCCTGTGTCCCTCTCGGACGCTCGAGCGCGCTCTCAGTCGGTGCTGCTCTCGCACGACCTTGGCCGCGGTGCGACGCAAGGTTCGGGTCTTCGAACTCGGCGTGCGGAGCGGGCGCGGGGCGCGGGGCTGCCGCTCCTCCAATCGCTCGCCGCGCACGTCTGCGCGCGTTCACGATTGGTCCGCAGAACGCGCGGCAATGACCTCGGAGACCGGAGTTCGAAGCGCGCCGATCCTCGCTTCGGAACGCAGACCGTCAGGCTTCGTCGGCCTATAGAGGCGAATTTCGCTCGGCGGAGCGCGCTTCGTCGTAGAACCGATTGTATCGCATGGAGCGCTGATCTTTTCGCAGACTTTCACTCTTAAGGGGAGTCTTACGCGGTTAGTATCGGCAGCGCGCGCGGCCCTCGTTCAGTTCGTCGATCGAGCTCGAGTGAGACGCACGCGCGTACTGCATTAGACGAGCTGACGAGCGACCTTCATCCCTTGCGACGTGCCGGTCGGGCGCCCCGGCTTATGCATTTTTGTCCTATATTCGGTGACGGAGCGAGGAGGACTTCTGTGTTTAGAGCCCATTAGGCTCGGATGTGGCTTACGTGTAGTGAAGTGAGAGGGAAGACATTTCATAAAACATTCTTACAAACAAATGATAACAGTGATGTCTCCGGACAGTAGTTATGGGCGCTATGAGGCGCAAACACCTGTGGATAACAGACTGATGAGTCCGGTGCATAAGGAACGAGAACCAGAATTGCATATAGGTAGGGTATATATAGTTATTTGTTTACTGTCTACATTTTTGCATGTAAATAGTTTAATTCTTTAAAAAATGTTTTCAACAAAATGTTTAATATACTTAGTATAGTTATAAAATGGCATCATTTTTCTTTCATCACTAATAATAACATGTACCACAAAACTATTCTAATAACTACAAATATTAATTCACTGCTTGATATCATTTTAAACCACCTGAAACTTCTGTTTTGGCAAACTCTCCTTTTCGACTAGGTGCTACGGACCTACATGCTACGATGTCCTATACTGCCAACAGGTCCAACTATAAAATTGAGATATTGCGTTATCTTTTTGTTTTTGCTTAGATATTTTTTACAGCCATAAACAACATGAAAAACGAAAGCTGAAAGTTGTTATGTAGATAACGTGCTAATTAATATAATTTAGTCTTTATATGTCGATTAATAGCTTTCGTTGAAGTTGATGTTGATGTGAACATATTTTTTTGTAAGTTATGTTGTTGATTAATGATATTTTTATATTTCCTTTTCACTACCCTTTACTTTAAAGTAATGGATAGTTTTTGTTTAATTGTCGAAACCGTTCGCAGAACCAATCTGTGATTGATCGAGTTATGTAGCTACTATTTCCGTTAGAAAGGGCTCGTTACAAATAAATATAATAATAACATTGTGTAAAACATGTAGAGTTCTGTAAATGATATCGATAGCACCCCCAGCAAATTGACGAGTTCAATGCAAACCGTGACTGCAGGGAGTCTTAATCGATTTTGTTTGATTCTTAATGATTTTATCGATTATATTTGTATTTTTTCTCCCATGGAATTTTAATACCGACAAAGAGTTAACCGTCTTGCACCCCCTGGGTGGCGAAAATAGTTAATGATCGATTTAGAATAAGGTAAGAGAGAATAACCAGGCACTGCATGCCAGTAGCTGGCGCGACCGTCTCAGCTGCTGCCTCGTCGCACAACTTTTACTTTTCTCTCGTAGCTCACGCTGCCAGTTTGCTTCGTTCGTGACGTTTCACCTACACTTTTACAAGCAATACTTATTGTCTCGATAGTATATTATTCAAATCATTGAACTTCTAAGAATTAATTTGTATTCTCTGATTAATTTGTTTCGAAGCCAAGACTTTTATATTCATGTCGTTTATTTTTCAAAAATTAGCTTACAAATTAATAAAAGCCTACTTAATTTTTTTCAAAGCACCTTTGTGAACGTTGAGGCACGAAATTTTTATTATTTTACTTGAATCATTCTATATATCCGTATTGTACGTGATAAATAACGTGGAAGCCCTGTACTTACATACGTGATGATGTTGTGGGCTAATTATTTATAAACAAACATTGCCATGACACAAATCGGCGGTGGTGCGGTCAGATGGTGGCGTCTTGCACGGTCAGCTCGCCGTCGCGTTACGTGGCCGCGAGACTTTCTTGTGCGCTTTCCTCGGCTCTTAATTGACGTAACGAACGAGCGACTCTCACATGCGCCACACAGAAAAACGCATAGGTTGCATCACACGAGGAGAAATGGTTGCACGCTACTGACTTGCAACTGCACCAGTTACGTCTCGCAGCGCTTTCCCCGCTCCATTGTGATCCCCACCTACGCTCGTACGCATCGACGAAAGTGTTTCTACAGATGAGACCGAAATTATCGCTTAGGGCGACTCTATACGCCGCCTCTAGAAAAAGAAAGTAACACTAGAAAGCGACTGCGTCGAACGTCGACCCGCGGCATGCTGCGCGCTAGAAATAGAAAGTTCCTCTAAAGGGCTCGCGGCTGCTCCCTAAACCAAATAAACAAATCATAGGAGCGAGGAAAGTGGGAACAGCCAGGCCATCTCCAAACCAGTCCCGGGCGTTGCGTTCCTCTGACACAGTCACTTGTTTAACTTGTAATGTCACTGACCTACTAAGGAAATAACTAAAACCATTAACTGTTACTATAATCAGTTCGATCATTAAACATTTGGTTAACATTCAAAACTAATAACACTTAAGTACGTTATCAATTAGATAGTAGGTAGTAAAAAAAAGTATCCTTATTAGCATGTGTTTCGTTAATTCACATGTTTATTGAATAGTGTTATGTTGTAACTGGAGGGTCATTGACTTCATTCATCGTGAATAAAAGAGAAGCACTACTTTCTAAAATAGCCATTCAGTGTCACCTTGAAGCACGCAACATGATGCCGTTGCGTCATACATAGGTATACCTACATATTGTACGTTTCATTAGTAAACACACGTTCCCAACAGCCAACATAACTAAATTAACCATTGCTAAAAATA
Organism: Nymphula nitidulata; assembly: GCA_947347705.1. Classification (NCBI taxonomy): domain Eukaryota; kingdom Metazoa; phylum Arthropoda; class Insecta; order Lepidoptera; family Crambidae; genus Nymphula; species Nymphula nitidulata. The sequence goes on along the minus strand of OX374621.1, from coordinate 11,807,387 downwards.
AAAACTAAAAAAAAAAGTACTGCTGATACTCTACAAAAAACTTAAGTACTTATATCACAAACTCACTACATAGATTTTATGAAGTCATATTAAGTTCTTTAGCGATATTATGTAAAAATTAGATAACACTCGGCCCACTTTTGTATCTTCCTACATCAGCCTTAGTTTTTCAGTCGATTATAGACGCGAGCTAATAACGAGGAACTTGAGTTAACGGAGTAGCAATTTGTAAACATTGCTTTGAATTTATCGGGGCCATTTATTGACGCGACATGGGGCACGTGAATGTTGATAACACATTAATTTGATCTTTCAATTGATTAGGTACCTAGTGTACCTACCCTTTAAATTATTGCGATTTTAACTAAGAACGTCACTGAATACAAAAAAAGCTCGTTACATTGTTGGATATTTTGGTCACATAAAATAAAAATACAGATCTAATTCTGAAATGTAACATAAGTATAATTCTGAAATATAATGTAACATACCTGACACAACATGACACATACATGATCCTATTTCCTTATCCTGCCTTCGTTCCCGGTTCCAGTTCGCTACACCTCCTTCTCTCTCTACGCAGCTATTTAGCTCTACGCTATTTATTTATAACCATACACAGTTGGATATTTTGTCAGGTATTTAAGAAAAGGGCTTAGGATTTGTCGGCAAAACGTTCTTGAACGAAAAATTCGCCATTTAGAGATAATTTCACCTATGCAAACTTTACATGTGACTTACTGTGTATATCTAAAGTGTAATAAAGAATATATACCGTCATATTATGAGTGGAACGTTCTGTTTGGTTGCAAGGTCTCTTAGTTACCGTCAGTCACGTGCGTGGGTGTAACAATGTTTATTTTATAAGTCAGGATGTTTGGCAAACCTTTGCTGCTGTAATCTTTACAGCATCGTAAAATGTACAAGATTTCGCGCTATAATTCACTTTTTTCTTGTTATAGAGTTCGATGGTACTACAGTGTTGTGCCGTGTCTGCGGTGACAAAGCCAGCGGATTCCACTACGGCGTGCATTCCTGCGAGGGCTGCAAGGTAAAAAGAATATTTAAATTAAATTATGAAACATTTAATTAATATTGTATCCGTCAAATGCTAACCAGCACAAATATTATCGCCACTAAAACCACCACCATCGCCACAATAAACGAGTCATATAAAAAGTTTGCTTTATAAAACTTAGTATTTTAAGGGGCTATTCAGTTGCATTCTTTTAGTCATTAGGTAGGCTAATAATTCAATAAGAAATATGTATGCGGGTAATTCGATGCAAGCAGGAAGCGTGAGTGCGGGTGACAGCCCCTGCGTCCGTTTTGACCTCGAGCGGCTCTGGGTCTAGTGTCTGCTGGCTGCTACCACAGAATACGTGCTACGATTTTCAAGGCTGCCGATACGGAAGACAATCTCTGTCTTGAGACCCAACTTGATGACCTTATTTAAATAGTATGAAATGAAAATATTATGCCATGCACTCAACTTAACCCCGGTTTCCTGTAACAGAACTAGGTATTAACACAAAGAATAGTATGAACTTGTTGCGTTGAAAGCGGTTTTTTGGTCGGCGACTGGGTATCTACCTGTTGGCCTCGACGGCCGGTTAGCCCCTTGCGCCCCATTTCTTACTTTAATTCTTGTTATTGATACCTGTGCCGGAACAATCACACGGGAACGTTAATAGTCTGATCTACAATAATAACAGAAACTTTTATTATTGTAGATTAGACTATTATTGTAAAATTAAATAATTTCAAAAATGAAATAAGTCAAAAGTGAATAATTAAATTTGTAAGCTATAAACCTGAAATATCAACTTAAAATATCAAAACTCATTTGGATAATTGAGATTATCCTTATGTTTATAATTTTTGCTTATTGTTTTAATAAGCATCATTCTAGTTTTGTCAAGGAATGAATAAACACCATACCTATAAAATGCCTCTAAACTTGAGGTCCTGGCGGACAAAAGTCCAGACTTTAATTCATAAGTGCAACTAAGCGAGTAAAGAAATAAAAATGTAAAAGTGAAACAGGTCGGCTACGAGACAGCTCCAAATAAAAAATGACGAACCAAGGTCGTGAGCTCGAGACGTTCCCGACGAACACACGTTGCTAACATGTCATTGTCAACAGACAGTCCGATATAAAAGAAGTTCACTCTGAGAAAAATGTATTAAATTCAAGGTATGTTATTTAGTATAATTGAATACATCTCTAACAGTATACTGTAATAATGTTACCGGGCCCATTTAAGTTCAATTTGCATTAACATCAATAAATTGTAAAGTCAGTAACCGCCCCTCGCTCGACCCAGCAAAGGTCGTATTCATGAGCGTAAAAGCTATGCGAGGAAGCCGGGAATAGAAGTGCAAGTGTATCGCAAACTGGTTTAGGCGCGGGTCGTCGCGGACCAGCACAATGCACGTCCTTCGGAAGTGGCCGTGTCGTCGTCTGCATTGTGCAGCGATCATCGAGGCCACTCTCAGACGATTGTAGTCTACCGTCATTCCAGATACCTATTAAACAATCAGATTTATAAAAGTTCTACATTCTAGAATTAATTGCACAAATTCATTTTATTTGTTCGCTAAGAAGGTGTGGTGTAATATTTATTTCTTAATGAACAAGCCTTTTTAAAACTATTTATTAGCAAAACTAATTATAATTACGTAATATTAGATGTGTCATAATTATTCTCTTTATTCTAATAATAAAATATAAGAAATATCTCCTTAAAACTGCTAGGTGGCGTTGCTGTAATTATACTATACGCCAACTGGCGGCAACGTTGCGAAACGTACTAAAAAGTTCCACTACTCGCCGCTAGGTGGCACTACACGAACACAGCAGCAAGTCAGCAACAGTGCTGCCGCGCCGTAGTACGGATACAAATGTATAACATCCGAATGAATGACAGACGAGTGAACGTAGTTTTATAGCTAGCAACAAGGAGCGAGCCGTACTATGTTTTGGAGTCAACGAACTCGTCATTATTGTAGAGGTAGTACAAAAAAAATGTTTTTGTTACTTATATAGTGCATACAATAAATAGACAGCAGTTAGGTATGAAATAATACAAATTACTCATTTTTATGAAGTTTATGAATGGCCCATAAAGCTGCGGTGACAAGCAGCGAGTTGAATTCACGTGATAGTACATTTACGTTACATCAAATTACTGAAAATCAAATTGATATGAATATTACCCCCAATAAAAGGCATAGATAGATATGACATCGAATGTGAATTAGTTTGGTACCTACACAGCTAAAATTAACTGCGTACAATACAAACAAGATTTATAAATTAAGATATTTTGATTATATTCTCATGTCATACTTCCAATGTGGAATATAATAAGGCTGGAGCTAGAAAGTGAGGTAAGATTTTAGTTAACGTCAAATGTTCACACGTTCGTTAATTTTTCGTCTTTTTGATAAGAGGGATACCAACCCTTAAACGTAGTGGGTTCCTGACAAAATTAGGTCCAAAGTCATTTATTGCAAATAAGATACAATCGGTAGGTAAGTATTTTATTTACTAAAAAATTTTTTCAAAAATTAAAAATGATTACCATCTAACCATTTTCAAAATTGTACTTGCTGTCCTTGTTTTTTGTATTGGTATGGATCATTGTTTTGATAGATAATTGAGTATAATAAAAATAAAACTTGTCATATATATAATATTTACACCGCCGCGAGCAGGGAAATATATATATATATATATATATATATATATATATATATATATATATATATATATATATATATATCTTTTCTCAATTGTATAGTAGTCAGTAATTTTGTTTAATTTTGTGTAATTATTCATCCATTATTTTATTAATCAATTTACATTCAATATTACGTATTCTTTCAACGTTGCTGTCACTAAGACAACAGGAGCTAGCGTATTCTTTGTTCTCTATGGTGGTAGGTGACCGACTTATTTCCGCGTGTAGTGGGTCGCTTATTTTTCGGCACCAATAAGCGGTGCAGGGCGGCCGGGCGTCGACCCCGCCGCACACTCGAGCCGCTCTCCTCGCGCCCGTAAACAACTTCTACGGGCAGCAAATGTACGCGCAACGTGAACGTAACCCACATTATTTTTGAACTGTCAGCTTAAAAGGTCAATGATCTCTGAACGGGCACATTTTATTGGGAACATAGCGCTGTTGCGTTTGCGTTTATGACTTCCTGTTGACCAGATTAATCGAAATAGTATGAATAACGAAGATACTTACCACATCATAAGGTTTTGTCATTCAACATTAACGGTTTCATGTTTTGAATTTCTTGCGGTCTATATGTATAATTTGTAATAATAGCAATATTTAACGTGGTTGATCAGATCATAATTAGCATACGTTAATTAATTAATGAATAAGAAAACATTACACTTTCTGTACCTATACTATTTATTTTTATTAAAACCATTACTGTATGGATTGAGTTCTTAATAGTTCTCACAATCTATCTTATTCTTAGTTTAACACATTGAGATAAAAGTATTAATTATTAACAGCCTTAATCATTGGCTCTTCACAACGTGGTAGTAAATTAAATAAATTTTCTGATTTACTGAATACTAGTACAACTTAATTTCTGCTTATTAAAAATCAAGAAACGTGAACGGGGAGTGAATTACAAGCCAGGTTGTGAGTCAGTGACTGCACGTTATCAGACATCTGTGTACCGGCGGGCACGTAGACCGCGGACTGTTAGTTGGAGGCCAGGTCGCTTCGTCGGAAACTCGGATGCGTCAGCATGTTTTCGGTTTAAGCCGATCGGTGTTAGCGAAGTCGTTGGCCGACGCACCGTTAACCGCTGCCGTCACTGCTCGCCAACTCGAGCCTGTCTCCGTTGCGTCATTTTGGGGCAACCAATGTAACTAATTTTAATTAAAATACTATTTAATGAAAAAAAAATTATTTACTAATTAAAAGGGCCACACACACAACATAAAAAAACACTTAAAATCTTTACAGAAATAAAATTGAAATAATTTTCTCCTCGCGTTTATTACTGCTTCATCTGTGTTTTTATATCAAATTTTAGGTAGGTTTGTAATCATTTTTACTTTTGATAATTTCTTTAATAATGTTTATTAATATAGTTTTTATAAAGCTATCATATTATATAATATTTACATGATATTTTTAAATATTTAAAAGGAAATACTTTGTACTTTTGGAAATGTTAATGGAAAAATATCATGTAATAAATTGTTCAAAAATATCATTAATCAATGACATTAATAATGATAAGAAGAACAACTTAAGGCTGGTTATACGCATATAAGATAGAAAATAATCGTAGATAAAAAATAAGTAAAAATTGAGCATGAATCGAAAACAAATAAAAATGTATCTAAGTTACTAAACAGTTACTACTGTCATCATCGATCGTCTAGATTCTAGATCATCAGATCTATTTACAGTATTATTCCTATTGTTCTAATGTCATAAAAGTTATTTGTAATAATTGCATGTTGGATTGGTTTATTTGCTGGTTAACTCTGTCTGTAGTTTTCCGTCTCTCAAGCGAGGTATCGAAAAGTCTAGATGGATATGTCAAGCGTAAAACTTTATACAGTCAAAATCCTTTACGTACCTACACTTTTTATTTGGTATTTATTGATTGACTAATTTTGTATCATTAATTTATTATAAAATTTTACTTCAGGCATAAATCTATCGAACATTTGGGAAGTAAATATTAGATCCGTATTATAATGATAAAATTCAACCTCAAAATAAAAATTAACCGCTATCCTTCTTCTAGTAATCTTTGTTATCTTTGATATTAAGTTTAAAAACTTAAGTGACATAAGACGTCTGGCATATGGTATATGTCATTTATCATAATAGTCTTACATGATATACATAGTATGATGATGCAGGCCGCCGGGAAAGGTTTTGTTTTCGCGGCATGGGGTCGATGACCGTGCGGCCGGTCACTGCCCGCGCTGCGACCAATTATGGGCCACTCGCACAGCGCACAATGGATCGATGGCAGCGCAAAATTGGGCCACCGACCTGAACACTTCTCGCACCGACCCGAGCGCCCTCTCTTTCACGCGGCTTGGTTGCGCAGCCCCTGTATTCTTTTAGTACTTGAACATTTTAGATTAATTAGATCCCATCATAATCCCTCGTAATCTTAATTTTAAGTAATGTATTATGTTGCTTTGACATTTGACATAAGAAGATTAATATGATCGGTCAATTTAGTAGACAATCTTTTTATGATTGTTGGTATAAAGTTTACTAATATTATTTACCTATATTTTACCAGTTGTCACTATTAAATGAAGTAAATGATTAATTAATCTGCAAAGTACTTACCTACATCTTATCAGACAGAAGTAATTTTAAATTGTTTGTGAACGAACGCTGGGTTGGGCTGGTTAGGAACGAAATATTAAATATTTACTCTGTTCTATCACTAGTTAGAATTTATTTATATCTCTTTGCTGACCATGGCTTCTGAAAGGTGATAAGTGTGATAGTGATTCATCAGTTAATTGGATCATTGCAGCCCCTAATGAGGAGCGTGCGCGCATTGAGGTAGGCCGTGACGTATATTTGACGTCACCGTATATAAATCCGGTCGTTGACCTAAAGGAGCTGCGCCCTAGCTCCCGGACCACGGAGGGTGTAGAGAGGAGAGGCGGTGGTTGTGCAATCGAGCGGTCGGTGACCTGGGGTGAACGGCCGTGCGCCACGACGCCCGCCGGGATGCGCCCGGCCTATATCCGGCGCACCGGTGCAGTGGCAGCAGCGCATTCTAGAGCGGCGAGGACCGTTAGGAGTGCGAGCGGGGCATGTGCGGGGGCCGGGGGCACTCTCACTTTCTCGGTTGGGTCGGCGGCCGGCAAGTAGGTCGCGCGGGTAACTGTGTGCCGCACAGCGCAGCGCCCGTACAGTCCGCTCTCGGTCGCCATCCGTATCGGTGCAGCGCGCAAAACACTATTACCCATTATATTCACGTCTTAGTTGGTTAAGCGAGTGGTGGTGTTAGTGGCTGGTTTGTGCTAGTGAATGGTGCGTGCCATGTCGTGCGGCGCTGAGCTGCGCGAACGGCACTCTGTGCTGGTTAGCATGCTGGAGGCTCGTCGCGAGTCTAGTGACTCGGGCTGCTCCAGTGACGACAGTTCCGACGAGAGAGATTCTAATTGCCGCTGTGATCCCCAGGGTTTCTTTCGGCGGTCCATACAACAGAAGATTCAATACAGACCCTGCACGAAAAACCAGCAGTGCTCCATCCTTAGGATTAACAGAAATCGGTGTCAATATTGCCGTTTGAAAAAATGCATCGCTGTTGGCATGAGCAGAGATGGTGAGTGTTAAATTTATTTATAAAATAAAATTCAGAAAATGAAAGGCAAAATAAAGTGTATGAGAAAAAAGCAATATTTGTTATAGTGTTTTTGCAAAGTTTTTGTTTTAGAGCATTATTTAAAAATAAGATATAAAAAAACCTAAAATTTATGGACTTTTTCTAATCTGCGTTAATGAATAACATTGTTTTATTTCAATAAAAATAATATTTTTAAAATTGTGATTGATTTCTTCTCTCATAAGATATCTGATCAGAAGTCGGATAAAAAGTCCATAATAATTGGTGGTTTATTTTATATTACTACACACTTAAGTGATGCAACATAAAACACAAGTAAAAAGTAGTATGTTAATTGACTCCACGTAATGTGTATGTTTGCGTACGTGCACGTCGGCAGTTAGAGCGCATACGCAATTAGCACAGGAAGGTCGTTCTCGCAGCATCTCAGTGAGCCAAGTGGGACAGCGCGTGCTGCTAAGACAGATCCTATTTCGCGGTACAAACGCGCAGGGAGCGGGGCGCGGAGCCCGTGTGGTGTGGGAGGTCGGTTATGCAAGCGCGGGTGAGCGCACGCTAAGCGGGTCGACGGCCGCCCGCCGTAGCCGCGCTGCTCCGCTCGTTGCGACATTCGCGCACTGTAGCTGCGTCACTAGCTTACCGCGCCGGTGAAAGCGGAGAAAGGCGCGTTTCGTAAGAATGAGAGTGAAATTTAATATTTTCACTTTCGTAACGCAGTTCATTGTCCGCACGTAAAATCTTTGAAATTGTCAATGATCATCAACAGAATAGATAATTATATGGCTTATGTTGAAACCTTTTGAAATAACTTCAAACAATAATGATTAACGACATTAATAAAGCTAAAAACTATATAAATGAAATAACGAGCATCAGATCATAAGTAGTAAATAACATTTATTATAGTCAAAAATATTGTAGATACTCAACACTTTTATTTGTTGAAAAAAATATGCATACAATATAAAACCTAGATAAGCAGGTACTAATATACAAACATTTCAATGTCGAATGTTTAATATGATAGCATTAATGATCAACACGCTAAACCCGTAAACTTTTATTAGTTCTACTACTCGACGCTAGATGGCGCACGATAGTAGCCGTAGCGCTCCTACAATTTGCGCGGCTGACGGCGAAACTAAATCACTCCGAGAATCACAGACTAACTATTAGGTAGTCTACGTTTAAGAAAATAGTTTTGTGCCTTTTGTTTTTTTTCTTCTGTACTGGTTTTTGTTCTATTTTGAATTTTATCAAATTTAACTAATGTTTGGCACATCAGGCACATCACACACAACCAAGTATAATATTATTTCGCATACATTTCTTTATATAGGTTTCAACGAGTTTAAAGTATATTTGAATATTTTATTGAAATTGTCTTCTATGATCTAATAGGATTATGAATTTATGACAGACTTGACATTGTTGCCCAAATTAAATATCTAAACACAATCAATATATTTTTAAGGTATTAATTACCTACGCTTGTCAACACAGAAAACCGAACAGTCTTCGTAATTATAGTAAATCATAAAACAATTACTTAGTCAATATTTGCGAATCTTGTCAAATCGTCAAGGTTCAAGTGGCGCGGTGCGAACGCGGTTAGGGGGAAAGGTTCCTGGTGGGGCGCGGGTGGGGAGGGGGGCGAATGTTCGCGGGGGCAGGGGCCTGCGCGGAGTTTATTGACGGTGCCCCCTCCCCCCACCGTGGCGGCCCGCGCGTCAAGTTCAAGGTTGGCGCGGCGCGCGCCGCGGCGCAGTGCGAGGGAGTCCGGCCCGCGCACCGGTCGTCAGCCCTCATTACTATCGCTATGTCAGTATACCGCTCGTCACTTCACTACGAGAACGCGACGATCGCTCACAGTTATTGCTACAGTGTACGCCGCTAACTCCGCAGTGCGCTCAGCCCTAACTTGGATTACTACATTGGGATTACAGTGTTTGTGCGAATTATAATAAGCAACTTATGTGCTATGTGACATTCTACTTAGTGATTTAATTCAAATTAGTCTAAATTAACTTATAGTTACCATTTTTTATCTGTGGCCATTGGCTGTGAAATTAGTTATTAGTGAAAAACTGAAATGGTGTCAGACATGGGTGAAGATTTGCCAATCCTCAAAGGCATCTTGAACGGTGTCGTGAAATATCACAATGCTCGTACGTATTATTTCATTAAAATATGACTCAAAATAATTTCATTTTTTTTTCAAATATTGTAAAATAACATTATTACATTTTGTACGATAGGAAAAAATAGCGCAACGTGAGCTGCTAGCTACGTATTACGCTACGCTTTACGTAGCACATATTCTTTGTTTATTGGATACTTAATCGTCGAATTAAGTAGGAAATGAAATCAATATTATATTAAAAATAAAAGCACAATGGAAACTAAAATAAAAACAAACAATAAAGTTACATTCAAGGTCTACTCAATGCTTTTGCCTATTGCCATATTATTTTGTTTATAGTATTTAATAATACTTTGATGCAGATATATATCCTACTTAATATTTAAAGCTAATTAAAGTAAAATTTTAATAGTAATTTCATCATATTTTAAAATTAGCTTTAATAAAAATATGCAATTTGTTGAAGCTGCACCAAGTAACTACAAACATTTATAAATGTTTTGTCAAACAATGGGTCTTTGCATCTGGTGCGATGCGCTCGGCCCACATCACGCAGCGAAAGTCGGGAGAAATGGCGAGAAGGCTCTCCGCTTTCGTTTTCAACAGCGACCGTGCTCAAACACTTTCACCAGCGCGCGCGCACGAACAGCGCAAGCGACGCGCCCTCCCCCGCCGTATATTACCTTTTGGCTCGCAGTTGCAGCGCCTAGCGCGAGAAAGTTGTAACACTTTTTAGTGTGACCTCGCATTTCGCGCTTTGTCACTCGTCATTCGAACTAGTTCACTTAAACGCGACGCGCCGGCTCAGTGATTTTGTAAAGCTCTCCTTACTGGGGTAGCTCGATTAACGCGACGGGCGATGAACTCTACCCTCTCACCGTCAGCTGCGCTCGCACATGGCCGGTTGCGCACCCGCATGCACGCGACAGCTGCAGTCCGCCGTATGTTAAACCACGACCTTGCACAACATTTTTGTCGCTAGGCGAGTTCGATTTAATGACCGTTTTTACATTCTTTGTATACTAATTCTCATTCTCTTTTGTTACAGCTGTCCGGTTCGGACGCGTGCCAAAGCGCGAAAAAGCGCGAATACTTGCAGCGATGCAACAGTCGTCAACGACGCGTGCCCACGAGCAAGCCGCGGCCGCAGAGCTTGATGATGCACCGCGGCTGCTAGCGCGGGTGGTGCGCGCCCATTATGACACCTGCGAGTTCACCAGCGACCGAGTCGCAGAAATGCGCGCTCGTGCTCGCGATTGTCCCACCTATTCACAACCCACTTTGGTAAGAATCACTTTATAGTTATACGATTTATAAAATAATATTTTCTTGAGTTAAATTATGACGAATTAAAATGGACACAATTTTAACAATTTTTTTTGTTTGTTCTAGGCTTGCCCATTAAACCCAGCGCCAGAGCTGCAGTCTGAAAAAGAATTCTCTCAGAGATTCGCCCATGTTATACGCGGCGTGATAGACTTCGCCGGATTAATCCCCGGCTTCCAACTGCTCACGCAAGATGACAAGTTCACATTGCTCAAGAGTGGACTTTTCGACGCGTTATTCGTGCGCCTGATCTGTATGTTTGATGCGCCGTTGAATAGCATAATTTGCCTAAATGGACAGCTCATGAAGCGTGACACCATCCAAAGCGGTGCCAACGCAAGGTTCCTTGTCGACTCTACATTCAAATTCGCGGAGCGAATGAACTCGATGAACTTAACGGATGCTGAAATCGGCCTTTTCTGTGCTATTGTCCTCATTACCCCTGACCGGCCAGGTCTCCGCAATATTGAACTAGTAGAAAGAATGCATGCGCGGCTTAAATCATGTCTACAAACAGTCGTCGCACAAAATAGACCAGATAGACCAGGATTTCTTCGGGAGTTAATGGATACTCTTCCCGACTTACGAACGCTTAGCACATTGCATACAGAAAAACTCGTTGTATTCCGCACTGAACATAAAGAGCTGTTACGCCAAAAGATGTGGGGAGATGAAGAAGGTGTTTCATGGGTAGATTCCGGAGTAGATGAATCGGCGAGGAGCCCTATCGGATCTGTGTCCAGCAGCGAATCTGGCGAAACAGCTGGAGATTGCGGAACTCCCCTACTAGCCGCCACTTTAGCGGGACGTCGGCGTCTTGATTCCCGAGGTTCAGTTGACGAAGAAGCGCTCGGTGTGGCGCATCTAGCACATAACGGTCTTACTGTAACACCTGTACGCCCTCCACCGCGTTATCGTAAACTCGATTCGCCCACAGACTCCGGCATCGAGTCGGGCAATGAGAAACACGAGAGAATAGTCGGTCCAGGCTCTGGCTGCTCGAGTCCGCGATCATCACTCGAAGACCACCCTGAAGACAGACGAGCACAGATCTCAGCACCAGCAGATGACATGCCAGTCTTAAAACGCGTCCTCCAGGCACCGCCACTGTATGATGCCTCATCGCTGATGGACGAGGCTTACAAGCCTCACAAGAAATTCCGCGCAATGCGACGCGACACAGGCGAGGCCGAAGCGCGTCCCGTCCGACCGACGCCATCGCCACAACCGCAGCATCCGCATCCTGCGAGTCCGTCACACCCGGCGCATTCGCCGCGGCCGATGCGGGTCTCGCTATCGTCGACACATTCGGTGCTAGCTAAAAGCCTGATGGAAGGCCCACGAATGACGCCTGAGCAGCTGAAGCGCACGGACATCATTCAGCAGTACATGAGGCGCGGAGAGGCGGGTGCGACCGATTCATGCCCGGCCCGCGCCGGGTTGTTGTCCTGCTACCGCGGAGCGTCGCCGGCGCCTGCGCCTGTGCTAGCCCTGCAAGTGGACGTGGCGGAGGCGGACGCGCCGCAGCCCCTGAACCTATCCAAGAAGTCGCCCTCACCGCCGCGCCCCTACATGCCGCAGATGTTGCCGGCGTGAGGCCGGCCCGCGGAGCCGCACGTCTCCGCCACCCCACCCCGACCTACATTAAATTAAAGAAAACTAGTTAATAATAATCGTTCGCAGATCGTTTTAATATATTATATGTGATAATTCGTTTAGGAAGCATGCGTGCGTGGCCGGCGCCGGACGAGGAGAGCGCAATAGACTGAAAATAATTTAAGACTATATAAGTGTAATTTATAATGCAATGCAGCGCCGGTCGCGGTGTGTTTGTGTGTGTATTGTATGTGCGTATGTGAGCGTGCTCAGTCATTTGTTTGTTAATATAAATAATGACAGGTTGTCGAATTAAAACAAACTTGTAAAAATTACTTCTGATTTTTATTCCTGAAAAGACCCATACTTTAAGAAAAATACTCAAGCAATAGTCAATTATTATAAAATTAGTATTCAGGCAGTAGTTGATTTGACTACACTACATACTTATTTTCACACACAAATAGGAAGGTAAAACACATTTAAACTTAAACACTTACTCTATTGAACTTGGTATTTAAAATTATTTACAATGGCTACTACCTAAATAGTAGGACTACTAATTACTGCAATTATTTGTATAGTCAGCATCAAAAAGATACAAATGATTGTGATCCCTTTCGAATTTAATATAACAGAAAGAATATATATAAGTACATCATTTTGCTGCTGATTGTACTACAACGAAATTTCAGATAACACTCGTATTTTTATCACGGCAATGAGTGGTTCAGTTAGCTATGGTCAGCAATAGAAATCTACTAACATTTTAGTACCATGTCATTTACACTGCGTCCATCAGTGTGTAGTGTAATATTACGAAAGTATTAATTATTAAACGTCTATTCCTGACTGTACTACTGAATAATATAGGACTATTTTTTATACGACCTACGGTGGTAAAAAACGTACAGTCCGCCTGATGGTAAGCGGTCTAATAAATGAAACAAAACACCTTGACACCTGGTTAGATTAGTGTTAAAAATAATCATATTAATTACCTACCTATACTAGACTAATGGCACGTAATGGAAAGGAATTGAATGCTTTCAATATACATAATTCATTTTAGGGTTGGCTATGAATCTAAAAGAAAGGTCAAATATACAGACGACCGCACATGATGTGTAATAGTTACACTACGAAAGTCGCTTCTATTACGAATGCAGTAAGGGCGGTCTCGAGGTATAACTTTTGCTCTTGATGTGCTGTAGACTGTACACGAATGAAGTAAGTGAAGGTGTATCTACTTAAATGTATTCTTTAAGAACAATAATTAGCTAAACATAAGTAGAAGGTACGCATATCTAAGCAAAAATACATAATATTCAGAAATAAATTCTTTTTGAACATTAGTTTTACTAAGTATAAATTGACAAATGGTATAATTCTAAACCTGAGACGACATGTCATGTAAAAAGTTTCCGCAGCTTGTATTGGTTGGTAGTCATGGCAAAAAACTAGAAGGGCGATCGTTCGTCGACCCTCAGCCACTTCCCGCTTCCGCGCCCGCTCCGCTTCGAATTGACCCCGCGCTCGACGTGATTCCGCGTTCTCAATATCATCGCCATGCCTAGCTGGCTATTAAGGTTTCTAGGAAATAAAATAGTCAACTGTAACTAGGGAACTGTTATAGCCACGTAACAAGAAACATAATTATGGCTTTTAAAAATGTGACTACTGTGGATTTTGTAAATAAAGAGTAAAAAGAATACAAAGTAGTACTACAAATATGAATCCAGTGCGATTCAATGGCGTTCATAAACTGCTGTATAAACATAGCATGATGGTATATCACAAGGCCATGTTCTATCTCCCACACTCTTTCTTTTTCATAATAATGACACTAGTCTTCTATTAGGGAGCAATGAATATACATTCATTGCTATGCGGATGACAGTACTGTGCATGTGGGATATTATGGTCTCCCAGGGGCTGGGCGCGTTGAAACCGAAAGTGTCCGAAAGAGAGAGCGAGAATCTTACGATTGAGCTCAAAATGGCGCTGAACCTTATATCCCAATGTGGATCTAATACACCTAAGAAAACACAGGTGTGCGCGTTTACAGCCAAATGTCGCTACAGGACTTCAACTCTTATGTCTGCTTTATAAAACTCAGGTCCGGTTTTGCGTGTCATATTATTCGTACTCAAGGGATTGCTCCGCCAAATACCTACTCAATGCACTAGACAGATTGCAGCGTCGTGCTGTCCGTATCATTGGCGATGGTCGAGACTTTGCTTCTCTTCGGTTATATCATTAAGAGTGCTCTGAGGAGTTTTTAAACCTTATCCCACCATTCGCCTTCCTACTTAGAAGCACGAGTGTCGGTCTTCGGGGTCATTAATTCACTGTCTCCATCTCAACATCACACACAAAGAAATTTAGTAACTTGTTTCTCTGTCGTACTTCTAAAACATGGAACTCTTCGCCAGCACAAGTGTTCCCTCATTCATATAACTTGAGGTCTTCAAAATGGGCGTGCTTCACTTTCTATCGTTTCTGGAAACAATTTTTTTGGAGTAGGTGCTAAGACCTACTCCAAAAAAATTGTTTCTAGGGGATAAGTACCTACTTAAATTTTATTATTTTATCCTTTTTAGAATTTCTAAGTCGGTTTTAATTTTAGTTTATTATTTTTCACAATTTTTAGTGATAACTTATTAAGGCCAAAGGTAGATAGATGGGTGACCGTCAGCATATATTGTTTCCTACTATCGTATCGTTTCACTAAAAAGGCATAGGAAAGCAAAAATCCGAAATTTCGCATACATAGACGACTTACTCATTCCAGTTATTTTGATTTAAAAAGCAAAATACCTTATCGATTATAAATAAATTTTTAAAGGACCAAATGGCAACTATTCCGCATCGAACAAAAAAATAATCACGTAAATCGGATCGTAAGTCTCAACGTAATCGGTGTACATACATAAAAAAAAATACCAACCGAATCCGGATCCCCTCGGTTTTGAAGTCAGTTGAAAATATGTTTGCAGTAACAGTCGCAAATTTCCACAAGTTTTAAGAAGTATGTTTTGCCAGGGGCAAATGCTATTGACCGGTGGCTGGGCGCATGTCGCGAGGATGCAGCGCGCAGTCGCGCGGCCATGCACTTGACTCGCTCGGAGAGGTGCATCGTCCGCTCGTGTACCGACACGCGCCGCCTACCCCTCACCCGTCACATTGCAACACCACCCAACTACCTCAAACTCTGGTCACTGCAGCCTCCGAAACACCCCATCAACCTTTTGGATATTCTATCACAAATATCGAAGTTCAATAAAGACTTAATGAGATTTCTTTCACCTAGTAATTAGGTGCCTACACCAACAGTATACAGACTGGAATAAAATCTATGGGCTCTGGAGGGAAACAACTTTAAATCCTTAGTTAGCTTACTTTACTGAAAGGAAACATTCCTTTATTTTTGAAAAGAAACAAAACTGGTACTACTACTAAAATTCGCTTTTCTCACCACTAAAATTCGCTTGTCTCACCCGGGAATCAAACCAACTTAAAGTTAAAAACATAAACCCTCTCTATTTTACTATACGAATCAGTAGGATTATTGTTCAGGATAAAATTTGTTTAATAAACATTTGATCTTTGAAATAAAAGAAGTGAAAACGAATTTTATTTTATCATCATAAATGCATAGTAATTGAAATATAATAAAACTAGAAAAGTTTTTTTTAAATTACTAAGTAATTTTTCAAACATTTATAATAATGTTAAAATCAAAAATTAAGAATATCATAAATGCAGTTTTGTTTCTTTTCAAAAACAAAGAAATGTTTCCTTTCAGTAAAATAAGCTAACTAATGGATTTAACGTAGTTCCCTCCCTCCAGGGCCCATAGTTTTTTCCACCCTGTATAAATGACATTTATCAGAATGCCGCTAGACAGAAAATTA
The DNA here is from genome assembly GCA_947347705.1 of Nymphula nitidulata. NCBI lineage: Eukaryota > Metazoa > Arthropoda > Insecta > Lepidoptera > Crambidae > Nymphula > Nymphula nitidulata. Next base: position 11,791,031 of record OX374621.1, on the reverse strand, counting down.
AATAAATATTTACCGAGTCAATTTGAGCTCAACTTCATCTTGAAACTTTGAAAATATTCAGCATTGTACTTGTACCTAGTAACTACAACTAGTTACTATTTGTGACTGTGAAAAGGGAACACTTTCGCGGTATGGAGTTATTAATATCTCCTAAGCCTAGGTTAGCTATTCAGTAAAAAAAGAATCATTTTGCTAGGTGAAATCATTATTTTTTTTATAAATTTTTAAACATGCAGCATGCATGTTTTTTTTTTGTTATTGCAGGTGTCTATAGGCGGCGGTAACCGCTTACTATCAGGTGGGCCGTCAGCTTGTTTGTCATCTAGAAGTATAAAAAAAAAAACATACAGTAGGCAAAAAATGTACGAGTTCAGAAAATTGATTTTAAAGTTTATGCTCGAGAAAAATACACTTGTACTAGAAAATTATGGAATGATTGGTACCAAGTTAGTGTACTATCACCAAAGATTGAAATACAGTCATCAATGGTCTCAATAACTATAACGATTTGAAAGGTTTTTAAAGAAGAACTTTTAAGAACTCATAATCTTAAGAAAACACCCTTTAAACAACGAATTATTAATTATGGTTATATATTTTAAACAATAATAGAAGGGAAAAAATGAAAACGACTTTGTATTTTCTATGTTTTTAATCGAAAATACTAACATTCCTATAAATCAGTTCTAATCATTGTCATAAACAAAAATCAACGAAATATTATATTTTTTAAAGTAATATCACAAAATCATTTAAAATATACTTGAGCACAGAGACCCAAACATACTAACGATACTTATTGCTATATTTGAAGTTATTATCGTGTGGTTTGACGATCATTTTCCTATGGAAGTACTATTAGGGTAGGTACACCACTTGGGGGGCTTAGTAAAGTTTCGTGTCACAAGTAAAATTACTACTATTTAACATGTTTAATAATAAAAAAAGCTTGTTATCACAATGTTAATGTTAGTAATGTAAGTAAGTGTTTTTCAATGTTAAAGTAAGTTTTTTCTACATAATATTCATTTTTAAGGAAAATATAATATTCTAAGTCAGGTACCACTTTGTCACTAAACTTTACACTTGTTTACAAAAAAGAAATAAAAATAGAAGTTGTCAAACTAAAGTAATTTAAATACAAAGAAATCATATTTTTTAGGCTGGGTTCGACAACACCTTGGATGATTATTATGGATGAAAATGTGACGGCGACTAAGCTAATAAGATCTCTCACCTCACAACTTCAGAGCATCCGATTGGCTTAGACGCTGTCAGATATTTATCGATAATGATCTGAGGGATTTTCGTATTTTTTTGTTTTTGAACTTTTACGTAACTTTTAGAATTTACTAAAAAAGTCGCCAAAAAATTCACACCGAGTAGCATCAAAACTACGCTGTGGAGTAGCCTTAAGTTGTTAACTTTTTTTATTGCACAGTAAACATAAAATATAAAGATATGTGAATGTATATACAGGGTGGATTATTGAGACGGGTCAGTAAGCGCAGGTACCATAACCGTTACAGTTACAGGAAAACGTTCCTAGGAGACTATCCATTACATTTTCTCAAAAATATGTGAATGCAGTTCAAAATATCTTAAAAAGTTATCGATGGTCTCCTAGGAACATTTTACTATAACGGTTAAGGTATCTGCCCTTACTGACCCGTCTCAAAAATCCAACCCTTATTATATACTAATTTCATAATCTTATATCACGATCTCAAATATATGTTACTATTTTTCTACTACTACTTTCGAAGAATGAAAAAAAGACTCAGTTTTTGTGTAATAAACTAATAAAGTACCATATTACAGTATAAGGATCGTTTTCTTCATAAAATAAATAAATTTTCTTGAGTTATTTATTACGTACCGTGTTGATTGAATCATTTTTCTAGAAAACATTTAGGTATTAATATTGTCTAAAAGTTTTTCTCACATACTAGTAGAATAAGCACTTCATGGGAATAATTGGCACAAGAGCAGATTTCAAATTGGATTAATTCATAATATTTTAAATATTTTTCTCGTAGATATTTTTTGGTGTAGTTTCACACTTTTGAGTTTCGCCTTTTTCTGGGGCCAATGTAGAAAATGTAAAACAAATGCTTGCCAAATGATTAGTTTAAAAAATTTAAACATTATCACACACAAGACATGATGCTGATAAATTTAGCCTTGAATTGTTACTAGGTTTAAACGTATAATAAGATTATCTTTTACGTTTGATACAAAATTTAGCATTTATTATCATTATATAGATATACTTCGTATGTAAGGAATTTTAAGATAAGCTAACAACCCATTCCAAAAATATGATTTATCTTAATTACTTACTTAAACATTTAAATATCAATATTTTTTTATTTACTAAGCTTTAATTGGATTTTTTTAAATGTTTTATTATAAGCCGAGCAATAATGTTTCAGAGAAAAGATTTACAATATTTCAAAAGTCACGACTTTTGACGGTGTCATTTGCAATTGAATAATTTTATATTTTTTTTGGAAAAGATGCACCCACTTCCTGTAAGACACTGACATTCTAAGAAGCAATACAAATGTATCCGATCTCATTTAGAACTTATCTATCCCATATAATTTGGAATCTCTAGATATCCCATGGAATATCTAGAAATTCCAAATTTAGGACACAGGTTCCAAGAGGTGAAAATACTTCCTTATTGAAAGTATTTTTAAAAATTAACCCCTTAATTAATTAAACTGGTGTCCAAAGTTTGTATGGGGAAACAAGCAGACGGTCTTTTAAGTAAATCCAGCTTTCGTCACCCGTAAGTATGTCGAACATAGCATTTGAGTCACGGCGCACCACGGAGACGACACGGTACACGACGGAGTTTTAGAGCCTGGGTCAAATTACGAGGTATCCACCGGGCACAAAGCTTCCTGTCAGCTAACAGTTCATGCAGCACTTGACTCATACCGATCCGATGCCTAAGCTTGTCCGAATCTGCGATAGTATGTCACTATTTTGCAGAACTCTATCATACGCCGCACAATACTGATGTTATATGCATTGTCACAGTAGAAGGCCGTCCCTCACGCAGATCAGCGGTACAATTAGTGCGACCACTTTTAAACTCAGTAAACCAGTAGTAAACAGTGGCACGAGATGGGGCCTCATCATGAAAGGCCAATCGAAGTCTCATCATCATCATCAACATCATCAGCCCATAACAGTCCACTGCTGGACATAGGCCTCTCCATACGAACGCCACTTGGCTTGATCTAGAGCTAGCTTGATCCAGTTGCTGCCAGCCACTCTGCGGAGATCGTCACTCCACCGAGCCTGAGGACGTCCTACACCGCGTTTGCCGATCCGTGGTCTCCACTCAAGTACCCGCTTACTCCAACGGTCGTCAGTTCTGCGGATACCATGGCCGGCCCACTGCCACTTCAGCTTACTAATTCGGTGGGCTATGTCGATGACTGTAGTTCTCTATCGGATCACCTCATTCCGAATTCGATCCTTCAGAGAAACTCCGAGCATGGCCCTCTCCATAGATCGCTGAGCGACTCTAAACCTGTGTACCAGCTGTAAAGTGAGTGTCCACGTCTCAGCACCATATGTCATGACGGGAAGGACGCACTGATTGAAGACTTTTGTCTTTAGGCTTTGTGGGATAGGCGATGAGAAAACTTGACGTAGTTTGCCGAATGCTGCCCAACCCAGACGAATCCTTCTATTGGTCTCCACCTCAACATTGTTTTTACTCAGTTTTAGAGAACAGTCTCTAAAACTGGGATTCGTCTGGGTTGGGCAGCATTCGGTAAACTATATAGAGTATATTTATCTCGGACAGCCGAGATAAATATACTCTTCAACAACATCTAGGGGAGCACGTTGCACCATAATTGGTTCCGGAATCACATGTTCATTGAACATAACTTTGGTTTTATCCAAGTTCATCCGGAGACCGATGCGTTGAGGTGATTCGGCTAGGTCGTGCAACATCTGTTGTAAGCCCTGTAGCGTTTCGGCCAGAATGACGATATCATCTGCAAATCTCAAGTCAGAGAGACGCTTACCATTTATGTTAATACCCCGTCCAGTGTAGCATCTTGAACATATCCTCCAATGCATTTGTGAACAACTTGGGGGATATGACGTCCCCTTGTCTCACTCCTCGGTGCATGGGAATAGGGTTTCTTTGCTGATTCTGTACTTGGACGGTAATGATCGCTGCTTCGTAAAGGCATCTCATCACTTGGATATATCGCCAATGAACTTGGCATCGCTGCAGAGATTCTAGAACCGCCCAGGTCTCGATGGAGTCGAAAGCTTTCTCATAGTCAATGAAGGCTAAGCACAAGGGCAGGTTATACTCTTTGATCTTCTGTATAACCTGCCGCACTGTATGAATATGATCTATGGTGCCATATCCCTTTCGAAAACCGGCTTGTTCTGGAGGCTGGAATTCGTCAAGTCTTCGCGCAAGACGGTTCGTTATGACTCTGGAAAACAGCTTGTAGAGGTGGCTAAGGAGTGAAATGGGACGGTAGTTTTTTAAAAGCGTCTTATCTCCTTTTTGAAGAATCGAAGTCTATCATAACTTTTTTGTTGACTTATAATGAGACATGGAAAGTCATAAAAAATCATTGCACGAATATTTTCTCGCGTTAATTTCATGGTGACGTGACTTAGACAATTTTCAATTTGCAGTCGTAAAACGAATCACTTATTATAAATGAATATAAAACATACTCAATAATATTGGCAAAAAGTACCATTTTTAAAATTCTAACTTATTTTTTTATTGTATTGTTTACAAGTAAACAGTTCTAAAAACTTTCAGTGTTGCCCTCGTATTTTTAATGGGATATTACCTACGAAAGCACAAATAAAGAATTACTCGTATCTGCGCGTAGGGAACCAATTCATTAATTACAATTAACGTACTTTACGTCTCATTTTGCACATAAAAACCATTTAAGTAGTTTGGTAAATCCATTACGATAACGTGGCTTTAACTGTTTCAGAATATTACTCATTATAAAATAAACCAACACGGTTCAGTGCATATTTGCCACATGGCCATTATTACTCATTAATAACTGAATAAATTCAATTACCTTAATAAGTAAAAAAATGAATTTGTGTAAAAAAAACTCTGTAAATAAACTACTTTTTAATTTACCAATGTAAATTAAAAACATTAACGTATACAATACGACTCCAATCTATTAATTAAAAGAGTCTAATAAGTTAGAGGTTGCGAAGAAGCTTTCAATATTTTCTGAATAAAAGATTTATTCTGTGCTAAAAGGTACAAACAGGCGTTATCTCTGGGTTGTTACCCTTGAGCGCTCCTATTATGTTAGCGGTGAAATACATTGTTCTCGAGCTATATACGAACACAGAAACGTATTGTTCCTCTTGTCGTCGGAATGCCTGTGAACATTCAGTGTCACAGACCTTCAGGCCAACGCGACATGCGGAAAACGGCCAAACTTTGTAACCTTGAATGGTCCTCGGCCAGAGTGACCAATGAACAAACCATAACTGCATTAAAAATATAGCAGGAAGTTCGTTATCTTTGTGACTACGAAAACAATTACAGAGGATTTAACATTTTTGATTATAAGCTAACTACTATTTCAGATTTTAGTAACCACATAAAAAAGTACTCAAAAATCTTTTTTGGCTAAACTATGATCGCATTTCCTTGTATTCAGCTTTTTAATTCCCTGTATTTGGTCCCTTGGCTATTTAATGTATCAAAAACTATTATTATATTTTATTATATATAGAATGTGTTTGACCGAGATTGAGTATGAAAAAAGCTATTTATGTATTATTTTTTCATCGTTTCTTTCTTTATTTGTAATTGTTACAATAAAGTAGGCGTATAAACGCATCAAAAAACACATGTATAGACCTAAATAGCTTTTCTCATCTTAACTGGAAGTATAAAATACTTGTAAAAGTGCTCTTCTGGATCACTGGAGTGGTCAGATAAACGTTGCCATAAAAACGTTAAGAAGAAGGATAGAAAGCAGTGAAGAAATGAGCAGGTTTACCTAGTGCTCCGGTGGCGTAGTGGTAATCGCGTCTGGCCGGACATCAGGAGACGCGGGTTCGAGTCCCGCCGGGAGCATATATTTTTTCATTGTTTTCTTTCTTTATTCCCTTTAGTTGTTTTTGGCTTCCACGATTGCCATCTCAATACCGATTCCCGACACTCATGAACGAGAACCATTAGTTAACAAGCAATTTCAGATGTATATTTCTTCGAAAAAGATCATTGCCCTGCTAAGGAGCTCTATGTGTTCTAGGTGTTTCTTTCTCTTTAGCGACATCTTTACAGAGTACTGCGATTTCTTCCTTCGTATAAAGTTGGACTACGTATATTTCGTATATGAAGCTTTCCAAGTTTCCACATTAATTATGGCTTTGATACATCGAGTTAATATTTTACAGGCTATTCAATGCATTGTCATTCTCTGCTCTACATTTATCAAGATCATTTTAGACGGAGAAAGAGTCTCTTCTCAAGGTCTAAATCACTGCCTCTGATTTATAGATTGGTAATTTTATTTCACCTAGTATTATTCTTTGTGAATTTGTCTTTGGTTTAGTTTGACTTCGTCTTTATCCTATCGTCGTCGCTCTTATGAAAGTTAAAAGATTTACTATTTCTCCAATTCGATAAATGTTGGAAATAGTTTCAAATTCATCAGAAGTAAAAAACTTACAATACATTACCTTTGTAAATTTTTTTTTGTTGATGTTTTCGGCGTAAGTAGATAATAGAAGTTCGCGGTGTGCCTAATCAAAACTGGAAAACAGTTTTCCAGCTTTGATCGTATTGTACGTAATATAAGACATATTGTATTATAATATGTCTTATTACGTACAATACGATCTTAGCAAATCAACCTAATGAAAATTAAATTACAGATTAAATTAAACATAGGTAAACCAGGAGATAAATTCTCTTTTGCACTGACTTTGTAGAACACTCATAAACTGTTAGTATATATTATAAATATATATAATTACTCACTTTGTACTTTCTACTAAGAATAAATATCTACGACAGAAGCGGAACCACAATTATGGCTGTGTTTTAGGCTTTGTGACTGAACTGAATTTATAAAAAAAATTGGGAAAAATATATACATAACAGATTGGTAGGAAATACTAGGTTCCTTGTTACATTTTTAGTTATTCGTGATATGATAGAAAAATTTCGCGGGAAATCTCTCCAGGATCGGGTTTAGTGAACGGTCAACGCTTCCCTTTCAGTTCCGTGCCCTCGTACCTATAGATATTAAGTTTTGCACGGTATGTGGGAGGCGGTGGGAGATAGGGGCGGTAGCGTGGGCGTCCGAGAGGTGCCGGGTGGGGGCCGGCTCCCGGCTCCAAGGTCGCAGAGTCACAGCCGGGCAAGGTCACCGTGCCCGCGCGTGCCCTCCCCCGCCCGCGCCCCACGCCCTTACCCGATAACACCCTAGATTTGCGTGGGAGGTGACCTTTATCCTCCTCGGGAATAATTGTATAAATACTTAATGCTTTTTTTCAGGTCCACTTTAATATGTTTTTCTGTACTGGAAGTGATTGAGCCGTAGCCACCACGACTGTAGCCTTTTGATCTTTTTTGACGGGGAAAATTATTTGTTCCGCTTTTCCTATCACAGAAAGCCAAATTAAAACAGCATAACATAAAGAAACGTTCTTATGAGTCATATTATATGTGAATAACTAAGTCGATACTGACAAAGTACAGCAGTAATGTTATCTTCTTATTTTACATATAGATGCATAGGTATAATAATGAGTAGGTAGCCAACGTTGCCATTCATAGAAGTTAAGGTTTTCCGGGAACGCGCCCGTGGGAGCCCCGCTCTGTGACCTTCACAATACACGCGCTCCCGACCATCTATCAAGCTAACCACCTACATACGCGCGTCATCGTTATCAAATCACAGTTGTACCAACAACATGGCGGTTAAGAGCTTTTCCTAGAAAAAGACAATCTTCCCGGATTTTATACTTCAAGGTAAAACAACATTACAATGTTGTGTTTATACTTCCTATTGTTTATTAATTATAGAAATTCGTCCCCAGATACGAAGCAAAATGTGAGATGTTTTTAAAGATCTTTTTTAGAAGATAATCTTATTTTTTATTTTACAAAAACAAATACTACAAACAAACCTGGGCTTACGTCGAGTAAGAGATCTCTTTTGTTCTTTATTGTAAATACACAATGTATTACAAAAATTAATGAAAAGCTTTGCAAGTGTTATTTCAAGTACTTCGACCTATATAGATGCGATCACACTACAGAAGCTTTCGTAGGAATTTTCAACTAAAAGCTCAATCCATACACTAATATTATACTTGTGAAAGTAGCTTCGTCTCTCTGTCTGTTAAATTATACGTTTTCACTCCTAAGCTGCGGTGCGAGCACAGAACTTTCGATAAGCTTATTTGACATTAAAATTCGACAAAACGGTAGTTTATCGAGTGTTTATCGATCTCGGTAGCACAGAACTCTGTTTATCGATCTCTCGACAAAGTCGACTAATCTTACCGAATTTCTCGATAAACTCAAGCATGGATCGTAATTTTGACATACGAGATAGATATAATTTGTCTATTTTGACATAAATTTATCGGGTTTTAAAATATGCACGATATGTTTGTCGATACTCTAATATTTTACGTAATATTGCTTTAGGTTGCTATAACAATGGATTTCGGCTTTATAATTTGTGGATAATTCACTCATATCGAATAGCCAGTGCATGTTGTCGTGATTAATATATAAAAGAAAGCTACTATTTTCGCTGCAGAGGGATTTTTTGTTTTATGAGAGAAGTGTGATAAACAAGAACTAAATAAAGCTAAGCAAACAGTGAGATAAGTGGTTTGTGAAGTTATAACAACCAAGAAGAGCCTTCCGACATAATACCATAATTATGATTTAATTTGTCGAACGCAATATTTATAAACGTCTAAATGCCTTTCATCAATAAATGATAAGTAATAAAATCAAAACACAGTGTCTTCTAATTTTTAGTAGGTAGGTACAAATTGTATCATTAGAAATTGAACAGCCAAAAATGTATTGCAGGTTTTTTAATTCTAGGTACCTATCATAAAATAAAAGTCATTTGCAAATTTACAATTTATTATTCCTCATAAAACATCTTCACTTCCTGGCCAACTTGATTTCCAACAAGCTGATGTCGCTCCATCCTAAAAAAAAGAATGATTGTAAAATAAGACATAAAATACAATAACAATAGGTAAATAATGTTACTACTATTTACTAAGTTTTATTGCTTTTTTCAAGCTCAATGTTCTATTTAAAACTTAAGTTTCCATTAAAGATTCCCACTGCCTGATGTGAGGAAGTTGAGAATGAAGATGATGGAATATCTTGCTATTAACCCAGAGACAGGAAGTAATAGAACTTATCAATTTAAAATAAATTACAATGAAATATATTTAAAGTAAATGTGTAGGTACTTATTATGTTTTTATTTTAACTATCAGCTACATGCTAGTTTATACAAAAGGGAAAAGAAAGAACAAGCATTTTTGTCTGTACATTTTTTACTAAGTAAAATTAAAAAACTAAAAAATTGTAATAGTAGCAAGAGACGGCGTGCTTACCTTGAGGCTTGAGCGCTCCGATACTTTTTCAGTAATAGCATCAAAGTGATTGTAATATTATAATCACTATAGTATAGAATTCACTTTATGCAGAACTAGTTATCTATTTTAAATATAAGAAAACATAAAATTCGGGGAAAAGAAAACTATACGAAATATTTATCTTTGTTTGTTTTGATAGTTTATTGACATTAATGTCATTTTGACAAAATGTTCTAACATATTGGGTAGAAAACTATTTTAGTATTATTTATGGCCGCATGGATAATATTCCTTAGCTTTATTATGAAAAAAATAATTATTAAAGAATGAATGGCGAATGAATGATCGATAAAAAAACGACAAAATATACATCTCGATAAAACTTATCGAGGTTAGTTTCATGCTAGCGTTGGTCGATATAATTCGATAGATAAAGTGAGTTTATCGATCGATAAATATGTCTACCGAAAGATCCATGCTCGCACTGCTGCTGAAGCGATTTAAATAAAAAGTTTCACATAATTAATACGTACTTTTTACTATACTACAAAGTATATACTACAAAGTTGATAATAAAAAGTACTTATTATCACATATTACAATTGTATTCCATTTATCAGAAAATGATAGTCCTCTTATATGTTTTGTGTCTGTTGTACTCACATCACAGCAACTAAAGTTAAACCAAAAGTATATATTACGAAAGTTCCTCTTTGCCCTAATTAAGTTGATAATAAACAAGCAACGTGCCGCCCCTCGAGTCCTTGGCGGCAGGCATTTCGGCAAGAATCTAGGTCGGAGGGATCCGAGCAGTCATGTCGAAACCAATTCGGTGACCCAAATAACCTAGATATTGCCTGCGTAGGACGCTTCTGCTACTGAATATTGATCAATATGAGTTTTTGATAACAGTCTCGAAAACATATTTTTTACCCGATTTCAAAAACAAGGAGGTTCTCAATTCGGTTGATATGTTTTTTTTCCATATGTACGCCAATTACGCTGAGATTTCTATTTAGATTTACGTGATTCTTTTTTTTTCGATGCGGAATAATTGCCATTTGGTCCCAGAAAAACTTATTTAAATCGATTGGATAGTTTGGTTTTTAAATCAAAATAACTGGAATAATTAAATCGTCTATGTATGCGAAGTAACAGATTTTTGCTATCCTTCGACTTTTTAGTGAAACGATACGATAGTAGGAAACAATATATGGTGACGGTCAACCAATCTAGCTTTAAAAGAATTGAAGAAAAATAATTTAAACAAAAATTAAAAGCGACCTAAAAATACTAAAAAAGATAAAATAATTAAAGATAAGTCGGTACTTATCCCATAAAAACATATTTTATTAGTTTTTTAACAGAGTAACTCTTGGCCTTCATCTCACCTGATGGTAAGTGAAGATAAGGCCGACGATGGAAGCGAGCTACACCCGGTTTCCTCAATCACAGTGGAACTGGCTATCTTACCTCTAACTGCCGGAGCACAACAATGCTATCATCATTGTTATGGCGGCAGACTGAGGTAAGACGGTGGTAGTTAGCCAGGCGGACTTAGAAAAGCCCTACCACCAACCAAATCGAGCAGAAAATTTCTTAATTTTTGATTTTAACATTATTATAAATGTTTGAAAAATTACTTAGTAATTAAAATATAATAAAACTAGTGGTCAGAGCAGTCGCCCGGATTGCGAAAGGTCGCGGGTTCGATTCCTGCCTCAGGACGTGAAATTTTTCTAGTTTTATTATATTTTAATTACTAAGTAATTTTTCAAACATTTATAATAATGTTAAAATCAAAAATTAAGAATATTTGAAAGCACTGCCCCAACTTAACCGAATCGTCGGTATTTGTAAAAATACTCGTTTCGGATGTTGAAATAGAATATTTCGACATTGTAGGGTGGACGTTAGCTCATAAACGCAAATACAGATAGGCTAGAAGAATTTCACAGGGATATCCCAAGTCCTGGGTGGCTCAGTGGTCAGAGCAGTCGCCCGGATTGCGAAAGGTCGTGGGTTCGATTCCTGCCTCAGGACGTGAAATTTTTTCTAGTTTTATTATATTTTAATTAACAGAAAATTTCTGCCCCCACGGGAATCGATCCCCGGACCTCTATATCTGAGGTAGGTGGTCTCGCCTACGGTGGTAAGTGTTACCCCTATAAGCGTACTGACGCTTGTAACCTCTGCAGCACCTTCATCACGTTTTGCCTTTCCAGGAAGTCAAGAGCAAGCATTTTGTTGATAGTTTAGGATATTTAAATATGGCCGTCCCGGACAAACAGGGTAGTCAATTGTAATGTGCCTCTAGTGAGTATTGTGCTTTAGGTTAAACGCAACGACCGCTTTCATCGTATGTATTCCATGATAAAATATTGTTTTAATACTTCACACTAGAGACTCAATTGTTGTTTTCATACGATTTAACAGCAGAACACAAACATATTAATAAAGAAAGGAAAGATGAAAAAAACAAAAACAGATAAACATTACTATAAAATGTTAAAAAGTAGAAAGCGGTGAAGAAGTTGGTACGTATTCCCGCCTGGAGCAAACAATTTTTTCATCGCTTTCTTTCTTTATTTATACTTTTATGTTTGTTACAATAAAGTAGGCAATATAAACGCACAAATTATAAAACATTTAAATGTGACAAACGTGTAATAACACAAAATAAAGAAGATAACGGTTTTTTACCGACTTCAAAAAAGAGGAGGTTCTCAATTCGGCCGGTATGTTTTTTTTTCTTTGTATGTACACCGATTACGCCGAGATTACTGATCCGATTTACATGATTAATTTTTTCAATTTAAGGCTCTAAAAATTTTTTTGGTTTAAAATTTTTAGAGCCCTAAATTAAAAAACCAGGATACCTACATCATGATATACGCTTATTTTGTTAATTTATTTTAATTAACACGAAGTCACCAAACTGAAGTTGCCTAAGTCTTGGCGACCTTAACTCTTCTATCTTCTGCAAGGTGGAGGCGGCGGTGGGCTCGGGTGGGACTACTTTCTATGCTCGATATTTGATCAAATATACGTACGTTTTACTAGACTTCAAAGAAGAGGATTTAATTCGACTGATTTTTTTGTGTACCTGCCTGTGTTAGCGATATCTTCATCAGTGCCCCTAGTTTCAATGGAAACTAAACGAAAACGATCATCGTCGTGTTCACCTCTCAAATCCATATATAAAAAGTTTACAATAATTCACAACAGAGGCTCTGCTGCCGTTTTCATACAATTTGCCAGTTATCACGACGATGAAGGTTTTCGTTTCAATTCGATGGAAACGTCATCATGATAGTTGATGGATGGATCTTGTAACACAAATTTGCAATAAATTAACTCGAATTCGAAATTTAAAAGTGTTCGTTCTAGAGGTACTTTTTTCGAACGATTTCTATAATTATTTTTTGTGTGTGCACTCGAACAGTCAGTCGAACAGAAGCAGTATTGGGAATGTCGAGATGTCGAGTGCTGCTACTCGCCAAAATGCCAAAAACACCTCACCGCGAGAGACGACTTCCTTGAGAGTATTAACGTGAATGATGGCGTTGGTCGTTGAGCAAGTTCACTGGCTCATAACATGGCTACCAACTATAATTTATTAAATCAATTCAATGGTTATTGCCAGTGAAAAATCTAGCTAAAATCAAACTCAATTACTATTTAAACAGGCTATATGAGCTCATGGTAAGGTCCCTAATTTGTTTAATCGAGAAGACAGTTAAATAGTCTAAATAAGACCGGAATATTTCGACGCGTATCTGTCATTTTCGGAATGATCTGAATTGTAGATTGAGCAAGATCTATTCGCGAGGATTCTCTGATTAGTTGAAGGACGTGAATTCGTCCTGGGCGAAGGCAGGACGTCCAGGACATCTCAAGGTCGGTAGGTTACGTCGCTGTTGTCTTGAAATATTGCCTACCTGCTACTTTTAGTTAGGGGCTTTGCAGACGGCCCGCATGCAAAATATTAATTGTTGAGGTCTATGTGAAGTTGACATGAGGGTGTTATCTGCAAACCTACTATGAAAAAATCTACCCGAAATTTTGGAGACGCACGACTTAGTGGAACACGAAACATGACCAATCACGAAGTTAGTTTCGAATTTGAACCTTCATTGGGCATAGAGACATTGCGATAAATGAAAGAGTGTGTAGTGAAGCGTTTCCTAAAAAAAACATCTAGAATAGAATATTCGGGAAAGTGTTGTGCGCAGTAAAATAATGTACTAAATATGCCACTGCGCATGTCTTTTTATCTCGGAACTTGTAAAATCTATTAAGAGTTTTGCCGATGTTGATTTAATGTAAGTAGATAATTTAGTAGCTTATTTCCATCTGTACAAAGACGTCCACCTCTAAATTGTTATTTTGTCTGCTATATTACTCGTAATTTAACAAAACAAAAGTGTCTCAATAACGTTTAGCCACATTAGTACATTAGCAGTCCTTATACATCAACATCACTGAATGACGTTACTGTTGATAGCCGATCGTAGCCATAAATAGTTTAGTACCTACTAGCGAATGATTGTTTGATATTAAGTTCAAGTTTATCATATAAATGCCAGATCCTGATGAGCTTTCGTTTGAGTATTTAAGTTTGTTTTCATAAAAGTAAATAAATAGCTTTACTTTCCAAAGTTCCAAATTCCATAATTATAATATCTAGCGACGTTATAAGACTGACATATTTTAGTACATAGATAAAAGTCCATAAATAAATAAAAAAACATGCAAAATTTGGCACACTATCCCAAATTTTCGGCTATCAAGTATGGAGTGGAAAATTTGATGGAATGGGTAAAAGAAAATATTTATATTAAGAAGATTGAAAAAATTCACTTGACTTATGTATTCATAATAATAAGGCTTAAATAAATGCTTTAATATTATTGAAAAAAGTTATTATGTCATCATAATTATATTTTTCATATTCAATTAACTCCACCACAAAAATGTTCCTTGATTCTCAATTTATTAAAACCAAAGATGTCTCCGAAACAAAAGTTTCCATTGGAACCAACATGTTGAACCTCTCATTAATTTACATGACTTTCATGAAAACACCCGAACCGCCGCCGTTGACAGGGTCGCATTATAATTACAAATGAGTACCGCACCCTGCTGTCCCTTGCATGGCCTTGTCTTGACTGTGATCATTGCTCTACCCTGTCCATCCGGCCTACAACGCATATTGTTTTATGCAAACTTATAATTTTGCAAGCAATTTATAAATAAAATTGAGCTGCCATTGCACAAATTAGGTAATAATGAGTTATAATTGATTTTTTTATTTTATTGAAATAATGTTGTGTAAGCGAATTGATTTGTAAATATTTCCGCCTGATGTTGGACCACAAATTCCTCAAGAACTTCCTTCAACAATGAACGTTTAAGTAAATGAAAGAATTGGATTACTCAATGGAATGGAATGTCTATCATGGTATGAAATGCACATATTTTTGATACCTCAGCGGTCGAGGCTGGAATTCGAGTCGAATCCCGGTAGGGGTTGGTAGTGTGGTGTCCCATAGGGTTCGGTCCTCGGGCCGACGCTGTGGAACATCGGGTATGATTGGGCATTGAGGGGGGTGCTTCCTAGAGGATTGAGTGTCGTATGCTACGCTGATGACACTCTCCTCTTAGCACGAGCCAAGAGCTTTGTAGATGCGGCGACGTTGGCTACCGTTGGAGCTGACCACCTCATCGGGCGTATCGAGGCATTAGGTCTTAAATGTGCAGTGGACAAGACTGAGGCGCTTCTATTCCACGGGCCACGTCGAGGACCACCACGAGGTGCGCACGTCATGGTGAGAGGGGAGCAGATCCCAGTGTTGGCGCATATGCGCTACCTCGGTCTGGTATTAGACCATAGCTGGACTTTTAGCGAACACTTTCGCAGGCTGTGCCCTAAGCTGATTGCGACTGCCGGAGCCCTCGGAAGACTCCTTCCAAACGTTGGTGGACCGAGCTCTACGTGCCGCCGCCTCTATACAGGGGTGGTGAGGTCCATGGCCTTGTACGGCTCACCTGTGTGGGCGGAAACCCTGTCCTCTCGCAATAAAGCCCTCCTGCGTAAACCGCAACGGGTCATGGCGAACAGGGTTATTCGCGGGTACATCACCGTGTCGTATGAGGCTGCGTGCGTTCTCGCAGGGACCCCGCCCTGGGACCTTGACGCGCTTGCGCTGTCTGAGGTATACAAGCGGAGCGTTGATGTTCGAAGGGAAGGAGCTCGTCCGTCGCCAGAACTTATCCGGCAATGGCGCGACAGGGCACAGCATGACGTTATGCGCGACTGGCTGTACAGGCTGCAAGCCCCAGCTTATGGCCACTGGACCGTTACGGCAGTCAGACCAATTTTAGCCGAATGGGTGGACCGGGAGCACGGAGCTCTTTCATTTCGGCTTGTGCAGGTGATGTCAGGGCATGGATGCTTCGGGCATTATCTGTACAGGATCGGACGGGAAATGAGTCCGCGGTGTCACGCGTGTGGTGGTGATGACGACACGGCTCAACACACGCTGGAACACTGTCCAGCGTGGGCTGATGAGCGCAATGTCCTTATCGCGTCAGCGGGTGCAGATCTCTCACTGCCGACATTGACTAGGTCGATGGTTAGCAGTGCGACGTGCTGGGAGGCGGCTGCCTCCTTCTGCGAGCAAGTCATGTTCCAGAAGGAGGCTGCGGAGCGAGCTAGAGAGGATGATCCTCTCGCAGCACCGTCCCGCAGGAGGCGAACGGGCCGCAGGAGGAGGCTCTTTGCCGCGCTACATCTGCCCTAGCCGGGATGTGGACGATGGAATAGGGCTCCATCGTCTACATCGTTACCCGGTGTGGTAGGGATATCCGATGTTCTTCCGAGATATCCCTAACCCTTTGTGGTGGCCTGCTGAGGCCAGCTGCAAGCGGTCACGCGGAAGACTACCAAGTTCCCTGTGTGGTCGCGTCGCTTGGCAGCGAGGCAGGAAGAACTGATGGTTTTTAGTGAGTATGCCAGCCGGAGAGTCTCACATAACCCAACTGTGGCCCTTTATCGCAGCTGGGTAGCTATAAAAGCTTGACCATCAAAAAAAAAAAAAAAAGGGGTTGGTAGTGTAATAAACAATCAACACTAACATTAACATTTACTCACGAATCATGGATGTTTGTATATTTATCCAAGTCTACTTCTCATATTTATACAAATTCTATTTGTTAACAAATATGCATTACCCATACATAGCTCTTATTAATGTCTTATTTGGTCTATATATTTTTATAATGCCAGTCGTGTGAGACTGTGAGAGACTATGAGAGAGCATGGAAGCCCGACACGTAGCGCGTAAATGTTTCGATTTCGTGTTTTTTTCTTTAGTCAATTTGTTTGAACTCGGTTGAAAATCATAGATTAAGACATAGATTAGAAGAGATATGAATAAGAGTTAATGGAGATTTTGATATAGATGAGTCAAGCTGTACTTTTTTGCTTCCGTTTATATAAAAAAAATAAAAAAATATGACGTTTTCTGTTAAATTTCAAAGAGAATATTGTTTTTATACCTAAGATATCCTCACTTGATGATACGTAGTTTGATTTAGGCAATTAGAAAAAAAATTAAAACCGACTTCAAAAAACTGAAAAGGATAAAATAATTAAATTTAAGTAGGTAATTTAAATATAAGTAGGTAGTAGGTACTTATCCCCTAGAAACATATTTTTTGGAGTCGGTGCTTCACTTTTTATTGTTTTTGGAAACCACTTAGCACCAACTCCAAAAATATGTTTCTAGGGGATGAGTACCTACTTAAATTTAATTATTTTATCCTTTTCAGTTTTTTGAAGTCGGTTTTAATTTTTGTTTAAATTTTTTTCTCTCAATTTTTAGTGATAAGTTTCTAAGGTCGAAGCTGGATGAGTGACCGTCAATTTATATTGTTTCCTACTATCGAATCGTTTCACTAAAAAGTCATAGGAAAGCAAAAATTCGCAATTTCGCATACGTAGACGACTTGATGATTTCAGTTTTTTTTATTTGAAACCAAACTACCCAACTGATTTTGAAAAAATTTTCATGAGACCAAATGGTAGCTGTTCCGCATCTAACAAAAAAAGAATCTCGTAAATCGGATCAGTAGTCTCGGCGTAATCGGTGTACATACAAAGAAAAAAATACGTAGACGACTTAGTAATTTCAGTTTTTTTTTTATTTATAAAAACCAAACTACCGAATTGATTGTGAAAAAATTTTTATGGGACCAAATGGCAGCTATTCCTCATCGAACAAAAAAAGAATCATGTAAATCGGATCAGTAATCTCGGCGTAATCGGTGTACATACATAGAAAAAAAAAACATACCGGCCGAATTGAGAACCTCCTCGTTTTTGAAGTCGGTTAAAAAGAACGTTGCATTGATGTAACAAAACAATCACAATATGCAACTAATTAGATTCACCAATAAAAATAAAAATAAAAGTGGAAGGTCGCGGGTTCGATCCCCGCCTCAGAACGGATTTTTCTAGTTTAGATTTTTATAAGTAAATATTTTTTCAAAGATTTACAATAATGTTAAAATCAAAATTAAAAGTATATTTGAAAGCAATGCGCCCCAACTCAACCGAATCGTAGGTATTTGTAAAAATACTCGTTTCGGATGTTGAAAAAGAACATTTCGACATTGTAGGGTGGACGTTAGCTCATAACGCAAATAAATACAGATAGACTAGAAGAATTTTACAGGGATATCCCAAGTCCTGGGTAGCTCAGATGGTTAGAGCTGTCGCCCGGATTGCGGAAGGTCGCGGGTTCGATCGCCGCCTCAGGACCTGAAATTTTTCTAGTTTAGATTTTTATTAGTAAAAGTTTTTCAAACATTTATAATAATGTTAAAATCAAAATTAAAAGCATATTTGATTAAATTCATTTTTTTAAAAAAATACTAAATATAGCAGTTTGTTTAAACTAGTTCAAATTAATGATTTCTTTAGGATTTTTTTACCATTTTGCATTTAAAAAAGATGTGGCAATAGAGTCGTGGACCTTTGGGAAAACCCGTCGATGGTGATATCAAAATAGGCAGTATTTTTGTGACATAGGAACAGAAATGTTTTTTCATAAATCTATACATTTATGTAAAAAATATATTAATTCTCGAAATCTGTATTAATTGTCCTAATACAACACGATTACGTGATTATCGCGCGAATTGGCGATGAAAAAATCGCAAAAAAGTAGCGTGTCCTAATTCCGATCGCGCGATCGTGAATCATGATGTATATTTAAATTCCATCTTTATTGAACATAGACCTCAAAGACGCGCATTTTTTGCTTCCCTAACCTGTTCAGCGTATTCAGGAAGCAATGATTGAAAATGACTCGGAATGCAAAATGATTTGTTTGAAAACGTGGTAAATTTCACAATCTGATGATGATTATGTTTTTAAAAGCTGGTGGTAGGCCCGTATGTAGGATCGTCTGAGTAGGTACCACCGCCTTTCTTATTTCAGCCGTGAAACAGTTCGCTGTGTTTCGGATTGAAGGGAAAGGTAGCCAGTGTAATTACTGGGCATGGACGGCATCTCATCTTAGGCCCCAGGATGACAACGCACCTGCAATATCAAGTGATTTTCTCTTGTTATTGCAGGTGTCTATAGGCGGCGGTAACCGCTTACCATCAGGTGGGCCGTCAGCTTGTGTGTCTAGTTGTATAAAAAAAAAAAGAAAAAAAAAGCTTTTATTCGTCTTTTATTTTTTATATGTCTATTAAGGTATGTCTTTTGAAACATTCAATTACATGAAAATCAAAACTATAATTTATTTATTTATCACTTTTAATAAGTAGGTCAGTGGTCGTTTTGTCATTCTGATCAGCTTCATAGTTCAGTACTTACTAATCCAGAATTATCAAGTGAAGGTGGAGTTATATTATTTGTGTATGCCGCGTTAGATTAGAGAAAGCTTGATTTGAGACAAAAGATGGCCGCGCCTTACCTCCAATGTAGATTGAGTGGTATAGGAAGCGTCTCCAGTATGTTCATTCCCATAAAAATATACTCCGTCAATAGACAGGAATTTATATATAGCAGAAACATTGTTGGAGACAGCAGCGAGCCCTGCGAGACGCCAGCGCTAATATCAATGCTATCAAAGATTCAAAGTAAGCACCGTCAACAACAGTTCCTAAATGCATCTGGTGGACTAAAAGCTATCGTACACGATCTGCTATTTAGCGAATCTCTCATTCTTCAAATCTGACATTCGCGTCAAATGTCATACAAGTATCCCATTTCTGACGTTAAATGGTCTAGCTCGTAATTTGTAACAACGCAAGAAGACCCCTGTGACAGACCGATCGAACAAACTAAAGGCCAATGGTTTAAATAACTGGTTAAAATATTACGTTCCGTTAATAGAAAAACAATAGAAAAATCAGGAAGGGAAATTGAACTTATGTGTTCGAGTCATTTATCTATTTAAATCATTTGTTTTTTTGTATGACCCGCGACTTTAAAAAGCGTGAATAAGAAAAATATTGAAATTGGTGTCGTTAATTATGGTATCAGAATTCCCGTATTAAATATAACCAACAATATTTGTATGTGTTACTTAATTCTTTCCTTCCCCCTTACTTTAAGCTTTTGGGAGTCGGTGGCTTGACTAAGTAAATGGCAGAAGATAGTGGTATATAAAACAATGGCTAATATATTTTAAATAAAATACTATTTCAATTCTTTTATATCAAAAAAACCTCATAGGTAAGAAGGACCTAAGAAACAGTGACACTAAACTCTATAGTTTAATTTTGTTTCATTTTCAATATTATCTCTATACTTACGTAAAAGGAAAAAAAACGAAGTGTAAGACTAACCTAAATGCTAGAATAATTTCGAAGATGTCAAGCAAAAAAATAACCTTGAGAGGGCGTATAAGCGAAGATGTAGGCCAGTGTGGCTCGCCCTTGACCTAGGGCGCCAACGTGCCCTTCACGACCGCAAATCGACTTTGTACAGCTAGACAAGGGCGTTTGAGGCCTATTTTTGGCTATTGTTACCAGTGAAATGAATATTTACCATTCGACTACGACTAGGTATTACGAGGTTAATTTAAATTGAAATCTAATAGGAAGGTATGAACAAGACTTATAGGCACGCATTAACTATTTTAGTATGCGTCATATCATGTCAAACTGTAGCCATTACTGGCTAGAATATGCCGATAGTACATATTGTACCAAACGTCATAGAGTAAAATTAAACCAATATTTTCTATTATGGTGTTCCGAAAATAGTGGTTCGACTTTACCATGACCTTGCGCAAAAATATATCTATCAACTCAACATTGGTGTTCGCCAGTGCACAAAGAAACATATCGTATTTTCGCGAATTATTCCGGGAAGTATAGATAGAGGCAGTAACGGGTTGGCTCATTGGCTGCGATTATTCAGATATCGCTGGCACACAGACGTAATTAGACCGCGAGGGAATACGTACGACTGATGTTGGTGTGAGTGTGTGTGACATTGAACTTCACACTTCACGCGGCGGCGCATGATTTGCGTAGCCCGCTTTACACCGCGCCCGCTGCCGCTGGGCTCGCATTGACTTGACACTTTGACACGCGTGTTCAAGAAAGTTCACGATAGCTAGTCGAGATAAAACAAAAATAAACAATATTTTTATTTGCCTTTCCTTTAAAAATATTCAATCAAATCCATCTGAAAAATAACAACATAAGTAATCTCTTAACAGATGTACTACAAACTGTAAAACTATTTATTGCACCAAATAAACATCGTAATAGTAGATTCTTAACCAAGGCTTGAAAGCCATACATTTCTGCCGAGATATTTTCTCACTTCGTTCAAGCTGAAATTTTGCCTTTCACCCGAGTTAAACACTTTACTTTTCATTTCGAATACGAGGAAAGTAAACCAAATATAGGTAAATAATTAAATTATAGTAAAAATAACTGATTAGTGAAAATAATTTCACAATAATCTTTCTTTACCACCACTTTCTCTCTGTATTTTTACATTTCTGTAGTTGTTGCATTGAAATTCAAGTGTGAATAACACACTTTATCTTGGGAAAGTTTGGCGCCAAATACAAGATGACAGTCTCCATGATGCTACTTCGATGAGATGGACTGCCAAGATAAAATTCTTAGCGTCTTTCGCACCAAATAAACGTTTAATACAATGATTTTTTATATTACACGTCAAAACAATCTTTTTTTTTCAGAAAATTACACCAATATCATTATTAAAATTCATATTTTTTTTCTATTTGTACAAAATATTAGTTCACATACAATTTCCTAATCATTGTAATAAATTTTAACCACCCCAGATCATAGAAATATGGTACCCACTATTAATCAGCTTTTTTTTTTTAAATTGACTTGACTTCTTCGCGCGAGGTACAAATGTAAAATAATGTTTTTCGAAGTGTGGCTGTGTAGATTTATGGTGTAGTCCAATGACCAAAAATACTAGTTACTCACTAAGTTTTTTTCAATACTTTCCCGCCCTAGGGAAAAAATGTATAACTTTCAGCCCACTTCTTAATGACCCACTTTCACAGTTTATGAAATAACACTAAAAAAGATATCTTTTAGTTAAGCCCCATAGGTACTTGCAATTTAAGTAGAGATTGTAGAGCGTATATCAATCAATTTAATTTATGTTGTGTAAAAATTTCTTACTAATAATTCAATTTCTTCATTGATGCCATGCTATCTGCTATAGTATATTTTTTTTTTTGCCCATACATTTCTTAGTAATATTGGAACATGTGACGTCACCTGTTCCGTAGATTTTCTATGGAGCCTTTTCGGACGATGCGCCGCAACACATCAAACATACCACTATATCTGTGAAATTATTGATCTTAGACATACTAAGATTAGAGTCACTAAAACTCTCATTGCGCCGCTGCCAAAGCCTAATCTAGCTGGTCAATGGCCTACCCTAACTCTGAGGGAAACAATGGGACGGGATCAAACTAAGGGGGAGTGTTGCACCGCCCGCTCAGTCCGAAAGCTCCTTCTATTCAGTGCTGAGGTTTGTCTATATTGTTACTAATAAATACAAAAAAAAATAAGTGCTGAAGATCAAGCAGTTTCCTCCGAGCGTTGTTAGTGTTCCACTGGGGGCGGGAATGTTGGAAACTGGCCGATCTGGATGTTTTTAATACTACTTTATCTTATAAATGCCCTGGCTTTTTGTTCCTTTGCTGAATTGCAAATGCGTCTTTGTATAATATTAGTGCGCTCTTGTTAGCTATTAGAGGCTTACAACATTTTTCAATTTGAAATGACTATTGTTATGTTCGCTGTTTGTGGCATAGAAAGTCACTTTTTGAGCAAGTGGTACGAAAATGTTTTAACTTCGTTCGGAGGAAGTCGTTAGCAAAGTTCAGTCACAGTGGTTACGCTAGATTCGATAGCTCACATAAAGCAAATCTATAGGAGAAAATTTTGAGAAACTATAAATTCATTTTTCGTACCACTTGCTCAAAAAAGTGACATTCTATGCCACAAAAAGCGAACATAACAATAGTCATTTTTAATCTGTTAAAAACAGGGAAAGAAAATTGTACTGAATTTCATTCATCCTCTAGGGGGAGAATGTGATTTAAATTTGGAATACTTACCGAAATTTATACTGAACTACATCTGTGTTTACACCATTGAGTTTGTATATAAAGCATTATACATCTTTTTGAAAAAGGAATACGCACAAAAATGTAACTCTCTCTATCAATAATTGGACCAATGTTTCGAATGTTAACTTTTACTTTTAATTGACATTATTTTTAATAAATGCTTATCTCATATTACTATTGTGTTAATTTTTTCGCAAATGGTACGAAAAGTAGAGTATCTTCCTCGGTGATAAAGCTGTTTTAGTCTTGGGTGAACTTAAATCCCTCGCTACACTCAGGACTCGTCTTAAATCCCTCGCTTCGCTCGTGATTTATGTTTTTAACACCCTCGCTACGCTCGGGAGTAAGCCTCGAGTCCTTCGTTACGCTCGCGATTTAAATCGTCACCCGCGACAGAAGATACTGCTTTATCCCCTCGGTTAATAATCTACTATTTGACCAGTCGCAATATTTGTCATACTTGTTATTGTATAAAATAACAATTGTGCTACACTATAGCTGTTAATAATGTAGGTATTACTTAAAAAAAATATTGTTAATTTACTGCTTGCTGTTATTTGTAATAAAATGAGGATAGTTTAATGACCATTATGTATGTCATGACTACGGTTTTTGCCAACTATATTGTTTCTATAGATACTTTCTTCAGACCACTTCAGCAAATTTAAAGTAGATTAGGTTTATTTATGAAACTAAATTAAAACTGTCAAAACAATAAAACAAGGGACATGTCTTCGGACGTGATACAAACGTGTGTTGTGGTGCCCATACGTCATGTCAGTGTGACACAGAAGTTGATGACAATTTTAAAATGTTGTGTTTACTACTTAGTTAGGAATGTATTAGTAAATGGAAAATTTCTTAATAATTGTGTTATGTATATAATAACGCAATTTTTTCCATGGAGCTGATTATATCTAAATTTTAAAGATAAAAAGTTTGTTTTTATTGCTATATCTTTCCAACTACATGGGTTGTCTCTGTTTCGACTCAATTTCGGATTACTACAAGAAAAAAAATATTGAATGAATGCATAAATAGTTTATTTGGACTAAAATACAATACAAAATAATAAAAATACACATAAAGAGTGATGATTGAGAGACTGAATCTTTATGAGTTAAACGTGCGATTCGTAAATCAGTTCATTGTTCCTTTCTGCATCATCAAGATGTTACTGTTGCGACAAGTATATATTTTTCGTGCGATAACCTTCACTTGAGGCAACAAACGTCATAAATACTGTTGGTCTTTTTGTCTTACACTTGAGAGAGTTTACTCTTTCCCAAGCGAGAGTTTGCCTGTTTCCTAAAAACCACGTGACACCCAGGAAGTATAAAAAGAAAAACTTTTTTCTATTTTAAGGCGATTCTATATTAATACCGATTCTATATCTACTGTTTACGCCATAGTTAGGTTCGTTAGACATTACAGTTGTGGTTGAGCATTTTGAAAATTGACTCTATAAGTAGATAGAAAGAAAAGGCGTTCATTTATTTATAATAGGATTTGTTCCAGGTGATCTAAACGTTATAAGGTCCTACAGAGCGGAAACTTTTATGCGATCACAAAGTTCAAGAATAGTATCAAGTAAGAAAAAACAAAAATTTGTGAAAATAGAAATAAAACAGAAGATTGTTTTGATTGAAGAAAGCTGATGCCAATATCTAGAATACAAAAGCACAATTTTCAAAGACTCAAAAATCACTTTAATTTAGAAGTCAAAACCAAAGAACTTGGACACGAGATTCCTTGCAGAGGAGGTTCGCAACAAAAGTCTCAATTCTCAATAAGTATAAGCTCTATATTGTTTTCTACTTGCTACGAACATTTAAATGGAACAACGAAAGGTGATATTCTGGAATGAGTCACGTTCTCATAAATCAAGTAATTTAAGAGCACCGCCGGGTGCGCATGAGTGTCACGACTGTCACGTGCAACAATTTTGACACTGACATTGACCGCCGCCGGATGACCGCGACTCTCACGACCCGCCCGCCCGAACGCCGCGCGCGTCGCCCACCGCTCCATTGCCGTCGCCCTCGCGCCGCGTCGCTTCGTCCGAAGCCCGTACTTACATTATGTAGATGGCCGCATTTCTTCAAGCATCACGCTGACATTTATCGCTTAATGACTGTCGTGAAGCGCCAGTTTCACTTTTTCGTGGGAAGCGTTTCATCCTCGATGGATACATGCTCTATAAAGGAGAGAAATAAATCGAGTCCACTAAACCATTTTCTTTTCTTCTTTCTTAATACTTTTAAAATCATTATTGTTTTACTTTGTTTGGATAAATTATAGTTGTAGCCATTGTAATTTATAATGTGTATTTATCGTGTTATGTAAAAAAATATTTTCATCATTTTTTTTTTGATAAAAGAAGTATCCTGGTCACATAATAATGAAATGAAATTTTATATTTAATCGCTGGGAATGTATTTACTATATTTGCCATTTGGTCATGACGATAACTGATAAAGATAAGATAACAGAGTTAAACCTACAAATAGTATAACTTTGCAGATGGGATTATGAGTCGAGGTAGGTAGGTACAATATTGTTTTCAATAACAAAGTAAACGACAAGCAGATTTGACGAGTTTACGTGTCCTTGTGGGTGATACTAATTTGCAACCGGTCGCTTCCGCGCCGTCCGCCGAGGTCGCCACTGTAATAACAATATTTATTAGCAGCGCGCGACCTCGACCGTGTGGCCCCTTCTCATTAGTTTCCACGAACGACAATAAGCAATTAATCGCACTTATTATGTATTCAAGGAACGCTCCTGGAAACAACTTCACTACTTATCCCCAATAATATTAATGAGTTAGCGACGACATGGTACTATTTACTCGTAACGTCATCACCGAATGGAAAGATCTATAAGTATATATATAGGTATATATAGGTATATGTACCTTCTGGAGATTTTTTAAAATAATGTGTCTTAATTTCAAGGCAGGCTTAATTACTCTATTTATGTAATTTATGTTTAAAATAACATAATTAAATGCATTATTAATTAGTTTAAAGCTTTCAATGAGACCGCTATCGTTTTATCTCGTGTTATATTTTCCTATAGCTAGTGTTATTTTTTTAGGACTGTAGTCACTCGAGAGCGAATAGGTAGATAGCCACGTAGATGGCCTCCGCAAATAATAATCAATAAAGTGGCAAGTCCGGGTGACGCAGGCGGAGCGGCGCGGGCGCGGGCGCGGGAGTCCTATCTGACTGTACAAATAGCGGCGACCTTGAGATTCGGCGCGCGCGACAAGGTCAGCGCGCAAATCGTTATCAGCGTGACGTCAGCGCGTGACCTCCGCCGAGGTGCCCGCGAGATAACGCGCCGATGCCGACCGATAATGCGGAGTCGCATGCGCAGCTTCCGCCTAGCACCGCCTCGACTCGCTCGAGATGGACATTCAGGCTCTTCTATTTTACTATGATGGACTTGTTAAAATACCTAATGGTATGATCACTTAATTATCCCAAAATTAAATATTTGAAACTAATTTTTATCCATACTATTATTATACCTAAACGCGAAAGTAACTGTGTCTGTCAGTCTGTCTGTTACCTTTTTACGCTGAAGCCACTTATTTATATGAAGTTATGGAGATAGTTTGACACATTAGGAAGAAAGATCTACGCGGAAGGAGCCGCAGATGGCCACTAATAAGATTATAAATGCATAACTATTCATAAAAATAGTCCTACTTAATTAAAGGAGGAAACAGCCAAGTCTAAATAGCTACATTTTATCACAATATTTCACCAAATTTACCGGGATCAATGTAATTGTAGCGATTCATAGTGTCACAACTATTTCTGAGACTGGAATCATGCCAAAGTATCACACTCAATCAGTATCACTTTCTAAGCTTATCGTTGCCACCCGCAAAAATATTGCGCAGACCTTGTGTTTTCATGGTCGTGCAAAAATATCAACTTGACATTCAGACGTTTTCCCGATCTTTGAGTTGCTAACCAGGAAGCATTGGTTAACATTGACCACACCTCGCATCTCGAGGCCAAACTCGAATAGATAATAAAATAGATCCAGCCGATACTGCACGCACTATTTACAATACTGGTTATTAAAACAGTAAAATGTTTTTGCATGCACTTTCAAATTAAGCTTTTTTAAAAGTAACAAATTTTGTTAGGAAGCGCATAAAAAGCGAGCAAATTGGAAATGGTAACTGTCAATTATTCAATTATAAAAATAATATAATCCCGAGTAAATCTGTAATAAAATTGGTTTTAAAATAAGAGGCCACACTTAATATAAAAGATAATAATATGTAGCTTATATATTATATGATAGAGAGATTAAGATAAATCATTGTTACTTATTATGAATAAAAAATTCCTTTAGGCTTTTCACCTATAGATAAGCATTTAAAAATTTTATACGAAGCAGTTGCATATAAGTTCAGTATAGAACCTGTAAAATACATACTATTAGGTACCAATATAATAGAGTATTATATTTGTAAAACATTCAATTTATACTATATTTATTTTATTTTATTTCTATTAGGAATGAACAGATAATTCTTACGTTTTTTAGTGGTGCATCAATGTAACTATATTGTCTCAAAATGAGGCACTTTTACAGTTTCTTCTTCTTTTTCTTATTTCGTACGACTGTTGCGCCTGTTATGCGTCGGAGGGTGTACGCTGGTTCACTCCAGCCATCCTAGCTCCCCCAGGAAGGCACCCAGCGCCAACCACGTCTGGAGGTTTTTTTTTATACAACTAGATGACAAACAAGCCGACGGCCCACCTGATGGTAAGCGGTTATCGCCGCCTATAGACACCTGCAATAACAAGGAAATGTCACTTGATATTGCAGGTGCGTTGTCATCCTGGGGCCTAAGATGAAATGCCGTCCATGCCCAGTAATTGCACCGGTTACCCGGAGTTCCCAGGTAGGTAGTCCGATAGTTTGCCACTCTACTGCATTCCAGCAGGACGTGAACGGCTGTTTCCTCGACCTCCATGCATGTTCTGCACAAAAGACTGTCTGTGACACATAAATTGAAAAGATAGGCCAAAAAAGAAAGAAAGATACGCCCGTTACTTGACGGAGACTAGGTCTACTTAGCTCTAGCTGTTTTGGAGAGCTAGGCATGATTCGGGGTATTACGAGTCTAGCCTGTTTGCAGATCTCCAAACTTTATAGTTTTACACTATAACTATTTTATAATAATGAACTATATCTTTGTATATGCCAATATATCTGGAAGCAGACTGTCCGTTTTTTATTAGGTGGTAGGCCCGTATGTAGGGTCGTCTGGGTAGGTACCACCGCCTTTCTAATTTCAGCCTTGAAACAGTTCGCTGTGTTTATGATTAAAACGAAAGGTAGCCAGTGTAATTACTGAGCATGGAAGGCATTTCATCTTAGGCCTCAGGATGACAACGCATCTGCAATAACAAGTGTTTTTTTTTCTTGCCAGGTGTCTATAGGGGACGGTAACCGCTTATCACCAGGTGGGTCGTCAGTTTCTTTGTGATCTAGTTGTATATAAAAACTTTAATGTAACAAACGTCAGTCGATAAAAAAATTACAGCCATCATCCAAAATTTACTTACAATGTTAAACTTGATAAATTTTAATTAATAAGTAACCTTAGTTGCAAGGATTTTCCTGTTACGTCACTCTAGCTAGGATGATGCGTCTTTTCAATAGTTTCCGCTGACGGTGGTTCTGATTACAGTGTCACTTATAGAACAAATATTTATTGAATATACTAATACGTATATTTAACTTTGTTATACGCATTAGTATAAACAAACACAGAATGTTATTATTACAAGATTGGAATATATTATTCTAAGTTGTTTATTTACTTAGCATTTCTTATTTGTCGAACAGGCATGTTTCGTACGGCGCAATATTTCGGGTTATTATGATAATTTAACTATAGATAAGAAATAGATAAAAAATGATGTCCTTAAAGTGTGGTTAAAGTTAGGATTGGGTTTTTTTTATACCAGAGGACCGTTTTACAAACACATTGTTTCACTTTTAGCAAAATAAGCTTGTCGTCATAACATTTTTCTGCAAGAGCGTAAAATTTCCTTTAAATATTGGGGAATTCATTAAATTTTAACCTTTTTCCCACGTAAATCCCATGCTTGAGCCCCCCGGGGAGTCCATGGATACTCACTATTATACTTGAACCTCTTTCGGATCCATGGTATCTTAGTGTTAGTAATAATAGTGCTACTCTTGAACCTCCTAGCTATCTCTTTATTTCTCAGTGTTACTTCTAGTAGTAACATTGTGTTACTGCCGATATAGTAATATAGGCAAGAAAACCGTGCCATCTTACTACTAGCAGGTCCAGCTAGTCCAAATGTCCAAAAGAAAAAGAAAAAATAAAGCACGAATTTTTACCATCCTTATTATGTGTTTGACTACGCCCAGCATATCGAGCAGTTTGTAGATTTCTCTACTCTATTTTTTAAATCCGCTATGACGGTAAATTTTAGGCCAACGGCTTTAGATTTTAACACTTACCTATTGTAGATAGTAATTCGATCGCCGGCGTTGATGCAAAGTCAGACACTTAACGCTTAATGGACAGCAAATATTTTATGTAAAACTTCATCAACACCATTTATTATTACTGTACTGCAAGCAAAGTTTTACTAACATTAGACTCGGTGGAGATTCCATTTTCGTATTAACAACGATAATTTCTAAATTTTCTAATTCTTACGTAACCCAGTTTTGCGTTAAAAGTAAACCAGTGTTTGGGTGAGGTGAGCACGACCTGAATCCGAATACGGGCACGCGAGAGAAATCTCGGGCTGTGCACGCGCTGTGGGCGCGGAGAAAGGACTCCATCCTTTATTACTCGTTGCTCTCCTACTACTTTAACTACCTACAGTAAACCTGTTTCCCATGCAAATATGTATAATTAATTAAATATCGATTTTTTTTGGAAAATACCTAATAATTATAAAATTTCTTAGGTACACCTACATTTTCAGCTAAAAAGTAATTAAAAATAATAATCGTTCATCTTAATACTTGTACATTATTGCTCATCTTTAAAAGTTTTAAGTTAATAATAAAATTATTTATTATCTATCTTTCTTTTCATAGACAATATAAATTAGATAAAATATTTTTGACAGACAGACAGATAATATGAAGTTGTTACTTAATGTTTTTGTGATAGTCATAAAAAACGATTTTTGACAAAAATTAAAATGAATAACTTTATTCTAATAGGCCACCAAAAAATCACATTTGAAAGTGATTCTTGGTGTCCTCTTTAAATAAAAATATTTTCATTTTCGTTTTCAAAGCCAAAAATAATTAGGAGCTACATTATCAATCTAAAAACTTAAATTTCATAAATGCTTAATAAAATAAGAGAAGTATCAGCGAGAGACATCTTTATTGGCCACTAGGACAGAGAGTGCAGCGATATCACCTCAATTTCTCTGAGGCGGGCCAGCATATGGCGAGGGCGCGGCTGCGGCTGCAACCACCTGGCGACACGCGGCGACGTCGCACAATGGGCGGAGAAAACGCGAGGATGCTGTCATCGCCCGTGGCTCGCTTGACTTATGGCTTACAAAATCTACATACAATCATCACCAATGTGGGTCAGGGCAGTGGGCCGCGGTGCCACGCGCCGCTGCTCCCTCGCTAGCGTATAAGTTTCATTAAAAAGGGCTATGAAATATTGTTAAGAACTATTTAATCACATTTAAAGTAATATTAGTGCAATGTTTTTTTTCATTCATGATATTCTTTGAAAGTAATTATTATTTATATTTTAATAACTAATACAGATATAATCCTATTAAGTTAGAAAGGCCCCGATGGCTTCGTTTCCAAAAGACGATATTACACGGCTTAAATATTTATTGAAATTATTTTAAAAACAAGACAAATATTATAAATGCGAAAGTAACTATCTGTCTGTTACGTTTTCATTCCTAAGCCGCTGAGACGATATACTGCATTGGTCTTTTTGATGAAAAGTAAGATTCTTACGCCTTTTCATGAAAACAATTATTGTTACCTTGCTGATAAAGTTGTTGTTAACTGGTGTAACTAACGACGGTGTTACTGTACGCCTTTACGTCATTTTTAATTAAATAAAAATAAGTTACAGCTCTTCCGTACTTTTTGAACCTAAGTATACCTCAAGTTGTATTGAGAATTAGCGTACGCCCTTTTGTGACTTAATAAAATATGCCGTTTGCAATACGATGGTGGGGGTCTGTCGCCACCATCTAGTTAAATTCGCCTAGCCCGTTGATTAAACGCCGGCATCTGGGTGATTTCAGCAATCTGCGAGAGTGATGGGTAGCAAAGAGGAGGCGAAACGTGAGCTGGGAAGCTGCCGCCACTTCTACACTTCCGCACCGGGTGGTGATGGCAGGAGGGTGCAATTTGGGTGTTTTCATCTGCCCGCGCCATAGCGCAACACTTTCTGGGGCTCTGGTAAGATCTGTTGGGGACCGTGCCTAGATTACACAGCCCATCGGCTCTGCCGACCAGCGGAGCGGATCGTGCGGGTAGCCGAAGACATTTATTCGGCTACTCGCAGTACTCTAAAGTCGGCAGTAGGCAGGCAGGGGGGCATTGCTGTGAGTTTAGTGGTTGAGAGATGTAGGGCCCCAAAAAACTATACCTACCAATTAATTAATATCAAAAATAATTGTACAATGTAATGGCAAAATCAATACGTATGTAAAAATAAAGGTATTTTTACGAAAGCATTTGTTTTTTTTGCCGACGGATATTCTATTACCTATGTTTAAATAAGTAGAATTAAATTTTAACTTGCAACATTTGTCTAAATAAATAACAAATGTGAAATGAATAAAAAGCTTGTAAAATTACATCAAATTCTTAATCGACTAGGGACCTCATTCAAATTTGCCGTCCCAGGCCCCTGGCGGGCTTAGTGTTTACATGCACGATTATTCTGTAAGTATATTGCAAGAGTTTTCATTTTTGACGTGTAACATTTAAAAAATATTTTTTTTATCTTTCTTACATTAATATTTGTTTACTGACTTGTGAGTTTGTTTGAACATATTGTGAGGCTTTCGTAGTGTAACTGTTACACACTTGATATGCTGTCGTATGTACCAAAGTCTTTAACCTTTTACTTTATACTTTACTCTTCTCTATGTTACTAAGCAGTAAGTGCCAAAAATAGCATTTCGTGATATTTTTTGACAAAAAAGACAAATTAAACAGTGCCAGCGTGAAAGTAAATGAAAGCTTTACGCATTCCAGAAGGTACCAACCACATAGAAAAAGTGAAGATGCGAATCGTCAATTTGTTGACTGAAAGTGGTGCGCCGACGACCTTATTCGCGGGGCTCGTGTTACGAACGGGCAAATTTGTGCGACTTCAGCGCAATACGAAACCCGGCAAAATGTTTTTACATCGGTCGGTGACCTGCATTTGCACACCGCAGCATTCGAATCTTTTTTCCGATTTATCGCCGTTTACTTTAGCAGTGCTTTCTTTTTTGTTAGCCTTGGTGACAAATGAGACACGAGAGACAAACGAGCGCAACGACACCGTCTTTAAGGTGGTTATTTGCAGAGTTAGAAACTCAAAATAACATTTTTAAACGGAACGATTAAGAATTAAGAACGTATTTCAACAGCGGATTTATAGCTGTCTAACTGCAAGAATTTAAAGATTTTTCGCAAGAATTAATCCAACATTTAGTCTTTGAACACATTTTTGGAATACATTTTTATAATCTTCATAATGTTATTGAAAAATTGAATATGTTCGTGTTATTAATATTTATAAAATGTAAACAACTTTATAGAATGTATGTGGGCAGCGAAATTAAAAGTTATTTGCCTACAAGTTTATGCTGAGTATGAACTGCATGGGTGCACTTATGCGAAGTGCAAAGACATTTGCGGCGAACGACGCAGAAACGGAGCGTTATCGCGCGCACACGTGGCGAGCTGCGTGCGCGCACCATGTCCCTGTAACGTGATCGAGCGACAACTACCTCCTTAAATAACCATCATACACATACACAAATAAGCACTTTCACGAAAAATTTAAATAACCAGAAACAATCGTAAATTTTCATTTTGAGTAAAAATAACTTGAAGAACATAATGCCAACTCTGTAAGCTTGTAAAACAGTGATTTATAATTATGTACAATTATAGTAAACAGTGAAAAAATACATAACAATTTAAGTTATATACTCAGATAATATGTACGCTTAATTTACAATGTATAAGCAAATAGAGTAATATTTTTTTACACGTGACACATGATTATTTACAAACAATATACAGGAAAATCTACAAGGAGACTAAGACAAAAATATTGTTGGTAATTACTAGCTATGACGTTAGTAATAGGTATTACCACGGTTATTGATACTCAAACAACAATACAAGTTCACATTCTTTACAAAGGCTAATGATTTTATCACGTAAAAATTAAAATTGAATTACGCAGCTTTCTTGGCACTGGAGATGAGATGTTCTGTTGATAACATTTTTTCCTATAATTCTAGTGATAAGTTTCACAAAAACCTTTATAGGGTAAGTTGGTTGGCAAATTGGTTTTACCACATATGGTGTGATGAGGTGGGGGGTTTCGTCTTGGCCATAAAGTATGTATATTATAAATTCTTTGCAGAAGTAAGGAAGTAAAATATTAAAAGTATTCGTGAAAATGTAGCAAAAATGAAATGAAATAAAATTTATTTGCTTAGTACAGTGTTACAGTTTAGATGGTGATTTACACATACAAGAATTCTTGTTAAAAATCAGGTAATTTGTGAACACATAAGCGGAGTAATTTTATCCTAAAGAGATTAAAAGTGATATTTATTAGCCTCTCTCTCTCTAATCTCTCTCCTCCCAGTCCCCAAATAATTACTGGGTTTCTCTTCATCTTATCTGTGTTGTGGAATTATTTAATCTATGGTAACATGCCGCTAAATTTTTAAGTGTGTAATTTATTACATAAATAAATTTTCGAGCCTTAACAAATGTAATGACCGAATTTTCATGTTTTTCTAAACAACTTTAAAATAACCATTATTTTTGTATACAAGCTGCTGTATTTTTTAGAAGATAACCTTTCTTTATTACTGTCAAACGGCGTTAGATTCCTAAAAATCAAGACAGTTAAAAAACAATATTGTACCTGGAATCTGTGGCTTGACATGTTAATGTAAGGTAGTATTTATATCCATATTTTTGCTCGATTTATTAAACCACATAAAAAAGCATAGGTAAGTGTTATTATAACTTACATTACGTACAATTCGTTTGAATAAACTCGTATTTAGGAAAGGGACTCTACGAACTAAACTTTCAAGAAAGTAGGTAATGAACAAAATTTGTTATTGAGATAATAATTCATACTTACATTTTACTGTGTCAGTACATATTCCGTTATTACTTCAATAAGAAAAATATGGATATATTTCAACTTAATCTAAATAACCTTAAACACAAAATTAATGTACCGACATTGAAATTACTACTAATGGCTTCACGTGATACATTCAACAGTATAAAAATTACGAATTTTTGGCACTGAAACTACCGTCATTTTTATTTTCAACAAGGTTGTTAATTTTTTTCGATGCGCTCTCTTCTAAACATTTGTTTTTTGCAAAGTGTGGGTGGTTTGTTTACTGCTGCGATCTGCTTCTGAATTACAACTACACGTACATAGCTAATAATATTTAAATCGAACCCAAGGTCGTAGCATGTTCAACAGGAACGGTTAATATTGTTCTTGATTTGCCAAAGCGATAGAGCTACAAGCAAGCAGATAAAAGTTGCTAATACATCCGACATGGTTTTACGTTAGCATGACGTCATGATGTCGCTATTCCATGATAATAACGTCATCATTCATTAGTAAAAAGTTTGACTGCCTAGTTTCACTGCCCGCCTTATGTATTCGTGCTAATATTAGAGTTGTCTAATAAAGGTTGATTTACACTTGCATTAGTACAGTAGCAAGTTAACTTGCGGTCTTGGCGAGTTAAGTTCTTAACATTGTTTGGACAGGAATTTGCTAGTTAAGTAGTAACTTAACAATTAAGTACAAAGAATAGAATGATGTTCCATTTTTCGGCAAGTTAAGTGCAAGTGCACCCCGCCCGTGCGTCTTCCTCACCCCGCCAACTAAACTCGCGCAACTAAAAAGGTCGGTCTACGCAGTCTTGGTTGGAAACGAACGTTTCGAATTTCATCAGAGCTGGAGACTGGCCATAGTCTTTTCCCGATCTTAATCCGCTGGATTATGATTTATAGTCACTTTTAGAGAGTACGGCTTGCTCTAAACGCCATGATAATTTGGAGTCCCTAAAACAATCCGTACGATTGGCAGTGAAGAATTTTCCCTTGGAAAGAGTGCGTGCTGCTATTGATAACTGGCCTCAACGTTTAAAGGACTGTATTGCAGCCAATGGAGACCACTTCGAATAAGCTTTTTATATTTTAAATTGTTTTATATTTATGTATTAAACTAACAAAAAATATGTTTCTAGGGGATGAGTACCTACCTACTCAAATTTAATTATTTTATCCTTTTCAGTTTTTGAAGTCGGTTTAAATTTTTGTTTAATTTTTTTTTTATACTACATAATAAATATGAATACCTGCTTGTTGGTGGCGAGCGGTCGACTTAATTTTAGCACCATTTAGAAATGTTTGGGTGACTACTGGTGTTGATAGTTTAAGCTGAATCGAACAAGTATACCAGGAACCATCGCCCAGGTGGATGATCGTTAAATATATCCTGACACTTGTAATTCGAATCTACGCGTCTTGTGTTTCACTTCGCAAGTAAGACATAATGATGCCTTTAAGTTTGTGAGGATGTAATTTAAAACAGTAGCGTAAAAGTACGACGCTACTGCATACTATCAGTAAGATGTTTTAGGGACTTATTGCTATCATTGGGTCTTAACAATATATAAACTGGAATTCTTCTTAAATATTTTTTTAATTCTTAACAGTTCTCGGTTTTTATCTGACCTGATCCTGATGGTAAGTGATAACAAGGCCGAAGATGTAAGTAAGTTCCACCTGGATCCCTCAACCACAGAGGAACTCGCTATATTAATTACCCCCAACTGCCGGAACACAAAAATACTGTTAACATATAAGTTCTACTCCCACTTGAATTGAACCCTAGACTTATAGATCTGACGTAGGTACTGGTCTCTACTAGTAGACCACAGAGGCAGTTAAGGTTTTTCGTGAAAACTGTTTTCGTCTCATTATGACAAGCGGTATTCACTAGTCAACTTTCATATTTGTAGATGGTTTTTTTATATTAAAAGCACGACAAATGACTCAACACCACCTGGTGTGAAGCGGTAAGAAGAGTCCATATGCGAAGTCAGCTAGTGCAGTTTAGACTGCAGTAGTCTAGCCGCCTCCACCTTGCCGGCTCGAAAGGTGCTTTTTCAAGCCTCTTTTGAAGGAACCCATGTTATAGGAAGAAGGGAACACATATGCTGGCTAAGAATTCCGAGTTCTATAAAAACGACAAAGAAACGAGGTACTAAATTTCTTTGTGCGTGATGTTGAGGTGGAGACACTAAATTGATGACTCCGAAGACCAGCACGCGTGCTTATGAGTAGGAAGGGAGAAGGTGGGATAAGGTCAAAAAGCTCTTCAGAGCACTCTTCGTGATATAGAAGGCGCATAGGTAGTATTTTTTTTAAACGGGCTATTATTGTTGGCCGCAGATGGCCTTTACAGCTCACCGGGGTTTTTACAAGGCGAGAACCTTGGTGAGTCCTCAAGCCTTGAGGGGCTTATTTGCCTCTGTGCGATTTGTAATCGCCAGGCATCACCTCCGGGGAGGTGTCCCGCTGATGTCTGAGTCTCCAGGGCGCTCGAACTATGAGGAAAGATAGTAAATACTTAGGTGAACCATGTATTATCGAATATCACCGATGAAAATATCTTTAATTTTACCCTATTTAAGGCATGTATTTAACTTGAGCATCACTTCACGATTTTTGTCGCACACTTGGTATTTTTTAGTTGCTCAATTTATTATTATCCTTAAATACTTTTTTTTTTATACAACTAGATGACAAACCAGCTGACGGCCCACCTGGTGGTAAGCGGTTACCGCCGCCTATAGACACCTGCAATAACAAGGAAAAGCACTGGATATTGCAGGTGCGTTGTCATCCTGAGGCCTAAGATGAAATGCCGTCCATGCCCAGTAATTACACTGGCTACCTTTCCCTTCAATCCGAAACACAGCGAACTGTTTCACGGCTGAAATAAGAAAGGCGGTGGTACCTACCCAGGCGACCCTACATATGGGTCTACCACCCATAATACTATGAAAAAGATTTAAAAAAGTATAAAATCACATAATGTTAATAACGATCTTACTTTTGTCTGAACCCACATGATGGTGTAGAGCGTGACTGTAATTGGATAAAAGACATCGTTTGAGAAGGAAGATTTTATGTCTTATTCAAATATCAAAGTAATAAAATGTTGTATTAATTTAGTAGCCGGTAGTTTTAGGCCATATACGGTTGGACGGGGGTGGCGCTCCGTGGCCTTGTGCAGCATCATGCGATATTTTCGCTCTCGCTAATGCGGAAGACTATTTCAAGAGTCAGGGTCACCCGTCACCCGCGCCCGCGCCTTTGCCCGCCACTGACGTCGTGGTGTCGGATTTCAGTATAATGACGACACACCCTTCACCCTCCATTGTCATTCGTTCAACACGCTTCCAGGTCGCTTGTTAATTTAAATGAAGTAATTGTACACAATTAAAGTGACCTCAATAAGAACGTCGTTAAATTTAATAGACATCGTCACTTTGGATAGGAAATAACGTGGATATCAAACCACACGTAACGTATTTTACCTCCATTAGGTATAATTGTTATTAATAAAATATCTTTAAAATATTTTTTCACAGCATGAGTCACTTTTTAAACAAATCAATTACTTATACAGGGTGTTGCCGTCAATACGACAATAAATTAAACCATAGGCTATAATTGACGGCACCACCCTGTGAAATGAAAATACCATTATTCAAATAGAATAAGAAGCAAATCGTCAAAAATGACATTTGTATGACTACTTATCACAAAAAAAAATTAACTAACAACATTATGAAAAAAATCATAGAGTCTGTCCGTCTGTTTGTCTGTCTGTCTGTCATGTCTGAATTTACTTTAACTAACAATGTCACGATGTCTGTCGTGTCGTGTCTGAATTTACACCGGTTCCAAAAGTTGAACTACTCTTTTTCAAATATTAAGTTACAATGTTTGTAGTTACATAATGATAACTTTTAGCAGTGCAATGCCGCCCAGAGAAAAATATACATATTAAAATTAAAGAGAAGTTAAATCAACATACCAACAGAATAGGTACCCATGCACAATCACAATGAACCCGTTAAGCATCAGTTTCCTGACACAATTGATTTTTCAATTGTCATAGCCCTCCGGAGTCCGGAGGGATAACGCCGCATGACGGATTAAGGAATAATAAATACACAAAAGTCAGCAGTCATAGTACTGGTTAGTAAACATACAAAACAATTTGAAATTTTGATGTGTCGACGCATTCTTAGCATTCTACCATTTATTAAATATTTTTAGACCTCATAGTAGCCTTTCTTTCATTAAAGTTTGTTTGACATATACATAAGCTTCAGTTTGTGAAAATGCAGTTCAGTACATTTGGTGGGACTTAACTAAAATTTGTATACCTTGCCCCATGAATGAGCGACTGGTCTTGTGAAGTCTAAACTTGGAACAGCAAGTTTGTTTTTAACCGACTTCAAAAAACGGTGGAGGTTATCAATTCGACTGTATGATCAACAAAAATTAAAACCGACTCCAAACAACTGAAAAAAACTGTATGCTTTTTTATGTTGTTACCTCAGAACTTTCGACTGAGTGAACCGATATTAATGATTCTTTTTTTGTTCGAAGCGGAATAGTTC
Source organism: Nymphula nitidulata (assembly GCA_947347705.1). Lineage (NCBI taxonomy): Eukaryota > Metazoa > Arthropoda > Insecta > Lepidoptera > Crambidae > Nymphula > Nymphula nitidulata. The sequence goes on along the minus strand of OX374621.1, from coordinate 11,751,727 downwards.
CCATTTGGTCCCATAATTTTTTTTTTAAAATCTATTGGTTAGTTTGGTTTTTAAATCAAAATAACTGGAATGAATAAGTCATCTACGTATGCGAAATTGCGGATTTTTGCCTTCCTATGATTTTTAGCAAAATGATACGATAGTAGAAAACACTACAAGCTTGACGGTCACACATATAGCTTTGACCTTAAAAAGTTATCACTAAAAATTGGGGGAAAAAAAATTAAACAAAAATTAAAACCGACTCCAAAAAACTAAAAAGGATAATATAATTAAATTTAAGTAGGTACTCATCCCCTAGAAACATATTTGGCTAAAGTTTGTAAATAGAACGCACAGACCTTTTTTGTAAAATAAAAATGTCTGCATTGTCGGCTGCTGTGCCCCATAATAACAAGCCATATGACATGACACTGTGGAAGTAACCAAAGCAAACAATTCTTCTGATCATCACACAAAGACCTATTTTTTTAAGCATGAGCAGCTGAACTAAGTTTTTAGATATGGACGAGATATAAGGATACCATTGTAAACGTGAATCTAAATGAATTCCTAAAAATAGCGTAGAGTCAACACATTCAATATTTTATTCCTTGATCACATTTAAATGTTTAATTTTGTGCGTTTATAACGCCTACTTTATTGTAAGATCGTTGTTTCTTCGTTGAATTCAACATGAGGTACGCCCATACGTATATACGAATCCGAAGACTCAGTTTTATTTATAACAACTTTTTGAATTCTATTCAAAGTAGGATTCAATTCAAAATGGAGGTCAAGTAGGATTTAATAAGTTTTAATGAGTTTATTGTTACACCATAATGCTATAATACCCAAAAATGTTTGATGATCAACACAGTCAAATGCCCTGGACAACTTACAGAAGGTTCCGAGATCAGGGGTGCGATTCTGTAACGAATCTCGCATCTCACTTCGCAAGTCACTTCGAATTCAACTGTCAAATATAGCAAAAAATGTATGAAAATTTGCTCTATTTGACAGTTGAATTCGAAGTGACTTGCGAAGTGAGGTTTTGTTACAGAATAGACAGGCAGATAGTAGCTGGATACGTGCCGCGTAGGACTGATTGCCGTCTAAATGTTTAGGGCAGGCCTTTGTTCAGCAGTAGACCTCTTTCGGCTGAAACGATGATAATGATACGATGAGTGTGTCATCATGCCATTTTTATCTGGGAATACTGAGTAACAAGTGAACGAAAAATATCCATTATCAAATAAGTAACATTAATTTAATTGTGATATTTAAATCCGAATATTTATGCTGAAAAACTAAATGTGAAACATAGATAAGTAATCATTAGGTAATGCGTATCAGATCACATAATAAAGAAAAAGTAATATAAATCTCAAAATGTTAACCGCAAATCAATGATCGTCAAAGGCAATGGCAGTGTTCTTGAAGAGTCGAATCGCGCGGCCTCAACCCGCTTCTCTGAAGGCAGTATAGTGTCTCTATCTATATACATGTAAATAACCAGGAAGCGCAACCAATGTCAGGAGACAAACTTAACCTTTGTGAAGGCATCTTTTTAGGAACCTGTACCCTAATAAATAAACCACAATCATGTTTATTAAACTTTCGTCCTTTTACTGCCCGCCAGCGCTAACATGCAATAGAAAATATATTGTTTGTATGTGGGCACTTCACGGATTACACTTGCAAATCACCTCATTTTTATTATTAGACTATAACCTTTCCTGGTCTATTCTTCTGTGTGGAACCCATGCGAATTCATAAATTTTTATTGTTTATTCAGATGTAGACGTCTAACATCACAAAACTATTGTAATTTAAATAATAAGACGTATGAAAGTCGCGACTGAGATCACCTCTAAAGTTTGTAAATGAAACCAAGGCCGATCGCTTATGTTCATTCGACCTTCAATGTTTTTTCCCGAAAAGCGTTTAGTAAATATGTATTTTATGTAAAAGACGCTGGGGATATGATGAAGTCAACTACGCCATATACAACTTTATTAATATACCTGGTGCCGAGGAGGGTCAAACTAGCTTTATAAACTTCTGGAAAGTGTTTGCATTAATTTTATAATTTCGATTTCGATTTATTTTACTACAAATGAAATTTGTAACTTACAACAGATACACTTTCTCTTGTAACATATTGTGGAACAGTGGTTTAAAAAAAGACACATTATGCGCCGTTACAATTGCAATAATTTTAATTTCTTTGGCGCACCTGTACATAATTTCTCAGGTCTCATCAAGGTAAGTACTTACTGTCAGAGTTTGAAAGTGGGTTGCAGGTGGCGGCTGCGTTGCACCTGGCTTTTCCAGCCATATGACTCCTCAGAACAGCATGCAATAGCTTGTGGTTATTACCAATTGTCAAACCTTTAATTATAATTATATTAATAATGTAATTGTGATTTATAGTTAAATAAATCTAGTATTTCGTTCCAGAATTGGTTTTTTCAGTAGTTGGTAGTTTTCAGCATATTTTTTAACTCTATGGCTTATGCACAAACTGTAAAAAAACTTAGAAATCAATAATTAGAATAATTAATAAAAAAATACCAACCGAATTAAGAACCTCCTCGTTTTCGTGTTCGTCTAAAAATGAAATTTTTTCATACGCAAATATCTCGAATATGAGAATGAAACGGAAATAAAAATACCACCTTAACGTAACCAATCAAGAATAAAACATAAAAATACCTCCGTAAAAGGCAATGATTTTGACTAACGCCGTAAACTGTTGGTTTACGTTAATAGGAGATTTTACTTTAGGTATATTTAGATTTTTTTACTGTAATGCAAACTATTTAAATTACACTAAGTAAACTAGGATTTTTAAATGTTAGGTACAGTAAATTATAATATTTTCGAATTCTAGTTTTTAAAGATGTCCTAACCTTCTACTCTGGAAAAAACTTCGACCCATAAAAACCTAGCGGTGATCTTCCGCCTTGGCTTTTCGCCGGAACAACAGGCGCAACCGCATGGCAACAACTATTCTATCAACAATAGTTCCCGCGGACTTGTTTCTGAATTAACCTAAATTTTGTTAAAGGTTCACCTGAGGAATGCTATGATTATAATATTTATAAACCCATTTCTTAATATTTTAAAGAAAAGCCCATGACCTTCCTAAGACAATAAGGTCGTTGACACAATCTTGGTGTTCCGACAACATAAAAATTATCTTCATTATCTTCTTCATTTTTAGTTCTTTGCCTCATTTTTATTAAATAAATTAGTTCTAGATAAATAAGACAAATAAAAATGGAGCAGTGCCAAGAATAAGATATCTTGAGCAAATAGTGTAACAAATGATCTAATGCTGTCACGTAACACGTAATTAATCTGTGTTTTATTATTGACTATGCAACAAAAAATACGAAGGCGGCTATTTCGACTAATCGTTGATTTGCTGAGACATAGTCGCTTAAAATGGTATTTTATCCCGTTTATTTTTTTGTAGGTTAAAGATAAAGACCTTTATGGGGCAGAATCTGTTTATCGCAAATTTCTTTTAAATGAACTACAATAACGTAAACTTTTCGAGCGTTATAAACTACGAAACAGACTTCCTATATAAGCTTTTTAGAGTTGTTTTATGTATATTTTTGTTTTAATTAAGTTTGCGCAGTTGATAGTCAGAAGTTTCGAACTTGCACTGCTGTTCCATATTCATTGTGATGTCGGGGCAAGGACTGCGGAGTGTATACTCGACGAACCTCTAGTGAAGTACAAGGTACAACGGTCTCTCGTTAGCTCGGGCCTTGAACTTTTTAGCTGGTAAACATGTTTGTTCCTCTGCTACTGCGCGATGTGTAAGCTTTGTTATATACAATTATACCGACGCTGTATAATAACAAAAAGTTCTATGTTGCGTATGTCAGTTCTTCAAAACTAAATTATTGTCATCTTTCTACAAATGTATACAGGGTTGTGCTGTCAATACGACAATAAATTAAAACATGGACTATGTTAGTTCATAGAAATGGGTTGCCACTTTCAAAAACATTTTATTCAATTGATAATTTCAGGACATTTGTATGAAAAATATAACATTGGCTGCATTGTTCCATAGAAAAATATCCTGAAATTATCAATTGAATAAACTGTTTTTGCAAGTGGGAAACCATTTCTATGAACTAAAATAGCCCATGTTTTAATTTATTGTCGTATTGACGGCAACACTCTGTATAAAAAGTACCTATGCTGCTGAAAATTTAAAATGTATTAGATTGCATAGGAGTAGGTAATCTTTTCTGTTTTTGTCCTAGAAAAATAATTGAAGCACCAGCTTATTGCGATTTATTAGATATACATAAGTCAAAATTGAATAATAAGTTTCATGATGATGCGAGTTCAAATCGAGATAACATGGGTTTTTTAATTATTGTTCGTGTCAGTAGGCAAACGACAGAAATATTTGCTAATAAGATTTTATTTTACATTACAATTAAATATTTTAATTGAGGTACCAAGTTACCAACTACTATAACTTATTTTAAATACCTACCTATTTAATTTCTTTTGATACAGGTTAAACAATTCCTTTTTAACCTTTAAATAAACAAAAGCATAGAACAAGAAAGATTGAGGAATTTATCTGCATATAAAAGTGCCCCTGCTATGCCACAAAGCACGCACACCATTATAATTAATATTAGGTATGTTTGGTGATTCTATTCACCACGTAAGATTGCGATTTACTAGTATGAAATGTTGCATTTGATATAATGTATACAGAGTAATGCCGTCCATACGTAAATAAATTAAAACATGGTCTATATTAGTTCATAGAAATGGTTTGCCACATTCAAAAACATCTTATTCGTTTGATAATTTCATGACATTGCAGCCAATGTCATACAAACGTCATGAAATTATCAAACGAATAAGATGTTTTTGAATTTCTATGACCTAATATAGCCCATGTTTTAATTTATTGTCACATTGACGGCACCACCCTGTATATTGTAGCATGCGTCTTTATTAAGTTTATACTTACAACTAGGTGATTAGTGGTTACATAACTCATGAACATATTGTTTATTGATTTTATCTAGTTGTCAGGACCTAGTAGCTAAACATAAAAAGCTACCTCGCCACATTTCATCTCACGGCGCACCAATCACCATATTTACAGCAAAACCCGACAGTGCTATTCCGTTAATTTCCGTTATGGCACGTGGCTCGAGCTGACACGCCCTTCACTGCACTTTATCTCATCTCAAGTGCATCGCAGCTATAGCTTTAATTAAATGTCTTCACCCATTTTCTATTAATAGGAGCTACGTATCAAAGAACGCAAATCGAATAGATTTATTTTTATAAAATTTAAAGTTAATTCCCTGGTATCGTGCGTAATTTACACAATATAACTATAAACTCTTGCACAAATCTGAACGTAGTAATTCGTATTTATTACATAATTATGAAATCATAAGGTTTTTTCTAAATTTTCTGATTGCTGTTATCTCAGTTAGGTAGGTATGGTTCGTTTGTGTTTACGCTTACAAATTTCATTGCCATTTAAGTAATAAATGAATTCCTACTCATGCTTTTCTATAATGTAATAATAAGTAAGTAAGAACTTAGTTATTTGTAAATGAATGGCCTATTTTTATTTGTACATACATATGGTAAAAAAAACTTGCTTTATTATTACTTGTGTACAGACTTCAAATTAAAAACGTTATAATTTAATTATGAAAACAACCTATTTGACTTTAGCAGTTTATTTACATTGTGGTAACTGGTATGCTTTGTATGAAGAAGACGTCATGCACAGCAACAATTAATAATAATAGGTATGTAGAATATACAGGGTGGTGCCGTCAATACGACAATAAATAAAAATATGAGCTATATTAGTTCGTAAAAATGGTTTGGCACTTTCAAAAACATCGTACTTATTCAGTTGATAATTTCATGGCATTTCAATTGTTATATTATTGGCACATGGCAATTGTTATATTATTTCATACAAATGTCATTAAATTATCAAATGAATAAGATGTTTTTGAAAGTGCCAAACCATTTCTACGAACCCATCTATGGCCAATCTATAGCCCGTGTTTTAATTTATCATCGTATTGACGGCACTATTCTGTATGATAGGACGTACCTATGTATATACTATATGAAAAATATAGTCTTCTTCTTCCCATCAAAACGATTCAATGCAAAAGTAATGTCTTCCTGATTCTTCGACAATACTGTACAATAATATGTAAAAACAAATGATTGAGGAAAACATTCCTGTTTGTTTGCATGCTTGTTTAATGAAGTCCTTTGTGACGTCACAGCATGGTGACCGCGCGGTGGCCGAGATAATGAGCGCGTCAAGGGCAACGCGTGTTAATTACAATTACCGTGAGTGGACATTCTTTGTTCCAATAATGATTAATGCCGGTCGAGTGTCGCGAGATAACAGGAAGCGTCCGTGCGCGCCAATGTCACCGTACAAGGTCGACCCCGCACCCGCGACCTGCGCCACCGCCTCCCGCTCTCGGCTGGGGCACCTTCCGACGCCTTCATATTACACAATACTTAATCAGGCTGTTCGCGTTCATTAAAATCTTCTGAAATTAGTACCTAACTCTTAGACTAACTCTACAATTCAACAGATAAATCTATTTAATGGCGACAGTTACGCAATACTATTAAATATTTTATTAGTGCACGTACACATGGATAATTTCAAACGTGTAAACTGTAACCTTGTGGAGGCAACAAATCAGCAGAATTACGGTTATTGTTTTTTTCATTGGACTTCTACACGGGATAATGGAAACTGAAACGTAAAGCCAGGAGAACAGAATCTACATTTCTTTGAGCGATTTATTTTCTTATCGTCATAGCTCTAATCAGAAAAGCGTTAAGACCTTGAGCCTGACCCTGGATATTTTTGTCCGCATTTTTCGCGAACAGCAACGTAGATAGGCCACGTGGCTTAACTACTCTATTTCTTTGTAATACCCAGCATAAAATGATACGTATTGGACATTACTGTAATAGTTATCTTAGTAATTATTGACTACATTATTTTTTTACTCTAAACAGGTCATTAAAAGAAGATCGTTGCTAGAGGTCAGATTAAGAATGGGAACAGAATAAACGGGCGAGGTCGCTTTGATCTAGGAAGTCAAACATTTCGACCTCGACCTTGTGTATGCGAAAAAATATTCGGCAGTGACGACGCATGAGCTCTCCCCGGCCGCCCACCGCCCACGGTTTGACTCCCTTCTCTCCCTCTCTATCCAAGGTCACCCTTAAGACGTCGTAACTGATTCTAAAATAACATGACCGGTTCGGTGATTCACGGTTGAGTAAATATAATAAATAATGTATTGTTTTATTAACCTCACAGAACCCAATAGGTGGTTAAAACATAGAGCCATTTTTCCTGGTGGTTTTTTCTGTATAATTTTAATATAAAACATTTCGTCAGGTATAAGTATTTTCAATTGAAATACTAAAGCTAATTATACTTATATACCACGTAACAATTTATCAATAAGAATTACTATAGGTACTTAGTACAAACTTTATATTGAACAGATCAGGAAATAATAGTCTATCTATAACGTCATGTCGCGTCGCAAGAAGATAAATCACGGAAAAGAATGAAGGTCACACAACGCATTAGGTATTAGCAAAATTTTAACTATAAAAAGATTTTACAATTAAAAAATCTTTACATAATGTTTGATAAGCTGTCGTCATGTGTTGTAGTGTATGGATACCTCTAAAATATTATACAATATACATAAAGGTATTTGATGTTTTTACTTTACTGTTAAAGGAAGATCTTATCAATGGAAGAGACTTTCAAACATAAAATTTTAATATAAGTACCTACATGCAATAGTATTTACGTAAGTACGAATTGTTCTTTAAAGATTATTATTTTTTAAAGTTATATTAACAAATAAAGTTCGAAACTCTTATTTTTATTTTGAATTGTGTAAGTGATTTTTATATATCTAAAATTTTGTGATATGGACTCCTTTCTTTCGGATTAGCTCATTCCATAGGCGTTCGTTGCCGCGCGACTACGCATGATTGTCACGGGGTCCCGTAGTAGTCACGACGAGTGCACTTGGTTGGACAAAGCCTTCGCTGGACCACCACTATGCTAGTGCGAAGGCAGTCTTTAATAATATAGTTGTGAATTGTTAATTACACAACTGGAAATATCATACATCGCTACATATAATCGTATGAATACTATTAGTTCATGAGTGATATCAAGATCTGCGGCCCGCCACGTGAACACCCTGACTCATCGGCGCTGTACCAGAAATTATCGTTGATATAATCAAGAATATCCGTGACTTCATTTCCTCCCCAATTTTTTCTGAGAACAACTGGTATTTGTAACATTAACACACAACTACTGACTTAGACAAACTTTTTTCTTAATTATTCTTTTTTCTTTTGTTTGAAAGGAAAAACCGGGATCTTCGCAGAAAATTTAAAAAAATGATAAATGAATGTAATACACACTCAATAATATTTTTAAAGAGTTCCATTTTCAAATTTAAAACTTAATTTTTTATTGCATTGTTTACAAGTAATCAGTTCTAAATATTTCACTAAAAACAATTCTTTGCCATCGTAGGACATCCATTCTCTCAATTTCCATTTTAATTTAGTTATGATTAGTTTTGGATCACTTTTTTTTGTAAAGTAAAAGTTAGAATAAAATTAACGGAAACATTTGAGTTAACTTTTCTATTTTTATAAAGTCACAAAAAAATAGGTTAGCATTAGCATAGAACTTACCTGATTTCTTTTTATTTGGGCTAGCCAATACTTTACAACATAGGCGATGTCACAGATTTGATAATACATAGTTAAATGTCAATGGCTCTGCTGTCGTTTCCTTATGTTTTGACAGCTAAACGCAATCTAGATCGAGACGTTTCGATTCGATTGAAACTTCGCTCTATTAGTACTGGTTTGCATACCTACTATGCATACTACTTATAAGAAAAGCAAAGAAAGCCAGTCAAAACATCTTAACACTATACAGAAACTGATTAATTTAATTGTGGCTAATTCTCTGGTATCCATTTCTTTTTTATATGATTTCATATATCTCTGTCGTTTTGTAAACGAGGATAGCTTAAACGCCATTCATTGCAGATCATACATTAGTTAAATAAATAGATGAAAATATGAAAGCTAATAAGATGACGTAACAGCAGTAAGTGGTGTGTTTTTCGCAATCCTAGCTAGTGCAGGAAGGACGTCTACCGCAACCAGCGATTGTCGCCGGTGTTATGGCAACATTCCTCCAGCCAGCCATTGTTCTCTCTCTGTTGCACAACAATGTTTATCAAACATCTACGTGCGTACTGGACTGTTGCCGCTCGCTATGTAAACAAGTTACATACTGCGCAGTAACCCTGGATAGTATAATGGTTAGACCTCATCAGATTGAAAACCTAGATTAAACAACCAATATGATATCCTATAGTAGTTTAAAGGGGTTTACGCCGCGCAGCTTTTCATATCATCGTTGCCAGAATGTAACTTTTGTAACATTTTATGTCACTTTTGACCGTCCCATGTTACCTTCATGTTAATTACGATTTGAAATGTGACTTTTACGTAAGTTTTAGAATTTAGAGTCATTCCGGGCAACTGTGCGCACTTTTGCCTTTCAAGCCTTACTGTATGAAAAATATTAATGCTAAAGAATTGAAAATACTTTTTTTAGATAGAGCATTTATTTGACTATAAATGACAATTGAAAAGGGAACAAATCAACGGCATTTATTTTTGTAACAGACAATTTAAGACAAAAAATCAGAATGCGTTTACTTGCCCCGTATTGCGGGTAACCGTGCGCGCCCCTTTAGGGTAAGTAAACGCATACGGGGCAAGTAAACGCATTCCTCAGTAAAGTACACAAACAAATAAAAGCAATGTTCTAAGCGTTAACTTTCATTCATAAAGGTTATTTTGCTTAGTAAAAGTTTTTGAAATCAGCCAATTTTAGCTTAATCTAATAGGAGATTACAAAGTTATGCCCAATAAAATCTTCTCTCATTACGTCTTCTAAAAAGAGATCATCTGATTTATATCAGTCTGGATAAATCTAGTTTCAAAGAGTACTAAAAATAAAACATCAAAAACTAAAGAATAAAAACACAATTTACTCATTCTGTAATTAGTCTTTTAAAAATCAACAAATTATCACCGTAGTTAAGTAAGTGTACGCATGCACATACTTACCCGCGCACACTTTCCCCATAGACCCAAAAAGCAAACAAATTACTATGCTGTTTTATTCAACAAACATAACCTAAATATTGTTTCTCACACATTAACCAGAATACACCCTTGATCGAAGAAAACATGACTTACCATCATGGGATTCCAAAATGAGACGTGGCAGGATTTGCCAAATCGCCAATAACTATCTATGAAATTAGTGAAATTAAATAAATTGTTAACGAAACGCCGCGCGTCGCAGTGTCATGTCACAACTAGATCCCTCCCTACTCAGGCGTCCTTGTTTGACCCGAACAAACCCCTTCTCCCCCGCACCTCATTTCGGAGATATAGGCCGTGCGCTCACTTACCCACTGCGCTCAGTTACCCCGAATGACTCTACGCCAAAAAATTCAAGAACGAAGTCGCCAAAAAATTCACACCGAGTAGCAATACAACTACGCTGTGGAGTAGCCTAAAGTTGCCATTTTTTATTGCATAGTAAAAATATAATAAATTAAAACTACTCTAGTTAATTAAGGTGAAGGTATTTAGTAATTTCATAATCTTATATCACGACTTTTTTATGTTAGTCATTTTCTAAGCACCGTGTTAGAGTCATTTTCTACATAAAATAAATTATTTTTTTGTAGAAAAAACATGTTACTTTTGACTATCGGCCACTGGCAACACTGTTTAATTTAATTCACAAGAAAGACTTGTATCCAGATTATGAAAAACAATATTTAAAAAAAAATAACTTACAAGTCGATATAGGAAACGAAGAAACCGAATCTAATAAGACTTTACATGCACAAGCAAGTTAAGCTAGTGAAATTAGAGCTATAATGCTGCGGCTACACTAACGTGATATGGCAATAATTATGGCCATAATTGAAACAATAACTAGGTGTATCCACGAGTTTATAGCCATAATTTTGCCAATCAATATGGCATATGGAGGTAGGCAACAGCTTCGGCGGCAGTCTTTTTTCGCACATCAAAGAAAAATTACTGCGGTAAGTAAAGCGTGTGTGGCCATACAACCGTTTGTCCAGTGTGTAACAGGAGTTTATCGGAACCCCACGTGTCGACCGATATTGATTGATTGAATGAAAGGGCGCTCGAGTTTTGAATTATTCTAACCTAAAGCATTATGTCAATGATATAACAGTCTGAAGAATCATAGAAATCGTCCACAATCTTCTTCTAAATCTTGGTTTAGCTTTATTGAAATGTTAAATATTCATTCCGCCGTAGCATCAACGTCCATCTTGAAAATTTTGGTTCTTACCGCATATTTCATTGGCATATTTAGGTAAACTGTAGTGTAACCACACCACTTGAAGCGGTAATTTAGGCGGTAATTAAATGCCACAATTATGGCGGTAACAGGCGGTAGACGGTTACGGTAGTGTAGCCGCAGCATAAGAAGATATTTCGAAAAGTCCAATAATAAAGAATTTACTGGCGATTTTTAGTTTGCATAGAAAGCAAAAAGTTGCTCTTACTCAATTATTATTAGACTTCTCGAAAAATCCTGAATTGACTATGCATGTAAAGTCTTACATTCGATTTGTTCGTTTCCAATATTTTCGACTTGAATGTTTGCGTGAAAGGCCGCGCGGCGTAAACACCTTTTAATTTTTTTTAACTAATTACTAATTCATTTTAAAACCTTAATTTTGCGGTGCTAATAATCTTAAAAGACAAGTTTTAATCTCTAACAATGCCTTTAAGATTGTTTATTAATATGCAGTGACCATATGTGGCTCCGCCTGCGTGGATGTTGGTTGTCACACCGAAAGGTAGCCTTTGTCCTTTCTCAGGATGTAATCTATCTTAATATTAGTATGGATATATTATTCGTCATTTACAAAAAGCCATTATTATATTTGCTGTAAAGTTTTTTTATTAATAAAAGAATCCCGGCAGGAGGGCATGTATGTATGAGCATTTGTTAACGAGTAATGTGGATGTTTATATGATTATTGAGTATATTTCTATTTTTTATATACATATTATTATTTTTATTTCTCCGTAATCTAGTATCTTTAATACAAGTTTTTATAATGCTTACTTTGGACTAGATAATAGGTGTGGATGTATAAATATATTATTAATTATTATTTGTAGAACCAAAAAAAAAACTATAGAAATATCTGTCAGCTGTTCTGGGTCTGAAGACATACCGGTGCAATATTAATGTGTTGTATATAATTATTTAATGTGACAATTCAGTGATAAGTTATATGCCTAGTACTATCTACCTATATATTATGAAAAATAAAATAGTAAATTTAAATTTCCTTGACCGTCCAATATCCAATACGTTCTAACATAATAGCAAGAATAATAATATTATGCATAATAGAAAGAAAGGAATTGGAGGAAAAGGAAAGAAAGATAAAGGAACTGGAAAGGGAAATAAAACAACTAAAAGAAACACTGCAGGAGGAAAGAGTACTCGCTGAGAAAGCAGCAAATCACTACATGACCGAAGTGATTGCACTGCAGGGAGAGAGGGAGCAGGCAGAAAACAAAATCGCTAAAATGGAAGCAAACAAGGAAACAAATCAGAACGGGACAGACGAGAAAACCAAATTAATGAAAAGAATGGTAGAGGAAAACAAAAAGCACAATGAACAACTGGAAAAAATCAGGAAGGAAATGGAAGAGATGGAAGAAAGACAAAGGAAAAGGAACGAAGAAAGCGTGAAAGAGATATTGGGAAAAATGGAAGGAATGAAGACATACGCGGAGGCGGCGGCCGGACGGACCGCAAAGGGGGGGGCGGCCCGGCGGAACGCTGCACTCAATAGCTATAACAACAAAAGAAGGAAATGCAACAGGAGAAGAGATAGTCCACAAGGTAGAGGAAGTGCTGAAACAAACAAAAGAAAACACAAATATAGGAAGAATGAGGAAAGCAAGAGACAGGAAAGTGATCATAGGCTGTGAGAATATAGAGGAAATGGAGAAGATAAAAAAGAACCTAGAAGAAGGAAATAAGGACTTGGAGGTAGTTAAAATGATAAACAAAGATCCACTTCTTGTGTTAAAAGGAGTCTTTGCATACATATCGGACCAAGAGATAGTGGATACTATAAGCCAACACAAAATAATGAAAGAAATAGATAAAGAGGAAAAAAGGGTCGAAATTAAATATAAAAAGACACTGTACAATAAGATGCAGCAAAACGTCACTATAAAAGTATCTCCACAAATATGGAAAAGACTAGTACATCAGGGGAAGATAAACGTTGCGGGCCAGCAAGTGGCGGTGGAAGATCAGTCACCAGTAGTGCAATGCTCAAAGTGTTTAGGCTACGGCCACGGTAGGCGGTTCTGTAAAGAAACCGAGCTGGTCTGCAGCCACTGTGAAGGCCCACACCACATCAAGGACTGCACCCAAAGAGCTGACCCCCCAAGATGCATAAATTGCACAAAGAGCAAAAACAAGATACAAGCCACAATGCATTCAGTAACAGCTGCCCAATTAGAACAAAATGGGATGCCATAGCAAGGTCAGCGGTCGCATATTGCTAAGGGCGTCCCAGGATTAAAAAAGGAAATGAACTACAAGATCATACAAATCAACCTCCAAAGATCCAAGCTTGCCACGGAGGAATTGTGTAAGGAAGCGGGGCGTCTGGGCCTACTACTGGCCCTAGTACAAGAACCCTATACGGACAGAACGGGCCAAATCAAACAAATACCAACATTCCGCATAGTTCAGGATGAAAGCAGCGAGGAGAGGAATAAAGCTGCAATCATCGTCTTCAACAACGAAGTGGATGTGGACCCACTCCCGGAGTGCACAAATAGGACCTCAGCCACCGCAATAATTAGAACATCAGACTGGGAGTTGGGTGTTGCATCCATGTACATGGAGGGGGAGCAACCGATCGACCAAAGCTCCAACCAATTGGCGAAAATAGTGGAAAAGATGGGTGACAGGGGGACGGTGGTGGGCACAGACGCGAACGCGTGGAACACCTGGTGGGGAAGCAGTAGGGTGGATCACAGAGGTGAATATCTTGCAGGAACCATCGAAGAACTGAATCTGCACATCCTGAACGCCGGCACTACCCCCACCTTCTCAACCTTTCGTAACGGCAAAGAGTACACCAGCTGTGTGGACGTCACGATGTGCACTGAAAACCTGCTGCCCTGTATATCCGAATGGAAAGTCAAGGAGGACCTAATTACCTCCGACCACAGGGCACTCCTCTTCAGCCTGAGCCTGTCGAAGTCAAAAGGAATAAAAATAGTATCCAGTACAAGAAAATATAACACCAAAAAAGCAAACTGGGGGCATTTTCATGTGAAAATGACCCAGTTATGCAATGACAGAATAATAAACACAGAACACATTGATAAATTAAACACACCACAGGAAATAGAAAAAATAGCAGAAAAATATATTAACACAGTAATAGAGTCAAGTAACAACAGTATTCCGAAAATCAGCAAGCTCGGGTGGAGGGGACTGCCATGGTGGAACGAGGAATTAGACAAACTCAAGAAGAACATGAAACAAAAAAGGAGAAGGATACGACACAGGGCGGCAGTGGATAAAGAGCTAGTAATAGCAGAATACCTAGAAAGCAAAGAAGAGTACATCCAGGCAACAAAAAAGGCGCAAACCACCAGCTGGAAGGAATTCTGCGGAAGGCAAGATCGGGAGGGAATGTGGGAGGGAATATACAGGATACTTAAGAATACCACCGGACGAAGAGAAGACACCCTGCTGCAGGAAGAGGGAGAGGTCCTGAGTGGAGAGGAATCAGAAAAAAAGCTCCTCTGGACCTTCTACCCTGACGACGACCCCTCAAAGGATAGCGAGGAACAAAAACGTATAAGAAAAAACATCGAGGAACTCAAAGACGGAACGAAAGAGGCAACTATGGACCCACCATTTACAATGGAGGAGCTTCAAGCGGCCATAGAATCATTTAACCCCAAAAAAGCACCTGGATGGGATGGCCTCACGTCCGACATATGCGAGAAAGCGATAAAAATTAACCCAAATACCTTCCTGTCCTTGGCGAACGCCTGCCTAAGACATGCTGTGTTCCCCAAAATTTGGAAGAGGGCTGTCACAATCGTACTTAGGAAACCAAATAAAGATAGTTATACAGAAGCCAAATCATACAGACCCATAGGCCTGCTACCAATCATGGGCAAAATCCTAGAAAAGCTTATGATAGGTAGAATTAAATGGCACATTCAACCGCGGATGAACGGAGCCCAGTATGGCTTCACTCCCCAGCGGGGCACCGAGGACGCTCTCTATGATCTCATGCACTATATCAAAGAAGGACTCAAAAACAAAAAAGTTAACATATTAGTATCCTTAGACATAGAGGGCGCCTTCGATGCAGCGTGGTGGCCCGCGATCAGAAATAATTTAAAAAAGTTAGACTGTCCGGGTAACTTAAGAGCGATGGTAGACAGCTACCTAAATGACAGAGAAGTTAAATTGAGATACGCGGGAGCAGAATGCAATAAAAAGACCACCAAAGGATGTGTGCAAGGCTCGATAGGGGGCCCAATATTTTGGAATGTCCTGTTGGACCCCCTACTGAGACAGCTCACAGAGAGCGGATGTTACGTCCAGGCATTTGCGGACGACATCGTCCTCATCTTCTCCGAAAGCACCACCGCAGAGGCCCAGTATAAAGCCAACATCGCTCTAGGAAGTGTCGAGAGGTGGGGCGTCGCAAACAAGTTAAAGTTTGCACCAGCCAAAACACAGGCAATGATCATCACAAAGAAACTAAAATGCGATGCCCCACATCTCAGCATGGGAGGAGCAAGTATAAAGGTAGTACCGGAGATTAAGATACTGGGTCTCACACTAGACAACAAGCTGACCTTCAACAGCCACGCGGCAAACGTTTGCAGGAAAGCTGCAAACGTTTGCAAGCAGCTGACGAGGGCGGCAAAGGTCAGCTGGGGGTTGCATCCGGAGGTGGTGAGGACGATGTATGTTGCGGTGGTTGAGCCCATCGTGATGTACGCGGCGAGCGCTTGGGCGGATACAACACACAAATGGTCCACGCAAAAACAATTAAATAACTTGCAGAGGGGGGTGGTACAGAAGATTGTTAAATCTTATCGGACCGCCTCCCTCAACTCAGTTCTGATCCTCGCAGGACTGCTGCCTCTCGATATAAGAATCAGAGAGGCAGCAGCCCTGTATGAAACTAAAAAATCTGGAAGGCTGTTAACACTCGGAGACAGACATATCGAAACACCCACCAGATATACTGAACTACCACACCCGGCCCATAAGCTAGGACTGACGTACGGCACGGTGGTGAGCGATGCGGAGATCCCCAACAGCGACAGCGAAACTCTGCACATCTTTACGGACGGTAGCAAGATCGAAGGCAAAGTGGGGGCCGCGATTACCGTCTGGAAAGATGATGCGGAGATATACTGCAAGAAACTGAAGCTGGGGGATTTCTGCACCGTCTACCAGGTCGAATTACTGGCGATGGAAAAGGCTCTGGAATATTTGGTGAAGAGCGCAATACTAAAATGTAGGATTTTCTGCGACGCAAAGTCAGCGTTAGACACAGTAATAAATGACATCTCCCTTCACCCCATTGCACATCGCGCCAGAGACAGTATAGGTCGATACCGGGAGAGGGGTGGCAGTGTCGATCTGTACTGGATCAAGGCGCATGTTGGGTTGAAGGGAAATGAAAGAGCCGACGAACTGGCCAAGGGTGCTGCGCTCTTCACTAAAACCAGGCCTCACTATGAGAGTTTCCCGGTCTCATTCGCCAGGAGGCAGATAAGATCTCAGTCACTTGGCGAATGGGACCAGAGATACATTAACACGGAGTCGGGAAAAACTACCAAGATTTTCTTCCCCAACGCGACTCTAGCGTACAACATCACGCGCAAAATTGATATAGACCCCATATTGACGCAGGTTTTCACGGGACATGGGGGGTTCTCTGAGTACTTGAACCGATTCAAGTGTAAGGAGAGCCCTGCATGTATCTGCGATGATGTGACACCGGAAACGGTGACTCACATCATCGTGGATTGTCCGGTGACAGCCTGCGCCAAGGTGGATATAGAAAATAGGTTGGGAACATCAATAGATGCAACCAACCTATTTGAGCTACTAAATAATAAAGAAAGCAGGAACATATTCATTGAATATTGTAAAAGCATAGCAAAAAAGTGCATATTTAGAAATAAAAGTACCGTATAGTGCACCACACAACCACATATAATTGTATATATGGACGTGGGTGCAAAAAACGGACACAACCGGACTTGACACAAAGTAAAAAACCAAATCATTACATAACTAAAGAATAAGATAAACAATTAACTAGTTAATTAATATTTTATAAATAACATATGAACTTAATGAATTGTAATGAGATACAAACAAATACCAGTAATTCCAAAATGTAATTACAACGAAACAAACTACAGTAACAAAAACTGAACAGGGCTATAGACTATAAGGAAATTAAATATGTATAAAATAGATATAATATAATAAGTTGGACAAAATGTATTAAAACAAGATAAATTGTAATAAATTAAACAAATAATAAATAATAAATGTATGACCGTAAAGTATACCGAATGTAAAATATAATGTAATAGAATAATATTATGTAATAGATAGTAAGACAATATGTAAATTAGATGAAATGTAAATTGTTCAGACAAACTGTATTTATTAAAGCAATGTAATAAAATAAGTGGAATGTAAAATATTAAATAAATAAAAGTATGTAATAAAGATACCTGCACAAACACCCATCCCAGCGTGTACTAAGTATTAGCTTAGAAATAAAGATAGCTAAGAAAGAAAGAAAGGAGAGGTATACAAGAAAGATATAGTATGAGGCATGAAAGTGCGAGAGGCACACAAGATAGAACTGGAGTGAATGACAAGTTAAATAGATATAGAAAGGCTCCGACATATATCGGGGGTAGGATTAAAAAAAAAAAAAAAAAAAACATAATAGCAATGACATCACACAATGTCATTAGATAGATTATTAACATTAGTAGTTTAATGTTATCACAATAAATAAGGCGTCCAAGGAATTCTCTGGTCAGACAGCCTACGTAGCGGCCTCGTGCCGATTTTAACAGACAATGCGGCTCTGTTACACAACGCGACTATCCTCGCTCGAATGAGGATATCATCATACGGACTTAGTCACGAACACTGGGTGATTAGCGTGAAAACTGTGCAATTATGTTGACTGTGACCCCACGAGCCGAGAACGACCTTAATCTTGAACGATAGAACGAAGCGGGGCGGGCGGCGGTGGCGCGGCGGGTGCCCTCCGCCTTATCTGGCTCTAGCTCACTCCACTTTTTGCAACTGCGACATTAACTGATTTTTAGCCTCCGAAATTATGACTAATATTTCTGCACTAAGTGCACTATGTATTTTCTTGTAAACGACTTAATTTACCTATTAGGTAAGTGGATTATATATCTACTTGTTCGTCTTGCTTTGTCACTATAGATACGCGTTTTGTGTAAGCTTGACCTTGAATGATATCCAGAAATGAATAAAGATAAATTACAGTACACCATAAACATAGCATGAAACTTATACATAAACGTTACAGTCGTATCGTAGAATAGAGCGTACCATAAAACGTCTAGCTACTTTACATTAAGTTTCACCGTTTCGTAAAGCAGCTTAAGTTGACCCGGAATTTAATATTAATTAATATTACAATAACAATTTGAGTTCACCAGAGATTTCGGCGTATCATCGTAATATTCATATCTTTTAACAAAATAATGTGCCATTTTGATGGATTCAATGAGTAAAAGTGATTAATATGAACTAAGTACCTTTCGAAATGCACGAAATCGCTGTGGGTAAAATGCGACAAAACAAAACATGTTTGCAAGCTTCTTTATAGACACCAGTCTATAAAGAAACTTGCAAAGATTTTAATAATTAAATAGAAGCAATCGTTTTCATAATCATTCTTTTTTTATTCGTTTAAAAAAAGTCAAAAAGAGCGTCAAAGAGAGCAAAATATATCGATATTTTTTTAGAAAATATTTTATATTTATCGCTGATATTTATTTTAGATTATTATTTTAATACCGATATATCGAAATATCTATATTTTTTACCCGATATATATGTATTTTAAAACGTCGATAAGTTTTATATATATATATATATATATATATATATATATATATATATATATGCATATATTTATTTACATTCGCCCATCCTTATTTTGATTTGTAAGGTGACAAGGTGTTTTCTAAGATGTCGCATTTTACAATCCGATTGCGACATGTACACAAATATTTGGTTTCAAAATTCGCTTACAATTCTATACGTCAGACAGTTATATTGGGAAAAACATATCAACCAGTTGAAAATAAACTTATGTACATCGTTCTACAAACTTACAACACAATGACACTGTTATATCGTTGCGCAAATATATATAATTCTAGGAAGATATTCTTCGAGTCCTTTGTCGCTTCAGTACAATGTATTTCTTTAAATTACGCTCTTATCACTAGCAATATACTTCCCATCCTTTATATTCCTTCGTATGTACGTTGCACTTTAAAGATAACTTTTGGCGCCATAATAGTATTTTTGTTATTTGACCTATATTCAATGAAAAATTTAAAGTGCAAATCAAATAATTTTACTTCCGAAATATCCTACAAATCACACACAACAAAAAATACTTGGTATGATACCTAAAATAAATATTGCTCACAAAATTTCGATTATATCAGCAAGCTTGTACTATTTATTAACGTTAAAGTATGAGTCAGAGTTTGGGTTGGATACAAACACATTTAAGTGACAAATAAATATGACCTATTAAAACTGTATATTCACATCAAAAGAAATGTTTCAAAAATGTATGGAAATTGGAGACACGGCCAGGTATATGTACACTATACTAAAAATAGGGAAAAATATGCATAAGGCGATACCTCGTCGGAACTAGCGACACCACTAGATTTATATTAATTGTGGTGAATATAGAACATAATAAACAAAAACGCTTTAGTGAATGACTAAAGAATGGTATTTGTAATTTTTTGAGGTGTGCTCGGTATAAGATATTCCTCTGCATGTAACCTATTTTTTCATTATTGCCGAAAGTGGCCACTTTTACCAATGTGGCCAATAATAAAAAAATTTGGTTACTTATAGGTAGACACTTTACACAAGATTCATCGTCAAAAATTACAAATACCGTTTTTTAGCAATTCTTTAAAGCGTTTTTGTTTAATATGTTCTAAATTCACCATAATTAATAACAATCAATTGGTGTCGCTAGTATGCACGAGGTAGCCCCTTAACAGTGTTCAATTGTCCATTTTCTTTTTATTTGCTTTGTTGCGTGATACAAAGCAAGAATTTTTATAGAAAAACTGCAACACAGTCAAATATTAATCATGGCGTTATGTCACTTTGGTGACGTTTCGTTGTATATGTCAATATTGCTATAATGAATACCGGTGATATCGGCGATAAATTGAAAAATGAAAAATACGTTCGCGAGGCGAATGAAAAAAAAAGGTTTTTCCCGGATTTAGGAGATTTTTCGTGAATTTTTGAGATAGTGCACTTATACCTGGCCGGATATGAAGCATCTCTTTTTATATTAAAAAAATACTATTTCGAATGGCACTAATAATCCGCTGACATAAAAATTAAAAAAATATTTGAGAACTCTCAACAAATGTGCGATGAGGTAAAATTATCACACAAATACTTATCACCTTATCTCATAATTTGATATAGAAGATTTTATGTGACATATTTGATATTATATATACATTGCACCACGTCACATACCACCAACTGAGGTTGATGGCGCGGATTCTGGCTTCCTCGTTGTCTTTGTGATCTTATTGCCACTAAAATAACAATAAAAACGTTTTGTACCAAGGTTGCGGCGACCTTGTTTACAAGGAACCAATGTGTCAGTTTGCGTATTTATTTCTAATTATGTCCATTGATAGTCATTTACATACCTATATGTATTAGTTGGTTGGTATTAGCGGACGATCGGCGCCGGCGGCGGCGGCCGGCGCTTCGTGCCAGAAACAATCGAGATCTCACTAATTAGTAATTTTAGAAATATTTTTTGTTCTTATTTTTTGGTCTCCTCAACAATCGGAAAGCTATTCCTACTACCCAAATTAAAATGTTTATTTATCTACCGATGAATGAATGATACAAGTAGGTACTATAAATTCTTTGACACCTTGACTTACGTACTAATCTGTGAAGTATCCACATGTCACAGAATAGTCTTTGAATTGTGTTTGAACACTAGCGGGCCAGTAAGAGTCAAATGATGCTTATATTATATATGAATAAATCAGACTCATGAAAAACGTTGTTTACCCAGAATTCATAAGTAAAAAAGGCTATCTTTGGGTAATGAAAGGACCCGAAAGTTAATATAAACAAAGAGCGGTTTAAAAAAAATATCTATGGAAGCTATTTTTTTGCTTTCTATTCGCGTTCTCTGATTGATCAGGCTATGATTAGTTGTGATGTGATGCCTCTTTGCCCGATGAATCGTATCAAAAGGTTAAAAAAGTTCACGTCATCTGATCGATCCCCCTAGGATTTACAGGGAAATTTAAGGCCTAAAACTGATCCTGTCTTATTTTCTTAATTAATAAAGATAGATAGAGATGCCAACAGGTTTAAATTAGTCTACCTTCAGCCACGTGTTGTAATAAAGAGGTACAAAACACATTGTTTAGTTGGAATTTAAAAGCTGAATTGCATATTATTACAAATTAACAATCAGATATTTTTTCATTACATAAAGGTAAAAAACGTCAGCAATAGTAATCTGCTCAACATCCCTGAATGACGACGAGTAAAACTTTGTATTGTGTTTTTCGATATAACGCTTGTCTTTTCTTGCGTATTATTTTTTATAAAATAAACAATAACATTACCGAAAATCGGAAGTATATACAATAATTTTATTTTCAAAAAAAAAGAAACATTTAAATATTTAAGCCGAAAACATCGATTAGAGCTATAAGCTCTCCTCACTATGTAATATGTACGTGATATGTCACAAAGATCGCGATTGTCTGGTTATTATTTTGTCACTCCCTGTGACCTGTCTGGAGACGATTCGTTGTTAGTGTTACTCCATAAACCTTTTATAAAGAGCGATATTTATTTTTTTATCTAAAAACTTATAATGTCAGTTTTCCTTTATCCTCTGCCCCGCGAATGTCAACTTCTCCGTCAATTAACACACGAAGCCACTTTTGCGACGCCATACCGGAACACCAGTTCTTCATTTTCGTAGCTTATCTGTCAAAAGTTCTATCTTTTGGTACCTCTTTTCGGCCTCCTTGCTGCTAATAGCCACTTCACAGTAGGTTTAAAGGGCTTCTGTGCATCTTCACTGTCTGTAATTGCCCGAATCACTGCTGGAAGCAAAAAATCTCCATCTAATTCGGCGGATCGTTCAGCAGCCCAAGTGGAGCATTTCCGTAGGTATTATGTAGTATGTGGTCTGACCGAAGTTCCCTCTGTTCCCACGATATTGCACAGTTATCTTCCGAAACTTCCAAGATTACCTGCACCTGGTAAGAGAGCTAACCCCCTTATTCATTCATCCACATGTCGAGCACTGGACGGAAAGCCGCAATGGTGAAATGTCCTTGAACCATGTATCAAAAGAAACTTCATATGCTTCACCTCCTCGGGGATTGGAAAGATATAGAAAACTCCTAAATCAACACAGCATTTGACCTCAACCAAAAACATATGCATCGTTAAAATGACCTTATGAATATTTTCAATAACACATGTGAACGACGACTGATTAAAAATACATTCATATTGTCGGTCATTAACTGAAACAAACAGATAGTCATTGTAACGCGAATATGTGTCAAGTGCGTGCGTAGGGCCGCATCTGCCACTGTACCCGGCCGTTATTGTTTCTGTGGCCATTCGACGAAACTTAATTGGTCCGACCTAGCTCGTAAAAGCGTTGTAAAAAGTGTGAAGGTCTGGCGGAGGTAAGGACTCGGCTAAAGAGGTCAAGTGTAATGCCTCGCGCTCCACTGACCTCATTTGAGAGCCGACGAACGCCGCCGCCAGCGCCAAGCGCGCTCGCCTTTCATACGAATATGTCCTAGATTGCCACTGTTCTACAATTATTTGGTATGCTTAAATTTAAAATTCAGATTTTAGGAGAAATTTATGCATATATCTGCCTTACAAACATACTTTAAATGGAAATTGACTCTCGTTATATTACTACAGAATTGCGTGATGAAGTTAAATATGCCGTAACTAATAAGCAGCTTTCTTTGTATTTGCAGGCGCGTTTGTCTATTCATATTATGGGTTCTTAGATTAATATTGTAAGTCAAATTTTGGTCACAAATTTATAACAGTGTTTAGTTAGTTTAGCCATGAAGTTCATCACACCGGGTGAGAATAGACTGGCATGTTATGGTAGAGTCCCGGAGCAGTAGGTAATGTGTGTCATGCTTATCTACTACACTACCTACTTCTAGTACTTTTTTGAATATTATTATACTTTTATTTTCTTCACTTTTTAATGTGGTTGCCTTAATTGTGCAAAAATATTGCTGATAATACATATAGGTAATCGAGTAAATTTTGCACTTACAATGATAAGGTAAAAGCTCCTATTACGACTGTAAATTCCGAACGGAATAAGGGCGGTCTCAAGGTCAAACTGTTACGCTTGACGTGCTGTCGTGTGTACTTAAACTTACTAAATTTTACTCAAACCATAATAAAACACAAAAATTAAAATACTACCATGATTGGAGCGAATTTTTACTACAACCATATTAGGAGCTTTTAACTTTTAACACTACTATTACTACTGATAAATTAAAAACATAAAAGCTGTCATTTGTGAAATTTACTTATTATTTTTACTTTATTTTACACTATGTCCTAGATTTGATTCCTGTATTTAATCAACTAGATTGAATTTTTAACCTTAAGACCTGCAAAACCCCTATTCCGTTGCTTACCAGTGAACTTGTTGCTTAGCAGTGAATTTCCTACATTTTTTTATTTCAATATCAATAAATTAATTTAAAAACGTAAAGCTTAGTTTACTTGTATCACTAATCAATAACCTTAGTCATGACAAAAATTAAGCTCCGAAAACAATAATTTATTACAGTACCCACAAACTCGTACTCTGTACTCGCTGCTCTGAAAAATCCGGAAACGTATATAGGCGACCTCCTGGGTGTCGAACGCGACCTTCGGATGCTATTATTAACGCAGTGGCCGCATAACCAGAGCGAACTTATCTCGGCTTCGCCCGAATAATGCCATATACTCCATAATTCATCGGGACCTTGGCCCCAATGCCGTGCGTGAGCTCCACCACGCGGCGACGCTTCTGGCGGGATGGGACAGCAACGCGGCTAAACAATACACATGGATAAAAGAATCAGTCTCACTTGTTACTAAGAACATAACACAATAGCTTACTGTAAATTGTATTATCCTACTTTGGTATGAACCTATGTCATGTGGTAAATTACGACTGTAAGTAATTAACATTAACAAGTCTGTGTTATACTTATGTAGATTGTAGAATGAAGACCAATTAAGTATTCACTGTCGCTCAGACTGCACAAGCGTGCATTCGAACTATGTTATTTGGTTGTAAATGGTTAGATTTCGATACCGATTTCGGATGTCTGTCGGACATATTCTGAAATAGTTCACAACAGTTTTATGTTTTAATGGTCAAACTTAAAAACCAGTTGATATTGTATTGTATTTATAACACGAGTACACGACCAATATCTAAACAAAAGCAGTCTCAAATGTATTTATGAATAATATCGATGGATGATCATCGAATTCTTTATTGATTTCCATACTAACAACAATAATAAAAAAGTTCAATCCGGCACTCCTACACATGATTTGATTTCATCCGATACTTATGTAGGATCCGCGCGGAGGATTTACCACCTAGGAGCATTGCTTTCGAAACTCCTATGGTTTATGTTGTCATATTTCCTTTGTCAAAGCAATGTCGTACGCAGGTACTACATATATGGACTAAAACAATTTTGAATGCAATGAAAGAAATCGATATTGCTTTCGTACGGCCGACGTTCGGTAGGATCTGCCCCCTTATTCTCAACTGTCGGATCACGGATTCGATTCGGAAAGTCACATGCCGTCTCGCTTTGACGCAGCGCGATAAAAAGTGACAGGCATAGAGTTTCCGAAATTCGAATTCTTTCTGACAGTTGAGAATAAGGGGGCTGATATTATAGTGGCTACTGGCTAGCGAAAGAATAGGCGGGGCGACCCTTAAACAAGTTATAAAATTTGAATGGATTTTTGGAATAGTAAATGTATGAATAAAAATGTATTTAAATTAAAAAGTTTAGATAAATATATCTTGTAATTATTTTATTTTAAATATTTGATGATAAAGAATTGCTTGGATAATCAACATACTTTATATTTCAATTAACTTCTGGTTTTGAGTTTGACTTGGTTTTTAATATTTTTATACTTTTATTATTGCTTTAGTTTTACATTATTAAAAACTTATCAACGAATGAACAGGTTTCATGCATTTCCAAGTGCACCGTACGTACCATAATTTATTACACTATTTACGTCTAGACATGACTTGTAATATATTAAACTACTGGCTACAATACGGAAGTCAGTCGTAAGTTAACGCATTTATCTTAAGCGACAAACCGTTTTGACGCAGATCAAGGCGATTCAGTGAATGCATTCAATATTCTCAAACGACCTTTAAATGTGTATTGATGTAGGTATTGTTTATCTTATTCAAAATCCTTGTACATAATGAACAGTGTTCTTATAAAGCTGCACATTTGTTTAAATAAAGAGCGGAATTGAAATTTAGCCGCCATGTTAAGGAAATAAATCTTTTTTTATTACCTATTGAATTTTCTACACTGAAATAAAAACTATGGATAAAACAAGTATACAGGATGGTGCCGTCAATAAGACAATAAATTAAAACATGGGCTATATTAGTTCATATAAATGGTTTCCCACTTTCAAAAACATCTTATTCGTTTGATAATTTCAGGACATTTCTATGAAATAATGCAGCCAATGTTACATCATTTCATACAAATGTCATGAAATTATCAAATGAATAAGATATTTTTGAAAGTGGCAAACCATTTTTACGAACCAATATAGCACTTGTTTCAATTTTTGTCGCATTGACAGCACCACTCTGTATAAGTAATGTAAAAAGGGTTGGGTAGTTTTATAAATAGTTACCAAAAATATTTTAAGTTACGAGTAATTTACAAGCTAAATACGTTTACTTTAATTATTTCCGAATCTACTCTTTAATAAGTTGTTCCCGGAAACTGCAATCCTTAATAAATGGTGGTATAGTTTACTTGTCCCTTTAACCAAAAAAGGGGATCTAGAAGAACGGAACAATTATCGAGGAACACTTGAAACTCAGTTTCCGAGCTTGAAGTTGTGGGAGAAAGTGATATAGAGATGATTGCCAGATGAATTTAAGATAACGCAAAACCAGTTCGGATTTATGCAGTTCCGAAGAGTTCCTTGAATGTTGCTTGCTACACGCACGGTTGCCATATCTGCTTCGCCAACTGTGCGATTCTTTACACAAAGATCAGCAAGATGACTCTACACTAGAGTCATTCGGAGTAACTGAGCGCAGTGGGTAAGTGAGCGTACGGCCTATATCTCCGAAATGAGGTACGGGGGAGAAGGGGTTTGTTCGGGTCAAACAAGGACACGCCTGAGTAGGGATCTAGTTGTGACATGACACTGCGACGCGCGGCGTTTCGTTAACAATTTATTCAAAATTATTTAATTTCACTAACTTCATAGATAGTTTTTGGCCATTTGGCAAATCCTGTCACGTCTCAGTTTGGAATCCGATGGTGGTAAGTCATGTTTTCTTCGATCAAGGGTGTATTCTCGTTAATGTGTGAGAAACAATATTTAGGTTATGTTTGTTAAATAAAACAGCATAGTAGTTTCTTTGCTTTTTGGGTCTATGGGGAAAGTCGGGAAAGTATGCGCATGCGTACACTTACTTAACTACGGTGATAATATGTTGTTTTTTAAAAGACTAATTACAGAATGAGTAGATTGTGGTTTTGTTCTTTTATTTTTGACATGTTTTATTTTTAGTACTCTTTGAAACTAGATTTATCCAGACTGATATAAATCAGATGATCTCTTTTTAGAAGACGTAATGAGAGAAGATTTTATTGGGCATAACTTTGTAATCTCCTATTAGATTAAGCTAAATATGGCTGATTTCAAAAACTTTTACTAAGCAAAATAACCTTTATGAAGGAAAGTTAACGCTAAGAACATTGCTTTTATTTGTTTGTGTACTTTACTGAGGAATGCGTTTACTTGCCCCGTATGCGTTTACTTACCCCAAAGGTTACCCGCAATACGGGGCAAGTAAACGCATTCCGATTTTTGACTTTAATTGTCTGTTACAAAAATAAATGCCTTTGATTTGTTCCCTTTTTCAATTGTCATTAGTCAAGTAAATGCTCTATCTAAAAAAAAGTACTTTCAATTCCTTAGCATTAATATTTTACATACAGTAAGCCTTGAAAGGCAAAAGTGCACACAGTTGCCCCGAATGACTACCTGATGTGATGTGGTAAGAAGTATTTATACGTGAAGATAGGTACTGCAGATTGAACACACTCTTCTAGCCGCCTCCATCTTGCTGGCTTTGCCTTATACACCTTATAAGGCAAAGCCAGCAAGATGGAGGCGGCTAGAAGAGTGTGTTTTTCACGTGACCTTTTCACGCCTCTTTTGTAGGAACTCATGAAAATTTCAGAAGTGCGCGTAGGATCTTAGAGAAAGCGCACATACGACCGAATCACATCCAATGTGGTTTTGTCCAGGAGTTTGGAAGGAAATGGTGTGCCTGAAAAAAAAACTAATACAAAAACTGAAAACAATGATCCTCACACAATTCAATACTTATATAATATTTTTAAGACGTGTTGACAATTATCAAAATATCGAATGTATCTATTATTAGGTTAAAAAAAAACCAAACAAACAATTATCTATCAGAATCTTTTGGAATTTTAAGATAACACGGCCGAAAAGGAGTGAATTTTAAGATGTCCAAAATAATATTAAAAAAACTCATTCAAGCTAATTTTAAATTAAATACAAAAAACAAGGTATGGTTAATCTGGTCTGCACAAAATGCTTCATACATAATTGAAAATTTTAAGTAATACCCTGCCTCATTAATCATATATTTTTTTTCTTTTCTCTTTATTTGGAAACTCAACAGCTTTTTTACAAAATTTAGCATACACATAATACAATGTTTTAACACTTAAGCCAACTTGAGTCTCTAACTCTTGAGCCAACTGAACAACGACAAGATTAACTTTCTGAGTTCTTAACAAAAAGTTATTGTTAAACACAGATGGAACCGTAACTTACAAATTTAGCTTTCTATATGTAGTATAGTCAGCAGTAATAACATAGTAGGTACTAATGTATATATAAAGCAAAAAAAAAGAAAGAGAACTTATATCATGATCATCAGGGTATTATGTAGGTGTATATATTATATACATAGTTATGTGAGGCAATCTGACACCATCTAATTAAGCTATTCTTATGAGGCCAAACACGCTATATATGCTTTTAACGGCCTGGCCACGGGAACGGGCGGCGGCGGCGGCGGCGGCGGCGGCGTCTAGGCCACCACTGCGCGGTCAAGACGACGCGCTGCGAGGCCGACATCGAGACAGCGCGCAGTGGTTGCCGAGACGCGAGGCGCACGACGCGCGTGCGGTGATGTCGTGGCCAGGCTGTTAGTTTCTGAAGAATTGAGCATGCCGCAGACTATTTGATAGTACAGGATCAGCTAAAGGCTAGCTGTCTTGAAATACCACTAAAGTAACAGTTAACCAAATTTCAAATCAATCGGATCTGTGAAAGTTAGTAAGACCCTTTTCTCAAGTAGGAAATGTGCTGATAGTCATCAAACCCCTGAACAGATCTTCATAAATTATAACTAAGAACCATCTCTATCATATCAGCTTTCAAACAAAAAAACCGAATCAAAATCTATCCATTCATTTAGGAGCTACCTTGCCACAGACAGACACAGAGACACGTCAAACTTATAACACCCCTTTTTGCGTCGGGGGTAAAAACGTATTTTTTAGAGTTGGTGCTTCACTTTGTATTAATAATAATAATAATATTTATACACTCACACCTATTATCTAGCCTAAAGTAAGCATCATTAGGAGCTTGTGTTATGGATACTAGATAACGGAGAAATAATGATAATAATATGTATATAAATATTAGAAATATACTAAATAAACATATAAACATCCGTGACTCGTAAAAAAATGCTCGTACTCATCGGACAAACATTTGTTCCTACCAGGATTCGAACCCGGGACGAGATTATACGAGAATATTTGATATACTTATTTCTTACAGAAATGTTAACAATCTAGTCTTTAGGCAGTCTATTTAAGTTTATCAGAATTTCCACGATTTTTTATTATTTTTGCTTTAGAATTATTCGTAAAACGGCTAATGTGTAAAATGACAATAACAATAAAATCTAACCGAAACCAAAAAACTTATATGTGGTATATAATATAACTATATATGATAAGGATTTACATTACCTAAGTTACTTACTCTTATACATAAGTATACACGGTAGTCAAAGCAACAGGCATCTGAATTTTAAATATTTCATACATTTTCATAAAGGCTACGTCAATGTCATATTACAAAACGCATTGAACGAAAAGTTTTACTATTAAACTGATTTGTAGTCAAGTGTATGGTAGGTAGTTAGTTATATTATGTTCATTTTTAGAACTCATATCTACTGTATCTTTAACAATAAAAAGTGGTGATGGAAATGTGATAAGATCTAACGAAATGAATGTTTTTAAATTAAAAGAATCTTTGATTTTTTGACGTCTTTTCATGATATTAAATGAAAATTGCAGAACCCTAATGGCAAAAATATGCATATTAATATTTCACGATGCTTTAAATCCAGCCTCATTACTAAAGGACAATGGCGAACTCTCATACAAATTTTTGTCAACCAAATTTTCAAGCGTCTGTAAATGAAAATTATGTAATCCATAAATTATCCATAATAAATTGGTGTTTAAATTTACTATTCTTGTAAGTCACGAAATGAAGATATTTCAATTTAAACTTTTTGAGGTTATGTCTTACAATACAACGCATAAATAATATTTCATTCAATTTTTCACTTCATTTGCATATTAATAGTATTTTATGATCTACCTATATAAACTGTAGATACTTACCTTAAACAGAGTTACGCTTAAACAGAATGTAATAAATAGGTGACTGCAGAAAGATTATGTGTTTAGTCTAGTCAGTAGAGTCAATTGAATGTGCTGAGAATTAGGTTAAATAATATTAATATTGATTTGTAACTGCTTAGGTACCTATATAATATCTACTTCATTCTTGTATACATCCTACATACTTGTACCTATGTAGGTAAATGCCTATTATATTAACCAACTTTAATTGGGTTTAGTTTTTCTCTTTAAATAATAGTAGAGGTCTATAATCTAATTAATCTAAATGGTATCATCTAGAAAAACCTGCCGGTGCTGTAATATTCTGTTGATGTCTCCTTCTCTACCAAGGTACCGACGAAGGCACCGACTATGGTCATGACATGCGCACGACATCCGACAGTTCTTCTCCCCACTAACTACAACTATTTGACAATAAATAACACAGGTTACCAGGTTCCTAATAAAAGATAGGTCTTTATCAGTCTGTTGATAGAATAATAATAGTCATCATATTTGTGAAAATCTGTGTCGTAGTTCTACATTGTCTGTGACTCTGTATCAAAAATCAATTGATAATGGCTTATAGGACTTGAGTACAGGCCAGTAATGCAACTTCAAAAAAATTCTATAAATACATACATTGTAATAATAATCTGTGCTTACCTCCAATAGTCAGTTACAATTCCTTTAAAAATTATTTCATTTACAAACTTGGACGGACCTTGTTTGAAACTTATAAAATCATAGAAAAACATTTAGGTGAATTTGTTATAATGACATTTTAAGACGCTCAAAATTTACTTCGACAAATGTTTCGCCATTGTTCTTTGCACTTAATTTACAGTAAATATTTGAAAATAAATATTGAGAATCACCAGCCCTACGTAGGTATATATACCTACTGCGCTTTTTTCGCAGGCTTGTATATTAAAATCAAGACAGCGGAACAGTTGAATTTCAAGTGCAACGTGATAGTGAAATGCTTAAACATAAAGTTTAAAAAACTATAACCCGACTACGTAAAAAACACAAAAACACGAAACAAAAAATAAAAAATGCAGAGGTACAAAATTGGTCAAGGTAGTGTCGCACCCATTGTTTACCTAACATGTCTGTTTAATGGAGGTGTTCCTGGCACTCATATAATCATAGTAGGTCTACAGTAGGTGCGACCACGACTCTGCCATGACGATTTTTGTACCTATGCATTTCTGTCTAAATTATTTTCTTGATTCATCCTTTTTAGACCCCTTTTTTACGATCTCAGGTTATAGTTTTTTAAACTTTTTTATTTATTTAATACTTTTCATAATAATAGTCATCATATAGTCATGGCATATACACCAACCGTGAAATGTCGTCTACATTGTCGCATTCTAAGAGAAGGAAAAGACCGCGGCACCAATAGGCACAAATAGGAACTGACCTATTATTGAGCAGAGACGAGACTTCTAAGCCTCTCCAATTCCGTTTAGACCTGTGTCGATCGATCATTTCCCGCGACCCGGGTCGATCACGACCTATTAGGTTGGTGATCGACTCACAATGATCCGATCAAATGATCGATCGCGAGTCTCAAGTGTTTTCGAACTCTATGCTCACGGGTCGTGGATCACGCACGTCACGGGTCGCAACGTGGGTCTCGGGTCTTTTGGGTACTGTGTACGATTCGTGTCGCGCGCGCGTTGTTATAGCGTTATATAATGAACACGTAATTATGTTTCGAGGTTATAAATAATAGTTTAAGTATTTTAAATATTTTTTTTAAAAATAATCAATATTTTTTATAAAGTATTTGTTCGTTTTGTGTTATTAATTCATATTCTTAATCACGATGATTACATTTTATTACTGTGTAAATAGAAAATTTTGTCTTTCGAAACAAAGTGAGTGATCGAGTTAAGCGCGTAAACATCGATCTCAGTGATGAATCTTTTCGTGGCTCGCGACCCGATCACTCCTGAATGAATAGTGATCCAATCAAAGTGATTCGATCAATCACGATCGACTCAGGTCTAATTCCGTTAAAGATGCAACATCGTGGCGGTGGCAGAAGAGTTTCCGCGGATCTAAGTCACTTACTTATAAGCCCCTATGACTTGACCCTGCTTAATGCTAGAAAAGACTGGACCGCGCGAAAAGTATGATCGCATTTTAAACATATGTTTTGACTTAAACAATATAATATAATATACATATTTGTTATATGCTCGCCAAGACCTTCCTTTTGATACCAAACACGTGATGATTGAATCTGCGGTTCAAGTTCCATCATATGACATTTTAATTAAATTTACATAGCCTATGTCACCCGGGCTATTATTAAAAATCCATTGATACCTGATTTATCAAAATCAGTTCAGTAGTTTAGGCGCTACGGTAGAATATATAAACATACATAGAGATCTGCCAAAATCATTGCCCTTTTGTATTCGCCGTTATCGGGTGAAAAGGTTCACACTTTACCTATCAATGCCATCAATGTCGCAGCCATCAGGTTAATTGGATGCCAAGGCCGTTAATTAAACGCCAGCATCCAATGAAATGATATGAAATAATATAGACATTGGCTACCTTATTTCATAGAAATGTCATGAAATTATCAATAAAATTAGATGTTTTTAAAAGTGGCAAATCATTTCTACGAACTAATATAGCCCAAGTTTTAGTTTATTGCCGTATTGATGGCAACAACCTGTATAACTCATATAGAAATATTGCGCATCGTCCAAAAATGCTCCATGGAAAATCTACGGAACAGTAGGTGACGTCACATAGATAGATAGATAATAAAATAAGTTTATTAGCAAATTACACATGTTCCTATATTTTATAAGCATACTGACAAAATTAATAATAACTATGTAATATGTTATATATATTTTATTCATAGTAGACATTTTAATAGTTGTTATAATTGATGTCAGAAATCTGATATCATTAACATTTTTGAGAAATTATGGTAAATAAATGACCATTTTTATGAATTTATAAACAGAACAATTTTAAAATTAAAATAAATTATTATTAAAAAAAAAAAAAAAAATTAT
Source organism: Nymphula nitidulata (assembly GCA_947347705.1). Classification (NCBI taxonomy): domain Eukaryota; kingdom Metazoa; phylum Arthropoda; class Insecta; order Lepidoptera; family Crambidae; genus Nymphula; species Nymphula nitidulata. The sequence continues at coordinate 11,718,035 of OX374621.1, read as the reverse complement.
TGTTATTAAAAATAAATTATTATTATTATTATTAACATTTTTGAGAAATTTTGGAAAATAAATGACCATTTTTATGAATTTTATAAACAGAACAATTTTAAAATATTCCTTTTTTTTCAACTTTGAATTGTTTTTATGGGTAACAATAGCAATATAATAGCGCTATCGGCTATGGTAGGCGGTAGGTGGCCAGTATGCTGAAATTTAAGTACCTAGTTAGTTAGTTATCCCCTAGAAACATATTTTTTGGTGTCGATGCTTCACTTTCTATTGCTTCTGGAAACAACTTAGCACCAACTCAAAAAAATATTTCTAGGGGATCAGTAACTACTTAAATTTTATTAATTCATCCTTTTTAAAGTTTTGAAGTCGGTTTTCATTTTTGTTTTGATTTCTTTTTTAGTGATAACTTTCTCAGGTCAAATATAGATGGACCTTCAGCATTATTGTTCCCTACTTTCGTATCGCATCACTTCAAAGTCATAGGAAAGCAATAATCCGCAATTTCACATGCACGACGACCTAATTATTCCAGTTATTTTGATTTAAAAACTTAACAACCCAATTAATTTCGATAAAATTTATATGGGATTAAAATATGACTTACCAAACAAAAAATCATTATCAAAATCAAATTTATACATGGCGTAATTATCGCGCAAAAAAACATAAAAAAACATACAGTCAAATTTAAAACCTCCTGATTCTTTGAAGTCGATTGAAAAAGTTATAAAGGATTGGTAGTGGATTTGCATTTCATCCTGTATTTTATGACCTCGGGTCTAGGGTCAGACCCGAGGTCATAAAATACTGGACGTTCTCTAGTAAAATAATAACGTAATTAATATTTATAATGTTGACAAGTAAGTGTCCTTCAAAATGCTATCATAATTTGAGCTGCCAAGGGCACGTGGTCAAGGTTGAGAGATAGTAGGTAATCGCTACTAATAATAACAGGGCGTGAATCGTTGTTCATGGACGTTGTGGTAGACTTTTATGTAAACATACAGTCGTAATTAAAAAACGATTAATTGCCTATAGGCCTTAAGCAATGACATTGAGCTCGATTATAAAATATACTTTCGTCTAGCTAAAATTTTATTTATTTATTGTACTTACATCTCTTTTTCTCAATATAGAAAAGAAACTGATAGCAATTAAGCCAATATATGTATGTATAGTCGGAAGATTGAAAAAGGGCTGTCGATTTAAGTTTTTTTTTAAAGGAATACGTTTATTTGTAATAATAATATTCTTACCCTCACACCTATTATCTAGGCCAAAGTAAGCATCATTAAGAGCTTGCGTTATGGATACTAATAACGGAGAAATAATGATAATAATATGTATATATAAATATTAGAAATATACTAAATAAACATATAAACATCCATGACTCGTAAACAAATGATCGTACTCATCATACAAACATTTGCTCCTACCGGGATTCGAACCCGGGACCTCTTGACCGAGTAGCCTACATAGCAAGGGGTACAGACCGCTCGACCAGCCGGTCGATAAATTTACTCAAATAAGCGGTATTCTGCTCAGAACAAATGAATGGGACAGCCTTAATGTATTTTTGATAGTCCACTCCAGAGCCAAACTATGCTGTAAGAAGTGTATGATCTGTGACAACTTTAATAATGTTCAGAGACATTCATTATATGTGAGTTTTTATATACAACTAGATGACAAACAAGGTGACAGCCCACCTGATGGTAAGAGTATACCGCTGCCTGAAGACACCTTTTTTTTGGAGTGGAATCCGCTTACAGACGATACCCTAAACCGCTGGTTAGGTGGACCAGCGGACCGTCGGCTAGACGTGGGCCTGTGCAGGGGTCGCCCAGCGCCTGATCATAGCGGCACTGGGAATACCTGCTAAACCACTCCTGTTTCCCCATACCCATAATGGACACGACCCGGGGTTTGCCGAAGCATTTCATCGAGCCGCCTCCGGGCAGCCCGACCCTAGAACCGACAAGAGCCAGTCCTAGGGCGGGCACCAGGCCTCACCCCGGGCCGATCGCGGCCATAGCGTATTCGTCAAAATTATCACTAAGTAAATTTATTTCATTTATTCTTATAGTAGGTAATCTTATCATAATCTCACATTTTGCAAACTCATAATGATATTCATTCTCAATTTGTCATAGTAAATGTATGTACAAAATATTTCCTAGTTAGATAAAGCCGCAAACAAAATAGTTTATTTCTAAGTAAGTATTATTAATTTGCAAAACCTTGAAAATTGTTACTTACAACAAATCCAGATTCATTTTTTAAAATAACTTACTTATTACTTTGAATTTTTAAGAATATATTCGACATAAAATTGTATGAAATAGTTATGTTCTTTTTATACCAATATTTCCCACACGGTATAATTACCTATTTTAGACATAAAATTTAGCACTGGTAGAGGTTATTTCACAACGTGGCTAAGTGGCCGATAAAAAAAAATATACGTTCTAGCACGTACGGAGTCGTCTTTCATGCCAATCAGGAGAGGTCGGATAATATTACTTCAAGGTCTGCTGACGGGCTGACCTCGGCGTATCGGTCGCGGAGGACAGACGGTCGCAAATATTTGCGCGCACGAGAGGCAAGCGCGGCGCGGTGCGGGGCGGGCGACCTTGCGCGTCTGCCGCGCGACCTTGATCTTGAGACGACCGTGACAGCGACCGCCCTCGCGACGACACAACACCTACTACTGCTCCGGTTGCTAACTATCACCATCCCATTACCGATGTCTTCACTTCACTCAACGATGGATAGCTGTTTGAAATGATTGATGGCAAAATGGGTCCTATACTCCTATATGAATTGATTTGCAGGCACATGAGTAAAAAAACAAATAGGTAAAAGTGATTCTGATTATAAATGTTTATTGCGAATTTACTGAAACAGTACAGAAACAAAACAAAGACAAAATGCCAAAAAAGGCGGTCTAGCTATAACTCTATAATACATAAGTACAAATAACAAATAAAACTAATTATTAATTGAAAACTATAGTAAACAGTAGGTATAAAAATAACGTGCTAGATAGATAGCTAAAAATTATTTATTTCTAATAGGTACCATCATTTACTCTACCAAAATAATGACACACATTGTTAATATTTAAATAATATACCAGTAGTTTATGTACAAGTAGAGGTTTGGTGGAGATCGCTTCTAGCGATAAGACTACCTTTTTGGCAAATATGTTTTAATTTCTTTACTGTTTATGTAATTATGTCCATGCAAAATAAATAATTTTCATTTTTTTTATTCCTTCTATTTACTACAGTTTTCAATTATTAATTTGTTTTATAACTTTTCTACTAATTGTCCTAATAATTATTCTTTTTTAAGCAAAATAAATTATTACTACAGCAATTATTTAATGAATGACAGAATTATGATTGTACCTACATAATGATGAATAGTCAGAGTAAGCAATAAACAGGAAACGTTTCAAAGGACTTATTTATAAAGCGCATGAAGTAGAATTGTAAAACTAGAATACATAATTTATGTAGGTACTAAATAAAGTGAAACATTAAATTTATATTCACCCTATTTTTATTAATAAAAGACACCCAAACAACATAATAATATAAATTTGGTGCGATTTTATCTTATAAATTACTGGCAATATTATGCAAAACATATTTGTTTTGTTTGGATTTACAGAGTTTATACCACCAACACTAAGGTTGTATCACTAGAACCACTTTTTGAAAGTCATATAAAATTGAAAATATGTTACTATTTATAAGTCCCTAATGGGTATAAAAATATTTATAAAAAATAGTCTTTATATTGCTATCCCATAGACTAAAATTAAAAATACGATTGGAGACAAAACATTAAGAAATTAAATGGGGCTATATATGGCTTTCTATATTCACACAGTAAAAATATACTATCTTTTTTTTATTATGGTTGTACGGTATTTATTAAACTTTATATTGAAACAAATTCTTGTGTTTACAAAGTCTAATGTCGATGAGTATACAAATTCCAAGTACATTATGAAATGAAAGTATTATTATTGTTTACTTCATAATATAATTCTTTAGTTGATATGTCAACATTCTACTAAGTAAACTGACACCTATGTGCACTCATTCAATGATCTTTCAAATAATTAATATTTTTAAGTTCTACTATGACTTAAGACCGCTTAAATTTCATCTTAATCTGTTGAGCGGCTTTCATAGGAGTGCGAACGTAACAGACAGGAGACAAACAGGGTTAGTTTCGCATTTACAAAATTAGCAACGATGATAGTGGTATGTGATATTAGAAAGTTAAGGATTCTGTACCCCTAACTCAAAATACCATATAAAAGCTGACGTGTGTTACTCGATAAAACGATAAGAAGTTTAAAATGTCTGTACTAGGGATAGGAGCACTGTGTTATAATACAACAAAACAAGGGATATAGGACATTATTTGGTGAAATACCCTCAAACCAGACCAATTTAAACACGATATGAAATTTTGAGACAAATGTATTTTATTTTTATTTTTGTATTGACAACATGTTAACCCTCGGCAATAATTGGACTTATTATTTCTGATATTCATATTTAAGAATATTATATTGACATTATAATTAAACATATTTAAGGTATGTAGGTAACGGATATATAATATGATTTATATAGAATGGTGCCAAACAATATGACAATAAATTAAAACATGGGCTATATTAGTTCATAGAAATGGTTTGCAACTTACAAAAACTTCTTATTCATTTGATCATTTCATCACATTTGTATGTTATTATAATGCATACAATGTATAAATATTATTTTATACAAATTTTCTTTCATGAAATATTATTTCATACTAATTGTTTTATAATTATTGTCGTATTGTCGTCACCACTCTGTAGAATCAACGCATTAAACATAGCGAAATTGACATTGTTTGTCACTAATTTATTATGAATTGTGTAAAATAAGGCGAACATAGGATACTCGACATAAACGTTTTAAAAACTTATTGTAACTATGTGTGACAAATACGTGATAAGATTATGGCAATAGATTTTCTGTAGCAGAGGAGCTGCCGATGGACTGGTAAGAGAAGAAATGTTAGTAAAAATGACCAAAATGATTATGCTTTGTACATAGTAAATCGAAATAATTATTCTCGGGCAATGTCGTAAATAGCAGTGCGAGGAGAATGGTCAGCGACACGTGTCCCTGGCAGCCTTGCGATAAGCAGGCGATAGCGCGCCGCGTCAGTGCGCGGGCGCATTTCTCCGGCCGCTGCTGCACAAGGTCACGCGTGCACCCTGTAGTACAGTCGACAACAAAGGCAAGGTATCAGTTTTAACAGCTCATGAATCTTATTGTTAAACCAATAAGAGTCTTAATTTTCAAAAGTGGTGTTACTTTACTGTTGTCTATACCATTACACGTGTTCTTGGAGTTATACTATGTCCATTATTTGTATCGTTTTTGATTTCATTGTTCTGTTTATCGCTAAATCAAACTTTTGATAAGTTTCTGACGTGCAGGCAGCATTTAGAGCCCGATTTCATGTAAGATGGATTCAAAATCTGAATCCATCTTACATGAAATACTTATTCTACAAATACATTTATGTCAACTATAAAACCTTTTAGACAAAATTACTATCTAAGCAGTTATCAGAGAAATTGAAATTAATGCAGTATTTGTAGAGAGCGTCTTTTAAATTTTTCGTTTGAGACAATTTCCATGCTCGTAAATAATTCAATTAAACAAAAAATATTATGGGACGGGCAACATCCCGGATAAAATATAGTATTTAGAGAAAAATGTTTAATTTCAACGATTTTCACATGAAAAAAGATCTTCTGTAATTATTACGAAATTTTTATTTATAATATTATTATTTCCTAAATATGGGCTATATGAAGAAACTACTCATATGCTTTATGAGAATAACATATTTTCTACGAATTTAGGAATGGAAGGTTAAAATTATAATAAAACTGTCCGCGCAACCTCTTTCTAATCATTCTGCCTCACAGCAGACAGCTTTGAAAGAGTTTCTTTCAATTAAGTTTACCTTTTTTTTATACCACTAAGGTGTATGGCAATCAAGCATACGGCCTACCTGATGGTAATGGTAACCCTAAAATAAACATATATTACATAGTACAGCATGTAATATGAATTCGTCTCGATCTACCCCCTAATATACACACACGTATTATTATTATTTTTTACTATATTTTTAACCTACTTTAAAGTGTCTGCGATCAAGTAGTTAAAAATTGGTTCTTCAAATGCTATTAGGGAATGTGGAAATCGTTTTATTGCTTTTGATAATAGTAAAAATTAAAGCTGTTATTATTTTGTTATCCATCGGGGATGACAAAATAATAACAAAAACTGACTAGATCATAACCTTGACGCAGCACGTTTTTTTAATAATAATATTTCGTAGACGATCGTAGCAAGTAAGTAGCAAGGATCTCTTCGATTCTTCATAGAAAATAAATATATCAAAAAGCTATTAAAATGTGAAACTAAGATATCTGATTAAAAAAAATCAATATCAATAATTCGGTTAGATTTTATTAAAAACTTACACCAAAACTTTGGCGCGTATCTTACAATTAGCGCAAAAACTGCACTTGCCTCATATCCGCAACACTATCGAGCGAGCTGTGCCTATACTGAATTACGAGCATCATCAAAAACCGCTACTGAAGACAAGATCTACAGTGTGATTCACAAACTGCAATATTCGACATCGAGCTTGACGTCTGACAAGACGACGAGCTGCCATTGATTTTGACGTTGGAGCACGGCGCTGCGCGTGAGTGTGTTCACTAATCTCTACGTCGATCTCATGGCTGTGTAATATTTGTTACTGTTTTGAATAGACGACATGAAGTACAATCGATCGACTTCGTTTACCTTGTGTTTAAAATGTATCGCACGGACTTTATACAATATTTGATTGATTTCTACATAAAGATATAAAAATAAACAACTTATTAGATCCGGCTCACGCCGTGCTCGTCGTCGGAACGCTGGTGTCGCCAACGGTTGTCAAACAAACGTCAAAAGGTATGACTTCCGATAGACACGAATTCAAGACTGCCAACTTTAGAGAATCGCATAGCTGAAGTAATATCTACCAATCGCAGTTATTAAAATAATTTTGAATTTCTTATTTTAATCGAATTCACCCCATGATTCGCCTTGGTCTACCATAAATCTATATAAATAAAAATCAATGGTTGTATATTTTTCCCCGATGCGCTACGAAATCATTGATAATTGTAATAAAACTTTGTTCTGGGGATGCCCGCGAAACTTTTATTTATTTATTTTTATTATAGCAGCATCGGTCGTCGATAACAGCTAACAATTTTCTCTTTACGGGCATTGCAAAGCATATGCTATAAGGGCCAAAACCGTGGAATTTTGTTTTTTATTACAACGCAATTGCAGTATCAAGTGATGTTTTCCTTGTTAATGCACGACAGTAACCACGTACCACCAGCCCCCGTATTCAGAAGCTGGTGGATCACGGATTCGATTCGAAAAGTCACATGCCATCTTGCTTTGACGCACCGTGATAAAAAGTGACGGGTATAGAGTTTCCGAAATTCGAATCTTTTCCGACAGTTGTGAATAAGGGGGTAGGTAGGCTGTCAGCTTTTAGTCCTTGGTCGTATAAAAAACTATATTTAAAATTAAAGCACTCACGGATGACTAAAACATTAGGTACATACACACACTGATTGCATCATAACTTTGAGGACAGTACGTTTTATTTCTATTACTAATAACATTTCGTAGACGCTACGATCGTAGCAAATAGCATAAGGATCACTTTGATTCTCCATGACTTTTAAGCAACCTGGCAAATATTAGAAATTTTTAAAAGGAATTAAATAATTAATTCAATTCAATTATCCAACTTCTCCTAGTACTGTTGTTTTGGTGTCCAAGTATGTCAGAGTTGAAAAAGCAATAAAGTTTTTTACAAAAGCAAAAGCATGGTTCGAAACATTTAAAAATAAATCTAAAGATGACTCATCTCATTCCTCTTTTTAGCCAACTGCAAAGAAAAGAGGTTATTAATTCTACCCGTATGTATGTAATCTTGCCATAATTGCACAGTTTTTGTATATGTTAGTCTTATACCAGGTTCTGAACATGGGTGCCAAATTTCATGTATGTGTGTATGTTTGTATATTTGAATGTTTGACGGCGCATATCTCAAGAACTATAAGTTTACTTTCAAAAATTATCTTTTTTCTGGACTTCATATAGCCCAATTAAGGGAATTGTGCAAGTTTCATCAAAATCGGTTCAGTAGTTTTTGTGACAGAGAATTAAGTGTGTATCAGTCACAAACAAAACGTGTCGTCGGCTTAACGTAACGTAACTTAATGTAAGCGTAATTCTAAGCCATCTGTGTTTTTTCAATGGATGCATACAATTAAGCTATCATCATCATCATCAGCCTATATACGTCCTACTGCTGGGCACACATGAGAACCATCTCCAAAGTAGGAAGGGATACTGTTAGACTCTAGCTAAACGAAATTAAAAAATGAAGAAATAAAAAATAAACCGACTTCTAAACACTAAAACTTGTAAACACTTGTCACATGAAATATCTCACTCGGGTTGGCTGGAAAAGTCCACCCTGCAAACTTCCTATTACATGTACCTAACTTACCTAAAGAAATTACAATCGAAATGTAATTTCCTTAGAATCCCTTGATTCTCATTTCATATTCACTTAACATAACAATCTGCGTAAAGCACCACATTGAGTCAGTAACTTTATGTTTTATGTATGTATATCGCGAATGACCTTTGATAAAAATATTCAAGTGCATTTTGTTTATCGGGTCGCAGTCTGAATATCTTTATTGTATGGTTAAGTCGTGGCAGGTAGGTCGTCATGTCAGTTTATTTTTGTTGATAGGTACCTATTGAATGTGACCGGGGCGCGTCCCAGCCGGAAAGGGGGTGACATTGACCGACCAGACCGAAGCGTTTTTATACAACTGTTTGATGCGCTCGCTGACGCAAAACATTAGCAGCTAGGATTTCTACAAGGTCGCTTTGGTATTTCGATGTTTGCACAGGGATTTCGCGGTTATAATCCAAATATTTGGGTTTATTAATGTTAGTCTCTATATAGGGGTGTTGGGCGGTTGGTGTATGCTCAAGGGTGCGATGTTGAGCTAGCAGCACCTACCGCCAGGTTCAAACACGCACGTCCACGTCACCGCCGTGGTGCTCCAATAGGAGTAGCGGTGAACCCCCTTCCTTTCAAGGTGGTCGTACACCCTGGGCAATGCTGGGGTCAAAATAAACAGGCATCGCACATTAACACCCACCCTGTGACTCCAGTAGCAAAGCGTGTTGAGCTTCGCCTGCATGTGCTTTCCCTCGCTGCAGGAGATAACCCGTACCCCAACTCTATCCCATGATCCACATCCAAATAAATCCCCATCCTTCCCTATCCTCTAACTCCTATCTGTCCTGGAGGGATTACAACCTCGACACCAACATTGTTAACCAAAGGAAAAATGGAGGCAACTTTAAAAAAAGGTTTACCCCAGGAGGGTACCAGCTCTGCTGGAGAATCCCTCACCGAGCCTAGCTCGGTCTGCCCCACGTACTCTGGGGGGGCAAAAATTTGCCAAAATTTGAGGCCAGTCAAGGCTGGGGCCAGACCTATAAGGGAGGGCCAAAGGCACAGGGTGCAGGGGACTGGAGCCAACCAGGCACGTCCAAAGAGGGATCCTGTTCGAAGCCAGGGACTCGAAGCCTTCGGGAGTAGAACCCACCAGGCAGAGGACAAGGAAACCGGGGGAGGGGCGCTCTTAGGGGAGCGGCGCAGTCATCGCCTCGGATTGGCTCTGCGTCGTCACGAGGTGCGTACGGCCGCCCACATGGGCGCTGTCCGCTGCGGGACGATCGTGGGCTGCGGGGTGGTGATGGTGCTGCACCAGGGGTCAGGGAGCTAGAGGCGCCGATGGGGGCTTCTCCTCAGGGGAGTCAGGCTACGGGGTCACTGACTGTAGAACCTACGGGGGCAACAGTTGGAGAAACCATGTCGGACAATGCTGAGGAGGTCCCCAAAAGAAATAAAAAGAAACTGTCCGGGTTTCAGAGGCGACAGAAGGCTGAACTGCGAAGGCAGGAGGTTGCTGATGCCTCTGTTGACAGGACCAAGAGGCCCAGGGAATTCAGTGATGAGGGCCAGGCTGACACTGTAGCCAAAAGGGTTAAAACCCATGGCTCCTACGCGGAAGCGGCGGGATGTGTCAGGCTGGCCATCATTGCTGAAGAGTACCCGGCCAGAATGTTGGATGAAGGGGACTACAGGGCCATTCAGGCAACCATTTGGGACCGCCTGGAGGAGGCCCCGACACCTGTCCCACTCATCAACATGGGTAGCATAATTGCTGGGGCGCTGCATGTTGGGTGTGGCGGAGATACCTCAGCCAGATGGCTTCGCTCTCTCAGCGGGAGTACAGTTGAGGGAGTGAAGCTCAGGGTGGTGGACATGAGGGACCTACCAAAGCCGGTTAAGATGGCATGGAAGTCCCGAAATGTCACCCGCATGGACACGGGGAGGGTTTTGCGTATGATGCAGAGGATTCATCCAGGCCTTAAAACATCCAGTTGGCAGGTCGTCGACACACTTGTTGAGGGCCTGTCAACACGTAGGATTGTGCTGATGGATGAATTGTCTGCATCCTACATAAAACAAAATGACTACTGCCTGTACACGGGAATCGACAGGAGTATCTTCAAGGTACTTGACAGTGGCAAGCCTGAAGATGGGCCTGTGGATTCCCAGGCTATGGAGGGTGAGGGGGCGTCCATGGGGCCCATGCATCCTGGGGCAGCCCTTGAGCCTTCAGTAGTCAAGGAGCCAAAGGAGGGACCGGAAAGGGGGCCTGGAGCAGGGTCGTCGGTTGTTGGAGGAGACATGGAATGTCAGGAGCGGGTGTCCTCTCCAAGAACCGATGATGTCCTTGGGGCACTGGATGGTCTCAACCTTTGGTTGACTTCGCCGTCAGACACCCATAGTATTATGGATGATGAGTCTGACGGCAAGAGTAAGGGGGAGGGCAATTAAAAAAAAAAAAAAAAAAAAAACCGCTGCGAAAGATATCTACGCAAACAGCATGGCAACAGGCATAAGGTGTGTACAAATTAATGTCCATCACTGTAAGGCAGCCTCAGACCTATTGGCGAGAGAGCTGCAACAAGGAAAATACGACATTGCCTTGATTCAAGAACCGTATATTTACCGGGGACTGATCAAAGGTCTAGGTGGAACAGGCGGTACTATATATTATGTGTGTTCTACTAAAGATATGAGAACTTGCATTTATGTCAGAAATGGCCTTAATGCGGTGGCTCTATCACAGTTCTGTTACAGGGACCTCACAACAATCAAGGTCTATGCAGGAGAGGGGAGGGACAGACAGGAGCTTATAATGGCATCTGCTTACCTACCATATGAAAAGGCGGATCCGGTGTCGGAGGAACTACGAAACCTGATCAGCTATGGCAGCCGAGGGGGGGTGGACGTTATCATCGGCTGCGATGCAAATGCACATCATGTCGTCTGGGGGAGCTCAGACGTCAACGCAAGAGGAGAAAGGTTACTGGATTTTCTGGTAAGTACTCCCATGCAAATACTAAATAAAGGCAATAAGCCCACTTTCTTTAATACACGGCGGGCTGAGGTTATTGACATAACCATAGCTTCAAATAGGGCAGCAAGGTATGTTATGGACTGGCATGTATCAAATGAGATCACCTTATCTGATCACAATTATATATGCTTCAGGTACGGGGACATTGGGAAACCAATGACTGTGCAACGTAAAAATCCAAGATTTACCAACTGGGACGATTACAAACGCGATCTTAGGATTGAACTAGGTAATATAAATAGCAATCTAAACTCCGTTCTTGATATTGAATTTGAAGCGGAGAGATTGACAAATGCTGTAGGGACGGTATGGCAACAAAACTGTCCGGACAGAAAAACGATAGCGAAAAAGCTGCCGTGGTGGACTCCTGAGGTAGCCAAAATAAGAAAGGAGACAAGGAAAGCTTTTAACTTAGCAAAGGCCAGAAATGATTAAACTGAGTATGGCAAGGCACTAACACGATATAGTACTGCGGTTAGGAAAGCAAAGAGAAAGGCTTGGAGAACCCACTGTGAGAACATTAGTTCTATTCCTGAAGGGATGAGGTTAGCCAAAGCTATATCGACTACGAATGCGATCCCGTTAGGAGTGATTAATGACCCAAACGGTGAACGCACAGATTCTGGGAAGGAAACTTTGATGGTAATGCTAAGTACTCACTTCCCAGGATCACAAATTATAGAGAAAGAGCATGATCCTATAAAACTTGAGGAACTAAATGAGAAGACCTCGAAGTTTGATTGGGACATAGCTAAAAGGGTAGTGGATGAGAGTAGAATCAAATGGGCCCTATCCAGCTTTCAACCATACAAAGCTCCCGGCCCAGACAACATCTATCCAATACTTCTACAGCAAGGTAGTCCTAACCTTGGACAGCATCTATGCAGGCTATACAAAGCATGTATTGCATTTGGATACATTCCCAAAACTTGGAGAAAGGTCAAGGTAATCTTTATCCCTAAGCCTGGGAAGCCGGATTATGAAGACCCAAAGGCCTTTAGGCCTATTAGTCTCCAATCTTTCTTTTTGAAGACATTGGAGAAATTAGTGGATAAGTTTATAAGGGAGGGACCATTGAAAAACTTTCCCTTACACAGACTACAGTGTGCTTATCAGCCAGGCAAATCTACGGAAACGGCACTGCATTATGTAGTTAGCAAAGCGGAAGCAGCCTTAGAAAACAAGGAGGTGTGCATTGGTGCATTCGTGGATATTGAAGGTGCCTTTGATCGCACTACCTTTGAATCTATTAAAAGAGCTGCTAAGAAGCATGGAGTGCCACATACAATCAGAAAGTGGATTAACTGCATGCTGAAAGGTAGAATCATTTACTCAGAACTACTAGGGGATAAACTAAAAGCAAAGACCACAAGGGGCTGCCCTCAGGGAGGAGTGCTGTCTCCACTACTCTGGAGCCTTGTAGTTGACTCTATAGTGGACAGACTGAATGAGGGACCACTTTACACTGTGGGCTATGCAGATGACTTAGTCGTGCTAGTCAATGGGAAATTCCCTGGTACAGTATCGGAGATTATGCAGTATGCACTGGGGGTGCTGGAAGACTGGTGTAACACCAACCACCTGTCAGTAAACCCCGGTAAAACGACTGTAATACCCTTTACAAGGCAGAGAAATCTGAAAAGGCTTAAAACCCTGCATTTATATGACAAGGAGCTTTCATGGTCCAGTGAAGTGAAATATCTTGGCATAACGCTAGATAAGGAACTTAACTGGAAACTCCATATGGAGAGAACCTTGATAAAAGCTCAAAGGGTCTTTGGAATGTGTCGCTCCACTTACGGCAAGACGTGGGGACTACAACCAAAGATAATAAAGTGGATCTATACAACCATGGTCAGACCTGTTATAACTTATGGTAGCATCGTCTGGTGGCCTAGGACAAGGCTGGTAACATGCATAACTGAGCTTAGCAAGTTACAGAGGACAGCATGTCTAGCGATAACCGGAGCGTTTAGAACCACTCCAACGGCAGCGATGGAGGTGCTCCTCGACATCCCGCCACTGCATATTATAATAGAAACAGAGGCGAGGAAGGCGTTACATAGACTCAAAGTAGCAGGACTGTGGGACACTACTAAACCTCTGTTGAAACACACAAAATGGGCAGAAACCTCTGTCCTAGACAGGTATATGGAAATGGGATGTGATAAAATCTGCCCCAAATTCATATTCGAAAAGAAATTTAAGATCAGCATTCCCACAAAAGAGGAATGAAAATGTAAGCCACCATACCTGGAAAAGGGAAGCCTAATCTGGTTCACTGATGGATCAAAGATGGACTCTGGAACAGGTGCTGGGGTCTATAACAAAGACACTCAAATATACCAAAGCATGGGAAGGTTTGCCACTGTCTTCCAGGCGGAGACACATGCAATCATTCTATGTGCAATGGAAATTATGGAACAGAGGACTAAGAATAAAACTATATATATTCTTAGTGACAGTCAGTCAGCCCTCAAGGCACTGAGCTCTCCGCGCGTTAGCTCAGACCTGGTTCTGAATGCCATACAAGCCCTAAACAAGCTTGGTAGGTATAATAGGGTAAGACTGATATGGGTGCCTGGTCATGTAGGAGTGATTGACGACCGGCTGGTCGAGCGGTCTGTACCCCTTGCTATGCAGGCTACTCGGTCAAGAGGTCCCGGGTTCGAATCCCGGTAGGAGCAAATGTTTGTATGATGAGTACGAGCATTTGTTTACGAGTCATGGATGTTTATATGTTTATTTAGTATATTTCTAATATTTATATACATATTATTAACAATATTTATCCGTTATCTAGTATCCATAACACAAGCTCTTAATGATGCTTACTTTGAGCTAGATAATAGGTGTGAGTGTATGAATATTATTATTATTATTATTATTGGCAATGAGAAGGCTGATGAACTGGCACGGAAAGGCTCGGAAAACAAGTACGTGGGCCCTGAGCCCTTCATATCTCTAACACAAAGTTTTATTAACACAGCCATTACAGAAGAAGTCAAGAATAGGCATAGAACTGAATGGCAAAAGGTACCACGATTAAGACATTCCAAGTCCTTTATGGGGGGGAGGGTAGGGGAATGGAGTTAATACATCTTTACAAACGGTAGAACACAGGCTCGCTTCCTCACGGGAGCGCTCACGGGACATTTTGCCACCAACTATATGCTACACAAAATGCAAATTTCCCCTGCACAACCTTGTCGGGCATGTGGTGAAGGCCAGGAATCGATGGAACATCTTCTGTGTCAATGCGATGCCCTGGCGAGGATCCGAATGAGTCTTCTGGAAGTGGCGTATCCAAAGCCAGTAGACTATAGACTCTTTCACGCCAAAGATATAGTGAAGCTTATGGCAGCTATATTCAGGACGTGGGAGGAGTGAAGGCAGGGGTGGCACAAAAGATCCCGAAGGGTCGAAGTGCATCGTGGCAAAGTCACGGCCCCATGATAAGATAAGATAAGATAGTCTCTATATAAGAGCAACATATTCGATCACAGTAATGGATAGTATAATAATATATTCATACACTCACACCTATTATCTAGCCCAAAGTAAGCATCATTAAGAGCTTGTGTTATGGAGTATAGGTAACCACTATTTTATAATTTCAACTTATTCTTATCTAACTATTTTTTACAATTCCAGCAATGGAGAATCAAAAGACAAGACAAGAAGCTGATTATATGGGCATAGACTATATAAGTCCACAATAGTCCACTGCTGGAGCAGTGAACTATTGTGGACTGTTGTGGGCCGATCATAATGATGATGCTAGGTGGTAACCCCGTATATAGGGTTGTCTGGGTAGGTACACTGCCTTTCTTATTTCTACCGTGAAACAGTTCGCTGTGTTTCGGATTAAAGGGAAAGGAAGCCAGTGAAATTACTGGGCATAGAAAGGCATTTCATCTTAGGCCCCAGGATGATCATTGATCACACATCTACAATACTAAGTGATTTTTTTGTCCTCTGGTTGTATTTAGAAAAATGCAGTAACCAAGGATTTAACCCATCAGTAGATAGTAATTAAAATATAAAACTGGAAAAATTTCACTGCCCTAACTTAACCGAATCGTAGGTATTTGTAAAAATACTCGTTTCGGATGTTGAAATAGAACATTTGGACATTGTAGGCTGGACGTTAATGCGATGCCCTGGCGAGGATCCGAATGAGTCTTCTGGAAGTGGCGTATCCAAAGCCAGTAGACTATAGACTCTTTCACGCCAAAGATATAGTGAAGCTTATGGCAGCTATATTCAGGACGTGGGAGGAGTGAAGGCAGGGGTGGCACAAAAGATCCCGAAGGGTCGAAGTGCATCGTGGCAAAGTCACGGCCCCATGATAAGATAAGATAAGATAGTCTCTATATAAGAGCAACATATTCGATCACAGTAATGGATAGTATAATAATATATTCATACACTCACACCTATTATCTAGCCCAAAGTAAGCATCATTAAGAGCTTGTGTTATGGAGTATAGGTAACCACTATTTTATAATTTCAACTTATTCTTATCTAACTATTTTTTACAATTCCAGCAATGGAGAATCAAAAGACAAGACAAGAAGCTGATTATATGGGCATAGACTATATAAGTCCACAATAGTCCACTGCTGGAGCAGTGAACTATTGTGGACTGTTGTGGGCCGATCATAATGATGATGCTAGGTGGTAACCCCGTATATAGGGTTGTCTGGGTAGGTACACTGCCTTTCTTATTTCTACCGTGAAACAGTTCGCTGTGTTTCGGATTAAAGGGAAAGGAAGCCAGTGAAATTACTGGGCATAGAAAGGCATTTCATCTTAGGCCCCAGGATGATCATTGATCACACATCTACAATACTAAGTGATTTTTTTGTCCTCTGGTTGTATTTAGAAAAATGCAGTAACCAAGGATTTAACCCATCAGTAGATAGTAATTAAAATATAAAACTGGAAAAATTTCACTGCCCTAACTTAACCGAATCGTAGGTATTTGTAAAAATACTCGTTTCGGATGTTGAAATAGAACATTTGGACATTGTAGGCTGGACGTTAGCTCATTAACGCAAATACAGATAGACTAGAAGAATTTTACAGGGATATCCCAAGTCCTGGGTGTCTCAGTTGGTTAGAGCAGTCGCCCGGAATGCGAAAGGTCGCGGGTTCGATTCCCGCCTCAGGACGTGAAATTTTTCTAGTTTTATATTTTAATTACTAAGTAATTTTTCAAACATTTATAATAATGTTAAATACAAAAATTAAGAATATCCATCAGTAGATTTTAGTGTGTGTCTTCTGAATCGACTGCAATGTCCAATAATGGATACTTACATATCTGTCCATTACTAGAAAAAAAGTGCATATAACACATTACAAGCATATATTGAACCAGTTAAAACCAAGCAAATTAGACAGCAATAACTATGACTAGCAGAAAAAATGTTTTCGACACGATGTCCGTAATTGGTTATTTAAGAAAACACTCCAGTAATGAACAAGTGTAATTTCCGCCCTAAAATAAAACCCTGTTGCAACCAATCGCGACAGATGTATGGTAAATACACACACCAACCTTTAAAATGTATGGAAACCCATCCAGGTCTAGGTACACTATACTAAAAATTGGTAAAAATATGCAAAACAGTTTTCAATTTCTTTTATTTGCTTTGTTGCGTGGTACAAAACAAGATTTTTTTTATAGAAAAAACTGCAACACAGCCAAATATTCATCATGGCGCATATGTCACTTTGGTGACGTTTAGTTGACTTCTATGTCACCCGCCATATTGCCATAGTGAGTTACGGTGAAAAATTTCAACTTTTGTACGAATAAACTATGCATGAAAACGAATTATTAGTATTTTTCACGGATTCCGGAGATTTTTCCTGGTTTTTTGTGAAACTGTACATATCTGGACGGAAACATCTCCTTTGGATTAAAAATAAAAAGCACTTCACGACGTCAACTTACGCCATTTGTATGAAAATGGCCGCAGCTGAGAAAACTTCTTTAAAATGTAATGTCGGTGATCCAGTCTTTATAGTCTAAGGTTGGTTAATGGCTAAAGAAATTAAATTCCTATTCCTATTTTTCTGGGATTTTTTATTTTGTCCATTATTGGAGTATTGACCATAACTTTACCTTATCCCAATTTTCTAAAATTATTAAAGAATTGTATAACAATCTCGCTACATTAACCTATGTAGGTACTTAACACTTGTCATAAGTAACGAAATGAAACCCATCACAGTGGCCTCATGTATAAATGTATAATGAAAGTCCAAACAGTGATTGTCTGCTGCTATTATTATTCAAGATTTGGTAGACAGTCATCTAAATTATCTATCATACTCCAAATAATTGTGTGGTTAGCACGCACGTCCACGGAAAAACGCACCATTGAGTCAGCAAACAATATTACGGATACAGAGCACTTGCGTCAATGGATATCAAACAACGCACCGATCGCGTAAGCGTAGCGCATACTTAGATAAATAAAAACCTAATTATAGTTACATTATAATTATATGTATACACCAATATTATGTACACTCGCCTAAGGAGTTCCCTACGTACACGTTAGACTGTGGTTATATTAAAGAGCAAAGACAGTTTTAGACTTTAGAGATCCACTTCCTTTCTATTTATTGAAATGGTGCTAGCTACGATGCAACCAATTGATTTAAATTGTTAAAATAATGAATGTACTTTCTTGATCAATTAATCATATTACATGTGATATTATTATTACTATTGAAAAAATAAAAATTTGTTAAATAACAATATTGTCAAAATTAATGTTGGAAAGTGTAATATTATGCATTTTTCACAAAGAAAAGGGGAAAATTTTAATAGAATAACTAGTGCACGTTTCCTGGGAGTCCTGCCAGATAGACAGTGGACATGTCCTGTGAATCTCACTCTGTAGAGATTTGTGAAAAATTAATAGATTTTCATTTGCACTTTTCAAATTTTCAAATTCCGTAGCCCAGAACACATTACTGATTGTGTACCACGGCTATGTAGTTGCATCATTACGGTATGGTGTTATATTTTGGGGCAACTCATCTTATAGAGATATTTATTATCTTCAAGGCCCAAAAGAAATGCGTTAGGGCCATATGTGGGTTGAAACCTGCAGACAGCTGCCGACCTTATTTTAAATCTTTACGGCTCTTAACATTTCCAAGTCTCTATATATACGAGAGTTGCATGTTCGTTAAGTCCAATCAGAATTTGTTTGAAGTAGTACAGTCTGCGAGTGATTCTCGTCTGCGCCCTAGGAAGCCTTATATTCGTACCCAGCTGTGCAATACTGCCATGATGAAGAAAAGTGTAGTGGAAATGGATCCACGATTATATAATAAGTTACCTGACGACTTAAAGAAGTTATGTAGAAATAGGTTTTTAATGGACTGACTAAATTATTAATAGACAAATGTTCTTATGCTATTAGTTAATTTTATGATGATAGTAATTTATATAATTTATGAATTTTTTTAGATATTTTTTTTTAGACATGTTAATATAAACTGAAGTAGAAATTCATGTTTGACATTTAATTTATTGAAAAGATTTTTGATTTTTTTTTACTTTATGACTTATTTGTTGTATACTTTACTTGTTTTATATTATGAGTTTCATAAGTTTGCGTTAAAATTTTGTATTATTCAGTGTTCTCAATTTATTTCTCATATAACTTACGGGGTTAAACATATAAGGGTCTAATTTATATCATACAACACCACACATGTACTTACCTATGTTTATGGAAGAATAAATGATTCTGATTCTGAATAAAAAGTGTAGGATATATTAAATCCCCATTAACGTGGACTCTACTTAAATAACCGCCGTAAATTGGAAATAGAACGAGTTTGGCAGTGCTGCAACGACGTTTTATAATTAGCGATGCACAAACGAAGTGGCTTCGAAGGAATTGGGTCGTTGAGCGGCGGCGCAGCGCGGGGCACGCTCGGAATTCGCGTAACGTTACGTCAGGGGGCGTCGGCCTCGCGCCGGTCGCTGACCCGCGGCTATCTCTAGCATGCCCGCTAGTCGCATGCGCATAATTACGCACTAAGTACGAACTAAATGCATCACCAGTACTAACAACGACAGTGGAACTCTTAACCTAATGAAACTAAAGGTTTCATTAATTGATCATTATTTAAACATAATTTTGGGAATTTAAATATAAAACTAGAAAAAACATCACCATCATCACCACCACCACCACCATCATCTTTCATCTAAGTAATTTTTCAGACATTTATAATAATGTTAAAATCAAAAATTAAGAATAGTTTTGGGATTTTATATTCCTACGAAAATCAATATTTAACATGAAATGGAGAGGTATCATTTTATCCCTTGAATAACATTAATATAAAGATAGAACACTAAAAAAGATGACAACCGGAAAAAAATTAAGTACTTTGTAAGTAATCACTGATGGTTAGCCTGGAAAAGATTTGTTAAGAATGTTTGAAAGAATTGAAGATTTGTTAAATGTTTTGAATTGTTTTTATATTTTACAAGCTGCACCCGGCATGCTTTGCAATGCCTGTAAAGACAAAACTAATAGGTTTTATAATAAATAGATAAAAAAGTTTTTATAATCAGGGGAACTTTTGCGGGAGTCCCTAGAACACCCTACCAATGTGTTATAACCATCCGATGAATGGTTTGAAGGGCATAGAGGACAAACATAGAAGCATTGATTATTGTTTATATAAATTAGGGCTAGAAGAGTTTCAGAATAGTTAAAATGTGTTCATCCTCCGCGCGTTTGCTTATTTCTACCAGTCAAACCAATAAGAAGCATTCAAGTTAGCAGCACACAAGACAATCCCCTCTGCCTTTAATTGATGAGCACATTCCTACCAACGTTATTCATCGCAGGATCATAAAATGATAAAATACATACTTCTATTTGACAAAGGTCTTCGATAATACCCTCATCAGTCAGTCCACATTGGCAAAACTAAATCTTTATAAAATCATCTATTTTAGTACTAAAATTGTTTCTAAAAAATTAGCGACTTTACAATATTTACATACTTTGTATATTTTATGGGTAATAATGTTATATTTAATTATTAAACAAGAATAGGAAAAAATCATTGTTATCCTTCTCACTATATATACCTATATTACATTATTAGGTTTACAAATTTACAGTTAACTTATCATCGCTAAGTTAACCTATGCTAATACAGGGCAATGTACTCAGTAAACAACAACAACAAACATAAATATTTTGTTCTTGTAATGTACAATTATTTGTGTAATGCTGCACGCATTGTCGTCGGATTGACGTCAAATCCGTTACCGGCATTTTAGGCATTTTTCTTTTGAACGGCAAATATTGTATTAGGCGTGTTATTAAGGTCGGGTCAAAAATCGTGTCGCGCTACGTGTGGAGGTTGTTGACCTCGTTCTGTATCTTGACGGTTGAAGCATGAAGGTACACACTTGCCTACCTACACTGAACAAAACGGGATATGATACGGTTCATTCCATTTGAAGATAGACAGCCGCCTTGATCAGATATTTAATAATGCTATTACGACATTTATGTAACTTAACATTTATGTAACTATTAATCAAGTACTTACATACATAATATAAAAAATAAATCTTTCATTACCTTTCTGAGAGTTAGGTGTAGGTACTCAATTTAAAGTATACACGGCTCAATTTTTGGGGGAAGTGGGTAATTCCGAACGCAGGGTAATAGTGAATGTGACCGTATACATACATCATATTAAATAATATAAAATTTTATTTGATAAAAAAGTGATAATATTTCATCATCATCATCATCATCATCACCAGCCTATATACGTCCCACTGCTGGGCACAGGCCTTCCTACATGGGAGAAACACATGAGGAGTTTGGGCCATAACACCACCACGCTGGCCCAATGCGGGTTGGTGGGTTAAAGCGGTTGCAGTAACAACCGGGACCAACGGCTTAACGTGCCTTCCGAAGCACGGAGGAGCTCAAGATTATAAATTTGATTGACCCATCCAGGGACCAACCATAGCGAAAGTTGCTTTGTTTTCGTGATCGAAACCAGAGCGCTCAAACCAATACGCCACCGAGCTCCACCGAGATAATATTTACACAAGTAGAATGGGAGAAAAACTATGTGTACCAAAACAAAGGCTTGTTGTAAATTCGAGGAACGCCTATTGCATGACCACACGCATGTATAACAAACTACCAAATAAAGTTAAAACACTCACTCTAATGAAATTCAAAAAAAAAAAAATTTATTTAATATAAGATAAAATTTAATAATATAAAATGAGTAAAGTAAGGTTTCAAAGTCAAAGTCAAGTCAAAGTCAAAGTCAAAACTTTTATTTGCTAAGAATGTAGGTACAATGCATTTTTGTTGTTTGATTTAAATATGTGGCTTCCTGTACATTCTACCATTATTGGCATGCAAATTTATAATTATTTATATTTTATCAATAAAACTATAATACATTTAATTATTAGACAATTCATTGGATTTAGGAATGTGATTTTATATAAAGTCAAGAAAATTATTAGTGTTTATAATTTCTAATGTCAATAACAGTTCTATCAATTTAATTTAATCGATTACAAAATATCATGTCAATCGTACAATTATACAAATACATTATCAAATGTTTCAGGCAGTCAAGTGTAAAATAGTAAATAAAAAATAAAATAAAAATATAACAATGTCAGTTTTTATCAATTACTTAAATAAATTTCAAATATAATTAGAGACAGTCGGGTTTTTATTATTTAGTAATGTCAGAATTTATCTGTCAAAAAATCATTTAATGTATAGTAACATTTTTGTATTAAGAATAATGTCAATTTCTTTTTGAATAGTTTCAAAGGTAACATTTTTATATCACTAGGTAATTTATTATATATTACAGGTTTACTTAAATTTTGTAAATTTTAAAACATTTTTCTTTTTATCTGACATTGTAATTTATTTTTAAAGACATAGTAATTTAATTGTCTTGACATTGTTATTTAATTTAAAAACTGACATGATTCTCTGACAATTTTATTTGTGGACATGACATAATTTAATTCTCTTGACATTGTTATTAAATTTTAAAATTCACAAGATTACTTACAAAAGATTTAATTTAAAGGACATTTAATTTATAATAATATTTTTTGTAATTTTAATATTTTTATCAACAGAATATGCTGGTGACTTAAATTACATAAAACATCCTCTGTAATCACATTTTTGCAAATAAAGTTATTATTATTATTTAAATTTTAAGTTCCCCCCGGCCTGATTAATTAGGTATCTATCTAATACCATCTCGTTGAGGCTATTCTTCTGAGCTTAATGTTATTTATTTTATATCTGCTGTAAGTTTTTGAAGAATTGAGCATCATTAGATAGTACAGGATCAGCTCAAAGTTAGCATGTCATGGAAATACCACCGAAGTAACAGTAAACCAAATTCCAAATCAAGCGGATCTGTGAAAGTTAGTAAGATCCTTTTGTCAAGTAAGAAATGAGCTGATAGACATCAAACGCCTGAACAGATTTTTATAAATCATCTCGACCACATCAGCATTCAAACAAAATTGGTCCATTCGTTTAGGAACTACGATGCCACAGACAGATGTGTGTGGACGGACGCATCAAACTCATAAGCACCCCTTTTTTTGCGCCGGGGTTATCCCCGGCCGTTAAAGAATAGTTGATAATCTAAATGTGTATCTAAAGGACTTGCAACTGTACCGTTTCTTCCGTTATAAACTCATAATTTGTAATTGTACCCATGCATGACGACCTTGACTGCGATAAAAAATTGGCAAATTAATTTGATTTATCAGTTAAACCCAGATAATAAATAAGTTGATCTTAATCACGTGTATTGGTAACAGACACATTACATTCGTAGCCTCATCGATATGTCCACAAAATCTCCGATGATATGTAATGGTATAAAGTACCTAAACAAAACAATATTTTAATGAGCGCTGTTTAATAGGCGTTGATATTGACTACCACCGTAACTGGGCTTACGTTACACCACGTAATACCACCATGTATTTTTTAATGTTTTTATGTTATTATGAGTGCAATATGAGAATATATGATATTAATTAATGTGCCATAAAATTATACTTTTGAGGTCAGTCTTACTTTACAGTTTTTTATCTTCCACGCTCGATGAGGCATCTCGAACATCTTTTGCCGCTGCGTATTAAATTGATTACGCCAATACTTCATATCCTGGACATACAGTAGTAAGTATATATTCCGTAAGAACCTTAGATGACTATGACCGTTCGTATAGGGATCCATGGAAAAGTACGATGTAAACTTTTCAATGTCTGTATACAAACTTGTCCTACCCATCCTTCCTGCGACTACGATCTCTTTTCCCACTTTCACTCTCCTGAACGTCCTAAAAGGAGTTGCAGCTATGAAGTGGAGATTTCTATGACTCCAATAACTCCAACTACTGCTACTCCTTTTCCATGCATGCAATCAATCTATGAAACTCGCTGCCAATTAACATTCGTGAGGCAAACCATTTAACTATTCAAAAAACGGGTCGAAAAGCATTACTTGACCTGCATCCATTATTGATTTTATGTGTTCTTTAAGTATTCCATTCCCTTACTCATTTTTGTGTATTGTTTAAATAATCATATAAAGTTTATTTTATATGTTTTTGTTGAATGTATTTGTAAGTAGTTACATTTTAATATATATTTATTTTAGTTTGCATATTAAGTCGGCCCTAATGTTTTCCAGATTTTCTTATAAAGGGTGGCACATTTAGATCGGTCAGTATGGGAAAGTCTGAAATTATAAGACATACGAAAATCTCTTCTTAGGAACCATGTCATCGATTTTAGTAAAAAGAAAAACTGCATTCATACATTTAAAAAAAAACGTGTACTCAGCTCGGGAATCGATCCCGGACTTTTTGAAAAATAATACTAATGCTATTTCTATTTCGATATTGATTGTGTAGGTCTTAAGCAGTAAACGTTACTATGAAACATGATGTCTAAAATGAATAAAATTCATTGTTTTCATATCCTTTAATTTATTTTAGTAAGTGTTCCACGACCATTTTTTCTATACAACATTCAACTCGTTTAGGTGCGTAAAATTGTCTCTATGGTTGTTTGTAGCTCTTCGCTGGTGTCGCAACTTGTTACATACACTGCTTTACATATTGTTATTTGCGATAATATTATCTATCTATGATTGTAATTTCTTACTTCTATTATTCATACTTACACTAATAATCAATTGAAAACCCCACTAAGAAAAAGTATGTAGATACAAAGACGTGATAAGATAAACCTCATTTGAAAATGGAACGTTTTGGTTTGAACAGGGACGTGATAAACCACATTTGAAAATGGAACTTCTTGGTTGTTGGAAATGTTGTATTGAAAAAATGGTGGTCGAACACTTACTAAAATAAATTAAAGGATATGAAAACAATGAATTTTATTCATTTTAGACATCGTGTTTCATAGTAACGTTTACTGCTTAAGGCCTACCTAATCGATATCAAAATAGAAATAGCATTAGTTTTATTTTTCAAAAAGTCCGGGTTCGATTCCCGAGCTGAATACACGTTTTTTTTAAATGTTTGAATGCAGTTTTTCTTTTTACTAAAATCGATGACATGGTTCCTAAGTAGAGATTTTCGTATGACTTATAATTTCAGATTTTCCCATACTGACCGATCTAAATGTGCCATCGTGTATAGTCTTCAGAAATAAGTATAGAACCCTTGTGCATTTCATCCAATTACAATGTATATTTAAGTTTTTCTACGGTTGAATAAATAAAGGAGGCAGATAATTTAATTTTCTTATTTATTTCCAGACCTGGAGCAGCTGTACCTAATTTAAAAAATATTTCGTCATCGCATACTGTCTTCTCGCCACCTGCTGTCCTGGCACTCTCTGCAGATCATTTTATAGAATGGCATGATTTTTGGAATACCTTTCTTATTCCTTCTCCGTTTTTTCCGCCATATTATGGAAGTCATTGATGCGACCAGATATCCGTGTCTCTCCTAGTTAACCAGTGGATCTTATTCTTTAGTATTTTTATTTTAAACATAAATAAATGACTATCAGAATTTTAAACAAAATGAGAGAGCGAGAGAGAGGGGATACTTAAAAAGTGTAAGTTTACAAACATCTTAATCGTGACATTCGACGTTTCTATTGTATCGTAACAAAAGTTTTGCTTAGTTTCTTTTGTAATAAAGTGAAATTGCAGTGTCATTACTAGTGCGAGGCCATTAATCATGCTATTTGGAAAATAAAAGAACCAAACTTTCTCGGATGGCGCCGCTGGCTGTAGCCTCCGCTGTGTGCTTTCTACGCGGCCTTCGCGGCCAGGGCTATTGTGATTTATATCAACCGTGCCGTGAGCTATATACCTCTCGAATACATATCGTAGCAGCCACTTATTTTTCACAAAAAGTCACGTTTTTTATTACATAAAATAAATATTTTCCAACGCAAAAACATTTTGTGAAAGCTCTATTCTTATCATCAAGAATTCCAGAGTATAGAAAATGTCATAGTCAATTTATTCGTTTGGATTCAATGGTTACTAGTATAAAAAATTGCATGTGGATATTTTCTCGCGGTTACCTGATGTAATTAAATTGCATTTCATCAAATTAACTTATTTGAATCTCAGGAATGACAAGGTGCGAGTGATAATTATTTACCACTGATGTTGCAAGCTACATAGCAAGCAAGCATATAGGCTATGATTTCCATCAATCAGATAGGAAGCAACCCCATGCTTGAATACCTCCCAAGTGGTACAAAACTAAAGCTAAGCTTTTACCTTTTACCAGGTATCTCAACAATGACATACAGGATGGTGCTGTCAATCAATACGACAATAAATTAAAACATGGGCTATATTAGTTCATAGAAATGGTTTGCCAGTTTGAAAAACATTTTATTCATTTGATAATTTTATGACATTTGTATGAAATAATATAACATTGGCTGCATTATTTCATAGAAATGTCCTGAAATTATCAAATGAATAAGATATTTTTGAAAAAATGGGAAACCATTTCTATGCACTAATATAGCCCATGTTTTAGTTTATTATCGATTTGACGGAACCACCCTGTACATGGTGTATTGTGTGGTACTTCACATATTAAGAAAATAGTTCACTTAGTTAAAAAAAAACAGATAATTATAACAGGGCACAACGCAAAACGCAATGTGTCACGAAATGAATGCGACCAAGCGCTTCATATACGACATTTTACCGACATAGATATTTTAAATTTTATTTCTTCACTAACCGGATATCTGTACGATCAGGTACGTTTCATTCATTTACTCCAGAATCGGATTATCCGAGTCGGCCTTATTTCGAGAAATCTAATGACTAGAGAAATTAAAACAGGAAAAATGAAATTATTTTTTACTCCATCACACATAAGTATCTAAGAAATCTAAAGATCTAAAAGATACAAAAATGATAAAATGATACGACCTTATGTGTATAGTTTTCATATTTACAGTTTCTTATTAAACTGGCAAAATATATCAAAAACAATAAGTACCAACCTACCCGGAAGTTAGTTCAAATGTAACTAAAAGATTAGAATAAAAAAGCACGAGAAAGCGCGGCGTGGGGGTCGGACTCGCAAGGAACTGGGTCACTTTCATTTTCGTTCATTTCTTTTCGGATGCACTGCATTGAACATTTACCGTGCTGCTTAACACGAATCCATTGGCTTTGTACTTTTTAATGAAACTTACAATCAGCAAAATATTAAAATTAAGGAAAATAATATCCAATAATAAATGTAATAATAATAATGAGCTAAGCTGCATATGGATTTTGGTACTATAATAAATTGTTAATTCGTTTCTCGCCCCTTTTGGAAACACAAAAATACTACTCAACATAAGGTTTTAACGAATATGTTTATAATTATAAATATTATTCATTAATAAAACCCGTTGCCAAATTTTTTTTCACTATGTGGTCTTATTTACTCTATGTACCTGGATTATTTTTATGAACACTTAAGGACACACGAGGACGTAAATTTTCACAAAAATACGCATTTTGAGAATAACCAATAAATAACTAAATTAATAATACAAATCGCAGCATACTTTCAGTCGCCCTAAGTGTGCTTCATATGTGTCGCCATTTCACTAATAAAAAAAAAGCTTTTATAAATTCAAACCTAGCATCTACCTACAGAAAAAGATTGAAGTATATACACTTTCAATGTTTACTCTTATTTATCAGTGAGCATATTGTCTCATTTGTGACACAAAGACATGAATCTAATTTTGTAGTCAATCAATATATCATAATTATAATATTATGTATCCATATATTTCCTGATTTCTACTTTGACTTAATAAGTATTACATAAATCAAATTAATGTAAACCGGATTTTAGGCATACAGGGGTCCGATCGTCGTCAGTGGCGCAGGCGCAGGCGCATATAGCCTTCGAAAGTAAGAACTTTCTAGGCCACTCTTCACCGTCACGCTAATCACGCATTTATTACACGGCAGTTTTCTAATGATGTAAAGTTTGTAAACAAAGAGATGTGACCTATATTAAAGTATTTTTTGTTTAATTTCAAAGGAATTTAGCGCAGATAGCTATGTTTGATGCAGCGTTTACTTCTGATTTTTTGCATTAAAATCTATACAGCTGTAAAACAGTTTGTGAACATATTACAAACTCTACCTTAATACATTAATACATAATATAGGGGACTATACAATATAGCATAAAGTATATTATTAATCTAACATAACCTTCATGATGAAAGTCCTATGAAATCGTTATTTAAGATAAAATTCTCAACGTTATTTACTGCAAATTATCGTATTTATGTGAACATCCTTTTATTGTGAACACAGAACAATGTTAGTTTCAAAACACGTCCACTACTATACAATTTTCTAATCATTGTAATAAAGCCTCATCAACGCCATTAAATTCTGTCAATCTCCATTTTTCTAATGAAGTTCTATCTTATTTTCCTTTCAAATTGGGATCTTCCGTCTGGGGAAGGACATCCACTACTACTTCCCACATGACAAAACTCTTCAGCGCTTGTTGTACACCAGTGTTGTACACGTAGCACGAGGGACTACTCGAGAAAGGTTTTTGAGAAAGGTAGATATAACCTTTTTCGAGCTCTCCATGCTTATGCAGGAAGCATTGTATTAGTAGTAGAGAGACTTGTATTCTACGGTACCAACCTTAGTAAGTTTTTGCAAATAGATATGACATTAAAGTGACCACATTCCTATTTCAGCAACCCAATTTCCATCAGATTGAAGCAACTTTCTACGGAAAGTCTGCAGTCGGGTCAAACAGCGCTGTGCTATAGTAGAGTGGAAAAGGTGAAATTTAGCGGAGCGAGAAATCGACGGGATGCGATGTTTATTGTAACGAGCCCGCGATCGGGCGTGCGCGCAAGAGAAACGGAAAGTAATGGCGCCGCAGTCAACCCACTTTCACTGCTTCGGTGCGCACGCGCAGCAACGAACCGACTTCTCTCTATTTCGTGTATATGCACTTGCATCGGCTCAGCAAGGTAATTCTTACAATAAAAGTTTGATTAATCTATGAAGTACCAAATATCAGATTCTATAACAACTAACCTAGTCGCCTCCACCTTGCTTGCCTATGTCATAGTACCGACGTATAACGAAAGCCAATGTGGTGACTTTCTCGCCTCTTATCTATTAAACAACACCTAGAAAGCTAAGCCAAGTCTTTCAAGGTTTAGTTTAATAGACCAAAAACAAAACATTCACAATAAGTTTGTTCTTTGTGGAAAAATCCGGAATATGTTAAAAGAAACGAGTGTTGTAAAAAAATAGAATATTTTTTAAAATGTCGAGTAAATGTTTTTATACTATACATATTATATGTACACAATTCTCTTTAGTGACACTTTTGACAAAAAGTTGTTGAAGAGTATTTTAGGTACTTTTTTATCATTGAATTGTTTTTTTTATTTTTTATACAAAGCACGACAAATGACTCAACACCACCTGAAGTGAAGCGGTAAGAAGAGTCCATATGCGAAGACAGCTAGTGCAGTTTAGACACTACTCTAGCCGCCTTCACCTTGCCGGTGAAAAGGTGCTTTTTCACGCCTCTTTTGCAGGAACCCACAAAAGAATTTCACGTTATGGAAGTTCGACAAAGAAACGAGGTACTAAATTTCTTTGTGCATGATGTTGAGATGGAGACAGTAAATTGATTACTCCGAAGACGTGGTGACTCGTGGCTTGCAGCGATTTCACAAATTAAGCCAGTGTTTTCCATGATAGTGTTAGCAACGTAATTCTTGTTTCATGAATAAGTTGTTAAAGAAAAAAGTTCTGTTGCCTAAATTTTTAAACAATATCAAGTGAACATCCGATTCTGCTCCTGGGAGTGACCTTTGTATCGCTACAGGATTCTAAGACAAAAAGTTGAATCCTTTATTGTTTGTATAAAAAATACGTAATACAAATTAGATTGTTGTTGATGTCTCACTGCGCCGCCGCACAAAAGCGGGCTGTGGGTAGGTCACCCGCAGTTTTTCATAAAATGTAATTTATTTGACGCGAAACTAGATAGGCCGATGACAGTATTACCTTTTATGCCAGTACCAAGCAAGTAGTCCAACAGATTCACAAATAACACGTACTGTTGCAATGCTGTTGGATGGCAAAAGGCTATAACCTAAAAATTCTTCTTTAAAAGCTCTTCTCATTTAAAAGCGTTGATCGGCGTAGATTTTGCAGTGCATTTGATGAAGCTTGATATGGTGCCAACTGCCAACAGTACAGACTGTAGTGTAGACACGTATTTAATTTTATGTTTAGTTCTATTTTCAATAAATAATAAAGGGTAAAATTGAAATGTATCTAATAAAGTCGAATCTGAAAAGTGTCTTATTTCAATATTAGGCGCCTTCTATCTATTTTATTATTTTTAATGTCATAGTTATAAATCGAACCAATTAAAACTAGTATAGCGATAACATACGTCGCAGTAACAATAAGCATTCGCAATAGTGTAGGTACAGTTGAACTCAGAAGTAGCTCAGCACATTGGTACCTACTATATCACATCAATAACGTATTGCTCTAGTTCATCTTCTATTGACATCAATGCAATAGTTGCTGTGAGTCCCACTGCTGGGCACAGGCGTTCCTACATGGGAGAAACACATGACGAGCTTGGGCCATAAGACCTCCTTAGGGTTCGACCGTACTATACATCCAAAGCGTTTGAATTTGAGCGTTCTTAAAACGTACGTCACGATGCTGACCTTCCGCAGTAGGTAACGTAAATCGTTGTAAAAACTATACTACAATATTGCCTACTATTACACATGTACTTATTGAAGAAGAAATAAAATCTCGTGTCGTTGTCACTCTCGGGCAATGACAACCTAGCACAACTAGCAATAATATTTGTTCCAATATACTATGATCTAAAAGTTCGAGTGTTTTTTCCATAATCTAACATTGGTGAAACATTTTGTTGTTGAAAAAAATAAGATATGAGGATAAATATTTGTACACAATTCCGTTTTCCGTCTTTCATATCATATGTATTATACAAATATAATTATGAATGTATAATATACATTTTTCATATACATACAGGGTGGTGCCGACAATACGACAATAAATTAAAACGTGGGCTATATTAATTCAGAAAAATGTTTTGAAACTTTCAAATACATCTTATTCATTTGATAAATTTTATAAAATTAATATGAAATAATGAAGCCAATGTTTTAATTTATTGTCGTATTGACGGCATCACCCTGTATAAACTTTATTAAAATGATTCTCTTCAAAAATTAATCGCTGCGGAGCCCATTACGTGTCCGGCATTTTCGCGGTCGCAATCTCCCCAATACAGTCTAAAATTTACGTTCATACGTGAGAACCATCAAAGTACACTTTAAATAACAGCGCTGCCTGTAACAGCGCGCTCAAAATCGATCCGTTTTCTCTCCGTGTCCTAATAAACTGTATAAATATTGGCAAAAATACCTATACTTTTATGGTTCTTTTCCTGTGCGTGTTCACAAAACGTTATGACGCCGATAGCATCGTGAGTACAATCATTGATTCAATTCGCGCGTAAGCAACGTAATCACCGTGACCACTGTGAGTTCGAAACAAAATGCACCTTAGTAAGCGTAATCAATGACGTCACAGCAGCTCGTGTGTGACCGTACGCTCGAATCGGTCAGACTTTGAGCGCGCTCCTAGCACTAGTAAACTACTGTTAGCATCATTTGGAAAGCAGCCTAAAAATTACAGCGAACTTTTCAGTCGTCAGGAGTGGTAAGAACGCAACGAAGCCTTCATTTTATGCGATTTAACAGTAAAAATTACAAAGAAAAAAGAAAACGATGAAAAAATTACATTCACCAGGCGCGAATTGCACCCGCGTCTCCTGGGGTACGTCCAGGCGCGATTACCATTACGCCACCGGAGCACTAGGAGTAACCTACCAATATCTTCACCGTTTTCTACCCTTTTTTAACGTTTTTACAGCAACGATTATGTCACCACTCATTGAAACACTTATTTTTTTTTTTTCATCGTTTTCTTTCATTATTTGTAACTGTTACAATAAAGTGGGCGTTATAAACGCAGACAATCAAAAATAAATGCGATTTAACAGTGCTTATTTGTTTACTTAATATACTTAAATGGATTTTATTTTCAAAGATTACTAGTACTCCTTATATTCATATTTTCTTGAAATATAAACCTATATGCTTAAAAGTCATAAATTCTTTTCCTGAAAGTAATTTGATTACGTCGGATAGGGCTTTTTTGCTTCAGCGTCTATGGTATTTGGGTAACGGCCGTGATAGTCAGTTTGTTTGTGGTAACGCCTAACGAAGCGTTTATGTCAGAAAATCATTAGTTTGACTAATATATATACAAATTGTACTGAACATCTCTCAATTATTATTATATTGAACTCAATTATTGTCAATAATTAATTTTTGAACGTCTCATTAATTGATATGAATTTAACAAAACTAAAATTAATCATCAACAATTACAAGAAAATTTTAGAATTTTCCCATCACGCTTTTTGATAAATTACATCAATGATGATCAATTTGAATTCAGTATTCGTTTTTTTACGGATTATAGTCACAACACTTAAAATATTAAATGATTATTTACTATAATTCATTCATAACAGTTAAATGTAAAAATCCAAATAGGTTTTTTCTTTCTTTTCGCAAGCAAACTGAAACTTTGCAGATGTTGCAAATTGTTATTATATTATTGCTGTTAAACACCTTCTCCATGAGGATCATTTTGCTTGATGAGCATTATGTTCAAAGTAGTAACGGAGCCACATTTTCAAATTAAATTCGTTCTTCGTGTAATCGACGGGATAGTTTTTCCCATTTCGTAAAACAAAAACTTATTGTGTGACTGGAAATATTTTCACAGTTACTGTTCATCATGACGTACACTGTTAAGCATAGATTGATTATACAGTACCCAGCGGCAAAAGTAAAAATAAAAATCATCATTATACCATCCTAACACAGAAAATCGATTTCCTGATTCTCTCCAATTATATCTCCCAATAGCGTAAATAGATTGGTCTCCTCGAGTCTGTACTACAGTTGCTGTCCTCATCCAACGTTGTTATTTGCAAAAAACCGCAAATAATTTGGAATTACTCTCATTACGTATGTCTCTGTATATAGGTATGCGAGGCAAGCTGTACAAAAAACATGAAAAAACACTTTCGTAGATAAGCTGTATTTAAAAACAACTATGATCACAGTGGCTAGCAAAGGCTATATACCACCTGACCTTATATTCTTGATTATACATCTAGCCTTATTTTATCGAGAACAGTATATATTTAATTTACTGCTTACAATCTTACATTAATTATTGAGTGTCACATTGGGAACGTAAAGTTGATGGCGTGTGTGGTTTGTTGTTTTGAAGTAGAGTACCTAGTATGTATACACGGGTTCGACGACCGGCCGTGGCAACCCGGCCATTGTACGCATGGCACGATATATTTGACCGATTATTGCTAGCCGAACACTAGCTCAATGAAATAGTTGCAATTCTCACTCGCTTTACTCAACTTACATTTATTTGTTATCGTGTTCGTTCTGTAACTACATAAAATTAAACTTACCTTTTTGAATCATAAAATAAATGCCATTTTAACCGACTTGTTTTTTACCGTATGTTTTTTTATGTTTGTTACCTCAGAACTTCCTTATTTATACGCCCAGTTGGATTTTTTGTATGATCCCATGATCCCAGATTTATCCCATAGAAATTTTTATCAAAATTGATTCCATAATTTTGTTTTTAAATATAAATTACAGGTAAACGTAAGTACAATAAAATCGTCAATGACTGAACTGAAACCTGAACTGAAAACTGAAATAGTAATTAATATTTTTTCTTATTTGATGGTTGATTTTACATTACAGGTACAGTTACTTTTATCGGAACAAACAATAATAACAACAATCACCAATGCCTTATCTACCTTATTCCCGGTCTGTATATCTATGCTATTGACATCCATTATTCTTCTCTATCATTAAATTTAATATTACATAAATTCTATTCGTAGCCATATTCATTCATTTATCTCAGCATTCAATCCATAACAGCAACTTTTATGAATAGGTAGTAAAGATATTAAGACGAATGTCGATAA
This sequence comes from Nymphula nitidulata, assembly GCA_947347705.1. NCBI lineage: Eukaryota > Metazoa > Arthropoda > Insecta > Lepidoptera > Crambidae > Nymphula > Nymphula nitidulata. The sequence continues at coordinate 11,683,558 of OX374621.1, read as the reverse complement.
GTAAGATATTTTTAAAGATAAATACTTTTACTACGTAAAGACCGAAAAATGAATAAAAATACCACCCACCACTACCACCACACATACCATCTATCACATATTATGATGAATAATTGATACCTTTTGTATGTACATAAATAAACAAATAATAAATTACCTTATACCTCTAATCACTATTGCTTCATAAAGGCTTGTTTAATAAAGTATCTATCTAGACAGTCCTTGGGGCAGTATATGATCTTAGATCAAGGCCTTCAGAGAACCATCATCATATGAATTTCTTCTAGTCTTCCTGTTTTGCGTTATGACGAAAATCGAACGTCTGTGTTCATCATCATCATCAAAAGCCTGCACTTCTGGGCTCAGGCATTCCTGCATGGGGGAAACGTATTAGGAGTTTGTGCCATAACACCCACACTGGCCTAATGCGGGTTGGTGGGTTAAATCGATTGCAGAACAACAGGGTTAACGGCCAACGGCTTAACGTGAGTTCCGAAGGACGGAGGTGAGCTCGAGATCACAAAGTTTGATTGGCCCATCCCGGAATCGACCATGACGATAGTAGCATAGTTTTCGTAATCGAAACCAGAGCGCCCAAACCACTACGTCACCGAGCTCCTCTAACGTCTACCTTCATAATGTAGGTAGATATTATTATATATTTTAAACATTTAAAAGTTACAATTTTAATAGAAAATATAAACTCTCATAATAATTATCTAGCAACTTTGAACTTTGTGTTACGGATGTCAGGTAACTGAGAATAACTTATATCTAAATAAATAAATTTTAGGAATATATCTAAATAAACATATAAACATTCATATCTCATGAACAAATGTTCGTTAGGTACTCATAATACAAACATCCGAACCTACCGAGATCAAACCCAGGACCTCGGTGTTTTAGACAAGGGTCTTGTGATCACTTGATCATCAGCCGGCAGACAAGTTTATAATAAAATTAAAATATATGTAAAATTATCACTCATATTTGATTTTCTTTGTAACAGATAGCGAAATTGGCACAAAATTTATTTGAATGAACTTCGACCGATTATGGAACTCTACATAGAGCTGCTTAAGCGGCCAATCGTTGTGGTCATTTTTGTGTTATGTGGTTTTGGTTTTGAGTTCTGACTGATAATTGTTTACAAATATTCATTAAAGTAATAAGTATCCTATTGGTCTGTTCTATTTGTGTTGTAATTGTTAACTTGACACTTGAAAAGATGCAATGTTTGTTTATTATTACATATCAGTAGCTAATTGTGAAATTTCGTTACCTATAAACATAGTTTGTTTCAATCGTAAATATTAGCGTTCTCGAAATTGGCTCGGCCTTTTCACATGAAAACTGGACATTGACGAATTACCGATTGTAACGAACCGGTGTTGTTATAATGCGGTTAGGTCGGCACAATGTGGTGTATCGCCGAAGTCACGCGGCCGCGCGGCGGTCGTCGACCGAGGCCCTTGACTCGGCGGGTTCACCGACACCGGCCGACATCGCCGTACCCGCGCCGCACTCCGCTCATCCGCGAAATGCTACACCTATCGCGCTTACGTATCTCTTAGTACAATTATTTAGGTACCTACATAATTTCATTCCAAATATGGTACTAATAAAAGAAAAATTAAATGTTTCGCGAAAAATAATATGTATTTGTTTTGTTGTCTGGATCATAATGTTAACAATACAGACAATCGTATTTCTCGACGAGAACTTATTAAACAGGTTAGATGCTCCTGAGAGAAGGCTTTGAGCTAATTATTTTTTGAATTAATCTACCATTTTCTAACTTTATTTTCAGCAGAGGTAATTAAATGTAGGTCCTATTAATTTGGACTATTATTAAGGGTTGGTTGGCTAAACTGAACTAAAATTATTGAATTATATTTTCTACCTGAATTGTTATTTAAATTAAGTAACTAATCAAAGTTATGTGGCACTGTGAGTCACCTGGCAATTATGTATGAAAACAATATTGTGCTGTGTTTCCACTCATATAAATTATTTTTGTTGAAATAGGAGCATAGTAATATGTCCGTATATAGAATAGACAATCTAATGATACATTTTAACTTAAATCCAATAAGTTTGAACGTACCAGTGTGATGTATTAGAGTGTTTTATATATTTTCATGATAGAACTTTGATATGCTACACATGTAACCATATCTGGCTAGAATATCGACAAGGCCTGGGGCACGATGCGGACCCACTACCTGCATTTCAAAATCCAGATGAATGCTGTAATTACTGAGCGACCTAAGACTTGGGTTATAAGCTAATTATTTTCTTTTTCAAACAGTCTTATGAAATACAACGATTACAAGCTCTTATAGAGGCTTATTTGGGCCAGATAATATCCGGGGCTTGTGTAAGAAAAGAAGTTATAAGGTTTTTGTCACAGGAGCTACCACTGCTACAAACTTGTATTACCTAGTAACACAGAATAACTAATACTTATGAATCGGATCCTCGCAGATTATATTTTTATTCTCACACACCACATACACACCAACGAATATCAGACATAATTATGTACTACAAATTATCGATGGCTACATAATTCTAAGTAATAAGTGTTTTATAAATTATGATTGCACAAACCTGGCACTCTTGTGGCGCAATCGAACTTAATTGCAAAATTAATTACGGATACAAAAATCACTAAACAATATTAAAATTTCTGAAAAAAAAATAGATCCAATCTAGTATCAAGTATCTATCCTAATAGTTTTTATACTTGAAAATTTAACTAACTCCGAAGTGTTAGCAATCAATATTTTAATATTTTGTTAAGTAAAATATAACAATATAAGTCGGATAGGTATAACCATATAAACATTTATTTGACTTTTTTACCCTAATGCCCTTCACAAATCCGGATGCATTGAATTTCCCCCTCGTTTGTCTTTCAACGTCCTTGAATAAAAAACAGTGTCTGCAGAAATAACTGCATACAATGCATCATCGAGTTACTGACGTTTCAGACACAAAATGCTGGAACACTGTGTCCGAATCGTCACTTTCAATTTTTTATTAAAATTAGTGACGATTCGGACAATATCAAAATATTGTGTTATTCAGACTGCTTGTACAATCAGATGAAAAAGCTTCCACTATATGTATCACCGGCTGAAGTAGTCTCCAATGTTTGCTCTGATCCCTTTTTAAAGTATTTTGTGTGAATGTTTAATGCCCAAATTTAAAAAATATAGCCGAGAAATTAAGATTAACTTAATTTCGCCACGACTAATATTTCAAGCGGTTGCTGAGTATTTAACTAATTTTGTTACTAAGGTTAATAATTACTGAATGCTTTTAGTATTATTGTGTTAACTATAGTATAATAGTGAATATTAAAAATGAGCTTTAAGTTATATATATACCTTAAACAGACAGCTGTTGATATTCCTTACGGAATAAATAAATTTTATAATTATTTCAACAAACAACTATGCCTACTTTTATAAAAACAAAAAAGAAACGGAAAAAATGTAACTATGTAAGTTTGGATAAATTACCTAAGGGATTGCAGTAATAAACCCTCTATTTGCTAACAGCCGATAATACTTAAATAAGAAATTGAAACTAGTGGGCCGGAATGGATAAACAGAAAGGTTGTCGCCGTTTACTATGATAATGTTATGTTGGTGGATGTAATATAATGCCTTCCAAAGCACGGAAGTCCTCTGGATTACAAATTTCGATTGACTCATCGGGGATGAAAACGTTGAAAGTGGCTTTGGTAGGTAGGTTTGGGGGAGGGGAAAATGGGAATTTTCGTTTCATCTTCCCCCGAAGAATTAAATTCTAGGAAGGATGGGAAGCAAAAGTTTAATTTGCCCCCGAAATCTTTTTAATTGTGAATTTAGTTTTGGAAACTTCAGTAATCATCGTGCTCAACTATCTCAAGATTACTAAAAAATATTCGATTTTTTTTTATTTTTTACTGACATTTTCATACAAATTAACGACGTGAAGTCTTTATTTACTTAATGTAGATATTAAAAATTCAACAATCATATTTTTAAAAAGCTTCAAATTGGAACTAAAACTACTTGATATAAAACAAATAAATATATCTAAGCAAAAATAATATGAATAATATTTATTGCATCATGCAAAATTACAGATTATTAATTTAAAAGTACATATCAATAGACAATGTTAAAGTTCTTTTTAACCGACTTCAAAAAAAGGAGGAGGTTATCAATTCGTCTGTATGTTTTTTTTTTTTGCTACCTCAGAACTTTTGACTGGGTGAACCGATATTGATGATTCTTTTTTTGATCGATGCGGTATAGTTCCCATTTGGTCCCATAAAAATTTTTGAAAATCCATTGGGTAGTTTGGTTTTTATATCAAAAAAACTGGAAAAATTAAGTCGTCTACATATGCGAAATTGCGGATTTTTGCTTTCCTATGAATTTTTAGTGTACGTACCATACTAACCGTAACCATACGATAGTAGAAATCAATATAAGCTCACGGTCACCCATCTAGTTTTGACCTTCAAAAGTTATCACTAAAAATTGTGAAAAAAAATATTTAAACAAAAATTAAAACCGACTCCAAAAAACTGAAAAGGATAATATAATTAAATTTTAGTAGGTACTCAACCCCTAGGAACATATTTTTGGAGTCGGTGCTTCACTATCTATGGTTTCTGGAAACAACTTAGCACTTTTATCCTTTTCAGTTTTTTGGAGTCGGTTTTAATTTTTGTTTAAATATTTTTATTGGTAACATCTTGTTAAAATTATACCATTTTCTCCAGAAAGTAGTTTAATGTTATTTGTTTATTTACGAATTGCATTTTACAGTCCTTTATGTATCGATCATTCATTAAAGATTTTTGTTTTCGTTGTACTCAATTTCCTACTTCTACACGCTTTGACTTCGTAGTATAAAAAGAAGTCTTTGCTTAAAAAATCCAATAGCTTCAATAAATTAGGATTTTTTAAAATAAGAAAATGATATAATTTTAAACAAGAAGTGACCAACAAAAACAACTTTTATATTGTCTATTGATAAGTACTTTTAAGTTAATAATCTATGATTTTGCATGATATGAAAAATACTATCAATATTTTTATTATTAATTATTTTTTCTGCTTTAAATTTAGTAGTTTCAAGTTGTTGATTTAAAAAAACCTTGTTGAATTTTTAATATTTATATTATGTAAATAAAGACTGCACATCGTTATTTTTTATGAGAAAGGTCAGTAAATAATCAAAAAGAATTATTAGAATATGTTTTAGTAATCTCAAGACTTCTTTTTTTGTAAAAGCCAAAAATAATTTTTGAGTCAATTTTGATTGTTAGTATTATTAATTTTAGATAAGAAGAATTGTAAGAAGAAACGCTAGAGTTAGCCATGCATGAAAGACTGGTTTTAATGTAAAATAATAAAATATTTGTTTCATTAAAAATGTTATTAATCAATATGTTGTTTCGGTCGTGCTTGTAAAAAACTTAAGTTTAATTTATATTCATACCACCGCGATGGTGTACCTATCTACTGAAGTTTCCAAAACTAAATTCAAGATTAAAATCTTTCGGGGGCAAATTAACTTTTACTTCCCATCTTCCCCCGATTGGGGGAAACCATTCGGGGGAAATATATGCCTATTTATTTTTTATACATTATACCAAAGATGATACATATTTAATAGTGTGTTCAGAAAGAACAAAATAAAATTTCGGGGGGTGGTTTTGTTCTTTGTCAAGAGTTCTTTAAGTTCACCTTTCAGACCACTTTTATTTTCAGATTGTAGTATTAATAAAATATTAATAAAACATTCTCCTGCTCGTGACATCCCTAAAAATACGTACTATTGCGTATCGTACGACACACTACAGTTATACTACACACATATACAGACACAACTCGCGCACATACTACGATAGCGACCCCCCTAAACCCAGAATTCTAAATTTTATTTCGGAACTATGTAACACCCGGTATGTCCCTATTTGGGCTAAAGTCAGTGTGTTACAATATTATTGTAATTTTCATTATTCAGATAAATCATGTAATTATAATTAGCTATCGTTGTAAACTGCACACATGTACATCAGTCCAGTAGTGGAGCAATAATAACCTACAATTTATTAAAACACAGATGAAAGGTACTTAGTGTACATTGTACTTGCGTCAAAGACATGGGCGGCGACGTGACAACTAAGAGAACATCCCAGAATAGGGTGTCATGGGGGCTGTCAATGTGTACCCCTTACCACTAGGGGAGGTGTTATGTGCTCTCACCCTGACCTTCACCTAGAAAAGCGCTATAATTCTGTAGTATAATATTATGTTATCAGTGTAGGGATAGTTATGACATTACTTTGGCCACAGATAATAATAGCTTTGGTGTCCATCAAATGGCTGTCATTATCAGTAATGCATCAATTTTACTTACAAAAAAACAATTTATTTCGTTGGATGCTGTTTAAATCAAACTGACAATAACACGATCTTAGTTTAAAGCAAGTACCTGATTAATGTTTTGGTGACCTGGAGGAGACTCAATTTAAACAATAATAAACCGCGGAAAGCATATTAAGGGAGCGGGGCGGCCTGCGGCAGTTCGACGCGAGTTTTATTGTCACGCAGTCATCGTAAAATGGCTGCAAGATATTCGTAACGAGAATGGCGTCACCTTCGGTGGGCCTATTTAAGAGTTCATTTGGGCTAACGACCGTCCGCAAGAGGTTATCGTCGTTCACCTGCGGGTAACTGTGCGGCAGCGGCTTTGTTTGCTGTTGTTTGCTAGCCGGGCTCACGGAGCCGGCCGTGAAACTGGTCGCTCACCCGGACCGCACACACTAAACTTGACAACTTTATTGGGCGGGGGCGGCCAACTGTTTACAAGATTTGTGTTACGTCCTCTCGAAGACACATCCATACGCCACCCGATGACTCTCTGACAAGAATGAGCAATCACTAAAGCGTTGTCATAATAACTCACCCTTCTGATGTGCAATGTCAACCGTATTTGACTGTGCTGATGATAGCAGAAGATATTCTGAAATCTGGGACCGCTCTGGTATTATTCCTTTACACATACGTTTCACTAAAACTTGAAAAACCATATGATCCCACCGGTTAAACCAGATCGAGATTTGATTTTGAACTGCAACATTCAGCTACAGACCTTTCTTCACTAGGTGGTAGGTCCGTATGTAGGGTCGTCTAGGTAGGTACCACCGCCTTTCTTATTTCAGCCGTGAAACAGTTCGCTGTGTTTCGGATTGAAGGGAAAAGTAACTAGTGTAATTAATGTGCATGGACGGCATATCATCTCAGGCCTCAGGATGACAACGCACTTGCAATATCAAGTGATTTTCCTTGTTATTGCAGGTGTCTATAGGCGGCAGTAACCGCTTACCACTAGGCGCCTTCAGCTTGTTTGTCATCTAGTTGTATAAAAAAAAGCTACACGCTTAATAAGTGTAGAGGTCTAAATCAATCCATATCCTCGACGTTACGGGATAACACCGGCGAAAAATTATGTCCCCATCTCCGTGTGGCATAGCTGTGGAAGTTGTGGAACACCTGTTTACTGAAGATATAAATAGAATTCAGAAATCGTTAGGTGAATAATTATTTATTTTGTTTATTTATTTACAAAACTTTCGTCTATCATTACAGGTTATTTCCCAATGCAATAGCGTAGCCTTGATCTATACAAAATTAAATACTAGAGTAGCATAATATTTATTACACATGTGACATATTTGTAAATTCACATAGGGAACACCAGAATATGTCTATACGTTCAGCTGTTCTAGTGAAAATTCGCAGCGGTCGCGTTAGTGGCGCTTGGTTTAGTTGTTTCAATTTTATGAAAACAAGGAAAACCCCGTAAAAAAAAAGATAGTGTTAGTAGTAATAAACAGTATTAGTAGTAGTAGTTTTTTTTATACAACTAGATGACAAACAAGCTGACATACCTGGTGGTAATAACAAAGAAAAAATCACTTGGTATTATAGGTGCGTTATCATACAGAGGGCGTAGATTAAATGGCGTCCATATCCAGTGGCTACCAACGCGAACTGTTTCACCGCTGAAATAAGAAAGGCCGTAGTACTACCCGGATCAGCTAGTGTAACAAGATTTTTTTTTTTATATATTCTTTAATTTATTTCTATTTGTCGTATCAACTGCCTTATCCCGAATCTACCTAAAACCGCGACAGAGACCCAAACGACCCTGCATACAGGCCTATCACCTTAGTTAGTAGGTGCTAATAATAATTTGATAATGATCAAGAAACTTTTGTAAGTTACCTTAATATTGCGTTAAATTTATTAGTGCATTATCATTTGCTTATACAATCTTAATAATTATTACATTATAAGTATTTTATGTAGCAAACCAAAAAAATATAAACTTCTTGTTGGCATTTAGACCTTAGAGTAACCGAAATCTTTTATGGAAGAGTCTAAGTATATAGGGATAAAGGGACGTTAGGGGCAACCGAGTGGAATGGAACCCGCGACCTTGTGGGGACGAGGTCACAGCGCCACCCAAGCACCCCGCGGCCCGCCCGCTCCCGGCAGCCTCTACCTGCGCCTCCGCGGACGTCACTCCGAACCCTCATACCCTATATAGCTACCGATACATTTAATAAACGCGGTCGACCTTAATTTGGTACAGAAGGTCAAACTTGTAATGTGCCTCGCTTATACATAATTATACAATTACAAAACATAATGTGAGCTTTTTCTTATAAATGATTCGGTAGATAGATTCGCGCAATTTAAATTATTGTAGGTTTTTACCAAAATGAAAAGCATAACTTCTTAGATAATTAAAAATAATTACTTACCTACTTGTATCAGTTTTTCTGATAGGTACAAGTAGGTTGTAATACAACCTTAACGAAGTTCTAGCTCCCAAGTCGATAAGATTTCAATTCCACAATCGATTACAGAGGTACTTATTACTTAATGTTTTCAACTGTTAACATATTGGTATCCTGAAATGAAATCTGCGGTTGAAAAATGACTCACGAAACACCTACCTACTTCAGAAATAATTATTTTTCCAGAATGGATACCTACGGGTGTAAATCTGTGAAGCTAAATATCTCTATTATAGGAAATACAAATAAATAAAGAATACAATGAAAAAATTGTATGCTACAGGCGAGAATCGAACCCGCGTCTCCTGTGGAACACTACGTGTAACCTACCAATTTCTTCACCACCTTCTAACCTTTTTAAACGTTCTCATAGCAAAATTATTCGTCATTCATCACCCTAGCAAAAAAATAATCAATTACAATATACATATGAAAGAACTTATATTTATACAAAGCACGGCAATTGACCCAACACCACCTGATGTGAAGCGGTCAGAAGAGTCCATATGCGAAGACAACAAGTGCAGTTTAGACACTGCTCTAGCCGCCTCCACCTTGCTGGCCCAAAAGGTGCTGTTTCACGCCTCTCTTGGCGTGATGTTGAGGTGGAGACAGAAATTAATGACTCCGAAGACCGGCACGCGTGCTCCTGAGCAGAAAGAGGGAAGGTGGCATAAGGTTCAGAGCATTTAAAATTTTGTATCTTAAAAATAAAATAAGGTAGGTAAACAATAAAAATTACGATTACGGGATGTCACAACGAACACCAACTCAGTTTCTGCTACAGCCGGAGTTGTAGCGCTGATTTTTTTTTTGGAGCCGGGAGAAGTCTACCTAGGTCAAATGATGACGACGAAACAAGTCCAATTGTATGAATCCTTATGAATGGTTTTGTTGGCTATTACGATGTATTGTGGGCATTTCCGTCACTAGCGCTGACCAGAAAACAGTATCTACCTAATGATCTTATGAAATATGTTCAATGACTCACGGATTTATTTTTACATATTTTTTCCCTAATACCACCCGGAGCATGCTCAGAACACTGTCATACTTCTAGATTTAAGGCAATGTTTTATAAGCTAGAAGCTGTAAATCTAAAGGGTCTATAAGCGTGGATTTCAAGTGCGTAAAATATTTTCACGAAAATGTTATATATTTTTATTTACGACGCCTAACAAAATCCGAATAAATCCAAGTGAAGTACGCGAGTAAAATTGATACTTTGTCCTTTTACATTTTCAACCTTTCAATTACTTAAACTTAACGCAAGGCAAGGCGGATCGTCTAGTAAGTACTGAAGCTGTAAATCTAAAGGGTCTATAAGCGTGGATTTCAAGTGCGTAAAATATTTTCACGAAAATGTTATATATTTTTATTTACGACGCCTAACAAAATCCGAATAAATCCAAGTGAAGTACGCGAGTAAAATTGATACTTTGTCCTTTTACATTTTCAACCTTTCAATTACTTAAACTTAACGCAAGGCAAGGCGGATCGTCTAGTAAGTACTGAAGCCTTTTTATGTTCTATGAGTTAGGTTCTATGGTTCAATGTATTTTTATGACGTTATGTTACCAAAATGATTTCAGTTTTAAGTGGTTATAAAACAACCTAGAACCTAGCAATCACACAAACAGTCTCCAACAATCACTCAAAAACATTTCATACGACGATCTGCCTCAGGCAGATAACCAATTGCCAGATTCAGCCATCGGCCTTCGAAATATATACGGTAAAAACAGTTAAAATAGAAAACTTTATATTATATTATTACGTCCATAAACGATCATGTAAGACAAAAAAATTACAAGTGTTTCCGCATCTAAAGCAAGTAAATGCTCAGCTAGACCCGGGTTTTTATATTTTTATTTTATTTTTCGATAGAAAACTTTGTATACCTACCTGCATGTTTTTTTCTCTATATTTTTTATCTAGTCAAAAATTGGTTCTTGTTAAATGAGTAAGACGACATTCTCTACTCTAGCCATTGCGATGCCTGACAGGCTCCTTAATCTGATCTTTACATATCAGTGTGACACAGTACTAATTGTGTTTGCAATAAATGATTAAGTATTGAGTATTGGTATAGGAAGGAGAGTAAGTAATCCAAGAAACCAACTAAAAAAAAGTGTAGGCGCGTACGGCACATCTGCTATCAGCCTGGCTCTCTATACACTATACAGAGTAGTGACGATAATACGACATTAAATTAAAACATGGGCTATATTGACGACCGCCTGGCCGAGTGGTCTGTACCCCAGGCTACTCGGTCAAGAGGTCCCGGGTTCGAATCCCGGTAGGAACGAATGTTTGTATGATGAGTACGAACATTTGTTTACGAGTCATGGATGTTTATATGTTTATTTAGTATATTTCTAATATTTATATACATATTATTATCATTATTTCTCCGTTATCTAGTATCCATAACACAAGGTCTTAATGATGCTTACTTTGGGCTAGATAATAGGTGTGAGTGTATAAATATCGTATAAGTCGTATAAGTATATTAGTTATGCCCATAGAAATGGTTTGCCGCTTTCAAAAACACCTTATTCGTTTGATAATTTCATGACATTTGTATGAAATAGTATAAAATTGGCTACATTATTTCATAGAAAGGTCATGAAATAATCAGATGAATAAGATGTTTTTGAGAGTAGCTAACCATTTCTATGAACTGATGTAGCCCATGTTTTAATTTATTGTCGTATTGACGGCACCACCATGTATATCATACGTTCCAATGTATTCTTGTAATTTAATAATTTCGTGATGGAAATTTTGATTTGAACAACAAACCACGTGGAAGACCACAGGTGAATGACAATGAATTGAAAGAGATGGTGGAAGCCGATCCGAGCCAAACTACCCAGGAATTAGCGGCATGGTTTAACGTTACCTTACCAACAATATTGACTCATTTGCGTCAAATCAATAAAATAAAAAAATATGAAAAATGGGTGCCTCATAAATTTGACTGATCTGCAGAAAGAAACGCGTGTTGTTTCAAAACACAGAAATGAAGGAATATTGGATCGAATTGTGACATATGATGAAAAGTGGATTCCTTACGATAACTGTACCTAAGCGAAAAATGCAATGGCTGACTCCAGGTCAAACGCCGCAACAGTGTCCTAAAACAAAGCTTACCAATAAAAAGGTAATGGTAACTGTTTGGTGGTCTCAGCATGGTGTTATTCACTATAGCTTTCTCCGATCTGGTCAAGCAATAACGGCAGATGTCTACTGTGCCGAACTACAATGATAGCAAAACCTGCAGTGAAACAGCCCCGATTCATAATCTTCACCGTTATTGCTCTATGATAACGCGAGACCTCATACAGCACGAGAAACCGTTTTAACTCTACAAGAACTGCAATTAGAAACCATTCGTCACCGCCAGACCTTGCTCCAACGGACTACCATTATTTTCGTGATTTGGACAATGTTCTACGTGATGAAAAGTTTTCTTCCCAGGAGGCAGTACAAAATGCTTTCACCGAGTTTGTAGAATCTAGATCACCAGAGTTCTATCGCAAAGGCATACATGACCTTCCTATTAGATGGCAGCAATGTATAGATAATAACGGTAGATATTATGATTAAATAAATATGTTAAATTAAAAAAAACTAATTTCAATTTCCGCAAATTGCCGATTTGTACTGACCCATTTTTCACCCATTTTTCATATTTTTTTATTTTATTGATTTGACGCAAATGAGTCAATATTGTTGGTAAGGTAACGTTAAACCATGCCGCTAATTCCTGGGTAGTTTGGCTCGGATCGGCTTCCACCATCTCTTTCAATTCATTGTTATTCACCTGTGTGGGCGGTCTTCCACGTGGTTCGTTCTTATCATCGTTCAATCAAAATTTCTATTACGAAAGCTTTAAAACCAAAATCGCACGGTGCGTTCATTAGTAGTCCCCCCTCCAAACGCAACATTGATATTGCGAGCTGTTTCTGCCGCGTAACTCGTATTTAAAAATCAGTCGAATTATCGAAGTATCCATCTTTATTGTCTAAGCTGAATAAAAAAAACAACTGAAAGTTGATAATCGAATGTTGACCATTTTTTTAAAGAAGAACATCATAGATACCATTTGAAATAAGGTTTAACTCAAAAATCTCAAACCATAAAGGTTCTATGTCAATTATGTTCGAAGTACCTATTACAATAAAACGGCCACTTCATACTTTAACCCCTATTACTAAAATATTACTATGTTTTCTATGTTGTAAAGAGACTCAATGGAAAAATACCGAAGCAGGATATTGTATCATAGGCACTACGCTAAAAGTGAAAATGGGCAGGACACCTTCAGAGTGTCAAAGGTCACATAGATGAGCAGTGGTCACTCGGGAAATTCGGGATCAAAAATTGGCTATGATTAGACAAATAACGGACAAGTAGACCGCTAAAAGATGGAACCACGATGTCACAGTGTACCTAATGGGGTATCAGTGCCCAAGAGCTGCGACTCAAATGCATAGATTGGAAGATACCTAGGGGAGGCTTTTACCGTTTTAGGTAATTAGCATGTTAGACTATACAGAGTTGACGGCACGTCATTAAGACAATAAATTTGAGACATGACTATATTAATTTAAAGAAATGGTTTGTCACTTTTATCTTATTCATTTGATAATTTCATGACATTGTATAAAATAATGCAGCGTTTCATACAATATAGGTACTACATGAAAGGTACCTATGCAATTGGTTCTGTTTTTTTCCCCGAAAGTCTACTCATAGTTTGTGATCTACTCTCATACAAGCGGCAATCTTAGAGCTATTGCGCATTTATTGTGCCTATTTTGCATTGGTAAACAGTTTGCGACGCAATAAGCACACAAGTGATAGATGTGTTGATTACGCTGAGATATACGTATTATGTAGGGACATGTTGTTCATAGATGTGTGGTGTCGGCAGCACGGGGCACGGGCGGTCGGGTCGGGCGATGACGGCGGCGCGGCGGTGCGCGGCCTTGGCCGTGATCGCGCGCTCGATATAGCGCTCCCGCCGCCCGAACGCCGCGCCGCCGCCGCCACCGCCTGCCCGCCCGCCGCCCGCCGCTTGACTCCCACAAACACCCCCTATTTTCCCACCCATCACCCACACTTCCTTGTGATGCTTTCTGGATATTCCCGCCTCCTACCTTAAGATACGGCGTAGTTGACTTTTAGCGGATAATAAAATATCCTTTAAATTATTATAACCATAAAAATAGCAATAATAATTTTGTAATAAAATAGTAGTGTGCCAGACAACCTTCTATACACAATCGAACGATTTAGCTTAGTTAGTATTAGTAGGCACATGGCGTAGTTGGAACGAATCAAAATTAGACACCAAGGTCAATGCCAGTGATATCATTTATATAGCGTGCTTGTCCCTGAACTCTGTTAGCCGCGAATGACGCACATGGCTTCAAATATCACTGTGACCTTACTTGTAAATAGTATAATACCTACCCGTAATTTCAGGTAATAACTCCAGCCGAGCGCTAGCTTATACCTACATTAAGCATACATGCTTCATCAATAATCCTTGCTGCATGTCATATTATGACAGTATCTTCTTCTGTATATTTGTATAAACTTATTTATGTATTATGTCATTTTTTTGTAAACAGTGTAAGAGAAAGATCCTGACATGACCATGTCCGATAGTTGTTTATAAACGAAATAAGTAGAAATTATTGTAGTGTGATTAGTGTTGATAGTAACACATGGAGACTAATTTTTAAGAAGTTAATTTGTTTCATCAATTAAAAAAAAACAAAATAAACCACATCGAAACACTAAAAAAACCGACTGCGTGAAAAATGATCAAAAAGATAGAAACAATTTGAAAAATTAAATAAAAGTTTCGAACAATCATGATGGGTAACAAACACCTCTTTTATCTGTTCTGTGGTTGACAGCGTTCAGAAACGCAGTCACCATAGGCACTCGAAAATCATATCTACAAGTATATATCTCTAGTTTATGATCATAACCCTCTTTCTGGCGCAGTCGGATAAAAAGGCAAAAAGTAATGAATACCTACATAAAAAGCAGGCGCCTTCCTATCTAATCGCTTTTCAATAACGATCCTTCAAAGCGTCAATATCTAACGTGTCCAGTTTTTTTTAATAACGCAATCATCCGCTTAGCGCTAAGCGGAAAATCGCACACTCGCTACTGGAACCACCACTTTTCCACCTGGAAAAACCCAAACAATCGATTACTGCTTGGTTTTGGAATCGTAGCTAAGACGAAATATACGATCGACAAAAAAAGATACGACGCAATTATACAATCGTAGCTGTAAAATCTGTAAATACATTATGTTTCGTCACCTGGCACTAAGTATAAATAGTTTTTATTCCTCTCCTCGTTGTCATACCTTACGTTCCTCTTCCAACCTCACTCAAGTTCCTCTTCGTAGTACCGTCTTCCTTTCTTATTACAACATAATTTCTCTAATATTTATAGTTATTTAAGTATAACAAACATGTAATATTGAGGTGGAAAAAAAAGAAATTTATTATTATTATTATATATTATTCCTTCTGTGCACACGCTGTCCGGCTGTGAAACTCCTTGCCTGAATATATAAGAAGGGCTCGTAGCTTGGAGTCCTTTAAAATTCAGGTTGCGAAGCACTTCCTACGTCCTTAGCTCTATTATGAAATATATTAATGTATGTATGTATGTAGATATGTATATTTATATGTCCTATGATTAGATGTAATTATTAGTATGTACCTATCTTTATCTCTTTATTCTTGCACCCATTCTGTTGTCATTTTAGTCTATTACTTTCACCCAAGGTTGCATGGAAGAAATTGCTTGTTAGCAATAAGGTCGCCTTTTGTATTATTTGTTTCCTTTTCTGCTTTTTATGTTTTTATTTTGTCTTAATGTGCAATGATGACGACCGGCTGCCCGAGTGGTCTGTACCCCAGGCTACTCGGTCAAGAGGTCCCGGGTTCGAATCCCGGTAGGAACAAATGTTTGTATGATGAGTACGGGCATTTGTTTACGAGTCATGGATGTTTATATGTTTATTGAGTATATTTATAATATTTATATACATATTATTATCATTATTTCTCCGTTATCTAGTATCCATAACACAAGCTCTTAATGATGCTTACTTTGGGCTAGTGAGTGTATAAATATTATTATTATTAAAGTATATTTGTATTGTATTGTATTGTATATCCCATAATCTGGTAAGCATGGCTTATATGTAATATGCCATGATTACCAGATTAAACGAAGGGTCGGTTTTTTGAGCCTTAGTGAAGTTGTGAGGGATCCATCGGGAATACAGTTATTTCACATCCAAATATGTTTGTAGGATAGATTGTTACTGACTCATGCCCATATTGCCCATGCCTAAGGATGCCAGAATCTGACGGTGTGTCGCATGTCCATCTGTTTCGATATCATACGGCGTGTTTTCGATATTCACAGCGGTAGACGGACGTCCATCACGACATTCGTAACAGAGCTTAGATTGATACGAATTGACACGACTCCGTTTGACTGCAAACCAACTATAAACTGTCGACTTGCACAGTGCTTCATCACTAAAAACAGTTTAAAGGCGAGCGACACGTGCTGAGGCGACACACTACATTTAAAGTACTAATTTTAAATATATTTTGTACTCAAATTTTTTTTTTTTTATTAATTTTAACTTATTATTGTACAAAAATTTCAAGAGTTAAATCCATGCTACTGTAATAAGGTCCTACTTACGAAATGAATGAAATGAAAAATATTTATTTGGAGCAAAATCGGTAATTAAGGTAATTACCTAAATTACCTATTTTATCATATGATCTTTACCGTGTTTATATTTCTCCAAATAAATATTTTTGAATATTTAGTTGGCAGATGCCAACTGAACAATGATAAATGTGATAATATCACACCTACCCATGACTTTGTTATCGACAGCTGCTGAGAATTCCGCGGAATCTGAATATGCCTTTACACGACTGATGCCACAAAAACATGGCGCATCCTACAATAGTATTAATTGTCAATTGTCTAAAATAAAAATTTAAATCTTTAATAATGAGCACTAAAATCATATGTGCAAGTGACAGCTCCTATTCAATAATTAATCGCAATATTACTAGAGCTCGATAGTTGCTGCATTTAACTAGGCGTCTGGCATGATTTTAATTTTTCATGATTTACGCACAGGCCAGCCCAGCTAGCATGTCAGAATAAGAAGACAGCCCATAGAAAGATTGAAGTGTAGGAACGGAAAGAAAAAACATTTCGCTATAATGACCGGGTATAATACTATATCGATAGATTACAGCTTCGTTTTATTTTGTTTGAAATATTATAAAGTATATGCAGGTACTGTGACGACCGCCGGGAACGTACTAGGGCGTAGCTCCTATAACTAAATAAAACGCACGAGAGGACTTGGATATTTTCTCTATTCAAGGAATAACACAGGAATACAGTTGGTGCGGCGGTCGTGGAAGAAGGAAGAATTGTCAAATCCTATTCTTTGATGTCCCGTGGTCAATCCTAAAGATGCCTCAATCAAAACTTGTCGATTCGACCTCCTCCATGTTTCAGAAGGCACGTTAAGCCGTTGGTCCAGGTTGGTACTGCAACCGTTTAACCCACCAACCCGAATTGGGCCAGCGTGGTGCTGTTACTCATATGGCCGAAACTTCTCGTTTTATCCCATGTAGGAATGCCTGTGCCCAGCAGTGGGGTGTGATATAAATAGGCTGGGCAATGATAGATTGGGGATATATTATACACTGAAATCGTAAACCAACGAACATAATTTATATTGTTTCTAGAACCCTATCTTAACAACCCCATTTTGAAAAGTAGTTCATTCTTTCATTTTATTGTTT
Source organism: Nymphula nitidulata (assembly GCA_947347705.1). Lineage (NCBI taxonomy): Eukaryota > Metazoa > Arthropoda > Insecta > Lepidoptera > Crambidae > Nymphula > Nymphula nitidulata. The sequence continues at coordinate 11,665,777 of OX374621.1, read as the reverse complement.
ACATCCTGTGTAAATAATAATGTGGCAACTATGACGTTTTTGATAGGTGTTGAGAAAGTTTTTAGTTTAGAAATGAAAACTAATTCTTTGGAACACACACTAAATCTAAATTTAAGTTCAATACATCTCGTTCTCTCAATATGAAAACAAAAAGGACGGCTATCATATAATTTGACATCTAGAAAGTAGTGTGTGTAATTTTCGACCTTAGGTACTGAAGGTGATAAAAACGCAGATTTAGCATTAGTTGGTTCCGAATGAATTGGAACTTCTGATATGGGTTTAATGGTGAAACCGAAAAATCATTTTGATTTCTGTGTAAGTGAAATAAATGTGAAAATGAATTATTAGTATTTCTACCAGATTCAGATTTTTCCTGATTTTTTTATATAGTTTACATATATCTGGCCGGATATGAAACATTTCTAGTTGATAGCTCTAAATTAAATTCATGCAATCTTTTTCCTATTACGTATTGCGAAAAAAAGATATACCATACTTAAATTTTGATTTAGAGTGTCTTCAGACTCTTCAGAGTTAGGCCATATAGCGATAAAGAACTTATCATAAGTGTCTATGGTATTATCTTACAGAGAAAGGTTATTAAGATAGATAATTTAAGACTTATGCCCGTTTTCACTTACCATTCCCTAGGCTTAGGTGACTCTTAACGTCATTTGTCTCTTTCTATCTCCTTGAGATAGACTGAGATAAAAATCGCTAAGAGACTCTTAGTGATAAGCAAATGTTAGTGAAAACGAGCATTAAAAACTTAAACGACGATACTCCCATAGTGTAATGAAACATCAGGATCTTAAAATGTGAGTCCCAAATAAAACATGATCACATGCATTTAACAATATATTTCTCCATTACGGTATACAAAATATATTTACATAAGGTAGAACACTACCTTTCACATAGGTCTTACCTACTTAGCTTTTGAAGATTTCTTTTTACTCTTTTTCGGTGCTTTACCAGGCTTGCTTTTATTGAACTTGGCCTTCTTGCCACGTCCTTTAGTTTTCTCCTTGGCTTTGTGCGCACGCATGTCCTTTTTCATTCGCGGGTCAACTACCTTGTACTGTCCCTTGACGCCGGACGGTCGCTTCATACGTTTCGCTGTGGTGTGCTTCTTAGCCACTACGTAAGTGACTTTCTTTTTACCGTCCGTTTGCGCTTTTTTGTACAAATGGCTGACTTGCTGTGCTTTTTCACGCTCAGACATGTCTGCGTTCTCCATGACAGCCTCCACCTTCTTTTTAGCCCGCTCCATCTTCTTTATCATACGCTTCTTCTTTCTGGCCTTGGCTTCAATAACTTTCTTGATTGGCCTTACATTTATATCTTGTACTCTTTTTTCGTACTCCTCTGTGTATTTCTGGTAAAAAAACATAAAATTTTAATGAATATCGGTGCGTTAAGAGCGTATTTGCCACATGACTTTTCATACAAACTTGAGATTTTGTATGAAAAGACGCTTGAGTTCAACTTGAGAGTTGAAAATGTTGGAAAGGAACAAACGGATTTTAACAAGTCTTGCTATGCTAAAGCAAGTAAGGCAAGTCTAAAAAGTCAGAGGATTTTTCGAAAGTCCAATGAAAAGTAGTTTTTTTAAGCTGACGGCCCACCTCGGCGGATCGTAAGCGGTTACCGCCGCCTATAGACACCTGAAATAACAAGGAAAAATCACTTGACATTGCAGGTGCGTTGTCATCCTGAGGCCTAAGATGAAATGCCGTCCATGCCCAGTAATTACACTGGCTACCTTGCCCTTCAATCCGAAACACAGCGAACTGTTTCACGTCTGAAAGGCGGTGGTACCTACCCAGCCGACCCTACATACGGGCCTACCACATAGTAATTACCTAGTAGTAATTATAGGCAATTTTTGGTTAGAAACGCTAAAAAAATTTCGTTTTCAACTGTAATACTGTTTTTTGAGCAATCACCCGACAACTTTTTAGACTAGCCTGACTTGCTTATGCATGGAATGTCTTATTAGAATCGGTTTGTTCGTTTTCAATTCGACTTTCGACTTGAGAGAAGGCGTGTGACGAACACACGTACACGCTGTTATGTTGGTTGCAATAACAACAGTTGTAACATGAATAATACCACAATCGGGCGAACTAACTTCGAATGGTAAAAACGTAAATACCGACCACTATAGTCTTCCCTCTTATTTTTTTATTTCTGTTAACCTTAACCATGAAATTACCTCAGGTATAGCAACAGGCTTCCTCATATGTTTCTTCTCATCCTCAACAAACCAATCGGGCAGATTCGAATCATTGAACGCATACCGGTTCCATGCGTCATCTATTAGATCACGCTTAAACTTTTTAGAGGTCGCTATCATCGTTCCCAGTGCTAATGTTTCTGCGTCCATTTTTAGTGTTCTCTTTAGCCTCTTCAAATCTAAAATAAAAAAGATAAATAAAGAAGGCGTGGCCATTTATCAAACGTAGTTTCTACATTCATAATTTGCAGATACGAAAAAGTCCTCCTTAACCGAGTAACCTGTATAGCAACCGACCGTCAATTCTGTTGGCGTCAAATAAACTTCTTTGTCGCTAGAATCACTCATTTTAGGTTTTTCACTTGTTTTCAAGTTTGTTGTTTTTAAACTAACGTTTTAACAATATGTCGTGAATAGAAAATGGCGTGCGCAAAGCAAATAAAAAAAAAGTACACCAACAAGGTTCCGAGTCTAAGTTTTTAGCAAATTAAATAAGGTTGAATGATAAATTCGGCATCATGGAGGAAGAAGTAAATAGGTTTAATTATGTTTTGAATTCACAAACTTATTACACACGATGTTCTGAATTCAATTTACTTTATCCTCTAGCGGAGTCTAGCGGATAAAAATGGCTTTTGCACTCAGATATCAAAGAGCAACCAACTCGCATTGGGCCAGCGTGGTGGTGTTATGGCCCGAACTCCTCATGTGTTTCTCCCATGTAGAAAGGCCTGTGCCCAGCAGTGGGACGTATATAGGCTGGTGATGATGATGATGATGATCAAAGAGCAAAAATACTCTTTCCGTGATGGGGGATGAAAACTCTTTTATATTATTGCATATATGTCATACAGTTTAAAATGACAGTCCCGCGATGGCCTTCGGGCAGCTTGAGAGCGCGCTGTACGCCTCTGTTTTTAGTATGCTATTTAATACGGATTAAATCGTAATATAAATTGTTGCCTTCTAAGTGTCTCAGCCGCGCCTCAGCAGGTCTATTTCGATTGCACTCATTGTAAGCCCTTATGCAAATTGGTCAACTGATATAACCATTATAACAATTTTATGTTTATATTCTTTACCTGGGTCCTGTGAAACCACTTCAAAACCGTCCTTCTTGTTAGCCTTAGCTCCATCCTTGCCAGCATCAGGGGCGACTGTGTCTTCAACGTCGTAATCACTATCTGAAGAATCATCGTCTGAACTATTAGAGTCTTGGATCTTTCTTTTTAAAGTACCATTTTCTTTTCGTTCAATACCTGAATTTGATTTTTCGCTGACCTTTTTTCCTGCAATTATTACAAATTAACATTATTATCACAAAGGACAAAGAAAAAATACTAATGTTATTCAAATCTACTCAGAAACAGATAACCAGTCTCAAAATATTATAGTTTCTATTAATTGTGTATTATTAATCTTCATTCTTATTTTATAAACATAAATCTCAAAGAGCCTTATCGCGCCTTCTCATTAACATCGCTATTACGCTACTCAAAGCTTTGAAGTTTAGTTTCACCTATAATAATCACTGTAGTTCTTAAGTCACAATGTTATTTAATAATATTCAAATGTTCTAATTTTTGTGTGAAAAATTATGTATAATAATAACTTAACATGTTTTTAATTTAGGATTTAGATCCCGGCTAGTTCAATCAAAATAATGAAAAGACATTATACCTACCTACTGGGTGCAAAATGACTCTCGACTAAAACGAAAGCCAAACATTTTCCCGTTATTTTTAGTACTATTGTTTTTTTATTGAACCATATCAGTTAAGAAACGAAGATGTTGATAAAGTAAAAAATATTCAAGAGAGATAAGTAATAGAGTACGGATGCGGGGAAATCTTATAAAAGAAAGGATAATGCTTCCACCCATCTACCACCCTTTACTACAGCGCTTCTCATTAGCCACAGAGAAAGTTTGGAATAGAGAAACAATTAAGCGAGTTTACTGGGCGTACCGCAAGAATCCAACTTTACATTACATGAAAGTGAATGTTTTGATAAGTTTATTACGAAATTTTATTTTTAAATTACTTTAGTAATAGTGTAGGCAACACCAACCAACACACATCTTATTTTGTCTAATGGCGAGATAATATAATACAGGCTCTTGCTCTGGGAACATAGGCCCACAAGCTTTCCATCCTGTTCTACCAATATATCAGTGTTAATTAATTAAACAGTCATTAATCGATCTGTGTCCTGAATAACGTCAACGTTGCGCTCCTAGCTTAGATAAGCTAGGTAACGATAGGTAGTGGACTGTAGATACAGTCCACTACCTATCGTAAGGAACCCAACAATAGGATAAAGTAAAATTATAAAATATGAAAATTAGGATTTATAACCACTTTAATAGTAATGATTTTTATGCAACGGTTAATTGTATACAGATTATAAAATATTAAGTAATTGAAATCATATTTTTCTAAGTATTATTTCCATTGATTTAAAAAATTTGTTTCGGGTTACGATTTTCGGGCGTAATATCAAAGTTATTTCGGCAAGTAATAAATGAGATTATGAATAATAAAGGAGATGTTTCATAACCGGCCAAGTATATTACACTATCTCAAAAAATCATGAAAAATCTCCTGAATCCAGGTAAAATACTAATAATTCGTTTTCATGCATAGTTTATTTGTACAAAAGTGGTGATTTTTCATCGATTTCACAGTTATCTAGTATGGCAATATAGCGGGGGACATAGAATTCAACTAAACGTCACCAAAGTGACATAGCCTCCATGATGAATATTTGACGTGTTTCAGTTTTTTCTATAAAAAATCTTATTTTGCACCACGCAACAAAGCAAATAAAAAGAAAATGGATAGTTGAACACTCTTCTGAATATTTTTACCTATTTTTCAGTATACTGTACAGTACATAGACCAGGCCGGGTCACCATAGATTTTTGAAAGATTTATTTTATAAGATAACATGTAGGAGCTACGCGTGTTAAGTGTTAAAGTTTTAGGTATGATTTGAACATATTTTCTTACCCTTTTCCACATAAGTTGTAGCAATTTTATCCAAATCTACACCCTCATCGTCTTCTTCATCGAGGTCTTTAAAGCAGTCTTTCTGGAACCAGAGCTCAGCTTTCATCGACCGCTTCGAAACAGGATCCATTGTGTCAAGGTCGGTGAGTAAAGGATTATTCTTAGGAATTGATGGTGTTTTATTCAACTGACTGTTTCTGATTGTATTCAATTTTGTTATTTTATCTATTTTTTTAGACTCCTTTTCATCATCAGAGAATGCTGCAAAGATTTGAGATATTATTCAAACATGTTCTGCTGGTAGATATGTATGTTATTTATAATCAAATTGTTGTTATAATTGTGACTTCCTGCCAAGATATATATTTATTTTAATAGTTACCTAAAGAATCTTTTTCTTTTTCATCCTCTGAGTCTGATTCCAATTCCAATTCGCTATCTGAATCTTTGTAGTACAGGCCTGATGAATCCAATTTGGATGACTCAACATCATACTTGACAAATTTAGGCTTTACCTTCAATTCATCATCTGAATCTTCACCAGCATCAACCACTATGTCAGGTTGCTGATCTACTATACGAGACAATTCCTAGAACACAACTGCAAGATTAATATTTACATCTTAGAATTGACACAGCATCATTTCAGGTGATGATGGTGTAACCTGTTGTATTGTTACCTGATATTTATTAAAACTTTGTACAGACGGCAGCACATCAAGCGTATCAGTTTGACTTTGAGACCTCCTTACTACGTTCCTAATAGAGGTGGCTTTCGGAGTGCAACTGTTACACTTGATGTGCTGTCGTCTGCACATTTACAAGGGGTTTATTTTTATCATTCTAAATTTTGTGAAGTAATTAGAAATTTATTTATTTGCAAGAAACATGGTATAATACAGATGGTAAAATAATAAACATATTCCTACATGTCGCGCTGAAAATTCAGCATGCAAAAATGGGTACAAAAAAAAGGATAAAAAAATTCTACAATTATACAATAGAAGATTATTAAAACTAGAATATTAAAATGTCAATGTTCATCAATTAAATTACAGAAATACAATGTCAGTGTTATGATAATACTATGTCGATAAATAAAATTATAATAGTCATTATTTAGAACTAGTCAGCTATACTAACTCAATTTAATCAATCGGAGAATTATACATGATTATCACAGCAGAATTATCATTGTGACATAATTTATGAACAATTTAAAGGCCTAGAACTAATTAAAGAAACATAATAATAAAAACATATAAATTCATTTTTTCTTGTCGTCCATGAATTCCTCTACTGTGTTAAAACACTTATCTACCAGCCATTTTTTTATTTGGCATTGAAATTTATTAAAATTTAATTCCCTTATGTTTCTGGGAATCCTATTATAAATTTGTATAGCCCTAAAAGAACAAGTTTGGTGATGGAGGTGGCTGGTACAGTTGGGTACTAAAAGTCGTGTCGGGTTTCTACATGATTTGTTATTTTCTATATTGGCTTTACGAAATAGCTCAGGGTTTTTTTTTCTGACAAAGGTTCCTACTTCTAAGATATAAAGAGATGTTAACGTCAGTAAGTTAAGTTTTTTGAAAAGAGGTTTACAAGATTCTAGTAATGGAGAATTTATAAAAACAACTTATCTCTATAGCGACAACTCTGAAATCGCAAAACTACATTAGCTGATCCACAAGTAGATCGTCTAAATAATACAGTTTTGTATAAAACAGCAAATTTTTCATGAGTAAAGAAATTACTTCTTTACTGATGAAAAATTTGCTGACAAAACAGTCAGATATTAGTACGGGTATTACTACTTAGCGTACCTGAGCATTTTTAATTGAAGATAATTGGAACATATCATTGCTTTCCATTATTGGTCCACCATCACCCTTCAAAACCATTTTCAAATTCATTTTCTCTGCCAACTTTTGCCTCTGTTTGTTCAACTGTTTCCTTTTACGTTTTGATAGGCGACGTTCTTCATTCTGCAATTGAAAATTTTATAAAAGAGAAGAGGAAGGATACCATATACAGGGTGGTGCCGTTAATGCGACAATAAATTTAAACATAGCAAAATAATGCTGCCAATGTTACACTATTCCATACAAATGTCATGAAATTATCAATTGAATACGAAATTTTTAAAAGTGACAAACCATTTCTATGGACTAAAATAGCCCATGTTGAAATTTATTGTCGCATTGACGGCACTACCCTGTATAGTAGGTATTATACAGGAGGGTGATGACTCTTATGCGGTTCGGAGCTCTTATGCGGTTTAACAAATTAAACTCCATGACCTACTAAAATTTTTAAGAGAAATATCTCGATCCTCTTATAACATATATTACTTCTTTTAATAATAAAGGAATAAAAATTAAATGTTTTAGTAGTTACATATATAAACTTGTATTGTCAGCTAACACTTTTAACAATAGTTATTAAGTTACTTTAAAGAAATTAATAATACTAACCCTCAATATTTCATCCAATTTTTGCCATACTATGCTCACATGTTTGGAGTTAGTCTTGAACAATTACTCAATAATCTAATATCTTGTTTTTGACTGTAACTTGTTTTGTGAGCTTTAAATAAATAAATAAATTCTCCCGGCTAAGTGAATTATAGAAACTGAGGTCATGTGGTAACTGTTCAAATCAAAGTTAATATCATGCGGGCCATGTGCTTGTTAGCCACCATTACAATACCAAGGAAAACACACCTAATACACTATTATAATATTATCATATTTCTATATTGTCTTATTATTTATGACTACTTTACCTGTAATTCTGCTATCTGGTCATCAATTTGTTCCTCCTCATCAGCTATATTTTCTTCAACAGTTTCCTCACTTTCTTTCAATGCATTACTTTTTGCTTCTTTCTCTTTATCTTCATTCTGTAAAAATCAAATAATAATAAAAAAGTTTTTACTAATCTCAAATATTAATGGACATCACTTTATTATTCAAGAATATTCAACACTTGCTTAACACTGACCACCATGGAACTCTTTTCAATTATTAATTTATTTAGATACATTTAGTTTGTAGAAGTACAAATTCAAATAGCCATTTTAAGACTGATTTAATTTACAATGATAATCTATTGTGACTCATGTAAACAATGAATGAGCACCATTTAATTAGCAATCAATTTTCTATCCTAATACAATTTACCTATTCCCTATTCAAGATTGGTTAAACCAGTGTAGCTTAATGGTAAGAGCAGTACTTGAGCCAGTCAATCACAATTTGTTGAAGAAATTTTGAAAAGATTTAAGCTCAATTTGAATTATGAATGGGAGTTAGCAATTATTATTTAAAGATAATGTATGGGCTGTTCTAATTACCTGTGAGGATTTCCATTCCTTCATGTGTTTAAGCCAGTTTAGCAACAATTTTATATCTTTCCTACCCAGTACTTTGATATCTCTACAACAAATCTTAATTTCTTCAGTTGTTTTAACATGTTCTTCAACTAATTTGTCATCAAAAACAATCTGTAAACCAACCAAAATATTAGGAAAAAACAACATTAAATGTATTCTAATAAAAAACAAAAACAATAAAATACAGTTTAATTATTGTTCCATCAGTTGTAAATGTCCAAATTTTTATTTCAATGTGTACCTCTGAGCAACCTTGTAAAAGATCTATGGGGTCATCAGCTGTCAGGAATTGTGAAACTAAGACTTTATGATGAGTAGTATAATCATTTTCCTTGTATCCTTCTGCTTTAGCTTTCTTCTGTTTCTCAGGGTGCAATACATTATTATGTTGCTTTTTTACTATCTCTAAGTCTTCAAAAACATATTTAGGGTCCAAGAACTTCGGATCAATGCTATCAGGTGCTAAATAGCCTTGACATACTACAAAAATCTCAGAAGACTCATTACGAGAAGCTTGTGGTTTCGTGGCATGCACTTTTTTAAAGAACTGTTTCAAAACCCACAGTAAGGCATGGTAATCTTTAGATCTAAAAACTTTAGTAACAAACCAACCACCATCTCTTAGGAAATTTGTTGCAAGCTTCATGGCACTTAGTGTGAGACAGGCTTGTTGGTACGCGTCATGAAGCCAGTTAAGACCAACGTTAGGAGCACCATCATTAAGTACAACATCTGCTTTCCATGTTTTAATTTCTTTTTTAATGGCTGTTTTACACTTGTCGGTAGTTATATCTTCTGTAAGCCCAATACAACCCGGTACGGGTTTTATTGGAAACAAATCGACACCAATTACAATACTGGACACGGGCATGTTTTGATGTGCCACTTGCATCCAACCACCAGGGGCAGCACATAGATCGATACATACTCGTGATTTTTGTAAAAATCCAAATTTCCTATTAAGTTGAATTAATTTGAATGCTGCTCTTGAACGATAACCTGAAGAACACAAACATAGTGGTACCTTGAATAGCAACTTGATAACATTCAGAATAAAATCACATCACTGATTAATACATACCTGTTTCTTTAGCTAATTGATAGTATTTATCTTTTCGCTGTTTCCCTACCTTGGTCTTTTTACCCATTTTGTTGTGTTATACGATCATTAAATCAGTAAAACAGCAAAAGGAAACTGGTAACATGTTTCTAGACACACTACAAACATTGACATAGGTACTTTTTAGGTTATTTAGGTTTTTTTTGTTAATTCTCCCTATAATGGGAAGGCAAAGGGTACTAATGCCCATACAGCCATGCTGGCGTCACACATTTCAATGCACCTTGGAAGTATTTGACGCGACATATATGATGACAGTCTCCTTATGTGCTACTTGATGAGGGCATGAATGATATGTACGGAGGTGCCTCCTAAAGACTGCATTTTAGCACGTTCAATAAGGTCGAAAATTTAACGCACCTTTCAAAATGTCAATTAATATGACTGTCATCCTTTTCTTTTTCATTTTGAGAGAAAGAAATAGACTGAACTTAAATTTAAACTTAGCATGTGTTTGCCAGTATTAGGGCCAGTATTTCTTTATTTCTTCTTTTACTGCATTAAAATGCTGGCGTAACACATTTCAATGCTTCTTGGGAGTATTTGATACGAAATATATGATGACAGTCACTTTATGTGCTACTTGATGAGGTGGATAACCACAAAAAGTTCTCATCGCATTTCACACCATAATCACTTTTATTCTAATAATATTTTAGTTGCACGTCAACACAAACACTTGAATAATAAAACTACGCTACTTTTATAGCTCAATGTTCGCTCCGACACAATTTTTAATTATTGTAATAAAAAATTTTACTGACGCCACAAAAACCCGAAAAACACTCCTTTTTGTTTTTTTTTTTTGGATACATTCTCCCTATAAATGGAAGACAAAGGGAACTAATGCCTCATTGTATTTCACACCATAATCACTTTTATTCTAATAATCTTTTAGTTGGACGTCAACACAAACACAAGATGTATAAAACTACACCAATTTTATAACACATAGTTCGCTCCGACACAATTTTTAATTATTGTAATAAAAATCTTGTCTGACACCACAAAATCCCGCCAAACACCCTTTTTTTTGATTCTCCATATAAAGCGAAGGCAAAGAAAGCTAAGGACCATACAGCCATGTCTTCAGTATTTCTTTATTTCTTCATTTATTGCATTGAAATGCTGGTGATAGAATAATAACAATAAATGAAGAATGTATAAATGAAGAATGTATACATTCTTCCTTTATTGTTATTATTCTATCACCAGCATTTCAATGCAATAAATGAAGAAATAAAGAAATACTTGGCCTAATTCTGGGAACACACTTTATACTGTGTGAGTCTGGGTAAAGTGCGCAAACGAAAATGGGGGATACTATGGCTAATTTTATCTACGAAAAAAATATTAAAAAAATTATGTCATAAAACAGTTTGATTCATCGCGATAGATCAATTATTTTAAAAGTTAAGTGATTTTGTATGCACCAGGGTCATTCACATCAAAAAAATCGATAAAAAATTAAATAATATATATTTTTTTAATTTTTTTCGTAGATAAAATTAGCCATAGTATCCCTCATTTTCGGTTGTGCACTTTACCCAGACTCACACTGCATCTAAATTTAAGTACAGTATATCTCTTTCTCGCAATAAGTCTTCTTCTTCTTCTTTTAATAATGGCAATGTGTTTATCTTAATGATAACAATTCTGCCAGCCCAGAGTTTTGACCAAGCATGTGTATGGGAAAATATTATAGTTTTGATGTAAAACAAGTCTGTTGTGATAACTTCGGTTAGTTTATATTTGGGTTAATCAGTAGAGTATCTGTAAAAGACAAACATTACATATTACACTGACTGTTAGTACAAAATTAGTTAGGAGGGAGTATACTTGGTTAAAGTTTAATATTATTACATTTAATAAATTTAGCGAGGATACAAAAAACGTCCGGGGATGAATAAGTTAAAAGGCTACTTAGGTTAATAGGAAGAGGAATTTTGATTTTAGCCAGGACATCATACAATTTAAAATTAATATTATATTTGGAGCATTCAAAGAAAATATGGTCCAAGGTACCATCAGCCAACCCACATTCACAAAGGGAATGGTCACGAACTCTGATTTTGTGTAAGAAAACTGGTGAGCAGCAATGGCCTATTCGGAGTCTACACAATACCGAGACAACAGTTTTTGGATATTTCTTATATTTGAAAAACCAGGGTCTAGCTGGGATACTTTTTTGGATACCATAATAAAAGCCTCCCTTGGTTTGACTTCATCTATCCCATTCCCTCTGCCAATCTGCCAGAATGTGTAATTTGGGAATATTCAAAAGATCATATCCTTGGAGGATATTGTGCTTTAGATCGACATGAGAAGGTGCAGAAGCAGCAGTCTTAGCAGAAAAGTCTACACATTCATTACCCAAGATGCCCGAGTGACTTGGTATCCAAACTAAATCAACTAGCAAGCCTTTACCATAACAATTCAATAAAGATGTCTTGATGTCTAATAATATTTTATTATGTAATTTGCATTTGAAAATATTTGTTTGAATCGCTTTAAGAGCACTGAGTGAATCCGAGAAAATAACTGCTTTATTAATGTTGTGTGATTCAATGAACAAACATGCCTCAAGGATGCCTATGCATTCACCCGTGAATACAGAGGCTTTAGAGGGACTTCTAAACTGTAAGAATATATTGGAATTTTGGAGGTAAACTGATATGCCGACACAGCCAGAGGGAGAAAGTTTCGAGGCGTCTGTGTAAAACTTCTGCCTATCACTCCAACGTTCGGCTACAATCCCATTAAATTTACTATTGGTACCTGGAGAATTTTTAGAGATACCAATATCGAAATAGATGTTAGGTTTGAATAAGAGGACAGGGTATTGAGCACGGAAAACGGGGAGAACTGGGTAGCTGTTTACTAAGATGTTCATATTTAAAAGTTTATGAAGACTATTAATAAATAATGGTTTATTTTTGTTTTTCCAGTAAGCATTATTTTCTGCATGACATAAGTCATACAGGGTGCGGAGTTTTGGAATGAGGATGTGAGATGAATGGGTTGTTATCCTAAAAATATAGCGATCGGACAGATATTGCCGTCTAAGGCCTAGCGGCGGCTCACCACACTCTACTTGGAGAGCATTTATGGGAGAAGATTTCATGCAACCACTGATAATTCTGAGGCATGATGACTGAATTTTATCCAAAAGTAACAGGGAAGATTTGTTGCATGGTTCCAGTAGAAAGGAACTGTAGTCCAGGACGCTACAAACCAGGGCATTGTATAGAATTTTTATAGAATGAGGGTGGGCCCCCCACCAAACGCCAGCCAAAGACTTCAGAATCGGAATAATACGTTCACATTTCCTAGCCAGGTGGATGATGTGATGGTGTCCAGAAAGTTTAGTGTCCAAATAGGCTCCTAAAAATTTTACTTTGTTGACGATGGGTATGGGTTGGTTGTCAATTCGGATCGAAACATGAGGGATGTTTATTTTCCTAGGGAATACGACAACTGAACTTTTAGCAGCGGATAGACCAAGACCATGGTCGTTTAGCCATGAATTAAGAGAATTTAAGGACACTTCTAAAGACGAGGCCGCTTCTACAATTGAATCGCTAGAAATGTATAAAGCAATATCATCCGCATACTGAAGGATTTGACAGTCAAAGTTTAGACATGAATTCAGTTCCCGAGTGTACAAATTATATAGTATTGGGCTCAACACTGAGCCCTGAGGTAGACCTTTGTAGATAGATCTCACACCGAAATCCTCCCCAGGGATCCTTAGCTTGACCACTCTAGACATTAACATGTTGTTGACACAGTTAATCATTCTGTCCGAGATTCTCAGCTGTTGCAATGTTTGCCTGAGGACTGGAAGGATGACATTGTCGTAAGCTGACGACACATCCAAGAAGGCCGCCACAACGGATTTGTTGCTAGAAAAGCTGGTTCAAATATCAGTGACCAGAACTGCTATGCTATCTGTAGTACTAAGGCCCTTTCTGAATCCAAATTGGCACTTGGGTAGTAACTCATTATGTTCTATGTGCCACTCTAACCGGTTTTGATGAGGTGTTCCAAAACTTTTAAAAGAACTGAGGAAAGAGCAATTGGCCGTAAGCCATTAGGATCCTCATAGTTTTTCCCAGGCTTAACTAAGGGGATAATAGTTTGTTCCTTCCAGTCTAAGGGAATAAACCCATTTACATAGCAAATATTTAGTAATTTTATGAAGTAATTCCTAGTATTAGAACTTAAATTAACCAAAAATGAGTAAGGGAAGCCATCAGGGCCAGGGGCTGAATCATTAACAGAAGACAGAACTAAATTCAACTCCTCTACAGAGAAAATGTCGTTTACAACTGAATTATTATATGAGGAGGTTGAGGAATATGATGGAGAAATTTCATCAACGTTAGGAACGTAACTAGGCGCAATTTTATTAAAAAAGGTTTCAGCAATATCATGGGGAATGCAAGTTTTTGAACCAGTGGAAACACCGCGTTTATAGCGGTTGATTTGCCGCCAGACAACTGAAGAAGGGGTAGTTGGAGATAGTGAGAGGCAGAAATTAGTCCAACCCTGGCGCTTCTTTTTCTTTGGCAGTCTTTTAGTTTTGGCACAAATATGACGATAATTAATTAGGTTTTCCAAGGACATGCAACTATTATAAGCTCTCTCGGAGTTTTTCCTGGCTTTAACAAGTTGGGAACATTCATTATCCCACCAAGGAGGGGATGAAATTTTATTCCTTGCTGTGTTTTTGAGGGGAAAACAAGCCTCTGCTGTTGATGATAAAAGATTGTTAAAGGCAGAAAAATAATCCTTTGCCAGTTGGAGTTCACCCTCCGTGCTCAGATTGATACTATGTATGGAAGGGAGTGAGGAAAATTTATGGTCGGAAAGGTCCCGATACTGATCCCAGTTCGGCCTAGATAGTCTGTATTTCATAAGCGGAGGAGCGGACCTTTCAGGAATAATATTATGTGGCATGCATATAACAATGGGGAAGTGATCACTACCATACGTAAAGCTTTCCAAGTCCCATGTGAATGAGGCAGCTATATCAGAGGAGACAAATGTTAAATCAACTACACTAACATTTTGGTTAGGGAGACCACGGCGGGTAGAACGGCCATCATTCAGGATAACTAAATTCAGGTCATCTAGTATTTCTACTAAACCAATTCCAACCTGATCACATGTAAGAGATCCCCATCGGAAATGATGGCAATTGAAATCACCCATAACAACCAGGGGACTCTGAAGAGATTGGAGAACATTCTTAAGTACAGGAAGAAGATTTATATGTGGGTGAGCTATATAAATGCTTAAAAAGGTGATACCTTCGACACGACTGGCAACTATATGAATGTTATCACCAGTATAATTAATGCTGATGGCAGATGATATTGCTTTGTTTTTAATCATCAAAGCCGTACCACCATAACCATCTGATCTATCATGTCTATAAATAGTAAAATGAGGTAAACAAAAATTCAAAGTAGGTATGAGCCAAGTTTCAGATATTGATACAATTAATGGATTATATTTATTAATTAAATAGATTAAGTCATGTTTTTTATGGAAAATACTCCTAATGTTCCACTGAAGAAAAGTAAGAGTCATTTTTTAAGCTACTTAAGAGGGGAATAAATTTTTGAGCAACGAAGTCGGGTGTGGTGCTAGAAGATGTGAAAAATAATGTAACAAGGGAAAGAATCGGTTTAACAACATCCTCTGGAAGGGAGTCTTGAGCTTCTGAACTTTCAGGGGTAAGATTGTCAGTATATGCGCAGCCATTATAAGAAGGAGAGAATGAGTAGTCCCTAGTAAGGTCCGCATGAGCTTTCTTATCATATCCGCGAGAAACAGGGGTATTTGGTTTATGTTGAAGAAATACAGTCTTTTTGTAAGATCTTGAGAAAGAAGGTAGAGGAATGGTTGTCTTATCAGAGAGTTGAGATTGAGTTTGTGGTAAAGAGGTTTTTACTGTGTCAGCAAATGATTTGGAGAAAGATGGAACTAATTTATTAGCCTCATAGTATGAGATTGACTGTTCTGCCATTATGGCCTTGATGATTTTTGTCTCACATGCTCAGGGCAGGATTTGTTATCTGCAAAGTGATTACCAGAGCATAGTATGCAAAAGCCTTTCTCAATAGAAACTTCACACCCAGATCCTAGATGTTCCTCACCACATTTAAAGCAGCGAGACTTAGAGCGACATTGCACTTTGGTGTGACCATATCGACAACAATTGTAGCACTGGATAGTAGGGTAAATATATTGTTCAACAGGAAAGGAAGAATAACAACAAAAGATTCTTTTAGGAAGAATTTGACCGTCAAAAGTGAGGACTACTGTAGCAGATGGTTTCCATTCTGTAGAGTTACTTATGTGAACCTTTTTATGCAGTCTTCTTACCTTAAGAATGTGACCACACCCTGGGGGTACTTGAATTAATTGTAAAAGTTCTTCTTCGGATATGTCAGTAGGAACATCTCTAATTAACCCAACGCGAATTATGTTATGTGAAGGAATGGATGCTACATAATTGTGTTTAAGTAGGGAGCTATTGTTCAGGAATGCATTGGCATCCTCGGGGCTCTTAAATTCAACTGAAACGCGATTGCGACCTACTTTTTTAACACCGCCTTGAAGAATATTTTTAATATTATTAGACAATAGGAACATGCCAAATTTAACAGGGTGTAATACTGTGCTTGCCGTTTCACCATCTATGCGATGAACATGAACAATGTACGGTGAACGATCAAGGGCGGAATATTTTTGTCTTCCTATAACATTTTTCGCTTGTTTAGCTTGACTTCCAGATTCGAATGTACTGGGTCTTTTCCTATTAGTACGAGGACTCTGTGTTTCCATTAAAGAATTTTCAATTTCTGTACATTGTGATAAAGGGAGGGTAGCTACCGGGGTGAATATAATTTCGTCGGGAGGGTCCGGAGGGTCAGGAGGTTTGTTAATGTCCATTTTACCAAATAAAAATAAGAATTAAATAAATACCTTACACTCAGGGACAAACACAAGACCACACACTTAAAGTATATCACAAAAACAAACTATTTAGAAGTAGCAACAATCAAAAAGATATCAAAAGACTCCAGTCACATGTGTCAGCCAAGAACACAGCTTCGAGAATCCTCGCAATAAGTCATAAGAAAAAGATAGCAAGAATCTGTTTAGAGCTGTCGCTTTCATTATAGATTTCAAAGAAACTATAGACAATTTTAGACGGCATGCATTTCGTCTAAAATTGTCTATGGTTTCTTACGGAGGTATTTCCTAAACACTGCATTTTATCACGTTCAATCCTTTTCGTATTCATTTTGAGAGAAAGAAATGCACTGAACTTAAATTTAGATTTAGCATGTGTTCTCCAGAATTAGGGCCACTGAAGACATGGCTGTATGGGCATTAGTTCTCTTTGCCTTACCACTACAGGGAGAATGAAGCAAAAAAAAACAAAAACAAAGTGATTTCTGAGGATTTGTGATTCGCTCATTGGTGGCTGGACACGTCACTTTTTACTTTTTTTTCTAATTTATAATCTGTGATTGTACAAGTTTAGACGTAAACTCATAAAGAAATTGACATAACATAGTACGTAGTATCTCCTATTATTATTATTCTATGCCTATTGGTCTGTGGACATACCTCAACTCTTTATAATCTGTTTGTACAAGTTAATCTGCTTTGTAGTGCTTACTCACGTAATTTATTAATTTCTGCATTTAAAATACTGTCTACCTATTTTGTTCATTAATAAAATTATTTTTAAGACGACGATTACATTTTTGTGGTTTTCAACAAAGTCATCGGCAAGATTTCAACATGACGCCCAACATCCAGACGTTCATCAATAGCTTTCAAAATAAACTGTAAGTAGTTTATTTAGTTATTGGAAGTTCGTAACTAAATAAAGATCATTCAAGATATTTTGCATTTGTTTTGTACGATAAATAGTTAGAATTTTGAAGTGATATTACAAAGCAAGGTCATTGTTTTTCTATTTGTTCTAGACGTATCTTTATCTATTAATTACGTGTTCATTGAAATAATCAGAATACATTATGTAAATACCTAGAAAATGTCACCAATAAACAATTTATTGTTCAGATGTAACATGAAATACTGAACCTTAATTGCGTATTTCACTTTCCATAGCAAATTTTGCTATCTACCAAGAACTAAAATGGACATTAATCATCAGATAGTTCCACAAACTACCATATCGATGTTGTGATGTTTCTAATATTTTCTTTACAGTGAACCACCAATACGCCAACATCTTAAAAATGTCTATGGCACTCTTATGATGACTTGTGCTGCAGCATCAATTGGAGTCTGTATTGATATGTTCACAAGATTCCAGATGGGATTTTTCTCTGCTCTCATTGGTGCCGGACTTATGTTGGTATTGATTGCCACACCAGATAATGGCAAAAATACCTCCTTAAGACTTGGATACCTTTTAGGATTTGGATTAACTTCAGGTATATTGTATATCTTGTATTAAATAGTAATGTATCCACTTGGATTTCGACTTTTGTTGCTTACCAGCCTGCCATTGTCTCTTCAACACTTTTATATCTATTAAGTCAAATTTTTGATGTGGTCTAAAGGTACCTACTCCATTCTTTTTATGATAATCTGTGTACCTACCCTTGATTGTAATAAATTCACTACCTCACAGGCACATATAAAAACATATATTATAAAAAGCACATATACAAATCTGTTGATCATAAAACCATCATGATGATGATAGTATGATCTATTGATCTTATAACTTGTTTAATTGATTAGAATATTGCATTATACATAAGTTCACATAACTTAAGAGTCTAATAATATTAATATCACTAATATCATAAACACCTTGATGGACACAGCAGCATAGAAGAGAGGTGAACCCATTTCTTTATCTTGTAAATATTCTCATTAACAGTTTACTTTTACCTGTCAGCGACAATAGCCATTCTACTATGTGCATGCAATTTATACTCCTAAAGCTTCGCTAGGTAATTTTTTTCATGCCAAAAATTGAATTGACAATAGCATTTGATATGTTGATGTGGTAAACTGTTGACATTATTATCAATTGATCATGTTGTCCTGAGGCTTAAGGTGAAAGTGTAATTACTGGACTGCCTCCAATGCCTAGTAACTACACTGCTACCTTTCCCTTTAGTCTAAAACACAGCAAACTGCTTAACAGCTGAAATAACAAAGGCGCCTACCTAGACATCCCTATATATGGGCCTACCGCCTAGTAAAAGGAAGTTTTGTCATGTAACGACTCTTGTACTCTTGTATAAGAAAAACTTATTTCCCTGATTCTACCCCCTAAGGAGCTGCTGAAATCACTAAAACTCACACTTTAATAATTTACACAGCTGCAACTAAAAAAAATTATACAATTATACTAAAATAATTATAAATTTTTAACATTTATTCTCCATGCAGATAAAGGAGATGGAAAGGTAATAATGAATATTTCAGATTATTATCTACATATGCTACAGTAGCGGTGGTAGGAGCTCAGTGGCGGATTGGTTTGAGCTCTCTGAAATCTATATGAAAAACAAAGCAACAAAGGTCGATCCTGGTTGAAGCCGTTGTTCTCGGTTGTTCCTGCAACCGCTTTAACCCACCAACCCGCATTGGGCCAGTGTGGTGGTGTTATGGCCCAAATTCCTCTTGTTTCTTCCATGTAGGTTCCACGTATATAGGCTGATGATGATGATGATGATACTACAGTTACAATTAAGTAGGCCATAGGCCTTAATTTTGCTATATAAATTTACAAAATAGTTATTCGCTGTATAAACATTGTTGCAGGAATGAGTATGGGCCCTCTGTTGCAGTATGTCAGTATTGTAGATCCATCTATAATAGTCACAGCTCTCCTTGGCACGACACTCGTATTTGTCTGCTTCTCTATAGCAGCTATGCTTGCTGAACGCGGAAGCTGGCTTTTCCTAGGTGGAACTTTGATGACCCTGCTTACTTCTATGTCTTTGATGATGCTGTTCAACATCTTTATGCAGTCACATTTACTGTACCAAGTAAGTAACTCTATATTTTAAAAAATATGATTTTATTCTATAATAATAATAAGTACATTTACCATTAATGTTTAAAAATTGTTAACATAAATGAACCCTTTTAATTCTGTTTACTATTTTTAAACATTAATAGTAAATGAACATTTGCTATCACACAGTATTAATCACTTTTTTTTTTCTTCACTGTAACTACCAGTCAACAGCTTTTCTTTTGGCAAAGGCCTCCTTCAAAGCTTTCCATTCTTTCTTATTTCTTTGGTCTTGTACATAGCTCTCCTGCTGACTGCTTTAATACATCATCCCATCTATAATTCTGTCTTCCTCTGTTTCTTGTGTGTGGTCTCTGGGGCACCACTTTGTATTATTATTTTTGTCCATTTAGGTAATTGGACTCTAATCATATGTCCTGCCCATGGCCATTTAAGAGTTCTTGTTGTTATAACTATGCCCTTAAATTTTATAGCCTTACTCTGTCTTTTAGCTTGACACCCAATACACTTCCTTTCATCGAGTTTTGATTAACTCTTAGTTTATTGCTCATTTTTAGAGTCCAAGTCTGGCATCCATTATTTTTTTTTATACAACTAGATGACAAACAAGCTGACGGCCCACCTGGTGGTAAGCGGTTACCGCCGCCTATAGACACCTGCAATAACAAGGAAAAGCACTTGATATTGCAGGTGCGTTGTCATCCTGAGGCCTAAGATGAAATGCCGTCCATGCCCAGTAATTACAATGGCTACCTTTACCTTCAATCCGAAACACAGCGAACTGTTTCACGGCTGAAATAAGAAAGGCGGTGGTACCTACCCAGGCGACCCTACATATGGGTCTACCACCTATCCATATGATAAACTGGGCAAAACACATGTATTAAAAACTTTCATTTTAGGTCTTTATTTTTTTTTCACTTCGCTCAGAGACTAGTATCTCTTCCATCAATTATGTACCCTCCTATGCATGGGCATGCCCTCTTTTGGAGCTATTATGTGACCCAAGTATACATGTTCATATATAGGTTTAAGTATAGATTTTTTCTTTAAAATTCTGAATATGTCATTACTTTGGTGTTCTTGGTATTTCATAGGAAGTTCAGACCTTATTAATTGCTGCATGATTTACTCTAAACCTACATTGCTTTCGGAAAAGTATCTCTTAAGTGGTATGTCTTTATGTTTTTTTTTTACTTCGCTCAGAGACTAGTATCTCTTCCATCTATTATTTACCCTCCTATCAATTTCCTTTTGCTTTTGCCCTCTTTTGGGGCTATTATGTGACCCAAGTATACATGTTCATAACCATACATATATTATTGTTGCTTGGTTTAAGTACAGATTTTTTCTTTAAAATTCTGAATATGTCATTACTTTGGTGTTCTTGCTATTCATAGGAAATTCAGACTTTATACTTTCCTCTGCTAATTGCCGCATGCATCATTAACTCTAAACCTACATTGCTTTCTGAAAACAACACTAAGCCATCGGCAAAGTGAAAATCATCAAGGACTTCTCCATTTATTTACAGACCATATTCCTTACACTCCAATTTCTGTAACACTTTCCACAGCAGATATTTTTGGAGATCTTGGGTCACCTTGTTGGACACCCCGCTGCAAGGGAAACTCTTTACACAAATGACATTTTCGTTCTGAGTTTTCGATAAAGAATTTCTTTTATTGGGTAATTCTGATACACCTTGTATAAATAATGGTGCATATTGTTTCAAAGTATTTCAAACTCACAGCTCTGGCAGTGCCCGCGCGAACTGAATCGATAATCTGACAATCTGACGTTTACACTCACAATGCTCACACGTGGAGCAACGAGATTCGTGAGGATTATTAATTACGTAATCAATAACGTCACAGCGGCTTGTGTCAGCGCGCTCATATTGCTGTGATCGCTCATGAGCATGATTATACTGTTCTATTTTATTCTATTTTTTTTATATAAGGCTATATCAAGCTTGACAGTGATTATAATATATGTTTACATACCCTAATTAATGTCACTATCTGTTAAATTGTATGTACAAGCGCCTGCATAATTATACGGTCAATAGGAACTATACTCATCATTTCATGTTTCAGGTGCATCTATACCTAGGCCTGATGCTGATGTGTGGCTTTGTTCTTTTTGACACACAACTTATCATCGAGAAGCGCCGTTTGGGAAGCAAGGACTTTGTTCAACATGCCTTGGAATTGTTCATCGATTTCATTGGAATTTTCAGAAGACTGGTCATCATTTTAACACAAAAGGTAGGTAATAATTGCACTCACCTTGTGCACTTATAACAATTTAAAATGTCTAGGCTGCCACCAGTAGTCGTATTGTAATCAGAAATTTCATACTGGCCAGATGTTATAAGAAAAAATGCATTTTGTCTCCTTGGAAGTAGAATAATTGGGTCGAGTTTGCGGGGTACTTCACAAATTTCAATTTATTCTGTAACGTATTGCTCATAAACCACACATTTCAGTAAATTTTCTTAACAATACAGTCAAGTTAGCAAGCAACATAGGCACCAATGTTGCGATGTCCACCAGTAGGTACGGGTCTTAACTATTTTGCTGTTGACTGCATAAAGCAGGCCTTAAAGTTTACGACAGAGACATGCGACCGCAACACGAGGCGGTTGGATATTATTTTAATGTCTAGAAAACACGTGAATTCCAATTTGTGAACGGATAAATGGCATCTAAAGCGAGAAAAGAAAAAAAAAGTCACACAGGCTCGGTAGCGGTCGTGTGGTTGCTCGTGTCTGTCTTGCTTTCCAAATGTTCTTCATACTAAAATTGCATACAAAGCGGATGTGTCCCGGTTTCAGTCGCCTGTCACGGTCGTAAACCAACACTTGTACCACCAATTAGTGACAGTAACTGGTGGTACAAGTGTTGTTTCCCCTCATCATTGGGGCCATTTTGTTTCCGACGCTAGCAAGTCGGCCCCGGCATGTTCGTTTCTGCGGCTTAGTTTTCGGGTAGTTCGTTGCATCTCGTCATATGCACGAACGAGCGGTCAGCAAGCACCAGAAATAATATGGCCTAAGTGTTAAGGCACAATAGCACATGTTTGGCTTCGATATTTACCACTAGGTAATAATAAAGCAACTGATTTCTTACCCATGCCCAGCAGTAGGGGTCAAGGAGAGTCTATCAAATTATTATATTTCAACACCTGAACGAAATATCTTTCAAACATACATTATCATTTGAAATAATTCGCTATGGTATTCATAACTTGCGGAGGTAGGTAACAGACATACAGACTTCGTCTAGAAATATATTATCTTTTGTAATTGACCTTTTCATTTTAACGCTACTGTTTGCATTATTAAAGTTTTCTTAATCCCATTCCAGGAAGAGCAGAACCGTCGTCCCAAGCGTAATAACAACTAAGTGTTGTCAGAGGCCACTTCTTTTGAGAAAATTTATATATCAATTATTTTGTTTAATACCTATTTATTTAATTCACATTGTAAATTGTTAGTTTGATTATTTCTTTAAAATGTAAATTGTAACTGGTTAAAATAAAGTTTGAAGGGTTAATATTACAAATATATAATTTGTCTCATTTTCCATTCCCTACTGTAGACTACACAAATGCACACAGGTCAATGCTATAGGTATTGGCCCTAATTCTGGCGAACACATGATATGTTTAAATTTAAGTTCAGTCTATTTCTTTCTCTCAAAATGAAAAAGAAAAGGATGGCTGTCATATAAATTGACATTTAGAAAGGTGCGTTCAATTTTCGACCTTATTGAACGTGCTAAAATGCAGTGTTTAGGAGTTTGGTTTCTTTGAAATCTATCTAAATTTAAGTGACAGCTCTAAACAGATTCTTGCTATATTTTACCTATTACTTATTGCGAGAAAGAGATATACTGTACTTAAATTTAGAATTAAAGTGTGTTTCCAGAATTAGGCCCATTGCCTCACGAGGCCACCATAAATGGCGACATCGTCGTAGGCAACGCATTATGTGTGAAATAAAAATATAAAAATAAGACAATTTAATTAGAAATTATCTACAGGCTCCAGGCAAAAGTGCTGTTAGCTTAACCCAGTGGTCGGCAAACTTATTAGCCGAAGAGCCAAATATGAACATTACAATTATTAAAAAAATGGGAGCCAAATCTGCTTGTTTAGTAAACTTTTATTACATTATATAAAACTAAATTTCATACTATATAGATATTTATTAATGCGAACTATGTGCTTGCATCTCCTTAGAAAGTTTGAGTAAGTCGGGTTTGTATGTTGTTATTTTTAATTTTAGGCATGATTCCAAGTTCTCATCAATAAGACTATTTTTTTACCAAGTTTTTTTTATTGCGCCAGAGCCGCACTTAAGGAGCCAAAAAGCCACATGCGGCTCTGAAGCCGCACTTTTCCGACCATTGGCTTAACCAATTAAATAAATGTAAACTGTAGGCACTGCGAATAAACAAATATTAATCAAAATATGTTCAAGGTCAGGCTGACATTGCAGCTGACACCGACGCTACTTAACGTCGAAGTTTTATTTATGCACATAATTTAAGAATTAATCGACAAATGCTTTCGAGGAGATAACGACCTATTTAGGACGATGAAGATTTATATTTATAATACAGATATATGTCGGAGCAAGCCTGGAATAGTATTATGTAATCTCATCTCGACGGCGGAGAAGATCATTATCACTTTGACATACACAGCAAAGCATGTGCTTCGAACTATCCAGCAACGGACCCAGTTGAGGTATTGCACCGGGGTTCCGCGAACCCCCAGAGCGCGGTGCGGAAACGTACCGGGGGGCGGAGTGATTTTGCACTGTTTAAATTTTTGTCTACCCTGTTGTACAAAAAACGGTCGCGGTGCGGTGCGGACAGTGTAACGGGTACCTAAGAATTCTAACGATTCAAAACCATCTCGCCCCGGAACGCTTCCGCAACGCGCCGCTCCCCCTTCTGAGGGTTCTGGTCTCAAGAGTCATGGCCTGGCGAGAAGTGGGTAATAAAAACATACATATTACATAGTTATTAATGATTTTGTCAATATGGGTATATTTAAATACATTTAGTGGTAATATAGGAACATGTGACGTCACCTTTTTCTTAGATTTTCTATGGAGCGTTTTTGGACGATGCGCTGCTATGCTACACATCAAACATACCACTGCATCTTTGAAACAATTGATCTCAAACATACTATTTCTTTTGCAATAATTATTCATGAGTTATAAACTTCTTATAAGTATAAAAAATAAAAAAGTTGTCAACTATATATACAATTCACGTTGTGAAAAATAAAAGATAATATTTTAACAAAGTTTATAATTACAAGAAATGTACATATTTACAATAAATTGAACACATTTTCTAACTAAGTATTGTCCGCTTGGGGCTGTATTTTATTTTTATCGTATAATAAAAACTTTCTAGCTTTATGTAGTTCATTACTGACTAGTATACCAATCATACTAGCTACATTTCTGTCATCAGTCGCCGGAGAGTTGTGTAATCTTTCTACTTTGAGATCCTCTTCTGATAATTCTTCAGGTTTTGAATTGTTATTGGTTTTAGATTTAGTGATTGTGTACTTTCCTGGTAACTTATTACAGTTACAACAGTGACACTTCCTTACATACTGAGACGAACTTTCACTTCTAACTGTATATTCATAAGTAGACATTCCTAAAGTCATTAAGTTAATATGAAAACAACATAAATATATCAAAGCACATGCTACCGCTAAAGCACTTCCACAAAATATTACCAGAAATAGTAAAAAAATAACAGAATTTTGACAAAACTTAATATCATACGAAATATTTGTGTGATTTGAAACTGGACTACAGGTAATAAAATCTTGTGCTCTAGAACTTAATTGATAAGGATCGGTGATAAATAATACGAAGTCTAATAAACATAATAATGATGTCATTAAAGATAACAATAAAGCTGTAACAACAGTCGCAATGAAAGCCTTGTAGTTCCTATGTCCGATACAACTGTTTAACCAGTTGCAGTGGTGATCGAAGCGGTCCACGCACTTGTTACACAGGCTGCAATGTTTCGTCTTTTTGCTGCTGGTTAAAATGTTACATAGATGACATCTGCCGTTTTCTATGACGTGCGCGTGGATATTACGATCAAATTCAGGAACAAGGTTAGTCTCCAATTTCCTCAATTCCTCTTCACTGGGATCGAGTAGACTCGTAGTTAGATGTGATATTATATGTGCCACATATAAAACTATAAATAATATTTCGGCAAATGGTTTGAGCTTTTCGCGTTGTATTTGTACGAGGATCACACAATTTAGAACAGCTGTAGCTCCAATAATTATCCAGCCAATAACTTGTTGATAGTTTAGGGGCAACTGTAATCCATGTATCCTTCTGTGAGGACGCCGTTGTTGATTTATTGTGCAACATTTGTGCATTATAAATACTGAATAACAATCAGATCGTTGGTAAGATATTAAACTTCCTTTGTTTTAGTTAATCTATCGACATTATCATAATGTCACGTTTCGATTACCTACAATGCGCGCGCAGGGTAAATGGTGAATCAATTCGAAACTTGAATCACCTCTACTTATAGGTACTCTTACTATAATCTAGTGATATAAAAAAATAGGAGTACCTATAGTAGTACAGTTATTGTTTAGGTATTTTATATGTTTAAGTATATCTACTGTAAATTAGAAACCTACGCTTGAAAATCGTTCAATTTGTGTAGTAGGTAAGGTATATATTGTTGATGACGCACGGCGGGCTAGTAAGAGACGAAAGTTTAACTTTGCCTATCAGCCTATGGCATTAAATTAAGTAGGTACCTACTCATTTAAAGAAATCTTTGAAGAGTACCAACTTAATGCCCTGGGCAAAGTTAGTAAATGCGTCTTCCGGGCTCTTCCTCGTTCCTATAGCAACCAAAAGTATAAATATCCATACTTAATTAAACGGTCTCATTTAGCTTGACCTGTTTTCCTTTCAATGTACAGTCACGAACAATAACATGTACCTATCTACTTGTTCGTGACTATTTCTAATGGAATAAGCGAGAGATGGGTAGGTAGGTACAGTCAACCACAGAAGTAGCTTAACACTTTAGTACCATGTCACACTGACTATTTGCGCTCGTGCTTAATTACCACCGTACTATATTAACGCCATATTATTATTGTGTCATGGTACTAAAGTGTTCAGCTACTTCTGTGGTCGACCTATGTTATTGCTAGTTACTCTACGTCTGCCTAAACTTATATCATTAATCTGTGTTCTACATTCTGTTTTGATCAAACACTGCTCACGGTGCTTACTACCAGTATACAGGATGGTGCCGTCAATCGACAATAAATTGAAACATGGGCTATATTAATTCATAGAAATGGTTTGCCACTTTCAAAAACATCGTATTCATTTGATAATTTCTATGAAATAACGCAGCCAATGTTATATTATTTCATACAAATGTCATGAAATTATTAAATGAATACGATGTTTTTGAAAGTGGCAAACCATTTCTATCAACTAATAGGTACAGCCCATGTTTTAATTTATTGTCGTATTGACAGCACCATCCTGTATGTCTTGTCTATGGTGCTTACAAATGCCAACGCGCGATCCGAATCTATGTTCTTGCTCACGTCACGACGCTATTGGTGTTAACGATTTGTTAGTTCAATAGTCCCAATAGTCTCAAGGACGTAACTGACATCTGACAGCAAAACATAACCTAAAAATAAACTTGTTTGTGATAAACGACATTGGGCCTAATTCTGGCGAACACATGCTAAGATTAAATTTAAGTTCAGTCTACCTCTTTCTCTCAATATGAATACGAAAAGGATCGCTGACTTAAAATTTGACATTTAGAAACATGCATTCAATTTTCGACCTTATTGAACGTGTTAAAATGCAGTGTTTAGGAGGCACCTCCGTACATGCCGTCTAAAATTGTCTATGGTTCCTTTGAAATCTCTCTAAATTTAGATGACAGCTCTAAACGAATTCTTGCCATCTTTTTCCTATTACATATTGCGAGAAAGAGATATACTGTACTTAAATTTAAACTTAGAGTGTGCCGCCAGAATTAGGCCCATTGTTATTGTTTGATCTTTATGTTCTTTATTATCACTATATTACTACGTAGGTACACTACTGATTATTGTCGAATGTATGAAACTAATTGCACTGTGAGAACTATTGGTGACGTCATTCATGACGTCGCAGCACTTCGCGTAAACAGTGTAAGCACGAACTGAAACGAATTTTAGTGCGCTCACAGCGCTATTGGTGCTAATGAGCGTGTTTCGGAATGTACCCTACGAATACTCACTTTTGACATTATCATTATAGCATTTTTATTATCTTTGCAATATGTCACAAATGGCGCGTCTTAGTTGGGTAAATTACTTAAAAACCTACACAGATATACAGATATGAAGGCAGTGCTGGGGACCCCAAGTAAGCATGACTTTCTGAAAAAGAAATTAGAAATCACAAAAGAACAGCCGATTTATATCGCGATTTCAATTTTATATTAAACAATTCGAGTTTTGGATGACCAGCACCGCCATCTGCCTTCGTTTTCGAGTGTTCCCATTCCACCTGTATTATTGCTCGGGACTCGTGACCTACAATGTTTTAAAATATGAAAGGTACTTTCTCAAATTGACTGCTTTTTCTTTAAGTTTAGGAGAGTAATAAAATAAGTTAAATGTATTAAAATGTTTTAATTAATTCGTTATCTACAATATATTTGTTTTTACACTCTCATTTTCCTTAGCATATTTTTTTGCCATCTCTCTTCTGGTATGTACTAGTATTCTATGTCCTATACAATCTAAGTCTTCTTCATAACACTTATTTCTACAACACTTCTTACATAGTTTGTATAAACACTTGCCTCCCTGAAAAAAAAACATCGCATGTTGTCAATTAATGCATTGTAAAATTTATGTATTTTTGTGAAACATAGATTTTGACGTATTTACACATTAGGACGAATACCGCGTCAAATGCCGAAGAAAGACACGATCATAATACGTTAGTCATGCCCGCCCCACTCAACGGCTTTGAGTGAGGAACGAGATTTCAATCAATCTAATATAGGTACAGTGCGCGCCACGAGCCATGAAATTGCGCAAAAGGCGATAAATAGGTGTCAGCTGAGGTAGGGTGTGAGGGGCGGGATGAGTAACCATGACAACGAGCGACGCGCAGTGACTCCTTGCCGCCCTCCACCCGCGCACGGTTTAGGCTCGCCTTAGGTACCAGCGATAACACAGGTGTCACGCAATTTCAATAATCGGACAATACCAATTTATAAATTATTTGTTTACAACGACAATTTGATGTGTTTATTTTAATAATATGTAAACAATATTGTAAGTGTACAAGTACATAGTGTTATTTAGTTTTGATTTAGTAGGTATATTTGAACTTAGTGATTTTGAATAAAGTGTTGTGTATAGGTTGTATAAAGGGTGGTGTCACTACGACAATAAATTAAAACATGGGCTATATTACTTTATAAAAAAGGTTTGCCACCTTCAAAACCATCTTATTCAATTGATAATAATTAAAAGCAAAGGTTTTATATGGAAAACCTTTTTTATTTATTGTTATAATCATTTCTATCCTACTCAGAGTGAATTTATTTTTAATATCATTTACACTTTTCTCATTTGAATTAGAATTATTTACGGGATATTTACCATGTAATTTTATAGTTGTGAGTTCCCGATATTTCGGCGCAGTTGCATGCGCCATGATCACGGGTAGACTGCTGAAGCTGCGAGTAGAAGTCAACTTCATTGCGGGCAGATATATCGATGTACCCTCTTTCGTTGACGCTTGCTACGATCGATGCCCCTACCACTGGACTCAGTCTCACTACTAACACAAACTGGTTCCCGACACAGACACACAAAATATCCCGTAAATAATTCTAATTCAAATGTTAATAACCATGAAAGTATAAAGTGCTATACACTTTTCTCTTCGATTATACATGCGCAGTTGATGCCGTTTTATTTCATGCCTCGTGGCGCGCACTTGTACTCCTTTTCACAACCCTAAATACGGTGACGAGCACTGCCATCAGCCTTCGTTTTCGAGAGCGTCCCCCTAACACCCTGTATACGTTTATGGAGTGTAACATCACAGTGCGCATTGTTACTCCACATAATTAGTATCGTTATCATAGAATATAGATTCTCAGGTTTTGTACTTTCATTGTTTAACCGCTATTTAAATAATTTCAGCGTGATCCCAGCTTACTGTAATATTTTTCTTTTCTTTTATTTGCGAAAAATCCACAGCACTTACAATTTCAAAAAAATTACAGCTATTATTGATACTAATGCCAATAACGGATTTTTATCTGAGAGTGTGTGTGTGGATGTTTGTGTGTGTGTATGTTTGTGTGAGTTCATGTACTGTTGAAACTACTTAATATTTCACAAACACTATATTTCCTAAGATATTGCATTATAGTATGAAATCAACATTTAAATGTGCGTATTTTATGTAGTACATTAAGTTCGTTAACAATACATTGTCACTACTGGTTCTAGTAGTGGTGGTGAGGGTCCTGCTAAAAATGTCAGGCTGGCCCGGCCACCAGTAATGCTTCAAACTTCCATAAAATAGCGTTACATTGAAAAT
Source organism: Nymphula nitidulata (assembly GCA_947347705.1). Taxonomy (NCBI): domain Eukaryota; kingdom Metazoa; phylum Arthropoda; class Insecta; order Lepidoptera; family Crambidae; genus Nymphula; species Nymphula nitidulata. The sequence goes on along the minus strand of OX374621.1, from coordinate 11,635,275 downwards.
GAAGGTGTTACATATATGGTTGTATAAGAGTACACTAGATTGATTGATTGAAATCTCGTTTTATAAGCCGTGAAGTGGGGCGGGCCTGACGAACGTATCATAATTTATGAAGCTTCTGAGGCAGGGTAAATATGGCATGCATTTCAAGATCAGTCATGTATGTAATTGAGAATTAAAAACTGTGAAAAAGTTTATACTAACAAGAGGATTAGGGCAAATATTATTAGCACAAATCCCACCAGATCTGCCACTTTGTTGGTCATCTTTAGCAGGTCTTCTCATTATTTTCTTTAATTTCTTCATTTTTTTTCTCGATATCGTATTACCACTAGGATCTTCTAATACACGTTTATAGTCATTTTCCATCTACCAAATAAACATTTTACAATATTTAGTATTTTACTTCAATGTATCCAATGGGCTTAATTCTGCAGACTCATTATAAATCTAAATTTAATTACAGTACATCTCTTGCAATTTGTAATAGGAAAAAGATAACAAGAATTTGTTTAGAGCTGTTAACTATATTTAAGTAGATAGATTTCAAAGAAACCATAGAAAATTTTAGACGGCTAGTATGGAGGTGATTCCTAAACACATTTTATCATGTTCAATAAGGTCGAAAATTGAACAATGAAAATGTCAAATTATATGACAGCCATCCTTTTGGTATTTATATTGAGAAAAAGAGTGCACTGAACTTAAATTTAGACTTAGAATTAGGGCCAATGTTTCATTTTATAATTTAAGCTACTTTACCTGGTTCTTACTTAAATTTTCCATTTTCCGTGTATGTTCTTCAGGAGTCATTCTAACATATGGTTGACATATCCAAGGTGGTAATATTAAATCATACCCACAGCGAATTATGTTTTCATCATTTTCAAAATGTAATAAACCTTTATCATAATCCAAATATTTATCTCTTATTTTCATAGAGACATCTCTGAAGTCATCTAGATTTTGACCAGTTGCTAGAATTTGTCTAATTTCATTGTTTTCTTCAAAGCTAAATCTGTAAATAGACCTTAATTGTAGTATTTCGGTTCCATAGTTTATTTACCTAAATATAATGTAAATATAATAATATAACTAATTTAATTTTTCAATAAATATTATTGGGTCTATTTTATCTCTACATGCTGGTTATTTTATCTCTACATCAGGTAGTAGACATGCCCCGTGCAGTGCGCAAACATTCGAGACAGCATATTACAGCGACACGACAGCGCCCTGCGTTACCCTCAATGTCCACATAATTCATCTGTGACTCGATCACAAATATTTTAATTATTTGACTTCTCAAGAGAGTCCTACAAAAATTAAAAAGATACTAATGAGTACATTTTGGTACCTACCAGCTTTGAAAATCATTCAGGATTAATCTGTTTTTAGCATTATGCCCGAGTCCATAGGCTCGCATAGGATTCACAAATGCGCCAAGTGTCCGTCAACACGGTGGAACTCAAGATTATATAAATGATAGTAAGCTCATCAAGGATCAAATTAATGTGGTATGGTATGGCGAAAGTGCTTCGGTTTCATAATCGGAATCAAAGTACTTAAACTAATACGCCGGCGAAGTTCCCATTTTATTGTTAATAGTTACTTACATTTTATGAAATATTTTGAATAAATGTCCTCTTACATATGACGTGGGGCAAGGATATTTTTCAACCAAGTCAAGGTACTCAAAAGCCATTTCCCATGTGACAGGATTTTTTCCTTCAAATAAAGCTGGGTTTGTGAGAATTCCTTCAGCACTCATCACTCCATCTACATTAGTATAAGCTAAACATCTTTTGACATCTTGCAGGCACTGTATATTTCCGTTCGCCAACATTGGAATTGATACAGCTTCCCTGTGAAAACAATATAAGCATGTAGTGTAGTGTAGTGTGCATGTCGTGGCCATCGAGTTGAAGCAGCCAGTTATTTGGACGCCTAGGCCGTTGATAAATACGTATACGTAACTCAACTGACTACTCTATATCCAATATTTAATTAAGTAATACAAAGGAAAAAAAACTGAAATTTTTTTTTTTATTTTATACAACTAGATGACAAACAAGCTGACGGCCCACCTGATGGTAAGCGGTTACCGCCGCCTATAGACACCAGCAATAACAAGGGAAAATCACTTGATATTCTAGGAGCGTTGTCATCCTGAGGCCTAAGATGAAATGCCATCCATGCCCAGTAATTACACTGGCTACCTCTCCCTTCAATCCGAAACACAGCGAACTGTTTCACGGCTGAAATAAGAAAGGCGGTGGTACCTACCCAGACGACCCTACATACGGGCCTATTTTACGGGGAAATAAAAAGTTGCAATCGTCACCACTGGGGACAAACGAAACTTTTTTTCCCACTCGTACCCAGTGGGAATGACCGGGAATAAACGAAAACATCGCTTCATAGATCTTACTATAGATATTACATAAAAAATTGAATTCCGATAACTGCTGCGTACAGCATTTACTTTATTAGTATTATTATCTCAAAAAATCAGCAAAAATCTCCCGAATCCGGAAAAATTCGTTTTCATGCATAGTTTGTTCCCTTTGGTAGACGCGTACAAAAGTTGAAATTTTTTGTCGATTTCACAGTTATTTAATATGGCAATATGGCGGGGGACATAGAAGTCAACTAAAGGCCTACACAGACCGGGACGGCATGGCAAGGGATTAAAATTTTTATTACTGGATATTCAAACGTTTCGATACAGAAATACGAAATAAATAGCTATGCTTTAAAATTATGGCGTAGCATCGAAAGGAATTTCATTGCACGACATTGAAAGGCGAGCCACGGGCTCCCGTAGCGGGATGCCGTGGCATACTGCGGTAGGAAACGGCATGCCACGGACTCCGGCGCTCGTTGTGACATACCGCGGGGTGCGGCGGCGGGGGTAGAGAAGCGGGGAAAATCTTCTTCTATCCCTATCATTAGCCTGTGCACCTTCTTCATCTGCAATAATCGATACCAACACCAAATCCCAATCTACCATTTTAAAACTGAGGCACATCAACACTCGATCAAACGCCACTGAATACTAAAAGTAACACTTTACTTTATACTAAAAGTAACCGATACACTTATCGGGCAGCAGGAGTTGCCGAGGCGTGCTTTGTGGCGCCCGCGGCACGCAGGTGGCATGCCGTGGCTGGAATGCCGCGGGATCTAAGCGGCTAATGTGCGCTGACTCACGGCAAAATCCCTTGCCATAGCGTCCCGGTCTGCGTAGGCCTTAAACGTCACCAAAGTGACATAGCCGCAATGATAAATATGACTGAGTTGCAGTTTTTTTCTATAAAAAAATCTTGTTTTGTACCACGCAACAAAGCATATAAAAATAAAATGGACAATTGAACACTGTTCTGCATATTTTTACCCATTTTTCAGTACACTATAGGTACATAGACCTGGCCGGGTCTCCAAATTGAGTCTGGTATGTTGGGTTTGAAGAGGCTTTGGGCTTGATTCTAGACTAGATAATAGGGGTGAGTGGATCATTATTATTATTATTATTGGGTCAAATTAGGTGCGTGAGTATGGACTAAGCCTATTAACACTATAAATACTAAGTATTTTTTAACTAACAAAGTGTAAGTATATGAAACCTAGTATGTATCGGGTTAATAGGTTTATACGACAAATGTAAAATGACTATGTACCTACATAGTCTAAACATGGCTGATTTGCAAAATGTAAATTGTAGATACCTTCTTCTAAATGTTGCTTTGATTTGTCGTTTTCATGTTTTACCTTTCGTAACCGACAAAACAACTAAAATCTTCTGAAGCAGGGGTCTCCAAACTTTCCAGCCTTAGGGCCATACTGATTACTCCAGTAAGTTCCGAGGGCCAAAACCATATTATCATTGTTGCCGGTGGTAAAAAGTGAAATAGTCCACTGATGAAAAAAAAAGTCCGAAAAAGTACGCAACGTTTAAAAAAGGCTGCAAATGTTTTTGGTACTACTTATTTGTGTGAGAAGACCTTCTCCAAAATGAAGTACACAAAAAATGTTTACAGATCTAAATTAACTGATGAGCATCTTAAATCTCTTTTAATAATTAGTACAAGTAAAATTAGTCCACAACTACAAACTATTGTCAGTGGAAAATCTCAATTACATAAATCTCATTAGTATTTCATATGTCAGTATGCTTGTTATAAGTTATGTTTTTATTTAAAATGTATAAAATGTTAGTTGGATTCATTTCAATAATTTGTTAGTTATTATATACTGAAGTTAATTTTTTTGCATATTATACATATCTTTACTCATTACAATAAAATTCTGTGTTTCTTTATCCAACTTATCACAAAAACAATAACAATAAGCCTACAACAATGTTATGAGTAGTTAGCCCATGACCATATCAATGTAGATGTCATTTTAATAATTATTCAACATTAAATTAGAATACTTCAGTAAACTAAATTTAATTTGCTATAAAAAATATGTTCTCTAAAAGGAGTTTTCAAGTATGCTAGCTCTCCGCGGGCCGGACAAAATCTGCCCGCGGGCCGGATGTGGCCCTCGGGCCGTAGTTTGGAAACCCCTGTTCTAAAGCATTAAGTCCACACATTGTACTCTTTTGTGCAATAAGGGTTAAGCAGTTTAACTAATTAATTAATAGTACCCACAAACCTTACAGCCTTAATGTGTTTCCAGCTGGCTACTCCAGTAAGGGGACCTTTCTGTTCCCTGGTCCTTCCATGCACTGTCAACAATCTACATCCGGCTTCTTGTAGCATAAGTGCATACTGAATAGATTTTTCTATGTCTTCAAATATCCTCACTTTACATGTTATAGGTATTGACACTGCCTGTGACATAGCTTTAACTGTTAAAGAGCAAATTTTACATATTTATTTATTTATTCAAGATGATAACAACAGCATATTATTATATTTACTAATACTGCTTATGCTTAGGTTCTTAATCTGAATTATTTAAACTTATGCTAAGTCAATGAGGTTGAAATTAATGTTATGAAAATTATATTGAATACTTAAAAAGATAATTGGAGGTGTATGTAGTGAGGGAGTGGCTCAGCCTAAGTTGGTCGAGTGCTGAATCTTTACCAACACTGTTTTAAAGCCACTCCCGGAACTTCACTACACAGCGAAAAAGCATCACCATATCAGTCTATGATGTCCACTGCAGAACAAAAGGCCTCCCCCATCGATTTCCAAATGGAACTGTTTTGCGCAGACTGCATCCAACGGCTTCCCGCGACCCTGACCAGGTCATCTGTCCCTCTAGCTAGTGGAAAGCCGTCCTACTTGGTCGCCATTCTAGAACTTTAACGCCCCACCGGCCGTCTGCTCTGTATGCCCTGCGCACTGCCACTTAAACTTACTCATTCTATGAGCTATAGCAGTGACTTTAGTTCTCTTACGGATGTCATCATTTCTGATTCTGTCTCGCAGAGAAAAAACATGGCTCGTTCCATAGCTCGCTGTGCGACTGCTAACTTGCACAGAAGGCCCTTGGCGCCTTGGCGAAAAAGCATAACTTAGGTTTTTATCACACTTTGACATGGTTTTGTCACACATTAGTTCCAAGAACTTGGTGGATTAGTTGACTAATGTCAGATCCTAACAATGTCAGATGCTGATAACTGCAATTACCATAATTTAATGTGAGCATGCTTTCAATTTCAACCCTTTTCTTAATAAATTGGTTACAGCCGTCACTTTGTATTTGTTTCTTTGTACTATCCACGCATGTCTAAGAATTATGTGCTTCAAACTTTAAAAAAAAACAGAAAATTCGAGGACTACTCACCCAGTCATAAATTCACCTCAATTTGTTTATTTTTATTTTTCTGGTCACAGTTCTAACCCGGTTCTAGGTTAGAACTGGGTTAGACCTAATCATTTTTTTTCTAACAATAATCTAAAGAATCAGACTGAATTCAGTAGTAGGTTTTTAAGCTACTACTAAATAACTGTATTAAGCCTCTAAAGATGCTTTTTTTTGAAAAAGTGGCTTCTCAATCTAAACATACATACATAATTATTTGCTTTTCATATTTCCTTTTACAGACCAATACCTATTATTTCCATTGGCTATTCCATTATTTACTTACTAGTTTTATGTCTGGTCATTTGAAGAAGTATGTTAGCTGTGAAACTATTATACAAAATAGAATATGAGGACATAAGATCGTAAGTAAACAAAAGTCACAGACATACTCGTATCAAGCTCAAAAATGGAGGTAGAGTGGGCACTTGCTATATACAGACTGATCCTAAGGACCAAAAAGTGGAGCAAAAAATGTTGGTATCCTAGAGATGGAAAACGAAAGAAAGGATGACAAATGAAAAGATGGGAAGATGAGCTTAACCCTGCAGTGGTTGCGCGGATTAGAAATCCATTCATGCAAAATTTATTCCAGAAAACCATGGAAAAGCAAATCTTTTGATGTTTCTTGTACTTTAAGGTGGATAAGTACCGGACGCGCTCAGTGTTGTACGAGCGCCGAACAATCCTGTGTCACAGGAGCTCCCTGAAGCCCTGAAGATTGTCAAGAGGAAGTTGTGTGGGTGAATATGATGAAGCACACAAAAATTGCATAGTAATTTATCATGATCATTTACAAATGATATGCCTGTAATATACAGTAAAAAACTATATTATTTTAATCATTCACTGAAAGTAAAGACACCCAAATGAGTTGTGTGTGTGTGGCCCATTCGTAAGGCATGTTAAGCTGTTGGTCGCCATTGCTACTGAAGCCGATTTAACCCACCAAGCCGCATTGGGCCAGCGTAGTGGTGTTATAGCCAAAACTGCTCGCGTATTTGTTCCTTGTTCGAAGGCCGATGCGCAGCAATGGGACAAAAATATAGTGTTTTTTTTTATCCCACTAAGTTGGTAATCAAGCATACGGCCGACCTGATGGTAAACGTTACCGTAGCCTGTGGGTACTACTTACGCGTTGCCAACCCTGTAAAAACCTTTTCAAGCCCTTTTTTAAGAACCCCATGCTGTACTCGTTCCAGAAATCCTACGCAGGGAGCTCATTCCACAACCTGAGCGTACGCGGGAAGAAGTTTCTCTGAAACCGCACAGTACGAGACCATTTTGGTTGCGATGGTAGAAAGAGACCGAGGACATTATGTCAAATAATTCCTCTTATACAAACGGTATAACACACATAACGAAGCAACATCTCTCCTTAGGTTTAAGGGTTCAATAACCCTTGTGAGCTTGAGATCGTCGACAATTCCCATAGCGCGTCTTTGATCAAACGGCTGGTATCTAGACGCCCCAGCCCATAGTTGAAAACAGTATTCCCTAAGGGGCGTGACTAGATTGAGCCTTATACAGTTACAGCCTTGCACCGAAGAGAAGTACCGTCGCGCTCTATTGAGCACACCAAGTTTCTTTGATGCCCGCTTGACTTTACCTTCTAAATGACTGCACGTCACTGGAGATATCGACACCAAAGATCCCGATACTCTTAGAGATGGGGTTTGTCAAGGAATTTTGGAAACACAGCGAACGTGATAGTGATCATGATGAGTTTTTGATGGATTTTAATACTTTCAAACAGTTTACAAGGCACAGAACACTAAATACCTTATAGTGCATACTTTAGCAGAAGTAGACAAAATGAAATGTTGAAATAAAAAAATATTAAGGGAAATACTGAATACTTTATCGCTTACCATCAGGTGCGCCGTATGCTTGATTGCCACCTTAGTAGTATAAAAAAAACTTTGACAGCCAATTTATCTTATCTTACTATGTATGGGGCAATGACTGTGCACTTCTTTCTATGATCTGAGGTGCACTCCGATGCATGGGGATCTTTTGTGCCTCCCCTGCATTTACTCTTCCTGTGTCCAGAATATAAATGCCATTAGCCTTAATACACTGTTACTGTAAAGATAAAGTTATCTTTACGCACAAAAGAGTCTGTAAACATTTAATTTTGTATTTAGTAAAAAAAACTGTAATAAACGGCGACTGATAATAACATAGACGAGTAACTAGGCCATCCAAAATGACACCCCGAAAGAGACTCCAAAGTGGGCGGGGCTTAAATCGGACTCCGCGCGAAGACTTAGATGGCTATCATTGAAAGCGTCCCGTTGATGTGCTCGTAAAAGAATAACAAAATTATAGCAAATGTCCCAAATCGTGGAAAAGTTTTCAGTAAATGTGGTGACTCAACGGGAACAAAGGGTCTTATCGATATAAATGCGTGGCTTATTAAGTGGAGAATAAGAGCAAGCGCTAACAAATCAGTCCAAGTCACATTTACTTCGCGTAGAGAAACATGTCCTCCAGTTAAGCTAGACGGAAGAGAGCTTCCACACAATGAATCAGTAAGGTACCTAGGACTACACTTAGACCGCAGAATGACATGGCGCAAACACATTGACTGTAAGAGAAATGAGATAAACTTGAAATATAAATGACTGTACTGGCTGCTAGGCAGAAATTCCAAATTGTCTATTGACAACAAGCTTCTTATCTACCAGTCTATTATAAAACCAATCTGGACATATGGAATTCAACTAAGGGGAGCTGCCTGCAATTCCAACATAAGGAAAATCCAAAGAACACAGAACTGTATCCTGAAACAAATTTGTAATGCACCTTGGTTCATAAGAAACTCCGAAGTTCATAAACACCTCAACATAAAAACAGTGAAGGAGGAAATTAATGAATGCAGAGATAAATATCAGAGCAGACTGTAAAGCCATCCTAACCAACTGGCCTCCCAGCTCACCATAACAGACTGTATCAATCGTTTGAAAGGTCGCAGGACCCTTGAACTTGGCGTTAATCATTGAGCTAATAATTGTTTACTATGAAGATATTCCTATTGGTGAATAACTTCGCCAGACATTCCACACTTAACAAATCTGCTCATAGTCGAAAGACTGATCACAGTAACTAAAAAAAAAAAATTGTAATAAATTATGTCGGGCTATAGTGACCAACAAGATTCCTTACACATTCAGTGGTATTGGAGAGGGTCCTTGACGCCTTATGATGTTCGGCACCGAACATCATAAGGCGTCAAGGCGTCAACTTTCAATTACTGATATTCAAAATGACAACATTCAATTACTAATAAGTAATTGAAAGTTGAATTAAATGTTATGTTTCTCTCTATTAGAATAAAAAAATAGATACATACACGGATTCCATTGTAATAAATTGCAGTGACAAAATTTGAGTACTTTTTTAATTACCAATATCTTGCAATAGTTTCCAGTCATCTTGAAGAAAAGCCCCATATCTTCCTCTTTTGGCAATTGATTGTGGACACCCTAGATTAATATCAATTGCGTCACATTGGTCTGCAACCATTTTAGCAGCTGTTGCCATGACCTCAGGATTGTTTCCACAAAACTATAAAAAAAATATTTAAAATAATATATAAATTTTGTTAGGTTAGTTTATGAATGTACTAAATTATTTAATACTAGCTGTGCCCGCGACTTTGTCCGCGTGAATGTCAGAAAATACCAACGGTGGCATAGGTAGGCTAAGGATTTAAATCATGTATATAAAACACCTTTGCAATTAATGCATTGACGCACCGCCCGCGCCCGCCGGCTTGCAAATCATAAAATGCGTTCATGATGGGTATTTTAAAACTATGATGTCTCTCAAGATATTCTTTGAAATCAAATGATGTCAAGGAAAATTTTGCTCAAAATTAAATCGTTGTGGTGAATAATGTATTTATTTTGATAAGGAATAATATCATGTTTACAAAAACACCTTCGCAGATAGTACATTTTTTTTAGAACAAATTTGATTAGCAAAAAATGGTTGTAAAGTCAATTTCAAAGAATAGACATATGCTGTTGTGTACTTTTTTTTCTAACTTTTAAAGGAGAACAATTCCTGCATATGTGATTTAAACATAACTTAAACTGTTTGAAAGCTCTGAAAAGGAATATTTTTTCCCCGTTTTTGCAACACTTTTAATTAATGCTCAGCTCCTATTGGTGGTAGCATGATGTTATATAGCATATATAATACCTCAATAAATGGACTATCCAACACAAAAGAATTTTTCAATTTGGTTCTGTAGTTTCTGAGAGCGCTAATCTCAGAAACTACAGATCCAAATTGAAAAATTCTTCAAAAGTTCAACCAAACAAACAAACAAACTTCAGCTTTAAATTATTAGTATAGATGTGTAGGTACCTGAACTATCAAAGGACGATCTTCTTTACAAGTAACTAAACTGTCCTTTCTGTATTTAGGGTCTTTGGTAAATACATTACTGTGAAACATTGGTGTATAACATAATTGGGCGCCATGATTTCGACACAAGAGTCTCCAGGCCAGTTCACTTGCATCAACCATAGGCGCTACGACAAATTGAGGTTTCCCTAGAGATTTATACCATTCTGAGGCAAACATGTCTTGCAAAATATTATTTTAAAAGGTAAAAAAGGTTGGCACGTAGCAGCATCTAAGCAGCAGCGCAACAGCTCAAAGCAAAGGAATAATGCTATCATCACCAAAGAGAATTAAATCACGTTACATTACAGAGACAGCAGCTTTTGCACCTTGTCGTGTAAACTAAAACGCGGTCTCACCGTCACATTGTGTAAAGTCCGTAATAAAAAATTTTTAGGTCTGATAATGAAAAATAATATGCTGTAAGAATAATTACTACGGTGTTATCAAACACAGATTAATGATTTAGGTAACTACGATAATATCAATTACATTTTCAGATTACTAATCGGTAAAAATTAATATAAACAATAAGGGTTTTTTTTTTGGTACTTATCCCTAAAAAGGGAAGGCAAAGGAAACTAATGCCCATACAGCCATGTCTTCAGTATTTCTTTATTTCTTCTTTTATTGCATTAAAATGCTGGCGTAACAGATGTCAATGCTTCTTGGGAGTATTTGACACGAAATATATGATGCAAGTCACTTTATGTGCTACTTGATGAGGTGGATAACCACAAAAAAGTTCTCATCGTATTTCACACCATAATCACTTTTATTCTTATAACCTTTTAGTTGCACGTCAACACAAACACTTTGTTTATAAAACCACACCAATTTTATAACACAATGTTCGCTTCGACACAATTTTTATTACTAAAATAAAAATTTTGACCGACGCCATAAAAACCCGCCAAACACTCCTTTTTTTGTTTATTCTCCCTATAAAAGGAAGGCAAAGGGAGCTAGCGCCCATACAGCTATGTCTTCAGTATTTCTTTATTTCTTCTTTTCTTGCATTAAAATGCTGGCGTCACACATTTCAATGCTTCTTGGGAGTATTTGACACGAAATATATGATGGCAGTCACTTTATGTGCTACTTGATGAGGTGGATATAAACCATATAAAAGTTCTCATCGTATTTCACACCATAATCACTTTTATTCTAATAACCTTTTAGTTGTATACACATACGTCAACACAAACACTTTGCAAATAAAACAATACCACTTTTATAACACAATGTTCGCTTCGACACAATTTTTATTACTAAAATAAAAATCTTGAACAACGCCATTAAAACCCGCCAAACAAAATTACCCAAAAAAAATGACAATGTCAAACTCGATTTCGTCGAAATGTCAGAAATGTCAGAATTGAATCACATTGCTGCTGTTATGGTATTTCTTCGTCATAGCATTTCTGCTGTTTGGTGATAATTCAACATAAATACAAATTTAAATTGAGTTTAAACTGATGTCGTTCTAATTAATCGAATCAGTTGCGTTTCGAGTGCCATTACTAATTAATTAATAAGTATCAAACTAAAAACAACACCGCCAACCGGCCTTTTTCATGGGTTTCTCAAGAGTTTCAAAGGTTTTATCGACTCTGTCCGTTAGTGCCTGTGATTATTTTTAGTATTCTGTGAGATTTTGAAATAAATAAGCGTTACCAGATTTCAAGAGGTGTATTTGTGAGTTTTAACTTTATGGTAAAATTTTATCAATTAATACTCCAAAGATCTCCAGTTTGCAATTACTATGGCGCAAGATTTAATGGTAAGATGCTATGGTACTTTCCTTACGTGAATTCACTCATCATTATTAATATTCACCGATATTTTTCTATTTACTTCTGTCTGTCTAAAAGTAAAGATTTTTTTTTCTTGCACTATACAGTGTTGTCTAGACTTACAAATATTTTATGATACTTGTTGTTTATTTTTCAGAGTCAATTTTATACAACCCTCAACTTGCCTTTACAAGAAAGATTAAATGAGTTGACAAGGATTATTGATCAGTCAAGTCCAAACAAAGAATTGCAGTCACTGTTTCTGCAACTTATTAACAATATATTTTCTACATCTTTTAACAATGGCTGGGGCTTAAGAACCATAACTTGTGATGCTAATAGATTTGAATTCGAAATTTTAATAAGTTTTTTAGAACCTCAAGGACCAATGTTTCGTTTATGTTACAAATTACTGTCTGATCCACAGCTGAAATATAATCTACCATTGAATTTACTGCCGGTAAGTATGTCTCTGTACATACATATATATCTTGAAAATCTAGGCTGACCTTCAATGATTTTCGTTAAAAAATACTTTATAATGAATATCGCCTTAAAAATACTAATATCAACATTTTTAAGGCCGATGTACAAATGCAGTTTAAAAATGTTTATCACCTTATGACTTGTAATTGCATGGACAAAGCTGTGTCACAGGCTCGATGATATTATTTTATTTTTTAGACTTATGGCATAGAGTTTTTCACACTCGATAATCGGTCGCATTATGATGGTTATGAGATATAGAAAATATTTTTGTTAAAAATTTCTAAATATTATCAGATATAGAAATGAGTAAAAAATATACAGACAATCAAAAATCAATCTAGGTATTTTGTTTATAGTATTTCAATCCTAATTTTTGTTACAATAACTGCAAAATTGTGTCTGAGCGAACATTCGTTGTAAAATTGGTGGTTCTTTGTGAAACAAGTGCTTTTGTTGATGTTCAATTGGAAAATCATTGTAGTATAAGTGAATTTGATGTTAAAGATGTCGAGATTTTTACTGTGGGTACTTTTTTACTACCTTATCAAAGTAGTATCATAAGACTGTCATCATATATTTTGCGCGAAACTATCTCAAGATGCATTGAAATGTGTTTCACTAGCATTTCAATGCAATATATGCAGAATTAAAGAAGGGTGTATAGGCATTAGTTCCCCTTGCCTTCTCTGTAATAGAAAGAACTCAAAAACAATTAAAATGTGTTAATTTTTAAAATAAATAATGAGCTTGATCATCAAAAAGTCATTAGCACTCTTATATAATGAATAGATGTATTACATAGTATTCACATATATTAAAAAGTAAGTTAAAAGAATACATTTGCCAAATATACTTACTTACTTGGCATTTTAGCTTTACGGCACAAATCTAATTTGAAAACTAATGAAATTTTTAGACCATGATTGTATATGCTCTCAGAACAATGATTTAGTTACCCAAATATATATTCATGCATTATATATACATTATATTTTATAAAGGTATCATGCATGATAGATAAAACATGCAATTTGCTGAGGCTGGCAAAAAAGTGTTACGGATACTAGATAACAAAGAAATTTTGATGATAAATAATATACTAATAAATATTAAATATATCATATTATTTGACGTAAGGATTCTATTGTTTGACATATGTATCCTTTTACTGAACTCCATTACACCAATTTTAAAAATATGGTTTACTGGTATACTTTTTTCTAATGGCCGAAGTCTCTTTTCAACTTTTTTCATTTGCCATACTTACTCTTCGGGAAAACAACATTTTCATTATCAGGCATTCGTACATGGAAGAAACACATGAGGAGCTTTGGCCATAACACCACCATTCTGGCCCTGGGTTGGCGGGTTAACGCAGTTGCAATAACAACCGGGACCAATGGCTTAATGTGCTTTCTGGAGCACGGAGGAGCTCGAGACTAAAAATTTTGGTTGACACATCTTTGTTTTCGTAATCGAAACCAGAGTGCTTAAACCACTACTCAACAGAGCTCCTCAACTACTACCTCAGTGCTACTAAATTAAAAAATTAGTGTTTGTAGTTATTCTGGAAATAGTGTACTTAAAATATGGCAAATAAAACAGTGGTGGATTACATGTTTCGGAACATGATACTTTGAACAAAGGTTATTACAGCTGCATTTGGGCATCTATTCAATGATTACATGCCAGTTCATTAGTTCCGTCACCTACTTAGTATTTTTTAGTTGCTTAATTTATTTTTATCATTTTCAGTTAGATCTTCAAATATCACTGGAGAGGGGAAGATTTTCTCAGTTTTATGCAGACATGCTGACTATGGAACCGCAATCTATGAATGTGATAGCTTTGGCACTCAGTATCCTTTTCACTGAATATCTAGGAACTATGAAAACATTTAGGATGATGACAGTGTTGATAGATTGTAATAATTATAAAAACTAATATCCACAAAAAAAACCGCTAGTGCACACGCCAAACAACAAAGTGACTCCATGTGTATATACTAGATGTGATATTAAATTCAATATACTATAACGCGAACAATATCTGTCTCAAATCATGCGGGACTCCTAAATTAATATGTTGCAACAGTTACAATGAAAAATATCTTTCAAAGGATTGTGAGACATGTAAAAACAAAGCTGAATTTGAAGATATATCTGTAAATACTACAACAACGTCTCAACGTCGTCGTCAACGCCGACTATAGTCGACCCGAAAACGGAAAGCGTACTGGAAAAATATTATGTTATGTTTCCGAAATAAAGGCTATTTTATTTTATTTCTTTATTTGAAACCATAAAATACACATTAGAGAAAAACAATTGGGCCTAATTCTGGGAACACACTTTAATTCTAAATTTAAGTACAGTATATCTCTTTCTCGCAATAAGTCATAGGAAAAAGATAGCAAGAATCTGTTTAGAGCTGTCAATTAAATTTAGATAGATTTCATAGAAACCATAGACAATTTTAGACGGCATGTACGGAGGTGCCTCCTAAACACTGCATTTTAGCACGTTCAATAAGGTCGAAAATTGAACGCACCTTTCTAAATGTCAATTTATATGACAGCCATCCTTTTCGTATTCGTTTTGAAAGAAAGAAATAGACTGAACTTAAATTTAAACTTAGCAACTGTTTACCAGAATTAGGGCCAATATGAACCTATGAAGTTTATCTCTTTCTCATGTTAAATTTAAGTATCTTTTATGAAAAAAAAGTTGAAAGAAAAATTAGTACATTTTATTATTATACCTATACTATTATGTGACTATGGACAATTTATTTAAGACATGTAGGGGCACAGAATAACTAAAGGTGATTTTCCACCAGAGGGGCGAGACGAGACGAGGCGAGAAAAGAATTGAAATCGCACTGACCCTTTTCCACTAAAAATTGCCGTTAATAGCTATCGCGAGCTCGCGCGAGGTGTTTTTCCACCAGACTGGCGAGACGAGACTAATATCACGGAGAGTAATATGACGGTAATAAGTGGTGCAACGAACAACAATAAACCTATCGTGAGAAGAGTGTTTCTGTTGCAGAGTTAATTTATACTCTATATAGGAAGCAATATGGTTAATTTTTACATAAATAAATATTTCAATTCACGCCTCGCATATCCTCGTCAATCCTCACTATTTTTACCAAAGATGCGCTAGGAGAGGATTGAAAATTTGCCATACATATTTCAATTCTCTTCTCGTCTCGTCTCGCCCCTCTGGTGAAAAATCACCTTAACAGTCGCATTGAAAGTATAATGTTATGTTAACAATTACAAATAATGAAAGAAAATGATGAAAAAATATAATGCTCCAGGCGGAATAGGCCGGGCATATATTTTTTTTTTTCATCATTTTCTTTCTTTATTTGTAATTGTTACAAAAAAGTAGGCATTTAAACGCATCAAAAACATTAAAATGTGATGTAATGTTAAATTTACAGTTAGAATGTACAGGTCCAGAACTTATTATAATATCAGTGGTGGTGCGCTGGTAATCAAAATGCGTTAAAATCTATCAATTAAGTGGACTGTATTTGCGACTAAACGGGTGGAAAGGTTAAGTGGAAGACACAATACCTTGACGCTGAAAGTGGTGATCAGCTGTGATGGTAGTGGCGGCGCGGCGGCGCTCCGGGACGCTTAGGGCTTCGCGGGCGGTAGGTTAGCGGTGCGGTTTCACATAAACACTTGAAAGTTCGTTCACAGACTGTCACAGACTGACTGTCGCTCGTCGCAGTCGTTTCTCGGCGCGCGGTCACGGGTCACGCATGCGCAATGGCAACCGCGCAAGCCAACAAGAAGCGCGAGCGCTGTCTCACTCTCGCGCATCATGTAGCTGGGGTATGGGAAACCGTACTAGCCATCAAACTAACAAATTAAACTTAATAATACAACTGGCGCCACCAATCAGAGTTGGCTACTTTTTGCCAATAAGTACTAATTAAGTATTATTACAAGTAACAAAGCATTTTCCTTAAAACATATATCAGATCCATTTGACTATTATATATTCAATTTTGCATTACATTTGGTGAGTAATAGTGTCTACAAGAATTCATGGGAGAATTGGAACAGTGTCTACTTTGCTCTGGCATGTGACTATCTCATGCACTTTCTGCCATCAGATCCGAATGTGCCAGTATTGCCACATATACCACATTATACTGGGAAAGTTGCTATGGCTGCACCTTTGCAAACTACCAACAGGTAATTGCTTTATAATCCCCAGGGATTCCGATATTATGCATTTTATAAAATTTAATAGAGTTTTAAATGACTTACCTTGTCACTAATAATATCGCTGGGCATCAATAATGACATGTTTCGAAACTAATGAAGATTGGTACTCCCTTCCGAGGTACTTAGAGCTTTATAAAAGAAAAGAAAAGAAAAGAAAGGAGATTATGAAATATTTATCAACCAAATAAATATCAATATAAATCTTATTTAAAATTCTCGACTCACAAATTTAGTTACCATACTCCTCCGAAACGGCTTGACCGATTTTCATGAAATTTTATATGTATATTCAGTAGGTCTGAGAATCGGCTACTATCTATTTTATTTTTTATTTTTTGGTCAATTTATTTTTATTTATTTTTTATGGCGAAACAACGTTTACCGGGACAGCTAGGAATTTTATATGTATATTCAGTAGGTCTGAGAATCGGCTACCATCCATTTTTTTTGTATGGCAAAAAAACGTTTACGGGTCAGCTAGTATTATATATTATTATAATTTTATATTCTTAGATCTTCAATAAAGATGAGATTGAATCACTGACTAACTGTAATAATAAATATGTAGATATAAATTACATCAAACTTAATAAAAAAATATAACGGACAGGCTATCTAGCAACATTATTGTTAATGAGATTACTAAGTGTTAGGAACAAACTTATATGCTATTAATATGTGATCAAGCCCCAACTAAGCACCATTCATCAAATCAATCAAATTATAGATATGTACAATTATTAATAGCTTTTAATATGCATACCTACATAATTAATAGAGATATATATACAAAATAATATTATAAATAGCCATGACTTTTGAAAAAATATTCGTACCGTCAACAGCAAAAGGTGATTGATTTTTGCCATTGTGTTATTTATGTTTGTGTACTCACCTTACAAACATCTGCCCCTACCGCGATTCGAACCCGGAGTAGAATGAAAGACAGAGATACCTGCCCGCTTGACCACACGGCCGAAAATATAAATCCCGTGCTTATAAATAACGTAATATTTATATTATGTTCTAGGCCTCTGTATTCTCCATCTCTTTTGCTAATGCCAGATCTCTCTGGCATAAGTAACCAACACACATCACAATCCCAAACACGAAATGAAATATGGCGTTCAGAAACAGTATTACAAGTCTTCGTTGATATTTGGATGAGTGTAGAACAGTTGAGTTCCAGAAATGTTGAGGTAATAATCCTTTTACTTTTATTACTGATTCTAATGATGTTTTTCGAAAATACGAACATGGAATGTTTTTCATTAATATATCATGCCATCCATTTCAGGCTTACCAACGTAATTACTCAATAGTATGCTCAAGTCCAGAAAGAGTAAGGACAGTGCGCGTTCTAGTGAAGCACATACACTCTTATTCGGCGAAACACCTTGCAGACCCCGTGTCGCGGCCGTCGGCGCTGCGTAAATACGCTCGACAAATAATGTGCGCCAGAGCTTACCATTATGTAAAGCATTTAGTAATGACTTGGCCACTAGATGCATCATTCAGACTAGTAATGGAACTCTGGCTTAGTCTTATCCAACCATGGCGGTATACAGATAATGCTATTAATCAGGACAGGTATGCAGATAATTAAAAATACAAAAATCTTTATCAAAAAATGCATTTACGAAGCCTCTATACATAATTGGAAAGTTAGTTAAATATTAAGTTAAATAGGTACTCACAATTAAGTAAAACAGGTGTTTTACCGTACGCTCCGTTGTATGGCGCCGTGCGTACTACTCATTACAGTTTTTTTAATTTCCTAAATCTAAATAATTTCCCCAAGGAGTCTCACATGCGAATAATTAGGCTGAATGATCGAACCTCCTTGGAAGTGCTTTAGCTTAGTACAAATTATCTCATTATACTAATAAGAGAAAATGAGACGAAAGATGTACTTCTAATTTTCATCACGCACACGTGGCGCTGTTTGCCAATGTGCGCCATTTACATATTCGGAACGTCAAAGATTGTTGTGATTTTCCGGCTGGTATTTGAAAACAAAATTTTCTCGCAAATCTGATAAAAAAATGTATGACACGTGCGGAAATTTGTATTTACAAAATTGTGACTGGTAAGCCCTCGACAACGTCTCTGGCTTACATTCGTCTACTCGTTTTAAAAACCAACTTACCACACTAGTATCATATAACTATTTCAACACATTTGTTCTAAATATTTATTTATGATACTAGTGCGGTAAGTTGGTTTTACTAACGAGTAGACGAATGTAATGTTACCATTACCATAGTCACTAGTTTGTAAATACCAATTTCCGCACGTATGTCATATGACGTTTTTCAACATATTTGCGGGAAAATAATACATACAATAGTAACATTATTTTGTTTTTAAACTTTTTGACGTTCCAAATATAAAATGGGACACATTTGCAAATGGCGCCAAGTGTACCTGCTGAAAATGAGCACTACGTCTTTCGTCTCATTTTATCTATGTATTAAAAAAAAAGCATACCGGCTGAAATGAGAACCTCCTCGTTTTTGAAGTCGGTTAATGAGACAATCGAGCTACAACGATTCCAAGGAGGTTCGATCATTTAGCCTATCCTGTTATTATGAAACTCCTTAGTGGAATTCTTTTATATTTTTTAAAAAAACAAAAAAACCGTACCGTACTAGATACGCACGGTGCCCTACAACGGAACGTGCGGTTAAACATGTAGTGTAGGTACTTAGGTGAGTAGGTGCCTATTTTACCGCATGCGCCGTTGTGCACACACACTGGCTTCGTAAATGCATTTTTTTTACAGATGTGTTGAAAATATTTTACGTTCCTTCATAATATTAATTGCAAACGGCGCCACGTGCGCAGGTTGCAAATTAGAACTATATCTTTTGTCTCATTTTCTCTTCAGTATTAATTTTATCTTTCGTACTATGTATACAGGCTTCGTAACTGAATTTTTTCAGCAGATGTGTTGTGTTGTGTTCGAACGAAAGTCGCATTTTATTCACATGTGAACAAAATTTATTTAAAATTTCAAACACTTAATTTTATTATTTTTGTTATTACAAAAATATTAAATACTAAACTTAATTTTGTTATTACACTTTGCAAAATAACTTCATTATTTGGGTACTATATTGGCCTACATTCAAGACCATTTATTAGGTCAGCGCAGCTCAGAAAAACTAACCCATGTTCAAAAACTCATAATAATCAGCTTGTTTGTAGTTTCTTTGCATTTTTTTTCTTAATATAAATACAGAAAATACAACTCAGCTTTATAGTACATATCTATTAGAACCCACGCAGCCTTTCTTTTTTTGAAGAATTTTGGGAATAAAAGAATTTGCAAAACAAAAATTAATCGTTATACGAAATGCACTAATGGGACAGGAAGTTACGTAATACTGTATCTTTACAGTAAAAGTTTTTGTCTTACAATTAGCAATTATGAGCAAATCAAAGAAATCATGCCTCTAAATTTATTCGGTCCATACAAATATTTTCAACCATAAATTATGTCTCATAATTTTATGAGACATTACATGCTTATGACATTAAATGAATCTGAATGGCAACAAAGGTAAAATCTCCGCTTAGAAAACACCCTACGACATAAAATATTGTCTTATAGTTGGTCCTCTAAAAGTAATCTTAGTGTTTCAGCAGTCAACCAACTTGTACAGTCGACAGCGCATCAAGCGTAACAGTTTGACCTTGAGACCGCCCTCATTCTGTTTGTCATAGAGGCGGATTTCGTAGTGCAACTGTTACACTTGATGTGCTGTCGTATGTACAGTCACGTGTGATAAAATATAATATATATGTAGTCATAGTCATATCCATTAGATAGCTTTTGGAAATATTTACAGAAAATAAATAAGTAATTTATAATTTTCAATAGAGACCATCATCAGGTCCCTTTTCAGAGTTAAGGCAATAGTCACACTGCTCCGCACAACATTGCAACATGCAGAAAAACGGAGCCACACACGCGTTACTACAGAGACGCAGATCTGCATTACTGTGCAATGTACAGCATCCTAACGGCCTCATTAATAAAAGAATGCTCCTTATTACCTATTCCATGTTTCGTATTGTTCTTACAAATTTATTTGTTTAGTAAAGATTCACCAATGTTTAAAAACATTAACACTTACAACAACATGTTGAATGTAACATGTTAAAATATGACAAAACATAGATTAGTTATTCCGAGGATCATCCAAGGTGTATTTATTTTATTAATAAGGCCGCAAAGGCCTGATTCATTATCCTCGGATAGCTATTCTCTGTTGTGTCTTGTTCTTAGACTTGTCGAATATTTCATGTAAAAATAAGACAAAACATAGGTATTCCGAGGATCACCCATGGAGTAATTTTATTATTAATATACGTAAATACCGCAAATGACGTTTGCGTATTCACTTATCAGTTAATCATAATTAATTAATTATTATCTATTTTAATATTTTCTGACAAGGAAATAGTAAACGTAACGGAAGTTGAATTTAGGGCCAATACAAGTAAAAATAGACTCAAAATATTCTAATGTCGAGGTTCACCGTGAGATTCATAGCCCAAAGAAAAGATAGTCCCGCCAATATTTTTGTTTAATTAATTTGTAAGTAACTAACTCATTTACTGATTTTAGGTTCCCATTATACAACAATAATCAAGAGGAAGGTAGCGCAAATGTTTTCGATGCAAGTTTCACTCAGTTTATCGCTGAAAACTTTCCATCTTACACATGTATTTTTCAATTGATTGTACCAAGATTCATGAGATTGGATTTAACTGCATACAAAAATGCTGTCATGTTATTCCGACTAGGAAAGGTCTTTTCCCAACAGCACCTAGTTCCTATTTTATGGAATCTTGAGCAAGCAATAGTTGATAATAATTTAGGATTGCACCACAGCCCTGATACCAGTGTCAATAATTCGGCATTTGAACAAAGGTACGTTTCTATGGATTAATTTTGTATCGTTAAATTAACACTTCAATCTATTAGTCAATTTCGGTTCAGTTTTTAAACAAACATACCATCTTATTTTACTATAATACATGGTTAGAAAGTAGACCTCAGGTCCTACCGCCTAAATGCATGGTTTTATAACAGCTAAATAGGTTTATGACGTTATACTATCATTTTTGTACCGTCTTCTCTCGTAGGCAATGTCGCTTTTGCTTATTGTATTTAAATTTACGAAATTGTCTTCATCCATATACATATGGTAGCGTGCGAAAGCGATATTGCTTTAGTAGGCGGTACGAAATGAACATATGACGTCATAAACTATAGTCCTTTATACTTTATTATCATAATGAATTGAATTATAATAATAAAAAATAACTTTTGAAAGCTATGTATGTAGGCGATTGGGCCGCTCGTCTTTAACCAAGGCTGAAAGGCTGGTTCGTTTTGGTAACAAAGGCAGATAGAGACAGTATAAAGTTTGATATCACCTGCCTAATTACTTGTAATAGCAATGAACTTTACCTATAATTTATTGCAAATCCACTACTGCTTACATTATTACGTTATTGCAGTACTTACCTTGTGAACCAGCATAGCATTTGTAATAATCTACAGATGAAGCCAAAAGCCACAGGAGTTACGTAATTAGGGGACAGGTCTTAGGTACTTTAAAACACTACTTAATAAATCGGTTATATTCCAGTTACACATACAACGGTGTTCCACTGCAAAAATGGGTTGCGATAGCTAAACAAGCGATATCTGAACTAAATCTATCGACGAATTATGAGTATGAACCAGTTTGGAGTGAAAATAGAAAACAATATGCAATAGAATTTGTAAAAAAAATTATGGCAGCTAAAATATTGGCCGACAAAAATTTGGATGAGTTGAATCTAAAAATGAATAAACAACATCAAGGTACGGTCGAACTGAGAAGTTAATTAATGCTTTAGTGCCTTATAAACAACTCCCTACAACAAAGCAAGCGGGTGGGCACCTTACCCATGATAACAGTTATAAAATTACTAAGATGTTATGAAAAATTCAAAATTTTAAAATTAATTTTAGAAATCTAATATATAAAATTCTCGTGTTTGGCTAGTTACCATACTCCTCCGAAACGGCTTGACCGAATTTCATGAAATTTTATATGTATATTCAGTGGGTCTGAGAATCTGCTACTATCTATTTTTTTTGGACATTTTTTTTTATGTCAAAACAACGTTTGCCGGGTTAGTGAGTTTCCCATAAATTTTGTATCATTGACCAAACTATTTATATGGAGTTTGAAATTTATTTTACATTTTTGAATTTTTGATAACATCTTAGTATTTATTTATTTATCTATTTAGTAGTTATCATGAGTAAGTGCTCGCTTGTTATACCATGTACCAAACATTCTGTATAGACTTGCGACTATTATGGCCTGCGCACACCGGGGACGGGGCGTGGCGTTCCGGCAGCTAAACGATTTTGTTCAAGTAATTTTAAACCTTAAAATAGTACTAGGAGAACTCAATACCGTATCGCAGCGCCATTGGGCCTAATTCTGAAGTCTACTTTTAATCTAAATTTAGCACAGTCTCTTTCTCTCCATAGGTATAAGAATATTTTAGAAAGAATTTGATTAGAGCTGTCAAATAAATTTAGATGGCTTAAAAAGACAATTTTAGTCACCACTCTGTATGCTCCAGGCGGGAATCGTACCTGCGTCTCCTGGGGTCCGGCCAGAGGCGATTACCACTACGCCGGCGGAGCACTAGGTGTAACCCACCAAAGGGTTTTTAAAACGTTTTTATAGCAACGTTTATCTCATCACTAATTGAAGTTAATACCTCTCTGCTTTCGTTTTTTTTCTTCATTTGTGATTGTCACAATACAGTAGGCATTATAAACGCACAAAATCAAACATTAAAATGTGACTTATTTTGTATGTTAAATTTCAGGTATATGGGCTAATGTACAGAGTTGGCTAATGATGGGCAATTATGAGGAAGACATGACTTTACTAGAAGAAGCGAAAAAAGTTCCCACATATTTGAATGCAACAGTCCATTATTTCTCGGATATTTATGGAGTAAGTAATATGTTCTTGAATTTTATAATGTTTAGTTTAGTTAAGTCTGGTATTGAGTGATCATAAGATCCTATTCACACGAAGATTTTTAAACAAGCACATGACACTCGTTGTTACTATATGGCGGGCACCGCCGCCTGATTACTGCGCCGCATAGCTCTTACGTGCCTAGCTGCTTGTAACGGCGCTTGCATGCAAATTTTTCTGCTTACTGGTTAGGCCTATACAGTCTTACGGCAAAGGATTTTATTACTAATTAGGTTATTTTGATACTTATTTCAATAAGTTTAGAATTTATGTTACTTTATTTCGATACCACGATGCCGCGGCATGACGCGACGCGCCGCGAGACGCTGCCGCGGCGCGCCATTGCATCCCGCGATAAGTACAGACTTTGTGTTAAGGTATTATGTTTCCTAAGTTAGTTGAAATAAGGTTGAAACTTGTGCGGTCATTTCGGTCCATGGGCGCAGTCCGCTCCCCGTAGTGTCCCCTAATCCCCGATGGTACCGTGTCTTCTGACTACTATACGCGTTAGCAGCGCGCCTCATTTACGTTTGTTTCGATTTATATCGAAACAAACGTAAATGAGCGCATCGTCATGCCCATCTTTTCCATTGGGCACTGTGGGCAAGTGCCCAGGGCCCCGCGATCCATGGGGCCCCAAGTTCCCTTTTTGGAAATTTAGGTTTTGATTAAATTTCTATGGAAATATGGATGTATAGGTATATTGTACAAAATAATTGAATTGATAAACTACTCTTTTTTTGAAGTCAGTTAAAATAATAAAGTGCCCAGAGCCCCCAATAGGTTAAAGACGGCTCTGCGCATCGTCTGTACCCCTAGTGTTTGTTTCAATCGAAACGAAAACGATCATCGTAGTGGTAACCTCTTAAATGTATATACAGGCTGATGCCGTCAATACGACAATAAATTAAAACATGGGCTATATTATTACTATCTATTATTATTGTTACAATAAAGTAACAATTACAGTGTGATGGGCTATATTAGTTCATAGCTATGGTTTGGCACTTTCAAAAACATCTTATTCATTTGTTAATTTCATGATATTTCTATGAAATAATGCAGCCAATGTTATAATATTTTAATAAGATGTTTTTGAAAGTTGCAAACCATTTCTATGAACTAATATAGCCCATGTTTAAATTTATTGTCGTATTGACGGCACCACCCGGAGTAAAAAGTGGTTTCGAATAATTCATAACAAAGGCGCTGCTGCCGTTTTCATACATATGACCGGCTAACTAAGCTTGCTATTGAGCAGTTTTAGTGAATAGCTTTTATTATATTCGGGGCAGTATTCAGGAAAGATTTATCATCTATTTCAGTTATAAGAAAAATAAAATCACGGCTTTAAACTAGCTACAAACGCTTAGACTCCATTATTTAGTCAAATTTGTATCGCTATTTTAGAAATGTAAATTAAAAAAAAGTTTTAATTTTATAGCTGAACGAGTCGAGTGTTCAACCTGCAGATCAGATTATGGAGGATAGTTTGGAGCATTCGTCTTTTGCAAACTCTACAAATTTCCCAAATTCTATGACCAGGAAGGTGAGTTATTGCAGGAATAGTTAGATCATCGGGCATAATCAGAATAAATTCAAAATGCTCTACACTGCTAAACATCCTTGTACCTTGCAGCTCCGTAGTAAAACCACCAATGTTCATTACATGGGCGATCCGGATCTTTTACCAATATCATCTCACGAAAGCACGATTTTAGTGCGAATGCTTTACCAAATATCTGGAAGAATCAATGAAATGGTAAGTTAACTATCATGTAAGAGTAACTTTATCTATCAATAAAAACCAAATTTCTTTATTATTCTCAATTTGCAGTATGAAGAAGAGTTTTCATCATTGTGGAACAAAAATAATTTTTGGGGTTATATGACTCGAGAAATCTTACAGAAGCCATGCACCATTCACATGTACGTCAAGGACTGTGCTAATCACCAGAATATTGTAAGTCAGAATCTTCCCGCTAGATTGTCACTAAGGCGGCTCGGTTCCCATGCTTTTGTCGTATGGATGATGGTCGGCTACATTATTTTTAGATTATTTTCCTTTAGTGGTCTTGCATATTTATTTTTTATATTCATCATGTGGCTATTATTTACAATGTCTAAAGCGTCATTAAAAATGTTAAGAGGTGTGCGAGAAAGTAGATAATAATAATATTTTGTAATGATGAAAATAAAACTTTTTTATTTACAGTTGTCTTTTCATTTAACCATAGTTTTGAATACTTTTTATTGGAAAATTTAATTTGTAATAAAAAAGTGATCATGCAGGCGTGTACATATTAAAGTAATAACACAACCATCTATAATAATTAATAACACAATAAATTTTGAGACAATAATTATCTTTGAAATAATGTGTCAAAATAAAACTATCGGTGTATGATACAGTCACAGAAATTTTATGATTTTTTTTTCTCAAGCTACTATATATATATAAAGAAACACCGAAACCTTACATAGCACAACCATCCTACTCACTTGTGGTGTGGTCCGTAAATATCATTTAACATCAAGTAAAAGTGAAATAGGAATAGAAATTTCATATGAATTTTTTTTCTCAAACTACTATTTAAAGAAACACCGAAACCATACATAGCACAACCATCCTACTCACTAGTGCTGTGGTCCGTAGATATCATTTAACATCAAGTAAAAGTAAAATAATAATATAACAAACAAGGGCTGTATTAGTGCTTAGAAATGGTTTGCCACTTTCAAAAATATCGTACTCATTTGACAATTTCATGATATTTATATGAAATAATATAACATTGGCTGCATTATTTCATTAAATTGTCATGAAATTATCAAATGAATAAGATCTTTTTGAGAGTAGCTAACCATTTCTATGAACTGATATAGCCCATGTTTTAATTTATTTTCGTATTGACGGCACCACCATATATATCTCCTTCATTTCTATTATTTTACTTTTACTTGAAAAAACACAAAAAACAACAATAACATTAAATAGAAACTAAAGATGTGAAATCAAATATTAAATGAATTTACTATCGGCGAATAGTGTTTGTATCTCACTAGAAAACCACATGATATCACTTCACTTTTTTAAATTATGGCAAGCGGTCGTGCCACATGATATCACTTTTGATTTTGATGAAATGTCTGAACCTGAATTTGAGTTCAGTGAAATTAGAGAAATGTCTGATCCTGAACTCAAAGGTTCAGACATATCTCTGATTTCACTATGTGAAAGAGGCTGAATGTAAGACACAATAGGTGATTTCTCTGATATCACATAGAGACAAATTAATTTCAATCGCAGAAATTACCGAATCTGAAATTAAACTCAATCTAAAACACAAAAACATTTTATTTTATCATTACAAATTAATAAGTTTTGTAAGATTGAAATTAAGATCAACAGTATTTCTTGAGGGTGAGTTTGGGTACAATGTTCATAGAGGTTAGTTCTTGGAAAAGCAGCTTGCAGGCGTACGGCATCTCGACGGTGGACACGGCCGCGGAGGACCGGCACGCGTGGCACCACGCGCGGCTCGCGAGCCGCCCGCACGCGCCGCAGATGTCCGCGCTGAACGCGTCCGACGCTAGCATCAGCCGCTCCATTAGGAGCATGCTGCAATTAATTTAAGTATTTCAGTAAAATGTCTACTTATGCTCATGACACACTGATCCATGGCGATCGACGGTTTGGTCAAACAAAACAGTACGATAGAATGGGGAGTAGTACACGCCGCGAATGCGTACGGCTTCCCCTATCCTACTGGTGGGACAAAGCCTGGTGGGACTAACGGGAATAACCCCCTATATCCTGCTGTATGGCCAAACCTTCGATCGCCTTCGATCAGTATTTTATTTATCAAATCCCTACGTTTCTTTTGGATTTTATTTACACAGGCAAACAGACCATGGGCGCCCTATTTTCTCTAGAATGGCTAATGGAAAAAAGGCTCTAAAGCTGGGACTCGACCGCGAAATGAGCAGTCATTAATGAGTGAGCCAAACTCGCAACGACCACTATCTGTGGCTCGATCCCAAAAGAGTAGCGGAACGAAAGCGGCCTCGCTGTGCCATTGCATTGGTTCCGAGTTTCGAGCGGAGCGAGGTGCTTGAAACTCTTCCCACACCCCGCCCGCGCCCCTGCTCGCCCGATTGTATGGACTTGCACCGTTAACTATTCTTAGTCTAGCTTCACGCATTTCAACTATTTCTCGCTCAGTAACTTTGTCGGCTTATCTTTGTCCGTACATTTCGCTTTCGAGCCCGGGCTCCGCCTAAAAATAAATAATAATAATATTCATACACTCACACCTATTATCTAGCCCAAAGTAAGCATCATTAAGAGCTTGTGGTATGGATACTAGATAACTAAGATAATATGTATAATAAATATTAGAAATATACTAAATAAACATATTATAAACATCCATGACTCGTGAACAAATGCTCGTAATCATCATACAAACATTCTCCTACCGGGACCCCTGACTGAGCAGCTCGTATAGCAAGGGGTATTGACCACTCGGCCAGCCGGTCGTCAAAAAAAAGTGGTACCTAGCGCCGTAGCCGATGAGGCAGTCGCGCTCCATCTCGCCCAGCCGCAGGCCGCCGTCGCGCGAGCGGCCCTCGGTGGGCTGCCGCGTGAGCACCGCGCGGGGGCCGCGGGCTCGCGCGTGCATCTTGTCCTGCACCATGTGCTTCAGCTTTTGGTAGTACACCTAATAATGGACACGGTGGTCAAAACAATTTAAATAGCTTTCCGTGCTACGTGTTTATACGACCAACTTAAAAATACACGAACGCGCAGCAACCGAACAGCGTCCACAAAAGTCTTTTTCACATCAAACAATTCAAAAACTGAATTAACCTCACTATGACAATCTTTCCACACTAACGCTATTTGAAGCGACGCTTGAATGCAAATCCAATTTACGCGTCTTACTTCGCCCGTGTCTCGAACTAGACCTGAGTCGATCGTGATTGATCGAATCACTTTGATTCGATCACTATTCATTCAGGAGTGATCGGGTCGCGAGCCTTAAAAAGATTCGATCACTGAGATCGATGTTTACGCGCTTAACTCGATCACTCACTTTGTTTCGAAAGACAAAATTTTCTATTTACACAGTGATAAAATCTAATCATCGTGATTAAGAATTTGAATTAATTACACAAAACGAATAAATACTTTATAAAAAATAATGATATTATTTTTAAAATACTTAAATATACTATTATTTATAACCTCGAAACATTACGTGTTCATATAGCATAACGCTATAACAACGCGCGCGCGACACGAATCGTACACAGTACCCAAAAGCCAAAAGACCCACGTTGCGACCCGTGACGTGCGTGATCCACGACCCGTGAGCATAGAGAACCAAATCATGTGTTGTGTGGCTCGAAAACACTTGAGACTCGCGATCGATAATTTGATCGAATCATTGTGAGTCGATCACCAACCTAATAGGTCGTGATCGACCCGGGTCGCGGGAAATGATCGATCGACACAGGTCTATCTCGAACGGCACTGAGAGCTCCTGCGCTTACCCACACATTCACAGCGTGTCCGTATACTAGGTTACCACAACTAAAGCGTAGGTCACTTCGTGAGATAAAAGTACTGTATATTGACTACTAGTTTGACCTTATTTATTATTTTCGATTGTTACTTTTATTTTCTTTGATATATATATTTGTTTATAATTTTGACATACTGGCGTTTTTTTAGTTAACTGTAAGTCAGCTTGTACACTTGAATAATAATATGCTTAAGCTTAAAAAGTGATACGGAACTTAATTCCTGGATAGTTTGTGCAACAATTTAAACACAATTTACCGGCACGTGTTTACGAGGTGTTTGTCACGACTTCCGAGTGCAAATAAAGGTCCGCAACAGCACAGCGTTGCCTCGAATTTAGGCTACGGCAAGCCGCCAGAGCGCTAGCTACGTGTCGTCGGAAGGTACAAGCTCACAGTTTTGCTGGCGACTTGGAGTCGGCGCGTAGTAAGCACGCAGCAGTTGAGTTGTATAGTAGCGGCGAGCGCGCGGACTGCTCGCCGTTGGCTTTTTCATATTAATATTGCAAAATATATTGTACGACTGTCAACTTAATGCTCTAATTTGAATGGCAAGTTAATTGCGGGGTTGGGGCGGTGCCGTTGCCGTGCCGGTATAGTGTGCCATGACCTTAAGACGCATTTTTTACTAGTGCGCCAGCTTGACGTAGTTTTACGAAACAGACAGCAGAAAAATGTATTCATTATTTCTCTAATGTCAATGCGATAGGGATAAAATCGTTTATATCTTTTTAAAGCTGACTGTACACTCGCTGAGCATTGATGTCGTCTTTTCCCCTTTATATTTATATCAATGTCATCTTAGTGGATTTGAAAGAGGTAACGCACGGGTTGTATAATTATACCCTATATTACTAGCATCTACAGGCTACGGTGGCCGATTACAGTCCAGTGTATTTAATACTAATGAAAATAATGTAAAAACTTACTGGTCCTGAATATATATAAGCTTCTAATGGTTCGCCCGTTAACCCTGAATAGAAAATATCCTTTCCATGATAATTGTAACCATGATTTTCTAATTCTTTACAAACATCTCGCACTTTCGATCCACCAAAGGCAGTTCCTGAAAAAACTCATAGTTTATTCAAAGTGTTTTATGTTTTGACAGACTCTACATGTAGCGGACATAGCCAAATATATGGAAAAAAATACCATAATGGAATTTCCCTTCCATCAGACCCGCTTTTCCGGCCAGTAATTCAATTGTTTTACCAACTGTCATTCTCGAAGGGAAACCATGGGGGTTCATAATCATATCCGGGCAAATCCCTTTATCGTTAAACGGCATATCTTCCTGTTGAACTATTAGCCCAGTTACACCTTTTTGTCCATGTCTAGAACTGAACTTATCGCCAATTTCCGGAACTCGCGTTTGTCTTAGTAAAATTTTTATGAGGAATGCATCTTCAGCGTTTGATGAAACCATGACTTTTTCAACATATGATTCGACTGCACCTTTGTAAGTAATGGGGACGTCTTTATATTCTACTTGTTGTGGTTGTCCCTGAGGAACTGGATTCAGCGTAGCTGGCGGCATCTGTTTATTAATTAATACTTGCCTGTTTTCAACCATTTCACCTGGAGCAGCAATGCCATCAGAATCTAGTATTTCATGCGCCCTAATAACCTTTCCCGTATTAGCGTCTCTTGAAGGCCCCAATATTCTATCTGATGTTTGATTACTATATCTCTTCATGGTAGTTTTAGCGCTTTTATACACAAGGCACCTTCCGTATCCTCGGTCTATGGACGCTCTATTAAGAATTAAGGCATCTTCGATATCATAACCACTGTAACTCATCACCGCTACTGTTGCATTTTGTCCGGCTGGCAGTTTATCAAAATTGGTTAATTCTATTGTTCTAGTTTTAACCATCGGACATTGAGGATACACTAAGTTGTACATAAGTGTGTCGATCCGGTTTTTTTGATTATAACCGATAGTACCTAGAACATGAATAAATAATATTTTAAAGACTAAAAATAAACCATTTTCCATAGAAATACCATTTTTATTACTTACCCATAGCTTGTTTGCCCATAGCACATTGGTATGTGTTCCTAGGACTTTGGTTATGATGTGGATACGGCACGAGGCCTGCACAAACTCCCAAAATTGTAAATGGCTCTATCTCTAAGTGGGTTGATACATAGGGATCTATTTCTGCTTCAACAGTGGCAATATAGCTGTCATTCTCTTCATTTACGTCCAAATACTCAATGAGACCGTCATTTAGAAAATCCTGAAATTTTCTGATACCCCTGTTTAATTCATTAATGTGCACTTGTTGAACTAAAGGATGACCATTTTCAACAATTATATAGGGTCGACATAATCTTCCTCCGTCACTGCATATGTACACAGTTCTCTGGTTGTGGTTTGGATAAATAGACACAAAAGCGGACACCAGTCCTCGTCTTCTAAACATTCTGAACACCCTAATCAGCCTTTTATATTGCCTAGATACGCCCAAAATATTACCTGAGGGAAACATTATATAGTCAGTGCTACTATAGTACATAGTTAAGATTTAATTTTAAGGCATTAAAATAAAAAGTACCATTAAGGAACACCATGTACACAGCGGGATGATTAATTTCTTCACCACCCAATAGCTTCACATCTTCCACACCAGCGTTACAGGCAAGTCTTGCAATTGGTTCTTCAGAGCATTCAGTAGTGATATGCGTCATGAGCGCCAAGTTCTTGACGAGTCCACAACTCTCTCCTTCAGGGGTGTCAGATGGACACAACATACCCCATTGTGAGGGTTGCAACGACCGTGGACCGGACACTTTCCTGGTTTTCTCAAATTGAGAATTAACCCTAGTCATCATACCCAATGCTGATATGTAACTGAGTCGACTTAGCACTTGAGTGACTCCATGTCTTTCCATTTTAAATCTTTTGATCGTCCAGTTGCCCTGTGAATTTTAAGTCTGATTAAGAACTTTGGCATTTTTTATTTAAAATCTGACATATTATATACTTAGCATGATTTTATTACTGTTCCGCTTTACTACTTTCGTAATATTGATGTGACGAACTATAGGTACACATAATATTTTTAAAGCCAGGCAACATTACATAATTAAATACCTATAATCAAGTTTCGGCGCAGGTCAAAGTCCCAAAATGTTCAAGAAGTCCAAGTGCACCGTGACGTAATTCTTTTAATAAAATTTTGCCGATTTTACCATAGCAAAACCGATCACCACTTCCCAGTCATTGGGAAAGGAAAAAGCAATTTCGATTCCAAAATTTCTTTTATACCACTTAGTTGGCAATCAAGGTCACATGAGTAAAGAAGAGACCAGAGACCAAGCTTTTAGAGAGTGTCCAAAATTTCTCCCTATTTTAGTAGGGTTTGCACAGGACTATAAAATACATAACAAAACTGCTAGCATTTTACTGTGTTACAATTATGTAAGATTTTTTCATAAAATAGGTAGGTACTTACTTACTACAAAAAACAAAACAATTTATTTTGTTTACAACATATAAGTAGGGGGAGACCGAGGCAAAATGAGGTTCGGGATAGAAGGGGAAAAGTGCTAGTTTGCGTGACTAGTACTACTAGTACACTCTAATGGGCTGCGACAGCGCTAATTATTAGATTTTCAGTCGCCTTACGCCGGTCAGTGCTGGGTATTGGCGTCGCTCTGTCGCTGCTTGTTTTGGTTGCCCTTTGAGAAAAAACTACATTTCTTAATAATTTTACGAAGTTTTGTGACAAACTTTGATATGTTATGATATGTGGTAACTAAGCAAGTTTTTACTATATTTTCAATTAAAGAACGTATTAACACATCGAATTTTTATAATAAGCACTGTTTTTAACCTTTGCTGTTATAGGTTAGAAATGCTTGGTTTTGTAACAAAATTTATTCGTTGGGGCAAAATAATAATAATAATATTCATACACTAACACCTATTATCTAGCTAGCCCAAAGTAAGCATCATTAAGAGCTTGTGTTATGGATACTAGATAACGGAGAAATAATGATAATAATATGTATATACTAGAAATATACATATTATTATCATTATTTCTAATTAAACATATAAACATCCATGACTCGTAAACAAATGCTCGTACTCATCATACAAACAATTGCTGCCACCGGGATTTGAACCCGGGACCTCTTGACCGAGTAGCCTGCATAACAAGGCGTACAAACCGCTCGACAAATGATAGGGGCATAACGGGATAACGAGTTTCGGACGCTTTCAAACAGTAATTCATAATAAGCAGGAAAATGTGTATGAATCGTTATCTTATATTATCCGGAGTTAATCGAAGGATGGATCCTTTGACACGTGTGCCATGCCATGGCTGGGCCCACTATACTTGCGCTGGGGTTGACAAGGTTCGTACGACGAAGCACATGTTTGTGATTATGGTCAGTGTAGTTAAAGTATGTCCTCTTTTCACCCCGTGTCATTTCCCATTACGCCCCGACCCGACTACGGACACTAGTACGGGGCAAAATGGGAAAATTATGTATCTTCTTGTTTTTGCTAATTATTAAAAAGCTAAATGATTTAGCCTATAGAACAATATATAATTATACATAAAGTTGATTTATAAACATTGCTAACTTAGAATTTTTTTTTCAATTAAACAGTTTAGTTTGCTTACGATATTTTTTCTTAGATATCCTATTCTGCTTCGGTCTCCCCTACCTACGAGTATACTGTGCTACTTTTAGTGGCGTCTTTGGAAAAATAAAAACCGACTTCAAAACACTAAAAACGATATAAAATATGAAATTGAGGTAGGTACTCATAAAAAGGTTTTTTTGAGTCGGTGCTTTAATTTCTTTTGTTTCCGAAAACAGCTTAGCACAAACTCCACAAAATACCTTTTTAATGAAATAAGTAGCTACTTCAATGATTATTTTTTCCATTCTAGTGTTTTTATTTTGTTTAAATATTTTTTACCACAAGTTTAAGTCATAAATTTTTACGGTAAAAGCTAGATGGGTGGTCCTGACGGTCATCCATTATCGACTTTTCTGCCTCTTAGTCTCCGGTTGAAATACATACAGGTTGTAAGGGGATCGCTGTCGAAAACGAGAGCAGATAACAGTGCTGGCTATGCCGCACACATTTCAATTTAAAAGCGCGAAAATAAAATTAGCTGTTTCACACAACTAGGTCGTGTTGGTATTACAATTTAGTATGAAACAACTGATTTTTTTCGCGTTTTCTAATTTTTTTAAACAAGTCTTGTTTAGAGACATCAGCTACCACATCTGTGTTGGTTTTCGAGGGCATTACTGTATTGTTTCTTAGTATCGTATCGCACCACTAAACTCACAAGAAATGAGGAAAGCAAAAATCCGCAATTTCATTGATGACTTAATAATTCCAGTTATTTTAATTTTAAACCAAATTAATGAATCGATTTCGATAAAATTTCAATGCGACCAATCTGAAAGTATACTCTTTTAAATAAAATAAGAAATTTGAAAATCAGTCTACAATTGACAGAGAAACCGGTGAACATACATACAAAAAAATATACACCGATATAAATAAGTGGTGTCTCTCGGTACGGCCACAGTGCTAACTCACACACTCACTTCAAGATTGTAGTAGTGTAGGTACCTATCATAGCGCGGTTATACGAATTTTTTCACTGTTCCGTTTCTTTTCTCATGTGATATGTGATGGTAAAAGGTTACAATAACTCATGCACGCTTTCCAGTGGTGTCACTCTTGTTTGTTTTCATGGCGAAGAACCTTGAATATAGGTAGTTCCATGAACCACACTGTCTCGGAGTTCAAAATGAAAAAGATGAAGAATGAAGATGATGCGGCAGATATATATAACGTAGTAAAAATAATATGTAATATTATGCTCATTGCCTAATATTTTAACAAAAAATTTGGCTTGTTACTCACAGTAGAAATAGCGGCAAACAGACCATTAGCTATTAAATCTGGCCTCATATGTTTAACGACATCAAAAGGAGCAGCTTTCACTTTAGGGATTATTTTATCTGCTGTTGTTTTTAATTCCCAGTTGAATCTTTTGAATAAGTCTTCAAACATCAAAGCTAGTAATGAGCCCGCCAATTCAAGTCTTTTGTTTCCGTAGTAATCAGGATCATCAATAGCAGCTTTGTTGTTTTCTGCGTCAATAACTCGCTTCACCATAATAGCTAAATATATAGCTTTTACATAAAAATTGAAATTTTCTACTGCAACATGAGCTAGTATAGTGGTAGCTAAGAGATCTCTGGCTTCATCAATTGGAGTTCGGGTATTTGCTGTTTGAAACCTATTTAATAAAAAAAAAGTATCAGAAAATACAGGTTTTAGGTCCCTTTTTTCATCACATTTTTGTATACGATCGTACAGGTTGCACGATCGCATACAAAAAACCTGGGTGCTTGGGTAAATGAAGCATGGGGGTCTGACCAAGAAATCAAGACCTGGACAGAAATAGATCGAGCCTCGATCATGTACGAGGAAGGTTAGGATCCTCCTATGCACATTTGGCCTGTCGTCACCTATTGTTGTGAAGCATGGACCTTGAAGTGCTCCGTTATCAAGAGACGTTTAGAGGCGTTTAATATCGTCGAGCAACTGTTTCGTCTCGCGATGGATAGAGGGTTTGCAAAGCTAACGGCTGATTTTCAGTACCTAATGAAGAAGCACCAGTCGAGAGAAGGACTTTTGACAGTATAAATGACTCTTATTGCAAAGGTAATGCTGAAATGTCAAAAGTAGGTACTTATTCTAAACTTCAAAGAAGATTCGCTACTATGTAGTTATTTGTTACACTATCAATTTTACAACTCTATGCATTTACAAGATGGTAGACTCGAAAGAGTAGCTCGGTGGCGTAATAGAGAAGCTCGGTGGGGTAGTGGTTTGAGCACTCTGGATTCGATACGAAAACAAGGCAACTTTCGCCGTGGTCGATCCTGGGAAGGGTCAATCAATGTTTGTAATCTCAAGCCCATCCGTGCTTCGGAAGGCACGCTTCGCCGTTGGCCCAAACTCCTTATGTGTTTCTCCCATGTAGGAACGCCTGTGCCCAGTAGTGGGACGTATATAGGCTGGTGATGATGATGATAATGAGACACGAAAGTAGGGTAGTCTGTGCAAGTAACTTCGCCTTTTCTATTTCGTACGAAAAAATGGTTTTATTGCAGGTGTCTATGCGACGGAAGCCACTAACCTCCAGGTGGGTCGTCAGCTTGATTGTTATCATGAATTATAAAAAAACTAATGCTTTTATTATTAGGTTCTTACTATTTACCATTGTACCTATAAGCCATGCACAGTTACATAGGGTTTTATCAACTTATTTTGTTACTACAAAATGTCCACTGTGCTATACAAAGCTTGTACGGGTTTTTAGCCTTCAGGATAAGTTCAGATGGTTGCCCATCGACTCACTTCGAAGTTCAGATCAAGCGGTGAATAACACACAAGCACACAACACGTGACAGTCGGATGAGATCAGTCGTAGAAAATTGAAGTGAACAAGGCAGTATTTCATCAATAAATAAATCGATGTTTTAAAATCGACCTCCATTTTTCGCTGCTCTGCTCTGTATGCTTAGACCATAAGAATATGGTCTAAGTCTGTACGTTTGAACAACACAAGTCTCGCGGATCAACTTAACAGGCCGATACTTTTCTTGGTTTTATTTTAATATTATTATATATATATGTGTGAATAATATAGTTACCAAAATTAAGCAAAATCGAAACAAGACAATTTTTTTCAAGTTCTGGGGCGGATAAAGAACCCGCGAGCCTTCACAATCCGGGTGACTGCTTTTTCAATATGAGCTGCCAAGGACTTTGGATAACCTTGTGTTATTCTTCTAGTCTATCTGTATTTGCGTTATAATCCTAACGTCTACCCTAAAATGTCGAAAATATTCTATTTCAAAATCCGAAAGAGTATTTTTACAAATACCTACGATTCGGTTCCGTTAGGCACCGGTTTTAAATATTCTTAATTTTATTTTAACATTATTATAAATTCTTAATTTTGATTTTAAGATCATTATAAATGTTTGAAAAATTATTTACTAATAAAAATGTATCTAAACTAGAAAAAATTCACGTCCTGAGCCGGGGAACGAACCCGCGACCCTCCGCAATCCGGGCGACAGCTCTAACCATCTGAGCTACCCAGGACTTGGGATATACCTGTGAAATTCTTCTAGTCTATCTGTATTTGCGTTTATGAGCTAACGTCCAGACTACAATGTCGAAATGTTCTATTTCAACATCCGAAGCGAGTATTACTACAAATACCTACGATTTGGTTAAGTTGGGGCATTGCTTTTAAATATTCTTAATTTTGATTTTAAGATCATTATAAATGTTTAAAAAAAATTTTACTAATAAAAATATATCTAAACTATAAAAATTTCCCCGCCTTAGGACGTGAAAATTTTCTAGTTTAGATACATTTTTATTAGTAAATTATTATAAATGTTCGAATAATTGTACTTACATAGAAAAACTAAAAATTTCAACGTCCCGGAGCAGGAATCGAACCCGAGTCCTTGGTAGCTTAGAAGATTAGAGCAGTTACCCGGATTGTGAACGGTCGCGCGTTCGATCCCCGCCACTAAACGAGATTTTTTTTTCTATTTTAGATAACTTTCTCGACTATAGCACCTATAGGAACTCAATACAGGCAGGCATGCTAGTACTTTTGTATACTGGAAATAGAGATCAATCTTAGCCGTCAAACGAGGATTGCTACACTAGCGCTGCGAGGAGTAGATATGGAAAAAGTACCGCACAGTTTATGCTCAACTTGTGCATGCCTGTATGTATGTGTTGCACTGCATAGGTATTTATTGTAATTATTGTTTTTATTTTCTGTATTGATACTGTTTTCATACCATCAACAATATTTAATTATATTTAGTTGTACAGTGTACTTTAACTTTTAAGTAAGTAAATTAAAACGCAACTGATAAAAATTAGAATCAACACAGACACAGATGTAACCTAAAAATGATTTCTGAAATAAAAACTATTTATTTTTTAAATAAAAGTTTTAAATTATCTTCTTTTTATAATACTTGATGAACACATACAACAGTATTCAACCTAATCCTGTCCTGTCTCAAAAACACTATTATCTTGCTTCAGAAATATTTGTGTTTACAATGTGATGACAATGCTAGTTGAATCTTATTTAAAATGATGGAGAAAGCCCCAACTCAATGGCCATCTCAACTTACAATAAAGGACTAATGAATTTTTATGCTACAAAATTAAAAATCAAGACACAGTGTTGTTTTATAGAAATAACAGTACCATATAAATATGTAGAGTTACTTCTTCAAGCATTGCTCATACTTCTGTAGCAAGATTGAGCACCCTGCCTGCAAGTGAACATGCAATCATTGAAATGGTCCTATGTAATAATTTAGAATCTTATTACGCAAATAAGAATGTCGGCGCGTCGACGCGTGTCCATCTGAACTTAGGCTTTTAGAACTTATCTTTTACTTCTGTTTATATTATTATATTTACCTCTTAACTTTCAATTTACTTCCAATATAAGCAAGGGCTTGATTTTGAGTAAATATCTTCATGTTATGGCAATCCATAATACAAGGTGCCATTTTCTTCATGGTTGTGTCACTATTTCCTATTAACTGCATTATTTCTTGATCGCTGCAGATACCCATTGCTTTAAAAGCAATTGCAATAGGAATGTCCTGAAAACAAATATATTTGTACTTAGGTTTTATTTTTAATTTAAAAATAGGGAAATATACTAAGAATGTAAACAAAATTACATCAGACAAAGCATTATGTCTTAGAACATATTTCCCATTTTTAACAATGACATTGGTTCTAGTCTTTTTCTCATGTGTGGAACTGGTCACTTGGCACTGTATTGCTCCCTTGAATTCATCCACTATCATTCTATTTCTAGACTGTTGTTCTTGAATTAATATCACTTTCTCCTGACCTGAAAATTTTCAATATCGATAACACTTGTACAACAGTAAATATGGGTATCTTTTTGTATATTAAATGACTAAAAGAAAGTCTTATTTTTATGTTATTTAACTCTTTACCTCTAATAATAAAATAGCCACCAGGGTCGTGTGGGCATTCATTCAACTGTGCTAATTCAAAATCAGATTTATTTGTCAAAACACAATTTGAAGACCTTAACATGAGTGGCATTCTGTAAAAAAACAATTGTAATTTGTTATTACATTAAATTTCAAATAGAAGTGTAACTTGAATAACAATTTAAATTTGAAAGCTTTGGATATTATTAGTGTTCAATTATTATTTTGATATTAAAAAAGTGATTTTAGATTTTTATTATGTCCAGTCAAAACTTATGCATACCCTGTCAAGCGAGCTTATTAACTTGCTTATTTACACACTCAAAAGTGATGATTATAGATATAATTACACAATAATGTTATAGTAGAAATATGTGGTTTCGTGACACTACATTTATTACTTTATCATCAATGTCAACTGTTAAAATAAAATAGCAAATAATCCCAATGGTCTTAGTTGCTATCTTACTGTGACTTTTGTGGTACAGATGTCATCGTCAGTAATATTTTCCAATGAATCATAGAATTTAATAAAAGCGGATATCTTAAATGTATTCATGATGACAATGTTAAAATTTTTAACAATGGTTAATAATCAAAAGATTTTAATAGTAAAGAAATTAAAAAAAAACAATTCATTTTATCAAACTACACTAGTATGGTTCTTTATTTATCATACAAAAAAAGGGTTTGTACAAAATACATTCTATAAAATTGTCTCTCTGTGTTGAATAACAGAAGCTCTACAAGGACTGTTATGTAATTATGTTTTAAAAAATTGTTACAGGTTATATTCATAGTGCAGACAAGTAATTTTAGTGGAATAGTGTACCTTCCAATTAACTGCTTATTTTTTATG
The DNA here is from genome assembly GCA_947347705.1 of Nymphula nitidulata. Classification (NCBI taxonomy): domain Eukaryota; kingdom Metazoa; phylum Arthropoda; class Insecta; order Lepidoptera; family Crambidae; genus Nymphula; species Nymphula nitidulata. The sequence goes on along the minus strand of OX374621.1, from coordinate 11,594,901 downwards.
ACCCTCTGATTACCTCTAATGTATTCTATATCAACTGTAATAGGTGCTGAATATGTCATATCTCTCAACCGACACTCATGTGGAGTTGTTGGTTTAGTAATATTATAACCTTCTTCAAGATCTGGGGTTCCCACATACGCATTTAAATATTTTATGTAAAACAATGGATCAGCATCACAAAACACTTTCTCGTTTGCTTGAACAATCTTCTTTATTTCTACATTTATAAAATAATTAAAGGAATCAATATGCTGTTTCACTAATCCCTTGACTTGTAAAAATGATGGTACAAGCTTCCATTTATCCTAAAACAAATATAAGTTCATTAATATGGAAAAAAAAGATCACAGCAGGCACTTTATTTTAACATCAAACCTGAGATTTTTCCTAGGAATTTTCGTCATAGGTTAAACAGTTAATAAATCATATTAAAAGTACGTAAATCACAAGATTGTTGGTGAACACTATACGAATGTATGAAAACTAGTGTTTTATTGTATAGAAAAATAAAAATTATGTTCATAATTAGTAGTCCATTTAAAGTTAAAATGTCAACTTTTATTTTATTTCATGTCCGGTTTTGATTGGAAATAGGGTACGGGGTGGAAAAAGATTTTCTATAGAATTTAGTATATTAATTTATGTATAGTTTTTCTAAAATAAAGTAAATTTCAAACATAACCTGTATTGTTGACTAACCTCTAATGTTTTTATCGGTTCACGAAGACCTTTAGTGTTATCCCAATCGTTATGTTTATTTATTTCTCCCATTTTCATAATCGCAGAAACATAGTACGAATTTCAATAAATTAAATTAATTTTAATAATGTTTTCGTTTTGGTGACATGAGATGGGTGACAGATAGGGATGATCGATATTCATCGATGTTGAATAAACATCGATGTTTAACTGGAAAATATCGATGTTTTTACATCGATGGGTTGACTTCGATATTATCGACACATCGATGTTTTAAGAATAAAATAAATGTTGGATAGTCATTATCAGATGACTATCAAGTTCAACTATTTACCACTAGACGACGCTGAAAAAACCTATCAAAGTAATTTTTTAAAAGTGTGCCAAAAAAGTACAGGGTAAGTTTTTTTTTTCTTTAATTTTTGTGATTGCAACAATAATAATACGCATTTCATAAATATAATATACAGTTTTATTTGTTACCGAAAAACATCGATGTTTTAGATATATCGATGTTTTTTAATTGATATTTATCGTACATCGATACTTTTGGTTCGATGTTAACATCGATGTCAACATCGATGTTTTTCTAATATCGATCATCCCTAGTGACAAATTCAGTGTCAGATTAGAAAGAGTGAGTGATACTTATTTTTAGAGTGCTAAGAGGTTTAGATAAAAAATATCAATATATAACAAATTATCGATATTTATCGCTTATATTTTTATTTTCGATATATCCATTATTTTCAGGTTATCAAATTCGATATATTTAAGAGCTCTGTAAAAGAGTCGTTGATGTTACATCATGTATCCTACCACCTGACTAATCCTTTATGATTATAAAAGACCAAATATTATTCTAAATGGCCTCAGTTCAGTTCCCTTCGCCATAAACCGAAAAAAACTGGTTGCACAGTACTTGGGCCTAATTCTGGAGGCACACTCTAAGTTTTAATTTAAGTACAGTATATCTCTTTCTCGCAATATGTAATAAGAAAGAGATAGTAAGAATTTGTTTAGATAGACTAGAAGAATTTCACAGGGATATCCCAAGTCCTCAGATGGTTAGAGCAGTCGCCCGGATTGCAAAGATCGCGAGTTCGATCCCCGCCTCAGCTCTGTGAGCAAAAGTCAAAATCTTCTTCTTCTTTTTTGGTTGATGGCGTTGTCTTTGATTTCGCCAGAATCCAGTTTTTAGCTCAGATTTAATTCTTGTGATTTATCTCATATGTCGATGGCCACTGACTCTGCTTATTTATTACGGATTGTGAAAGTACAATGCGTACATAAAAAGGCTAACCAACGTGTTAAACCGAGTGGCTGTTGAAATTTCTGAAAAAGAGACGGACACAAATATATATACACTTGTTAGTATGTTAGGGCAGACGAACAAATACTTATAATCTTATGTTAGTTTTTGTTATGTAATCACATAGAACATTAATAAATGGAGTGTTTACGTAACACAGGAGAGATTTAAAATTAATGGGTTTAGGGATATCACTGGGAAGAACATTGTATAGGGATGTAGGGTTCTTGGGGCATTCGAAAAATATGTGGTCAGTGGTTCCTTCGTCCAAGCCGCACTCGCATAATGAGCTATCCTTAACCCTGATTTTGGCCAAATGTACAGGAGTGCAAGCATGACCTAGCCTTAAGCGACATATGGTAGAAGTGCATGATTTTGAAGCCTGTTTGTATTTAAAAAACCATGGTTTAACAGGAATGGAGTTTTGTATATCTGCATAATGCTTTCCTACACCACGGCTAGACAATTTCCACTGCGCGTCCCAAGAAAACATCAGCTGTCGCTTTGCCAAAGAGATTAGGTCCTGAGCAAAAGCTTTAAAGTTATTAAGGCAGCCAAGAACAGTGGCATCCTTTGCAATAAGATCTACAGTCTCATTACCAAGTATTCCTGAGTGTGACGGAATCCAGGCCAACGATATTTTTATGCCATGAAGATGGCATTGGTATAGTATACTCCTGATCTTTAAAATTATTGGAAATTTGGAACCACTACGTAGGGGGTTAGATAAGATTGCCTCAAGGCAGCTCTTAGAATCCGATAAAATTATTGTTTTATCGAGCTTATGAGACTCGACATACAAAAGAGCCTCAAGAATAGCTGTGGCTTCTCCAGTGAAAACAGAGGATGCGGGAGGGCATTTAAAATTTAAAATTATTTTATATTTTGGGATCCAAACGGCACAGCCTACGCATTCGTCGTCAGACAACTTTGAGGCATCGGTATAAATCACAAGCCAATCATTCCATTTTTTATTAATGATTGATTGTAAACGAGTTTCCGCATCAGGACAACCCTTACAGATACCCAGATCCAGGACAATGTCTGGTTGATAAGTAAGAGAACGAAAAGGGGTCTCAAATAGGGGGTTTAGGGTACATTGATATACTGGGCAGGGAAGTCTGATGAACTTAAGGAAACTGTTAAATAAACACGGATAAGATTTGTGGAGCCAATATTTATCAAAAGAAATAAATTCCGATAATTGGTGTAATTTGCCAATAAGAGGATGAGTAGAGTTTTGGATGATTTTGAAAAAGAACCTATCTGCAAGGTATTGTCTTCTAATAGAAAGGGGGGGATCCGAACACTCAACCTGGAGAGCGTTAATAGGAGATGATTTCATAGCTCCAATGATAATCCGTAAGCATCTGGACTGCATCTTATCTAGTGAATTTAAAGATATTTTTAAGCAGGGTTCCAATAAAAAGGATCCGTAGTCCAAATGACTACGAATTAATGCGTTATATAAAATTTTCTGAGAAAACGGATGAGCTCCCCACCAGGCTCCAGATAAGGATCGTAAAATGTTGATATTTTTCTCACATTTACTGGTTACATGCGAGATGTGGTGAAAACCTGACATTCTAGAGTCAAATACGATTCCCAAAAATCTGACTCTATCTTTTATGGGGATGGGCCGACCAAAACATTCAATAGAAACATCTGGAACACTTCTCGCACGGGAAAAAACTACGACGCTACTTTTTTCGATAGAAAGAGATAATCCATGTTCTAATAGCCAGTCATTCAGGTAAGAAAGAGCAGAATTGAGACGGGTTGATGCAGTCTCGACATCTGTTTCGGAAATATACAATGCCAGATCATCGGCATATTGTAAAACATTACAAAATGAGTTCACAGATAGCTCAAGGTCACAAGTATAGAGGCTGTAAAGTAAAGGGCTTAGGACTGACCCCTGGGGTAAGCCCTTCCAAACTGTTCTTGGGGGTAAAAGTGAGTTATTGACACTGATTTGTATCGATCTTGAAGAGAGAAGATTGAATATTAAATTAACTAGCCTCACAGGGATACTCAGATTGAGCAATTTCTGCCTGAGTATAGGAAGCAGCACGTTGTCATAAGCAGATGACACGTCTAAAAATACCCCAATTACGTTCTCTCGTTTGGAAAGACCTATCCATATGTCAGTACAGAAAATACTTAAGCTATCCATGGTACTCATGCCTTTCCGAAAACCAAACTGACTCTTAGCAAGTAATCCCCTTTTCTCCACAATCCATTCGAGACGATTTTTAATAAGATGCTCAAGAATTTTGGCCATAGTACAGGAAAGTGCAATGGGTCTATAACCATTAGGATCATTACTAAGTTTGCCAGGCTTTAATATAGGGATGATTATTTGGGATTTCCATTCTTCCGGGGGGATTCCCGAAAGGTAGATATTATTAATGATGTTAAGGAAAAAATCTTTACATGTGGGACTACAGTTTACAATAAATGAGTACGGTATCCCATCAGCTCCTGGGGATGAATCTTTGAGACCATCTAGAACAGACAGCAATTCGTCATTGGAAAATGGAGCCTCAAAGTCGTTGGATAAGAGACTAGAGACAGGTTGACAGATGGATACTTCACAGTGGGTGGGGACGGATGGAGGAGCGAGTTTGAGGCAAAATGATTCCAACCATTCCGAAGTGTCATTAGAAGAAATATTCCCAGTGCCTGATATGGAGCCTCTAAATCTTCTAATATTCTGCCAAACCATGGATGGAGGGGATCTCGGAGAAAGAGCCTCACAAAACCTGTTCCAGCCCAATTTCTTTTTTCCTGCTAGAATTTGTGTTGTCCTAGCCGCAGCTGCTCGGAATTTTATATAATTGCTGTCTGACATAGCCCTCGCATATGTCAATTCAGCCTCCTTCCTCTCTCTGCAAACCATAGAACACTCTGAGTCCCACCAAGGAAGGGATGGAGGTTTTCCTTTGAATATGTTTTTTGTGGGGAGTGCTTTATCGGCTGCAGACAGAAGAGAATTCCTAAAATCAACATACACAGAGTGTACATTGTCTGCAGTCACTGCGGGAAGAAGTTTGATCTCATCATCCAATACTGCACAGAACACTGACCAGTCAGCCTTTGACAGGTTATATTTTAATCGCGGGCGAGGTATATCCTGAATATTAGGGCGACAGTTATCCATCATTGAGATGACGATAGGAAAGTGGTCACTGCCATGGCAGACAGGGAGAATTGTCCAGGACAAAAGGGAGGAAATACAGGCGGAGCTTAGAGACAAATCAACTGCACTCTTCAAATTTTGAGTTGGATAAACCCTGCGGGTAGGGGAACCGTCATTTAATAAACACAGATTGAAATTATCACAAATTTCCAGTAAGCGAGATGATAGATGATCACAATAGTAGGAACCCCAAGAGGTGTGGTGAATATTAAAATCACCCAAGACAATAAGAGGTGGAGAAATAGATGATAAAATATTTGAAAATTCTAACAGGGAAGAAAAATTTGGGTGAGGGATATAAATTGAAAGGAAAGTAATATTTAAAGTTTTGATTGCAATAGCATTAATTTCTTCGCTATGAGAAGGAAGAGGAATTTGATTAAAAGTGATTGATCGTCTAACAAAAAGGGCAGATCCTGCATGCCCGTCAGTTCTGTCATCCCGGAGACATGAATAGCCTGGTAAACGGAAATGAGAACCAGGCTTAAGACGCATCTCCTGGACAGCAAAAATGACAGGTGAGAATTTATTAACAAGAAAAATAAATTCATTTTTTTTGTTTTTACTGCTCCGACAGTTCCATTGGAGGATTGGAGCCATTGGGACTACCAAAGGTACTGAGCTGAGACAGTTGTTGTCGGACATTGTGCGGTAATTCGACATCACTAAACCTACCAAGAAGGTTAATAGAAGTGGATAGTAGCAATGGTATGAGTTGGTCATCAGAAGAAGCCGAAGATAAATTAGATATAGCACAGCCATTGGCAAGTTGTGATCTTGGGGTGGAAACAATGTCCATATGGGCGTGTCGGTCATAACCAGGGCCAGAGGCCGGTTTAGGAGAGTGCCTGGGAGTGAATACAGTTTGACGGTAGGATGTAGTTGGAAGAGAGTTGTCAACAATTTGAGAAGTTTGAACAGGCAGAGGGGGAGATTGCTGATTAATCTGTGACCTCGCTGTGTCAGCAAATGATTTTCTGACCTGTGGAAATCTTACAGAAGCTTCAGAGTATGAAATACTTTCCTGCGACATGACTACTTTTATCTGCTTTTGTCTAGATTGTTCAGGGCAAGTGGGATCTGTAGCTTTATGCTGACCAGAGCAAAACAGACAGGTAGGGACGTCACGAGTGCAGGAAGAGCTTTCATGAGGTTGGGCACAGATAGAGCAGCGGGGTTGAGATCTGCATTGTGTTTGTATGTGTCCAAATCTGCAGCATTTGTTGCACTGAATTGTTGGAAGGACATATGTTTCCACTGGTAGAGAGGTATAAAAACAATATACATGAGGTGGGAGTTTTTGTCCTGAAAAGGTAAGAACAACTGTCTGAGTAGGGACCCAAGACGGAGCACCATCTTTAAAAGTTTTCCTATTTAGCCTACGGGCTCTGATGATTGGTCCATAACCATTTGGGATTTCCATTGCCTGCACTACCTCTTCTAAGGTCCACTCAGTAGGGACTTGGCGAACTATTCCCATTCTAGTTACACTGTAACTTGGAATTATTGCTTCATATTTGGCTGGGGAAAGGGCAGGGTGATCTAAGAAAGCATTAGCATCATTGCTGTTTTTAAATTCTACAGAAATACGGTTTCTCCCAATGCGCTTAACACCATCCAGTTTTACATTTTTTATTTTATTCCTGAATAAAAAGTGGCCAAATTTGATTGGATGCAAAACAGTGCCAGCAGAAGGGTCAGATGTAAGTTTGTTTATGTGGACAATGTAAGGTCCGGAGTCTTGCTCTGAATATTTAACTTTATTATTCACAAACTGTGGACTGATGTATGTGGATTGGATTGTCGGTGTTATTTGGTTTAAATTTGTTTTTTTTGTCGGGTTTAATGGTTCCTGATCTGAAAGTCCTCGTTTTCTGGGAAGCTGTGTATTAGAATCAATTTCCATATTCACAGGAGTGGAAAAAAGAGGAGGAGATGATTGAGCGCGTGGCTCATCGTCTCCTCCCCCGGGATCGGGGGGCTCCAACATCCCACAACACAAGGAAAATTAAGCGACTACTTACCTTTTTTTTTTTGTTAAAACTACTACTTTCTAAAATAAAAACAAAAAGAAAATATCAACAGGTTAACTACGGTGTAAAATTCACTAAAAAATGCAAAAATTCAAAGGACGCCTTGTATCAAACACTCAACCAAAAGCAGAGTCTAAAAAGTCAAAATCAATGGCGGTCGTCGTCATCTTAGCCGTCAAGCTCGATGTCGAATATTTCTGTCATTGAATCGCACTGCTGGACGTGAAAATTATCTAGTTTAGATATTTTTATATCCATAGTGTTTCTCCGTCATATATTTTTATCAGACTAAATAAAAAATTCTGTCTGATCGAACGTGTGCTATCAATGTTTGTGTTGTCCTGCAACACCAGCGTTTCAATGCAATAATTATTATAGAATTTTAAAAAACCTAAGACATAGCTGTATGAACATTAGTTTCTTTGCCTTCCCATTACAGGGAGAATGAGCAAAAAAAATATCTTTGTCTGTGATGCAGGCACGCACAGATTAAAAAAGTGAATTTTGATTTTACTGTGTTCTCTAAATATTTTTCAATATTTTCAAATTCAATAAATTATTTTACACAACAATTCTAGACTTAAACATTAGTCTAAGTGATACTTTAACTATAAAATTATTATTAACTTCATGAACACAGGGACTGTCTTAATATCTACCATGTTTACGTAATTTTATAAACCAAGCTTGTAAAATGGTTCACGAGAGTTTACCCCGAACTGTTAGGATCCTTTTGCTTGGAGATCCTGGTGTCGGCAAAACTTCACTCATATTGTCTTTAGTGACTGAAGAATTTACAGAACATGTGCCATCTAAGGCGGAAGAAATCACCATCCCTGCTGATGTTACACCTGAGCAAGTACCAACCAACATAGTTGATGTGTGTGGTATGTTTTTGAGAAGATAATTGTTAAATTGTAATTTGGTTAAAATTAAATGACACATTAATTCTTTAAGCTCTGATTTTTAGTTGCTGAACAATCTATAGAACAGGTGGCAGAAGAAATAGAGAAAGCACATGTTATTTGCATAGTATTTTCAGTAGATAAACAAGAAACACTAAATAAAATTGCTTCTTACTGGCTACCATTTGTCAGAGAAAATTGCCCAGATGATTTCAGAAAACCAGTGGTATTAGTTGGAAATAAAATAGATCTTATTGACTATTCTATCATTGATGTGAGTAATATTTTATTCAATTTTGTGAAAATTTATGATTCGTGCTTCATACACCATAGTGTAATTCATAAATTAAAAGGAGATATTAAAAGTTTCTATGAGGTTTGGGCCTGCTCATGAGCACTATTTTACTAATTTGTTGAAAAACATTACACAGGTCGCCATTTTGAAGAATACATAATGTAATTGTCATATTAGAATTTAGTTTTTATGGTTCCATACCCAAAGGGTAAAACGGTATCCTGCTACTACCCTGGGACTCTGCTGTCCTTCCGTCCTTTTGTCACTAGAATGTATCTCATGAACTGTGATAGACAGTTAAATTTTTACAGATGATGTATTTCTGTTGCTGTTATAACAACAAATACTAATGAACAGAATAAAATAAATATTTAAGGGCAATCTCATACGACCTATGCGAGTCTGACTCAAAATTGGTCAGTTTTTTTATGACTTTGTGTTTTAAATTGTTGTTTTATTTATTTATACGCAGAGTCAAACATTTTTAAAAAACAACAAAATCATTTCAAGTGTGCTTAAAATGTTCACAGATGAAAATGCGAAATGTCAATTTTTCTAAATGTCAATATGCCATTTCTCAACTTTTGAACAGTGCTATTATGGCTATGGCCTATGCACATTTGGTCACTATAAAAGCGACTACTACTATGTTGCCATGTTATACAATACATCTTTTATTTTGTAATTTTTTGCAATAAAATAAAATAGGTAGTTTTATGTTATATATATTGGAAATAATTTTATTCAGTACATTATTATTAACAATCTGAAATGGTGCTCATGTGCGGGCCCAAAACTTTACCATCTCCTATAGATTGATAATTTCCAATGACAGACACATTGTTAAGATCAGTGTGCTAAATTTGCTCTAAGTGTCGAAACAAAACTAAGTGCTTAGATTCTTAATTTTATTTAGACTATACAAATATGATTATTTATCTATTTCTTTCAAGAACATCTGGGATATAGCAGAACAGTATCCAGAAGTGGATCGGTGTATAGAATGCTCAGCAAAAACTCTTGCTAATGTTTCTGAAATGTTTTATAATGCACAAAAAGCTGTCTTACATCCCATTAGCCCAATATACTCTATAGAGGAACAGGAGGTAATGATTTAATTTTAGATATTTCTTTTTAACCAAACAAACATCAGATTCCAGACACAATTGATTTTTCAATTGTCATAGATCTCCAGAGGTATAACACCGCTTGACAGATAAAATATTAAGATTTGGTTGTAGTTCAAGGCTAAGACACCAGAGTTGCTCACATCTAGTTGTATGACCACAATTTCTTCTTTCAGATCCTCTCAGACTGAGTATATTTTCATAGAATTCTAGAACTTCAAGATTATCTAAAATGATGAATACAAAACTGTGATATTCATTTTTGATGTTTTGTTTTTGACATTTCAACACCTAGCACTGTCATTTTGCTGCACTTTATTGTGTTTTGATTGTGCTGTGAGTCAATATAAATAAATTTATATTTTTGTTCAATATGCTGAATATTGGCAACTCAAAAATTATAGCACTTGCTATAGGTAGCTGCACGGACTTTCTATTGGGGTATCTATTAGAGCACAGAATCTTTTAAAATCAAATTTCATTTCAAGAGAAAACTATTCCAAGATTTACAATGTATGAAAGTAATTGTAGTTATTTGCAATAAAGTGATGGATCACATTTCTATTGAGCAATTCAACTTAATTGATAAAACTCAAGCTCAACAAATCACCAACTTCATAATTATTCTATAGTCAGACATGTATTAGTAGACATAAGTCTAGACAAACATTTGAATTTGAAATTTCAGCTTATTAAGCTAGTGGATCATTCATTCTAAATGTCGCCGCCATCTGGTTGATTTGCCGCTTAATTGGATGCTTAGCTCTTTGATTAAATGCAGGCATCCAATTGAATGCCTAGCCCGATAGTAAATTGAACTAGACCCACTTCACGTTTAACAACTTGGGGTATTGAATGGATCGTATTGTACTGAAAAGTTTTGGTTTGATTGGTAGGTTTAAGGCTATTTTTTTATGACAACTTATAACCGACATCGTTTTGGTTTTAAGTGTTCATATAAAAAAATAACCTTGAACCTACTGATCACTAAAACATTCACACAAAAGCTGTTCAATTTAACCTCGACCTGCCTAGGCGCCCAATTGAATGGCTTATTTAAACCAGATGGCTGACATGACTTTCAGCCATCAGATTAAACGTTGCGCTCAATGACTTGGCTAGTTGTACTTCAGCCGTTTGATTGGATGCCAGCGTTCAATCAACGGGCTAGTCGTCCTATTAAGTGGCTGACTTAACCATACGGCTGCGACATATATATTAGATTGACGAGAAAACAACCAAACAAGTGGGAACCTTTGGTATCCTCTGATTGTAACCCAGCAGCACCCCCAATTCTAAATATTTTTAAGATACAATTCCACTAATTTCTATCTTATTTAGTTGACAGAAAAGTGTAAAAAGGCACTGACTAGAATATTCAAGATATGTGACTTGGATGGCGATGGAGTCCTAGATGATTATGAAGTAACTATATTTCAAAAGAAATGTTTTGACACTCCACTGCAATTGCAGGTAAGGGGAACATTATTAATTATTAAGTTAAAATACGGTAGTGTCCTGTCCTGTAGCAGTGTTTGCTGATACAATACTATTCTTCTATGAAATATATTTTCTTATAAATGTCATAAAATTATCTGGCGTAAAGCTATTGACAAACGTGATGACTAGGCGATCACCAAAGGATTTGATCGGTACAGTGCTCTTTTCTCTAAGCTCCCGGCATGCGGTACACCCGCTCTGTTATGCAACGGGATCGACACGTCAGCTTCATGCATAAGCGGAAATTCTGTGTATTCGCCGATGGATACGCTTCGTGGTTCATGTCAGTGAACGCTAGTGTACCACAAGACTCTCTATCCCTAACCCTCTTTCTTTTTCATTTAAATTACATACTTGACATTAGGAAACATTCATTGCTATTTAGATAACAGTACTGTACAGTGCATGGGGGATATTACGGTCGCCCAGAAGCTCGTTGAATTGAAACCAAGGGGAAAGAATGAATCTTATTATTGAGCTCAACAGGGTTTTGAGCCTTATATCTCTAAAAGTCTAAAGGATCTAAAAACCTTCAGGTGTGCGCGTGAAATGTTGCCGTTCCTTTCGGCCTATCAGAACTCCATCTACTTGATCGGTATCGATATATGCTGCAATCTGAATTAAAAGAACTACATCGAAAACGTGATCAAAACAGCCTTACGGTTTGGCCACGGGGAATTCGCCGCAGCGAATATTCGTGCTTCTATTCGCCCGAATGAAAACAAATGTATGGAAATATACTAAGCACGCCACGCACAACGGCGACCGGCGAGGTATTCGGCGAAATTAGCCGAGCGAATAGCGCGCGTCAACGGGCGAATAAAACAAATGTATGAGATAGTACAGCGCAGCGCATGCCACGGTGTCGTCGGGCGGCAGACGCGGCGACTAGCGCAGGAGACAAGTTCGTCTTTTTGAGATTTTTGGTTAGTTCATTAAAAAAAATTGACACGATTATTCGATGTATGTTAATAATTTAACGGCCGGCTGGCCGACTGGTCTGTGCCCCTTGCTATACAGGCTACTTGGTCGGGAGGACCCGGGTTCAAATCCCGGTAGGACCAAATGTTTGTATGATGAGTACGAGCATTTGTTCACGAGTCATGGATGTTTGTATGTTTATTTAGTATATTTCTAATATTTATATACATATTATTATCATTATTTATCCGTTATCTAGTATCCATAACACAAGCTCTTAACGATGCTTACTTTGGGCTAGATAATAGGTGTGAGTGTATGAATATTATTATATTATTATTATTATAATAAGTGTAGGTATGTTAATAGCGTTATAATAGTTAACAGCACGTCAAGCTTGCCTGCTGTTTTCATTTTAAGTGGCAATTTTAATTAAACAGACTAGTCCCAAAATGTTATTTTTTTTATTAAACTAAACATTTCTTAATTTTTGTAGAATTATTTCTCTGTGCATCGAATTTTATGCAATTCGTGTTCTTACTCCACCGTCTCTTCCAAATATAATATCTTGGGCTACTCTCGAAACAGTGTCGAGACAACGTTGATAAATGCGTTCTAGCTCTCGTTCTAATAGGTTCGGGAAAAAGTTTCTTCGCATTTTTTAAGAAAATTCTAAACATTTTTTAATATAGTTTATTTACATTTAACTAAAGTATGTAGGTACCATTTTGTTCGATAACTTTTTGCCATCTTGTAGGTAGGGACATGATCCCATTGCTATAGAAATTTTGGGGCTTCTGATCAAAATACCGCGACAAGTTGTTTTGGCAGTCCTCTCGTGATGTTAACCTGATACTGCCTAGAGAATTCTGAAGAGAGCGAAACAGGTGGAAATCTAAAGGTGCAAGATCAGGACTATACGGCGGATGCATTAACACCTCCCAGCCAAACGCTCCTAATTTTTGCTGAGAGGCTAAAGATGTGTGAGGTCTAACGTAATCATGATGACAAACCACACCCCTTCTGTTGATTAATTCCGGCCGCTTTCTCTCAACTTCTTGCTTTAATCTCATCAGTTGTTCCCAGTAGCGTTCAGAATCGATGGTCCTGCCTGGCGGTAACAGCTCATAATGAATAATGACCTTCCAATCCCACCACACACACAGCATCAGCTTGTTGCGAGTTAACCCGGGTTTCGTCAGTCTGTGAAGCCTGACCGGCCTTTGACCACGACCTTTTTCGCACGTTCTTGTCGTACGTGATCCACTTTTCACCACCAGTTATCAGCTTCTTCAAAAATGGTTCGGTTTCATTACGTCGTAATAAAGAATCACAAATGAGTACACGGTTCATTAGGTTTCTTTCAGTGAGCTCGTGGGGTACCCAAATATCGAGCTTTTTTGTGTACCCATTTTTTTTTAATGCGCCAAATCTTTTTTGTGGTCAATTCCCAGTTCTTCAGCTACGTCGTAACTACTGATATGCCGATCTTACTCCAGTTTTTCAAAAATGGCATCAATTTTATCCGTAATAGGGCGACCAGAGCGACGTGCATCTTTGACATCAAAATTTCTGGATGGAAAACGCTTAAACCAAATTTGTGCTACTCTCACAGACACTGCACTAGGTCCATAAACATCTCAAATTTTTTTCGCGGCTTGCGTTGCATTTGTACCTTTTTTGTAGTAAAATTTTAAAATGTATTGAATTTCTTCATTAGATTCACTCATCTTGACAGTACGAAAAACAAATTAAAAACACACATTTTCCTAATTTGAATTTGGAATTATGTTTTTTAAAATCTAAACTTTTAATGATACCAAAACCAGCCAAATACAAATAGTACAGCCAAAGAGATTTTATTACAAGTTCATACATACTATAATGCGAAAAGACTTTTTCCCCAACCTAATATACTAGGCGACAATAGGCACTGCTCGTAGCGTGAAATTCGCAACCGGCGAATATTCGACCCGCCAGTCGTGCCGCCCGCCGCCGCATTCGCCCGTTCCCGTGGCCAGGCCGTTACGGAATCTCGGCGTCGTTAAAAAGGTGCGTCAATTTTTCACGCCTGCCCTTTATGCCAGCTTTATAAAACTCAGGCCAAGTCTTGCGTGGAATATTGCTCGCACTTGTGGAATGGCTCCACTGAGTGCCTCCTCGATGCATTTGACAGATTGCAGCGTCGCGTCGTTTGTCTATACTATACAATTGGCGATATAGAGGTCATGAACAGCTTTGAGCCTCTACAATCGCGTCGAGACATTGCGTCCTTCTATCGACTATACCTCGAAGAACTTTTTGACCTTATCCCACGGACTATTATTTTTGACGTATAAAAACTAAATGGTAAACAATTTTTTTTTTCAGGTTTTGGATGAGGTAAAATCAGTTATTGCTCAAAACATAGCTGGGGGTATAGAAAATGAATGTATAACTATAAAAGGCTTCCTTTTTCTTCATTGTTTATTTATACAAAGAGGAAGAAATGAGACTACATGGACAGTTCTTCGCAAGTTTGGATACGATGAGAGTTTAGAATTAACTCACAACTATTTAGATGCCAAGTATGTTCTATAAATAACTCTTAATTATAACGTGCCTTTTTCTATGAATTTATGTTATCATCATATAGATATAGATGAGATTATTATAGTATTATAATAGTTAATGTCACATAGTTAATAAATGTTTGAAAAATATAAATTTAGAAAAACGTCTAGACTAGACAGAAATCGAAAAGCCGCCGCCTTGGACCTTTGCCTTTCACAGACCGGGTACGACTACCGACTACTGGGCGAATTTGATGTGAAAGAATTTTATCGTGGTTACCCATCACTGTGGAGACTGTCATATTCATCATAGATTTCGCACCAAACTCTCCCAGGATGCATTGAAATGTATCACACCAGAATTTCAAACCACTGAGCTGCATGTGAAAATGATTATTCGCTAGCAGTAAATAAGGTCGCGGGCTTGCATCCCGCCCCAGAACATATCTTTTTTCATGTCTAGATATTTTTCTTTATAATTATTTTGAGGTTTTAGGGAGTAAGTGCAACTGTAAATGCTACAGCTGTTTTTTTCTTTCAGCTTAAAAGTGCCTGTTGGATGTACATCTGAATTGTCCTACAAAGGACAACAATTTCTAACACAGGTTTTCGAGAAATATGACAGGGATAACGATGGAATGTTAAATCCAACAGAATTGAAAAATGTGTTCTCATGTTGCCCAAGAATACCTTGGCATAACTTACGCTACACTGTTCCTACTAATGAAAAGGTATCGTTATATTAAGCATACTAAAACAAAACACATGTACTTAGCATAACATGACACATACATAGCTTACTCTATGCTCAAGACGCGTATTTATGATTAAGTTTTTGGGTAATTTATTTACAAGTCTTTTAATTATATCGCACCACACGGTACTATACTATGAAAAAAATAATTTTGCACTTACATATCTTGTATTGAATCTTTCTGGACTTCACTTTCCGATTGACTGGTAGAAAATGCCTAATAGCATTTAATCCGCTAAATTGTAGATACTTTAATGTGCAATGCCTAGAAGTATAAATGAATAAATTGATAAATATGTTAGTTTTAAAGATTTTATTTTGAATATTTTGTTTTGAAGTTCTAAAACATATTTTGAAGGAATACAATACATTTGTGTCGATATTATTTTCTTTTATTTAAAAATATCTTTAGATCTTACGAACTTTTCTAACAAGTTTATTTTTTATTTTTCAGGGTTATTTAACATTACAAGGATGGATGTGTAGATGGACTTTAATGACATTAGTTGATTTACCGAGCACTTGTGCATGCTTAGCTTACTTAGGATTTAATTTTCTAGAAAATGAGTCACAAAAATCAGCAATACATAGTAAGTATATTTGTTGTTTGTAAAAAATTAAAGATGCTATTTAGTTCTGAGTTCATTACTGACTTAATAACTATTTCAGTAACTAGGGAAAAAAAAGTTGATATTGCCAAGAAACAATCTAGCCGCAATGTCTACCAGTGCCATGTCATTGGTCCAAGGTCGTGCGGGAAAACTTCTATATGTAGGAGTTTTCTGGGAATCGCTCATAAGGTCGGTATTATTAATTACAATAGGAAAAAATTACAAAAAATAAAAATAGAACGTTATTTAGTAATACGTATTAGCGCAGACTAAAACAATTATAGAGTTTAAGGCTAACTATTAGGCACTATAATAATACTTGTGTTATAGAGCCCAGCCCCCTCTCTCATCATAATATTACTTCACATATAATATTTTATTTATAGGAAGTTTGTTTATTTATCTTTGAAAAAGTTCTAAAAGTAACTTTACGCCATTTTGTAATTTATTTTTTAATGATAACCCACTTGGTAGAAGCAGGTCTGTGAAATAAAATCTTCCGCTCATGTAAAATTAACTAAAATTTGTGTTTCTGTGGGAAGAACTAGGAACATTTAATAATATTGGTGCAATTCACCATAAATCACAGTCCAGAATAAAAATCGTTGCTTAATTAATTATGTACGATAAAATTATGTAAAAGACATCTTTCTTGTTTTGACAACCCAAACTGAATGCTTACTTTCTTTTTAAGTCTGATTGATGAAACGTCGCATTTCCAAGATTTGTATAGTTCAATATCTTTTTTTTTGTTAATTCTCCCTATAATGGGAAGGCAAAGGGAACTAATGCCCATAGAGCCATGTCTTCAGTATTTCTTTATTTCTTCTTTTATTGCATTAAAATGCTGGCGTAACACATTTCAATGCTTATTGGGAGTATTTGACACGAAATATATGATGCAAGTCACTTTATGTGCTACTTGATGAGGTGGATAACCACAAAAAAGTTCTCATCGTATTTCACACCATAATCACTTTTATTCTAATAATCTTTTAGTTGCACGTCAACACAAACACTTGAATAATAAAACTACGCTGCTTTTATAACTCAATGTTCAGTCCGACACAATTTTTAATTATTGTAATAAAATTTTTTACTGACGTTACATAAACCCGCCAAACACTCCTCAATATCTTTTTTTCTATGAATATATACAGAAAATCAAGACGCACGCACACGAGCGCGGCGACGGGCAGAACACAGAGAACTGCTGCATCAACACGGTGCTAGTGTACGGCCAGGAGAAGTACTTGGTGCTGCGTGAAATACCAATCACGCGCGTTTCAGACCCGCTGCAGCCCCACGAGGTTAACTGTGACGTCGCCTGCCTCGTCTACGACATGGCGGCCAGCCGCTCCTTCGAGTACATTGCTAGGATATACATTGTGAGTAGTTTTCTTCAGCATGCGAGACCATATTTTGTGATTTTTTCATACAGTGCACAGCAAATTAGTTTCAGTAACTCTTTTACGACATGGGTGGCAAACGAAAACAAGCATACGGCCTGATCTAAGCGTTTACCTATTGACGCTTGTAGCATGGGGCGCTCGCTAATGGCGCGTGGACTTTCTTCTTTTTTTTGGTTGTTGGCGATTTCATTGATTTCGCCAGAATCCAGTTATTAGCTCAGATCCAATTCTTGTGATTTGTAGTCCCTTATGAGGCGCGTTGTCTACCTTGTAAAAATCAAGAGAAAGTATTATATCACTATACAAATTACTACAAAGAGCTGTAGTCATATTTTAAGGGTTTATTCTACCCATAAATGCAAACAACTTTTACTATGAGGACAATATCACGCGAACAAGAAATCCACCTAAACATCACGCACAAATATATTTAATTTAGTACCTTGTTTCTTTGTCATTCTTTAATTATTTTTTTGCCAGCTTTATGGAATTCGTTGCCAGCATATGTGTTCCTTCCTATAACATGGGTTCCTTCAGAACAGTCGTGAAAAAGCACCTTTTGGGCCACTAGGTGGAGGCGGCTAGAGCAGTGTCTGAACTGCACTAGCTGTCTTCGCATATGGAATCTTCTTACCGCTTCACATCAGTTGGTGTTGAGACATTTGTCGTGCTCTCTATATAAAAAAAAATCAGTTGTTCCATAGTAAGGTTCAATACCTACTCGACACAATGTATGGAACAACTGATATCTTATTCGCGATAGTTGTCCTCATAGTATAAATTATTTGTATTGATGGGTACAATAGGCCCTTAAAATATGAACAAACCTTTTTGTAACACCTTGTAGACATACAGGCTACAGCATATTTTTGTCCGTGCGGTGACGGATTGAGAAAACAAAAATTAAAACCGACTTCAAAAAACTGAAAAGGATAATATAATTAAATTTAGGTAGTAGGTATTCATCCCCTAGAAATATATTTTTGGGGTCGGTGCTTCACTTTCTATTGTTTTTGGAAACCACTTAGCACCAACTATATAAATATATTTCTAGGGGATGAATACCTACTACCTAAATTTAATTATTTTATCCGTTTCAGTTTTTTGAAGTCGGTTTTAATTTTTGTTTAAAATTTTTTTTTCACAATTTTTAGTGATAACTTTCTACGGTCAAAGCTAAGATGGGTGACCGTCAACTTATATTGTTTCCTACTATCGTATCGTTTCACTAAAAAGTCATTGGAAAAGCAAAAATTCGCAATTACGCATATGTAGACGACTTCATAATTTCAGTTTTTTTATATTTAAAACCAAAGTACCCAACTGATTTTGAAAAAATTTTTATGGGACCAAATGGCAGCTATTCCGCATCGAACAAAAAAAGAATCACGTAAATCGGATCAGTAATCTCGGCGTAATCGGTGTACATACATAGAAAAAAAAAAACATACCGGCCGAATTGAGAACCTCCTCGTTTTTGAAGTCGGTTAAAAACAATTCACCGCCCATTTTTTTCCCGTGGGTGTCGTAAGAGGCGACTAAGGGATCACTGAGCTACCAACTGCTCAACTGGTGGTAGGGTCTGAACACCAGTCTGGTTAGTGACCACCGTACGCATGGCGTAAAACCCGCCAAGTGGCCACTTGTGGTCGCGTTCCGGCATCAGTCAGCGTACAACCAGAGCTTGGGGAGACATTGCGGCGATAGATGCGGTCAGTGACGGTTTCCGTCTAACCAGAGCCAAGTGGACTGCATTGACCCGCCGACCAGGGAGACCCGAAGAAACGGCTGTTCCGCTGGCCGCCCGTGGCACAGTACAGGGGCCCAAGCGAACCTAACCAGTTCGTGAGGCTGCCCTATCATGCCACGCATCTTGGGGTGGTCCGTCGTGCCGGTTGGTGACCGGGTGGTGGCGTCCCGGCGGCCATTCCCGGGGGGTTTCGGGGGCCCTTCCGTTCGGCGGGTCAGCGCTTCTCTGCTCTCGGCTGTTAACTGGGGAAACAGGCCGCACGCTTTCACCGCATATATCGCGACGACGTTCCCCCAATTCACGCCTCTCCTCCTTCATCATCGACTATGGCAGCGCTTAAAAACATTTCCGGTCATTCAGCGGTGCACTAACATCCGTGGGCTCCATGCTAACCTCAATGCCGTCCACCAACATCTCGAGACGGCTCGACCCGAAATGCTGTTTTTGACGGAGACGCAAATACTCCACCCGGCTGACACTAGCTACTTGGATTACCCCGGCTACGCTCTTGAAGAGTCCTTCAAAGCGAAGGCCGGGGTATGTTTGTTTGTCCGGGCGGATGTTTGCTATCGCCGTCTGCGCTGTTTGGAGGACCCATCCTACTCTATTCTTGGGGTGCATGTGGACCTGGGCACACATTGCCGTGTTTACGTGTGCCTCTACAGATCCCACAGCGGTGACATGGAGACAACTCGACTTTTCGAACATCTTAATCGGGTGGCAGATGTTGCGCAGGAGCAGTTTCCAACCGCGGGATTGGTGTTTTTAGGGGACTTCAATGCTCACCACGAGTCGTGGTTGAGTTCCTCTAAAATTGACCATGCTGGTAGAACTGCCCACGCTTTCGCTTTCACGCCCGACCTGACTCAACTGGTAAACCAGCCCACCAGGATTCCAGACATTGTCGGTCACGCGCCCTCATTCTTGGACCTTCCGCTGACGACTCGCCCGGATGGATATCAGCTAGAGGTTCGTGCATCTTTGGGAACATCCGATCACTGCCTGATATCCGCTGGGGTGCCACGGGCGCCGGCACCGGTACCTATGGTTGCTAAACGCCGTATCTGGCACTATGCGTCGGCAGATTGGGACGGTATGCGGGATTACTTCGCATCTGTCCCTTGGAGGCAGCGCTGTTTCAGTGAGCTGGACCCGAACGCTAGCGCTACTGCTGTTGCTGATGAGATAATGTTAGGGATGGAGTACTATATCCCTCACTCTGATCTCATCAATAGGGGTAGGCGTAACCTCTAGTTCAACCGCGAGTGTGCCTTGGCTGTTGAAAACAGACAGTCGGCATACCGCGCTTGGATCAGGGGCCGGGCTTGCGGGGATTCCAACATTGAGTCACTGAAAGCAGTCTATAACAACGCCACCAAGTACTGCAAAAGGGCCTTCATCAGAGCGGATGCACAGCGCGTTGCACGAGTTGGCCAAGAACTTCTTACGCATCCTATGGGAAGCCGTAGCTAGCGGCGTCTCTCTTTGTTCTGGGTGTGTGCCGGAATCTTGGAGAGAGGCCAATGTGCAACCAGTCCCCAAAAAGGGAGATGGATCAGACCCAGCTAACTACCGCCCAATAGCTGTCACCTCAGTTCTTTGCAAGGTCATGGAACAGATCTTAAACCACCAGCTGATCCGATACCTAGAAGATCACTCATTAATTATGATCGACAGTTAAGTACGGGTTTCAGCCGAAACGGTCAACGGGTGATCTTCTAGCGTACTTAATGCATGTCTGGGGTGAAGCTATTGACAAACGTGGTGAATCAGTGGCAGTTAGCCTTGATATTGCCAAAGCGTTCGATCGGGTCTTGCACAGGGCTCTTCTCTCCAAGCATACGGTCTGCCCGCTCAGCTCTGTAACTGGATTGCCGGCTTCCTGCTTGAGCGAAGAATCCGTGTCCTCGCATATGGATGCGCTTCGCGGATCATGTCAGTGAACGCTGGTGTACCATAAGGCTCTGTTCTATCCCCCACACTCTTTCTTCTGCATATCAATGACATGCTTCCGTTAGGGAACAGTAATTGCTATGCGGATGACAGTACAGTGCATGGGGGATATTACGGTCGCCCAGGGGCTGGGCGCGCTGAAACCGAGAGAGAGGGAGAGAGAGAGAGAATCTTACCATTGAGCTCAACAGGGTGTTGAACCTCGTATCTGAATACCTAACAATCTTGTTGAGTTCAATGCTAAGAAAACACAGGTGTGCGCGTTTACAGCTAAAATGTCGCCGTTCCTTCCCCTTCCGTCTCTTCAGAGCACCACTCTTTCAGTACAGGGCTCCCTAAACTTGCTAGGCATGGAGATATGTTGCGATCTGAATTCCAGGAACTACATCGAAACCGTGATCAAAACAGCCTCACGGAAGCTCGGTGTCCTGAACAAGGTGCGTCGATTTTTCACGCCTGACCAATTATGCCTGCTCTATAAAACTCAGGTTTAGTCTTGCGTGGAATATTGCTCGCATTTGTGGGATGGCTCCGCCAAGTACCTCCTCGATGCCCTGGACAGATTGCAGCGTCGTGCTGTCCGTATCGTTGGCGATGTAGAGGTTACGAACAAGCTTGAGCCTCTGCAATTGCGTCGAGACATAGCGTCGCTTAGCGCTTTCTATCGGCTATATCACGGAGAGTGCTCTGAGGAGCTATTTGACCTTATCCCACCTGCCCCCTTTCTACTCAAGAGCACGCGTGCCGGTCTTCGCAGTCATCCATTCACTGTCTCCACCTCAACATCACGTACAAAGAAATTTAGTAGCTCTTTTCTTTGTCGTACTTCCAGAACTTGGAATTATTTACCAGCACATGTGTTCCCTCCTTCTTATAACATGGGCTCCTTCAAAAGAGGCATGAAAAAGCACCTTTCGGGCCGGCAAGGTGGAGGCGGCTAGAGTAGTGTCTTAACTGCACTAGCTGTCTTTGCATATGGACTCTTCTTACCACTTCACATCAGGTGGTGTTGAGTCATATGTCGTGCTTTGTATTAAATTTAAAAAAAAAGCATAGGAGACAAAACCGCTTGTTCCCAATATAACGCTATTAAATGAGCTCTAACGCGGGAACACAAAAATATAGAGTATTGTTAATTAGCTGCGATCTTCTATAAGGGCGCTCAAAATTCGAGGGGTGACCATCACTGCCCCACTCCTTTTTTGGAGAATTCCGAGATATTATTATCCTAATAAATTACCACTCACACGCGGCATTGTTATGTTATGGTGTTGAAAAAATATCATAATGTTCTAGAAATACTTTGCGGAGAGCCACATTCCGGTACTGATAGTGGGTATGAAGAGCGACGCCCTGGTCGCCCGCCAGGAGTACATCCTCCAGCCTGAGGTGTTTTGCTGCAAGTATCAGCTGTTGCCGCCGCAGGTGTTCCTCGTCGGGGAAAACAAACACGACGTGTTTGTTAAATTGGCCACCATGGCCGCATTCCCGTAAGTATTTACACCGAATATCTGTACAATCAACTTGTTACGCAGTACTATATAAATCCTTGAAAACAAAACTGATACTAATGATACGTAAAAAACAAAAATATAGTTATAACTTTTCTTAACACACAATTTAATTGTTCCTAATAGAGGCCAGAACTATTGCGTTTATTAGTATGGTAGCAACTAGGGACTGAAAACCCGCTATTAACCGGTAACACGAAATTCGAGTATCATTATTAACGGTATCCAAATTCAGGTGATTTACAAAGATATCTAAAATTTACGGCAGCGGTTACACGCGACCGATATATTAAAACTTCTAAAGGGTACCTTAAAAAATGAGGGTATCTGTATTTAATCGAATACCGATCGCTCAAACTGGCAACGTTTTAAACCGCTTGTAAATACCGGTATCCGCCCTTAAATTAAGGTACTGTTATTGCGGGTACTTATGGTATTCATTGATTAATGGATTAGTTGATACCTAAATTTTCGTATACCTTTATTGTCGGTATTTAAAAGCACAGAAACCGGTAAGGTACCGAAAAAAATAACCATGCAAAACAGTTTCATCGGATACTGGTAGCAACTATAATATTACCAACAAGCCCTCGGGTTATAGCAGAATGCCAGTGCCTTGTTTTGTTATTATTCCGTGGTGTGAGCAAACTCCAGTCACTGAGATGCGTTGCGATCTTTTTACACTTCTACAACATACAATTATTTAGTTTGTATTGTAAAATATATGTATGATCTAATGATATTATGGTTTCAATTTAAGCTACATATTTTTGTGCAAATAGCTGATATGCGATATCTCTTTCTCTCATTATGAATCGTAAAAGGATAGCAAGAAGTAGAACTGTTGAATAACTTAAATTTAGACAGCTTTGACCTCGAACCACAAAAAATATTAGAATTCCTGGGCAATAATAATTGAAATAACGCGGGCGGAAATCTTTGTGCCCAGGGGCGTGCGTCCTAAAACCTACATTTTATTACATTCAGTAAGGTCTTAAATTTAACATACCCTTCTAAATGTCTTATATGGAAGCTGTTTCATATTGAAAGAACGAGATGCACTGCTCTTAAAGAAGATATCCGGCAAGGTGGAAGTCCAGTATCTCAAAAATCAGGAAAAATATGCTGAATCCGTGAATAATACTAATATTATCATGTATAGTTTGCACTTTTAAAGCTCAAAATGGTTTGTCTTTTTCAATATGGTAATATGCGATATATAAGACAACTTGTCTGTGTTGTAGTTTTTTTCTATGTAAAATCTGGTTTTGAACGATAAAGCAAGGGAAATTCAAAAATAATGGACTATTATAATGACAAATTCCGGATATTTTTGTCTATTTATTAGTATAGTATACGGTCGAACACAGAAGTAGCAGTACTAAATGCAGAATAACTATGGCGTCCATATAGTACACTAGCGAACTATTAAGTACCAGCGCAATAGTCGGTGTGTTGGCATGGTGCTTAAGTGTTAAGCTACTTTTGTGTTCAACTGTACTTTTATAGACCTGGCTGGGTGTCCATAGATTATTGAGACATCACATCTACTTTAGATTTAAAGTTTGTATGCAGAATTAGGCCTACTGTTGTTTTAATTGTTTTTATCAGTCAATTTCAAGCTGCTTGGATTTTATTCAGCAAGCACAGGTAAGTCATGCATATATCGCCGCCATCTGTTTAAATTAACCGCTTAATAGGACGCCTAGCCCGTTAGTTAAACGCCGGCATCCAATAAAATGCCTAGGCCGATAGTTAATTGAACTAGACTCACTCAACGTTTCACAATATGGCGTATTGAAAGTCCGCTCAATTAGTTTCCTAGGCGTATAATCTTGTACTGAAGAGTTTTGGTGTGATTGCTAGACTCAAATTTATTTTTTATGACCACTTCTAATAAACGATTTCGGTTAAGTATAAGTGGTCTTAAAAAAGGAACCTTGAACCTACCAATCACTCAAACAGTCACATGAAAGCTCTTCGATTTAAACGACCTGCCTAGCCTGCCTGCCATGACGTTCAGCCATCTTGTTGAACGACGCGCTCAATAACTTAGCTAGTTGTCCTTCAGCCGTTTCATTGGATGCCGGCGTTTAATCAACGGCCTAGGCGTCCAGTTAAACGGCTAATTGAACCTGACAGGTGCGACACATACACTGGAGAGATATAATAATAGTACAAAGGAGATGCTCCTAAAATGTTCTTGGCTGCACTCGAGATTTAAGAGCCAAGACACTAATCGCAAGAACATTAAAACACCTAAGTTATTATGTTATTAACCTTTTATTGATCTCGACACACACATGGGTGAAATACAATTTTTTGGAGATAGACAAAATGGCGGCAACATAGACAATGAAGATCACAAGTAATAGAGGACGACCATAGACATAATCAATTTCATAATTTCTATGTTTATTATTAACAATAAGTACTTAAATACATTTCATAATTTGTCCCTGTTTAGTGTATTTGAAGTCGGGTTTATTTTTGTTTGAATTTTTTTTTGTAATATTACAAATATTCCAGGAATTTAATTATTTTTTTATACATTAAGCATGCTCTTTTTCTTTTTATAAAACTCTAGTCTTCAAAATGTACAAAAGGCTCCGTACATTTTCGGATCATCTCTTTTCCACACCTATTTGTATTTATATTGTAAAGTATATAAATTCGTGACTGTAATTAAACAATGCGGCTTGGCTAAGTTGCTTATAGCGCCGCTGCCGTACTCACGCTGCAACTAATAACGTATTAGTGAGCGATATGGTCACTATCGAAATAAGACATTTTTGACGTAGTAGGTATAGGGCCGTTGCTCTCGTCCGACAGTCGCACAAACCAATCATATTGGTTGTGACTTGTGATAAGCGTGTGTATTTGGGCATAACTCATTGGGCATATTTTTTAAATCATACTACTATAAGCATTATAATAATCATACTATCCGAAAGCATAATTATATAAATGCATAATAATAATAAAGCATATTTTTATACGCATAACAATTTATATGGCGAATATTTAAGTCACAAAGTATCGAATGAACCATACATATACAGAGTCACAATCATGAACAAGACGCACTTAGAGATAATGTAAGTTTTGTAAATTGTGTTTTCTTATGCAACTGATTTTCTTATGTACTTAAACATGTTGCCGTAATAACCTATTATTGTTTCGCTATAGTGCCCAAGTAATATTGAATATAGTAGCTGCTATAGTTAAGACTTTTGATCTTTATGCCTAATTACTTATTAGGCGAATAATCAATAATAATATGGCTTATTACTTTATGCGAACTAAAATTGAAACAAGCCTAAAATAAACCTACTATCGTCGACCGATAATAACATAGACGAGTAACTAGCCCATTCAAAATGACACCCCGAAAGAGACTCCAAAGTGGGCGGGGCTTAAATCGGACTCCGCGCCATGATTTAGTTTGTCATTGACTGCGTCACGGTGATGTTCTCGTAAAAAAACAATAAAATCTCAGTAAATATGTCCAAAAGTGAAGTGAAATAGTGTGTCAGCCGCGTAGGTGAACATAATAAGAGCACTGGAATCAAATTTTACATGTAAGTCTCTCCTAAACCTTTATAATAGAGTCAAATATAAACAATAATATTGGCCGCCATGTGGCCCAATATTTGTGGACAATTTGAACAAATACGCGAGTGGATGATGTTATGCAGTCATTTGTGTGTGACAGTATTTATTTATTTTCAACTCAACTTTTAACTCTGCAAACTTTTATGACGAGTTATTGTTATTGTGTATGTTAAATTGTTAATTTACCTACTAATAGGCAATTATGGCTTTATACAGCGTTGCCTTATATGATTTTTGTAAGAATGATAAACAAACCTCCAATTTATGGATATTTCGCCACAGTTCCTTACAATATGATGCCACTTTCAACACATTTCTCTATAAATTTAAGCATTATTATTTTAACATGTGTATGTTTAATTATTACTTTAATAATTTACTTATTTACAAAATGATCTGGACATAGTATAGGTATCTATTTCAAACTGTTAAGGATAAGTCGTAGTAAGAAAAGTTGTAAACTGCAAGATAGTTTCGTGAGGTTATAGAGAAGATAGTTGGACCACACCAGCTTGGGATCTTATCATGAGAATAACAAAGTCTGAAGCCCGTATTTACTCTTCCCGACCTTCGGACACTGTAAGCTCCTTGGCGTGAATCGGAACACTCAAAATATAACTATAAAAATATGACGGTATTTAATATTAAACTTATCAAAGACAACTGACATCTTTACTTCAGTCTTCCCGTGACCTTGATCGCTATAAAGTAATCGAAACATTGGGTATAACAAATCATAATGTGACATCTAATTAAATGCAAGTTAAATCCGTGGTTTTATTTCAAGAAATAAAACCACTTGATGACAATTTTTTTTTCTTATGTCCTTAATACAAATAAATAATATCATGACAGATATTTCAATTTTTTTTTATTTAAATAATGAAGCGAACCCATTTCATTTCTGATTTCTGATCTCAACTCTAAAATTGAATAAGTTTACCGATTTACAATGTTACTATATTTATTAAAACTGACGATATATAATTATTAGTCGTTAAAAAAATTTGCATGGTTACATCCTGCATATATGACCCGTCCGGCGCGTGTAAATCAGAAGACCGAGAGGGCGCTATACAATTTCGATATTAGCCGATTTTATCCGACGTGCTCTTCTAGCCGCCGAGGGTACCCATTTTGCGACGAGTTTTGTATGAAGTTATGCTTCTAGGTTCTCTACGTTCGCCGCCTACTATTATGGCCTACGCAGACGAGGCATTTCTGTCCGCGGACTTTTTTGTCCGCTAAAATAGGTCGCTTACTGCTGTATCGAGTAACAGAAACGAGGGATTAAAAGTACCACGTACAAAAAGTCCCTCGAATAACCGAGGACATGCAGAGAGCGGACCGGACAAAAGTACGGGGGAGTCCCCGAAAAAAATAGAACTCGTGTGACTAGGCGAAGCAACGCACATGGCGGACTTTAGTCCGCGGTGTGCGTGACCAGTATTTTCATATAAAATGTCTTCCGTTTTTCTTAAACTTCATGTAAATTGCAACACAACGTAACCTCTGAATATTTGCTTACACTAATATTTGCTTTACGTGCACTTCTATACATTTCCGTGCAACAAATGATCGCACACCGTGTGCGTTAAGAGCCGCGGAGAAAAAAGTACAATCCACGAATAAAAAGTCCGCCGCGGATTTACCGCGAACTCAACGCACACGTTCGCATCGTTTATCGTCCTGCATACGTACGTCACTCTCGAGCGCACAACGCGGACTAAAGTCCGCCATGTGCGTTGCTTCGCCTATCCTAGTCGCACGAGTTCTATTTTTTTCAAGGACTCCCCCGTACTTTGGTCCGGTCCGCTCTCTGCATGCCCTCGGTTATTCGGGGGACTTTTTGTACGCGGTACTTTTAGTCCCTCGTTTGCGTTACTTGATAGATACGGTTGTAAGCGATCTATTTTAGCGGATAAAAAAGTCCGCGGACAAAAATCCCTCGTCTGCGCAGGTCATTAATGCCTACAGAAACAGTATGCCAAAAAACATTATGCTAAAGTATTATAGTGACAAAAAAATATGCCTAACCACTACGCCACACTACATTATGATTGAAAAGATTATGCGACCGAAAGTTTTTTTTCCAGTTTTCCTGTGGCTGCGTGTAATAAAAGCAAAATGCATAATTGTCAACACATTTCAGACACTTGAAGCATTTCACAAGCCTCACCGGAGATAATTCATCGTGGTGGAAGGCGGGTATCGGCGTCGCCGCAGCCACTGTTATGGGCTTCGTCCTCATCAAGATCTTCAACTTCCAAAGACGATAAATACTGGCTGTCTCTATTCTCATTGTAAATAAGAGTTATATTATATAGGTAATGTAGTTTAAAACGGAATACCTATCTACATAATTAATTTATTTATAGACCAAAGAAAAGAACATAGAATGATTTGTTTTCAATCCTAAAATAAAGACAAGATAATTTTTAAATTGTTTTTTTTTTTAATGATTATGCTGTTATACCTGATAATATGTGGTTATATTCTTAATTTTATTTTTAACATTATAATACATTACATTATAATTATAATACATATTTTGTGCGTTATTAACGCCTACTTTATTGTAAAAAACACAACTAAATAAAGAAAACTAAGAAAAAATTGTATGCTCCAGGCGGGAATCGAACCTGCGTGTATTACAGGGTGGTGCTGTCAATGCGACAATAAATTTAAACATGGGCTATATTAGTTCATAGAAATGGTTTGCCACACTCAAAAACATCTTATTCGTTTGATAATTTCATGACATTTGTGTAGAATAATATAACATTGGCTGCATTATTTCATAGAAATGTCCAGAAATTATCAAACGTATAAGATGTTTTCGAAAGTGGCAAACCATTTCTATGAACTAATATAGCCCATGTTTTTATTTATTGTCGCATTGACAGCACTACTCTGTATAATTATGGTGTGAAAGATGATGATAACTTTTTTTTGGCTTTCCATCTCATCAAAAAATAATAATAACTTTATTCAACCAAACAAATAAACAGGTACCAGCAATATATATAGGATTCTTAAACTAAGGTTGTATATTTGTATGCAATAACCTATTTAAGCCCCTGACTCCTAAACTAGGATAATCCTGTATCTTAGGAGTCAGTGATTCCTCTAAGACAATGCATAAACAATTTAATTTTGATCTACAAGCCAAAGCCAATTAATTACAGAAAATATACATTTATAATAAAAACAGTGAGTAATAAGTATGCTGATGTAGTGATATTTGCGCGCGTGTGCGTGTGTGTGGGTGTGAGTGTTTGTGGATGTGTGGTTTCATAGGTGCGTGTGTGCGATAAGTACAGTCGAAGACATAAGTTGATGAACAGATCCAAATTTTCAAAACACCTGCACAATGTAAAGTTTCATATGTCGCTGAAAAAATTGTTGATCAAATCTCTGTGTACATTGAAGAATGTCAAAAGTTAGTAAACAATATTTTATCAAAAGTTGCTGGACTTACCAAATTTTCAAAACACCTGCATAATATAAAGTTCCATATGTCGCTGAACAAATTGTTGATCCAATCTATTGTACAGTTGACAGCTGTGCTTGATGTGCTGTCGTGTGTACATTGTAGAATATCAAAAGTTAGTGAACAATATTTTATCAAAACTTGCTGGATTTCATAAATCTACATAATTTATTATTGATGGCAACGAAAGTCCATAAACACATACTTACAAAACACCTGCACACTATAAAGTTCCGATTGTTGCTGAACAGACAATGCCGAGTTGAGTCATTTTTGAATTTTGAACAAAGACAATCACTGAAAAGAGTGTCCATGTTTCGCTCTTTCGTTTTGGGAATGAAGTCATTGTAGTGCCATTTTTTTTATCTTATTCGCATAAGATTGACAAAAACAAAATTAAATAGAGTTTTAATTTAATTAGGTCGGAATAGCTATGTTAAATATACAATGACCGGTAGGTTGACACCGACTCTTTTTCAACTTGGCTGATGCTCTCCCGTCTGTTTTGATATAATTGTTATCGTTATCACATTACTTGATATATCACATTTTTAAAAAAATTAAACTCTAGTTAGTAGGAATAGTACTTGACTAAAGCGTTGATTCTCTACTTGTATATAATTATATATATAATAATTATATTTTATAATATAATATATTATACTATAATAATTATCATAATATATTATATAAATTATAATTATATAGGCGGAGTTTATTCTATGTCTGATGCGTAGTCTATAGTCCTTGCCTCTTTTTCTCTGCGATAAACGGCCTTTATTTTCTTAAATAATTGATTCTTAATTTAAATTTTACATGTCATAAAATTTGTCAGCAGACTTTATGAAAGATAAAGTCATTGTGGTATGAACAAAACGTAACTTATATTAGAGACAGACATTCACATATTTATGATAAATACAGCCTTGCCCAAAAGTATTAAGCACCCCACTTTTTCCTTTCTAACTTCAAAATAAAGTATCATTTTTCAAATAAAAAAATAATCAAAGACGTAAAATATTTAGTGTTCGAACATGTGCAAATCATTTAGTAGATAGGTATGTATCATTGCGAAGTAGCTACTTTTTTTTCGAGTGTGTATGACCCATATAGGTATAAATCATGTGCTTATTAGTCAATTGATTTAATGCAATGCATTTGTAAATAAAATAGGAAACATAATATTAATTATCAAAGTGTCGAAATAGTGTCCAGCTAATTTTGGACTTCTTTGTGGAGTTTGAGCAATCAGTGACTTTTGGTTTATTTCATCTAGTTTAAGTGTCCAGCTACTTTTGCACTTCTTTGTGGAATTTTAGCGTACGGTGACTTTTGGATTATTTCATCGAGTTTTAGTGTTCAGCGACTTTTGATGTTAATTAAGTGATGATAGTGTTTAGTGACTTGAAATTTTATGACGATCAAGGAGTTTTGAACATACCTTTGTATATTAACATAGAGAAAGTTCTTCTGTACAGTTAATTTTGTAGCTTTATTTTGTTTTGCGACTTATGTCTTTGACTGTACGTGTGTATGTACACATGCAAGTTAAGGTTTAATGCAGTAAGTTATAGGGAGCTCATTGCACTAAGTCATGAGTGTTTCAGTTCCATTATAATTGATAGTCGGTAGGTATTCCTCGATCTCGCGTTTTGCTTGAAATTTGGGTAATGAGTATATGTGCCTGATCTTATTAATTTTATTATATACTTTAGCGCTCAGGGCATTGAACTGGCGCCTGGCCCAGGTTGTACGGCATTTTATTTGAGGAATTATAGGTACAGCTCGTCGTCTAACCGTAATTGCAGTAGTTCGATCATATGGAAGTGATGAGTGCTTGCGAAGTAGAATCCGGAGGAGAGAAAGTTGACGAACTGTGAGAACCTTACATTCTGAATATAATGTTGCAGTTGGAATATATCTTTGAGCACGCTCAAGTTTCAAGAGTGTAGTTTTATTGGCATATTTGGCATTGTTTAATGGCATCATATGGTATTTCGCGTCAAATTTTCCCAAGATGCATTGAAATGTGTAACAGCAGTATTTCAATGCGATAAATAAAGAAATACTTAATACATTGCTGTATGGGTATTAGTTCCCTTTGCCTTCCTAGTACAGGGATTTGGTGGTGACAGTCAAGATGTTTATACTAATTAAAATTGTGTTGGAGCGAACTTTGTGTTATAAAATTTGTGTAGTTTTATAAAGCAAGTGCTTGTGTTGGACTATAACTAAAAGATTATTAGAGTATAAGTGATTATGGTCTGAAAAACGTTGAGAACTATTTTGTGGTTATCCACCTCATCAAATAGCATTACATGGACACTGTTATCATATATTTCGTGTCAAATGCTCCCAAGGTGAATTGAAATGTGTAACATCAGCATTTCAATGCTATAAATGAAGAAATAAAGAATTACTTAATACATTACTGTATGGGTATAAGTTCCTTTTGTCTTCCCATTACAGGGAGAATGAACCCATTGAAACAAAAAAAAAATGCAGTGTTTGGCGGGTTTTTGTGGCGTTAGTGAAGATTTCTATTACAATAATTAAAAATTGTGTCGGTGCGAACATTGAGTTATAAAAGTGGCGTAGTTTTATTGTTCTAGTGTTTGTGTTGACGTGCAACTAAAATATTATTAGAATAAAAGTGATAATGGTGTGAAATACGATTAGATTGTTTTTGTGGTTATCCACTTCATCAAGTAGCACATAAAGTGACTGTCATCATATATTTCGTGTTAAATACTCCAAGAAGCATTGAAATGTGTTAGCGTTATAATGCAATAAAAGAAGAAATAAATTAATACTCAAGTCATGGCTGTATGGGTATTAGTTCCCTTTGGCTTCCCTTTGTAGGGAGAATTAACAAAAAAAAATTAATCTGTGGTTTGCATAGAATTTCTCAATTCTCATACTCTTTCTAATCTGTGATATGTGTGTGGATATAGTGGATAAGTGATCTGTTATCTGTGGTTTAGAAAGAAATACCGGCTGTTTTCGTTATTTTAATTTGTAATGAATTAAATAATGTTTTAAAATAATATATAAACAAGTGAAAAGTATTAACAAGATTTAGTAATAAGTTGTTTCGCCACCGTCGTATAATATGTCATTTTTAATTTATACACTTATCCTGTCGTTCTTTTTAAAAAGTGCGACTGGATTGGGAGAAATTATTTATGCAATAAATGCTGGTGGTCCTGGACATATTGATATTTATGGTGTACAATACGAGAAGGATCCTCTGCAGGGAAGAATCGGCACAGCCTCCGACTACGGAAAGCAATTGGTTATCATCGGTCGAGTTAACCCAAAAGATGAAATACTTTACCAAACGGAAAGGTACCATCACAGCACTTTTGGCTACGACATACCTGCTAACAAAGATGGTGAATACGTGCTAGTTTTAAAGTTCAGTGAAGTTTATTTTAATGCACCGAATATGAAAGTATTTGATGTTGTACTTAATGGAGATCACACTATTGTGGCTGACTTAGACATATTTGACAAGGTTGGAAGAGGAGTGGCTCATGATGAATACATACCATACTCAATAAAAAATGGTAAACTTTACTTTAATGAAGAGGAATCTGATATTCGCGGTGGTAAAATTAAAGTTGAGTTCATAAAAGGTTACAGAGATAACCCAAAAATTAATGCTTTGTATGTAATGAAAGGCACAATTGACGAGGTTCCTAAGTTGCCACCTTTAGTTTGGCCGGAAAATGAGACTGAAGAAGTGAGAGAGGAGGTTGAAGAAAAAAACACTAAATCACGGCGGGCAAGTGGACCTAAACAGCCAGATCCATATTCTATGGACGAGAGCTCAGTGCTCATCCCAGTATTTATTACCATTGGTGCTTTTGTTCCACTTCTGTTCTGCTTGTGCAAACTTTAATCTTTGGGTCATGACATAAACATTGTGAAGGTAGTCAAATTATGTAAATCTTGATGTTAGTGCTATAGTCTCATTGTTCATTAGAATTCTTAAAAGAGTACAAAACTGAATGTGAAATTGATGCCCGTCCCCAGTTTTACACAGTACTCAATCCCACATGTTTTTCTGTTCACATAAATAAAGAAATGTAAATACAATTAGAAAAATATTGTATTAATTTAACTTTAAGTAAATTTACTTAATAAATGATTTGTTGTTTGAGTTTAATTATGTCTCTAAAACTTCCAACTATGACCATATGTTGGGGGACAGTGGCTTAGTGGCGAAAACGGGATAACTGAAGGAGGCTGTTTGATAAAAATATAATAATAGGCACTTTTATTCTGAAACAAGATTTAAAAAACTGACACCCTTTTTTAATAAGTTTTTTTTTGTGACTGCTATAGGAAAGGTGAAAAGTGTCCGCTCTCAATCCTGCGATCTATAAAAACAAGATTATTAAGCATTATTTCTATCCTATCATGGTATAAGTGGCCTCATTCAGTTACCCTCAAATGGTGTTCAGCCCACTGTACCATGATGAGGTTACAATTTCTTGTAACACACATAATTTATTTATACATTGCCTGAATATTCATAGTTCACGTTCAGTCTGTGAGATGCTCAATTTTTTTTTAAATAAATTATAACAACAAAAAAACACTATAATTTAATGCTTCATTTATTCTAGCTCGTCCTATAGTGTTGCCTTATTTACAAGTTGCCATGACATGCTTAAGTCTCAGTGGGAAGGTGTTAGATAGATCATTAAAGAGTGCACTTAAAATTTTAAATATATAATGTAACCAATCCGACTTTCCTTTTTTTAAGCATTAGATCGTTGGTTGTGTGTGTTTGTAAATACTTTGTGACTGATTAGAATTAATCAGTCGCAAAATATGACATTTATTTTCGATACAAGGTAAAAGGTATAGAATATCATAATTTTGATTAATTTTTTTTACAATTATAGTGGCAAACAAGCATATACCACCCACCTAATGGTATACAGTTACCATTGTCTATTAGTCTACGGCACAAGCCTCCTGATCCCAACCTAGCACTTTCTCATAGAACTCTGGCGACCTTAGTCACCGCAGGAACACAATTACACAGACTATTAGTTATTTTAATATAGCGCTATGGCGTATAATCCTATAGGGATGTTGCCTACATTTGAATATGGCGCTATTTTTACTAAAAATATACGCTGTTTTACTTAAAAAAACTACTCAAACTTAAAAGTTATGGAATCTTATTGAAGTTGTATGCTTTAGAAACTGTATAAAAATGGTGATTTTTTTTCACAGTTTTTAACGGCGACCGATAATAACATAGACGAGTAACTAGCCCATCCAAAATGACACCCCCAAAGAGACTCCAAAGTGGGCGGGGCTTAAATCGGACTCCGCGCCATGATTTAGTTTGTCATTGACTGCGTCACGGTGATGAACTCGTAAAAAAATAATAAAATCTCAGTAAATATGTCCAAAAGTGAAGTAAAATGGTGTGTCAGCCGCGTAGGTGAACATAATAAGAGCACTGGAATTAAATTTTACATGTAAGTCTCTCCTAAACCTTTATAATCGAGTCAAATATAAACAAAAATATTGGCCGCCATGTGGGGCCAATATTTGTGGACAATTTGAACAAATACGCGAGTGGATGATGTTATGCAGTCATTTGTGTGTGACAGTATTTATTTATTTTCAACTCAACTTTTAACTCTGCAAACTTTTATGACGACTTATTGTTATTGTGTATGTTTAATAGTTAATTTACCTACTAATAATCAATTATGGCTTTATACATCATTGCCTTATATAATTTTTGTAAGAATGATAAACAAACCTCCAATTTATGGATATTTTGCCACAGTTCCTTACAATATGATGCCATTTTCTACACCTTTCTCAATAAATTTAAGTATTATTATTTAACATGTGTATGTTTAATTATTACTTTAATAATTCACATTTACAATATGATGTGGAAAAAGTATAGGTATCTATTTTAAACTGTTAAGGATAAGTCGTAGTAAGTAAAGTTGTAGACTGCAAGATAGTTTCGTTAGGTTATTGAAATAAAACAACATCATAATTTGAATAGAGAAGATAGTTGGACCACACCAGCTTGGGATCTTATCATCCAAATTACAAAGTCTCAAGCCCGTATTTACTCTTCCTTCGGTCACTGTAAGCTCCATGGCGTGAATCGGAACACTCAAAATATAACTATAAAAAATATGACGGTAGTTAATATTAAAACACTGTGCCGTAATTCGAAGCCTTTGTATGTGAGAGAGATGGACGATCTTGTTTCGATGTTGTGGCGGTTCAATGTTTCTGTCCTTTTCTAACCTTGCTACCTTGTCTCTTTCGCACCTGTCAGTTGCTTGTGTCAAAGAAGTAGTTTTTATGTAGGGACACAAGCGCCGCGCCTCACTTTTGGCGGCTTTTTCGAGTTGTGCGGTTGGCAAATTCAGTGAGTGAATTATTTACATTTATTTTTAACGGTGCTACCGTTCGTTAAATTGAATATAAAATCTGTCCTAACCTTTTTTTTTACAATGGATAATACAAATAGTGTATTCAAGCGAAAGCTACCTGATGATTTATCGGACCAAATGTGTTCTAAACGTATCCGCAGTGATGATATTCTTAATAACCTAGTTACTCAAGTGAATAATATTCAAAATTATTTGTCTAACTTTATGGTGGGCGAGGAACACCAATTACCTCAAGAAGAGGTCGTTCCTGTTACTAACGAAGATGTGTTGAATTTAGATGTAAGCGGCGAGTTGTTTACCGATACGGATAATGTGAATCAGTCTTTTTTGTCACAACCCGTCGATTTTACAACTAATTTGAACGAAGCACAACCAAATATTAGCTCTAATTCTTCAGTTTATTTTTCTTTACCTGTTACGACAGTCGTTAAAGAACCTAATGTTCAAAAGTCATTACCATACTACCTCGACAAACTAAAGAGTGTTCAACATTTTGATTCAGACGATTGGTCAGAGGTTAGGTATTCAGAAGTTCAGAAAAATTATACCGCTACCCCCGGTTTTGTTGAGTTAGAGTGTAATGAAGAATTAAAACCGTACGATACGATGCAAAATCTTAGTCAAACAGAACGCGGATTTGCAGCTATATCGTTAGGTTTGCTAAAACAAAACGAAGCATTGGAACAAGTCATTAGAAACTTTATTGTTTGGCTCGGTTCAGTTGAAATAACCGATACGAAAGCAGTTGAAACTAAAATTTGCGAACTTTTTTCACAAGGTGAATACCATAGGGTTTCTAATGATCTGCTTCAAATGGCATGTGGGCATCGTGCTGATTTGGTTCAGCAACGACGTGATTTTTTGCTGAGATCCGTTAAAAATAAATTTATTAAGGGTGCATTGCGTAAAATTCCACCCTCGTGCACCAATCTTTTTAATAACGTAGATTTTTCTGCTACTGTTGAGAAAAACGGAGGTAGCAGTAAAGTATTTTGGCCTCCAAAAACTGATAACCGTTTTAAAAAGTCGGTTAATGGTGATAACATGAAACCAACTTGTTCTGTACCTACGCAAGGACCAAGTAATTTTTCTCTGCCACTAGCGCATAGTGGCCCTAACTATATGTTGCCTGCGCAAGGCTTCACCGCTAATTCCTATGTAGTGCCTCCGCAAGGTGCTTTTCCTCAAGCTATTCCCCACTACACAATGATGGGCGCCTCGTCCGTTCCTCGCATACCCGCGCAGGGTAGAGCGTTTCGCCCAAGGGCAACCCGTACTTTTCATGAAAGTAGCGGTCGAAATGTCGGAAAACAATTTTCTGGCGAACAAGCCCGACGTGACGGGCGAAACAGGAAAAAGTTTTGACTCGGTTTTCCAAGCTGGTCAACTAGCACACTTTTTAAACAAATGGGAGATGCTAGGAGCAAATTTAACAACGCTAAAAATAATTCGGGGCTATCGTATCCCCTTTATAAAAAGACCCCCTTTACATATACCACAAATGAACAGTCATCCTCTTCAAACCCCTTATTCAAAGGAAATGTCTTTAACCATCAATCAACTATTAAAATCGAAAGTCCTCGAAGTGGCTCCCTTGACCCCGAGCTTTGTATCGCAAATGTTTCTGGTGTCCAAAGCAGACGGAACACAACGCCCAATATTCAATTTGCGCAAATTGAACGAATTTGTCCATTTGAGCAAATTTCGACTCGTCAATATACAGAGGATTCCGTTTTTCCTACAAACAGGCGACTGGATGGCAAAAATAGACCTGACAAATGCGTACTTCAGCGTCCCAGTATCTCCAGCACACAGATGCTTTCTCCGCTTGATATATCAAGGAAGTTTGCTCCAAATGACCTGTCTTCCCTTCGGGCTAGCTTCAGCTCCAAAAACGTTTGCCTCTCTAACGAATTGGGTTGCTCGAGTGTTGCGCGAACAAGGTTTGCGTCTGATTGTGTACTTGGACGATTTCTTAATCGTACACCAAGACAAATGCATTTTACGTCAGCATGTGCGACTGACGATAAATTTGTTAGTTTCCCTCGGATGGACAATAAATTACTCAAAATCAATACCAGATCCGCAGAGATCGATTCAATTTTTAGGAATTATGTGGAATCCAAACCGCAACATAAAATGGCTTCCAGAGGAGAAATGTCAAAACTTAAGGCAAAAAATTTTCAATCTTCTGCGAATAGGCTTAGCCAATCAAAAGATGATGCAGACTTTAATAGGCAAGTTGAATTTCGCAAGTTTTTGTGTCCCAAGGGGTCGACTTTACCATCGCAGCCTCTTAACTTTTTGTCAAAGTCTCCGAAACATGAGCCCTCTCAAACTCTTTCTAATACCAACACAAGCTCTGATGGAGTTACACTGGTGGTTAGCGAACCTGAACAACTGCTCTGCGATACACCTAGGCCCAGTATCGCACTATGTGACCACCGACGCTTCGGGCTCGGGCTGGGGGGCCCAAATCGACAACATGACCATGTCAGGGCAATGGACGTTCTCCGAAAACGTTTTACACTCGAACCAGAAAGAAATGTTAGCAATATTCAAAGTGTTTCAGAATCTGGCCCAATTTCTTCAAAACTCGATGGTCTCAGTTCAGTCCGACAACCGAACAGTTCTCTCTTATTTGAGGAACGAAGGGGGCACAAGATCTGTTCCCCTATTACGATTAACTCAACAAATTTACAACATCACGGACCTGTTCAAAATAGATTTGGCATTTCATCACCTGCCAGGGCGCTTCAATGGAGAGGCGGACCATTTGTCTCGCCAAAGACCAATACCAGAATGGCATTTGCTACCACAAATAACGACAATAATATTCAGGAAGTGGGGTTTACCAGAGATAGATCTGTTTGCTTCCCAGAGAGCTCATGTGGTACCACGCTATGTAACCTTAGAGGCAGCAGACCACCAAGCAGAATACCACGACGCTCTGAGCCGGACGTGGAACTATTCTCTGGCTTGGGTATTCCCCCCACCGTTTCTGCTTCCCCGAGTGTTGTCACATCTGAACAATGCTCAAGGGCTGTATTTGATAGTCGCCCCCCGATGGGAGAAAGCATATTGGCGCCCAGACCTACGCAACAGGGCAATAGCGCCGCCGTTCACCATCACTCAGTTGGAGAAGGTGCTGATAGACACATCAACGAACCGACCTCCCCCAAAGGTGTCAGAGATGACTATAGAAGTATGGAAATGTGGGGGTGGGGTACAGCGCTCAGAGACTGGACCCCTACACAAATAAACTTGTTAAAATCCGCATGGAGAGATTCAACGAGAAATTCTTACGAATCAGCGTGGCGTCGTTGGCATGCCTGGACCCATAAAAATAATGTATCGTTGTCCTCTCCAAGTGGATCAGATTTAGCCAGGTACTTATGTGATCTTTATCAA
Organism: Nymphula nitidulata; assembly: GCA_947347705.1. Classification (NCBI taxonomy): domain Eukaryota; kingdom Metazoa; phylum Arthropoda; class Insecta; order Lepidoptera; family Crambidae; genus Nymphula; species Nymphula nitidulata. The sequence goes on along the minus strand of OX374621.1, from coordinate 11,555,393 downwards.
GTTTACAATTTAACCAAAAATACGATTTTATTTCATAAATCCGTAGTTTCAACGTTATGTGAACCTAACAGACCAGAACGCTTGAGCGCTCACCCCTTAGTTCAATATATTTTAAAGTCGATATCGAATAAGAATATAAGGGAGGAGAAACCTCCAATATGGGACATTGACTCTTTGTCATCTTGGTTACAAAACAATTTTAGTGCTGATTTTAGCTTATATGAATGTTCAAAGCGCACCGCCTGTATACTACTTTTATGTTCAGGTAGGCGCGTTCATGACCTTACTTTATTATCTGTTAGCCCTGAAAACTTTTTGATTTCTGATAATAATATAACCTTCTGGCCCAAGTACGGTTCCAAAACAGACAGTGCCAATCATAGGCAATCTGGGTGGAGACTGATTTCTAACAGCGAATCGCAAGCATTAGATCCCGTCTTTTGGGTCAAAGCACTGATAATTCTTTCAAAAACACGAAGAGATGAGTGCAGATCAGACAGTCTATTTTTGACAGTATGCGGTCCTCCGAAAGCTGCAACTAAAACGACTATCTCTAACTGGTTGAAAAAATTACTATCTCAAGCAGGGATTGAAGGAACTCCCGGTAGTTTTCGTCCAGCAGTCGCATCAAAGAACTGGGTACAAAATTTCCCTATAGATGACATCTTAAGCAGAGGCAACTGGCGTTCCCAAAATACTTTTCTAAAATATTATAAGAGAATAGTTAAGTCGGATCAAAACAAAAATTTTTCAGTAACACGTTTATTTACCCCTGTGTAATTGTGTCGATTAAGATATTACATTAGTGTGTATTTTGTTAATTTATATCCTGTGTAGAATTTAATCAAAATGTATAAGAAATGTGAAATAAACATTTACGTTATTTGCTGGAATAAACTTATGTACCTATTTTCATAAAATTTCGTTTCTATTCATTTATATTTTCCTACCCACACAGCTGGTTATTAGTATTATACAGGCATTCCCTAACAGTCATTCTCTCTTAGCACATCATTTAAAAATCATGTGTAGGTAGTACCTACTCTTTCACACCAGGCGATAACAGACACGTCTCACATACAAAGGCTTCGAATTACGGCACAGTGTTTTAATGACAGCGTTTTACCTACCAATAAAACGCTTATTAAAATACTTGCCTAATTCGAAGCCTTAATTTTTATAACTGCCTGGTAAATGTGAAACGCATTGTGAGGCGCGGCGCTTGTGTCCCTACATAAAAACTACTTCTTTGACACAAGCAACTGACAGGTGCGAAAGAGACAAGGTAGCAAGGTTAGAAAAGGACAGAAACATTGAACCGCCACAACATCGAAACAAGATCGTCCATCTCTCTCACATACAAAGGCTTCGAATTAGGCAAGTATTTTAATAAGCGTTTTATTGGTAGGTAAAACGCTGTCATTAAACTTATCAAAGACAACTGACATCTTTACTTCAGTCTTCCCGAGACCTTGATCGCTATAAACTAATCGAAACATTGGGTATAAAAAATCATAATGTGACATCTAATTAAACGCAAGTTAAATCCAGTAAAGTGGTTTTATAACAAGAAATAATTTATTTCAAGAAATAAAACCACTTGATGACATTTTTTTTTTCTTATGTCCTTAATACAAATAATGTCATGACAGATATTTAGATTTTTTTTATTTAAATGAATGAAGCGAACCCATTTCATTTCAGTAAAAATAGATAATTATAACATTACGTTAAATTGACTGTTTAAATCAGTATTATTCGTCTCAACTCTAAAATTGAATAAGTGGACCGATTTACAACATTGCTATATTTATTAAAAATTATATATAATTGTGAAAGTCGTCATAAAATTTTGCATGGTTACATTGTGCATATATGACCCGTCCGGCGCGTGTAAATCAGAAGACCGAGAGGGCGCTATACAATTTCGATATTAGCCGATTTTATCCGACGTTCTCTTCTAGCCGCCGAGGATACCCATTTTGCGACGAGTTTTGTATGAAGTTATGCTTCTAGGCTCTCTACGTTCGCCGGTTTTTAAGAAATGTTAATGCTATTAAATTGCTCACGTCAATTGGAACAACTATTATTATAGCAAGTTTGAATAAAAACACTTATTAACATAGTTATTCTTAATTTTGTCAATATGTCCATACACTTTGTAGTGATATAGGAACATGTGACGTCACCTGTTCCGTAGATTTTCTATGGAGCGTTGCGCCGCTACACATCAAACACCACTGTATCTATGAAACTATTTATCTGAAATTCAAATAAACTTAACTTTCAATAAACGCAAATACAGATAGAATAGAAGAATTTCACAAGGATATCCCAAGTCCTGGGTGGCTCAGTTGGTTAAAGCAGTCGCCCGGATTGCGAAAGGTCGTGGGTCCGATTCCCGCCTCAGGACGTGAAATTTTTCTAGTTTTATATTTTAATTAATTACTAAGTAATTTTTCAAACATAATAATGTTAAAATCAAATATTAGGAATATGATAGTCTATAGTTATAAACTTATATTTTTAAACAACTGATGAGAAACAAGCTGGCGGCCCACCTGGTGGTAAGCGGTAACCGCCGCTTCTTATAGACACATTAACAAGGAAAAAATCACTTGGTATTGCAGGTGAGTTGTCATCCTGAGGCCTAAAATGTATTGCCTTCCATGCCCAGTATTTATGAAATAAAAAAGAAGTTGATAAGGTGTTTGGCGGGATTTTGTGGTGTCAGTCAAGATTTTTATTACAATAATTTAAAAATTGTGTCAGTGCGAACTTTGTGTTATAAAAGTGGTGTAGTTTTATAAACCAAGTGTTTGTGTTGAGGTGCAACTAAAAGATTATTAGAATAAAAGTGGTTATGATGTGTAAAACGATGAGAACTTTTTTGTGGTTATCCACCTCATCAAGTAGCATGATAAGGAGAATGGAGACTATCATGATATGTTTAGCGTCAAATACTCCTAAGCTGCATTGAAAGGTGTACCACCAGCATTTCAATGCAATAAATGAAGAAATATTGAAGAAATGGTTGTATGGGCATTAGTTCCCTTTGCCTTCCCTTTATAGGGAGAATGAACAAAAAAACTACTTTATCGTCTTGTAGAACTAGAATATAAGAACCACAGGCTAATAATACCTATATCTTATAAGACCTATTGTAATACCTACACTTAGTTCGCAATAAACAATTTGATTTGATTAATATTTTCTATGGTAGGTAGTAGCTTGAACTCTTAACACTTAAGTACTACCTCAAAAACTATTGCGTTCTAGCGTTCATTTAAATTCGTAGGAACTATTATTGTATTTAGGGGCGCAATATTCGGTGTGATATACTGACATTGAAATGAAATAACTATTTTGAAAATATACACTTTATTGCAGTCTTATAACTTTCTTATTTTAATATAAACTAAAAAATTATCACTTAAGTATATCCTATGTATTCATATCATAAAAGCTTAAAATTAAAGTAAGTTCCTGCTTATTATTTATCTTCCACTATTTCTTGTCTATTTTCTCTTCTTTTTAACTTCTGTGACAGCTTAATAATTTTTAAGAGCCTGAGGACAAGTAATGTTTACTTTAAAAATTACAATTTACTCATAGACCTACATAGACGCATAGACGTTTTAATCTATTTTACGTTCAACACAGAACAAACCTAAATTAATACTTAGGTTGTACATACCTAGGTACTGCATTTTTAAACGCTAACATTCTTAAAATTGATTCCGCGAAATAATAACTTAAGTAATACCTACGGAAAATTCAAAAATCTAAACTAAGAACAAAGCTTAGATACACCTACAATAGTTATTTGATAAACAAGAGTGCAAAGTTGCTTTTTAACCGCGTGCTCAATTTTGATGACCGAGCAAGCGAAGGATTCTAAAATTGAGCGTTAGCGAAGAAATCAAAAGAGCACAAGGTAAAAAATCTTTGCACTCGAGTAACTTTTCATCCACCTCAACGAGGAAATGACTCAATGCAAAAAAAAACCTTTGCGCATTATTAACAGTTTCAGTGAAATCTGTTGGCGTCAAATAAACTTCTTCGACGCTAGAATGACTCATTTTTTACTTGTTTTCAAGTTTTTTGTTCTAAAGCTATGGTTTTAACAAATATTATTATGTCGTGAAAAGAAAATGGCGCGCGCAAGACAAATCAAATCAAACAAAAAGTACACATCAAGGAGCCGAGACTGAGTTTTTAACAGGTTAAAAAAGGTTGTATGATAAATTCGCCACCATGGAGGTAGAAGTAAAGAGGTTTAATGATGTTTTGAATTCACAAATTTAGTGTACACGATGTTCTAAATTCAATTTTACTTTATCCTCTAGCGGATAAAAACGGCTTTTGCACTCAGATATCGAAGAGCAAAAATACTCTTTCCGAGATGGGGGGATGAAAATATTATTTTAAACCTGTCAAGCATGCCACAAATTCCACTAAGTATCTATGGTGCTATTTTTCACAAATTCGGAAAATATACCTGCGGTACGCTACTGTTAGGTAGGTACTCAAAAAATTATTCAAACTAGAATATTGTTGACATTGTACTGTTTAGAAAATTCATAAAAATTGACATTATTTTTCCAAATTTTATTAAAAATTGTAATGAATTTAGACTGCTGACATCAATTAAAACAACTATTTACGCGCGCTGCGCTGTTTCACATTTTTTTGTGTATCAATGATTCGCTGTTCACTTATTTCATCACTATACTACCTACCTATATTTAGAACACCCAGAAATGTATATACCTACCTAGAGAATTTATAGGCAGGCAGAGGCACTCTTAACATTTTATTTTTACTTTATTAAAAAAATCATGTGACTAAGATATGTAAGTACTTGAAAGTTGCAAAACATATTGTATGAACTAATATGGCCCATGTTTTATTTTATAGTCGTATTGTCGTCATCAGCCTGTATATTCAAAATTTTAAAACAGGCTGTTTGGTACTCACCATAATAAGCGGACACCTACCCATGTTGACATAGTCATATTTTCTTCTATCACCCTCAATTATTTTTTTTAATGAATTTTTGTTAAAATTCAAAATCGTAAAATAAATTTCAACTTCTTTATATAAAAATAGTTAGGTAGTATGGGCAGTATGGGAAACAAAATTAATTTTAGAATTTCGAATTTTGATAACACATTAGTATTTATTTATCTATGTTAACATGCGTAGGTGCCCGCTTGTTATGCCGAGTAGGTACCAAACGCCTTGTAAGCAAAAATTCATAGCAAAAATACCTACTTATGAAATAGTACCTTTATTATACGTAAGGGATTACACCTAGGTACTATTTAATTAAAGCATATTCATTATAATGGAACGGTGACGGTGTTACTTTATGCCTGTAGCGGTAGATTTTACTCTGTGCAAGTACTCCTAGTAGTAAGTAGGTACTTCCTACTTCCCAGTACAAAATATTTCACCCTCAGATCAAAGAAATAAGATTTCACCCCATGCATACTTACGCATTGGAAGCGCTTTGCAATTTGAATTCACATCCACCTTTTTGGTTAATTATAAAACCTTTCTTGCAATTTGTGACGTTGGCTACCGTTGAAGCAGTATCGGCAATCTCCGGTGTTTTTGTTGTAATTGCTTCAGTGGTTTTTGTCGGAGTGCTATATTCACTAACTACAGATTGTTCCGTGACTCCAGCTGGGCTTAGATTTTGAACAGTATCATTTTTTATATATTGAGTGGTCGTTTCAACAATAACCGTTGTACCAGCGGTGCTGTTATCTTTCATAACGTCTGTAATAGGACTGCTTACATTTAACGGTTTTGGGGTTGTACCGTTTTGTGGCTTTATTGTCATTTCTGAGTAATCGTAAGCATAATCATAATCCTGTAATTCAATGAAGAATGAAAGTTAAATATTACATACTGTTACCATAAAACGTTATTCCAATTTGTGTTTAATTTATTCAAAAAAGAGCACCTTTACCTATATAGAGGCAGGGTAAATGACACGGTTTTGGCCACTGACCGAGTTTTGGTCATCTGAGATTTCAAATCGTTATAAAAAAAACGAACTGGCTACGCACCGAGTGTAATTTCAAGCTACGTTTGACTCTTTTACACTCTTTTATAATTTAATTTACATACATAAAATTTAGCACATTTAGCTCCTAGCTTATAATGTATTTAAACTTTATTTATTTTAGCTCAAAGGGTTATTGATAAAAACCGGCATTTTTGTGACTGAGTCACTCACTCGGGTTTGAACAGTTGCCAGTAGCTACGGCCATACGGCTTTCTGTAGGGTAAGATGCGTTAGTATAGTTCCCAATGAGCGACTTGTGCAACGCGATGTGCATCCGCTCTGAGGGCCTAGACAAGGTGCCTTTCGTTAATCGCTATCGCTAAGCGGAAAATATATAGGGTTTGACATAACATAAGCCATCGAACGTCTTTCGAACGAAAATGTCAAATCTATGGGATTTCACATTTTCGACCGAAAGACGTTCGATGGCATTTTCCATTTGGCGATAGCGATTTTTGAATTTATTTTATCTCTTAAACAAAATGGCATCTTGTCTAGGTCCTTTGATGAAGGCGCTTATGCAGGACTTGGTGGCATTGTTATAGGTGTTATAGTGCTTTCAATGAAAACTGGCCATATTGGTTTATTCGGAAAATATACGCTACTGTACCTACCCATAAAAATAATTCAAACTAAAAAGGTATGGAATATTGTTGAAGTTGTACTGTTCAGAAAATTCATGAAAATGGTAGGCTTTTTTTTCCAAAATTTATCAAAAATGTTAATGTTATTAGATTGCTGACATCACATGATGGATATGCGATCCATAGTTACTTGTAGATTTATGCTTTCACCAGCGCCACAGTGACATTTGTCGCTGTGACATTAAGCTGACTATGCTGAGGCAGTGACCTAGTTGGCCCCTATTTATTTATTTATTTTGTTTGTATAATTTATTTATTGGCCAATAAATGCTTTCTTTCTTTCTTTCAAAAATTAATTCATCAAGTAATCATAATAAAGGCGACAGGCGCTGAAAATATGATGCCTCGGTGTCGAGTCGACCAAACAATAATAGTCTAGCTAGATAAGCTCGTATTCTTGGCACGGGACCATTAAAGATACAAGAAAATCCACGTAAAATGATTTGACTATATTTAGATTTGGGCTACATAATGGGTATAATAATAATAATTATTATCTGTTTTAGAAAAAAAACGACGATTTTAATTTAAATAGGTAGGTATTTAGTAGGTTCACAATGATTACGTTCCATTCATACTTTTGAAATTGTTTCATTTTATTAGTAAGTACTTAGATAACTTATTCGATAAAATTTAGCTTTTATTAGACATTTATTTTAGAATAAAATAGAGAAGAATAGAATAAAACATTATTCAGCATCACAACATAAAATTAATACTTAATACTGATACAAAACAAATTATAAATTAGTATCGAGTGATTAAGCTTAAAAGGTATCCACTCAGCACTTGTCGCAGCTAGATTTTATTCCGAGGTGAACAAGGAACACTATTTAATGTTGTAATCCCTTAACTGACTCAAGACTTTCATAGGACATATTCTTAGAGTAAAAAATCATAAGGTACGTAAGTAGGTACCTACTTTCATTTATTGTCATTTTGAATGAATACACTTTGAAATATTTAAAGGAATTTGAAATATTGAGAATTCCACTTACCACATACTCCTCTTTGCCACTTTTCATGAGTGCTATTATTTGCACATCCTTCAATTCTACTTGCACGTTGAGTTCTCCTGTTTGACTTTGATCGTAAGTTGAGGTGGTATCAACGATACCAGACATTGATGCAGAAATAACCATAAATATTTTTAAGGACATTGTCATTTTACTATGTCAGAGTAATTCAGAAAGGCTTCTCGTGCCTGGCGAGCAGGTGCGACTGCGACTCGACGAAGCCTCCGCCCTGCGCACAACTTGACTCCAAGTTATTTCCAACAACTTAACAGTTATTTCAAGTAACCGCGGGAAGGTCGATAGCCTCGCAGTGCATCGCGTCCTCAGATTACGTAAGGACCGCGGATAATTTGCTCGATGGACCGTTATATTCATCACCTCACCTACCTACGGAAGGTTTAGGTGATAGCCGTGATGAGTACATACCTATACCAAAAGTGTTAAGCAAGAAAACGCTTTCTATTCGTCTGTTTAAGACAAATAAAGATTTAAATAAATAATTTAGTATGTACCTACCTATAGAAAAAAAATAGAAAAAATAATAATTCAGGAAACGGAAACATTAAAATTAGTATCAAAGACAAATTATGATAAAATTCACATCATACAAGTTTATGCGACATGAAAACTGCAAGTTCTCTACTCTTTTTTTATATTCAGTGATCGCAATTACCTACTATAGGAAGGTATAGCATTAGGTTAGGGTGGATTTATAAACAGCAAAATATACGCGGCATGTGGACATTGAGATAAAAAGTCATGGATAGAACACAGAACTGGTAGAGCGTTGCTTTATACACCTATACAAAACATAAGAATGTAAGTATATCTATTGTATAGTTTATTTTACAGTTCTAATATTTTTTCTAGTTAAAAGAAGAAGTTATACTTATACAGGGCAATCAATAATTTTATTGACTAAAATTGCAGGTAAATAGCTGAAAACAATGGTTAATCCACGAATTTTACTTTTCGGCAGCTGTCCTCACACTCCTCACAAGTTTCAGTGTAATTTCTCACGTACTACAACTAAAATTATTGGGTAATGAGACATGAGGCTACGTTTATTTAAATTATCATAGTGATAGTAATTTTATAATGAATTTAAGGCGAAGAAGATGCGGACGGTCGCATTTACCAAAGCAAAACCAAAAACGTTCCGCGCTTAGTGACAGCATTTAGATTTAAAGACGCTAGGTACTATGGCAAAGTATTTTCCGCTGTCCAACAAATAGTTTGAAATTTTTTTCCAAACTTTTGTAATGCTAACAAAAGTTACGGGCACCAACTAAATCAAAACGTTCGCCCGACTGTGGTAAATACCTTTCCATAGATAGACGGTTGCCATAGGAACTTGGGACGTTTCGGATGTTGAAATAGAACATTTCGACATTGTAGGGTGGACGTTAGCTCATAAACGCAAATACAGATAGACTAGAAGAATTTCACAAGGATATCCCAAGTCCTGGGTGCCTCAGTTGGTTAGAGCAGTCGCCCGGATTGCGAAAGGTCGCGGTTTCGATTCCCGCCTCAGGACGTGAATTTTTTCTAGTTTTACATTTTAATTACTAAGTAATTTTTCAAACATTTATAATAATGTTAAAATCAAAATTAAGAACGTTTTAGAAAGTTTTTATTTTATTAAATAAATATATAGGTAATAAAATTAATTATAATCAAAGACACTAACGTAAGTTTCGCAAAAAAGCTAATTGGTGGCCGTTCAAATGCATAGTGTAACACAAATTGTGCGTAAAGCCGGGTTTACATTTATCTGACGTGTCGTGTTGTGATGCTGTCTGACGTGACGGCTACCGTTCACTGTATATCGCGTTCTGATGTCTTCTGACGATATTTTTAATCAAATCACTCCTAGCTCACGGAGAGTTGACACGTTCACAATGTCTTTCGACGAATCTGCCAACTCCGATTATGAAGTTTTTTTTTAAATACAACTAAATGACAAACGAGCTGACAACCCTCCTGGTGATAAGCGATTACCACCGCCTATGGGCAGATATTTAAATTTGGTGTTTGCACATCTTCTTAAAAAGAAAGAAGGCGAAATGGAAAGAATATTGTGTTGCTAACTGAACAGTATCTTCTTCTTTCCTTTTTTCCCCCCTTCTGTTACTTAAGCTGAAAAAGCGAATAAACTTACTTTAATAGAATAAAATATTACAAATACGATTTTAAAACATTATGGAAAAGCGAAGAGAAAAAAAACACAAACGTAAACAACTCCTAGCAACGAACCAAAAACTTCTTCGTTTCATAGACGCGCGGAATAGAAAATAAGTAGTCTTCGCCACACCTTCCTTGTTTTATTTATAAATAAAAGCTAAAGCGACATTCACTGTCTCATAAAAGAGCTTCAGAACCAACCCAGAAACTTCAATTAGTAATTTTAATCAGGTCGTCTATACTTTATAGGTCTGTATCTGATGAGTCACAGCCATAGTCACAGAACAGCACTGACGCGTGCATACTTGTCTGACGCGACAACTCCCCCGCCTCCCAGGCCTCCTCCATACCCCACGCTCTGATGCCATCGGGATCGCTTCTGATGCGGCACAACAGATTGCATCACGTCACATCACGACAGAGAAATGTAAATCTCACCATAGTAATCGTATGAAACCGATACCTTTCTGATGCGTCGCGTCAGAAGGCGACAGACAAATGTAAAGCCGGCTTAACGTAATGTTTTTGGTTTTGCTGTGGTTATATAATGGAAATTAGCACGATCGGGGCCTGATTTTGACATAATATATTTTAGAGAATATTGTTATAAATTAATAATCATCAGAATTAGCGTCCGCACGAACAATTTGAAGCAACTCAAATGGAGCCAGAAATGGCTCCGATGGTTGGGCGCCAGCTTTTATCTCTAGAGTCCAAGTATGATATTGGTCCATGCGTAAGGATGGGTCGGGCGCGGAAGCGAGACTATCCCTGGCGGCTCCGTAGTGTTACTTTTATGGGATCCTGATTATTTTTCCAGATCCAAGATGACGGAGTCGACTTAAAAAATCATATTGATTCCATTAGACGGTTAATATATCTTTAAAACCTGATTCGCCTAAGTACAAAGAAACCTACTGTATATTATTTTGAATAATAAATGTCGCATTTGTATACCTACTTGTACTTCTTTTTATTTTATATTTAGGTACACAATACTCTACATACACGTAGGTAATATCGATAAGCAAATGTGGAACAGACTAAGTAAATTAAAAATGTATGCGTGTTAAGTCCAACGCGCGACTGGAGCTTACCAAAAGGATTAAAGCACTACGTACTTCAAAAACTCAATGCAAGGCTGGCCAAACGGAGCAAGCATGAGCTGACGGCCTGGCCTCGGGAACGGGCGGCGGCGGCGGCGGCGGCCACTCGGCAACCACTGCGCGGTCACGACGACGCGTTGCGAGGCCGACATCGAGACAGCGCGCAGTGGTTGCCGATTCGCGACTCGCAGGACGCGCGTGCGGTGAGTTCGTGGCCAGGCCCTGAGAGTGGGGCAGTTTGGCTTTAGGCAACGGAGCCCCAGGGGACAGCGCGGCTGACCAACTTCATGAGAAGCAGGGACTCTACGTGATGAACTTTTACTTCGAGAAGCCCCACAGGCAATGGACCTGGATGAGTCCCGAATCCCGATGGTTCCACTAGAAATGAGAGACTTCATTCAGTGATCGTTAAGGTGAAAAATGGTAGAGATCACTTTATGGTGAGAAGCACGTTAAATATCAAAGTCAGATGGGAAAGGTATTTATTGATGAAGTCTACGTTCCGATCAACACCCTTTCAAGTTAAAAACCCCGAAAACTTTCAACTCGTGTTCGAGTTCCAGAATCGCTTCGAATAACTTGAGAGCTGTGTTATAGTGGATGAGATAAAAAGCGGGTTGGTAGAAACTCTCCAAGCAGTGTGTTCTAAGTTTTGCAAGACCCAACGTAGGAACAGGACCCCATAAACTATCCGACCGACCACACCCATTCCCTCATGGAAAAACGGTGACAAATGAATGAGGTATTGAGGTTGCAGTCTTCAGACGATGCTTCACTATATCGGCAGATCAATAGACTGATTTTTATTATAGACAGATAACGAAATCCATGGGATACGACATTTATCTTATTAATAATTTCATTATTTCAATTGATTTATAATTGTTTAGTTAAATAATTTATTGAAATTGTTATTGTTCTGTTTACTTATATTTTTCGTAATAACTAAAAACATTTTTTTTATTAATAAATAAATAAGGGCCGATTTTTCAATCCCCAGATAATTTTTATTTTAATCCTCTATGATTTTTATCCAGAGAATAACTTTGACAAGTTGACAGTTATTCCATAGAAAATCTGTCAAAACGTCAAAATTATTCTTTAGATAAAAATTATCTGAGTATTGAAAAATCGGCCCTTAGTCATGTACGATTTGGCCAGTAAATCCACAGATTAATGATTTGAGTACTAAGTAAATCTTGTATCACTAATCAAATGGCACAACCTATACTCTTATATTACTCTTTGGGCACAACCATTCAACGTTTCCCGCGCATTTTTTTTAAGTTCTACAGACGCACAATACGACAGTACAGTAGTTGGTGCAGAGAAGGCAAAGGGAACCAACGCCTATACAACCATGCCTTAAATATTTTCTAATTCTGCAAATATTACATTGAAATACTGGTATAACATATTTCAATTAATCTTGGGAAAGTTATGCGCGAAACATAATATGATGACAGTCTCAATGATGCTACTTTAATGAGCTGCATAAACACGATAAAAATATCAAAGTATTTCACAACAAAACTTAGTGTAAGTGAATTAATAAAAGTTAATGATCTTTTAATTTTATGTCATCACAAACACTTGCTTCACAAAAACTACGCCAATTTTATAAGACAACGTCCGCTCAAACCCCATTTTAAATTATTCAAAATCAAAAAATCAAAATAGTTTTTATTGTTAAGTTACAGTAATTATTCATTACACGGTTTTGGGACCCTCCATTTAAGTTTATTAAACCTGTGTTAGGAGAGGCCCGCTCCTTCTAGTACATAGTTACAAATATACTTAACAATTTGAAGAAGCAGGATCTGAGAAAGTCAATGATACTAAGTATAATTATTACTTATTATAATATATATATTTATATTATATTTTGTTTTATTATATAAACATACATCCATCCATACATATACACATATATACGCTATAGGTATCATAACATTATTATTATTTATAATATATTATTACATAATAAATACTTGATATATATTAAGTGAGTAAATCCTAATACAAGCAACTGTTGGTGATCATGTGGGGTAATAATAAAACTACTTATTTTAGGAAGTCTTCTGTTTCATCATATGAAAGAGTTTTTAACCAAGTCATTACTTTGGCCTTACATTCACGATTGGTTAGGCCATAAATTTGAATGGATCTGTTTATTTTGTTATATAATCTAAGTGACTGAAATGAAAATTGCTTAGTTGCAAACTTAGTTCTAACTGGCTTTAATCTTATTACTGAGTGTGGGTTCCGCTTTTTCTTTACGTCGGGGTTAATTATTGCATTTTTATGAACTTTGAGTATACTATTCAAAATATATAATTGCCTAACTGTGGGAACGTCTGCATCGTTGTACAGTAACGTGGAGCTATAAAGTTTGTGTTTTCGCAGCATTATCTTTAAAATTGATCTCTGCGCTCTTTCGATACTGATAAATTTTGTTTTGAAGGTACCTCCCCATACTGTTATACAGTACGTCAGTATTGACTGAACGAGTGTTATATATATATATGTAAGGAGGTTCTTGTCGGTTATGGTACGTAGTTTTTTTATTATCCAGATTAATTTTCTTGCTCGGTTTGCAACGGATGATAATTGAGGATACCAGGAAAGGTTAGAGTCAATTATGACACCCAAGTATCTAGTAAATGGTACTCTTTTCAATTTAGGGCAATCACATATGTTTTTGGTTTCGTTTTTGCATGAATGTGCTATTATATTCAAATTGGTATCAGGTTGCATAGCAGCATTTATGGAGAATGCTATGTAATTTGTTTTTTCCGCATTAAGGGTAAGGGAATTCAAACCCAACCATTCTGTGACTACGTGCAATCCGTGTTCTGATATATTAAACACATTTGTATACATAAATGTATGGGATATGTATGGCATAAGCCCTCGTTCAACTTTAGATTAGAAAATCCGATACATTTTCCATTCAGCGATAGAAATTGGCATTTATTTTGTCTAGGCACGCTGGTAGGAGCAGTCACCCTGATTTTGAAATATTACTGGTTTGGTCCCCACCTCAGAACATGTTTTTCTCTAGTTTAGATATTTTAATATAATAATTATTATACAAAAAAATATTTTATTATTATAATGAAAATTAGGTTATTAGGATATTAAAATCAAATCGATACTTCAAGCCTCTCAATAATTATACAACCATCATCACTAATCTGTGTCTTAGTGATCTGTCTGTGAGAATGTTTGGCGGGATTTTGTGGTGTCAGTCAAGAGTTTTTATTACAATAATTAAAAATTGTGTCGGAGCGAACTTTGTGTTATAAAAGTGGTGTAGTTTTATAAAACAAGTGTTTGTGTTGACGTACAACTAAAATATTATTAGAATAAAAGTGATTATGGTGTGAAAGACGATGAGAACTTTTTTGTGGTTATCCACCTCATCAAGTAGCATCATATGGAGACTGTCATCATATATTTTGCGTCAAATACTCTTATGATGCATTGAAATTTATAACACAACCATTCCAATGCAATAAATGAAGAAAAAGAGAAGACATGGTTATGAAGTATGGGCATTAGTTCCCTTTGCCTTCCCTTTATAGGGAGAATGAACCAAAAAAAATGTAGACAAGACATCTCTTTCTGTGCTGTGACTAGAATAGAACCACTAGAACTGTCAACCGTCAACTTTACGTACACTTGTTCCCAACAATATTTTTTTTGTTATTTGTTGCCTCTATTGTTGTTTAGGTTTACCTTTGAGTTTACAAAGTGTTCCTATGAAGAATTTACGTAACTTTTTTTTGCCTTTGATATTGGCGTTATCGATTAAGACATAAAAGTGATATGTTGCAATTATGATCAAGTTTTGGAAGAGTGCAGGTAATGTCAACAAACATAAAGTACATATACGTTCCGACGTATAAAATGATATTGTAGATTGTAACTTCTTTTTCAGCTAAAGGTAAATCTGGTTGCCCTGTTCGACCACCAGAACCCAGTACAAGTTCCTGTAATTTAGATAACAAAACTTTGTTAGACACACAATTAGACGATACCGAAGGTAAGGAACTCCCTCGTACCATCATCATCAGTCTATATACGTCCCACTGCTGGGCACAGGCTTTCCTATATGGGAGAAACACATGAGGAGTTTGGGCCATAACACCACCACACTGGCCCAATGCGGATTGGTGGGATAAAGCAGTTGCAGTAACAACCGGGACCAACGGCTTAGCGTGCCTTCCGAAGCACGGAGGAGCTCGAGATTATAAATTTGATTGACCTATCCCAGAACCAACCATGGCGAAAGGTGCTTTGTTTTCGTAATCGAAACCACAGCGCTCAAACCACTACGCCACTGAGCTCCTCTCTCCCTCTCCCTCCCTCCCTCATACTCTCGTGATAAAATGTTTTAATACTTGATTCAATATTTTACTAAAAATATATCATTTCAGATGAAGTGCACATATTTGAGAAAAAATCAAAATTGTGTCTAAACTTACACGATATACTCATAGAGAGAAAAGCTCTTAAATACTTTATTCAATTCATGGAGTCTGTTGATAAATATTCACTCATCACATGTTGGTTTGAATTAGAAAATTTTAAGATATTATTATTAAATGCTGAGATTCATAAGAATTTTGACAGTCGTTTTAAAATCAGCCGAACTAAAAGTTTTGACTTCAATTGTCAATGTACCCATAAAGACGGTAAAGAATCGTCACAAAGATTTATGTGGAAAGATAAAGTTAGTGATAAGATAAATGATAGCATTGATTTAAGGAAATATGGTAGTTCAAGTTCATGTTTAAACTTAGGTGAACATAACAATATTTTAGATAATTGCAAAGAATGTAGTGTCAAAAACAATTCAGATGTAACTGATTTGGCTATCAACTTGTTTAAGAAGTATGTGGCACTTGAAGCGCCAACTCAGCTGGACTTGCCGGACAGCTATAGGAAATCTGTTATATCTAATATATGTCAGCCTGAGGGCATTATTAAAGAAGACTGCTTCAAGCCAGTGCAGGACACTGTATTCAAATTGTTTGAAAATTACTATTATAAAGACTTTGTGAATAGTCCATTTTATATCAAAGCACAAATTGATATACTGACAAATGGCTCTCTAACATTAAAAGATATTTTATACAATGACACATTATTATTCTACTTTACTGAGTATTTAGAACAGGAGTCTTGTAGACATTTATTAGAATTTTTGATGGCTGTAACACACTTCAGAGACAACTTGACCAATGAAAGCACCACCAGCCCTGAACAAGCACAGGAAGATGCTATAGTTCTTTATAATAAATATTTCTCCCTTCAAGCAACAAGTCCTATTGGTTTCCCTCAATACATTAGACTAAAAATAGAAAGTGATATTTGTACAGAAGGTGGACCTCACCATTCATGTTTTGATTTACCATACAGAATTGTGTTTAAAACACTTTCAAGATATGTGAAGTTATTTTTAGACTCTGAATTATATTATAAATATCTTTCAGAAATGATACACTCAGTAGATCATATTTGGTCTACAAATAATAGATCCCAATCAGATTGTAGCAGTGAATTCAGCATAAGCACTCAAAACACACTTCTAGCAATGGGAGATCCAATTTTTCGAAAGAAGAAACGTAATCATTCTGTACCTGATATGACTATAGATTCTAATCAACTTTACAATGCAGATGCCTTATGGCAAAGGAAAAGGAATGATGGATTAACTTTAGGAAGAGTTAACAGTTTAGGGAGATTTGAATCTAAATTTGAACCTGATCCAGATAAGAAAGATAGATCAGTTTTAAAGAAAATGGTCAGTAGATTT
Organism: Nymphula nitidulata; assembly: GCA_947347705.1. NCBI lineage: Eukaryota > Metazoa > Arthropoda > Insecta > Lepidoptera > Crambidae > Nymphula > Nymphula nitidulata. The sequence continues at coordinate 11,538,540 of OX374621.1, read as the reverse complement.
GTGCCAACAGCAGCATCAAAAGTAGAAGAAGAGATGGCATGGCAAATAGCCCATATGATTGTCAAAGATGTGACAGACTTGACTATGGCCCCACCAGAGAATGAGCATGATGATGATGATCATGCTCACATTTAAGTATGTGATTAAAAAATAATATTTTTAAAATTATAAATTGTGTAAATATTTAATAATAAAGAAACGAAACTTCACGACTGTGTACATTTAATAACAACATCCAGTATGCTAAGTTGAAGTTAGTGAGAAAGGAACCACAGAATACATTATAGGTTCCTTTCTCGTACTGGCAAAATCCACAAATGAAAGTAATCCATGTTGCACCTGTTTTGCGTAGAAGGGTGTGGACTGGTTTACTTTAGCCAATCTGGCTAAACTGTTTAAAAATGCCTTTTAAACATACTTTACAGTATAGTGGGAGGCTATTTGCGAGTAGTTTTTGTGACCATTTTTATACATTACAACTTTTAACCATCTTTAGCGTTTGAGTCTTCCATCATCGTTTTCTGCCCTTTTAAACGGTACCCGAAAATTAAGATATCAATTATACCTCGTTCAAAGGAAGGACCATAAATTAAATGGTACTTGTAATAACGGTACCTTAATTTTTAGGTCGGATACCCGTATTTTTAAACGGTTTTAATAGTATGTAAGTTTGCCAGCTTGTAGGTAAGTGTGCGATCGGTGTCCAATTAAATATAGATACCCTATTTATAAAGACAAGTACTCCAGTACATAGGAATGAAAAAGTAAATTGGACGTGAGAGCTAATTTCGATATTTTGGCTGGACAGTTAATGTGTTAATAAGGTCCCCGTTAGGAGTTTTGATATATCGGTCGTGATATTTTTATGGTTGTGTGCTAGCACTCGATCACAATCCCACCTGATGTTAAGTGGTTAAGAGTCGATATTTCGAAATTTTCCATTCACTCTATCATAGCTCGAGGAGACATCGAGAGCCAGGTAATTCTACTCTTTAGCTGTACTTACGCACTATAAAAGATATTTTAGATTGCAAAATGATTCTCCTGATTTATATTTATCCGATTCATCCCAAAGGTGAAAATAGTAGATACTTACCTACTTATACAGGTTGGCACATTTAGATCGGTCAGTATGGGAAAGTCTGAATCTATCAGACATACGAAAATCTCATCTTAGGGACCATGTCATCGATTTTAGTAATTAGAAAAACTACATTTATACATTAAAAAAACGTGTACCTACTCAGCTTGGGAATAAAAGAGAAATAAAAGAAAAATAAATTAAAGGATATGAAAACAATGCATTTTATTCATTTTAGACATTAAGTTTCATAGAAACGTTTACTGCTTAAGACCTACACAATCGATATCTAAATAGAAATAGTGTAAGTTTTATTTTTCAAAATGTCCGGGTTCGATTCTCGACCTGAGTACATGTTTTTTTTTAAATGTATGAATGCAGTTTTTATTATTACTAAATTCGATGACATGGCTCCTATGAAGAGATTTTCGCATGTCTTATAGTTTCAGACTTTCCCATACTGACCGATCTAAATGTGCCACCCTGTATACTTACCTACTTGATACATGGTAGAGTCTTGAGTTTAATTTCCATGCCATGGAGGTGCAGGTGGTCTGTCAACGGCAAACCCTGACGCGGCAGGCTCATATTCTGGAATGTAGGAGCCTAATAAAGGGGCACCGTTTAGCGGTAAAAAAACACGTGTTTACGTCTGTATTTTGGCAGCATTAAATGTGACGAAATTGACATCACCCCATTGATCGGCCCTTTAGGTGGTCCCAAGACCACCTAAAGGGCCGATCAATTTTGGCTTCTAGACAGGGCCAGATTTCTACTTCGTCCTTTGCATTGGAGAAACAGCTGGGTGAAACTTTGCTATCGTCTACATACCCAATGGTATAGCTACAAGACAATTATATGAAGTAAAAAAGGATTGCAGGTAGGACTGAACCTTGGGGAACACCAGCATCTATTGCCGAGACGAGATCAGCAGACGAGAGCCCATCCTGGAGTTCTCGTATCTATCGCTCCTCAAGGAAGTCTGATATCCAATTGAAACGATCATCGATGAATCCTAAATGGGAAGCTTGCTTAGCAGGCTACCAATGACAAAACCGAAAACCATGAAAAAATGACAAAATCGAACTCTTTAGAAATGTTAAGTGCCACTGCATGGATTTTCCGCGATTTTCTATGGCCTCGCTCCAGAGGATTTTCAGAGATAGATTTTTTTGAAAACTTTTTTTTCTATTTCAGTAAGTCATAGGTAGGAACATCAATAAACAATTACTTAATTCCTGTGCATCTTAGGGGTCAGTTCACACCGAGATGCGACGCCACGAGACGTCTCGATGTGAGCTAGTTACTGGAAGAAATCGCTGAGCGATAAGGTCCACTTTCTACAATTTACTTCAATGATAAGTATATGTCTGTATTATATTATATTATGTCAGTGTCATACTTTAAAAAATATATCGTCTTCGTCAAGTAATTGTCTTGCACTAATTATATCTCCAATACGATCGCCATTTTGCTACAAAGTAGTATTGCAAGCAATAGTATATAATATCGATATTATCGTGGCCTTAAAAAACAGTCACAATATTGATAGAACTATCGATAGCCAATAGTTTGAAATACTATTGATGAAACCTAAAACTAACGAACTATTAGGTATGTATTTGCTGGAAAATATCCACTCAAATTTTACAGTGTAAAAGCACTAACTATTATTAATAGTCAAGGTTGACTGGATGACTAGCCACGTCAAATTCTTTCTAAGATAATTACTATTGCTTCTTAGCCAAATATCGATATTACAATACTATCGATAGCAATTTACCTATCGATAGTTCTTCATACAAGAAGTAACAATAGTATTGATAGAATCGATAGTATTGATTAAAAACTATCGATAGTGTCGATTTTATCTAAATTAAATGGTATCGATAACATCGATAGTCTTGGTTTCATCAATAGTATTGCAAACTATTGGCTATCGATAGTATCGATATTGTGACTGTTTTTCGAGGTCAACTATCGATAGTCATACTATAGATAGTTTTGAAACGCTACTACAAAGTGTTAAGGGATCAGTATGCTCTATGGCCCAAATTATAATCTATGTATTTTTGTGACATTGACATTGATTGATTCTCTCTGTGAAATGAATAATGTATCTCCCCAGTGCATTTTATTCATAATCTTTTCGAATCCCATTATTAGACGTTTTTTGTGTGTTAATGTTTAATAGTAATAAACAGTATACACAACGCCAGTGTTTTTATAACCATATTTTGATCCACATCAACCATCCAACTACATGGTGCATGGGTATCGCCAGCCGCATGCCCAACAGGTTATGGGCCCAGAAAGAAATCCGTAGAAGGACGAACACAATATTGTTGGCGCACCTCTACAGAGTGAGTAATAGATTAATCATTTAAATAAAATGGCAAGTGAGAACGGGCACGGGCCTCATGCCACGTTTTCCTTTGAAAAGTTGGATGGAGTGGCTACATATCTAAACTGGAAATTTCAAATGAAACATTGCCTTATGATGGATGGTTTATGGGGTTGTATTGATGGTACAGATGAAGATCTTATACGTGGACAGCGTGCGCTGGCGCGCATATGTCTCGCGGTCAAGCCAGTTTGTATTCAGCATTTGCGAAATGCCACTTCTGCTAGAGAAGCCTGGATTAAACTACAGGACATATTTGAAGACAAGGGTCTTTTTAGAAGAGTGGTTCTCTTGCGTAAGCTACACAGAGCAAATTATATGGATTATGGCTCCATGAGTGAATATATAGATGGGATTACCATGTTGGTGCAGCAGTTGGCGGATATTGGTCGATCTACAGATGATAAAGAGGTTGCTGAACTGCTGCTTAGTGGTTTACCACAGGAGTTTGATAGTTTGGTGTCCAGTCTTGAAGCGGCTAACATAGCAGAAACTTTGTCAAGTGAGCAGGTGCGAGCCCGCCTACTTCAAGAAGAATTTAGAAGAAAATCCTGTGATAATAATACTGTGACTGTTAGTAATACAGCATTCATCAGTAAAAATAAAAAGGCAGTAATGTGTCACTATTGTAAGAAAATTGGACACATTAAGTCTAAGTGCTTTAAATTAAAACGTGATAGAAGCAATAAACAAGATAATGTTGAAAATACAGTATTTGTATCTACGGCACTCGCTGCCTATAGCTGTGACGATTGGATTGTGGACTCCGGAGCCACCACACATATGTGTAGACATAAGAACTGGTTTGTATCTATTGATACTGATTATTGTAGTACCATTGTAGTTGCAAATAATGATAAGTTAGAATGTAAAGGTCTTGGGTCTGTTGAGATTATGTTAAATGATAAAAGTAAAAGGATAATTGAAAATGTGATGTATGTCCCAAACATTTCCACTAATTTGTTATCTGTCAGCAGACTGACTAGAAAGGGTTATGTGGTAGATTTTAGTAACACTAGATGTCAAATTAAAAATCAGAAGGGCCAATGCATTGCTAGTGCTTCATATAAGAGTGGTGTTTTTGTTTTGGACTGTTGTGCTTATAACAATGTTTTGCAGATTCATAATGCTTCTGGATGTGTACAGAGTGGGTACACTACGCCTTGTGCTCATAAGGTGCTTACTTCGTCCTCTGCCATGCCGGTTACTGCGTTTGATGGGCAACAATGTGCACGTGTTGCGTCTACCATTTCTCTAGAAACTTGGCATCGGCGTCTAGGACACCTTAGCAAAGCAGGTATGTGTGAGCTTCTTAAGTATTCTAGTGGTTTTAATTTTAGTGAGCAAGGTGAAATAGAGAATTGTGAAGCATGCATTAAGGGGAAGCAGACAGTTATGTCATTTCCCAAGGGTCAAGCAAAAAGGGCCACACAGTTACTCGAATTAATTCACTCTGATGTGTAACACCTTTTTTTTGTTAGTGCATAGTGCACTCATTTCAGTTTTATAAATGGTATTAATTTAGTCCATTATTCTTATATTTTTGCATTGGCAGCCCAGTCGGGATTTGTCAAACTCAATTTTTGACAAACTTCAATGTCATAGTGAAGGGTACGTTCTAAAGACATACATTTTTATTCGTTTCGAAAGTAAATCTTTTCATTGTTGTCCTAAACATTCATTTATTTTCAATAAACAATAATTAATCAACTAAATTCGTAGGAAATCTATTTATTTGACATTGTTTCTAAAGTTATTTTTACCATATAAAGGATATTTCAAAATTATTTTGTTGATTTCACATTTTGCCAGAGAGTATTAAGACTGCCTTCTGAACGTTGCGTCATTTGTGCTGCGTAATCATCGATGTTCTGAATTTGCTCTTCCTTTTGCCGATTAACCATGATCGAAGTCAAGTAAATTTTATACTTGACAACTGTGAGTATTTCTTTGGGATAAAGTAGCATTTAACTACACATTTCGATGCTGATAGTGTCCATTATTAATTTCAGTTTCCGACCTGCTTTTAAGCAGATGAATTTTTATGGGATGGAAACCGGCTGCCGGCCGGTAACACATACCTAGAACAGAAGTTGTAAGTTGTATTGTTTAATTTTAACATTAAAGTAACGTGTATTCCGAAGACGTCTAACCAACGGGTCCGTTTGTTTCAGTTTTCAATAACAATATCTAGAATATTTAAATCTCGACGTGGCGTCGACCTCGTGCTTGATGATGACCACATGCCGTGGCATTAGTCATTCAAAGATAAACGGGAGCCCACTCCGATAAAGTGGTAAGCTACTAATTTTTATATTTAACGTTAGGATCATTCCATAAGTATTTCATAAATACAAATACTAACTGGTACATTTTGTTCCAGGGTTTTTTTTTTTTCTTTTCTTTTTGTTTCTAGTTCTCCTTTGTATCTCTCACACAAATTACCCGGTTATCAAAAATACCTTTGAGCCCTACCATCGTTGTGGATGGGGACAAACCTGCTTTCCTGAGCGTCATGTGACCGCAGTGACAACATTGGTCCGCGCTAATCATCGTCGCCCAGTTGACCTTACTTCGTAGGAGCCCGGAGGCCATCGTTCTACAGATGTTAGACATATGGTGCTAGTCCCCGTGTTCCTCGAGTCTTAATGTTACCTTCCCAACATAACTGATTTGGTATGGTATCCCATTTTTTTTGTAACCTAAGTAGTAAATTTGAATAGTTGTGAGTTGCTACCACTACAACTTCATAGGACATAAAATTGATAATCCTCGCTCAACCTCAGCCGTGCCATATTTTGGAAGAATAATTTAAAATAAGATAAATGTGTAACCAAAACTAGGGTATATTTGCCCGCTCTTGGTTTTAACCAATAAGCCTTTATTTTAAGAAAATAAACATATATATATTTTTAAACTTTGTTATTACTATCAGGCAAAACTTGATTTGAGTTGGAGGAAGATGAACCTTGGACCTGCTGACAACAAGGCGCCCACTTTTATAAATTTAGTTGCCGGTGGGAATCCGTCCACCTTGCTCCATCCTCTGGGCCCCGACACCTACACCTCTGCCACCTCATGTTCTCCCTCTAGCTAGCCAAACTGACGTGGTAACCTGCACTTGCGGCGTGACCCCACAGGTGCCACAATTTAAGGTTACAAAGTAGCGTTCCCAACGTGAGGCCCAGTAAAGATTTTTGCTTGATCTATTAAATTTGCTTATAAACCAGTATAAATATATTTAATACCTTTTTTATATATGGCATTGAGCTGAAAGTTGAGGAGTAGGGTTATAAAATATTGTACTTATAATATAAAAATTTATATGATACTAGTATTTTAAAACTAGGTCATCTCATTTTGTTACTTTACTATTGTAAACGCATTATTCAACTGCATATTATTGTGTTAATACTGTGTTTACACATATTAAATCTTAAGTGTACTTTCAGTGATTTAGAAAATAACAGAAAAAAATTATAAGAAAAGAAAATACTTAACAGTTGTTCTTTAGCAGTGGCAGTTTTCACGAATACTTGCTTACACAGCATTTGTTAGAATTGTTACTGATACTGAACATACTCTTTATGGTTACTTGTGACATATTTGTATCAACACACAATGCAAGTGTGTAGTGAATCTTAGTGTGTAGTGAATATAAGTGAGTAGTAAATATTCTGTGTGGTGAAATGTTTTAATCTAACTTATTACATTAAAGCATTTTACCTCATTCTTGAACAGTTTTTGTTTTGGTATATATAAACTAAACATTGCTGAAATTGAAAAAAAAAATATTATAACAATTTACTTTTGAACCTGTTTACTGTGAAACTGTAAGACATGGCTGACGTTGGTTGCAATATTAAGTTTCTCCTTAAAGATGAGTTATCTCATGAATTAAATATTAGAAATATACCTATCCAAGATGGTTGTAAGTGTGAGGAATTAAGAAGAATTTTACGTTCAACTTGTAGATTAGCTCGGCGTGGTAGTTACGTTTTACCTAAAATATTACCTGAGGTGGACATTAAACTTGAGTTACCATTGTTATCATCTAAGGTAAGTGAGATAGCTGAAGAGGTTGACAGTGGGGAAATATCTGACTCTGCTCGAACACGTCTGACTAATCGAATAAATTATTTCTTATGTCGTTTGTCTAGAATATCTACCTTGACACCTGACCTTGAGCGTTTAAAGTCTACTCTTGTGCAATGTAGTAACCAGTTGGAAATGGAATCTGAAATGTCATCTGATTCTGAATGTGACAGTGTCAAGCCGTCTCGGGTTCGAACAATTGTTTATAAAAATGAAATTAAATATAATCTTAACAGTTTAAATTTAAAATTTACTGGTGATTCTTGTGTTCGTGTTTTCATCACTCGTTTAGAGGAATTGCGGTCAGCGCGTAATATACCTCTCAAAGTAATTTTTGATGGTTTTGTAGATTTACTTGACGGACCAGCTTTGTCTTGGTACCGTACACAGAAAAATAGATTTAAAACTTTTGCTGATTTAATTTCTGCGTTAAGATCTGATTTTGACTTACCTGATTTTGACTTTCGTTTGCTTCAAGAGGTACGAGCTCGCACTCAGGCCAAGGAGGAAACAATTGTTGTTTATATATCGATCATGATAGGGATGATGTCACATTTTTCAACTCCCTTATCAGAGAGAGAGCAATTAGATATTTTGCTACGTAATATTCGGCCCGATTATAGTCGTGAGCTGGCTTTTGCTGACGTAACATCCATAGAACAACTTAAAAGTTTGGGTAAGAAACTAGAGTTAGCCAAAATAAAAACCCAAAGTTTTTCAGAACCTGTCATATCAAAAAACTCTGTACTATCTGATGCTAAAATTAAACCAAAGTCAAATCCTGGCAACAGTAACAATTTTTTATCATCTATTTCAAAAAGACTTGAAGTTGGTTCGAAGGTTTCTAAAGTGATGTGTTTCCGTTGTGGTAAAGATAATCACCTCACTCGTTTTTGCCGTACTAGTCGTGAATTGGTTTGTTATAAGTGTGGTAAAAAGGATGTTAAAACCACGGACTGTCCAAATTGTTCTCATCCAAAAAACTAGATAGGCTAGTCTCTCTGAGTTCTAATTCTACTTACAGAGAGACACACTTTGTTCCGCCTTCTACGGATTACAGACCTTATTTAACAGTAAAGGTTTTCGACATTAAGGTATCCGGACTTTTAGACTGTGGTGCTTCCTGTTCCATATTAGGAAAGGATGCTTATAAACTTTTTCTAAATTTAAACATTTCTGCATATGCTTTTGTTAAGCCTCGTATTCTTAGAGTTGCTAATGGCGAAGAGGTGTATTGCAATTATTACATGAATGTTCCTATTAGATACAATAATAAAGTCAAAGTCATTTGTTTTCATGTACAACCAGATATCAAATTACCGATTCATTTTGGAATAAATTTCTGGAAAGCTTTCAATTTGGCACCTGATATTTTGGCTTGTTTGCCTAAAAGAAATTTTGATAGCTCTGAATTTGAATTGGACAATGTGGATGGTTCTGGTTTGTGTGATTTTGATTCTCTCTCCGAATTTCAAAAGCTAGAAATAGATAAAATTAAGCAACTTTTTAATGATATAGATACTGACAAGGTTGGTTTGGGTCGTACTCATCTCATTGAACATAATATAGATACTGGAGATGCTCGGCCAATTAAACAAAAGTATTATAGACTCAGTCCTGAAAAATTGAAGTCACTTAATGTAGAAGTTGATAAAATGTTGAAAAATAATGTGGTTGAACTTTCTCACTCACCATGGAATTCTCCTGTTACTATGGTTCCAAAGGCTAATGGAGATGTGAGACTTTGTTTGGATAGCAGAAAACTCAATTCTGTCTCTAAATCTGATGCTTATCCTCTACCTTATATAAATTATATTCTTGACAACCTTAGAGATGCAAAATATCTAACTTCTTTAGATCTGAGTGCCGCCTATCATCAAATTCCTTTGAGTGCAACCTCGAAAGAAAAGACTGCATTCACTGTTCCGGGTAGAGGCCTCTTTCAATACAATGTCATGTGCTTTGGACTTGTTGGCGCTTCGGCTACCATGCAAAGATTGATGGATAGTCTCTTCGCAGCCCAGTTTGACAACCAAGTATTTTGTTATATCGACGATATTGTTATATGCACTAGCTCTTTTGAAAAACATGTTGAAATTCTAAAAAAGGTTCACAATATACTTAAATTGGCTAATCTCACTATTAATATGAAAAAATCCCTATTTTGTAGATCTGAACTGAAATATCTAGGTTACGTCGTCGATCATTACGGTCTCCGTACTGATCCTTCTAAGGTGGAAGTAATTATGAATTTTCCACCTCCTAAAGACGCTAAAGAAGTTAAAAGATTTCTCGGTATGGCCGGTTGGTATCGACGGTTTATTAAGGATTTCTCACGAGTGGCCAGACCTTTGACTCGTCTCACGAGTAGGAAAATATCTTTTTCTTGGACTTCTGAAGCAGAAGAATCATTTAACTTACTAAAATCTGCTCTCGTTTCAGCACCCATATTAAGGTGTCCTGACTTTAAGCAGCCTTTTTATATACATACTGATGCTTCGTCTTTTGCTGTTGGTGGCGTTCTTACACAGAGGGTTGATGATGTTGACCATCCTGTCGCTTTTTGTAGTCGCACGTTATCTGCTGCCGAATGTAATTATACTGCTACTGAGCGTGAATTGCTTGCAGTCATATATGCTTTGGAGCAGTATCGTTCTTACGTGGAAGGAAGGACGTGCTTTATTGTGACTGATCATGCTTCTCTTCAATGGTTTTATAAACTTAAAAACCCTACAGGTAGATTAAATAGGTGGGCTTGTCGCCTTAGTCAATTTAGTTTTGAAATTATACATCGAAAGGGAAAGGAGCATGTAATCCCTGATACCTTGTCCCGCATTAAGATCAACTCTATTGAAATTGATCCGCATACTGTAGTTGATGCTTGGTATATTAAACTTTTTGATAGCTGTTCTAGGCATCCCAACCGATTCCCTAATTTTAACATAATAAACGGTAAACTTTATAGACTATCTAAGAATAAATATAACTTGACTTCACAACATGATTGGAAAACGGTGGTTCCTTTTGAAAAACGTCATGAAATTATTAAAAAATATCATGATGATCCCACTTCTGGACATTTTGGTGTGGCCAAAACACATAAGCGTATTAGCTCCATTTATTTTTGGCCCTCCTTATTTGAGGATATAAAAGGCTATGTCAAATCCTGTGAGGTATGCAATGCCTACAAACCGGTAAATACTGCTCGTCCTGGTTTAATGGGTAACCCTAGACAAGTAATTAGACCATGGGAGGCCATATCTTGTGATATTTTGGGCCCTTTTCCTCCATCTTACGCTAGGAATCAGTATTTGTTTGTTGTATCCGATTATTTTAGCAAATATGTATTATTGTTCCCCTTGCGAAACGCTACCGCTAAAGCCATTGTTAAGTGTTTATCGAAGCACGTATTCCTTATACACGGGGTGTGTCGTATTTTATACACTGACAATGGACCACAGTTTGTTTCGAAGGAATTTAGGGATCTTCTTTCTTCGTATGGAGTTCCTCATATATTTTACAACCCGCGTTATCATCCTCAATGTAATCAGACTGAAAGAGTCAACCGTGACCTGGTGAGAGCTATTGCCTCGTATGTGCGTTTCGATCATCGAAAATGGGATCAAAACATTGCCGAGATCCAATGTGCTCTTAACACCTCTGTTCACGAAGGAACTAAATTTTCAGCATATTACCTAAATCATGGAAGAGAGATGATAATCGATGGTGCTACTTATAACTCGGATAAACCTTTGAATGAAGCTAAGATCGATATAAACCTCGAACCTTTTGCTTCGAACTTACCTAAACTTGTTAAAGTTTTTAAAGACGTTGAGTGCCATTTGCATAAAGCATATCAGCGTCAAGCTAAATATTATAATCTCAGAAATCGTCCTTTAGTATTAAATGAAGGCCAAATAATATATAAAAGGTGTTTTCCTTTGTCTAGTGCACCTAAATTTTTTTCTGCTAAACTAGCCCCTAAATTTGAGAAATGTGTTGTGGATAGGAGGCTGGGTAATTTGGTTTATGCTCTTAAGTCAATGGATGGTAAACCATTAGGTTCTTTTCATATTAAGGATCTTGTAGTTAGGGGTCAGCATGAGTCTGAGTCTAACTGATTTTTTTTGTTGAATGCCGTCTTTGTATACTTGGGTATTTTGCCAGTGTGGTCTGATCCCGCTGAGGGGATGTTCCCTTTGTCCATTTTTTTTTTTAGTACTTGAGGAAGGTTCTTGTATGTCTATAGGAAGACTTAAGAATTCTTCCGTAGGCCTAGATGCGTTCGTGTACTTCGGTGGTGTACACGAATGATGCCAAGGATAACGTAGCATTTAAGCATAGAAGACACCAGTAGATATAAGTAGATAGTTGTTAGGTAGGTGCTATAACGTAGCATTTAAGCATAGAAGACACCAGTAGATATAAGTAGATAGTTGTTAGGTAGGTGCTATAACGTAGCATTTAAGCAAAGAAGACACCATTTAGACATAGGTAGATAGTTGTTAGGTTGGTGTTATTTTAACGTAGCATTTAAGCATAGAAGACACCATTAGATATAGGTAGATTTTTGCTTAGTACCTGGTGCCATAGTATTTAAAAGTAAAAGTCAATAATAGACATATTTTTTTTTAGATTTGTTCAGCCGTAGCAAATTAAATTACCAATTAGTGTTAGTTTTGTTAGGTTTTGAAGACACAGAGTTGTCATAGTCTCTGCATGGGTAATTTCTAAGAAGTTTTATAATTAAGGTTTGTTTCAGTGTAATTATATAGTTTTATTTAGCTAGCAAACAATACACTTTAATTGTATTACAAGTGGTTTTCGAAAAAGAGAATAACCCCTTGTATGTTTTGTTTTAATAATCTTGAGTTTCGGATTTCAAACATAAACTTAAAGTTTGATAATCTTATAATCGCTTTGCGACTTATACTCCTAAGGTTATTGTTATTGTTTAGGTTTTCACTTTCTATGTAATATTGCGAACCTACTACGAATAAACACTTTCGGTTATTCATGACGTGATGATAGTAGGTAACTTTTAAGCTTGTTGTGTGGTCATAGTGAAGTTCTACTATCAGATGTACATTTTTATGGAGTTCCACTTTAGTAGTAAAGAAGTGTCGAATCTCTACTTGGTTGGTATAACCAGATTAGTTGTAATTACATTTTGTTTCAGATTTAAGTTGTTAGTATTGATTTTGAGCTGTGGTTGAGTCAGTTTTGAAATTAGTAATATTTCTAGGTCTTCGGTTTATCATTTTATTTCAGGGAAACCTGGATGACCATCCGATGTCCGTATTGTTTTCGTACAGTTTTACCTGTAGCGAAAAATTTTATTTTAAAATTAAAATTTTAAAATAAAATTTTTCTTTGCCAACCAAAATTGTACTGTAACACCTTTTTTTTGTTAGTGCATAGTGCACTCATTTCAGTTTTATAAATGGTATTAATTTAGTCCATTATTCTTATATTTTTGCATTGGCAGCCCAGTCGGGATTTGTCAAACTCAATTTTTGACAAACTTCAATGTCATAGTGAAGGGTACGTTCTAAAGACATACATTTTTATTCGTTTCGAAAGTAAATCTTTTCATTGTTGTCCTAAACATTCATTTATTTTCAATAAACAATAATTAATCAACTAAATTCGTAGGAAATCTATTTATTTGACATTGTTTCTAAAGTTATTTTTACCATATAAAGGATATTTCAAAATTATTTTGTTGATTTCACATTTTGCCAGAGAGTATTAAGACTGCCTTCTGAACGTTGCGTCATTTGTGCTGCGTAATCATCGATGTTCTGAATTTGCTCTTCCTTTTGCCGATTAACCATGATCGAAGTCAAGTAAATTTTATACTTGACAACTGTGAGTATTTCTTTGGGATAAAGTAGCATTTAACTACACATTTCGATGCTGATAGTGTCCATTATTAATTTCAGTTTCCGACCTGCTTTTAAGCAGATGAATTTTTATGGGATGGAAACCGGCTGCCGGCCGGTAACACATACCTAGAACAGAAGTTGTAAGTTGTATTGTTTAATTTTAACATTAAAGTAACGTGTATTCCGAAGACGTCTAACCAACGGGTCCGTTTGTTTCAGTTTTCAATAACAATATCTAGAATATTTAAATCTCGACGTGGCGTCGACCTCGTGCTTGATGATGACCACATGCCGTGGCATTAGTCATTCAAAGATAAACGGGAGCCCACTCCGATAAAGTGGTAAGCTACTAATTTTTATATTTAACGTTAGGATCATTCCATAAGTATTTCATAAATACAAATACTAACTGGTACATTTTGTTCCAGGGTTTTTTTTTTTTCTTTTCTTTTTGTTTCTAGTTCTCCTTTGTATCTCTCACACAAATTACCCGGTTATCAAAAATACCTTTGAGCCCTACCATCGTTGTGGATGGGGACAAACCTGCTTTCCTGAGCGTCATGTGACCGCAGTGACAACATTGGTCCGCGCTAATCATCGTCGCCCAGTTGACCTTACTTCGTAGGAGCCCGGAGGCCATCGTTCTACAGATGTTAGACATATGGTGCTAGTCCCCGTGTTCCTCGAGTCTTAATGTTACCTTCCCAACATAACTGATTTGGTATGGTATCCCATTTTTTTTGTAACCTAAGTAGTAAATTTGAATAGTTGTGAGTTGCTACCACTACAACTTCATAGGACATAAAATTGATAATCCTCGCTCAACCTCAGCCGTGCCATATTTTGGAAGAATAATTTAAAATAAGATAAATGTGTAACCAAAACTAGGGTATATTTGCCCGCTCTTGGTTTTAACCAATAAGCCTTTATTTTAAGAAAATAAACATATATATATTTTTAAACTTTGTTATTACTATCAGGCAAAACTTGATTTGAGTTGGAGGAAGATGAACCTTGGACCTGCTGACAACAAGGCGCCCACTTTTATAAATTTAGTTGCCGGTGGGAATCCGTCCACCTTGCTCCATCCTCTGGGCCCCGACACCTACACCTCTGCCACCTCATGTTCTCCCTCTAGCTAGCCAAACTGACGTGGTAACCTGCACTTGCGGCGTGACCCCACAGGTGCCACAATTTAAGGTTACAGATGTTTGTGGACCCATAGAAGAGTGCAGCTGGGGAGGTGCTCGTTATTTCGTGACATTCACAGATGATTTCTCACGCAAAACATTTGCTTATTTATTAAAAAATAAAAATCAAGTTATGTCTCATTTTATTACTTTTAAAAATTTAGTAGAGAATCAGATAGGCCTTAAGATTAAATGTGTTAGAACTGATGGTGGAGGAGAATACTGTAGTTCTGCATTTGAAAAATTATTTTCTGATTTTTGGGATCATTCATCAGGTTACTATTCCATACAGCCCTCAGCAAAATGGAGTTGCTGAGAGACTGAACAGAACTTTGGTTGAGAAGGCACGCTGTATGCTGGCTGATGCTGGTTTAGGTGTGCGCTATTGGGGTGAGGCTGTAATGACAGCAGTTTATTTAAAGAACAGGTCCCCTACTGCTGCTGTACCCGGCGCAACTCCTGAAGAGAAATGGACTGGTCACAAAGTGGACCTCAGTCACTTAAGAATATTTGGTTGTGAGGTCTTTTCTCACATTCCTGATTGTAATCGGCGAAAGTTTGATGTTAAATGTAATAAGTATATATTTGTTGGTTACTGTGAAGGCTCCAAAGGTTACAGACTGTCAGATCCCAATAATCCTAAGAAAATCATTAAGGCGAGAAGTGTTCATTTTATTGAAAAATATGACTGTGATAATATTAGAAATAATAATGACAATATTTATGATAATTCTATTAATAATTCTAATGACTTTGTGTTAACTGAAATTAGTAATAACTCAATTCCGCAAAGCGGTAATAATATTTGTAATAATTCGGATTTATCTGTATGTTTAGGTCAGGATCCCTGCCTTGGTAGTGAGGCCACCAAGGATCAGGTCGAGTCCACCGACGCAGCCGATGGTTCCAAAATCAGCGAAAACCTGGTGCTAGATGAGCAGATGGGAAGCCCAGGGGAGTATTTGTCTTGTAGTAACAATGAGGACTCTGCAGAGGCGGATCCTAGTGTAGACGAAGCACACCGCTCACGTCCTATCCGGAGTACAAGGGGTAATGTACCCAAAAGGTATGGTGATTATGATTATAATTTTTCTCTTTTGACTGAGGGAGGATATGAACCCCTTTCTTATTATGAAGCAATGGCATCACAAGACAGGGACGAATGGCAATTGGCCATGCAAAAAGAGTATGATGCTCTTATTAAAAATTGTGTTTGGACATTGGTAGACCGTCCAAATCACACCAATGTAGTAAAATGCAAATGGGTGTATAAAATTAAAGATAAAGCTTTAGGTAAAGATATGTACAAAGCACGTTTAGTAGCTCGTGGTTTTTCACAAAGAAGGGGGCAGGACTATAGCGAAACTTTTTCTCCAGTTGTCAGACATTCGACCTTGCGAATATTATTCTCATTGGCGAATGAGCTTGACATGGACATACGTCATATTGATGTCGCAAATGCTTTTCTTAATGGTGACCTTAATGAGCTTATTTACATGGAACAGCCCGAGGGTTTTACTACAGATGGTTCTAAAGTATGTTTATTACATAAGGGTATATATGGCCTTAAACAAGCCAGTCGTATGTGGAACAATAAAGTACATTGTTTGTTGACAAATTACAATTATGTGCAAAGCAAGTGTGAACCATGTATATACATATATAGATGTGATAAGATTCTATCTATTGTAGCACTATATGTCGATGATTTCTATGTATTTGGTAATGATACTACTTGTATTGACAAGCTGATTAGTTTACTAAAGAAAGAATTCAATGTTAAGAACCTTGGAAATTTGTCTAATTGTCTTGGTATGAATGTATTTCGTGATAGAGCTAAAGGTATATTACAATTGGATCAAAGTGACTATATAAAGAGATTGTTAAACCGTTTTGGGATGACTAATTGTAAAGCTGTAAGTACACCTATGATGTTAAATTGTAAATTGCAAAAATCAAGTTCATCATGTATGGATGGTGAAATTTATGAATTTAGAGAATTATTGGGTAGCTTAATGTATCTGTCGGTATGTACCCGACCTGACATTTCCTTTGTTTGCAGCCAGTTGAGTCAATTTGGTCACGCCTTCGATAAGAGTCATTGGTTAGCAGCCAAACGCGTCTTAAGGTATTTGGCGGGAACAATAAATTATTCCCTATGTTTTTATAGGAGTAATGATTTAAATATATCTGCTTATGCTGATGCAGACTGGGGTAATGACGTAGTAGATCGTAAGTCATACACAGGCTTTGTGATTAAGTTGGGAAAGAACACAATTAACTGGGAATGTAGGAAACAGAAGTGTGTGGCACTTTCCAGTACTGAGGCTGAATATTTAGCAATTGGAGATGTTTGTAAAGATTTATGTTTTATAAAGAACTTGCTTTTTGAGTTAATAAATAGAGGGATTGATACTATTGTATACAATGATAACCAAAGTGCCCAAAAATTATTAGAAAATAAAACATATTGTCACAAAAGAACGAAACATATTGACCTTAGGTATCATTATGTTAAAGATTTGATTCAAGATGGTTTTGCTAAAATTAGCTATTTGTCAACAGAAAATATGATAGCAGACATACTCACTAAGTCTCTAAGTAGAGTTAAGCATGAAAAGTTTGTTAAAAGTATTAATATTGTGACTTGTTTAAATAAAATGTAATCAATGTACCTTTATAGTTTGTTAATAAAATGGTAGAGTCAATATATGTAAGGTCGGTACCTATGTATTTAAACTTGATACACTAGTGGTTTTTTGGTTTATAGAGCATAAGGGGAAGTGTTAAGGGATCAGTATGCTCTATGGCCCAAATTATAATCTATGTATTTTTGTGACATTGACATTGATTGATTCTCTCTGTGAAATGAATAATGTATCTCCCCAGTGCATTTTATTCATAATCTTTTCGAATCCCATTATTAGACGTTTTTTGTGTGTTAATGTTTAATAGTAATAAACAGTATACACAACGCCAGTGTTTTTATAACCATATTTTGATCCACATCAACCATCCAACTACATGGTGCATGGGTATCGCCAGCCGCATGCCCAACACAAAGACCATTTCTAATTATGCGTATTGCTCACAGATCAGACATTTATTATCAAGGTAGTCTTGCTCCATAGACGTTTCGGGTAGTTACGACGATTTATTACTTAGACCTAGTGTTATACCTGTAAATTGTAGGTATACCCGTAATAGTAAGTATATCCGCTTTCCAAATTAATGTATTTTGATCAGAAACTGTAACGGTATCCGATTAAACGGTTTTGAACCGATATTGTTTTTAGTACCCGAGTTTACCCGACCGTTTTCTGTGCTTGTTAAATACCTATAATAACAGCAGGTGCCCGGTTTAAAGTAATTTCCTATTAAATACCAATTATCGTTTACCCAGTAATCTTAAGTTTTTCTTATTTTTAACCGACTTCAAAAACGAGGAGGTTCTCAATTCGGCCGGTATGTTTTTTTTTCTATGTATGTACACCGATTACGCCGCGATTACTGATCCGATTTACGTGATTCTTTTTTTGTTCGATGCGGAATAGTTGCCATTTGGTCTCGTGAAAATTTTTTTTACAATCAGTTGGGTAGTTTGGTTTTAAATTAAAAAAAAAAACTGAAATCATTAAGTCGTCTACGTATGCGAAATTGCGAATTTTTGTTTTTCTATGACTTTTTAGTGAAACGATACGATAGTAGGAAACAATATAAGTCGACGGTCACCCATCTAGCTTCGACCTTAGAAAGTTATCACTAAAAATTGTGAAAAAATAATTATAAACAAAAATTAAAAACGACTTCAAAAAACTGAAAAGGATAAAATAATTAAATTTAAGTAGGTAGGTACTCATCCCCTAGAAACATATTTTTGGAGTTGGTGCTAAGTGGTTTCCAAAAATAATAGAAAGTGAAGCCGGTTTTAATATTTGTTTAAAATTTTTTATAAAGGTCTTTACTAATATAAAATTTGAAGCATAATCCTTTCATCGTGATTTGTTTCTACACGTGTCTAGATAGTTATGAAAAAATGTGTAGGTAGGTATCAAGTTTTAGCCCGTAAGACCTTTCAGTGACATTTGACATTACATATAAGTGCAGTATTTTTTTTTTAAATATATCGGTCGCGTGTAACCGCTACCGTAAATTCGGTCTGTAAAAGCGGTTTTCCAATCCCTGATTTTGAAAGTACCTACTCGTACTCAGTAGGTACGTACCTATAGAACCGTACTTGAATAATCTAGTTTTTTTACCTAGCTTAGTAGCCCGCCACGAAAGCGGGCCCGCTTGCTCCTTAGACAACCATTCCATTAGATAATGGCTATTTATAATACCAATAGGAAATGTATAGGATTTCGTAAAAGGACAATAATAATGCATTAATGTATGTATTCAAAAATTATATTTGTGTGTAAAATAAAATATTTAAAAAAAACTGAGCTGAATATAATACCTACCTATTTTACATAGTAGCATAATTATTAATACTAGGCGGAATTGGAGATAGTGGCAACCTGGGTGGTTCAGAACCCAGTAGTGGTGATTGCTCATCATAAAAATTAAATGTTTGATTAGGTGGTCTTAGAAAGCTTGGAGAGCTATTTTGGTAGCTCCATTTTCGGTAAACAAGAGCATTCAACAGAGCTTGCATCGGATTGATCAATGCCTGTAAAGAAGAGTTCTACATTAGTAAAGTAGGTACTCAATGGCCAATGGCCGTTACTTTATTCGGCGGCATGGCGGCGCCCGCGGGCACCGGCCTTGCTAACGGGAATGCAAAAGTATGAAATACATATTTGGCATATTTCTCTACTTCCCGTCGCCGGTGACGGCATGGTACGAGAAGGTTGACTCCGACCGGTGCCGTCGCCGGCGGCCCCGGGAAAATCTTTCCGCTCAGCTGCCGGCCGGTAAAGCTGGATGCCTGCATACGTATTGTGTAAGTATGAATTGTAGGTAAGTATAAGAAAGAAATACAACGACTGGACCTTTTATAACGTTTTGAAGCACCGAAGTCCGTGTCAGTACCTACTACCCAAAAAGCAGAGCGCAATATGTTGGTCAGCGGAAAAACGCGAGTGAAAATAATGCCTTTCCTAATATAATATAACTTTTCCTAATATAATATAACTTATAACTTTCCTAATTCCTACAAAAAATAAATATTAGCGTGGTCATCAAAAATAACAATTGGTCTAGGTACAAATTGTTAATTTTTTTGGTATTTTGATTAATCATAATTTTTGATGATCAATTATATTTTTAAGGTTGGTTAGGTTAAGTTTGTATGGTAATTAGTTAAATACATGTCTTATTATACCTACCTCGCGATCTCATGCATGGGTCATATTTTGGGAAATCATTTTTAGTTCTTCCGCCGCGCCGCGGGGCGCTGCTGATGCTGGCGCTCTACAGTATAAAATATGTGGCTAGGTACTGTGGTGGACTCGATACTCTTTCACCACTGGCATGTAGATTTTGTCGTCATTTCGAGTTAGGAACGCGATTCGCGAGCGGACGTCAAACAACAATGTTTGACACACTTCTTCCACGACCGCCGCGCCAACTGTATAGTGAGTGTTGTTACCATAATAGAGGAAATATCAAAGTCTGTCTGCGTTTTATTCAGAAGTTGTAGGAGCTACGCCCTAAGACGATCCCGGCGGTCGTCACATGGTGGAGGCGCCGGGTACAGGTTGCTCCATGACAGATCGAAGAACTTCCATCCACTTAGTGAATATTTCTTTAGTGATCAAGTCTAATGGTAAAATATATTTAACTAGGCAAAAGAAACATTTTAGTACTTGTTTTTGAATAAGAACTGATTCAGCAGATTGGTCAGGTTGGAGATTCACAATTACATTGTACATCATTGGTAGCAATAAGTTCATAGCCTCTATTAATGGCACTCTTTTCTCTGTTAAATAAAATTCATAACTCTTGATAAGCTGATACAAACACAATAATGCTCCCATCCAGCTATTAGGCTCTGGATTTTGCAAGTAGATATGAATTTTATCTACAATTTGTGTCCAACGAACTGGGAAATCATGTTTAATAATAGTTTTCAAGCATACCCATAGTTGTACTCTGATAATATCAGGAGACTGTATAATAGCATCAACAATGTTATCTCTAATCATTGCACGGTCCTGTTCATGGATGCTGAATGTGGTGGACTCGATACTCTTTCACCACTGGCATGTAGATTTTGTCGTCATTTCGAGTTAGGAACGCGATTCGCGAGCGGACGTCAAACAACAATGTTTGACACACTTCTTCCACGACCGCCGCGCCAACTGTATAGTGAGTGTTGTTACCATAATAGAGGAAATATCAAAGTCTGTCTGCGTTTTATTCAGAAGTTGTAGGAGCTACGCCCTAAGACGATCCCGGCGGTCGTCACAGTACCTACCTTACCTACTCGACAGAAGCAAGTGCTTTTTTTATTTGTCCTACTCAATATTTCCTAAAATTGCAGTTTCGGCACAGACAAAACATGGTTTTAGCCAACCTTGCGCTTCGCGGCACAGATTGTACCTATATACCTTAGCCCTTAGCCCTGCCTTACCCTAGTTTAGGTGGTAGTCCCGTACCAGTAGGGTCGTCTGGGTAGGTACCACCACCTTTCTTATTTCCGTGAAATAGTTCGCTGTGTTTCGGATCGAAGGGAAAGGTACCTATTGTAATTACTGGGCATGGACGGCATTTCATCTTAGGCCTCAGGATGACAACGCACCTGCAATATCAAGTGCTTTTCCTTGTTATTGCAGGTGTCTATAGGCGGCGGTAACCGCTTACCACCAGGTGGGCCGTCAGCTTGTTTGTCATCTAGTTGTATAAAAACAAAACAAAACAATTCAATTCAACAAATTCAATCCGAAACACACAAAGTGCTACAGAATAATAAGAAGTCCTCACGGACAAAATGGGGTTAGTTTGTAAATCAGTAAAATACTATCCATGCAAATTAATATTTGATCTTAAAATCTAGTTTTATCACGTTCATTTAGTTCGAAAATTGAATACACTTTTCGAATGGTAAAATCATATTACCTACAAGTGTCCTTTTTGCATTCAAAATGAGAGAACAAGTTGCATTACACCTAAATTTCCATTTAAAGTGAGAACTAGAATCAGACCCACTGTGTCTCTTATTAGGAGGTACTCACCATTATGTACCATATTACAATGATCACCTTGACAGGCATATTAAACCACATAGTCCATAAAAGAATGCCATTAATCAGATTGGGCAACCAACAAATATAAAAAACTACATTAATCAATAAAAATTTCAGTCTTAATGTATCAACTAGTCTTCTTTCTTTGCTTGTAAACTGTAAAAATAAAAAATAAATATTTATTTTTATTTCCCATTATATAGGGTGGTGCCGTCAATGCGACAATAAATTTAAACATGGGCTATATTAGTCCACAGAAAGGGTTTGCTACTTTCAAAAATATCGTATTCATTTGATAATTTCATGTCATTTGTATGGAATAGAGTAACGTTGGCAGCATTATTTCATACAAATGTCATGAAATTATCAAATGAATACGATATTTTTGAAAGTGGCAAACCATTTCTACGGACTAATATAGCCCATGTTTAAATTTATTGTCGCATTGACAGCACCACCCTGTATAAAAAAACTAATACTTATATAAAAAAAATAAACAAAACCGGTTATAACGATGCCGCTTGAAGATATGGATCTGTTGTTAACAGCGAAATTTCGATCGAAACCCATGTCAACCAAGGTTTAAATATTTACGCTTGATATTAATTACGTAACATGCTGGTTGGAAAAAAAAATTATATCTACCAAAGCCGACATCGTAATGCTTAAAGGCCCCCATATACAGACCGAATCGAAAATCGCCGACCGATTACCGATGGCGGTGGCACGAAACCACGACCGCCGAACGTAAGAGAACAGCCGTCGCGACAACCTTCCGCAGGAGTCGATTGCCGACCGCATGTTCAGCTGTTGTGATGGCTGTGCACCAACAGCCATCACAACAGCTGAAAGACCGAGAAATGCGGTGATGCGCACTCGGCTTAGGGAGTTTACACCACACGAGTTTTCGTACTAAATTTGAAGTCGAAAATATGGGAAACGAACAAACCAAATCTATTCAGGCTTTGCATGCATAACAAGCTAGTGAAAGAGTAATTTTTAGCTTTTCATAAAAACCAAAAATTACCAATAAATTCCTTTTTATGTGACTTCTCAAAAAGTATTCTGATAACTTTTTAGAAGCCTGTCTTGCATATGCATGGCAAGTTTTGTTAGAATATGTTATGTCGGTATGTTGGTTTCCAATATTTTCGATTTAAAAGTTTGTATCAGAAGCCGTGCGGCGTAAACGCTCTTTAAGCCATTTCCGCGTGCCGTCGTTGCAACTGGACCGCTTCGCGTATGGTCGGTTGCACCGTTGCAACTGACCCCATGGTTCAACAGTAGACATGCGCGAAACAGTGCTTCAAAAAGTAATGCAATATCACATCACTTATACGAAAACGTAATATTACACTGTGATATCACATCACGCGAACAGATGAGATACTGCGTATCGTGCGTTGCGCACGCAACGCGCGCTAGATGAAACATCACATGGTCACAGCTATTACTTATTACACTGAGATATCACATCACTCGAAGCATCACCCGAACAGATGAGATGCTACGTATCGTGCGATGCGCACGCAACGTATATTACACTGAGATATCACATCACCCGAACAGATGAGATGCTGAATAGGTGTGAGTGTATAAATATTATTATTATTATTATTATTAAGGTATGCTGCGTATCGTGCGATGCACACGCAACGCGCGCTAGATGGAACATCACATCACAGCTTCGGTCGGTCGTCAGTCCCTTTCGCTCGCGCTTGGAGCTAGTGTAATGTTATTTCGCGTGATGTTTAAAGTGATACTTGATTTCTCGGAGTGATGCGTAATGTAACATCACGCGTTTGAGTGATGTCTCATTTGTGATATTACGCGCATTACTTACACATGTCTATTCAACAGCGCCCTCGTTTTTAACTGTACGTGTACTGTTGAAGTATTTCTTTTGAGCTTGTTCATCATTGTTGTATCAATCATGAATATACTTCTCT
This sequence comes from Nymphula nitidulata, assembly GCA_947347705.1. Lineage (NCBI taxonomy): Eukaryota > Metazoa > Arthropoda > Insecta > Lepidoptera > Crambidae > Nymphula > Nymphula nitidulata. Next base: position 11,514,743 of record OX374621.1, on the reverse strand, counting down.
GTTGTATTCTTAATAAAACACTTATTTGATTTATAATAATAATGTCTTTATTCTTACAACAGAGAAGTATATTCATGATACGAAAAAGTGCCAATGTTTTAGCCACCATAGATAATCAATCTCCACTTACATAGAGTATATAAAGAACCATTATACAGATACATATTCACAACAGTCTCTTGCTATAGTAAGCTTTGAGTTTCGGGCTAACTAGCGCTTTGAAATAAAATTACCTATAATGAAATCAAAATATTATAAAATGTTTTATTATTAAGAAACGGAATTCACCTTTAAACACTGAGAAGACCAATATAAGTAAATATTTACATAAAATTCTGCACGCCAAGTGTCACCGAGCTACTAGAAAGTTCGACTTCATTTGTTTTAACACTCGGTGAAGAAATAATAATTTAATAATTAATTATTTTTCTTAGAGCTGATTTTTCAATCCCCATTTAAGATTTATCCAAAGAATAACTTTGACAAGTTGACAGTTAATCGATAGAAGATCTGTCAAAACGTCAAAATTATTCTCTAGATAAAAATTATCTAAGGATTGAAAAAGCAGCCCATAGTCAACAAAAATTTAAATATTATTTTCTACCGCGATAGGGCAATTGAACCACCTGGGTCATTAGAACTAGACTAATTTTCATAAAAAATATAGTTAAGTGTTAAGTTTTACATGATTTTTACAATAAATAAAAAATATAATTTAGTTTTTATTGTTCTGTTCATATCAATGATTACGAGCCTATGAAGTAAAAAATTAGAGGATTATTTTTATTTCCAAATTGTGTACTAATCAAAAAGAAACGTTCGAGATTTAAATGTTGAGTACGGGTAGACTATGATGACACCTGAGATATAATCAAATTTCTTTTTTAATATGGGTCAAATATACATGGGTCAGTTGAAACACTTTCCCTCGATCTGTTAAAATTGAGAATATCGATCTGTCAAATTGAGAATATTTCTTCAACTACTAAGAGCGCCTTCACACTAGCGTTTGTCCAGCGAGCGTAGGCGTTTGATGAACGTATGGCGCAGCGCAGACGCCGCGACAACGTAACGCACGCGTCGCGTTTTCGCAGTGTTTCATCTTCAGTTAATTCAACGCTGCGCTAACGCGGCGCAGACGTCATACAATTTCGTTTGTATGACGGTAACGCGGCGCATGTGTTGCGCACCTGCGACGCTAACGCAGCGTACTTACTCATGTGCCCCAGCAGAGACGTCGCGACAACGCGACGCGTGCGTTACGTTGTCGCGGAGTCTGCGCATACGTTCATCGTACGCCTACGCTGGACAAACGCTAGTGTGGAGGCGCTCTAAATAAAATTTGATTTAAATCGTCAGTTTTCTGAATAAGATCTCCTAGGGTTCACATACCTAACATCTCTTCTAAATGTCTGCGCTCGATAATTTCTTTTTCTCCTATTTTCTAACCCTTCATACAGTCTTCTTCCCCACCATGCAAAACGGGATATTAATATTCCTCCGTAATGAGAAACACGTGGGTCCGCTCCACGTGCATGATAGTATCTGAAGCGCCCAAATCTGTGTGACATTTTTTTTACATTCTTTAAAACCTATACACGCTCCTCCCATGAGTGAAAGGCACATCATATAACCTTTTCTACTTTTTAGCATCTAATCTTCACAATCAAATAGGTCCGACGACGCTCGGGTATCGCCCATTTAGCACCCTCTCTTTGGGCTCTCCTACCATTAAATTGGGTCCCTACGATGTCGTTATAACCAGTTTCTATTATTTCTATGTTGTTTCCTAATATTTATAAGTAATTGCTATTTGTTGCCACATATGTCATGATAAAATTTTAAAATATTAGGTTGGGGAAAAAGTCTTTTCTCATTATAGTATGTATGAACTTGTAATAAAATCTCTTTGGCTGTACTTTTTGTATCTGGCTGGTTTTGGTATCATTAAAAGTATAGATTTTAAAAAAGATAATTCCAAATTCAAATTAGGAAAATGTGTGTTTTTCATTTGTTTTTCGTACTGTCAAGAAGAGTGAATCTAATGAAGAAATTTGATACATTTTAAAATTTTACTATAAAAAAAAGTAAAAATGCAACGCAAACCGCGAAAAAAATTTGCGATGTTTATGGACCTAGTGCAGTGTCTGTGAGAGTAGCACAAATTTGGTTTAAGCGTTTTCAATCCGGAAATTTTGATGTCAAAGATGCACGTCGCCCTGGTATACTATTACGGATAAAATTGATGCCATTTCTGAAAAACTGGAGCAAGATCGGCATATCAGTAGTTACGACGTAGCTGAAGAACTAGGAATTGACCACCACCAAGGTGATGCTGTGTGTGTGGTGGGATTGAAAGGGCATTATTCATTATGAGCTGTTACCACCAGGCAGGACCATCGATTCTGAACTCTACTGCTAACAACTGATGAGATTAAAGCAAGAAGCTGAGAGAAAGCGGCCGGAATTAATCAACAGAAGGGGTGTGGTTTTTTATCATGATAACGCTAGACCTCACACATATTTAGCCACTCAGCAAAAATTAAGAGCGTTTGGCTGCGACGTGTTAATGCATCCGCCGTATAGTCCTGACCTTGCACCTTCAGATTTCCACCTGTTTCGCTCTCTTCAGTGTCAGGTTAACATCACGAGAGGACTGCCAAAACCACTTGTCGCGGTATTTTGATCAGAAGCCCCAAAATTTCTATAGCAATGGGATCATGTCCCTACCTACAAGATGGCAAAAAGTTATCGAACAAAATGGTACCTACATACTTTAGTTAAATGTAGTTTTAATATAGTTTATACTATATTAAAAAATGTTTTGATTTTCTTAAAAAATGCGAAGAAACTTTTTCCGCAACCTATTATATCTATCTAAGTTTGAAGTAAGATTTAGAGAACTTTCAATAATACCTGAGCCAAAGGTAATGCCACAGCTATTTCAACATCTTTACCAGCTAATAAATACATAATTGGATTTACTATCATAACTAAGGCAATTGGTAAATAAGTTGCACAATAGTTGGGTAAAATTTTGTATAAAGCACTTGTGACTGATGTTAAATTATGACACCTGAAAAAAAAAACATTATGAAAACATAAAAATTCAAAAACAACATTTTAAACAATGCAAGTACCTAAAGTTATTAAATTGATGCCTGTAAACGCCTACTTTTTTGTAACAATTACAAAATAAAGAAAGAAAACCATAAAAAATTATAGATATGGATTACAGATTTATTTATCATTTATATATCATTATTTTATTATTATGAGTGGTGAGGTAAACGTTGCTATAAAAACGTAAAAAACGGTAGAAAGCGGTTAAGAAATTAGTAGGTTAAACCTAGTGCTCTGGTGGCATAGTGGTAATCGCGTCTGGACGGACCTCAGGAGACACGGGGCATTTTTTCATCGTTTTCTTTCTTTATTTTGTAATTGTTACTACTATTATTATTATACTATATGTACTATTATTATTATACTACTATATTACTATAGTATTGTACTAATGTTAAAACAAAAATTGATGTCATTGTAAAAAAAATAATTCAATCTTACGTTGCATTTGGAATGTAAAGAATAGATAATCCTATACTTGTAGTAGCAGCTGGCAAGCCCCAAGCAATTGAATGATACAAAACAGAATGAGAATCACGACCTTTTATTGCACCCCAAGTGTCAATTGCATAAAACAAGGTCCAGAACCAAGTTGCAGTGTAAAAATACTGAGTCCATGCCTGAAAACAGATATAAATTTAGTATAATGAATAAAGTATGAATTAAATAAGAATATACAATTGATTTTAAGGAGGATTTGAAGTGTATTTCTACAGTCAATATCACATATGAGACAGGCGTACCTACAGCAGTCATAATCATCAGGCGACCTGTCAGGATATGTACCCTGAAACTAGTATCGAGTCGAAGCTAACTCCATCCACGAGTAGTGAACGGATGGTAATAATTAAATAAATAAAATATACTAAAATCAGATGCATAAAGTCAATGAACAATTCCCCTTTAAGAAAGCAAGATGCTTCTATTGTAAAAGATATGGACATATTATGTTAGCGTGTACAGAGGTGTGTGCAAAGGTGCATCATGTAGAGACTACTAGAGAGTAAAAGTGAAGAGCATTCAATTGAAGTTCCGAAGAAAATGATCGGTTTATACATGCTCCGACATGTATCGTTGACTAGAAGGGCCCCAACAGTGTCTTTACATGTTCGTGCTACTGCAATACCGCGATATTTAAAGTCCGTCCTGTCCTGTGCCATTTCCAATAAGACGTCAGGTAAAAGAAGAATTAACGCGAGCGTTTTTGGGCGTATATAATTTTTATGAAAAATTTATTCCAAATAAATCGACATTATTTGAACCGTTATGCCGCTAGTTGGAGTCTAAAGGCCATGGATGTGGGGAAACGCTGAAAATAAAATCTCCCTTTGAATTACAAATAAGTAATAAAAGAAAACGATGAAAAATTATATGCTCCAGGCGGGAATCGAACCCGAGTCTCCTGATGACCGGCCAGAGGCGATTACCACTACGCCACCGGAGCACTCTGTCGCGTCTGGCCGGATATCAGGAGACGTGGGTTTGATTCCCGTCTAGAGCATATAATTTTTTTCATACTTTTCTTTATTTCTAATTGTTCTCCCCTAGCATGTTGCGGTGGGCAATAAAACTTCGTAGGTATAATTATGTAAAAACTAGTAAAAGACTGCGTGGAGGAATTAAGTATACTGGGGCTCAACAACAGAATCACTCTGAGATGGGTGCCTGGTCACTCTGGCGTCATAGGCAACGAAAAGGGCGATGAATTAGCTAGAGCTGGGGCTCAAAGACGACAGATTGGACCTGAACCTTTCTGCGGAATCTCAAAGAACCAGGCCATGCACTATCTCAAAAGCAAGCTCATACAGGAGTCCTTCGAACAATGGCTAAGGACCCTGGTTTGATACATTCAAAGTCTCTGATACATGACATGGCTACCATGCTAAATCTGAAGAGCTGACAAAGCTCAGCAGGTGTAACGCGAGTGCCATGATTAGAGCTTTGACAGGACACTGCAAACTGAACAGACACTTATTCAACTTAAAATTAAGTGATTCGGATGTTTGCAGATTTTGTACACAGGAGCGCGAAACCCCAATGCACCTCCTATGCAACTGTGGACCTTTTATCCACAAACGAAGCCTTCATCTGGGGAGACACACTATTGACCCAAATGAAGTTGAGACCCTTGAGGTTGGGAAAATCTTAAAATTTATGGAAAGTGCCCAAATCAAGGCTTTATTATAAACTATTGGTGGCAATTCACAATAGATCTTTTAGGTCGCAGTGACAAATCAGTCATAACAAGACCGAAAAGCCCCAAATATAAGATAATATAATTAGGTATGTAATTATAGACCTGGTAAAGCCTTGGGCAATGCTGATGCTTTGTGTAGGTGGACTGCTGCTGACAATACTGCTATAAATGAGGAGAAACTTAAAAAAGATTTTGCTCACCGAACAGCCAGATGGACTATAGATGTCACGAGAATTGCAAGTGACACAAATAAAGATGTGTTACTACAGAAGGTTTTTTATTTCATGTACTTCAAGGTTGGTCGCCTTCAAATTCAGACTCTGCCTTGCAACCGTTTGGGACAAGAAGGGAGGCTCTTTCACATAAGTAAAGGATGTTTATTGTGGTGCAATAGAGTAATTGTGCCATCATCATCATCATCATATCAGCCTATGATGTCCACTGCTGAACAAAGGCCTCCACCATCGATCTCCAAATAAAACGGTTTTGGGCAGCCTGCATCCAACGGCTCCCCGCGACCCTGACCAGGTCGTCTGTTCATCTAGTGGTAGGCCGTCCTACTTTGCGCTTTACGGTACGCTGTCGCCACTCCAGAACCTTAACGCCCTTAACCTAACGAACGGACGGCCGGTGCCGTCCATTCTGCGTGCTATGTGCCCTGCCCACTGCCACTTCAATTTGCTAATCCTAAGAGCTATGTCAGTGACTTTGGTTCTATTAGGCCTCTGCCTCGAATCTTGCGGGCAGCGGGGCGGCGGCGCGGGAGCGGAGCGGGCAACGCAGACCCGTTCTCGAAACCAGCGGGCAGATCACGCGGCACTATAGCGGCGTAGTGTTGTGTTCGTGGTTGTGTCGTCGAGATATTTGTTTGTATTCGCGAACAAAATGTCCGAACAACGGCGACAACATCTTTTTGATTCAAATTTATTCCTAACGGTCGATTTATTGTGGGCAAAAGAAATGAATGCCTACTATAGGGCAAGGAAAATAAAAGGAGAGTTTTAACAAAATTATGAAGATGGTTCACATCGTTGCTGTTCAATATCGGTCCTCTAAAAAATTGCTGAAATAATTATTTGCTCTAGCTCGTCCGAAGACATTATGACACGTCACAAAAATAAATTGCACAACACAACAATGCAGACGCGCGGGCGGTCACCGCTTGACTGGAGTGCACCGCTCGTTGCCGCGTTCCATTTGATTTTACGCATAAGATTCTGCCGCTCCGCCGCCGCCCCGCTGCCCGCAAAATTCGAGGCAGAAGCCTTACGGATGTCCTCATTTCTGATTCTATCTCACAGAGAAACACCTAACATAGCTCGTTCCATAGCTTGTTGTGCGACTGCGAACTTGCACAGAAGGCCCTTAGTAAGCGACCACGTTTCACAGCCGTATGTCATCACTGGCAACACACACTGGTCGAAGATTTCTACTTCAAGTGTCAAAGTGTGCCAAAAGTTGGGCCAAAGTGTCTTCAAATTGATGTTTTAAAGTTACTGCACGCTCCATTTAGGAGGGGGATGAGAATAGTGATTGTGAGGACTTAAATAAAAACGATATGACTTAATAGGTTGAAATAGCTTTTAATATTTGCAAGACTAGTCTATCTGTATGGAGGGAAAGGTGTAAAAATTAAAGTGTTAGTGAGGGTAGTGTAATAAAAACAGTGCATAAGTTGTGACCTGAGAAGCTGATTACAAGTCTTGTGCTAAGTGTAAGTGAACATAATAATTGTTATTAATAATAGTTGGTGATTATTCTAAGAATTGTTCAGATTGTATTGTTTTAGATTGCTTTTGGTTTATAGGCATTCAATCCAACCATTCAACCGATCAGGATCACATTACTCCTTAAAATCAATTCAATGTATTACATAGTTGAGCCAATATTTTTTAAAGAAAACTTACTGATATTATAGTGCAAAATATTACACTAACATCATCATCAGGCATTGGCATTATATTTTTGTACCTTAACCACAAAGAAGAACGGACTAACACACCTGAAAGATAGTATAGAAAACAGAAAGTAAAATTAAATAATATCACACCAGTATAGAAGTTATTAATGAAGAAAGAAAAAATTTACTAAGGAAGAAAAATAAACTATTCAAAAAATCCCAAAATTAGTTATGTTTCAATAAGGTATTGTATGGATAAAATTACCAAAGGAAGCCAGCAAGTCTGCTATAGCTAACCATATTATGATATGTCGACCTCTTCCTCTTGTTGCTGCTACAGACACCCAAACTTGTGAACTTTTTGGTATAAGCCAGGGAAGGATCTGCAATAACAATCAAATTATGGCTTTTGTTAGGTAGGTAGTTAAGCTGTATGTATCAGCTACAGTAGTCAATTAACACTTTAGTAACATATCACATTGGCACAAAAGATCCCGAAGGGTCGAAGTGCATCGTGGCAAAGTCACGGCCCCATGATAAGATAACATATCACATTGTTCATATAATTGTCAAGAGTATGCCAATTTGTTATTATGAAATAGTATAGACAACAGCACATCTAGTGGAACAGTTGCACTATGCCTCTACACAGAGTTAAGGGGCTCAGATGGTCTCAAAGACAAACCATTGCCCTTAATGTGCTAAAGTGATAATAAACTTGTGTGGTTGGTTGTACCTAAATTGTTTAGAAGTATAATTAAAGTATTGGTAATATATGATGAGCTAAATGGCATAGCAATTTCAGTGCTCTGGTTTACATTATGAAAACAAAGCAACTTTGCCATGGTCAATCCTGGAATATGTCAATGAAAATTTATAATCCCAAGCTCCTCTGTGCTTCAGAAGGCATGTTAGATGTCAGTCCTGGTTGTTATAGCAACCACTTTAACCCACCAACCCTTATTGGGCCAGCGTGGTAGTGTTATGGCCCAAGCTCTTCATCCTGGAAATGGTACATATATAGGCTGGTGATGATGATTAGTAATATAATTAGAGTATTGGAAAGGTCATTGATGTGCCTACTGTATAGGTAAGTTTAGCCTACTTAATTCATCTAAACTAAAAGGACAATAAGATGTGTACAAACCCTAAAATGACTATTATTGATGATTCAAGGTACATTCACATGCACTAAAATGTATACTTTTGACAGTCAATGACTCTTATTGCAAAGAGGATAAGGCACACAAAAAGTATATCAAAAGTGTATGCATTTGAGTGCACATGACTGTACACAACATTTTAAGTGTCCGTTTAAAATCACTCATACAGCCATACTATCTTGTTCACTGTATGGTGGCAAATAAAGGTTTGAATGGTAGGATCAAACCATTTTATTAGTGGTTTTCTTACTGCAAGGCAAGAGTACCCTATTTACTTGAAAAATAGTTAAAGATTCTGAAGTATTACCTGATAGAGAGCGCCTAAAATACCTATCATTGATGATACAAGGCACACAACATTATAAGAATCCGTATTAAATTCACTCATAATTCTAACAGCCATATCTTCATTATTGCCTGTATGGTGGCAACAAAAGGTTTGAATGGTAGGATCAGACATTTTTAAATGGTTTGGTTACTGTAAGAATACCCTTTTTTAAAATCGGCTGTAATAAATGTTAAAGCAACTTTGCAACTATTAAAATTTTGTAATCATTGCATTTGAATCACAATCACAACCACTAAATCATCAATCATTAAATCATAATTTATTCACAACACTTCACACAGTAATTCCAGGACCACATTTTTAGATTAACTATCTGACGAAACTCGAGAAGCTGAAAATTAATGAAAAACCCAGAACAACCGTAAAACTGAAAATTTTATTATATTTTTTGACTGTTTATTTGACAGCTCTAAGTATTATTTTTTTTAAATTTTTTTTTTGTTCATTCTTCCTACAATGGGAAGGCAACGGAAACTAATGTCCATACAGCCATGTCTTCAGTATTTCTTATTTCTTCATTTATTGCATTGAAATGCTGGTGTTACATATTTCCATGCATCTTGGGAGTATTTGACACGAAATATATGATGACAGTCTCCTTATGTGCTACTTGATGAGGTGGATAACCACAAAAAAGTTTTCATCGTATTTCACACCATAATCACTTTTATTCTAATAACCTTTTAGTTGTATGTGCGTCAACACAAAAACTTTGTGTAAAAAACAACACCACTTTTATAACACAAAGTTCGCTCCAACACAATTTTTAATAATTAAAATAAAAATTTTGACCGACGCCATTAAAACTCGCCAAACACTTTTTTTTAGGTTAATTCTCCCTATAAAGGGAAGGCAAAGGGAACTAATGCTCATACAGCCATGTCTTCAGTATTTCTTTATTTCTTCTTTTATTGCATTAAAATGCTGGCGTAACACATTTCAATGCTTCTTGGGAGTATTTGACACGACATATATGATGCAAGTCACTTTATGTGCTACTTGATGAGGTGGATAACCACAAAAAAGTTCTTATCGTATTTCACACCATAATCACTTTTATTCTAATAATCTTTTAGTTGCACGTCAACACAAACACTTGAATAATAAAACTACGCCACTTTTATAACTCAATGTTCGCTCCGATACAATTTTTAATTATTGTAATAAAAATTTTCACTGACGCCACAAAAACCCGCCAAACACCCTAGTTTTTTATATTTTTGTTGTGTATCTATGTTATCGTAGATACATATATCATTAATCTGTGCCTATGTGTGAGTTTCTTTAGTTCGTTAATGGTTGTTTTTTTTTTAAAAAAAAATGTCTTACATTTTCGCGAGCACTATACATTTGAAATAAAACCAATTAATAATAATAATGTAACATCTAATTAAACGCGAGTTAAATCCGGTAAATTGGTTTTATTTAAAAAAAAAAATAGTTACATACTGGGCCTAATTCTGGGAACACACTTTAAGCCTAAATTAAGGTACAGTATATCTCTTTCTCGCAATAAGTAATAGGAAAAAGATAGCTAGAATCTGTTTAGAGCTGTCACTTTTTAGATACATTTCAAAGAAACCATAGACAATTTTAGACGGCATGTGCCTCCTAAACACTGCATTTTAGCGCGTTCAATATGGTCGAAAATTGAACGCACCTTTCTAAATGTCAATTAATATGACTGCCATCCTTTTTTTTTCATTTTGAGAGAAAGAAATAGACTGAACTTAAATTACATTTAGCATGTGTTCGCCAGAATTAGGGCCACTTTGCCTCTGTGTGATAACATACCATTAAAACTGTCTTTACAGTATATCGGCCTAACACAATAAGCATTCGTAAATTTAAGGCGATACTCTGAAAATAAATCAAACCGCAAAGGGCGGAGTCTAAGCTAGTACACGGCCGCGCGCGGAGAGCACCCCCTCTTAGATACATCGCGCGTTCCGGCTAGTCGACCGACCGTATTCTTATAACGGGTTACGGGACGCATGGAGTCTCAATAGCAATATTTGCCACTAAATATTTTATATTAAATTTCATTTGCAGAACATGAATAATTAAATTGTTGTCATAAGTATTTAAAATTTTCACAATTTTTGTTTTAATCAGCACCTTTAATCAACCTTTGAACATTGGAAGTGTAAGTTTATTTTAGCTCCTTATATTACCTATAGATACATACAGTCTTTTAAATAATTCAGAAAGAGGTGCTTGGGCCGGATGGGGGCTAAAATACTCGTTAATGTCAGTAGTAAAATATATGGCATTCTAGTTCAATAAGCCTGTTTCAGTCGCCGACGCGGCCTCACAGAAATCTCTATTGAAATATCTCGAAAGGTGATACAGAATGCTTATTTAAAATTTCAAGATATTGAAACGAGTGAGGTCGCGAAAGTGAGTGATTCCAAATAGGTTTAGGTACTCTTTTTTTATTCTCTATTTGGAAACCGAATTTCATATACTATTCAACTACTATTCTTTGGAAAATAAGACTTTGATTGACGCTGTGTGTACAAATGCCCCTGTTCGTAATATTTCTGTCACAAATATTACGGGATCTCTCGGGCATGCGATGGTAAACTTTACGCTGTGTGTTTAACGTGACAAAATCCCTCTACGGACAATTAGGTATAGACCTATAAAAATATTAATGTACCTTTAATAATATTATTTTAAAACTGATAAGCATGCGCCTTTAAAAACTCACAAATTAAAATCTGATAAATCTTTGCCTTGGATTACTGACGTCATAAAAATTATGATTGATTCTCGTAATTCAGCCCATGAAAAGTATAGACACAATAAAACAGATAGTAATAAACAATATTATATTAAAATATAAAAAATAGTTGAAAATAGTATTTTCAATGAACAACAAGCCTATTACAATTATCACATTAATTCTAAGCACAATAATCCTAAAGCGCTTTGGAAAAATTTAAAAAGTAGTATCTTACCAGATTCTTCGAAGTATGACTGTCTCCCCAATTTTTTTAATGACCCTAAAAAATAAATAATCATTTTCTTAATGTTCCCGGAGACAATTTGGTGCCGCTTTCGGAAACAATGGTATTAGCAGGGATATGCTTCTGTTAACACTTCCACAGTCTCTTAAAGTTATTACCGAAATTATAAACAGGTATATACTACCATGAGAGGTCCCAAGCATTTGAAAGTCAGCCCTGGTAACACCTCTGCCTAAGGTAAAAGACCCCCATGACCTTAAGGACCTTGGCCCTATAAGTATTCTGCCTTATGTGTCGAAAGTTTTAGAAAAAGCAGTCTATAATAACCGCTTAGTAGTTTTGTCGAAAAAAACAATATTTTGTCATGTGCTCGATCTGGTTTTCGTAGAGGGTCGGGTACGGTTACTACTTTGCTTGATGTTGTATGGTACTCTTGGATTATTCCCGCGCGTTCGACTGTACAAATGTGCCTCTTCTTTTAGCCAAGCTACATTATTATGGTGTCGACTCTGTATCTCTATCGTGGTTCAATTGCTATCTGAAAAATCATTACCAGCAGTCAGGCTTTTTAATGAGGATGGATCCTACTCACTATCTGCATCAAAACCTTTGCTACGTAGTGTACCCCAGGTTTCCATTCTTGGTCCTCTGCGTTTTACTATAAATAGCGCCGATGTCACCAGAGTAATTAAAAATTGTAGCTACCAGTTATATGCTAATGATATACAGATGTATTTAGCAGCCAACCCCCGCGAGTATGATGTAGTCATGTCAAAGTTGAATGAGGACCTCAACAGTGTTGCATACTGGGCTAAGCGGAATAGTCTAGTCCTCAATCCCAATAAATCAAAGTACTTGATTCTTGGTTCCAAGACTTCCAAGCACCAAGTAGCTAAAACCTTATAGTGTAACCCTATTGTTGAGATCCATGGGCATAGTATTGAACGAGTAAATGAAGCCAGAAATCTGAGTATAACCATTGACGTTTTGAAACCCATATAGTTAACGTAGTCTTGTTTCTATCGCCTTAAGAAATCTACTCAGTGAAAAAGTACGTATAACATTGTGCGAGTCATTAATTTTGCCAAAGCTAATTATGGAGATCTGGTGTACGGAGCACGGTTTCGGTCAAAAACTCGCCGCCTAGTTTAACGAGTGCAAAACGCTCGTTATCGCTTTTGTTTCAAGGTACCTCCTAGAAATCACATCTCACTGTATCTGAACTGTGCTTTGATGCTGAATACGTGTTCCCGGAAACATTTATACCTCGCTTGTTTGGTGTTTGACGTTGTGAAGTATAAGAAGCCAACATATCTCTTCTCTAAGTTACATCGGTACATCTCCTTTTCATGACAGATACGGCACTAGAACTTGCAGAAATATTTTAGAATGTCACCGACACAAGTCAGTTGCGTTCGCTGGCAGTTTCCGCTACCTTGCCACCAAATGTTCGAATAACATACCGCCGCCTACAAGACTAATGACCTCAAAATTTTGTTTTAAAAAACACGTGAAATCATTTCTTCTAGATAAACAACGAATAGGTATTGCCAACGGGTACTTGGTGGCGGATTTTGTCATTTGAATGTTTCATTCCGTATACCTACATAAATGTAAATAATAATTTGTTCTTAAACAATTGTTGACATACACATATTTATTAATACATTCAATACAGTACCAAATCATATATAGGTTTATTATAACATTTACAGCAACATGCGAACACACATTCAAATATTTTATGTTATATCACTTTTTTTTAAAGCACTTTTCTTAAGTACGTTTGGCAATTTTATTTATTCTCTAAAAACCTCAGGTTGTAGCAGAATATCAGTGCTATGTCCACATCCCACGGTGTGGGCAGAACCAGAAACTGAGCTAAGACCCTTTTTATATTTCTATATAATATTCTCAAGATATTGAGCATTGCAACGAACGAGTGAGTTCGCGTCGGTGACCGAAAGATAACTTGTTAGCATGACCAATATATTACTACTAATATCAAAAACTATAGGAATGACTCTGAAATCGAAAAATATATCCTTTATAAATATATAATTGCTCTGTTCACGAAAATTCTTGGTTTCAGATTAGAGAATAATTATCTATTTTTTACCGTATTAGAGAAGGTGTTTTTCACGAATAGATGACAGCACATCAAGTATAACAGTTGCACTTCGAAAGCCGCCTCTATTACAAACACAATTTACGTCATACGATTTACGTCATCCTTTTTTTGTTCGGTGCAAAATAGTTGCCATTTGGTCTCATAATTCAAAAAAACGATTGTGTAATTTGGTTCTGTTTGGTTCTTAAATCAAAATAACTGGAATGATAAAGTCTATGTCTGCAAAATTTTTGCTTTTCTATGATTTTTATTGCTTTCTTAGGGCTTTTTAGTGAAACGATATGATAGTAGAAAATAATATATACTGACGGTCACTCATCTAGCTTTAACCTTAGAAAAATATCAATAAAATATGTGAAAAAAAAATTAAACAAAAATTCAAACCGACTTCAAAATACTAATAAGGATAAGATAATAAAATTTAAGTAAGTACTTATTCCCTAGAAACATGTTTTGGAGTTGCTGCTAAGTTGTAAGCACTAAATCCAAAAATATAAGAATATAAAATAAAAAAAAATTAAAATCTACGTCAAGTAGCGACTCCACTGGCGGTGTCTGTTCTACGGGCTTTCGTCAGTCGCCGATTTATTTTTCGCACTAATGTATTGATTTTAATTTTATAAAGCAACATTTTTACCAATTATAACATCATTCCATATGCACCAATAAAGTTTTATTACAATGAACTGAACAACGAACTCACTAAAAAGAAAAGAACTGTTCCATTTGGTTGAATATATGTGTATTTTATTTATTGTACCAACTGACGACAGAACATCAAGTGTTACAGTTGCACTACGATAGCCGTCTCTATTGCGAACCGAATAAGAGCGATCTCAAGATCAAACTGTAACGCTCGATGTGCTGTCGTCTGTACTTTTGGAGCAATTGACTGATTTTATTCATTATTGGTCATCTAATAAAATAATGTCAATGTTACTTATTTTTACTTTAGTTACTTATTTTTTTCCCTCCAACATTTTACGAGCATATAGGTACCTTACAAAGTTATTTTTAGTTCAATTTCGGTATTAGGTACCTACTGATGATTTCTTTCTCCCCATGATCTTAAATATTTACAAAATGATTAAACGCTATTATTAAACTACTACAATATATAACTAATAAATTTACACACTGACTTAAGCCTCTCTTGAGCCTTATCTACAACTATGTTTAATCAAATATCGCAGTTAGCAAAATTAAATAGTCGGCGTTTTTACGCCTGGCTCGCTAAACTGACATAGATCCGATGTCGGTGGGAGCTGTCGCAGCACTGAGTCTGTGAGAGCGCTCCTACGCAATTACACTTAATTTTTATAACATTAAAGTCGTGAATACTCCGCGCCCAGAAGCTATCGGGTCACACAAAAAATTCGACGTAAGCGACAAAACATAAATAATTCGATAAAAAAAAAACTACGAGGAGTACAGCAAAATACTCCTACACGATTCTAAATATTCATGATGTCAACTTATTAAACCAATTTTCTATAGACTAGCTTTTCTCATCTCACAATAATCTTTAAATTTCGCATATTTAAGAGGTCATTTCAAAAAATAAATGTATCGAGGCAAAGTCATTAAATCGTGTTTCTGGCTCTACACAAATCTAGATAAAGATATGAAGAAATGCATATCTTATTAATAGATTTGTAAAATTTCTAAGAGTCCGATAGTATAATATCAAAAAAGGCATTTTTTTCAAAGTATCGCCTTAACATTACAGCGTTAGACCATAAGAGCGCGCCCACATGGTGCGGGGCGCCGGTCAGTTGTTTGTAACGCAGCATTGGGAATAGAAGGATTTATGCTTGATTAGGTCGCTGCGGTGCCGCGGTGTCGCACTGCCCGTGTGGTCGCCAATGTGGCGAAATGGCTTGCGGTGCGGTACCGCACCGCCCGTGTGGTTTGGCCCTTATAACGGTCTAATATTACAGCTTTTTTAATGTCTTGTGTTATTGCACTCTTGACAAAGTCTGTTTAACAACCTATACATTCGCGTTCACGTCAAAGAAAAGAAGAAAAGCGTTTCTTATTAGATCATCCTGTTCCGATTTACTGTCTATCAGCGTAACTCTTGATAGGCAACGTATTAATTTGGGACCTCTATCATTAAAAATGTTTTTATATATTCTACTGAATATAGGGTAAAACTCCACATGGTGGAAATAACAATAAAATATGCGATCAGGTACTGTATTTTCTAATAAGAATTTTCGTATTTGATTTTCGGTGTCGTTTATAGGAATAAATACGTCTATAATCTTAATGCGACCTTTCGATCTATCCTCTATTCTATACGTAGAGCCAGGGCTTTTACGTATGTGAAACTGTTTCAATTGACGATCTATAGCTTCAGAAATTTGTGGTATATTATCTAACGTATTTTCTAATAATGTTATATCCTGTGTTTCCGAATTTTCAACGCTTGGCCACTCTAATAAATTGCTCACATCATCCGTTAATGGTATTTGACTTGTGCTAGGTATTGCTTCTATATGCTCGCTAGTTTGGGACCTATTTTCATTACGTATTTTTTCAAGTATTCTATTTATAGTTTCATCATCGGAATCTGACTGAAACTGAGGTGTTTCCACATCGTTTGCATAAACTATTTTGACGCGAGATAGAGCATCTGCGTTGGTATTAAGTTTTCCCTTTTTATGGATTATCTCGTAATTATATTCTTCTAGTTTTAGACGCCAACGAGTTAGTTTGGAACTTAGGTCTTTAAGAGACATGATCCACACTAATGGTCTGTGGTCGGTGTATATTATAAATTTTCGACCATAAAGGTAGGGACGGAAGTATTTTGTGGCCCAAACAATGCTCAATAATTCCTTTTCTATTGTAGAATATTTTCTTTCAGTATCTGAAAGTGTACGAGAAGCGAACGCTACTGGTTTATCCGAGCCTACAACGCCCTGCGACAGTACGGCCCCGATAGCGACGTCCGATGCGTCTGTTGTTAATATGAAATCCCTTTTGAAATCAGGATATTGTAATATTGGAGCATTTATAAGTACCTCTTTGCACTTATTGAATGCGTCTACAAACTCTGACGTATGCATTACTTTGGAATTCTTTTTTAGACAGGCTGTTAAGGGTTTTGTGAGTTTCGCGAAATCTTGAATGAATTTCCTATAATATCCAACCAACCCAAGGAATGATTTAATTTCCGTTTGATTAGTAGGTATTGGAAACTTTTTTATGGCTAGATCCTTTTCGACATTCGGTTTTACACCTTCACTAGTAAGCACGTGTCCTAAGAATTTTACCTGTTTCTGCAAAAATTCCGATTTATCCAATTGGATTTTCAAAGTGTGTGTTCTAAATCTATCGAAAACTTGTTTTAATGATTCTATATGACTTTGTAATGAGGTATTATATATAACTACGTCATCTAAATAGGTCATGACGTTTGGAAGGCCTCTAAGTACCGAATCCATCAACCGCTGGAATGTGCTCGGTGCATTTTTGAGACCGAATGGCATTCTCAAGAATTCGTAGTGCCCGCGCTCTGTAGAGAAAGCTGTTTTCTCTATATCGTCTGGATGCATCTCCACTTGATGATAACCTGATGCCAGGTCTAAGGTTGTAAAATACTGTGCTCTTCCGAGTCTGTCTAGTATATCGCTGATGTTAGGTAACGGGTACTTATCCTCTACGGTTTTGTCGTTTAGTCGTCTGTAATCTATGACTAGGCGCCACTTAGTCTTACCTGAGGCGTCGGTCTTTTTTGGTACTATATGTACAGGGCAAGACCACGGGGAAATGCTTTCTCTAATTATATTTTGCTTTAATAAATTGTCTATTTGGTTTTGTATTTCTTCGCGTTGATGCGGAGCTTGACGGTAATTACGTACGTGGATAGGACTTTGGTCTGTTAAACGTAACTTATGTTTTACATCGTGTGTAAATGTCAAAGGTATTTCCTCTGAATGGAAAATATCTCTGTAGTTATAACATAACCTATTTATTTCGCGTTTCTCCTCGAAGTTCATGTGGTCAGTCCTCAGTCTGTGAAGATTTTCTTTAAGTATTGTATCTATTTGTGACCAATCGTTTTTTGTATAGTGATGAAAATTATTTACGGTAACGGTTTCTGTATCTAATGGCATTAACTTTATATTACATAATTTACTAAACTGAAGTTTATCTGAACATGTATTAATTACTGATGTTAAAAATTTTCCTTGTTTTACAGATACGTAAGCAGATGGTAGAAGTAATTGATTATTTAAATTTTGTTGTTCTAGTAGATAATCGCCATCTTCGTAGTTACACAGAAGTTCAAATATTTTTTCTGTATTTGATTCCATGTGTAACTGTGATTTAATATCACTCTTTAACGGAATTTGAGTATTCTCAGTTTTTAATAGCATTTGCTTCATATCTATGTTGCTACCTAACGGGACTAAAAGATCTGTACCTATCAAACCTTTGAAGTCTTTATCGAAATCGAACACAAGGAACTTATGTGTTCTGTTACTTTTAAAGATTTCCGGTAATGGCATATGAACAACGGCATTGTGTTTTGTGTAACCATGAGCTGTTCTGATAATATTTATTTCTCTACGTATACCTAATTGTAAATGCTTGTATTGTTCTAATACACACGGACTAATCAACGACTGTGAGGCTCCAGTATCAATCAAAAACCTGCCGCCTAATTCTTTAATATAAATATAAGGTATCGAATAACGGTTGTTTAGATTAATATGAACTACGTATATAATAATGTTGTTCGGGACTCAATTGAAAATCCGAACAATCACTATTTATATTGATTACTGCGCCTTCTTGTTCTATGGGTACAGTATATTGTTCACACGGTAAAGTGACTTCATTATCGTTTGTTTCCGTCATTTGATAATGCACCGCTTTGTACTCGGTTTTGATCGGTTGGGTGTTTTGATTGTTTGTATTTGGTCTGATAAATGTTTGACCACTAGTTCGTGGTACAAAGAACTTACTATTTTGACTATGACTATTATTGGAGGTATTGAATCTAGGTTGATATTGAGATTTAATTTGTGCATTTGCCACTGGTCTATAAATAGGTTGGGTACTATCTGTGATGTTACGTCGATATTTTAACCTCAGCTCTTCTTGTTTGGCTAATGTTATGATTTTGTCAATTGAAGAAGAGTTGTGAATGCGAACGCCTAATGAAATTAGGGGGTCTAACTGATCTAAAAATATATTTATTGCCATTTCTTCGTAGTAATCGCGTTTATTTTTGTCGCAGTTTATAAGCGCGTATGTTAATCCGCGTATTTTTTCGCCAAATATTTCTATGGAATTATTATATTTCTTTGTATATATGAGTTCCTGCACTAGTTGTATTTCGTCTCTATACTCTCCAAACCGCTTTATAAGTATAGCCTTGATTTCAGGCCATGTGCTAAAATCAGTACTTTCCGGTAACGCTTCTACGGCTTTTCCTGTCAATTTATTGATAATTACGCAAGCAATACTAGAGTCATTAGGGCAATCCTGGCGTTTAATTCATAAATGTGTTTACAAGTAACCTTAGCCTAAACCTTATCTTAATCGCCTTATTCTATTAACTATAGAGAACAATGCCTGATTATGGTTACATAACTGCGCTCAATTTTTTTTTTAACATTTGTTTATATACTATGAAAAACACATTTCTAAAGTTTTTTTAAAGATTCATTGACTGGCCCTGGATTCCGAGGTATAAACCTTACGGCGCTCCACTACTACATACTTTATTTAAATGTAAATAAACTATATTAAAAAATGTTTTGAATTTTCTTAAAAAATGCGAAGATACTTTTTCCCCAACCTATTATTTTTGGAGCCGGTGCTTCACTATCTAATAAGTTTCTGGCAACAACTTAGCACCAACTCCAAAAATATGTTTCTAGGGTATGAGTACCTACCTACTAAAATTTTTTTTTTTTTTTTTATACAACTGGATGACAAACAAGCTGACGGCCCACCTGATGGAAAGCGGTAACCGCCGCCTATAGACACCTGCAATAACAAGGAAAAATCACTTGATATTGCAGGTGCGTTGTCATCCTGGGGCCTAAGATGAAATGCCGTCCATGCCCAGTAATTACACTGGCTACCTTTCCCTTCAATCCGAAACACAGCGAACTGTTTCACGGCTGAAATAAGAAAGGCGGTGGTACCTACCCAGACGACCCCGCATACGGGCCTACCACCTAGTAAGTGGTGTACTTTTCAGTTTTTTGGAGTCGGTTTTAATTTTTGTTTAACTTTTTTTTTTCTCATTTGTTACTGATAACTTATTAAGGTCAAAGCTAGATGGGTGACCGTGAGCTTATATTGTTTTCATTCATCGTATCATTTCGCTAAAAATTCACAGGAAAACAAAAATCCGCAATTTGGTATACGTAGATGACTTACTCATTCCAGTTATTTTGATTTAAAAACCAAACTACCTAATGGATTTTCAAAAAAAAAATTATTGGGAACTATTCCGCATCGAACAATAAAGTATTCTTAATTTTTGATTTTAACATTATTATAAATGTTTGAAAAATTACTTAGTAAAAAGTATAATAAAGTATTATCAATATCGGTTCACCCAGTGGAGTTCTGAGGTAACAAACATAAAAAATACAGTCAAATTGATAACCTCCTCCTTTTTTGAAGTCGGTTAAAAATAGAGGAACTGTTTTATTGGTTGAAGTAGGTAATTATTCAAGACATTTACAAACTAAAGATTTTTCATCTCTAGTTGTGTCATAAGTTCTCCTGAATTATTATTTCCAACCGTAAAATAGGAAAAACCACTAAGCGACTTTTGATGAATTGATTACCTATGTCATGATAATTGTATAAGAATAATAAGCACGCATAATTATGCTTTCAATGGTATTATTTGTTATATTAATTTGATACATAAATGATGGATTAATTTGATACATAAGAGTAGAGTCACGTGAACACGTCATGAGTCATGACAGTAATTAATGATAACAAAGGTAATAATACAATTTATGCAGATGTAGGAACTTATTTATTTGTATGTTATATACCTACATAGGTAGAATTAATTTGCATACATAAACATATCCAGCATAACACGCGTCACGTTAAAAATGACTCATATAGCAAAACATGAAAGCTCCTTTAAATTTCAGTGTTTTATCTTGATGAGCAGCCAGTACATAATTAGATACTATTATAGTTTAATTATAAATGTTAAATAATTGTGCCGTACCTATTTATTTAGAAAATTGTCATTAACCATCTCCAGTTTGTATAAAAATATCCTCATCCAGTCCTGTCTGACATGAAAGAATACTGATTGTTTTGGCATTATTTTCGTCGAAAATAAAAATATGTGTTGTGAACTTGTGACGTGTCAAGCAGGATCAAGACGAATTAAAAACTTTAGATCAAACATATTTTTTCTATGAGGTATACTTCATTAGTTTCATACTTTTAGCAATAATACTTAATTGAAAACAGCATTGACCTATATCCTAACAGAAGTACCTATCTGTAAAGCAACATTGTAAAATACTAAGAAACGTTTTTATTAATTATAGAACTTTTTCACGTCCGTAAAAAGAAACCTATGTTTGTATTTACCAGATATGGATGTCAGATTTTTTTACCATGTTTGTTCTTATTGATGACCCTATTGACTAAAATTTGGTAAGTATTTCTAGTATTTTGAGTATTTTCCCTCTAAGTGACATTAAAAAATTTCACTGTGTATTGTATAAAAAAATTAGTACGACTACTGTTCAGTTGTTAACAAAGAATTGGGCGTTGGATCTAATGGAATAACAGTTAAATTATGAGCTACGACTAAACACGGGTTGAGTGGATCCCTGACTTCCCCGCTTTCGTGTATAGATGAACAATTAACGTCAGCTTTTTGAGTCTCGTTATCTCCAGAAAGCTTCATCGCCGTCGCCGGTTGGTTAGTATCTGGCAATGTAGATGCGTTGATATTTTCCGATTCCTTGTCAAAAATGGGAGGTTCCGTGACATTATTTTCTGCAGCAGTGTTTAGCAGAATAGAACACGGAATTGTCGTCATAAATTCTCTCCCTGCCGTCGTAACTACAGTGACCGTACATTTGGTATTGTCTACTTTACTGGACGCCTCATCAACATTCTTTACGTCAGCTTCGGGTGTAAAGGAAGTCGCAATAGCACAAGGTATAGCCAGAACTTCGGTTGAGTTTTCACTACTTATCGTCAATGTACAATTCACTAAATCTTTCAATACAGAATCTACTACCGGGTCCGTCCCATTGTCTGCCGCTACAGCGACAGGTTTACCTCCGTTGTCATAGATGACGGTGTGATGGTTTCGGCCAGTCGTTCTTGCTAAATTCCAGAGAGCTAATCCTGTCAAAATAGTACCGACTCCAGCACCAGCTATTCCTATTCCAGTAAGGGCACTGCTACCACGACTGACACCACCGAATCCTTTGTTGCCATAGTTTCCAAAATATCCTGGCATTTGGGAACCATAGCCAGGATTGTAATTATTGTGACCTCCGTAGCCAGAATAACCACCATAATTGGAGTACGGTGGCGGAGGGCCTTGTGGTGGATGATAACCATTGCCGGCACCATGTGATAAGTGACTAGCTCCGTTATTATAAGTTCCTGATTTATATCCGGGATATGGTGGTGGTCCACCTGCACCCGAAATTCCTTGAGGATATCCAACACCAGTACCGGACGCTACGTTTGTGTGTGGATAGGTGCCACCGGAACTGTGAGTGCCTAATGAACCAGATCCTGACAGTCCACTTCCGTGAGGATAACCTGCCGCTCCAGAACTACCTGATAATCCATTTGATGAAGGATAAGAATGGCTGGGCTGATTATTCGTTTGTACATGAGTGGCAGGACGTTGTGCTGTTTGTTGATGAATACTTTCTTGGTATGTCGGTGGCTGCTTGACCGGAGTATTTCCTGACAAAGCTGTCTGACCTGAAGGATAAGAGTGACTTTGACTATTTGACTGCTTTGAGTAGGTCTGGGTATTACGTGTTGCTGGTTTTTCTTGCCATCCGAACAACGAGGGCTTTTGACCCGAGGATTGCGGATTACTGAATGAAGTTGGATGAGGTTGCGGGTTAGAATTGGTCTTTCGACTGCTACCTCGATTGCCTCGTGAGCTAGAAGTTTTATACGACTTTTTAGTTTCAACACATATGATGAAAAACACGAAGAATAAAGTTAAAATAACACTCTTCTTCATTTTTTCACACACACAGATAAACTTTTCCCCTATTGAAATGTAGGGACGGATGGACGATGGATTCGTTAGAGCTCCACGCTACGACTAAATAAAATAATCGCGTGACGTCTCCTCGAACGTTGACTGGAGTAAATTATAATGTGGCTGATTGTTGATCGCCCACCCCACCGTACACCGTGGCCGGAAACGTAAATGGCACGTAGTCAATAGTAAGTATAGTAACTCGGTGACCTAGCTCGGCTTGATTTAAACTGTAACACAAATAACCTGACTTCTAAATAAAATCAATACTTTCCACAATGTCATTTGATAAGTGTTGTAAAATAACAAGGGTTTGTTATTACGTGTAGGTATAATTTATTTACTTTTTTATTTATTACCTATCTTTTTATATATTTAGGTATTTATAACTGTAAAAGATTGGTAAATAAATACTGGTTTTATAGTGCTATCTTACATTATGTAGATACTTATGTAAAATACGCGAATAAGACCACTAATAGAACCGTAAAATAAAATAAAGAAAATATCATTATGGGCTGTTAATGCTTTTGCCGTTAAGCGCGGTCACACACCTACCGGTTCTTGCATTCTACCTAGAAAGGATCATAAAACCGGAAGGCAAGAATGCAATAAAAAATGTACTACCCGTCACACACCTACCGGTGAGAAACGGAAAGAACGCCCGGTAAGCAAGCCACCGGCCGACGTCACCAGTTGTGGGCGGCGCCCGGTAAGAAAGAGGCGGCCGTTACGTTCAAGTTCCGTATATCGTCACACACAGCCCATTCTCAACGCGGCGCCGGCCGCCGGCGACTTTAAACCCACATCGTAAAAAGGAGGAAGGAAGGAGGATCTACTGTATTAATTTTTTTTTGTTCATCGTTTTCTCTGTCAATTATGAACCGTTTTTTTTAAATTCTTTTTTTCTTCGATAGAATATCCTTTGAGGTAGTACCACTGTCACCAAGTATGTTGATGAGCTGGTGATGGAAGGTACAACTCCTTAACGCTTAGGAGTTGGAAGATAATTCTTTAAATATTATATGTACGTATTGACCAATAGTTGTATTATATTTCAAGATCCAAGAGGGCGGACGCGACTTTTTTAACAATTAACAAAGGTTTCATTTTTGTGGTTTTCAGGGGTCCTGATTATGAATAAATAAAACATAAATTTCAAGATCTAAGATGGCGGACGTAACATTTAAAAAAAATCAATATGGGTTTAATTTTTGTGGTTTTTAGGGGTCCACATTCTGAATACAACATCTATTTTAGGATCTAAGATGGCGGACGCAACTTTGAATAAAAAAACCAATATGGGTATCATTTTCGTGGTTTTCGGGGGTTCGGATTCTGAATGCAACACCAATTCCAAGAACTAAGATGGCGGACGCAACTTTAAATAAAAAAATCAATATGGGTATCATTTTCGTGGTTTTCAGGGTTCCTCATTCGAAATACAACATCAATTTAAAGATCTAAGATGGCGGACGCAACTTTAAATAAAAAATCAATATGGTTATTATTTTCGTGGTTTTCGGGGGTCCCGATTATGAATACAACACGAATTTCAAGATCCAAGATGACGGACCCACCTTTTTTATAAAACATCAATATGGGTATCATTTTTGTGGCTTTCAGGGGTCCTCATTTTGAATTCAACATCAATTTTAAGATCTACGATGGCGGACGCAACTTTAAATAAAGAAATCAATATGGGTATTGTAGCGTACCATGGTTTTATATTAAATGTATACTTTTTACTAAATCTATGTTTTTATTACTCCTCTATTTTTTGATATCCTTTTTGTCACTCATCGCTTGTCTTTTTTTGTGTCACTGCATTTTTCTGGTCTGTAACATTTTCCCATTAAATCTTTATTTCAACATATTTACTTATTAGGGAGATGGCAGCGTGAGGTAAGGGCGTGTTATAGGTGCCTCCGTCGTATCCCACATACATGGAAAGCATGTAAAGTTAACCCTTGCGGCGTCGACGGGTGTACACTATAACATCATCCTTTGCTTCACCACAATGAATTGCCGAACAGTAGCTTATCTGTTAACGTCTCCAAAGACGTCTCGTCTGTGCCTACACCCTCAACATCGACTCCCGAATGCGAGTCACGAGATGAACAAGTTATCGTCTCTGCTACCGACACGATTTCACAAAACAACTCGGCGCGTCCTACTGCGTTACTTAAAGTCGTACCTGTCACCGTGTACGGGCCGTCAGGCAGCTACGACACGTACGCGTTGCTCGATGACGGCAGCACTGCAACACATATCGATGCTAGTGTAGCCGCACGTATCGGAGCATCGGGGCCACGGCAACAAATTAGTGTGAATGGGGTAGGTGGTCTCACAAAGAAGGTGGAGATAGCCTATGTCAACTTCAAAATTAAGGGTAGGTACACACACAATATCTATGACGTCACACGTGCTAGGGCTTTGCCATCGTTATCGCTTCACACACAATCTGTGCGCAAACAAAATATCGATAAGTACAGTTATTTACAAGATCTTTCAGGTTTCCTTACATATGAGAACGCTACTCCAATGGTTCTAATTGGTGCAGAAGATTGGCATTTGTCGATTAACCTTTCAGTGCGTAGAGGCACTCGTAACGAACCTGTAGCCTGCCTTACAGCGTTAGGTTGGACACTTTACGGGTTACCATCAAGTACAACAAAATGTATACAGTTTGTCAATCACGTTTCGTTTTTAGACCAAGAGCTTGCGACCGAAAACAACAATTTAGAATTTCTTGTAAAGGAACAGTATAAATTAGACTCAATTGGTATTACCAAGTATGAGAATACACACAACAAGCAAGATCATCGTGCCATAGATATTTTAGAGGCCACATCCACGCGTTTACCATCGGGTCGTTTCGAAGTAGGCTTAACTTGGCGCGACGATATAGCGCATATACCTGATACGTATCCACAGGCTATGTCACGGTTCCTAAGTCTTGAAAAGCGCATGATTCGTGAACCAGAGTTCGGGGAAGCTTATGAGAGCTTTATAAACAACATGTTGAGCAAGGGTTACACGGAGGAATGCCATCCAAACACATATTACAACAAGGACAATATTCCAGATTACAATTTTATCAAACTATATTTACCACACTTTGGCGTTTACCATCCACAAAAGCGTAAGCTTCGCGTTGTTCACGATGCTGCCGCTTTAAATAACGGGGCAGTCTCAACTCACTGTTTCTGCCGGGTCCTGACCTTCTTCAAAATTTGCTGCACATTCTGTTTAGGTTTAGGGAGGGCCGAGTAGCTCTGTCTGCCGACATTAGAGAAATGTTTCCACAAATTCGTATTAGGCCGGCGGACAGAGATGCTTTGCGTTTCCTTTTGAGGGGTACGGATCGCAAACAGCCAATCAGGGAGTACAGAATGACGTCAGTGATTTTTGGCGCCTCTTCAAGCCCCTTTACTGCACTGTTCATCAAAAACAAAAACGCTAAGGAACACGAACACAAATTCCCGGCTGCAGTAAAGGCGATTGTTGATGACCATTATACAAAACTCAACACTCCCTGATGATGCGAATCAGCTAATGCAGCTCGAAACACACTATTCTAGCTGTTTCCACATTGCCAGCTTATAAGTGGATAACTATTTAGGCTCTCATGATAGCGGTGACGATGCTGCGCAAATAGCAAAAGATATAGTCACAGTACACGCTTCGGCATGCTTCGAAATGAGAGGATGGATCTCAAATGTCGATGCAGCGTTGAAATTGATCCCTGCCGAGCTGCATGCTGACAAATCTACTTAGTCTGTCAGTTTAGGTACTTCTTCAACCACAGTCAGAGCGTTAGGTATAACCTGGGATCCCAACACGGATACTCTGGGATTTCGTACAGGCCTAGGTGACCAGTTTCCGACACAGCTCACAAAGCGTAAGGTTATATCACATTTGATGCGTGTGTATGATCCTTTGGGGTTGTTGGGCCCAATTATTGTTAAGGGTCGCATTCTCTTCCAGCAAGCTTGGAGAGCCAATATAGATTGGGATACAGAATTTCCTCCAGCTGAGTCTGCCAAGTGGTTTGAATGGTTTCTGGAGCTGTCTCAACTGACCGAAGTTAGGGTACCGCGCTGGTATGCCAAAGCTAGCGATGCCGAACCAAGTCATCGCGAGCTACACATTTTCACTGACGCGAGTGAGTCTGCGTACGCCTGCGTAGCATATTGGCGGCTAGTTTACGCAGACTGTTCAATAAAGCTGGCACTTATCGCTAGCGAGGCTAGGGTTGCACCGCTAAAGCCTGTGTCGATTTCGAGGCTAGAGCTTCAGGCTGCTCTTATAGGGTCTCGAATTGCTGTAACCATCAAGGACAGTCATGGCAAAAAACCTACACGAAATTATTTTTGGACAGACTCTTCTACTGTCCTTGGTTGGTTGCGCAGCGATGCTCGCTCGTTCAAGCCTTTTGTTGCCCACCGAGTTGGCGAAATATCGGAAAATTCGGAGGTAAAAGATTGGAGGTGGGTACCGACAGACTTGAACGTAGCTGACGATGCTACTCGTGTACGTTCAATCAGGTTGGACTTAACGAGTAGGTGGTTAACTAGGCCGCCTTTTCTTTTACTTTCTCCCGAAGACTGGCCCACTGAACCAGTAATAGAACTCCCACCGCTTCAAGGTCAAAACGAGTTGAAGCATAAACATGTTGAAGTGGTCGGACTTCTGACGGATCGCGTGGTACTGCCTTCAGCAGTTACTGCTGACTGCTAAAGGTTTAGCAGTTGGCTGCGCTTGGTGCGCGGCGTATGTTTTTAGACAATTACTTCAAAATTCCTCGTCAGCGAACCACGGTCGTCCGTCTCGAAACGCGTCTACCACTCTAATCCCACTTTGTCTAGAATTTATCAAAGCCGCAGAGAGGCACATTTTGTTGAAAGCACAGATAGACAGTTTTCCCACAGAATTCCGGTGCGTTTTAAGTGGTCAGCCTGT
Source organism: Nymphula nitidulata (assembly GCA_947347705.1). Classification (NCBI taxonomy): domain Eukaryota; kingdom Metazoa; phylum Arthropoda; class Insecta; order Lepidoptera; family Crambidae; genus Nymphula; species Nymphula nitidulata. The sequence goes on along the minus strand of OX374621.1, from coordinate 11,486,684 downwards.
GCCCAAAAGCAGTCGCCTCACCAAGCTTTCCCCGGTAGTTGGAGAAGATGGGCTCCTACGTTTGGCCGGAAGAATAAGAGCCGTCGCAGATGTAACCCAGCACCTCAGGACTCCTGTATTGTTGGATGGATGTCACCCAGTAGTCCGCCTGTTAGTGCAGTACTACCACGCCAAGATGGGTCATGCCAATCATGAAGCCGTTATCAACGAGCTGCGCCAACGCTACTGGCTTCTTCGTTTGCGTAACACAGTAAGGTCAGTGGCGCACCGATGTCTGCCATACAGGATCAGGAAGACCGCTCCGCAGACGCCACCGACTGGAGACCTCCCACCGCAACGTATGGCACACCATCACCGGTGTTTCACTTTCACCGGCCTCGATTATTTCGGTCCCGTTGATGTGACGATTGGCCGTAGGCGAGAGAAGAGATATGTGGCGCTCTTTACCTGCATGACATCAAGAGCTGTCCATTTGGAAGTTGTCCACTCACTGTCTGCGGATTGGGAGTTGGAGTTGGGAGAGGCTCGTTCGGTCGGTGAAGGTGGCGCTTTACGCAACACTGAGGGAACGTGCCCCGAAAGAAGAAACGCTCCTCACATTACTTGCGGAGGTGGAAGCGGCAGTCAACTCACGCCCGCTGACCCATGTTTCCGTGGACCCCAACGATCAGGAGACGTTGACACCCTTCCATTTTTTGATTGGATCTTCCTCCACAAGCGCATTACCTACCACCTTTGATGACAGCGTACTCCTAGGGCGTGCGGAATGGAGAAAGGCATTGCGGTTGGCCGATTTCTTTTGGGCTCGATGGGTGAAAGAGGTGCTGCCGACAATGCAGCTACGTCAGCGGTCGCAGCAGGGCGCTGACATCCAGATCGCTACCGGAGACCTTGTGCTTGTTGTAGATTCGAACCTTCCACGGGGGGTGTGGCCTCGAGGCTTGGTGACGGCGACACACCCGGGTCGGGATGGAGTCGTACGGGTGGTAGACGTGTCCACTGCGGCAGGTACGCTCCGTCGTCCCCTCAGCAAGATTGTAAGGCTTAGCCCACTAAATTAACAAACTTGTGCTTGCACGAAGGTGGAGGATATACTTTTTGCTAAATCTATGTGTTTATTACTCCTCTATTTTGATATCCCTTTTGTCACTCATCGCTTGTCTTTTTTTGTGTCACTGCATTTTTCTGGTCTGTAACATTTTCCCATTAAATCTTTATTTCAACATATTTACTTATTAGTTTCCATTTCACGTCGTTAACAGGTATCATCTTCATGGCTTTCGGGGGTCCCGATTTTAAATAGAACATATTTCCAAATCCAAAATAGCGGACGCAACTTTTTTATAAAAAATAATACTCCGCCATCTTGGATCCCGAAACAGATGTTTTATTTGGGATCGAAACTCCCAAAAACCACAAAAATGATACCCATATTCATTTTGTATAAATAAAGTCGCGTCTGCCATTTTGGATCTTGAAATTGATGCTGTATTAGGAATCAGAACCCCTGAAAACCACAAAAATAATACCCATATTGATTTTTTGTAAAAAGTTGCGACCGCCATCTTGGATCTCGAAATAGAAGTTGTAATCAGAATCGGGACCCCCAAAAATTAAGAAAATTATACCCTTATCGAAAAAGTTGCGTCCGCCATCTTGGATCTTAAAATTGGTGTTGTATTCAGAATGGGGACCCCCGAAAACCACGAAAATGATACCCATATTGATTTTTTATAAAAAAAGTTTCATCCGCCATCTTGGATCTTAAAATTGGTGTTGTATTCAGAATCGGGACCCCCGAAAACCACAAAAATGATACCCATATTGATTTTTTATCAAAAATTGCGTCCGCCTTCTTGGATCTTATAATTGGTGTTGTATTTATAATCGGGACCCGCGAAAACCACGAAAATGATACCCGTATTGATTTTTTATAAAAAAGTGGCTTCCGCCATCTTGGGTCTTGAAATTGATGTTGTAATCAGAATCAGGAACGCTGAAAATGACGAAAATGATACCCATATCTATTTTATATTAAAAAGTTGCGTCCGCCATTTGGATCCCGAAATAGTCGTATACCTACGGAATCGGGACCCCGAATGCCGCGACAATTACACCCTCGAAAATTTATTTATAAAGAGTGAACTCCAAAAATAAAAAAAAATGTGACAACACAAATGTGAAATCATTTTTTTTGTCGGCGCATGGATCGCAAATTCAAAAGCGTTGGCCCACTGGTTGTAGTTACACTGTGCCAATACGTTGCACGTTCATATTAGTTAGACTGGTTCTAGTTACACTGTGCCAATACGTTGTACGTTCATATTAGTTAGACTAGTACCTCGGCCGGTTATATCACGGAGAGTGCTCTGAAGAGCTATTTGACCTTATCCCACCTTCCCCCTTCCTACTCAGGAGCACGCGTGCCGGTCTTCGGAGTCATCAATTCACTGTCTCCACCTCAACATCACGTACAAAGAAATTTAGTAGCTCTTTTCTTTGTCGTACTTCCAGGACTTGGAATTATTTGCCAGCACATGTGTTCCCTCCTTCTTATAACATGGGGTCCTTCAAAAGAGGCGTGAAAAAGCACCTTTCGGGCCGGCAAGGTGGAGGCGGCTAGAGCAGTGTCTGAACTGCACTAGCTGTCTTCGCATATGGACTCTTCTTACCGCTTCACATCAGGTGGTGTTGAGTCATTTGTCGTGCTTTGTATAAAAAAAAAAACCTCTCTCGGCAAGCGCTAGAGAACGACTGAGCGCCAAATAAGAAAGGCCGGCAACCGGTGTGTGTGTGACGATGAGCCCGTTTTTATGATCCTTTCTAGGTCGAACGCCGGAACCGGTAGGTGTGTGCCCGCGCTAAGTCGCTTTTTTAAGTTATGCATGACCCATCATGAATCTGAATTCTATGTGTGTTCGATGTACCTTATAATGTAGGTAAAGTACTACCTTATAGGAAAGAATAATGTACCTACTACCACCTACGTATCATCAGATACATGTTGTATACATGTGGGTTACATGTGGCTGAGATAAACAACCGGCTGGCCAAGTGGTCTGTGCCCCTTGCTATACAGGCTACTCGGTCGGGGATCCCGGGTTCGAACCCCGGTGGAAGCAAATGTTTGTATGATGAGTACGAGCATTTGTTCATAAGTCATTGATGTTTGTATATTTATTTAGTACTTACTTATATTTCTAATAATTATAAACATATTTTTATTAATATTTATTTATCCATTATCTAGTATCCATACGATACCACAATCTTAAATGATGCTTACTTTGGCTAGATAATAGGTGTGAATGTATGAAAATTATTATTATCTAACATGCATAAATCAAACTATCCTATTAATTTATTTTATTGAGTTTATGTCATTAGAATATGTATACTAAAAATACAGATTGCTTTTTTGTATGTATGTAGGTTTGTACACCTACACACATACATAAGCAATCTGTATTTTTATAATAAACAACAAACTATACTTCAGCCAACATACATAATTTATAGAAAATAAATGTAAACAAACCAAATGTCATTTTGTATAGGTTTGTCCCTTTCACTCGCTACCATATTTGCTCATCATCGCGCTTATAAAAATCACAGAGTGGTGTGTTTACATTTATTCTTTAGTTGTCTGAAGTCTAAAAATAGTTGAGTTACCTGCGTAGTTACGTAGGAACTTTTGATCACAAATTCACAACACTAATAATTACTGGAAAGTAATTTACTGCTAGTTATTGTTCGTACCTGCTATGCTCCAGCGCTCTCACAATTATTATTATGAAGGTACACCAACCTACGTATTAGGAACGTTTTGTAAATGTAAATTAATAATATAATGACCTCTTAGAATAATAACGACACTGATCTATTATTCATCACCAGCCTTTATACGCCCCGCTATCCCTCCGGAGGTCTATGTCAATTGAAGTATCAATTGTGTCTGGAATCTGTTGCTTGATAGGTGGGCTGTTGTGTTGTTGCTCGAAGGCACAGTTTCTTAACCTATAGGCTTGTGCAGGTATTGACCAACCACGGTTGCTTTCCTCAATACCTGCACAGAATCGGCAGAGAATCCGTCCCTCGATACAAGGAGTGTGGCTGCGACGAAGACACGGCACAACACGTCCTAGAATCCTGCCAGGCATGGACGACACAGTGCCAGGTCCTCGTTGCAACAATAGGTGGTGTCCACTCTCTACCGGCTGTGATAACAAGCCATGGTCAGTAGCACAATATCGTGGGAGGCGGTGACCTCATTCTGCGAACAAATTATGCTCGAGAAAGAGGCAGCAGAGAGGGTGCGTGAAAACGACCCGAACGCAAAGCTAAAACCTCCGACGAAGATTAGGCCGTAGGCGGAGGCAATAGGGCCAACTCCAACAGATGGCTTAGTTAGGAGCGGCGGGTAATGGAAGGGGCCTCCACTGCTTGCCACTAAAGCTCCAGCGCTTTGGGTTGAGGAATATCCAATGTGCCTTGGGGGCATTCTCCACCAATATTGGGCTATATCAACCGCTGCTGACGTATCATACGAACGTCGACTTAGTTTCTCGAATGATGCGCAACCATCGCAGAGCGCATTCAAGACACTGTCAGTTTTTAACTCGGAAACCTGTAGAGTAGGTACTAACGGGAGTCCGAGATAACCACTGTCTTGGTTCCTCCTTGCGGCAAGGTACCTACCCGTAAAGGGGTTTTCTGACAAAAAAAAAGATGGACTTAGATAAATTAAAAGATGGACTTTGTTACTTAGTTCATAGAAATGTTGTGCAACTTTCAAATACATTTTATTAATTTGATAATTTCATGAATAATGCAGTCAATGTATTTCATACAAATGCCATTAAAATTATCAAATGAATAAGATGTAGGTATTTAAGATGTAGTTATAGTTGAAAAACATTTCTATGTAAATAAATAATATAATAAAGTCCATATTTTAATTTATTGTCCTATTGTCGTCACCACTCTCTATGTTCATATGAATAACGAGATGAATGAACGAGAAACTCAAGTCTCTTTCGTAAATTGTGATGCGGCATTATTTTACGACGACAATTTCTCTGTAATGTTCCCCGTATCTATTTGTCTAAAATATTTTTCATCAAAATATTTTTTTGTCGCTGATGATAAGTGACAGTGGCCCTAATTCTGGTAAACACATGCTAAGTCTAAATTTAAGTTCAGTGCATTTCTTTCTATCAAAAGGAATACGAAAAGGATAAAATTTGACATTTAGATACATGCGTTCAATTTTCGACCTTATTGAACGTGGTAAAATGCAGTGTTTAGAAGGCAACTCCACCATACATGCCGTCTAAAATTGTTTTTTTTTTATATACAACTAGATGACAAACAAGCTGACGGCCCACCAGATGGTAAGTAGTTACCGCCGCCTATAGACACCTGCAATAACAAGGGAAAATCACTTGATATTGCAGTTGCGTTGTCATCCTGAGGCCTAAGATGAAATGCCGTCATGCCCAGTAATTACACTGGCTACCTTTCCCTTCAATCCGAAACACAGCGAACTGTTTCACGGCTGAAATAAGAAAGGCGGTGGTACCTACCCAGACGACCCTACATACGGGCCCACCACCTAGTAAAGTAGTAAGTATGGATGGTAGTGTCTATGGTTTCTTTGAAATCTATCTAAATTTAAGTGGCAGCTCTAAACGGATTCTCGCTATCTTTTTCCTATGACTTATTGCGAGAAAGAGATATACTGTACTTAAATTTAGAATTAAAGTGCGTCTTCAGAATTAGGCCCAGTATTAAATTATTTGGTCCATGGTATTAATATAAAGATCAACATGGTATATCGATATTTTTTATGTATAGTCGTGGCACATCACTATTTATACATTACTTTTTGGAAATTACTTAGCCAAAACTAAACTTTATATTTTGTACTAAGTCATTAATTTTATATAAGTGGAGAGAGAGAAGGAGAAGGGGCAGCGCAGGACCGATCGGTTTGGAGATCCTTGGGGGAAGCCTATGCCCAGCAGTGGGCGTCTCTCGGCTGATATGATGATGATGAAGTGGTGACTTAGTGATCCTCATCTAAACAAAACTAAGCCATATGCTAAGGTTATTAATTCATAGTTTTTCCCAAAATCATTACCGGACCTTACTACACATATCTCCAGAGGCGACGTAAGGCGTGCGTGGGCGACGTAGGTCACTAATGCAGAGGCCTATGGCCTCGTGGTTAGAGGGGCGTCTCGCGCCCGTAAAAAATAATGAAGATTATCTTAACTGTCACAAAACGAATAATACATTCAGTCAAAAAAGTATCGGGAATTGATGATTTGTTTATGGTTCCAAATTTAATTTTTTGTTTTCTTTTTGCGTGTAGTAGTAGTTTTTGCGTGGAGTTTGAGTTGCATCTGTTATTTATATTAAATACAGTGCTGGTTTTATCCGCTTTTGATCGAGTTACCTTAAATGCAAGATGCTTATACCTAAACGTTATACCTAAACATGGGATTTGCCTAAAAAGCTGTCTGCCCTAAATGAGAAATGCCTATGAAGCAGCATGCCTGAAATGTGAAATTGACAAAGAAGCAGATTGCCTAAAGTCGATGCCTACAAAGCAAAATGCCTAAATTGTTAAATGCCTACAAAGCAAAGCAAATAACACCAAAGCTAATCCCGTCCTCCCCCCACGAGAGAAATAATGTGGTTTGCCATTCCCTTCTCTATTTCACACACTAGTGAATAAAATACCTAGTCCCTGTCATCTTGTATTTCAGGCATGCTGCTTCATCGGCATCTCTCGTTTAGGGCGAACAGCCTTCTCAGTCATCTTGTTTTTCTGGCAAACTGCTTTACAGGCAATTTAAATTCGGGCAATCTGCTTCTTAGTTAATTTCACATTTCAGGCATGCTGCATCATAGGCATTTCTCATTTAGGGCAAACAGCTATTTAGGCAAATCCTATGTTTAGGTATAACGCCTTCATTGGCATCTTGCGTTTAAGGTAACTCGATCAAAAGGGGATTTTATCTAGTGTAAAAAACATCGAACCAAGAGTTTGTCTTAAATTTTGCATCGCCAATGGAATTTCGTGTTCGGAGTCACTGAAAATGTTACAGAAAGCTCACGGTGAATCGACTTTATCAAAAACACGTGCTTATGAGTGGTACGAATCGTTCAAAAGCGGTCGAGATGTGATGGAAGATTTGCCTCGCTCTGGTAGGCCATCAACGTCTGCAACTGAAGTTAACATCGCAAAAGTGAGGGAAATAGTGACTGAATATCCTCATTCACCTTTGAGAGAGATAGCCAGCGAACTTTCTGTATCTCAGAAGTCGATCCGTCCCATTTTAAATAATCACTTGGGTATGAAACATGTCGCCACTCGGCTAGTCCCAAAATACTTGAATTTTCTTCAAAAACTCAATCGTATGAGAATCGCTGAGGCCATGCTTGAACGAGTCAATTCCGACCCAACATTCATGAAACGCATTCTTACTGGTGACGAGGCGTGGGTTTACGAGTTTGACATGCAAACAAGTCAACAAGCTTCGGATTGGCGCCTTCCAACTGAACCGAAACCGAAAAAACCACGCACAAAGTCGATCAAAAGACAAAGTCATGTTGACTGTTTTCTTTGACTCTCGCGGTGTTGTGAAATCGGAATTCTTGCCGGAAGATCAAACGGTAAATAAAGAATATTATTTGAGCGTTATGCGGCGTTTAAGAGAAAAAATTCGACGAAAAAGGTCAGATTTGTGGAAAGAAAATTCTTGGATTTTGCACCACGATAATGCGCCTAAGGGCATCATTGTGAACGAATTTCTGACCAAACACTCGACAAATACCATCGAGCATTATGGTGGCATATTCACCAGATATGGCTCCAGCCGACTTCTTTCTTTTTGCTAAACTCAAATTACCACTTCGTGGCACCCGTTAGGAGAATTCGCGGCGAGAACTAAACTCAATTCCGGAAACAGCGTTTAAAAAATGTTTTGATGATTGGATTATTCGTTGGTGTAAGTGTATCGTTTCTGCAGGAGATAAAATAAATTTGGATGAATAACTAACATTTTGTGTATTATTGATCTTTTCCCGGTACTTTCTTGGCAGAGTAGTAAATTACAAAACACTTATAGTAATTTTAATCGAGAAGACGGGTTTCATTCAACTGTCGAGTGTCTGGAATCCAGTGTTACGAACGTGTTGAGCGTTGCGAACGCTTTTACTATAAAAGCGTTCAAAAATTTAGAGGTTTTAGCGGTGACAGCTCAGGTGATACGGTAAAACCTTCTTAGATCGTCTTCACAGCTTTTTATCTAAACGGTCCTATAACCTTTAGTTAAAGACCCGTTTTGCTGGTTGGGTATCTATCAGACCGATTATAGGATTTTTATAATGCACATATTACACGTGACCCCGCGCGTGGCGGGCTGGTAAGGGACAAAATGTGCGAAAGGTCAATGTTTTGTTACCAGAACCGACACGAATACCATTGCACTGGTTAGGCCATAAAGGATAAATGGATAAACACTTCTTCACTCAATTGGTAAATTGACTATCTGGAACTTAAGTACGACTATGTACCTACGTAACAAGACGAATGATGGATCAATAACAGGCTAACAAACGTATGTACCTATCTATCAACCTATTATTCATCCTTGATATTATAACTCTAGCCTATATCCTACTTACATAAATATTCCACTGTGTTTGTGGTGGTGCGCAAAACCGTTTTATTTGGAGATCGATGGGGGAGGCCTTTGTCCAGCAGTGGACATCATAGGCTGATATGATGATGATGTAGTAGTATTAGTAAGTCCTTCAACTTTAGTCTTGAATATTTCTGGCGCCTACGGCAAATTAGTCTTATTGGGTCAGTCTTAGTCAGATTTATGAAAAACTTATATTCTTAGCCAGGGCTCCGATCGCGCTAATTTACAACACATTTACCAAAGCAAAACCAAAAACGTTCCGTTGCGCACCATTTGTGTTACGCCAAACATTTACACGGCCACCAATTAGAGTGGATACCTACGTTGATGTTTCGATTATAATTATATTACATATTAATTATGTTTAAATTACATTTATTAATAAATAAAAACTTTCGAAATACAGCTTTTAGATACAAAGACGTTACTACGGTCATACGGTAACCATCGTGTGTAGGAACGTATTTACCGCTGTCGGACTTTGCTGTCGGATGAACTTTTTGATTTAGTAGTCTCTATAAATAATGGTAACCATACAGGGGCCTTACCACCATCTTAATAAAAGCGATTCATATTCCGCTCGGTTCAGTATTGGTTCCTAAACTGCATCGCTGTCATAGTCATAGATAGCGTCGTAGTACGGATATAACGATTCTACACAGTTTTTTAGGTCCTAAACTGGATCGCGATAAAAAATGGTGGTACGGGAGCTGTTATTAATCTGTGACCATAGTAACGTCTTTGGATCTCAATGCTGTCTAAAAGCGCCATACAAATTGTGCTCAACGGAACATTTTTGGTTCTGCATTAGTAATTGATTAAATACGTTTTTTTTCTATTTTGGCTCGCACGGTTTGTGCATCGTAAATTAGCGCGATGTTTGGGAACCAGGAATGACATGCGGAAAACTCAAAGTAAGAGCTCATTTTTAACAAAATACTTTTTTATTTTTTCTTTTACGTCTAATCCTTCAATGCCCAGACGGCAACATAAGTTACCATAACAATTAAAATTTAATTGTGTCTGGTTTATCGGGCTTCTAAGGGTATAACAAACGATGACCATTGTTTGCAATGCGAAGCATTTGACATCGCAGGGATTGTACTGCATTCAGAATTACAATAATATCGATTCTGTTTAGAATATTTTTATAATCATCAATTGTCATCATCTTCAAAGTTATTAAAGCGCGGTCACACCTACCGGTTCCGCCATTCTACCTATAAAGGATCATAAGAAAGAAAGAAAGAAAGATAAAATATTATATCTAAATAGGCCACAAAGAAGCACTTTTAAATCGTCAAAAAACACATTCTTACAACTACCACAAAAAATATATTAACTAACAACGTCATAGTCTCTGTCGGTCTGTCATGCATGTCTGAATTTACACCGGTTCCAAAAGTTGAACTACCGAGAAGATTCCGGCAACAAACTAGTGTAGTCACTCTTTTCAAATATTAAATTACAATGTTTGTAGTTAAAAAATTATAACTTTTAGCAAATAAAACATTATAAAACCGGCTAGGTAGAATGGCGGCACACACCTATGTGAGTGTGACCGCGATAAGTCCCCGCATTCGCCACCAATCGCATGCACTAAAACTGAGGTGTTCAACCAAAGATCACAGCTTAGATGTAATTTTTTATATACTCTTTTTTATGTAGGTATCTCAATCCCAGAAACTACATCGAAACGTGATCAAAACAGCCTCACGGAAGCTCGGTGTCCTGATGAACAAGGTGCGTCGATTTTTCACGCCTGACCAGCTATGCCTGCTGTACAAAACTCAGGTCCGGTCTTGCGTGGAATATTGCTCGCACTTGTGGGATGGCTCCGCCAAGTACCTACTCGATGCCCTAGACAGATTGCAGCGTCGTGCTGTCCTTATCATTGGCGATGTAGAGGTCACGAACAACCTTGAGCCTCTACAATTGCGTCGAGACATTGCGTCGCTTAGCGCCTTTTATCGGCTTTATTACGGAGACTGCTCTGAAGAGCTTTTCGCCCACCTTCCCCCTTTCTGCTCAGGAGCACGCGTGCCGGTCTTCGGAGTCATCCATTTACTGTCTCCACCTCAACATCACGCAGAAAGAAATTTAGTTCCTCGTTTCTTTGTCGTACTTTCAGAACTTAGAATTCTTTGCCAGCGCATGTGTTTCCTACTTCCTATAACATGGGGTCCTTCAAGAGAGGCGTGAAAAAGCATCTTTTGGGCCGGCAAGGTGGAGGCAGCTAGTGCATTGTCCATTTCTGCACTAGCTGTCTTCGCATATAGACTCTCCTTACCGCTTCACATCAGGTGGTGTTGGGTCAATTGCCGTGCTTTGTATTGTATATAAAAAAAAGGTAATTAAATATTCTTAATTTTTGATTTTAACATTATTATAAATGTTTGAAAAATTACTTAGTAATTAAAATACAATAAAACTAGAAATTTTTTTTCACGTCCTGAGGCAGGAATCGAACCCGCGACCTTTCGCAAACTCGGCGACTGCTCTGACCACTGAGCCACCCAGGACTTGGGATGTCCCTGTGAAATTCTTCTAGTCTATTTTTCTTTTTTTTATGTCTATTGCCTCAGGACGTGAAAAAATTTTTCTAGTTTTATTGTATTTTAATTACTAGGTAATTAAATATTAAAAGTTTTTTTTAAATTGTAATACTCAATCATGTAATACTCATCCACGCGAACAATGTAGCGGCCACAGCTAATTTTATAAAGATTGCAGAATGTAAAAAGCAACAGTAGGTACCTACCTAAAACCTAATTTATTTGCGATACTTATTGGCAATGGATTACCTACTTTAAAGTCGAGGTTTCTTAATTAGTTTCTTTTTATCGATATGATTTATTTAATTACCTATCAGTAATTCAGAATCGGCGGTGCATTTTTATTTAAGTATTACCTACCTATATATTAATTTATCAAAATGTTTAATAATAATTTTGATTTAGAGTAGTTAATTAGATATCCTATCGAGGACGTCACAGATAACAATATAAACTGTAAACGATAAAAGCGACTTAACGATATTATTGATCATTCCATTGTTAGAAATCGTCTGTCCTAACATCTGATAAAATATAGCGATATAATAAGGAATCACAAAAATGATGCTCGCGATTGTCATAGCGGCATTTATTGCTGCAACCCAGGGCCGACCAAATGCGATAGGCCCACAGAATGTGGTAACTGTACCACCAAATTGTCCTGAAGGCCAAGAATGGATTAATGGACAATGCCGTGATGTGTGGAAGACTGGGTTCCCCGATTCCATTATTCTTAGAAAATTGTAAGTAGTATACTTTTTAATGTTATTCCTTATATGTATACTTACCTTCAATAAGGTTCTTAGTACTTTATGAACAGTCGTCATCTTAAAATCCTATCTCTGTCGTATAGATTTAACCTTATTACCATAGGTAAACGTAATATATTATAATATTGTTTATATTAGGCGAATATGTAAGTATTGATTTAATCAATGAGTGAAGAGTGTGAGTGATTGGATCAGAAACATTCAACTTTCATTACAAACCTACACCCGCGTCAATCATTTACTAGAGAAGAATATTATTATTAGTTGTCTAATTTCGTAATTTATGTCAGTAGCTATTATTAAAGGTAGGGAATTACCTATTTTTACCTCAATACACAAAAGAATTATGTAGTGTAAAATTGTTATCAGGTATCCACCTAATAACAATTTTACACTTCACAATTTTTCCCCAGTCGGGGAACCCCCCGGTAGGTCGGGCGCTTGCTACCCCCACATGTCAGCCCTGCCCCTGCCTGAGGGCCTAGACAAGATGCCATTTGACGTTGACCCTATGAACAAGTCATTTGACAATCGCTATCGCTAAATGGAAAATGCTAGGATTTGACTTTTGGAATCGAAAGTCGACCGAGGGCTTCCCATACATTTTCCGCTTAGCAATAGCGATTATCAACGAAAGGCATCTTGTCTTGGCCCTGTGCTCTTCGACATCATAATATTCATAACCAATAATAGCACATATTTTGCATAAAGCTTCTAGCATCCATAAAGTCCATTTATTTTACCCATTAAAAAAGGACCCAGATAGATATATAAAAATAATTTAGTTAGATCACAAAGGATAGAAGTTTGGTAATTGAGCACATGATTTTTTTAGGTGCCAACCAATATTGTTTTAATTTCAAACTTCGTAGTTAATTTGGTAAAACGAAATAAGTAGGTAGACCCTATGATATACACAATCAATATAAACTCAATGAAAAAGGCCTAACTTTTTAGTTTCTATAAAATTCGGATTAGGTAGCTAGTATATGCTAAAGAAATAGCTGTTCCTTCCTCTTCCCTCTCTTCGGCGCACCACTCTTTCGACACAGGGCTCCTTAAACTTGTTCGGTATGGAGATATGTTAAGATCTGAATTTCAGAAACTACATCGAAACCGTAATCAAAACAGCCTCACGGAAGCTCGGTGTCCTGTACAAGGAGCGTCGATTTTTCACGCCTGATCAATTATGCCTGCTTTACAAGTCAGGCCCGGTCTTGCGTGGAATATTCTTCGCACTTGAGGGATCGCTCCGCCAAGTACCTCCTCGATGCCCTGGACAGATTGCAGCGTCGTGCTGTCCGTATCGTTGGCGATGTAGAGGTCACGAACCACTATGAGCCTCTGCAATTGCGTCGAGACATTTTGTTAGCTTTTTGCTTAGCGTCTTCTATCGGCTATATAACGGAGAGTACTCTGAAAAACTTTTTGACCTTATCCCTCCGATTCCGGAGCACGCGTGCCGATCTTCGGAGTCATCAATCCACTGTCTCCACCTCAACATCATGTACAAAGAAATTTAGTACCTACCTCGTTTCTTGGTCGTACTTCTAGAACTTGGAATTCTTTGCGTGAAAAAGCACCTTTTGGGCCGACAAGGTGGAGGCGGCTAGAGCAATGCCTGAACTGCACTAGCTGTCTTCGCATAAAGACTCTTGTTACATCAGGTGGTGTTGAGTCTTTTGTCATCTGGGTGAGTCCGGTGGGTGTTATAATATCAAAGAAAACGGTAAACAATGTATTGTTATTTGTTGTGGACTCTTAATAGGTAGCCGATAAGCTGTTATCAGCTAATAAAAGCACCCTTCTAAATGTCAGTAGTAGGTATTTCAAATCAATACGATCAACATATCTAAATTTACTAATTATATCAATTCACTAGGTAGGTAGGTATGTACATAATAAATCCGCTGTTCTGTATCTGCAAGCGTCATTTTGTTGTAACTTAAAGCTTTCAACTAATGCTGTGATACCTATAATAGATTGTGTCAGAATTTAATTAGGTACCTACATCTTTAGACATAGCTTACTATATTACACGATCAATTTATTTATTTATTTGTTTTGTTATTTGATCGTAACTTGCTAATATCATACGGATGAATAACTGTATTTATTTGTACCATAACAGTGACAGGACAGCACAGCTGATAACTTAGTAAGTACCTAATAGTTGGTAGTTATTTCGTGCACACAGTAGGTAGGTATGTATCTCACAAGATAAGGGGTTCGGGGAAGACACGGCGATAACAGCGAGCAATACGGTAGTTGTTAAGAAAATCGCACATTGTACAAACACAATTAACAGCAAAAAATAGTTTTTTTATGATATTGACGATGATTGTGAAAGGTTCAGCAGCTCTAGTTTTTTACATACTCTCTTATTTTAGTGATACTACAGTGTATGCCGCCAGGAATATAGAAAACCATAACGCTGTTGTGGTCCCACCAAACTGCAAGCCTGGCCAGCAGCTCATAAATGGTGTGTGTCGAGATGTGTGGAGGTCAGAAATCGGCCCAAATAATGTGGTGACAGTCCCACCAAACTGTCCACCGGGACAAGTTTATGTCAATGGACAATGCCGCGATGTATGGATTAAAAGTTTAAAGTGAGTTGTCTAAGTAGTTCTTTATTCTTAGCTTGACGTGTTGATAATTGATAATATTAGAGATTTGAATTTTTGAAGATTTTCTGGCTATGCACTTTAGAATAATAACGATAGTATTTTAAGCTATTCACAAATATTTGCTTTTTATTTGTCAATAAGCCCCCCGATGATATGTGCGTCTTGCTTGACAGATAATTATGAAATTTCAGCGATGTTTATTACTTATACGGTGAGAGTTATTTTATTACTTATCGATCAAAATTCTAAGAACCTCAGAAAAACTAAAAAGCATAAATCTGCAATTTCGCATACATCGATCTCATTCCAGTTATTTTGATTTAAAAACCAAACTAACAAAAATATATCGGACCAAATAGTAACTATTCCGCATCGAACAAAAAAGAAACCTACAGAATGGCACATTTAGGTCGGTCAGTTTGGGAAAGTCTGAAACTATAAGACATGCGGAAATCTCTTCTTAGGAACCATGTCATCGATTTTAGTAATAAGAAAAACTGCATTCATACATTTAAAAAAAACGTATACTCAGCTCGGGAATCGAACCCGAGCGTTTTGAAAAATAAAACTAACAATATTTCTATTTAGATATCGATTGTAAACGTTACTATTTTTTCAAAACGTCCGGTACACTTTTTTTTTTAATGTAAAGAAAGAAAGAAACTTTTTATTGGCTTACACACTACAATATTCACGTATTATAAACAAATTAGTTACAAAAAACGACAATTAATAATAATTAAAAACATGTAACAAATTAGAGAAAGTGCAAAGCCAACAGGTCCCTGTCTCAGCAGGGATCTGTTGGCTCCTTTGGTTGTTTATCTTATTACTAAAATCGATTACATGGTTCTTATGAAGAGATTTTCGGATGTCTTATAGTTTCAGACTTTCCCATACTGACCGATCTAAATGTGCCATCCTGTAGATCAGAAATCTCGGCGTAATCGGTGTATATGTCGGCCGCTTAACTGGACGGCTAGCCCGTTGATTAAACATAATATTATTAACATTATAATCTTGACGGCAGGCTGGCCGAGTGGTCTGTACCCCTTACTATGCAGGCTACTCGAATCCCGATAGGAGCAAATGTTTGTATGATGACTTGAGTACGAGCATTTGTTTACGAGTCAAGGATGTTTATTTAGTATATTTATAATACTTATTTATATACATATTATTATCATTATTTCTCCGTTATCTAGTATCGATAACACAAGCTCTTATTGATGCTTACTTTGGGGTAGATAATAGGTGTGAGTGTATGTACGACTATTAATATTATTATTATTATAATCGGGGAAAGTTTGTATGGCTGTCTGCCTATACATACAGATGGATTTAAGTTTGTTACTCTTTCACGAAAAAACTACTGAATGGATTTTATTGTAACTTTTCAATATTAAAGTATTGAAATGAGCTTCATAGATGTTTTAATTGGTAAAATTTTGAATTTATAAATTATTATAATAAACTTTTGATGTTCCTTGTCACCATGATGATGTATGAGACTTCTGAAATACAGGGTGGTGCCGTCAATACGACAGTAAATTAAAATATAGGCATAATAGTTCATAATAGAAATTGTATATTAGAGCAGTCAGTTGGTTAGAGCTGTCGCCCGGATTGTGAAAGGTCGCGGGTTCGATTCCCGCCTCAGGACGTGAAATTTTCCTAGTTTTATATTTTAATTACTACCTAAGTATTTTTTTTCAAACATTTATAATAATGTTAAAATAAAAATTAAGAATATTTGAAAGCACTGCCTGTTAATAATCTGTGGCACTGCCCCAACTTAACCGAATTGTAGGTATTTGTAAAAATACTCGTTTCGGATGTTGAAGAAAGAAATAGAACATTTCGACATTGTAGGGTGGACGTTAACTCATAAACGCATTTCATACAAATGTCATGAAATTATCAAATGAGATGAAGTAATATGGGCCATGTTTCAATTTATTGTCGCATAGACGGCTCCACTCTGTAACAGAACGCATTGAGTTCTAAAGCATTCGTTACCAATAAAATATAAATAATAATTTAAGTAATAAAAGCAGATAATAAAGGAATTAACTAATAACATTATAGAAGTAAATAAATTAATATATTTTAAAATTGGAAAAAAATAGAGTTCAGAATAGGCACCCACGCAGAGAAATGTTTAGAATAGGGGCCTGGTTAGGCTCGAGTCGCACCCGGGTCGGGCATAGGTCATACCCACGGTTTTGGAACGAAAATTTGAAAAATGAAGATGGCGGACACTTTCGGGAGGCTAGCAACAGGAATACTATATAAGGAGGCAATAAGGGTTAGTCGATATAGTCGGTCGACTTCCGTATAGCGAGCAAGTTATCTTCATAAAGTGCATTTTGTAAGATTTGATTTAAATTTCGATCGGGTTTCGCGATGTTTGTGTTAAAGTTATAAATCAATTATTTTGAAATAAGGTCAAATGATTGATAATTTAGTATAAATTAATATTTAAATATCTAGTCTATTGAATTTAAAGTTTGGGAAGTTAAAAATAAAATAGTTAATTCAGTTTATTGAGTTTTGAGGGTTTAATTTAATAATTTGAGTTTAATTAAATAGTTTGGGAAGTTAAAGTTTAAACAGTTAATTTAGCTTATTGAGTTTGGAGAGTTTTAATTCAGTAATTTGAGTTTTAATAAAATAGTTTGGGATTAATTTTATAAGCTTGCTATTAGGAAGGTGAGGAGGTTGTTCACATCGACGTGATGTGGGGTAATGTCTAGTGGATACTTAACAGTGCCAACGAAGCTGGTCATTGTTTTTAACCTATTGGGCTTGAGGATGCCTGATCGACGTTCTTTACCAACATAACGTCGCCTTACTCCTAGTTTGGTTTATATTCGGGGTATGGTTGCAGGGGGCCCGTCGAAGTGGATCCATGCTTTTTTGCGCCTGTTAATCATATTTCTGAGTTTCTCCGAACTAGTCCCTTTATTTATATATATTCACATTTTTATTTCCCCACACGTACAGAACCACGATCTCTAGACTTCGGTCGCGCTGGTGATGTACAATACACATGGCTTAGGCTAGGTACACGAGACGCCATCTCACTCATTAATAGCATAGTTTAGAATTTCTGCTGCACTTCAGATCTGCAAAGATTCTGTTTACAGAAATTACACCATCCCACACGTTTAAAAGTAAATGTGAGGTGAAAACCTCTAGCGTTGTTTCCCTCTTTTAGTAACTTAGCTAGGATTATAAAGTAGGCACGATAGGGAGGTATAGGCTGGGTTGTGGAAGTAGGATTGGATTGAGGTTTAGGAAAGTAGGAAAATAATCATTGGGCTTAACAAGGAAGGTTTAATTATTGCTAAGGGTTTAATTAGATTTTAAGTATAGGTTCATTGCATAGGTGGGTTTAAGTAGGATCTTAATATCAATAACATTAGCTGAGTTTCTTGGAGATTCTTCTCAGTGAATAGGTTTACGAATCTCTGGTAGAGCCATTATAAAATAAAATGAACTTTAAACAAACTAAATCAAATTGTAACTTTAATTAAACATTCATTTCCTGATTGAAGATATTATCTAGTAAGCCAGTTATTTATTCTTCAAATGTCCTAAACACAAAATAACAAAAGGGACTAATTAATTATGCATTGATTATTCTAAAGAAGGAATAATATAATTTTGAATCTTAGAAAAGAACATTCAAGTGCTAAATAATAAAGCGCTAATAATAATTTGATGTAGAAGTCATTAAAACCTTATAGAATGGTTCATTGCTGCAAAATAAGGTAAAATATGTACTCATGAAATGCTTAAATTATGGCATGTTGAAACAGTGTTATTCAGGTGAGCCAAAGGCAGCCTTACAACAATGACTCAAAGATAAAAGGGTGTATGTTGTCGTCAAGGATTTCATTTGTGGCTGACATTGCTGTGTGTGATTAGTGTGAAATGCAGTATTTGATTCATACTATATTGATTAAATCAATCTACAACGAAATAGTTAAAGTTAAAAGGCTTATTGGATATAAGATTCATTCAGATAGAAAGTTGTAATAATTTAAAGAATATTTACATTCCAATGAAAATATATTAGATAATATAATTATGAAATGGACAGTTCAACAATATAAAAGAATAAGAACTAACCAAGTAGAAAAGTAATTAGTTTCAACTTAAATATATAAAATTAATAAATGGTGATTGAAGCGAGGTATGGAGCTTCCTTCCTAGCCATATTTTCACAATGTAAACTTAATAAACTTTCAATAACAAGAAACCTATTATTTCAATAAAACTTCAACTCATATTTTGCCAATTTAATAATAGTCAAATATCTATCATGGAAAAATTAATATTACTTTATAGAACATTCTAAATGTATATAAATATTGTAAGATAATGAAAGTATAATAAATCTCACTTCAATAGTGTACAATTGAAATTAAATCAACTTAGTAAAGCGCTACAAACTTATTTTTATATCCATGATTTAGTCCTATGAGATTGGTTGTTAATTATAAGAGAAATTAAGAATTAGGCAGGTGTATGGTGTGTTATAATAATTAACAAAATAAAAAAGTTAGGGAGTTATGTTAGGGAGTATCTGTATCATTCTTTCATTTTCTAAAAGAACTAAGGTAATTGCGGTATGATGAAGGGTTCTAAAACAATCACTAGATGATCACAAGGCCAAACTAAAGTTAAATTAAAGTTAGGAGAAACGGTGTCTATACTTGATTAAGTTTGCAATAAATTAGCATAATATAATAAAAGTAGGAAGAGGAAAATTTTAGGTAGCATTAGTTGTAAGTTAATTAGGTATAGTTAGTATGTAAGTTAAAAAATAGCTAGATATAATATATAGGTAGATTTATATGAGATTAGGGGGGGAGGGTGTTACAACTCTGTATGCTATTTTTTTATATCACTAAGGTGGCAATCAAGAAATCAATCAATCATCAATCAATCATTGTTTGTACTGAAGATATAAATCTGCGTTCATCTGTATAGCAGGGATAGCAGGTAGACCAAGAGCCCCGACGGCCAGACCTTCCTTATTTTATAAAAGTTGAAAGTTTATCTGTACATGTCCCCTATACAGGTAAGAGTTTGAGTTGTGGTTACCTGGTCAGAGCAGTCGCCCGGACTGCGACAGGTCGCGGGTTCGATTCCTGCCTCAGGACGTGAAATTTTTCTAGATTTATTACATTTTAATTACTAAGTAATTTTTGCTAACATTTATATTAATAATGTTAAAATCAAAAATTAAGTATATTTATCAGCAGTTAAAATGGTGTATTGTCAAAACCTTTATATTTGCGGTTTATGAGTGAATTATACACTTTAGATACTTAGAACTCTCCGTGTTCTCTATTAACAACGCATTTAGGGTGCTATTGGGGTTGCTACATTATCTGTAGTCTATGGTTAAAGCTTGATTCGTCATTAGCGAGTTAAAAACGAGGAGGTTTTCAATTGGTTTTCAAGTGGTTGGTTTATGGTTGGTAGAGAAATGTTTTTTTTCTATGTATGTATGTAGGTACCCCGATTACGTCGAGATTTCTGATCCGCTTTACGTTTTAATTTTTAGTTCGATGCAAACGACTGAAACGAATGGAAACTATTCCATTTGCCATTTGGTCCCATAAAAAAATATTTTAAATCAATTGCGTATTTTGGTTTTTAAATCAAAATAACTGGAATAATTACCTAAGTCGCCTATGTATACGAAGTTGCGGATTTTTGCTATCCTATGTTTTTTAGTGAAACAATACGATAGTAGGAAACAATACATATATTATTATGCTGACGGTCGCCCATCTAACTTTGAGCTTATTTTGGAGTTGGGCTTAGTTGTTTCCAGAAACAATATAAGTTTCGGGGGAAGGGGGCTCTCTGTAGTGTACTACCCGTGTTGCCCTATCCTAAGACGTGGCTGCGTGTGCGGGGGGAAGGCTGCCCCTCACGCAAGCATTGCAATTGGGATGTTGCCTAAGTTTGAAATGTGAGTTATTTTTCACAAATTCCGAAAATATACGCTACTTTTACCCATAAAAACAATTCAAACTTAAAATATATGAGATATTGTTTAAGTTGCACTGATTTTAAAAATAAAAAATAGTCATATTTATTTTTTCAAAATTTATCAAAAATGTTAATGGTATTGGATTGCTGACATAAATTAAAACAACTATTATTATGACAACTATTAATAAAATCATATTTATTACATAGTTATTGTTAATTTTGTCAGTATGCCCATACATTTCTTAGTAATATGGGAACATGTGACGTCACCTGTTCCGTAGATTTTCTATGGAGCGTTTTTGGACGATGCGCGGCAACACATCCAACACACCACTATATCTGTGAAACTATTGATCTTAGACATACTATTTCTTTTGCAATATTTCTTTATGAGTTATAAACTTCTTATTTATGAAATAAAAAAAAGTTGTCAACTACCCTATTGTCACGTCACGTCTGGGGTTGCCCCGGGTTTCCTCTGGGCAACCTCCATGGGCGCTAAAGGCCACTCTGGATCCTGCTTCGGCGGGTTCTGGGGTGGTGCCGGGGGCCCCGTTCCGCGACTGCGGTCTGTGGCTGCGGCCGGTGCTGGAGGGGGGCCTGGCGCTCTTCCTGGAGGCTGACTTCGGTTGGTTTTGGGGAGGGCTGCCCGGAGGTGGCTTGGTGAGCTTGCTTTGGCAGATCCCGGGTCACCTCCGTCATAGGCATAGTGGGAAATCGGAGAGGTTTAGTGGGTATTCCTAGTGCCGCTAATATCAGGTGCTGGGCGAGCCCCACACAGGCCCACGCTAAGCTGGCGGTCCGCTGGAACAGCCCAGCGGTTTAGAGTATCGTCCGTAAGAGTATTCCTCTCCGTAAAAAAAGGGAATACTAAGTTAAGTACCTATTACCCACTAAGTTTATTTATTTTATCCTTTTTAGTATTTTTAAGTCGGTTTTAGTTTATAACCGACTTCAAAAACGAGGAGGTTCCTTCTCATTCTTAAAATTTTTTGAACAACACAGTTACATTGTTCCCATGTACCCATGTACTACAGTCACGAGCACTAAGATGTTTGATATACTTTTAACATTTCGTGTAGGTACCTTGTTCTCTTTGGAATAAGAGTTAAAAAAAGTGTAATAGGTAGGTACATCTTATCGCTCGTGACCTCAGATCATGTGACTGTACTTAAGGGGTATCCCTCCCTTTGGCCAAATTATTTTTCGTCAAATTTCACTTCACAAAAAACTTCTCGCCTAAGTTTCATTTCGAAAATGAACCTTTAGCAGCTATTTCGCACATAATTTATTTGGTAAAATTATCATTTGGTAAACTTTTACTTAGTCAAGTTTTATTAGGACAAAACATGTTAATATATGGCAAATGTTTTATTTTGGAGAATATTGTAGGTACTCCAAAAAAATTTTTGTTTCAATTATCACTTCGCAAACTTAGGTACTCAAATCAAGGAGTATGCAAATGATTTTTTTTGCTAATACAGCAATTTCAAATATAAGTAAAACAAACTTATTTATGTTACAATACTTTGTGATGCAATAGTAGGTTAGGGTGCGGCGGGGTTGGCCCTTGGGCCACCCCTTAGCCGCCAACATGATGACATATAAGTAAAGCAAACGTATTTATGTTACAATACTTTGTAATGCAATAGTAGGTTAGGGTGCGGCGGGGGTAGCCCTTGGGTTGGGTCACCCCTTAGCCGCCAACATGATTATTTTATATACGAAATGTATTAGGAAGAGTAAGTTTTGCCAAATGAAACATTTGTTAAAATAATATTTGGTTAAATGAAACATTGCCAAACAATTTTGTTAAACAATAGTACCTATGCCAAAAAAGAGATTTGCAGTACGTTGTTTTGACAAATGTTTGTTTGCCAAATGAAAATTTGCGTATAATAGTTTGCGATGAGATACTTTGGTAAACGTTTTTTGGCCAAACATTAGTAAACCATTTAAACTATTTTTCTACTTACAGACAATCAAAACTACGGACTCTATCAGAAAACTATGCCGAAACAAGATTTAAGAGAGAGTTTGACACCGCCGTTGAGACTAATCTGGATCGAAACATAATTTCTGTACCGAATCAATGTCCACAGGGATATAAACCTGATGCTCTAGGATACTGTCGGGAAATTTTCAAATTATGATTATGATAACTAAGTATATGCTCGAGCTAGTTTACAAAAGCGACAATATTATTTCAAGAAAAATACAATTCAGAAGAGCCACTGGTTTAATACAAGTAGGTACCTAATGACAGCTGCAGTGCCTAGATCAAAAATAATTATTTTTATGTAGGTACCTAAGTAGGTACTCGTACGTAATAATATGCGAAGATTAGGGTAATTACTTGCTTGCTTAATTTGACATTAATATACTTTATTATATCTAAATACTTATAATATAACAGTTTATTCTGATTAAAAACCATTAATCATGTGACTTTTATATTTTCTATTTTCTTTTTAGTACCTACCAGACGATCCATTCAATAGGTAGGTACGCCAAGTCGTTAAAAAAACGTTAAGTGAGTCTAGTTCAATTAACTATCGGGCTGGGCATTCAATTGGATACCGGCGTTTAACGAATTTAACCAGATGGCGGCGATATAATACGTCACAGCCGTCTGGTTAAATTTGCCGCTTGGCGCCTAGCGCGTTGATTTCATGACATTTTGTATGAAATAATATAATATTGGCAGCGTTATTTCATAGAAATGTCATGAAATTATCAAACGAATAAGATGTTTTTGAAAGTGGCAAACCTTTTCTATGAACTAATTACTGCAGTATTCAGAGGTAAAATTAAATTGACAACGTTTTAAAAATTTAACTCAAAGCTTCGAAGAAAAGTCCCTTTAAGACGGGGAATGGGCTTTGAGAAAAGTAATTTTGTACAATTACTTTCCTCAAAGCTCGACAAGAAAAAAAGACTGAGAGAAGGTAAAAAGTTGCAAGTCTCACAACGCAGTTCTTAAAAAAAAGTTTTGAGATGTAGTTAATGTTAAAATCATGTCGGTTATTTTGGACAGTTAACCAGGGGGACGTCCACAACACAGATATTAGTAGCAAGCTAATGTTCAACGATTTGTCTATTTCAAAAGTGATCGTATCAATATTAGATATATTTTTTTAAATATGTAGTAGGTACTTACAGCACTATAGAATAACTTTGGCAATCGCATCGCACACAACACAACGCAGGTGAATAAGGTTAGCACGATGTTCAATTAGGATTATTTTAAATATTATGCTTAGGCCGTGCGATGGCCAAGTCATTCTTTATAAGAAAATAAAAGGAGTACTTGGCGGGATTTGGTGGTGTTAGTCAATATTTTTATTACAATTGTTAAAAATTGTGTCCAAGCGAACGCTGTGTTATAAAATTTGTGTAGTTTTATAAAGCAAGTGTTTGTGTTGACGTGCAATTGGGATATCATTAGAATAAAAGTGATTATGGTGAGAAAGACGATGAGAATTTTATCGTGTTCTATTCACCTCATCAAAGTAGCATCTTATGGAGACTGTCATCATATATTTCGCGTCAATCTCTTTCGAGATTCATTGAAATGTGTAACACCAGCATTTCAACGCAGTAAATGAAGAAATAAAGAAAATACATAATAATAGCCTGTATGGCCATTACTTCCCTTTGCCTTTCATTACAGGGAGATTATAATTAACAACACAAAAAATGAGGGAGTTTGGCGGGATTTTGCGATGTTAGTACATATTTTTATATCAATAATTAAAAATCGTGTCTGAGCGTACTTTGTGTTATAAAATTGGTGTAGTTTTATCAACCAAATGTTTATGTTGACGTAGACAACTAGAAGATTATTAGCATAAAAGTGATTATGGTGATATGGTGTAAAAGATGATAAGAACTTTTTCGTGGTTATCAAACTCATCAAATAGCATCATATGGAGACTGTCATCATATATTTCGCGTCAAATTCTCCCAAGATGCATTGAAATGTGTAACACCAGCATTTCAATGCAACGAATGAAGAAATAAAGATATTCTTAACCCTTTACACCTGGTTCAATATGAGCGTGACGATGCCCAAAAATATTGTAAAGTGTAAAGGGTTAAGACGTGGTTGTATGGGCATTAGTACCCTTTGCCTTCCCTTTACGGGGAGAATAACCCAGGAAAAAAACCTTTAATACTTG
Organism: Nymphula nitidulata; assembly: GCA_947347705.1. Lineage (NCBI taxonomy): Eukaryota > Metazoa > Arthropoda > Insecta > Lepidoptera > Crambidae > Nymphula > Nymphula nitidulata. The sequence goes on along the minus strand of OX374621.1, from coordinate 11,461,816 downwards.
CAATAGATAAGTCGGTGTTTTTTATGGAATCTAATATATCAGAATTTTCCAAAATTCAAAGTGAACGTAAAAGCTATACCAAATAATTACAGTGGGCCTAATTCTGGGAACACACTTTATTTCTAAATTTAAGTACAGTATATTTCTTTCTCGCAATAAGTAATAGGAAAAAGATAGCAAGAATCTGTTTAGACTAGAGCTGTCACTTAAAGGACATGTTCTGAAAATGTATGGGGGCTGGTACTCAGCTACCCCCCAAGACAAAAGTTATATGAGAAGAAAGAGTATATTTTCTAGAATATTATGAGACAAAAACTATAATTTTTAATGCCTGCATATAAATAAAAAATAGCATTTCATTCTGGTCAAAAAACTGTTACCCAGAGATGTAAAATTCCATTTTAAAAAATGTGACACGTCACAGACACAGTATAAAACGTCAATGTCGTCTTTTGTCTTGTCAAATAATTTTCAATTACTAGGCATGGGGTTGATTTGGTACAGCCTACGACTATTTTGCAATTAAATTTTATTGTAAATGCTAGAAGAAGATGGCAAATTGGTTTCTGCACTTGTTTCTGACTAATAATAATGATTTTAATTTATTTTTTACTATATTTTGTCAGAGAAACTTTGATAAGAAGCTTAGAATTCTTGCATACACTTTTCAAAATTACTCAAAAATGCCGGGGTATCAAAATGAAAAAATGGTATATTCAAGATCCTCTGAGCATAAGCTTTCACGTAATATATAATTTATCGTGGGGGGCTTTCGAGTACCAATATCGAACATCTCCTTTAGATAGATTTCAAAGAAACCATAGACAATTTTAGACGGCATGTACGGAGGTGCCTCCTAAACACTGCATTTTAGCACGTTCAATAAGGTCGAAAATTGAATGCACGTTTCTAAATGTCAAATTATATGACAGCCATCCTTTTCGTATCCCTTTTGATAGAAAGAAATGCACTGAACTTAAATTTAGACTTAGCATGTGTTTACCAGAATTAGGGCCAGTATATGACTACCAAAATAGCATCTGAACGCATCTGAATGCGTTGTACGGAAATAAATATAGAATTAAAATACGACTAAAGTTAATTAGCCCAGAAGCCCACAGTCTTAAACTCAAGCAGCATAAGAGAATTAGGTATAGGCTGGCAACCTTTGTCTGATATGTTAGGATTCCGAACCAGTTCAGAGAAATGACCACTAACCCTCTCACGAAACAGAAAGTTCTTTGGCTCTTAATGCGTAAATAATCTATGACCCATTGCTTACTGGACCTCTCGTAATATGGGATCATATATTGTTCCCGCAGGCGTAAAGGTCCAATATAGATTGGTATAATGAGATTCCACCAGTGGCTTCAAAGTGGTCTATGTTATTTAAACTAAAAAGCGAATGAACTATTTTAATTATTAATTATAAACTATTTATTTTATTTTAATTGCTTTAATAGAATAAAATATTATAAACACGATTCTAACACATTATGGGAAAACGGGGAGAAAAAAAAACACAAACGTAAACAGCTCTTAGCAACGAACCAAAAAATCTTCTTCGTTCATAGACGCGCGAAATATCAAATAGGTAGCATTCGCCACACTCCGCGGGCCAAAGAACCGGAAGGTAATAGCGCAAATAAACATATCTAACTTATCAATTACTACACGAAGTCATGAAAACGTCTAGGTACCCTGACCACTCGTCCCGAAGTCGTCCTAACGTCTGGTAATGTCATATCGTCAGCAGTTGATAGTCGGTCAGAATCGGATCGGCTGTGCACCTCTATCTGGCCCGCCGCTGCCGCTGTCACTTCGAGTGGATATAGTCGCTGCAATGGTCTGATTTTGTCCCCTGTAGCAGTGCGTACCCTTGCTACTCTGGACACGTTGTCAGCACCTGAAAAAACTTCGATTACCAGGTCTAATGGCCAATTGACCCTCCTTCGGTCATCAATCTCAATTAGGACAATGTCACCGGTCTTGAGCTCACTGTACTGCTTAGCTTTAGGCTGTAGCAGCAGACTCAAGTATTCGCTCCTGAAACGCTGTCGAAAAGACTCACGTAACACCTGACAGTACTTGGCTCGGGAGTTCAGAACCTTGTGGTCCACTTCATCTAGATCCGCCACTTCGTTGCCTAGGATCGGCTGGATAAACATCATAGGCGTGATAGGGCTCAATTCGTCCGAACTACAACTTACGTAGGTCAACGGCCTATTATTGATTGTTGCTTCACAATCACATAGTACGGTGTAGAGCTCAGTTAATGAGACAGACGCGCGGCTAAGTACTCTTCTGAGAACTCCCTTCACTACCCCGATGAGTCTCTCGTAAAACCCTCCCCACCAAGGAGCGGCAGGTGGCAAGAAATTCCACTGTATACGAACGATGGAAGAGAAACACAGGATTTCCTTCCAGTCAAGCTTGCTGAAAGCGTTGTCTAGCCCCCGGAAATTTGTAGCATTATCGCTATATATGCATGAAACTCGTCCTCTGCGTGCTATAAATCTCCGTAAAGCCATTATGAAGTCCGTCGTTGCTAAAGACTCCACGACCTCTAAATGGACTGCTCGATAGGTAGCGCATGTAAAAAGGACTATCCAGGCCTTACTTCCTGACTTCAGTATAAGAGGACCGGCTAGATCTACCCCTGAAACTTCAAACGCCGTTTTGGCTTCCATACGTCCTATCGGCAAGCTTCCGGGTGGTGGTTGGCATGCCTTCGCCTTGTGACGTTTACATATCACGCAATCATTTATAACCTTCCTACACAGCCGTCGTAAACCGATAATCCAGCACGTTTCCCGTAGATTGCACATCAAGGTTTGTACTCCAGCGTGTTGAAGTATGAGATGTCTTTGGCAAACCATCAGTTTAATTAGCAGTTCGTTACCTGGCAATACTACAGGATACTTAAATTTGGTGTTCTCCTGACCTAGACTTAATTTAGTCATGAGCCGAATCACTCCTTTCTCATCTAAGTAGGTCTGTAATTTCCCCCTTTCTATATTATGTCTATGCCTTGCCTGTATGAGCTTGAAAAGAGTTATCTCTGCATACTCAAATTCCTCGTACGTCAACTCACTTGCGAATGGAGCTGGTTTCCGCTTGAATCTCAACATCCAGCTCACCATACGTACAATCTTGCTATAGGATGAAAAATATAATAATCTGTCGACAAACCAGTCTGATTCAGCAACAGTAGTATTAACTGTTTGCCTTCTCTCTTGATCTACTTCGGTCAAACTAGCCTCAAATGCAGAAACTGGCCACTCGTGTTCTTTTAGCCGTAACCAACCGGGTCCTTCCCACCAACGACTCTCAATTAGTCCCTTAGGAAATATGCCCCTGGAAGGTAGGTCCGCCGGGTTCAAGCTACCCGGGACATGACGCCAACTTGACAGTGAGCTTTGTGCCCTTATCTCGTTAACCCTATTACTAACGAAAACGCTCCAAGGTCCATTTGCCTTGATCCACGATAAAACGACGCTGGAGTCGGTCCAATAATATGCGGTTACGTCTGTTAACATCAGCGACTCTAGTGCCACCTTCGCTAACCTTACCGCCAGTGTCGCTGCGATTAGCTCCAGTCGGGGAATGGTGATCTTCCTCTCCTTGTTTAACGGCGTCACTCTCGATTTGGCTAGTACTAAACTGACATCAACCGATCCATTACATTCTGATCTCAAAAATATGCATACTCCGTACGCCTCCTTACTTGCATCGCAGAATGTATGTAATGATGTTTTACTTGTCTTTAATGAAAACCTTGTAATACTCCGAGGGATTGAACATTCGTTAATCAAATGAGCTTGATGCAACCATGTCATGAACTCCTTTACGATGTCTGCCGGCAGTTCTTGATCCCACGAGAGGTTCATCGGCCACGTCTTCTGGATCAACATCTTAGGTATAATGGTAGTGGGACACACTATGCCAATTGGATCGAAAACTCTTTGGACTACCGAAAGCAGACTCCTTTTTGTATATTTCCCGTCCATACTCTTCATAGAATCCGCATTGCAACTTAGTGAGTCTTCCTTTACATTCCACACTAAACCTAAAACAGACATGGATTTAGTTTGATGACACACCTTTACTGGACTAGATACCCAACCTCTCAAATCAAATTTCCCTCCAAGCATAATTTGCTTCGCTTGATCGATGAATTTATTCAAAGCCTCTGCCGACTCTACACTTGTCACCACATTGTCGACATAAAAAGACCTTTTCAGCTTCTTTGCCGTGTCTTCCAAGTGCGATGGACTATTATCAAGATGGTGATTTATTGTCGCAATTAAGTGAAAGGGGCTTGAAGCTACTCCGAATACAACCCGCTTATGTCGATATGTAATAGTTGATTTGTTGGTATCGTTGACATCTGACCACCATAAAAAACGTACAAAATCTCTGTCATCGGGGATCAATGAAATTTGGAGAAATGCCTTAGCAATGTCAGCCGTCACACCTATAGCTTCCTTACGGAAATTTATAAGAAGCTGTGGGATCTGTTCCAACAAATTAACTCCCTTCTCCAAACATGAATTTAACGAAATACCATTCATGTCCTTCGCTGAAGCATCAAAAACCGGCCTAATTTTAGTGGTTAGACTGGCCTCCTTAATCACCGCATGGTGCGGCATGTAATGTCCTATAATCTTTTGGTCTGGAGCGACCTCAATAATGCCTAAATCGAGCCAATCTCTAAACACCTTATCATATTGTTCAAACTTACCTAGCTGAATAAGACGATTAGTGGTCGAAAGCAATCTCCGGTTGGCGACGTTATAATTTGTCTGTGGCCGCGGCAACTCCAACCACGGCAGGCGTACCTCATACCGTCCTTCTTCATTTGTATTGATGGACTCCTTGAAGTCTCTTAGAAGCTGGGCAGCACGTTCTTCCTTTTTATCCTGCTCTGCCGGGTCTCTAATACCTAAGGATTCCAACGTCCACAGATCTGAAACATCAATTTTGGTTAAAGCATGCATCGTCGTAATCGTAGACACTAACGAGCTGTAAATTCCTGTAACTTGTCCCTGAATAGTCCACCCTACCTTTGTCCGAATCGCAGTCAAATCATTAGTTAAATGTATGAAGTCACCAGTCATTAAACAGTTAGAAAAGTCGGCCCCAATTAACAACTTAACGTCGTCTGGATAGAGCGTCGAGTCAGCTAGAACTATATTATTACATTGTAATTTCGCGATAATCTCACTAGAACTAACTTTCGGTAAAAACCCGCATATGTTTATTTGCTCTACCACCGACATTTCAAAACTAAAGTCATTTGTAGCACTTGTCACCCGGATGTCATAAACATTTCGCTCCTCCGTGTCTTCTTCCTTTCCGCCAAATAGACAATGGGTTATAAACTCCTTCCTTGTCGGTCTTAGCGACAGCTCCTTTGCGAGATCCTTTCGGATGTATGATCTCTGCGCGCCACTATCTATTAGAGCTCGAACTTGAAGCGCCTTCCCATTATGACTGCTGACTTGAACAACCACTGTCTGTAGCAAAGTTGTTGTGGCCTTCATCTCACAATGTAAATTGCTCGCCTTCTCTGGCTCTGAACTAGATTTGCTAGAGCTTTGTTCTGCGATCTCATGGCACATGAGCGTGGAATGCCGCTTTTTGCACAGTAGACATTTCATGAAAGTTCTACATTTTTTCGCGATGTGATTTTGCCTTAAACAAATTAAACACGCTCTTTTTGCCTTTATGTGCTCTATTCTTTGTTGCAGCGACATTTTCGCGGCCTTATGGCATTCTGCACTGCAATGTGTATCTTTATCGCACCAAATGCACAATGCTACTGTAGCGCGTCTCTCTTGTTTCGTCTCCGCAACAAAACAGCAAGTTGGTACCTTCGGATCAGTAATTGGAGTTTTGATGTTACCATGGCGGGCTAGTAAAATTCGCTCTTCCGATTCCACTTCGCGCTTCAAAAAGTCAACAAGCTTTGACAAATCATTACTATCGGCTTTGTTTCTATGCCATGCTCGAAGAACCTCATCTGGAAGCGCAGATTCTACCATAGGAAATAGAATGGACGCATATTTGTCTCTCGTAACCCCCAATGTCTCCAAAGCTTGAAGGTGCGTTTGTAAGCTATCGTACAACGATGACAATTCTCTTTTATCGGGTGCTTGACTCTTTTCCTGCATGAGCGCTAGTAAACCTCGCACGTAGGTTTCTATTAACACATCATCACGCGCAAATCGGGATTTTAGCGCTTGTAATGCTTTGCTATAATTTCCTCCACATGGCGGATAACTTACTACAAGCTGTCGAGCGCTACTATTTGGCTCCATGCACTGTAACAGATATTGGAATTTGTCACCATCATCCATTCCGCGATCTTCGTCAATCTTTTTGAATTGACCCCAGAATAGTAGCCATTTTTTTATATCTCCGTCGAACTTTGTTAATTCCAACTTAGGCATATTCAACTTGCGCTCTTTAGATCTGAGACTCGACTTGGCAGACATTAATGAAACATCATCGTTGTCATTATCTTTGATCATTCTACCAAAGTCGTTATAGCGATTCCTCATCTCTGCCCAACGATCTCTGTAAGCGAGCATTTTATCTTGGTCTTCTTGATATGCTTCTTCGTTGAAGTCCGACTCCTCAATCCACAAGTCCCGTATTTCAGCCTCGCAACGAAACAATTCATCGGCGCATTCTGTGAGCGTCATGTACTTGCGTTCAGCCAGGGTGTCTTCCTTATTGCATACCGCTTTTTCGAAAGCGTCGGCAGCAGAAGTGAAGGCCCTACGGAATTGTGTACGTTTCCTCTTTTGTGCTTCCATTTCTTGTGGTTACTTTTTCACGTGTCACGGTCGCCACTATGTTATTTAAACTAAAAAGCGAATGAACTATTTTAATTATTAATTATAAACTATTTATTTTATTTTAATTGGCTTAATAGAATAAAATATTATAAACACGATTCTAACACATTATGGGAAAACGGGGAGAAAAAAAAACACAAACGTAAACAGCTCTTAGCAACGAACCAAAAAATCTTCTTCGTTCATAGACGCGCGAAATATCAAATAGGTAGCATTCGCCACAGTCTAATTCGTTTCGGGCAGTGGCTAATATAAACACGAACATCAAGGTTCCTCGTTGGTATACGTCTTTCTTGAACTCAGAACCTTTATACCGCGAACTTCATGCAGGCGTATGCATTATTTATTATTTTTTTTATTTATTGGCTTGTACGGTTTGTACATTAGCCACTACTAGAGTGAAAGGTAGGGAAACGGTATAAAAGAATAACCAGGAATTTCGGAATTATAAAAGGATCAGGAAAGTTTTGACCGTTGTAAATTTACGAATAAAGGTAAATAAATACAATACAAAAACGAATAAAATAAATACAAGATAACCAATCATACTAATTACATAACATTATAACTTTATATTATTATGACATAAATATTGAGATATAACACAATACACATTTTTATTATTTGTATGTAAAAGGGAAATAACAGAAGAAGGGAAAGGAATCTTTAAGGAAATAAGTGATTCTATAAAAGAGGAGCGATCATGGGATGGACAGGAAAACAGAATGTGGTTCAAGTCACCAACACCAGTACCGCATTCACAGATATCACTATTTATGATACGCAAACGCGCAAGGTGTGATGGAGAGCATGTGTGACCTATACGCATTCGAATAAGCATAGAAGTAGCAATTTAACCAAGCTTCATGACAGAAAACCAAGGTTTTATTGGGATGTGCGGTTGAATTAATTTATATATTTTACCTTTAATTTCACTACTCCTATTCCAATCATTTTCCCAAACATTCACTAAATGTTCCTTAGGTATAGATAATAAATCCTGACAGAAATTCTTATATGGGAACAAATCACCACAATTCACCGCTTGTTTTGCAAGCTTATCAGCTTTAACATTACCGTCAATATTTTGATGCCCAGGCACCCAAGCAAAGTGAACAGAGTACCCTTTATTGAAACACTGCCATAATAACTGTTTACAATCAATTATAACCGGGTTGATAGTACAATTTTTAAAAGGATATTTTTCAAGGGCTTGTAACGCACTTTTAGAATCTGTAAAAACGACTGCTTTATCAAGTTTCATTAATATAATATACTCTAAAGATTTAAAAAGTCCGTAACATTCTCCAGTGAAAACAGACGACTCAGGGGGTAACTTAACTTTTTGTACAACATTTAATTGCTCATGATAGACACCAATACCTACATTACCAATTGATGAGGTTTTAGAAGAATCACTGTAGTAGTAGTGCCAACCGGGCCAGTTACTATCTAGAATAAATTTAAAATTATTATTGGCATATGGGTCATTTTTAATAATATCTAAAGTGTAATGAATTGTGGGAAAATGAATCAGCGACTCATAATTAACTGCAAAAATAGGAAGATATTGAGATCTATGAGTTGGAGCTTGAAGCGATATAAATTTTCGAAAACTTACAACTAGACATGGCATTGATTTATTACTCCAATATGAAGATGATTGAATGATATCCGAAAGCGATTTTAGCTTATAAAAAAGAGGATGATTTGCCCACTGAAAAGCACGGAAAAGAAATTTGTCACATAAAAATTGGCGCCGAAGTTTTAAAGGAGGTTCTAAACATTCACACTGAAGAACATTGATAGGACTAGACCTCATAGCTCCAGTAACAATTCGAAGGGCCTTGGACTGGATCAAGTCAAGTTTATGAAGGCCTAAGGCACTACAAGGTTCAAGACAGATAGATCCATAATCTAAAACGCTTCTTATCAACGCATTATACAGGAGTTTTTGAGAAAATGGGTGAGCTCCCCACCACACACCTGATAAACATCTTAAGATATTTAAGTTACGTTCGCATTTTGCAATAACGGAATAACAATTAGGTAAACCAGAAAATTTACTGTCTAATATCATTCCTAAAAATTTAGCTTCATTGACCTCAGGAATAGTATGATTATCATAGTAAACAGCAACCGGAGGAGGAAAACGAAAACGAGAAAATAGCACCGTTTTACTTTTAGATACAGAAATACTAAGTCCATTTTTATCTAACCAAACTTTTAGTGAATTAAGTGAATAGGATAATGAAGAGCTTATATTATCAATAGAAACACCAGTAGTATATAAAACTAAATCATCTGCATATTGTAAAATATTCACATCACCTTTTAATGAATTTTCTAAATCAGACGTATAAATATTATAGAGAAGTGGACTTAGCACTGAGCCTTGTGGAAGACCTCTCCAAACTAGTCTTGATTTTACTTGAGAATTTTCCAAGGTAACACTTATCATTCTCTCAGAGAGCATATTAATGATAAAATTGGTTAATACTGCAGGAACGCGTAATTTATGTAATTTTAATTTAAGTATATTAATATCTACATTATCGTACGCTGCTGAAATATCTAAGAAAGCAGCCAAAAGAGATGAATTACTGGAAAAAGCTAATCTAACGTCAGTAGTAAAAATGGCTAAACTATCCATAGTACTTTTAGCTTTTCTAAAACCATATTGACTGGGAGATAAAATATTATTACTTTCCACAAACCATTCTAATCTATTTTTAATCAAGTGTTCTGCTAATTTTGCAATGACTGAGCTAAGTGCTATGGGTCTATAAGATGAAGGATCTGAAGGAGACTTATTAGGCTTTAATATTGGAATTACCTCTTGACATTTCCAATATTGAGGTATACTACCTGTCCTCATAATAGAATTAATGATAGCGAGAAAGTATGATATACAACTATCACTCAAGTGAGAAAAAAAAGAATAGGGAATGCCATCTCCTCCTGGAGCAGAATCTTTGACGTAGGATAGAATTCCTTTGAGTTCTTGAATAGTAAAAGGAGCATTAAGTGCATTTTGACTTTCGTCAACTGAATAGTTTAGGTTTATTTCCTGAGGGACATATAAAGGAGCCACTTTATCCAAAAATTGATCGGCTATGTGGTTAGGAAGATAATTCGGAGTAGACTCTTTAAAAGCTGATCTAAACCTTCGTATGTTATTCCAAACAATAGAAGAATTCACGTTCGGTGATATAGATTCACAAAACTTCTTCCAACTCTCCCACTTTTTTCGTTTAAATAATTTACGAGTTTTATTACTAATTTCGGAAAGGGAGTCAAAATTTTCGGTTGTGGAATTTTCATTATATTTCTTCTCTGCCAATTTTCTTTCTTTAACGGCAGAGGAGCATTCCTTATCCCACCACGGCGGCGAAGGGATTTTATTTCCTTTGCCATTTTTAATAGGGAATACTTTATTTGCACTTTCCAACAAAAGTGAAGAAAATGCTGCAGCACATACAGTTTCATTACTTTGATCAACTACAGGGAGCGAGCTTATACCATCGTGTACCAAATCTTTATATAAATTCCAATTTGCATCAGCTAATTTATATTTCAATCGCGGAGGGCGAGCGCAATTCGATTTATTAATAAGATATGGAAAAGATACAACAATTGGAAAATGGTCGCTGCCAAACGATGACGACAAAGTGTACCACGTTAATTGAGAAGCAAGATTAGGGGAGCTTAAAGTAAGGTCAGGGACGCTAACTCCTTCATTAGGCCTGGTGCGTCTGGTAGCCTCTCCCGAATTAAGGATACAAAAATTATGATTGTTTATTATATCTAAAACTCTGGAGCCAAAATAGTTCGAGCTGGAACTGCCCCAAGACACATGCTGGGCATTGAAATCGCCCATTATTAATATTGGTGTGGGAAGTGAGGAAAATATGCGTTCTAGTTCATCAAAAATGACAGAAGAAGGATGTGGAATATATACAGAAACAAAACAAATATTATTTACAAAAGCTGCAATTATTGAAAATTCCGGGTTATGATTTGGAATGGCAATGTGAGAAAATGGAACACTATTTTTAATAAGTAAGGCGACACCGCCATAACTGTCAGATCTATCTTCTCTAATAGAAGAATAACCTGAAATTTTAAAATTAATATTTGGCCGAAGCCAAGTTTCCTGTAAAGAAACTACGAAAGGGTTGAATTTATTTATTATATACAACAAATCAGATTTCTTACTGTTGATGCTGCGGCAATTCCATTGAACCACTATGGAGTGTGGATCCATTATTGTTTTTAATGTTATCAGTAACTACAGTATTAGGGGCAACGTTGGACGGTGAATTAACTACAGTTATCTTTTCAGATTGGGAAAATGTATTAATTAAAGCAATAATAAGATCCCTGGTTGACAAATTGTCATAACTACTATTATTTATAGCAGTGCCTACTGAAGGCAATGGAATATTATAATCCTTGATAAGGGTTGCATGAGCAAGTTTGTCAAATCCCTTATTACTATAATTACTATTATAATTATTATTTTTCTTTAAAAAAACTGTTTTCTTATAAGAGCTACTTTTACTATTCACAAGTGGTTTTCTACTATTGATAAATTCAAAGTTTTCAGGAAGAGCAGATACCGAAGGAGACATTAAAACATCAGCATACGACTTTGCTATGTGAGGGTGAATTTTCAATGCCTCTGAATAGGAGATGCAACTTTTAGCCATTGATTCCTTTATAGCCCGTTGTCTAGAAAACTCAGGGCACTTGCGACTTGTAGCAATATGTGAACCAGAACATAAACAACAAACTATAGCATCTTCCTCAACAGAACAGCTATCACCAGAGTGGTCACCTCCACATTTAAAACAACGGGGAACGGACCTACACTGACTCTTAATGTGGCCATATCGGCAGCAGTGGAAACATTGTATTGTCGGATATATATACAAGTCGACAGGGAGAGAATTATAACATATAAAATACCCTCTTTGGTAACACCTGCCCATCAAAGGTTAACACAACAGTCTCTATTGGAATAAACTCTGATTTACCATCTATTATATTCTTTTTTTTTAAACGCCTAACTCTAAGAATTTTTCCACAGCCAATAGGAACTGTTATATTTTCCAATATTTCTTCATCCGTCCACTCAACAGGAACTCCTCTTACAACCCCCATACGAGTCACATTGAACACTGGTATAAATGCTTTATATTTATGTTTACTTAAAGCCGTATTATCTATAAATGAATTAGCATCTACAAAGCTACAGAATGATAGTGAAACTTTATTTCGCCCAATTTTTTTGACACTGCCGTTTATTATATTTTGGATATTATTCCTCTTTAAAAAATTACCAAAGGACACTGGGTGTAATGAACTGTTTTTGTCATTTGGGTTTTGTTCTCTTAATACATGTAAAACAAATGGAGCTGAGTCTGAAGCCTCATAAAGAGCCCTTCCTATGGGTGAACGTAAATTGGTCACATGCTGTTTATCTTCCTGTGAATGAGGTAATGGTGAAGAAAAAATTGGAACTGATGGTACGTTTCCAAGTTTCTCTTTGATAACATTTACAGTTGGGCTATTACATTGACAATTTTCACTACTATCTACATCAGTTACAGTAGAACCCTTGTGATTCCTCCTCTTTTTTTTATTACAATGTTTGCATAATTTTCGACTTGAAGAACGTTTACGTTTCGAAACCATTTGATACCCTGACCCGTCAGTATCGGGAACAGAGCCTTCTGTATCCATTTCAGTGCAATAGGATATTGTTATTTCATTAGACACCTGGAGGGCTGACCCTCCAGGGTCTTCCGGATCACCCATGCAAACCCTTTATTACTTTAAATCGACTTACCAACCAGTTGAAAATGAATAAATATGACTAAATAAATAAAAATGACTACTTTTAACTTAACTGATCCACTATTTAAATAATTATTACAAAAAGCAAAAAAAAACAGAACCACACAATTCGACGTTTCCCGCGCTTTTTTTCCAGGCGTATGCATGTGTTGCATTTGTGAGGCTTGTTTACGAAGATGGCTAGGTTCGACTCGCTCTGATTTCAAGTAAGGCAAGGGTATCTCCATTAAAGCCGACATCCATTCCGCTTGGAGCTTCAGCCAGCTTTGATAGCCTCTCGCTTTGCTCTTACACACATTGGCGTAGCTAGGGTATTTTTCTAGGGTGGGAACAGCCCACCCTGCCCTCCCCCCTAGCTACGCCTATGCTTACACAGTCATCGTAAAAAGCCGACACATCTTTTTCTAGACCGACTCTATGACTGTCCAGAGGGTCTAGACAAGATGCCATTCGATAATCGCTATCGCTATCGCTTAGCGGAAAATGTATGGGATTTGACATAAGACATCGAACGACTTTCGATGGTTAATGTCAAATCCCATACATTTTTCATTTAGCGATAGCGTCAGCTATTGTCAAATGTCATCTTGTCTAGGCCCTCTGGGGTGGTTGCGTAGCGATGCGTGAACGTTAAAGCCGTTTATTGCGCATAGTTGCCGTTCTGACGCGACACGTCAGAAGGCGTAAGACAAATGTAAATCCGGCTTTACACTGTTCGTGAAATTTGTCGACTCTATAGCCCCAGCAAACAGGGTCACGGTCGATGGGACTTGCAGTGGGCGACCCTGTCCTTATTGTCGACGAGAATCTGCCTTGAGGACCTTGGTCATGTGGACATGTCTCCGCCCTATACCCCGGAATAGATGGAGTGGTTAGAGTGTTGGACGTTGCAAATTCTCGTGGCACTTTGCACTGCCCCCAGCGGAAAGTGATCAGGCTCCCTAGTTAATTTGTGCATTTTTGCACAAGGTGCCGGCATGTGGCTGAGCCATGTAAGGTTTTTATATTACTTTAAGGTTTTTATAATAAAGTTTTAGTGCTTTTTGCTTGTCACTTGCCTTTCGTTGTTTTTCTGTTGTATAGAACCCAACTTTTAACATTGTTTGTTCGCTTTTACACTATCAGTAGGAAATACACATATAGGCGTTTTCAATAACCATTCCCAAGGCTTAAGTGACTCTTAACGACGTTTGTCTCTTTCTATCTCCGTTAGACAGACTGAGATAAAAATCGCTAAGAGACTCTTAACGTAAGCAAATGTTAGTGAAAACGAGCAATAGTCCATTACAATTGGTTAGTGGTTCTGCGCAGTCAGTTCTTTGGGTTTCAGGCGAAGGGAACTGAGGCCATTAAGCCTACTTTGTGTTTTCTAATCTGAGATCTGAGGGCCTAGACAAGAAGCCTTTCGATAATCGCTATCGCTATTGCTATCGTTATCGCTAAGTGGAAAATGTATGGGATTTGACATAAGCTCTCGATTGACTTTCGATTGTAAATGTCAAATCCCATACATTTTCCATTTTGCGATAGCGGTAGCGATTGTCAAATGGCATCTTCTCTAGGCCCTCAGAGTGGTAGGATACATAATGTGACATGAACAGCGCATTAATACAGCTCTTAAAAAAATCGAATTTCATACTCTTAAATAAATATCTAATATCGATATCTCGAAAATAAAACATCGTCTATAAATATCGTATAGTTTGTAAAAAAACATCGATATCGATATTTTGTACCCAATATCCAAATTACTCTTTGATCTGAGGTCACAATTGTCACAAATTACAAATGTCAATTTGTCAAAGTTTTCCAACTTTCTTCGAGAATAAAACAAAAATTTTAATAGACCTAAAGGTTTAAAATAATTACTAATTTACACGTTTATCCAAAACAAATATGACCCTTTAAATTAAGAATTAAATTAAAAAGTTTATGAGTTTAATGACTCATCAATGATATGACTGGTTTATATTATTTTCAAACGTGTCCCTGCTACCTTTAAAATATGTCTGAGAGAAAAGGTACAAAAGCTTTAGAGTTATGGTGCAAACGTCTCGTAAAAGATTGTCCTGATGTTAAAATAGATAACATGACTACATCTTGGCGTGATGGGATAGCATTCTGTGCTTTAGTTCATCATTTCAGGCCAGATTTAATGTAAGTTGGTGCATATATTTCTAACTATTGTTATAGATAGTCTAACGTTGTTGTTGTTTTATTCGTTATTTACTATTTTCCAGTGACATGACTAAATTGAAACCAGAAAACATTTATGAGAACAATCAGCTAGCATTTAGTATAGCAGAAAAACATTTGGGAATTCCAGCACTTCTTGACCCAGAAGATATGGTAGAGAGTGATGTGCCCGATAGGCTGTCTATATTAACTTACTTGTCTCAATTTTATCAGCGACTTGGCCACACAGGTAAAATATTTGCTTTTCTTTACAAGGTTTGGATAAGATTAAAATAAAACAAAATTTATATTCACAATATAATTTGTTATTAATCCTTCAAGCTTTGTTATCCCTCCAGAGGGCTATGACAATAGAAAAATCAACAGGTAAGTTTTTCTTACTGTGAAAACCAAATATTTCTTATAAAGGATGGTGCTGTCAATGCGACAATAAATTAAAACATGGGCTATATTAGTTCATAGAAATGGTTTGCCACTTTCAAAAACATCTTATTCATTTGATAATTTCTGGACTTTTTTTTGTATGAAATATTGCAGCCAGTTATATTATTCCATACAAATGTCATAAAATTATCAAATGAATAAGACGCTTTTGAAAGTGGCAAACCATTTGTATGACTAATATTGCCCATGTTTTAATTTATTATCGCATTGACAGCACCATCCTGTATAACAATACCGGAGTCAATAACAATACCATGTAAGTTTAATTTTTTAACTTCTTAAGAAAGACAAAAAACTGATAATAATCAAGAATTAGTTAGAATAATTTCCTTGAAAACTTGGGAAAACCTTTCAAAATAATTAATTTTAGTTTTCAAGGGAGACAGTCTTTTTTTCTTGAGATTTATGTTTCATGAAAACTTAAATTTAACTGGTGCATAATTTTTATATAAGCCACATACTGCAAGTTTAGTTCCAAAATACCAAATATATTTACACATTACATTTCATTTCATTTAACAAATTTATGAAATGAAAATACTATAATCTATAAAAATAATATTTGGTGAATACAAATATATGGGGTGGTGCCGTCAATACGACAATAAATTAAAATCTGGTCTATATTAGTTCATAGAAATGGTTTGCCACTTTCAAAAACATCATATTCATTTGATAATTTCATGACATTACTATTAAATAATGCAGCCAGTTGTATATTATTTCATAGAAATGTCATGAAATTATCAAATGAATAAAATATTTTTAAATTTATTGTTGTATTGACGGCACCACCCATATTACAAACCAGAAAATGAATATGAATATTACTATTTGTATTTGTTGCATCCCTATACTAAACAATCGTGAGTAAGTATATCATTATTTATAAATATTGATACAGTCCATACTGGATATTACGACATTGAAGGCACCATATAACTTAAGATTTGTCTGATAGTTGTTCTAAGCAATATAAACAAGTAGTCATATTAATTGTATGCTTAGAATTTTGAAATATTTATGTGTTATGTGTATAGGCTATGCTCAGAAACTTTTTTTCAAATAAAATAAATTGTTGATGTTGTACAATTCTAGAATTTCACTATTTGACTCACCAATTCACCGTTCTGTAAACTCATAATGTGTGATTTTTCTACAATATTAAACACTCCTTTTTTGCAACATGTTAACATGAAATCACATTATCTAAACTACTGCCGACAAACTGTTATGCAGTTTGGCAGATTGCGAATATTGTAGTTTTGTATTTAATCAAATAAATTTAAAAAAATGCAAAACTTATCACATCAACCTTTTATTTGCTTTACACTATAAACTATCACACTAAATAAACTAAATAAGCAGTGTCCAAAAGGTTCAGATAGAAAAGTACATGGCTAATAATAATCTTTCATTCTTTTTAGCTCAATTGAATAAAAAAATGTTGTAACAATTGCAAATATTTTTTTTCATTTTTGGATTAAAAAAAAAAAAAATTCAAGCATTAAAATAATTTAAAAATAAAACACTTCTAAAAACATTTGTTTACATTTAAATGTTTTGGATGCGTTTAAACGCCCGCTTTATTGTAATAATTACAAATAAAGAAAGAAAATGATAAAAAAATAAAAAAAAATATAAAAAAACATTAAAATGTAAAAAAAATTTTTTGAAAAGTTTTTTACATTTAATTTATTTTCATGCTTGATTTTTTTATTTTAATAATACTACCGAGGGCAATTCGTTACGTCGCGAAAAAACAACCATAAAAATTTCAGCAAGTATAATTTTGTATAATAGAAAAACGAAAGTAATTTACTATTTTAAATTTCATGTACAGTGAAGTCTTCAGAAGTGGAACCAAAATCACCAACTGCATCTGCAACTCCTTCAATCGTTAGTATAAAACTACTATTACTCACTGTATTACTGTATGTTTGCAATTCTAATTTAATGGAATGTTTTTTCTCTCTTTCATCTTTCAAACTTTACTCTTTCACTTTTATAGACTCCCATCAAGTTTGGCAAGTCCGGACTTGACAAATGTGCTGCATGCGGCCTGCCTGTCTACCTGGCACAACGCCTAATTGTATCTCACAAACTTTACCATAGAAGATGTTTCCGTTGCTCTAAATGCTCTGGACATATAAACCCAAAAAACTTTATTGATGGATCTGATTTTACTTGTGATAGTTGTAAAAATGAAAAGACTTTATCGAAATTTCTTAATAATAATGATCATGCTCAAATGGGAATGCTTGCATTTACTGATGACTCTCGCCTGAAAAGCCCTGAAGCTCAAAATGAGGAGTCAATTAGCTCTAAGCACAAGGCAAGGCCACTGTCAATTCTTGGTAAGTTCTTTACACAACTGTTTTACCTTAACTTCACTTGGCTTTTGTTTGTGTAAATTATTAGGTATATGTTGGGCACAAATCACAAGGAATGAAGAAAAATTTTCATTTTGTACACAAAATATAAAGAAAATGAGAAAGTAAGTAGGCAAATAACCACAAAAAATATGTTTTTATCATTTGATATTTCACTGACAAGATTATACTTAGTTATTAGCCAAGACCACTGTTATACTTATAATAATATTATAATAATAATATTCATACACTAACACCTATTATCTAGCCCAAAGTAAGCATAATTAAGAGCTTGTGTATGGATACTGATAAAGGAGAAATAATGATAATAATATGTGTATAAATATTAGAAATATACTAAATAAACATATAAACATCCATGACTCGTGAACAAATGCTAGTACTCATCATACAAACATTTGCTCCCACCGGGATTCGAGCCCGGGACCCCCGACCAAGTAGCCTGTATAACAAAGGGGCACAGACCACTCGGCCAGCCGATCGTCATTAAATCATATTGAGCAATATTTTTCATTTATCATGTAATGATTCACATCATAAGGAACATTCCTTGATTCCTGGATGTACTATAGATAATTATGAATGATAAACTTAATGTAATACGATATTGTACTGAATATGATACAAAAAATATATACTTATAAAAGATGTTCATTGAATATAATCGAATCTCAAATTGCTAATAAATCTATCAATGTATATCCGTTTGAAATAAAACCCCTTTACCGGAGTTAGTTACATTATTATTTTATACCCGACGTTTCGATTACTTTGTAAAATATCGCTGTAGCGATTGTGGTCACAGGGAGACTAAAAGATGTCAGTTGTCTTTGATAAGCTTATTAATCAGTTAACTACCGTCACTCTGTGTTGTATTTTGAGTGTTCCGATTCACGCCTACGGAGCTCACGGTGTCATTTTGCTGTGTGATAACGGGCTGTAGAGTTTATTATTCGCATGATGGGGTCCTAAGCTGGAACACTCCGACCATCTTCTCTATTGAGATTAGGATTTCAATAGCCTGACGTAACATTCTGGGAATAAAGCTGTGTTCTTTGGTGAGGATTTGGGGCATGTCAATTTTGATGTAGTGGTTAGGTCCGTCCAGGGCGTGTTCACACACTGCCGATTTTGTTTCGCGCCTGTGTTTTACGTCACCTATTAATTGTTCTTTTACCCTGGTGCCTATGCTTCTCTTGACCTATGTGTATGATGGGAGGACGCAGTTAGACAAATTAGATTTTGTTTGCGTCCCTATAGTCATCATGAGTCATGACACTATCCGACAAACTGAACTCTCTAAAATATAACAAAGGTAGTTAACTTGATAATTTTCATTTGATAATTTCATGACATTTGTATGAAATAACGTAACATTGGCTGCATTATTTTATAGAAATGTCATGAAATCATCAGATGAATAAGATGTTTTTAAAAGTGGCAAACCATTTCTATGAATATAGCCCATGTTTTAATTTACTGGCATATTGCGGCACCACCCTGTATAAACTTATCAAAGATAACTGACATCTTTAGTCTTGCCGTGACCCGTCATTACGATCGCTGTAGATCGAAACTTTGGGTGTAAAATATTAATGTAACATCTAAATACGCGAGCTAAATCCGGTAAAGTGGTATTATTTCAAATATTGTGTAGTACTCGCGAAAATATAAGATAAGATAATATTATTAAAGTATGTCCTCTTCTTGAATAGACTCTTACTATAATTAACGGTATGTACATATATCTCTTAAATGTAAAGAAAAAGGCCATAATTATACATCATAAGTCATTTATCTGACGATGATGACGATTGTCCGGTGGAGCGGTCTGTACCCCTTACTATACAGAGTACTCGATCAAAGGTCCCGATTAATGTTTGTATGATGACTACGAGCAATTGTTCATGAGTCATGGATGTTTGCATGTTTATTTAGTATATTTCTGATATGTACATTTACATTATTATTAATAATATTTTTTCGTAATCTCCTATCCATCACACAAGCTCCTAATAATGTATGATTTGGGCTAGATAATAGGTGTGAGTGTACAAAAAAAAGCTTACCCATCCTTTCAGTTAAATCCCCATTAAACCTAGTTTATTAGTACAGGCAGCTTCTTATAGAAAGTGATCACCAATTACATTATCTTTTTTTGTAAGCCTGTTTCTACTTTCCATTGGTATTCCTAATATATTATATAGCCCTTTTTTACACATTACAGAAAAAATAAATATGTTTGAGAAGAATTCAGAAAAAGAAAGAGACATAGTTACAGATAATATTAGTAATTTATCATTAAAAGATAATATAGATAGTAATCATAGGGAATTAAGTGCACCAACTGTAGTTAGTCAAGCAACAGATATTGATATTGGATGTAATAATCAACTTTACTCAGAAACAAATCCTAATGAAGCTATAAAAGATATGGATATAATTGCTGAGCGTGAAAATTCATTACTCGATAATAATCCCACAAAAGTATACAAAAGCAATATTAATAAATTTAAATTCTTACAAACACAACTATCCAATGATAATATATTGTGTTCAAATCCGCCTGTGGACAATACAGATTCCGCAGAAGCCGTAACGCACAAGAATGAAGACTGTACTAATGATTTAATTATTAAGGTATCAGATGAAAACGATTTACTGAGTGATATACAGAAAGAGAATATAACTGATGATTCCAGATTAGCTAAAGGCCATACTGTGACCCCTGATGAAGACAATATTCCTTTAGGAAATGAAAATATAGACTTTTCGAAAAATAAAACAGAACCAGAAATAAATATCAGTGTTCCTCCTAGAAGGAAAAAACATCATTCCGCAGGGAAAGCTGTTTCGCCGATAGTAAAAAACGAAGCTACGAAACAGGATACTGAAAACTATCCCGATCATCTAAACCCATTTTCAGATGACGAAGAGGTGACATAATTTTCTCTTTATATTCACATTTTTATTTTAATGGCATTACGTAAATTACAAACAGTCCTGAATTTTGCAGGATGTTGCACCCCAATCAACATCAAAAAAAGAAAGCACAAATCCATTTGGCAGTAGTGATGAAGAAAACGATGATGTTCCACCAATACACGCTCCACCAAAAGTACCTATCTGTCCACAAGGGGCACCTGCGTAAGTATCTATTTTAATTGGAATTGTATAGGTAGGTAGCTGTTTTGATTAGTCTCTGTACCTTTGGTCTGACATTATAGATTTATAAAATCTACATAATAATCAAAATTCAAAATATTGTTAAAAGGAGACGACTGATAAGAGCATACAATCCATTTTGGTCTGATGGAGAAGAGCCCTCATCGGAAGATGAAGAAATGCAGGCAGAGAGGTGAATAATAATGATGTTATTGTAATTATGTATTGTTGTAATGTAATATTTTTACAATCAAAAAACATGTGGTTGATGTATGTTACAATGAAGTTTTGAATTAGAGTTATATACGGGATATTTACCATGTCATTTTATAGTTGGGAGTTCCCGATATTCCGGCGCAGTTGCATGCGCCATGATCACGGGTAGACTGCTGAAGCTGCGAGTAGAAGTCAACATCATTGCGGGTAGATTTATCGATCTACCCTCTTTCGTTGACGCTTGCTACGATCGATGCCCCTACCATTGGACTCAGTCTCACTACTAACACAAACTGGTTCCCGACACACAACACTCACAGTATCGACTCGCGGCACTGATACGGGACGCTTTTTTCCACACAAACGCAAAACATCTTATAGAGTCAGGGCCAAATTACTGGATTGAGTTTTACAACCCACAGACACTTTCGACAGAACGCCACTACATACCACGTTTGGTTCGTGAAGCGATAGAAATTACAAAATACAGTAATTTTAATCGAGAAGACGGGTTTCAACTGTCGAGTGTCTGGAATCCAGTGTTACGTTTGTGTGGAAAAAAGCGTCCCGTATCAGTGCCGCGAGTCGATACTGTGAGTGTTGTGTGTCGGGAACACGGAGTACTTAACCAGTGGAGAGCGCATAGATGCATTCCTCCTTAGAAACACAGGTCACTGCTTAGCGGTGCGGGGGCGACGAGGCATTGGCTTCGCTGATTGGTCAGTTCAATTACACGTGTTTTTGTAGGGAGCAGGGAGACCAAAAATATTATCGACTATCGATAAAAACTATAAGTCAACTTTGGTGCGAGGGAATTTCTAGTGTAATTAAACAACATAATAACTTAGTACGATATTAATGAATGAACGTAAGAAAGAAAGAAAAAATATTTTATTTAAATAGGCCACAAAGAAACACTTTTAAATCGTCAAAAAAACACATTGTTACAACTATCACAAAAAATATATTAACTAACAACGTCATAGTCTCTGTCTGTCTGTCATGTCTGAATTTGCACCGGTTCCAAAAGTTGAACTACCGAGAAGATTCCGGCAACAAACTCATGTAGTCACTCTTTTCAAATAATAAATGACAATGTTTTTTTTTAAATATAACTTTTAGCAGCGCAGTGCCGCCGCCCAGCGAAAAAAAAAATAATATTAGAAGAGAATGTATATCAACGTACCAACAAAGTAGGTACCCAATGTCAAAAGTATTATCGTCATTTTCAAGCTATCTGACAATGCACAATCACAATATAGGTATACAGTGGTTAATAGTCATAATACTCGTAAATAAACATATAAAACATTTTGGAGTTTTAATGTGTCCACGCATTCTTATCATCTAAATATTCTTGGACCTTATAGTAGCCTTTTTTCATTAAAGTTTGTTTGACATATAACTTAAGTTTGTGAAAAGGCAGTTCAGTTACATTTGGTGCGACATTGTTTTAAATGTGTATACATTTCCCCATGAATGAGCGACTTGTCTTGTGAAGTCTAAAACTTGGAACAGCAAGTTTATTTTTATATCTAGTGTTTAAGTTATGAATATCACTATGTTTTGAAAAGGTATGTTTATATTTGTGAACATAAATTATGTTCTCATATATACAGAATGTAAAAAATCTATGGGCCCTGGAGGGGAACTACTTTAAATTCTTTAGTTATCTCATTTTACTGAAAGGAAACATTCCTTTATTTTTGAAAAGACACAAAACTGCATTCAAAGATCTTTTAAAACTTGCTAGTCTCACCTGGGAATCGAACCAACTAAAAATTAAAACAGTAAAACCTCGCTATTTTTTTATACGAATCGGTAGGATTATTGTGCAGGATAAAATTTGCCTAGCAAACACACTAATATGTTGTACCGTTGTACGTGATACCTATGAAATTGAATATTTATTACAAGTTTTTTATTAACTACCTAGTACTGTAATGTTCATTTGTAACAAGTAAACCATACGTTAATTTTATTATCTCTCTAACATCCAAAGATATTGTATGAAATACAGGTTTGCTAATGTTATTTATGTCTTAGTACCTTATTGAAAACTTCGATAAGAAAATCATTAAATTGTAATAATAAATTTATGCACAATTCGTTCTTAAACTAGGCAATCTGAGGAAAAGTTAAAAATGGAATGCATTTTTTAATGCAACGCGGGGCAATTTGAAATTAGAACGACAACTTTCAACATTTTTAAAATCGTTAAAAATGTTGAATGTATTCGATCGTAAATAATTGATGTTACTTTTTACTTTTTTTATTCCAAATACCAAATGTTTATTAAACAAATTTTATCCTGATCATTAATCAATTCATTTAAAAAAAATTATCATTAAAAATAATGATCATTAAAAAAAAATAGCGAGGGTTTACTTTTTTAATTTTTAGTTGGTTCGATTCCCGGGTGAGACAAGCGACTTTTAGAAGATCTTTAAATGCAGTTTTGTATCTTTTCAAAAATAAAGGAATGTTTCCTTTCAGTAAAATGAGCTAACTAAAGGATTTAAAGTAGTTCCCTTCCAGGGCCCATAGATTTTTTCTACCCTGTATATATGAGAACATAATTTATGTTCACAAATATAAACATACCTTTTCAAAACATAGTGATATTCATAACTTAAACACTAGATATAAAAATAAACTTGCTGTTCCAAGTTTTAGATATTGAGAAGCAACGGTCAAAATATTCATTTGTTTAAATAAATCCCTTAGTGAATCACATGGCTTGAGTCTGTAAATAGAAATAAAAATTAATATTAATCAAATTAGAATTTAGATTTGAATAATACGAAAACAATATAATTAAATCTTACAAAATGATTTTATTATCGATACCAAGAAGAAAGTGCACGTAACAGCACTATCTTTAAAAGAAAGAGATAAAGCATAGTACATTAAACCTAGGAAAGAGAGAGAGGGGTAGAAAGACATCAACGCGTGCCAATTTTATATTTATTAAAAAAAAATTATTTTTGTGAAAATTATTTTGTACGAATTTCATCTAAATAATACTTACCTGTGGAAGGTTTTTCCATCTTTTTTTGTAATTTGAAGTAGAACTCGACATCCCACACCATTTAATAGCACAACTGGGCATTTTTACCGTATTTTGACTCTTTAAATAATATTTTACGTCACTGTGTGATACCCGCGGCAGCTAGAAGCACTCTGAAGCCGAAATCGGCATATAAACTCGTTTTAGCATATGCTTAGTGAGAAGATTGCCCCCGCAAACGCAGTCAATAGGTTATATAGTCTTTGGTCGGGAACCAGTTTGTATTAGTAGTGAGACAGTCCAATGGTAGGGGCATCGATCGTAGCAAGCATCAACGAAAGAGGGTAGATCGATATATCTGCCCGCAATGATGTTGACTTCTACTCGCAGCTTCTGCAGTCTACCCGTGATCATGGCGCATGCAACTGCGCCGAAATATCGGGAACTCCCAACTATAAAATTACATGGTAAATATCCCGTATACAGGGTGGTGCCGTCAATGCGACAATAAATTTAAACATGGGCTATATTAGTCCATAGAAATGGTTTGCCACTTTCAAAAATATCGTATTCATTTGATAATTTCATGACATTTGTATGGAATAGTGTAAAGTTGGCAGCATTATTTCATACAAATGTCATGAAATTATCAAATGAATACGATATTTTTGAAAGTGGCAAGCCATTTCTACGGATAGCCCATGTTTAACTTAATTGTCGCATTGACGGCACCACCCTGTATAACTCTAATTCAAATGTTAATAACCATGAAAGTATAAAGTGCTATATATAAGTTATAAAGAAAAACATAATATATAAATATTTTATATAAATATCACGAAATATAGTTTAGATCTAAAACTACCCACAACCATAAACCTTCTGAGGCATTTTATTTTTACGTTTTAAAGAAAGGAGATGTCTCATATCCGGTCAGCTGCTATGGTACATCATCTCAAAAAAATCAGGAAAAATCTTCTGAATCCGGGAAAAATACAAATAATTCGTTTTCATGCTTATTTTGTTTGTTCAAAATTTGCAATTTTTCGTTGATTTAACCGTTATTCAAGATGGCAATATGGAGGGCGACATAGAATAGAAGTCAACTAAACGTCTCCAAAGTGACATGGCCGCCATGATAAATATTTGTCTGTGTTGCAGTTTTTTTTTTTATGAAAATTCTTGCTTTATACTACTCAACAAAGCAAATAAAAAGAAAATGGACAATTAAACACTGATCTGCATATTTTTACCTATTTTTCAGAATACTGTACATATACCTGGCCGGGTCTCCATACATTATTGGAACATCTCTTTTTGACTAGCTAAACAACATAATTGGGATGTTGCCTAAGTTTGGCAACATCCCAATTATGTAAGCCTAATTTTCACCAATTCGGAACATATAGGTACGCTACTGTTACCCATAAAAACAATTCAAACTTAAAATATATGGATTATTGTTTAAGTTGTGCTGTTTTGAAAATTAAAAAAATGGTCATATTTTTTTTTCAAAATTTATCAAAAATGTTAATGGTATTAGATTGCTGACATAAATTAAAACAACTATTATTATGACAATTATTAATAAAAACATACTTAATACATAGTTATTATTAATTTTGTCACTGTGCCCATACATTTCTTAGTAAAGCGGAACATGCGACGTGACTTGTTCCGTAGATGTACTATGGAGCGTTTTTGGATGTGGCGCCGCAACATATCAAACATACCACTACTACCGCAACATATCAAACTATTGATCTTAGACACACTATTTCTTCTGCAATATTTATTTATGAGCTATAAACTTCTTATTTATGAAATAAAAAAAAGTTGTCAAGTACCCTATTAATCATCATCATCATCATCATGACAGCCGAGAGACGCCCAGTGCTGGGCATAAGCCTCCCCCAGGGATCTACCTAATTAATACCTTATTCTTTTTATCTAAAGTTCGAAAATGTATAAGTCTTCGATCGCGACGAGTACACCAAACTTGCCGTCAAGCACGCCTCGCAGAAAGAAGACGAAGGCTCCGCCGCCGCCCGTGATCACGGTCTCGGAGACTCCCAACCTGGATCAGCCATCCACGTCTATAGATGACGTCGCCAGCATATCTTCACTCAGCTCTTACAACTCTACTGTGCATTCTGATCAAGTAATTTATTTCTTTTGATATTTACTATCTCGAAAGATGATCTAAGTACTCACTGCCTTATTTGGATATTGTCAGATAATTATCTTTACAAATGAATCACTACAACAGACTTTTGGTTTGACATCAGATTATGGGCATAGACATGATGGGACAGTAGGTAGTTTATTTATTTAAATAAAAAGTGAAGCTATTAGTACCTTGGTGCCTAGGTGCTCATTGTTCCTCCTTGTTTTTGCTGACGTAGGAATGGTGCCTATCTCTGGATCTGGAAAATATATTTATAAATCTCTGAACACTTCGACGCGTCGGTCGGTTATGATAAATCATAATCGGCTGGTGGGTAAATTAAAAATTGAAGGGACAGAAGATTTATCTCATTATCATCATCATCACCAGCCTATATACGTCCCACTGCTGGGCACAGGCCTTCCTACATGGCAGATTTTATGTGGCCATAACACCACCACGCTGGCCCAATGCGGGTTGGTGGGTTAAAGCGGTTGCAGTAACAACCGGGACCAACGGCTTAACGTGCCTTCCGAAGCACGGAGGAGCTCAAGATTATAAATTTGATTGACCCATCCAGGGACCAACCATGGCGAAAGTTGCTTTGTTTTCGTGATCGAAACCAGAGCGCTCAAACCACTACGCCACCGAGCTTTATCTAGAGACGAAAAATTAGGGTATTTAATAAAGTTTTGGTCAAACTCTTCATTACTGGCAAAATTGAGACCGCCTCAGAAAGTATTACCACATTTGACAATGGTTAAGTTTCCAATTTTTTTACTTTTGTCCTGTAGAAATCTTTCGGCCTTTCGACTCCTCGACTCAAGAAGCGTCTGGCGCCGACCCCGCCCGACAGCATGTCCACTGTGTCGGGCGGCGACGGCTCGCTCGACAAAGGCATTGACATTTCGGGCATGCGTACAAACATGTCTGATAGTAAGTACTTCAAAATTTCGCATTGTATCACAATACTGTTAAAATTTTATTCATATTTACAAAAATAATTATATAAGCTTGTGATTGCATTGCCATAAGAGACAGAAATTAGACATCATTTTGATGATGACTGTACTTAATTAAGCCTATACAATGATTATTAAAGTTCCTAATATTTATTAACTATATAGGTAGTAGACGAATAAAGGGTCCAGCTCCAGGACTTCCACTGCCTGAACGACGTGAGGTGAAGCTCCAGATGTCTCCCGAAGAGTTGCAAGTGCAACTTGATCTACTTGAGACGCAGCAGCTCGGACTGGAACGGCAGGGCGTGCTCATTGAACAGATGATACGCGACAAGTGTGAGGGTAATTGCACTCCTGCACATATAACTTTAGCTTTACACCCCTACTACCTTGTGCCGCAGAACACAAAACTGCGTGTGAATAAAAAAAAATACTTCTGCACATATTTCAAGCAATTCACTCTTTATTTAAAAATTTTATGTAAAGTTTTTATTAATTACACGTCATGATTGTTGTTGACTGTTTTTTTAGTAGCGTTGCTATTTTCCGTAGTCAATTCTTAATGATGGAATAAGTATTAGGTATATCTCTTGTAACTATTTTAACTTTCAGCATAATTATTGAAAAATTTAACGCTTAACTCTAACTTAAAGATGTCTGAAAACTATATTTAATTTCATTACTAAAATAAAACACAAACTTCAATTGTATGTTACTTAATTAGGTTTTTTTTTCAAATGTTTACATGGTTCAAGTTGCGTATGAAATCCGATACTTTTTGGCTAGCATTTGTAAAAACAATTTTACTGGAGGAGGTTTATACCTATTGTAGTAAATTCATCTTTTAAAATTTTACAATTTCACAGGCGACCAGCCATGTTCTGTGTCACAGGAGGAAGTGGAAGATTTGGTGATACAGCTTTGTGAACTAGTCAACGAGAAGAATGACCTGTTCAGGAAACAAACGGAATTAATGTATATGTAAGTAATATACAGACGATTATGTAGTAATATACACTGGACGCGCATCGCTACTCACGTGTCTTTTTATCAAACTAAATTGACTTATGCGGATAAAGTAGTCGGAAAATATAACACATACTTACATCGTAGACTCAGCACGTTCAGTTCTCATCTCTCATACTAATTTGACGGTATTGACAGAGAACGTCATATTCGCACAATATGACCGCTTAAAAAATTGGTCATTTTCCCAGAATGACACTTTGTCAAATAGCCACTTTCGCAGAATGTTATTCATTCACAATTTGTTACATCGCTGTTGCAATGTCAGAATTAACACTCCTTTAAATTTAAATTACGTTTAAGTATTTCTCCTTTAGACACTTAGGCGATTCAAACACTTTTTTACTATTTTATTCGGCACATTTCTACATGTGCGTTAAATTAAGGCTTAATTCTGAAGAAATACTCCAAATCTAAATTTAAGTACAGTATATCTCTTTCTCGCAATATGTAACAGGAAAAAGATAGCAAAAATTGGTTTAGATCTGTCAACTCTTAGATAGATTTCAAAGAAACCATAAACAATTTTAGTCGGCATAATGTATGGACAATTTTAGGCGGCATATTTTAGAATACCTCAAATTAAGTCACCGGCCGCGCTTTTCTAGTTTGCGAATGTGATTAGGATGCGAAAAACTAAAGACGCCTGTCTATGTCTAATTTTCAGTCAGAAATAAAATGTTAAATTAAATAATCTAAATCCATACTAATATTATGACAACAAAAGTAACTTTGTCCGTTTGTTACATTTCCACTCCTAAGCCCCTGAACAGAATTAAATGAAATATATACCAGTGTTGTACCAATTGTGTGATGAAATATGTACCAAACTATGTACTAGGTGTGTTGATATACAGGCTGGTGCCGTCAATACGACAATAAATTATTCGCTCTCTCTATATAGTGGCTCCTTCACTGTTCATGCTGTTCGTCTTTGGAATTATTTTCCTCATTCTTTGCGTGAATGCTCATCTCTGGACATATTCAGAAGAAGGCTAAAAGAGCATTTCCTCACAACCTAGTTTATTTATATGTAAGTATGTATTGTATTTATATTATGTATGTGTGTATGATTTGTATTTATATTATTTACGTAGGTATGTATTTATGTATGATACGTTTTTATATTATTTATGTAAATGAAAACTTTTCTTTAATTTCTTTTTTACACGTACTACCTCACCTACCTATCAAGATCTCTGTCTGAACTCAAAGGTTTGCTGGTAGAAAACACAGTTTTGTGTTAGGCTCGCCTGTGTACATCATGTTTTATTTTGTAAATTTTGTTGTAAGTTGTTTTGTGTACAATAAAGAATTAAATAAATAAATTAAAACAAGGGCTATATTAGTTCATAGAAATGGTTTGCCACTTTCAAAGACATTTTATTCATTTCATAATTTTATGGCATTTCTAAGAAATAATGCAGTCAATGTTTTATTATTATTACGTTGTTTTTGAAAGTGGCAAACCGTTTCTATGAACTAATATAGCCCATGTTTTAATTTATTGACGTATTGACGGCACCACCCTGTATAATTATTTCCAGTACCTATTCAATAAATTTTAATCAGGAAGTGTATAGAAAATATAGAACTATTTTTCGATTTTGAACAATTCATATTTATTCAACCCCCCTTAGATAGATAGAACGAATTGGAAATTGCTAATAGGTATTGAAGTATAATAAATATAAAGGTTAGCAATCCATATCTATCCGCACCATTCATTGCAGTTTACACCTCAAGTGATCTGAAAGAATACTTTTAACGTTGCTAAAAACGTTAAAAGTAGAAAGCGGTGAAGACTTGGCCGGTTTTTCTTTATTTGTATTGTTAAAACAATGTTTTTATTTCTTTCTTTATTTCAGTAATCGTCATAATTCTCAAAAAAAAAATCTCTACCTTAGACTTTTATAACTGTATAAATAACGATCTATGTATTTACTCTTTTATAATTATACCGTAGACTTCAAAATTCAAATGCTGTGTCTCATATTAAGTAAACGTTAAAGATACACAATAATTATGGTTTCACAGACGCCGGCAACAAAGACTAGAGCAAGAACAAGCGGACATAGAGCATGAAATAAGAGTCATTCAGTCCAGGCCCGCCGTTAATCGTATTGATTCGGATAAGGTAATAAAATCTCTACTAATTTCTTTTTGACGTCTAAATGATATTTAAGAAAATTTTATATTCAAGATCCAAATCCAATCAAATCATTTATTGCGTATAAACATGGCATTATATTATAGAGAGATAATACATATTAACATTAAAGTATTAAGTTTTGATCATTGATGCACACACATTATTAAGTAATAATCTAAGTGGTCCGTCAACAAATCCTAGTCACTCGCACATACAATATCAATAAAAAGGGGTTCAATCGAAAACCAATAGGTTATCCTCAATTATACATTGCAGGCGCGCGAAGAGCAGCTAGTATCACGATTAGTGGAGATAGTGCGTATGCGCGATGAACTAGTACAACAAATCGACGCTGAACGACGTCGTGAACGCCAGGAGGACATCGCTATAGCTGCGTCCATCGCCAGCAAAAGAGGTACACCAGCAGTAAAAGCTCTAGCGTAACGACGTATCATTTTTTTTTTTGTTTTATTTAGGACAATAAACAGTCAATGTGTACATAGGTTCTAAAATATGAATTATAAATAGTATAAATAAATGTAAGCCCAACAGCATTGCCCACAGGTTATCAACAAAAAGTATAAAAGACTAGTTGAGAGCCAATTTGTGTTACAAAATAAAGCGGTGAATTTAAAGCATATGATATATATATTTTTTAAATTTAGATAGGAAAGAGGATTTAAGCTTCCAAACACTTATTAGAGAGATTCCAATTACTTACAGACTATTCGCTGGGTGCGAAGTACTAGGTGGGGGTAATAGAATCTACTGCAGCGCTCATAGTGGCCAAACGTAGAAATAATGTAGGCTCTTTCATCTGTTATTCGTGCTGTTTTCACCTGCGATCAAATGAATATTTTATTATTACGTCTATTAAAACTCAATCAAACTGATTACTGAATGCAAGCTGAATTATTTGAACTCAGTCCTTGTTTTGTTCTTAATTCCTCTACATCTCGGACATATCCAGCAGATACCAACAATTTTACTTTAAAAACGGTGTGTGGTTGAAATTTTATATTGTAAGTGATAGGTACTCACAAAACCCGGTCTTCAGAACAATACTGATTTCGGTCTCCAAACGATATTTATAAATAGGAACAATTATATATGTTTAATATTATTGATTGAAATCATTTAAAGTAGCTTTATCTTCTTGTTTGACAGTAAAACAACAACTAAAAATAAAGTAAACCCTGAAGTCACCAAAATAAGATACATTTTTTTATAAATTTTACTTTCCTCATTTAATTTGAATGACCAAAAATGATTTCACAACCCCTTGTCCACCCAAATAACGGTATCATAATAATTTTGTAATATAATTAACAAATATATTTTAATATTTTGTCACAATGTCGCGATTAATTGTCAGAGCTAACAAAATTGCGGACGCTAGATGGCGCTAAAATCCTGCACAGAGCCAATATACTATAGGCTATAATTATCATGATAATGCTATAGCAGAAGGGCCACAGAGAAGCTTGTATGATTGTTGACATCTGGTATTTTAAATAGTTATAAATAACATTTCTACTTTAATAGGGATGTGACGTCAAATGAGATTGGTGTTCGTTGTCACGTGACCTGTGTATTGGATATTAGATTTTAATTAAAATGACAAATTAAAATATAATTTTGAAATCTCAAACGCAATAGTTTATTGTAATAATACAGAATTTATTATTATTATTATCTATAACTTAGGCCCTTAATATTATTTTTCAGCACAAAGAAACAGCGAGTCGAACAGTTCTTCAATAAAATCTGCAGAAGTAGTGACAACTCCTAAAAAAAGTAAAGTGAAAGACAAGGTCAAAAAACAATTTAAAAAAGCCAAGCACACATTAATCGCGAAGAAAAAGGAGGATGGAACTATTCGCAAGGAAGAAAAACAAGAAAAGGAAAAGAAATCTAAGTAAATCTAGTTTTATATACACAAAAAATTAAGTTATTTGTTCAATTTTCTAAGCGATTTATTTAAAATAGATTTTAATGTTTTTATTGTCAAGTTTATCGTGGATTTACATCCAGTTTCGGAGATTTTGGTACGAACTCATTAGTATTGATGGAGCTCTGCTCGCTGAAAATTCAAGAGCCCTATCATTATTGGTGGCGCTTGGATCCGCACATGAGGACAGTTTACATTATATCTCAGCCGACTTAGCAAAAACATTTAAGTAAACAAACCAAATGACATTTTGTATAGGTTTGTTCTTTTCACACGCTACCTTACCTGCTCATCAGTCATACAAAAATGACATTTATTCTTTATCTTTTTTTTATGCAAAGCACGACAAATGCCTTAACCAGCTGATGTGAAGCGGTAAGATGAGTCCACATGCGAAGACAGCTAGTGCAGTATAAAAACTGCTCTAGCCACCTCCATCTTGCCGGCCCAAAAGGTGCTTGTTCACGTTATAGGAAGTAGGGAACACATGTGCTGGCAATTAAAGAATTCCAAGTTCTGAAAGTATGACAAAGAAATTTCTATGTGTGTGATGTTGAGGTGGAGACGGTAAATTGGCTGAATCTAAGTCGGCTGAGGTATTATAGGTCGTCGACCATTCGATGCGTACCCTTCAACCAGCGGCCTAGTGTGAACTGTCATTTAGGTGTCATATTATTATGTTTGATATATTTATTTAATTAGGCGGAAAGTACTTAATTAAGACTGACACATTCCACTACTCTATAAAAATTGTGTTAGGCATCCTGTTATGCATATCCGGGCACGCAGATAAATGTAATTTTGGTGGTAGTGTAAGTAAAATTAAAAAAGATCAAATTACGAAGTCAATTTGTGCAATTAATAATAATTCCTTTAAGTAAAATCTATTTTTCTCTTTCTCGAATAATTAAACTAAACGGTTTGATATTGATAATCAAAGCATTATTTTAGTCAGTGCACAATTAGTTAAATACTCTTTTTTTATATATTAAACTAAAAAAAAAGCAAGGCTGATTAAATGATTCCACGAATCATCATCTCCATGTCATATTTCCCATTAGATGCGTGTTTATCCGCACATCGCTTACTCTTGCGTGCGAATTACGCTCGGGCTACCCAATATTTAATGTTACAAAGTATCTATACCTATGCCGCAGCATGTACACTTCCTCGAAATGTTCACTTTCAATATAAAGAGTAATAACTAGTAGAAGCTTTTTGTTTTAAATGAAAAGTCCTTTTTATATTAAAATTAATTTTCGTGCCATCCCTTTTGTTTTGCGTTGTCTTTATTTGTCAACGGTTCGTTCCCTTCCCATAGTATACGAGTTCAATGGCTCTATTGTTAGTTTCACGTCAAACGTAATTATCTTATTTACTTAAATATGGTTTCCAAGTTCCAACCAATGATTTATAAGTCAAAGTTTCCAACACTACATTATAGAGGTGCTTTCATATAACTTGACAGCTGGATGCAGAAACATTACGAATTCCAACGCTAGAGGTAGGGGCTCAGAGAGCTTAACGGCACGTCTGCATCAGCTATTGGCACTTGTTCGCTCCTAAGTTGCATCGCGCAGTATTGCGCAGCTGCCCGCAGCTACCGTCCATACCGCGTTAATTGTTTCGCCAACCAACCGCCAGTCAACCGACTCGTGTTCAGAGCAAACTAGAAGTTATTTTGTTATTATACACGTACTATAGTCTTGTATGTGCCTAACACTGGGACTGGGACTGTCCTATTATGTCCCACAGGGTGCCCCTTCTGAATGGCCATGGATAAAATTAACTTTATTTAATTTATGAAAGCAACAAGTATTTATTATTTTAAGTACCCCAGCATTTAATGTATTTGTTGTCAGTAGAAAAAAATACTCTACTATAAATGCGTTTTGTTAGAGATTCATGTTTAATTCAGTTTGTTAAAATGACAATTCATATATTTATGTTCTTGTGCCAGATTTAGTAATTGAGATTAGTATCGGTGTAATTGAATAATTTGTGCCACAAAAAATTAAGAATCTCTATTTCAATCTATTAAAGTTGAATTATTCAAGTATCATTTATAATAATTCTTCCCAAACATTTTATTAGCAGTTATTTATCGTTAAGTTTAATTGTTGCAATATATATTTATAAATAAATACTATAAATTTAATTTAGACAAGTAAAATTGCACCGAATAATACTATAACACATCTAACAATGAACTGTAAATGCCGAAACTTGTGCAGTTTCTAGTTTCTATTTTAACTTTGACATTATTTATATCCAAAATTTACGACAGTGGGTGTCAAATTCGACTATTCTAGAATTGGACAATTCGGTAATTGGACAAAATGAAACCGTTTGACAATTCGACACTAACTTTCAGGGTTTTATTTGTGGAGTTCGAATTGGACACAACTTACTTTCAGGGTTTTATTTGTAGGACATACAGTGTACGGAGTGTCGCCTCTCCTTTGGTTCATTGAAAACCTCAAAGATCATAATTTGTAAATACCATGATTTTAGTTTTTCTGTGTTGTAAATTTCAAGCTAAAGCTATGTGACGGACCAAATGTGACGGTGTGGCCCGGCTAAGGGTCGTTCGTGACATTAAATTATGTTAATGTTGCTCGATCAGGGTTGCCTACGGGGTCAGGTGAGAAAAACAACAGGTTCTTTACAACAATATATTTACACGGACCAGGGTTTGTTTCTTATACCTATCTTATTCTACTCACTTTACCGAGTTAGATGCGCACATGCGCTCAATGACATAGATCGCCACGCAGGGCAATTGGATTCATCATATCGTATCACGCGACGACGCCCGATCACGATACACTTCACTGAAGACGGGACTGGAGTCGTCACCTCGCATGACGACTATCGAGATAAGCGGTTTGACGGGCTCACTGGTGACACGGATCGCAGCTTTAGTTAGCCGACCTTGGAGCTACTGTTACTCAGGGGGATATGTTGCTTGCTTGGCAACGCCTACGAATAGGTCTCTTTCCTGATTAGCTAACTCTCGCGGAGACTCTAATCCTGCTACGCTCATTCGTGGAATCAACTGTCCCCGACATAAGTCAGGGATCGTCGAAACCAACGAAGTGCCGTATCAGGCACTGAGAGGTCTCCCGGACCCTGGCTTGCCACGCGTCCTGGGTCTAGGAAAATCGGGTTAGCTGGTGAACGGGATGGACTACGGCTCAGTATACCAGGAGAGAGGCCAGGGCCTATTCTGCACACCCTACCTATGTTAAGAGTCTTACCTTTTATGGGTACTATAATAATAATTATATCTTTAGATTGCCGCGCCTAGCTAAAATACCCAACTAAAGGAGATGGTCGACTCTACATAGTTTGCTCTCTCTTCATGTCAAATTTCATCTAAATCGGTTCAGACGGCTTAGACAGAACTCTCGCATTTATAATATTAGTAGTGGTTATATTTAAATCCTTGTATTATTAAAATTTTGCCATGTCTTAAATATACCTAATGTTAGTTGCACTGCTATTTTTCTCTCTTTTGTTATCTATGCTCAGTGCTTACCGTTATACAGTTAAGACTAAGTAGATACTTACATAACGATGCAAAGCGATAGAAGCTATGAAATATTTTTATTCCCCCTTCCCTAACAAGTGATCCCACTGCACTATAAATGGTAAAAATTATATTACTGGTAGGTATGCATTCAGCCACATTCGTCGGCTAGCATATGTGTACCTGTACCTAAATAATTATCGTGGGTTCACATGATTCCCGTCTCACCCAAGAACATTTTTGTTTACTTACTAGTCTTAAACATTTTTTTTTAAACTTTTATACATAGGTAAAAATAAACTTGAAAAATATAGGTATGCATGATGCATTTCTGAGATG
Source organism: Nymphula nitidulata (assembly GCA_947347705.1). Classification (NCBI taxonomy): domain Eukaryota; kingdom Metazoa; phylum Arthropoda; class Insecta; order Lepidoptera; family Crambidae; genus Nymphula; species Nymphula nitidulata. The sequence continues at coordinate 11,425,532 of OX374621.1, read as the reverse complement.
GGACTGTAAAGGCAGGAACCTTGTCTGTTAAAGTTACAGGACAACAGTCCTGGGAGTGTATTCATATCTCTGATATTCTGAACTGCATTCACAAATTTTGTAAAAAAAATACAATCGGCAAAAAAATGCTAAAGTAAGCTAAACATGCAATAATATAGCCAATGTTATATTGTTTCATACAAATTTATTGAAATTATCAAATGAATAAGATGTTTTTGAAAGTGGCAAACCATTTCTATGAACTAATATAGCCCATGTTTTAATTTATTGTACATTGGTTTATTGTACATTTACATTGGTTCCAATCACGATTCGAAATAATATAAAACTAAAATACTCGTCTCCCATATCTAATACTAACAAAATTTGTATTACCCGTTCACAATCAAAAGAGGACAGGGTGCGGGTTATAATTTATATATCTACTTATGATTTGAAATATAATTTTTATAATAATTATGCACAACTGACATTTCATTACTGATAGTTAAATCTGTCTGTATGAACAATTATTATTTAGACGTACCTATATCTAAGTAAGTGCACTTGAAACGGTTTTAACACGTTGTCAAATTGTTATTCTAAATAAATCAAATTTTATACATACCAGACTTTTAATTCTACCCTCTGTTGTAATTTTCATAATTTGACCACTACCTATTTAGAAAATATTTTAAACTTAAAATACCATCAATCTTCAATTAAATACACTAGATTGTGTGGTAAAACTGTTGAAGTTATGGGTCATATAATTGATAAAACCAAATTAATTTACTGAACAAGTTTATTGGAAAAAAGGTAAAAAATCAATGTGACATATATGACAGTTATGATGTTTATTTGACAGACGTTCAGTAATAGGAAATGATAATTAAACGAAATATTTGTAACGTTCAGAAATTGTGTAATTGAGTAGTATAGTTACTATTTTATTTAACACTTGCCCTTACTCAAATGCACAATTTTTTATGTCTTACAATCATAACAATCGATAACATTGAGGTAATTTACAAATTTCTTATGTTTAATTTTACCTAAGGGTTTAGTGAATATGTCCGCCGTCATTTCATCTGTGGATTTATATTTAATTTCAATGTATTTTTTATCAATTGCGTCTTTGATGAAATGATGCCGAACATCTATATGTTTCGTTCTTCTATGGTTTTGATTATTTTCAACAATTTTATGAGCACTCAAATTATCATTGTAAATGGTCATAGGTGCTATATTATAATTAAAAACATCATTAAAGAAATTACATAAATATTGACTTTCCTTGACAGATTCTCCTATGCTATAATATTCAGCTTCTGTGCTTGAATAAGCAACTGTATGTTGCTTTCGAGATTCCCAGTTAATTAAACAATCAGCATAAGTAACACAAAAACCAGTATATGACTTTCTATCATTTATATCGTTTGCCCAATCAGCATCTGTGTGAATAACAATTTTAGTGTCATTCTTTTTATAAAGTAAACCATAAGAAATTGTCCCCGCTAGATATCTGAGTACTCTTTTTGCTGCCTGCCAGTGTGTTTCATCATAACAATTATTAAATTGTCCTAGTTTGCTACATACATAGGCAATGTCTGGCCTTGTACATACACACAGATACATTAGGCCACCCAATAATTCTCTATAGGGATATTTGTCTTCTTCATATTTTTCTGACTTTACTAAATTAATATTCACTTGCATTGGGGTCTCAGAAGTTTTACAATCAGTCATACCATACTTATTTAACAAATCTTTAATATATTCCGGTTGGGATAATTTTAAAGTACCATTTGCTCTATCCCTTTCTACTTTTATACCTAAACAATTTTTAACTTCGCCTAATTCTTTTAAATCAAAATTTTCTTTTAATTTATTTATTAAGTTTTGTTTTTCCATTTTATGTTCGCTAAAAATAAAAAAATCATCAACATATAGCGCTATAACAATAAATTTACCATCCTTTTTAAAAGTATAAACACAATTTTCACATTTAGAACGCTTAAATCCTATTGAGGTTAGTAAACCATCAACTTTTAAATTCCATGACCTACTTGCTTGCTTTAAGCCGTAAATTCCTTTCTTTAACAAGCAAACTTTGTCATTACTATCAGTTTCATATCCTATGGGTTGTTCCATATAAATAGTTTCTTCGAGGTCCCCATTCAAGAAGGCTGTACTAACGTCAATATGGTCAATGTCCATATCACATTGCACAGCTATAGCAAAAAGTAATCTCAACGTAGATTGTCTAACCACAGGTGCAAATGTGCTATTATAATCAATACCATAACGCTGTGTAAAACCGCGAGCTACTAACCTTGCTTTAAACTTACTGACAATACCATCAACATCTTTCTTTTCCTTAAAAACCCACTTGCATTTTATAACGTTAGTATTTTTAGGTCTATCGACAAGTTCCCAAACACCTTTTTGTAATAAAGATTTGTATTCCTCGTCCATAGCTAATTTCCATTTGTTATTATGATAAGAAGAAACTGCTTCAGCATATGTTTTTGGTTCAACACTTAATAATACTATGTCATTGTTATCTACTACATAATCTTTCATCCAAGCAGGACGAGTACAAGAACGTATAGGTCGTTTCATTATTTCTTCACAATTATTCTTATTACTTAAAATATCATTGTTTGTATGTAAATTGCTATTATTTTCTACTGCATGTTCATTCAGTGATTGACTTTCATTATCCTTAATACTATGATTTACATCTTGCAAAATATTATTATCATTATTCATTTCATTATTTGTGTCAATTATATTATCTTGCCCTGAATTAATAGAATTTGAATAAATACTTGTATTGTTTATATATCCGGTTGACAAATGTGGGCCTGGATATGATTCTATAATAAGTGGATTTATAACTTGGTTTGATTCATTTAAACTTTTTATTACACCAGAAACATTTTCCAAGAATGTTACATTTCTGGCTTTAATCACTTTTCCTGGTTGTACTGGATCAGCAAGCCTGTACCCTTTAAATTGATCACAGTAGCCTAACATAATGTAAGGTTTGGATTTTAAATTTAATTTATTGCGCTGTACATCGGGAATCAAAGCATAAGCCTTGCAACCAAACACTCTAAGATTACTCAAATCAACCTTTGTACCGGACCATACCTCTTCCGGCAATGCATTTTTTAATGCTGCTGTGGGACATCTATTTTTTAAATACACAGCAGTCAATACAGCTTCACCCCAGTATCTTTGGTCTAAACCAGTATCACTCAACATGGAGCGGACTTTATCCATAATAGTTCGATTTAGTCGCTCTGACACACCATTTTGTTGGGGTGAATATGGAATCGTTGTTTCATGAATTATACCATGATTACTAAAAAATGAATCTAATGAGCTATTGCAATATTCTGTACCATTATCTGTTCTAATTCTTTTAATTTTTAAACCAGTTTGATTTTCAACAAGTTTTTTGAAATCAGTAAATGTTTTAAGAATTTCTAGCTGATTTTTATTTTTAAGAAAATAAACAAAGCTTTTACGTGATAAGTCATCAGTTAATGTTAAGATGTAACGAGCATTACCAAAAGTTGGAATAGGCATAGGTCCACACAAATCGGAATGTATCAATTCTAGTCTTTGAGTAGCTCTCCGAGATAACCCTTTAGGAAAGGATTGAGATATTTGCTTGCCCTCAATGCAAGGTATACATGGAAGCAGTGACAATTCTTTAAAATTAATACCATTTGCTAAGCCATTCCGAAGTAATAACAATCCCCTATAGCTTAGGTGACCTAGTCTTTTGTGCCATAACTGAATAGAGTTATTGGAAGATTGTACTTCATGTGACTCAACACACTGACCGGCAGTAGAGCTATCCACACAAGCAAAAACTGGAGACGTCTGGTGCTGATTAAGCTTGTAAATTCCATCAGTATTAGATGCTGAAAAAATACATTCACCATTAGTTATGATATTGTTTCTTGTGAATGCTTTGCATTCCTTCTCGTCGAACAATAATACATAGCCTTTTTTAGTTATACTATTGACGGACAATAAATTTGCAGCAATGCCGGGTACATATGTGACATTAGTTATTGTTTTATGACTACTATTGTCTAGTTGAACTAACACATTACCGACACCTTTACTAATCAACTTTTGGTTGTTTGCAACTGTTATGGTAGAATCATTGTTACTACATGAATAATTTGTCAGCCAATCTTTTCTCATAGTCATATGTGAACTACATCCTGAATCTACTAACCATTCTTCAGGTTGACATAATGTTGATGTTGTCATCGCAGATGTTGTAAGCGCAGTTTCTGATTTGATCAAACTAGTATTTTTTTTTTTGACGAGCATTAAGCATGGGGCACTTTGGCCTAATATGACCCTCCTTTTTGCAGTGGTGACAGATAATCTTTCTTTTGTATCTTGTTAGCATGGCATTAAGTTGTCCCAATCCTTGTTCCTGTCTACGGAAGTCCCCTTGCTTTAATCTTGATATCACAAGCTCTGACGATATTTTGGTTTCAGTGCCTTCAATACCCATTACTAAAGGATCATATTCACTAGGCAAACCAATTAAAATTATCTCAGCTAGTTCCTCATCATCTATATTACAGCCAATATCACTTAGTTGCTGCGAGACATCAATTATATGCGTGACATATTTTTCCAAACTTGAAAACTTATCAAACTGAATTTTGTATAGATCTCTTTTTAAAGACAAACGGCGACTAATACCTTTATTTTCGAATGCGGCACTAATACTGTCCCAAGCAGTTTTTGCCGTACGAGCATTTTTAACGTAAGGGTAAACATTGCTATTAACATTTAAACAAATTTTAGCAAGTGCTCTTTCATCATCTGTAGTACTGCCCTGGCCGGGGTCTATGCACCGCCAGAGTCCACAATCAATTAGCAACATTTTCATTTGGAATTTCCAATTAGTATAGTTTTTGACACCATCTAGTTTTTCTATAAAATGAGTACCTGGATGCATTGCAGTCTGATTTAAATCGGCAGTATGACGCGAAACAATGTTGGCGCCAAGCATTCCAGCACTAGATGTAGATGGCTGATTTTCTGCCATGATGAACACGTAAATTTAATAAACATAGAGCAGAGACGCTAAGCAAGTCACTGGACCCATAACCTGTTGAAGTTATGGGTCATATAATTGATAAAACCAAATTAATTTACTGAACAAGTTTATTGGAAAAAAGGTAAAAAATCAATGTGACATATATGACAGTTATGATGTTTATTTGACAGACGTTCAGTAATAGGAAATGATAATTAAACGAAATATTTGTAACGTTCAGAAATTGTGTAATTGAGTAGTATAGTTACTATTTTATTTAACAAAAACTCTATACCATGCAATGTTTTTTACATTAACTATTAATAGTAGATTATTTATTAACCAAGGCGATAAAGCAGTGTCTTCTGTCGCGGTTGACGATTTAAATCGCGAGCGTAACGAAGGACTCGAGGTATACTCTCGAGCGTAGCGAGGGTGTTAAAAACTTAAATCACGAGCGAAGCGAGGGATTTAAGACGAGTCCTGAGTGTAGAGAGGGATTTAAGTTCACCCAAGACTAAGACAGCTTTATCACCGAGGAAAATACTCTACTTTTCGTACCATTTGCGACAAAATTAACACAATAATAATATGAGATAAGGATTTATTAAAAATAATGACAATTAAAAGTAAAAGTTAACATAGAGAGAGTTACATTTTTGTTTGGTACATTTATCCCCTTGGTTAATATTCTACTAATTCCTTTTTCAAAAAGATGTATAATGCTTTAAATAGTACAAACGTACAAACTCAATGGTGTAAACACAGATGTAGTTCAGTATAAATTTCGGCAAGTATTCCAAATTTAAATCACATTCTCCCCCTAGAGGATGAATGATATTCAGTACAATTTTCTTTTCCTGTTTTTAACAGATTAAAAATGACTATTGTTATGTTCGCTTTTTGTGGCATAGAATGTCACTTTTTTGAGCAAGTGGTACGAAAAGGCTATTATTTCGTTATTAACTATCCATTCTTCCAAGTGGTCGAACTGAGTAAGTAGTCAAAATAATCTGTCCAATAGAAATACTTTTTCCAAATGGTCAAAATGTGTCTGATAACGAAATAAGTTGTCTCCTGGTACCACAAATCATCCCCATGTTTATTTAATTAAACCATCCTGTTGTAAACCTTATTCACCCAGGGTAATTCACCTAGGTCAATTAAACACACTTTTAGTAAACTTTAAACACAAAAATACCTACACGTGGCTAAATTGAGTAGTAGGTAGTCAAACAAAAGAGATGTCCCAAAAATGTATGGAGGCTCGGCTAGATCTATGTACAGTATACTGAAAAATAAGTAAAAATATGCAGAACAGTGTTTAAGTGTCCGTTTTCTTTTTATTTACTTTGTTGCGTGGTACAAAACGAGAATTTTTATATAAAAAACTGCAACACAGTAAAATTATTCATCATGGCGCCTGTCACTTTGGTGACGTTTAGTTGACTTCTATGTTCCCCAATATATTGCCATAAACAAAAAATTTTAACTTTTGTACTACAAACCAACTATGCATGAAAACGAATTATTAGTATTTTTCCCGGATGCAGGAGATTTTTTTAAACAACCAAATTTTTTCACACTTTTTCAGTTTCAAGTATTTTTTAAGGTTTTAATTGAAGTTTTTTGATAAACTATTTAGTGTGAACTTAATGCCTACTTTTGTAGATAGGACCTCTACATCGGTAGATATAACAAAATAAATGAACCCAACCGTACTCAATAGAAAAAAATAATTAAAATGGCCGCCATTTTAAAACAGTGGGGGCAAAATGCCTTACTATGGTGAATTTGTCGATAAAATTGATCATATTGCTTCGCCTTAACGGGTCGGACACCGGTGCCCAGAGACACACTCTATACCTGGCCGGATATGAAACATCTCCTTTAAGGTTGATCGTTCCCGACATTAGAGCGAGTAGAACGCCACCAAAAATATCTCATGGGAACTGTCTGCATCAGAATTAAGTACCTGAGCTCTTCGGTACAGGTAATAAACTTGCATTGCATCCCTTTTTTGTTTATATCAATGCATTGCATCGTGTAAATGCGCTTGAATCACGAAGCTCGTTTTTGATGTAATCAGGTAATGAACAGCAATATTTTTTTATCAAAATAGGTATTTTTTATAATAATATTGTAAAATCATACAGTCTTACATTAGCCTGTTATGCTATTTATTGACATTTGTACCTATTTAAATTATTCTACAAAATATGTTAAGCTATTTACTTACGATAATATTTTCTCCGATATAGGATAAACCTACCTACTATTAAATTATCTCTTCAATAGCATTATCTAAAAATCTAAACTTCATGTGATTTATTCTTTATATTTACTTTGATACACATTTAGTGTACTTTCTAGGGTTGTTGAGGAAGCGGCTATGAGGAAGAGGAGGAGGAAGAGGAAGTGTCAAGCACAAATTTAGAGGATGCGGATGAGGATGAGGATATTTTTTTGAGGAAGAGGATGCGGATGAGGAAGCGGAAGAGGAAGCAGATGAGGAAGAGGATGATATGAAATATACTATTCTGTCAAGAAAGTACCGGGAAAAGATCAATACATCCAAATTTATTTTATCAACTTCAAAGTATGCTCCTTCAGAAACGATACACTTACGCCAACGAATAATCCAATCATCAAAACATTTTTTAAACGCTGTTTCCGGATTTGAGTTCAGTTCTCGCCGCGAATTCTCATTTATTTGAGTTTAGGAAAAAGAAAGAAGTCTGCTGGAGCCACATCTGGTGAATATGGTGGTTGCTCGATGGTATTTGTTGAGTGTTTGATGAAAAAGTCGTTCACAATGATGGCCTTGTGCGAAGGTGTATTATTGTGGTGCAAAATCCAAGAATTTTCTTTCCACAAATCTAGCCTTTTTCGTCGAATTTGCTCTCTTAAACGCCGCATAACGCTCAAATCTAGAACTATTCTTAAAAATATTATAAATATTCGCTCTAAAGAATATTTCTTTATTTACCTTTGACCTTCCGGTAAGAATTCAGTGCACAACACCGCGAGAGTCAAAGAAAACAGTCAACATGACTTTGTCTTTTGATCGACTTTGGCGTGGTTTGTTCGGTTTCGGTTCAGTTGGAAGCCGCCACTCCGAAGCTTGTTGACTAGTTTGCATGTCAAACTCGTAAACCCACGTCTCGTCACTAGTGACAAATGCGTTTCATGAATGTTGGGTCCAAATTGATTCGTTCTAGGCTTCTAGCATGAAAATGAAAATGAAAATGAAAATATTTTTTATTCAATTAGGCCCCCAAGAAGCACTTTCGAATCGTCAACAAAAAAACCCTTAAGTCTATCACATAAAAATAATATTAACTAACTAACAATTTCATAATGTTTGTCTCTCTGTCTTATCTGGATCTACGTAAGCTAAGAATGTTATGTCAGTCTGTCTATCGGTCTGTCTGTCGGTCCGTCGGTCCGTCGGTCCGTCAGTCAGTCTGTCTGTCTGTCTGTCCGTCTGTCTGTCAGTCAGTCTGTCTGTCAGTCTGTCTGAATTTACACCGGTTCCAAAAGTTGAACTACCGAGAAGATTCCGGCAACAAACTCGTGTAGTCACTCTTTTCAATCATTAAGTTACAATGTTTAATTACACAGTAATAGTATTTAGTAGCGCAGTGTCGCACAGAGTATAAAAAAGGTATATTAAAGTACCAATAAGTACCTAATGATAAGAATATTTACTGTATTTAAAGGCTGTCCGACAATGCACCATCACAATATAGGTATTACAATACACAAAGGTCAACAATTAATATACAAAGACCTAATAAAGCTAAACATCTTTCATTAATTTTAAACACTTGTCTGAGCACGTCATTACAATAATAATTGTATTGTTTTATATATAATATCCTATAATGCCATATACCTCAAAAATTATACTATTGATGAATATGTAGGTAAATTATTACAAAATCAAGGAAGCTTAGAGATGACCATTTCCACTAGTGGCACCTGTTCACAAGTATGACGCATGTGCCAGCCATCGCTCCGCTCAACCATATCATAGGGAACGGAGCGTCCATGTCCTCAGCTATTCTCATTCGATTGAGTTTTTGGCGAAAAATCAGGTCTTTTGGGAATAGCCGAGCGGCAGCATGTTTCATACCCAAGTGATTATTTAAAATGGTATGAATCGACTCGTGAGATACAGAAAGTTCGCCGACTATCTCTCTCAAAGTTGAATGATGATTTTCAGTCACTATTTCCCTCACTTTCGCGACGTTAACTTCAGTTGCAGACGCTGATGGCCTACCAGAAAGAGGCAAATCTTCCATCACATCTCGAACGCTTTTGAACGCTTTGTACCCATAAGCACCGTGTTTTTGTTAAAGTCTATTCACCGTAAGCCTTCTGTAACATTTTCAGTGCCTCCGAACACGGAATTCCATTGGCGATGCAAAATTTAAGAAAAATTGTTTATTTGATGTTTTTGTCCATTATGAAAATCGCAATACACACTAGTTATGATATAATTAAAAACAGCACTATATTTAATATAAATAACGGATGCAACTCAAACTCCGCGCCGAAATGGAAAACAGTTGTGCCAATCTAACAACAACATAAACCAAAAAAAATAGGAACCATAACCAAATCATCCATTCCCGAACTTTTTTGACTGAATGTATAATTAAAATGGTGCATTGGAAAATGTTCTATTAATTTTTAAACAAAACAACGCTATGTCAATTGTCAAAACAAGCAAGGAAGAGCGCGGGTGGCGGGAGGGGATGGTTCGCTCGCTGACCGTTCGGCCCGGCATCGTGCTGCGCGGCGTGTGCGTTGCCATGAATACGCAGTAAAATTCCTCTTAAATTCCTCTTAAATTTTGAGGAAGCGATAGCGGAAGAGGAATTTTTTATTTTTATTTATTAGGAAGCGGAAGCGGTTGAGGAACTCAAAATATTGCGGAACTTCCGCATTATGAGGAAGCGGAAGAGGAATCCTCAGCAACCCTAGTACTTTCTGATGACGAGACCCGACGCAAGCGATATCGCATAGATAGGTACCTACTATTACCGCCGCGCAATTTACCGAGCCGAATAATTTCCGTTGTTTCCGTTTGTAGTTTAACCCTTCAGTCAATGTAACTATTTCACGACGTGATTGACTGTCGTTTTTTGAAGAAAATATGCTAAAAGAAATGTACCATAGATATCACACTCGCCCAAGTCCAATACTGCTCATTTACATATTTTTTTATATATTTCACTTTTAGATTAAACCAACCTGAATCCCTTGATCCATGCCATCGTAAGTAAAACGATAAGTAAAAGTTAAAAGATTTTTTAACTAAGTCACTCACACCACATATTACAAATTATTCGAACCCAAATCCATTTCGGCCAAATCTCACGGCGTATTTAGGCTGCCTGTCCTCCGGAGCAGAGACGAGCGGAGCGGAGCTTTCGTAAATAAATATGTATTTTATTGCCATAAGACTTACGACATTCTTTGTAATAGTATTGAAAGTCGAAGTGTAGAGTGGCGGAGATGTGCCATCCGTGAAAGAGTTAACGTTAGTCGTTTTCTCAGCAAAGCTCAGCTCCGCATGACAGCGATAGGCTGCCTGTCCACTAAAGCGGAGACGCCTTAGTGGACAAGCAGCCTATCTCTGTCATGGCCGCCATTCATGTTTATTTCATCTAATTGTTTTTATTTTAATGAGGATAATTTAATAAAAGTTGTGCCAGAGTTAGCAACAAAAAAGAAGGAGGTAGTGCAAGTGGTAACAAAAAGAAGAACAGAAGAAAACAGCAAGTTTTAAAAGAGATACAGAATATATCAAACTTTATCATTAAGGCGATACCTCGTCGGAACTAGTGCCACCACTTGATTTATATTAATTGTGGTGAATATAGAACATAATAAACAAAAACGCTTTAGTGAATGACTAAAGAATGATATTTGTAATTTTTTGAGATGTGCTCGGTATAAGATATTCCTCTACATGTAACCTATTTTTTCATTATTGCCGAAAGTGGCCACTTTTAACAATAATAAAAAATTTGGTTACTTATAGGTAGACACTTTATACAAGATACATCTTTAAAAATTACAAATACCGTTCTTTAGCAATTCTCTAAAGCGTTTTTGTTTATTATGTTCTAAATTCACCATAATTAATAACAATCAATTGGTGTCGCTAGTGTGCACGAGGTAGCCCCTTAAAAGTTTGTGATTAGGTCATTATAATGTCCGGTTTGATTTAATTGAATAAATTACTAGATTACGTATTTGTTAGTTTTCTATGATGTTGACTATAGGTAATTTTTAAAATATTTTCATTTCATAATTTTTACATTCACAATTATTATATTTATTTTTACATTCAGATTTACAAATTAAATTCAAAGTCACTGATGTTATAATTTTGAAAGCGTAACAAAATCGTTTACCACCGCCTTAATAGTTTAAACATGAAAAGGAATAACACCTTGTTGCCGATTGCTGCGGAGGCTAAAATAAGAACGCCATCTTAATTGAGATGGTTGCAAAATGGCATATAATGCTATTGTGAAGGACAGACCTCCTTTTGTATATATATCTGTTAATAGTCTATGTGCTTAGCGCCTTTATCTATTCTTGTCATCTTGCTCTTGTTTCCTAACCTTTCTTGTACTATAGTTTTCGGTCTTTTTATACCTTTTCTGTATTTCCGTTTTATCAATATACACCCTTCTCTTCCCAATCCGCCTTTTCCTTTGCTGTCCACGACATCCTGGTCCTTCGACCCTTCTTCCATTGAACTAGTTTTTCACAAAATGAGCTGCCAGCGATTCTAGACCATTAGTGCGGTCATTGCCTAAGATGGGTAGAGACCCTGCCGATATATTTAAGTTATCTGCTAGAGTTCAGACTTGTTGGAGCGTCATCAAATTACTAGATAGACAGGAATATTTGTATTCACCAGAAATAACAAACAACATTTTGGCTAAACTGAATTTTATTTTACAGAGTAAGTGGTGTGATTATGCTGATGTTCACGTCAATTCTGGAAAGCCGTCCTTGGAGTTGTTGGCGGAGTTTTTGCACGAGGAAGCTAGCAAGCAGGCACGCTTTATGCCTCGTTTCCCAGCGTTTGGTGCAGTTGTCGCTCCTCATCCAGATAGACTGAAGTTATCACAGGCTGCTACGCATCGCGTGCACAACAATGTTACTTCCAACACCAGCTGTTTATATTGTCGTTCCGAACACAGCGTAAAATCGTGTCCGAAATTCACTGCACTGTCGGTCGAAGAACGCTGGTCGTGGGTGCGTAAGTCACAAGTTTGTAGCAAATGCTTCCGTAAGCGCAAACACAATTGGCGGTCCTGTAAGGTAACGTGTGACAAATGTAGCAAAAATCATCACTCATTACTTCATTTTGAATCACGTAATTCTGAAAATTTACAAAATTGTTCATCCACATCAAAACATTTCAATAATGTTGACATGTCAGATGTCACCAATGACGTAGTCGTAAGTCAAGGCATAAATAGAAATAGCATTCCTGCCAGCTCTACAAATAATATAAATTCAACCTCTCTTTTAGTTAACGAAAGAGACCGTATATCTAATAAAGTTTTATTAAAGATTGTGCCCGTTATAGTGGCAGGGCCAGGTGGGGAAGCGCCGACTTACGCATTACTTGATGATGGGTATACCACTACGCTCATTGACTCCGAGCTAGCTGACGCATTAGGACTCGTTGGCCCCGATGAACAGATTTTCATCGGCGGGATTAACAGAACTCGGAGAGCTACTACCAAGAAAGTAAGTTTCGGTATTCGTGGTAGGAATCGTAGTGACGTTTTTAATATTCATGACGCAAGAGCCATACCGAAGTTAAGTTTGACTAGTCAGTCAGTCACGTTAGAGGACGTTATGCCGTACCCTTATCTCACAGATATTAGGCACGAGTTGACGTATGAGTCTGTCACTCCTAAGATACTGATAGGCATTTGTGATTGGCCTCTTTTAGTAGGTAGCGAGACGCGTTCGGGTACTATGTGGGAGCCAGCCGCTATCAATACGGTGCTCGGCTGGGCGTTGTATGGATCCCAACCAAAGCTGTGTCCAAATTCATCCTTTGTAAATCATTATGTAACGACGACTATTCATAATTGTGAGGAACTTGATTCACTTGGTAGAGCTCACGATAGATTAGCATCGTTAGATAATAAGCGACAGGATACATACACCACCCAGGAATGGAAGGCTGTTCAGATTGTGGAGCAGACGACGCGCCCCCTCCCTAGTAGTCGCTTCGAGAAAGGGCTTCCGTGGCTCGATGACGTAACCCGTAGGCCAAACTCCTGTTATTATGCCTTAAATAGACAAACTTTATTGATTTTTAGTTTCAAGTGGAATGCCGAGGAAACCTCAGAGATGTATGATACTCCTAAGGATTCCTCGAAACGGTGGTACCTTCTGCATATTTGGGTCGCCGACGCCAATAAACTGGCCAAGCTGCGTATTGTGCTTGCTGCCGTGGCCCGGACACGTGATGTTTGTTTAAAGTCTTTTTTGTTGCCCGGGCCAGATTTACTGCGATCACTATTAGGGTTTTACACCATAACGGTGTAAAACCCTAAAGAACATTTTGTTTCAACGAACATGGCAGTTAGTTCGCCATTGAAGGAAATGGCCCCGTAGCATAGCAACCATCAAAACACTTTCCACGCCACGTTGTTACTCTAACACTGTTGGTCCCGTCGACCGGGAGTAGCACATTTTCTCGGACGCCAGCGATCAAGCTTATGCTTGCGTCGCTTACTGGCGCTTTGTTTACGCAGATAACTCTGTAAAAGTTGCTTTCGTCATGAGTAAGTCCCGAGTCGCGCTACTGAAACCAGTTTCAGTGCCTCGACTCGAACTGCAAGCCGCTTTGTTAGGCGTAAGGTTAGCAAAGACGATTTGCCAACAACAAAATTTCTCCCCGTCTAAGAGATTTTTCTGGTGTGATTCGAAAACCGTCCTGGCTTGGATCCGAGGAGCTGCCAGCGATTCTAGAACATTTGTGCGAAATCGTGTGGGAGAGATTTCTGAATTAACGTTAGTACACAAATATTTTTGGATTCCAACACTATCTGATGTGACCTTAAATGTCAATCGCATTGAGCACTGGGTGGTAGAGTCGCTGGACAGGTATTTAAAGGGTCCAGATATTTTGTTGTTACGTCACGGCATTAGTTTTTCTGTAGAACCTGATGATGTTTTTTTAGAACTTAAGAATATGATCGAACCGTAGAATTGAATGTTGTTTCAAATTTAATAATATCTAGTTCTTAGATTCGTTTGCCCCGTTCTACTGTCAAAGCTCATCAGTACATTTGTCCTCTACGAGAGAGAGTTGATCATATGCGCCATTGAGCTCGCCAAGGAGGAGGGCTGCACCTGTTTTCGAATAAAAAGAGCGCTTAGATGCACCTGCCGAGACGTTCCAAGAGGGCTTAGATAATGCTAATATAAGAAGATTATCTGCCAAGCTGGATTACGATGGTCTACTTTGCCTTAGCGATCGAATCTACCGCTAGCGATGTACCAGATCACACAAAGTACCCAACACAAGTTTTGATTGGTCGTCACAATTTTAGTTCAGCTCATCATTGGTCACTATTACATCTGCATTGGTCATGCTGGTTGCGAGACAGTGGTCACCGAGCTTCACCAGCTGGAATACTGAATAACTCATTTACTTTTACTGGTTCGAGCTATAACTACAGTTTGTCAAGTTCGCCGGAACAAGTAGGCTGCGCCGACGATCCCATTTCTCACCTGTAAGAGTCTTTCCAGAAGAATGCCTCATATATCACCAGAACCCAATCGCTGTTACTGGTGTGGACATGGTCTTACGACGACCATTAAAGAAAGTTTACGTGGGGCGGACCAGCTTATGGCATCGGTGGTTATGTTACCTGTCAGTTTTATGTCGGCGAGAGTCGACTATTTCTCGGACTTCGTACTATTCGTCAGCTGGCGTTATATTGGTTATCGGTGACTCCAATTTTCCTCAAGGTGTATGGCTGAAGCAAAGAGCAACTAATGTTTACCCAAGAAGGGCTAGAATCGCCAGAGCTGCGAACCTAGAGGCAACTGGTGGTAGCATGAGGCGCCCGGTGCGCAAGTTAATTAGGTTAGACCTAAGTTAGTTAGATTAGTTTTTTATTTGAAGATTGTTTAGTTTTTTTATGTTTTGCAAGCAGTTTCAAGGTAGTGTTTCCATAGGCTGCAGAGGTCCGTCCTTGTTTTATTTTTTATGTAAACATTCGTTTACGAGGAGGGCTATGTGAA
The DNA here is from genome assembly GCA_947347705.1 of Nymphula nitidulata. Classification (NCBI taxonomy): domain Eukaryota; kingdom Metazoa; phylum Arthropoda; class Insecta; order Lepidoptera; family Crambidae; genus Nymphula; species Nymphula nitidulata. Next base: position 11,410,159 of record OX374621.1, on the reverse strand, counting down.
GGACAGACCTCCTTTTGTATATATATCTGTTAATAGTCTATGTGCTTAGCGCCTTTATCTATTCTTGTCATCTTGCTCTTGTTTCCTAACCTTTCTTGTACTATAGTTTTCGGTCTTTTTATACCTTTTCTGTATTTCCGTTTTATCAATATACACCCTTCTCTTCCCAATCCGCCTTTTCCTTTGCTGTCCACGACAGCTATTAGGCCACTTTGTTCCTCCTGACACTTTATGCAATAATAGAAAAAAAAATCGACGCCTGGATAATGAAAGTCCAAATGACTATATTGTCGTGGCGCATCCTGCTGATTATCCTATAACGCCGAGACGTCATAAATATATGACATAGACAATTAATTTGTGTCCGGTATGTCGGGCTTGGAGAGCTTAAGGAACGGCAACCAATAAATGGCTGTATAACTTTTTCTAAAAGGCAGTGTGGACAAATGGAACAGCAGAAGGGCAAGCCAAAATTATCCACGGCAGTTCCCGGCCGACCTGCTATTCCTGATCACGGCGGCGGGCGGGGGGAATGCTAACGGAAGGGCATACCCTGCCGTTAATAAATTAGCCGTTAATATGAGAGGCCTATGTCCAGCAGTGGACTGTTGTGGGCTGATGATTATGACTATATTGAAATTAATATCATCTAATGCGACCATACATCGTGTGGTTAATGACTGCAAAATAAACAGCTTTTATAAATAATATAAATTATAGTCAGCCATAAATGATTTTTTTTTTGTTATTATGATTATTTTTAAATCTCTACTTCCCAAATACGTACAGTCGACAGCACGTCAAGTGTAACAGTTGCATATTACGAACGGCGTAAGGGCGAGCTCAAGGTCAAACTGTTACGCTTGATGTGCTGTCGACTGTACCTAAATTATGGAGTTGTATCAATCTCGCCTAAGTCCTATTATTATATTATTTATTACTCTCACTTCACTTACTCACTCACTCAACAGTGGCATATTACTTCAGACCAAGTCTATTGATATTAAATCATAAAAATATTAATAGTAAAAACTGAAAAGAATAGTCATTTTTCGAAAAAATGTTAATGCTTTTGATATTTAACGTCGTTCACTTTGATGCGATATAGCTGGCGTTGAATCGCGTCATGTCATGAGTAAATCCGCTTCATATTATTGAGTAACATTATTATTATAACACTTCCATTTGATTTTCACAGCGTTGGCAAAGCGTCAATAATGCTTATGATGCTATAGGCTATATAGGTAACCACTTACCATCAGTGGGTCATATGCTTTTTTGCCTGGTCATATAAAAAATACAGTATGTTGATTTAGCGTATATTGTAATAGAATTGCGAACAAATCATAGATATTTATTTACAATCTTCATTATCATAAAATTAGCTAAATGTAAAATTATCTATTTTATTGATTGAACACAAACTGATTTTGGATCTTTTAGTCTTATTATAGATATTGATCTTACTAATTAGCTTGTGTTAACTTCTAGCATAATTGTTGTCTATTTCAATGCGCAAATTCGATTGTTTTGATTTACCTAATCTTTCTCTTAGGTCATCTGGGTTCTTTTGTTTCTTTGACTTTAAAATATGTCGTAAGTCACTTCGCACTTCCTCTACGTCATCATTTTTGACTTCTAACCTGGACCAAACAGTAGAACTTCCACTAGCATTTATTTTCGTGTTTATTTTTTGTACTCTGCTCATTACATTACGATCTGCACTGTCAGCTGAAGATTCATCACTTGACCAAACATCTTCAGTAGGTGTAACTTTTAATCCTAATCTAGACTGAATGCTGGGTTTCTCTACTGATTTGACGTGAGTTTTAAATTTATCAGATAATTTACTAGTTACTCGTGGTATATAATTACTCTTAGAATTCACTACTTCTACTGACAATGGTGCATAAACATCTGCATCATTTGATGTTTCTTTACAAAAGTCAGGGGATAATCTTTTCTTGGACTTAGTTTCTTCATCATCAGCATGCATTCTCATTCTAGGAGTTTTAGATTTCTTTTTCCATTCTGAATCTGAATTACTATCATCATTTTCATCATATTTATGACTCCGTTTTCCTAAACGCATGGCTAACTTTTTGTTTTTTATTTTCACTATTTCCTGTGGTGAGTTTTCCTCTTCTGTCTCTGGTAGTTTATATCGAAAAAATTCTTGATGATCATAAACACCCCACGACTTACATAGATCTCCCCAAGGATTTTTACTGACAGAATCCATATCTTCATCATAAAAGTTACTTGACTGTTTACAGTCTGGTTTCTTTTTAGTCATCTTTTTGTCCCCATTAGTTGCAAATCTCATTAAAATTAAATCCTTTTTAGGGTGGGGCATGCCTTCTCTCCAATGGTGGTGTGACTTTTCGGAAAGCATTTCCTTTAAATCATCTCTTTTGATTTCTCTTGAGTGCACCAATAAAGCTAATGCTGCAGATATGTGGTCCTGGCACACAATATTACCTGAAAATATGTGGAAATAATTTTATAACAACAACATCAAAAAACAATAAACATCATTTAGTAATATAAAAATTTATATTTGCAAGTAAAAGTAATTATCATCATCACCAGCCTATATCACTACTATCATTTACTAGGTGGTAGACCTGTATGTAGGGTCGTCTGGGTAGGTACCACCGCCTTTCTTATTTCAGCCGTGAAACAGTTCGCTGTGTTTCGGATTGAAGGGAAAGGTAGCCAGTGCAATTACTGGGCATGGACGGCATTTCATCTTAGGCCCCAGGATGACGACGCACCTGCAATGTCAAGTGACTTTTCCTTGTTATTGCAGGTGTCTATAGGCGGCGGTAACCGCTTACCATCGGGTGGGCCGTCAGCTTGTTTGTCATCCAGTAGTATAAAAAAAAAAAAAAAAAAAAAATATACGTTTTACTGCTGGGCACAGGCTAATGGAAGAAACACATGAGGAGTTTGGGCTATAACACCATCACGCTGGCCCAATGCGGGTTGGTGGGTTAAAGCGGTTGCTGGAACAACCGGGACCAAAGGCTTAACGTGCCTTCCGAAGCACGGAAGAGCTCGAGATAACAAGCTTTGAATGACCCATTCCACGATCGACCATGGCGAAAGTTGCTTTGTTTTTCGTATCAAAACCAGAGTGCTCAAACCAATAGGCCACCGGGCTCCTCATACGTCACTGATCTCCTCATACGCCACCGAACTTCTCATACGCCACCGAGCGCCTCCAAAGTAATTATATCCTGCTAAAACCGCAAAAAATATATTCGCAATAATTCTTTTTTTAGTTAAAATAAATAGTCGTCGAGAATTAAAACATTTTACATTATAAAAAAAGGATGGTACATTCCAATTTTAAGGTAAACAGTAAAATTTATTGCATTATTGCAACATTAAACACACGATGATATTCATGTATCTACGTATTGTAGGTCACGCACACAGATCGAAGAAGCGGCTTCACTTGATTGTTCTAAACGATCTGTCTACCTTGTTATGCTGATACTTGTATGGCGCCTACCAACACTGCGACTCTTAATTATTTATTGTAATATTACTAATTACCTATCTGCGCCTAAGTTTAATTGTTGTAGTTTTCAATTACAGTTGCATGGATTGATTTAAATATTCAATCCAAAAGGTAGTAGGGAGGTAAGATCTATTTAATCAGATCTTTCCTTTATTTTTGTATAATGCACTTATATAGACACAATGTAAACTTATTTATTAACATTAGTTACTTGTTACAATTATTAGTTATAAGTATAACACACAAATATAAAAATTGTAAATGAGCTATTAAATACACCTAACAAGGGGAGACTGTAATAGCCATACTGATCACCCATATTGAGGTTTTGTGTCCCAAGTTCACGTAATTATATTTTCTTCGAAAACAAGTTAAAAATGGAACTAAAAATTAACATAGGTGTAAAATGGGATATCTCCAGCTTTTTTCTGAACAGTTATTACATGTTTTTACGACACAGGACGGCATATTAAAAGGAAATAATACCATGTATCGCGACATGCTCTCAAAATAGCGTACGCGTCGTCACACTGCGACTCGAATCAGATGACTTTCTTGTTTCAGGTGAGTTTGCGCAGTTTCACTTGTTGTCTCTAAACATTCTGTCTATCTTCTTCTTATGGTCTAAGTTTACAACAGAGTAGACAGAAGAAATGTAGAGAGAGAGACAAAAGAAATGTAGAACAAACTTCACATGTCAACCTGATACCCAACTCCCCAAAACAATACTACTGATAAATAAAAGCCATACAATGAACCCAAGTCACCTTTATTACGAAAGGCACTTCAAAGTCAAACTGTTACGCTTGATTTGCTGTCGACTGTACATACATGACATATCTAAAAGTAAATCATCTAGTAAAGAAATGAAAGTTTATTCTACAACAATGGACAATAAGTAACATATTTCTTATTATGCAAAAAGGTAATAAAGATGATAGAACCAATTACCGTCCAGTCAGCATAATGTTTAACATTTACAAAGTCTTTTGAAAAATCCTCTTAAATCACATCACAAAAACTTTAGACTTCCAACAACCAAGAGAACAAGCAGGTTTTAGACCTGGTTATTCCACCACAGACCTTATGCATGTCCTTAAGCATCTTATAGAAAAATGGCAGGAATGTAGAGATACCCATTGTATTGAACATTTATTGACTACACTAAAGCATCAGGGAGTGGAGCAAAAATACACTAGAATAATTGCAAAGATCTACCAGTACAGCACAACATAAGTAATACTAGAATCACCAAGTAAGAGATTTCAAATTAGAAGGGGAGTGCCGCAGGGTGATCCCTTTTCACCAAAACTTTTCTGGGCTGTCCTAGAGGAAGTCTTCAGAAGTCTTAACTGGGAAAATATAGGAATAAACATAGATGGAGCAAAATTGAATCTGAGATTTGCTGATGACTTGGTAATAATCAACGATAACCCAAAAACAACAACTAATGATTAACGATCTCGATACAAGAAGTAAAGAAGTGGATCTATCAATTAACAAGACAAAACTAAGATAATGCCCAATAAAGAAAAAATGCAATATATTTGTATGAGGAAAGGATACAGTATGTCAAATCTTACATAATATATCTAGGTCAGTTAGTATCTTTTTTGGACCAACCAGCTGAATCTCGAAATTGAAAGAAGGGTCACATATGCTTTTCTAAGGCCATTAAAAGAAAGTTGTTTAATTTAGGTATTCTACCCATACTCACCTATGGATATCAAACATGAGCTATCACACAAAATTGAAATGGAGATAGGCAGGCCATATGATACTGGGAGTCAGAGAAATTGAAATTATAGTAACAGAATGGACACCTTGGTATTACACAAAAAGGCAGACAACCCAAAAGACAGTCAGATGAGTAGTATAATTACATATTTAATATTAACTCCGTGTGACAAACAACATTTTAGTTGTTAGGTAATTATAATTTCAAAATGGAATCATGTCATAGAGACCCCTCGCCACTGATAGATATATATGTATAGTATCTCCTCCATGTAAAATTACTACAATGAAATAAACAATAAACACTAAAAAAGTGGTCCAAGGCAAATAAATGTGTTGATATGTCATACTAGATTTAGTGACGATAGTACAAGTTGCGGCCGCATAAGTTTTACACAGAATTGAGTCTTAGAATAAAAATGGACATATCATAAAATATAAAATTATCTAAAGTTAGTAATACAGGGCATACATACATGACACATCATCAATCCATTCCAAGGAAACGGGTTTAAAATCTTCTAAATATTCAAATATATCCCTGGTTGACAATCCATCAATACCATTAAGATGTAATGAGTCAAAACGAAAATGCCTTTCGTTTCCACTTTCAATTCCAAAGTTAGCATATAATTCATCAATTTGTTTCTGTGTAACAACTTTGTTCCCACTTAGATTTAATCCAAATCTTTGTGCTCTTTCTTCTAATTTGAAAGCATCGACTTTTTCCAATTGTTGTATTATTAATCCACTTTTATCAGGTTTATACATCTGAAATAGAAAATAACTCAATGTTAAAAAATATTTTGCAGGGTGAAGACGAACTTGCTCATAATACCTCTAAACCTTTGGTCTTATTATTACCATAGTATGCTCTTCATCTCTTTCTGAAGAGACTTGTAGATTTTCCTCATCAACAAGCATAGCATTATCGTCACTCATTTCACCTTCTTCTCTTTCCATTGTATGAAATTAAATTTTATTTTAATTATTTACATTTAATTTTATTGGAAATTTGGAATTTAGAGAAGAACTAAATAATACAAAACAACAATTACAATAAACATAAGAGGATAAATTATAAATTAAATACTCTATGGGATACAATCCACAGAGTACTTTAAAATATAGACTATGACGAAGAAATACTATGGACTGGCCCCAACTACCTACTGAGCGTGCCTACCTAAAGTTGGACTACTAAAGATGGCTGCCAGCGAATGTGTTTCTATTCTAACTATGTATGTGCAATTCTGTTGTCGATATTATAAAATTTAAAAACTTATGGATGAAGGTAACAAAGATAGGTTTATTATTAATGAAAAAAAAACTAAAACTCTATTTTGAATTACCTTGTATATTTAGTCATAAGTGATATTTTACCTGTATATTATTCCGGAAGGTTTAAAGTAATTTTATAGATAATAGAGAATGATGATGATGGTGATGATGATTGATGTGTTTTTTACGAATTTCAACTTTGTCACTAATTATTTTTACTCGTGCCATCATACTAGGAAAATTTCGGCTAAAAGTAAGTATTTGACAGTATCTTGTTTCTGAATAATTTCACGATAAAAATATTTATTTGAAAAATTAAATAAGACAAAGAATCCTACAAATTTTGTCATTACCTTTTTTCCGTAAAATCTATAGCTCTGGCGTATGGGCGCGGGCGCCACAAAGTGTAGTCCAACATGCATTTTGGGCAAAAAAACTTATTTCCATACTACCTCGAGGTAAAAAAACGCCACGATTTTTTTTGTAGGCATACTGTGGATATCACGATAAAAAATACGCCGCTTACTATTTCTAAAGGTGGTAAGGAAATTAGGTTTTTGTCCAAACGTACGTTGGACTACACTTCCAGGCATTCGTACACCAGAACTGTTGATTTTACGGAAAAGATGGTTATAAATATACTTTCTCTAGTATTTTATTTTATATAGGTAATTCAAAACTCCAAAATTACGTTCTAGGCAATCTATTTTTTTAGAATCAAATAACTGTATATTAGTAATAAAATAAAACTACAGAGGCAGATCATTACTTTGAAAGAAAATGTTTTGATTTAATTTATAGTATTGGCCTTATCTACCTTTTACAATTATTCTAAATTTGAGTAACTTAGGGTGAGAAAAAAAATCATTTTAGTACAAAATATTTTTATGCATTTCTGAACAAAATTAATTAATTAATATATATACGACACTGTTTATGTGGCCTTTTTCCGTAATATCGGAACCTTAAGTCTATATTTTTTTTTATCAACAATTTTATGAGCAGCAACCGATGATCGACGTTATGCTATGCGAGAAATCTTCTCATCACATCTGCGGACGTTCGTGTTGAATGATCTAATTATTTTCTTTAACAAATCATACTTTCTCGATAGTTATTTAATTTTGTCATTTTTGTTTCCGAATCTGAAAAATAAAAATAAATGGCGATTAGTTACCACTCATGTCGTTATGACATCCAATACGTCAGTAAATCTAAGGCTCCGCGCAAACGAACCGGTGGCTGTTACGCTCCACTTAGTTTGGTGATTAAATAGCGCAATTGGCTATCATTAGAGCCTTAAATATGACGAAGTTCAAATAACAACCAATCTTATACGAAGTTCATGAAACTAATTAGGTGGTAGGCCCGTACGTAGAGTCCTCTGGGTAGGTAAAGAAGCCTTCAATACAATGGTATTATAAGCTTACTTACTTACTTATTTATTATAAATGGCTTATTGTACATCTTAAGCCTAACCAACATTTGTACCTACACCATTATATTGGTGAAATATATTCGATACACACAAAATGTATTATTTAACTCCATCTTAAGTACCTTTACATTCATTTATTATATTTTAGCAAATAAAAAAATATTTATTCTATCGATACTTCAAGATCGTAAACTCCGCACTATGTTATTGTGTGTGACAGCAAATGTACCACGTGACTTGTAGCAAACAGGCTTCAAAGGTACATGCTAATGACGTAATAGAAAAGAATTGCCAAAAGAAGTACTCAACAAGTAATATTTATCCCTCTTTTCAAATGCAACATTTGCTTGGTTAAAAAGAGACAACATGACGTTTGACGTTTTTATCTTGATATGATAGATATTTCTACACTCACGATATGTATGTATATGAATATAGATAGGAAAAAGAGACTCCAAAATAGAGCAACAGCGTCTCAGCGCCATCTGTATTTGGTATAGACCTATAACTCTATAGAAGCTTAAGTATACCTATATACTTCTTACCTATACCTATAATATAGGTATACCTATAATATAGGTATACTAGAATTTTCGTTTCGAGTTTTAAAATCTGAGGAATTAAAAGCTATGAACTACTCATTGTAAGCAATATATATTTTTATCGTGTTCATTAAATAAATATAAAGCAAAGAAACAGCAATTTTACATCTATCATCCTGAACACAATACTTGGAGTCTTTATCTCACAAAACAGTCTTAAATCCACAAAAATCTTTCAAGTCTCTTCTCACAAACTATGGTCTTCTACAAACAAGTGTTCGGTTCGTTGAACACACAAACCCACGACGTCGTAGAATGCTCTCAGACATAACTGATTTCATTATCAGACAAATTAATGGCGTAAAAGATTCCAATTTATCTTAATTTATAATTTTGTGGTTAACCCATAACCGGTATCGTTTGGTTTTCTAATAAACTAAGCATCGTGAGCAGCCGCCATTTTAAGTATTCTCATTACGTTGCTATTCGCGTCGGGTGCCGAACGTTCAGCGCTGTATCACTTACTGGGACCCAGGTATGCACGTGTTGGGGTCCGCGCGGCCCCCACGATACCAGTTACGTAAGTTTTTTTGCAAAGAAATTTATATATGTTATTTATTTTTTACAGTTATTAATTCAAGATGTCGCGGCTACAAAGTGCAATAATTGTTCACAATTCATTTGCAAAGTCCATAGTAGCACAAAAACACTATGTGATCACTGATCGGAGTAGGTAGAGCTATTTAGGTTCATTGACCGCAAACATTGATTTTAATATGGATATTCCACGGGATTTTGATTGATACTCTGGGATTTTAATGAACATAATTATTTTTATCAATAAGTATAAAAATGGTTTATGTAAGCCAATAAGTGCACGAGCGACGTTGTAAATTTTACATCGTTGCCGCTTTGTTGAAATCCGTGATATCGCCGCATTATGGAAACAAACGAAAACAATAGCGGGCTGTTTCTGTTACTAGAGTGACGCACTTGTTTTTGACTCTTTCTGTATCACTACAATTCAATTGTTTACCGACACTTGTTACCCTAAGACGTGAATAGATTTTTTTAATTATTTTTCTACTTCAAAAGCAAATCCTGGTATTCGGGGAGTATCCATATTATTCTAACATATGGCAAGTACATAAAAAAGCTCTACCTGCTCCGATTTCTGGTGATAATTGTCTAGACTGAACAAAGTTTCATATTAGCCCTTAGTATTTTTGAGCCTTAAGATTAGAAGTGGTTTATTTCATGTTGATTTTTGTGAAATTTTGATTAGAGATTATAAAACGTTATTTGTTTTTTAGTTTACGTATTATAGATTAAGTAAAATAATGTTATTTTGATTTTAACTTTTTAAACTATAATTTTCATTGATATTTATAACGTAGAAAAAAATATTACCAAAATGTTGATACTATTTTGTGATCTCTTCTAGTACTGAAGTAAGAAGATTTATATTAATAAAAACTATTTGATTACATAAAACAAAACAATTATTTATTATTTCTTACCATTTATTCAAGTAGTTAAAACTTACTTGCTAGAAGCAAACATACTACGGGGGCCGCACGGCCCCCACGATACCAGGGATAATGTCAAATTTACGATACCAGTCAAGGGTTAAACAATATATAAACAACTGTGGGGATAGAATAAAATAAAAAGAGAGAGAGAGAGTTTGGCGGGATTTTGTGGTGTCAGTCAAGATTTTTATTACAATGATTAAAAATCATGTCCGAGCGAACTTTGTGTTATAAAAGTGGTGTTGTTTTATAAACCAAGTATTTGTGTTGACGTACAACTAAAAGATTATTAGAATAAAATTGATTATGGTGTAAAAGACGATGAGATTTTTTTGTAGTTGTCCACCTCATCAAATAGCATCATAAGGAGACTGTCACATATATTTCGCGTCAAACACTCTCAAGTTGCATTGAAATGTGTAACACCAACATTTCAATGCAATAAAAGAAGAATTAAAGAAGTACTGAAGATATGGCTGTATAGGCATAAGTTCCCTTTGCCGTCCCTTTATAGGGAGAATCGAAAAAAAAAGCCGCAAATGTTGCCAATATTAAATTCAGATCGTACCACCAAAGTAGATGGATAGTTAAAATATCCATTTCTATTTATTTACATGTGTTCAATATTTTCCGAATTGAAATTATTGACACTAAATAAATTTATTGAATATTTTTTCACCTATTTTCGAGATAAAATAAAAGGGAACGTAAGCTACCAAATAGTACCTAATAAGGTGAAGACTTAGTGTTGGGTAGGACACGGTTTGAAAATGAGTTTGTAAGAGTAGCCTCTTTTTTCTACTGAGCCAGTACAACGTCCTACTTCAAATGAGGCGAGGCGTTCATAAGCTCGGCAGTACATTTGAAGCGATGAGTACAAATGTAACATTTGAAGCGTATTGTGTATTTGTGTGGCTCGGTAACAATAAAATGTAATGCCTCGCTCGCGTTCGTCTCTCTCAGTCTCGGTTCTTTCGGTGAGTGAGTGAGTGAGTAAACGCGAATACCGCGACATAAAATGTGAAGTAGTACATTTTAAAATTGTGAGCCACTCTTACAATGTGACGTCATGTCCCGTACAAATGTAATGCCTCTTGTAAGTCCTACTCAACACTAGGTGAAGTATATGGCTGACAAAATGGCACTTGATCGCCATTTAAATGCGGTTTACAGAAATACTTAATTAAAATACGAGTTACGACTATTTTTTAATTTCCCTGAATAAAGTAGCCTGGTTAGTCCTCTCTCCTCTCCGCTCTCTAATCTGTGATATTAGTGATCCGTGATACGTAATATCTCTTAGTGTATTCTGTGCTCTTCTTATTAGAGACACCACACCTAAACAATTTCAAGTTGGCCAACTATCGAACAACTAAATTGCGTGCTTTCATAGGCCGCACACTTCGTCGACTTAGTTGGTGAACAGTGTTGCTAGCGCGGTGAAGTCTGCGATAAAATGCGGAAAAACAACGCACTTCTTAACTTAACAAAAAGAAGACGAAAACAGAACAAAACATTTAGGGTGCATCCGATATTAAGTGACAGATTAGAGCGTGGGAAACATCATACCTTACATTCTAAACTGAGATGTTACCCAGATAAGTTTTTTAAGGGCTTGCCTTTTTTGGACTTCGTCGATCAGCAGATCCATTTTTTCATTTGTTACAAGAAGAGAATGCAGAGATCGTCCGGCTGCGGCGGCTGCGTGCCCGTCGGAAAAAATCCAAGCGTGGGGAAATCACGCGCGACTGACCAACTAAGTTGTTATAGTGAGTGTGTGAGCTATCGGCCGATAGTTGGCCAACTATTTAATTTAGTTGAACGACTTAGTTGATATAATGTGCGGGCTATCATAAGATTCTATACCTATTAGACATTCTGCGATTTAGTTGGCCAACTTGAAATGTATATGTGCGGTGGCTCTTAGTCTGTGGCTTAGTGCACACATCACAGAACACAGAGTAATATTAATTAAGAGAAGAGAATTCTTCTCTCAATAGAGTAATGTGTGTTCAACTTCACATCATCAATCGAATACAGTTTATTTGATTTTCAGTGATCTGTTCTGTGTAAATCAAACATAATTTTTGAACAAAGATTTTTGTGAAAGGAATAAAAGAACCCTTTTGATTTTAATAAAAATAATACTTTGTTCACTATGTCGTCAAAACCTAACTCGTATATTGATATGAGTTTAGAAGACATTATACAAAAAAATAAAAGAGAAATGAGGTAAGTAAGCATATTAAAGTAAAAATCTGGCAATATGCGCAGTCTATTGTGATGTTCATAAAATTATTATTTTCCCAAAATACCTACTTTATATGTCATATTAGAAACTGATTTTTTAGACAAACCATTTTTTATTAGTTTCATAGCTAGCCAGCTTTATGAAAAACAAACTAAAGATCTTGATGTGACAACCACACAATAGGCCAGATTTTTGCATTTCAAACCCCAGCCTGCAGGTGCTCACACACAATATAAAATCTATACTTAGTGATTAGTGTCTGATAATTGGGTTCTGCACAGATTAATCTGTCAAGCGGCGATATACCACTGGGGGCATTGACAATGAAAGAATCAATTGTGTCTGCAATCTCAAGCTTGACGGTTTAAAGCAGTGTGGAATACTTTAACTAACAAACTGTGGCTTTAATGCAGCATATTCTAATTGTTATTTGTATTATAAACCCCAGATGAGAAAAGAGGGGTGTTTTAAGTTCATTGTCCACGTTTTAAAACAACAACACATTGCTTGGTTGTCTACTATCCATTTGTGTATCCATGATTATTTTCTAATAATAAAATCCCTGCTAGTAGAGATTTCATTAGAAATAAGCAGTTCCTTTTTACTTAACTGTTATAAGTATTCACTTATGAACCTGTTTTGTTTACATAAATAAATAAACTATATTTTTACAGATCCAAGAACCTGCCACTAAGTAACAAAAGTAAGCCTCAAAAGTCAGCACCAAAAACTCCAGTAATTGATGCTCGCCTCAAAATTATATCCAAAAAGCGAGTTCAAATTACAGATGCTAGGGAAAAGTTGGCAGAATTGGCTAAGCAAAAAGATGCAAGAGTTAAAATTGAACAAATGAGACTCAAAAGGGTAAGAGGAGGTGAAATACTATAGTTATATTATTTATTTATAATAGTCCATAATCAATTAAAATTGGCAACTGCTCTAACCTAAATATTTTTTTAACCAAAAGTGAGGAATTTAGAAGCAACTGTATATTATCAGTCATGTTATTTTCCAAAAAGGTGTTTGCATAGCAACTGTAGAATACAGTAGAAATTACATATGTCTAACACCAGCCCTTAAGCTCTACTACAATACTACAAAGTAAAATAAAGTATACCTAGCAAACTAAACCAAAATCTTCCCGGACAAAGTCATGTCAATGTTTTTAGACCTACCGTGAAATCTAGAATTTTCAGCCAACTTTATAGCCGATCAATTGTCATTGAAGATAGTAATTTAAATATTTTGAAATATATCAGGCACAAGTTCAGAAAGAAAACTTTTAATAAATATAGCCTCTTTACACGCGTCCGAAAGCGACATATATTCTGCCTCGGCACTCAATAAGCCCACTGTACGCTGCTTTCTGCTCTCCCAACAAGTAATAGAATTACATGTACGATCAACGATTAATATTATCTGATCCCCAATCAAGCATCTGCAAAACCCTGTCACAGCTAAGCCACTCCGTTCATACTTAATATTGAAGTTGACAGTACCTTTTAGATAACATAGCACTCATTTTGCAGCTTGCCAGTGAACGCCAGAATAACAATTATTAAACTGACTGAGCAAGCTTACAGCATGACAGATGTCAGGATGCGAACATACAGCTACATACATTAGACAGCCTAGTAACTCTCAATACTCCAACTTTGCATCTACTTTTTCAGCTTTTGACCACTTTGTACACTGCATTGGAGTTCGGGCAGGCTTACAGTCTTGCATATTGCATTTTTGTAAAAATTTCTAAATATATGCTAATTGTACATATATGCTAATAGGCGCTTGTTTTAGTCCATAAACGGCCTTACGCAGTCGATAAACTTTATTCGTACCTTTTTCTTCAGAAAAACCTTCTGGAATTTCCACAAACACAGTTTCTTTAAGGTCACCATTTAAAAAGGCAGTTTTTACGTCCTTGTAGTCAATAGTCATGCGTAGAGTCTCATACCTTACCACCGGCGAAAACGTTTCAAAATAATACACGCCGTACTTTTCCGATTGTTGCTCATGTGACACGACGCACCTGAGTCGATGTACGAAGCTTCAGGTTTCAAGTCCACCGAGAGAGCAGACAACATTGTAGCATTTTTAGTGGCAGTAGAGTCGCCGCTTGAAGTTTTTGTTAATCTTTCCTTACTCGGGAACTTCTTAGGGCAATCTTTGGCATAATTACCAAGCTTACGGCATCTAAAGCACTTCGGACGCTTTGCAGCAGCCAAAGCTTGCATGTCAAAATCTGTCATGATGCACTCATCAAAAAATTTTAAAATTTTAAAATGTATCGAAATTCTTCATTAGATTCACTAATCTAATGAAGAATTTCGATACATTTTAAAATTTTACTACAAAAAAGGTACAAATGCAACGCAAGCCGCGAAAAAAAATTGCGATGTTTATGGACGTAGTGCAGTGTTTGTGAAGCTAGCTTCTCACGGCGCGAGATATCACAAGTCGCGCCGCGCCGAGCCAATTTGTACGAGCGAGCATGCGTCAACAGGCGAGTCCGCGCCACCCGTTCTCACGGGCGCGGCTCGGCGCGCGTTGGACCCGCCGCAGCCAAGTCGACACTACATACAAATCATCGCTGCTGCTGCTTTTGTGTTATATGACATCGTTCAATAAGAGCCGATCGAGCTAAGTTGTTCTTTTGATGACTACTGTAGAAGTCAAATGCTGTTGTATGTAAGTCACCAATTATCACGTTTTTTATTTCAGATACAACGGTTCGGATTAACTGGTTTAGTTAAAGAACCGAGCAAAAAATTAGAAAATTTCTGTCACTTACTCGCGCCACCCCGCGCGCGCTCGAGTCTCCACGAGTGCGCTCGCGCCGCGCCGGCCCGCGCCTTTGAAGTTACCGACTTGGATCGGATCGGACGCGCTTACTCGCGTCAGCCCGCGTCGCCTCGAGCCATTACCTTCACACGGCGCGTAGGCGCGAGCGGGCGCGGCGCGACTTGTGATATCTCGCGCCGTGAGAAGCTAGCTTGAGAGTAGCACAAATTTGGTTTAAGCGTTTTCAATCCGGAAATTTTGATGTCAAAGATGCACGTCGCTCTGGTCGCCCTATTACGGATAAAATTGATGCCATTTTTGAAAAACGGGTGCAAGATCGGCATATCAGTAGTTACGACGTAGCTGAAGAACTGGGAATTGACCACTAAACAGGTTTGGCGCATTTTAAAAAAAATGGGTACACGAAAAAGCTCGATACTTGGGTACCCCACGAGCTCACTGAAAGAAACCTAATGAACCGTGTACTCATTTGTGATTCTTTATTACGACGTAATGAAACCGAACCATTTTTGAAGAAGCTGATAACTGGTGATGAAAAGTGGATCACGTACGACAAGAACGTGCGAAAAAGGTCGTGGTCAAAGGCCGGTCAGGCTTCACAGACTGTGGCGAAACCCGTGTGTTAACACGGTTTTCGCAACAAGGTGATGCTGAGTGTGTGGTGGGATTGGAAGGGCATTATTCATTATGAGCTGTTACCACCAGGCAGGACCATCTATTCTGAACTCTACTGCGAACAAGTGATGAGATTAAAGCAAGAAGTTAAGAGAAAGCGGCCGGAATTAAAAAACAGAAGGGGTGTGGTTTTTCATCATGATAACGCTAGCTAGACCTCGCACATCTTTAGCCACTCAGCAAAAATTAAGAGAGTTTGGCTGGGAGGTGTTAATGCATCCGCCGTATAGTCCTGACCTTGCACCTTCAGATTTCCACCTGTTTCGCTATCTTCAGTGTTATATACCACGATTGCATGTGACGCGGTCGCTATGGTGATAGAATATTATTTTGGATTGTCATTAAACATTTTGAGAAATGTAGTTACCTTCCTTTAATTACATAACAAATTGGCGACGATGACCAGTAAAGTTGAGAAAATGTTTGTTTAGATATTTTTATAAAAGGAGTATTTTTTCAAATGAGTAGTTACCCTCGATTCGGTTTAGTTGGGCATTTGGGGGGGGGGGGGGGGGGGGGGGCAATTCACGACTTCTGGGCCCTATTCTCTATATTATTTTCTATTCTCTATATTATTTTAGATATTTTATTTTTATTTTAGAGTTCTAAGACACTTTTGCACTACCTTTCAATTTTTTCTCTTTGACTGTTAAAGGAAGCCTGCCAAAATACCATCACAGTTTAAATGTAATGATGGTTTGTGCAGTTAAACTGCTGGAATTACATTTACAACGTATGGGTTTTTTTGCAGGGTTGCCTTTGTTTTTTATTTCAATTTCCTAGCTTAAGTTATAAATAAAAATATTATCGAGTATAATATAATGTAAAAGTTGTACCCGTATTATTAACCTTAAAATTTATTTGTAATATTTCCAGCTCGGTGGCCAAGCAAAACCCAGGAATACATCATTTCAAAATCGTAACAAATTCGTCAGAAAGATTCATAATAAAGAGAGAGGCAAGTCATGGATATAATTAAATATTTTAAGTTATCAATTTGGAAATGACAATAAGGACATGGCCCTATATTGGCTAATGATTCATGCTTTTATTTTTAAATTATCACTTAATTCACTTATTATCGTTATTGCACTGCACTTGCCAAACCAGCTATTGCATTTTTAGATCATCATTTTTAGATTTAGAATTAAATAAACAAACAATAGTTCTTTTTACAATTTCTGAATTATTTATGTGGTAATTATATCATTTTATGTGCCATCATAATTATAAAGCAACCTAAAAAATATAATAATTTTATTTGTTGATTTTCAGTGTTCATTGATCCTTCCAGACAAGTGGTGTCTCAACCATTTCAAAATTCTAGAAAAAATATCAGACAAATAAATTCAAACAGATTTACCGGAAGCACCTATAAAACTAAACAATCATCAGGTTCTGGTAAGAAACATGTTATTAAATGAAATATTATATAATTGACAAATAAAACTAAATATTCAATTATTATGAAATTGATGCCTCGATGATAAAAGGCATCCTATTTTATTTAGAAAATGTTAAGTTAATTTACTGTAAGCATACAATGGGCCTAATGACGCCCATATGTAAACATATGAGCGTCAAATAGCCACGAGGGATCCTAACGCGCCTGAAAAGGAGTGAAAATGGTGGCATTGGATTAGTTTGCTTCCGGAATGGCCTGAAAACATTTCAAAGATTTGATCACGTGGTAGCATAGCCACCATGAAACTAAAAAGTTTGAGTACCCACATAATGGGCCTGCTATCCATAGTATTAGTAGTAGATATAATTATTTACAAAAAGTATTGATATCCGATATTGATAGCGTATAAAGAAACCATAGACAATTTTAGAAGGTGTGTCTACATTTTAGTTCATTAAGGTCCAAAACTGTACACAAATTTCTAAATGAAAAATTTTGGGACTTGCAGTCCTTTTTGTATTCATATTAAGAGAACAAGATGCACTGGGCTTAAATTTAGATTTAGAGTGTGTTCTACAGAATTAGTCCCACTCCCACTATAGGTACTTAAACTTTGATATAGAGACGGAAAGGGACTTATAAAAGCAAATGATTATATTTCTTTCTTCAACCGGCAACATAATGTTATACAGATTATAACTTCACTTATGTAATATAAGATTTTGTATTACAGATAGTGTGCCAAGACTAAAACCGATTCTTAGAACGGTTGAAAACGATATAGAAATTATTGATGATCCAATGGGTGAAGAGTATGAACCACCAAAACCTTCCTTGTTAAATCGAAAAGCAAGCCTTCAGCTTAAAATTATTGCTCACAATAATGATACATTTACCAGAAGTATTAGTAGGCAAAGGTAATTATGCTCAGAAATATTGTATCAAATATTTTTATTATTGCATTGCCCGATTTGATTACTTACAACTTTTTATGTTTGTCAAAGATTCACCAATATAGAAAAAGAGAAGAGTCCTCCTCGACCACCATCTATTCTAAAGAAGCGTCCAATGGCAGCCTTAAGAAATGAAAAGTCAATTGAAAAGACTGAAAAGCCTGTATTGGAATACAGAATATTGGTCAGCAATTTGCGCAATACTGTCACCGCTGGGGATATAGAGGTAGACTATTTAACCTGCAAAAAACAAATGAAAAATATTTTGTAAATACCTATTTTGATAAATATAATTATTCTGTTTTAGGAACTATTTGGTGATGTAGGTGGAATGGCGGAGTCACGTTTGGTCCGGTCAGGCACAGCAGAAGTCATCTATAAAACGCAAGAAGATGCTCAAAGAGCGGTAGACCTGTATCACAATAGGCAATTGGATGGGCAACCAATGAACTGCTTGCTTGTGACTCCACGGACAAATGCATTGGCTCCAAGGTAAATTGTAGTTTTTTTATTGCAATACAAGATCTTGTTCTCAAAGCTAAATGCCGGCGCATCTACCCACATATTGCTTTACACTGAAAAATGTATGCAATATATATTTTTATTTTTACTCGCGTCTGAAATAAAACCAATTTACCGGATTTACCTCGCGATTCTTTTCACACACTGCAGACTTCGTTTCGTGCCTGTGTTTTACTTTAGCTATATGTGTTTCACCCCGGGAGCCTATGCTTCTATGTATGAGTGGCCGCAGTCACAATCTAACTTGTAAGTGCCCGCATCTTTTAAGGGAATGTTACACTTGATAGGTGGTAGGAATTGGTTAATCTTCTTCGGCGGGTTGAAATAAGTTTTAATTGAAGCACGCTTCAAGATGTTGACACCTTCCATATATGGTAGTACAGCAGGTTGACGTTCGACTGTGACAGGTTTCGCTCGGCTTCTATGACTCTGGCATGGTATTTGCAGTTTGTTGTTCCACAATATAGATGCTTGACATGCTGAGGCTCAGCTATCAGGTGTTGGTTGTCACAGATGCCTCGCGCTCGCTGTAATGTAATTGAAACGTCAGGTGTATAATAATCATGTAACATCTTATTAAACGCGAGTTAAATCCGGTTAATTAGTTTTATTTCAAATGTGTAGTGCTCGTGAAAATATAAGACAATTTTATTTACTCACGTCATAAAAAAATCTAGTTTCACTTTTTTTTTCAGAAGCAGCACAAAGCCCGCACTTTACAGTACCAACTCCAACGTGGAGCCTGATATATCGACTTTTCATAAAGTGTTATTTAGCAACCTGTAATAAATCCAGGTTGATTATTTCTAGCTTGTTAAATGTAGTAGTTTTTTTTTCAAATTTCAATATGACTTTCTAGAGTCCGCAGAATAAAGAACATAAGTATGTAACTAGGTATATGTGAACTCCTTTTTAACATTGGTGTAAGATTTAAATGAAGTTAGAGTCGATCATTATTATGGCCATAAACTAAAACAAATTAATGTACATAATTACAGCTCGTTCACAAGTCGATGTTATCTAATTGCAAAATGATCGCGGTGAGTTGCCAACTTGTTTGACAGTGAATAAGTGTTCTGCATTATAATTTTGCGCGTCAGGTTATCGAATGCGATTAGCGGCTGTTCGTAGCGCGACTAACTTAAATTCATTTCAAATCATAGTAAACAAAACTAGCATCTTCATAGTAAGCTTGTCCGATCCCCATTTAGGCAGATGGATGTAAAGAGAATCAAATATATAAAAAAAAACATTTGCGTAATCGGTAATGAATAATAAATAAGTTGTCTTTAATCAGGGTTTGAAATGATAATTATCATTGATTATCTTTATTATCTTACATAATTATCCAGATAATTGTCAAGATAAATATAGGTTGATAATTATCTTGATAAGTATAATCGATAAAATTTGCCACTTGTTATTTGTCGCATTCAACGACGGCATGTATTGGAACGCGCCACTTAACGTCAATAGCGGGATTCCCCGCGTCGCCGGGTTTTCGTATCCGAACTGTCACTTATTCATTATTTTCTTCATTCATTTGTTTTGTGTGTGGCCGAAACAAAGAAATCGAAGTTGGTTATTTTATTTCTTAGCGTAACTTGAGATGTGTACAAAAATATAGAATAGACTGTTTCCTCAACATCACGTGATGCCACGAAATAGAGACCCTGTTTGGTCAAACTTTAACTGCATTAAAATAAAATAAAAATTGCTAGGCTTATACCTTTTTGGTAATTATCGGATTGTTGTCATGATATAACGATAGTTATCAAAGGACATATTTATCTTTATAAATTCAAACCCTGTCTTTAATAAATATTATCATTGTTGTTCAAATATACTTAAAGTGAGCAAATACGGCTGTTATTTGTTTTTATGACTAATCTGTTAATGATTGTAATTTAAATTGGGCTTCTTTCTGATGTAAACACACTCTAGATCGCAATTTCTATAAAGTACATCTCATCATCATCATCATCACCAGCCTATATACGTCCCACTGCTGGGCACAGGCCTTCCTACATGGGAGAAACTCATGAGGAGCTTGGGCCATAACACCACCACGCTGGCCTAATGCGGGTTGGTGGGTTAAAGCGGTTGCAGGAACAACCGGGACCAACGGCTTAGCGTGCCTTCCGAAGCACGGAGGAGCTCGAGATTAGAAATTTTGGTTGACCCATCCCGGGACCGACCATGGCGAAAGTTGCTTTGTTTTCGTAAACGAAACCAGAGCGCTCAAAACACTACGCCACCGAGCTCCTCCTCCGAGCCGTGAAAATTGGCCGGAATTTTAAATACATCTCCCTTCTCTCTAATATGAAAGCAAAAGAAACAATTATTTTAACACTTAAACAGCTGTGTTCAATTCTCGACTTTACTGAACGTGATAAATGTAGGTTATGGGAAGCATTAGTCTATGGTTTCTTTAAAAGCTGCCTAAAGTTATATCACAGTTTTCAATTTTTATGTCCTTTTCCTTTACATATTGAGAGAAAGAGATAAACGGATTTTAAATTAAGAATTAGAGTAGCATGAAACAAACGTTATTACTTTTGGTGTATAATTTAACCTTAGTGTTATTCTTCAAAATCGGGATTGTTATCTACATTTTTATTTTTACCGGTCTTAAAAAATTAGTATATCAATACTTGCAATGATAAATATTATGAATCATCAACTGTTAGAATTAACTAGGGGTGTCTGCGTCGGCTCTGGTACGGATTTATTACAGATCAACATGCTTTCATGCTTCTGCAAAGCAATTCAACACATAGAGCCGTGAAAATTGGCCGGATTTCTGTGACGTATCACCCAATGGAAAGCTCCAAATTGTAGGAATTAATAAATTACGTAACTGCAATGATAATGTTAAGTTCATTGTTTTTTTTATATATTTGTAAAGTCATTGCGATAATTTGATTTGTAACGCAGCAACGGCTAATAAAAATTACCGGGGGTGTATCATGACATGAACACTTTCCATTCACTCGGGGCAATTTTTTGCTTCAGCATGAACTCTATGACCTGCTTTATCAGGAGGGCATTGTATTGAGAAACTAGAAGTACTGACTGGAAATAAGAGTTCACAATATTATATCTGACTGATATTCTGCACCTATGTACACGAGAAATGTAAACATTTGTTTTTTAAGTAGTATTCTGTGTTATGAGAGCATATGTGATAGAATGAATGGTATCATTGTTTGTTCATCTACACAGGTGTTTCTTCATAAAATATTGTTATTGTAAACGTATTTAAGCGCACTTTTATTGTAATTAGTTGTTTGATTTGATGTACCTACTAATGTAACTTAAATGGCATACCTTAAAAATACGAATTTTATTTATTTATTTAATCTTTAATTGCACAAAATAAGTTACAATTTGGTGGAATTAATGCCATTAGGTATTTTGTATCAGTCAACCGGAAAGTCGAGTCCAAAATGACTAATTAGGTAGTGCAAAAACAACTAATTTAAAAATCTAAATATACAATAACATGTGAATACACATATTTATTTATTTATTGCTCACCAACTAAACATCAAATAGTAAAAATAAGGCAAAACGACGTTTTATCTTAATGTTATTATTAGAGGTTTTTTTACGTTTTAGAAGCACGTAAAAAATATAATACAGAAAAACAACAAAACTATTAAACTATAAAACACTGAAAATCTTAAAAAAACAGGAAATTTAGAAAACTGCAACAACTAAATAAACTATGGAAACTAAAGAAGGAGAGTCCTCCTGGAGCTGCGAATGCCACCCGCGAATAGGTACAAATCATTAGTATGGGCCGTGCTATTAAGCTCTCTAACGAAAAAATTTAAAGGCGCGTTTTGACCGAGGTTGGATCTGCTAGATTCGTTCACGAGAATGTTAAATCTCGACGGCCGCGGAAGTCTTAATGGCACTGAAAATGTAAGGTCCTGTAATAGTTCAGGAGCATCCAGGATGCCATTCGCTAGCTTATACAGAAACATCAAAACAGCTAGTTTGTTTTTGACCTCTTGGATATGGGGAGGTAGTGCATTCCAGAGGCGTATTGCATGACATTAAAAGGAGTTGGACATGAAGCATGAAAATGAACGGCAGGAAATGTATAAGGAAATGATTGCAGCAAGGAAACAAGGTCTACATGCAATAATACGTGAAAACCAACTATATGTACAGGGAAAGAAAATTTATTTAAAATACCAAAATATACATAAAAGTATTACTAATGAAATAAAGGAAAGTGAACCAAAAAATATAAAAACGACATGCACTCACCAACAAGCCCAAATTGATTACAACAACTCCTTTCGTGAATCCAGAAGTACAGTTTAATATACTTTTTCAAAACTTCCAAAGCCTCTTTAATAAACAATAGCTATTAGAATCATTCCTCTTTGAAAATCCTACTTTTAAAGCTGTATGTATCACAGAAACGTGGCTCACCGAGGGGAAATTGAAGATAATGAAATTTACTAATTATAAGATTGCAACATCTTTCTGTAGAAAAAATCGAGAGGGCGGCGGTGTCTGTATTTTACTACAAGATCAAATAGAAAGCATAGACAGAAATGATATTACAAGCTTTTCAAGAGAGTATACGATAGAGTTGTGTGGAACTGAGCTGCCTCAACAAAATATTTTACTTGTAAATATATATTGGAATGGAAGAGATGATGAATTATTTTTTAACCAACTAGAAAAAATGCTGATTTATGTAAATAAAAAATACTCTAAAAGTAACGTGATTATAGGAGGAGATTTAAATACAAATGTTTTTAAGTAACTGCCCCAAAACAAATCGCTTATTAAACCTGATGTCTGAACATAGATTTACTCTGAACTGATTAAAACGCCCACACGTATTACACAAACTACTTCCACATGCCTGGATTTAATATTCACTAACTTTAACGATCTTGCTTTAACGACCTCAGTAGAGGAATTCGGGTTTTCAGACCATTCCGGATCAATAGGCCACCTATCATTACAAAATAACGGAAAAACACTACAATGGTTTACGTAAAAAAGGATATTTAATGATAAAAATACCCAAAATTTTAAATCTAAGCTAAGTTCATTGAATTGGGCCGCAATATTCTCCCCAACAAAAAACGTAAATGAAAACTACAAAATTTTACACGATATACTAATTAATATATTAAATACATGCATGCCAAAATGTAAAATTAAATTTAACACAGAAACTAAAAAAAAATGGTTTACATTAGGTATAAGGACTTCCTGTCGTAACAAAAGATTATTACGAGCGAAAACTCAAAAATTTAATAATAACATAGGTACTTACAAATTACTATAAAACATATGAAAAAACACTAAAACGAATAGTAATTGTGGCAAAAAAACAAAGTAACAAAAATAGGTTAAAAAATGCAGTTAATACTGGTAAAACAATGTGGAGTATAATAAACGAAAATACTAATAAAAGAAAAAAGATAGATGAATGTAATTTAAAATTAAAAATAAGTAATACTGAATACTCTGATCCAAAACAATTATCAAATATTTTTAACATTTTTTTTGCTGCTATAGGCAGGAAACAAACAAATCTAAAATATGATTGTGGGGAACTAAACCAGTCCGTACCTAGTGTCTCAAGAGGTTAGTAAAATTATAAAAAAACTTAAGAATAAAAATAGTTGCGGCATAGACGAACTGCCACCCTCCCTTATAAAAAAATGTGCTAGCGAGCTAGCCCCCCCCCCCCTTTACCATATTAATAAATCAATCTTTCGATGAGGGTACTTTTCCAGACTTACTAAAAAAGACTGTGATAAAACCCATATTCAAGAAGGCAGACAAATCAAACCCTAATAACTATCGTCCCATAGCGCTCTTACCAACGGCTTCAAAACTGAGGGAGCAATGTGCGACCGTATACACAGATTTTGTGAAAGATATAATATTTTTGACGACGCTCAGAATGGATTTAGGAAGAAACGATCAACTATTTTGGCTATTTACAATTTTATTCAAAAAATACACAATATATTAAACAATAGACAACATGCTGTGGGAATACTGATAGACATATCTAAAGCGCATGACAGGGTACAGCACGATATTTTACTGGATAAACTTTATAGGGCAGGAGTGCGCGGTCTTAGTCACAAATGGATAGCATCTTATCTCAAAGACAGAGAACAATTTGTAGATATCAAATCCTACAACAATGCTACAAAAGAGATAAGTAATGTCAGAGCTGAAGGTAAAATAATAAACGCATCTATCCCACAAGGCAGTGTAATTGGATGCCTTCTCTTTTTATTATACATAAACGATTTACTCAAAGCCTTAGACGACTATTGCGTATTATTCGCTGATGACGTATCCGTGCTTGCATCTTGCCCCAATAAAAGTACATGTATATATGATAAACTAAACTTAACATTAGAAAAAATAGCCAATTGGACTGATAAACACAACCTAGAAATAAATTTCGAAAAAACTAAAGTTATGACATTCCGTCCTTATCAGAAAGAACCTTTACATGTTAACTTAACCCACCGTGGTAAAAGAATTGAGTTAGTGAACGAACACACGTTGCTAGGTTTAGTCATAGACTCCCACATAAAAATCTACAAAACCTAATATCTAAGTTATCCAGATTTTCTTATGCACTCCGTGAAATAAAAAAATCTACAGATGATAAAACAGCATTGACCACCTACTACGCGTATGCCTATTCATGGATGAATTATGGAATTATCCTATGGGGCAATAGCACCGACACGCCAGCTCTATTCACCTTACAAAAGAGGTTAATTAGGATAATAGTAAATATAAAGCAAACTGAAAGCTGTAAACCCTATTTTATGAGCCATAAAATCCTAACTCTGCCATGCATGTATATTTTTGAAATTTCTAAATTTGTACGGAAATATTCTCACTTTTTCACCAGAAAATAAGACCTACCGTTAAGATACTCCATGCGACATAAAAATAAATTAATATTACCAACTTCACATTTAAAAACACACTCAGGCAGCACTTTCGTAATGTGTGTAAAAATTTACAATAAATTACCAAATACAATAAAAAATATACCAACATATGACAACTTTATAAATAAATTGAGAGATTTTCTAATAACTAAATGCTATTATACTATACAAGAATATACTAACGACAAATTGTAAACGCAAAATAATCATGAATATGCCATTGATATAAACAAAAAAGGGAAGATACGGTACGCCTAAGCATTTCATCGTCGAAAAACGGGCTGCGTGCACTACATACAGACGAGTCCGCACGAGTGCGTTACCCCAGCAAGAAAATATTTGCTAGGTGACATTGAGTTATGCCAATAATTAGAGTGTAATGTGGTGTAAATGTGACCCAAATAAAAAATTTGTGCGTGCTGTAGTTTTGGAGAAAAAGCAAAAAAACCGGTCCTGCTGGAGTAACGCTGTTCCAGCAGGAAGATTCTAAACGAATGATCGGAGGGAAAAGTAAAGTACATGAGCAGGTAGGTTATATTTGTGCATGAATGTGCGCCAAAAATGAGATTTGTGCGTCTTAAGGTTTTAGAGATATTCGGTTTCCTGCTGGAGTAACGTTTTGCAGAATCCGGTATCTCGGAAACCTTTGATTGTGCGCACGTAAAATAAATGTTTGTTTGTGCGTATTTATGAATCAATAAGTTATTAAAATATATTTATCGTTTTAAAGTAATCATACATTTCTTAAATAACAATAAAAAATTCTAGCGCTTAAATGAGCAAACGTATAAGCCAACTGAAAATGGAATTCGCTTCTTCTTGTTAATCTTCTTGTCCACAAAAAGTTTCAAAACTAAATATACACACGTTTTTAAATAATTTAACTTTAATTCAAAACTGACAATGCCATAACTCCAACTTTAAATTACAAGAACCAGTATTAACCAAATACAATTTTGTAGTAACGCACAATTAGAGTATTTCGTGAAATATAAATGCTGAAAATTTCAGCTTCATGTGTCTCGTATTAATGTAGATATAAACAAAAAACCAAAATAACCGCTAGATTACCTATAATCCGACAGAATTCAAATGACCACTAAAAAGCGACCGTTTCATACATTTTGAGGACCTATTTGAAAGAACAGCATTATATTATTCTATTCTCCATACAATCGCGTTCATAACGTTTACAGGCATAGTATTGTTTTAGTAGTGCATTATGTTCAGTAGGTACCTATCCTTATTTTAAAATTAACTGTAATGTATTTATTAAATATTGATAATGTGCTTAGAGTATATTTATTAATTGTTACAGAGGGGTGTTTTAAGCCCCACCTATAATTAGTATTAATAGAACCCATTTTTTTTTTAAAGAAAATCATTTACGGCCTGGCTACGACTTTTGGGTAGGGGCGACCGACGACGTCCAATTCAGTAGGGTCAGTCAGTAACGTTTAGCGGCAACGATGGAGATGGACGTAGTTAGACATTTTTTTTAAACTCAGTAGTGGTAGCTATAATTTGGCGAATCGAATATTTTGTAATTATATTTTTTTTACACTTTCGTGTTTTTACATTAGTAGGCGACAAGATATAAGTTAGGTCAGATTGGGTTAGATCTGAAAGATAATTCACTCTTTTCTTCACAGTGAATATATTCAATACAGGGTGGTGCCGTCAATGCGAAAATAAATTCAAATATAGGCTATATTAGTCCATAGAAATGGTATGCCACTTTCAAAAATATCGTATTCATTTGATAATTTCATGACATTTGTATGGAATAGTGTAACGTTGGCAGCATTATTTCATACAAAGGTCATGAAATTATCAATTGAATACGAAATTTTTGAAAGTGGCAAACCATTTCTATGGACTAATATAGCCCATGTTTAAATTTATTGTCGCATTGACGGCACCACCCTGTATAACAAAACCGCTCCAAAATATTTTGTTTCTAAGTCGCCGCTGAGTCGCCGCAGCCGCTGTTGAGTCTTAAGCATGATTGCACTTCATCCGCCATACATTTGTTCTCGCCGCTCGCCTTCCCGCGCGTCAACCCTGCAGCGAGAGTCCGCTCTGTAAAAACAGCTCAGGCGGCACCAACTCCAAATAATTTACGAGCATGGTAGGTATAATAATAAATAAGAGTATCTTTGAAACAAGTACTGTATTTATTAAAAGTTTCTGTATTACCAGCATTAGGTAGGTACTTATATTTACATATAATTACTCATGTTGTGACTGAGAAAAGGTCTATGAAACAGCCTCCCAGTAGTTACTCGATGTGATTTATATCATGAAAATGGCATCTCAACCCTGGATGGATGACTGATGTAGTATTCCGCCTTGATGCTGCCATACAATTACATTGACTAGGTATTCATACGACCTGCCCCCTTATTCTCAACTGTCGGAAAATATTCGAATTTCGGAAACTCTATACCTGTCACTTTTTATCGAGACGGCATGTGACTTTTCGAATCGAATCCGCGATCCGACAGTTGAGAATAAGGGGGCAGAAGCGTGAACTCGGACTCACTTTAGATAGCAAGAACTCGTTTAGAGCTGTCAATTAAATTTAGACAGATTTCAAAGGAACCATAGACAATTTTAGACGGCATGTACGGAGGTGACTCCTAAACACTGCATTTTATCACGTTCAATAAGGTCGAAAATTGAACGCACGTTTCTAAATGTCAAATTATATGACAGCCATCCTTTTCGTATTCATTTTGAGACAAAGAAATGGACTGAACTTAAATTTAGACTTAGCATGTAATCTCCAGAATTAGGGCCATTGTCACATACCTTTTTATATAAACTAAAATGCATTTTAATAACTTTCTCTAACAGTTTTGTGCTTCAGTGTACCCAGGAACCAAATGTTCACACGTGTTTGTTAGCCAATTTATGAAGGTCATCAATATGTATGAAACGGTCGTTTTTTAGTGGTCATTTGAATTCTGTCGGATTATCGGTAATCTAGCGGTTAATTTGGTTTTTTGTTTATATCTACATTAATACGAGACATATGAAGCTGAAATTTTCAGCATTTATATTTCACGAAATACTCTAATTGTGCGTTACTACCAAATTGTATTTGGTTAATACTGGTTCTTGTAATTTGAAGTTGGAGTTATGGCATTGTCAGTTTTGAATTAAAGTTAAATTATTTAAAAACGTGTGTATATTTAGTTTTGAAACTTTTTGTGGACAAGAAGATTAACAAGAAGAAGCGAATTCCATTTTCAGTTGGCTTATACGTTTGCTCATTTAAGCGCTAGAATTTTTTATTGTTATTTAAGAAATGTATGATTACTTTAAAACGATAAATATATTTTAATAACTTATTGATTCACAAATACGCACAAATCAACAGCTACTGAAATACATTTATTTTACGTGCACACAATCAAAGGTTTCCGAGATACCGGATTCTGCAAAACGTTACTCCAGCAGGAAATCGAATATCTCTAAAGTCTTAAGACGCACAAATCTCATTTTTGGCGCACATTCATGCACAAATATAACCTACCTGCTCATGTACTTTACTTTTCCCTCCGATCATTCGTTTAGAATCTTCCTGCTGGAACAGCGTTACTCCAGCAGGAACGGTTTTTATGCTTTTTCTCCAAAACTACAGCACGCACAAATTTTTTATTTGGGTCACATTTACACCACATTACACTCTAATTATTGGCATAACTCAATTTCACCTAGCAGATATTTTCTTGCTGGGGTAACGCACTCAGTCCGCACACAGCAACATTTTCTTCTAAATACTCATGAAGCACGGTAATCAGGCAACAGAGATAGATAAACGACCTTGACTGCCTAGTGCAAGCAAGACGACTGTTAGTGTATAGTATTACAAAAGGGAATTCCCGACTTCGTCTCCCACCTCCCCTTCTTCGTACTGCGGTACAGTCTACAAAAACAAAATAAGGCATCATTTTTGGTTTACTCATTTTTTTTTAATTTTATTATATGTATAACAGAAAATTATAATAACAAAATATATAGGTAAGTACTAAAAGTTTTGTTTATTGTAAGCATTCCAAAATTATTTAATATCGTTTGACAGTGAAAGCATACTATAATTTAAATAATCAGTGACTTATCTTGGCATTGATAAAACTGTTTTTGACAGACTTTTTAAATAATTAATTAATTATACTGAAATTTATATTTTGCTTTGTTTGTCATGTCTCTTGTCTACTGAAAAAAAAAACTCTTTATTGCACTTTAAAATTACAAATGACAATTAATTAAAAAAATAAGTAAGTAAGTTAACTTGCCTTAGCTATGTTTTGGGTAAAATAGATTTAATAATCGTTATTGGTTAAGACGTGAATGTTTGAGTTAAACAAATTTCACACAACGAAATATAAGCATGGCGAGCACGAGCCAAGTATAAATTTGAGCAAAGTTGCATTGCTTACCCCGACTTTCTAATTTACAGGCGGTCTATGGAAAACAAAAGTTTAAAGAGAAAGAACAAAGATTTCTAGTACAAAATTTTTGCACCGACATTAAATCAAATAAAGAGTAATCAAATGGTTAAAATATTTACTGTGGCAATCTTATCTCTTTTTATAATGGGGCCATGACCACGCCACGATGGAATTCGACCCATCGGGATCTTTTGTGCTTCCCCTGCTTTAACACTTCCTGTGTCCCGAATATAGCTACCATAAGCTTTATGTTAAGGTAAAAGAGCCTATAGGCTTTGGAAACGCCACTTCCAGAAGACCCACTCTGGTCCAAGCCAAGGCATTACATTGACATTAAAGATGTTCCATTGATTCCTGGCCTTCACCACCTGCTTGACAAAGTTGTGTTGGAGAGAGTTACATTTTGTGAATTGTGAAATGTGGTTGGTGGCAAAGTGCCCTGTGAGCGCACCAGTCAAGCAGTGAGCCTCAGTTCTACCGTTTTCAAAGATGTATTTACTCCATTCCCCCACCTCCCCGCCCATATGAAGGCCTTGGAGTGCCTTTACCCCAGTATTTTTTGCCATTCAGTCTTATGGCTGTTCTTGACACCTTTAATGTCTGTGTTTATGAAACTTTGTGTGTGGGGTATGAAGGGCTTAGGGACTACGTATTCGTTTTCAGAGCCCTTCCAGTTCGTTAGCTCTCTCATTGTAGTAGTACTTATAGTTCTTTCCTCGTGGAGTTTCCAGTTCAGCTCCTTATCTAGCGAAATGCCAAGATGTTTGACTTCACTGGACCTCCGTACTGGAGCTCCGTATTATAGAAATGCAGAGTTTGGAGTCCCTGCAGACTCATCTGCCTTGTCGTTTCTGTCGGGTATTACAGTCGTTTTACCGGAGTAACTGACAGTTGATTAGTGCTACATCAATCCCTCAGCAACCGCAGTTTATTCCCCATAATCTCTGATACTATACCAGATAATCTTTTTATTAGCTAGCATTACCAAGTCATCTGCATATCCCAGTGTGTACAGTGGTCGCACATTTAATATGACCACCAAAGAATTATCAAATAATTAAAACATTTTTTAAAACAATAGTTATTTGGTACAATGGAAACATGATACTTAAACGTCTATGTTATATACCTTCGAACAATGACAATCTATTTCGTTTCTGACGTTTAGATATACTTGACATTGCTGGATCAGTTTTATGAATGTAATGAAGTCGGACATCATAATATTTATCAATGATTGCTTTTAAAAGATGTACCCTGTGTGTGATTGAAAGTTGCCGGTTGATCCAGTGAATGCTGATTCAAGTTTGATAAAATGTCTGACTGTAAAAAAGACTTAATTATATTCAATTTTACACGAAGAGTTTGTTTTTCACAAATAAAATGCTGAGATTTATTTTCTGTTATGAAATTTTTGATAAACGCTTCCGATTTCACACATATTAAAAATAGGTCCAAAGATGGATAACATAGACCACCCATATCTTTTAAAACATTTAATTTATGAAAGTACAATTTTTCATTCGTTAACAATTGAGCGACGCAGGTTTCACACTTAATAGTTGTAATTAACGCTCTAGCTACCCACCCAGCAATATATCCTATAATCTGAACAGTGCTTGTACTTACATTGCAACCTTGATCTAAAATACCGCTTAATATATTTACATTTGCCACGGCCTTTTCGTCGCTGGCATTAACAACACCAATTTGGTTTTTAATATTTTTGATTCTATAGTGTGCCTCAATACGATTATTTTTATATTTTTTAAAGCCTTTATCATCATATGGCAAGGATAATAAATCGTTGTTATTTTTATCTACAGTTTGGTTTATGATGTCTGTAGCCGAGGAACAATTTAATATGGGAAAGTTATCTAACGGTATGCAGTTTCCACCTAATGAAGAACGTAATTCCATATGTCCCAAAACCTTTCTATAAATACCTTGAAATTGCCTGCAGTTTGGATTATTGTTATACCCTCCTTGTCTCCGAATAACTCCGAAAAACATTTCCAAGTGGTCCTGGCTTAACCGGTACATTGCAATGTATTTTAAAACTTTGGTATCAATCAATGTTAAGTACAAATGTTTTAAACTTTCGATACAAATAATAAGTCCAATAAAACCCATTTTACTTGTAGACGTAACAAGACTCTTTTTAGAAATTTGAGAAAACATTGTTCATAAAAGAGAAAATTTCATTTTTATTATCCGCACAAATTGGCTTTTTGAAACCAAAATGTTCTCGTTTCCGGGAATTCATAATATCGAAAAGATTATTGAAAATTTCTATGAATTTTACAGTAGCTTCAGTGTTTATGAAATGAGATGACACTAAAAGCTGTTCACATAATTTTAACGCAGTTGCTACTACTCATACTGAGAAGTTGTGTGGCAAGTTTAACTTTCATTATTTGGTTTCGAAAATCTATATGTCTTGGAGTTAATTTATTAGCAAAATTGAGTGTTTCACTCTTTTGTAACTTAAGCGAGTTTACTAAAAAACTCCATTTAATCTGTTCATTCTGATTATTATAAAATATTTTTTTTGACTCTAAGGTATTTCTAACAAGTTTTAACATATGACATGGATCTAAAAAAACTGCCACATCTATGTCACAAGACGGATGTTTGAAAGTAGTCTTTAAGTTGTTAATATCGGAAAGTTGACATCCTAATAAATTGGCTGCGCTTATATTTGACGAACACCCATCAAAAGTGAGTACCACTACGGTCACACCTACCTCCCAAAATTTGATGAGACATATTTTCCGACCATTTACAAAAAAGTAGCCAACTGGTAATTTCCAATTAATCAAGCATCATAACAAATACCTGCGATGCAATCTGATCCGTGTCTGATGATCCGAGACCATGGTTGACTAATCCTAATGTCTTTCTCCAATTCCAAATACTCTGTTGACGTATTGACATTTCATCGACAATGAGTGTGCAAAAAACCTTGCTTTTAGAACCAATAACTTTTTTTCTTAGAGTTTCAAACGCTTGAGCTGTAAATCCTGGCGATGCATCTCTATTTTCATACCACTTTCCAATGGTACGGGGATGTGGAAGACAGTTTTTGAATAATTTTCTTACGTATTTATAGCCGACCGGAGAGTAATAATTCAATGTTAAAGCGAATTTTCTTAAGCTAGGGGTGAATTTTATTCTAGTATTTTTATTTGTTTTTTTAATTTTTCTTGTTCTTGCAAAAAGGTCGGCTATTTCTGCTTTAAAGCTAAGTTCATTAAAATCTTCTGACACCTTTAATTTTTTCTTTATTTGTATCAGTGTCTCTTTAAAATTTTTTCATTTTTTTATTTATTGTTTATTTTTTCTCTTTAAGCTTTTGTTTTCCTTTATTATATTCTTTTTAACGTTCTCTGTTTTAAATTTTTTTGTTTTAAAAATACTTTCCGGGGTGTGTCAAAAATGGAATCCTTATCAGATATGTGGTCATCTTCCAGAGAGTTGGGAGAATAAGTATCTCTCGAAGGAACCACTTCTGGTGACTTGATTGTTAACTGTAATAAATAAAATAATTTACACATACAGATAATTATACCGTTATATTTTCTACACTAACAATATTAACCTGTGATATCTTATTTATTTCGATTAAAAATACAAAATAAAATATTAAGAAGTTTGCAAGGATGGACATCTCTAAAAGAACACTCTTGTGAATAGAGATGCTGACAAATTTTGGGAAAATGTTTCATGTCGATTATAAATATCTATGTAGCTCGAAATAGATATCATAATTATTACAACTATTAAAATATAGATCGGTGGATCGCGGTGCCGACGGTAGCTGCCCGTAGCTACCGTCGGTTCCGCGTGGTTCCACAGAGCTGCGCAATACTGCGCGATGCAACAACAGAACGAGCGCTTCGTTGAATGGTCGCGCTGATAGTTTAGGTTAGGTAGTCGCGAAACACTAATAAGTTGTTACAGTAATTTAGGTGATTTTCCTTTTAACAGCATCTGATGCTAAAAATGAGTGACGTCATACACTGAGATTGCTGTTCGTTGACATCGGACCCGAAAATGATTTAATTGCATTTTGTTAAGTAATAACACCCATTATTTTATTTTATTTATTAAGGAACACAAACGATGTATTGTACAAAACTTCAAATCCAACTTGATTATAAATCCATAATAATACAATAAACTATTTAAAAAAATGTTACAATTTGAATTCAGTAAGTATACATCAATCTCATATTGTCATAGATACGGTCGATTATCGCTCCAAAAAAGAATCCTATGTTCTTCCCAGGATCTCAAACTATCTCCATACCAAATGTCATCTAAATCGGTTCAGGCAGGAAATCATAACAAACAAACATACTTTCGCATTTATAATATTGGCTAGGATTTCTCGTGACAAGCAGTGATGTAGATCTTTTACCCGTCAAGCATCAGATAGACAATTAATTTTTTATTTGTCATATCATAACGAAGGAATAACGACACTTGACAGATTAATTTAACACTATCATCGATAAATAATTACTGACCATTATGAAGGGTATTGATCCTTTTTTAATTTTTCTTAAGCCTTTATTGGTATGATATATATCATTCGTTTTGAAATGGACGGAACATATTCTACTTCTTATTAGCAATCCATTCAGCATCGTTTCTTTGCTTCTGGACAATTTTATGCCATTTCTGTCGATATATTTGATCTTTAGGAAATCTGTAAATAGCATGATCGTAAACAAAAACCATGACATTTTAATGTGTACGAAATATTTTATTATATTTGTACTTTTTATTTTCTACATGTGTTTTGTTTGCTAACGCTACCAGGTAATGCTACCTGTCGCTAGGAGTCGGAGCTACTCGGTCGCTCGGGAGTATACACTTTCTCTGTCACTCACATGCTTTTACGTATAATTCTGTCCCACTTATATAGCAACATGGCGATGTTGGCTGATTTATTAGTTTTATGTAGATTTCTATTTAAAACTAAAAATTAATATACTTACGCGTGAAAAGCGATACCAAGTGACTTATTTTGTTTCCGTGAGTGGTTTGTGCACTTATTAAAACAACACGATGGCATTTTAGACAATGTTTAACCAAAATATAAATAAATTACTGAGACAAAGTGTTCGTTGTGAGTTTCAAGCGCAACTGCGACGTACTTTTTGTTAGGTGAGCCCATGGACACATTTCAGCCGGAACGCGTTCTGAGTGCCGATGCCGTATCTTCCCTTTTTTGTTTATATCAATGGAATATGCAAAATGTAATTAATAGTAATTGAAATTAAATGAACATTAATTATTTAAAGTATAGAATTAAAAACGTTTCAAATAAAAAATAATTATTATAGTATAAAATGTAATGTAAAATAAAGGATATGTTTAAAGTATTTAATTTAAAATTAATTAGGTAAATAAAATTATTACTGGTTAATTAAATTACTAAATATCATACAATTCAAAATATACCAACATAAACGACAAATTCATAAATAAATTAAGATATATTCTGAAAACTAAATGATATTATACTGTACAATAATATACTAATAATAAATTATAAAAGCAATATAATCTTAAGTATGCTTAATATAAATAATAGATACTTATAGTTAAAATGAAATTCAAATAAAATGTAGCGAAATTATTATAGTATATAATTTAAAATGGATTAAATGTAATTGATGGGTAACTAAGTTTATAAAATATTTTAAAATAAAATACGATTACAAAATTTAATAGTGATGAAATAAAAATACTATAAAAATTGATATTATTTGTTATAAACTAAATAGAGTAATAGGTTAAATTTCATGAAATGCAAGTAATACTTGCTATGGTATAATCTCCTCTCTTCCAATTTGCTGTGCCCGACAGGGTCCATGATGTAAAATATTATATTTAAGATCTTTAATAACTCATTGTGGAAATGCAATAAATGAATTGAATGTCTTTGAAGGCCATTGACCTATCCGTCAGCTTAGAATTAGTGTTGCCAGAGAAATGTTGGTTAACATCATAACTGAAAACGGATAGGGGATAGATGGACTACTTGACTATTTAACCAGACCAAATAACTTAAGGAATTCCCATGTGTTGGCCTGGGACGAGTGAAGAATATTTTCGTGAAAATAGCGGCGTTTGCGTGCTCTTGCCATCGAGTTACTGCGATTTCTGTACGACTTGAGCAAAGACCAATTTACATCTGTCCTGCATTTCTTAAACTTTTGGAAGGCCCTATCGCGCCTTCTCATCGCTGCTCTCACAAGAAATGTAATCCGTGGTGCAGGTGGTATTTTTAACTCAACAACACAAACCGGCGCATGAGTGTCAAATAGCGACAAAATGTGGGTGTTAAATAATTCAATTTTCGCTTCGATCGAGGATGCAGTCAGAACATTATGCCAATCAATACAGGATGCATCTCGGGTTAGTTTCTCTAGATCTAGTCGAGCAAAGTTCCGAAGTTCTACCAATTCAGGGCTACGTTTGGGAGGTTTAATTTCATACGAGAGAAAAATAACATCATGACGGGAAAAGCCGGGAGCGGATATTTGATCATGGTGAGATACATGATCGGGAGAGGAGACAAGGATGTGGTCAAGCCATGAATCGACCGAAATTTACGCGAAGCATAGGAATCTTTAAGGAGATCAGTATTAAAATCACCCATAATTATGTAAAGAGCATAGTCCGTAGAGAGAGAATCAAAAACAGAAACAAGAGAATACATATATTCAACAGCAGGCGGGCAATATACGACTCGGAGAACAGCTTTGACCCCAGATATCACTATTTCAAGGAACAGAAATTCAATGCCATTCTTATGTTGGTTAGAAATGGAGAGAATCCTAAAAGGTAAAACACTTTGAACATAAATGGCAACACCACCACCACTACCTCTCTTCACAGTGTTTGGCGGTTTTTTGTGGCGTCAGTCAAGATTTTTATTACAATAATTAAAAATTGTGTCGGAGCGAACATTGAGTTATAAAAGTGCCGTAGTTTTATTACTCTAGTGTTTGTGTTGACGTGCAACTAAAAGATTTATTAGAATTAAAGTGATTACGCTGTGAAATACGATGAGAACTTTTTGTGGTTATCCGCCTCATCAAGTAGCACATAAAGTGACTGTCATCATATATTTCGTGTCAAATACTCCCAAGATGCATTGAAATGTGTTACGCCAGCATTTTAATGCAATAAAAGAAGAAATAAAGAAATACTAAATACATGTCTGTATGAGCATTAGTTCCCTTTGCCGTCCCTTTATAGGCAGAATTAACAAAAAAAAGAACAAAATACTTAGCCTAAGGCTGTATGGGCTTAATTCCTTTGCCATCCCTACACACTTAAAACAGAAAAATATGGAGTGTTTGGCGCGATGTGGTAGTGGTAGCGTCAGTCAAGATTAACATGTATTTAAACAATACAAGTTCGCAGTTTCGATAAAATTTCAAGATGGCGGTTATATCCAATGATTTTTGACAGTTCAAAGCGATAAATGGCTTTATCATATCGCGTTTCGGTGGTCATGCTAGGCGGGCTGGAATATTTCGCGTCAAATTATTCCAAGATGCATTGAAATGTGTAATACCAGCATTTCAATGCAATCTTCAAAAATTCCGATTTAGCCGCGTTTTCCGTTGGTATGAGTGCAATTTTATTAATTGCTTTGAAGATAAAGAAAAAATTAAAAAAATAAAACAAAAAACAAAAGACGTGTTTGTTAGATCATGGCACAGAGTACTTTGAATACTGGAAATCATGGATAGCAAGGTGATCAGAGAGAGGGATCCTATAACACCTTACTTGAGGAAATTAGATAGATTAGAAGATATGAAGTTTTACAAAATATACCTCCGAATGAATGATAATGTATTTAACTATATTCTGTCAAAGGTGGCATCAATAATTTCTAAGCAAGAAACTCATTTCAGATGCCCCATTAGAGCAAAAGATCGATTATTAGTAACTCTGAGATATTATCAATAATTTTGTAGTTTCGATATTCCAGTCGAAACTGTTGGATTTTGAGTACGCCATTTTTCAACTTTCACATAATAAATACTTAAATAGGTTAGTGATCCTAATTGTATACGCAGACTGTCAAATAGGATAACATAAATATGATCATAGACAATATGATTCATATGCTAATTATTACACCATCATAGGTTTTTCATTTAAATATGACTCCCACATCTATGATCATATTTATATGATAGTCTAATATCGGCCTAATATCGGCCTTAGTATTTCCTCGTCATAGTCTCTCATTTGTATCTAATCTGTGGAGCCAAAGGCGAACGAAACAAAAAGCCAAAAAGCGGCGGTCTCGTCGGCCATTTTGCTATCTGCGCGGGTTCCGAACCATTTAGCGTCATTTGCTTTTTACAGTTTTAATTGAATTAAATGCACAAAATATAACTTTAAAAAAAGATGGGTGATCGTAAGTAAAGCAGATTTTGAGCAACCTGTCGCAACTGTGATATACAATGAATATTATCGTGTTTAGGTTCTTTTACGGTTTTAAAACATGTATTTTAACCTCTTGCAGCTTTCGGCTCAAACGATTACAGTGGCGGCGGTGGTTATTCGGCCCAGTACTCAGTACCTCCACCCCAGTTGCAATCTGGTGATAATAATTACGGATCTGGACAAGGCGGATATAATCAAAACACATATTCTAACCCTTCATCTGGCCAGGAATGGAACCAGCAAAGCTCAGGTAAATTACACGTTCATTATTACAACTTGAATTCACGACTAGTAATCCTCTTCATGTATTTTTGGGTTATCTTTGATTACTTTTGTTGTTAATTTTAAAGTATCTTAGGCTGCACCTAAGCTTTTGAGTCATGATCCAATATTTGTATTTTATTGTCAAGTATCGCCGTTAGCTAATTATTATTGATGTCACCAATTGATAACTTTGTCAATGAAATTACTTTAGTTCAAACTTGTAACCCTAAATTCTGAAGGAAGATTACTGTCTTGAATTTTTCTTCCAGGTGGTAGTTCCTATGGAGGTGATCAGTCAGTAAATAATTTTGGTCAAAACTACAATTCAGGTTACGGCAGTGGAGGCTACGACCAAAATAGTTCTGGAAATTACAATACGAGTGGTGGCGACCGTAGTGGAAATAGCTATGGTAGTAACGATCGTGGTGGGTCCAGCTATGGAGGGAATCGTGGGGGCAATAACTACTCTGGAGGAGACAGGGGGGGTTATGGTGGTGGTGACCGATCAAGCTACAACAGAGATGGGGGGAATAGAGATGGGGGCTATGGGTGAGTTTAACATCTTTGTCTATTTATTTTAAAGTAAGGTTGTTAGAAAACATGCTTGAAGTTCTCTAAAATAACCATTCTAATTTACTTAGAATCGAAGGTCAAAGTATTCATCTTTACTAAGTTAATGAGGAATTCGACTCCAAACAATGTCTAAGATAGATGGGTAACAATTATATTTGTATGTATTGAAATTATATACTGTAAACTTAATGTTATTGCCAATATACTGTAAACATATTAGCACATTGAATGCCATGTGTATCATTTAGGTAACAAAATTTTGCATCCTGTCAGGCCACATCCATCCATCTGGCACCACTCTCTACAATGAGGCCTGTCTCCAAAAGCACACATGTTTTCATACATATTTTAATGCAGAATCAGAAACAGCTGACCTCCATTTTATAAAGTTAGTTCTGGGTTGGTAAAATGAATGAATGTGCTAAGTAAAACTACTAGTGTTGAAGAGAAGAATGGTGTGTGTTTCCAGATGGACACACAAGGCCTGACAGAATCACAATTTCTAACGGCATTCAACATGTTAATTTTAATTTATAATATTTTGCAAGAAGTAGGTAAATGTAAACAATATTTAATCAAAAAATTATATAGTATACATGAAATTTCAGGGCCATAGTAGATTAATTCAGTATAATGCTAGAACATATTTTGATTTTTATTAGTTATCAACAGATTCTCATGAATGCCTAAGTCGAAAAAATAGATTTTGTAGAATGCTGTACCATAGCATAGTTGTCATGCTATGTCAAACTCTCAAGCCATAGTAATTGAAACATTATTACAGAATAATAAATAGGGACAGAAGGTTCCCTCCGCACAATTATTTAATTAAAAAGCAACTCTTCCTGTGACTCAATAAAGTGCAATTCAGGTCGCTCAGTGCTATTGTACATACTGATGAATTCACCTCTATGTAGCCTCTCTTTCTATCGCATATCTCCTATCTTTTCAACTATGGCAGTGGCACTCAATATACTAACACTTCGACGCGAGGCCGCCATGGACTTACTTAGTGTAGCGTCACATCAATAACTCGGAGTGAGACCTGCCTGATATTATGACTTCATATAGCATATATACACATAGTAGCAAAAAATTCTATTTTATTACATTAAAACATACCAAGTGTATTAAATGTATACAAGGTGTTTGGTATGGTATAACAAGTGGGTATCTCTAACCCATGTTAACATAGTCATATAAATACTATGGTGTTATCAATAATTCAAAATTACTTTCGAATTTTCCCATACATTTTGTTTTACTGACCAAACTATTTGTATGAAGAAATTTGAAATTTATGTTACAATTTTAAACTTTTGATAACACCATGGTATTTATACTATGCTATCATGGTGAGGTGCTTGTTTGTTATGCTTTCTATCAAATACCCTTTATACCTATGTTATACATTTTATGTTGAATATGTGTTTTAAGGTATACTAGCTGACCCCGCAAACATTGTTTTGCCATTACAAAAAAAAAAAAATTGTCCAAAAATAAATCGATAGTGGCCGATTCTCAGACTTACTGAATATACATATAAAATTTAATGAAAATCAGCCATTTCGGAGGAGTATGGTGACACAAGAATTTTATATACTTATATGGTAACTAATTGTAATGGTTTAAAAATTCCTATATGTTAAAAAATATTGAATTAACTATTGTTTACATTTATCTTTAAATAAATAAATTATTAACTTAATTTTATATGTATTTTGTTGGTCCATATTTTGTCAAAAGTTTAACATGCTTTTTTTAGTTTTTAATTTCACATGTTTCACACTTTTGGCTCTATAAAATTTAAATTTAACAAATCTTGAAAAAGTGTATTCGTTTATGTCTGGGAGCTTCGGTACACAATGGGACTTATTCTGAGTTCCACACACTAAATTAAAATTTTAATAATATTAGGTACATCTCTGAAAACATTTACAGACAAACCACAATCAGTATTGAACCAACTCAAGAGAAAAGTTTTTTTAAGTTTGTTTGAGAAAGTACCTCCTAACATGCTCTTTAAAATAGTTATTAGACTATAATTTGAAGAACTGTCTAATTCACGTAATTTGACTACTGTCAAATGACTGCATGGGACTGCTGTCTTTTTTTTATTAATATGTGGTATTAAAGTTAAATAAGTTGTGCAATAATTAAAGTGTGTGTTACTATAATCATGCCTATTATGTTATTTTAGTTACAAATAAAAAAATTTGATCATGTCATCCTTACAAGTTTGTATTACTGAGTTTTATTTATCATTGTTTATGATTGCACTCATATTTCATAAAGACGATTATGTATACATTCTAATTGGTCCAAGTGTATAGGAAAATATGATCATTTGAATTTTCCAACAGTTCACACACCTATAAATTTTAAACTTGTATGTACTATTGAAACACAAAAAATAGGTATGATGTGATTCATTTTAACAGGAACTTCTAATGAAACACTTTTTCAAGATTTATTTTTATTTTCATGAAAATTATTTTTAAGTGATGGTGATAAATTATCGTGCATGAAGGAAATGTTATAATGTTTTGCAAAACAATGTTCTCTAAGATTTTCAAGGTATCATGGTATAAACATTGTGGTAAAGAAAAGGATTCGTCGAGTGAGGTCACTATAAGTGTACCTAGGTGTCTATCAATCAGCGTGCTGCGTACAAGTGTCCCCAGCCTGCCCGGTGTACTAAACGCTGTTTTTATTGTTTTAGTGGCGGCGGCAGGGGGGGTGGTTTTAATAAAGGTAAAGCTCCTCGCGACTAGCGAGTGGTGCTGTTGACATATTATTAATTTGTATTACATAAGGGCTGCCAAATATTTAGGGTTATCAATCATTTTATTTATAGTGTAATGTCACTACTTGGCTGTTGACATAATTTTTGGTTGATTTAATTCAAGCCTCTCGCGAAAGTTCAAATTTGAACTCGGACCTGCGTAGAAGAGTGTGACGTGTATATTCCAATATTCTAAACGTCGTGATCGAAGTTCTTAATCACGGCGTTAGTGTTTTCGAAAATGCTTACATTGTTAAGAAATAACGATCATGCTGAATCCGGAACGAACATAATGCACTAAAAATTTACGGAACTGGCTACTTAATAAGCAATATATTTGAAAATGAAACTCTGGCTATGAAATACAGTTGATTTCATCTACACTCGCGAGCAAAAGTTTGGAATCAGTTTCTTGAAATTGGTTCCGCGTGATCTTGCTTACTAAATAAATTTTTAATAATCATAAAAACAACATCATGTTAAAGGTGCAACTGTCCACTTTAAATTGATATCAAATTAATTCATATCGACCCCGTAATTGTGGAGTTATCCCGGATTAAGTGAAGGAGGTAGGA
This sequence comes from Nymphula nitidulata, assembly GCA_947347705.1. Taxonomy (NCBI): domain Eukaryota; kingdom Metazoa; phylum Arthropoda; class Insecta; order Lepidoptera; family Crambidae; genus Nymphula; species Nymphula nitidulata. The sequence goes on along the minus strand of OX374621.1, from coordinate 11,367,383 downwards.
AAACAAGGAAATAGGGAAAAATAATAAATGAATAAAACAACAAAATTATTAAATAAAAATTTAATTTATCTTTAAAAATGTATCAATATTTTGTGTTCCCTCCCCTCGCCCTAATAATAATAATAATAATAATATTTATACACTCACACCTATTATCTAGCCCAAAGTAAGCATCATTAAGAGCTTGTGTTATGGATACTAGATAACGGAAAAATAATGATATCAATATGTATATAAATATAAGAAATATACTAAATAAACATATAAACATCCATGACTCGTAAACAAATGTTCGTACTCATCATACAAACATTTGTTCCTACCGGGACTCGAACCCGGGACCTCTTGACCGAGTAGCCTGGGGTACAGACCACTCGGCCAGCCGGTCGTCGGTCCTAATAACTGCTCCAAGACGATTCTTCATAGACCTGATCAGCTTCTGAATTGATTCTTGTGGAATACCTTCCCACTCCTCAATCAACGCTGATTTCAGCTCATTCAGACATGAAGGAGCAGGAGTTCTGGAACGAACCTTCCTCTTCAGTTCATCCCACACGTGCTCAATGGGATTCAAGTCAGTGCTGAGCGCTGGCCAGTCCAATGTGGCAATACCGACTTCTTCGAGATATTCCGTTGTTACACGGGCAGTGTGACTACGAGCGTTATCGTGCATAAGGAGGAAGTCATCACCAATGTATCCCGCATAGGGAACTCGTTCCATCATGCTCGAGGGTAAAACGCCAAAAGCATGGCACAGGGGCGTGGTGTCACTCTTCTTCAAAAAGGGTGACAGAACCCAATTGAAGAACTATAGACCCATCACGCTCCTGAGTCATGTTTACAAGTTGTTTTCGAGGATTATAACAAATCGTCTCGCACGCAGGTTTGACGACTTCCAGCCTCCCGAACAAGCCGGATCCCGAATAGACCATATACATACGCTGCGGCAGGTTATACAGAAGACCGAAGAGTACAACCTGCCATTATGCTTAGCGTTTGTGGACTATGAGAAAGCCTTCGATTCTGTTGAGACTTGGGCCGTGCTTCAGTCACTTCAGAGGTGCCAAATCGACTATCGGTACATCAAAGTGCTGCAGTCACTGTACGAAAACGCCACTATGTCAGTCCGCCTCCAGGATCAAGACTCGAAACCAATACGACTTCAGCGAGGTGTGAGACAGGGCGATGTCATTTCGCCGAAACTGTTTACTTTGCGTTTAATTGTGTTTAAGCTTTTGGACTGGAGAGGACTTGGCATCAACATAAACCTTCGTTTTGCTGATGATATCGTAGTCATGGCTAATACCCAGGAGGACTTGGGCACAATGCTCGACGAACTCTGTAGAGTCTCCCAACAAGAAGGTCTTAAAATGAACATGGATAAGACGAAAATTATGTCAAATTCCCATGTCGTGTGAGGATCGCGGGAAGCCGATGGATGCGGGCAGCGCAGGACCGATCAGTTTGGAGATCCCTGGGGGAGGCCTATGCCCAGCTGTGGGCTTCTCTCGGCTGAAATGATGATGAAACTCTTTGTATATGAGTTTGTTTAGTCTTTACCTTACCTCAGATAATCAAATTGAGAACCTAGTAAACCGACTTGCTAAGTTTTGATATTGTTTTTATAGTCATATTTGGGTAAATTTTCAAATAAAAATAGAGTTTGAGCGATTAAAGTGTATCCATAACCTCTAACACGATTACGAGTATCACAAAATACAGTCAACAATATAGTGAAACTTTTCGTCAAACACCCCAATCGCTACTATTTCTGGTTTCGTCGGGCCAACGAATTAAAGTAGCCCACCTGTTTTTTGGCTCTCCTGAACATTCTTGTTGGAACGAGTTACTATGTTTTGATTTTAAGCAGCCGTGAGCCCTTCTTGCAATAGGGCTACGATTTGTGCTGCTTCTGTAGGTGTTGTCTCCATTGTCGTACAAGGTAAAGGGTCGAAAGTGGCGGAGATGTGTACCGGTCAACGTGTGAAAGTCGACTGATAAAGAAAATCCGTTAACAGGTGCTTTTATAGGGGGTCAATAGGTCGGAACTCGTGACGTATCAAACAATTGAAACACGTCTTTTTCGATACACCTTCACTTAATGCGGAATGGCTCCATAAATACTGCACCCGTACCACCATCTTTTATCACGATCCAGTTTAGGACCTAAATTGAGTAGAATCGTTAATTCGTACTACGACGCTATCTAGACTATGACAGCGATTCAGTTTAGAGTTGAATTGCTGTCATTGCTGTCATTATAGTCCTTTTTTTCATTACTGCCCGAGATGTAAACAAATATGGCGACTGTGACATTTATGACACCGCTAGAGATGGGAAACCCCTGAGTTCAGAAATGTCTGAAATAGTTACATTGTACTTATTTCAAAATAACAACGACTATAATATTTAAATAAGTATAAGTCACATAAGTGTAACCATCTAGCAATAATTTTGCCATTTGAACCCATTCTTGTGATACAAATAAAAAAATGAAAGACGAAATTTCATTTGGTAGAAATAAGAATAAAATAGTGGGACCGTAGTCTAACCTGAGAACACCTGTAAATAGCATTTTTAATGACATGGGTGTAGACTTTTGATTGAAAGGAGAGGATCAAAAAATGTGTGAAGCCTGGGCTTAAAATAATTTAATAATTTTATCCAACTCAATCACAACAACATCATCAGACTGAAGAACATATTAAAATTAATACGGCACGGTTGATCACGAATGAGTTCAATAAATAAATAATTACCTATATTTTACCACATTTATATTATAAATTTATACAAAATAATGTATATATTAAAAACTAACGCACAAATCTCTTAATTAACGTAATAATTTACATATCGACAATCTCAAATTACAATCACAATACAAGCAATTATATTCTACTAATTAGTTCATTTGAACGAATAACACACAGCACTACGGTTCATTCAATCGGTGCAAACGCGAATCAATTCTAGTAAGATGATGGTACGAAAGAAAACCATGCAGTTTAGGAACCAATACTGAACCGAGCGGAATATGAATCGCTTTTATAAAGATGATGGTAAGGCCCCTGGCATGTTTTTAATGAATTCGGTATCAGTTTATAAGTAAAGAGTTGAACCTTTAAAATGATATCATTTTTACGATTATTAAAAAAGTATTAATTACTCAACATAACGCGCAACCAATTTCAAGTAACTGATTCCAAACTTTTGCTCGCGAGTGTATTTGCCACTCGTTTTTAAACAGACTTGACTGTTACCTGCAATGAGGCTGAGGCATCCTTAGACAGGTAGGCGTAGGGTGTGAAAAACTATATTTCCGATGGAGCCCACACAATTTGACTGAAGCTCCAAAAGTGGATTGCGTCACTTGGTCTAATGCCATGCTTAGCAGATTTAACGAAGGGACGTCATGTTTTGTGTGGAATATACTTCTAGTAACTGGTTACGAAAGATGTATTTACAGCTACGATTCCAAAATAAAGCAGTAAACGTTTGGGTGAAACCAACCAAAATTAACCCTACATACAGGCTTACATACCACGTAGTAGGTATACCACATAGTTATAGTTACCATTGCCAAGTTTAATTAGTTATAGTTGCCGAATATTGACTTAACGGAATTGCTAATAATAATCTAACAGTTATATTGGAGTAGTGGAGAGATGTTCCAGAATATATTACGTCAAATTAAAATTTGAATGGTTTTCCTGTTTTTAAAATCTCCAAGAAAGAATTTTGGCAAATACTTATGTATAGAATTCACATTGGCAAATACTTTTTATTTTCTACAATCACGATGATACTGGAACTGATATTGTTTTGATGCTAGAGATCAATTTTGAAAATATTTTATGCCACTCCTCCATGGTGGTGGTGAGGTGACCTCTGAAACATGCCTTTTATACTTACTCTTTTATTAAAAACAGTTATTTTTCATAAGATATTTGATAGATCTTTTGATGTTTATTATAGTTAATTGAAAGGCTAACCAATAAAAATATATTTTATAAACCAACTTTATTTATTACCTTATAAAATTACGGCAACTACTTAAAAGTTAAAATTTTCTCATAAAAATCCTTTTATACAAAATCAACAAAAAAAAGGAAAACACTCAGTATTTTGGCGTTACATGCCACATTAGAATATAAAACAATTCAAACAACCTATTCAATACAAATTATCGTTTACCAATATTCTTAAGTTTTCTTATTTTAAAAGAGGTGTGAGGTTTTACAGAGTGTGCGGTACAGTACTTTACCGTACGTTCCGTTATTGGGTGTGTAATTTTTAACTTTCGTAAAATGTTTACAGGCTTCGTAAATGCATTTTTAAGGAAAAGTGTTAAAAAATAATAACCGTCTTTGCGCAGCACGAGACGCAATCGTCTTATTTAAGTTAGAACGGTGAAGTATTATTGTTGTTTTGAATGTACGGCAAGGATAAAGTATAAAGGTTTTGTCCCACTGCCTCTATATGTATCATTTTATAGCATGGCCCTAATAACTGTAGCACAAAGTAGGTACTTGAATGGCGCCACAATGGTGCTACTACGGTGCCACAACGAAGCGTGCGGTAATGATACTTAACATTACCGCACGCTCCGTTGTGGGGTGTGTAATTTTTAACTTTCGAACAAGGCTTCGTAAATGCATTTTTGAGCAAATGTGTTAAAAAAACCGTCTATGCGCAGCACGAGAAGAAATCGTCTAATTTAAATTAAAACGGTGAAGTATTATTATTGACTTTGAATCTACGGCAAAGAGTCTAATATCAATGGCCTCTATCTATATGTATCATTTTATAGAAGGGGCCTAATTCTGTAGAACTAACGATAAATCTAAAATCAAGTGCAGTGCATCTCGTTCTATTGCGTGCCAAAAGAACAACTGTCACAAAACTAGACGTTTGGAAAGGTGTTTTCAATTTTAGACTATAAGATCGTGATAAAACATAGGTTTTATGGAGCACCTCCCTCAACACACCTTCTAAATGTCTATGGTGTCTTTAATGTAAGTTATTTGACTTGACGAACGGGAGACGCAGGTTGCCTGAGCACATGTTGTGTCGTGCGTGCGTATAAGAAAGAAAGAAAGAAAAAATATTTTATTTAAATAGGCCACAAAGAAGCACTTTTAAATCGTCAAAAAAACACATTTTTACAACTATCACAAAAAAATATTAACTAACAACGTCATAGTCTCTGTCTGTCTGTCATGTCTGAATTTACACCGGTTCCAAAAGTTGAACTACCGAGAAGATACCGGCAACAAACTCGTGTAGTCACTCTTTTCAAAATAAATATTCAAATACAATGTTTGTAGTTAAAAAAATATAACTTTTAGCAGTGCAGTGCCGCCCAGCGATAAAAATAATTAAAATTAGAAGAGAATCTATATCATCGTACCGACAAAGTAGGTACCCAATGTCAAAAGTATTATCGTTATTTTCAAGCTATCTGACAATGCACAATCACAAAATAGGTATACAGAGGTTAATAGTCATAATACTTACACGTAAATAAACTTAAAAACATTTTGGAATTTTAATGTTTCCACGCATTCTTATCATCTAAATATTCTTGGACCTTATAGTAGCCTTTTTTCATTAAAGTTTGTTTGACATATAACTTAAGTTTGTGAAAAGGCAGTTCAGTTACATTTGGCGGGACTTTGTTATAAATGTGTATACATTTCCCCATGAATGAGCGACTTGTCTTGTGAAGTCTAAAACTTGGAACAGCAAGTTTATTTTTATATCTAGTGTTTAAGTTATGAATATCACTATGTTTTGAAAAGGTATGTTTATATTTGTGAACATAAATTATGTTCTCATATATATATTGAGAAGCAATGGTCAAAATATTAATTTCTTTAAATAAATCTTTTAGTGAATCACGTGGCTTGAGTCCGTAAATAGCACGCACAGCCCTTTTTTGTAAAATAAAAATGTCTTCAATGTCGGCTGCTGTGCCCCACAATAACAAGCCATATGACATGACACTGTGGAAGTAACCAAAGTAAACAAGTCTTGCTGTTTCAACATCACACAAAGACCTAATTTTTTTAACAGCATAAGCAGCTGAACTAAGTCTTTTAGATAGGGACGAGATATGAGGATACCATTGTAAACGAGAATCTAACTTAATTCCCAAAAATACTGTAGAGTCAACACATTCAATAGTTTCTTCATTGATTTCAACATGAGTACTAACCTGCCTTACATTTGGTAAAGTAAATTTAATACACTTTGTTTTCTTTGAATTTAACAATAAATTATTATTTTCAAACCAGGATAGCACTTTTGAAATGGCATTATTTACATCCTCAAAGTCAGTTTTAGTTCGGTCTATTTTAAAAATTAGTGAGGTGTCATCTGCAAACAATACCGTCTCACACAATTTTTTTGAAAAGTAAGGGAGGTCGTTGATATAAATTAAAAAAAGCAATGGCCCTAATATCGAACCCTGAGGCACGCCCATATGCACAGGCGCACCAGAAGACTCAGTTTTGTTTATAACAACTTTTTGAATTCTATTGGTCAAATAGGATTCAATAAGTTTTAATGAGTTTATTGATACACCATAATGCTTTAATTTACCCAATAATGTTTGATGATCAACACAGTCAAACGCCTTGGACAAGTCGCAGAAGATACCTAGAGCATCCTGCCGATTTTCCCAAGCATCAAATATGTGTTTTATAAGTGCAATTCCCGCGTCTGTAGTATTTTTTCCTTTAGTAAATCCGAACTGCCTGTTGTGAAGCAATTCATTTCTCGTAAAATGAGAAAGCAATTGGTTAAGAATAATTTTTTCAAAAATTTTGCTAAGAGTCGGCAAAATAGAAATGGGACGGAAATTTGTGGGGTCATTGCTATCTCCCGCCTTAAACAAAGGTATTATTTTACTTAATTTCATTTGATTGGGAAATACACCATCATCAATACATTTATTAAATATAAACGATAGTTGAGGAGATATAACATTTATTATAGAATTTATAACACTAACAGAAAAGCCCCATAAATCCTCAGTCTTTTTCATATTCAAAGACTTGAAAGCTTCTATGATCGTATTAACGTTAATTTCATGGAAATTGAAAGGAATATTGCACTTATGAACATTCGTCTCTATGAGAGCAAGTGCGCGCTTAGTACACGAATTCAATTCTTTTGTAATTTTAATAGGTATATTGGAAAAAAAAGTCTCGAAGGTATTTGCAACTCCATCATCTGTTTCTATAGTTTTTCCATTGACATTAATTTTAAAACACCTATTAGTAACTTTTGATTTACCAATTATAAGCAGGCCAACTTGATAATGATCGCACACAGTGCATATGAAAACATAGTTGATTGATCCCAGGTGAGCCACGTTGCACCATGTACGATCGATGCCGCCATCAGTCATGCCGCTGTCAGAGATCTAATAGTTCTCCAGGATAGACTTTGGATTCATAACTAAGTCCAAACATGTGTCAACAATGTATGTAACGTTTCGCAACAAAATGTTATTTGGGTGTTAGGGTTTGCTTTTTATATTCAAAAGTAATCTAGTATCCATAATACAAGCTCTTAATTTGGACTAGATAATCGTCTTGAGTGTAATAAGAACATAATCTTAGTATATATTCTTATTCTGCCTGTATTTGAATGTAACATATATTAAAATTATTCTTACACTTTTACATGCATGGGACCTCAACAAATGATGGTAGAATAAGGCAGCTTTCAAAACTGCTCTAAAATATTTACTCACGTAATTATGGTACTGCGTTTAATAATATGTATACACACTCGTCCACTTCGGCTTACTAGACTCGTGTAGACGGTTGGCAGAGTCAAACTTGTTGTCGTTGGTACTTTCATGGCATGAATATCTTGACATGCGCGCTCTGCAAGGAAGAACAAGTACCTACATAGAGGATATTAATACTTGCATTCTAATGGATGTCCAAAAGAAGATTTAATCAACGCTTTAGTTCTTTTTTATATGTAAAGTTTTAATTATTACAAACGCTGCACTACGCTCAAGACTTCAGTACCAGCTTTAGTTTAGAAGAAGTGCTTATTTCTGTTATAATAAAAATAGTATTTTTTTCTGTTTTGAGCGAACTACGGCTGAATAAAATCACACATTTGGTACGAACACAATGTTCGTTCGGCAGAATAGTGACAGCAAAGCGGCTTTACAAATGGAATAGATTTGTAGGGATTTACGTTACTCTGCAAGCTGCAGAGAACAGCATGTCTAGCCATCACTGGAGAGAGCGTTAAAAACCACCCCAACGGCAGTGATGAAGGTACTCCTTCCTCGCCTCTGTTTCAACAAAACAGTTATTGTCGAGGAAGGCATTGCATAGACTTCAGATTGCAGGTCTATGGAACAACACCAAACCTCTGTTAAAACACACAAAATAGGCATGAACTACTGTCCTAGATGGGTTTATCGAAATGGGATGTAATAAAATTAGCTCTAAAATCATATTCAACAAAAATTCAGAATTACCATTGCCACCAGTGTGTAAATGTAGAACACCATCCCTCGAAAAGAATAGGATTTGGCTTATGTACGGATCCAAGATGGACTTATTTATATACAGGTGCTGGTGTCTATAATAAAGATAAACAACTGTATCAAAACATAGCCAAATTTGCAACTGTATTCCAGGCGGAGACGTATGCAATAAAACATTATACATTCTTAGTGAAGGCTTGGTAGACAAATAGGGTGAGTCTGAGGGCCCGGCCATGTGAAGGGTGATGGGCAATGAGAAGGCTGATGACAAGAAAGCCAATTTGCAAGGAAGCGCTCAGAAAACACATTTAAAGTTTACACAAATCCTTTACATCGTAAGGTTGCCTGGAAGAGATCGCTTTTAGCGATAAGACCGCTCTTTATACATTGTTTAAACTAAGTGCTCTATATTTTTCTATGTGGATGATGTACAATAACGTTTTAAGTAAATAATAATAAAACGTGGGTCCTGAGCCCTTTTTAGCACTTTCACAAAGTTTCATAAACACAGCCATCAAAGAGCATGTCAAAAATAGACAAAAGGCTAAATGGCATAAAATACCGCGCTTAAAACACTCCAAATCTTTCCTAGAGGAGGAGGTAGAAGGATGAAGTAAATAATTTATACAAACGGTAGAACACAAGCTCACTTCTCAATTGGGGCGCTCACAGGACATTTCGCCACATAATGCAATACGGTATTGTACAAACACAATCTTTTCGAGATTGTGGTGAATGCCAAGAATCAATGATGCATCTCTTGTCATTGTGATGCTCTGGCTGGATGAGCCTTCTCAAAGTGGCATATCAAAAGCCAGAGGACTACAGGCTCTTTCTGCGCAAATATATAGTGAGTGCTTATGGCAGATATTCTGGACACAGGAGGAGTAAAAGCAGGGAGGCACAAAAAATACCAATTTGTCGAAGTGCATTATGAATTAGTCATGGCCCCACAACAAGATGAGATAAGAATTCAAGTTAATTTTTAGGCTAATATATAGAAGTGTCACACTGAAGGCTCGCAACAGAAAATCAGATGGCAGATATAAAACAAAGATTGTATTATAATAACATATATTTCAATACATAAATTAGGCCCTTTACCAGTGCCTTAACTATACACCGGCAGCCGCGGCATTAACCAATGCGAGGCTCTAGCTAGACTGTTAGGTCTTTTCGAGGCTTCATCTATTATGGATATTATGTAGGTACATATTATTATAAATTATTATCATAGGTACCGTTTGTGACGGGCTTTAATAGTAAAGCCCGCACTATGTACTTATTTACTACTATGCTATTATGTGGTTTATACATATGTATTTAAATACAAAATTTGCATATACCTACATAATTAATTTATCATGTCATGTTGATGACATGCGTACCTACAACGCTTTTTGGCGTGTCCAGGGGCTCTTAACAACTATTATTTAAGGATTTAAAGTAAGCGATATAATTAAAATATAGGCCAATGTGTACGTTTTACTACCTATATCCAATAGTTAATTCGTAAAAATATCACAATCATCTTGTCAGCAGTCTCGTCAAGTGCAGTTATCTACATTAGGCATCAGTATACGTGATCATAGTACACATATACAGTATACAGAGTAACTGGTATTGAGTCTTCTATGTCAGGTTGCTTGTACTCATGATTATGGAATTTATTATAAAGTTTTTTTTTTTTGAAGTATACATATGGTTTACGACGAAGTGTTGAATAGATAAACGACGTCATGAATATAAACTTCTTGAATCTCATTACTCGAAATTACCAGAAACACTGTATATTTTTGGCAGCCCTGTGGTTTGAGTGTAAGGTTATATAAAATCGAAGTCCGATGAGGTGATGCATAAAATGAAACTTAACGTTACGATACGATTTTACATCATTTCTATGCATTTATATTTAACATAATATTAACTGGGCAAAATGTGCGTTTGGAGATTAATAACGGTACGTATAGTATCACTAGTTTGATATCTACTCACCGCTTTGGTGGCCGGATGAGCTGCTGCAAGGTATAACGTTAAGTAGTCTGTTAATTGTAATTAGGTTGTAATTAATAAACGTTTGGTTGGAATAGTACTATCACGCCACTCTGTCAATATGGTTTACGAAGGACGGCCACAGATTACCGCAGGATTCCACTATACTATATATTTTGCCCTGGAAGTATTATGTTAAAACTAAATAAGCACGTTTATTGTCGGCGTTAATGAAATAAAAGTGTTAACGCTGTTTATAACATTTGTACCTACTTTGAACGAAGCTTGATGAGAAGTAAGGCATGAGCTATTTAAACTGTGCAAGGGAACAATATCACGGTAATGTAACGTGACAATATGCTACCTATAAAAGTATGTAGTCAATAGTTGGATTTCATATAATTAACAAATTTTACTCTTATGGGAAACGGTTATATGCCATAAATCATTATAGAATAAGTATACTTACTAATAGGATATAAAAGTACGATTTGTAAGCACGTTGCGTCAAAATAATATGAGGAAAGAGTTTATTTAAATCTAATAGGCTCCAGGTATAAATCATTTTCACACGATATGGCTGCACTTGGAACAGCGGAAAGTGTCTGGCACTAACTCCTATGAGTTTTACTTAGAATAATTCTAAGGTTCCTAATTTCAAACTAGGTTTCTATCTACTAAAGCGATAAACATTATTGGTGATTCTTCATTTTATCTTTTGGGTTGATTATAAGTAACGGTATAGATTACTTGATGGACGCGAGAAAATCTGCTACATTCGATTTATTTTAATATGCCGGTATACGGCGGGTTTTACAAAGAAACTGGAGTATGAAACGATTTAGTCCTATGATGGTTTCGGCGCCGGCGTAAAGAAGGTCAATAATCGTATGTTACATTTATAATAGGCCAATGTAATTTGTGTGTTTATGAAATACAACATGCAAATATTACAATATCAGGGGAATGATTTAAGAGTACTTCAAGAGTAAACTCGCAAGTGTCAATTATTGTGCAAGAAACAAACCTGCAAATATTATACTGGTTATTTGTTATAAAAGGTTAACTGTTACTTAGGACGTAGGGTTAAGTAACTGTTAGTTAGAACGTAGGGTTAAATATTAGATGTTGGACATTGTTTTGTTTTGTTTATATAACCGACTTAAATAATCAGAACAATATTCAAATCGTATAGGAGTATACTTTATCTATTTTATGTAGTTGAATCTTGAATGGTCTATTTTACGAAAATAAAAATCATATTTTTTTGTCCAGAAAGTTAGTTTTTATTATTTTCCACAATGATGAAGATTATAAAATATATTTTTTAAGATGTTCCGAAAATGTATAGAAGCCGGTACTTGAACTCGTTTCAAGAGTTCCACGAAGAGACAGAGAATAATAATAAAATATTTTTCAGCAAGTGATGTTAATTACGCATATGGAATAAATATGCATATCATAGTATAGCTTGCAAGTCTTGAAACATCTATCAAAATAAATTACAACCATCTTTTTAAATACATTTTACAAGAATGAATGTGACAAATTACTCAGATAATTATGAAATATTTTACTATTTTACTTTTGTTATAAAAGTAAAATTAATATGTTATCATAAATTTATCTTAAAAATAACCGAAAATGATAACATTATAGCAAATAACTTTTGGTGTTAGGTACTGCGACCAGTTATATGTTTGCCTAATGTTTGTATGTTATATAAATATAGAATGTTCGTTTCAATATATACAGTAATAAATTTAATCGCAACACGGGGGTTAACAATAATGAAAATAGTTTACAAAAACCGTATTAAAAGCATCCATTTGATATTTCATTTGTTGTGAAAAGTTTTCAATAACCATTTCGGAACATCTTTTAAGTTCTCATTAATATTTGTACCAATCAGATAATATTTCTTCAAAAAATAACTATAAATATTTATATTTTGATAGATTTGCTAATTGACAGTAATGGTATCTTCTCTGGATAAAACTTCTCAGAAGTATTGGAAATTGGACCCTTTATCATATATACATACATAATAAATATAATGTATTAAATTTTAATTCTCATGTTATGACATATTTATTTAAGTAATTATTTCTATGTAGGTGGTGGTGGTGGCGGAAGCTTTGGAGGAGACCGGGGTGGAGGTGATATGGTCACACAAGAAGACACTATTTTCATTCAAGGCATGAATCCTTCTACTACCGAAGATGAGTTATGTCAACACTTTGGAGCCATTGGCATTATTAAGGTGAGCATATTTTTTGTAATAATTTAGGTAAAGCTTTAAATTTATAATGACCACAACATACGACTAAGACCGATACTACTACCGACTTATCCAAGGCGTTTGACTGTGTTGACCATCAAACATTATTAGGTAAATTAAGGTAAGCATTATGGTGTATCAATAAACTCATTAAAACTTATTGAATCCTATTTGACCAATAGAGTTCAAAAAGTTGTTATAAACAAAACTGAGTCTTCTGGTGTGCCTGTGCATATGGGCGTGCCTCAGGGTTCGATATTAGGGCCATTGCTTTTTTTAATTTATATCAACGACCTCCCTTACTTTTCAAAAAATTTGTGTGAGACGATATTGTTTGCAGACGACACCTCACTAATTTTTAAAATAGACCGAACTAAAACTGACTTTGAGGATGTAAATAATGCCATTTCAAAAGTGCTATCCTGGTTTGAAAATAATAATTTATTGTTAAATTCAAAGAAAACTTAAGTGTATTAAATTTACTTTACCAAATGTAAGGCAGGTTAGTACTTATGTTGAAATTAATGAAGAAACTATTGAATGTGTTGACTCTACAGTATTTTTGGGAATTAAGTTAGATTCTCGTTTACAATGGTATCCTCATATCTCGTTATGCTGTTAAAAAAATTTGGTCTTTGTGTGATGTTGAAACAGCAAGACTTGTTTACTTTGGTTACTTCCACAGTGTTATGTCTAATGGCTTGTTATTGTGGGGCACAGCAGCCGACATTGAAGATATTTTTATTTCACAAAAAAGGGCTGTGCGTGCTATTTACAGACTCAAGCTACGTGATTATTATTATCTTGTATTATTATCTTGTATTTCGGGCTTTTCGGGCTTTTCGGTCTTTTAGACTGACTTGTCACTGCGACCTAAAAGATCTATTGTGACTTGCCACCAATAGTTATAATAAAACCTTGATTTGGGCACTTTCCATAAATTTTAGGATTTTCCCAACCTCAAGGGTCTCAACTTCATTTGGGTGAATAGTGTGTCTCCCCAGATAAAGGCTTCGTTTGTGGATAAAGGGTCCACAGTTGCAAAGGAGGTGCATTGGGGTTTCGCGCTCCTGTGTACAGAATCTGCAAACATCAAAATCACTTAATTTTAGGTTGAATAAGTGTCTGTTCAGTTTGCAGTGGCCTGTTAAAGCTCTAATCATGGCACTCGCGTTACTCCTGCTGAGCTTTATTAGCTCTTCAGTTCGTTTAGCATAGTAGCCATGTATCAGGGACTTTGAATGTATCAAACCAGGTGTCCTTAGCCATTGTTCGGAGGACTCCTGTATGAGTTTGCTTTTGAGATAGTGCATGGCCTGGTTCTTTGAGATTCCGCAGAAAGGTTCTGATCCAATCTGTCGTCCCTGAGCCCCATCTCTGGCTAATTCATCGGCCTTTTCATTGCCTATGACGCCAGAGTGACCAGGCACCCATCTCAGAGTGATTCTGTTGTTGATCCCCAGTGTATTTAATTCCTCCACGCAGTCTTTTACTAATTTTGAATGCAGTGTATTCGCATTTATAGCATTAAGCGCTGCTTGGCTGTCAGAGTAGATGTAAATTCTTTGGTTAACGTAGTTCCTTAGGCGGTTAGCCTGCACATATTCAATAATTGCGTAGACTTCCGCCTGGAAAATGGTGGCGTATTTTCCGAGGTTGACGCTTTTACTAAACCTTGGTCTGACTCCATACACCCCACATCCTACGTTATTACCCATTATGGAGCCATCTGTAAACCATGTGAGGCATCCAGCTTCGGAGGGAGTAGTGACTTGTGGATAAATGTTGTTTTGGATATTCGCCCAGTCCTCCCTGCTAGGCAGTTCAACTGTATAGTTTTTGTGGAAGTTGAGTTGTGGTAGCATGACGTCAGTAGTCATTGCTAATGGAGGTAGTTCAAACACAGCTTGATGTAATGATCGCAGTGTTTGAGATGCCCATTGTGCTTTCCCAGAGACGCCTGCCCTATACATTCCAGCCTTTGCCTCTTTTCCAATAAATAGATCCAGAGGCGGTAGGTTGAGAAGAGCATTAAGGGCTGCCGCCGGGGTTGTGCACATAGCACCAGTTGCCATCAAGCACGCGGTGCGTTGTAAGCTGGTTAGCTTATTGATGGTTGTTATTTGCCTGACTTTTTTCCCCCAGACTACGCAGGCATACGTTAGCATCGGCCTTACGATGGAGGTATAAGCTACGTGATACACTAAGGGATTTATTTAAAGAAATTAATATTTTGACCGTTGCTTCTCAATATATATATAGAACATAATTTATGTTCACAAATATAAACATACCTTTTAAAAACATAGTGATATTCATAACTTAAACACTAGATATAAAAATAAACTTGCTGTTCCAAGTTTTAGACTTCACAAGATAAGTCGCTCATTCATGGGGAAATGTATACACATTTATAACAAAGTACCACCAAATGTAACTGAACTGCCTTTTCACAAACTTAAGTTATATGTAAAACAAACTTTAATGAAAAAAGGCTACTATAAGGTCCAAGAATATTTAGATGATAAGAATGCATGGACACATTAAAATTTCAAATGTTTTGTATGTTTATTTACGAGTATTGTGACTATTAACCTCTGTAACCGATACTGTGATTGTGCACTGTCAGATAGCCTGAAAATAACGATATTATTTTTGACATTGGGTACCTTTCTTTGGTACGTTGACTAACCTTCTCTTCTAATTTTCATTTTTTTTCGCTGGGCGGCATTGCACTGCTAAAGGTTAAATTTTTGTAACTACAAACATTGTAATTTAATATTTGAAAAGAGTGACTACACGAGTTTGTTGCCGAAATCTTCTCGGTAGTTCAACTTTTGGAACCGGTGTAAATTCAGACATGACAGACGGAGAGACTTGACGTTGTTAGTTAATATATTTTTTGTAATAGTTATAAGAATGTGTTTTTTGACGATTTAAAAGTGCTTCTTTGTGGCCTATTTAAATAAAATATTTTTTCTTTCTTTCTTTCTTAAGGCCGGCGACCACGGCTGATGACAGTATGAAATTACTATTGCTTCTTAATCACGACGCTAACTTTCTGAATTTTTATACGCGTTACTGAATTCAGAGAGTTGACGAGTCAAGCAGCCTCAATTCAGAC
This sequence comes from Nymphula nitidulata, assembly GCA_947347705.1. Taxonomy (NCBI): domain Eukaryota; kingdom Metazoa; phylum Arthropoda; class Insecta; order Lepidoptera; family Crambidae; genus Nymphula; species Nymphula nitidulata. Next base: position 11,351,462 of record OX374621.1, on the reverse strand, counting down.
TAATGTAAATATTCATATTGATTCACAGATGGATAAGAAGACGCAAAGACCTAAAGTGTGGATGTACAAAGACAAAGCAACCGGCCAACCTAAAGGTGAAGCTACTGTAACATACGAGGACTCTAATGCAGCATCATCAGCGATCCAATGGTTCGACGGAAAGGATTTCAACGGATCTACGATCAAAGTTTCACTTGCTCAACGCCAAAATACTTGGGGCCGCACACCCAGTAGAGGCGGCGGCGGCGGTGGAGGCGGTGGCGGCGGTGGTTTCCGAGGAGGACGAGGAGGAGGCGGAGGCGGCCGCGGTGGTGGAGGCGGCGGTGGTGGCGGCGGACGAGGCGGCGGTGTCGGCGGAGGCGGTGTTGGCGGTCCTCCTTCTGGAAATCGCGAAGGGGACTGGAGATGTTCGAATCCTAGTTGCGGCAACACTAACTTCTCATGGAGAAAGAACTGTAATCGGTGCAATGAAGCGAAACCTGGCACCGATGGCGGAGACGGTGGCGGTAGAGACGGTGGTGGTCGCAGCGGTGGTCCACCAGGGCGCGGCGGGCGTGGGGGTCGCGGCGGCGGCGGCGGAGGCTGGGGCGGCCGTGGTGGAGACCGCGGCGGCGGTGACCGCGGCGGAGATCGAGGCGGGGACCGTGGCGGCGACCGTGGTGGTGACAGGAGAGGGTACGGCGGCGGCGGTGGGGGCGGCGATCGCGGCGGTAGCGGTGGTGCCATGAGAGGAGATGGCGGGTAAGTGTCTATACTTCCACGCTTAATTTTTTGAACTGAATTAGATGAAATTTGGCATGAAGATAGTTTAAGACCATGTGAAGGGCATTAAATACTTTTTGAAGCAATATCTGATACCACCCGGGCGTAGTCACGCACGGGCCACTAAAGTGAGATCAAAGGCAATATCAAATGGCGCCACGTTCACGTGGTGAAAATTAGTAGTACATCTTTCGTCTTATTCTCTTTGAAGTATTAAAGTGAGACGAAACATTTTATTGAGTGAGACAAAACATTTTATTGAGTGAGACAAAACATTTTATTGAGCGAGACAACATTTTATTGAGCAAAAGCGTTTCCAAGGATCGATCATTCAGTCCATTGATTCTCGTAACGTAAAACTCCTACGTTAGATAACTGCAATTCACACCCACCAACACTCTCCTACTGTGGCCACACAATGCCCAATTTCCGTATCAGGCAATGTGATGTACGTGCGGAGCTTCAGTCAATCGACGTCTGGAAAGCCTGATGTCATCCCAGCGATAGTACTCCAAAAATGTACAGCGGAGTTGTCTACCGTCTTAACACGCCTATACCGTTTTTCTCTCTCTTACCATCAGGTGAGATGAAGACTATGAGTTACCCCGTTAAGATAAAAAAAAATGTGCAACCGGTTCCCAAAAAGGGGGACGACCGATCAAACCCAGCTAACGATCACCCAATAGCTGTCACCTCGGTTTTTTGCAAGGTTATGGAACGGATCTGAAATAACCAGCTGGTCCGATACCGACAAGGTCCCTCAGTAATTAATGATCGACAGTATGGGTTTCGGCCGAAACGGTCAACGGGTGATCTTCTAGCGTATTTCCTTTGTTCTTGTGGCTTTTTCAATGTCAAGGCTAACAGCCACTAACTCACCAGCTTCACCCCAGACATGCATTAAATACACCCTTTGTTCCCGTTGAGTCATACCATTTTGTGTCACACTGTTACTCAACGGGAAAAATATTCCCGATGAGTAACACTGTAACTCTATGCCACTATTTTTTTCCCGTATGTATGTAGCTGGATCATCCTCTGAAGTACCAGGCTACCATATCTATGTAGGAGATGTTTAGCATACTCTTATTTTTTTTTATATAATAATTGTAGGGGTACAATAAATAACCTCTCATATAAGTACTTATGGTAGCCTGGTACTTCAGGGGATGATCCAGCTACATACGAATTTGAACAATGATTTTACCCAAGAAGGTATTACTTAACGGGAATACAGCGTTCTGTTTAGTTACACTGTCACTCAACGGGAAAAAAATAGTGGCATTGAGTTACGGTGTTACTCATCGGGAATATTTTTCCCGTTGAGTAACAGTGTGAGACAAAATGGTGTGACTCAACGGGAACAAAGGGTGTATTTAATGCATGTCTGGGGTGAAGCTGGTGAGTTAGTGGCTGTTAGCCTTGACATTGAAAAAGCCTTTGATGGGCTCTCTCTGACACAGGGCTCTTCGCTCAGCTCTGCAACTAGACCGCCGGTTTCCCTAAAAAAGTCTCATTTGTTTATAGATTTTAGTTTTCGGAAATTTTATACATTTTCATGCAAACCAAAAAAGTTTGCTCGCTTCGTAAATTTCTCACTTGAAATTTTGTATGATAAGTCGTGCATCTTTTACTTGATTGATAACCACTTTATGATATTGTTTCAGGAGCAGAGATCGGCAGAGACCGTATTAAGACAGCATTTGTAATAATAATTTGATATTAAGTTAGAGTGTAGCAGTAAATCTTAAATGTAAAACTTAATCTATAAATTGTGTAGAAGTCGGTGTCTTTCAGTATTTTAAGTTGAATCAAAGAATATTTATGTCGCCGCCACCTGTTTAAATTCGCCGCTCAACTGGATGCCTAGCTAGTAATTTGACTCACTAAATGTTTAACAACATCGCGTATTGAAAGTGTGCTTAATTCTTAGGCGGATCGTCTTGTACTGAAGATTTTTGGTGTGATTGGTAGGCTTAAGGTTATTTTTTTATTACCACTTAAAACTAAACAATTCCGTTAAAAGTGGTCATAAAAAAATAACCTTAAACCTACCAATCACGCAAACAGTCGAAACCAAACCTCTTCAATTTAAACGACCTGCCTAGGCGTCCTATTATGTAATCAGACCGCTGACATGACGTACAGCCATCACGTTAACCATTGCGCTCAATGAATTGGCTAGTTTTCCTTCAGCCGTTTTGGATGCCCGTGTTTAATCAACGGACCAGGCGTTTAAATAAGCGGCTAATTTACGGACGGCTTTAAATACATATACACTAAGGCTACAACTTTCTTTGGCAGGAGATCTAAAAAAGAACAGTGAGTTGTGGTTGAATTCCATGTATGTTGAAGGACAGAACGATAGTACTCAATTTGTTAATATAACTAATAAAATTTAGTTCTTGATTTAATTACTTGACAGATCTTTATATTGTCCTTTGACACCAGATTTCTTGCATGAAAAATATGCAATAGGTCAAAATGTATCATTTTAAAGATACAGAGAATCTTTTTTACTGTGTAGGTATTAAATTTCATTACAATATAAAATCTAAATTGAATATTTTAGGATATAAAACAAATGTAAAACCAAGTTCATTCAATGTCGTTTTCTGTAATAAATGTCTGACGTTAAAAGTTTTTTTATTTTCATATATATTTTTATAAACAAGAAAGGTTGGCAAATGATCCATACGTCCCACCTGCAAATAAGCGCTTATTATATCCCAGTGCTTGTAGCACAAAAAGAACTACGCACACGTGCCAGACCTATAAAAATCCAGAGGAATTGTTGACATTGTGCGGACGACAAGTGTTTCTCAGATAACGCTTCCTTGATGAGCTCTGGCGATATTTCACACCGCACTATAAATGTTATTTTTCTACTGTTGAAGAATTATGATGAAGAAAGAAATTAATTAAATGCCATCCCTTCCCTTCCCTTGTCCTTTTTAACCCTTACTCAAACGCAAGCCTGTGTAGGCGCTAACAAAATAGTTAGATTGGTTCCTGGGTAAATTGGTTCGTAGATTTCAAAAATACACAGAAAAAAGGGGGTTGAGGGGGGGAAGTAGCCCTTTTTTGGTGGGACTTTGACACTTTTCTGTCACCTCCTAATGGGAACCTGTAGAGGTCCAAGGTTAAGGTCATTTGATTAAGGTCAGAGTACCCCCCCCCCCAATTTAAAATACGTTGTAAATAAGTAATACTGTAAATAAATATAGGCATTTGTATATTTTTTCTGTAGTGACGAACACTGGGATGATATTTTCCCACTTAGTAGACCCAATTCAGTCGAGTCTTCCAAGCTAAAAACGAAAGATTCTGGGACTGTTTTACGATTCAGACAACCGGAATATAGTCTACTTTACGTAGCTAAGACTTAAATCTGCTTAGCTAATTTTTTTTCGGCATTATTCCACAAACAATAAAAAACAGACCGTTTTTGTCCTAAAAATCTGGTCACGTATGTTTGAATTTGAACTGTTTTTACAATGACAAGTGACACGTCATTGACAAGTGTTGACATTCAACCTTTTTAAAAAAATGACCATATTGCGTTTAGAAATTTTATATTGCATTGTGGTGTTGGCATATAAAAATAAAATACGATTTTCTTCAATCGGGAAGGTGGGAACTATAGCTCCCAGCGTTTTAATAAGGGTTAAATTACCCTAGGCTGTAGGGGAACCTATTGTATGTTCGACAGTGAGTTTTAAAATTATATTTTTTTATGATAGTTGAAGCATCCTTTATCAACTTTAATGTGAAATTAGTTGTGTTCTCCGGTGCCTGCTGCACATACGCAGATAAAAGGGAATTTATTATTTCTTGCTCCAGAAGTACTCTTTCGGACTTAACTAAACTCTTCCTTTTGTTTAAAACTATAACCTTTCTTAAAAATATAGCAGGTATATGTAGGTAAATGTATGGTATAGGTGTTCGAAGCTAATTTCAATTTTAACTGTTTACGAAGCTATGTATAGTCGACAGCACATCAAGCGTAACAGTTTGACCTTGAGACCGCCCTTACTGCGTTCGAAATGGAGGCGGCTTTCGTAGTGCAACTTCATCAAGTGTTGATGTGCTTCATCAAGTGTTGATGTGCTGTCGTGTGTGTGTGCACCTTAGACACGGGCCCAAGACACACCTTGTAACAAACCGAAGGCGCCGTGTGAGCCTAAGCTGCGTAGACAAGCATAAATTGCCTGCGGGATTCTTACAAAACGGTGGAGGTGTTGCATTTCTCGCAACGCCGGAGACTTCGGAAACCTTTAGTTTTCCAATTATCTAAGTGAGTTAGGTATTTAAAAGACTATAAGTACCTACATACTTGTTATAAGGAATCAAAGGCTTCTTCCTATTCTTACATTCAACTGAAGACTGAATGAAATGTAACCTCAAAAATAAATATCTTCCGACTTCCGACGCATCTAACAAATTTTGAATGACCTATCCCGTTATCGACCATGGCGAAAGTTGCTTTGTTTTTGTAATCGAAACCAGAACGCATAAGTTTAATGGTAAAAACTGAATGTCTTTTAAGTTAGGAATGCTTTTTAAGCTGCTTTTGTAAATAAGGAAATAAATAACAGGTGCAGACTTTTATTTTAAATTAGTTATCTTGAAGTTTGAAAGACTTCACACAATTAGAGAGTATAGGCCCCGGCACGGAAGTCTATCGGTGACCGTTATTGCGCAGAAGTCGAAAATCAGGTATCGCGGGGGAGAGAGCCGGGCGCGGGGTGGGCGTGTTTATAGCCTGTATGCGCTGATTGACCCGCTAGTCGCATTACGTCTCCCGCACTGATACGACGCCCCGAGAACTTGTGAAGTACAATCGCGTTCATAAATTGTTATTGTTTTTGTTATTGTTGTGTTTGAATTTTTTTGTTGTTATATGAAATATACTGTTTTAAGAAGACAGGCACGAAAAATGGTGTATGACGTGCATTGTTTCTTTAAAAAAGAAACTAATTGTTTTATTGACTCGCTTAAGCGAATTAAAAGTCAGATTGATGAAGCTACGGATACGTTAGTCTGCCACGTAGGCATCACAATTGACAATTCGAACCAAATAAAAGAAATTGCAAAAGCTATTAAAATGGAAAATATGAGATTAAATTGTGTAATCGGTGATTTAGGTAAAATCCAAAAAAGAACAGCAGAGGCCACAAAGACATCAATCGCAACGGTAAGGAACATCTCCACTCAAGCCAATAGTTCTGATTTGATTACAGTGTTCAGAACTCCTGGCAAAAAACGTCCTAGGGCTAAACCTGTCACTGATATTGATAATTTTGACCAAGGAGTTATAAAGAGGTGTATACATAATTTTCATAAAATAAACAAAGAACTTCCTACCATTGAAAAGCTAAGAAGAAAACTAGAGAGTGATATTAACTTCAAAGGCTCAGAAAGAAGTCTCCGGCGAATCGTCAAGGATTTAGGCTTTCAGTGGAAAAATACTGAAAACAATCGTAAAATATTAATAGAGTCTACAAATATACGTTTACAACGTATCGATTACTTAAGTAAAATAAAAAAATATCGACAAGAGGGAAGGCCTATTGTATACACAGATGAATCATATGTAGATTCGTCGCACTCCACTCCGAAAGCCTGGACGGATGGTAGTACTAAGGGCCTCAAAACGCCAATTTCGAAGGGACAGCGAGTTGTTATAGTTCACGCAGGATCTGAAACAGGTTTCATACCTAATGCGTTACTCACTTTTAAAGCCGGTACAAAATCAGGCGACTACCACGATAACATGAATTATGAAAACTACGAGAAATTTCTACAAGAAAGAAAGAAAGAGTGAAAAAACCTTCCACCCAATTCCCTTGTGGTAGTCGATAATGCATCATACCACAATAAACAATGGGATCTTGCGCCAACTTCAAACTCTAAAAAAGCGGACATGCAGGCTTGGCTCACAGAGAAAAATATACAGTATGCGGAAACGTTACTAAAGCCTCAATTGTACAATTTAATAAAGGCAAACAAGGAAAGATTTAAAACATTTTCCATTGACCAAATTCTGGCAGAAAAAAATCATGAAGTACTAAGACTACCTCCATACCACCCGGATCTCAACCCGATTGAAATGGCATGGTCTGCTATAAAACAATATGTAGCAAGCAGAAATATAAATTATAACTTAAATAGATGCATAGAGCGTATTAAAGAAAAAGTGTTATTAATGGGTAACCAGGAATGGGAAAGTTTATGCAATAAAGTAAAGGATATCGAGGAAGAATATGCAAAGAGTGACCACGTTGTAGACTTAGTAACGGAAGAATTTATTATTCGTGTCGATGATGACAGCTCTGATACTTCTGACGATGGTACTGATGATGATAATACTGATGATGATGATACTGATGATGATGGTGGTAATGACAACAGGAGCCCAGAGCCCTCAACAAGCAAAAGGCGCCGAACAAATTCAAAAGGAGATAGCTCTTTAATAACTGACGACAATTTAATGGATGGCGTGCGACCATTAGCAGATTGAGGTGTTTTCAAATTAATATGTGACTGTGTCTAGTAAAAGGTACAAGTTTTTTATTCGCAATTTTGTGAAGTGGTCTAATTATACCGATTTTGTAAAATAAAATATTTTGTTTATATAACCCATGTCAAATAGCAAATTTATATTTATTATTATACTAAATGGTTGTGCGGGGCGATTACTGACACATGCGTCACACCTGTGAAAAGGTGCCACTAGTGGAAATGGTCATCTCTAATCTCCTTGATTTATAATCATTCACTTACCTTTGCCTACTCAGTAATAGTATAGTTTTTTAGGGGATGTGGGTATATAGCATTATAGGAATTATATAAAACAATACAATTTTTATTAGAATGACGTGGTCAGACTAGTGTTTTAAATTACTTACCTGTTACTTAATTCTATATCAGAAAACTTATTTAATTACACTGCTAATACTGCACTGCTAAATATTATTACTATGTTGTTGTAAACATTGTAACTTAATAATTGTATTTTTTTATACAACTAGATGACAAACAAGCTGACGGCCCACCTGGTGGTAAGTGGTTACCGCTGTTTATAGACACCTGCAATAACAAGGAAAAATCATTGATATTGCAGTTGCGTTGTCATCTTGAGGCCTAAGATGAAATGCCGTCCATGCCCAGTAATTACAGAAAATCAAACATGTAAAAGTACTTAATTGTTAGTTTTTTCAAATTAAAAATAAAATGCAAATTTTAGTCTTATAATATTTTCCTTTTCTAATACTTTAGCACACATAACCATTATTTCATTATCCTATTACGAATTAGGTAGATATTTGTACGCATTTTAGTTAACAAACCAATCACAGAATCATGCATACCTATACATATAATTAAAATAAGTAATTTTTTGTATATTTTTAAGTAAATAAATTTTCACTATTGGTACAAAAATATTATTATGTAGATAATTGAAATGATTTGAAAATTTTTAGAGATAAAAATTTTGTACGCGACTGTACCCATGCGCAGCTATCCCCTCTACATTTTGGTCACCGCTAGACATCCGTGCCGGCGCCTGTACCTACCTATGTAACAGAGATTCTGACAGTTGCTCAAGAACTTAGAGATTTAGGCAAAGAGATTGACGTTGCAACGTTAATGCTTCAAAGACTTACCTACTGACAAATTTCAATCACTGAGACTGGCTTTAGAAGGAACAGAAGAAACATTGATTTTAGATTACGTTAAACTGAAGCTATTACAATTAGAAGACTTACGACGATTGAATACCATCTACTTCTGCTTTATCTGTTAAAAAGACTTAGAAACAGTGCAAACGCAACACTAAAAAATACAAAATTAAAAATTAAGTAACCCCCGGCGTCATTAATAATTTATGTAACACCATCTCATTGAGACTATTCATAAGAGCCCGAACACGCTTTATCTGCTGTAAGTTTCTGAAGAATTAGGCATTTCGAAGACTTTTTGATGGTATAGGATCAGATCATGGATATTATATTATGTCATGGGAATGTCACCGAAGTGACAGTACACCAAATTTCAAATCGATCGGATCTGTAAAAGTTAGTAAAACCCTATAATCATGTAGAAAATGAGCTGATAATGAGCTGATAGTCATGAAACGCCTGAACTGATCTTCATAAATTATAGCTAAGAACCATCGTCGTGACATCAGCTTTCAAACAAAAAAAAAACCGAATCAAAATCGGTCCATTCGGTTAAGCGCTACGATGCCACAGACGGACACACATACACAGATAGGTACACGGATAGACACGTTAAACTTATAACACCCCTCTTTTTTCGATGGGGGCTAAAAAGAAGATCCAGTGTTATATTTGTGAAGGGCCACACAAGGCATTGGAATGTCCGCAGAATACAAAGAAGAAGGGCTATACCGTCTTTCTTCTGGGCATGTGCCGGAATCTTGGAGAGGCCAATGTGCGATCGGACCCCAAAAAGGGCAACCAATCAGACTCAGCTAACTACCACCCACTAACTGTCACTTCGGTTCTTTGCAAGGTTATGGAATGGAGGTAAAATATCCGGCTGGTCCGATACCGAGAAGATCACCCATTGATTAATGATCGACAGTAAGTACGGGCTTCGTCCGAAAAGGTCAACCGGGTGATCTTCTAGCGTATTTAATGCATGTCTAGAGTGAAGTTACTGACGAACGTGGTGAGTCAGTGGCTGTTAGCCTTGACATAGCCAAAGCCTTTGATCGGGTCTGGCACCAGATTCTTCTCTCTAAGCTCCTGGCATACCTACGGTCTGCCCGCTCAGCTCTGCAACTGGATCGCCGGCTTCCTGTATGAGAGGAGAATCCGTGTCCTCGCAGAGTGATGCGCTTCGCGGTTCATGTCAGTGAATGCTGGTATACCACCTGTAATGATAAAATTTTTATAACATGTCATTTTAAACTAAAGTAGAAATTCATATTTGACATTATTCAATAGATTTTTTGAATTTATGACATGTTTATTTTATATTATTAGTCTAATTTGAGTTTCATAATTTTGCGTTTAAATTTTGTTTTGTTCAGTCTTCTCAATTTTATTTTCATATAACCTGACAGGGTTAAACATTGACGGGTCTAATTTATATTATACATCACCACGCACTTACCTATGCTAATCCAAAAGGCAAAAACTGCCTTAGGAATATGTCACCGCCTTGCAGGGACGAGATGGGACTTAAACCCCAAAATCGCCCTATGGCTTTACACCACCATCGTAAGGCCGATGCTAACGTATGCCTGCGTAGTCTGGGGGAAAAAGTTAAGCAAATAATAATCATCAATAAGCTTACCAGCTTGCAACGCACTGCGTGCTTGATGGCAACTGGTGCTATGCGCTCAATCCTTCTCAACAACAACAACAACTTAATGCCCTTCTCAACCTACCGCCTCTGGATCTATTCATTGTAAAAAAGACAAAGGAGAAAGCACAATAGGCATCTCAAACACTGCGATCATTACATCAAGCGGTGTTTGAACTTTTGGTGCTATGAAGGCACCACTTCAGGATCACAAGAGGAATTATTGTAAATTAGGGACAGAAGTCAAGGATACAATCACTTTAATATCAATATTATCAATCATAGATATGGAATATTTAATTTATCAAGTAAAGTGCAATCGGTTAATTTTCACACGGTAGAATCTCTATGAGACAGATAGCATACCGACCATAGTGATGTTAAGCTAACATAGTGTTGTGCGAGTGCAAAGATGTTGCCACACCACCCCCCTACGGAGAAGATGAATCCCGGATGGAGTATTAGACTATTAGAGTTAGTAAGTTTTAATCAAATGTTTTAAATCTAACTCGTCTGCCTGCTCTTGTGGTGTATGGTTGATTTGAAGTTTCAGATGCAGGTGTAGGTGCCGAGGGTGCAGGAGAGACTACATTTCCAGGTAGCAGGTGAGCTGCAGGTGAAGAGGTAGATTGTTCTTCAGAAACTGCAGCACGCTGAGCCGTTGGAGGAAGAGTTGCTGGAGATCGCGTTTCCGTGGTCCCCTCAGGATCTACGAACGCTGGTTTTATTCTGTCGACTCTTACGGTCAGCTGTCGTCCTCTAACGAGAATCTGAAAAGTTTTTCCATCAGCCGATCGGTCGACAACCTGGTATGGACCACTGTAAGGTGCTTGCAGGGGGCGTCGTACACAGTCGTCGCGTAGAAATACATGTGACGCCCTTAAAAATAAATGTGGAATTATCACAATGACGTGAACTTGGGACTGGACGGATGTTGCTCATGAGATGCCGCAAACGTGAGACGAAATCTGCAGGATCTTTATGCATGCTGGGATTCTGCGAAGATATGAGGAGTTCGCCAGGGAGACGTAAAGTCTCTCCAAACAGCATTTCCGCGGCAGTGGCTTGAATGTCCTCTTTGAAAGAAGAACGCATGCCTAGCAATACAAGGGGTAAGGCATCTAACCACGTTTCATTATGACACATCAAGGAAGCCTTGAGCTGCCGATGGACCCGTTCGATCATACCATTTGCTTGGGGGTAATACGAAGTGGTCCTGATTCGCTTAGTGGCAAATGTACGCATCAATCGACTGAACAGGTCAGACTCGAACTGGGTTCCTTGATCTGTCGTGATGATTGTGGGAATGCCATAGCGAGAAATCCATTCCTTAGTTAATGTTTCGGCAACTTCTTCCGCGGTAATCGTGTGCATGGGCCAAACTTCAGGCCATCTGGAGACCCTGTCTATTGCTGTTAAACAATAGCGGTATCCTTTACAGGGAGGCAGGGGTCCGATGATATCAATATGTATATGCATAAAACGACCGCTGGGAGTGTTGAAATTTCCCAATGAAGACGAGTTGTGCCTCGTAACCTTGCTACGTTGGCAAGGAGTGCATGACCGAGACCATTCTCTGCAATCTTTGTTGATGGAAGGCCAAACATACCGATCGGTAACTAGGCGAGTAGTTGCTCGAACTCCAGGATGGCTGAGGTTGTGGAGTTTATTAAAAATGAGACGACGCATGTCCAATGGAACAAAGGGACGGGTATTCCCTGTGGAGACGTCACAATATATAGAGATGCCAGTGCCAGGAATGGAAACTTTTGCCAGTTTAAGACCGAAAGTATTTAGCAGTAGTTGTGCTAGCTCCGTGTCAGTTTCTTGGGCAAGAGCGAGAGACTCGTACTCTTGTTCCAGCGAGATTGCTTCTACACGCGACATTGCGTCAGCCAAGGGCGTCGCTAGCCCATGGGCTAGGGGGGGGGGGGCAAGTTGATATTATGGAGATTTTTTATACAACTAGATGAAAAACAAGCTGACAGCGCACCTGGTGGTAAGTGGTTACCGTCGCCAAGACACCTGCACCAAAAGAAAAAAAATGAGAAAAGAAAGAATGAAGAATTAACAAATGAGAATGAGAAAAATATGACCTAAGCGACCATCAACAAAACGGCGTTCGCAACAGTCACTCTATGGGTGATCTTCTAATATACTTCACACACCGTTGGGCCCTTTCTATTGAAAGTCAAGTTGAGGTATTGTTATCTACATGTAGCAAAGGCACAGAGAACTTCTTTAGAAGATACCAACTTACGAGCTGCCAGACGGCTTGTGCAAATGGGTCGCTAGCCTTTTGTGCAGCAGATGCATAAGAACCGTTGAGGGCAGTTGCTCGGCTAGTACCTATGGACATTAATCCTGGCGTCCCGCAAGGCTCGGTGCTGTCTGTTGACAGACTGCATTGTTATGCGGATAACAGTACTAGAGACACCTAGTATGCGGATTGTGCCAATATCCCTAATAAAAAATTGGCCTCATTAACTGTGGCTCCACAGTTTCTTAGCACACCCTTTACATGTCTAAGAGTACAGCAGTCACATAGAGGATAAAGTCAAGCTGGCATGAAAGACTTATACCACACCAACCTGGTGTGGTATAAGTCTCAAGTTGCACCTCATATCAAATAGGAGACTGCGGAGCTGGTTAGAAAGGGGTCGCCCTTAGCTGACCCGATCAGTCGCATACGGCCACGGGAAAGAAGAAGGCGTTACGTCCACTTGTTTCTCTCGTTGTAGTGGTGCCTTAGGTGGAAGGTCAAGGGGCCTCACCGCCGAATAACACGGCTCGTCAAATATGAATTGAGTGGAGCTGGACGAGGCTCGCAGTTGTTCGGGATGACCGTTGGAGTGGCAGGGTTGACTGCTTGTTCGTTCCCATGTCTCCCCATAATGACAGAAGAGGGTTTTAGCGGTGGATTTTAGTGGGTAGGACGGACTGTTTTATCCGGGAGGCCCACAAAATTGTCAGGGTCCCCCGGGTTCGTAACTACCTCCGCCCACGTTAAAAAAAGGCCCTATATGAAATACAGCCGCCACCTATGGGCGGGAGCACTTGGATACTTAATTGGACTATTTATCGTGGTTCGAAGACGCGCTATGAGAATTGTTGATGATCTTGAGGTCACGAGAAATATTAGACCCTAGGCCTAGCGAGAGATTTTTGCTCCTTAGGTGCATTCTACCGTTTGTATTATGAATTGTGTTCTAAGGGATTATTCGATATGATGCCCACGGCCTCTTTCTGTCGTCGCACCGCTCGCCATTGGTAGGGAATTTCACATTCACACGTTTGAACCATAGTGGTGGTGAGGAATGAGCTCCCTACAGAGGTTTTCTCGAACAAGTACCACCGCCTTTCTTATTTCAACCAAGAAACAGCTGTGTTGCGGATTGAAAGGAAATGTAGCCAGTGTAAATACTGGGCATGGAAGGCATTTGATCTTAGGCCTCCGGATGACAACGCACCTGCTATAACAAGTGACTTTTTCTCCTTGTTGTTGCAGGTGTCTATAGGTGGCGGTTACCACTTACCACCAGGTGGGCCGTCAGCTTGTATGTCGTCTAATTGTATTAAAAAGTACAGCATGGGGTTCTTCAAACAGAGCTTGAAAAGGTTTTTACATGGTCAACAACGCGAAAGTGATCCCCTGGTGTTGCAATTGCAAGAATGCAAGCATCAATAGGCTACGGTGACCGCTTACAATCAGGTGAGCCGTATGGTTGATTGCCACCTTTTTAAAAAAAATGTAAATACAGACAAGACTCAAAAGCATGATTGTAATAAGAACGGTTCAAAAGTTCAATGTGTATCTTCAGGAGCTCTTACCTATGACAGCAAAGTTATTAAAGTATTAGAAATATCGGACAAAAAAAATTAACGACGGGTAAGAAAAACATACGTTTTGGGGGTTTTATTCTAAAACCGTCTATAAAATGTTACTCTATGGTGCACACTTAGTCAATTTGTTGGAGTTTTGTTGGCTACATTTTTTGATTTTGGCCCCCCCTTGGCGACGCCCTTGGCGTCAGCCACAACGTTATGTTCGCCCTTGATGTATTGAATGTCAGTGGTGAACTGGCTAATAAAGGACAATTGATTGAGCTGTGGTGGTGGAAGCTTTTCTCTGCGTTGTACGAAAGCGTACAACAAAGGCTTGTGATCAGTGTAGATGGTAGCATTCTGAACCTCGAGGATGTATCGAAAGTGCTGTACGCTTTCGTACACGGCGAGGAGCTCACGGTAGTAGGCAGGCCAATCGGACTGGCGTTGTGTAAGCTTTTTGCTGAAGAATGCCAGTGGGTACCACTGATTGGCAACTTCTTGTTGTAGGCATGCACCGACATGCACGCTGGAAGCATCTGTGAAAAGTCCTAATCGAGCATTGCTTGCAGAATGGTGGAGGAGCGTAGCATCGGAAAGGCTGCGTTTGCATTCTTCGAATGCCTTGTGCAGTTCGGGAGACCATGGAAATGGTTTGTTGCCCTTACTGTTCGTAGCCACCACCGCGTTGATCAAGGGAGCTTGAAATTTTGCAGCTTGAGGGATAAAACGGCGGTAATAGTTCAGAACGCCTAAAAAACGCCTCATGCCTTGGACCGTTTCTGGGGGCGCGTACTCTAAAAGCGCCTTCACTCGATCCTTCGGCGGCTGAATTCCGTTGCTATTTATGAGGTAGCCAAGAGAAATAACTTGTTCGACACCGAGGACACATTTGGAGGGATTTATCACTACTCCGTATTCCTGGAAACGTTGAAATATTTCGCGTAGGTGTTGTTTATGGGAAGCTTCATCAGGCGAGTAAACTAAAATATCGTCGATATAGGGAAAGCAGTAATCAAGACCCCGTGTGACCTCATCGATGAAACGTTGGAACGTTTGTCCCGCGTTTCGTAAACCGAACGTCATTGACGGAAATTCGAAGAGGCCAAACGGGGTCACGATGGCTGTCTTCGCAATATCCCCCTCAAACACAGGAATTTGATGGTAGGCTTTTACCAAATCGAGAGTACTGAATACCGTAGAACCCTGTAGGTTGTGTGAGAAATCGTTAATGTGTCGAACATGATATTTGTCAGGCACTGTCCTAGCGTTCAGGGCGTGATAGTCGCCGCATGGACGCCAAGTGGAATCTTTCTTGGGGGTCAAGTGCAGCGGAGAGGACCAAGGGCTTTTAGAAGGCCTGGCGATGCCGCAACGAATCATGTCTTCGAACTCTTTTTTAGCTGTAACTAGTTTCTGTGGGGCTAACCTGCGAGGGCGACAAGACACTGGTGGGCCATCGGTGGCCTTGATGTGATGCACCGTGTTGTGCTTGACGGGGTTGGGCAAACCTGGTGGTCGTGTGATTTCCGGGAACTCCGCCAGTACGTCTGCATAAGAACTGCCGATTTTAACAGCTTTAACGCTTGGCTGTGAAGTCCCGGAAAAAGATATTGGTACATACAGTTTAGTACTTCCGTCCACCAAACGCTGATGACGACTATCCGGGAGTAAATTGTAAAAACTGAGAAAGTCAGATCCAATGATAGGTAATGACACATCTGCGATTACGAAACTCCACCGGAAATCCCGTCGCAACCCCAAGTCCAGGCACATTGTAATATTCCCGTAAGTACTAATTGAACTTCCATTAGCCGCGCTAAGATTATAGTCACTGGAAGTATAGGAACCCTTAAGGAGGCGGCGCGGGAAACAACAAAGGTCCGACCCAGTATCAACCAGATACTGATATTTGGACTTCCGGTCGGTGATGAAAATTCGGCGGCTAGGAGTGGTACAATCAGTGGCCGCCTCTACTGATTGTTGGGCCCGTTTCCCGTTTCGCTTGCTTTCCAGCTGCAGGGAGCTATACATTTATTTGCCTTGTCATTAAATTTTTTATGGTACCAACATATTTTGGGGCCATTCCCTGGCGTAGCAGCACGTGAGCGCGAGCGGTTGGATGATATCGAACGTTGACGAGGGCGCCCAGACCGATTGGAAACAGCTAGAGCAGCAATTTGCTTCTCTAGCTGCTCCAAACGTTGTACAACAGGATCTTGGTTGGTAGCGGGGGTAGTGGGTACTGAGCAAGAATATACTGGTTTGGGGCCGGATATCTCCATCACCTTGTCCCCCAAATCTGCCAGCTTCTCAAGGCTGAGTTAAGCCTGTGAGGCTAAAATGGCTTGGACTTGTTGAGGGAGCCGACGTAGCCACAGTTGGCGTAATATGTTTTCATCCGAGAGGGCTCCACCAGCAAGTGACCGTAAGTGTCGTAAGAATTGGGAAGGACGTCTATCACCAAGTTCTTCCTCACTTATTAATTGGCGGACCCTTTGCTCTTCCGACATTGATAAACGTCTGATTAGCTCTTCCTTCAATTTAAGGTACTGCTGTCCTTTAACCGGAGGCCTTGCAATTATGTCCTCCACTTCACCTGCTAGTTTTTGGTCCAGCTGAGAGATGACGTAATTGAACATAGTGTTATCAGCTGTGATGCCTGCTATCTGGAACTGAGCCTCCACCTGGGCAAACCATACTGCAGGTTTATCAGGCCAAAAAGATGGAAGCTTAACTGAAACCCTGCATACTTCAGGTGTTTGCAACTGTAACTATAGGGCAGCATTTTCAGCTTCTAATCGCTGAACCTTAGCATAAAGTTCCTCTGCCATGATTAATAAGCACACACAAAAACAGCAGGCAAAATATACTAAACAAACTAATGTTAGGTTAGATATAATTATTTTTTTAAATTATTTTTATAGGGTGGTTTTAGTGGTAAGGCAGCACCGGTGCAATAAAGATAAAATGTAACACACTGTACAGACAATATACACACAAAAAAATATATAAAAACAAGACAAACAGTATAAACTTTAGTATAACTTAGTATTTGTTATGTTTTAGTAAAAAAAAATGTTTTTATTTTAAATTACTTTTGATCAACACACAGGCAAATATTAGAGTTTAATACTTCAACATAACAATTTGAGTCAAACATACCACAGAAAAAAAACACAATCTGAATAAAATTTTGTTTAAAGATATACCTACCATGTAAATGACTGTGTTGAATTTCAGTTTTTTTTTTATTTTGGCAAATTAAACATAAAATGAATTAATAAAATAAGTGTTAAATAATGTGCATAACCTAGTTATCAATTTAGTAAATTAAGTTTTGACAAGTTAATTTTATAAGCATTTAGTAAAATTTATATTTAATTAATGTACAGAAATAGTTATATCAATATTTTGTTGAGAATTAGGATAGAAAAACTAATATCAAAAGTTCAAGTTTGTTAAAAGTAAGCACTGTTTCACAATATTTACACTTTCAAGATTCACCGATGTGAAATGTACTCAAAAGTTTGTTTCGTGTAAGTATCACAAATCACAATAGTGTTATCATACCTTGGAACATTTGGACATAGTAAACAATTCACACTCCACTCAACCAGAGATGATGGCAGTGATGAGGTGCAGTGATGCGGATGATGGTGACAAAATGATGCACGATGCGATGATAAGTATCTCAATGGTTACTCCTGCGTTCGGACTACGCAACCATATGAACTTGATGTAGTTGGTCCACAGTGAATGAGTATGAGTGATGATGATGCAATGATAACCTCAAATCCCGCAACCATATAAACTTGACGTAATCAGTCCAAAAGTGAATGAGAATCGTGTTAAGCGGCTAAACGCATCATGCGCATGCAGGCCGTGCTTCTCCAACACCAAATTGGGACACGAAATATTCTTCTCCACAAAAATTCCTTTGTAAATCACGTCGGGGTCACCACTTTGGTGCTATGAAGGCACCACCACCACTTCAGGATCACAAGAGGAATTATTGTAAATTAGGGACAGAAGTCAAGGATACAATCACTTTAATATCAATATTATCAATCACAGATATGGAATATAATTTATCAAGTAAAGTGCAATCGGTTAATTTTCACACGGTAGAATCTCTATGAGACAGATAGCATACCGACCATAGTGATGTTAAGCTAACATAGTGTTGTGCGAGTGCAACGATGTTGCCACAAACTACTTCCATTAGCAATGACTTCTGACGTCATGCTACCACAACTCAACTTCCACAAAAACTATACAGTTGAACTGCCTAGCAGGGAAGACGGCACCTATCCAAAACAACATTTGTCCACAAATCACTGCTCCCTCCGAAGCTGGATGCCTCACAAGGTTTACAGATGGCTCCAAAATGGGTAATAACGTGGATGTGGGGTGTATCGAGTCAGACCAAGGTTTAGTAAAAGCGTAAACCTCGGAAAATACGCCACCATCTTCCAGGCGGAAGTCTACGCCATAATTGAATGTGTGCATGCCAACCGCCTAAGGAACTACGCTAACCAAAGAATTTACATCTACTCTGACAGCCAAGCTGCGCTTAATGCTATAAATGCGAATACACTGCATTCAAAACTAGTTTTTACTACTGCGTGGAGAAATTAAATATATCTACTGGGGTTCAACAACAGAATCACTCTGGTATGGGTGCCTGGTCATTCTGGCATCATGGGCAACGAAAAGGCCGATGAATGATTTATCTGCAACACATTCTATTGGCGCGAATTGCGAAAGGACCATAATTTCTGTTTACAGAACTTTCGATGCTTTTTAGAAAAAAAAAGTTCTGTAGACAAAAAAAAATAATTCACTATAAAAGAGGACCATTTAAATTTATCAGCAGATATTCAAAGATTACTTAATAGCAATTCGCCTCAAGATATTGAGAAATGTGCCGCAGTGGGATACTGCAGTGGTTGGCTTGTCAGAAATGCCAAAAAAATTGTATATGGAAACTGTCAAGTGTGCACAAGCTAGCTGGAGACTAAAGATAAACAAAATTTCCACAATTTAATAACAATTTCGGAATATTTTTGTCACTTTTTTCCACATCGAAATTATTGTGATGGAGGTGATGAAATCTATGAGTCACCAAGAGTCACGAAGAGCATGTAGTAGACTATATTAAACTGATTATATCAGTAATTGTAAATTTTGGTTTTATGACATGCAGTGAACACAGAAATAAACTTATAGATTACTTAATAAAAAAAATGTAGCTTTTTGTATTTTCAACTGGTGCAAAGATGTGAACAGGATTTTATCTGGAAAGGCTATTAACTCTGACGATAGTGATCCAATAAAAAATGAAGCTCAAAATTTCATCTTAAAAAATAAGAAAAAAAGAGGCCCCAAGTCAGAGTATAGCCTATCACCGGCGAACGAAGAGCCCCTATCACCAGATAAAATTATGAACGTCAAGATGGCGGGTTTGGTGCTTGTTTTTATTAGGTTTCACTAGCTTGTTCCGATACTTATAGATATTCTATTATTTTATATTTTAATTAACTTACCTGTTTGGTCTAGACGACACTAAAATATAATACTGATTCCGCTATTTTGACGCATCAAGTATCAAGATGGCTGGATATGGATTTGATGCTTAATATCAAAATTTCTAAACATTTTACTAACCTTACTTAGAAAAAATATGCTTACAAAAATATCTTAACTATTAGGTTGGGGAAAAAGTCTTTTCGCATTATAGTAGGTACTTATGTATGAACTTGTAATAAAATCTCTTTGGCTGTAAGTACTATTTGTATCTGGCTGGTTTTGGTATCATTAAAAGTTTAGACTTTAAAAAAGATAATTCCAAATTCAAATTAGGAAAATGCGTGTTTTTCATTTATTTTTCGTACTGTCAAGATGAGTAAATCTAATGAAGAAATTCGATACAATTTGAAATTTTACTACAAAAAAAAGTAAAAATGCAACGCAAGCCGCGAAAAAAATTTGCGATGTTTATGGACCTAGTGCAGTGTCTGTGAGAGTAGCACAAATTTGGTTTAAGCGTTTTCAATCCGGAAATTTTGATGTCAAAGATGCACGTCGCTCTGGTCGCCCTATTACCTGCGGATAAAATTGATGCCATTTTTGAAAAACTGGAGTAAGATCGGCATATCAGTAGTTACGACGTAGCTGAAGAACTGGGAATTGACCACAAAACAGTTTTGGCGCATTCTAAAAAAAATGGGTACACAAAAAAGCTCGATATTTGGGTACCCCACGAGCTCACTGAAAGAAACCTAATGAACCGTGTACTCATTTGTGATTCTTTATTACGACGTAATGAAACCGAACCATTTTTGAAGAAGCTGATAACTGGTGATGAAAAGTGGATCACGTACGGCAAGAACGTGCGAAAAAGGTCGTGGTCAAAGGCCGGTCAGGCTTCACAGACTGTGGCGAAACCCGGGTTAACTCGCAACAAGGTGATGCTGTGTGTGTGGTGGGATTGGAAGGGCATTGAGGTATATGGCATTATAGGATATTATATATAAAACAATACAATTATTATTGTAATGACGTGGTCAGACAAGTGTTTAAAATTAATGAAAGATGTTTAGCTTTATTAGGTCTTTGTATATTATTTGTTGACCTTTGTGTATTGTAATACCTATATTGTGATGGTGCATTGTCGGACAGCCTTTAAATACAGTAAATATTCTTGTCATTAGGTACTTATTGGTACGTTAATATACCTTTTTTATACTCTGTGCGACACTGCGCTGCTAAATACTATTACTGTGTAATTAAACATTGTAACTTAATAATTGAAAAGAGTGACTACACGAGTTTGTTGCCGGAATCTTCTCGGTAGTTCAACTTTTGGAACCGGTGTAAATTCAGACAGACTGACGGACAGACTGACTGACGGACACACAGACAGACTGACTGACGGACAGACGGACAGACAGACAGACCGATAGACAGACTGACATTATAACATTCTTAGCTTACGTAGATCCAGATAAGACAGAGAGAAAAACATTATGAAATTGTTAGTTAGTTAATATTATTTTTATGTGATAGACATAAGGGTTTTTTTGTTGACGATTCGAAAGTGCTTCTTGGGGGGCCTAATTGAATAAAGATATTTTCATTATTCATTATGAGCTGTTACCACCAGGCAGGATCATCGATTCTGAACTCTACTGCGAACAACTGATGAGATTAAATCAAGAAGTTGAGAAAAAGCGGCCGGAATAATCAACAGAAGGGGTGTGGTTTTTCATCATGATAACGCTAGACCTCACACATCTTTAGCCACTCAGCAAAAATTAAGAGAGTTTGGCTGGGAGGTGTTAATGTATCCGCCGTATAGTCCTGACCTTGCACCTACAGATTTCCACCTGTTTCGCTCTGTTTAGAATTCTCTAGGCAGTGTCAGGTTAACATCACGAGAGGGCTGTCAAAACCACTTGTCGCGGTATTTTGATCAGAAGCCCCAAAATTTCTATAGCAATGGGATCATGTCCCTACCTACAAGATGGCAAAAAGTTATCGAATAAAATGGTACCTACATACTTTAGTTAAATGTAAATTAACTATATTAAAACATGTTTTGAATTTTCTTAAAAAATGCGAAGAAATTTTTCCCCAACCTATTAGAAAATTTTACACCCTGGGCAGGGAAATTTTTCTAGTGAAGATTTTTTTCTTAAAGTGATTATTATTTCACTAAACTCTTTGCTCTACGATCAGTATGTATCTCATTTGCACCTCATTTGTACTAAACCCGATATCTTGAATTTTAAACAGGTGTTTTGTACAAAGTATAACAAGTAGGCATTTAAAGCCGCAGGGCTTTTCATACAAACTTTTAAGTAGAAAATATTGGGAACAAACAAACCAAATCAAAAAAACTATCAGAATTTTTTTCGAAAAGTCTGAAGAAAATAGAAGGAAAGTTATAAAGAAATTATTGGCGATTTTCAGTTGGCCTGACTTGCATTAGCGTGTAGAGTATTCTTAGAACCGGTTTCTTCATTTACAATATTGTCGACTTGAAAGTTTGTAGCTATAAATGTTTGATTATGTTTGAAGTTATCCAAAATTCGTAATTGTAAAATAAATTATTTAGTAAATAAAATGTAAAACTAGAAAAATTTCACGTCCTGAGGCGGGAATCGAAACCGCGACCTTTCGCAATCCGGGCGACTGCTCTAACCAACTCAGTCACCCAGAACTTGGGGGTGACACTTTGAAACGCATAATGTTTATTGTCATAATTTCAATTGACATACATCATATGGCATACAAATTGAAAAGCATAATAGTTCTTAGCAAAGTTATAATTACGCATAAACATTTTAAGGCAGATTTGTTCAAAGACATAATAAAATCCATAATCATATAAATCTATATTTTCATTTGCCATAATTTTATAAATCATACTTTGAAACGCAGATTTTAATTATGCATAAATTACCATATTCATAATTTTGTTTGACATACTTTTATAAAGCATAACTCAGTAAAGTCACACTTTATTAAAAGTCGAAAAACATATCTATAAATATCCATAAATTTATTGTTTACTTTTACTATGCATATTTACATAAACCTGCGTATTTTTTTTATTCGACACAATGAAGTATTTTTTTAATGCTAAAATTGTGTATAAATTTCGAAGTAATAATAAAGAAATCGATATTAATAAGAAATTAATTACATTAAAGTCGACTGGCCGTGGTCCTTCGCCGTGGTACTAGTCTGCACAATACTAGAGTGTAATTTAAAAGCTGGAGGCGCGGAGGGAGTGCCGCCCTCGCCTGCTGTAGCGAATCTCAGACACCCCGAACTGGCCGGGCGAGCTGGAGCGGCTGAGGCTGGTCGCCGAGGCGCCGAAGGCGCCGATGGCGATCTAAAAAGCCGAAGCTGCGGAAGCTCGCCAGGGCGCATGAGACTCGTTACGCAAGGGCGGAAGGGCTGCACTTCCCGCAGCGCCGGAAAAGTGCAGAACCTATTGCACGCTGCATGCCTGCTTGCATGTATGCATGCCTGCTTGCATGCTTGTATGCCTGCTTGCATGCTTGTATGCCTGCTTGCATGCTTGTACGCATGCAGAAGAGTTTAGGTATTATGCTTGCATGCATGCATCCATGCTTGCTTTCTTGCTTGCATGCATACATGCCGCTTGTTTGCTAGCATACATGCTGCTTGCATGTTCTTATAAAAAAACATATCAAATACAATACAATTACAATACAATTTATTAAATTAAACTATATAAAAACTATAAAAATTATATAATATATTAAATATCTTCTCTTTTTTGTTAGGATGTAAATAATGTGTAATGTATTAGATAATTTTTTTTATTTAATATTTATTTTAATTTAAATCAATTCTAAAAATAACTTTTATGCATAGAAATTTATGCTTTTCGAAATTATGGTTAATAAGTGTAATTCCTTAAGAGTTTAGACATTTTGCCGTTTATTCTTATTAAATATATGCTTTTTGAATATTATGTCTTTTGAATATTATGGCCAACAAAAATTATGCCTTTCATTACTTATGCTTATCAAAATTATGCCTTTCTATGATTATGCCTTACAGGTTTCAGCCATATGATATTATGCGTCATGAAGTTATGCTATAATAGCTTATGGCAATTGACTATTATGGCCAGTAATATTATGAATTGTCAGTTTATGGCGAAAAACGTTATGCGTTTCAATAGGTAACCGAACTTGGGATATCCCTGTGAAATTCTTCTAGTCTATCTGTATTTGGGTCATTCCATTATCGCGGGTGCAACATTTAGACGCATGTTTTCATTTCATGTAATTAAATAAAAAACATTTTTAATGAAATTAGTCTTTAAAAGACTACATTTTAATATTTTCATTTTATATTAGGAAACAAGGATTTTAAAATAATATTTTAAAAGCCAGGAGGAAGGTTCAAATTGCCATCGCGGGTGCAACAAATTTGGCCCAACCTTTCCAGATCATAGACAAAAAACGTATAAATCTGTTAATTGTGATACTTTTTATATGTTATGCCTTAATATTTTGTAAGCTGTTTAAGTAACAAAGTACTTAAAACAAAAACTCTAAACAAAACAAAAATAAACAATGAATTATCCATTTTTAAATTAATCGCGGGTGCAACATCAAATTATCGCGGGTGCAACCAGTCTAATTTAAGTGAATATAAATATCAATTTAACTTATATAGAAACAAAATGAGAGATCCAACCATGATTATTACTAATTAGAACACTATTGTTGGCGTTTATATTAATTATTTCTTTTCAAATACATCAATATTCGCCGAAAATTCTTCGAACATCTTAATTCCTTCAGTCTTTTTCTTCGGCGCTTCTAACTTCGCGATAATATCATAAAATTGCACGTCTGAACATACATTAATGATTTCTGTAAAACGTTTGCCATCAATCGTCGTCATAAATAACGATATTGAGTATTTTTTTGTCAGTTTTGCAGACCAATTGTATGAGCACATACAAACCAGTGCAAATATCTTTCGGTAAGACAGCAACTTGGACAGTAGCAGTTACAGGACATGCTTCTCGAAGATAATTTTGTTAATCACTGTAAACATCAGAAACGCGCAATCTCTTTTTCAGGTGCAATAAAGATTTGCTCTGATCTGAAACTGAAGGTTATAACTGAACATATATGTCAGGACACGGAATTTCTTTTCGTAATTTGTGATTTGTACCTAAGCGGTTCCAAATCGTCATCGTCATCAGTCCAATCACTTTTTGTATTAGTGGTGGGTTTTGGCAACTTCAAAACTAATGTGCATTTAAAATGAGACACTGAGGTGTGCGCCACAGTAATGCTATGAGTCTCTTCACATTGGAAGATTTTTTTTCAGCCCTTCCCATTGATCATCCGACATGGCTATCTTTTGCTTCTTCTTCTTTTGCTACAAATTTAAAGAACCGTTTCCATTTCCGTTTCATTGCTTCTCTCCGTTTGGAATCACGAGCCCTTTCCCGACGGAGGTGTTCGGCATGAGCTCGGGATTTTCCTTTAATTTCAAGAAGCAGTCTCTTTGTGTTGCTCTGTTATCATTTTAAGCAATAAAATTGTCAAACATACAAAATATAATAAAAAAACACATTAAATATATATCATCAATCATATTCAGCATATATATTAGTCAAGGCATATCAAAACAACAAAAATATGTAATTAATCACACAAAAAGGCTAAGTGACATAAAGTTGCACCCGCGATCTGACATCTAGGTCGCGGGTGCAACCAACTTAACTTATCATTTATTTTAATCTAACAATTATTACACTCTTAAAAACAACAAATTTGGGCTTAGTTTTTATTTCTTCTTACTTTTGCAAAGTTTCAGAATGTTAGCTCTTTATTTCTGTGAAAAAAGTAAACTTTTATATCTTTTGTATCGCGGGTGCAACAAATTGACAGTGTATTCTAGCAGTCTATAATTCTCATTAAATAACAACATATACTTACACTTTTTGGAACATATGAATAAATGAATACTGTCACTTCACGTTTAGCCGGTACAACATATCCTCAATCAGTTAACTCGGCTGTCTCGCGCCAGTGTTGCTAGGTATGATTTTACAGTTTGTTTGAACTATTCGAATTGAAATTTTTAAGACGCGCCAAAAAAGAAAATATGGAGTAATATTTAATAAAAATAAATTTAATAATAAATTTAGACTTTCTTCTTTGTACTAGTAATAAAAAAAATAACTAATAGTGTGATTTAAAATTTTAACTCAGGAATCGTCTATAGCGGAATCGCCCATTTGCGTTTATGAGCTAACGTCCACCCTACAATGTCGAATTTCACAGGGATATCCCAAGTCCTGGGTGGTTCAGTTGGTTAGAGCAGCGCCCGGATTGCGAAAGGTCGCGGGTTCGATTCCCGCCTCAGGACGTGAAATTTTTCTAGTTTTACATTTTAATTACTAAGTAATTTTTCAAACAGTTATAATAATGTTAAAAATTAAAAAATTAAGAATGTTAAATAAATTTCACTATACAAAATGTATGGAAAACTACCTAACTAATTTTACAATTTAGATTTTTTATAACACCTTAGTGTATTTGATTATGAGAAATGCCTAAAACCCATAAATCAATTAAAAAATAGGTGTAATTATAGTTCTAAAGGCCTAAAATAAACAGTTAAATAGTCACTTGATGATACTAATAAAGGAGGGTAATAAGGCCTAGGGTCGAACTTTATAGGCCTTATTAACAACCGACCACGTTGTAAAGAAAATTTTAAAATACAATTATTTGGTCTAATTTGTACTATTTTGTACAACACATGTATTTAAAGCTTAACTAATAGAAAATTAAACTGCAAAATAATGTAGAAAAGTGTAAAATTTAAAAAAAATACTTACGTTTGGTTCGACCGTTAAATTATAAATCGAGATCTGCGTTCGCCGGCCACGATGAATGATGCCGCTCTGGCGGCAGCATGCGGGCGTGCGAGTCGTGTCAGGTTTGGGGGGCCATCTGGGATGGTTAGCTACCTATGACTGTGACGTCGGTTGGCGGGGGCCATTTAAAGTTATGTTTCTGGTACTTAGGCCTTATTACCCGATAGGCCTTATTGGCCGCACCTACATTATGTTAACACGGTGCCCGCTATACTTAGTGGTGCCGACAATACAATAATAAATTAAAACATGGGCTATACTAAATTCATAGAATGGTTTGCTAATTTCTTCTTCTTCTTCTTTATTTAATGGCCTCTCGTTATTACGAATTTTGTAAAGTGTTAAAAAAACATCTTATTCATTTGATAATAGACACTGATAAACGTGACATTTCATTTTATATTATTGCATGCAAATGTCATAAATGATATGGATTTAGTAGTTGAAAAACATTTCTATGAACTAATATGGCCCATGAACGTCTTATTCACGGCACCACTCGGTATAAACTATCTACAAAACACCCCCTGCATAAAATCCTGTACAAATACAAATAATAATACAAATAATATTTATTTGTTATGATCACAGGTATAAAAAATGTTACATTGAAAAAAAAAAAACATATGTATCCATATTCATTTGATAATTTCATGACATTTGTATGGAATAGTGTAACGTTGGCAGCAATATTTCATACAAATGTCATGAAATTATCAAATAATACGATATTTTTGAAAATGGCAAACCATTTCTATGGACTAATATAGCCCATGTTTAAATTTATTGTCGCATTGGCGGCACCACCCTGTATAAATTTATTTCACATCGGTCACGCAGTAGTTCATAGTTTCATAGAATAAAATTAAACTGCTGTTTTGTATCTAGGCTTGTCTGAAATGTAATGCAGAAGGAAGGAAACAGTAGGTAGGTATACCTAAAGAGAAAATAAATTTAAGTGACATAATAAGTCTTTTATTCAATGATAGCCCCCATAACAAAGATTTTTTTTGAAAAACAAACTAAATTGATATTTAGTTTTCTATTTTAAAAAAAAATCAATAAATAATTAGGAAGTATAAAAAGCAACCCTACACGGCTACCTGCAGATTTTAGATACACACCACGGCACGACTACCAGGGCGCCGATTGCAGTCTCATAGATTTCAAAAATTCTCCTCTATGATAAGAAGATTCTTATGACTTACGTATGTTCTGTATAAAAAAAAATCTGATAAGGGTAGAAAAGCTGCTTTAGCATCTGTTTTAACTTCGTCTCCTAATAAAAAATATGAAAAACATTAAAAAGACAAGAATTGAATTTATATTTGTGAACAAAAAAAAGTTCAAAACAATGTTATCTTGTTTATGATACCTGTAGATTTTTTTACAAAATTCAAAATAGGTACAGTGCGCGCCACGAGTCATGAAATAAATGGCGTCAACTGCGCATGTATAATCGAAGAGAAAAGTGTAAATGACATTAAAAATAAATTCACTGTGTGTAGGATAGAAATGATTAAAACAATAAATAAAAAAGGTTTTCCATATTAAACCTTCATTTTTAATTATTGTCAATTGAATAAGATGTTTTTGAAGGTGGCAAACTATTTCTATAAACTAATATAGCCCATGTTTTAATTTATTGTCTTAGTGACGGCACCACCCTGTATACAACCATACACAACACTTTATTCAAAAACACTTGAGTTCAAATATACCTACTAAATCAAAACTAAATAACACTATATACTTGTAGACTTACAATACTATTTACATGTTAATAAAATAAACACATAAAATTTTCGTTGTAAACAAATAATTTATAAATTGGATTGTCCGATTATTGAAATTACATGACACTTGTGTTATCGCTGGTATCTAAGGCGATTCTAAACCGTGCGCGGGTGGAGGGCGGCAAGGATTCACTGCGCGTCGCTCGTTGTCATCCCGCCCCTCACACCCTACCTCAGCTGACACCTATTTATCCCCTTCTGCGCAATTTCATCACTCGTGGCGCGCACTGTAGCAATTAGGTTTAGTTAGGTCAATATTTAGGTAGAGTCTGACACACGAAACATGAGCCAGACAATTTTTAGACATTCTTCATATGGTCACTGTACTATTTCTCTATATATGGTAGAGAAATAGTACAATGACCATAACTAGGTGGTAGACCCATATGTAGGGTCGTCTGGGTTGGTACCACCGCCTTTCTTATTTCAGCCGTGAAACAGTTCGCTGTGTTTCGGATTGAAGAGAAAGGTAGCCAGTATAATTACTGGGCATGGACGGCATTTCATCTTAGGCCTCAGGATGACAACGCACCTGCAATATCAAGTGCTTTTCCTTGTAATTGCAGGTGTCTATAGGCGGCGGTAACCGCTTACCACCAGGTGGGCCGTCAGCTTGTTTGTCATCTAGTTGTATAAAAAATATATATATATCTGTAATTATCGGCTCCTTTCTCCTGCACACCCATCCGTCCATCTTCCCATCCATAGAGTATATATCTCTTGTCAACTCATCTTTACTTTACTAACTGATAGTGCGCAGAGGAGACGACAGTATACATCCTTACATACACTACATCTCTCCTTTGTTATTACTTTTATTTTATATTTTACTCAAGTAGATTCGCAAATAAAACTATCTATTTAAAAGAAATTCGTTTATTAATATTACATCTTCTTTTAAGAAACTCCCCCATACAATAATCAAATCATTTCTGAATTAGCATTAGCATGCCTTGCTTTAATTAATCCAATTCAATACTTCCTTCGCGTCCCAAATACACGTTGATTTCTAATAACCATCTTACATACAATCAAATTTTAAATTAAATAAATCAATGCTTCCATCGCTTCACATTTAACAGAATAGAATAATTCTTTACTTAACTGATTAATAATTCCTACCCTTATCTTATTTCTTTTATAGCTTCCTAGCCTCCCTATTAGTTTATAATTCACTTGTGTAATTATGTTTTCAATTCACTAGTCCTTGCTCCTTATCTTTCTCATCTTCCCCTGTTTCTTTTTCCATTTCTAATTCCTTATCATTCATGACTTGCCATTCCCCTTCCACCTTCCTAAGATGCACAATATTTCTTCGAAAATGCTGACCGGTCTCATCATTTTGTATTGTAACATCTCCCCCCTCTCGTGATTTGACTGTGTGGGTTATAGGCTCAAAATTAGTACAAAGTTTGTTTGCTTTGTTCATGTCTCTAACATAAACTTTTTCTCCTGGTTCTAAATCTGAAATTTGTGCTCTTCTTTTTTTATCTGTATATTCTCTCCCCTTTTCCTTCTGTTCCTTATCCTTGTCTCTCACTTCCATGTCTTCTGATCCTTGGTTTAAGCTATCTATCATTGGTATCTTATTCCTAAATTTTCTCTGAAAAAATAGTTCCGCAGGTGTTTTTCCTGTAACAGCATGTGGCGTACTATTGTACATAGTTAGATAATCCATTAATTTATTTATTTATTTATTTAAGGACACCAGCGGGCACATGCATTAAAACATTTACAAAACAAAAATTAAAACTTAATCTGTAACCTGATGCATACACCTCCACAGGTGACACAGCATTTACCATAAATATTTTTCAATCAACTAAAACAATGAAAATTAGTAAAATAAACGAAAGAATTAAAGAATCTTAGAATATAAATTGCACTTCCTACGTTGGAGCCATTGACCGGTACAAATATGTCAATATTTTACGTCTAAACAGCCGATATGAGTCATAAAAAATGTCCACCTCGCCACACCCCCCACCTATGTCGTTAAGTAAGCTGCACATTCTTGAAATAGGGGCATGTGAGCCCAGATTGGTTCGCGACGTGGGACCACGAAGAAGTTTAGCTATTGGATGGCGAGGAATGTTATATGGCACAGACAATGAAAGATGTTCCAGTAAATCACTACAACCAGTTTGACCGTTTACTATTCTATGAAGGAGAAGTAGATCATGGGCGGTTCGTCGTACCTTTAACGATGGCATGTCGAAAAATTTAAGCCTCTGGTCATATGGACACCTGTGAGATATACCTTGGGACTCGAAAGCCAGGTGCCTTGTGAATGAACGCTGAATACCTTCGAGTCTCTGTGAATGTATTACGTATGATGGGTTCCAAACGGAACTAGCATACTCTAAATGACTGCGTACTAGCGAATTATACAGCACTATCTTTGCTCCTGAGTGGAAACCCCTCGCATTGCGCTTGAGAAACCCAAACATCTGTGCCGCCTTGGTAACGATATTATCAATATGAGATGTATATTTTAATTTAGCATCCAGAGTTACCCCTAGGTCACATATTTCATTGACCTCGGTTAGTCGCGTGCCCAGTATATTGTAGCTGGAGGAGTATGGGACCTTTTTTCTTGAAAACTTAATATGGAAGCATTTCTGAGGGTTTAGAGTCATATCGTTGTCAGAACACCAGGCACTCAACCCAGCCAAGTCACTCTGTAGAAGCAATGAGTCAGCGTTACAGGACACCACTTTAAATAATTTGAGGTCATCTGCAAACAGTAAAAACCTAGAATGTTTAATAACAGTAGTGATATCATTCACGAATACTGAAAACAATATCGGTCCCAAGTTCGATCCCTGCGGCACCCCAGAACTGGCATAATATGTCCGGGAAACAAAACCATTAACTGCCACCAGTTGTGACCTTCTTTCTAGATATGAGATAAACCACATGAGCAAAGACCCATGTATACCACATGCTTCCAATTTCGATATTAGAATATCATGGTTGACCTTATCGAAAGCACAAGAAAAGTCGGTGTAGACGGCGTCGATCTGCAAACCAGCGTCCATATGATGAGACAGGTACGAGGTAAATGTAACTAGATTAGTTTCATTAGAACGACCCTTTCGAAAACCATGTTGAGAGTCGGCCAATATGGGTTCAAAATGACGCGTGATAACAGGGCAGACTATCAACTCCAACAATTTAGAAAAGCATGGCAGAATAGAAATAGGTCTATAGTTAGAGATGTTGCCCACGCTACCTTTTTTATGAACAGGAGTAACACGAGCCGTTTTCCAAGAACTAGGAAACTTGCCCGACTGGAGTGATTTATTAAATATGATGTATAGTGGAAGGCTAAGGTGTAATCTGCAGCGCTTGATAAAAATCGGTGGAATAACATCTGGTCCTGCACTTTTATTTATGTCAAGATTCTCCATTCTCCTTAATATTTCTTTTTCAGAAACGTAAATATGGCTTAGAGATCTGTGGACATCGCCAACCTCCTGAATAGAAGTAGTCTTACGATTGGCAGTGTACATAGAGGAAAAATAGTCAGCAAATAAATTGGCCAAATCAGGACCTGTCTTTGCACACGCTTGATTAAGATGCATTTGTGCAGGTAAATTAGTATTCCGTTTGCGCCTATCCTTGAAAAACCTCCAAAATGCCTTAGGGTTATCATACATATTACTTTCAAGATTAGATTTATATTGAGCATAACATTTCTGAGCAAGTTTTTGACAGCGATTCCTGAGAATGTCATATTCTAGCTTATCCCTGGGGTTCTCATAAATTCGATACCTCCGTCTCAATTTTTCTTGTTCTGACTTTAACTTAACCAAAGCGCGGGTGAACCAAGGAGGACATCTATACTTCCCAATATTGCGTTTTGGTACATTGTTATGAACTACTGTATTTATAGTGTCATTGAATATTTTAACCATTTCATCAACATCCTCACAGTGCGAGATCTTGCCATACCAGTCAATAGCACCCAATTCAGAGTCAATAGCAACATAATCAGCCTTAAAAAAATTAAATGAAGCTTGCGACTTATTAGTAAAACACTTAACACTAGTATTCGGCAATTGAAACAGCAAATTAGGATGTTTAGGATCCAGTTTACTTAAGAGATCTAGAGGCTGAGTAACACGTGATTACACATACCGAGCACAAAATCAGATCTAAAATTTTACTATCACTATTGTAAATGTGGTTAAATTGAAATAAACTATTTGAATTCATAAAATCCACAAGAGTATGGCCCAAGGCAATGCCATAATTTCCAGGAGATAGATAATTACTGTCACTTTGCTGAGACCAATTAATCATTCCCAGATTGAAATCTCCAAAAATGATGACATCGGCAACCTTACCAAGTACATTACTAGCACTATCACAGAATTCCTTAAGATGTTCCATTTTTACTGGTGGCGGAAGATATACAACACAAATACCCACTTTTCTAGAAGTATTATTAATTTTAATGTTTACTATCACCCATAGGTCCTCGCGGTTAGTTTCCCAACAAGGGACCCGGTAAGAGTTTATTCCACAAGATATCGCAATCATCACTCCACCACCATCCAACTTTGTGTTGGACGAAGTACAACGATCTCTTCGATATACATTATATAAACGATTGTCTATAAATTCACTATCACAAATATTCCCATTCAGCCATGTTTCAGTGAAAACCAATATCTCATAATTCGTTTGAACAATATTTTGATAAACTTCTGCAGTCTTAGTTCTGATTCCTCTAACATTTTGATAGTATATTTCCATTAATAGTTATTGCTAGTCACTACAACATTACCAACCAGAAAAAACCCAGGGAAAAATATAAAAACTAAACTATATATTTAAGGCTATTTGTGTTTTTGATTAGTATGGCTTGACTAAACTCGTCCCTTCTGGCATAGATACGACCGTTCCGAATCCACACGAACTTGTAAGACATATCCTTGGCCTTCTTGCGAGCAGCTGCATGAAGTGACTTATTAGATGGTGTAAGATGTTCCGCAACAAATACTGGAATACTGGCGCCTTCCAGACCCAAGTGGGTGGAGTTTAACTTGTTCTTAGGGTTCTTTTTGTTGTAGGAAGCCACTGCAGCCAGAAGGGCATCACGTTGCCGAGGACTCCGAAGCTTAGCTATAATGGAACGTGGTCGGTTACTGTCGCGATTGAGTTTGGCGACTCTAGTCACATGCAATAGGTCGTCACCAAAAGCAGGGTAGCTCACAGATTGCTCCAGCTGAGAGAGAACATATATTAAATTCTCAGCTTTTTTTTCTGGAACTCCGTTGATCTCTATATTGGACTCACGTGATGTTTGCTCCAGCATCGAAAGCCTGTTTGTCAAGTCGGTCACAGAAGCCCTAAGATCATCTCTATCTGTTTCCAGTGCCTTAATGGTAGCAGCTTTATATTCGATATCTTTTTTTAGATCCTCAAAACATCCATTGAAGTACGATAGAGAATCGTGAAAACTTGACACTTGCTGAGTGATATTCGATAACTCTGACTTCACTAATTCCTTAATGGTACTTTTCAATACATCAGTAAACTCCTGTCTTATTATAGCTCGCAGACGCTCCTCAGTCACATAGTTAGGCGTGCTTTCCTTGGTCTGATCATGTTGCCGCGGCTTAGAACGCAGGGTGACATTAGTGGAATCATTCATATTTGTCTGTTTGCCAGGCATCTTCACTGGACTCACAACATTTGACCGCTGACGTATTGGCGTGTCAGTGTTGTCTCCAATTTTCCGCTGCTTCATAACACAATTAGGGCACTTCCAAGTTTGTTTATGATCATTAGTCATTAACCTAAATCTTTTATCAGAAACGTTGGCACAGTCAAGGTCATATATATGTTCACACAAAGGGCACTGTAGATATTCACGGCCTTTAATTATATTAAAACAGCCCGAACAATTTTTAGTAGACATAATTATTATTGCTTTATTTTTTTCTACTTTAATATATATTTCTTACAAAACCGCTTTGCGAGCTCAAACAAAAATGGAAATCTTAATTGAAACAAGTTTAAATAAAAAAAATAAAAATAAAAACTATTTAAAAAAACACTGATAGAAAAAAAAATGTTTTGAGAATTGGAACCGCGGCCCGCCGAGTAAGCGATCAAGTTTAGAGTCCAATGTATGTTCGCCGCAGCCAGCTGAGTCTCGAGGTAGTCGTTGAAATTACGGTATAGATGAGCAGCAAACCTGACCCGTCTTGTTCACTGTCGAGTTTACGTAGTCACAAAACAAAACATGGATACCCACTTTCGTTTAATAATAATTTCTCCTCTATTTTTCTCTTATTTCGTTTCCGACTTATGCACTCAATAATTATATTATTATGTTCACATTTAATGGGTATTTTTACACCGAGTAACATTAGTCCGGCTCACACACTTGAAAAATGCTGTAGTTTATAATTATCATTTTGTTTCATTGTTAAATCACTTCACCAATAATAATGCATGATCACACAGTTTTTTGGATAATTTTAAGAGTGTAACTAGTTTAATACATGGGGGATTACAATTATAAAATCAGAAAATACTAGGAGTTGATATGAACGTTACACGACGACGCGGCAACAACTTGTGATTCTTAATGATTAATGATTCTTTCCAGTGACATTTCTTCTCAGCTTGACAAATCCTTAATCGTTTAAGTATATCTCGATTTTGGCGTTCAACCTCCCCATTCTGCTGCGGCCAATATGGAATCGAATTGTACAATTTTATATCATTTTCCAAGCAAAATGTTTTAAATTCATTGCTAATAAATTGTTTGCCATTTTCAGTCGTTATAGAAACGGGGCATCCCAAACGACTGAAAATTTCCCTTAACAATCGAATCATCTCCTTGCTGGATATATCTTTACAAATCTTTACCTCTTTATACCTAGAATAATAATCAACAATTACTAAAATGTAATCTCCAGAGGGCAAAGGGCCCAACAGATCTATTGCGGTATCAATCCATGGGTGTGAGGGCAATTCCCTTCTCTTCAGTGGATGCGGTGGATTTGGTGCAGAAGCTAGAGTACACCCCTTGCAGGACTTTACCAAATTTTCTGTGTCTTTATCATACCTGGGCCACCAAACTTTGGTCCTGAGTCTTCCTTTCATTGCGACCATTCCTGGATGCCCTTCATGCGCCGCTGCTAGCACACGACATCTTAAACTTTTCGGAATCACAATTTTTTGTTCCTCTGAGCAAAATATCTCCACAAAAACAAAGTTCATTTTCAAATATTTTTTAAGTTTTAACGCTATCTTCCCATGTATTTTGATAAAGACTAGTTCTTACTTTCTGAATATCAAGATCCTGCCGAGAAATTTCTTCAATATTCTTCAATGAAACTGCTACGGGCCTTGTTAACTCTACAACGTATTGTACATAGTCTTTGTTCTGATAGTCATATCCCGGGGTAAGTATACATAATCGTGATAAGGGGTCAGCTATATTATTCTTTTCTGGCTTGTAAATAGCTCTATATTTGTATGACTGTAGTCTTAGCACCCATCTTTCAATGCGCGCACAAGGTTTTGACTTTGGACCGAAAATCACTTCTAAAGGTTTATGATCCGTCACTAGATCAAAATATTTTCCATACAAAAACATATGAAAATGCTCTACTCCCCATACTAAAGCCAATGCCTCCTTCTCCGTCTGACAATAACGACGTTCACATTCAGACAAGGTTTTATTTCCAAAAGCAATTATCCTTGGGCCCTCCCTATTTTGCTTAAGATTGTGGCCGATGTGTACAGACGTGCTCATCGATGCAATAATACGTAAATTAATTACTCAATTAAATAGTGACCTAGTTATAGTGTTTTAACATAGTAAGTTCATATATTATTAAGTGCTTAGTTTTGGTATTTGTGAAGAAATGGACATAAGTGATACTCTATAAAAATGCAAGCAGACAGCAGTCCCTTTAATAGGAGTGGGCTAATACGCCGCACCCCTCCACCGTCGCCTTCACCCCATCCTTCAAAACAAGAACAGGAGAGCACAATGGAAGCAGTCTCTACTCCGGAAATACAAAATTGGTTGGGGTCCATCGAGCAATATCTAAGTGAAGTGTGTTCTATTTATAGTGAAGGTAAATTAAACTTGGAACAAAAACTTAGGGTACATAACTTGTGTCGTAAAGTTGGACATGGAGTCTCTCAAATGGCTGTACATTACCAATCTTTAAAGCAAAAGGCTTTGATAACCCATCATTCTCTTCAGACTATGAAAGAGAATCGAGACCTAGCGATGAGCCTGGCAGATTTCAAACAGACCGTATTGGCGTCGTGCACAAAGCAAGAGACGTCCAGCAATACTTTTGCAGATATGGTAAAAAAGGGGGCCAATAGTTTTGTTCGTCCAAGCCCACTCAGCTCTGTCGCGATTTATCCTAGTGACAACACGAAGACCAGCGATGAAACGAAAAATCTGGTGCAAAAAATCATCTGCCCCGAGGAAATGAAGTTGAAAGTTCGAGGAGTTCGCAAAACTAAAAATGAGGGAGTCATCATCAGCACAGAGACCAAGGACGATGTGGAGAAAGTAAAACAATCTGTCCAGCTCGCTGCCACGGGCCTTACCATAGATGAAACTCGAAAGCGCGAACCTCGCATTATAGTTATAGGAGTTCCCTCATCAATGTCTGAGTCCGACGTATACAAGAGCATATTCGAACAAAACTTAGCTGATAAACTTCCATCCCTGTCCTGCAACACCTTTTTGAGCACCATTAAACTTAGGCACAAATATGGTAAGAAGAACGCGGAGAGCTGTAATTACATTTTAGAAGTGCCAGCCGAAATACGAAAAGCCTGTATTACTCAGGACAGATTATTTATTAACTGGACCTCTTGCCCGGTAAGGGATTTTACACTTGTAACCAGATGTTACAATTGCCATCTATATGGTCACGCGGCCAAGTCATGCAGGTCAGAGGTCTCTACGTGTGGACATTGCGGGATAGACGGTCATTCCATTCAAGAGTGCACACAAATAGCAGGGCCACCTAAATGCGCTACCTGTCTACGCTATAAAAAACCCAGCGATCACAAGACAGGAGACCCAGAATGCCCAGGTAAGAAAGCTGCCGAGTACAGGTACATTAACTCAATCGATTATGAAGGCGCCTAAGAGCGCCACACACTAGTGTATTTTTTAGATCTTTAAGTAATACTATGGACAAAAATGTCATTTCTGAAATCGACAGTATTAGTGTATCTGAGTCCAAATCATGTGAAGTTGAAGATTGCAGAAAATATCTCTCAATTTTTCTAAATTCGCTAACTATACTGACTCAAAATATTCGTAGTATTTTTAAGAATATGGATAGCTTTCAAATTTTTTTACATAGACTTCAACATGACTGTGATATAATAGTGCTAACCGAGTGCTGGATATCAGGCCGAAGCGATCATCTCCCATCCTTACCTGGTTACAATCAATATCACAGCACTAACAACTACAGACAAAATGATGGTGTGGTGATTTATACCAAGAAACCCTTACAGTTTACAATCGAATATCCAAATATTCAACACTGCAATTGTTTAATTGTCAAGATCGGCACTAACATAGCAATTATTGCAATGTATAGATCCCCTTCGTCTAAAAACTTGACCTCCTTTCATAACTCTTTGAACGAGATTTACGAATCACTATCCTCTTTTAAAAATATAATCCTAACAGGCGACTTAAATATAAATATTAGACCCAATTTGCATGATGCGGGATCACATGAATACCAAAACCTGTGCTCATATCATGGCCTTCTGCCCGGTCACACTTTGCCTACACATCAAAGTGGTTCCTGTCTCGATCATATGATGATAAGATCTAGCTTACCTTGTATTACACTCGTCATCAACTCATCGCTCACTGACCACCACGCTGTCTTACTAACCTTAAATTTATCGCTACCTAAGCTTAACCGTAACTGTATTAAACCTAAATTAAATATAAACAAGCTCGAATATGATTTATGCAATCTTGACTTTAGCCCAGTTTACGAAACTGCTGACGCTAATTGGTCTTTATCGTATTTAATAAATAATGTACAAAATGCAATTCTTAAAAATTCAACATTAGTCACAGTAAATAAGAAATATCATAATATTAAACCTTGGATAACTCCCAGCCTTATTCGGTGTATGAGACACGGAGACAAACTTCACCAGAAAGTAAAGAGATTTCCAAAGAATCTCATTCTTGTATCTTCCTACAAAAGATATAGGAATTTCTGCAACAACCTTTTAAAGAAATTGAAAAATGAATACGATAAAAATGAGTTGTAAAAAGCAGGTAAAGATAGCAAGCAATTGTGGTAACACATTAAAAAAGTCACTTACACCGCCAATCAGCATGAATCCAATTCGAGTTTACTGCTTTCTAACTCTTCACCACTTTTGTCAGCTAACAACGTAAATACCTTTTTTGTCAACGTAGGGAAAAACCTTTCAGAACGACTAATGAAACAAACGCTTTTCCAGCCTGATGTAGGCA
This sequence comes from Nymphula nitidulata, assembly GCA_947347705.1. Taxonomy (NCBI): domain Eukaryota; kingdom Metazoa; phylum Arthropoda; class Insecta; order Lepidoptera; family Crambidae; genus Nymphula; species Nymphula nitidulata. Next base: position 11,312,767 of record OX374621.1, on the reverse strand, counting down.
GCCAGAAACGTAACAGCGCTAACACATCTTTTGTTTTGCTAGATACCGATGAACAGGAAATAGCTCGATTCATCTTAGGTCTGAAGGATGACTGCGCAGCTGGTTGGGATAGCATAAATAATAAAATCCTTAAACTCTTTAAGCATATCTTGATTCCACCACTTACATATATTTTTCGAATATGCCTTTCTGAGGGAATCTTTCCTAAATGTCTTAAAAAAGCTGTAGTAATACCTATTTTTAAGTCAGGGAGGAAAGATCTCGTAACTGACTACAGGCCTATATCTTTACTTCCGTCAATAGCAAAAATCTTGGAGAAAATTATCAATAATAGATTAATTAATTACCTTGGAAAATATAATTTCCTATCACCATCTCAGTTTGGTTTTAGACCCAAGTTGTCCACGACAGATGCGGTACGTGATCTGACTGATTATGTTACTCAAGAACTCGGTAAAGGGAACCAGACTTTGGGAATTTTCCTTGACTTGGCCAAAGCTTTCGACACGATATCTATTCCTGTGCTTTTAAGCAAATTAGAAACTTTAGGTATAAGAGGTAATCAATTGAGTCTATTCGCAGATTACTTGACCGAGCGATGTCAGTGCGTTAAAATAGATGATATTACGAGTGATGATCAGAAAAATTCTGATTTCGGCATCCCACAAGGAAGTATCCTTGGTCCAACGCTTTTCCTGGTGTATACAGGGTGTACCAAAAATACAAATAAAGTGAAAAGGGTGTAAATGGGTCCCTTGTGTAGAGTTTATTACCAATGCATGACAACTGTAGTATGACATTATTACATGCTGAAAAATTAATTATTTTTGATAAAATAATAAAATAATCGACATTGAAGCGCAGCTCTATTCTAAGTTCATTCCCCCTAACAGACGTAAATACCTCCTACTCTTAGAAACTTTTCTACTCCTGGTAGCTAATATTTATTTGATCAAATCTTAACCTAAAATAAATAACCTATAATTCCTCAATTAAGGTATTTATTTTACTAGGCTAAGTACAAAAAAGATAAATAGATATTAGATAACTTTATTGAATACTTTACAAGAATAATAAGTGAGTGAGAATCAAGATAGGTATGAGTCAACATAAAAACCACAAATAAATTTTAAAGTTGTATTGAAGTAACAATCTGAGTAGGTAGGTTCTATCTACATAATAGCTCAGATGAATAAACTAAGGTTTTAAGCCGTAAACCAAAAATAAAAATAATTTTAATTGAGTAGGTATGTATTTATCACACACAAGAACCCGTAAGATTGATAAATGTGGTTAAAAATTTATCACGGATCATTCAATTAGGTACTATGTAATTGTACTAGCACTATCCTACCATTTAGAAATAAAAAACCACTTACCTCGAACTAGAAACACTTTTTTCATACAACAACGCAAGATGACAAGTAAGCTGACGGCTCACCTAACAAGCGGGACCACTTAACTCAATCAACACAGCTTTACAGTTCACATGAATATCTAACACAACAACATAACACTTACAACATAGCCCTCTAAGATTAGAGGAGCAGTTCAAAGTGTACCTACTCCTCCTTGCTGCCTCAACAACGACGGCCGTCGTCGGGACGAACACGGCCTGTGTCGCATTTGGCACCATATTATCGTCATCGTCCTTGTAATCGATGCCAACATACCTACTCACGGCATACACATAGCATTATCTCGCAATATTTAATAAGAATAACGACGATCAGAGATAAAATTATACGCGACCAAAGCGGGAAGCGGCTTTGAAATAGGTAGTCTGCGCGCGCCGCTCTGCGCCGCTGTTTTTTCCTTCTGCGCATGCGTACGGGGAATGACAGGGATTGTCAACATTTAACTAGTTTTTTAGTTTAGTAAAATTATTTTAGGTATGGATCGCAATAAGTAATTTAAGTATTGTTACGCTTAGGTCTTCAGATCGGAGAGAAATGAAAATCTTCTGACTGTTATAGCTTTTACTTGCAGTTTGTACAATGGTTTTTAGAGAGAAAGTTATCGGTACGTTGTATGAGAGGTAAGTAAGTTTGAATTTGAATTAAAGTAGGGGAGGGTCGCGGTAGCCAATCAGGAGGGTCTTCCGTTCGGCGCGTTCCTTTTCACGTAGACGCCGCGACATGCCCCCGGCCTTGGAAGCACCAGGTTGGTTCCAATGTCCTATGATGTTGCGTCCTCTTGAAACAAAGGGCATATTTTTGAGAATGCCCGCCTGACGTTGCCAGCAGCTGTGCGTATGTCCGCCACTCGAGAGACTCCATCCTGGCCAGGTACAGTGCCAACAATGTGTCCCAAACGCCATTTTAGAGGAGGTAGGTTATCATCCTTGATAACAATGAGAGTGCCAGGTTGCAGTGAGTCGACGTTTTCCTTCCACTTGCATCTACTTTGCAGCTCCGATACGCAATCCTTCGCCCATTGAGACCAGAAGTGGTGACGTATAACAAGGTTTACTTGTTGGTCTCGCATATCTTTAAAAATTGGCTCTCCACGGAAACGACCAACCAGAAAATGTGTAGGAACAAGGGGTAGGCGGTCATTAGGATGCGAGGATATAGGAGAAAGAGGTTGTGAATTAAGGGTTGCCTCCACTCGAGTTAGTACTGTGGTAAACTCTTCAACGGTTAAATGCGCGCTCCCTACAACCCGCATTAAATGATGTTCACATGACATCTCTGCTGCATCCCAAAAGACACCAAAATGAGGAGCGTAATGTGAAGTGAATGTGAATTTAATAGATTGACTAATTGCGTATTGAGAAATGTCTTTTGGACAATTAGATAAAAATTTTGAAAAATCTGTTATTGCCCCAACGAAGTTTTTGCCATTGACTGAGTACATTTCAGCTGGTTTTCCTCGCCGCGACATGAACCGCTTTAAAGCTAAAATGTATGACTCTGAGGACAGGTCACTTATAAGTTCTAAGTGTACAGCGCGTGACGTCACGAAGCATGTAAATAAGAAAATAAATGAATCAATAGTTTTCGCGCCTCTGCCTTTACGATTTAGAGTGAGCACCGGTTCCGCATAATTCACGCTACAGTACAAAAGGGATAAGTAGGCCTCGAACGTTCCTTGGGTAAGTTATCCGTCATGATCGGGTGCAATGCTTCACCTGACAATCTTTTGCAGGTTACACAACATCCGTTACACAAACCTAGAATCAAACGAACATCAATATACGCATCATACGCCCTTTGAGAAACGTCCGTAAATATGTGCAACTTGAGACTCGTCGGCTTGTGCCCTATAACGTGTCGCGGAATACGAATATCATACTCACGCGCAGACAAACTGCTAGCAAACCGGTTCCATTCAGCTGTGACGTTGCGCAGAAGCGCGTCGTCAGTGTGTAACCAAATTTTTTTAAGCAATACTTTGCCTATCATGATCGTGGAACTAAGTAAGTCTAACGGGTCGAACATTTGTGGAACATAAGATAATATTGTTCGCTTAGAAAACTTGGCTTTTAAGGAGAAATCCTTCGAAATCGCTTTCCTAGCGCCACGATTCAGGCAATCCGTTGATAGTCGTTTTAATAAACACCGTACGGCCAAGAAGGGTGCCGAGACTGCGCCATACGCCTTTCCGGCCTCCGCACACGCTATGTATATCGCATTATCGCATTGTCGCATTATGAATAAAATATCTAACAAATCGCTTTGTATCGGAGGGCCCGCACGTTGAAGGTCGTTAGAGGACCTCTTGGAACTAGAACTAGCACTAGCGTCGAACACCACACGCAGCTTTGTAGTTGTGCTGTGTTCACCGAAAACACCGTGATGTGCCAGTACATAATTTGGGGTTCCGTATGTATCAACACGCGTCATGTGACCCAACCTATACTCGTGTATAAAGTCGCTGTATATTTTTTTATATCTTTCAGTACTTTGAAGACGCCTTTCGGAAGATATAAAGCGCTTCAGGGCTTGAGGATACGATTCGCCTAAGTCATGTGGTGATAAAATCAGAGGTATGCTGATACAAAATCGTCCGTCTTTATTACGCGTCGTAGTTTTGACGAAATTATTTTCGCATGCCCTCTCATCATCAGTTAGCGTCTCACATGGCTTTGTCACTTCCTCAACCCAAAACTTATGTAATTGCGTTTTTAATATGCTGTGAGAAAAGTTGCATTGTAACTGTCCCGTACTACGCATATTGACACATACGGGACCCGAAACTATCCAACCTAAACGCGTATTCTGAAGGAACGGACCATTAGGTAATCGCATTCTACCACTAATTAATAAATCCCAAAATTTATCAGCGCCTATTAAGATATCAATATTATGAGATTCAAAAAATAATGGGTCCGCCAATTGAATGTGCTTAGGTACAACAAACTTTGCGTCTTGTTGAGATATACCAGGCAACGTAGAAGTTATGTGTGGTAACACAAAACATTGTATGCGCGTAACGTATTTGTTGGTGCAGGATTTAATTTCGATTTCACAGATTTGCGTAGACTGTGTTATCGAGTTACCTACACCACGAATTTCTTGTGTGGACTGTATCATAGGTAATTGTAATATTTCGCATAAAGAACTCGTAATAAAACAACGCTCGCTTCCCGAATCTAAAAGCGCGCGCGCCGTGTGATAATTATTATGTTTATCAATTACTTCGACTAACGTAGTTGACAACAAGACCGGTTGCACACTAGAGTAATTCGGGCACGCTTCTACATGCGTATCTGAAGAGGTGGGAGCGGGACGCAAACAGTGGCGCCGCGAAGTCTCCGAGAGGGAGGAGTGCATGGCTAAAACCTGTTTGTTATTTTCGCAGTCGCGTGAAGCCGGCAGCGAGATCGCTTCATTATCTTTGTGCAGCAAAGAGTTATGTTTCTTGTCACAGTGCTTACACGGGCCGAATCTACACGCACTAACGACATGACCCGAGCGCAAACAGTTCTCGCATAGCTTATTATTGCTAACATATTTAATTTTCGTATCTAAATCAGTGCTTAGAAACATTTGACATGCGTATAGTTGATGGTAGCCGTTATTGCAGAACAAACAAGATTTCTGAAAGTGATTTTGTGCCTTATTGGTGGAAACATTGCAGTGAATTTTCGGATAATAGTTTTGTGAATGCCGTTTGCTGTCAGTTTTAATGTTACTGTGAGATACGTGCAATGTTTCCAGCATATCCGCCCTATCTTTAAGAAACGACAGTAGCACGTCTACCTTCAGTCTTGACTTGGAGTCGCCAGATTGTTTAAAAACTGTATTTTTGTACTGTTCCCATTCGCGTTCTGTAACTTTATCTAATTTGGTAACAGCTATATAAATAATAAGTGTGTCCCAGGCGTCAACCGGTTCACCTAAGATTTTTAATGCACGTAGATTCTTTAGAATTGTGTCGATTAAATTTCGCAGTGAATCTGGCTCCTCTTTGGTCAAGGGCTGAATGTTAAACAATGCTTTTACGTGGTTGTGCACTAATAATCTGCAATTATTGTAACGGTTCAGCAGTAGCTCCCATGCAACTGAATAGTTATCAGCACAAAATTCTAACGAATCTATTACCAGTGCAGCGCTGCCCTTTAGCGAAGACTTTAGATAATGAAACTTTTGAATGCTACTTATCTGAGTGGAATTATGCACTAGAGATAAAAACGTATCCCTAAATTCTAACCACTGCTCACTCGAACCATTAAAGGTAGGCACAGAAATAGTAGGCAATTTGATTGAATCGTTAGAACACGACTTAGAACTTGAAGCATTCCCTTCACCATTCAGCATACACTCAGCTCGAGCCATCATACTGTAATAGCAATCTTCAAACTGTTCGCGCTCATTAAATTGCTCTTCTAAGTCTATTTCTAGTACTGATTCTTCTAGCTTGGTTTGAAGATCGCTAAATTCAGTATAAAGGCTAACGGCTCCTTGAATTCGCAATTTCAAATCTACCTTCGTTTGGAAGCTTAACATTTGTTCACGATCAAAATTATTGATAAAATTACGAAATCTAGTTAATCGCCCTTTGACAATAGCACGTTTTTTGACTAGATCGCGAATTAACTGATTAGTGCTATCGTCGTCCGTTACGGTGATTTTACACGGGGACTTTGAACGGGACTTACTGTTAGACTCGACCGACATTTTGGTGGCTAGTGAAAGTTGGAGTATTTGTTTTGATACAGTGGTAGCTGGTGCTAGCAACGGCACGCTACTAGATCAAAAATGATAAAACTCACTGCGTATCAATCACTAAGTACCTACAACGGGTTATTTACCACAGTACCAAACACAAGCTAGCTAAGGAAATGGCTAAGACGGGAAATGATAGGATAACTGGTGGTCGTACCTTATTTGCGCTTTATTCTTGGCTTGATCATCAGCATCAATGCGATTCTCCCTGCGTTTTCTCAGCCGTTCGCTTTCTTCTAACTGGCCGCTGTCTTTTTGCGTATTTCTCTTGAGATCCGGCAATCGAAGGTCCAAAATGTTACGCTTAGGTCTTCAGATCGGAGAGAAATGAAAATCTTCTGACTGTTATAGCTTTTACTTGCAGTTTGTACAATGGTTTTTAGAGAGAAAGTTATCGGTACGTTGTATGAGAGGTAAGTAAGTTTGAATTTGAATTAAAGTAGGGGAGGGTCGCGGTAGCCAATCAGGAGGGTCTTCCGTTCGGCGCGTTCCTTTTCACGTAGACGCCGCGACAAGTATTATTGTACCCAATAAACTTTTTTCTATTCTATTCTATCCTATTCAATAAACAACTTTGACTTTAGTATCCTTATAACTATTGGGTCCAAGCTAAGACTGGTACCAAAAAAATAATAGTTTTGACGAGAACAATACAAGGTTTTCGTTTTCGTTAAGAGCGTTATTAGAGCGCTGTTCGACTTAAATTGCATTTAACACTCGTGGCAAGCAAGAGCCGTTATTTAATTAAATGTTATGATGATTTTCCGGAGTGAATCTTCTGTATTTGTACTATTATGTATCTGTGGTATAAGAAGTAGTGTAACATAATTACGCCAACGACGCAAACAAACCGTTAAATGCTTGTCTTGCATTCGAAGCCCAGTAAGATCCATTTTTTCAACGTTAAAAAAGTAGGTTACAAAATAAGTAAAAACATATCCAAGCGAGCACGGTCGCAAACACTACCTAATCAACAGTTTATAGGCACTTAGTCATAATCCGGCAGTACTCTGCTCTGTTTTTTTTATATCGAGTATTAAAAAAAATCTTTTGAATAAAATGTTGTGAACCAATGACACATTTGGGGGCGTTTAGGGTTTCATCGGAAAAAATGTAAACCAAATTTTTGAATCTCCTCTGAACTCCTAGTACTTACATAATCTTACAATTTAATTTTGACCGACAAATAACCTTGCTAGATCATGCTCATTTAAAGGAAAAGCTTGTAAAATAAAGGGAAGGCCGGTACATTTTAAATCCAAGTGAAGACTTCGGCCCGCTTTAATGCGTAGGTAATTCCGTCGACAGCACGTTAATAGTACATGCGCGTTCATTGTGACCACTTACTACTACCATATCATCATTAACATCATCATACCAACCTCTGATGTCCACTACTGAACAAAGGCCACCCCCACCGATTTCCAAATGAAATGGTTCTTGGCAGCTGCATCCAACGGCTCCCCGCGACTCTGACCAGGTCTTCTGTCCATCTAGCTAGTGGGAGGCCGTCCTTCTTTGCACTTCCCGGTATGTGGTCGCCATTTTAAAACTTGAACGCCCAACCAGCCGTCTGTTCAGCGTGCTATGTGCCCTGCCCACGCCACTTCAACTTGCTAATCCTATGAGCTATGTCAGTGACTTACCATACCATACAATTTTTTATAACAGCAGTCATCAGGTAGGCCATTTTACACGTAATGGTATAAAAACCAGTTTTATTGACCCAGAGCGATGCGTCACGTAGTTTATTTCCATTTAATAGTAATTTTGAACCCTGTTCTCGTTTGACCCGTCGCTTCGATTGTGCAATATCGCGCTGTGACATAAACAAAACAGCTTGAAAATAACGCATTAAATACGCATTTTTTGATAAAGATATGTACTTCCCACCCTGTCACTGTATTTGAATACTCCGGTATGTACGAAAACTTACGTATTATTTAAGTTTCAAAAATAAATGCGGAACCCGAGGTGTATTTTTTCAAATGGCGGTGAATTCTGCTGCAAGTCTAGTATTTTCAAAGACTAAGCGGTAGCAGATGAGTGCTGAGTTAGATTAGTGCAATTTGATTTTACATACTCTATTTATTTAAAGGTGTTTACGTAATATGCGAAATCGATACTAATAGCAATTTATTGCTTAAAAATAATAAACAACACCTAAACAAAAAGATAAATAATTGTTATAAAAATTAAAAAATAAATGATTATTTCAATAAAATTATTATTACTTGTCATCGTATTACAAATTAAGGCATCGTACTATAAGTTTTATCGGCAAAGAAAGTTTTTTGCATCTCAGAAGGAATCGACGGTACTAATAGTTTGCATATTCTAGTCTTTGGAAATATAATCTATTGATTTGATGTAAATTTTAGGTTGAATGACATTCACAGCCGATCACTAGAGTAGTGACATTTTCATTTTGAGTTTTCGATGAAGAATTTCTTTTTTTTGGGTACTTCTGATACACCGTGTATAAATGATTTATGTAATCTAAATATAAGCCACGGCAAGATAGTATCGTACGCTGATGATACGGCACTATTATTCTCGGCCAAAACCAGTTCGCAATTGTATAAAAATGCACAGCAAGGCTTTGATACCGTAAACAATTTGGCTTCACTTAAATTTACTAACACTAAATGCTGACAAAACTAAATATATCCATTTCGCAATGACTAATCCTATCCTGAATATTTCTAACTCTTACTTATATGTCCACCTATGCCATAACCCATCAATCAACATGTTTAATTCTTGTCCGACTATCCATAATACTAACAACATTAAATATCTTGGGATTACGATTGATGACACATTATCCTTTAAGGTGCACATTGAAAATTTAGTGAATAGGGTCCGTAAACTAATATTTGTTTTTAAAAAACTGCGATCTATTGCACATTCAAAATTAATCAAAGAAATTTATTTGGCGCTATGTCTGTCCGTAATCCAGTACTGCATCACTTCATGGGGTGGAGCACTAAAAACCAACATCCTTCCTCTCGAACGGGCTCAGAGAGCTGTTTTAAAAGTAGCCCATTTCAGACCTTTCCTCTATCCCACAAGCCTGCTATATGAATCCTGTTGCGTATTAACTGTCCGTCAGATATTCCTACTGCACACACTACTAAAAATGCACAAGATGCTTTCAATTGATAACGATTTCAATAATAAAAGACGAAGAGATATAGTCTGCACCTTGAATTCTGATTCCAAATTTATATTTACAAACAGATTCTTTAATTTTTTGGGTCCTTTCCTTTATAACAGAGTAAATAGAATTCTTAATATTTATAAGTTAAATTATTATAGCTGTAAAAAAGTATTATATGAGTACTTGCAAAATCTCACCTACGAACAGACGGAGGAGTTACTTGTTAGACGTATATAGGTATAATCATTAATTTTGTTAAGTCTAAGATAAGTCTAACAATATTATAACAGTAAGTATTTGAATTTTAATACTATTTTATTTTTTCAATTGTTCTTTTTAGGTTATCAGTATTTTAAGAGTAATTTTTTTATTGTAATAGGACCTATTAGAAATATGTAAATAAGTGCTGAACTCGCCTAAGATACAGGTTTTTAACCTAGTTTAGGCCACTAAGTTTTCATTGTATTTTTATTATTGTAAGAATCTTGATTGTATTATTTTTTGCCCTGTTTTATGAATAAATATTTATTATTATTATTATTTATTTGAACCAAAACAGCACCTAATGCAACTGGACTAGCATCAGCAAAAAAAATCGTTTTGTTGTTTACATCATAATAACCTAGTTTTGGTACGTCTACTAAAGTAGCTTTTAATGAACTAAAAGCTGTCTGTTGCTTTTCACCCCACAATTCAGAGATATCTGTGTTCCGACCAAACTTACCACGAAGCAGTTGTTTTAAAGGTTCTGTTGTTGTTGCCATGTTTGGTATCCATTTACCGACATAATTGATGAGTCCCAAGACACTCTGGAATTCTGAAACAGTTGTCGGAGCCCGAAAATCTTTTATAACTGATACATATTTTTCTAAAGGTTTGATCCCTTGGTTAGACAGCTCATGGCCTAAAAATTGAACGGAAATTATATTATAAAAACATTTTTCCTGCCGTAAGACGACGGCGTTATTATTTAAAACATCAAGGACTTTTTCTAACCTCAGGTTATGCTCGCCCTGATTTTCCCCGAACACTAATATATCGTCTATAAAGTTTACAACCCCATCACACTCGATGAGTATTCTTTCCAAGGTTTTTTGAAAAATTTCAGGAGCACAAGTAATGCCAAACATCAAACGTTTATAGCGATAAAGACCTTTGGCAGAAATAAACGTTGTAATGTGCCTCGACTCTGGGTTAAGTTCAAGTTGATAAAATGCATCCCTAATATCCAATTTGCTAAAAACTTTCGGGTCTTTAATTTTCGGCAGAAATTGTTCCATTGTCGGTAGCGGATGATTTTCCCGTTTTATTGCCATATTGGCACGCCGCATATCTATACAGAAGCGTACATCTCCATTTTCTTTCAATATTGGTACAATGGGTGAGATCTAATCTGAAGTACCTTCCACTTTCTCAATAATATCTTTTTGCAGAAGCTCATTTAAGTTCCTCTCTACTTTTTCCTCTAGAGGAATAGGAATTCTTCTGTAGGGCTGTGCGACAGGTTTCACAGTATCATCTATAGGTATTCGTATAAGTACATCCTTGAATTTTGGATAACTGTCTTTTCTCACACTGTTCACCTCAAGTCCAATTTTAAGGACCCCAAAGCGAGAGCTGTGGTTTTACCTAACAAATTTCGAGTACCACCAATAACAACATAAAACGTAGCTTCTCCTTTGTTTCCAGCAATAGATACAGTACTCCGAAAAGATCCCATTAAGTTAAGTGGAATAGTGCTTCCATAGGCCAGGAAGTAGACATGTGTAAGTAATGCGCGTAATATCTCAAATGAGATATCACTCAAACGCGTGATTTGATTTACATTACGCATCACTCCGAGAAATCAAGTATCACTTCAAACATCACGCGAAATAACATTACACTAGCTCCGAGTGCGAGCGAAAGGGACCGACGACCGACCGAAGCTGTGATGTTTATGTTTCAACTAACGCGCGTTGCGTGCGCATCGCACGATACGCAGCATCACATCTGTTCGGGTGATGTTTCGAGTGATGTGATATCTCAGTGTAATATACGTTGCGTGCGCATCGCACGATACGCAGCATCACATCTGTTCGGGTGATGTTTCGAGTGATGTGATATCTCAGTGTAATATACGTTGCGTGCGCATCGCACGATACGCAGCATCACATCTGTTCGGGTGATGTTTCGAGTGATGTGATATAACAGTGTAATATTACGTTTTCGTAAAAGTGATGTGATATTATAGCATTACTTTTTGAAGCACTGTTTCGCGCATGTCTACCAGGAAGGTTGTGTTTGGATTGCGAACTTGGTGCGTAACTTTTGCTTTGCTTTCTTTCATCTTTAGCCATGTCTTATCCGTAATTAAATTTTGCCTGCACCCAGAATCAATAAGCATGCCGACTGCTGTTCCTCCTATAAGACAAGTAACTGTGTCATCATTATCTATGTTGAAAACATAGTGAACGTGTTCATCTAGCATACTCCTAATGTCCTGCTCACTAACATTCCTTACTTCTTTTCCTACTTTGATAAATTTCCCTTTTGCCTCATTCTTTTTCCCAAAATACTGTGTCTCTAACCTTCTTATACGTGGATTCGTTTTACATTGTAATTTGAAGTGGCCTAACTTGCCACATTTCATACATTTCTTGCCTTTTGCAGGACATTTCTCATCAAAAGCCAAATGATTCCAACTTCCACATCTGAAACATTCCTTTTTATTCATAGATTGTTTATCGTTTGATTTGGCTTCTATCTTATTCACTTCCTTTTCCTGAATATTTTTCCTGTTTTTGAAATCTACTAATTGTCTATTCACTACCTCTAAGGCGTTTGCTTCCGCAATGCAATCATCTAGGTTCATATTGTCGCCTGCTTTTAATATCTTCTTCCGTAATTCGTCCATGTTACAATTCTCGGTGATTTGGTCAATTATTTGATTATACGCATCAGTAAATTTTCATTTTTGTGCCTGTTGTCTTAAACGCAGAACAAACTTTTCAAATTTCTCATTTTCTTATTGTTTCAATTTCCTAAAAACGTGCCTTTCAAATCTTTTACTTTGCTTCGGTGCAAAATATTCGTCCAGCTTATCTAAAGCTACTTTAAAAACATCCGAGTTTTCTCCCGTTAAAACCTCTGCACCAGGTATGTTGTAGAATACTTCTTGAAGTTCAGGTCTACCCCAATGCAATAAGCTTCCACGTTTCTGACTATCCGTTTGGACATTTGCCGCTTCTAAATAGATGTACAAACTTCTCTTCCAACGTTCCCATCTAGTACAGACCGAATTCACATTTCCGTTACATTCGAACTTATCTAAAGTTAAGTTTACCATTACTTAAGCCTGTAGACAAAGAAAAGGAAAACGCTGTATATATAAATCAGTAAACAGGCGTCACCTATTTACAACTTCATCACAGTAATATACTTCCATTTGTTCATCATACTTCCATGTTTCTATATTTCGTCCGTCATGCTTCTTCCCATTTTATTTTATTTTTAGCGTCCTATTTATTTATTTGTCTTCATCATACTGCATTTTTTTTATCGTCATGCTTCCATTTTAATTTTAAACTAAATTAAGTCATCATGCTACCACATTTTTATTTTTATAAGAATCAAATAAATTAACTTAGATAAATCGCTTATTTTAATTAATGGAATACCGTAAATTCGAATACTGCTCGAGATATAATTGTAAATACTGAACTAAAAACTAAATTAAATTATGGAAAAATGAATGTCATTCTGTCTATATTTGAATTTATAAAATTGAATAAATATCGATGTCGTAGAAAACACTTAAATTTTATGATAAAAAGATTGTCCTTATAGTTTAGAAAAAATTCCCTTTGCCTTCTTTTTTTTTTTGGCACAATAGAGAAATTTTCTTTCCCTTTCTTTTTTCATAAATTTAAAAATTGTTGTTTAATTAACCTTCAAAATTAACATTTTCTAAAATTTGTGACCAAGAATACAAATTTTGACTCGGGTTAAACTCATAAATGTTCCAAACTTAAATGTAAGTACATTTAATTTAACACTTCCACTCATAGTCTCATAAAAACTCATAAGGAAACTTTACTTTGGTAGTTGTTGTCTTGATTGTATTAGACACTGCTACTACACAAAAAAAAATCACCTTCATTACTACAGAATTGATCACCAAAATCAATATTACACATAGTACTTACAGTCTCGTCGCCAAAATGTACTATTTCTCTAAATATCTGTAATTATCGGATCCTTTTTCCTGCACACCCATCCGTCCATCTTCACATCCATAGAGTATATATCTCTTGTCAACTCATCTTTACTTTACTAACTGATAGTGCGCAGAGGAGACGACAGTATACATCCTTACATACACTACAGTCACACCAAAGTAATTGTCATAATTCGATATAAAACTTGTTTGCTTTTTTTGCTGAGGAATTATTTTAATCCATTAAATATGAAGACTCTTAATAAAAGTGAGGCTAGAAATCTTATATTTAATATTATTAATAAACTTGATATGAGAAATAACAACTGTGAAAAGATTTTAAAAAAGAACAATATTTGTTATCAATCTTAGCGGCCATTGGTAAGTTCGACTTGTATAACTTGATCTTTTGCACATAGGATTGAGCTAGATGATATATGAAGGAGATAGATGAAGGCATATTTGCATACAATTTTGTTTTTTTCTACATCTTGTTTTCCATGAAAGTGTACTCAATGTTATAAATATTTTCGTATTTCTTTCAGAAACCGAAGATATAGATGTCAACAAAATTAAAGAGTCTGTCAAAAAACTTAAAGATATACACAACTCAGAACGGATTACAGCAACAAAGTACATGGAAGAAATATCAGCAATGACAGGTAGACACCTTAACAATTTATTAGAGAAGAAGAAATTTCCTACCTAGGTTTTTGTAATTATCAACCTACATACGCACATAAATTGAAAGAAATAAAGAAAAGTCTTTATTTTGTACCAAAACAATTACTTTATAATAATAAACTTCTTAACGTCTGCGTTTTGATACTAAGATTCCTTATTACTTTGTATGTGATCTTAACACCAACCAAAATCATGCAACATCTACAACTGTTTCTTGTTCATCTAAATATTTTGAATGTAGAATTGGTTAGTTTCAGTACCTAATTATGTAAATACAACTCATAATGAAGAATGTTAACAATTTTTCATTATTGGCTCTCCATATTCTCTGTCAAAAATAAAAAATACAAGTGAAAGAATTACTTCGATACGTCAATTAGTTTCCGATTTATAGAAGTAAACCTGAGATGCGGACTAGTACTCAATGCGAGTGACGGTGTGACAGTGTGACGTCATTTTCCAACACGCACTCAGTCCGCTCGCGCTCTCAGCACGGTGTCGTCTTACGTTTCATTAGAAATTATAAACTCTTTCAAAAATGTCCAATCCAAATACTAGGAATTCATGTGTTGTGCCCAAATGTACAAATACTACCACCAATGCCCCTGACAAATTGTTTTTATCGTTCCAAAAGACGTCCAAATGCGAAAGAAATGGATAAAAACTATGAAGAGATTAGATCCATTTGGAGATAAAAGTACAGTTTATTGTTGTGAAGACCATTTTGATGCAAGTACCTATACTGATAATCTTTAATGTACCTACATATTAATGATTATTATAATCTTTTGTAGTTTGCATTTACTTAGTATTTACGTATGAACATGAAATCAGGTCAGAAGTGCGAAACCTTTGGTGTCTGAACTTTTAGGTTTACCGTTATGTTTAAAAGATATTATTATAATATTTAAAGAACAATGCAACTGTTTTGCGTTATCCTTTGTTTTTTACACAACTTTTAATGTATACTAGACTTTACCTAGTGCTCTGCTTGAGTAAAAATCTGGCTTATGAGATTTTTTCTTGATTTTAGATTAAAAATTATATGGAGAACGATAATAAATACAAGATGGTTGGGGGAAGAATTAAACTAAAAATTAAAAGATAAATTTATAATATAGATAAGATAATATTAATTATTTAAATGCTCTAAAAAGAAGAAAATAAAAATTTCCTTTGTATTTCTCGCGACAAGCTTTTATGATCATATAAATTGTTTATAATGAGGTTATTTTATATAGTTAAAATTTTAAAGGAAAATTTTCTTTTTTTCTTTTTAGAGCATTTAAATAAATGTATTTAAAAAAAATATATTTATTTATTTTTTACTTTTTAGTTATCGCTGGCTTGGTTTCTGAGTCTCGGCAAGCCCTTTCATTTGATACCCAAATTGTAGAAATGCATTAAAAATAACTATTCCGCCATCTTGGTTTTAGAATGACGTCACATTATTTTTTGAGTTACTCTAAACAAGCCCTTTTATTTGATACCCATATTGTAGAAATGCAATAAAAATAACTATTCCGCCATCTTGGATGGTCCGCCTTATTGAATTTAGAATGACGTCAGACAGCTTATCGTGTATTGCCATCCAAACTAAACGTATATACAAAATTTCAGCTCAATCGGTTGAAGATATCTGCTTCAAAATCAAGTAGCAAGATTCCACCCGAACATAAGCAAGTTAAATAAAAGATTTAAAAAGGGTATAGTTCCTCAAAAATTCAAATGTCAACAAAAAAAGGAAGATGAACCTACCTACAAAAGGAAGATGTATTCACATATGTACATTCGTGTCATAAAACTTTTACGCGGATGAAAACAATACAAAATACTGCGCAAGCTCCATATCCACTGTCGCCTAGCGTTGCAAAATGACGTCACACGCGGTCACGTGACTGTTAACGGGACTCGATATTTTTCGTAAGTTTAAATGCCTGCAAAATCAAAACTAATAGGTATTTTTGACTACAACAAAAACTCGTGTATGAGTATACATACAAGCTTTACTGTAACAAACTTTCAAGCGATTTGGCATACCTATTAACATTCTCAATTGTGTTTAATATTATTTGTGGTTTCTTTTCAGATGTTAGTCTTGCAACAATAAAACATATTAAAAAAGAAGGCCAATCAAACAACAATATTTGGTCGACGCCTGGGAAGAAAAGACCCCATGCAAGTACTGTATCAAATCTAGACAACTTTGATATATGTGCAATTACAAACAAAATCAATGAATTTTATACTGTAAAAAAACAAGTACCTACTATTACGAACTTGCTTGCAGAGTTTAGAGATGCAATCGGATTTACCGGAAGAAGGGGGACTTTGAGAAGAATTTTGCATGACAATGGCTATGAATTCAAAAAGAATTCCAATGAACGATCATTACTCATAGAAAGATATGAAATTGTAGCTTGGCGTAATAGATTTTTAAGAAAAATGTGCCAAGCTAGGCAAAAAAATAAACATATTGTCTACCTTGATGAAACCTATTACATCAGAACTACAAACCTAAAAGTTTTGGCAAGGTCCGTCCACAAGTGGTCTTGTTGATAAAATATCAACTGGGAAGAGACATATTGTTGTCCATGCTGGCTCAAAGGAAGGGTTTGTGCCTAATGCTCTTTTGAGCTATAGTACGAAGTCCGTGATGGCAGATTGCCATCACAACATGAATGCCGTAAATTTTAAAAAATGGTTGTGTGTAAAATTAATTCCCAAATTAGATAAACACAGTATTATTGTTATGGATAATGCAAGTTACCACACATGTCAAATAAATAAAGTGAATACCACACAAACCCGAAAAACTGACATCCAAGACTGGCTTAGATCTCAAGGTGTGCCTTTTGAAGACTTTCTATCGAAGGATGAGCTACTTGGTTTAGTAAAAAAAATAAACCAGAACCAATATACGAAGTAGATGAAATTTTAAAACAACACGGACATGAAGCGTTGAGACTACCGCCTTATCATTGTGACCTTAAACGCAATAGAGTTTGGCGAAGAGAAGGGCCGCAAGTAAAAATATAGGTGTCACACCTGGTAATACGGAAAAAATCATAAAGGATGCGTTTGAAAGTGTCACAGTTGAAGAATGGAAAAATTGCGTAGAACACGTCGTAAAAATCGAACATTCGAACATCGAATCGGACATTGAAAAAGATAACATTCTTAAAACGGAACTGGAAAGTTTTATTATAAATGTAAGAGAAAATGACAGTGATGAATCTTTTGAAATAGATTTTTTGGACTCCGATTTTGATTATGAATCACAATAAATAATGTTATAATTAGAACAATGTTTAATTATTTCTCCTTACAATTCAATTACAGTTACACACATCCTCGCTCAATTACATACGCCTCTTTCCCATGGGGGTAGGCAGAGACTTTGTTTTTGTTCGTTTCATTAACACCCATCAATCTTTTCGTGCATGCTCGCGGTTGCGGTTACTGCGCACACCAGGTTTTGTAATTAGCACATTCACACAATATATCTGTCTCGTAATTTGCGTTTCATTCATTGTCTCTAAACTCTGTTCATCCTAACTTGTCCTATTTAGTTAACAATCTTGGCACTCCTTTTTATTGAAATAGCAGCATATAAAATCAACTGTTATCTAGATGTAAAAGGTTTCTATTTGTGTGTAATAACGATTTATTGTTAAAGATTGTTGACTGCTATTATATTTTTTATGACTGACTTCGTTAAAAAGTTGTGCCAAGATTGTTTACCAAATGGGACAAGTTAGGATGAACAGACTTTGTATAGGTGACCGGAGCATTCCTTTATCAATACATGTCACTATGCCATCTTTTAGACCACCTTTCACGAATCACATCATATTCCTCACTCTATCACTTAATTTCACTCCACATATCATAAGCAGCGAACGCATCTCTACAGCATTTATTATGCTCTCATTCTTCTGCCACACCCAGGATTCACTTCCATACACGATTGTCGGCACCAACATTCCACTATGAATAGCCAATCGCGCCTTCTCAGATACGTTCTGATTACTCATTCACTGCATTCCATTTCACTACTCCCCCATAGAATTACAGACTGCCTAAATACAAAAAATATAAGAATATTTCAAGTATCAAAATGTATTTTACCTTTTTTAAGCAGTGATACCACAGCTAGATTTTTTTAATTTGACGCCATTTTACAGGCTCATGTTTCGTGTGCCAGACTCTAATAAACTATATTAATTAAGGTGCGTTCTATTATTGGTTTCAGGTATTAAAAACTACATTTTCATATTACACTTTTCTTTGATTATCAACTAGTACCTACAACACCTTCAAAGAGACATCATCACTCTGGAACTTATAGCACCATATTCTATAGGTTCACACGTTTGGTATAATTAAATTTTAAAATGCATGAAATAAACATATTTATGGGATATTTTTTTAAAAAAATCTTTACCTTGTTGTATTTTTCAGCTATAACTTCACTAATTAGGATTATGGCTTTTTATTTCATCGAGAAATTAGTGTCTAGCATTTATACCAAAGTACTTATTAACTGTTCAAGAAAATATATCTTATATAATAAAATTGTCTATTTGAAGCTTGTCAAGCTTGTCTCGTTTAGTGACATGTTCTAATAATGTACCAAATCAATTATACCTGTACCTACCTACTAACTTGTTTTTTTATTATTTCTCATTTAGTCTATTTTGAAAGTGAATACGATAAACATACTAAGAGACGTCTACATTTATAATAACTACCAAAATTAAGGAGCTTTCTATTAAAAAAATGAGTCAAAATATGTAAGTTTCAGGGCGAAATCAGACGAGGGTCAATCATTTCTGGCCATGTTAAGATCACGAAAATAATATATTTTTCTAATATTTTGCAAAATATTTTATGTTGCACAAAATTAGGTTTTTGTTGATCGCTCGATCACAAGCCCTGGTCTCATTTGGCCTTTGAGTATAATAGTATTTATGAATTAGTTGTACAGGATTTTCCATCGCTATGCTGCATGGAGGGAAGGTACGTTAAGTATTGAGCATTAATTTGCGCCAGCACATAATTATGTTCCCTCCTTTCTATCCTTCCTTCAAAAAGTCGTGAGAAGGCAACATGTAGGCTGGCAAAGTGGAGGCGGCTAGAGCAGTGTGTTCGCTGCACTAGTTAGCTTGAAGCTCAAGCAGGCTATCGTTGAAAGATTCCATTTCACGTGGCACAGCGGTTGGACAATTTGTATCACTGTAGGGCGCAATCCACGGGTACTCTACCCGCACTATTCTACCATGTATATTCAAGACTACCACCAACACCACCAATTGGTAATCTTCTGTCACAGCGTATGGCACATCATTTTCGTTGTTTTATATTCGCGGCCTGGCCACGAACTCACCGCACACGCGTCCTGCGTCTTGCGAATCGGCAACCACTGCGCGCTGTTTCGATGTCGGCCTCGCAGCGCGTCTCGGCGTGATCGCGCAGTGGTTGCCGAGACGCCGCCGTCGCCGCCGCCGGCCGTTCCCATATGTTCTACAGAGTAGTTCTACGGTAGAACTAGTGAGAATTTTATTTCTCATAAGTCCTACGATTTTACAAGTTACTGAATAGTAACTTGTAAACTATTGGATCTCTGAACTCTGTTGAACTAGTGGATCTCTTTATTCCCACTTCTTCTACCTGTTATTTACGATAGAACTAATGGGAGTTTCTGTTCTCACAAGTAGGTACTACGTTATGATATGTCTCTGAATAGTAGAACAAGTGAAACTTTAGTTCCGTGTAGTTCTTCGCAAAGAAGTCGCCTAGTAATAGTGTTTAACGAAACCCAAAAATAATTAAAGACATAAAACATTTCTTTACAACGAAAGAAACCAAAGTATATTTTTTTTTAAAAATGTGTAAAGTTAAACCAGTTGTTCAATAACACAACAGAGATAATTGAAGTACTTCCTTCTTCAAAAGAAGTGCCCAACGCGGAATGAATCGTTCTGGATCGGCCACCAACACCGATTTGGATTCTGACTACACCAAAAAAGTCGCGATTTTGTCGAAATTTGTCGCCCAAATATCTGATTTTGTCGGACCATGGCTTAACAGTTAATGGGTATATTAGTAGCCCAGCCAGGACGTATTAGCCCTGGATCAGCCACCTCAATATCTCGAAAACTACCACCTAGCAAAATTCTGTTTCATCTTAAAATATGTCGCGAATATGTCGCGATTATTCGCCAAATATCAGATTATGTCGAGCCGTAAGTACTATGCCTATAATCGCAACTTGACAAATATTTTTTTTGAAAATTATTACTGGCAGTATGCCTATTTTATGAAGTGCGTTCTTAGAGTAGCAAGTTGCCTACAAAGTGTACAATTAAAAACTGAGGTAATTATTATTTTCTGAAGTAATGAAGAATGTTAACAATTTTTGATTATTAGCTCTCCATATTCTCTGTCAAAAATAAAAAATATAAGTGAAAGAATTACTTCGATACGTCAATTAGTTTCCGATTTATAGAAGTAAACGTGCGATGCGAACTCGTACTCGATGCGTGTGACGGTGTGACGTCATTTTCCAACACGCGCTCTCAGCACGGTGTCGTCTTACGTTTCATTAGAAATTATAAACTCTTTTAAAAATGTCCAATCCAAATACTAGGAAATCATGTGTTGTGCCAAAATGTACAAATACAACCACCAATGCCCCTGACAAATTGTTTTTTATCTTTCCAAAAGACGTCCAAATACGTAAGAAATGGATAAAAGCTAGGAAGAGATTAGATCCATTTGGAGATAAAAGTACAGTTTATTGTTGTGAAGACCATTTTGATGCAAGTACCTATACTGATAATCTTTAATGTACCTACATAATAATGATTATTATAATCTTTTGTAGTTTGCGTTTACTTAGTATTTACGTATAAACATAAAATCAGGTCAGAAGTGCAAAACCTTTGGTGTCTGAACTTTTAGGTTTACCGTTATGTTTTATAGATATTATTATAATATTTAAAGAACAATGCAACTGTTTTGCGTTATCCTTTATTTTTTACACATCTTTTAATGTATACTAGACTTTACCTAGTGCTCTGCTTGAGTAAAAATCTGGCTTATGAGATTTTTTCTTGTTTTAGATTAAAAATAATATGGAGAACTATATTAAATATAAGATGGTTGGGGGTAGTATTAAACAAAAAAAAAAAAAACTTAAAAAAAAAAGCTTTTATTTAAATGCTCTTAAAAGAAGAAAATAAAAATTTCCTTTAAAATTTTAACTATAAACTAAGAACCTCATTATACACTATTTATATAATCATAAAAGCTTTGTTACGTTGTAAATTCAGTCCCTACCTAGGCACGTTTATCCAAGGCCTAGTTCACTGCAATTTAAAAGAGTAATTACCTGAATATTTGGGTAGCTAACTTGTATTTTATCTCATACACTATATCACAGAATATTTGTTGCATTAATGTTGATTCATCCCTCAGCGACTTCGATTGACATACACAACGCTAAATAGATTCGTTACAGAACACTTTCCAACTATAAAATACTCTTACAAACGAATATTAGTCAGTTTTTATATAAATAACAATCATTGGAATTTGGTTATGTTTTGTAAACCAATTAAAACCACAGATTGATGATACACTAAAAGCATAGATCTGTCATTTGTCAACCTCAGAAAGGAAGCCAGCGACATCTGTCGGCTACTTTAAACACTTTCTGAAGGATTTGTATTGTTTCATTTTTTAGCCTAAATCAATAATTTAAAAAAGAACTTAAATCAACTTTAATTGATCATAAATAAACATTAAAAAGAAATAATTTAGATACAATAGGAAACGGATACTATTTTTTTAATACAAACTTATTTCTAGAAACATCGTATATAGAACCGGGCCTAGTCTATGGTTAGTTTGTCTGTGAATCGGTGTTGCTGTGGAATGAGATTAACTTGCCTAAAAAATATTATGGGTAATTTGGTACTTGCCACTTCCAATTGAATTTGATAACATTAATATATAATAGTAATAATTCTGTAACTACAATCATTATAATTTAATATTTTGGAAAACAGACTGCACAGGTTTATTGCCGGAGTCTTCTGAGTGGTCCAATTATTGGAACCAATGTAAATTCAGACATGACAGACAATCTGACACTGTGACGTTTTTTCTAGATATATTTTTGTAATAGTTATAAAAATGTTCTTTTGACAATTTGAAACTGTTTCTTTGTGGCCTATCTGAATAAAGACATTTTGTATTTATAAAGTAGAATAAATAGAACACTTAACCTATAGTACATTTGTCCACTAGAACTGTTGTCTTAAAAATTGTTTTTTTTTGTTATCATTTCATCTCGATATTCGATTGGCTTTTTAAACGATATGTCAAAAGGAGTAATGTCAGAATGACAGTTGACTGATAAGACATAGTGGTTCGAAGCTAAGATTGTAAGTAGCTTAAAAAATGACTCTTACTTTACTTCAGTGGAACATTAGGAGTATTTTCCATAAAAAACATGACTTAATCTATTTAATTAATAAATATAATCCATTAATTGTATCAATATCTGAAACTTGGCTCATACCTACTTTGAATTTTTGTTTACCTCATTTTACTATTTATAGACATGATAGATCAGATGGTTATGGTGGTACGGCTTTGATGATTAAAAACAAAGCAATATCATCTGCCATCAGTATTAATTATACTGGTGATAACATTAATAAATATATATATATATATATATATATATATATATATATATATATATATATATATATATATATAGTTGCCAGTCGTGTCGAAGGTATCACCTTTTTAAGCATTTATATAGCTCACCCACATATAAATCTTCTTCCTATACTTAAGAATGTTCTCCAATATCTTCAGAGTCCCCTGGTTGTCATGGGTGATTTCAATTGCCATTATTTCCGATGGGGATCTCTTACATGTGATCAGGTTGGAATTGGTTTAGTAGAAATACTAGATGACCTGAATTTAGTTATCCTGAATGATGGCCGTTCTAGTCGCCGTGGTCTCCCTAACCAAAATGTTAGTGTAGTTGATTTAACATTTGTCTCCTCTGATATAGCTGCCTCATTCACATAAGACTTGGAAAGCTTTACGTATGGTAGTGATCACTTCCCTATTGTTATATGCATGCCACATAATATTATTCCTGAAAGATCCGCTCCTCCGCTTATGAAATACAGACTATCTAGGCCGAACTAGGATCAGTATCGGAACCTTTCCGACCATAAATTTTCCTCACTCCCTTCCATACATAGTATCAATCTAAGCACGGAGGGTGAACTCCAACTGGCAAAGGATTATTTTTCTGCCTTTAACAATCTTCTATCATCAACAGCAGAGTCTTGTTTTCCCCTCAAAAACACAGCAAGGAATAAAATTTCATCCCCTCCTTGGTGGGATAACGAATGTTTCCAACTTGTTAAAGCCAGGAAAAACTCCGAGAGAGCTTATAATAGTTGCATGTCCTTGGAAAACCTAATTAATTATCGTCATATTTGTGCCAAAACTAAAAGACTGCTAAAGAAAAAGAAGCGCCAGGGTTGGACTAATTTCTGCCTCTCACTATCTCCAACTACCCCTCTTCAGTTGTCTGGCGGCAAATCAACCGTTATAAACGCGGTGTTTCCACCGGTCCAAAAACTTGCATTCCCCATGATATTGCTGAAACCTTTTTTGATAAAATTGCGCCTAGTTACGTTCCTAACGTTGATGAAATTTCTCCATCATATTCCTCAACCTCCTCATATAATAATTCAGTTTTAAACGACATTTTCTCTGTAGAGGAGTTGAATTTAGTTCTGTCTTCTGTTAATGATTCAGCTCCTGGCCCTGATGGCTTTCCTTACTCATTTTTGGTTAATTTAAGTTCTAATACTAGGAATTACTTCATAAAATTACTAAACATTTGCTATGTAAATGGGTTTATTCCCATAGACTGGAAGGAACAAACTATTATCCCCTTACTTAAGCCTGGGAAAAGCTATGAGGGTCCTAATGGCTTACGGCCAATTGCTCTTTCCTCAGTTCTTTTAAAAGTTTTGGAACACCTCATCAAAAACCGGTTAGAGTGGCACATAGAACATAATGAGTTACTACCCAAGTGCCAATTTGGATTCAGAAAGGGCCTTAGTACTCCAGATACTATAGCTGTTCTGGTCACTGATATTCGAACCAGCTTCTCTAGCAACAAATCCGTTGTGGCGACCTTCTTGGATGTGTCGTCAGCTTACGACAATGTCATCCTTCCAGTCCTCAGGCAAAAATTGCAACAGCTGAGAATCTCGGACAGAATGATTAACTGTGTCAACAACATGTTAATGTCTAGAGTGGTCAAGCTAAGGATCCCTGGGAAGGATTTCGGTGTGAGATCTATCTACAAAGGTCTACCTCAGGGCTCAGTGTTGAGCCCAATACTATATAATTTGTACACCCGGGAACTGAATTCATGTCTAAACTTTGACTGTCAAATCCTTCAGTATGCGGATGATATTGCTTTATACATTTCTAGCGATTCAATTGTAGAAGCGGCCTCGTCTTTAGAAGTGTCCTTAAATTCTCTTAATTCATGGCTAAATGACCATAGTCTTGGCCTATCCGCTGCTAAAAGTTCAGTTGTCGTATTCTCTAGGAAAATAAACATTCCTCATGTTTCGATCCGAATTGACAACCAACCCATACCCATCGTCAACAAAGTAAAATTTTTAGGAGCCTATTTGGACACTAAACTTTCTGGACACCGTCACATCATCCACCTGGCTAGGAAATGTGAACGTATTATTCCGATTCTGAAGTCTTTGGCTGGAGTTTGGTGGGTGTATTGTATACATATAAGCTTTACTGTAACAAACTTTCAAGCGATTTGGCATACCTATTAACATTCTCAATTCTTTTTTTATTTTATAATTGTTTTTAATTAAACTAAACCGACAATGCGACAAAGAGATTCAGTCCGTTGATTTATTCGATCCGTTGATACCTAATAAATTTATATTTTCAATCTGAAGTACCAGGCTACCTTAAGTATATCAGAGGTTATTTATTGTACCCCTACGATTATTATATAAATAATAAAATAAGAGTGTGCTAAGAATCTCCTACATCGATATGGTAGCCTGGTACTTCAGGGGATGATCCAGCTACATACATACGAATTTGAACAATGATTTTACCCAAGAAGATGTTACTTAACGCTTAACGGGAACACAGCGTTCTGTTGAGTTACATTGTCACTCAACGGGGGAAAAATGTGGCATTGAGTTGCAGTGTTACTAAAAGTATTTTTTCCCCAATAGGTAACAGTGTAACACAAAATGAATGAGTGTGATGTCATGAGTACAGCATGGGGTTCTTCAAAAAAGGCGTGAAAAGGTTTTTACAGGGTCGGCAACGCGCAAGTGATACCCCTGGTGTTGCAAGCGTCCATAGGCTACGGTAACCGCTTACCATCAGGTGGGCCGTATGCTTGATTGCCACCTTAGTGGTATAGAAAAAAAAATAAAAAAAAATGGTGTAACTTAACGGGAACAGAGGAAAAGTTATAGGGGTATGTTGGTGGCCCAGCCAGGACGCATTCGCCCTGGATCGGCCACCTCAATATCTAGAAAACTATACCACCTAGAAAAAATCTGTTTCATCTCAAAATATGACGCGAATATGTCCCGATGTCTTGTGTAATATGCTTTAATATGTCTTTATCGAAGCATTTCCAAAAAGTGGCCAATATCAGATAGGTTTTTATTTAAGTACCTACCGACCCATTAAAGACTACTGATGATAATGATGATGAAATAAACACCTTTCTGATATTTAACTGATGTAGTTTTCATTTCTTTATTGATTTCATTGTTTTCTTTATAATTAAATATTTCTTCATAAATCTGCTTTAGTTTTATATTTTTTGATTTATTTTTATGTTTGTTGTTGTAAAGTAGATAATGTTTTATGTGTTGAATTATTTTTGAGTTTCGTTAAACACTATTCCTAGGCGACTTCTTTGAGTAGAACTACAGGGACCTAAAGTTTCACTTGTTCTACTATTCAGGGATATATCATAACGTAGTACTTGTGAGAACAGAAACTCCCATTAGTTCTACCGTAAATAACTGGTAGAAGAAGTGGGATTAAAGAGTTCCACTAGTTGTACTATTTAGTAAAGTAGTAAAAGAAAAAAATCTCACTAGTTCTACCGTAGAACTACTCAGTAGAACATAAGGGAACAAAGCAAAAAAATCTTATACCCAAAACTAGTAAGTAAAAAAAAAATATACTACCAAGTTTTCGGCGGGATGTTATAGTGTCAATCAAGATTTAGATTACAATAATTGCGAACTTATATCTAAGCGAACGTTGTATGTACCTAGTATAATTGGTGTAGGTTTGAAAAGCAAGTGTAGGTATGTGTGTTCTAATAGTGTTACTTTGAATCTATGTGAATTTGACGTGAAAGACGTTGAGATTTAAGAGATTGAGAATTAACGTGGTTATCCACCTCATCAAAGTACCCATACGTTACGTACGTCACGGACACTGTATTCATATATTTTGCGCCAAACTCTTCCAAGATCATTTGAAATTTGAAATGTGTAATACCAGAATTTCAATACAATATTTGCAGAATTAAATAAAATACTTCAGACACAGCTTTATGTGCATTACTTCCCCTTGCCTTCTCTGTAACATAGAGAACTTAAAAACATCAAAAAAATAAAAATATTGCAAGACATTACTTACAGCGATAGCAAGACGTCATTTTAATTTTACTGACATTGATTCGATGGCGATTCGAAAAGTGTAATGTGTCCACTGTATTATTTGTTCTCTATCGTCATTGTACCGATTGAGTATACAATAACGATACGAAAATTTCAAATGTTCGTGCTAGGGGTACTGTTTCCTGCCTGTCGATTCTGTAACAAAACTCGCACCTCACTTCGCAAGTCACTTCGAATTCAACTGTCAAATAGAGCAAATTTTCATACATTTTTGCTCTATTTGACAGTTGAATTCGAAGTGACTTGCGAAGTGAGGTGCGAGATTCGTTACAGAATCGCACCCGTTTGAACCTGGAAACTTTAAAAAATCCTAAGCGACGTTATTTTGAATTTAAATTAGTTTTAAATATTTAGCAAATTATTTAGGTAGGTAGGTAGGTAAGTAGGTGAATGCAGAGGCAGGTGAGTTTTCTTGACTAGAGTCAAGACTAGAGTCTCCAACTGCAGGTAATGTCAAGAAAACTAATTTATGTTGATTAAGATGTACCTATTTGGAAACTAGGATCCGTGTAAATTCAAATACCTACGACAAATAGCCAGACATTATGACAGACATGCATGCATGACAGACAAACAGACACTATGACGTTGTTAGTATTTTTTTTGTGATAGTCAACTAAAAAAGTGATTTATTTACTTATATATTATTTTTACAGTGGTGACGAATTCAAGACTTTGTCATTTGGTTATAACCGCCTTTTGAGGTTATACCTAAGCGTGACGGGCTCCTGGCCAGGGGAAGAGTTTGGAGAAAAAGTATCTTACTTTTCGCTCTTCCAAAGACGAACGTTGGAGGCCCACACCATGGTTTTAGTCGTCGGTCAATTTCATTATATATATTACAATGTGAAGCGGTTATCCTTTTTCGAATTGGGTCAGATATACATTACCTTATTACTAACGTTGACGACAACTGTAAGTATCTCAGAAGTGGTCTCCTTTATTTTTACTTATGTAAAAATTAACGAAGTGATTACTATATTTATAAGTGGGTTACCATGACATTGATGTAGGTACTTACCTAAGTGCCATACTGAATATGTATGACACGGTAATGTCACACTTAGTCTGGCCATAAATAATGTTACAATTAAAAAAAAAATAATTTTACATTTTAATTTGGAATCTGCCATTTTTATATGATTGTTCATTGAGTTTTCTCATTTTGGCGCCAATACATTGTACAATATTTTGCGATATTAAAATGGATTGAGGTGATAAAGAGAACCGAAACGCTGTGATTGCATTACACAAAGTAGGCATGGAGTCAAATGCAATTTTTAAAACTCTCCATGCGCTTGGTATCAGTAAAATGTTTGTGTACCGGGCTATTAATAGGTACAATTTGACCTCCGTTTGTGACAGAAAAAGATCTGGCCGTCCACGTAGTGTTCGTACGAAAAAGGTGGTCAAAGCAGTAAGGGAAAGAATTCGAAGAAATCCTGTCCGAAAGCAAAAGATTTTATCTCGGGAGATGAAGATAGCACCTAGAACCATGTCGCGGATTTTAAAAGATGACTCAGGACTTGCAGCCTTTAAGAGACGTACTGGTCATTTTTTAACTGATAATTTTAAAAAGAATAGGGTGGTAAAATCGAAACAACTACTGAAGCGGTACGCAAAGGGAGGTCACAGAAAAATTTTGTTTACGGATGAGAAATTTTTTACAATTGAGCAACATTTCTAAACAAAATGACCGTATTTATGCTTAAAGCTCTAAGGAAGCTTCCCAATTATTATTATTATTTTTATTATTATTATTTATTTCATGCGGACAGCGCAGAACCGATCGGTGTGGAGATCTTTGGGGGAGGCCTATGCCCAGCAGTGGGCGTCTCTCGGCTGAAATGATGATGATGATGATTTATTTCATTATTTTACAAAATACTTTTACATGTTTTGTAATGGTGTACATAAACCCTGGCGGATTTTTCCGTACACCACTCTATATTAACATTTATGTAAGGTATCACAAAAATATTTTAGCGCTTCAAATATTTATTTTATGAAGCGGTTTGGTTGTAGGTAGTTCATTCACAAATCCTGCGACAAACTCGTATCGTTAGCGCGTATTCAACGCTGATATATTATACAGTGTGTTTTTTTATTTGGCATCATTCTATTTATTCTCCGGGAGTAAAAATGTACTGATTTAGCGTTTTAGATAAGATGGACGGCAATAATAAGTACTTATGTATTTAAAATATTTATATCATGCATTGGGATAATATTAAAACAGTATATGAATTTAGGATCGCTAAGTTTTAATAAGTATTTTATACTTCAGGCGTTATTGCTTTAATAAAGTAGTCCTTTAGTTTTAATTTCATGTTTTTGGAATTAATCGAATCTTTTAGTGATTTTGGGAGTTCATTTATGAGTTTTGGTAAAATATATTTATTTTGTAGCTTACCGTACAGATTCTGGGTTTTAGGCAATATTAATTTATGGACGTTTCTTAAACTCAGGTTACTTTTAGAATAGACTTGTAAATCATTATTAAAGAAATTTTCTACCAGTAATGTTAATTTAACTTTTTATTGAATAGGGAGTACACCACAGAAATAAAAGTTTGTCATAATTTTCTTTATATTGTAGCTTTATTTTGGGAGGGACAATAGTTTTCAGTAATCTTAACTGTAGCGCATGTATATTATATAGATGCGACCTGCATGTTCTGCCGTAGCTGCTGAGGCCATATTGAATTATAGGTTCAGCTAAAGATTTGTAAAGTAGCAGTAGTATGGGGTAAGGAATTTTGTATCTAATAATTGAAAATTTTGCTAGTATAGCTCTTAATTTGTCACACACCTTATTAATATGATCTATCCATTTAAAGCGACTATCTATTGTTAGACCTAAATAATTTTGCTTATCAACCAATTCGATATTCTTACAAAGGCAGACTTTAGCGATATTATTGTCATGCAGACAGCTGTGACTATGAACGATGAGGTCTAAACGTTGCATTAATCTGTTGTTGCTTGAGGATATGTACATTAGTTTAGTTTTAGAGGCATTAAGTACTAATCCAACATCATGCGACCATTTTAACAGATTGTTAAAATCTTTCTGTAGGCGTTGGATAGCTAGATCTATATTCGAATCGGCTATTAGCAAACATGTGTCATCTGCAAATAGGTATATCTTGCAATGCTTGATATTATTTGTACAATTGTTCACGTATGTAAGATAATGCAAAGGGCCTTATACAGAGCCCTGTGCCGTGCCATATGTGACCGCTTGTTTATTACTTCTAGCATCTTCAACTTTAACGCAGAACTCTCTGTTTTTTACATAGTCTTTACACCATTCTAAAATAGGTCCTCGTATTCCACAGTCATTCAATTTTTCGATTAGTATATCATGGCGTAAAGTGTCAAATGCCTTGCTATAGTCTATAAATAATACCAAAACATGTTTCTTATCATTAAGGTGTTTGTTTACATTGTCTGTAAATTCAGATAGTAGTTGTGTTGTATTTCTATCTTTTTTAAACCCATGTTGATTTTTATCTAATATTGCATTTGTTTTATAAAATTGGTGTATCTGATTACTTATATATTTCTCAATAATTTTATCTAATATCGGTAGTAATGTTATTGGACGATAATTATCGTAATTCATCCTATTTCCTTTTTTATAAATTGGTCTTACTATACCCGTTTTCAGTTCCACGGGATATTTTCCTTTATCAATACTTTTATTTATTAAATTTGCTATAGCTGCAGAGATACTCTCACTTATGTTTTTTATATCAATCGCCCTGATATTATCAATACCTGGTGCTTTTTTTGTGTTAATGTTTTGGATTATTTTAGCTATTGTTCGAGGTGTCGCTTTTTGATACCTCAGTGAGACATTTACAGGTGAAATATGCCAATCTGTTGGTAATAAGGGCTGCCTGCATGAGGGCACTATTTTATTCACACTTGATTTAAAGGCATTAGCAAAATTATTGGCGATATCAAAAGGTTTAAGCTTCTCATGTTGGAATGCGTTAAGTATTATATTATCTAAAGATACTTTTATTCTTCCAGATATTTTGTTCAGTATTTCCCATAGTTTGATAAGGTTGTGTTTATTTTTATGTATGTCTGATTTAATATACCAGTTTTTAGTGTTTTTAATAATTTTATTAGCATGGTTACTAGCTTTATTATATTTTTGTTTTATTATCATATCTTTTGTATTTTTTATCCATTTACCGTACCAGTAATCCCTATTTTTGCATGCATTTTTTGTACGTTTATCCACCCATTCATTCCCTGATCTCGAATGCCTATTTTTTAACCATACTTTGATTTCAGAATCTTTATAGCATTTGTCAAAGTTCTCTTTTATAAAATTGTAAATTAAAAGAGGGCAGCTCATATCATTTGTTAATTTCCAGTTTACATTCTTCAATAATGAAGTAATATTCGTTGAGCTTAAAGTAGTCTTAAAACGATCAGCCTGTATAGGCAAGGACGGCCCAACGTATGCAAAACAGATCGCGCGATGGTCCGCCAGTGCTGTTTGAAGCGCAGCCGTGTATACATCTTGTGATCGCGATCTCCAAAGTATATGATCAATGCACGATTTACTAGTTACGTTATATTTATTAGACTCAATCCGTGTGTATTCTGAGATCCCGCTCACAAGACCGTAACCGCTGATTTTTGTGATGTATTTTTGTTTTATAGGTGTTTCAACTGCCAAATCAATATTAATATCGCCTATTATAAACAGGTCGTCATATGTATTAATTTTCTCGCAATTTTTTTGTAGTTCTGTGATAAATACGTGCTTACTTGTGCACGGTGGCCAGTAGATGGCAAGTAAATTACAAGAATAATTACTTGGTGTAGTAATTTTAGCCGTTATTCCCTCGAAATGTGCTGTTGTTGTGTTGTTAGTTATAATTTTATGTTTATTTAGTGCATAGATAATTACACCACCGCCTTTGTTTTTTTTCTGAGATTTGTAAACATGTTATATCCCTGCAAATGAAATAAACCGATTAAGGACTCTGAGATGTTTACTTCTGATAAGATTATTAAGTCAATTTGTACTTTGCAATTAAAAACGTAATGTTCCAAGGAACAGATTTTTTTTATAAGTGATCTGATATTAAAATGGATACATATAAGGTTGCGATTATTAGGAATTTTATTTAAAAAATCGTTAATATTAGTTCAGTTTTTAGTTTCTGTAAGGCTATCTATAAAATCTATTTTGATATATGTGTAAGATTAGTTTAGCTGAGATCAGTAAATTGCATTTTTTTTTAATGAGAATGTGAATGAACTACCTGCTTGTCCCTCATTAATGTTTTGATATCTTCTTCGCATCGAATTGTTATTACTTCTCCTAAATCTTCCTTTTTGACGCGGATGATACCTCCTTTACACCAGACATATTTGTATGAAGATTTTAATTGTCGCTTAGCTTCCCACAGGAGCTTTTAGTTTAGATAGGATAGGGCTTCGCGTAAGTACATATATGGGTTGTTTTGCTGTATTTTCAGTTGAGTTGTCCATTAGTAGACAGAGTGCAACGTGGGCACTATCTGACTTCAGTGATGGTTTGGTGGGGTATTAGCTATGAAGGAGTGACTGAGCCATACTTTTGTGAAAAGTGTATCAAAACATCGGCACAAGGATTTCGCAGCTACTTGTCAAATTCTTGATTTGTCAAATTAGACATTCGTCTAATCTTAGATTAATCATACTCTACTCAAATCAAAAGCTTAATTTGTCAATTTCGCAATTTGTCTAATCCTAGATGAGTCATATTCTACACAAGTCAAAAACTTAAATTGTCAATTTCACAATTCGTAAAATCATGTTATTTGCAAAAACTGATTTATCGAATACGAGATTGATGTAGTAATTTAAGGATCAAATACGAACGTGCTTTAGTACTTTCGATTTTTGATAACTACTTCCATGTCTTTGATTTAATGTCAATATATAATAATGTATAATGCCTAAAAAGTGTTTTGGATAAAATTCACACATATTTCTATGCTTTTAGCGTTTTTATATAAGTGATTAACAGGTAGAGGTGATGTTTAAAAAATAATTACCTACCTATGTTTAGTTTTTTAATGGTAAAATGATATAAAAAGTTTTGATAAATGATTTTTATCCAAATATAAAAAAATATATATAAAATATGCCTATATGATTGACTTATCTTCTTGATTATTTTAAAGCTCATTTCACAAGCTAATGATTACACGATTTACCAACTTAACAAATCAAGTATTTGACAGTTTTAGGTTTTGATCAATCTATAATTTGACGAATTGCGAAATTGGCAAATTAAGCTTTTGTCTTGAGTAGAATTAGACTAATATAGAATAAGACGAATGTACTTATAATTTTACCAATCAAGAATTTGACAAGTGGCTGCGAAATCGGCACAGTGTATCAAGATACAAGTCTTACGAAAGTAGTGAAGCCCCATAACAATACCATGTTCAATAACCAAGAATAGTCCTTCCAGCGAGACTCGGCGCCGGGTCATAAAGCTCGGTCTACGCAGTCTTAGTTGGAAACGAACGTTTCGGACTTTATCAGAGCTGAAGACTGGCCGTCGTCTAGTCCTGATCTTAATTCGCTGGATTATGATTTATGGTCACTTTTAGAGAGTACGGTTTGCTCTAAGCGCCTTGATAATTTTAGTCCGGTACGGCTAGGCGATTTTGAGGTGCTAAGTTCCAAAAATTCTAAAGTTTCTGAATTTTTGCAAGGGGATACACTTCTACCTAAAAAGCTTATATTTAATTTTTGTGTCAAATCTTGCTATTGCATTTTCAGTAATTCAATATTTTGTGACCTAAATGTTAAAATATAAATAAAACTGCCAAAAATAATTTAATGTGTCAAATGATACTAATATTGTGTGTAAAATAGCCTAGGCTGTGTGCAAACTAAGTGTGTGTCGTTTTAGTCCAGTGCAAATTGACAGGGGGCCCAATATATGTTAAAAGTGTCAAAAAAATATTATAGTTTATAATACAAATACAACCTAACTCAGGGCACCTAATTATGACCCTGACATGATTTTGTGCCAAACTAAGCCATGGGTTATAAAGATATTTAATTATTTAGCTTTTCCAAGCCGGCTGTAAAAAAATATTAAAGTTATTAGAGTTTACACATTTAATATCATAAAAGCATAAAATATCTGCTATTAAATTTTGTGTCACTTTAATTCATGATATACTTAAAAAACATATTTAATTCCCTACATAAATATTAGTTCGCTCGCGCGTTGTGTACTGCACGGAGCATTTACACACATTTGCAAAGAGTAGCAAGTAGGAACAGTCAACCGAAGGTCACGTTAACACAAACGCCCGAATTAAGCTAAACGTTTTTGTACTTTAATCGGATTGCGTTTAGGTTGAAAATTGGTTGGATTTTTTTTCTCATATTACGGTTAGCTGACCTGCTGTTGTTTTGTACAATGGACAGCACATCAAGCGTAACAGTATGACCTTGAGCTTGCCCTTACTGCGTTCGTAATAGAGGTGGCTTTCGTATTGCAACTGTTACACTTGATGTGCTGTCGTGTGTACATATAAGTAAGTGTCGTGTGTATAATGTATAAAGTAATTATACATAAAAAATATACCTACTTATAATACGAAATTGTTATGTTCTGTACACTTATTACTGTCACCACAAGGATTGATAAATTTATACTTATATGTACACACGACAGCACATCAAATGTAACATTATTAATGGTAAGATCGGATAATCCGAAATAATTTCATATCCGTTTTAAAGCCGTACACAATTAAAAATTTAAGAGCATACTTTATTTGATAAATAAAACAAGTGCGGGTACCGCATGTTGTGAGAGAAATTATATAATAATGTATATAGGTAACCTTTTTTTCTTTTTTTTTACGGGAGGCTAAGACTAGTGCTTAGAAATATGGACATCCCATTTCTCTGAAGCTGATTGTACAATTCTAGAGATAGTAGACTTATTAATAGACATACTTAGTAGTAATAAAACAATTATATCTCTAAAATCTTATTTAAAAAAAATTACCGTGCGGCGCCCTATTTCTTCCCGTGGGTTTCGTAAGAGGCGACTAAGGGATCTCTGAGCTATCAACTGCTCCACTGGTGGTAGGGTGTGAAAACCCCGTACGCAAGGCGCAAAACCCACCAAGTGACTACATGTGGCCGCGTTCCGGGAACAGTGGGCGTACAGCTTGGGGAGACGATGCCGCGATGGATGCGGTCAATGATGACTTCCGTCTGACTAGTGCCAGGTGGACTGCGTTGACCCGTCGGCCAGGGAGACCTGAAGATACGGCTGTTCCGCTGGCCGCCCGTGGCACGGTACAAGGGCCCAAGCTATCCTAACCAGATCGTGAGGCAGCCCCATCATGCCTCGCATAATCTCGGGGTAGTCCGTCGTGCCGGTTAGTTACCGGATGGTGGGGTTCCAGCGGCCATACCCGGGAGGGTTAGGAGGCCCTTCCGTCTTGCGGGTCAGCGCTTCTCTGCTGTCGGCTGTTACCTGGCAAAACAGGCCTCACGATTTGACTGCCAATATCCATCCATGGCAGCGACAAGTAATGTGTATGGTCGTACAGCGGTGCACGACTCCACTACAGCCACGCTGTTTGAGGTCGGGCTCACTAACTTCCGTGGGCTCCATGCTAATCTCAATCTCGTCTACCAACATCTTGAGACGGCGCGGCCAGCGCTGCTTTTTTTGACGGAGACGCAAATACTCCGCCCGGCTGACACAAGGAATCTGGACTATCCCGGCTATGCTCTTGAAGAGTCCTTCAAAGCGAAGTCCGGGGTATGCTTGTTTGTCCGGACGGATGTTTGCTGTCGCCATCTACGCCACTTGGAGGACCCTTTCTTTTCCATTCTCGGGGTGCACGTGGACCTGGGCATTCATTGACGTGTCTTCGTTTGCCTCTACAGATCCCACAACGGTGACATGGAGACAACTCGACTTTTTGAACACCTTAGCAGATGTTGCGCAGGACCAGTTTCCAACCGCAGAATTGTGTTTTTGGGAGACTTCAATGCTCACCACGAGACGTAGTTATGTTTCCCCGAAACTGACCATGCTGGTAGAACTGCCCATGCGTTCGCTCTCACGCACGACCTGACTTAACTGGTTAACCAGCCCACCAGGATTCCAGATATTGTCGGTCACGCACCCTCTTTGTTGGACATTCTGATGACGACTCGCCCGGAGGGATATCGGTTAGAGGTTCGAGCTCCCTTGGGATCATCGAGTCACTGCCTGATTTCTGCTGGGGTGCCACGGGCGTCGCCACCGTTATCTGCGGTGGCCAAGCGCCGCATCTGGCACTATGCGTCGGAAGACTAGGGCGGTATGCGGGATAACTTTGCATCTGTTCCTTGGAGGCAGCGCTGTTTCAGTGAGTCGAAGCCGAATGCTAGCGCTACTGCTAAGTTAGCTGGTGAGATAAAGTTAGGGTTGGAGTACTATATCTCTCACTCCGATCTGGTCAGTAAGGGCAGGCCTAACCACTAGTTCAATCGCGAGTGTGCCTTAGCTGTTGAGAACAAACAGTCGGCATACCGCGCTTGGATCAGGTCCAGTCAATGGGGATCCCAATATGGACACACTGAAAGCAGCCTATAACAATGCCACCAAGTCCTGCAAAAGGGCCTTCATCAGAGCGGATGCTCAGCGCGTTGCACGAGACCTGATGGCATCTCAGCGATAGTACTGAAAAACTGCGTAGTGGAGTTGTCTCCCGTCTTAACGCGGCTATACCGCCTTTCTCTCTCTTCTGGGTGTGTGCCGGAATCTTGGAGCGAGGTCAATGTGCAACCAGTCCCCAAAAAGGGTGACCGATCAGACCCAGCTAACTACCGTCCAATAGCTGTCACCTCTGTTCTTTGCAAGGTTATGGAACGGATCTTAATTAACTAGCTGGTCCGATACCTAGAAGATCACTCATTAATTAATAATCATCAGTGTGGGTTTCGGTCGATACGGTCAACGGGTGACCTTCTAGCATATTTAATGCATGTCTGTTGTGAAGCTATTGACAATCATGGTAAGTCAGTGGCTGTTAGCCTTGACATTGCCAAAGCTTTTGATCGGTTCTGGCACTGGGCTCTTCTCTCCAAGCTCCCGGCATACGGTCAGCCCACTCAGCTTTGCAACTGGATCGCGAGCTTCCTGCATGAGCGGAGATCCGTGTCCTCGTTGATGGGTGCGCTTTGTGATTCATGTTAGTGAATACTGGTGTACCACAAGGCTCTGTTCCACTCTCTTTCTTCTTCATATCAATGATATGCATTCATTGCTATGCGGATGACAGTACAGTGCATGGTGGATATTAAGGTCGCCCAGGGGCTGGGCGCATTGAAACCGAGAGGGTGAGAATCAATCTTACCATTGAGCTCAACAGGGTGTTAAACCTCATATCTGAATGGAGATTTAACAATCTTGTTGAGTTCAATGCTAAGAAAACACAGGTGTGCGCGTTTACAGCCAAAAGATCGCCGTTCTTTCCCATTCCGTCTCTTCAGGGCACTAACTACTCTTTCGGAACAGAGCTACATCAACTTGCTCGGTATGGAGATATGCTGCGATCATAAATCAGAGGAAATATATCGAAACCGTGGTCAAAACAGTCTCACAGAAGCTAGGTGTCCTGAACAAAGTGCGTCGATTTTTCACACCTGACCAATTATGCCTGCTATACAAAACTCTGGTCCGGTCTTGCGTTAAATATTGCTCGCTTCTGTGGGATGGCTCCGCCAAATACCTCCTCTATGCGCTGGACAGATTGCAGCGTCGTGCCGTTCATATTATTGACCACGTAGTGGTCACGAACAGCCTAGAACCTCTACAACTCCGTCGTGTCGTGACATTGCATCATTAAGCGCCTTCTATCGGCTTTATCATGGAGAGTGTTCTGAGGAGCTTTTCGACCTTATCCCACCTTCCCCTTTCCTACTCAGGAGCACGCGTGCTGGTCTTCGGAGTCATCAAAGCTACTCGGCTGCCCAAATTCAAAACCTAGTAACAAGTGATTTTTAAAAAAAACCGTATTTGGCATTTTTCGACTTACTAGGCAGTATCAATATGATGTGGACCTTAAAACTCCCAGTTTCTTACGTAATTTTAAAAATATAATTTAGCAAGTCTGAGCAATTTGGCATGACTATAAAAAAATCCATGAAGTACCAATTCTAAACATAGCATGTCAGAATACAAATTTAAAACCCTAGCAACTCAACCGACTTACTAAGTGATGAATTTGCAAAACCGACTTGCTATGTTTTGAATTTGGCACCGATTATAAAATCAATGAAATGTCATTTAGTAAATCGTCGTGACACCGTCGCTCGAGTGTTTCGCTCCAAGATATCAATATATAAAATGAGTTTTATGCAATTTTATCGATCCAGGCGTATAATGCGTGCTTTGCAGAACGAAAACGATTGCAGGTAAGAAATAACTTATTCATTATACTCGAACTCCATCATGCTCGAGGGTAAAACGCCAAAAGCATGGCACAGGTGCGTGGTGGCACTCTTCTTCAAAAAGGGTGACAGGACCCAATTGAAGAACTATAGACCCATCACGCTCCTGAGTCATGTTTACAAGTTGTTTTCGAGGGTTATAACAAATCGTCTCGCACGCAGGTTTGACGACTTCCAGCCTCCCGAACAAGCCGGATTCCGAAAAGGCTTTGGTACCATAGACCATATACATACGCTGCGGCAGGTTATACAGAACACCGAAGAGTACAACCTGCCATTATGCTTAGCGTTTGTGGACTATGAGAAAGCCTTCGATTCTGTTGAGACTTGGGCCGTGCTTCAGTCACTCCAGAGGTGCCAAATTGACTATCGGTACATCAAAGTGCTGCAGACACTGTACGAAAACGCCACTATGTCAGTCCGCCTCCAGGATCAAGAAACGAAACCAATACGACTTCAGCGAGGTGTGAGACAGGGCGATGTCATTTCGCCGAAACTGTTTACAGCCGCGTTGGAGGAATTGTGTTTAAGCTTTTGGAATGGAGAGGACTTGGCATTAACATAAACGGCGAGTACATGACTCACCTTCGTTTTGCTGATGATATCGTAATCATGGCTAATACCCTGGAGGACTTGGGCACAATGCTCGACGACCTCTGTAGAGTCTCCCAACAAGTAGGTCTTAAAATGAACATGGATAAGACGAAAATTATGTCAAATTCCCAAATCGTTCCCACTCCTGTAAAAGTTGGAAGCTCTACACTGGAAGTTGTTGACGAATATGTTTACCTGGGACAAATAGTCCAACTTGGTAAGTCCAACTTCCAGAAAGAGGTTAATCGACGGATCCAACTCGGCTGGGCAGCGTTCGAAAAGCTTCGCAGCATATTCTCGGCCCAACTACCGCAGTGTCTCAAGACGAAAGTCTTTAACTCGTGTGTGTTGCCAGTGATGACTTACGGAACTGAGACGTGGCCGCATACAATGGGCCTCATAAGAAGGCTCAATGTCACCCAAAGGGCAATGGAGAGGGCTATGCTCGGAGTTTCTCTGCGTGATCGAATCAGAAATGATGAGATCCGCAGGAGAACTAAGGTCACCGACATTGCCCGAAGAATTGCGAACCTCAAGTGGCAGTGGGCAAGCCACATTGCAAGGAGGACTGACGGCCGTTGGGGCGGAAAGGTCCTCGAGTGGCGGCCGCGTACCGGGAGACGCAGCGTTGGTAGGCCCCCCACAAGGTGGGCCGACGATCTGGTGAGGATCGCGGGAAGCCGATGGATGCGGGCAGCGTAGGACCGATCGGTTTGGAGATCCCTGGGCAGTGGGCGTCTCTCGGCTGAAATAATGATGATGATGATGAAACACTTTGTATATGAGTTTGTTTAGTCTTTACCTTACCTCAGAAAATCGAATTGAGAACCTAGTAAACCGACTTGCTAAGTTTTGATATTGTTTTTATAGTCATATTTGGGTAAATTTTCAAATAAAACAGAGTGTGAGCGATTAAAGTGTATCCATAACCTCTAACACGATTACGAGTATCACAAACTACAGTCAACAATATAGTGAAACTTTTCGTCAAACACCCCAATCGCTACTTTTTCTGGTTTCGTCGGGCCAACGAATTAAAGTAGCCCACTTAGTTACTATGTTTTGATTTTAAGCAGCCGTACTGTCTCCACCTAAACATCACGCACAAAGAAGTATAGTAACTCGTTTCTTTGTCGGACTTCCAAAACTTGGAATTTTTGCCAGCACATGTGTTCCCTCCTTCCTATAACATGGGTTACTTCAAAAGAAGTGTTAAAAAAGCCGGCAAGGTGGGGGCGGCTAGAACAGTGTGTTTTCAAACTGCACTAGCTGTCTCCGCACATGGACTTTTCTTACCGCTTCACATCAGATGTGATGACTCATTTGCTGAGCTTTGTATATAAAAAGCGGTTTGGTGAGTTAAAGTAGTTGTGGTAACGACTGAGACCAACGGCTTAGCGTGCCTTCCAAAGCACGGGGGAGCTCGAGATTATAAATTATGACTGACCCATCTCGGGCATGGCGAAAGTTGCTTTGTTTTTGCTATCGAAACTATAGCGTTCAAATCACTACGCCATCGCCACCGAGATACTCAAATCACTGTATAATTTAATTAAATTCAAATGAATTCATTATGATTTTGATTTTTTGGAAAAAAATATATTAATAATTTGTATTTACAGGGAAATTTTACCATGCATATAAATGTTATTTGGAAAATATTTATTTAATACATTGACACGATTTTGCACTATTATAAATTAATTCGGAAGTCACTTTCACACTCCATCGCTATAACACCAATGAAAATGTATTTTTTGTAATAATTAACTCACATCGTATGCGCTCTTTAATCGAACAAATCACTCTGCTCTTAAAACATATAAAAAAAAAGCGAATGTCGAAATGCCGAGGTAACCCAAGGCTGTGTACTTCCTCGAGGTGTCGCCGCCGCCGATGGGCGGCGCGCTTCCAATTCATGAAGGCATGGGGGTAATGGTAATGTGTGTATATTTACGGGAGGCAATTAATGCGTTAATAAAATCCTTTCTTTTAATTTTACAGCTTTACCACCTAACATAACGACCAACATAACTTGACGACCGGCTGGCCGAGTGGTCTGTACCCCAGGCTACTCGGTCAAGAGGTCCCGGGTTCGAATCCCGGTAGGAACAAATGTTTGTACGATGAGTACGAGCATTTGTTTACGAGTCATGGATGTTTATATATTTATTTAGTATATTTCTAATATTTATATACATATTATTATCATTATTTCTCCGTTATCTAGTATCCATAACACAAGCTCTTAATGATGCTTAATTTGGGCTAGATAATAGGTGTGTGTTTAAAAACAAAACAAAAAAAAGTCCACAAATAAGACATGTTATATTAGTTTCCATTTTCTATGCAATTATCACAAGTCACTACTCGTACAACAACAAACAAATTATAGCGCCTCGCTCCCGGCCGGCAGCCGGTCGCCGGAGCCAGTGAATGCCTACGCGCTCCTTTGCCACGCGCGCTGTGGCCGCGCTAGTGTTCTTCGCACAAAAATGTTGAAAACAATATAAATCAAAATCCCATGGATTAAAACGACACAAATTAAGCATAGAGCTTCCTTTTACCATAACATTAATAAAGACATAAACTCTAATAACTTGAATTTTCTTTTATGGCTATTACAGGGGGTGAAATAGGAAAAAAATTATAGTTCCGAATACCATGGATGAATATGACACAAAATGATTTAAACAATAGATACTAGAGTTAGAGAACTGTTAACACTTATTTCACCAACTTTAATATTTTTCTATAGCTATTACAGCGATAGGTAAGTATTTGGTTAAATCCAGTATTCCCATGGAGTGAGATGGCACAAAAAGCTTATGTATATCAGTAATGACTTTGTTATCATCATGGAAGCTAAATTTTCAACTCTAATTTTCTTTTTAACGAAATAATGCATAAAAAGACAAATACCTAAATTGTGACCTTAGCAACCATCAAAAATGACACAAAATCATGATTTAGGTTAGTCAAATAGTATACTAACTGTATGCAAAAAATCATAAACTTTAATATTTTTGGAACCTAAAAACCTAGCGGTACCGGACTATTTAAAGTCCCTATATAAAACAATCCGTACGATTGGCAGTGAAGAATTTTCCCATGGAAAGAGTGCGTGCTTCTATTTTGATAACTGGCCTCAACGTTTAAAGGACTATATTGCAGCCAATGGAGAACACTTTGAATAAGCTTTTTATATTTAAATTGTTTTATATTTATGTACCTATTAAACTAACACACTTTAAAAGTAATAAATCTTATTTGCAATAGTTTTTTTTCTTTGTTTTAGTATTTATGGCAAGACTAGGTATATGTCACTGCCATCTGTTGAATTTGCCGCTTAATTGGATGCCAAGCCCGTTGATTAAACGACGGCATCCAATTAAATGCCTAGGCCGATTGTTAATTGAACTAGACTCACATACCGTTTAACGACTTGGCGTATTGAAAGGATCA
Source organism: Nymphula nitidulata (assembly GCA_947347705.1). NCBI lineage: Eukaryota > Metazoa > Arthropoda > Insecta > Lepidoptera > Crambidae > Nymphula > Nymphula nitidulata. The sequence continues at coordinate 11,270,177 of OX374621.1, read as the reverse complement.
TCGTCTTGTACTGAAGAGTTATGGTTTGATTGGTAGGTTCAAGGTTATTTTATTAAGTATAACCACTTATAACCAAAAGGATGTCGGTTATAAGTGGTCATAAAAATAATAACCTTGAACCTATCAAAATTAACCTCTCAAGAGCTTTTGTGTGACTGTTTGAGTAACAGTCACACAAAAGCTCTTGAGAGGTTAATTTATTCTTATTTCAATTATTTCTTATTTACATATAGGGTGTGTTCTACCTATATGTCTGTATGTACAAGGGGAACCCACAGTCCCCCAGGAGGACCTCCACCAACCCCTTATAGTTCTTCCTTGGCCACCATATTCTTATAACATTCTACATTCTAAACATTATTCTAATTTCTATGCATTCTCACTCTCCTTCCACGAACCTACATTCATAATGAGTAATTATAATCTTAACACAATTATTAAGTCACTTACGCAAATATTTGTAGTTATCATAGTCCACAAAACCCACAATTCACTATTTCTATTTTCTATGTAAAAGTCTCGTCCGTAAATGCCCGCGTCGTCTACCCGCCATCTTAAATATATCTACCTACCTTCTTTTCTACGCCCTCCACTACCGCTGGGAACAAGTAAAGGGTTTTACCTATACAGCCGATTGGCTGTTTAACGAATCATAACAATTCTTATGTTGATGTTTAGTTTCTTCTTATCTTTTTAATGAGGATCGCGTTCTTTCGCGAGAAACGTGGCCTCTTCACTTCACGCTCGCCGAGTGGATGCGAGTGGTGGCGAGCGCAAGAGTTCAGTGTTCAGAGTCAAATTACAAAAAATCTAAATAATATAACAAAAATCTGTTACTTAATTTATTTTTATCTTTCTACATAAGTAAATATATTACATCAAGTTAAGTACTTACACAGTTCTATTTTTGTGCACAGTAAGCATCCACCATCTCCTTTTCCTCCACGGTTTTAATTTTCTTTTGTACAATAGGCACACAACAAACACCCAACTAATTAATGCACACAATTAATTGTAGTAAGCAAGAGTGCACAAAGCCGTTGCCGCAGAGACTTTTTTAACCTACATCTTGATAAACGGTTCGGCGGCTACTGAGCTACCCGAGTAACCCGAGCGTGAAGAGGGGTAGGTACCACTCGTCTCGGTATGGTATCAGGACACTTGCGCGAAAGACATTTGCGCGAAAGACAATTGCGCGAAGCCATTTGCGCGAAAAGCCATTTGCGCGAAAGGACATATGCGCGAAAATCCATTTGCGCGAAAAGCCATTTGCGTGAATGGACAGATGCGCGAAAGGACATTTAGGCGAAAAGACGTTTGCGCGAATGGACTCTTGCGCGAAAAGACGTTTGCGCGAAAAAATTGACTGCACCACATGTATAATTTCATTAAATTCATGTGACTATAGTATTATATATTATTTTATTATTTGAAAGGACGACTAATTAGTATAGATATTTTTCTATTGATACAAGTTTTGGTGAATTGCTTACTTTGTACGCTTGTATGAGGGGCGAGGCGGCCAGCGGGCTTAGGAGCAGGTGGGTGCGAGCGAGCCGCCGCGGCTGAGGCTGGCCGGCGAAGCCGGCCAACAAGCCGAAGCTGTGGTGGTGAGCGAAAGCCATCTGCGACGATTAGCACGCAAGGGACCGCCGGAGCCACCGCAGTGTCGGAGCCGTGACAGAAGTCTTGCGTGCTTTAGGCAAATTTACAAACACTATAAAGGATTGCACTGATAATTAATAATTTCTGTACGTAATCTGAGTTCACCCATAACTATAAATCCATATTTTTAATTTATCCGTTTTTTCGCGCAAACGTCTTTTCGCCCAAATGTCCTTTAGCGCATCTGTCCATTCGCGCAAATGGCTTTTCGCGCAAATGTTCTTTCGCGCAAATGGCTTTTCGCGCATATGTCCTTTCGCGCAAATGGTTTGCGGAAGTATCTTTTGTGCAAATGTCTTTCGCGCAAGTGTACCAGATCCCTCGGCATCACTTGTCGAGTATCTGTTCCGAGCGCCTCATGCGAGCGTGAAGTGCTTTATTGTGATTTGTAGGTAAGGTAGGTATTTGCTAGGATTTTTTATAATCACTTAACACCGAACTGATTTTGGTTATAAGTGGTCATAAAATTTGTGATGAAAAGTTTCGGTAGTACCTACTCATCCCCTAGAAACATATTTTGGAGGCGGTGCTTAATTTTCTATTGTTTCTTTTAAGAACTTAGCACCAACTCCAAAAAATATGTTTCTAGAAGATAAGTACTTACCAACTTATTTTGTATTTGTTTTATGTATTTTTTAAATCGATTTTAATTTTTTTAAAGTTTATACTAAAATTGTGGAAAACATATTTTCCACAATTTTAGTGATAACTTTCTAAGGTAAAAGCTAGACTGACTGTCGCATTTATTGTTTTCTTCTATCGTACCGTACCTACCACTAAAAAGTCACATAATAGCACAAATCCACAATTTTGCATACACCGAGGACTTAATAATTATTTCAGTTATTTTGATTTAAATGACGGAGTTCTGAGATCCTATTTTTATAGATTCAATACAAAAAAAATACAAAAATATTTATTTCGTAACTTATAGTCTAATAGAGTTTATAGTGGCTGGAGCTTCCTTGCTTAAAAAAGCAAGAAATTTGCTTGTGCTAGGAAGCACCGCTCTTCCATAACAGGGTAACATTAGAAGACTTAAGCTTAATAACAATTTTAAAACATTAGTAGATTTTAAGCTTAATATTATCAGCGCGCGTGTGTGTGTGTGTGTGTGTGTGTGTGTGTGTGTGTGTGTGCGTGCGTGCATGTTTGTATGTGTATGTGTGTGTGTTTGCGAGTTCATGTTATATGCGTGTGCGTGTCAGTGCATGCACGAGTGTGCGCTCGCGCTCGTCATGAATCTGGAACACACGTCAGTGGCATTATGTAAGTGTGAATTTCATGTCCGTTTTATCACTCCTTCAATAAAATGATGATGTTAGCCCAACGACGGTGTCTTGGGATCGAAGGCAATTTGATCGTCTGGTTGTGATAGCTTTCCCTAAGATAACAACATTTAACAGCACAGCTTTACGTCTATGGAAACTATGTTATGATAGTGATGAATGAATGATAGCTTCAACTTCGTCATAGCCTTTTGATAGCAACTATTTAACTAAGCTTAGTTTACGTGTAAGATGGAAGAGGATAAATGTTTAGATATTATTTAGATACAAATAACCTTGAACCTACTAATCACACCAAAACTCTTCAGTACAAGCCGATTCCCCTTGGCGTCTAATTGAGGTGCCTTTCAATACGCCAAGTTGTTAAACGTTAGCGAACGGCTTAAGCTGGACTGCTAGGGTCGTTCATCAACTGGCTAGTTTAACCAGATGGCTGCGGCATTGCGTATTGGACAAATAAACAATTATATTTTTTCTTGTTATTTTCGCTATGAGAAATATCTATTTGTTATTGTTCTAGGTGAGAACCCGCTACTCCACTATAAAGGAATTTGGTGCCCTTACAAAATTTTATGTCACAGTTTTCGATTTGGAGCATTTCAAGCATCTTGGGCCCTATGCTGAAAAGGTTTCTGTAACGATTTGGTTATAAAATTTAAATTAAAAAAAACATGAAGCTTATACCTAGGATAAAGATCCCAATTATGGCCTATATCCCAATGATGGACAAAATAAAAGAAAATCTTAAAAGATAAGAGTTCAGTAGGAATTGAATTTCGAAAGCCAGCAACCTTGTACCATAGACACTAGACCATCCACTTGATATTTAGAAGTTTTCTCATCTGATCTGCAGCCATTTTCTTACAAATGGCGTAAGTCGTTGAAACAACGTAGCGTAAAGTGTTAGATAGATAGATAGAAATTCTTTATATTGCACATTTACATAAACATCACAGAGATAAAACAAACACAATATGCCAAAATAGGCGGTCTTATCGCTAGAAGCGATCTCTACCAGACAACCTTGTGGTAGGGAGTTTACTTACTTAACAATAATGATAGGTACGAAAAAGTGGAAAAAAGTGAAAATTAATTTAAAATTATACATATACACAAATAAATAATATATTAAATAGTAATAATAAGAATAAATAAATATATATTCACATTTGAGGGAAATTTAGGTAAACAAAGTGATTGGAGGAAATTAGAAAGGAAGAAGAAGGAGTAAGGAAATGTTTATACACCAGATGTTTAAAATAAGGTGTAGATTGAGCACTTTTTATATGGAGACTGTTCCAAAGCCTAATAGCACGTACAGTGAAAGATTCATTATAGGCCTGAGAGGAATGGGAAGGGAACACAAGGAGAAGGGTGTCGGCGGAGCGAGTGTTCCTGCCGTGGGATGACTGAAGGAAGCAAAAGCGTTCCCTCAGATATGGGGGAGTCGAAGGATTATAAAGGATACAGTAAAGGAGGGACATATGTGCATCACGGCGCTGTCGAATACTAAGCCAATGGAGTTGAGAGCGATATTCCGACTCATGGTCATACTTGCGCAGGCCATATATAAATCTTATGCACAGATTTTGAAGTCGCTCCAGCTTGTCAAGAAGATATTTAGAGAGGTCACAGTAAGAGCAATCTGCATAATCTAGAATGTGAAAGAGGAGAGCTTGTGCAAGTGCAATCCTGGTGGGAATGGGCAAAAATTTACGCAATCTTAATTGAACCCACGGCAGCAAACATTCTCCTGCTGACCTGATTTATATGACGTCTACGATAAAGTGCGATCAATATAAATGCCTAGGTGTTTAACCGTGACACTGTACGGTACGTGAACACCATTAAACATGACTTGTGGCAATGACCGCCAGTCAATCCTTGTTACATTATAGGACTACCTATTATGATAGTCTGTGTTTTAGAGGGATTGACACATAATCCATAGGACTTACTCCAGATTGAGATGCAGGCTAAGTAACGGTTCAATGTAGCTATGGTCAACGGCAATACCTCAACCGTACCCTGGCAGTAGATCTGTAGGTCATCTGCATATAGGTGGTAGGAAGAAGTAAGATAATCAGTTATAGTATTAATGAAAATAGCAAAGAAGAGAGGAGACAAAACGCCACCCTGTGGGACGCCAGATGAAATTTCGCACCAGGATGACAGACGCGAATGCGTTGCCTGCGACCACGAAGATAACTGTCAAACCAGGCCATCACCGTTGGAGATATGTTAAGAGAGCTTAGTAGGGCAAGGAGAATGCCGAAGTCCACTGTGTTAAAGGCATTGCTAAAGTCCACCAGTTCAAGCACTGTAAGTTGTTTACTATCCATACCCAACCGAATGTCGTCAGTAATTTTGACAAGGGCTGTACTATGACCCTGACGAAAGCCGGATTGAAAAGGATTGAGGAGTTTATTATGTGAGAAGAAATAATCAAATTGATTATGGATGAGATGCTCAAGGACTTTTGCAAGGAACGGCAGAATGGAAATCGTACGATAATCGGAAAAGGAAGGACTAGGTTTTTTAGGTAGTGGTACAACTAGCGCATCTTTCCAGATAGCGGGGAAGGTGCCTGCGGATATAGAGTGATTTAAGTATGGAAGACATAACGGGAGCGATAACATCCAGGATAGGATATATCATCTTGCGGCTAATTTTATCGCAACCAACCGCATTGGATGATATGGAGAGGATGCTCTTCTTAACATCACAATCGGTAAAATGGCGAAAAATGAACGGTTTATACTCAGGGGATGGTTGAGACGAAATAAGATTGAGAGTATTAGATTTAATTAAGTTATCAAAAGGAACTGTTTTGCTAAAGTGTTTATTTAAGCTTTCGATATCAATATCTTTTGAAAGGGACGTATGACAAGATTTTCCTATCCCCAGAGACCTCACGAATTTCCATACTTTGGCTTGATCTCCGTTTTCAACAGAGCTGTGGATGTGGCGTCGTTGGGCATCCCTACACATCCTATTGCAGTGATTTCTAATACGATTGTATTTATTCTGGTTAAGGTCGGAAGGAGTGCACTAGTTTATATTTAGTCTTGGCACTGGATTTTTTAGTAACAACAATTTTAACTCGTCAGTCAACCAAGGAGCCGGAAAATGTCTTAGCCTTACCGGACGAGCAGGAGCATACCTGTCGTACAGTCCAACCAGAAGAGTATTAAATGCTTGTAATTTATCGTCAATTGTGTTAAAAATTTTAATCGAGGACCAGTCAACATTAAGAGCATCCTGACGTAAAAGATCGATATCAATAGAACCAAAATTACGCTGTAAAATGACTTTTGCCTTAGCCTTAGGAGGACGAACCTTATACGACAGATATACTAGGTCATGATGAGAGAAGGCATCGGCACACAATTGTCCATGAGATTCAGAATTATTAAGAGAAGACACTACGATTAAGTCAAGAAGAGAGGGGGAGCAGTTAGGGAGAGAGTGCGTAGCACCGAGAGGGAGAATATGCAGATACTATAATCGCAGATACTATAATCGAGGATCGATTATAGATTTGAGCCGAGAAGAACGGTGCATCATTTTTAAGAAGGCATGTATTAAAATCACCCATAATAATGATGTGATTATGCGATGGACATAAGTCTTTAAGGACTTTGTTTAAAGTTGAAAAATAGTCAACCTTTAAGGAAGGACTATATACAACACCTAGAAGAATTTTTGAGTGTCGCATTGTTACCTCCACAAACATGTATTGAGCGACATCAGACGAGGAAGAAGGCGGGGAAAGAGAGACTATAGAGGTAGGTATATGAGAGCGAACATACATGCCAACACCACCACCCGAACGTACAACGCGGTCATTATGAAGAAGTTGGAAGCCAGGAATAGAGTAAGAGGTTGATGGTAAACACGGCTTAAGCAAGGTTTTAAGCTTAAAACTAAAACTGTAAGCTGATGTTGTTGGGCATAACGCGCTTCCTTCTACCTAGTCACCGCCCGTGAATCGGATCAGCGAATTCGCACTGCTGCTTTCTCGAGCATTATTGACTCGCAGAAGGAGGCTACTGCATTCCTAGACCTCTCACTGCCGACCATGGCGTGAATCACTGTCGGCAACGAGAGGTCACCACTAATAACTGAAGTGAAGTCGCGGCCTTGAGTCGTCCACCTCACACACGACTTGAAGGTGTGTTGCACCGTGTCCTCGCTATCGCCACACTCGTTGTAGCGAGGCCTCGGCTCCCTGCCAATCCTGTGCAGATACCGACATAAGCACTCGTGATTCGTCAGTATCTGCACGAGTCTAAAGGACAGAGACCCGTGCCGCCGGGCAACCCACTCTGCCGTATGTGGCAGATTTACCGTTATGGTCCGGTGGCCTGCTGTAGGTGACTGCAGTCTAACCCGCCACCTATGCATTATACTGCGTTGGGCTCTGTCCCTCCAGCGCTATATGAGCTCGGTCGCCGGGCGCAAGCCTTCTTTACGGACAGCCGCGCTGCACCTGAACGCGTCCGTCAGTGCCAATGCATCAAGGTCCCAGGGTGGGGTTCCAGCAATCAGGCACACAGCTTCATATAATACGGTGCAGTAGCCGTGTATGCTCCTGACCGCCAGGACCCGCTGCGAACGCCGTAGCAGCGCCGTGTTTCGTGGCGACAGGGTCCCCGCCAACACTGGAGCACAATTTACTACTGAAGGTTGGTTCGGTAACGGAACGCACATGGTGGTGAGTAAACCTAAGTAAAGTGTGATTCACGCGATGACTATGAAAGGAAAGTTCAAAGGCCAGGACGATCATTTCGATTCGCCTCAATAAAGCAAAGGCCTTGACGCCACATGACTAACATTTAACCTAATTTCAATGTACATTATTAAATTTTGTTCATTTATTGAACTTCATTCATATTTAATATTCGTTTACCTACATAACATAAAATAAATTTAATTAGCTTATGTATGAGTTGAGACAACATTTAATTTTAATTATTCTGAAGCGGTATGTACTACGAAGTTCGCTAGGTCAGCTAGTATAGTATAACTTCAGTAATCAAATGAGGCATTTACAACATTTCATTGACATTCATGCTGACATATGGCATTATTCATCTACTTACACACACACAAATAAATAAAATAAATTATCGTTCAATTCAGACAATTTCAAAATCCATAATGGGACAATATCCATAATGACAAATAGTTAGTTATCAGCAAACATTTAGGCTTTGAAATAAAAGTTTCTTAAAACCAATATCAAGACTCAAGGAAGAAGAAAAAACAAGCATGGCAAATCAGACTAGAGAAAGATGTTATATCATTAAGAACAAATAAATGTAGGTAGGTTGACACAATACATATATACATAGCAATATACCGGATACCCTTTTCTTTTTTTTTCTCGTTGAAGAATCCGCTTACGGACCTACCCACTGCTGGTGAAGTGACGGGCGTGTGTGGGGTCGCCCAGTGCCTGATCGTAACGGTTGCGGGAATATCAACCAAAACTCCCCGGTAACTCTACCTAATGCCCTTCAAGGGGATAGACTGGGTTCTGGGCAACAAATTTTACAAGCCTATACCTCCGGGCAGATCGAATACCCTAGCAAATTAAATTTTAAACAAAAATAAAACAGACTACAAAAAACTGAAAAGGGTAAAATAATTAAATTTGAGTAGGTAGGTACTCATCCCCTAGAAACATATTTTTTGGAGTCGGTGCTTCACTTTCTATTGTTTTTGAAAAGAAAAAAACTTAGCAACAAGGCCGAATTGAGAACTTCCTCGTTTTTAAAGTCGGTTAAAAAAGTAAAATTCATGCCGGCTCCACACTATACTCCACTCTGTCCCAACACACGATCGATCAAAACGGAACCCTTATTATTTGATGTTGGAATCATTAACATTGCGGGCGTTAAAGTGCTTGGTGCGTCTGCACCATTACTAATGCAGCATGTTACATCAGGCTCGCCTGAGTGAAATAATCACACTGAAGTGTCAGACTCGTTTGATCTAGGTACGATTTGCCGCCACCGGAGCGCTCGCGCTCGTACACGACCCAACATCACGAATAACCTCTCCACACGTGGAAAGTTGGGCTGATGGACGATTGTCCATTTGAAAGTAACACGAAAATAGCAATACAAAACCGTATTAGACACACTGCGGCAAAAACTTTCACTCAAAGTTCATAGACTGGCAAGAACTGAAAAGCATTTAAAAGAAAATCCAATAAAAAACTTTTTGTATCAACGATTTTAAGTCATTAGTATCAAATTTCTGTTCTGACCCAATTACAGAAGAAGATCTCGAAAAACTACTGGGCCAATCTATGGCAAATTGAGCGTAGTCATAACTGTGACGTAATGTTGATAAAAAAAGAAGAACTAAAATAGAAAGATTTAAAAGAAATGGAATTAATTAACATATCAAAAGAGGATATAACCACAAAAACGAGTAAATTGAAAAATTGAAAGGCCCCTGGTATAGACGGAATACAAAATTTTTGCCACATAAATTTATAGCTTTGACAAAGGCGAAGTTTCATAATTACTTGCTCTCCGTAGGTGCAGTTTTCTACAAAACTGAACACACAGCACAGCACACCAAGTGTAACAGTTACACTACGAAAGCCACCTCTATTACGAATGGAATAAGGGCGGTTACAATGTCAAACTGTTACGCTTGATGTTGTAACAGAACGTGTAAAGAATGAAACGTCCGTTTGCTATCAAAGACGTATAATAAAGATAAAAGAATAAAAGAATAACAAATGTCAAAGAATAAAAAAGGAACATTTCAAAATCGTATAAAAAACATGTAAATTATAGATTGCCAGCTTAGCATAGTCAACATGGTCCCCCCGGTGTGGCAACACAAAAGCAGTAGGAGACTATGCTAAGTCAGCAGGGCAAGTTTTCGCACTGGCCGCCGTAAAGCGCCCGCTTTGGTCGCGACCTCAGCTACCCGGACCACGCCGTCACGGCCTGGGAACACACTAGTGACTCGGCCACGGGGCCAGACTCCCCGGGGAAGATTACTGTCAACTACAAGAACTGGATCGCCAATCGAAATCGCGCAACTGTTCCCAACTGCCGGACGTGGTCTGAGTTCCGGTAAGTACTCCTTTACCCAGCGTGCCCAAAAGTGGTCTGCCAATCTCAGCCCCTTTTTCCCCCTTACTCGGCGAATCAAATCATCGTCGTCAATTTTCGCCAAAAGGGAGTAGGGCGAGGATGAGCCCAAAATAAAATGCGACGGCGTAATGGCTTCTTCGGCAGCCGGATCAACCGAAACGTGCGTCAGTGGCCTGGAATTTACTATGGCTTCTGCTTCCAGTAGCAGCGTATTCAAAACTTCCTCGCAAGGGGTGCGCTCCTTCAAGGTAGTAAAAAGGGCGGTCTTAACGCTCCTCACGAGCCGTTCCCAGCATCCTCCCATGAACGGAGCTGAAGGCGGGATAAACTTCCACACGATCCTCTGGTTGCATGCGAACTCCTCAACGGGCTGGCCAAACAATCTCTGCAGCTCTCGATTTGCACCAACAAAGGCTGTTCCGTTGTCTGAATAGATGGTTAACGGAGTTCCACGTCGCGCCATGAAGCGACGAATGCCCATGATGGCAGAATCTGTGCTCAAGCTGGACACAACTTCAAGATGGACGGCGCGTATGGTAAGGCAGGTGAAGAGTGCAACATATCGCTTCTCCGTCCGCCGTCCAATGGAGACAAAAAGAGGTCCAAAATAGTCCAACCCAACGTGAGTGAACGGCCTCTCGTGGTGGGTCAACCGTTCTGGAGGTAAATCACCAACTCGAGGTGTCGTTGGAAGGACTTTCCTGACGTGGCAGTGGCGGCAGTCTCTGGCGACCCTCTTAACAGCTGAACGAAGTCCGATGATATGAAACCTTTGGCGCAGCTCGTTTACGACGGCCTCGTTGTTTGAGTGGGCCATCAACTGGTGAACTGAAGCAATCACCAACTGGACACGCGTGTTCTTCCCATCGAGCACTATAGGGTCATTATAAACGGGAACATCTTTGACCGCCGAAATTCTCCCAGCCAGACGCAGTAATCCATCCTGGCAAATATATAAAGCCAAATTCCTCAGGCGACTAGTCCTCGGCAAAGTCTGACCACGCTGGGTAAACGCATACTCGTCCGAAAAGGAGTCTAATTGTGAAGCGAGAAGAATTTGTAGTTCAGCCTTCGCGAGGTGATGTGCGGACATCTCAAATTTAGAATTTGGAGGTATAATTGCCAAAACTGCCTTAAATCTTTCAGCGCATAAAATAACACGAGCGGTAGCACGCAATAATCGAAGCCACTTACTGAAACGAGTGGCGTCCGCAACTACCGGTGAAGGCAGTTCGCGCGGAACGATTGCCCCTACTACCTCCAAATGAGAGTCTAAAGTACCTCGTTTCTGCTCCTCTAGAACGGTAGGTGGTCGAGTTGATGGTTCTTGTGGCCATTCGTGGGAAGGTGAGGCCAAAAAGGAAGGTCCCAAGAACCATCGAGAATCAATTTCGAATTTATGGGTGGTGCGCGTAGCGTCGTCCGCAACATTCAAACCTGACGGAACATATCGCCAGCTGGAAACATCAGTCGCTTCGGAAATTTCACCCACCCGGTGAGCAACAAAAGGTTTGAACGAGCGGGCATCACTACGCAACCACCGGAGCACTGTCAAACTGTCTGTCCAAAAAAATTGTTTTGTAGGCTTTCGCCGATGAGCTTCAATGATGTACTGAGCAAAACGCGCTGCTATAAGCGCGGCCTGAAGCTCTAAGCGCGGTATAGACATCGGCTTCAGAGGAGCAAGCCGAGCCTTGCCACCAATGAGGCTGAGCATCACCTTCTGGCCGGGGCACACGAATCTCCAATAAGCGACGCAAGCATAAGCGAGTTCACTGGCATCGGCGAAAACGTGAAGCTCAACGTCGTGAATGATATGATGAGAAAAATAATGCCTAGGCACAGATCCGGAGAATATAACTGACAACTCCTGAAACCAAGAGTTCCATTTGTCAATCAAAAAAGAAGGCAGCTGTTGGTCCCAGTCTAAACTTAATTTCCAAGTCTGTTGAAAAATCACACGTCCCCGAATAATAATAGGGGTTAATAGCCCTAGGGGGTCATAAACACGCATTAAATATGACAAAACCGACCGTTTGGTAAATTTTGTAGAAAATTCACCCAAGTTAGCTTTTGAAAAGCACAGAGTGTCGTCACCAATATTCCAGTTCACCCCGAGAATACGAACAGGCACCGAAGACGCATAAGGACCACATAAGTTGGGAGACAAAGATGATAACGCCTCTTTAAAATTAGACACCCAGGAGCGCATTTCCATGCACGCCTGGGAGATAACAAAAACTATGTCATGTGCCAAGGTAGCTGCTTCTTCAGGAGTATCAACACTGCCTAAATAGTCATCCATATAGGAGTCCTGAATGATGGCGGAAGCAGCTGCTGGGTAAGACTGGCTATGCTCCTCAGCATTTCGGTTTTTTAAATATAGGGCCGTGAAAGGGCTGGAAGTGGCACCGAAAATCATTGACGACATTCTGTACTCTTGAATCGGCTGAGAGGAGTTGTCGCGCCACAGAAACCTCTGTGCATCACGGTCGACCTCGCGAATCTTCGTCTGAGGAAACATTTCGCGAATGTCGGCATTTAGGGCTACCCTACCTTCGCGAAATCGCATTAAAAGAGCAAGAAGCGGTTGTAACAGGTCGGGTCCGGGAAGTAATAGGGAGTTCAGACTTACCCCGTGAACCTGGGCGGCTGCATCGTGCACCACCCTCAACTTTAACTTTTGAGGGTGGACAACACCAAAATGAGGCAGATACCACGTGACTGTACCCTCTGGTGGGCCAGCGCATAACTCTGCATAGCCTTTACTGATGGCTGCCTGAATGTTATTCTTATACGATGCAGCGTACTCAGGGTCGCGTTGAAATCTGTTCTCAAGGTTCCGGAACCTAGACATCGCTAAAGGACGACTGTCTGGAACCCTGTTAATCCCAGCTCGCCAGACCAGACCAGTCTCAAACCGTCCTGATGGAAGGCGTCTCGTTGTCTCCTCTAAAATTTGAACAGCCCGCTTATCGCTGGCGCACAGATACTGCTTCTTAACGATGCCGATAGATTCAACTCGATGGTACTCCCTCAACAGATTATCGAGCGGCTCACATTCGGAAGCAGCACTTTTGACAAGGCAATGGTTGACAAAATCCAAGCGACAGTTGGCATATTTTAACCTACCAAACAAAACCCAGCCGAGAGAGGTCAAGGTGGCCACCGGTTGCGTACGCGTACCACGCCGTACAGAATGTGGTAGCAAAAGATGCCAATTATCTGCGCCGATGAGTAACGATGGCTTAGCGTCGTCATAGCTCAGAAACTCTGTGATGTCCGAAAGATAATCAAATTGCTTAACGTCACCTAGCTTGACCGACTGCTTAGTTATTGCTAAGTCGGGTATAGCACGAACATTTTTGAGTTCAAACACTTCTGATCTATGACGACCCTTGACTGAAATATTTACGAAATTAATTTTCATAGTGCTGGACATGTTGTTAATTCCCTCAACTGTAACAAAGCCGCTAGAACCTTCAGCGCCAATAGCAGAGGCTAGGGACGAGTCTATAAAGGTGGCGGTGGAGCCGTCGTCTAAAAGGGCAAAGGTATCAATTGCACCCTTAGGGCCGGACACGGTCACCGCAATCATTTTGAGGAGCGGGCGAGAAGGTGAGGTTTCAGCACTATGGGCTACTACGTCCGGCGAGTTATTGCCGGTGACAACTGAAGTTTCTGGTGCTGACTGTACACAAGAAACTGTATCACTATTATTAAAATCAGACCTATGTAAAACTGAATGATGTGTAAATTTTTTAGAACATAAATCCTCTCTGCAATAAAAACGTTTGCATAAACGAAATGAATGATTTTTCCCCAAACACTTATAGCAAATCTTTTTATTTACAACAAATTCCCATCTCTTATCAACTGAAAGAGATCGGAACTCTTTGCAGTCTAAAATGATATGCCCGATTTTTTCACAATAAAAACAATAATCAGACCTTTTGGTTTTTGAGTCGCTAGCTTTATTATTGGCCGAAAAAGAAGAAGTTTTAGAATGACAAGTTACGTCTCTGACCACTTTACGTCTGTCATTCGTAAAAATATTAAAATTATTAAAATGTTTAATAGGCTCAATGTACTCAAATCTTACGCGAAGATTTGATTCAAACACTAAAAATTTTGACAAAAGTTCTAGCCTGGAATGATAAAGATGTTCGTTTTTAGATGCAAAGTCTGCCCAGCGAGTCCTCAGCAACGGTGTCAACTTGCCAACCACCTCGTTGCATAACTCTGGGGATGTCAAATACTCCGGCCGCTCTAAAAGTCGAACAACTTCTACGCAATTGCGTACCTTACACGCAAAGTTGTTGAGATCTTTCGAGCTCTCGATGCTAGGTAATTTTGGCAAACTGCGCATTATCGAAAGCTCGGACAAAATAATATGTTCGGGTCGAGCGAACGCAGCTTCGAGAGCTTGAATGATCTCCGCGGGGTCGCGGGCGACTGCTATTAGAACGCTCACACATTCACGCGCAGCCCCGCGCAACGCAGAGCTAATCCTCGCCACATTTTCGGTGTCCGAAAATGAAGACCTAGAGGCATCATACAGCCTTTTAAAAATGAGCCATTCTGTCGGGTGGCCACCGAAAATAGGGAGAGGGCTAGGGACACTTACCTTTTTAGCAGCAGCGGCAGCGCCAGTAGCAACATTGGCTATGGCTGCAGCCAATTGTAACAAATGTGATGAGTCTGTATGATTTTCTTTATTAATGTTATAATTTTGAGGTAGTGTGCCTAATGTAGAGTGTGAAAAGTGACCAGGGTCAGCCGACGCACGACAAGCCGCAGCTGCCTGGCGACAAGGGGCCACTTGTGGGGTGTGGCAGGGTGTCGCAGATGTACGGCAATGAGCCGCGGACGTGCAGTCGGGGGCTGCTGTCACATGGCTATGAGGGGCCTTAGGGTGACAAGAGGCCACTGACGGGTGGCAGGAGGCCAAAGTGGGATGGCAGGAAACTGTTGGTCTAAAGCTACAAGGTACCGAAACACAAAAAGGCGTAGGCTGCACGGCAGTCGGCGCGGATACCGCGGGCCCCATAGAGAGCGCTATACGCGCTAAGGGCTCCACGGGCAGGCCCTCAAAGTGCGCATCAAGCGCTGAGGGAACCGCGGACGGGCCCTCGCAAAGCGCTCCATGCGCAAAGGGCACCGACTGCGTACTGCCGTGAGCTTCCACCCACGCTTGTGTACGGCTAGCGTTACTAGAACTATGAGTATGTCGGCTAGATGCGGTACGACTGGCAGAGTTTAATCTTGCGAGCTGAGCAAGACGATCTGCATCCGCAGCAGCGAGTTCTGCCGCGGCGACGCGAGCGGCGGCGTCACGCTCAGCCGCAGCAACACGGGCTGCGGCTTCACGCTCGGCCGCGATAACGCGCGCCTCAGCGGCAGCAAGCTCCCTAGCTGCAGCTGCAGTGCGCTCCGCGTGCTCTGCCTCGATCTGCAGTCGTGCCGAAGTAGAAACAGAATGTTTGGACTTACCCGAAGATTTGTTAGTATTGTCATTAGTTTCCCTTTCCATCTCCCTGGCTTTTGAGCGTGTAAACATACTTTTGTAAAGAATGAAACGTCCGTTTGCTATCAAAGACGTATAATAAAGATAAAAGAATAAAAGAATAACAAATGTCAAAGAATAAAAAAGGAACATTTCAAAATCGTATAAAAAACATGTAAATTATAGATTGCCAGCTTAGCATAGTCAACAGAACGCATTGAGTTCTAAAGCATTCGTTACCAATAAAATATAAATAATAATTTAAGTAATAAAAGCAGATAATAAAGGAATTAACTAATAACATTATAGAAGTATAGAAAATCAATATATTTTAAAATTGAAAAAAATAGAGTTCAGAATAGGCACCCACGCAGAGAAATGTTTAGAATAGGGGCCTGGATAGACTCGAGTTGCACTCGGGTCGGGCATAGGTCAGACTCACGTTTTTGGAACGAAAATTTGAAAAATGAAGATGGCGGACACTTTCGGGAGGCTAGCAACAGGAATACTATATAAGGAGGCAATAAGGGTTAGTCTAGATAGTCGGTCGACTTCCGTATAGCGAGCAAGTTATCTTCATAGAGTGCATTTTGTAAGATTTGATTTAAATTTCGATCGGGTTTCGCGATGTTTGTGTTAAAGTTATAAATCAATTATTTTGAAATAAGGTCAAATAATTGATAATTTAGAATAAATTAATATTTAAATATCTAGTCTATTGAATTTAAAGTTTGGGAAGTTAAAGTTTAAATAGTTAATTCAGTTTCTAGAGTTTTGAGTGTTTTAATTTAATAATTTGAGGTTTATTCAATTAGTTTGGAATTAATTTTAAAAGCTTGCTATTAGGAAAGTGTGGAGGTTGTTCACATCGACGTGATGTGGGGTAATGGCAAGTGGATACGTAACAGAGCCAATCGAAGCTGGTCATTACTTTTAACCTATTGGGCTTGAGGATGCCTGATCGACGTTCTTTACCAACATAACGTCGCCTTACTCCTAGTTTGGTTTATATTCGGGGTATGGTTGCAGGGGGCCCGTCGAAGTGGATCCATGCTTTTTTGCGCCTGTTAATCATATTGCTGAGTTTCTCCGAACTAGTCCCTTTATTTATATATATTCACATTTTTATTTCCCCACACGTACAGAACCACGATCTCTAGACTTCGGTCGCGCTGGTGATGTACAATACACATGGCTTAGGCTAGGTACACGAGACGCCATCTAACTCATTAATAGCAAAGTTTAGAATTTCTGCTGCACTTCAGATCTGCAAAGATTCTGTTTACAGGAATTACACCATCCCACACGTTTAATAGTAAATGTGAGGTGAAAACCTCTAGCTTTGTTTCCCTCTTTTAGTAACTTAGCTAGGATTATAAAGTAGGCACGATAGGGAGGTATAGGCTGGGTTGTGGAAGTAGGATTGGATTGAGGTTTAGGAAAGTAGGGAAAATAATCATTGGGTTTAACTAGGAAGGTTTAATTATTGCTAAGGGTTTAATTAGAATTTAAGTATAGGTTCATTGCATAGGTGGGTTTAAGTAGGAAGTGATAAGTACGATCTTAATATCAATAGCATTAGCTGAGTTTCTTGGAGATTCTTCTCTGGTAGAGCAATTATAAAATAAAATAAACTTTAAACAAACTAAATTAAATTGTAACTTTAATTAAACATTCATTTCCTGATTGAAGATATTATCTAGTAAGCCAGTTATTTATTCTTCAAATGTCCTAAGCACAAAATAACAAAAGGGACTAATTAATTATGTATTGATTATTCTAAAGAAGGAATAAAATTATTTTGAATCTTAGAAAAGAACATTCACGAGCTAAATAATAAAGCGCTAATAATAATTTGATGTAGAAGTCATTAAAACCTTATAGAATGGTTCATTGCTGCAAAATGAGGTAAAATATGTACTCATGAAATGCTTAAATTATGGCATGTTGAAACAGTGTTATTCAGGTGAGCCAAAGGCAGCCTTACAACAATGACTCAAAGATAAAAGGGTGTATGTTGTCGTCAAGGATTTCATTTGTGGTTGACATTGCTGTGTTTGATTAGTGTGAAATGCAGTATTTGATTCATACTATATTGATTAAATCAATCTACAAAGAAATAGTTAAAGTTAAAAGGCTTATTGGATATAAGATTCATTCAGATAGGAAGTTGTAATAATTTAAAGAATATTTACATTCCAAAGAAAATATATTAGATAATATACCTAATTATGAAATGGACAGTTCAACAATATAAAAGAATAAGAACTAACCAAGTAGAAAAGTAATTAGTTTCAACTTAAATATATAAAATAAATAAATCCTAAAATGGAGGGGAGAGTAAAACTTGGTTGTCTCTCACTGATTGAAGCGAGGTATGGAGCTTCCTTCCTAGCCATATTTTCACAATGTAAACTTAATAAACTTTCAATAACAAGAAACCTATTAGTTCAATAAAACTTCAACTCATATTTTGCCAATTTACTAATAGTCAAAAATCTATCATTGAAAAATTAATATTACTTTAGAGAACATTCCAAATGTATTTAAATATTGTAAGATAATGAAAGTATAATAAATCTCACTTCAATAGTGTACAATTGAAATTAAATCAACTTAGTAAAGAGCTACAAACTTATTTTTATACCCATAATTTAGTCCTATAAGATTAGTTGTTAATTGTAAGAGAAATTAAGGATCAGTCAGGTGTAGGGTGTGTTATAATAATTAACAAAATAACAAAGTTAGGGAGTTATGTTAGGGAGTATCTGTATCATTCTTTAATTTTCTAAAAGAACTAAGGTAATTGCGGTATGATGAAGGGTTCTAAAACAATCACTAGATGATCACAAGGCCAAACTAAAGTTAAATTAAAGTTAGGAGAAACGGTGTCTATACTTGATTAAGTTTTGCAATAAATTAGCATAATATAACAAAAGTAGGAAGAGGAAAATTTTAGGTAGCATTAGTTGTAAGTTAATTAGGTATAGTTAGTTGTAAGTTAATAAATAGCTAGATATAGTATATAGATAGATATAGGAAGATTTATATAGCTTAAGGTAGGGGGGGCGTTACAATGTGCTGTACCTATGGACAGACAGACGGTTTTGTTTACAGTTTATTTATTTATTTATGTACACCAAAGGATTCAAAAGAGAACACATAAAATACAAAGGCAATACTTATTTCTAGTGAAATATCTACCAGCAGAGCTGCGACAGAAATATGAGAAAAAAATAGTAGACACCGTGTGTAACTGATTAGGAACAGTTTAGCTAAAATTAATATAGATTTCAAATTGTTCGATTTCAGATACGAGAGGACAAGTAGAAATCAAAATCGGACTGATATTACGTACCTATGTATTTTAATGTGTTATGAAATAGAAAAAAAATGACAGTGCTAATAACTAGGGACTTGTTCTATTTTCGCAGATAAATGGCTACGTTCAAAAGTTTGCACACTACTTCGCCTATGCCACAGCGGTGGTGTGTGTTGGTGGGATATTGCTTTTCAACGTCTTTCCTCTGCACCACAATTACCAAGTCGGAGCTCTTTTCAATAACATTGCAGAAAATGCAACTCCGGAATTTACAGCATATTACTCATTTCCGGGGTTAGAGCCAGTAAACTATTTCTGGGTGACGACTATAATGAACACGTACTACGCTATAAACTGTGGGGTACTGCTTTGCTTCCATGATATGTTTCTTTGTTTTATGGCATTTCAATTGATTGGACACTTAAAGGTTCTGTTGCACAATCTCAAAAGTTTTGAGAAACCTAAAAAGCGACATGTCATAAATGATATTGACGTTTCAATATTCGATGTAGAGGAAAACGAAATGATCTTTAGAAAAATAGCAAAAACCATTAATCACCACAAACTCATTGTCAAGTAAGGAGGTTAAACTCAACTCCAATAATAATATGGCTAGCTATCTTGCTTGATAGTAATTTATAAATATTTTTTTTAGGTTTGCAGATGATCTATCTTCACTATTTGGTCCATTACTGGCTTTCAATTATATATTTCAACTGATAAGTGCCTGTCTTCTGTTACTGGAGTGTTCTCAGTTAGTAAGTACATTTAAGTATTACAAATATGTTAAAGTATTGCTAGTTAACATGATAAACTATATCAAATAGTCCACCACACACAGCCGGGAAAAGTTGTACTTTATCGTCCTTGGTCGCATACTCTGCTCTTACTAGTAGACGTGACAGACGTTTATAGAAATCACTATGGCAGTTTGGAGCGTTTTTGGCATGCAATGTAAATTATTATTTAGAAATGAATTAAATAGCTCACGCACAGAGTTTTTTTTTTATACAACTAGATGACAAACAAGCTGACGGCCCACCTGATGGTAAGTGGTTACCGCCGCCTATAGACACCTGCAATAACAAGGAAAAATCACTTGATATTGCAGGTGCGTTGTCATCCTGGGGCCTAAGATGAAATGCCGTCCATGCCCAGTAATTACACTGGCTACCTTTCCCTTCAATCCGAAACACAGCGAACTGTTTCACGGCTGAAATAAGAAAGGCGGTGGTACCTACCCAGACGACCCTACATACGGGCCTACCACCTAGAGTGCCCAAAAAAATGAAATTAATTTAAAATATTTTATTTAAACATCTAATTACAATAAAATTATAATATTTTTTATTTTTTTATTCTTAAATTGTAAAGGGACTTTTAAACTTAGCTGTTTATGCCAGTCCCATCGTTACCTTATATTTATTTTGTACGTACAATAATAAAGTTGACTTAACTAAGGAAACAATATCTTCATCACCATATTAAAAAGCATCCCAGCTTCATCGGATAAAGGACTGGCTAAGATGCTTTGAAAAACTCCTATATTGCTTCTATTCACATTAAGAGTAGACAAAACATACTTCTCTCAGCTTCAAACATTATAATAAATGAATGGCGACTTGATCGATGCTAGATCTGAAGTGAGTTTTTACTTCGTGATAATGACAATGACGAATGATGTGTTGCTGCATAATATACCTACTACTTTACATTCTCAACTTCCTTTTCAACTAATATTAGAATCACTAAAATACTTCAAAAATTTTGTTGTATGATAGGGTTGATCTTATACATATCAAGAGTAGGATTTATTAACATGTTCCGGGACAAAACGTCCACAAACGTAAGTCATAAATTAAATTCCATTAAATTGACACATGATCTTCCCATCTCATACATTTATTAAGACCGTTTAGCGGCGATGTGCCAAATTCAAATTCAAATTAAAATATATTTATTTGCATGGAATATAGGTGAATATTTATAGTTTTTACATTTTGGTGAAGTTCCGTGTACATTCTACCAATTATCGGTGTGCAAACATAAATTTTCGGCTTTGTTACTTTGAGTATCATGCATGTCACAAAATTAAAAATACCTAATCAAAAATGTCAATACATATTATATCTATTTGTAATATTCCCTATAAAAAGTAAAGTTCACCCAAGTTATATATTAAATAAGTCCAGCATAATTTAAATTAATTTTAAAATTTGTCATAAAAGAATTCCGTCAGTGAATAATAGCATTTATTAATTAAGAATGATGCACTTTTTATATTTTGTAATGCGACACTTCGTTTCTCAACATGACACACAGTCCTGACTGAAACGGGGGGGGGGGGGGGGGGGGAGCCATGTAAAGGTTGTTAGTATGAAGGGTTTTATATCTTTCAAAACTGTTCATGTACTGTGTGTCAAAATTTTGTAATGCGGACAAAATTCGGAATAAACTCTATAATAACCGAGAAGTCCAAGGAATTATTTAATTTCCTTGGGAGTGTTAGGTAGTGGGTATTACTATAAAGCACACTTACTTTATCAGGATTCGGTTTTATCCCATCGCTACTTATGACGTGGCCTAAGTATGCAGTTTCTAGTCTGCGAAATTCCGATTTATGAAGCTAAATTTTGAAATTTGATTCACACAACCACTGAAATACTTTCTCGAGATTAGTCATCTTCTTCTTGGAGATAGGTGCTAAATACGATAATTTTGTTGAGATAAGCTAGACATACTACTCTGTCAAGAAAGTACCGGGAAAGGATCAATAATACAAAAATGTTAGTTGGCGAGTAAAGGACGAAAATAAACTGGGATTGGGGGCTAACCTGGTTCACGTTGCTCCCGCGTGCTGGATGTTATGGACGCGATTCACCTTCACTTCACGTCGTATTTGTCACCACAATAGTTTTATGGGTGCACGATACACGTATAAATGGATAACGCGTAGATCGCGGCTGATTCTCACGATTGTCTTCGACGATAGTTAATTTTGTTGAGAGCGGGCGTCGTGCTCGACCAAGCGACGTATCGGAAGAGAGTTTTCTCTAGGTACCCCCAAAAGGGAAAGGAAAATGTGCGGGTAGGATGTGGGTAGGATGCATACAGTTATCGAAGCGTTCAAATAATGTAAATTATTGTTTAAAGCTACGTTCGAAATTTACCATACCGCCCGCCAAAGAGCGACTGAGCTCTTTAAAGTTGCTTAATAATAAGTTTAAAGGAATGCTGTTGAATCAAAGTTAAATCTAAAACTAAAATATGTTAAATGTTATTGCTTAAAACTAAGGTGCTATTGTTTAATTTAATTATCAGGTAATAAAAGACATAGTTTAACCACAGGACGCAATAGAGTGCCTGTGGACGTCTTGACCTCTACGACCCGAACAACACCGTCCTTGTCGGCGTAGAGTTTAGTTACGCGTGCCTTGCGCCATTGCAGTGGAGGCGAATTAGTTTTGACTATTACGACTAAATCTCCCATCTCTAAATTACGCTGGTGCTTCGTCCACCGATTGCGCTGCTGCAAGGTATGCAAATAATCTTCATGCCAACGTCTCCAAAAATGTTGCGTAATTTGTTTCAATAATTGCCAACAATTTAATCTATGAGTAGGCACTTGCTCAAAATTGTGCTCTGGAAGACTCAGCAGTGGCTGTCAGATCAAAAAATGTCCCGGCGTGAGGACTTCCAGGTCATTTGCATCGCTGGCGTTAATGGCGTTCTCCCAAATAACGCCCATGTGAGGACCAGAAGGAACATTTAGGTGCCATTTAATTTCGTGGCAAGAAAGATGATTTTGAATTTCAACTTTCAACTTTCAACTTTCAACTTTATTGCTTTTCCACAATGGTCTTAAGGTCTAAATAAAATATTTTGTCTGTACATCATGGACCCTGTCGGGCACAGCAATTAGAAGGGAGGAGGATATTGTGTCATTGAATTTATTACTTTTCAAATTACTATCTTTTATTCTTCTAATATTGTTAACTAATTTATGTCAGTATTTATTTTATTAATCGTTTATTATATTTTCTTATGTTTATTAATATGTTACTAATATTATTATAATTTACCTATATTATATTTAACACAATTTGGCTGTCCCAAAGAGAAAAAAAAAAAAAAATTTGAATCAATTTATAGTTATTATAATATAAATATTGTGCAATTTTATAATTAAATTAAATGTTTGATTACCTAATTTCATGTCAATTATATAGATTTTTAAATGCGTTTAATTTGTTAGCTCTAAATTGTCATCAAAGTAATCTTGTAGTGTATAGTAGCTTTTTAATATAAGTACAGTCTTCAATTTTTTGTAAAATTTATTATCATTTGCTATTGCTTTAAGCGCACTTGGTAGTTTGTTAAATATTCTTACAGCCATTACTAACGGGCTACTAGAGTGCAACTTTAATTTCGAAGTGGGCAACATTAACCTTGTTTTAGTTTTTTGACGCAAGGCGTACTTTGTTGGCAAGTCCTGTCTACTAGCAAAAAAATATGGATACTTCTTTACAAATTTACAAATTTCCAATATATACATGCATGGGATAGTTAAGATCCCCCTACTTTGAAAAACGGGTTTGCAGCTGTCAGTTTGTTGTATGTTTGCTATGATACGTACCAACTTCTTTTGTTGTATAAAGAGAGCTGGTGCATCTTTGCTATTTCCCCATAAAGCAATGCCATAGCTTAGCCACGCGTGAGCATATGCGTAATAAGCAGCTAGTGCCGTTTTTTCATCGGTATATTTTTTTATTTCACGGAGGCCGTATGAAAATCTGGATAACTTTGAAAGTAACTTATTTATATGAGGTTTCCAGTTAATATTTTTGTCTATAGTTAGTCCAAGAAACGAATATTCATCAACGGGTTCTAAGTTCTCGTCACAGTAATTGAAGTTTATTTTTAATGTAACTTTTTGATAGGGGTGGAACGTCAATAGTTTTGTTTTTCTAAAGTTAATTTTAAGGTTATTGTAATTCATCCATGTGGTTAATTTGTCTAGAATTAATTTAATTTTGCCATTTATATCAGTGTTGTTTTGGCACGAAGTAAGTACCGAGACATCATCCGCAAACAACACGCAATGATCAGTCATGACTTTAGGTAGGTCGTTTATATATATTAAAAATAATAGACATCCGATCACACTTCCTTGTGGGATGGATGCGTTTGTAGTTTTACATTCTGACCGTACATTTAAGATTTGCGATGTTTCTTTCTCATAATAATCAATATCAACATATTGTTTCCTATCTTTTAGATAAGACGTTATCCATTTATGACTTTGGCCGCGTATTCCTATATTATATAATTTTTCTAATAAGATATTATGTTGCACCCTATCATATGCCTTCGACATATCAAGGAGTATTCCGACTGCGTATTTTTTGCTATTTAGTATATTATAAACTTCTTGCATGAATTTGAAAACTGCCAAGACAGTAGAACGCTTTTTCCTAAAACCATTCTGGCTGTCATCTAAAACAGCATATTTTTCGCAGAATTTATAAATACGGTCATACATACATTTTTCAAAAATTTTCGATGCAGTAGGTAAAAGTGCAATTGGTCGATAGTTATCTATGTTCGTCTTATCATCTTTTTTATGTATAGGTTTTATGATTGTTCTTTTTAATATATCTGGAAACCGGCCCTCCTCAAAGGACTGATTTATTAGCAGAGTAAACGGAAAAGTCAATTCTTCTGCACATTTCTTTATCAATGAGGGTGGCAACTCGTCGATTCCGTAACTATTCTTATTTTTAAGATTTTTTATGTGTTTATATATTTCACCACAGTCTACAGGGCTGAGAAACATAGAATTTACGGTCGAATGCCTTGTGGGGGGATCATATGCCTGACATATATTATTATATTCTGTAATCTGTCCTATAGATGTAAAATAATCATTAAACATATTAGAAATTTTTTTGGGGTCAGAGGTGATTTTATTATGTTCTTTTAAATTTATATTACACTTTTCGTATTTTTGAGTTTTATTTGTATTTTCATTTATAATTTTCCACATTGTTTTGATTGTATTAGTAGACTTTTCCATTCTGCGTTTATTACTTAACTTTTTAACATATACTATTAATCTTTTTAGTATTTTTTCATATGTTTTATAATATCTTTGAAGCGTTTTATCATTTAACTTGTGCGTAAGAATTTTTAGAAGTCTTTTATTTCGACATGAAGTTTTTATTCCTAATGTAAGCCAATTTTTTTTTATTTTTGTTTTTAATTTTATTTTGCACTTTGGAAAGCAAGTATCAAGAAGTTTAATCAATGTTTCATGAAAATTTTGATAGCTTTCATTAATATTTTTAGAGTGAAGGAAAAGTAGTTGCCAATTTATTGTACATAGTTTATGTTTAAAATTATTTATATTGTTAGCGTTAAATAATCTTTTATTTAGGCACCATGTTATTTTTTTCTGACTTTGTTCTACACGCACCTGGATTGTAGTGCCTGCATGGTCAGAGAAGCCCAGCTCTTCCACATAGGCTAAGAGATCAAAGCCGTCAAAGTTTGTGAAGATTAAGTCTAAACATGTTGATGTTGTTTTTGTGATACGTGTTGGTCTTGTTATGTGTTGTGTGAATCTACTTTCAGACATTATATTTAATAATTGTCGTTTTTTTAGAGAATTACCTAAAACGTCTATGTTTATATCTCCTCCGATAATTATGTTTCTTTTTGGATATTTTTTATTTATGTATGTAAGAATTTTTTGTAATTGGTCAAAGAATAAATCCTCCTCTCTTCCATTCCAATAAATGCTAATAAGTAAGATATTCAAAGTAGGTAGTTCCGACGCACATATTTCTAGTACATGCTCTATTGTCATATTTGTAATGTCATCTCTTTCAACGCTCTCGATTTCTTCCTGAAGCAAGATACACACTCCGCCCCCTACCCGTTGCTTTCTACAATATGAAGACGCTATTTTGTAGTTTGCGATTTTTGTCATTTCTAACTTGTCCGGCGATAGCCACGACTCAGAAACACATACTGCACCGTAGGTTTGGTTTTCCTCTAAGAAAGCCTCCAGTAGATCTTGCTTATTATATAGGCTTTGGAAATTTTGAAAGAGTGCCTTAAATATTTTTCTGTTATTTACGAAAGGAGCTATTATGGCTTTCTTCTGTTTTTTTCTTAGATTCCCATGAGTTGGTTTTGATGTTAGTTGTGTTCAATGTGTTATCCAAGTTGTATTGTAGGTTTTTTTCTGACATGTTTATTTTTTTCCCTTGTATGTATAGTTGGTTTTCCCTTATGATAGCGTATAGACCTTTTTTTCTGGCTGAGATCATTTCTTTGTGCATTTCTCTTCTTGCTTTCAGAGTTTCTCTATCTAAAAGTGGGGATATTGATATTCCTGTTCCTTTAAGGTAATGACTGTTTTCCAATAGATATTTAACCATCCTTTTGCTGATTAATTCTAAGGCAAGTGGTCTATTTTTATTGTAATTATATTTACCTATTCTTTGTGTTTCCTCAATATAGCCTAAAAGATCTATGTTTAGAAGGTCACGGAATGTTTCAATAATCCTCGTATGAAGTGAAAATTCCGATTCATCGTAGAGCTCGTCCAAGCCATACATAACTATTTTTTTAGTTGTATCCTCCGAAGTATACATAGAATTTTGAGTAATTGTCTTGTTATGTATTTGTTCGATTTCCTGTTGTATGTTTATGTATTCTTTTTTAATTTTGTCAATTTCCTTATTCAGTCTTTCTATTTCTAGTTCTCTTTCGTTATTTTGGTTGCGAAGTGCGTCTGTTTCCTTTTTAAAGTCTTGCTTTAATTCTTCAATAGCTTTATTTATTTCTGTTTTAATGGTACTTTTTAGTTGGGATATAATTATTTTATTATTTTCGTGTAAGCTTTCAGTGATCATACGGCTTATGTCTTGTAGCAATACTTTGTTTAGCGTGTTTGTGTTTTGAGTTTGTTCTAAATAAAATGTATCTCCTAATATACTTTGATCTGAATTATTTATAGACGTTTCATTATCTATATTGTTACATGTTGATTTTTTCTTTCTCAAAGTTATGTTTTCAGTGTCTTCAGTGTTTTGTGTTATGTTTTCAGCACGGTCTGATACTCTTATTGGTGTATTTGTATTTCCCGTTTTAGGCACCTTACTTAGGCAGAATTGGCATTTCCAATTTTTTTTGTGCTCAGCCGACATAGTGTTATAATAACGCGAGCTTGAAACGTTTGTACATTCCAAATCATAAGTTGCGCTGCACAATGCACACTTAAGGAATTCCCTTCCAGGCACGGTTTTCAAGCATCCTGCACATTTAGTCGACATTTTTGCTGTTCAAAAATGTGTGAAAAGATAAGTAGTTATTATTTAGCTCTTAATGTATTTCTTATTAATTGTCAATCTGCGCCATCTATCGGCTTCCTGTTGTATTAGGTGGTTTGTGGGCATAAATTATGCTTATAGTGGCAGCGTAAATCTGGCGTGATGTTGTGCTACTTCTGATAGGTGGCACTGCATTTAGTGTTTATAAAAGATTTATAGAACTGATGGACTAGGTTATTATTAGGCTGCTAATTAAGCACTCACCGATTTATTGCTGTGATCCTTATTCGGGTGATGCATCTTAGGATATTAGTGTTGGAACACTTTTGCAATTTCTTGATTGAGTGTAGGTAGGTCATCTGTTAAATATAATTTGCAGTTTTCTTCACTTTTTTCCACTTTATCATGTAGTTTTTAATAACAGAGACGATATTACACTTGGTGTTTAATATTATGTTGAATTTAGTATAATTTTCTTGCGATTAATATTTTTTTAGATGAAATAAATACGAGACCGTATAAACTTAAGCCACGTACCCTCCTCTATCGTAGGTACTCTATATCGTAATTTTGCTCGAGTCATTGTGTAAATGTTTTTTAAGCTATATAATAGGTTGGGGAAAAAGTCTTTTCGCATTATAGTATGTATGAACTTGTAATAAAATCTCTTTGGCTGTACTATTTGTAATTAAAAGTTTGGATTTAAAAAAAGATCATTCCAAATTCAAATTAGGAAAATGTGTGTTTTTCATTTGTTTTTCGTACTCTCAAGATGAGTGAATCTAATGAAGAAATTCGATAATTTTAAAATTTTACTACAAAAAAGGTAAAAATGCAACGCAAGCCGCGAAAAAAATTTGCTATGTTCATGGACCTAGTGCAGTGTCTGTGAGAGTAGCACAAATTTGGTTTAAGCGTTTTCAATCCGGAAATTTTGATGTCAAAGATGCACGTCGCTCTGGTCGCCCTATTACGGATAAAATTGATGCCATATTTGAAAAACTGGAGCAAGATCGGCATATCAGTAGTAACAAAACAGTTTTGGCGCATTTAAAAAAAATGGGTACACAAAAAAGCTCGATATTTGAGTACCCCACGAACTCACTGAAAGAAACCTAATGAACCGTGTACTCATTTGTGATTCTTTCTTACGACGTAATAAAACCGAACCATTTTTGAAGAAGCTGATAACTGGTGATGAAAAGTGGATCACGTACGACAAGAACGTGCGAATAAGGTCGTGGTCAAAGGCCGGTCAGGCTTCACAGACTGTGGCGAAACCCCGGTTAACTCGCAACAAGGTGATGCTGTGTGTGTGGTAGGATTGGAAGGGCATTATTCATTATGAGCTGTTACCACCAGGTGTTACCACCAAGTAGAACGATCGATTCTGTACTCTACTGCGAACAACTGATGAGAATAAAGCAAGAAGTTGAGAGAAAGCGGCCGGAATTAATCAACAGTAGGGGTGTGGTTTTTCATCATGATAACGCTAGACCTCACACATCTTTAGCCACTCAGCAAAAATGAAGAGAGTTTGGCTGGGAGGTGTTAATGCATCCGCCGTATAGTCCTGACCTTGCATCTTCAGATTCCCACCTGTTTCGCTCTCTTCAGAATTCTCTAGGCAGTGTCGGGTTAACATCACGAGAGGACTGCCAAACCACTTGTCGCTGTATTTTGATCAGAAGCCCCAAAATATCAATAGCAATGGGATCATGGTCCTACCTACAAGATGGCAAAAAGTTATCGAACAAAATAGTATCTACATACTTTAGTTAAATGTAAATAAACTATAGTAAATAATGTTTTGAATTTTCTTAAAAAATGCGAAGAAACTTTTTCCCCGACCTAATATATCCTTTAAATTGTTGCGTGCGCCTAAAAAGTTTGTCCCGAAATCCGAGTATATAACAGAAGGTAAACCGCTCCTAGCCACGAACCGATCCAGACAGGCAAGAAATGCATCAGTGGATAGGTTTGACACTGCCTCTAAATGAACTGCCTTGGTGGGAAAGCGGATGAAAACACATAAGTATGATTTGTAAGTTTTAGGTTTACGAAAATGAGTATCTTTAACTATGAATGGACCTCCAAAATCTAAACCGACCCTCTGAAATGGCCTAGCTTGCGTCACTCTACTAGCAGGTAGATTACCCATGAAGGGACTAACAGGCTTTACCTTTAGTCTGTAACATCGCTGGCATTTAATACGATGCCTTACTTCGCGACGTGCTGACAAGATCCAATATCTTCGAGAGAATATAGCTATTAGAGTTGCTGAACCCGGATGTCCATACAAATTGTGAAAATGATCAATAATCAAATGTGTTAACGGGCTAGATGATAGAAGTCTGAGTAAACCCACGCTGTCAAGAAACGGATGGAGATGACAAAGATTACTTTTGATAGGCTTGTTGTCACGTAAACATTTCATAGCGTCGGCAAACGCGTCCGATTGGATCGACCTAATACAGATTAATAATGCCTGATGTATTTCAGGAATTGATAGAAGCCCCTTGCGTTTATTGGCGGGTTCTCGTATATTATGAAGAAACCGTAAACACCAACCTAAAACATGAGTTAGCTTAGAAAGGGAACTGAACTTCGATATCAAGGTCGAAATAAAATCAGGAGATGAAAAAGATTGTTCTACTCAGAGAGCAGAAATGGAAGTTGGAATGGAATCCGGTACAGTCTCGACAGTTGTCACAACAGGTGAGCCAACTGGAGCCGATTTCAAACCTGGCAAATCCTTGATTTTGACCAGTTGACATGACGGAGGCCATGAACTGGAATCTGATTTGAGCCAAGGTGGACTCCACCATAAAGGGTGATTATATAACTCGCTAGGATGTAAGCCTCGACTCGTGCAATCTGCGGGGTTAAGGGCTGATGGTGCATATCGCCAGGTAGCATTTGGAAGAATGCCTTAAAACTGGGAAACTCTATTACCTTCATAAGTCTGAAGCCTGTGTGGTGAAGTACGCAGCCAGGTTAAAACTATACTGGAGTCACACCATGCAGTGATAGAGTCTAGAGACTTTACAAACGTGTTCCATAAGACGGGCTAAAAGAACTGCGCCACAAAGTTCAAGCATAGGAACAGTTAGTTTTCTTTTAATAGCTGCAACTCTACTATCAGATGCGTCTCTACATCCTGACCAAAACTGCTACGAAGATAGATGCAAGCTGCGTAACCACGCTCAGAAGCATCGCTAAAACCATGCAACTGACATTCAGACAAACGATTAGAGATGATTAAACGAGGAATGTTTATTTTATTGAAGTACTTAAAATCATTGGTAACTTCAACCAAGTTTTTCGAAGGTGTGCTGGAAGCGAATCGTCCCAACCCAGATCCTCCAACCAAAGAGTTTAAATGAAAGCCTTGGCGAAGAAGGTTACAGGAGTGATAAAGCCACAGGGATCATACAGACGAGCGATATCTGACAAGATACCTCTCTTTGTGTAAGTTTTACTCATACCGGCCACACGATACAGGAAACAATCAGATGCTGGGTTCCACTCAATACCGAGAATTTTAAAAATGTTGTCGCCAGAATCCTCAAATCGATAGGTGGTAGACCCATATGTAGGGTCGCCTGGGTAGGTGCCACCGCCTTTCTTATTTCAGCCGTGAAATAGTTCGCTGTGTTTCGGATTGAAGGGAAAGGTAGCCAGTGTAATTACTGGGCATGGACGGCATTTCATCTTAGGCCTCAGGATAAAAACGCACCTGCATTATCAAGTGCTTTACCTTGTTATTGCAGGTGTCTATAGGTGGCGGTAACCGCTTACCACCAGGTTGGCCGTCAGCTTGTTTGTCATCTAGTTGTATAAAAAAAAAGGTGTCTCACGATGATCTGACGGTAAACCTTAAGGTAAAGAGCTTGAGTTACTGGACCGTTTCCGAAGATGGAAATGACCTTGAGCCAACACCTCGACAATATGTTGTTGTAACACTTTAGCACTCTCTAGTGTATCGCTACCACTCACGATATCGTCGACGAAAGTATCCTCCCGTAGGACACGTGAGGCCTTAGGGTAGGTAGAGCTGTTAAGATTCGCTAACTCGTGAATCACCCTGATAGCTTGGTACGCTGAGCTAGAGACGCCGTACGTAACAGTAGTTAGCTCGAACTCTTGCAACGGTTGATCTGGACTCTCCCGCCAGAATATGGTTTGAAACCGTCGGTCATTGGCATGCATTTGTACCATGCGATACATCTGTTTGTTGTCGCATGTGAATACGACTAGGTATGTTCTAAACCTTAGAATAATATCTTGTATATTCTCCTGTAACTTAGGCCCTGACATTAAAATTTGATTTAATGAAATCCCTGTAGAGCTTGATAGAGATGCGTCAAAAACCGCTCTCAATTTCGTGGTGCTACTACTCTCCTCGAGCACGCCATGGTGAGGAATGTAATACCTACTGATGCTACTGTTGGATGGTACAAGTTCCATGTGACCAGACTCAATATAGTCCCTCATAAAATTTATGTAGAGATCTCTCAGTCTGGGCTCTCTAATAAGCTTTCGTTCCAAATTGTGGAAACGTTTAAAAAGCGACCAGACGAGTATCACCAAGCTGCGAGGAATCTACTTTGAATGGTAGCCGAACAATAAACCTACCATCGCTATCTCTACTATATATACTCAAGAAATATTGTTCTCAAATTAAGTCTTCAGGGTCAGGAATAGGCGGCAAAGAAAATTCTTCAGATTCCCAAAATTTAGATACAGCTACATCCGGCCTAGATTCCGTAAGAAGACTAATATTTACCTTTTTATAATTTGTTGAAGTAATTGGTGCTGGACCCATAATGACCCAACCAAAAATAGTTGAATGTGCAGTAGGTAAATTATCACCTAATTTTAATTTATTATTATTTGTAAAAATGTCACTGAACAGTTCAACACCTAACAGTAAATCTATTTTGCCTGGAATATTGAAAACCTGGTTAGCGAGCTGGAGATGTTCATTTCTCTGATACTATCGGATTGACGGTTGCTGCAGGTTGATACCCAGTGGGATGTACCAAGTTTGGTTAAATCTCTTGATGCAACCTGTAGAGCGCTGGTGCTTTATTATATTTATTACTTTGTGGACTGTATTTGGTTATAAGCGGTTCGATAGAAAATGGCTGACGATCTACATCAAAAAGAGTGCAAACAGATATGTAAACGGGCACTTACCGGTAAGAAAACAGGTTTAGGCCTGGGATAGAACCAGGGCTAGCTCCAGCAGGGTAGGCAGCTGCGCGGTTAAGCTCTGCTTGAGCTTTCAAGCTTGTTAGTGAGGCACACACACATACACAAAACACAAACAGTTATTAAAGCGGCACACCAAACAGTTAATAGGTTAGTTAGGTAATTGTTATCACACAATGAGTAGGTACTCGTTCTAAATTAATGCGATGCGGGATATGCTCCGGAGACTAATATAGTGATGCGAGCGACGCGTACGACGGCGGCGGAGCTTCGAGGACGACAACTGCGAGGGCGCGCTGGCTGGACGCGAGCTAGGCGCTAGGCGGGCGCGGGGGGGTCCGGTAACCGACGCGGAGAGAGAAAGAGAAGGAAATAGGAGAAAGCGGAATGAAAAGAAGAGAGAGGGATATGAGACAGGATTACCTTATAAGGCCCGATATCCTGCACCAAATTATAACATAAACCGCCAAACCATTTCTCCCCCACCTTGAAAGGGGATGATTGAATCCACTTTCAATAAACCAACAATCCAAAATAACAAATATAAGTTTTTAAGAAATTTAGATATAAACTATTACAGCGAAATCTTTTCAAAAAATTCGAGCGGGGAGTGTGTAAACTAATAAAACGAGAGAGGTCAATTACCCCTAACATTTGATAGCGCGGGTACATCTAATGCGGTGAATGAAATTTTAATGCGTTTAAACAAAGAAGCGGAATTACATTTTATTTTATTGTTATTATTTTATTTTAAGAAAATTATATAATAGTAGATTAATTATTGGTTAGGCAACGGACAGAGTTTAACTAACGAACGACGATAAATACCGGTTTTAGTTTTCACATCGGCAACGCGCACTATTCCGTCAGCCCCTGGATAAGTTTTACTTACAACGCCGATTGGCCATTGCAAAGGCGGCGTGTTATCAGATTTAATCAAAACAATCGTTCCTACTGAGAGGGTATCACCCTTTTTTAGCCATTTTTGTCTGCTTTGTAAAGTATTTAAATACTCAACTCTCCAGCGGTTCCAAAATGTTTGCACTAATTTATTTACTAGCTGATGTCTTTGAAGTAAAGATAAGCGGTCATTCGAATGATCAGTGCTGCGGTAGCGATCTTAATGGAGTCAGCGTAAGAAAATGCGCAGGCGTCAATGGTAGCGGATCGTTACGGTCAGAGCTCAAAACCGAGAGAGGCCGCGAATTGAGAAGCGATTCTATTTGAGTGAGAACAGTCAACATCTCTTCGTAGGTGAGTAACTGCTTTCCTACAATTTTATGTAGGTGTGTTTTGACACATTTAATATTACTTTCCCATATGCCACCGTGATGCGGAGCTTGGGGTGGATTTAATTTCCATTGGATTCGGTTTGCGGATAAAGCTGAACCAAATTGTTCATTATACTCAGGTGAAGATATTAAATCATAAACAGACTTTAAATGAGTCTTAGCGCCAACGAAATTAGTGCCACAATCCGAATACATGTAACTTACTGGACCGCATCGAGAAATAAAGCGATTGAAAGCATTTAAAAACACAGTAGTGGAAAGATCAGAAGAAAGTTCTATGTGAACTGCGTGTGTTACTAAACATACGAATACGCATATGTACGCCTTATAACTGCGTACTCCTCTGCGGCGATAAGGGATAATATGTAAAGGGCCTGCGTAATCTACGCCCGTATGGACGAAGGGCTTTGCTTCGCGTACGCGACAAGCGGGTAAATCACCCATAAATGGGAACTCTGGATGCGGATTAACTTTAAAACACAAATGACATTTACTAATACGTCTTCTAACAGCATTGCGAGCGGCAAATATCTAGTATCTTTGTCTTAATAATGAGAGTAAAAGTCCGGGTCCGGTGTGTAAGTTTCTTTTATGTTCATAGTCGATAATCAAATCGACTACATGATCGTGAGCGGGTAACAAAATAGGGTGTTTACTTTCGTAGTCGAGATTAGCGTTTGTAAGTCGACCACCTTCGCGAAAGAGACCGTCGTCGTCAATGAACGCGTTGAGCTTTGCGAATGAACGCGGGAAAGTTACATTAGAGCGGGCAGTTTGCAGTTCAGCAGCAAAGTGTACCGTTTGTACATCGCGTAAAATTGCTAATTCGACAATAGTTAAATGTTGTGGATGAAACTGGCGAGAAAGTTTCTTTATGAAACGAAAAATGTAAATAATGATGCGAAGTAGTTTAGACCATGATGAGATTCTAGTCGATAATTCATACAAAAGCGGAAGAGGACGCGGTGCGGTAATTGTAATAGTTAAAACTTTAGTTTTTAATTCAGGCGGGTTTTCTACTGTATGCGGATCAAATTCTTGAATTGGCCATTCTGACACACGTAAGTGGGCAAAGGGTGGTCCATTAAACCACAGCGGGTGATCTAATATTTGTGCGGGCGTTAATCCTCGGGATAGGCAATCTGCGGGATTATCAGTACCTTTTATGTGATGAAAATGTTGTGAGTCAACATTTTCATGAATGCGTGAGACGCGGTTGGCAACATAAGTTTGCCATTTTGTAGGGCAAGGTGTATCCAAGCTAATGCGACAGTACTGTCAGAAAATGCAACTATATTTTGAAGCTGACAACGTGAGTAGTAGGTATCTCTGACAGTATTAATTAATTGCGATAAAACGTAGGCGGCACATAATTCTTAACTTTAGTTTTGAATGGAACTACTTTGGATTTAGCGCACAATAAACTAGTCATACTTTTGCGTGTCTCAGGGCAATACACGTGTAGGTATACTACTCCACCATAGGCGCGTTTACTAGCGTCAGCGCAGCCTAATATCGTAAGAATAGAATGTAATTGGACACCTAAAAATCGCGGTATTTTAATAGATTGTAAGGATGGAAGCTCGTCTACAAAGGCGTTCCATCGAGAAACTATGTTAGGGGGAGGGGCGTCATCCCAGTCTAACTTGATCTCCCACAAAGATTTTACCAGGAGTTTGGCTACTAGCGTAACAGGAGCTACTAAACCCATTACGTCCCATAAACGTGCGATAAAGGAAAGAATATTGCGTTTAGTGCAATTGCGATCGTCATTAGTGACGCTAAAACAAGTTACTGGCGAACTTAACTAACTCAAAACCACCGGCGGCAAATAGTTGTATTAATTGTTTCGATACGTCAACCGCCTCTTTATGCGACATAAAACTCAGAGCGAGATCGTCCGTGTATAACGCGTCCTTTTTCAATATCGCTGCGGCTGCGGGAAAACGTTTACGCTCGTCCTGTGCAAGTTGATGAAGTACGCGCATAGCGAGAAACGGACTGCTAGTCATGCCGAATGTAACTCGATTAAACTCATATAACTGAAGCGGTTCATCGGAATTAAATCTATAAAAAATGCGTTGATACTTGCGATACCTTTCTTGTACAACTATTTGTAAGTACATCTGCCGAAGGTCAGCACTAACCGCTATAGCGAAAAGGCGAAAGTTTAAAATGATGCGAAAAATATCTGATAGACCTAAATGAACGAGCATAAACTCAGAGAGATTTTCGATATCGAGATGTTTTAATGCGGATACTGTTGTGGCGTATTCGTCAATAAAACTTTCCAGTGCAGACGAACTAGCGGTCGTCACCGGCGTAATTCTAAGTAACTGATTAAAATATGAAACAGCAAGTGAGCGTTCGTCGTTGTATTTATCACAAAGCGCGGACCAAAGCGTCTGATAGTTATCACCAGTAGGCAATACACCTTTACAAATGTCTAATGCATGACCAGTCAATCTCCCTATTAAATACTGGATTCTCTCCGTGTCTGATAGCGAATTTTTATTATGGATAGCGTTGCGGAAAGTTTCGTAAAATATCGGGCATTTTTGAATGTCACCATCAAAACATGGCAATTCAAGGCGCGGTAATTTAATATTTGAATTCTTATTTTTCGATTCGTGTTGCGAGTTATCTTGCGAAGCGGTAAGGCGGGAATGTTCGAATTTAACCATATTAAATAAATCATCAAATGCAAAAAGCTGTTGGAAACACGGCATTGTGGTCGGTTCTATTTGTGAAACTAAGTCATTTTTTTCATTAATGGCGGCAATAAATGATGAACGAATATTGTCAATTGTAACACATTTAGCGATAAATTCTTGCGTTTTCCTAGTAACCGTAGTACCTAGAGGTATGGAATCGTATATAGATTGCATCCTTTCAAAGTAAGCGGCGATTTTACACTCTACAATATTTAATTTGCGCTCGGACTCTTTGGCGTCCGCCATTTTGACTGCGGTGTTATGTATCTACTGTAAGTCTGTAACACTATAGGCGAAAACTATAATAAAAACTAACCAGGCTCGATGGACCAGAAATGGGATGTACCAAGTTTGGTTAAATCTCTTGATGCAACCTGTAGGGCGCTGGTGTTTTATTATATTTATTAATTTGTGGACTGTATTTGGTTATAAGCGGTTCGATAGAAAATGGCTGACGATCTACATCAAAAAAGAGTGCAAACAGATATGTAAACGGGCACTTACCGGTAAGAAAACAGGTTTAGGCCTGGGATAGGACCAGGGCTAGCTCCAGCAGGGCAGGCAGCTGCGCGGTTAAGCTCTGCTTGAGCTTTCAAGCTTGTTAGTGAGGCACACACACACAAACAAAACACAAACAGTTATTAAAGCGGCACACCAAACAGTTAATAGGTTAGTTAGGTAATTGTTATCACACAATGAGTAGGTACTCGTTCTAAATTAATGCGATGCGGGATATGCTCCGGAGACTAATATAGTGATGCGAGCGACGCGTACGACGGCGGCGGAGCTTCGAGGACGACAACTACGAGTACGAGGGCGCGCTGGCTGGACGCGAGCTAGGCGCTAGGCGGGCGCGGGGGGTCCGGTAACCGACGCGGAGAGAGAAAGAGAAGGAAATAGGAGAAAGCGGAATGAAAAGAAGAGAGAGGGATATGAGACAGGATTACCTTATAAGGCCCGATATCCTGCACCAAATTATAACATAAACCGCCAAACCACCCAGTGATGCGCTTAAGAATGATGGCTTCAGTAGATAAACCCGAAACAGAATCACTAGCAAGAGAAGTAACTAAACAATTAACCTTCCCATAGGTAGGTTGTTTATGTTCACCGACACCGAAAAGATCACATGAACGTTCTCGATGAAGGCAAAGCTGCTGTACTAAAAATTCAGTAATTAGAGATGACTGAGCACCAGGATCAATTAATGCCCTAACCCTATGCACATGCCCGTGAGCATCTTGAATACCCACAAGAGCGGTACCTAAAAGGCCAGTAGACATAGGTTGAGAATTGAGCAAGACCTGTCTCATTGATTCGGGATTAGCATTAGAATCCGCTGATTTGGAAATAATAAAATCATTGTGTAATTTAGTATGATGACGACCTTTGCATACCTGGCAACAGGATTTTTAAGTAACATTTTGATACATGATGTGGCCGTAAGCAGTTGAAACATAACCTCTTTTGAGTTACAAATTTTTTTTTTTCTTTTAAATTATCAAACTCTGTACAATAGTAAATAGCATGGTTGCCATTACAATATGGACATGAATTATTGGTTACATGTAAAGTTGAAGTTAAATGAGTTACTTTGGAAGTGTGACTGTGACTAGATTGAATCGCTTGTGTACTTTCTAAAACTCTTAAATTGTTTTCTAAAAACTGTAATAAACTATTATATGTTGGCATTTCATTATGTTTTAATGTAAATTCAAATTTAGTTCTTAAGTCCAAAGGTAATTTCTTAGATATGATATGAAACAACAAAATACTCCAAGAATCAACATCACAACCTAAAGCAGTCAAAGCTTGAGTGTTTTCCTTTAAGGTGTTAACAACCTTTTTAAGATTTTTTAACGTTGGACAAGATACTGATAACAAAAAATTCAAATGTTTCTCCATTATCAGCCTCTTGTTTTCATATTTATCATGCAAAATATCATATGCCACAATATTTTCACTAGCAATAGTTAAATGTTTAATTAAATTTAATGGTTCATATTCTAGTACACTTAATAAATAATGCATTTTTTGTACAGAGGATAATTCATTGTTATGTATCAAGCTGTCAAAAATTGATTTGAAATTTGGCCATTCAGTGTAAATTCCTTTGAATACAGTTAATTCTATTTTAGGCAAGTGAAAGCGTGTTGTTTCACACTGTTTAGATGGTAAGTGATTAGTATTGACTGAAGTTTTGTTATCCGTTTGGCAAATATCATTGTTCAATGTTTGTATGGTATAATAGTTGTCATAAAACTCAGAAAAACGAGATTCCATCTGTTCCTTTTGTTCTGATTTATCCAAATAGGCAACAATAATCGAAAAATTCGTGTCCAACTGTTCGCGCATTCGAGATAAGTCGGCATATCGTACACGAAATATGTTTAATTGTTGAGTCGTAGGTTCACCATGACTTATGTCTGTAGTAATTTTGTATAGTTCATTCATCAAATCGCATGCCATATTAAATTTAACAACAGCAACTTTCAAGTTTTTAGCCATTTTGTATAGTAACAGTCTAGCGCAATTTCGTAAGAAAACAAAAATTGTATGAAACGTGCACGCTCAGTAATGGCGGTATAATCCGCCTCAATCCGAAAGAAGGCATTATCCATACAATCAATATGGTGGTCGACGCTCTTCATAAACAGGTGATATATATCTGTCATCTGTCTCTGTCGCTGTTGTCTTGTTTTCAAAACGTTTGACATTTCATTGTGTTGGAGAATTTTCTAAAATCAGAAATTAATGTAAATTATTATTAAAAACGAGTGTTTTGCCTCAAGAAATAAGCTTGACCCAAAAAGGATTGTGTGTGATGTGAAGTGAACTAAATGAGTAAACGAATAAGTTAAGAAATATGTAATTTAAAGACACGCCGGCGGCCAATGTAAAACGAACATATTATGTCTGAATTTCCTCTCAATGATGATCGGTAAGTACCAATGACTGTTAATTAGTTCTATTCTAAAGCTGTTATTGTTTAAATAGGGATTTTAGTACAAATTTCAGTACATAAAAGTAATATTTACCTACCGACCTAATTAAAAAATAGTGCTGTCTGTACAATTTTATTTCCCTATCGATGTCGTGCCCATTAAATAAACCACTTTATTTTTTTCGCAGATGTAAACAGTGGGTTCAATTGACAGGGAAGGATTTGGTGTATGTACCAATCGACAACAAAATCGCGACATATTTTTGGTGTAGTCGGAATCCAAATCGGTTTTGATGGCCGATCCAGGACGATTCACACGCCTACCGTCAACCTAACAATCTACCATGTTGTCATAGTAGTCAAGCTATATATTTTATTTAATATATATTAATATCAATTAAATAATATTAATTAATTAATATATATGTTTTATTTAATATATATTAATATTAATATTAAATAATTAATGTATATTAATATTAATTAATAATATATTTTATTTAGTATATTATACTAAATAAAAGTTTTTCAAGTACCATTGTTTATTAATTTCAAACACCTATAACTATCGATAAAAATCTAAACTGTATCTCTACTAATCCCTACTAACCACTTGCCACTTGTGAGGACCTATAATTGGCTTTTTGTTATTTATTTATATCACTTAATTTGTTGTAATAGCTGTTGGTCTTCCGAATAAATAAATAAATAAATAAATAAATAAATAACCACATCCCTATTTTGTTGCTTATGTTGGCATTATTGTTGCCAGGCTGTTGGCTAAATTTTTATTATATTGGTATGAGTCTGGCGTGCACGTTCTATAGAATTTTTTTTTTCCTTGAAGTCCCGTCTCTTCTAGCGTAGCGTTTTATATTCTCTTTGGTATAGTAAAATGTACGGACAACACAAAATGCAAAGAAAATAATTAGTCGATAGATAAGTTGTCAATTTGACAGTAAGTGACAGATAAGTTTTATTTTTAATAGATTGACAAAGTGAACTATTCCGTACAGCCAATGCTTTATGGAAGCAGTCTAGCGCAAGTTCGTAAGAAGAAAAAATTGTATGAAACGTGCACGCTCAGTAATGGCGGTATAATCCGCCTCAATCCGAAAGAAGGCATTATCCATACAATCAATATGGTGGTCGACGCTCTTCATAAACAGGTGATTTATATCTGTCATCTGTCTCTGTCGCTGTTGTCTTGTTTTCAAAACGTTTGACATTTCATTTAGTTGTGTTGGAGAATTTTCTAAAATCAGAAATTAATGTAAATTATTATTAAAAACGAGTGTTTTGCCTCAAGAAATAAGCTTGACCCAAAAAGGATTGTGTGTGATGTGAAGTAAACTAAATGAGTAAACGAATAAGTTAAGAAATATGTAATTTAAAGACGCCGGCGGCCAATGTAAAACGAACATATTATGTCTGAATTTCCTCTCAATGATGATCGGTAAGTACCAATGACTGTTAATTAATTCTATTCGAAAGCTATTATTGTTTAAATAGTGATTTTAGTACAAATTTCAGTACATAAAAGTAATATTTACCTACCGACCTAAGTAAAAAATAGTGCTGTCTGTACAATTTTATTTCCCTATCGATGTCGTGCCCATTAAATAAACCACTTAATTTTTTTCGCAGATGTAAACAGTGGGCTCAATTGACAGGGAAGGATTTGGTGTAGGTACCAATCGACAACAAAATCGCGACATATTTTTGGTGTAGTCGGAATCCAAATCGGAGTTGATGGCCGATCCAGGACGATTCACACGCCTACCGTCAACCTAACAACCTACCATGTTGTCATAGTAGTCAAGCTTGATATATTGTATATTATACTGAATAAAAGTTTTTCAAGTACCATTGTATATTAATTTCAAACACCTATAACTATCGATAAAAATCTAAAGTATATAGAATAGAATAGAATAGAAAAAAGTTTATTTGGCACAATTATACAATAATACTTAAAATCTATACAAGACTATTGCGCCAAAAAGGCCCCCGCTCAGCTTAATGCCGCGACAGGAGCTGCCACGACGCGGGTATTCTGCGGATGCCACAATCGGTTATGATAGGGCGGATGGCTCTGCGTAAACACTTGCACTAAACGTAACACAAAAATACTCTAAATTAAAATAAAATTAAGCTTGTAAAAAAAAAAGTTTCTTTAGTCAGGTACTGAACTCTATAGTATATTTACCGTGCTACTAAACTTTGTTGCATGTTCAAAAGATGCCTTTTATATTTTACCTTAAAACTTTGAACATTTGCGGATTTTCTAAAAGGCGGAGGTATGTTATTCCAACACTTCGTTGCAGAGTAGCAAAAACTACCGCGAAATGCTGCAGATCGGTGAGTGCGGAACAACAGGCGGTCAGAAACCCGGGACTTACGTTCAGCAAAGATCAGCTTCTCAAACAGATAAGATGGGTTGCGGTACTTAATAATACCAAAGAGCAAACATGCAAAATGTAACGCACGCCTCGACTTCATATTTAATAAACCGCTCTTATTTAAAAAGGGAGTAATGTGTGCTCTTCGCGGCACTGTGAAGCAGAATCTAGCGCAAGATAGATATATCTCTAATCCCTACTAATCACATCCCTATTTTATTGCTTATGTTGGCATTATTGTTGCCAGACTGTTGGCTGAATTTTTATTATATTGGTATGAGTCTGGCGTGCACGTTCTATAGATTTTTTTTTTCCTTGAAGTCCCGTCTCTTCTAGCGTAGCGTTTTATATTCTCTTTGATGGAAGTTCGTAAAATAAAATGACGATTATTTTGATGTTACCTAAAATTAATGTTGATAGTACGTATTATTGACAGATAGCTAGTATAACCTGTGGAACAATATCCGGTTGGTTATGGAATTTCGAACGAACAATTCAATATGGAGGATGAAATGAAATTGTATGAAATTACCTAAGAAAAAATCACAAAATTAATCAATTAGATTTTTCGATAACTGTAATGATGCGGTTCGAAAAGGACCAAAAAGATGGTGAGTAAAGGACGAAAATAAAGTGGGATTGGGGGCTAACCTGGTTCACGTTGCTCCCGCGTGCTGTACGTCGTACTTGTCACCACAATAGTTTTATGGGTGCACGATACACGTATAAATGGACAACGCGTAGATCGCGGCTGATTCTCACGATTGTCTTCGACGATAGTTAATTTTGTTGGGAGCGGGCGTCGTGCTCGACCAAGCGACGTATCGGAAGAGAGTTTTCTCTAGGTACCCCCAAAAGGGAAAGGAAAATGTGCGGGTAGGATGTGGGTAGGATGCATACAGTTATCAAAGCGTTCAAATAATGTAAATTATTGTTTAAAGCTACGTTCGAAATCTACCAGTTAGTTATTCATCCAAATTTATTTTATCACCTTCAAAGTATGTTTGTCGCGAACGCGATTTGGAACGACTTGAAGTGCCATTATGTTGGCAGGATGTAAAAAAAAGTTAGAGATTAGTACTATCTGTGGAGGTCATTGAGAGGTAATGACCGCCAAAATGTGAGTTAATT
The DNA here is from genome assembly GCA_947347705.1 of Nymphula nitidulata. Lineage (NCBI taxonomy): Eukaryota > Metazoa > Arthropoda > Insecta > Lepidoptera > Crambidae > Nymphula > Nymphula nitidulata. Next base: position 11,227,232 of record OX374621.1, on the reverse strand, counting down.
AAATATTCTTGTTAACAATATAGGCTAGCATCAAAGATTTGGTGACTCCTTATAAGATTTTGTCAAGAGATAATGATTATTGACTGTAACCGGTGGATAGGGAATGGCTGTAGGGGTGGTTTGGAGGCTATTTAGGGGCCGTATGGTCCCGCCATAATTATCATCGCTTAGAGAGATGGTAATATAACAAAAGAGTAAAATGTATGGTGAATTAGGTAGTACGAAAGTAAATTGTCGTACCTACTCAGATTCAATAGCAACATAATGGTAATATGAACAAAAGTGTGCAATGTATGGTGAATTGGGTAATACGAAAGTAAGTTGTCGTAAGCTACTCAGATTCATTAGCAAGGCTTTTTTCAACTAGGTAAGTGTTTGCACAGATTAATGATATATGTATCTACGATAATGTTTGATTCAAGAGGCGATGCAGATTAAGTTCCCGGCAATTCTTAATTCGCAAAGTCTAGATACCCCATTTGCGACAATGTTCCTTCAGAAACGATATACTTACACCAACGAATAATCCAATCATCAAAACGTTTTTTTAACGCTGTTTCCGGAATTGAGTTCAGTTCTCGCCGCGAATTCTGCTTCATGTCTTCTACCGATTGTAAACGTGTGGCATAAAGTGGAAATTTGAATTTAGGAAAAATAAAGAAGTCGGCTGGAGCCATATCTGGTGAATATGGTGGTTGCTCGATGGTATTTGTTGACTGTTTGGTCAAAAATTCGTTCACAATGATGGCCTTGTGCGAACGCGGATTATCGTGGTGCAAAATCCAATATTTTCTTTCCAAAAATATGGCCTTTTTCGTCGAATTTCGCACGGATCGCCTCGTGAGATATAGAAAGTTCGCCAGCTATCCCTCTTAAAGTTGAATGAGGATTTTCACTCACTATTTCTCTCGCTTTTGCGATGTTAACTTCAGTTGCAGACGTTGATGGCCTACCAGAGCGAGGCAAATCTTCCATTACATCTCGACCGCTTTTAAACGCTTTGTTCCACTCATAAGCACGTGTTTTAGATGGTTCCCCTTTGGTTGATCAACAGTCATTATGCAAATTTACAGATAACAAGCAACGAAATTCAAAGTTATCATTTCGCAAATCAACGTTTCATTTATTTATGTTTTACAAACTTTACATCTCATAAAGTAATTTCTTCATAAATTGTCATTTTGCAAAAGAACATTAGTAAATTTTTCCTAACACGAATACGTTAAACGACAAAGATCTATTGACCAACTTTTCTTTAATAATATGGTTACTTAGTCTAAAGACATGTGGGGATGAGCGGAATAAAAAGTTTGAAAAATTTGATTAACTTCGTTTTATTTAACTTGATCACACTTCGTCGTCCTTACGCAGTAACTCTCAAAATCGCCATCTTAGCTTATGTATATCTATCCCTTTCACACACCTTACAATCATTCAATATACTGTCTCTATCATACATTCTTACGTTCCCACATCCGGTCATCCTGACAATATGACTGTCCTCAGTCATTCTTTAATCTTTCACTCTGAATTTATTAACACAATTTTTCTAACGTCTTACATTATCTTATATTAAACTTAACAAAACAGGACAACAATGATAAGCACTTACTTACTAGGAGTATTACACTAAGTACCCATCAACCAACTTATACAAACAACAGGTTTGAATTAGGCTTACATAGTTTGAAATATTAATCATGAATACTCTTACAATGGAATAAGAAACTAAACATTTTTTTTAACATCTTACATTTGATAAACAATTAGTTATCTTAACATAATAAAGGCTTATCTCATCTTAAGTTATCTTAACACAGTAAAGGCTTATCTCATCTTAAGTTATCTTAACACCAAACACTTTGTAGTATAACATAAGTACTGAAAAGACAAATTAAATTACCACATTTGAATTGTTCATAAAAAAATACTACTTACAACCATTTCTTACTAACAAAAAGGTAATACTTAACCATCAATATAGTCTTATTTTATAAATTAAACCATTAACTTAATACACATAAAAACAACTTGTTTGTTATGCAGGTATATTAGAGAAAAATAAACATTAGGAATTTTTATGTGTTATATAACCAGTTAGAAGTGCGCGCCGAGCCCCAATTTTCCGGCGGCGGCGCGCCGACCATTCATGGTCGGCGTGGCGACGCCGCGCCGGCGTGGCCGTATATTTTGCCGTCATTTTAAGAGGTTTCATTCTCCAGGGTATTCATACAAATTTTCAAGTCCAAATTTTTCGGAATTTTATAGACTGTATCTAATGAAACTTTATACGCATAAGCAGGTTACAGAGATCTAGAAAGTTGTAAGAGAATATTTTCGAAAAAGAGCATAAGAACTAAATTAGAGCGAGTAAAAAATAGAAGTGGAATAAAAAAGTTTATTACTTGAAATGCTATCAAAACTGCATCTGAGCATTAGTAGGAAAGGAAAGAAAGAGTAGGTGAGGTAAATAACTTAAAAAGTACAGTTTTGTTTGCACAATACATAATTCCAATACCCAATTGAAGAATTATAGACCCATCGCGCTCCTGAGTCATGTTTACAAGCTGTATTTGAGAGTTACAACGAATCGTCTCGCACGCAGATTTGACGACTTCCACCCTCCGGAACAAGCCGGATTCCGAAAAGACTTTAGTACCATAGACCACATACGCTGCGGCAGGTTATACAGAAGGCTGAAGAGTACAACCTGCCATTATGCTTAGCGTTCGTAGACTAGGAGCAAGCCTTCGATTCTGTCGAGACCTGCCCCCTTATTCTCAACTGTCGAAAAGAATTCGAATTTCGGAAACTCTATACCTGTCACTTTTTATCGCACTGCGTCAAAGCGAGACGGCGTGTGACTTTTCGAATCGAATCCTTGATCCGACAGTTGAGAATAAGGGGGCTGGGCCGTGCTTCAGTCACTACAGAGATGCCAAATGGGGGCTGGGCCGTGCTTCAGTCACTACAGAGATGCCAAATAGACTATCGGTACATCCAAGTGCTGCAGTCACTCTACGAAAACGCCACTATGTCAGTCCGCCTTCAGGACCAAACTTCGGAACCAATACGTCTTCAGCGAGGTGTGAGACAGGGCGATGCTATATCGCCGAAACTGTTTACTGCCGCGTTGGAGGATGTGTTTAAAGTTTTGGACTGGAGAGGAGTACTTGGCATCAACATAAACGGCGAGTACATGACTCACCTTCGTTTTGCTGATGATATCGTAGTCATGGCTACAAACCTGGAAGACTTAGGCACTATGCTCGACGACCTCTGTAGTCTCCCAACAAGAGGGTCTAAAAATGAACATGGATAAGACGAAAATTATGTCGAATTCCCATGTCGTACCCACTCCTGTAAAGGTTGGAAGTTGTTGACGAATATAATTTACCTGGGACAGATAGTCCAACTTCCAGAAAGAGGTCAATCGACGTATCTAACTCGGCTGGGCAGCGTTCTGGGAAGCTTCGCAGCATATTCTCGGCCCAACTACCGCAGTGTCTCAAGTCTTTAATTCGTGTGTGCTACCAGTTATGACTTACGGAACTGAGACGTGGCCGCTTACAATGGGCCTCATAAGAAGGCTTAATGTCACCCAAAGGGCAATGGAGAGGGCTATGCTCGGGGTTTCTCTGCGTGCTGGAATCAGAAATGATGAGATCCACAGGAGAACTAAGGTTACCGACATAGCCCGAAGAATTGCGAGCCTCAAGTGGCAGTAGGCAGGCCACATTGCAAGAAGGACTGACGGCCGTTGGGGCGGAAAGGTCCTCGAGTGGCGGCCACGTACAGGGAGACGCAGCGTTGGTAGGCCCCCACAAGGTGGACCGATGATCTGGTGAGGGTCGCGGGAAGCCGATGGATGCGGACAGCACAGAACCGATCGGTATGGAGATCTTTGGGGGAGGCCTATGCCCAGCAGTGGGCGTCTCTCGGCTGAAATGATGATGATGATGAATACATAATTGGATGAAAATAATTTGACATGGATTGGACATTGTCATGGATGAAAATATTTTTATCCACGCGTAGTGGACTTAGTCGCGATCTTTTAGCAGTGGCAGTTAGTCCTGCTGATTTGGCATGCTAGTGGCAGGAATTGCCAATATAGCCCTTGTGAGTTCGCTTAAAAGCACAACACAAAAGCTTGTAAAAACAGAAGCTTGACTTGATCTTAGCGTCGTATCGTATAAAACAGAGATTAAAAACTGTTTGGATTTAGTCTTATTTAATGTAGTCATTTTCTATGCGCACTATTATCAACTGATCGCATGAAATGAACCGATAAAAATGGACGATCGTGCGAGCGAGCGGCTGTTCGTTGCTTCCCCTTCCCCGCTCCCGGCGCGCCGAGCCGCCGTCGCGGCGGCGGCGGCGTGGGCCGAGAGCGGCGCGGCGCGCACGTCTATAACCAGTACACTACCTATATCAACAGGGTTGTCAGTCACAGGGAAATAGGCCATGGTTTCATTGAGTCTGCGGAAGAAAAGGTTTTGTTAGGACCTTCATCAGCTGGACTTACCTTTTTAACTTCGTAGCGGTCATTTCCTACCACCTTCATGACACGATAAGGTCCAAGGTACTTGGGTTTCAGCTTCATGGCAGCTCCATATTGTGTTCTTCTTATGGCTACAGTATCTCCTTCCCTGTACTTGTGACTCTCCTTTCTCTTCTTGTTGAAATTTCTCCTATTCTCCTCTTGAACCTGTAATATCTGCTCTTTTGCTTTTCGTCGTAGATCTTCTCTTCCCTCATCATAGATGTCTCTTTCCTCTTGCATTAGCATTTGGTGAATTTCTAGGTCTTCCTTATTTCTCATTCTGTTTCCAATCATAAGTTCAAATGGGGTGCAGTTGACACTACGCTGAAAGGTACAATTTAAAACACGTTGAACTCTACTCACATGACGATACCAAAGGTCTGGCTGTTCAATATACAACTTAGTAAGGACTGCAATTATAGTTCTATGAATCCGTTCAACTTGGCCATTACCTCTCGGTATACCAGTGGTTATCTTAACATGCTGGATTAACTCTTCTTTACAATATTGCTCAAAATCTTGACTTGTGAATGGAGTACCTCGGTCACTGATGATTCTGCTTGGGTTACCAAAGTGCTGTTGATGAATTCTAAGCTTCTCTAAAGTTTCTTTTGTTGTTGTGCTTTTTGTGGGAAAAATCCATACAAATTTTGTGAATGCATCTACAATTGTGAGCAAATAATTGTACTGTTTCTTTGTCTCTGTCATTGGCCCGATGTGGTCAATGTGAATGGTATGCAGAGGTGAACTTTCTTTCTCTATAGGGTGTAGGAAGCCTTCTTGCTTACCTTCTTTTTTCATAGATAAAATACAAGGTATACATGTCATTATGAAGTCTTCTAATTTTCTATTTAAGTCTTTAATGTAATAATCTTTATTTATTAAATCAATCATCTTTCGCTTTCCAAAATGGCCAATGCCATGTATTCTTTTCATAATATCTGTTTCCATTATCTTAGGTATTACTAGTTGCTTTTGTGGCGTCTTATAAAGCAATCCATTTTCAATAAAATAATCTGAATATGGTCCATTTGAAAGGATATTCATGATAGCCTTCAATCCTTCATCACTTTCTTGTGCCATTTGTATCTTTTCCTGCATACGTCTAGTTATGATTCCAACATATGATGGGTTACGACTAAGTGCATCTACATGTATCATCCTGGATCCCGATCTGTGTTCAACTGTGTAATCATATTCTTGCAGAAGCAGAGCCCACCTTGCTACTCTTGTTACTAAATCTTTCTTACGCAGGGTCATCTCAAATGCAGCACAATCAGTAACTATTTTAAAATGTATACCAAGTAAGTATTTACGGAACTTTTTCACTCCTTCAATTATTGCAAGAGCCTCTAACTCATAGCTTGTGTATTTCTTTTGGGCGTCAGTTGTTTTACAGCTTGAATAATATACAGGGTGCAAGTCACCATCATCAGGGTTTCTTTGAAATAATATGGCTGAATAGGCATACATAGATGCATTTGTATGCAGCTCTGTGGGTAAATCTGGATGGTATATTTTCAAAACTGGTTGCGTGCATAGCTTTTCTTTTAAAAAAGTGAATGCCTCTCTTTCTACTTCGGTGAACTGGAACAACTGATTTTTCTTAAGAAGGTCTGTTAGTGGCTTAGCTATCAGTGCATAGTCCTTGATGTATTTCCTAAAATAAGAGGTTAGTCCAATAAAAGAGTGTAATTGTTTTAATGTTTTTGGTTCAGGGAAATTCATCACAGCGTCTATTTTATCTCTGGTAGGTTTCACTGATCCATTTTCAATAGTGTGACCTAAATAGTCAACTCGTTTAGTAAGAATTTCACATTTTTTCCAATTTATATTAAGGCCATACATACTTGCAACCTTCAATACTTCTCTTAATCTTTCAAGTCCTTCAATATAATCTTTTGACAATATTAACAAATCGTCGACAAAAATTATCAAAAATCCCTTTATTATGAGGTCTCTAAAAATAATGTTTATATACCTAGTGAAATAATTAGGACAAATGGATAAACCAAATGGTGCCTTCAAAAATTCGTATTGCCCTGAGTGGGTAACGAATGCTGTATACTTTATGGAATCTTTATTAATACCTAAGTGAAAAAATGCATTTTTTAAATCTATTTTAGTGAAAACTCGTGCTTGTGCTAATTTATCAATATGATCCTCTATTATAGGCAAAGGATATTCATCTTTAACCATCTTGGAATTAATATTCCGATAATCAACACAAACTCTTGTGCTACCATCTTTCTTTTTGACAAGAACTAAGGGGCTTGCATATTGAGAAAAACTAGGTCGTATAATGCCATTTTCGAGCCACTCACCGATCTGTTGGTCAACCTCTTTTTGCTCCATAATAGACAATCTCCTCGGGCGCTGTGTCACAGGAATGTCATCAGTAGGTAAGTATAATTTTCATCTCAATTGGGGCTTCCATTGTTTTTACAGGTGCATAATTATTCACCAACTGTTCAACCTCTTGCTTAACTCGTGTATCTGCAACAAAACATGAAACCTTCTCCTCCATGGTACTCACACAACAAATATTTTTTAACCACAAACTGTCATTTTGTTGCAATACTGTGACTGACCCCCTGTCGAATAAAAGTACTGCACTAGTAATAAACTCCTGACCTAGGATTAGATCATAAGGCATAACATTGTCGGATACAATATGGAAAATAGTTTCGAAACTATGACCGTCGACTTTTAAAACAGTATAACATTTTCCGAATGAACTTACATGTTTTTCACCTTTTTTTTTTTTTTTTTTTCCCAAGCTGAGGGGAAGCTCTACCAGCCTATCTTCCCTCTGCCTGGGGGGGAAGAGGGAAGGGTGTGTGGGGCTTTCACCCACTAAACCCCTCAGCGATGCTCCTCTTTCCTGCTTCCTACCGACACAACGGGTTAGCCCGAAGACATTCACCGTCGTCGGTAGGGCAGTTGACCGATTTCGGTCCCATCTTTTGGGGAGGCTGTAAAGCAGCCCCCCCAAACTGACTTTGTTCTTTAAAGTCGGCGCGCCGATGCATTGGCACGCCGACTGGGCTGTGCAAGCCGGGCTACGGCCCCCAACCGTACCCGGAGCCCAAAGATATTTCAAGGCGGATGATGGCGCCCATATTGCGCCCTCCTTCGCCCAGGGCGCCTGCGGCGGATAGCGGAAGTGGCGGCTGCTTCCCGCGCACGTTCCGCCTCCTCCTTACTGCCCATGGTAGCCTCACAAAAAACGAGGACCGCCTGCCACGACCTGTCGCTCTCGACCATCTTTGAGATGACGGTCGAGAGGGAGAGGTCGTCTCCAACTACAGCGGTCAGCACCCGCCGCTCGTTTGCCCACGCGGGGCACTCCTCCAGCGCATGTTGCGCTCCCTCGTCGGGGCAGCCGTCGCAGTGGTGGCAGGTGGCAGTCGGTTCCCTTCCCGGGATCCGACACAGGTATCCTCCGAAGCATCCATGCCCAGTGAGGACCTGTGTCATATGGAAGGTCAGGACTCCGTGCTGCCTATCCACCCACTGCTTAAGAATTGGACTGACTGCCCCTATCGTGCGCACTCCGGCAGTGACCCTCGCGAGCCTCAGCCCCCACACCTCGAGCGCCTCTTCGCGCAAAACGGCCCGTAGGGCCTCCACCTCCCGTGGCGCTGGGTCCTGTCCCCGTGAACGCGCCTCCTCACGCCAGAAATATACTGATGCGAGGGGCCTCGCTTCTAGGTCCCAAGGGACAGAACCCGCCAGAACCGCCGCTGCTTCACCCGATATCGTTCGGTACCCCCGAATCACCCTCGTGGCCATCGCTCTCTGTGGTTTGCGCAAAAGGGCGATTTCCCGGCCATTGAGGGTATTAGCCCATACAGGGGCACCATAAAGGGCCATCGACCGAACGATACCGGTGTAAAGCTTTCGGCACGCTATGTCCGGACCCGCGATATTTGGCATCAGCCACCCTAATGCTGCAGCCGCCTTCATTAGTTTTAGGACCAGCTTTTCGAGATGGGCGCGAAAATTCCAACGCCCATCTATCTGGAGCCCCAAATATTTAAAAGAGGTCCTCACGTCGATGCGGACGCCACTAACTACAATTCCAGAGCCTCTCGGTGGGGATCTGCGAGGCCCATGGAAGCAGATCGCCTCCGATTTTTCGAGGGCCACCTCTAGCCCGAGCCGTCTAATGCGCGCTACCACTTGCGCGACCCCCGCAGTCGCCAAGATTGCAGCCTCCCTAAACTTCGTCCCTCTTGCGAGCACCAGTGTGTCGTCCGCGTAGCATACCACACTGATGCCCGGTAAGTTTTCACCTTGCAGTACCGAGTCGTACCCGATGTTCCACAGGAGCGGCCCTAAGACTGACAGGGGTCAGTCTTAGGGGACCGATCAACAGTGGGACACCGCACGACACCTGCGTTCTGCGTATGCCCTCTTTAGTCCGGTACACGACTCCTCTTGCCACCAGGTAGTCCGCGACGATGTTGTGGAGGTAGAGGGGCACCTGCTGGTGGGCTAGCGCTCTCTTAATGCAATCCCAGGGGAGGGGTTAAAGGCATTGGCGATGTCTAATGACACCGCCAAGACGACTTCACCCTGGGACACTGCCTCCTCCGTTACGGCCTTCACTCTAAGGATAGCACCCACTGTGGAACGCATGCGCCTGAAGCCATACTGGTGCTCTGACAGGTCCGGCCCGACTTCCTCTAGGTGCCTCCGGAGGCGTACAGCTATGATGCGTTCAAGCAGCTTGCCCACTTCGTTAAGGAGGACTATCGGCCTATAGGCCGACGGTGAGTCGGGCGGCCGGCCCTCCTTGTGTAGGAGCACTAGCCGACCCTCCTTCCACTCCCGAGGGAAGGTCCGCTGTCGTAGACAGGCGGTAAAAAGTCGTCTCAACCGGTTCTCGAGAGGGCCCAAGGCCAGCACCAAGGCTTTCCCGTGGATTCCGTCTGGTCCGGGAGCAGTGTTCTTCGCCTTCATGCGACCCACCGCCGCCCCCAGTTCCCCACTGGTCATTTCTGGAACCTCCTCTGCGTTTGGCACGGCACGCTCCACTAACCCTGGCGTCACCGTGGTAGAACGCTGCCTGTTTGGTGGCGGGAACAAGGCGGTCACCACGCTGGACAGTACTTGGGGCTCCAGGCTCTCTGTGATGGGGGGTGTCCACGCTCTCAATTTCCCCCTAACGGCCCGGTATGGCCTGCCCCACGGATCTCTGTCCAGGGTGGCCAAAGACTCCTCCCGTGCGCGCAACTTAGCAGCCGCGATTTCCGCTTTGAAAGCCTTGCGGGCGACGTTATACGCCTCATGCAGGGCAGTTTCCGTGGCAGCATCACGGAGCCTTCGCCGACGGCTGCGGGTGTATTGACGGCGCGCTGCCATGCACGCTTGGCGCAGCTGTGTTAATTCTGCCGACCACCAGTACACCTGACGTCTGGGGCAGAAAGGTTTGGTCCGGGGCATTGCTGCGTCGCAGACTTGCGTCATTGCCCCTCGGAACCATTGCGCTTCAGCAGTCACCTCTATTTCAGCCTCCACGGGCATCGGAAGCCACGCTTTCACTGACGCCGCATCGCGCAGCACATCGCCATTCAGCTTTTTTAGAGCCCAGCGAGGGCCGACCTCTCTTTGGACAATCCGACCTGGACTGATCGGTGTTGTCGAGAGGGGGGAGACACTAAACTTGGGCTCGCAAGGGTGATGTCCACAATAGATCTTCCCTGTGGCCTCACGCACGTGTGCGTCGAGCCCCTGTTTAGGACACATAGGCCCACTCCAACTGCCCATCTGTCAAGAATTCTACCGCGCAGGTCGGCCAATAGTGGCCACTACTGCATCTAGTAGCTGCTCATAATCGCGCCGGTTCCAGCTAGGGGGACAATAGACCCCTACCACTAGCATGCCCCCAACTTCAGCCGCTACGAAGCCCCTGCCTCTAGAGACGCTATTAAGAGAAGGCGCGCTAGCAGCTCGGTTTGTGTGCAGAGCCACTATTCCTTCCGTATCCCCGACCCAGTCATCTCTGGTCGGGAGATAATAGGGCTCCGCCACAACCGCCACCTTTTTTTTTTTTTTTTTTTTTTTTTACGCAGGGGAGCCCATTTACGGGTTTCCTTCCCGGTTCGGGGAAACCGGAGAGGGGTATGTGGGACTCACGGGCTCTCTGGGTGCAAGTCCCGTCCTACCCACTAAACCCCTGCGAAGTTCCGACACGCTGCGTGTTGGCGCCGCCATAGGGTATTCATCACAACACTATGGACAGCGCCGCAGTGAGCTCTTGGCGTGCTCTTCCACGAGGTGGGATGGGATGTTCTCGGAACACAAGGAGCATCCCTCATCGCAGAGATCGTGCAATGCGCATACCGTTCCCCAACAGTACCGCTGACCTCTACTCGGCAACGGCAGACTAGCATAGGAGAAAACCCCCGCCCAGTCCGCCCGCCGGCGCGGGTCACTTCGAGGCTAATAAAGCCCCGAAGTAACCCGCACCGACGGCTCCCTTCACCGCCCCGTTGAGGGCGGATCAGGGGGCCTCGCCTCCCGCGATCCATCGGTGACAGGGGCGGCAACGGAGGGCGGCCTTTGGCCGCCGCCACCGCCACCCCCGCCAGCGAGGGATCTGCCTCGTGTGCGTCGCTTCAGCTGCTGTAAGCAACATTTACTGCCCACCATGTGATTAGCCGGTAAACCGGCATCAGCACACGGGGGGCAGCGAAGCGGCGCCGAACATTTGACGGCCTTGTGGCCCGACTGGCCGCAGCGGAAGCACGCTCCGGAGCGGTCAGTTGCCGACGGGCACTGCGGCTTGGTGTGCCCCACACCCAAGCAGCGGTAGCACATCATGGGTCGCTGCTCCAGCACGTAAACGCGCGCAGAGCACCAACCCACGGTGAGCTGGCCGTCCTTGTTGATGAGCTTCGCCGCAGACGCGGGGCAAGTGACCCTAATGGATCCCGAGCCCCACCGGCCGCGGCGAATCTCGCCAACACGAACCCTGTCGAGGGGACACTGTCCAGCACGAGCAATCGCCCCCCGGACCTCGTCCCCCCGAATGGAGTCATCCAACCCGGTCACGCGCATATCAACACACTTGACCGGGACGGAGTCGCGGACATCGTCACCAAGCACCCCACGAAGGCGCTCAGCGAAGAGGTCCGCCCTTTCTGCACTGTCCGGGCCCAGTATCTTTAAAAGTCGGGCCCCCGTCATCGTATGCCGGACGCGCATCTTGGGGCAGTCCGGGTCATTCTTCGTCGCGTCTCTCGCCCGGGTGAGCGCGTCCATATATGTGACACCGCGCTGGAGAGCCTCGGGAGAGAGGGTCACTGAGACGGCGGCAATGGCTGGCACGCTGAGTTGGCCGCGTCTTCGTCGTCTTCTCTTCTTCTTCTTGCCTCGACGGCCACCCTGAGCCTCGCGCGGTTGCGGCGCTGGGGCACGCGCCTGCTGTTGCGCAGGGGTCATGGTGGCGTCGGCATATGACTCCCGGATGGTGGCGGTCGCTGCGCCCTGCTGCGCCCGACTACGGGGGACAGGTTGGGGCGGCTTAGGCGCCGCTGCTTTTCTGGCCGGCTGTGACGGCGTAGGCGGCTGAGCAGACTTGGCCGGCTGGGCAGTAGGGTTCCTGGCCTTGCCCTTGCCTTTCTTGCCCACGAGTGTGAAGCCGCCGCGCTCCATTTCGACATCGTCGGTAGTAGTGGGTCGCTTGGTCGTCCTGTCCGCCGCTAAAGGCGGGCGAACCCTGGGCTCTGGCGTCTCGGGCCCAAGACGTGCATCCAACACGCGCCCGAAGAGGCGCATAAGCCGCTCGTCCTCCACATCTCGTTCTAGGTCGGGACCTGGTCTCCTTTCGTTCGGCTCTCCGGCTTTGGCCGTCACGCATACCGCGGGAAGCTCCTCCATCTCCACGCAGTCCTCGCAAGGTGCCGGTTCCTCCGACTGGGCGGGCACGGGTGCGGGCGGAAGCGGGGGCGCGGGCATGAGGGCAGTCTCTAGCCGCCGCTGCAGCCCCTGGCACTCCTCGCGTAGTCCTGAGCACTCACCGCGCAGCGCGTCAACCTGCGCGCGCAGGAGGTCGATCTCTCCGGTGAGGCGACCGTTATCGGCTTGAAGCCGCCTGACCTCTGCAGTGGCCGTCCTCTTATACATCGCGTCGAGTGTATCTTCGATGCGGCTGGCCGCCAACTTTAAGTTGCGCACCCACGTCCCTTTCAAATTTTTGGACCTCACCGCTATTCGTCCGATTACTGCCAGATCGTCCTTCGCCCGGCACCTCAACGCGCTGAGCGGTGGGTCCGATGGTCGCTCTCCAGGTGGCGGCATGCGACAGCGAGCCCATGAGTTGCTCGCGATCTGAGCCAGCCTTCCTATTTCCTCCTCCGAATCAAGTTCCGCCAGGGGCCCGCCTCCCAGCTCATCTTCTCGCTCCTTAGAGGACCGCCGCCGAACGTCTATAAGTGCGGCCGACGGGGCCAACGGGGCTGTGGGGGCCAACGGGGTCGACGGGGCCGTGGGGGCCAACGGGGCCGACGGGGCCGTGGGGGCCAATGGGGCCGACGGGGCCGTGGGTGCCGATGGGGTCGACGGGGCCAATGAGGCCCTTGGTGGTGTCTTTCCAGAACTCGCACTAAGGCGAGGCATCCTCGTCAGAATGACTTTGGCTTCTGGCAGCCCTTCCCGAATACTGGGTGGTTCAGCTGGAAGCCGCTTTCTACTCCCTTTTCGTAGCAGGCGTCGCCCAATTTCCCGCTCAAAGTCGTCGCGCGCGCTGATGGACGCGTCAGAAAGCAATGTGTCGTCACTATCTAGAGCGCCCGACATGGCGCTGCCGCTCCTTGAGAGCTCGTCGTCAATTTCCGAGCCACAGCCTACACTGCTGTCCCGGCTTCTGCTCTCTCTCGTCTCACTCCTCCCAACACGGTGACGCCCTGAGGCGCCCCCGACGCGGTAGTTGCCCCCCCCAGATACGGTGGGGCTGCCTGAACCCGAAGGTCCAGAGAGGGATTCTCCGGCCGCGGAGCGACCGGTACCCTCCTGGGGTAATATGTTATTGCTACTCGCGTTTTCCATGTTTTTATACCTCCCGAAACCAACGTCAAAAATAACAAAAAACAAAACTAAAAAGAAAGAAGAACAGAAGAAGAAGAAATAAATTTAAATAAAACAAACAAGAAAAGAAAAACAAAAAGACAGAAAAATAAACAAGAAAAGAAAATGGTCCCGGGGCTTGGGACCGGGCTCCCCCCGGCCACTCAGCCCATCGTCACCCCGAGAAAACTTAGGCTTAGGGCCGGCGGCGTCAAAAGACGTTGAATGCCAATAAGCCGACCGCCGACACAGAACCGCCTTCCTCCGCAGTCTCCCTTCCGAAGAGGGGAGGACCGGAGAAGGCCTCAACAAACTTCGGGCATATTAAGCCCCCGACAAAGAGGAGTCAGCGGGAATTCAGCTGATGTGGACTCAACCGCTTTCCCCTGGTGGGAATCCGCAAATGTGGACTCTTCCACCCCTACGTGACCGCATAAGCGGTCCGCGGGCCTTGGAGGCCCGCCATCCCACGACCCGAAGGTCCGCTGCCCCCCAAGGGGGCCCCACCAGGGTAATTTTTTAGAGAGGTTTTCTTCCTCACAGCCAGACGCACAGGGCAAGCCCCATACGTCCAGCCCCCGACCCCACCAAAGAGCAGGGCTACGGGCTTGTGTGGCCGTGCAATGCCCGAAGGCAGCCACACCGTGCTGGAGATTGGCCGGCTCCGAACCCATTACCCTAACGAGCGGATAATGAGTTCGCAGTCGCCCAGGATGCGCCGTCTGGACACGTTGTGGGACCCACCGTTTGCACCGGATGACAGAACATCCGCCAAAATGCAACAAGTGAGCCCGACAACGCCCCCAGCACACTAGGAGCCGCCACCTTTTTTTTTTTTTTTTTTTTTTTTTTTTGAGTCAGAAACCTTTTATAGGTACCCAGGGAGAATGATGGGGGCTTGCCCCCTGGGTTATGTGGGAGTCTCCGGTGTAAAGGACCGGTATACCCACTAAAACTGACTGTACCCACTGTCCACAGTTGTGGGCGCTACCGAGGAAGCTCGTCGCACACATCTCGGTAGCGCCTTGTGGCGTTCGAAAGAACTCGTCATATTGGAGGGAAGTGCCGCGGGTACTTGGCACTTCTCACACCGTCAGCGGAGTGTGTTTGGAATGAATGGTGGAGCCCCCCTCCACCATTCCACACCCCTAGCTAGGGCGGTTGAGACAGCTGCGCGAAGCGCCGCCTCGCCCGACCTAGCCTCCTACGGCGGGCAGGGTTTGAGAGAGGATCAGCCTCTCGAACCCTTTCCGCGGCCTCTTTTAGGGCCATCACCTCTTCACAAAATGAGGCTACCGCTAGCCAGGACGTCTCGCTGCCAACCATCTTTCTGATGACGGTCGGCAGAGAGAGATCCGTACCGATTATGGCGGTAAGTTCGGTGCGCTGAGCGGACCACGCCAGGCATGACTCTAGCGTGTGCTGCGCATCGTCGACATCGCTTGTGCAGTGGTGACAGCGAGGGTCCTCCTCCCGTTTAAGCAGACGCAGGTATTTGCCGAAGCATCCGTGGCCCGACAGCACCTGCGTCAGCCGAAACGTGAGTGCTCCCTGCCGCCTGCGAATCCATTCGTTGATGATAGGACGGATCGCTTCTACTGTTCGGACGCCAGCGGTGGGAGTCTCCATCCGCTGTCGCCATGACCTCATGGTAGATAATTCTGCCCTCTCCCTCCAACGCCGGATGAGTTCCGGAGGGGGGCGGATGTTTTGATCACGTACTTCCGCACTAAAACGATACACTTTGGCCAGCGCTATGGCATCGAGGTCCCAAGGTGGGGTACCTGCGAGCGCACAGGCGGCTTCGCCTGAGATGGTACGATACCCACGAACAACTTTAATCGCCATGACACGTTGAGCCCGGCGGAGCAAGGCAGCATTGCGCGGCGATAGCGTGTCGGCCCAAATGGGCGATCCATACAGGGCCATCGATCTCACGACCCCCGTGTAGAGATGACGACAAGTAGCACTGGGGCCACCCAGATTGGGGAGAAGACGAGTCAAAGCCCCAGCAGTGTTGACTAGCTTGGGGCAGAGCTTCTTGAAGTGATGGTCGAAGCTCCATCTTGAGTCCAGCTGTAGACCTAAATAGCGCATATGCGCTGCGACATCTATGCGCACACCGTTGATGGTCAGGTGCGCGTCTGGCGGTGGCTTGCGGCGGGGCCCGTGAAAAAGCAGGGCCTCAGTTTTGTCTAGAGCCACCTTCAGTCCGAGGCATTCAATACGGCCAATGATTAAGGAGGTGCCAACAGTGGCGAGGCGTGCTGCATTACCGTAGTCATCGGCTTGTGCCAATACAAGTGTATCGTCTGCATAGCAGACGATGTCGAGTCCTTGTGGGAGTGCTCCTCGCAGCACCCAATTATATCCTATGTTCCACAGGAGTGGGCCAAGCACCGACCCCTGTGGAACCCCGCATTTCATTGTTCTGTAGATGGCGCTTCCATTGCGGTTTATGCATACTATGCGCCTCTCGCTCAAATATTTTTAATAATTAGCCTAAGGTATAGGGGCACGTTGTGGTAGCGGAGTGCCTCTCCTATACAGCTGAAGGGCAGGGTGTTGAAGGCATTGGCTATGTCCAACGATACTGCCATTGTCACCCTGCCCCTAGCCACGCCCTCATCCGCGTACGACTTTACGCGACGGATGGCGTCGATGGTCGAACGGTTCTCCCGGAACCCGTACTGAGAGTACGACAGGTTCGGTCCGGTATCATTAAGATGTTTCACGATGCGAGGAGCCGCCACCTGCGTCAACCACTGCGCTATGCTCTGATAGAGCAGGTCTTGTGCCCTAGCACAGTGGTTGATGTTCGCCTGAAGGAAGCGGATTGGCGCCATTATATTTCCATAGCGTTCGGACCCTCCTGCGCCCCAGCCTGACTGCCAGGGTTTACAAGCTGCAGGGCTACTCCTGCCCCAGTGGCCTGCCTACCTCTTACGCGCCTGGGTTTTAGGGGCGGGGCTTTGCATGCCGCGCTCCCGATCTTGTGCGACGCCGGCTTTTTGGCTGATTCACAGACCGGGCAATGTGGGGCCGCTTCGCATTGGGCGGCTTTGTGTCCGGTCTGACCACAGCGGTAACAAAGTTGGCTACGGTCTACTTCTGACGTGCACATCTCACGCACGTGTCCCAACCTCATACATTTGAAGCAGCGTACAGGTCGCTCCTCCATGACTTTAACCCGGGCTGAGACCCACCCTACCAAGAGGCGGCGGGCCTGGGCCACCTTTTTAGCCGTTTGCACAGGGCACTTAATCCAAGCAACGCCTATTCCCGATGCGTCCGGCTTCACCTCTCCCACTTTTATTAGGCTCGTAGAGCACTCACCCGCTCGGGCCACTGCTGTGGCGACCTCTTCGGACGTTACAGAGTCATCCAGGCCAGATACCCGTAAATCTGCGGTCTTTATGGGCCTGGAGATCTTGACGTCCTCCTCTGTGAATAGGCCGCGGAGCTGGTCAGCCAGTGCGTCAGCCTTCACACCATTGGCGGCGCCGGGAATTTCAAAGATCCTGCCACCTGTGGCCGTTTTGCGGCAGCTCATATCGGTCAGCCCTATGGTCTCGAGGCTGAGACGACTTTTGGCCTCGCCGATCACTTTCCCGTAAGTCAGGCCTTTCTCAATCGCCCCCGGCTGCAGCGTTAAAACTACAGCTACTGAGCGGGGGGGTCGAGGTGTGGCCTGTTTTGGTCTTGGACTGGACCTCTGCTGGCCCTCCGGTCTGACGACTTGCGTCGGCTGTGGGCTGTTTGCCACCGTCTTCTTCTTTCCGCCCTTTTTCACAACCTCTGTCCACGGCCCGTCAGTCGGCTCCGGGTCTGATGGGAAAGGGGGAGAGCTTCCCGGATTTGAGGGGGCTGGCTTGACTGTTATAGCCGTCGTTCCCTGCTTGTTTGAGCCCGCCTTCCCCTTATTGGCGTCTGACACGATCTTTGTGGCAGCAGCGAAGGTAGATGATGCTTCAGAGGTAGTAGGGCTGGCCTTTGGCTGGTCTACTTCCTTTTTCCTCCTATCGGAAGCAAGTGGGAGCCGGTAGCTTCTCTCTGGGAGAAGACGCCCGCCGACTTCTAGGCCCTCCAGTTTGGCGTTCAACATGGTGCCTACTTGCTCCATGACGCACTTCATCATTTCTGGATAGTATGACGGCAGTGCCTGCTCTTCCCGAGGTGGCCCTAACTGGCCGTGACTATAAGGATTTGGTGCCATCACGGGAACGGACACCGAAGGGGTCACCTCCATTGCCTCGTTCATATTAGGGGATGACTTTCGATTGCTGCGCACAACCTCTGCGCGCAGGTCAGTCATCTCCTGGCACAATTTATCGAGACGCTCTTGCAGGCGGCGATTCTCTGCCCTCAAAATTGCCGTCTCGTCGCTCACCGATCTTTGGGCGAGTTCCACGGTGGCCTCCTCGATGGACTCCCTAGCTTCCTTTAGAGCTTTTACGTATGTGCCCTTTAGGTTGGAAGATTTCTCCGCAACTTTGGTAATAGCCGCAAGCGCATTGGTGACCTGTAGCCTCAAGTCCAGCGCACCCTTCTCATTTACATTCACATCGCCTAAGGTTGCAGCCGAGGCTTTAGCTTGCAGCCGAGCGGACCTCTGTTTGCGCGAGAGCTCCATAAGCTCCGATATTTCTTGTTCAGACTGCATCTTGGTGTCGTCCTCACATCCCTTACGAAACGCTGCTTTGGCGGCAGCGACCCCAGCATAGTCACTAGTTTTTACTGGCCGACTTCTCCCTCTTTTCATGGGCGTGACAGCCCGACCGGACCGGCCCGGATTCGAGCACACGCTCCCTTCGGATTCCGAGGCTGACCCATCCCACGTTGTGACGTGCCCACTGCGCGACCTCTTGCGCCAGAGCCGTCCTTCAGCCGATTTGACTGGCAAAACCACCGATTCCCGTGACCTCAGCGTAATAAGGCTGTCGCACGAGGATGCACGGGACAAGTCTGATAGTGACTCAACCTCCTTATTTTTGGCGCCACCCATTTCCTGATAAGGCGCTTTGTCATCTCCTTTTTTGAGCAGGATATCCTCCAGAATCACGACTGCGCTACTCATTTTTGGGTAGGTCGCATCGTCTCCACACTTCTCTACGCTCATTGAAGAGCAGTTCCTCACTTCGTCTACGTCTTGTGTTTTTTGTTTGGGAAAATTAGCAATACTCATAATTAGACCCACGAGAATGGGGGAAATATTTGGTCCACCCCGGTGGTGCCCCCTGCACCGGGGTAACCCTAATACACCTGAGGGTTGGGCTGTCCTCAGGGTTGAGCGCTTATTGATGGGCTTACCCAGTCCACCACCTTAAGGCCTCCCATCGCCACGGTTCCCAGCGACGGGAGTTTGGGGTTTTTTAGTGTGGTTGTCTCCACGCAGGGCCGGCCAATTAAGGCAAGCCCCCCTGGTCCCGTGTGTGCCGCTAGACGTGTTCAACGACACACACACGGGATAACAAACCACGGTCAGCAGACCCGCCGCGCCGCGGACCTTGGAGGTCCGCCATACCACGCCGCCAAAAAGGCGGCCGCTGACCTCTAGGGGTCTCCACAAAACGCACATGCAGTGCTAGGCGTTTGAATGCCACCCTCACATGGCCGCATAAACGGCCCGCGGACACTGTACGCCGTCCACCGAACTAAATGTCCACTACTACTTAAAGTGGCACCACACACTACCTCCTCTGACTCCTTTACAAACGAGAGGAGCAGGGAGCAGTTAACAATGGAGCCGTGCAACACTCGGACACCGAAGCCCTTCGCGGGAGCAGAGCTCAACCGCCCAACTCCGCCAACAATTCGCAGAGAGGTAGGAGTAGCAGCCGCAACTGAGGCGCTGCTCCTACCCCCCTCCCAGGGTGCACCACGAGGAGGTTTGCCAGCCCGCACCCCACATGTTTTAAATCTTCCGGTACATACTTTTCAATCCGTAAGTTAAAAAACAATCTGCTACTTATCAAATTAAGATCACTACCGCTATCAATTAAACTAACTATGTCCTTATCTAAAATCTTAACACTTTTCACCGATGTTTTGTTTACATCTTGTTCACTGACATCTGCTGTCATTACGTTCAAGCTCGCTGATTGGCCGTCGTCGCGTCCGCCATGTTGGTCGCCATTTTGATCGCCATGTTCGAACTCGACTAACTTCGCACACAACTGCTTTACCGACGCCGTTGGTTGTC
The DNA here is from genome assembly GCA_947347705.1 of Nymphula nitidulata. Lineage (NCBI taxonomy): Eukaryota > Metazoa > Arthropoda > Insecta > Lepidoptera > Crambidae > Nymphula > Nymphula nitidulata. Next base: position 11,207,409 of record OX374621.1, on the reverse strand, counting down.
CGGTGAACTCGCGTCGCCGCCGTGAAGTTGCCGCGTTTGTGCTGCCACCTACAGTGACTCCGGCGCCGCCATGTCTGCCGCTACCGCCTTGCCTTTGTCCCGTTGAACACTGCGTTCCAATATGGCCGAACTCATTATATCGGAAGCACTTTAAACCTTTGTCGCGATGCGGACACTCAGATGACGTATGATTCTTTTGTCCACAGCTGAAACAGCGTACCGCTTGCATACTATGCTTCCTCGTACTCGTACTATCACTATTTAAAGCACTTTTTTCCTTAAATGACTCGTACAACTTTTGCTTTTCCTTTAAGTCGCCGTACGTTGTCACGCCATATAACATAATTTTGTTGCATTCGCGGTCTACGATACCTTGTATAATATATTGTATGGTGACGTAATCAGCCAATTTGCCCCTTCTTCCCAGCGCCTTCATCTCAAGCATATAGTCGTAACAGCTCTCATCTTTACGCTTTTTCCTCGTAATTCGTGTACTTGCTTAGCGTTTAAGGCATCTGGGAACTCCTTACATAGTGCTGCTTTTAGTTCGTCATATGTCTTGAACGTTTTCTCGGACCGTAGCCACGATGCAGCCGTCGAAGTTAATGATCTTCGTGCAATGAGTAGCTGTTGGGTTAAGGTCAAACCAAATATTTCAGCATTGTCTTCAATCTCTTGAGCCCACTTGCTTACCGTATAGGTAGGATCTGTACCAGTGAACTTAGCTATTGCTTCCTCTACGAACGCTAGGTTATGCGGCGAGGATGACATCTTTTTATAGTTCTTTTCGGTTTCGGTGCCGGTCTCGTCCTCCGAAGTGTTTAATCCCAGCGATATGCGCCTCAGAAAATCGTAGCCTTGATGACGCGCCACTTTGCCGTAGGTTCGAGCACGTGTCTGGGATACGCACGTTGTCTGCCGTGAGCAAAATATTGGATATCATAAAAATTTGCTGCCGTCGTTCGTCGTAATGTAGTCGTAGGATATTACTGCGGTGATTTCGTCGTAGATTTGACTGGACAGGGTGGATTGAGGAAATAAGTCGGTCGTCGTTTCGTCGTGCCTCGTGGTAACCTCAAACGCCGGTCGCCGGTCAAGTCGTCTTCGTCTATATCGCACTTCCGTTATATTCCGCTATCCCGGACGAGCCCCCAAAAATGTGGGGATGAGCGGAATAAAAAGTTTGAAAAATTTGATTAACTTCGTTTTATTTAACTTGATCACACTTCGTCGTCCTTACGCAGTAACTCTCAAAATCGCCATCTTAGCTTAATTATATCTATCCCTTTCACACACCTTACAATCATTCAATATACTGTCTCTATCATACATTCTTACGTTCCGTTCCCACATCCATTAGGCAATTTATAGTATGACACCGTATCATTTCTTAAATGATATCGCTATAATCGCGAAATATATCGCTGTAAAACCGACACCACGTAGTCTTGTCTGCCCTACCCCTAGAGTGTAATTTAAGCCCGCGAAGGCGCGGAGGGGCGAGGCGGCCCGCGAGCTGAGGAGCAGGTGGTTTGGATGACCAACGCCGCGGCTGAGGCTGGCCGGCACGGCCAGCAAGCCGAAGCTGCGGTGGTGGGATATGATATAACTAAAAACAGCACTGTATTTAATATAAACAACAGATGCAACTTAAACTTCGCGCCAAAATGGAAAACAGTTGTGCCAATCTAACAATAACAAAAAAAATCAAAAAAATTAATTTGGAACCATAAACAAATCATCCATTCCCGATACTTTTTTGACTGCATGTATAACGTTTCGAAGTCCTCTCAATACGTTTCCCATCACACGTTGGAATTTGGAGGGAGAATTTTTGAGTCCCAAAGGCATTTTTAAAAATTCGAAGTGCCCGTGTTCGACGTTAAAGGCGGTTTTTGGGATATCAATAGGGTTCATTTCTACTTGATTAAAATCCTGATGCTAAATCCAGGGTGGTTGTAACAGAACGAACTAAGTTCTGAAGCATTCGTTACCAATAAAATATAAATAATAATACTTTGAGTAATAAAAGCAAATAAGAAAGGAATTAACTAATACCATTACAGAAGTAATACAAAAAGAATATATTGTTAAATTAAAAAAATAGTGATCAGAATAGGCACCTTTGTAGAGAGATTTTAAGAATAGGGACCCGGAGACAATACTAGCATTTCTTGGAATCGGACCCCGATTTCTTGGAATCAAGTAGGCCGATTTAGGTGCGGGCTGCGCTCGGAGTGCGATTGAAATGTGGTTGAAGATGACGGAGTGCATTTAAGGTACCTACTCGCAACAGGAATTCTATATAAAGGAATAATAAGGGTTAGTTTGGGTCAGTCAGTCGACTTCCGTATAGCGAGCAAGTTATTTTCATAAAGTGCATTTTGTAAGATTTAATTTTGAACTTCGAAGGGGTTTCGCGAAGGTTGTGTTAAAGTTATAAACTTTCAATTATAAATAAGATCAAATAATTGATAATTTGGTGGGAAATAATATTTAAATATCTAATCTATTGAATTTAAAGTTTTGGGAAGTTAAAGATTAAATAGATATTTCAGTTTGTGGAGTTTTGAGAGCTTTATTTTAATAATTTGAGTTTTAATTACCTAAATAGTTTGGGATTCATTTTAAAAGCTTGCTATTAGGAAGATTAGGGAGGTTCTTCACATCGTGTGATGTAGGTAGGTACCCCACCTAATGTAATAATGTAATGTTAACGGTGCCAACAAAGCTGGTCATTGCTTTTGCCCAATAAAACTACCTATTGGGCTTGAGGATGCCTGATCGACGTTCTTTACCAACATAACGTCGCTCGCCTCCTAGATCGGTTTATATTCGGGGTATGGTTGCAGGGGGCCCGTCAAAGTGGATCCATGCTTTTTTGCGGCTGTTAATCATATTTCTGAGTCGCGCTGGTGATGTAGGTACTACAATACACATGGCTTAGGCTAGGTACACGAGACGCCATCTCACTCATTAATTATCATAGTTTAGAATTTCTGCTGCACTTCAGATCTGCAAAGATTTTGATAACAGAAATTACACCATCCCACACGTTTAATAGTAAATGTGAGGTGAAAGCCTCTAGTTTTGTTTCCCTCTTTTAGTGACTTAGTTAGGATTATAAAGTAGGCACGATAGGGAGGTATAGGCTGGGTTGAGGAAGTAGGATCGGATTGAGGTTTAGGGAAGAAGGGAAAATAAGCATTTGGTTTTACTAGGTAGTGTTAATTATTACTAAGGTTTTAATTAGAATTTAAGATTAGTTTCATTGCATAGGCAAGTTTAGACAGGAAGGTATATGTAGGATCTTACATCAATATTAGGATTAGCTGAGTTTCTTGGAGATTCTTCTCAGTGAGTAGGTTTACGAATCTCTGGTAGAGTCATTAAAAAGTAAAATAAACTTTAAACAAAAGAAAGTAAATTTTAACTTGAATTAAACATTCATTCCCTGATTGAAGTTATTATCTAGTAAGCCAGTTATTTACTCTTCAAATGTCCTTAACATAAAATAACAAAAGGGACCAATTAATTCTAAAGTAGGAATATCATAGTTTTGAATCTTAGAAAGATCACTCAAGTACTAAATAATAAAGTTTTAATAATAATTTGATGTAGTAATAATTACAATCTTATAGAATGGTTCATTGCTGTCAAATGAGGTAAATAAGTACTCAGTAAATGCTTTAATTATGGCATGTTGAAAGAGTGTTATTCGGGTGAGCAAAAGGCAGCCTTACAACAATGACTCAAAGATAAAAGGGTGTATGTTGTCGTCAAGAATTTCATTTGTGGTTGACATTGCTGTGTTTAATTAGTCTGAAATGCAGTATTTGATTCATACTTTAATGATTGAATTAATCTACAAAGAAATATTTAAAGTTATAAAAGGCTTATTGGATATGAGATTCACTCAGATAAAGAGTTGTAATAAGTTAAAGAATATTTACATTCCAAAGAAATATATGAGATATAATAATTATGAATTGGATAGTTCAACAATAAAAGGAAATAAGAACTAGCCAAATTAAAAGTTTCAACAGAAATATATAAAATTAATAAAATCATATTAAAATGGAGGGGAGAGTAAACTTGGTTGTCTCTCACTGATTGAAGCGAAGGTATGGAGCTTCCTTTCTAGCCATATTTTCACAATGAAAGTGATGACTTTTAGACTTAATGAAGTTTTAATAAAACTTCCTAGCCATATTTTCACAATGTAAACTTAATGAAGCTTTAATAACAAAACAGCTATTATTTAAAATTTAAATAAAACTTGAAATCATATTTTGTCAATTAACTACTAGTCAAAAGGCTATCATTGTAAAACTAACATTATTTATCCTAGAGAACATTCTAAATACATTTAAATATTGCAAGATAATGGAAGTACCTATAATAAATCTCATTTCATTAGCGTACAATTGATATTAATTCATCTTACTAAAGCGTTACATATTTACTATAATACCTATAATTTAGTCGTATAGATTAGTTGTTAATTTGAAAGAGGAATTAAGAGAATAGGGAGGTTAATGTTGCACTATACTTAATGATTCATTAAATGACAATAGTTAGGGAGGTATGTTATGTAGTATTTGTATCAGTCTTTCATTTTCTAAAAGAACTAAGGTAATTGCGGTATGACGAAGGGTTCCAAATAATCACTAGATGATCACAAGACCAAACTAAAGTTAAATAATGCTTTTATGTTACACTTCTCCTCTTCAAGAGATAACCTCACGTCTGCGAACCAGCCACCTGAAGGCTAGTTCACAGACGTGAGATAAACTGAACTAAACTTCAGAACGCGGTATAAACTGTTCGGTACTCACTCACACACTCAACATTGAATATAGATGCTTGCGTCGCTTGTTCTAATAAAAGTATTAAGTCGTTCTTAGTTGGGTTAATTACTTCAAGTATACCACGACTATTTTTTACTGTGGCAGTACGTACTAATGATGCAATTACAAAATATTTGTTCGTTTATCAATACATCGCCATCTGGGGCATTAACTGGCAGCTCAATTAACTTAGAGCTTTCTGTGGGAATAATTTCCTCATATAGATTTAAGTTAAGAGAATTATACATTTTAATTGGATTAGTGGCATTTTTGGTTATTATTTTTAGAGCTCTCAGGTCTTATTTAGTTTCCCAATTAGTCAATAGATCCATGCCTATCAAACCGTCAAAATGGTCATGGAACTTATACACAAATAATTTAATATTTACTGAATCTCTAAATTCTCTTAAGCAAGGCAAGCTAATATAATAATAGCTTCTACTTGTAGCGTGGACATTCGTTACTTCAAATGGTTCATCATAGAGAGGAATGTCGGTAAAGTAAGACTCTACAGCTTCGAGGCTAATGAAAAACTGATTCGCACCGGTGTCTATGGGACAGTTTAGAGGAGGATTAGAGATACTAATTAATATACGGAAGTTGCCTCTGAGTCTGCAAGTTAACTTCTATCTTAATTTTTTTAAATGTGCTGCCTTCGAAAAATTCTCACTAGTAGAGGGCTGAGGCTCCTAATCAACTACTTTGGCGTCATAATCGTCGGTCAGTTAAGTTGGCTGGTTATAGTCATAAGAATATTCACAATAGTTAGTATAGTCATACTAACTACTGTAATCGTTCTAATAATTCTGTTCGTAGTATTCATAAGGCTCAGGGTAGTAGTAAGTGTAGTCATTGTTTGAAAATTCGTTAACGTTGACGTCTCGAGTTTTAAAATAATTGGACGGCGGTAGGTTTTCCTGCTTCATCCAATTCCATCCGTTAAGGGGAAGCTTTTTTGTTATAAAATTGTTAACCCCACTCATGGGCTTAGGGCCTTGATTTGAGGGTTGAAATTTAGGTTGTATTCAAAATTATTACTATGTGGGTTATAATCTGGCGGCAACGCACCGAACATCAGTTCTGTGCGTGTCGGTCTACGTGGTTGATTCAAAGGGGTCCTAAGAAGGTTATTAGACTGTAATGGTGGTAATGAACGTGGTTGCATCCTCCCTGGGTTAAATGTAAAAGGTTTTGGTGTGGGCGTGAAGTTAATAGGCAAGCGAAAGGCAGGTGCGTTATTATGAGGCATTGATGGTGGCATAAAATTAAAAGGCTTAAGGTTAGTAATAGGTTGATTTAAGGTAAACCACCGTTTCTTTGCTGCCAATACATTGTATTAAGCTTTTCCTGTTCAAATTCTAGAGCCTTTCATATAGTGTCGGGACGCAGACAACTTATGCGCGAGCTAAGAGGTTCCTTAAGTCCTCGTACAAACACTTTCATGGCCAATTTTTATATAAATCTCGTTTAGCTTCTATAGTGGTGGGAAAACTTTCATGTAATGTAATATAAGTCATAATTGTACTGAAAAGTGTTTGGGATTTATCGTAGAATTCTTGAGGAGAGAGATTACCTTGAGTGTGCAAAGAGAGATTATTATACAGAGAAGTTTCATCTCTTTAATCCGAAAAATTATTTATTAGAACTGATCTGATGCCTATCTAATTCTCTGGAATGCCATTAGAGTTAATAGTTAACGCGGCCGGTCCCGTTATTTTATTAAGGATACCATTAAGCAGTGAAAGCTTACCGAGTTCATGTTCTGGACCACCTAAAGCATAACTAGCCACTAACTTATGACAAATTCTTATGAACCAAGTCAATATATAAAAATCGTATCTGGGTCATATGCCATATTAGAAACATTAATACACGTTCCCGTCCAGACTGTCTATGAGAAACAGCCTTCTGGGGTCTAAGCTTCTAGGATGGAAAATTTTCGAAACTGTATTGATAGTTTTATAGGACTATAGATTTACAGGACTAAGGGAAGCACCATTACATAACTCCTCTAGGTTTCTCTGAACAGCATCAATGTGGTGTGTGTGGTGTGTGTGGTTACTAGGTGGTAGGCCCGTATGTAGGGTCGTCTGGGTAGGTACCACCACCTTTCTTATTTCAGCCGTGAAACAGTTCGCTGTGTTTCGGATTGAAGGGAAAGGTAGCCAGTGTAATTACTGGGCATGGACGACATTTCATCTTAGGCCCCAGGATGACAACGCACCTGCAATATCAAGTGATTTTTCGTTGTTATTGCAGGTGTCTATTGGCGGCGGTAACCACTTCAGGTGGGCCGTCAGCTTGTTTGTCATCTAGTCGTATATAAAAAAAAAATGTCTGGATTTCTTTAACAAATATTTCAATTCACGCCTCGCACATCCTCGTCAATCCTGACTATTTCCACCAAAGATGCGTGAGGCGAGGATTGAAAATTTGCCATACAAATTTCAATAATTGTCTGGCGTCGTCTCGTCTCGCCATTCTGGTGGAAAACCACCTTAAGACGCGTTTTTGGTTGGGTCCCTGTAAAATTGTCTTAAACGGGTTTTACTGTAATTTTAAGGTATTTAAATAAAGTAAATTATGTTTAGCCATCTGATAACTACGCGGAGTACTGCTTCAGCTAGTTAGTATGCATCTTACCAGTTGTCTCCGTGAAAAAGAATGGCAGTGTCGTCTGCTTAGGGAAAATTTTTCCATTTGCTATGTTGAGTTTGGTCAGGTCATTTATGTAGGCAAGGAACAGTTTAGATCCTAGGACTAGATATGAGTAACTGTTGGTTACTCTTTAAAATATTTACATAATTGTTGTGAGCAAAAAATGATATTCTATGGCTTTTGAAATTACATTCCTACATTTATTTTTCAAGTTTTTTTTTGCCCATCATTGTCCATAACTAGGGTCTCTGCCTTAATTGTATACAAGAATTAAAAAAAAACACTATCTAAATTTAAAAACACTGTAAATGTATGGTTGAAACAGCTTGACTATGATATGACAGAAGACCTGTGGTGAGGCGTGTAAATAGCCACCATCTAGGATAATTCGGCAACCGAACTACAATTTGTACGCAACGGTGTTTTTTCCCTATGAGAGAGGTTTTACACACAAGAATCTATTCAAACAGTAAAAAAGGAGTCAATGCCACCAGCTCACTCACCAGTAGCGCCTCGTCTCCTCTTAGTGATTCCTCACCACCACAATCGTACGCGGCTGATCACCTCGAATCCTCGACGAAGGGTCGACCCTATTTCTCTGGATACACTTTGGCACAATAGTAGCACAATAGTTCAGTTGTCAAATCTTGAAGCGGTGAAATTATTTCGATAAAGTAGTAATTAAAACCGTTAATACAGCGGCGCGGTGCGGAGGCATATAAAAATTATAGCGGTCAATGCACAATCACGGCGGATGGCAGAGGTAGCCAGACTGACATTCGAATTGCGCGCGAAGTACATTCTTGAAGTGTTTTGACAAGTGGCGCCATCTCTTGACATATTAATCAAAACTCTGCATAGAGGGCACTCAGGTGGCGCCAGCTAGCAAATTACCCAATTACAATTCGAAATCAATTAATGATGTGTTAAACACTCTCATAGGTATTATAAATTAAATTATGATTATTCTCAAAACATTATGACTATGACGCGTCACCACCTGGTTTGTTTTACTGACTGTTGAACCAGTAAAATGTATTATTATTTTAATATCATATTAAGGATGATTTATATAATTATGTGTATGTATGTGTGTTTGTATTTATGTATGTGTATATGTGTTTACATACATACATGCATATGGCATGGGTGTGTTTGCGCATATGTTTTTATATGCGTATATATATTTATTGCTACTATTAACTATATTAAAGGAAAGTGTAGATTAAGATTAGGACAATGGTATACGTCAATGTAGCAGAAAAAAATAATGTACCTACAGGACATATTTGATTGAAAGGCGGATTCCTCCCAACACGGGCTTATTTTTGCTTAAAGGGAGAATCTTTTTAATTGTAACCTTATATCAGTGTGTATTATAAAAGAACTTTGAATTTTGAACAAAAATACTTATTTTTCATGAAAACTATTAAAGGCGTCGTGTTTTCACCGATGGAAAATTTTACGTTAGTTGACTTTGTAATGTTTTCTGTGTAACGTTAGGTACATGTAAACCGTTATTAGAGTAACCAGAGTCAGACCCAAAGTAAACCTGATGCATAAATGTTTCTTATTGTCAAGGCAGACATTAATTAGGTGCATAAAACCAATTGGGTCTTGAATCTCGAATCTATGGCTTGAGAGGATCGCTCCCGGCATAGTAATATATTATCGACTTATTTAAATTGGTAAAAGCAATAACGTATTTTCTATAGTGATTACCATTTTACTAAGCTCCCATATGCTAAGTTAAATTACATTTGAAATAAGGTATTATATATTTTTTTAGGAAGCAGACGCAGTGGCACGTTACGGTCCATTAACTTCCATAGTATTTGGACAACTAATTCAGATTTCGGTAACATTTCAATTAGTCAGCAACGAGGTACGTTATATACAGGATGGTGACGACAATACGAAAATAAATTAAAACATGGACCATATTAGTTCATACATAGAAATTGTTTTGCAACTTTTAAATACATCTTATTCAATTGATAACTTCATGACTTTTTTATGAAATAATATAACATTGGCTGCATTATTCCATAGACATGTCATAAAATTATCAAACGAATAAGATGTATTTTAAAAGTTGCAAAACATTTCTATGAACTAAGTATTGGGCATGCGGCTGGCGATACCCATGCACCATGTAGTTGGGATGGTTGGTGTGGATCAAAAATATGGTTGGAAAAAACACTGGCGTTGTGTAGAATATGTTTATTAATTAATATTTATCATCATCATCATCATATCAGCCGAGAGACGCCCACTCCTGGGCATAGGCCTCCCCCAAGGATCTCCAAACCGATCGATCCTGCGCTGCCCTCATCCAACGGCTTCCCGCGACCCTTACCAGATCATCGGTCCACCTTGTGGGGGGCCTACCAATGCTGTGTCTCCCGGTACGCGGCCGCCATTCGAGGACCTTTCCGCCCCAACGGCCGTCAGTCCCCCTCGCAATGTGACCTGCCCACTGCCACTTGAGACTCGCAATTCTTTGGGGTATGTCAGCAACCTTAGCTCTCCTGCGGATCTCATCATTTCTGATTCGATCACGCAGAGAAACACCAAGCATAGCCCTTCTCCATTGCTCTTTGGGTGACTTTGAGCCTTTGTATAAGGCCCATTGTAAGCGGCCACGTCTCGGTTCCGTACGTCATCACTAATTAATTATTATTATTCCTGTATAACTTAGTTAATGACTGGTATAATGACAAAGATCTTCTTGCTAAGTTTCGATTAACAATCCCTAGACCGCCTCCACCAGTTCGACAACCTATAAGATATAAGTACATTTGTAATTCCCAAATACAGGACCAATCTTGGAAAAAACTCGACTATTAGTAGATTGTTGAACACCTATAATTACAATAATAAAAAATTAACTTTGAGAAAATTGATATACAGGGCGTCCCACGGCCATGCCACACGGAGGGAAAGTATATTAAATATTGAACGTAGGATATTTTACTAAAAGAAGACATCGTTTTATTTTTAATAATAAGTAGAACTGTATTCACAGATTTTTTTAAAATCGCCTACCTCAACCGGGAATCGAACCCGCCAAATGTGATAGAAAAATTACATGTATTTTATAATAGCGTTTGAAAGGGCTACTCATAAGCATTATTTTTTCCTAAATAACCTAGCATATTAAATGAAACTAAGGTCATAAAATTATGCATTTTATTTTAAAAAAAAATTAATTTATCAAATGCTCAAAATGTGATCCGTTCTGTTGTATACAAATTCTCACTCTTTTGATAATTTCTCTCCCTGTCAATTTACTTATTTTTGCATGGTGGATGTTTGAAATAATACGTCTAAGTTCATTTTGTAACTCCTGCACACTGTTGTACCGGTTCCTGTAAACTAAATCTTTTACATAACCCCATAAAAAAAAATCAAGTGGGGTTAGATCTGGGGATCTCGGTGGCCATCTAATTTGTCCAAAAGTGCCGATCCAGGAAGGAAAATATTCATTAAGAAACTCGGCTGTTCTCCTACTGTTATGAGCCGGAGCCCCATCTTGCTGGAATATGAGATTTCGTCGATCTGCATCAGGAAGATTATTAATCTCATTTCTTAAAATCTCAAGTATTTCTAGATATCTTTCCGTGTTCAGAGTTCCTTCGTAAAAATGTATTAAGAGAACCCGGTTACTTACAATCCCACACCAACAGTTGAAAGAAAAACGCACTTGAACATTAGTCTCGCGGATTCGTAAGGGATTCTGTCTGGACCAAATGCGATTATTACGCCGGTTGTACATACCGTTGTTACTAAAGTTTGACTCGTCTGTCCAAATAATGGTGTTCAAAAAATTTTGATCCTCAAGGATGATCTCTCGATATGTTGGCAGAAATTAAATCGTCTTTCAGCATCTCCCGGCCGTAATTTTTGCACTAATCGCCCTTCAACATAACTTTTAAACTTGTATTTTTTCAGAACGCGATGTATTCTACTCTTTGAAAGTCCAATTTCTTCTTCACCTTCCCTCCCTGAACTCTTCGGGTACGCTTCAAAGTAAATCAGAATGTTGAGTTCATCATCGCTGACGTTTATTATCTGCTGCTGTGGTTGCTGTAAGCGATGATCAAAACGTCCTAAATTTGTTAAATTATCCACCATTCTTTTCAACACATATCGAGATGGTGTGCGTCTATCGGGATATCTTTCGCGGTACCACCGCAAAGCTAATGAAATGTCTTTGTGATTTAAAAAGTATGCTTCTATTAAATCCAAATTATTTTGGTACGCCATGGTAAGTAAATTAACACAAAAATTGCTAATAAACGAAAATGAAACTCACAATAAACAAAAGAACAGACGCTTGAAAATTTACGTGTTCAATTTTCGAATTATTTATTTTTACTAATATCAGCCAGTTGCATGGTAATTGTGAGCTCATGAAGAAATGCATACAAGTACCTACTACACTTCATGTATCGCTTTATTATTATCATGTACTTACACCACGGAAATCTCGTATCTCAAGTGGGTAGGTCTTTGAAATTATAATGTTAATTGTTGGAAGCATGGCCAAGTCAGAGGAAAATTCCCTGAACAAAATTTTAAATAAAATGAAAAATTTTATGATCTTAGTTTCATTTAATATGCTAGGTTATTTAGGAAAAAATAATGCTTATGAGTAGCCCTTTCAAACGCTATTATAAAATACAAGTAATTTTTCCATCACATTTGGCGGGTTCGATTCCCGGTTGAGGTAGGCGATTTTTAAAAAATCTGTGAATGTAGTTCTACTTATTATTAAAAATAAAACGATGTCTTCTTTTAGTAAAATATCCTACGTTCAATATTTAATATACTTTCCCTCCGTGTGGCATGGCCGTGGGACGCCCTGTATTTGGTAATAGTTTAACTACATTTAAGACTCAATTAAAAAAGTGTCATTGATGTGTTACATTAGACGCATAATATGTAATTATATTATTCCATACAATTATATTATCAGATTCCAGTAAATCAGGCTTGCTTTTAAAAATATATCAGTAATTGTGAATGTTGTGGACACATGTTATTAGTGTATGTACTGGAACAAAACCTTAGGTAGTAGGGGAAGGTAGTACGAGATGATCCCCTTAAGCGGGAATCGCTGTAAAATACATATTATTCAAGGTAAACCAAAAATAAAGGCGATCACTACTAGTATATCTATCTACCCACCTTTCCTAATACTCAAAACCAGAAATTAATTAAGGTATCATTAAAATACTTCTTTTTTTCTAAAACCTTACAAAGTAATCATCATGTACACCCCTGTGGGTAAGATGATCCCCAATTGTCTCCATGTCCTTAATTTAGTCATTTTTGGCCTTGTCTCCATGTCTTTAACATGGCCATTTTCCAGCGACAAGCATTCAGAACGGCTGTCATTGATTACTACCAGCTACCAGTCTACCAATCCCCTCGAGAATTTTTTGTCTTTTGGAATTACGTGGCATCACGTTAGTCTATAAAAAAAGAAATAAAAATGTTGTATAAACTCATAATTATTAACTTAAATAAAAGACTACAATCACCCTGAAGACAGACAAAAGCTCAGGCAATGGCAATAAATTAAAAAAAACAAGCACAGACAGACTGACAGATCGAAGCGGGCAGCGACTATGTTTACAATATGCGATATTTTCTATATGTACGAGATGATCATCTCGTACATATAGAAAGTGATCATCTTGACCCAAGTACTACTTTTTCATTCAATGATTGATAACATAACCTACTAGCACGCGGCTATGTTCACGTGGCTCAAATACTAAAATTAAGCATAACAGCAGCCTCAAACACAACAGTGATTACATTTAACATTGTTTGCGTTTAAGTAACATAAGTTCAAAGTCATGCCTACCTTAGATCAGCCGTACCTAATTTTTATTTTTTCTCGTCAAAATCGATGTATCGCTCACGCCGCCATTACGATTTGACTGAGGCGGGGAGGTGTCCGGAGCTATGTTTTACCAATGAAATCAACCAGATGGTGTTTGTGGTTTCAGCACAATCGCAAAGGATCATCTTACCCCAAGGGATCAACTCGTACTACTTTCCCCTATAGATCTTAAGAAATTTTGTACAATACATTGTTTGTGTTCCTTAATAAATAAAATAAAATAAATAATAGTAAACATACAAAAAAAAACGTCTAATGATAAGATTAGTTATGAATTAAATCCACGGGGGAGATACATCTTCTTCTTCTTTATTTAATGGCTTCGTGGCTCGTTGTTACGAATTTTGCCAATGTCAAGTAAAATAAATTTGCAAATAACTTGCGGCAACGTTGTACGGTGTTTGGGCAAGACGAATTCGTTTTCCGAAGAAAACGTGGTCGCCGGCGCGATAAAACAAAATGGAAGCTGTCAGATGGCTGTAGAAGCGCACAACCCGTCGATTTTACAGTCAGCCGACAGGAACCGACGAGATACATTATCCATTTAGCAGAGAGAATCAATGTCAATGTCAAAAATTTTAATCAAAAATGAAAACCGACTTCAAAAAACTGAAAAGGAGAAAATAATTAAATTTAAGTAGGTATTCATCCCCTAGAAACATATTTTTGGAGTCGGTGCTTTACTTTCTATTGTTTTTTGAAACCACTTAGCACCAACTCCAAAAATATGTTTCTAGGGGACGAATACTTATTTAAATTTAATTATTTTCTCCTTTTCAGTTTTTCGAAGTCGGTTTTAATTTTTGTTAAAAAATTTTTTTTCACAGTTTTTAGTGATAACTTTCTACGGTCGAAGCTAGATGGGTGACCATCAACTTATATTGTTTCCTACTATCGTATCGTTTCACTAAAAAGTCATTGGAAAAGCAAAAATTCGCAATTTCGCATATGTAGACGACTTAATAATTTCAGTTTTTTTTAAATTTAAAACCATAATACCCAACTGTTTTTGAAAAAAATTTTATGGGACCAAATGGCAGCTATTCCGCATCAAACAAAAAAAGAATCACGTAAATCGGATTAGTAATCTCGGCGTAATCGGTGTACATACATAGAAAAAAAAACCATACCGGCCGAATTGAGAACCTCCTCGTTTTTGAAGTCGGTTAAAAATACATTGATTATAATTAGGGCCATACAGCATACTGATCACTCAACATAAACTAATACATATAGGTAGCCCATTTATTGTCGTATGGTAGTCACCACCCTTATACTTACTTATGATATACACAAAATTATTAGCTTTGAATAGGTGGTGGCATTGTTATTTATTATTTATTTTGAACTTTATTGTACAGTCGATAGCACTTTAAGGTAACATTTTGACCTGGGGACGCCCTTATTGCGTTCGCAACAGAGGCGGCTTTCGTAGTACAACTGATACACTTGACGTGCTGTCGTGTGTACATCAACTACGTGGACACAATATAGTACACTTATGTCCGGAATATCCGTTTTCACTAACCGTAGGCTTAGGTGACTCTTATCGACATTTGTGTCATTCTATCTGCTTTAGATAGACTTAGCGATGTTTATCACATCGCTAAGAGCCTCATAACGCTAAGCAAATGTTAGTGAAAACAAGCAGTAGTTTTGCATAGTTTGCTTTTTTTAACCTTTTTTCTGTTTACGAGGAATTAAAACAGACTATATTGACCGCGGTGACCACTTGTTTGTCACTTTCAGAGCGAGAAGTTAATCAACGCTGTATACGACATGCCCTGGGAATGTATGGATGTTAGAAATCGGCGATCGTTTTGTTTATTTCTAAGTAGAGTGCAGGCACCTATAGAAATTATGGCATTAGGGGTTAAAACGGTGGGCGTGCAAACTATGGCGCAAGTGAGTAAATTTTTATTTATCTTTATCAAGTTGAAACGGGAGCTCATGAGAAGATTGAATTTGTTGTTTCAAACCACGGTTTGAATCTGTGAATAATTTTGGTAGTTCGTCGATACGCATGCATCATGTTTCGAAACAGTTCGAAACACCAAAGAAATATTTTGTTTTCGTCGATTCGGTATAAGTAGGTACTCTCACAAATTTTAAAGACTACAAACAAACGTCTTGCTTCGCACTCACTTCAGTTAAAAAAACAAAGGTATGCTATTTTAGTGATGAAAATTAGTTTGATTTTTAGAATGCATGTTGTATTTTGTTTTCTGTTCGATTGATTGATGACTGGTGTGTGACATGTAAAATACGAAGTTAAGTTTATTAGGTCAAGAAATTCGTATATGAATGGGCAATGTTTATGGGCTAGACTAGACCATTACCTTTGTGGCAAACGTTCGTCTTTCAGAAATTAACGCAGAAGCTTAGGTGTAATAGTAGAGTCATAAGAAGATTCTTATGACTTAGGTATGTTATGTATAAAAAAAAATCTAATATGGGTAGAAAAGCTGCTTTAGCGTCTGTTTTAACTTTGTCTCCTAATAAAAAATATGAAAAACATTAAAAAGAAAAGAATTGAATTTATATTTGTGAACAAAAAAAAGTTCAAAACAATGTTATCTTGTTTATGATACCTGTAGATTTTTTTACAAAATTCAAAATAGATAGCAATTAGATTTAGGTCAATATTTAGGTAATAAACTATATTAATTAAGGTGCGTTCTATTATTGGTTTCAGGTATTAAAAACTACATTTTCATATTATACTTTTCTTCGATCTATCAACTAGTACCTACAACACCTTCAAAGAGACGTCATCACTCTGGAACTTAAAGCACCATATTCTAAAAGTACACACGTTTGGTAGTTATAATTAAATTTTAAAACGCATGAAATTAAACATATTTATTTGATATTTTTTTAAAAAAATCTTTACCTTGTTGTATTTTTCAGCTATAACTTCACTAATTACGATTATGGCTTTTTATTTCATCGAGAAATTAGTGTCTAGCATTTATACCAAAGTACTTATTAACTGTTCAAGAAAATATATCTTATATAATAAAATTGTCTATTTGAAGCTTGTCAAGCTTGTCTCGTTTAGTGACATGTTCTAATAATGCACCAAATCAATTATACCTGTACCTACCTACAAACTTGTTTTTTATTATGTCTCATTTAGTCTGTTTTGAGAGTGAATACGATAAACATACTTATAGACTACTAAATTTATAATAACCACCAAAATTAAGGAGCTTCCTGTTTAAACAATGAGTCAAGATATGTAAGTTTCAGGGCGAAATCAGACGAGGGTCAGTAATTTTTGGCCATGTTAAGATCACGAAAATAATACATATAATTTTTTAAATATTTTATGTTGCACAAAATTAGGTTTTTGTTGATCGCTCGACCACAAGCCCTGGTCTCGTTTGGCCTTTGAGTATAATAGTATTTATGAATTAGTTGTACAGGATTTTCCATCGCTATGCTACATGGAGGGAAGGTATGTTGAGTATTAAGCATTAATATGGGCCAGCACATAATTATGTTCCCTCCTTCGATAGGAAGGAGGGAACAAAATTATGTGCTGGCCCAAAAAGTCTTCCTTCAAAAAGTCTTGAGAAGGCACCATGTAGGCTGGCAAAGTGGAGGCGGCTAGAGCAGTGTGTTCGCTGCACTAGTTAGTTTGAAGTTCAAGCAGGCTATCGTTGAAAGATTCCATTCCACGTGGAACAGCGGTCGGACAATTTGTATCACTGTAGGGCGCAATCTACGGGTACTCTACCCGCACTATTCTACCAGTTTCGAGTACTCTACCTACTATTTTAGTAAGTACTTTACCATTGATAGATTGAGATGCCCGCGAAGGCTCCTCATCTTTAAAGATTGGTCGTATATTCAAGACTACCACCAACACCACCAACTGGTGATCTTCTGTCACAGCGTATGGCAGGTCATTTTCGCTGTTTCATATTCACGGCCTGGCCACGAACTCACCGCAAGCGCGTCCTGCGTCTCGCGAATCGGCAACCACTGCGCGCCGTTTCGATGTCGGCCTCGCAGCGCGTCTCGTCGTGATCGCGCAGTGGTTGCCGAGACGCCGCCGTCGCTGCCTTGCTTTCATTTGGTCCATCGATCCATTGTATTTTAGTTTTTTCCATTGACCTGTCATTTTTTTTTGTCTTGAAAATTTTTCACTAT
Organism: Nymphula nitidulata; assembly: GCA_947347705.1. NCBI lineage: Eukaryota > Metazoa > Arthropoda > Insecta > Lepidoptera > Crambidae > Nymphula > Nymphula nitidulata. Next base: position 11,189,826 of record OX374621.1, on the reverse strand, counting down.
AGTTGTCATTCTGTAGAAATTTTATTTTATCCGTATTTTATTTGATTATTTTCAAGATGATTACTCGATCCATGTCTAAAAATACCGTAGCACCATCTCATCATATCACACCACGAACATCGTCATCAAAGCTGTAGTGAGCCCGATGACGCTGCTTCAACTTCGCACATCGACGCCTGGTTCGACGGAGCCGAACGGACCGAAACGGTCATGACAGCCAATCAGGACACCGTGATTGCAGCCGCTGGTGCGCATATCGTAACCGCGAGTTCCTTCCCCGCCCGCACGCTCGTCAGCGTTGACAGCACCAGCAATCACACCGCATTCCACTACGGCTGGCGCGGTTCAGCAGATACCAGAGGCGTTGATAAGACAACCTACCGCCGTAGTCGAGTGTAGCCAATCACAGGATCCTAGGGTAAATATGGAGCGCAACGAGGTAAGTTTTAATATTGTTCCTGTTGCCACGGACGCGCTTTGTTATCATTTGCGTCAGGCACAGCCTGTTGCCACAGACGCGTCCTGTGATAATTTTTGTCAGGCACAGCCTAATGTTGCCACTTTATCTGCTCCTACCCAGGATTATACTACACCTGTTTCGAATGAAATGAATCAACTCGCGCACGCAATTGCTAGTTTGGCCAAAGGAGCGCAACATAACGTATCTTCTTTGCCAAAGTTTAGTGGGAAACCGCATGAATGGCTCAGTTTTAAACGGATGTATGATATCTCTAGTCATTTGTACTCGCCGCTGGAAAACGTTACTAGGCTCGGAGAAGCGCTAATAGGGGAAGCTTATGACTCAACCTGTTCGTTACTTCTGATAGCAGATGAGCCTGTAGTTATAATACGTGCTCTACAGCGCCGCTTCGCTCGGTCGGAACAGCTTCTCTAATACGAGCTCTCGTGCATTCGTTCCTTGCCAAGACTGACGTTAGACACCAAGGACTTAGGTAACTTTGCCGCCAAGGTAAGAAGTTGCGTAACTACTATTGAGCTCTTAAATCAAACTGAGTATTTATATTCTAGGGATTTGCTTAATACCTTACTTTTTAAACTTACACCAATTCTAAAATGCAAGTGGTCCGATTACGCGGCATCCAAATATACACCGCTTGTAAGCTCGCCTACCTCCTTGACTCTGTTAGAGCTTTTGTCAGATTTTTTAGATAAAGAGAGTGACCGCCGAATTATGTTTTTGCCGTCAGCATTCTATAACTTAAGTTCGCCACTACCTCATAATACTGGTTTTGGTAAGCCACTGCATGAAGAGGGTATGAGAAGTGTGGCGATTCATGCTACTGGCGTATCTAGGGCGGACAGTGTTGTTTGTACATACTGCGGAGATTCGCATAATATAAGTTTGTGTACAAAATTTTTATCTCTCTCAATCGATGACAGATGGACGTGGATTCGCGGGAATAAAGTCTGCGCTAGATGCCTGAGGAGTAGAAGCCACCAGTGGTCTAAGTGTCGCGTGAAGCCCTGCGGTGTGGGTGATTGTAGGCAGCGCCACCACAAACTTCTGCATGGATCAACACCCCCACCAGCGCGACCTGTGCACCAACAGCCTATTTGTGCAACTACGAGTCCGGAGCAGCCTGTCGCGGCCGTCAATACTGCCTCAACATCTTCGCATGAACTTTATAATTGTAGTTTGCAAACTCGTAGTGCAGTGTTGTTAAAAGTAGTTGCTGTATTGATTGCTGGCCCACTAGGTACCCTAGAAACGTACGCTCTGTTGTACGAAGGCTCCACTGCGACCCAATGATGGTCGCAAAAGCTGCACGACAAATTGGTGCGACGGGCTTAAAGGATTGCATCGATTTTGACGGTGTCGGCGGAATGTGCAGACGTGATGTTGCGATTGAGTACGTCAACTTTGACATTCGTGGAAAATATTGCGACGAGATGTACTCAATTACAAACGCTCGAGCCATGAAATCCCTATCTATTCGCTCGCAAACTGTAAACGCTGCAGATATTTCAAGAAAAGCAAGCAGCAGAGTAGGTTCCTTCGGTCGTTGTTTACATAAAAAATGCTTACAAATAATCACACAATAGTTGCGAAAGAAGCGGGGGACCGCATTAATACATTGCTTACATTAAAACATTCTAAGAAGAGACAGGTAAGTTTACTAAAACAAATCATACTACTTATTATTAGCATAACATAAAAATAATGTAATTTTCTAACTTTGGCGGCAACTTCTTACCTTGGCGGCAAAGTTACCTAAGTCCTTGGTGTCTAACGTCAGTCTTGGCAAGGAACGAATGCACGAGAGCTCGTAGTAGAGAAGCTGTTCCGACCGAGCGAAGCGGCGCTGTAGAGCACGTATTATAACTACAGGCTCATCTGCTGTCAGAAGTAACGAACAGGTTGAGTCATAAGCTTCCCCTATTAACGCTTCTCCGAGCCTAGTAACGTTTTCCAGCGGCGAGTACAAATGACTAGAGATATCATACAAACGCTTAAAACTGTGCCATTCATGCGGTTTCCCACTAAACTTTGGCAAAGAAGATATGTTATGTTGCGCTCCTTTGGCCAAACTAGCAATTGCGTGCGCGAGTTGATTCATTTCATTCGAAACAGGTGTAGTATAATCCTGGGTAGGAGCAGATAAAGTGGCAACATTAGGCTGTGCCTGACAAAAATTATCACAGGACGCGTCTGTGGAACAGGCTGTGCCTGACGCAAATGATAACAAAGCGCGTCCGTGGCAACAGACTGTGTCTGACGCAAATTATCACAAAGCGCGCCTGTGGCAACAGGAACAATATTAAAACTTACCTCGCTGCGCTCCATATTTACCCTAGGATCCTGTGATCGGCTACACTCGACTACGGCGGTAGGTTGTCTTATCAACGCCTCTGGTATCTGATGAACCGCGCCAGCCGTAGTGGAATGCGGTGTGATTGCTGGTATAGTTTTCAGACAGACAGACTCCGACAGACAGACACTATGACGTTGTTAGTATTTTTTTTGTGCTAGTCAACTAAAAAAATTTAAACAAAAAATAAAACCGACTCCAAAAAACTGAAAAGGTTAAAATAATTAAATTTTAGTAAGTAGGCACTCATCCCCTAGAAACATATTTTTCGAGTCGGTGCTTCACTATCTATGGTTTCTGGAAACCACTTAGCACCAACTCCAAAAATATTGGTTCACCCGGTTAAAAGTTCTGAGGTAACAAAAATAATTAAAAAAAAACATACAGACGAATTGATAACCTCCTCCTTTTTTGAAGTCGGTTAAAAAGTGATTTATTTATATATTATTTTTACAGTGGTGAAGAGTTCAAGACTTTGTCATTTGGTTATAACCGCCTTTTGAGGTTATACCTAAGCGTGACGGGCTCCTGGCCAGGGGAAGAGTTTGGAGAAAAAGTATCTTACTTTTCGCTCTTCCAAAGACGAACGTTGGAGGCCCACACCATGGTTTTAGTCATCGGTCAATGTCATTATATATATTACAATGTGAAGCGGTTATCGTTTTTCGAATTGGGTCAGATATACATTACCTTATTACTAACGTTAACGACAACTGTAAGTATCTCAGAAGTGGTCTCCTTTATTTTTACGTAAAAATTTACGAAGTGATTACTATATTTATAAGCGGGTAACCATGACATTGATGTAGGTACTAGGGGGTGCAGAACCGGACCTCTTTTCTAAGAACCGGTTCTTCGGTTCCGATAGCTGGTTGGAACCGGGTACCCGGTTCTTTCGGTTCTTCAAAGTTTTTTTAAGATACGATTTTATGTAATTTATATAAAAGGCATAATGTTACTTAAAAAAACGCAAAATATGTAAAATAAACTTTTTTATTTAAAGAACATAAGTAACCATGTAATTATTGTAATTGTTTAAATCAAATCAGTCTTGAAACAGTCATTATTATTCATATAAATCAACTTTTTACTTATCATAGAGACTCGCTGAGAGATTATCGTAATAACACTAGAATAATTAATAAATACTCCTAATCAAAAATACTCCTAATTCATGAATTATTTTTGAAAAATCAACTAAAACAAAAACGAAGACTGCTCAGGGATTCTTCATATTTATTTTGCCTTGATAATACGAACGTAAAAACTTAATGCGTTCAAACTTGCATCGCCTAAAGAAGATCGTATTCTATTACAATTAATTTTTTTTCAAGGTTTTTTTGGAACCGGAAAAACCGGTTCCATGCCCTAGTAGGTACTTACCTAAGTACCATACTGAATATGTATGACACGGTAATGTTACACTTAGTCTGGCCATAAATAATGTTACAATTAAAAAAATAATAATTTTACATTTTAATTTGGAATCTGTCATTTTTATATGATTGTTCATTGAGTTTTCTCATTTTGGCGCCAATACATTGTACAATATTTTGCGATATTAAAATGGATTGGGGTGATAAAGAGAACCGAATCGCTGTGATTGCATTACACAAAGTAGGTATGGAGTCAAATGCAATTTTTAAAACTCTCCATACGCTTGGTTTCAGTAAAATGTTTGTGTACCGGGCTATTAATAGGTACAATCAGACCTCTGTTTGTGACAGAAAAAGATTGGTCAAAGCAGTAAGGGAAATAATTCTAAGAAATCCTGTCCGAAAGCAAAAGTTTTATCTCGGGAGATGAAGACAGCACCTAGAACCATGTTGCGCATTTTAAAAGATGACTTAGGACTTGCAGCCTATAAGAGACGTACTTGTCATTTCTTAACTGATTATTTTAAAAAGAATAGGGTGGTAAAATCGAAACAACTACTGAAGCGGTACGCAAAGGGAGGTCACAGAAAAATTTTGTTTACGGATGAGAAATTTTTTACAATTGAGCAACATTTCCAAACAAAATGACCGTATTTATGCTTAAAGCTCTAAGGAAGCTTCCCAATTAGTCGACAGAGTGCAACGTGGACATTATCTGACTTCAGTGATGGTTTGGTGGGGTATTAGCTATGAAGGAGTGACTGAGCCATTCTTTTGTGAAAAAGGTATCAAAACATCGGCACAACTGTATTAAGATACAAGTCTTGCGAAAGTAGTGAAGCCCCTTAACAATACCATGTTCAATAACCAAGAATAGTCCTTCCAGCGAGACTCGGCGCCGGGTCATAAAGCTCGGTCTACGCAGTCTTGGTTGGAAACGAACGTTTCGGACTTCATCAGAGCTGGAGACTGGCCGTCGTCTAGTCCTGATCTTAATCAGCTGGATTATGATTTATAGTCAGTTTTAGAGAGTACGGTTTGCTATAAACGCCATGATAATTTGGAGTCCCTAAAAAAATCCGTACGATTGGCAGTGAAGAATTTTCCCATGGAAAGAGTGCGTGCTTCAATTTTGATAACTGGCCTCAACGTTAAAAGGACTGTATTACAGCCAATGGAGACCACTTCAAATAAGCTTTTTATATTTTAAATTGTTTTATATTTATGTATTAAACTAACACACTTTAAATGTAATAAATGTTATTGGCAATAGACAATTTATTTTTCTTTGTTTTAGTATTTATGGCAGGACTAGGTATATGTCACCGCCATCTGTTGAATTTGCCGTTTAATTGGATGCCTAGCATGTTGATTAAACGCCGGCATCCAATTAAATGCCTAGGCCGATTGTTAATTGAACTAGACTCACATAACGTTTAAAGACTTGGCGTATTGAAAGGATCATCGTCTTGTACTGAAGAGTTATGGTTTGATTGGTAGGTTCAAGGTTATTTTATTATAACCACTTATAACCAAAAGGATGTCGGTTATAAGTGGTCATAAAAATAATAACCTTGAACCTATCAATCACTCAAACAGTCACACAAAAGCTCTTGGATAAATCGAATGTCGCTTAAATATAAGCGACGTGCCTTGACGTTCAATTAAATGGCTAATTTAACCAGACGGCTGACATGACGTTCAGCCAACTGGTTAAACGTTGCGCTCAATGACTTGGCTAGTTATCCTTCAGCCGTTTCATTTAATGCCGGCGTTCAATTAACGGGCTAGGCGTCCATTTTAGCGGCTAATTTAACCAGACCGGTGCGACATATACCGTGCCTAAGAAAGTAAATACCTACCTATCTACTAAAGAAAAAGGAAATATTATTAAGTTATTTTGTACTACTTTTTTTATACAAGAAGCCTGTGCATGCAATCTGGGGTAATTGAGTCTAACCTAAGTACCTACAGTCAATTGTCAATTTAAACCTACTTAACAGTGTTTCGCCTGAATGAATGTCTATATGAACTTTGTCTTTTAATGTCAGTACAAAGTACTTATGTCGCAGCCACCTGGGTAAATTAGCCAGTTAATAGGATGCCTCGGCCGTTCATTAAATGCTGGCATCCAATTAAAAGCCTAAACCGATACTTAATTAAACTATATAGTTTGAATTAACGTTTAACAACCTGACCTATTCTCAGTTTGTGCCCACTGAAGAGTTTTTGTGTAATTGCTAGGTTCAAGGTTATTTCTTTTAAGACCATTTATATAGAAAATTATTTCGGTTTTATGTGGTTATAGTCGCAGTCATAATTAATACCAGGCCGTTCATTAGACGTCGGCATCCAATTAAAAGAAGTACAACTCGCTAAGTCTTTGAACGCAACCTTTAACCAGATGGCTGAACGGAGAACCGGTTCAAATGCTTTTTTGCTACATGTATTGTTTGTTGAGCTTTTGTGTAACTGTTATGCTCGCCACTCGCCGCTTTGATCTACGCCAAAATACCGACGAAGGCTGCGGTCCGAAAACCGCTAAAAGTAACTATCAGCGCTATATTAGACTCTGGCCAGTGAATCGTGTCACTGAGAAAGAGCGGCAATTTGAAAAAATCTTTAGCTGTAAACACTTATTTCGCAAGGAATAAATAGTCTTGATACTTCGTTTTTTATGTATGTAATAATTTATTTAAATGGATGCCTACCTTATTAAATACATAATATTCTAATTACTATAGTTTTGTTTTGATTGACCCATCCTGGGATAGGCCATGGCGACAGTTGCATTGTTTCCGTAATCGAAACCCGAGTGTTCAACTTCAAACCACTAGGCCACCGAGCTCCCTCACGAGTATAATTTAAAGATATTAGGGTTTTAAAAACAGTCGGGTATCAGATACTCTTCTGCAATGACTCCGAGTAAAACCTATTTTAGCTTTAAACATTTTATACATGGTGAAACGCGCGTGCATTAGGAATGTTCTATTTTTTAAAAATAATTCAATAATAAAACAACAAAACATTTATAATTTTAATACTCTTTTAGATGTTCTAATGGTTCTTAAAACACAAGGTGATATATGCTTACGCAATAATCTGTTTCATAAACTTGAGTAGACTTAATATATCATGGGTATAATTCATGGATATATCATCCTTGGTATAGATAAAATAGATTTGATGAGCATTAATGAGTTAGACCAGGGGTCTCCAAACTACGGCCCGAGGGCCACATCCGGCCCGCGGACAGATTTTGTCCGGCCCGCGGAGAGCTAGCATACTTGAAAACTCCTTTTAGAGAACTTTTTTTTATAGCAAATTAAATTTAGTTTACTGAAGTATTCTAATTTTATGTTGAATAATTATTAATATGACATCTACATTGATATGGTCATGGGCTAACTACTCATAACATTGTTGTAGGCTTATTGTTATTGTTTTTGTGATAAGTTGGATAAAGAAACACAGAAATGTAATGAGTAAAGACATGTATAATATGCAGAAAATTTAACTTCAGTATATAATTACTAACAAATTATTGAAATGAATCCAACTAACATTTGATACATTTTAAATAAAAACATAACTTATAACAAGCATAATGACATATGAAATACTAATGAGATTTATTAGGTTGGGGAAAGTCTTTTCGCATTATAGTATGTATGAACTTGTAACAAAAACTCTTTGGCTGTACTATTTGTATCTGGCTGGTTTTGGTATCATTAAAAGTTTATTTGCTTATTTTATTTTAAAAAAGATAATTCCAAATTCAAATTAGGAAAATGTGTGTTTTTCATTTGTTTTTCGTACTAACAAGATGAGTGAATCTAATGAAGAAATTCTATACATTTTAAAATTTTACTACAAAAAAGGTAAAAATGCAACGCAAGCCGCGAAAAAAATTTGCGATGTTTATGGACCTAGTGCAGTGTCTGTGAGAGTAGCACAAATTTGGTTTAAGCGTTTTCAATCCGGAAATTTTGATGTCAAAGATGCACATCGCTCTGGTCGCCCTATTACTGATAAAATTGATACCATTTTTGAAAAACTGGAGCAAGATCGGCATATCAGTAGTTACAACGTAGCTGAAGAACTGGGAATTGACCACAAAACAGTTTTGGCGCATTTTAAAAAAATGGGTACACAAAAAAGCTCGATATTTGGGCACCCCACGAGCTCAATGAAAGAAACCTAATGAACCGTGTACTTATTTGTGATTCTTTATTACGACGTAATGAAACCGATCCATTTTTGAAGAAGCTGATAACTGGTGATGAAGAGTGGATCACGTACGACAAGAACGTGCGAAAAAGATCGTGCTCAAAGGCCGGTCAGGCTTCACAGACTTTGGCGAAACCCGGGTTTCGCCAAAGTCTGTGGCGAACTTGACCAATCCCACTACACACACAACATCACCTTGTGATGGATTGGAAGGGCATTATTCAGTATGAGCTGTTACCACCAGGCAGGACTATCGATTCTGAACTCTACTGCGAACAACTGATGAGATTAAAGCAAGAAGTTGAGAGAAAGCGGCCGGAATTAATCAACAGAAGGGGTGTGGTTTTTCATCATGATAACGCTAGACCTCACACATCTTTAGCCACTCAGCAAAAATTAAGAGAGTTTGGCTGGGAGGTGTTGATGCATCCGCCGTATAGTCCTGACCTTGCACCTTCAGATTTCCACCTGTTTCGCTCTCTTCAGAATTCTCCAGGCAGTGTCAGGTTAACATCACGAGAGCACTGCCAAAACCACTTGTCGCGGTATTTTGATCAGAAGTCCCAAAATTTCTATAGCAATGGGATCATGTCCCTACCTACAAGATGGCGAAAAGTTATCGAACAAAATGGTACCTACATACTTTAGTTAAATGTAAATAAACTATATTAAAAAATGTTTTGAATTTTCTTAAAAAAAGCGAAGAAACTTTTTCCCCAACCTATTATGTAATTGAGATTTTCCACTGACAATACTTTGTAGTTGTGGACTAATTTTACTTGTACCAATTATTAAAAGAGATTTAAGATGCTCATCAGTTAATTTAGATCTGTAAACATTTTTTGTGTACTTCATTTTGGAGAAGGTTAGTTATATAATATGGTTTTGGCCCTCGGAACTTACTGGAGTAATCAGTATGGCCCTAAGGCTGGAAAGTTTGGAGACCCCTGAGTTAGACCATATGATAGACCAAGTATGGCTGTAGGTAGGCAAGCTATCACTACATTAAACAGTTTTTATACCAGCTTATTAATTAGCTTATGATTTAGTACTAAATAGAAGTTCAAATACTATTCCACTTGCCTATTCTCTATGTAAAAAGAAAAAGAAAAGTGTGTTAGTGAACTTCACGTAAATTTTATCATCATCATATCAGCTGACAGATGCCCACTACTGGGCATAGGCCGACGATACTTTAAAAATAAATAAATTATAAAAATAGTATCTTTCACTTAATTTGTTAATATCAATAATAGACTGGAAAAATTATAATAAAATCTATACTACATAACACAAATCTTAATTTTGAATCTCAATTTTTTAAATCATAATGTTTACTTACTTCACTTTCTTAAAGGCTCTACTTATAAAACATACCTAATTGTAATGAATTACCAGCTATTCGCTTACTACTAGTCATTATAGACGCTTATAGGCTGACTATCAAAACAGGGGAAAAAAGAGGATAAAAAGTAATGGGCGGGTATAAAATTAAATTTGAAAAAAGGCATATTTAATAAGTTGTTCAGGATGATTCATAATCAAAGTCAGATTCTAAATACATCTGTTGTCATGAACAAAGCACAATAACATTTGTATGGGTACTCTTGAAATGTTACATTATTTTCTATTAACCATTTCCGAATATAACCTTTGCTATTAGACATTGTGGGAGGTTTGTTTGTTAGTTTCACATGGTAACTTGCATTGCATTATACATAAAAATTACACATGGATTTCTTAATAGGTAGATATTCCCTTATCCATTTCAATAAGTTTTATGCATTCATTTCACCATGGTAATCAGCTGATTTGGATTTTGCACTGAAAACTATTAAAGCACCAGGCAGAAAACTTTCTTCAGATCTTGTATGCAACATTTCGGGCTTCTCTAAGTCTTAAGTGAATTAATATTTTTAGTTTTAATTCTTCATATACACTTTCTGAAAATAACCGATAAACATGAATATTATGAAATATTGGATTTTATTAGGTAGGCGATGTGGGCAGAAAACAAAAGTATCAAGCCATAACGCTCTGAAAACAATAAACTAACCTGTAGCGAGCGTATTTCCTCCAAATGTCGAATTTTCTCTACAGATTTCCGATTAAATTCACTATGTACATCTTTGTATTTATGTATCATATTGTATACAAGCTTTCGAGTAGTACTTTTTATTGATTTCGACATTATTTTAAAGTAAAGCTACAAAATAAACTCAATAAAAGAATAAGAAATGAAACGTCAATATGACATTTCGAGTGTTGCCATAAAAAAACTTCATTGAAAATACGAGTGACACGATACACTGGCCAGACTCTAGCGCACTCAAATGCGTCCTAATAAGCGCGCTAATGGCGCTGATAATTACTTTAAACGGTTTTCGGACCGCAGCCAAAATAGCGAGCGGCGACGAGGTGAGGCGAGGGCGCTCGAGTCGACACGAGCGTAGCCTTTTCACTTCACGCTCGCCGACTGGATGCGAGTGGTGGCGAGCGCGAGAGTGGTTCAGTTCAGTGTCCAGAGTGAAATTACAAAAAATCTAAATAATGTAATAAAATTCTGTTACCTAATTTATTTTTTCTTTCTACATTAGTAAAAATATTACATTATGGTCTTACACAGTTCTATTTTTGTGCACAGTAAGAATCCACCATCTCCTTTTCCTCCACGGTTTTTTTTGTACAATAGGTACGCACATAATTAATTGTAGTAAGCAAGCGCGCACAAAGCCGTTGCCGCAGCGACTTTTCAACCTCCATCTTGATAAACGGTCCGGCGCGGCGGCAACTGAGTTACCCGAGCGCGAGCGTGAAGAGGGGTAGGTACCACTCGCCTCGGCATCACTCGTCGAGCATCTTTTCCGAGCGCCTCATGCGTGCGTAAAGTGCTACCATTAGTGTGATTTGTAGGTTTGTATTTGGTAGGATTTTTTATAACCACTTAACACCGAACTGATTTTGGTTATAAGTGGTCATAAAATTTTGTAATGAAAAATTTCGGTAGGAACGGTCGACCACAGAAGTAGCTGAACACTTTAGTACCATGTCACAACGACTAATGGCGTCAATATAGTACGGTAGCAAGCAACTATAAAGTACGTGCACAAGGTCAGTGTGACATGGTACTAAAGTGTTCAGCTACTTCTGTGATCGACTGTACCTACTTATCCCCTAGGAACATATTTTGTAGGCAGTACTTAATTTTATATTGTTTCTTGTAAGAACTTAGCACCATGTTTCTAGGAGATAGGTAGATAAGTACCAATTTATTTTGTTTTTATTTATGTATTTTTTAAAATCGGTTTAATTTTTTAAAGTTATTACTAAAATTGTGGAAAAAAAAATCCACAATTTTAGTGATAACATTCTAAGGTCAAAGCTAGATGGGTGACTGTCGCATATATTGTTTTTTTCTATCGTATCGTAGTACCACTAAAAAGTCACATAATAGCACAAATCCACAATTTTGCATACACCGAGGACTTAATAATTATTTCAGTTATTTTCATTTAAATGACGGAGTTCTGAGATCCTTTATTTTATGGATACAAATAACCTTGAACCTACTAATCACACCAAAACTCTTTTCAGTACAAGCCGATCCCCTTTGGCGTCTGATTAAGGTGCCTTTCAATTTCAATACGCCAAGTTGTTAAACGTTGAGCGAACGGCTTAAGCTAGACGCCTAGGGTAGTTCATTAACTGGCTAATTTAACCAGATGGCTGCGACATTGTGTGTTGGACAAATAAACAATTACTTATGTTTTTTTTTGTTATTTTCGCTATGAGAAATATCTATTTGTTATTGTTCTAGGCGAGAACCCGCTACTCCACTATAAAGGAATTTGGTGCCTTTACAAAATTTTATGTCACAGTTTTTGATTTGGAGCATTTCAAGCATCTTGGACCCTATGCTGAAAAGGTTTCTGTAGCGATTTGGTTATAAAATTTAAACGAAACAAAAAACATGAAGCTTATATATAAGATAAAGGCCCCAATTATGGCCATTTTCCCAATTATGGACAAAATAAAATATAATCTTGAAAAATAAGAGTTCAGTAGGAATTGTATTTCGAAAGCCAGCTAACCTTATCACACCGATATTGATGCGCACTCCATTAATAAGGACGTGCGCTCCAGTTGGTTGTCTTCGCCTAGGCCTGGAAAAGAATATGTTCAGTCAAAAAAGTATCGGGAATTCATTTTTCTGTTTTCTTTTGTTGTTAGATTTGCACAACTGTTTTCCATTTTGGCGCGGAGTTTGAGTTGCATCTATTATTTATATTAAATACAGTGCTATTTGTAGTTAAATCATATCTAGTGTGTAGGTATTGTGAATTTCATAATGGACAAAAACATTGAACAAAGAGTTTGTAAATAAAATATAAAACTTGAAAAAATTTTACGTCCTGAGGCGGGAATAGAACCTGCGACCTTTCGCAATCTGGGCGGCTGCTGGGATTGCGAAAGGTCTTAAATTTTGCATCGCCAATGGAATTTCGTGCTCGGAGTCAAAGAGTACATTTTTTATTTTTTATACGGATATAGAGGCACCACTCCATACTACAAAATATAACGCGCTTAGCGATATCTGGTGATCTGAACCGGTAGACAACCAAAATTTTTTTTTTAATAAAACCTTTTTTTTCTTTAAAACTTAATTTCAATAATCAAAAGTTACGAAAAAAATGATTATTTATGTATTTTTATTATCAATAATAGAATATTAAAGAAAAAAAATTTTTTCACATCGAGATTTGAACATGGCTTTATCTGTTTAGAAGGCAGGATGTCTCATAAATCTACCATCTAATCATTGTTAAAAATGATGAATTAGCGCTTACATGTCTACTATAGTAAAGTACTTAACTAAATTATTTATAATGGTAATTTATTGAAAAATACTGTATAAAAATTATATCGTTAAAATAATGAACACCAAAATATCATCAAAAAATTAAAATGTAATGAAAAATTCAAAACTGACAGGAACTGCTATGACGGCCTAGGTTTAAATCCCAATACATAGGTCGCTACTCCAACTAAGTAATTAATAATTTGGGCAAGATATTATAATATAAGTTTTAGTAAGAATATTACTAACGACATAGTGAAAAAATATCAAAGTTAAAAAATGAATAACATCTTAAATATCATTTAAGTTTCAAATATTTTTTGTTGATATTTTTCGAAGTCACTATTTTTTTATGGTTACAGAGTCATCTATCGACTTGGGCCTGAATTTCTAACCCATTATTAGCCGACCAAATTAAATATCAGTTAAACGAATGGTCCTAGTCGATACTTCAATGTTAACTGCTATTGGTCGTATATGATATGGTTATTTTAGTATGAAGTTATAACACCGTATTCGGAGTCACTGATAATCTTACAGAAGGCTTACGGTGAATCGACTTTATTAAAAATACGTGCTTATGAGAGGTACAAATCGTTCAACAGCGGTCGAGATATGATGGAAGATTTTCCTCGCTCTGATAGGCCATCAACGTCTGCAACTGAAGTTAACATAATCAAAAGTGAGGGAAATAGTGACGGAAAATTCTCATTCAACTTTGAGAGAGATAGCCGGCGAACTTTCTATATCTCACGAGTTGATCCGTACCATTTTAAATTATCACTTCGGTATGAAACATGTTGCCGCTCGGCTAGTCCCAAAAAACCTGAATTTTGCGACTCTCAAGCGATTGAGTTTTCTCCAAAAACTCAATCGCTTGAGAGTCGCTGAGGACAAGCTAGAACGACTCAAATCCGACCCAACATTCATGAAACGCATTGTTACTGTGACGAGACGTGGGCTTACGAGTTAGACATGCAAACTAGTCAACAAGCTTTGAAGTGGCGCCTTCCAACTGAACCGAAACCGAACAAAACACACCATAGTCGATCAAAAGTCAAAGTCATGTTTGTTGGAAATTAATAAACTACGTAAAATAAATAAAACAGCCATGCTTGGGCGAAACAACCGAATCGAGAGTGTCAGTTAATTTTTTTAGTGCAGTACAAATCTTTTGACAATAGTCATGGAGTTTATATATACTCAACACGCCACCTTAAACACAAATGACTATAAAAGAAACATGTACACAACACTTATCTAAAATACCTAACCTACCTAGCCTACCAGAAAACTAACTTAACAACTAAACCTTTAACTAGTACCTTTTGTACATCTCTTAAAAACAACAGTATTTACCGGTTTCGTCAAAAAATCAGCCAACATCTGGCCAGAGGGTAGGTACCTGACGACAACAGTGCCATCTTCAACCAATTCCCGAACGAAGTGGTACCTAATATCTATGTGCTTTGTTCGTGCGTGAAACCTAGCATTCACACATAGCTTTTGTGTCGATTGATTATCGTTAAACAACACTATCGGTTCACTTCTACATATTAGACACTCCTTCAGAAATGAATTGATGAACAACGCCTCCTTGCATGCATCGGATAGTGCCATGTACTCTGCTTCTGTACTCGACAATGCAACGGTTTTCTGTTTACGACTCTCCCAAGAAGTCAGAGATTCACCTATCCTAAACATGAAACCAGTGTATGATCGTCGATCAGCACTTCCTGCCATCCGCAAAGCAGACAACACTCAGGCCAGACAGCAATGCATCACGTAGAACATAGTCATAGTCGATATTCCACAGGGTCATCCCGAAAACCGAACCCTATGGGACACCCCACGCACGACATACGACAAAGGGGCGATATGCTGTTTGTCCAGTTTTTGCAGGAGGACTAGTCGATCAACTTTCCATACGGCCGGGAATTTGCCTGACGTTAAACAGGCCTTAAAAATATCACGGACCCAGTTTTCGAGAGATCCGAGCCCGGGGCCGTATTTTTAGCCCGCAACCTTAGCACAGTCGCGTCAAACTCCCCATCAGAGATGTTATGAGGGGGAGGTGACTCGTGATCTTCTTCAGTATCTCGGCGCTGCTGGAATACCCTAGTCGACGGAACAAACTCGCCTCGCTCGGAAACAGGGACGAGATTATCTCGCGCAGATTTGGAGGTTGCAGCAGTTCCGTAGCCGGATATTTACACAGTTTTTCTCGGAACATTTTATAGGGCCTGCCCCAGGGATCCCCATCTATTTCCTCCAGCATGCGTTCGCGGGCAGACATTGTAGCCCTTCTTATAGCAATGTGGAGGACTTTGCGTGCCACGGTCAGTTCATCTTGCATGTTTGCCTCTATTATTGGATCGCGGCCTGTGCGGCACCTACGGTACCGAATGAGGACTCTACACTTGTTGGTGCAGTCTTGGCGAAGTGCCGCGATTTCTGGCCACCACTAGTAAACCTCTTTTTCGAGTGTCGCCGTGCGGCACGGGGCATCGCCGTATCGCAGATTCGCGTTAGTGCTTCACCGAGCAAAGTTGCCTCTTCATCGATCTCCCCCATCGTGGATCGAGTATTGAGGACCTCCACTATAGGGGCCTCGATCGCCATGCTCCTGTTAAGTTTGGTCAGGGTCGGATTGATTGCTAAGTATCGAGGAGAGATGCTAAATCTAATATACTTAGTCTGGCCATAAATACTGTTACAATTAAAAATAGACAAAATTTTACATTTGAATTTGGAATCTGTCATTTTTATATGATTTTTCATTGAGTTTTCTAATTTTAGCGCCAATACATTGTACAATATTTTGCGATGTTAAAATGGAGTGGGGTGATAAAGAGAACCGAATCGCTGTGATTGCATTACACAAAGTAGGTATAGAGCCAAATGCAATTTTTAAAACTCTCTATACGCTTGGTATTAGTAAAATGTTTGTGTACTCGGGCTTTTAATAGGTACAATGAGACCTCCTCTGTTTGTGACACGTAATCATGACATGACATGTTTGTGATCGTAAACCCACGTCTCGTCACCAGTAACAATGCGTTTCATTAATGTTGGGTCGGAATTAACTCGTTATAGCATGTCCTCAGCGACTCTCATGCGATTGAGTTTTTTGAGAAAATTCAGGTCTGTTGGGACTAGCCGAGCGGCAACATGTTTCATACCCAAGTGATTACCCTAGTGTTAACTTCAGTTGCAGACGTTGATGGCTTACCAGAGCAAATCCTTCATCACATCTCGACCATTGTGTACCACTCATAAGCACGTGGTTTTGATAAAGTCATTCACCGTAAGCCTTCTGTAACATTTTCAGTGACTCCGAACACGAAATTCCATTGACGAAAAATTTAAACGATGATAAATTTAAGTCAAACTCTTTGTTCGATGTTTTTGTCCATTATGAAAAACGCAATACACACTAGATATGCTATAACTAAAAACAGCACTGTATTTAATATAAATAACAGATGCAACTCAAACTCCGCGCCAAAATGGAAAACAGTTGAGTCAATCTAACAACAACAAAAAAACCAAAAAGTTTTATTTGGAACCATAAACAAATCATCCATTCCCGATACTTTTTTGACTGATTGTATTGTATATACATAGCAATATACCGGATACCCTTTTATTCTTTTTTTTCTTCTTGAGGAATCCGCTTACGGACTTACCCGCTGCTGGTGAAGTGACGGGCGTATGTGGGGTCGCCCTAGTCGCCCAGCGCCTGATCGTAACGCCTACCTGCGGGAATACCCACCATAACATGCTCGGTAATAGACTGGGCTCTGCGCAACAAATTTTACAAGCCTACCTCCGGGCAGATCGAAAACCCTAGCAATAAAAGGAAAACTCATGCTGGCTCGACACTATCATCCAACAGTCCAACATTATTCCACTTTGTCCCAACTCACGATCGATCAAAACGGACCCTCAATTATTTGATGTTGGAATCATTTCTATGACGACCGGCTGGCCGAGTGGTCTGTACCCTTTACTACACAGGCTACTTGGTTAAGAGGTCCTGGGTTCGAATCCCGGTAGGAGCAAATGTTTGTATGATGAGTACAAGCATTTGTTCACGAGTCATGGATGTTTATATGTTTATTTAGTATATTTCTAATATTTATATACATATTCTTATCATTATTTCTCCGTTATCTAGTATCCATAACACAAGCTCATAATGATGCTTACTTTGGGCTAGATAATAGGTGTGAGTGTATGAATATGATTATTATTATTATTATTGACATTGCGGGCGTTAAAGTGATTGGTGCTTCTGCACCATTCAGCCTCGCCTGAGTAAAATAATCACACTGAAGTGTGAACCAATTACAGAAGTGTTCTGAACCAATTACAGAAAAAGATCTCGAAAAACTACTGGGCCAATCTATGGCAAATTGAGTGTAGTCATAACTGTGACGCAATTTGGATAAAAAAAGAAGAACTAAAATAGAAAGATTTAAAAGAAATGGAATTAATTAACATATCAAAAGAGGATATAACCAAAAAAACGAGTAAATTGAAAAATTGAAAGGCCCCTGGTATAGACGGAATACAAAATTTTTGCCACATAGCGTTTCACGTAGTACTTGACACGCTAGCAATTTATTTATAGCTTTGACAAAGGCGAAGTTTCATAATTACTAATGTCTCTCCGTAGGTGCAGTTTTCTACAAAACTGTACACACATCACAGCACACCAAGTGTAACAGTTGCACTACGAAAGCCGCCTCTATTATTCATTGGAATAAAGGCGGTTACAATGTCAAACTGTTACGCTTGATGTGCTGTACCTATGGACAGACAGACGGTTTTGTTTACAGTTTATTTATTCATTTATGTACACCAAAGTATTCAAAAGAGAACACATAAAATACAAAGGCAATACTTATTTCTTATGAAATATCCACCTGCAGAGCTGCGACAGAAATATGAGAAAAAATAGTAGACACCGTGTGAAACTGAATAGGAACAGTATAGCTAAAAATATAGATTTTAAATTGTTCGATCTTAGGTACGAGTAGACAAGTGACAAACAAAATCGGACTGATGTTACGTACCCATGTATTTTAATGTGTTATGAAATTATGAAATGGAAAAAATGACAGTGCTAATAACTAGGGACTTGTTCTATTTTCGCAGATAAATGGCCACGTTCAAAAGTGTGCACACTACTTCGCCTATGCCACAGCGGTGGTGTGTGTTGGTGCGATATTTCTTTTCAACATCTTTCGTCTGCACCACAATTACCAAGTCGGAGCAATTTTCAATAACCTTGCAGAAAATGCAACCCCGGAATTTACAGTATACTACTCATTTCCGGGGTTAGAGCCAGTAAACTATTTCTGGGTGATGACTATAATGAACATGTACTACACTATAAACTGTGGGGTACTGCTTTGCTTCTATGATATGTTTCTTTGTTTTATGGCATTTCAATTGATTGGACACTTAAAGGTTCTGTTGCACAATCTCAAAAGTTTTGAGAAACCTAAAAAGCGACATATCATAAATGATATCGACGTTTCAATATTCGATGTAGAGGAAAACGAAATGATCTTTAGAAAAATAGCAAAAACCATTAATCACCACACACTCATTGTCAAGTAAGGAGGTTAAACTCAACTCCAATAATAATATGGCTAGCTATCTTGCTTGATAGTAATTTATAAATATTTTTTTTAGGTTTGCAGATGATCTATCTTCACTATTTGGTCCATTACTGGCTTTCAATTATTTATTTCAACTGATAAGTGCCTGTCTTCTGTTACTGGAGTGTTCTCAGTTAGTAAGTACATTTAAGTATTACAAATATGTTAAAGTATTGCTAGTTAACATGATAAACTATATCAAATAGTCCACCACACACAGCCGGGAAAAGTTGTACTTTATCGTCCTTGGTCGCATACTCTGCTCCTACTAGTAGACGTGACAGACGTTTACAGAAAATACTATGACAGTTTGGAGCGTTTTTGGCATGCAATGTAAATTATTATTTAGAAATGAATTGAATAGCTCACGCGCAGAGTTTTTTTTATACAACTAGATGACAAACAAGCTGACGGCCCACCTGATGGTAAGTGGTTACCGCCGCCTATAGACACCTGCAATAACAAGGAAAAATCATTTGATATTGCAGGTGCGTTGTCATCCTGGGGCCTAAGATGAAATGCCGTCCATGCCCAGTAATTACACTGGCTACCTTTCCCTTCAATCCGAAACACAGCGAACTGTTTCACGGCTGAAATAAGAAAGGCGGTGGTACCTACCCAGACGACCCTACATACGGGCCTACCACCTAGAGTGCCCAAAAAAATGAAATTAATTTAAAATATTTTATTTAAACATCTAATTACAATAAAATTATAATATTTTTTATTTTTTTATTCTTAAATTGTAAAGGAACTTTTAAACTTAGCTGTTTATGCCAGTCCCATCGTTACCTTATATTTATTTTGTACGTACAATAATAAAGTTGACTTAACTAAGGGAACAATATCTTCATCACCATATTAAAAAGCATCCCAGCTTCATCGGATAAAGGACTGGCTAAGATGCTTTGAAAAACTCCTATATTGCTTCTTTTCACATTAAGAGTAGACAAAACATACTTCTCTCAGCTTCAAAAATTATAATAAATGAATGGCGACTTGATCGATGCTAGATCTGAAGTGAGTTTTTACTTCGTGATAATGACAATGACGAATGATGTGTTGCTGCATAATATACCTACTACTTTACATTCTCAACTTCCTTTTCAACTAATATTAGATTCACTAAAGAACTTTAAAAATTTTGTTGTATGATAGGGTTGATCTTATACATATCAAGAGTAGGATTTATTAACATGTTCCGGGACAAAACGTCCACAAACGTGAGTCATAAATTAAATTCCATTAAATTGACACATGATCATCCCATCTCATACATTTATTAAGACCGTTTAGCGGCGATGTGCCAAATTCAAATTCAAATTAAAATATATTTATTTGCATAGAATGTAGGTACATATTTATAGTTTTTACATTTTGGTGAAGTTCCGTGTACATTCTACCAATTATCGGTATGCAAACATAAATTTTCGGCTTTGTTACTTTGAGTATCATGCATGTCACAAAATTAAAAATACCTAATCAAAAATGACAATACATATTATATCTATTTGTAATATTCGCTATAAAAAGTAAAGTTCATCCAAGTTAAATATTAAATAAGTCCAGCATAATTTAAATTAATTTTAAAATTTGTCATAAAAGAATTCCATCAGTGAATAATAGCATTTATAATTTAAGAATGATGCACTTTTTATATTTTGTAATGCGACACTTCGTTTCTCAACATGACACACAGTCCTGACTGAAACGGAGGGGACATGTACCCAAACAGCCGCCCCGCTCCGTTGTGTCACAGTGTGGAACAGTTTTACGTGTGTGTCTGTGGTTCTTCTTAGCAACTCATAACATTTAACAATATGACACTATACATCTGTAATATCTGCAATACGTCACTCTAGCATATTATTATATGTATTGTATTGGCATGATTCCTTCATTGACGTGTTGTAGCATACATGAAAGCTCAAAGTCTATCGTCGATGGACGTTGTGTCATATGTTATTTAATTATTAGGTACGTCTATCGACGTTGTGTCCCGGAACGTGTTAAGATTGCAGTTTTGATTTTAGGATTGACATATTCCTTGATAACATTAATTACATCTTCTGTGAGATTCGACTGAGATAATTGTACAGTCGTTCGAAGGTCAGTGTCAAAGGGTTTTATCACAGTAGTCCGTTTTTCAAGTCTCCTACAATGGTCAAACAGAGTTGTCTTTGGAATTTATTGAGAGGTTCGTCAGTAAAAGAAATTTTAAGTATTGGGTGTTCACTAGATGTATGAGCGGTGGCTATGTCAGAGTTATGGAGAAAAAGCGGTTGTTCTGAGGCGTTCGCTATGATTGAACTCGTTACTTTGTTACAGATTTCAATTCGGGAGAGGGCATTAGTGTATTAGTGTTACATTTACCTTTTTTGTAGACTACCGACAAATCACATTCACTTAACCTTAGGCGCCATCTTGTTAGTCTCGAGTTCGGCTCTTTAAGGCTCATAACATAATCCACTGAAGAGGTAACGATCTTAAACTTTCGACCAAAAGGATTGGGGCGGAAGTATTTGGTCGCCCATACTATTGCTAACAACTTTTTCTCAATTGTACTATAGTTAATTTCACTTTCATTTAGCGTACGGGAAGCGTATGCTATAGGCTTGTCTGAACCTATTGTACCTTGGGAAAGTATTGCTCCTATTGCAATGTTCGATTCGTCAGTAGTTAATATAAATTCCCTGTTAAAGTCGGGGTATTTTAGGATAAGGTTGTTAGTATGAAGGGTTTTATATCTTTCAAAACTGTTCATGTACTGTGGGTCAAAAGTAATTTTGTTCCCTTACTTCAAACATTGAGTCAGTGGTTTTGTAATGCGGACAAAATTCGGAATAAACTCTATAATAACCGAGAAGTCCAAGGAATTATTTGATTTCCTTGGGAGTGTTAGGTAGTGGGTATTACTATAAAGCACACTTACTTTATCAGGATTCGGTTTTATCCCATCGCTACTTATGACGTGGCCTAAGTATGCAGTTTCTAGACTGCGAAATTCCGATTTATGAAGCTAAATTTTTAAATTTGATTCACACAACCACTGAAATACTTTCTCGAGATTAGTCATCTTCTTCTTGGAGATAGGTGCTAAATACGATAATTTCGTTGAGATAAGCTAGACATACTACTCTGTCAAGAAAGTACCGGGAAAGGATCAATAATACAAAAATGTTAGTTGGCGAGTAAAGGACGAAAATAAAGTGGGATTGGGGGCTAACCTGGTTCACGTTGCTCCCGCGTGCTGGATGTTATGGACGCGATTCACCTTCACTTCACTTCGTATTTGTCACCACAATAGTTTTATGGGTGCACGATACACGTATAAATGGATAACGCGTAGATCGCGGCTGATTCTCACGATTGTCTTCGACGATAGTTAATTTTGTTGAGAGCGGGCGTCGTGCTCGACCAAGCGACGTATCGGAAGAGAGTTTTCTCTAGGTACCCCCAAAAGGGAAAGGAAAATGTGCGGGTAGGATGTGGGTAGGATGCATATAGTTATCGAAGCGTTCAAATAATGTAAATTATTGTTTAAAGCTACGTTCGAAATTTACCATACCGCCCGCCAAAGAGCGACTGAGCTCTTTATAGTTGCTTAATAATAAGTTTAAAGGAATGCTGTTGAATCAAAGTTAAATCTAAAACTAAAATATGTTAAATGTTATTGCTTAAAACTAATGGTGCTATTGTTTAATTTAATTATTAGGTAATAAAAGACATAGTTTAACTACAGGACGCAATAGAGTGCCTGTGGACGTCTTGACCTCTACGACCCGAACAACACCGGCCTTGCCGGGGTAGAGTTTAGTTACGCGTGCCTTGCGCCATTGCAGTGGAGGCGAATTAGTTTCGACTATCACGACTAAATCTCCCATCTCTAAATTACGCTGGTGCTTCGTCCACCGATTGCGGTGCTGCAAGGTAGGCAAATGATCTTCATGCCAACGTCCCCAAAAATGTTGCGTAATTTGTTTCAATAATTGCCAGCGATTTAATCTATGAGTAGGCACTTGCTCAAAATTGTGCTCTGGAAGACTCAGCAGTGGCTGTCCGATCAAAAAATGTCCCTGCGTGAGGACTTCCAGGTCATTTGCATCGCTGCTTAGAGGGCAAATGGGGCGTGAGTTTAATATAGACTCCACCTTACAAAAGATAGTAAACAGCTCTTCAAAAGTTAGTATGCGCTCACCAACTATGCGCTTAAGTAAGGTTTTGGCTGACTTAATGGCGTTCTCCCAAATACCGCCCATGTGAGGACCAGAAGGAACATTTAGGCGCCATTTAATTTCGTGGCAAGAAAGATGATTTTGAATTTTGCTCGAGTCATTGTGTAAATGTTTTTTTAAGCTATATATTTTAAATTGTTGCGTGCGCCTAAAAAGTTTGTCCCGCAATCCGAGTGTATATCAGAAGGTTAACCTCTCCTCGCCACGAACCGATCCAGACAGGCAAGAAATGCATCAGTGGATAGGTTTGACACTGCCTCTAAATGAACTGCCTTGGTGGTAAAGCAGATGAAAACACATAAGTATGATTTGTAAGTTTTAGGTTTACGAAAATGAGTATGTTTTACTATGAATGGACCTCCAAAATCTAAACCGACCCTCTGAAATGGCCTAGCTTGCGTCACTCTACTAGCAGGTAGATTACACATGAAGGGACTAACGGGCTTTACCTTTAGTCTGTAACATCGCTGGCATTAATACGATGCCTTACTACGCGACGTGCTGACAAGATCCAATATCTTCGAGAGAATATAGCTATTAAAGTTGCTGAACCCGGATGCCCATACAAATTGTGAAAATGATCAATAATCAAATGTGTTAACGGGCTAGATGATGGAAGTCTGAGGAAATCCACGCTGTCAAAAAACGGATGGAGACGACAAAGATTACTTTTGATAGGCTTGTTGTCACGTAAACATTTCATAGCGTCGGCAAAAGCGTCCGATTGAACCGACCTAATACAGATTAATAATGCCTGATGTATTTCAGGAATTGATATAAGCCCCTTGCGTTTATTGGCGGGTTCTCGTATATTATGAAGAAACCGTAAACACCAACCTAAAACATGAGTTAGCTTAGAAAGGGAACTGAACTTCGATATCTATGCCCAAAATTGTATATTTTTAAATACTTATGATTTATCTGTTAATAATAATACCAATCAATTATCTTATTTAATTTTTAAAATCAATATATTGATTGATTCATTATATTATGATAGGAACTATTTGAGTTACAGTAATATTAAATCGTTACAGGCCCATCAAAATTCTACTAAAATTGGCGTTTCAAGAGATAAACAAATCAATAAACACAATACTCTTCGCGATCACAATCTCCATCAATGCATTGCAGTTGCAAAAAAGCTACTGCAAAAGAAAATTACTAACTATTTCGTAGTAGACAAACTAGCAAGTTCACCAAATACTAGTTTTTTTCGCAGATAATGATGACACAAAACAATTACCAAGTCAAAATGCAAGTAGTGAATGTAAGTTCTTTTTCGCTTTATTCCATCAAAATATAGCAGGTATTTTAAGTAAAATGGAAATACTTGAGATAGCATTGGATGAACTAAGAGACAACGATAAATATTTTGATATTCTTTGCTTCAGTGAAACCTTCATTAGATCAGGTAGTGAAGGTAATATTCATATCAATGGTTTTCGCTTGGTGTCTTCATTTTCAAGAGCAGAACAAAAAAGAGGTGGTGTCTGTATTCTTTGCAGAGAAAATATACAAACACGTAAGTTAGATTTTTTAAATGAGTTTGCAGAGGAATTAGTCTTTGAATGCTGTGGTATAGAAATACAAGTTATAAAATGTATCATTATATGTATATACAGAACACCAAGTTCAAATTCGTCCATATTTCTACATAAATTTGAACTACTGTTAAATAGATTAAAACAAAAAATGAATCATAAAATAATCATAACGGGTGATTTAAACATTGATATTTTAAAAATTACAAAAGCTTCTGTTGAGTTAAATCGAATAACAATTAATAATTGTTTTGAACTACATATAAAAGCTTCAACTAGAAAAGGTGCATGTCTGGATCAATTTATGAGTAATATACCTATAACTAAAGTTAAATGTGAAGTTCTACATCTAGGATTATCGGACCATGAAACAGCGCGATCTCTTATGTTTGAAATTTCCAATAAACTTAATTATAATAAATATTGGTTTATAAAAAAAAGAGACTATAATTTGGAAAATATTTCTAAATTTAAAGAATGTCTGGAGAGTTTATCGTGGAGCACAATTTATGATGAAAATGATGCCAATTTGGCTTTTAGTTGTTTTCACAATGATTTCATGTTGTTTTATAGGTTATGTTTCCCAGTGAAGAAAATCAAGATAAGTTCAAAACAAAAGTTGGAGATGGCTTACTGAAGGTATAAAAAAATCTACTGTTACAAAAAGAAAGTTACGGTTTAAATACTATAAATTATCTAATCAGGATAATAAAATGCAATATCAAAGGTACACTAAACTATTAAAAAAGTGTATTCATAAAACTCAAAAGATATCAAACATCAGGTACATTACAAAGTCGTCAAGCATATGTAAAAGCACATGGGATATTATAAAAAATAAAACTACCTGTAATCCCATACACTTAAATATAGATAAATTAACAGAAAATAATAAAATTATAGATAATGTTATAGATATTGCCAATGAATTTAATGACTTTTACATTAATATTACTAATAAGCAAAAAGATACTCAAAAGAAAATTATCAATAAGAAATCAGAATACTCTAATTTAAACTACAATCATCAAAGTTTTTTCTTAAAACCAACAGACAACTATGAAATTGTCAAAATGATAAATAGTCTTAAATCCACAAACGCTACTGGATACGACGAAATCAAAACTAGTATACTAAAAGAATGTAAAAAAGAGATTGCACCTATCATAGCTTACTTAATAAATCTTTTATTTTCAGCTGGTGTTTTTCCAGAAGCACTAAAAGTATCTGTTATAAAACCTATTCACAAAAAAGATAGTAAGGATGCAATAAAAAACTATCGGCCTATAGCTCTAATACCAGTTTTTTCCAAATTAATAGAAAAAGTTATGTATGTCAGAATAATAGACTTTTTAAATAAATTCAAAATATTAAAATCGGAACAGTATGGCTTTTTGAAAGGGAAATCGACTGCATTAGCTACCTTTTCACTTTTCAATAAATTGCTTGAACACACCAATAAACGAATACCGGTTACGGCAATGTTCCTCGATATGAGCAATGCATTTGATTTTGTTTCACATAGGACTCTTCTTAATAAATGTTATTTTTATGGTATTAGAGGTCTAGCTCATGATTTACTCAATAGCTACCTTACGAACAGAAGACAATATGTGGAAATAACTAGGTTAGAATATAAAAGCAAGGAACAAAACGTATATAGGTCTACAACTAAAATAAATAAAGTAGGCGTACCTCAAGGTAGCATTCTTGGTCCATTGCTGTTCTTACTGTATATCAATGACCTTCCGGATGTTATAGATTATGATTGCAATCTTTTTGCGGATGATATTAGTGTGATTGTACCATGTAAAAATATTACCAACTATAACCAAGAAATTAATGATACTTTGAAAAAAATAAGTGATTGGCTATATGAAAACAATTTAAATATAAACCTAAATAAAACCACATACATTCAGTTCATAAATAAGAACGGTAGAAAGCAATCATTAAGCTTAACCGCTCGGAATCAAATAATTAATGAATGTAATGAGACTAAATTTCTCGGAATCACTTTAGATGATAAATGTAGTTGGGTCAAACACATTACTGGTGTTTGCGGTAAAATGAATTCTTTCGCTTATGCATTATGGCACCTTGTAAAGATTAGCAATGAGTCCACCGCTCTTCAAGCTTATCATGGTTATGTAGGCTCATTACTTAGATATGGTATTATTATATGGGGAAATTCTTCTCACATCGGGCATGCCTTAATTGCACAAAAGGCATGTATAAGAGCAATTTGTAATGTAGATATCATGACTTCATGCAGACCTTTATTTAGAAAACTGAGAATTTTAACTGTTGTGTCCTTGTATATTTATGAAATTTGTGTTTTTGTAAAATCACATCCAGAATTATTCAAAAAGGAATGCAGAGCCAATAGTAGATACCCTAATAATTTAAAACTACTGTTAGTGACTACTACGTCATATTCAAAAAATAGTTATATAATGGCGATAAAAATTTTCAATAAACTACAAGATGATTTAAAGGTGACTCCAATTAATATATTCAAAGCTAGGCTGAAAAAATGGCTTCTCGATAAATGTTTTTATTCCATGAATGAATACTTTCTTTGTTTTAAAAATTAAAAGGATTTCTAATACTGTGACTCAAGTAATTCTAATCTAAATTTCTTTAACATATATATTAAATTTATATTTTGCTTGCCAGTTTCTGGTGAAATATGTGGATATTCTAACAAAACCTCACACCACTTATGTACCATATTTCATGTAAAATAAAGTCTTTGTCTTTGTCTTTATCAAGGTCGAAATAAAATCAGGAGATGAAAAAGATTGTTCTACTCAGAGAGCAGAAATGGAAGTTGGAATGGAATCCGGTGCAGTCTCGACAGTTGACACAACATGTGAGCCAACTGGAGCCTATTTCAAACTTGGCAAATCCTTGATTTTGACCAGTTGACATGACGGAGGCCATGAACTGGAATCTGATTTGAGCCACGGTGGACTCCACCATAAAGGGTGATTATATAACTCGCTAGGATGTAAGCGTCGACTCGCGCAATCTGCGGGGTTAAGGGCTGATGGTGCATATCGCCAGGTAGCATTTGGAAGAATGCCTTAAACCTGGGAAACTCTATTACCTTCATAAGTCTGAAGCCTGTGTGGTGAAGTACGCAGCCAGGTTAAAACTATACTGGAGTCACACCATGCAGTGATAGAGTCTAGAGACTTTACAAACGTGTTCCATAAGACGGGCTAAAAGAACTGCGCCACAAAGTTCAAGCTTAGGAACAGTTTGTTTTCTTTTAATAGCTGCAACTCTAGACTTCGCTGCTATCAGATGCGTCTCTAGATCCTGACCAAAACTGCTACGAAGATAGATGCAAGCTGCGTAACCACGCTCAGAAGCATCGCTAAAACCATGCAACTGACATTCAGACAAACGATTAGAGATGATTAAACGAGGAATGTTTATTTTATTGAAGTACTTAAAATCATTGGTAACTTCAACCAAGTTTTTTGAAGGTGTGCTGGAAGCGAATCGTCCCAACCCAGATCCTCCAACCAAAGAGTTTAAATGAAAGCCTTGGCGAAGAAGGTTACAGGAGTGATAAAGCCACAGGGATCATACAGACGAGCGATATCTGACAAGATACCTCGCTTTGTGTAAGTTTTACTCATATCGGCCACACGATACAGGAAACAATCAGATGCTGGGTTCCACTCAATACCGAGAATTTTAAAAATGTTGTCGTCAGAATCCTCAAATCGATAAGGTGTCTCGCAATGATCTGACGGTAAACCTTGAAGTAAAGAGCTTGAGTTACTGGACCATTTCCGAAGATGGAAATGACCTTGAGCCAACACCTCGACAATATGTTGTTGTAACACTTTAGCACTCTCTAGTGTATCGCTACCACTCACGATATCGTCGACGAAAGTATCCTCCCGTAGGACACGTGAGGCCTCAGGGTAAGTAGAGCTGTTAAGATTCGCTAACTCGTGAATCACCCTGATAGCTTGGTACGCTGAGCTAGAGACGCCGTACGTAACAGTAACAGCTCGAACTCTTGCAACGGTTGATCTGGACTCTCCCGCCAGAATATGGTTTGAAACCGTCGGTCATTGGCATGCATTTGTGCATGCGATACATCTGTTTGATGTCGCATGTGAATACGACTAGGTATGTTCTAAACCTTAGAATAATATCTTGTATATTCTCCTGTTACTTAGGCCCTGACATTAAAATTTGATTTAATGAAATCCCTGGAAAGCTTGATAGAGATGCGTCAAAAACCGCTCTCAATTTCGTGGTGCTACTACTCTCCTTGAGCACGCCATGGTGAGGAATGTAATACCTACTGATGCTACTGTTGGATGGTACAAGTTCCATGTGACCAGACTCAATATAGTCCCTCATAAAATTTGTGTAGAGATCTCTCAGTCTGGGCTCTCTAATAAGCTTTCGTTCCAAATTGTGGAAACGTTTAAAAAGCGACCAGACGAGTATCACCAAGCTGTGAGGAATCTACTTTGAATGGTAGCCGAACAATAAACCTACCATCGCTATCTCTACTATATGTACTCAAGAAATGTTGTTCACAAATTAAGTCTTCAGGGTCAGGAATAGGCGGCAAAGAAATTTCGTCAGATTCCCAAAATTTAGATACAGCTACATCCAGCCTAGATTCCGTAAGAAGACTAATATTTATTTTTTATAATTTGTTGAAGTAATTGGTGCTGGACCTATAATGACCCAACCAAAAATAGTTGAATGTGCAGTAGGTAAATTATCACCTAATTTTAATTTATTATTATTTGTAAAAATGTCACTGAACAGTTCAACACCTAACAGTAAATCTATTCTGCCTGGAATATTGAAAGTCTGGTCAGCGAGCTGGAGATGTTCACATTTCTCTGATACTATCGGATTGACCGTTGCTGCAGGTTGATACCCAGTGATGCGCTTAAGAATGATGGCTTCAGTAGATAAACCCGCAACAGAATCACTAGCAAGAGAAGTAACTAAACAATTAACCTTACCATAGGTAGGTTGTTTTTGTTCACCGACACCGAAAAGATCACATGAACGTTCTCGATGAAGGCAAAGCTGCTGTACTAAAAATTCAGTAATTAGAGATAACTGAGCACCAGGATCAATTAATGCCCTAACCCTATGCACATGCCCGTGAGCATCTTGAATACCCACAAGAGCGGTACCTAAAAGGCCAGTAGACATAGGTTGAGCATTGAGCAAGACCTGTCTCATTGATTCGGGATTAGCATTAGAATCCGCTGATTTGGAAATAATAAAATCATTGTGTAATTTAGTATTTGCATACCTGGCAACAGGATTTTGAGTAACATTTTGATACATGATGTGGCCGTAAGCAGTTGAAACATAACCTCTTTTGAGTTACAAATTGTTTTTTATCTTTTAAATTATCAAACTCTGTACAATAGTAAATAGCATGGTTGCCATTACAATATGGACATGAATTATTGGTTACATGTAAAGTTGAAGTTAAATGAGTTACTTTGGAAGTGTGACTGTGACTAGATTTAATCGCTTGTGTACTTTCTAAAACTCTTAAATTGTTTTCTACAAACTGTAATAAACTATTATATGTTGGCATTTCATTATGTTTTAATGTAAATTTAAATTTAGTTCTTAAGTTTAAAGGTAATTTCTTAGATATGATATGAAACAACAAAAAACTCCAAGAATCAACATCACAACCTAAAGCAGTCAAAGCTTGAGTGTTTTCCTTTAAGGTGTTAACAACCTTTTTAAGATTTTTTAACGTTGGACAAGATACTGATAACAAAGAATCCAAATGTTTCTCCATTAACAGCCTCTTGTTTTCATATTTATCATGCAAAATATTATATGCCACAATATTTTCACTAGCAATAGTTAAATGTTTAATTAAATTTAATGTTTTATATTCTAGTACACTTAATAAATAATGCATTTTTTGTACAGAGGTTAATTCATTGTTATGTATCAAGGTGTCAAAAATTGATTTGAAATTGGGCTATTCAGTGTAAATTCCTTTGAATACAGTTAATTCTATTTTAGGCAAGTGAAAGCGTGTTGTTTCACACTGTTTAGATGGTAAGTGATTAGTATTGACTGAAGTTTTGTTATCCGTTTGGCAAATATCATTGTTCAATGTTTGTATGGTATAATAGTTGTCATAAAACTCAGAAAAACGAGATTCCATCTGTTCCTTTTGTTCTGATTTATCCAAATAGGCAACAATAATCGAAAAATTCGTGTCCAACTGTTCGCGCATTCGAGATAAGTCGGCATATCGTACACGAAATATGTTTAATTGTTGAGTCGTAGGTTTACCATGACTTATGTCTGTAGTAATTTAGTATAGTTCATTCATCAAATCGCATGGCATATTAAATTTAACAACAGCAACTTTCAAGTCTTTAGCCATTTTGTATAGTAAAATGTACGGACAACACAAAATGCAAAGAAAATAATTATTATAGATAAGTTGTCAATTTGACAGTAAGTGACAGATAAGTTTTATTTTTAATAGATTGACAAAGTGAACTATTCCGTGCAGCCAATGTTTTATGGAAGTTCGTAAAATAAAATTACGTTTATTTTGACGTTACCTAAAATGAATGTTGATAGTACGTATTATTGACAGATAGCTAGTATAACCTGTGGAACAATATCCGGTTGGTTATGGAATTTCGAACGAACAATTCAATATGGAGGATGAAATGAAATTGTATGAAATTAAGAAAAAATCACAAAATTAATCAATTAGATTTTTCGATAACTCTATTGATGCGGTTCGAAAAGGACCAAAAAGGATGGCGAGTAAAGGACGAAAATAAAGTAGGATTGGGGGCTAACCTGGTTCACGTTGCTCCCGCGTGCTGTACGTCGTACTTGTCACCACAATAGTTTTATGGGTGCACGATACACGTATAAATGGACAACGCGTAGATCGCGGCTGATTCTCACGATTGTCTTCGACGATAGTTAATTTTGTTGGGAGCGGGCGTCGTGCTCGACCAAGCGACGTATCGGAAGAGAGTTTTCTCTAGGTACCCCCAAAAGGGAAAGGAAAATGTGCGGGTAGGATGTGGGTAGGATGCATACAGTTATCAAAGCGTTCAAATAATGTAAATTATTGTTTAAAGCTACGTTCGAAATCTACCAGTTAGTTATTCATCCAAATTTATTTTATCACCTTCAAAGTATGTTCCTTCAGAAACGATATACTTACACCAACGAATAATCCAATCATCAAAACGTTTTTTTAACGCTGTTTCTGGAATTGAGTTCAGTTCTCGCCGCGAATTCTGCTTCATGTCTTCTACCGATTGAAAACGTGTGCCACAAAGTGGAAATTTGAGTTTAGGAAAAATAAAGAAGTTGGCTGGAGCTATATCTGGTGAATATGGTGGTTGCTCGATGGTATTTGTTGATTGTTTGGTAAAAATTCGTTCACAATGATGGCCTCAAAATCCAATATTTTCTTTCCAAAAATCTGGCCTTTTTCGTCGAATTTCGCACGGATCGACTCGTGAGATATAGAAAGTTCGCCAGCTATCCCTCTTAAAGTTGAATGAGGATTTTCACTCACTATTTCTCTCGCTTTTGCGATGTTAACTTCAGTTGCAGACGTTGATGGCCTACCAGAGCGAGGCAAATCTTCCATCACATCTCGACCGCTTTTAAGCGCTTTGTTCCACTCATAAGCACGTGTTTTAGATGGTTCCTCTTTGGTTCATCAACAGTCATTATGCAAATTTACAGATAACAAGCAACGAAATTCAAAGTTATCATTTCGCAAATCAACGTTTCATTTATTTATGTTTCACAAACTTTACATCTCATAAAGTAATTTATTCATAAATTATCATTTTACAAAAGAACATTAGTAAATTTTTCCTAACACGAATACGTTAAACGACAGAGATCTATTGACCAATTTTTCTTTAATAATATGGTTACTTAGTCTAAAGACATTAGGCAATTTATAGTATGACACCGTATCATTTCTTAAATGATATCGCTATAATCGCGAAATATATCGCTGTAAAACCGACACCGCGTAGTCTTGTCTGCCCTACCCCTAGAGTGTAATTTAAGCCCGCGAAGGCGCGGAGGGGCGAGGCGGCCCGCGAGCTGAGGAGCAGGTGGTTTTGATGACCAAGGCCGCGGCTGAGGCTGGCCGGCACAGCCGGCCAGCAAACCGAAGCTGCGGTGATGGGATATGATATAACTAAAAACAGCACTGTATTTATTATAAACAACAGATGCAACTTAAACTTCGCGCCAAAATGGAAAATAGTTGTGCCAATCTAACAATAACAAAAAAAAAACAAAAAATGAATTTGGAACCATAAACAAATCATCCATTCCCGATACTTTTTTGACTGCATGTATAACGTTTTGTAGTCCTCTCAAGACGTTTCCCATCACTCGTTGGAATGTGGAGGGAGAATTTTTGAGTCCCAAAGGCATTTTTAAAAATTCGTAGTGCCCGTGTTCGACGTTAAAGGCGGTTTTTGGGATATCAATAGGGTTCATTTCTACTTGATTAAAATCCTGATGCTAAATCCAGGGTGGTTGTAACAGAACGCATTGAGTTCTGAAGCATTCGTTACCAATAAAATATAAATAATAATACTTTGAGTAATAAAAGCAAATAAGAAAGGAATTAACTAATACCATTACAGAAGTAATACAAAAATAATATATTATTAATTTAAAAAAAAAAGTGATTAGAATAGGCACCTTTGTAGAGAGATTTTAAGAATAGGGACCCGGAGACTATACTAGCATTTCTTGGAATCGGACCCCGATTTCTTGGAATCAAGTAGGCCGATTTAGGTGCGGGCTGCGCTCGGAGTGCGATTGAAATGTGGTTGAAGATGGCGGAGTGCATTTTAGGTACCAACTCGCAACAGGAATTCTATATAAAGGGATAATAAGGGTTAGTTTTGGTCAGTCAGTCATTTTCATAAAGTGTATTGTAGTGTGTAAAATAATAGCGAGCAAGTTATTTTCATAAAGTGCATTTTGTAAGATTTAATTTTGAATTTCGAAGGGGTTTCGCGAAGTTTGTGTTAAAGTTATAAACTTTCAATTATAAATAAGATCAAATAATTGATAATTTGGTGTGAATTAATATTTAAATATCTAATCTATTGAATTTAAAGTTTTAGGAAGTTAAAGATTAAATAGATATTTCAGTTTGTGGAGTTTTGAGAGCTTTATTTTAATAATTTGTAAAGAAGTAATATATAGTTTTGAATCTTAGAAAGATCACTCAAGTACTAAATAATAAAGTGCTAATAATACTTTGATGTAGTAATAATTACAATCTTATAGAATGGTTCATTGCTGTCAAATGAGGTAAATAAGTACTCAGTAAATGCTTTAATTATGGCATGTTGAAAGAGTGTTATCCGGGCGAGCCAAAGGCAGCCTTACAACAATGACTCAAAGATGAAAGGGTGTATGTTGTCGTCAAGAATTTCATTTGTGGTTGACATTGCTGTGTATTAAACACAAATGAAATTCTTGTTGAAATTCATTCTAGTCTGAAATGCAGTATTTGATTCATACTTTAATGATTGAATCAATCTACAAAGAAATATTTAAAGTTCTAAAAGGCTTATTGGATATGAGATTCACTCAGATAAAGAGTGTGTAAAAGTTAAAGAATATTTACATTCCAAAGAAATATATGAGATATAATAATTATGAATTGGATAGTTCAACAATAAAAGGAAATAAGAACTAGCCAAATTAAAAGATAATTAGTTTCAACAGAAATATATAAAATTAATAAATACATATTAAAATGGAGGGGAGAGTTAAACTTGGTTGTCTCTCACTGATTGAAGCGAAGGTATGGAGCTTCCTTTCTAGCCATATTTTCACAATGAAAGTGATGACTTTTAGACTTAATATAGTTTTAATAGGAGAACTTCCTAGCCATATTTTCACAATGAAAGTGATGACTTTTAGACTTAATGAAGTTTTAATAGAACTTCCTAGCCGTATTTTCACAATGTAAACTTAATGAAGCTTTAATAACAAAACAGCTATTATTTAAAATTTAAATAAAACTTGAAATCATATTTCAAATTAACTACTAGTCAAAAGGGCTATCATTGTAAAACTAACATTATTTATCCTAGAGAACATTCTAAATACATTTAAATATTGCAAGATAATGGAAGTACCTATAATAAATCTCATTTCATTAGCGTACAATTGATATTAATTCATTTTACTAAAGCGTTACATATTTACTATAATACCTATAATTTAGTCGTATAGATTAGTTGTTAATTTGAAAGAGGAATTAAGAGAATAGGTTAATGTTGCACTATACTTAATGATTCATTAAATGACAATAGTTAGGGAGGTATGTTATGTAGTATTTGTATCAGTCTTTCATTTTCTAAAAGAACTAAGGTAATTGCGGTATGACGAAGGGTTACAAATAATCACTAGATGATCACAAGACCAAACTAAAGTTAAATAATGCTTTTATGTTACACTTCTCCTCTTCAAGAGATAACCTCACGTCTGCGAACTAGCCACCTGAAGGCTAGTTCACAGACGCGAGATAAACTGAACTAAACTTCAGCAGTGTGATTCACAAACAAAGATATTCGACATCGAACTTGACGTCTGACAAAGACGACGAGCTGCCATTGGTTTTGACGTTTGCGCACTCCGCTGTGTGAATCCGTATTCACCAATCTCTACGTCGGTCTCGTGGCTGTGTACGATTGTCTCTGTTTTGGTTATACGACATGAAGTAAAATCGATATTTTTTTATTTCTTTTTTGTTGTGTTAAAATTGTATCGCAATGACTTCATTCAATATTTGATAGATTTTTTACATAAAGATGTAAAAATCAACCACAATTTTAGTTCCGGTTCACGCCGTGCTCGACGTCGGAACGCTGGTGTCGCCAACGGTTGTCAAACAAACGCCAAAAGTATGACGGCGCTGCCGACAGCCACGAATTCATGGCTGCTGACTTTAGAGAATCGCATAGCAGAACGCGGTATAAACTGTTCGGTACTCACTCACACACTCAACATTGAATATAGATGCTTGCGTCGCTTGTTCTAATAAAAGTATTAAGTCGTTCTTAGTTGGGTTAATTACTTCAAGTATACCACGACTATTTTTTACTGTGGCAATACGTACTAATGATGCAATTACAAAATATTTGTTCGTTTATCAATACATCGCCATCTGGGGCATTAACTGGCAGCTCAATTAACTTAGAGCTTTCTGTGGCAATAATTTCCTCATATAGATTTAAGTTAAGAGAATTATACATTTTAATTGGATTAGTAGCATATTTGGTTATTATTTTTAGAGCTCTCAGGTCTTATTTCGCTTCCCAATTAGTTAATAGATCCATGCCTATCAAACCGTCAAAATGGTCATGGAACTTATACACAAATAATTTAATATTTCCTGAATCTCTAAATTCTCTTAAGCAAGGCAAGCTAATATAATAATAGCTTCTACTTGTAGCGTGCACATTCGTTGCTTCAAATGGTTCATCATAGAGAGGAATGTCGGTAAAGTAAGACTCTACAGCTTCGAGGCTAGTGAAAAACTGATTCGCACCGGTGTCTATGAGACAGTTTAGAGAGACCACCTAAAGCATAACTAGCCACTAACTTATGACAAATTCTTATGAACCATGTCAATATATAAAAATCGTATCTGGGTCATATGCCATATTAGAAACTTTTATATCTAGTTTTCTATTACTGTCTAATACACGTTCCCGTCCAGACTGTCTATGAGAAACAGCCTTCTGGGGTCTAAGCTTCTAGGATGGAAAATTTTAGAAACTGTATTGATAGTTTTATAGGACTATAGATTTACAGGACTAAGGGAAGCACCATTACATAACTCCTCTAGGTTTCTCTGAACAGCATCAATGTGGTGTGTGTGGTTACTAGGTGGTAGGCCCGTATGTAGGGTCGTCTGGGTAGGTACCACCGCCTTTCTTATTTCAGCCGTGAAACAGTTCGCTGTGTTTCGGATTGATGGGAAAGGTAGCCAGTGTAATTACTGGGCATGGACGGCATTTCATCTTAGGCCCCAGGATGACAACGCACCTGCAATATCAAGTGATTTTTCGTTGTTATTGCAGGTGTCTATAGGCGGCGGTAACCACTTCAGGTGGGCCGTCAGCTTGTTTGTCATCTAGTCGTATATAAAAAAAAATGTCTGGATTTCTTTAACAAATATTTCAATTCACGCCTCGCACATCCTCGTCAATCCTGACTATTTCCACCAAAGATGCGTGAGGCGAGGATTGAAAATTTGCCATACAAATTTCAATAATTGTCTGGCGTCGTCTCGTCTCGCCATTCTGGTGGAAAACCACCTTAAGACGCGTTTTTGGTTGGGTCCCTGTAAAATTGTCTTAAACGGGTTTTACTGTAATTTTAAGGTATTTAAATAAAGTAAATTATGTTTAGCCATCTGATAACTACGCGGAGTACTGCTTCAGCTAGTTAGTATGCATCTTACCAGTTGTCTCCGTGAAAAAGAATGGCAGTGTCGTCTGCTTAGGGAATTTTTTTCCATTTGCTATGTTGAGTTTGGTCAGGTCATTCATGTAGGCAAGGAACAGTTTAGATCCTAGGACTAGATATGAGTAACTGTTGGTTACTCTTTAAAATATTTACATCATTGTTGTGAGCAAAAAATGATATTCTATGGCTTTTGAAATTACATTCCTACATTTATTTTTCAAGTTTTTTTTTGTCCATCATTGTCCATACCTAGGGTCTCTGCAACTCTGCCTTAATTGTATACAAAAATTTTAAAAAAACACTATCTAAATTTAAAAACACTGTAAATGTATGGTTGAAACAGTGTGACACATATGTTTTTATATGCGTATATATATTTATTGCTACTATTAACTAAATTAAAGGAAAGTGTAGATTAAGATTAGGACAATGGTAAGTATACGTCAATGTAGCAGAAAAAAATAATGTACCTACAGGACATATTTGATTGAAGGGCGGATTCTTCCCAACACCGGTTTATTTTTGTTTAAAGGGAGAATCTTTTTAATTGTAACCTTAAATCTGTATGTATTATAAAAGAATTTTGAATTTTGAACAAAAAGACAAATTTTTCATAATAGTACATTATGGTACAAGTGTGTAATGTTGGTGATTACCGCTGAGGCGCATTGAGGCCCGAGCCGTCAGGCGAGGGTCTTAAGGAGCCGAGGACGGTAATCATCAATACACACGTGTATCATACAACGTTTTTCAACACACTTCTGAATAAAATAATACTTAAATAAAAAACCATTTTACATAGTAGATAAAAAGTTTATTTAGAGAAACAATTAGTAAATGTGCAGTTAGTAAAATTATAATTAACTATTTTTGAAGATATAGCGGTCTCATCAGATAGATTATTTACTGAAATACTTTCATGTTCTATTGTTATTTGTGATGGTTCATTATTCGTGTAGGTAGGTGAAATCCAATCATTGGATGTACTTGGTATTTCGCTAGTAGGATGCGTCTCAGAATCAAGTTTAATTCTTTTTGTGATTTTCGCACAAATTTCCTTCTTGTTTTGTATGGAATCTTCTACGTATGATTCTGCTACATTGCTAGATCGCCACTCGCCATGTCGCTTCAAAGTCATTATATCAGCTCCTGAATTTGCCAGCAATGTAGCTGAAGTTCTTCTAAAACTATGTCCAGTGTAGCTCTCAGCATCTACTAAACCCAAAAACTTAGCGATTTCTTTAGGCATATAACCAAATTTGTTTATACCTATAGGCTGACAGGTACATTTACCATTCTGGTAATTTAGAAAGAAACGGTCTTTTTTTGTTTTTGGTGAACGCAAACTTTCATACTTCTTAACAATATCATAGAATGGACCGTGTATGGTGAATGACCTAGGTATTTTATTTTTCGTGATAGGTATCTTCACTAAAAGCATCTGGCCATGGTTTTCTATATCTTTTACAGTTATATTAGTTAATTCTTGTATCCTACAGGCACCAGTTACACCAAATATTAAAGCAACCTGAAACAAAAGAAACAATAATTAAAGTCAACAAGCTGCTTTTAAATATTTAATTAAAATTAATTTAACTAACCTTTGTAGCCAAATATTGGTTATCTGGAGCATCTTTAATAAATTTTTCAATATCGTCAGATGATAAAACCTTTGATTTTTTGCTTCTAAATCCATCAGATAGTCTCTTTAGATAAGCTGACAAATTCGAGTATGTTTTTAAGTCCACTCCATTCTTTGTTCGGACTGTACTTTTTAACATTGAGTAAATACACCACAAAGAGCTAGGTTTGTACTTAGAAGATAATTCTTTAAAGTACGCCATGAACACATTTTCTGAAAAAGACTGCGTATTCTTGTTGTTCTGCCATTGTATAAAATTTTGGTACGCTAATAGATATTTTTCCTTTGAGTTTTCTGGTAGTAAACTTTCCATAACGTTCTGGGCTTCACATCTTATATCGGGCGGTGTACAACATAAATCATTTTCTTCATAAATTGTATTTGCAGACATCTTAATTAATAACTAACTAAATAACTTCAAAAGAGAAAACGAGACGAGTTGTGAAAAATGTTTCGTAATGGCGGGAAAAATTAATCAGTTTTCCTATGCGCGCGCATCGGCCATAGACTAATAAATTTCGTAATGGCGGGAAAAATTAATTAGTTTTCCTATGCGCGCGCATCGGCCATAGACTAAAAAATGAGGTTTCTTTTTTTTGGGCTTTTCGCGGATAGCTTTTTAGCGCAAATGTAAGCGTAACTCAACCAATAATATTAAAGAAAGAAAGAAAGAAAAATATTTTTATTTGACATGCACATAACAAACAACAACAAGAAGCTTAAACAATAAAAAACAAAAAAATAATAATAGACAAATACAAACAGTTTATACTTAACAATAAGTGCAGTCAACAAGGCCCTATCTCAGCATAAAACTTTTGCGACATTATAAAAAACGTCGCAGAAGCGCTGTTATTATGATAGGGCCTTGGGAGTGACTTTGGATTTTAAACTACATATACTTACACATATACATAAATACAAAAAATACATATATTTACACATATACATATAGATAAGTGACATAAACTCAATCACATCAGACATGGCTGTATGGGCATTAGTTCCTTTTGCCTTCCCATTACAGGGAGATTTAACAACAAAAAAAGAAAAAAAAATATATTGGCAATTTTAATTATTAAAAAGAAACTATTACTCACTAGTGAATAATAGTAATGAAAAAGTCACAGTTTGATTATAGGTGTCATTATGTGCCTAATTGCCATGGGATTAGAGCCACTTTATGAGGAAGTGTGTTGAAAAAACTATTAAAGGCGTCGTGTTTTCACCGATGGAAAATTTTACGTTAGTTGACTTTGTAATGTTTTCTGTGTAAAGTTAGGTACATGTAAACCGTTATTAGAGTAACCAGAGTCAGACCCACAGTAAACCTGATGCATAAACGTTTCTTATTGTCAAGGCAGACATTAATTAGGTGCATAAAACCAATTGGGTCTTGAATCTCGAATCTATGGCTTGAGAGGTTCGCTCCCGGCATAGTAATAATAGGTTGGGGAAAAAGTGTCTTCGCATTTTTTGAGAAATTTCAAAACATTTTTTAATATAGTTTATTTACATTTACTAAAGTATGAAGGTACCATTTTGTTCGATAACTTTTTGCCATCTTGTAGGTAGGGACATGATCCCATTGCTACAGAAATTTTAGAGCTTCTGATCAAAATACCGCGACAAGTGTTTTTGGCAGTCCTCTCGTCATGTTAACCTGACACTGCCTAGAGAATTCTGAAGAGAGCGAAACAGGTGGAAATCGGAAGGTGCAAGGTCAGGACTATACGGCGGATGCATTAACACCTCCCAGCCAAACTCTCTTAATTTTTGCTGAGTGGCTAAAGATGTGTGAGGTCTAGCCTTATTATGATGAAAAACCACACCCCTTCTGTTGATTAATTCCGGCCGCTTTCTCTCAACTTCTTGCTTTAATCTCAGTTGTTCGCAGTAGAGTTCAGAATCGATGGTCCTGCCTGGTGGTAACAGCTCATAATGAATAATGCCCTTCCAATCCCACCACACACACAGCATCACCTTATTGCGAGTTAACCCGGGTTTCGCCACAGTCTGTGAAGCCTGACCGGCCTTTGACCACGATCTTTTTCGCAAGTTCTTGTCGTACGTGATTCACTTTTCATCGCCAGTTATCAGCTTCTTCAAAAATGGTTCGGTTTCATTACGTTGTAATAAAGAATCACAAACGAGTACACGGTTCATTAGGTTTCTTTCAGTGAGCTCGTGGGGTACCCAAATATCAAGCTTTTTTGTGTACCCATTTTTTTTAAAATGCGCCAAAACTGTTTTGTGATCAATTCCCAGTTCTTCAGCTACGTCGTAACTACTGATATGCCGATCTTGCTCCAGTTTTTCAAAAATGGCATCAATTTTATCCGTAATAGGGCGACCAGAGCGACGTACATCTTTGACATCAAAATTTCCGAATTGAAAACGCTTAAACCAAATTTGTGCTACTCTCACAGACACTGCACTAGGTCCATGAACATCGCAATTTTTTTTCGCGGCTTGCATTGCATTTTTACCTTTTTTGTAGTAAAATTTTAAAATGTATAGAATTTCTTCATTACATTCAATCATCTTGACAGTACGAAAAACAAATGAAAAACACACATTTTCCTAATTTGAATTTGGAATTATCTTTTTTAAAATCTAAACTTTTAGTGATACCAAAACCAGCCAGATACAAATAGTACAGCCAAAGAGATTTTATTACAAGTTTTTACATACTATAATGCGAAAAGACTTTTTCCCCAACCTAATATATTATCGACTTATTTAAATTGGTAAAAGCAATAACGTATTTTCTATAGTGACTAAGCTCCCATATGCTAAGTTAAATTAGATTTGAAATAAGGTATTATATATTTTATAGGAAGCAGACGCAGTGGCACGTTACGGTCCATTAACTTCCTTAGTATTTGGACAACTAATTCAGATTTCGGTAACATTTCAATTAGTCAGCAACGAGGTACGTTATATACAGGATGGTGACGACAATACGAATATAAATTAAAACATGGGCCATATTAGTTCATACATAGAAATTGTTTTGCAACTTTCAAATACATCTTATTCAATTGATAACTGCATGACTTTTCTATGAAATAATATAACATTGGCTGCATTAATCCATAGACATGTCATTAAATTATCAAACGAATAAGATGTATTTTAAAAGTTGCAAAACATTTCTATGAACTATTGGGCATGCGGCTGGCGATACCCATGCACCATGTAGTTGGGATGATTGGTGTGGATCAAAGATATGGTTGGAAAAAACACTGTCGTGTGCAGAATATGTTTATTAATTATTATTATTCCTGTAGAAGTTAATTAATGACTGGTATAATGACAAAGAACTTCTTCCTTTTTCCTGGCTAAGACTCGATTAACAATACCTAGATCGCCTCCACCACTTCGACAACCTATAAGATATACTTACATTTGTAATTCCCGAATACAGGACCAATCTTGGAAAAAACTCGACTATCAGTAGATTGTTGAACACCTATAATTACATTAATAAAAAATTAACTTTGAGAAAATTGATATATTTGGTAATAGTTTAACAACATTAAAGACTCAATTAAAAAAGTGTCATTGATGTGTTACATAAGACGCATAATATGTAATTATATTATTTCATACAATTTTACTATCAGATATCAGTAAATAAAATTAAAATTAAATAAAAACATTTACATTTAAAGGCTTGCTTTAAAAAATATATCAGTAATATTGTGAATGTTGTGGACACATG
This sequence comes from Nymphula nitidulata, assembly GCA_947347705.1. Lineage (NCBI taxonomy): Eukaryota > Metazoa > Arthropoda > Insecta > Lepidoptera > Crambidae > Nymphula > Nymphula nitidulata. The sequence continues at coordinate 11,147,168 of OX374621.1, read as the reverse complement.
TTATAAGTGTATGTACTGGAACAAAACCTTAGGTAGTATAGATCTTAAGAAATTTTGAAAAATACACTGTTTGTGTCCCTTAATAAATAAAATAAAAATTAAAAAAATAATAGTAAACATACACACAAAAAACGTCTAATGATAAGATTAGTTATGAATTAAATCCACCGGGGAGATACATTATCCATTTAGCAGAGAGAATCAATGTCAATGTCAAAAATACATAGATTATAATTAGGGCCATAGAGCATACTGATCACTCAACATAAACTAATACATATAGGTAGCCCATTTATTGTCGTATGGTAGTCACCACCCTTATACTTACTTATGATATACACAAAATTATTTATTTATTTTGAATTTATTTAGCATTGTTATTTATTATTTATTTTGAACTTTATTGTACAGTCGATAGCACTTCAAGAGTAACATTTTGACCTGGAGACCGCCCTTACTGCGTTCGCAACAGAGGCGGCTTTCGTAGTACAACTGATACACTTGACGTGCAGTCGTGTGTACATCAACTACGTGGACGCAATATAGTACACTTATGTTCGGAATGTCCGTTTTCACTAACCATTCCCTAGGCTTAGGTGACTCTTATCGACATTTGTGTCATTCTACCTGCTCTAAATAGACTGAGATAAACATCGCTAAGAGCCCCTTAACGCTAAGCAAATGTTAGTGAAAACAAGCAGTAGTTTTTGCATTGGGCACTTATGTCCTTTTTCACTAACCATTCCCTAGGCTTAGGTTACTCTTAAGGACGTTTGTCTCTTTCTATCCCCTTTAGATAGACTGAGATAAAAATCGTTAAGAGACTCCTAACGCCAAAAACGAGCATTAGTTTGCTTATTTTGCTGACCTTTTTTCTGCTAAAGAGGAATTAAAACAGATTATATTGACCGCGGTGACCACTTGTTTGTCACTTTCAGAGCGAGAAATTAATCAACGCTGTATACGACATGCCCTGGGAATGTATGGATGTTAGAAATCGGCGATCGCTTTGTTTATTTCTAAGTAGAGTGCAGGCACCTATAGAAATTATGGCATTAGGGGTTAAAACGGTGGGCGTGCAAACTATGGCGCAAGTGAGTAAATTTTTATTTATCTTTATCAAGTTGAAACGGGAGCTCATGAGAAGATTGAATTTGTTGTTTCAAACCACGGTTTGAATCTGTGAATAATTTTGGTAGTTCGTTGATACGCCTGCATCATGCTTCGAAACAGTTCGAAACACCAAAGAAATATTTTGTTTTCGTCGATTCGGTATAAGTAGGTACTCTCACAAATTTTAAAGACTACAAACAAACGTCATTTTTAGAATGCATGTTGTATTTTGTTTTCTGTTCGATTGATTGATGACTGGTGTGTGACATGTAAAATACGAAGTTAAGTTTATTAGGTCAAGAAATTCGTATATGAATGGGCAATGTTTATGGGATAGACTAGACCATTACCTTTGTGGCAAACGTTCGTCTTTCAGAAATTAACGCAGAAGCTTAGGTGTAATAGTAGAGTCATAAGAAGATTCTTATGACTTAGGTATGTTATGTATAAAAAAAAATCTAATATGGGTAGAAAAACTGCTTTAGCGTCTGTTTTAACTTTGTCTCCTAATAAAAAATATGAAAAACATTAAAAAGAAAAGAATTGAATTTATATTTGTGAACAAAAAAAAATTCAAAACAATGTTATCTTGTTTATGATACCTGTAGATTTTTTTACAAAATTCTAAATAGATAGCAATTAGATTTAGGTCAATATTTAGGTAATAAACTATATTAATTAAGGTGCGTTCTATTATTGGTTTCAGGTATTAAAAACTACATTTTCATATTATACTTTTCTTCGATCTATCAACTAGTACCTACAACACCTTCAAAGAGACGTCATCACTCTGGAACTTAAAGCACCATATTCTAAAAGTACACACGTTTGGTAGTTATAATTAAATTTTAAAACGCATGAAATTAAACATATTTATTTGATATTTTTAAAAAAAAATCTTTACCTTGTTGTATTTTTCAGCTATAACTTCACTAATTACGATTATGGCTTTTTATTTCATCGAGAAATTAGTGTCTAGCATTTATACCAAAGTACTTATTAACTGTTCAAGAAAATATATCTTATATAATAAAATTGTCTATTTGAAGCTTGTCAAGCTTGTCTCGTTTAGTGACATGTTCTAATAATGCACCAAATCAATTATACCTGTACCTACCTACAAACTTGTTTTTTATTATTTTTCATTTAGTCTGTTTTGAGAGTGATAAACATACTTATAGACTACTAAATTTATAATAACCACCAAAATTAAGGAGCTTTCTGTTTAAACAATGAGTCAAGATATGTAAGTTTCAGGGCGAAATCAGACGAGGGTTAGTAATTTTTGGCCATGTTAAGATCACGAAAATAATACATATAATTTTTTAAATATTTTATGTTGCACAAAATTAGGTTTTTGTTGATCGCTCGACCACAAGCCCTGGTCTCATTTGGCCTTTGAGTATAATAGTATTTATGAATTAGTTGTACAGGATTTTCCATCGCTATGCTACATGGAGGGAAGGTATGTTGAGTATTAAGCATTAATTTGGGCCAGCACATAATTATGTTCCCTCCTTCGATAGGAAGGAGGGAACATAATTATGTGCTGGCCCAAAAAGTCTTCCTTCAAAAAGTCTTGAGAAGGCACCATGTAGGCTGGCAAAGTGGAGGCGGCTAGAGCAGTGTGTTCGCTGCACTAGTTAGCTTGAAGTTCAAGCAGGCTATCGTTGAAAGATTCCATTCCACGTGGAACAGCGGTCGGACAATTTGTATCACTGTAGGGCGCAATCTACGGGTACTCTACCCGCACTATTCTACCAGTTTCGAGTACTCTACCTACTATTTTAGTAAGTACTTTACCATTGATAGATTGAGATGCCCGCGAAGGCTCCTCATCTTTAAAGATTGGTCGTATATTCAAGACTACCACCAACACCACCAACTGGTGATCTTCTGTCACAGCGTATGGCAGGTCATTTTCGCTGTTTCATATTCACGGCCTGGCCACGAACTCACCGCAAGCGCGTCCTGCGTCTCGCGAATCGGCAACCACTGCGCGCCGTTTCGATGTCGGCCTCGCAGCGCGTCTCGTCGTGATCGCGCAGTGGTTGCCGAGACGCCGCCGTCGCCGCCTTGCTTTCATTTGGTCCATCGATCCATTGTATTTTAGTTTTTTTCATTGACCTGTCATTTTCTTTTGTCTTGAAAATTTTTCACTACAGTTGTCATTCTGTAGAAATTCTATTTTATCCGTATTTTATTTGCTTATTTTCAAGATTACTCGATCCATGTCTAAAAATACCGTAGCATCATCTCATCATACTTCACGAACACCACGAACATCGTCATCAAAGCTGTCGGTCGCCGAGAAAGCCTCACAAAAGGCCGACGCTCAAGCTCGATACGCTCGTCACATCGCCGAGGTAGAGCGCGAGCTCGCGCGCGCTGAACTAGCCGCTGAGCTCGCATCTATTGAAGCCAACGGTAGTGAGCCCGATGACGCTGCTTCAACTTCGCACATCGACGCCTGGTTCGACGGAGCCGAACGGACCGAAACGGTCTTGACAGCCGATCAGGACACCGTGATTGCAGCCGCTGGTGCGCATATCGTAACCGCAAGCTCCTTCCCCGCCCGCACGCTCGACAGCGTTGACAGCACCAGCAATCACACCGCATTCCACTACGGCTGGCGCGGTTCAGCAGATACCAGAGGCGTTGATAAGACAACCTACCGCCGTAGTCGAGTGTAGCCAATCACAGGATCCTAGGGTAAATATGGAGCGCAACGAGGTAAGTTTTAATATTGTTCCTGTTGCCACGGACGCGCTTTGTTATCATTTGCGTCAGGCACAGCCTGTTGCCACAGACGCGTCCTGTGATAATTTTTGTCAGGCACAGCCTAATGTTGCCACTTTATCTGCTCCTACCCAGGATTATACTACACCTGTTTCGAATGAAATGAATCAACTCGCGCACGCAATTGCTAGTTTGGCCAAAGGAGCGCAACATAACGTATCTTCTTTGCCAAAGTTTAGTGGAAAACCGCATGAATGGCTCAGTTTTAAACGGATGTATGATATCTCTAGTCATTTGTACTCGCCGCTGAAAAACGTTACTAGGCTCGGAGAAGCGTTAATAGGGGAAGCTTATGACTCAACCTGTTCGTTACTTCTGACAGCAGATGAGCCTGTAGTTATAATACGTGCTCTACAGCGCCGCTTCGCTCGGTCGGAACAGCTTCTCTACTACGAGCTCTCGTGCATTCGTTCCTTGCCAAGACTGACGTTAGACACCAAGGACTTAGGTAACTTTGCCGCCAAGGTAAGAAGTTGCGTAACTACTATTAAGCTCTTAAATCAAACTGAGTATTTATATTCTAGGGATTTGCTTAATACCTTGCTTTTTAAACTTACACCAATTCTAAAATGCAAGTGGTCCGATTACGCGGCATCCAAATATACACCGCTTGTAAGCTCGCCTACCTCCTTGACTCTGTTAGAGCTTTTGTCAGATTTTTTAGATAAAGAGAGTGACCGCCGAATTATGTTTTTGCCGTCAGCATTCTATAACCTAAGTTTGCCACTACCTCATAATACTGGTTTTGGTAAGCCACTGCATGAAGAGGGTATGAGAAGTGTGGCGATTCATGCTACTGACGTATCTAGGGCGGACAGTGTTGTTTGTACATACTGCGGAGATTCGCATAATATAAGTTTGTGTACAAAATTTTTATCTCTCTCAATCGATGACAGATGGACGTGGATTCGCGGGAATAAAGTCTGCGCTAGATGCCTGAGGAGTAGAAGCCACCAGTGGTCTAAGTGTCGCGTGAAGCCCTGCGGTGTGGGTGATTGTAGGCAGCGCCACCACAAACTTCTGCATGGATCAACACCCCCACCACCGCGACCTGTGCACCAACAGCCTATTTGTGCAACTACGAGTCCGGAGCAGCCTGTCGCGGCCGTCAATACTGCCTCAACATCTTCGCATCAACTTTATAATTGTAATTTGCAAACTCGTAGTGCAGTGTTGTTAAAAGTAGTTGCTGTAGTGATTGCTGGCCCACTAGGTACCCTTTTTTTTTTTTTTTTTTTTTTTTGTCGGGGAGAAATCTGTTTACAGACCTACCCGCCGCTGGCTAGGCGACGGGCGTGTGTGGGGGTCACCCAGTGATAAAGACACTAGGAATACCCACTAAAACTCCCCGGTAACTCCACTGCCCTTCGCAGGGGTAGCCTAGGCTCTGCCGAAGCAATTTCACTAGCCTACCCCCAGGCAACCCAGCCTTACGGCCAGGTTTCGCGCCGATGGAGATTACCCAGAGTTACTTGGGCAATCCCAGACGTGGCGGCCTGTGCAATGCGTGCGTGGGGGCCACCCACGCATGCGGCCGCGCCTAGGGCGCTCGGAGATGGGCGATCACCGCCCGCCTCCTGGCGCCCACCCGTCTACGCCGGATAGGGGCGGCCAGAGGATTCTCCTCCCGCTCCCTCTCCGCTGCCTCCTTCTGCGTGAGCACAGTCTCGCAGAAGGAGGCAACCGCCTCCCATACCCTCTCGCTACCAACCATAGCTCTAACCATGGTTGGCAGCGAGAGGTGAAACCCCCACTAGGTACCCTAGAAACGTACGCTCTGTTGGACGAAGGCTCCACTGCGACCCTATGATGGTCGCAAAAGCTGCACGACAAATTGGTGCGACGGGCTTAAAGGATTGCATCGATTTTGACGGTGTCGGCGGAATGTGCAGACGTGATGTTGCGATTGAGTACGTCAACTTTGTCATTCGTGGAAAATATTGCGACGAGACGTACTCAATTACAAACGTTCGAGCCATGAAATCCCTATCTATTCGCTCGCAAACTGTAAACGCTGCAGATATTTCAAGTTGCGCCCATTTAGCAGACATCGTAGAGTTTATCTCGTATGAAGATGCCTTTGGTGTTAATAGGCGCAGCTAATTCGCTACTCATTTTGAGTAAGACCGTTCGTACTGGTACGGAGTCACAGCCAGTCGCCTCGTTGACATCACAGGGATGGGTTCTTCATGGATGTGTGTCGAATAGTACTAAACCGGTAGATTTTGTAGACAGTGGCATTGGGTCGGCCTCTGTTTTAACTTTGTCTCGTAATAAAAAAATATGAAAAACAATAAAAAGAAAAGAATTGAATTTATAATTGTAAACACAAAAAAAGTTCAAAACAATGTTATCTTGTTTATGATACCTGTAGATTTTTTTACAAAATTCAAAATAGACAGCAATTAGGTTTAGGTCAATATTTAGGTAATAAACTATATTAATTAAGGTCCGTTCTATTATTGGTTTCAGGTATTAAAAACTACATTTTCATATTATACTTTTCTTCGATCTATCAACTAGTACCTACAACACCTTCAAAGAGACGTCATCACTCTGGAACTTAAACCACCATAGGTATAATAGTAGAGTAGGTATGTTCTGTATAAAAAAAATCTAATAAGGGTAGAAAAGCTGCCTTAGGCTCTGTTTTAACTTTGGCTCCTAATAAAAAATATGAAAAACATTAAAAAGAAAAGAATTGAATTTATAATTGTGAACAAAAAAAAGTTCAAAACAATGTTATCTTGTTTATGATACCTGTAGATTTTTTTACATAATTCAAAATAGACAGCAATTAGGTTTAGGTCAATATTTAGGTAATAAACTATATTAATTAAGGTGCGTTCTATTATTGGTTTCAGGTATTAAAAACTACATTTTCATATTACACTTTTCTTCTATCTATCAACTAGTACCTACAACACCTTCAAAGAGACGTCATCACTCTGGAACTTAAAGCACCATAGGTACACACTTTTGGTAGTTATAATTAAATTTTAAAATGCATGAAAATAAACATATTTATGGGATATTTTTTTAAAAAATCTTTACCTTGTTGTATTTTTCAGCTATAACTTCACTAATTACGATTATGGCCTTTTATTTCATCGAGAAATTAGTGCCTGGCATATATACCAAAGTACTTATTAACTGTTCAAGAAAATATATCTTATATAATAAAATCGTCGATTTGAAGCTTGTCAAGCTTGTCTCGTTTAGTGACATGTTCTAATAATGCACCAAATCAATTATACCTGTACCTACCGGCAAACTTGTTTTATATTATTTCTCATTTAGTCTGTTTTGAGAGAGAATACGATAAACATACTTATAGACTACTAAATTTATAATAACCACCAAAATTAAGGAGCTTTCTGTTTAAACAATGAGTCAAGATATGTAAGTTTCAGGGCGAAATCAGACGAGGGTCAGTAATTTTTGGCCATGCTAAATCTTTGGGCAATGTTAAATGATCACGAAAAGAATATAATTTTTAAAATATTTTATGTTGCACTAAATTAGGTTTTCGTTGATCGCTCGATCACAAGACCTGGTCTCATTTGGCCTTTGAGTATAATAGTATTTATGAATTAGTGGGAAGGTATGTTGATTATTAAGCATTAATTTGGGCCAGCACATAATTATGTTCCCTCCTCCCTATCCTTCCTTCAAAAAGTAGTGAGAAGGCACCATGTAGGCTGGCAAAGTGGAGGCGGCTAGAGCAGTGTGTTCGCTGCACTAGTTAGCTTGATGTTCAAGCAGGCTATTGTTGAAAGATTCCATTCCACGTGGCACAGCGGTCGGAAAATTTGTATCACTGTAGGGCGCAATCTACGGGTACTCTATCCACACTATTCTACCAGTTTCGAGTACTCTACCTACTATTTTAGTTAGTACTCTACCCTTGATACATTGAAATGCCCGCGAAGGCTCTTCAACTATAAAGATTGGTCGTATATACAAGACTACCACCAACACCACCAACTGGTGATCTTCTGTCACAGCGTATGGCACATCATTTTCGCTGTTTCATATTCACGGCCTGGCCACGAACTCACCGCACACGCATCCTGCGTCTCGCGAATCGGCAACCACTGCGCGCTGTTTTGATGTCGGCCTCGCAGCGCGTCTCGTCGCGATCGCGCAGTGGTTGCCGAGACGCCGCCGTCGCCGCCGCCGGCCGCCGCCCGTTCCCATATGTTCTACTGAGAAGTTCTACGGTAGAACTAGTAAGAATTTTATTTCTCATAAGTCCTACGATTTTACAAGTTACTGAATAGTAAAACTAGTGGACCTCTTTATTCCCACTTCTTCTACCTGTTATTTACGATAGAACATAGGCCAATGTCGACAAGAGTTTAAGTGGGCGAATAAAAGTTCACTTAATTTTCGTCTGTTTTAATACTTTTTGTATGAGCTATTTTTTTGTACTCAGTCAAATATAACTGACCCTTGTCTGCGTTCACCCTAAAAGTAAAATACCCATCTTGACTCATTTTTGTGTTTGTTTTAGGTATATAAGAATTTTTGAAAAGTTAATTGGAAAATACTAATTGGTTCACTCTTTTCATAGACTTATTAAAAAGAGGACTTTAAAAATGGTAGGTACCTATTATATATTTTATTATGGAGCGCGATGTTATCACTGAAAGGAGACAAACTTGACAAGTTTGAAGTCGCTTTTTTATGATTCACTTCGTTTGATTCGAATATATGCATTTTAAGAGGCATTAATTACTCGTTGAAAGAAAAGTATCGTGGATTGATGAAAAATAAAATAAGGTAAGTGTAGCCATAGGTATCGTTTAATCAGGGCTTCACTTTAAAGCCACTAGGAGCTTCACGCGAACACACTCTCGTAGATGTTAGTTACCGCGCCAAAAAGCAGCCTGTGTCCGTCTTCGGGAGGTATTCTACTAAATTCAAGCTAAATTTCGTCTAAGCGCGGTCACACACCTACCGGTTCTTGCATTCTACCTAGAAAGGATCACAAAACCGGAAGGCAAGAATGCAATACAAAATGCACCTACCCGTCACATACCTACCGGCGAGAAACGGAAAGAGCGCCCGGTAAGCAAGCCACCGGCCGACGTCACCAGTTTGGGGCGGGGCCCGGTAAGAAAGAGGCGGGCGTTACACACACAGCCCGTTTTCAACGCGGTGCCGGCCGCTGGCGACTTTTAACCGCCATCGTAAAAAGGAGGAAGTTATAATGTATAATTAATATTAATATCCACTGTATGTATTTTTTTTTTTTCATCGTTTTTTCTGTCAATTGTGAACCGATTTTCAAAATTCTTTTTTGATTCGATAGAGTACCCTTTGAGGTAGTCCCACTGTTACCAAGTCAAGATCTGATGATAGGATCCCAGGGAAATAGAGGGCAAACCTCAAATTTTGTAGGTACGTATGGTATGACCTGTTTTACTTTTCTCCAAAGTACTTGTCTTCAAGTACTACAATTACAAGTATTCAAGTACTTGCTACTGGCAGTCACTATCTAATGTTTATGAGCTGGTGATGGAAGGTACAACTCCTTAACGCTTAGGAGTTGAAAGATAATTCTTTAAATATTATATGTACGTATTGACCAATAGTTGTAATCTATTTCGAGATCCAAGATGGCGGACGCGACTTTTTAACATCCAACATAGGTATCATTTTTGTGGTTTTCAGGGGTGCCGATTTTAAATAGAACATCTATTTCCAAATCTAAAATAGCGGACGCAACTTTTTTTTTATAAAAAATAATATTCCGCCATCTTGGATCCAGAAACAGATGTTTTATTTGGGATCAAAACCCCCAAAAACCACAAAAATAATACCGATATTGATTTTGTATATATGAAGTCGCGTCCGCCATTTTAGATCTTTAAATTGACCCTGTATTAGGAATCAGAACCCCTGAAAACCACAAAAATGATACCCATATTGATTTTTTGTAAAAAAGTTGCGACCGCCATCTTGGATCTCGAAATAGAAGTTGTAATCAGATTCGGGACCCCCAAAAATTAAGAAAATGATACCCATATTGATTTTTTATAAAAAAAATTGCGTCCGCCATCTTTGTTCTTGAAATTGGTGTTGTATTTAGAATCGTGACCCCCGAAAACCACGAATAGGTATGATACCCATATTGACTTTTTATAAAAAAAGTTGTGTCCGCCATCTTGGATCTTATAATTGGTGTTTTATTCAGAATCGGGAACTCCGAAAACCACGAAAATGATACCCATATTGATTTTTTATAAAAAAGTTGTGTCCGCCATCTTGGATCTTATAATTGGTGTTTTATTTAGAATCGGGACCTCCGAAAACCACGAAAATGATACCCATATTGATTTTTTATAAAAAAGTTGCGTCCGCCATCTTGGATCTTGAAATTGATGTTGTAGTCAGAATCAGGACCGCTGAAAACGTCGAAAATGATACCCATATCGATTTTATATTAAAAAGCCGCGTCCGCCATTTTTGGATCCCGAAATAGTCGTATTTCTACGGAATCGGGACCTCGAATGCCGCAAAAATTACACTTTTGAAAATTTATTTACAAAGAGTAAACTCCAAAAATAAAAAAAATGTAACAACACATTGAGACAACACAAATGTGAAATCACATTTTTTTTGACGGCGCGCGCATGGATCGCAAATTCAAAGGCGTTGGCCCACTGGTTGATGTTACACTGTGCTAATACGTTGTACGTTCATATTAGTTAGACTGGTTGTAGTTACACTGTGCCAATAAGTTGTACGTTCATATTAGTTAGACTAGTACCTCTCTCGGCAAGCGCTAGAGAACGACTGAGCGCCAAATAAGATAGGCCGGCATCCGGTGTGTGTGTGACGATGAGCCCGTTTTTATGATCCTTTCTAGGTCAAACGCCGGAACCGGTAGGTGTGTGCCCGCGCTAAATCGGTTAAGAGGCTCAGGATGAAAAATCAGACAGACAAACAGGTTTACTTTTGCATTTATAATATTAGTATAGATAAATAAGGCAAACGATATCGAAAATTAATAATCATAATTTTCAAAATTACTCGCAAACCAGAAACTTGCTAGAGTCTGGCCAGTGTATCGTGTCACTCGTATTTTCAATGAAGTTTTTTTTATGGCAACACTCGAAATGCCATATTGACGTTTCATTTCTTATTCTTTTATTGAGTTTAATTTGTAGTTTTACTTTGAAATAATGTTGAAATCAATAAAAAGTACTACTCGAAAGCTTGTATACAATATGATACATAAATACAAAGATGTACATAGTGAATTTAATCGGAAATCTGTAGAGAAAATACCACATTTGGAGGAAATACGTTCGCTACAGGTTAGTTTATTGTTTTCAGGTTGTTATGGCTTGATTCTTTTCTGTTTTCTGCCCACATCAACTTCCTAATAAAATCCAATATTTCATAATATTCATGTTTATCGGTTATTTTCAGAAAGTGTATATGAAAAATTAAAACTCGAAATATTAATTCACCTTAAACTTAGAGAAGCCCGAAATGTTGCATGATTGATGATTATTGCGTAAGCATATATCACCTTGTGTTTTAAGAACCATTAGAACATCTAAAAGAGTATTAAAATTATAAACGTTTTGTTGTTTTTATTATTGAATTATTTTTAAAAAAAATAGAACATTCCTAATGCACGCGCGTTTCACCATGTATAAAATGCTTAAAGCTAAAATAGGTTTTACTCGGCGTCATTGTGGCAGAGTATCTGATACCCGACGGTTTTTAAAACCCTAATAACTTTAAATTATACTCGTGAGGGAGCTCGGTGGCCTAGTGGTTTGAAGTTGAACACTCGGGTTTCGTTTTTTTTTTTTCATACAACTAGATGACAAACAAGCTGACGGCCCACCTGGTGGTAAGCGGTTACCGCCGCCTATAGACACCTGCAATAACAAGGAAAAGCACATGATATTGCAGGTGCGTTGTCATCCTGAGGCCTAAGATGAAATGCCGTCCATGCCCAGTAATTACACTGGCTACCTTTCTCTTCAATCCGAAAAACAGCGAACTGTTTCACGGCTGAAATAAGAAAGGCGGTGGTACCTACCCAAACGACCCTACATATGGGTCTACCACCTAGAAATACAGTTACATTGTTTCGATTACGGAAACAATGCAACTGTCGCCATGTCCCAGGATGGGTCAATCAAATCAAAACTATAGTAATTAGAATATTATGTATTTAATAAGGTAGGCATCCATTTAAATAAATTATTACATACTTAAAAAACGAAGTATCAAGACTATTTATTCCTTGTGAAATAAGTGTTTACAGCTAAAGATTTTTTAAAATTGCCGCTCTTTCTCAGTGACACGATTCACTGGCCAGAGTCTACCTTATATTAGACGTAGTTTAGCCCAATGTCGTCTCTTTCTTACTTTGTTAACGAAAAGTGAGACAACAGTTTTAAGACAGGTCTTTTTTTATGCAAAGCTCAGCAAATGACTCAACACCACTTGATGTGAAGCAGTAAGAAGAGCCCATATGCGGAGACAGCTAGTGCAGCTTGAAGCAACACTGTTCTAGCCGCCTCCACCTTGCCGGCCCATGAGGTGCCTTTTCACGCCTCTTTTGAAGGAACCCATGTTATAGGAAGGAGGGAACACATGTGCTGGCAAAGCATTCCAAGTTTTGGAGGTCCAACAAAGCAACGAGTTACTACACTTCTTTGTGCGCGATGTTGAGGTGGAGACAGTAAATTGCTGACTCCGAAGACCGGCACGCGTGCTCCTGAGTAGGAAGGGGGAAGGTGGGATAAGGTCGAAAAGCTCTTTAGAACACTCTCCATGATAAAGCCGATATAAGGCGCTTAGTGATGCAATGTCACGACGGAGTTGTAAAAGCTCTAGATTGTTTGTAACCTCTACGTCGTCAATGATACGGACGACACGACGCTGCAATCTGTCCAGTGCATCGAGGAGGTACTTAGCGGAGCCATCCCGCATAACATTCAACGCAAGACCGGACCTGAGTTTTGAACAGCAGGCAAAATTGGTCAGGCGTGAATCAATGCACCTTGTTCAGGACACCGAGCTTCCGTAAGGCTGTTTTGATCACGGTTTCGATGTAGTTTCTGGAATTCAGATCGCTGCATATCTCCATACCGAGCAAGTCATCAACTTGCTCGGTATGGAGATATGCAGCGAAAGAGAGCCCTGTGCCGAAAGAGTAGTGCTCTGAAGAGAGGGAAGGGGAAGGAACGGCGACATTACATTTTGGCTGTAAACGCGCACACCTGTGTTTTTTTAGCATTGAACTCAACAAGATTGTTAGAACCCCATTCAGATATAAGGTTCAACACCCCGTTGAGCTAAATGGTAATATTCGTTTTCTCCCTCTCGGTTTTGGAGCGTCCAGCTCCTGGGTGACCGTAATATCCACCATGCACTGTACTGTCATCCGCATAGCAATGAATGTTTCCTATTGGAAGCATGTCATTTATATGAAGAAGAAAGAGAGTGGGGGATAGAACAGAGCCTTGTGGTACACCAGCGTTCACTAACATGAACCGCGAAGCGCATCCATCAACGAGGACACGGATTCTCTGCTCATGCAGGAAGCCGGCGATGTCAAGGCTAACAGCCACTAACTCACCACGTTTGTCAATAGCTTCACCCGAGACATGCATTAAATACGCTAGAAGATCACCCGTTGACCGTTTCGGCCGAAAGCCATACTGACGATCATTAATTAATGAGTGATCTTCTAGATATCGGACCAGCTGGTTATTATGGATCCTTTCCATTACCTTGCAAAGAACCGAGGTGACAACTATTGGGTGGTAATTAGCTGGGTCTGATCGGTCGCCCTTTTCGGGGACCGGTTGCACATTGGCCTCTCTCCAAGATTCCGGCACTCACCCAGAAGAGAGAGAAAAGCGGTATAGTCGCGTTAAGATGGGAGACAACTGCGCTGCGCAGTTTTTCAGTACTATCGCTGGGATGCCATCAGGTCCACTTGCGTTCCGGACGTCGATTGACTGAAGCTCCGCACGTACATCACATTGCCTGATATGAATATCAGGCATTGTGTGGCCACAGTGGGAGAGTGTTGGTGGTTGAGAATTGCAGTCATCGATTCGGTAGTGACCAGATAAGAGTTTTATCATGAGATCGGCTTTCTCTTGCGGCTTATGAGCGCGTGTTCCATCAGAGCATTTCAACGGGGGGTTTGGCAGAAGTTGTACTGCACGGCTTTGGCCAGACGCCAGTAGCTACGGCTTCCCGTAGAGTGCGTTAGTAATTCTTGGCCAACCCGTGCAACGCGCTGAGCATCCGCGCTGATGAGGTCCCTTTTGTTGTTATAGGCTGCTTTCAGAGAGTCAATATTGGGATCCCCACTGGCTTTACCTCTGATCCAAGCGCGGTATGCCGACTGTTTGTTCTAAACAGCTAACGCACACTCGCGATTGAATCAGTGGTTACGCCTACCCTTACTGATGAGATCGGAGTGAGGGATATAGTACCCCATCCCTAACATGATCTCATCAGCAACAGCATTAGCGCTAGCATTCGGGTCCGACTCACTGAAACAGCGCTGCCTCCAAGGAACAGATGCAAAGTAATCACGCGTACCATCCCAATCTGTTGACGCATAGTGCCAGATGCGGAGTTTAGCCACCACGGATACCGGTGGCGACGCCAGTGGCACCCCAGCGGAAATCAGAGTGATATGATGATCCCAGGGGAGCATGAACCTCTAACCGATATCCCTCCGGGCGAGTCGTCAGCAGAAGGTCCAACAAAGAGGGCGCGTGACCGACAATATCTGGAATCCTGGTGGGCTGCCTAACCAGTTGAGTCGTGAGCTCGCTAGGATGGTTGAGAGCGACAGGTCGTGGCAGGCGGTCCTCACATTTTGTGAGACCGTGATGAGGGCAAAGGAGGATGCGGAGAGAGTGCGGGAGGCAGCCGCCATCTCCGGCATCCGCCGCCGTAGGACGGCCTTCGGTCGTCTTATGCCGCCGTAAAATCTTTTGGGCTCCGGGCACGGTGGGGGGCCGTTGTCCGGCTTGCACAGCCCAGTCGGCGACGGTGCGCCGACTTTAAATACCGAAAGTCTGCGGGGGGGGGGGGGGGTCCTCTTTACAGGCCCTTCCTTTTTTTATCTCCCGCAAAGTACCCCGAGGTGGGACCGACATACGGTCGGGCCGCTCCATCGACACTATGGCGAAATGTCTCCGGGCCATCCCGTGCTGTCGATGGAAAGCGGCTAGGTTGGTGCGTCGCTGAGGAGTTTAGTGGGTGAGAGCCCCACACAACCCCCCCTCCTCCCCCCGGGGGTGGGGGGGGGTCGGCTGGTAGAGCTTCTCCTCAGCGAGAAAAAAAAAAAAAAAAAAAAAGGTCGTTCGTGAGAGCGGGTGCATGGGCAGTTCTACCAGCATGGTCAATTTTGGGGGAACTTAACCACGTCTCGTGGTGAGCATTGAAGTCCCCCAAAAACACCGATTCCGCGGTTGGAAACTGCTCCTGCGCAACATCTCCACCCGAATTAGGTGTTCAAAAAGCCGAGTTGTGAAAAGGCATCTCATGGGCCGGCAAGGTGGAGGCGGCTAGAACAAGCTTGTTACTTCAAGCTGCACTAGTTGTCTCCGCATATGGACTCTTCTTACTGCTTCACATCAGGTGGTGTTGAGTCATTTGCTGAGCTTTGCATAAAAAAAAGACCTGTCTTAAAACTGTTGTCTCATTTTTCATTAACTAAGTAAGAAAGAGACGACATTGGGTTTAAACTACGTCTAATATAAGGTAGCAAGTTTCTGGTTTGCGAGTAATTTTGAAAATTGTGATCATTAATTTTCGATATCGTTTGCCTTACTTATCTATACTAATATTATAAATGCAAAAGAAAACCTGTTTGTCTGTAACTACTTTTCATCTTGAGCCTCTTAACCGATTTAGACAAAATTTAGCTTGAATTTAGTAGAATACCTCCCGAAGACGGACACAGGCTGCTTTTTGGCGCGGTAACCGACATCTACGAGAGTGTGTTCGCGTGAAGCTCCTAGTGGCTTTAAAGTGAAGACCTGATTAAACGATACCTATGGCTACACTTAACTTATTTTATTTTTCATCAATCCACAATACTTTTCTTTCAACGAGTAATTAATGTCTGTCAAAATGCTTATTATCGAATCAAACGAAGTGAATCATAAAAAAGCGACTTCAAACTTGTCAAGTTTGTCTCCTTTCAGTGATAACATCGCGCTCCATATTAAAATATATAATAGGTACCTACCATTTTTAAAGTCCTCTTTTTAATAAGTCTATGAAAAGAGTGAACCAATTAGTATTTTCCGGCGGTATTTTCTAATTAAATTTTTAAAAATATTTGTAATTCATACACTAAGTTCTTATGTACCTAAAAAAAAACAAAAATGAGTCAAGATTGGTATGTTACTTTTAGGGTGAACGCAGACAAGGGTCAGTTATTCTTAATTTTTGATTTTAACATTATTATAAATGTTTGAAAAATTACTTAGTAATTAAAATATAATAAAACTAGAAAAAATTCACGTCCTGAGGCAGGAATCGAACCCGCGACCTTTCGCAATCCGGGCGACTGCTCTGACCACTGAGCCACCCAGGACTTGGGATATCCCTGTGAAATACATAATATCCCTGTATATTTTAATTACTAAAATCTTACTTAAAATCAAAAATTAAGAATATTTGAAAGCACTGCCCTAACTTAACCGAATCGTAGGTATTTGTAAAAATAGGCCCATAGGCATAGTAATAGTTTTTATGATCAAATATAACATAAGTGTAATATATCTCTACTGTGTTTTGTTTTTTCTTCATAAAATTTTATTAGATTACTATTAAAAATATGCATATAAGTTTCAGGAATCCTATGTCTCTAAAATATATGAAGGCGATTCGTTTGTGGTTGAAAACTGTGGGTTCTTGGCCAAGTGACGCTCTGAGCGATAAGCCAGCTAAATTTAAAAAATTACAGAATTGGTTAATTTGCCAGGTTTCGATGGTGCTTATTGGACAAATCAACTTTATATACCAAAATTTTAGAGTTCTCTCTTTTTTTCTTCTGGGGGATGTGTTTCTTATAATGTTCTTAACATTTTTGACTGGGGTAAGTAGACTTTCACCGAAGATATAATTTATGTAGTCTAGGACAAAACTGCGCAACCTTTTCTGTTTTAGTTAATCTGTGCTAGTGATATATTTTTTTTATTTAATAGAAGTCTATCAACCAAAGAATGCGTGTTTAGTTATTTTTTTTTAAGAAAGACAAAACAAAGTAGGTTTTATTAGAGAAGTTCTATTTTATTCTACTTAGTCTGACCATAAATACTGTTACAATTAAAAATAAACAAAATATTACTATTATAGTCATTTTTATATGATTGTTAATTGAGATTTCTCATTTTGGCTACAATATTTTGCGATATTAAAATGGAGTGGGGTGATAAAGAGAACCGAATCGCTGTGATTGCTTTACACAAAGTAGGTATGGAGCCAAATGCAATTTTTAAAACTCTCCATACGCTTGGTATTAGTAAAATGTTTGTGTACCGGTCTATTAATAGGTACAATGAGATCTCCTCTGTTTGTGACAGAAAAAATATCTGGCCGTCCACGTAGTGTTCGTACGAAAAAGGTGGTCAAAGTAGTAAGGGAAAGAATTCGAAGAAATCCTGTCCGAAAGCAAAAGATTTTATCTCGGGAGATGAAAATAGCACCTAGAACCATGTCACGTATTTTAAAAGATAACTTAGGGCTTGCAGCCTATAAGAGACGTACTGGTCATTTCTTCACTACATAGTATAAAACAAAGTCTCTATCCGCCGTCTATCTGTCCCTATGTATTATGTATGCCTAGATCTTTAAAAGTACGCAACGGATTTTGATGTTGTTTTTTTAAATAGATAGAGTGACTCTTAAGGAAGGTTTATATGTATAATACATGCATAATATTTACATAAGCATTACACCCGTGCAAAGCCGGGGCGGGTCGCTAGTAACTGATAATTTAAAAAGAGTAGGTTGGTAAAATCAAAACAACTACTGAAGCGGTACGAAAAAGGAGGTGTTAGATTTAAAACTTATGAATTTCTGTCGCCCTATTCCTACCCTCTCTATCCTACCATTATGTTTCCAAATATCCTATCCTAAACACGGGTACTTGGAATATTCTATTGGTGGCCGCTGTCAAGATCAGCGGCCATTACGTATCGGTCGTCGACGGCGTCGAGAGGTGCGCATCAGTTCAGATTGGTCGACTACTGAGCTCCCGGTCTTCGCGATCTGACTGTAATCTAGGAAAATCACCGAAATATAAACCGGACTGCAAGGCAGAATCCCGCGGCCATCATCATCCAGCCCGCACTACAGAACCACCATAGAACCAGCGCAATGTAAGTACCGTGTTTCACCCTTTCTTTCCCGGTTTCATATTTTCCATTGGTACTTCACCCGAATCATTTCATTTCATAAGGTTTTAAATCATAATTATTCGTTTATATAATGGCCCTAATTCTGGTAAACACACCCTAACTCTAAATTTAAGTTCAGTGCATTTCTTTCTATCAAAAGGAATACGAAAAGGATGGCTGTCATATAATTTGACATTTAGAAACGGGCGTTCAATTTTCGACCTTATTAAACGTGCTAAAACGCAGTGTTTAGGAGACACCTCCGTACATGCCGTCTAAAACTGTCTATAGTTTATTAGAAATCTATCTAAATTTAAGTGACAGCTCTAAACAGATTCTTGCTATCTTTTTCCTATTCCTTATTGCGAGAAAGAGATATACTATACTTAAATTTAGAATTAAAATGTGTTCCCAGAATTAGGCCCAATGTTTCTTACATAATATAATTTTTTGCTTAATTCAGAGGGTAGATAACTTGGGTATATTTCAATTTTAAGTTTTTGAGTGTGTTCCTTCTCCGTTGATTCCGCTGTCAATTTCACAATATTTTACATAACTTATTGTTAAATAATAAAATAAAAAAATAATTTTTATCGAACATTTTTGCAGACTGAATCGATTAATTTTTACTAGTGGAACACTTGTTTTCTTTTTTGTTTTCTTACGTCAAACGTCAAACTTGGCTTGACATTTTAAATTTTATCTTTTTCTTACACGATATTTTTTTTTTCTTAATAATTAAACATGGGAAAGGATGATGTTTCGCATGATAAACCGATTAAGCAGTCACAACATCTCATTTCGATGTCTCTTTGTGAGAACTATATTAGTAGTTTGTACAAGTTAGCTTGTGAAATTAGTGCTAACCTCGAAAGTAAACAAGAACATGTCCCAGCTTTTAGGGCTCGTTAAAGCGATTTAGAAAGGTTTCTTGATCGTTATGATGACGCTTATATTAATTGTTCTTCACAGTGTACCGCGGTTAGAAAAGACGAAATAGGTACGAATTATAACAAGTTTTGTGACATGTATTATTCCATCTAAGTGATGAAGGAAAGCGTTACACATTATACAGCATTATACAAATTTTTTACCTAGCATACCGGTTTCCCCGGTGGTGCTGGATAAGTGCATAAGCGGCTCTACATTTATCCGATGAAAGATTTTACATCCCGGGACCCATTGACATACTCATAGGTGTGGATCTTATAAATGAGGTGTTTGATGGTAAGCGGTATACTCTAGGTCCTGGATTGCCAATGGCACATAGTTCCATCTTTGGCTGGGTTTTACGGGAGAAGGCTCCGACTAGATATACATACAAGGAATGCAATACCTCATTGCATTGTGCAATCGATTTCGACAGTGCTCTTACTAAATTTTGGGAGACAGAGGAGCCACCCGTTTCAGCTGTGCGTTATCCTGAGGATCTATAATGTGAGCAGCATTTTGTGGATACTCATTCACGCGATGTGTCCGGTCGTTTTATTGTCAGGCTCCCTTTTAAGCCTATTCGGAAGCCAATTAGTGACAAACGCTCCAAGGCCTTTACAACCTCGAACGTTGGCTGCTTAAAGACACTAAGCTCAAGGACAGCTACGTAGCATTTATCGCGAACTATCTGGAGGCGGGTCATATGAGGCCGATAACTGTCGACTCAATACTAAATACTCAATACTTTGTTGCAACCATAATGTTTACAAAAGGTGTTTATACATATAAAAAGTACAATTATGGACCCTGTCGGGTATCGCAAATTGAAACAGGAGAGGAAGACGTATAATTTCTATAAAAAAAATATATATTATTAATCATTTTAATATGCACGCAAGATGTTAAATAATGAAGGTAATTTATATATAATTATTGTGTTTTGTCATTAATATATTCTTGAAGACTATAGTAACATTTATTAATTAACATTTCTTTTAACAGTTTTATAATTTTTTTACTATTTTCTTTCGATTCTTAATTTTTCAGGAAGTTTATTATAAATCTTTATTGACATGTTATATGTGCTAGATGAATATAAATTAAGACATGCAGTAGGAACTTCTAATTTGTTTTTATGTCTCAATGAATATTTTAATTATACATCATCTTGTTTTGTGTAAAACTCAGCATGTTTTCTGACAAACTTACATATCTCAAAAATGTATATACACGGAAGAGAAAGGATTTCATGTTTCTGAAAAAACGGTTTGCAACTTTCAGTCTGCTCCAAGTTAACAATATTACGAACCACTTTTTTTTGAAGAATTAATAGTGAAGGAGCTTCCGTGCTGACTCATCTGATAATAGGTATTATACACGGTGTATCAGAAGTACCCAAAAAAAAGAAATTCTTCATCGAAAACACAAAATGAAAATGTCACTACTCTAGTGATCGGCTGTGAATGTCATTCAACCTAAAATTTATATCAAAGTAATAGACTATATTTCCAAAGACTAGAATATGCAAACTATTAGTACCGTCGATTCCTTCTGAGATGCAAAAAACTTTCTTTGCCGATAAAACTTATAGTACGATGCCTTAATTTCTAATACGATGACAAGTAATAATAATTTTATTGAAATAATCATTTATTTTTTAATTTTTATAACAATTATTTATCTTTTTGTTAACGTGTTGTTTATTATTTTTAAGCAATAAATTGCTATTAGTATCGATTTCGCATATTACGTAAACACCTTTAAATAAATAGAATATGTAAAATCAAATTGCACTAATCTAACTGAGCACTCATCTGCTACCGCTTAGTCTTTGAAAATACTAGACTTGCAGCAGAATTCACCGCCATTTGAAAAAATACACCTCGGGTTCCGCATGATTTATTTTTTAAACACATACCGGGAAGTGCAAAGAAGGACGGCCTCCCACTAGCTAGATGGACAGAAGACCTGGTCAGAGTCGCGGGGAGCCGTTGGATGCAGCTGCCAAGAACCATTCCATTTGGAAATCGGTGGGGGAGGCCTTTGTTCAGTAGTGGACATCAGAGGTTGGTATGATGATGTTAATGATGATATGGTAGTAGTAAGTGGTCACAATGAACGCGCATGTACTATTAACGTGCTGTCGACGGAATTACCTACGCATTAAAGCGGGCGGAAGTCTTCACTTGGATTTAAAATGTACCGGCCTTCCCTGTATTTTACAAGCTTTTCCTTTAAATGAACATGATCTAGCAAGGTTATTTGTCGGTCAAAATTAAATTTGTAAGATTATGTAAGTACTAGGAGTTCAGAAGAGATTCCAAAATTTGGTTTACATTTTTTCCGATGAAACCCTAAACGCCCCCAAATGTGTCATTGGTTCACAACATTTTATTCAAAAGATTTTTTGTTAATACTCGATATAAAAAAAACAGAGCAGAGTACTGCCGGATTATGACTAAGTGCCTATAAACTGTTGATTAGGTAGTGTTTGCGACCGTGCTCGCTTGGATATGTTTTTACTTATTTTGTAACCTACTTTTTTAACGTTGAAAAAATGGATCTTACTGGGCTTCGAATGCAAGACAAGCATTTAACGGTTTGTTTGCGTCGTTGGCGTAATTATGTTACACTACTTCTTATACCACAGATACATAATAGTACAAATACAGAAGATTCACTCCGGAAAATCATCATACCATTTAATTAAATAACGGCTCTTGCTTGCCACGAGAGTTAAATGCAATTTAAGTCGAACAGCGCTCTAATAACGCTCTTAACGAAAACGAAAACCTTGTATTGTTCTCGTCATAACTATTATTTTTTTGGTACCAGCCTTAGCTTGGACCGAATAAAGTCAAAGTTGTTTATTGAATAGAATAGAATAGAAAAAAGTTTATTGGACACAATAATACCTAAATTACTTATTGCGTTCCATACCTAAAATAATTTTACTAAACTAAAAAACTAGTTAAATGTTGACAATCCCTGTCATTCTCCGTACGCATGCGCAGAAGGAAAAAACAGCGGCGCAGAGCGGCGCGCGCAGACTACCTATTTCAAAGCCGCTTCCCGTTTTGTCGGCTCGTCAGTGTCACCTCATCTGTTTCCGAGTTCAGTTGATCATAATTTTATAAAGTGTAGTCGCGTATAATTTTATCTCTGATCGTCGTTATTCTTATTAAATATTGCGGGATAATGCTATGTGTATGCCATGAGTAGGTATGTTGGCATCGATTACACGGACGATGACGATAATATGGTGCAAAATGCGACACAGGCCGTGTCCGTCCCGACGACGGCCGTCGTTGTTGAGGCAGCAAGGAGGAGTAGGTACACTTTGAACTGCTCCTCTAAGGGCTATGTTGTAAGTGTTATGTTGTTGTGTAAGATATTTATGTGAACTGTAAAGCTGTGTTGATTGAGTTAAGTGGCCGCGCTTGTTAGATGAGCCGTCAGCTTGCTCGTCATCTTGCGTTGTTGTTTGAAAAAAGTGTTTCTAGTTCGAGGTAAGTTGTTTTTCATTTCTAAATGGTAGGATAGTGCTAGTACAATTACATAGTACCTAATTGATTGATCCGTGATAAATTTTTAACCATATTCATCGATCTTACGGGTTCTTGTGTGTGATAAATACATACCTACTCAATTAAAATTATTTTTATTTTTGGTTTATGGCTTAAAACCTTAGTTTATTCATCTGAGCTGTTAGGTAGATAGAACCTACCTACTCAGATTGTTACTTCAATAAAGCTTTAAAATTTATTTGTGGTTTTTATGTTGATTCATACCTATCTCGATTCTCACTCTCTTAATATTCTTGTAAAGTATTCAATAAAGTTATCTAATATCTATTTATCTTTTTTGTACTTAGCCTAGTAAAATAAATATGTACTAGAATTGAGGAATTATATGTTATTTATTTTAGGTTAATACCTATTTGATCAAATAAATATTAGCTACCAGGAGTAGAAAAGTTTCTAAGAGTAGGAGGTAATTACGCCTGTTAGGGGGAATGAACTTAGAATAGAGCTGCGCTTCAATGTCGATTATTTTATTATTTTATCAAAAATAATAATTTTTTCAGCATGTAATAATGTCATACTACAGTTGTCATACATTGGTAATAAACTCTACACAAGGGACCCATTTACACCCTTTTCACTTTATTTGTATTTTTGGTACACCCTGTATACCTCATCACGGGGTACTTAAGGAAAGCAGTAATACCACAAAGCTTCCTCTCCCAGTAACTCAGGAATTTGACTCGAATCAGGTTCTCATGTCCGGGCCAAAACTTCAGCACAACGTTAAGGAAATTTTACATGGATACCCCACTGATCATCTTGAAATGCGTTATCGATTCGAAGAATCTGGGGACAAAGGTTATGTAGTCCCTGTGGTTTCGTTATGATATATCCTGGGATGACCCTCTACCGGAGGACTTATCTCAGAAGTGGATATCTTTTGCTGATAGTTTTAGTCTATTGAAGCTTCCTCATATTTCTAGATTTACTCTATCATCATCATCATCATCACCAGCCTATATACGTCCCACCGTTGGGCACAGGTCTTCCTGCATGGGAGAAACACATGAGGAGTTTGGGCCATAACACCACCACGCTGGCCCAATGCGGGTTGGTGGGTGGGATTTACTCTATGCGAAGATCCTACTCTTTGCGAGTTAATGGGCTTTTGCGACGCCTCTGAAAGGGGTTATGCTGCCGTTGTATATTTAAGGGTTGAGGATTCTAACGGCAGCATAAATGTTCACTTGCTCCTGGCCAAGACTAGATTCGCTCCAACCAGACACAGGCGTACAATTCCACAGCTGGAATTATCCGATGTAATGCTTCTTGTGGAATTGATTGCGCACGTTAAAGATGTGCTGCGAGGAAAATTTGTAATCTGTAAGACTACTGCCTGGTGTGACTCTAGCATTGTCCTAAGCTGGCTTCGCACTCTGCCCCATAAGCTTAAGGTTTTCGAAGGTAATCGAGTCTCTCGCGTTCAGGGTCTTTTACCTAATATTTCTTGGCGACACGTGCCCAGCGATCATAATTTTGCTGATTGTGCCAGTCGGGGGCTACTACCACAGGATATTGTTAACCACAGTCTGTGGTGGTCACTGGCGTGATGAAAGGAAGACCCTGAAACATGGCAAATTATTTTAGTTTCTGGTCCAGATACCTTTGAGTCGGTAGGTGAGATTGTAATGAAGGCTTCAATAGACCCTGAAACATTTTCATGTTAGATTATCACTCGGTTTAGTTCTTATTTAAAATTATTAAGAGTTCTTGCTTGGTCACTTCGTTTTATTTTTAACTGACGTAAGGCAAATAATTCAAGGTCAGGTTTTCTTAGAGCTCAAGAATTGGAAAACGCTGCCCATAGAGTTATCCGATTGGTGCAAGAGGAGGTATTCAGCGATCATTTCAAATCGCTCCGTTTAAATCGGGCTTTGAAAGGTCCAATTTATCGTCTCCACCCTTTCATTGATTCTGACGGTTTGTTGCGGGTGGGCGACAGACTCAAGCACTCCAATCTTTTGTATTCGGGCAAATATCCAATTTTGTTTCCTAAGTCACATCATTTAACAAATTTAATTATCGAATATTATCATCAGCTGCATTTAAATGCTGGAGATTCATGCTTAATCTCGATTCTTCAGCAAAAGTTTTGGATACTGTCGGCTCGTCGAGGTTCGCCACCGAATATTTCAATGTCGACGTTGTAGTCAACTTAGAGTCAAACCTCTGGAACCAACTATGGAAGAGTTGCCGTCCGATCGCGTTCGTCAAGCTAGGCCTTTTATTAAGGTAGGCATCGACTTTGCGGGACCTTTCAACATGAAAGTCTCGTCTAATCGTAATGCCAGGATAGGAAAGGCTTTTTTCTGCGTCTTCGTGTGTCTCGCTGTTAAGGCGATACACTTAGAAATAACGTCAGACCTAACGACTGATGCTTTCATGGCCAGCTTCCACAAATTAGTATCTCGGCGAGGAACGGTGTCCGATGTGTATATGTATTGCGGCAAAAATTTCCAAGGTGCTAAACGCTACCTTTCGAATGCGGCGGCTTTCTTAACAAAATCTCAAACGGGTCTCAACCTTACAGCCCGCACATGGGTGGACTGTGGCAGAGTTCTGTGAAGTCAGCGTAGCAGCTTTTTAAGCGAACTATCGCTGATAGGCCTCTTAGCTTCAAAGAGCTATCAACAGTGTTCTCAAGCGACCCCAATGACCTTGAAACGCTTACTCCTGATCACTTTTTAATAGGGCAGCCTCTTACCACTCCGCCTCGGCACTGCTTTGAGCACGTTCCGTCGTCTCGCCTTAACTGATGGCAACTAGTCCAACAAATTTCTCAACATTTTTGGCGCAGATGGCAAACCGAGTATCTGCATAATCTGCAACAGAGGTGAAATGGTTTACTAACAAACCAAATCTTGAGGTAGGCAATTTGGTCATAATAAAGGAGGACAATTTACCACCATTACAATGGCGCATGGCGCGAGTGCTTAAATTACATCCTGGTAGCGACGGTGTGATTAGAGTTGTAGAGCTGAAAACAGGTACAGGTTCTTGTCTGCGATCAACAGCTAAAGTGTGTCCGTTACCCAGATATGACACATAACACGATCAGACGTCAGAATAAGTTGCTTATTTTCATAAAATTCAATTTAAAATAATTAATTAATATCATTAATACAAAGGAAAATATACTTTCAATATCTAATATTTAATTTTAGGAACATCGCAAGGAACATCAACTTAGTTATTTATTATATTTTATTTTTATTTTTATTAGCATAACACGGCTGATTCGACAGCCCTTATTGCAGTTTACGTATATTTGTCATCCTTAATCTTAAACTATTTTCGTGAGTACAAAGACTACTGTTTTCATTCCTTCACCGTTGAGGACCGCTTTTCGAGTGTCGAGAAATGCCTCCCATAACACGCCGACAAGCCGGACCAACCCGCATTGGGCCAGCGTGGTGGTGTTATGGCCCAAACTCCTCATGTGTTTCTCCCATGTAGGAAGGCCTGTGCCCAGCAGTGGGACGTATAAAGGCTGGTGATGAAGTCGGACAAGCGAGTACATCTCGCACAGAACTCAGTGACGGGAACAGAGATCCCAGTAGCGACCACGAAGAAGCGAACCCCATGCTTGAAAATGCTAACCACACGCAACCTTGTGAAGACGGAGGTTCGAGCGATAATGACTACCAACACGTGGCTGTTGACCCCGTGGATATCACCTCGCCACCGCCGGTTGCATCTACCCAGATCTCGTTATCCAAAGAACAATTTACCCGATTGCTCGCAAACGTGGTAAAGAGCATCGCGACACCAACGACAACTATTAACCCTTCCACTTCAATGTTACCGACACCGCATGGCAATTTTGCCAGCTGTACAGCACGTTTTGACGGATCTCGAATTGATACAGACACACTCGAAGCTTTTATCGATGCCATGAATGTTTACAAAGAATGTGCCTCGGTATCCGACGATCATGCATTGCGAGGATTGTCTTTGCTGCTTACCGGTGACGCCGCCGTATGGTGGCGAGGCGTCAAGACGACGGTGTCGACGTGGGACGACGCTTTGAAGAGGTTACGGTTCATGTATGGTGCTCCCCGAGCTGCCCACAGGATCTTCCGTGAGATATTTGAGAGAGAACAGCTTCCAGAAGAAAACGCAGATGTGTTCATCTCCAAAGTGCGTGCTAATCCATCGAGTCTTCCTTACATGCTTCCCGAGCAAGTACAAACAGACATTATTTACGGCCTTTTGAATCGTAGAGTGCGTATTAGAGTACCGCGGGAAAGTGTTAGTGATGTCGACCGTCTGCTCGAGCGTTCACGATTTGTGGAGGCAACTCTAGACGAGGCAAATCCTAATAAAAAAATTTTTCATACACCTCAAAATACTGCTAGCGATATTGTTAACGTATCAAACACAACATCTCGAAATGTAAACACTAACCCGCCACTGCGCGATGCACGATCACTTAACCCTACAATGGTAATGCCCGACTCTAGTTCGAACTTAGGAACTCCGAAACGTGTAAGACCGCGCTGTATCTTTTGTAAACGGTTTGGCCATTCGGTAGATGAATGTCGAAATAAGGTAAAAACTAGCGAACGTGAACCGGACAAAACGGTGTCTTATTACGGCTGTGGTCGTCGTGGAGTTCGTACTAAATGTCCCACATGTACGGCTACCGCTCCAGCCCCTGATAAGGTTAAGTTTTAGGAGTGCGTTTACCAGCGAACGCGACCGTTCAGTGTCACCCGACTCTACGCGACCTTCTATATACATACAAGTCGCATCCGTCACAGGTGTAGCTATGTTAGATAGGGGCGCTACCGAGTGTCTTGCCAGTCCTGGCTTGTACAAAGTCCTTGTTAATCGCGGTACGGTTTTCAAAAAGGCACGCCGTTCAATTGGTCTCGCTGATGGCACACGTCAGACACGTGATATTTCAGTATATAATACAACGGTGACTATTTCCCATCGAAATATACCAACTACCTTCTTAGTTATACCGGATGCCGACAATAGGACATTGTTAGGTCAAAACTTTCTTAAGCGAGCCGGAATATCACTCGACTTTCAACATTGTCATTGGTATATTTCGGACTCGCCTGATGAGAAAATCCCTTTTGTTGATTCTTTTAGCCTCTCCGACAGCGCTGACGCCGCGTTGCTGAATGTTGATACCAACAACCTCTTGTTGAGAGATGACGAAGGATCTAAACTATCATCAGCTCAAAGAATACAGCTAAACCAACTTATAGTGAGTAAAGCTGCTCGCTTCGCTACTGAAGGACCACCTACATCTTATGCTACACATCGCATCAGGGTTGACGAGAAGCAAGAACCTATCGCTTCACCACCCTATCGATTGCTGCAAAGCAAAAAAAAAATATTGGAAGGTGAGATTGAGAAGCTGCTGCGTGCCGACGTGATTAAGGAGTGCGAGTCGCCTTGGGCGGCGAATGTTGTCCTCGTAGGCAATAAAGACGGAGGAATTCGACTTTGTGTCGATTATCGTAAGCTGAATGCAGTGACAGAGCCGGAACGATACCCACTGCCACGCATTGAAGACGTACTCCATGCTGCCAAGACAACCAGCTACATGACGACTCTTGACCTTCACTCTGGTTACTTCCAAGTATGTGTCGCTGAAGAGGACCGCGACAAAACTGCGTTTATTACGCCTTCTGGCACTTTCAGGTTCAAGAGGATGCCCATGGAACTCCGTAATTCTGGCGCTACGTTTCAGAGACTAATGGATCGGTTTAAATCAAACCTGCTCATTTCAAGAAATACAGACGTAGATACCAATGGTTCTAATCCAAGAAAAGGTAGACTAGTTGTAATTCTGGGTTACCTAGATGATTTAATCATATTATCACGGGTTCGTTTCTAAAAGAATCAATATTGGAACAAAAACTGAGAACGCGTAGTATTCAAATAAACGGATTGTTAAATATGGAGTACCTCAGGGAAGCGTGCTGGGCCCTTTATTATTTATAATATATATTAATGACGTGCCTGTTTCTATAGACCATCCCATGACTCTGTTTGCCGACGACAGTACAGTAACTGTGGCATGTAAGGACCTAAAAATGTACGAATCTGACATTACCAAATCTTTGACATTGATAATGACATGGTTAAATAATAATAATTTAAAAATAAATTTAAAAAAGACTCAGATAATGCAATTTCTTGATGAAATTGCATTATCTGAGTCTTTTTTAAATTGATTACTAAATTTAAGAACCTTAATGGGGTTATAAGCGAAGTTGACGTTACTAAATTTCTTGGACTACAAATAGACAGTAAACTAAACTGGAAAGCACATATTGATTATATATCAAAAAAAATTAGCAGTTCTGCATATGCTCTTTTCAAAATAGCACCGATATTAAATACTGATGGGTTACTTACCGCTTATCATGGTATGGTAGCACCAGTTTTAAGATATGGCATTGTATTTTAAGCTGTTGGTCTTCCAATAAGATAAATAAATAAATCACAGGGCTTCGAGCAGCACCTCGAAGATCGGGAAGCAGTTTTTGACAGACTCAGCAAGTTTGACTTACTGAAAAGTTATTTCGCACGTGATTCTGTGAAGTTTCTAGGTCACATTATAGTACCTGGCGGCCTTCAGGTAGGCCCCCAGAAGACATCTGCTATAGCCGACATGCCCGTCCCGAAGAATGTAAAACAGCTCAAAGGCTTCTTGGCTATGTCAAGTTGGTTCCGACGATTTATACCCAATTACGCTTCTGTCGCCAAACCTTTAAGTGACTTGCTGAAGAAGGACAGTATTTGAAAGTGGCAAGACGACCAACAAGCTAGCTTTGAGAGTCTAAAGCACCTCCTAACCACCGCGCCGATTCTCCGTCAAGCAGATGAAACCAAACCATTTTCAATCAGGACGGACAGCAGTGGTTGGGAGCAGTATTGATGCAGGGGGAGGGGCATGAAGAAAGGCCTGTGGATTACGCTAGTCGCTTATTAGAGCCTGCTGAGCGCAACTACACTACCACAGAGCGAGAGCCTTTGGCTGTTGTCTGGGCGGTCACCAAATTTAGATGTTATAACAAAGGATCTGAGATGGTAGTTAAGTCAGACCACCAACCTCTACGCTGGCTGATGAGCTTTAAATCTCCCAGTAGACGTCTTGCGAGATGGGCAAGGATTCTCCAGGAATACAATCTACAAATTCAGTACACTCCTGGGAGAGTGAACGTATTGGCTGATGCACTAAGTTGCAATGATAACACGGGTGGGTGCGAAGCGTGCTTAGTAACTGTAGATGTACCACACAGAACTCCCGCTGATATACGAGACAATCACCTCAAGGATCCCGAGCTCAAGATAATCGTTAAAAATTTGGAAGTAACCGTCGATTTGTATAGGGGAAGGGGCTGGTCGAACAGAGGATACTTGATGTCCGATGGGATATTGTACAGATGTGCGCCCGAGTCTGAGGATACTGAGTCCGCATGCCTTGTGGTTCCGAAGCATGAAAGGGAGAGTGTGCTGAAGGATTTCCACGACGCTCCAGCCGCGGGTCATTTCAGAACCGAAAGGACTTTGAGACGCATCCGCTCCCGATACTTCTGGCCAGGAATGAAGTCCTTCGTTACGGACTACCCAAAGCGCTGTACGGCCTGTCAACAACAAGGTAGACAATAAGAAACCTGCAGGCCTTTTACAAACTTCTGCGCCAACCCTAAAGTTTGAAGTGTTGTCCGTGGACTTGTTCGGCCCTTTACCTAGAACTCCAAAAGGGAACCGATGGATTTTAATAGCAGTGGACGTGTGTTCCGGTTGGGTGGAGCTTTTCAGTTTGGAAAGCGCCACCAGCGTTGAATGCGCCCACATTCTCATATCAGAAGTATTCCTCAGATATGGGGTACCTCGCAGGATGATTAGTGACAACGGTGTGCAGTTCGTAGCCGAGATCATGCAACAGGCTTATCATGTGATGGGTATCAAACAGTCCTTGACGCCGTTGTACCATCCCGAAGCCCGTTGAACGCAAAAATCGCGATTTGAAACCCCAGTTGGCGATACTTGTGGGTAAAGACCACACATCGTGGGATACTCACCTCGCAGCCATTAGGTTTGTAAATAAATAAAATAAATAACACGCCCTACCTTCGCAATTTGTCTAACGCGCTTCTTGACGCCAGAGACGTGCATGAACACGCCCAAGCCGTTTGTAAGAAGTACGCAGATGAAGGCCGACGTTTGCCGCCCGACTATAATGTTGGTGATCTTGTTTTGTTAAAGACGCAGGGGAGTAACGATACCAGCGCGGGGCAAGCTGCGAAATTTATACCAAGAAGGGATGGGCCGTACTGTATTCGAGAAGTTGCGAGTCCTACGACCTATTTGATAGAGGGAGCTTCTCGGGGCGAGTTTGCAGGTCGGTATCACGTTTCCGTTTTGACACCCTACGTCGGGGTTGTGGAGCCTCCAGTTAGAGGAAAACGCCAGCGTGGTAGGCCGCGAACGCAATAGGTGCTAGTCCGAACGCGAGGGCGCTATGTTCGAACTAGAGGGGGAGTGTGTAACACGGCTGATTCGACAGCCCTTATTGCAGTTTACATATATTTGCCATCCTTAATCTTGCACGCTTGCGCGGAGAGGGAATCGTGGAGAGTGTAGTAGCCTAGCAACGGTTTTGGTGTGGATTTTTCCTATGTTTTAATATGACGAATGTAAATTATGAGAATAAAGTATGTTGATTGCTCTTCTGGCTATTATATTAGTTTATAATTTCAAGGATTATTTTCAATTTCAAGGTTCTTTTCTTAAGGTTTCAATGAAAGAGCTGGGCAGTTCTTTAGGGGGCGATTATGTTAGATTTAAATTTTATGAATTTCTGCCGCCCTATTCCTACCTTCTCTATCCTACCATTATGTTTCCAACTATCCTATCCTAAACACGGGTACTTGGAATATTCTATTGGTGACCGCTGTCAAGATCAGAGGCCATTACGTATCGGTCGTTGACGGCGACGAGAGGTGCGCATCGGTTCAGATTGGTTGACTACGCTAAGCCCCACCTGCTGTTAATACTGAGCTCTCGGTCTTCGCGATCTGACTGTAATCTAGGAAAATCACCGAAATATAAACCGGACTGCAAGGCAGAATCCCGCGGCCACCATCATCCAGCCCGCATTACGAAACCACCATAAAACCAGCGCCAGGTACAGTGTTTCACCCTTTTTTTCCTGGTTTCATATTTTCCAGGAGCTCACAGAAAAATTTTGTTTACGGATAAGAAAATTTTTACAATTTAGCAACATTTTAACAAACAAAATGACCGTATTTATGCTCAAAGCTCTAGGGTAGCTTCCCAATTAGTCGACAGAGTGCAACGTGGGCACTATCCGACTTCAGTGATGGTTTGGTGGGGTATTAGCTATGAAGGAGTGACTGAGCCATACTTTTGTGAAAAAGGTATCAAAACATCACCACAAGTGTATCAAGATACCATTCTTGAGAAGGTAGTGAAGCCCCTTAACAACACCATGTTCAATAACCAAGAATGGTCCTTCCAGCAAGACTCGGCGCCGGATCATGAAGCTCGGTCTACGCAGTCTTTGTTGGAAACAAACGTTTCGGACTTCATCAGAGCTGAAGACTGGCCGTTGTCTAGTCCCGATCTTAATTCTTTAATGCCCAGACGGCAATTTAAGTTGACATGACAATTAAAATTCAATTGTGTCAGGTTTATCGGGCTTCAAAGGGTTAATCCGCTGGATTATGATTTATGGTCAGTTTTAGAGAGTACGGCTTGCTCTAAACGCCATGATAATTTGGAGTCCTCACAATCAGTACGATTGGCAGTGAAGAATTTTCCCATGGAAAGAGTGCGTGCTTCTATTGATAGCTGGCCTCAACGTTTAAAGGACTGTATTGCAGCCAATGGAGACCATGACGAATAAGCTTTTTATATTTTAAATTGTTTTATATTTATGTATTAAACTAACACACTGTAAAAGTAATAAATGTTGTTTGCAATAGAATTTTTTTTTCTTTGTTTCAGTATTTATGGCAAGACTAGGTATATAAGTGACACATAGGTAAAGCCCACTTGCTTAAACGACAAAATCCGCCAAGCTTAGCGTCATGGTTAGCCTGTCAGCCTCAAAAACTTGCAAGGCCGTCAATCAACACGATTTTTGTGACATGTGGCGTTCACAGAAAACGTTACTACTTTATGAAAACCGGCGTGCAATTGTGCCAGCCACAGACTAGATGCCAGCGATGCGAAGGAGTGTGCTACAGTGAAACACGTGCGAGCGCAAGCCGCGTGGCATGCTTGTTCAAAAGGCAATATCTCTTCATGCTGAAATCACATAATATTGACACAGAATAATAGTATCCCAAGAACGCTACTTCTGATGCGTCTAGACCGGAATAAGTGCATTTCTGAAATACATTGCTCCTAATGTCTCTTATAGCGTCTAACAGCTCATATTGCTTATTTGTAATCTTTAATACTATTGTCACAACCAAATAATATTTCAAATACTCTTACAATGATTATGTTTTTAGTACCGATGTGTCCTGCCGGCTTTTAAGACCTATAATGTCATAGCTGCAAAATTTGTGAAGAAATTTCACTTGATTCACTTTAGAGATAAGGGTGATTATTTCGAAACGGTTAGTGGTTTTTGTTTATTTATATAAAATAATAAAATACAAACGGCGTAAAGCTTGATTTTGGGTAATTTGTTTGGGTAAGATGTAAATGCCAATAATGTTGCGACGTAGGTGGGTAGAGATCGGTATATACGCTAAAATCTTTTTGATATTAAAATATATGTCGGATCTAACTCGGCTGGTCAGCGTTCGGGAGCTTCGCAGAATATTCACGGCCGCAATGTCTCAAGACGAAAGTCTTGAATTCGTGTATGTTGCCAGTAATGACTTACGGAATCGAGACGTAACCTCTTACAATGGGCTTCATAAAAAGGCTCAATGTCACCCAAGGGGTAATCGAGGGGGCTTGCTAGGGGATTCTCTGCGTGATCGAATCAGAAATGATGAGATCCGCAAGAGAACTAAGGTCGCCGATACCCTAAAGAATTGTGAACCTCAAGTGGCAGTGGGCAGGCCGCATTGCAAGGATGACTGACGACGTCCCCGAATGGCGTAGACACAGCGTTGATAGACCCCCACAAGGTGGACCGACAATCTTGTGATCTGAAATGATGATGATGATGATACCTAGGTACTACAAAAATTCGGTTCAGCCCGGTTGATCGCACTCTCGGAGGAAAGTCGAACGCTTGGAAGGTACGTAATACGCTAACGCAGACTAAGTACTTACTCTCTTAAATTGAAGGCCACGCGCACTTGGCATTGGCAGGGACGGAAAAAATCTGCTGTTTCATAAAAGCAGATCATGTAGGTATTAACATTATGCAGTATGTCTGGTCACTGGCTTCTGCCCCGTAAAGGCGAAAAAAAAGTATGTTATCAGATTGTTTTTTGGAAAGCAATTAAAAAGTATAAAAACAACCAAATATTTTCACACTTTTTAAGTTTAAAGTGTTTTTTTAAGGTTTTAATAAACTTTTTAGTGTAAACATTATTACCTACTTTTGTAGCTATCGAACAAAACCACTTTTATGCCTGTAGGCTCATTTATTTTGCTTTATCTACATCGGAAGATAAATCAAAATAAATAAACACAACCCTACTAAAATTAAAATGGCCGCCATTTCCAAACGGTAGGGGCAACATGCCTTATTTGGTGGATTTATCGATAAAATTGATCATATTGGTTCGCCTTATAACGGGTCGGAGACCGGTGACCAGACAGACTGTATAAGAAACAGCTGATTTTTCGTGATTTAAATTTTTTTAACACGCCGTGCCTAGGATGATCAGTACTGCCGTCGTTTACGAGGACGTTCACCTTGCATCCTGTAGTCGTTCGTAAAACTTTATACAGGTTGGCCGAAACATTGACGTCCAAAAAAAATAATTAGGGCCCTCGTATCGTGGGGTATCCGAATCACCCCCATGTATGTTCCGCGACTTTTTAAGGTTTTCGATTTATGAATTTTT
Organism: Nymphula nitidulata; assembly: GCA_947347705.1. Taxonomy (NCBI): domain Eukaryota; kingdom Metazoa; phylum Arthropoda; class Insecta; order Lepidoptera; family Crambidae; genus Nymphula; species Nymphula nitidulata. The sequence continues at coordinate 11,112,284 of OX374621.1, read as the reverse complement.
TTCCGAATTTTCGGGAATTTTCGACCTGACCAACTTAAAAAAATCTAAAAAAAAAATAGTAGACTTTTCCGTATTTTTTTTTGCAACTGTATTCTCATGAGTTGTACTTTTATGCACAAAATAATTAGCTTTGCAACTTTGATGAAATTTATGAAAATGTTGATCCAAAGTGAAAAATTTACGTTCGGTGAATTATGACTTGAATTTTTAACTTTAAATTAAAAATCTAAACAGGTGACTTTATGGTTCCTAAGTAACCCTTAAGAATGCGCCCTACTTACAGCTTTCATAATCGTCTAAAAAATATAGTACTTATGGGGGCTAATTAGTACTTTCGCTAAAATCGGGTTTCAAAGACAGCGAGGTGAAAAATTCTTAAAATTAGCCCTTTGATTAAAAAATATATATTGGTAAATTGGTCATTCCTAAGTTTAATTACCTAGGACCTCAATTTTTTTTGGGCGTCTATGTTCCGGCCATCCTGTATGTAAAATTGATATAAGTAATTAACTTTATTTTTAATTTAAAAAACTGACCTACTATCTGTGAGTAGCTTAGAGCATTAGCGCTCACCATTCCGATATGTGGTCGCCCAATACAATGTAGAGATTTTTTACAGGGTTGTCTTATTTGCCTATAAAAATCCGTCACCTATTGTCTGACGTCTGTAGGCGGCCTTATGATGCCATATAAAGAATAAAGTACTATACATGCTTAAAATTATTTATTTTTAACCCCCGACGAGAAAAGAGGGGTGTTATAAGTTTGACGTGTCTGTCTGTGTATCTGTGTGTCTGTCTGTGGCATCGTAGCGCCTAAACGAATGGACCGATTTTGATTCGGTTTTTTTGTTTGAAAGCTGATGTGACTACGATGGTTCTTAGCTATAATTTATGAAGATCAGTTCAACCGTTTGATGGCTACCAGCTCATTTTCTACATGATTATAGGGGATTTCTAACTTTTACAGATTTGAATGATTTGAAATTTGGTTATTGTCACCTCGGTGACATTCCCATGACATACTATCCTTGAGCTGATCTTATACCATCAAAAAGTCTGCGAAATGCTTAATTCTTCAGAAACTTACAGCAGATATATCTGCGTGTTTGGGCTCTTATGAATAGTCTCAGTGAGATGGTGTTAGATAGACGATTAATGACGCCGGGGGTTACTTAAAATTTTTAATTTTGTATTTTATTACTATAAAGATCTTGTAAAGACTAATTCTAATAACTTAATACTAATGTATCTACTTAAATTGTCAAGAACCATTCCAGTGATTTCGCAGCCACTTGTCAAATTCTTGATTTGTCAAATTAAACATTTGTCAAAATAGACATCTGCAAAATTAGACATTCGTCTAATCCTAGGGCGTATTCCAAGCCTACAACTTTTTACTCTAAGGACGTTCCGTGCCTTTCGGCATGACGTTCGGTTGTCACAACTATCCCGTTCCGAGCCTCGGAGAGTTGCAACTTTTTTGCGATTAATTTTGAAGGTTTAAAAACACTCTGACGTTTAATACGTCATATGTATTAGTGTCCATCCGTCAAATGAGATTGGATATGTCAAATCTCAAATAAGGCAGAAGGCACTTCTTATTTTTAGTTTACTTTAAATAAAAGTTCAAATACAGACTTAATACAGAAAATACAATGCGGAATTAAAGACTTCGTATTAGTTTTAGATAATGATGGAACTCCTTGTCAAAATTTGAGGTTGTAAAAACAACTTGTGTCGTTCCACACCTTAGAGTAAGACAACAAACAACTCGGAGTGTTTGAAGTGTAGGCACGGAACCTTTCCCTATATATGTCATATTCTACTCAAGTCAAAGGATTAATTTGTCAATTTTGCAATTCGTCAAATGATAGATTGATCAAAACTTAAAACGGTCAAATACTTGATTTATTAAGTTGTTAAATTGTGATATTCTTAGCTTCTCAAATAAGCTCTAAGTCAAATGAGTGTTGTTGGTAGCTAATCAGCGTTTTTGAAATGATTTTTATATTTTTGTACTTAGTTATATTTGTCAGTTTCTTGTTTTTTCTATATGTCTCTTTTTGATAGTTGTTGTCAATGTACTGGTGTAGAGTGAAGACGTGATTTTCCAAGTTCTAACTTCTTTCTACCATATATTACAGTCCACAGGCTCCAGCCTATCGTTAACAGTGGTCCTTCGAATCTTATTGACCCCTATATACCGTTAACATGAGCTTTAAGATAATCGAGCAGAAAACCCAATCATATAGGCATATTTGATATTTTTATTTGTTTTTTTTTATATTTGGGTAAAAATCATATAGGCAACAAAAATTATATTTTTCATCAAAGCATTAAAAAACTAAACATGTAGATAAGTAATTATTTAGTGATTAAAATATGAAACTAGAAAAACATCAAACAAACATCAAACATCAAACAAACAACAAACAAACAACGTTGTGGGGTTTTCAAACATTTATAAATAATGTTAAAATCAAAAATTAAGAATAAGTAATTATTTATTAAACTTAAAAGTTACCTAACTCCTCTTCCTGTTAATCACGTAAATAAAAACGTTATAGCATAGAAATATGTGTAAACGAACTTTATCTAGGGTAGTTTTTTTAGGCGTGTAGAGTTTGTATTTTGCTTTTTAAAAGGTTGTTTATTATGAACTCAACCTTTGCCTCTTTGATCATATCTTTAGTCTTGCTTTTTTTATACTGCGTGGTCCAACTTAACAAATCAAGTATTTGATCGTTTTAGGTTTTGATCAATCTATAATATGACGAACTGCGAAATTGACAAATTAAGCCTTTGACTTGCGTAGAATATGACTAATATAGGAAAAGAGGAAGAAGGATTAGACGAATGTCTAATTTGACATATTAAGAATTTAACAAATGTCTAATTTGACAATCAAGAATTCGACAAATGTCTAATTTGACAATTCAAGAATTAGACAAGTGGCTGCGAAATTCTTATATATACGAGCTACTTTTTTCGTTCCGCTCTTAAAAATATGTATATTTTTCAGGTGTACATATTGATAAATAAATTGTCATATTATTTCACATTAATAATGGCGACAATGACGGTCTCCGCTTTTGTTTTATTCAACATAGGTACGATGTATAACAATTATAAAAATGGTGTGTTTACAAACAACATTACACCTAACTATACTCTACAGTTCTCTGTCTATTACAAATATCCAGGATACGATCAAAGAGATTATTTTACCTTAACAACAATAGTAAATATGTGGTTGTGTTATACATGTTCTGCTGTAATAGTAGCCAATGATGTGTTATTATCTTTTATGGTATTTCAAATAATAGGTCACATTCAAATATTAAATTACAACTTAGAACATTTCCCTCAACCGAGTGAGACATTTACCAAAACATCCGGTTCATTGGGAATTTATAATCATTGTGCTATATTCAATGCCGAAGAAAATAAATTGATTCATACAAAAATTGTAGAATGCGTCCACCATCATCGTTTGATTGTGAGGTGAGTAAAATACATAAAAAAAACATTGGAAAAAACACATTAATAAATTACTCGTCACATTTTTATAATTTACAGTTTTACAGAAGAAGTCTCTAACTTCTATGGTCCAATGTTGGGACTGAACTATTTGTATGATTTGGTCGGTTGTTGTCTGCTGCTGTTGGAGTGTACAAGTGGGGTAAGGCTCCTTTCTTATTGAAAAAGGCAGGTTAAAATGAGAGACGAGATAGAAATCGAACTGGATGATAGCCCGTGGGAACACTAAAGCTGTTTCTGATTTTTCTTAAAATCATTGCATTAATTAAAAAATTTTTATATCAAAATAATTTGCATTTGTTCTACCTGCAGGAGCCAGGCGCTTTAGCACGATTCGGACCTCTCACACTCATTATGTTTGGGCAGCTTATACAAGTCTCTGTTACATTTGAAGTGGTTGGATCAAAGGTAAAATTGATATACTTAGATCACGCATTTCAGCACAATCATTGCCCTGTCCTCTAGTAAATTTTATTACTTTATATTTGTTGAGATGGTGTCATGATTTGCATGGTCTATCCATCTTTTTTTGCTTAGTTTTTGTATACCTAATATATGTCTATACCAGCGTCTGAACATGGGCGCCAAATTGGACCAGCGTAGTGGTGTTCTGGCCCAAGCTCTTCATGTGTTTCTTATATAGGAAGACCTGTGTCCAGCAGTGGGACGTGTATAAGCTGGTGATGATAATTATGAGTAGCAGGCATTGTGATGTAGGTAGCTAGAGCACCCGATGCCAACCCAGCGATGTTCCTCAAAAATGCACTCCGATGCTAGTTTTCCGTCATCCTAAGGCAGCTATACTGTATTAACTCTATTCTGAGTGTGTGCCGGAATCTTGAAGAGGCCAGTATGCAACCGAATGGAAAAAGGAAGACCGATCAGACCTGGCTAGCTACCGTCTAATAGCTTTTACTCCAGGTCTACGCAAGGTCATAAAAATGATCCTTAATAACCAGCCAATCCGATACTGTGGAGTAATTTTCCGTCTAAGTATGGCTAATTTTGCCGTCTATATAAGTTTATCTATAATTAATTGCCAATAATAAATCTTGCTCAGTAATTAAACGTAATTAAATTTCAAGTTTTTAGAAACAACCTAGCAGTTTTTGGTGCCAGGGTGAGAAGGAGTGAATGTCTTGAAAATTTGGACTGACTGAAAGAAGATAGCGAAAGTGTAAAGTTACAGAAGTGCGCGCAAGTCAACATAGTCAGACTTTGTGTCTCGTTAGACTGCTAGTAAAACGCTTCATATCAAAACCTTGTTTTAGCAGCTTTCTAATGTTTATCTTCTCTGTATTTAATGAATAATTATCATCATCATTTCATCTGAAAGACGTCCATCGCTGGTAAAAAACCTCACTTAAGGTTTCTATGACCATCGGTCCTTTTATGCATGAACAAAAACAAAAAAGAAACAAAATAATAATAAGAATTCTATACTTTCTTTATTCAGTTTTTGGTGACAAATAATATCATGAAAGATTTCATTGCCAGAGCGGACGGTGCAGAATTTATGACGAAGGGCTTTTGCTGGGCAAAGCAAATTTTGTCTTATAATTAATTAAATCTTAGCATGTGCTTAGCACGAAGTTCATTCCTCACCTTGAGTTTTCACAGTAAGAAATTCCTCTGTTGTCAGTTTAGGATCTAAGGTTGAACTCCCAGCCAGTCTTCTTATTCACTGCTAAGCGTTGCTGGCTTCTTATTATATTAAAACAGTTTGGGTCTCAATTCAGAGCGAGAAGATGATGGAAGCCGTGTACTCGGTGCCGTGGGAGAGCATGAACTTGAGCAACCAGCGCTCTGTGTGTATCCTGCTGAAGCGTGTGCAGACGCCCATACACGTCACCGCCATGGGCATCACTACCATTGGCGTAACTACTATGCTTCAGGTACCTGTGACTTACATATGCAGGGTGCTGACGACAGTAAATTAAATCATGGGCTATATTAATTCATAGAAATGTTTTGCAAATACATATTATTCATTTGATAAATTCATGGCATATCTATGAAATAATATAGCATTGGCTGCATCATTTCATAGAAATGTTATGAAACTATCAAAAGATTAAGATGTACTAAAAAGCTGCAAAACATTTCTGTGAACTAATATGGCCTATGGTTTAACTTAATGTCATATTGTCATCAACATCTTGTATAAGTATTGCTTATGTCACTATTAATGTACTACTTAAAACCCGCTATTATTATTGTGCGCATAAGTTTGTTTCTCATCACAATTACATTTTAACTAGGTATGAGTTGGTAACATAACAAACTTACAAAACTTTTACAATTATAAAAAGTTTTCTGTGAGTTGTTCTTGATCGAAGGAATCGACTATTTTAATGAAATAAATTTAAAATGTAAGGTGAGATAATATTGGAGTACTTGCAATTGATTTAACATTAAAAAACCTGATTGACACTAAATGAGTCCGTGATGACGTAGTTCGAGATTTAGTGGAGAGGCGAGTCACCAAGGACTGTGACTGATTTTTTTATATTCTGCAATCCACTGTTTAATATCAATTGAATTTTTCAACTAATTTTTATTGGTAAAAAAGTTCACATCATTTATGTATGATTGTTTCCAGATTTTAAAGACGACGATGTCTTACTTTGCTTTTCTACGATCAATCGACGGATGAATATCATAACAATATAACTTACACTAATAACCTAATTCAAAATTTCATTCAATAAAAAGAAATACCAAATTAAGAAATTTTGTATTTATTATTTCACATTATAAGACGCCATACTTGTCTAATTTTATGTTTTTTAACCGACTTTAAAAAAGGACAAGGTTCTATGTTCCACTGTATGTATTTTTTTTGTATGTATGTTCACCATTTCTCTGTCAATTGTGAACCGATTTTTAAAAATCTTTTTATATACGGTAGAGTAGGTATACTCCTGAGGTGGTCCCATTGTCACCAAGAATAATTTTATAAGCATCTCAAATTGCATAAAGCAGATATTGGTTTGACAACGGCGATTAACAAGACCGATCCTGTATATTAAATATTTTCTAGACATTACGATCGATACAGATAACAAATCAACAAATCCGTGATGTCTGTCATGTAAAAAATGCTGGACTGATTTCCTTCAAATGGTTCTTGTGAGCCCAAACATGCCATAGGTATCTGTTGTAGTTTCTGAAGAATTGAGCATCCCGCAGATCATTTCATGGTACAAGATCTCAGCTCAAGGTTAGTATGTCTATGAAAGTTAGTAAGACCATTTGTAAAGTAGGAAATGAGCTAATAGTTATCAAACAGATCTTCATAAATTATAGCTAAAAACCATCTTGATCAAGTCAGCTTTCGAACAAAAGAAACGAATCAAAGTCGGTCCATTCGTTTAGGAGCTACGATGCCACAGATACAGACACGTTAACATTATAGCACCCTTCTTTTTGTGTCAGGGGTTTAAAATGGTTGATTCGGTGATGGTGCAACGTGGCTGGTTATAAAGTCGAATTTTTAATTAGACGAAGTCAACTGACAGCGGCTAATGTCACTTTGTGAAATAATGTTGCCATCTTCAATGTAATGGTGCTGTCAATACGACAATAAATTAATACATGGGCTATATTACTTCATAGAAATGGTTAGCCACTTTCAAAAACATGTTAATCATTTGATAATTTCATGACATTTGTATGAAATAATATAAAATTGGCTGCAATATTTCATAGAAATGTCATGAAATTATCAAATGACTAGGATTCGAAAACCCAGTAGATATCGGCAGTTCGCCGTTCTTACCACTCACTAGGCTACCTACGCTACTTTGTACAAACATGTTATTAGGATAACAATTTTATACCTAATATGATTGTTTCATTCATTCTCTTTGTCACAACACTATTTTTGTTTTATCAAAACCTGACAACCCAGTAAACGTCAGTTGACTTCGTCTAATTAAAAATTCGACTTCAAACGCATGGGGGGCGGCGCCTCCGCCACGGTGTCGGTTAGGTTTGTCCGTTTTCACTGACCATTCCCTTATTTTTCGTTGAGGGGAAGCTATACCAGCCTATCCGCACACTCTCTTGGCGCACACCCACTAAACCCCTCAGCGATGCACCACCTTTCTGCTTGCTAGCCTGATTGACATTATAACCGCTTGTCGGCTGGGCGGTGTGACCCATAAAATGTCCCGTCATATGTGCTCTAAGGCTCGTATTACAGAACATTTCTCAGTAACGAATCTAGGTTTAAAACAAATTTTAATACGAGATTTAAATTTAGAACTTTACTTGAAACGTTATACATTGATCAACTCTCAGCTGAGTAATTGCCTATTTTAGAACGATACCTACTTACGTCAAAATCTGCGCACAAGTAAAGCTTTGATCTTTGTTTATGGTCGACACCATTCTTGAGAATGGATCACGTACTATACTCCCAAATAAAGTTGTAATACTATTTCAATATGTTTGACACAACGCTATATTGTTTTATAATCTGACGGGTTATATTCGCCCATGTTTTTATTTACTTGTCATTGTTGCTTTGTCAATTATTGATTCTAGTTTCAGCTGATTGAGTCTTAAAACGCAACCTGTAATAAGCTGGGCTAAGCCTGTGATCTACACTTAAAACTAGTTTTGAGTGATTCGAGTTCAAATGATGCTTGATCCGCGTTTTGTAATACGGGCCTAAGTAAGACTCGTATCGACAATGAAATCCTTCTTTCCCCTTTAGATACACTGAGCTAAAAAGAGGGTCTCTTGACGCTAAGCAAATGTTAGTGAAAACGAGCATTAGTCCCAAGCAACACGAGTGGCCCTGATTCTGGATAACGCACATTAAATCTAAATTTAAGGTCAGTGCGTCTATTTCTCTTAATCTGGAATACAAAAAAGATGGCTGCCATATAATTTGACATTTAGAAGCATATGTTAAATTTTCGACCTTATTGAACGTGATAAAATGTAGTGTTTAGGAAGTACCTCCGTACATGCCGTCTAAAATTGTCTATCTATGATTTCTTTAGCCCATCAAGCATCACATGCCAGACACAATTGATTTTTCAATTGTCATACCTATCCAGAGGTATAACGCCGCTTGACAGATAACAATCTATCTTATTTAGTTGACAGCTCTAAATAAATTCTTGCTATCTTTTTCCTATTACATAATGCGAGAAAAAGATAAACTGTACTTTAATTTAGATTTAGAGTGTGTCTTCAGAATCAGGCCCAGTGTGCCTCGCTCTACTAAACCAGAGATTTCCGGTTGGAATCTATATTGGTATTATGGGCATGAATGGGCAAATTGGTATTATTATGTTTCTATGTAACAACAATCCTAATGTAAAATCCTGTTACGGCGGTACTATTTTCATTTTCGAGTTTTATTCTTGTTTCGACAACCAAACGATAATAAAACACAAAAATACCCGACGCACCCTGAGCTAACGTTCAGCTCAGCGTACTTCCGACGTGCGCCCGGCGTGCACCCGGCGTGCACCCGGCGTGCGTCCAGCGTGCATTCGGCGTGCATTCGGTGTGGATTAGGAGTGCGGCCAGCGTGTGCTACAGCCCGACGTTCACGCCGCGTTGTCGCTGCGTGCAGGCGGCGTTCGCGTCCTCCACACGCTCGACTAAGCCTAAGAAACAAGTAAGAAATCAAATAATTGCAGCAACAATCATGTCATTTTGCATGTCATCAGCAATCATACCACATAGGAAAATAATTATACCAAAAAGAAAATCATACTGACGTTCGCGTTAAGTGTAGGTATATGTCGCAGCCGTCTGGTTGAATTAGCCGCTTACACCTAGCTCGTTGATTGAACGCCGGCATCCAATGAAACAGCTGAACGACAACTCGCCACGTCATTGAGCGCAACGCTTAACCAGATGGCTTAACTTCATGTCAGCCGTCTGGTTAAATTAGCCGTTCGATTGGACGCCTAGGCAGATCGTTAAGTCTTAGAGCTTTTGGATGACTGTGTGATTTGTTGGTTCAAGGTTATTTTTTATGACCACATATAATCATAACGATGTCGGTTATAACGAAATGAAAGTGCATTTTAAATTTAAAATAAACCTATGAGTCGATACCTAATATTTAATATAGCTTTTTAATTAAAAAAAAAACCATAGCCTGTCTCTTATATCATCACTAGCCTATATACGTCCCACTGCTGGGCACAGGCCTTCCTACATGGGAGAAACACATGAGGAGTTTGGGCCATAACACCACCACGCTGGCCCAATGCGGGTTGGTGGGTTAAAGCGGTTGCAGTAACAACCGGGACCAACGGCTTAACGTGCCTTCCGAAGCACGGAGGAGCTCGAGATTATAAATTTAATTGACCCATCCCGGGACCGCCCATGGCGAAAGTTGCTTTGTTTTCGTGATCGAATCAGACCACTCAAACCACTACGCCACCGAGCTCCTCTTATATACTGAAATATTTTTTTTATAATGAGGACTTTTCGTTTATTCAATTATGGCGTAATGACAAAATATAAAAACACTTTACAATCTTCTAAATTTTTGATTTTAACATTTTACAGGGATATCACAAGTCCCGGGTGGCTTAGTGGTCAGAGCAGTTGCCCGGACTGCGAAAGGTCGCGGGTTCGATTCCCGCCTCAGGACGTGAAAAAATTTTGAAATAGACCCTTTCGACATTTTAGTAACATCCGAAACGAGTATTTTTACAAATACCTACGATTCAGTTAAGTTGGGGCAGTGCTTTCAAATATTCTTAATTTTATATTTTAACATTTTTATAAATGTTTGAAAAATTACTTAGTATAATTAAAATATAAAACTAGTTTTTTTTTCACGTCCTGTGGTGGGTATCGAACCCGCGAACCTTTCGCAATCCGGGCGACTGCTCTGACCACTGAGCCACCCATGACTTGGGATATGGAGAAAGGTCAGGGGCCTGTCGCGTTATCGTAGGGCCGCGAGGAAGAAACCTCTAAAAAAAAACCCACCGAGCCGAAGCTCCGCTGGCCCCCCAAGGGGGGCCCCCTTGGGGGGCCAGCGGAGCTTCGGCTCGGTGGTTGGTGGCCTTCAAGGTCGCGGTCCGTTCTGGCGGACAGTGTTGGGAGCGGTTTCGCTCGTCGCTGCTTTCTGCACTCTTCTGCCAGGCAGAGGAGGCATGAAATGCGGCAGTGTTGGGGACCCCTAGAGAGTCCAGCGGTCCTTCGGGACATGGTATGGCGACCTGTTAAGTCGCGTCTGCGTTGGGTGGCTGAGTGGGTGGCTGGGTGAGGCCTGGTGGCCCGTCCTAGGACTAGCTCTGGTCAGTTCTAGGGTCGGGCTGCCCGGAGGTGGCTCGGTGAAATGCTTCGGCAAACCCCGGGTCGTCTCCATAATGGGCATGGGGAAACCGGAGTGGTTTAGCAGGTATTCTCAGTACCGCTATGATCAGGCGCTGGGCGACCCCTGCACAGGCCCACGTCTAGCCGACGGTCCGCTGGTCCACCTAACTAGCGGTTTAGGGTATAATCCGTAAGCGGATTCCACTCCGAAAAAAAAAAGGTCGCGTCTGCGCTGGTCTGGCTTCGCGGGGCGTGCAGTCTCCTTTAGGCTCAAACATGCCCGGGTGGAGGCAATCTTTACTTAAGCCCTCCCAAGCTTCTTCTCCTGCGGTGTCTGAGGTGCAGACAGAGGTCCCCAACTTGTGTTGGGGTCGGGGTTGGTAGATCCACCAACCCCGACCAACAAGACCAGCCGTACACTCAACCAGGTTCGAGTGGGTGAGCCCCGGGATGGGCATCTCCGTATGTCGGCGTGTGACCCCGCAAAGCGGGGTAGAACGGCTGTAAACCCACCGGACCTAAGCCTCGGCTCACATCCTTGTCTTGCGTTGTACAGGGACGGTGACCCTTCGGGGTCGGGGAATGGCGGGTCTTTAAGGCCTGCGGCATGGCGATGCTGTAGGAGCGCTAGAAGTGAGGCCACCTGACCTAAGTCCTCCCAAGCCTTTTCTCCTACAGTGTCAAAGTGCACAAGGGCCCTTATCAGGGCCAGTGAAGCTGCGACGTGTGGCTGTAGCTCGTGGATTGCCGGTCTGCTAGACCGGCGGTTCATCTATGGTTAGGGCTCCGGGCATGGTTAGGGGACTATGTGCGGCTTGCACAGCCCGGTCCGTGCGTCAATATACATTGACGTGCGCATAAATATACGGCGTGCGTATAAACCGAAGTTTAGGGGGCGAGCCCCCACGAGAGGGGTCCGACAGTCGTTGGTCGTCTGCTTGTGACAGTATAGCTGATGTCATGCTCTTTGCGCCCCCCGCAATACCGTCATTCCGCAGCAAGCTGGGTACATTGCTGAGGGGTTTCCATCTCCTCCCCCGGGAGTTGGGAGTTATGCTGGTAGAGCTTCCCCTTAGCGAAAAAAAAGGAAGGATGGTCGAGAACCGCGTGTCATCGTTTGGAGAAACCTATGTCCGGGAGTGGGTGATTGGTGGCTGACAATGATAAATGAATTATAATCCTATGTTAACGCCACCTACTGGCGTATAGACACTGCGTTTCATTCTGCTACCTAATTCATCGATCCATCACCTGCGGCGCCACCTTCCATACTACAGTTTTTTTGAAAGCTACCTGATATATATTATTCGTCTAAGCCTGAGCAAGGAGTAAACGATTTTTATGTCCTTACGATTTTAATTTCAACGTTACCTAAAGTTCAAGCGACAACATATGGACCTTCGATCCGAATACAAACAATAAGAAACTAGCCCAGGAGATTAATCGATATACCAAGACTGCTGCATCGAAGAAGTATCGACATAGCGAGGCCAGGTCGTATTCCTTCTGTATCCTCTCCCACATATTCATTTGCGTTGAAACCGTGTTTTATTTTCTAGCATTGCGACAAAACACTCAAGAAACCGCTATTACCGGAAAACCGTAAGTACTTTACCTTTATTTTCCCTACCTCCAAAATGAGTGCCGATGATAGAAAATCTACTTTAGAATTATCGAAATCACCTCGTAAAAATAATTTAAGTGATCTGAAACGTCTTCGAGGTACATTAAAAGGCCGTATAACTCTTTAGGAAAAGTTTATAGTCAAAATTGATCGTGACCCAATTACCCCCTTGCAAAAAACTGAACTACAAATTCGCTACAAAGTGCTAAAGACACATTTCAAGAATTTAATAATATCCAAAATAATATAGAATTGTTAGTCGAAGAAAAGGAATTAGATGAACATTTAGAGTATCGGGATATTTTTGAATCTTCATATTATAGTGTCTTAGCAGTGATTATGCAATTAATTAAATCAGAAAATAGTTCTAGCAGCTCTGAGTGTATCGCACAGCAACAAAAATCTATTTCTAACGTTAAGTTACCAGACATGTCTGTAGAGCTGGTTGCAATTTATAACGCCCTTGTACACACTACAAATATACGATGCAGAAAAATTGTCATTTGCACGGACAGTAAGAGTGCGTTGCAGCATTTAGCTCGGTGCGCCTATGGCAGCAAAGGTGTACCGATAGCATATAATATACTGCAAATAATTCACGAAAGCAATATAAAGGGCAACCAGTTGCAGCTGCAGTGGGTTCCGTCTCATGTGGGTATCAGAGGTAACGAGGAGGCTGACCGATTAGCCAAAATCGCTATAACAGAGGGATTACATTTCCAAATTAAACCTTCTCGTTCCGAAATATTAGTAAAATTTAAAAATAAATGTTTAGATCTATGGAAGGAACACTTTGACGAAATTTCCTTAATAAAGGGCATTTGGTATAAAACCATTCAGAGTGAGCCTCCTCGTATACCCTGGTGTACAAATGTGCAATTAAGTAGGAAATACATTGTATTGTTGCATAGACTTCGTTCTGGTCACTTGCCGTCTAACAAGTTTGCATATTTGATGAAAAAATCAGACTCTCCAAATTGCGACGTCTGCGATAAACTGGAGGATGTGCAACACTTGTTGACGGAATGTGTCAAAAACCAACGAGAGCGACAATTATTGACGAGTCAACTAAACATTAGAGCATCTGATATTGGAGTTTTCCAAACTATCCTGGCAGACCCTACATCAGAAGCATCTAAACTCGTATGCAATATGGTATTGGTGACTCGTCAATGATTGTCAATACTCATAAGTAACAACCATTCGTTTTTAAGTGTTTCTAGATTAGGTTACGATGGGACTGACATTCTGTATAGTAAAAGTCCCTAAATTAAATAAAAGAAAAAAAAAAAAAAGTTACCAGACATTAAATTACCTAGTTTTGACGGTTCTTATGATCACTGGCTAGATTTTAAAAATTCATACTTTTCGTTGATCCATAAACGTACCGATTTAGATTTCATACAAAAGTTCCACTATTTAAGGTCTTCTTTAAGTGGCAGTGCTTTACAAGTAATAAGTGCCTTAGAATTCACTGGTTCTAATTATGTTCATGCATGGGAATTGTTAGAGAGTAGATTTCATAACGAACGTCTTTTGGTTCACAATCATGTAAAGGCATTGTTTAACATTAATTATATTGCTAAAGAATCACCGCGACAGATTAGAACATTAATAGACACAGTATTGCGTAATTTACGAGCGTTAAATACATTACAAGAACCGACAGAAAAATGGGATACATTGCTTATCTATTTAATTGTTTCTAAGCTCGATGTTTCCACAGAACGCGAGTGGGAAAACCTTATGGGTTCAATTATAAGCACTAGCTCTGAAACCAAGCTAAGTTTAGACGATTTATTGTCATTTTTACGTAACCGAGCCGATACTCTAGAAATGATTCATATTAATCACCCGAAAGGTACAATTTCCACAAATAAAAATATACAGGATAGAAATTCATACGATTCAAAACGGCAATCAACACAAAATAACGTTCACAGTTACGTATCTACTAATAAAACTAAATTGGAAAAGCGTATTCGTAGTTGCTTAATGTGTCGCGGTAATCATGCACTTTACACTTGCACTGTTTTTCTTAATTTACCAGTTAAAAACAGGTCAAATTTTGTAGATGAACATAAACTTTGCCGGAACTGTTTGCGCGCAGGTCATTCCATTAGTGATTGTCTGTTTGGCCCGTCCAAACAGTGTCAATCCAAGCACAATAGCTTATTACATACAGATATGAAATTAAACGGTGAGCTTAATAATCAGGCGAGCGGCTTGAGTGGCGGTAGCGGGACGTCGACAGCGCTCCATAGTCACATACAAGACCCTATATACGACCACACGCACACGAACAACCTGAGACGCGTTTCTCAAGTATTGCTATCTACAGCGTTAGTAGAAGTAGCGGATAATCAAAACGAATTTCATTCCGTACGGGCAGTTCTTGATAATGGAAGTAAACATTGCATTATAACAGAAAAACTATGTAAACGTTTGAATGCCACATTTATACAGTCCACGTCTCGTCACGTCTCCAAGTCTCGGGAGTGGGACAGTCGGTCTCACAATCGAACAATTTATGTAATATCCAAATACGTTCAAGGTTGAGTAATTATAATACGAATATTACTTGCCTTGTTTTACCGAGTATTACTATGCGATTACCCTCCACTTACATACGTAGTGATTTTATACGGCTGCCGGACAATGTTTCATTGGCAGACCCCAATTTTAATATACCTGCAGAGATCGAGCTCCTGATAGGTGCTGACAAATTTTGGGAGTTAATATACGACAGTAAAATTCGTTTACCAAGCGGCCCATACCTACAAAACAGTAAGTTAGGTTAGCTTGTGTCAGGCCCCGTTTACACGGGGTGCTTGCTGGGGAGCCTCCTAGTGTGCTGGGGGCGTTGTCGGGCTCACTTGTTGCATTTTGGCGGATGTTCTGTCATCCGGTGCAAACGGTGGGTCCCACAACGTGTCCAGACGGCGCATCCTGGGCGACTGCGAACTCATTATCCGCTCGTTAGGGTAATGGGTTCGGAGCCGGCCAATCTCCAGCACGGTGTGGCTGCCTTCGGGCATTGCACGGCCACACAAGCCCGTAGCCCTGCTCTTTTGTGGGGTCGGGGGCTGGGCGTATGGGGCTTGCCCTGTGCGTCTGGCTGTGAGGAAGAAAACCTCTCTAAAAAATTACCCTCGTGGGGCCCCCTTGGGGGGGCAGCGGACCTTCGGGTCGTGGGATGGCGGGCCTCCAAGGCCCGCGGACCGCTTATGCGGTCACGTAGGGGTGGAAGAGTCCACATTTGCGGATTCCCACCAGGGGAAAGCGGTTGAGTCCACATCAGCTGGATTCCCGCTGACTCCTCTTTGTCGGGGGCTTAATATGCCCGAAGTTTGTGGAGGCCTTCTCCGGTCCTCCCCTCTTCGGAAGGGAGACTGCGGAGGAAGGCGGTTCTGTGTCGGCGGTCTGCTTATTGGCATTCAACGTCTTTTGACGCCGCCGGCCCTAAGCCTAAGTTTTCTCGGGGTGACGATGGGCTGAGTGGCCGGGGGGAGCCCGGTCCCAAGCCCCGGGACCATTTTCTTTTCTTGTTTATTTTTCTGTCTTTTTGTTTTTCTTTTCTTGTTTGTTTTATTTAAATTTATTTCTTCTTCTTCTGTTCTTCTTTCTTTTTAGTTTTGTTTTGTTATTTTTGACGTTGGTTTCGGGAGGTATAAAAACATGGAAAACGCGAGTAGTAATAACATATTACCCCAGGAGGGTACCGGTCGCTCCGCGGCCGGAGAATCCCTCTCTGGACCTTCGGGTTCAGGCAGCCCCACCGTATCTGGGGGGGGCAACTACCGCGTCGGGGGCGCCTCAGGGCGTCACCGTGTTGGGAGAAGTGAGACGAGAGAGAGCAGAAGCCGGGACAGCAGTGTAGGCTGTGGCTCGGAAATTGACGACGAGCTCTCAAGGAGCGGCAGCGCCATGTCGGGCGCTCTAGATAGTGACGACACATTGCTTTCTGACGCGTCCATCAGCGCGCGCGACGACTTTGAGCGGGAAATTGGGGGACGCCTGCTACGAAAAGGGAGTAGAAAGCGGCTTCCAGCTGAACCACCCAGTATTCGGGAAGGGCTGCCAGAAGCCAAAGTCATTCTGACGAGGATGCCTCGCCTTAGTGCGAGTTCTGGAAAGACACCACCAAGGGCCTCATTGGCCCCGTCGACCCCATCGGCACCCACGGCCCCGTCGGCCCCGTTGGCCCCCACGGCCCCGTCGACCCCGTTGGCCCCCACAGCCCCGTTGGCCCCGTCGGCCGCACTTATAGACGTTCGGCGGCGGTCCTCTAAGGAGCGAGAAGATGAGCTGGGAGGCGGGCCCCTGGCGGAACTTGATTCGGAGGAGGAAATAGGAAGGCTGGCTCAGATCGCGAGCAACTCTTGGGCTCGCTGTCGCATGCCGCCACCTGGAGAGCGACCATCGGACCCACCGCTCAGCGCGTTGAGGTGCCGGGCGAAGGACGATCTGGCAGTAATCGGACGAATAGCGGTGAGGTCCAAAAATTTGAAAGGGACGTGGGTGCGCAACTCAAAGTTGGCGGCCAGCCGCATCGAAGATACACTCGACGCGATGTATGAGAGGACGGCCACTGCAGAGGTCAGGCGGCTTCAAGCCGATAACGGTCGCCTCACCGGAGAGATCGACCTCCTGCGCGCGCAGGTTGACGCGCTGCGCGGTGAGTGCTCAGGACTACGCGAGGAGTGCCAGGGTCTGCAGCGGCGGCTAGAGACTGCCCTCATGCCCGCGCCCCCGCTTCCGCCCGCACCCGTGCCCGCCCAGTCGGAGGAACCGGCACCTTGCGAGGACTGCGTGGAGATGGAGGAGCTTCCCGCGGTATGCGTGACGGCCAAAGCCGGAGAGCCGAACGAAAGGAGACCAGGTCCCGACCTAGAACGAGATGTGGAGGACGAGCGGCTTATGCGCCTCTTCGGACGCGTGTTGGACGCACGTCTTGGGCCCGAGACGCCAGAGCCCAGGGTTCGCCCGCCTTTAGCGGCGGACAGGACGACCAAGCGACCCACTACTACCGACGATGTCGAAATGGAGCGCGGCGGCTTCACACTCGTGGGCAAGAAAGGCAAGGGCAAGGCCAGGAACCCTACTGCCCAGCCGGCCAAGTCTGCTCAGCCGCCTACGCCGTCACAGCCGGCCAGAAAAGCAGCGGCGCCTAAGCCGCCCCAACCTGTCCCCCGTAGTCGGGCGCAGCAGGGCGCAGCGACCGCCACCATCCGGCAGTCATATGCCGACGCCACCATGACCCCTGCGCAACAGCAGGCGCGTGCCCCAGCGCCGCAACCGCGCGAGGCTCAGGGTGGCCGTCGAGGCAAGAAGAAGAAGAGAAGACGACGAAGACGCGGCCAACTCAGCGTGCCAGCGATTGCCGCCGTCTCAGTGACCCTCTCTCCCGAGGCTCTCCAGCGCGGTGTCACATATATGGACGCGCTCACCCGGGCGAGAGACGCGACGAAGAATGACCCGGACTGCCCCAAGATGCGCGTCCGGCATACGATGACGGGGGCCCGACTTTTAAAGATTCTGGGCCCGGACAGTGCAGAAAGGGCGGACCTCTTCGCTGAGCGCCTTCGTGGGGTGCTTGGTGACGATGTCCGCGTCTCCGTCCCGGTCAAGTGTGTTGATATGCGCGTGACCGGGTTGGATGACTCCATTCGGGGGGACGAGGTCCGGGGGGCGATCGCTCGTGCTGGACAGTGTCCCCTCGACAGGGTTCGTGTTGGCGAGATTCGCCGCGGCCGGTGGGGCTCGGGATCCATTAGGGTCACTTGCCCCGCGTCTGCGGCGAAGCTCATCAACAAGGACGGCCAGCTCACCGTGGGTTGGTGCTCTGCGCGCGTTTACGTGCTGGAGCAGCGACCCATGATGTGCTACCGCTGCTTGGGTGTGGGGCACACCAAGCCGCAGTGCCCGTCGGCAACTGACCGCTCCGGAGCGTGCTTCCGCTGCGGCCAGTCGGGCCACAAGGCCGTCGAATGTTCGGCGCCGCTTCGCTGCCCCCCGTGTGCTGATGCCGGTTTACCGGCTAACCACATGGTGGGCAGTAAATGCTGCTTACAGCAGCTGAAGCGACGCACACGAGGCAGATCCCTCGCTGGCGGGGGTGGCGGTGGCGGCGGCCGAGGGCCGCCCTCCGTTGCCGCCCCTGTCACCGATGGATCACGGGAGGCGAGGCCCCCTGAGCCGCCCTCAACGGGGCGGTGAAGGGAGCCGTCGGTGCGGGTTACTTCGGGGCTTTATACGCCTCAAAGTGACCCGCGCCGGCGGGCGGACTGGGCGGGGGTATTCTCCTATGCCAGTCTGCCGTTGCCGAGTAGAGGTCAGCGGTACTGTTGGGGAACGGTACGCGCATTGCACGATCTCTGCGATGAGGGATGCTCCTTGTGTTCCGAGAGCATCCCATCCCACCTCGTGGAAGAGCACGCCAAGAGCTCACTGCGGCGCTGTCCATAGTGTTGTGATGAATACCCTATGGCGGCGCCAACACGCAGCGTGTCGGAACTTCGCAGGGGTTTAGTGGGTAGGACGGGACTTGCACCCAGAGAGCCCGTGAGTCCCACATACCCCTCTCCGGTTTCCCCGAACCGGGAAGGAAACCCGTAAATGGGTACCCCTGCGTCAAAAAAAAAAAAAAAAAAAAAAAAGGCCCCGTTTACACCGATAACCTGCGCATTACGAATCAGGTATCATGTAATATTTCTCAGGGCTTAGATTCAGAAATTCGTAAATTCTGGGAAATCGAAAATGTAACAAACGTAGGTCAGGTTCTCACTAAAGATGAGCTTTATTGTGAAAATTTGTTCAATAATACCACTACACGCGATAAAGACGGTCGTTTTCAAGTTCGCATACCATTTAAAGAATCGACTAATGTTCTTGGTGACTCATTTACGACGGCTCATAATAGATTCTTATCTTTAGAGCGAAAATTGAGTAGGTTACCTTTATATAAAGAAATGTACGCGAACTTCATGCGTGAATACGAGGAATTAGGGCATATGACGCGAATACATGCATATGGCTCTCCTCATTATTTTCTTCCTCATCACGGCGTATATCGTGAGGATAGTTTAGCAACCAAATTACGGGTAGTGTTTGACGCCAGTGCCGTAACCACATCGAATAAGTCATTAAATGACATACAGTACGTAGGGGCACCCCTTCAAAATGATTTTTTTTCGATATTGTTGAGATTTCGACAGCATAGAAATGTCGCGTGTGCTGACGTCACAAAGATGTTTAGACAGGTTGAAGTGGCTGTCGACATGCGGCAATATCAGCTGATTCTTTGGCGGGAACAACCTACAGACTCGTTAAACTGTTACCAGCTTAATACGGTCACCTACGGCACCGCGTCTGCACCTTACTTAAGTATGCGTTGCATACGACAACTTGCTCACGAATGTGTCGATGAGGAAATCAGTCGTACTATACGCAATGACGTGTTCGTCGACGATCTTATTACAGGTCATGACGATCCCTGCGTGTTAGTAAAAATATGCGAAGGTGTATCTCAAGTTCTTCAATCGGGTTGTTTTCCGTCGAGAAAGTGGACATTTAGTTGCGACGTAACACAAATTATTTCAAAGCAGTTGTCTATGGGTGAATACACCCAGAATAAAACGTTAGGGTTAGGGTGGTTTAATTCCACTGATGAATTATATTATACCACAAAAATCGATCGTAATAATATAAAACTTACCAAACGTGGTATGTTGGCCACCATAGCTCAAATATACGATCCCTTAGGATTACTGATACCTACGATTATAATTGCCAAAATATTGCTGCAAAGATTATGGCTACTTAAAATAGGGTGGGACGATCCCGTACCTGATGACGTTGTAAGCACTTGGACTAATTTCATAGATGCGTTGCAATCTTTGTCTGAGCTACGCATTCCTCGGTTTGTACGTAGTGATTACACACATACCGAACTACACATATTCTCAGATGCATCGCTGCAGGCCTATGGTGCTTGTGCTTATATAAGAGCCTATAATGATTCAGGTATTGTAGTGAAATTACTTTGCGCAAAGAGTAAGGTCGCTCCTTTAAAGGCAATTACTATACCTCAACTTGAGCTATGTGGTGCATTAATAGGAGCTAAATTATATAATAAAATAGTCGAGTCACTTTCTTTAAAATTCGAAAAGGTAATTTTCTGGACATATTCTACCATAGTTTTAGGTTGGCTTCGAATCTCTCCTCATTTATTAAAAACATTCGTCCAAAACAGAGTAACGGAAATAAATGAATTAACTGGCGATCTACAATGGTTACACATAAGCAGTAAGGATAACCCGGCGGATCTAGTGTCTAGAGGCCTTGATATAAAGTTGCTCGCCGATTCGAAACTGTGGTGGCGCGGTCCCGAATGCTTACACGAATATAATTATTTAGATTCTGATTTACCTACTAATAAAATAATTTTAACCAATAATAATTATGAACTTCCAGAATTAAATTTAAAGAAGGTTAGTTTGTGTAATATTCAACAAATAGATATAATTGAGTTTTATAGATATTCTTCGTTCACGAGATTAAAGCACGCATTTGCTTACGTTTTGCGTTTTCTTAATAATATTCGCGCGCGAAAGAGTACGTGTAATAGGCAGCAAACCGGTTCCTTATCAGTAGCCGAGTTAGACGCGTCGCATACGATATTATTTCGTATTGCTCAGTCACAGTCGCTTAAGGATATATACAATAATTTGATTAATAACTTACCGTTAAAATCTATTGATAATAAAAAAATGTATAATAAAATCGCGAGTCTTAACGTATTTTTAGATGCACATGGATTAATTAGAGTTGGTGGTCGATTGTGTAATTCCGAATATAGCTATGACAAAAAACATCCCATACTGTTGTGTTCAAAACATCGTTTGACAGTGTTATTATTTGAGTGTGAACATAAAGGTTTGTTACATGCGGGCCCTCAGCTTTTATTATCAACTTTGCGTGAACATTTTTGGACACTCGGTGGTCGTAATTTAGCAAGACAAGTAGTTCATAAGTGTATGTGCTGTGCACGTATAAAGGCAAAGCCATTGGCGCCTATTATGGGCATTCTACCTAGTGCTCGTGTGAGCCCTGGGTATCCATTTATGAGTTGTGGAGTTGATTACGCTGGGCCAGTGATGATCTTGAACCGTAAAGGCAGAGGGGCTAAACTGGAGAAAGGTTATATCTGTTTATTTATTTGTTTTGTGCGTGCTATACATTTAGAGTTAGTTAGTAGTCTATCCACTAACGATTATATATTAGCGTTTAAGCGGTTTATTTCTCGTCGTGGTAAGCCGGCGGAAATGTTTTCTGACAACGAAAAAAAATTTTGTTAGTGCGGAGAAGGAACTGTCTAAATTTTTAGATGATAATTCCATACATATTTCAGACTATGTTGCAACTCATGGTATCCAATTTCATAGAATTCCTATTTACGCAAGTCATTTTGGAGGTCTCTGGGAAGCAGGGGTAAAGTCTTGCAAATTCCATCTTAAACGTGTAGTAGGAAATGCAAACTTAAACTATGAGGAGTTTAGTACGGTTTTGACGCAAATAGAAGCTGTTCTGAACTCCCGACCCATGTCACCTCTATCCTCAGATCCAGACGATCTTTTACCACTAACTCCCAGTCATTTCCTGATTGGCCGACCGTTGACCTCTCACCGCTACAAGTGACGTCACCAATGAGAGAACCAGCAGCCTCAACCGCTATCAACGGGTTGAACAGCTTCGGCAGCACTTCTGGCGACGATGGTCGACTGAATACATTAGCAACTTCAGATGAGAACGAAATTGATGCAGCATGCAGAATACGTCAAACTCCATAGTCTTGTCCTCATCAAGGATGATCACCTTCCACCCCTACAATGGATGTTGGGAAGAGTGATACGGGTGTTCGTGGGTGGAGACGGCGTGTCGCGCGTCGCAGATATTCGTACCTCTGCAGGCGTTGTCCAGCGTGCCTTCTCCAAGATCTGCCCACTACCATTGGAGCCTGACAGCAGTGATAGCCTTGACGTACCTCCACGATATCAGCAGCATGTTCCAGTTGGAAGTGGTGCTTCCAAGGCCGGGGGCATGTTAACGCCACCTACTGGCGTATAGACACTGCGTTTCATTCTGCTACCTAATTCATCGATCCATCACCTGCGGCGCCACCTTCCATACTACAGTTTTTTGAAAGCTACCTGATATATATTATTCGTGTAAGCCTGAGCAAGGAGTAAACGATTTTTATGTCCTTACGATTTTAATTTCAACGCTACCTAAAGTTCAAGCGACAACATCCTAACAATTAAAAAATAAAATTGACTTACCGACCTTGATATTTTTTCTCTTATTTATGACGAAGAAATTCCATTTATTCCATGCAATGTGTAGTAATGCGGTTTGATAAGCGCCGAAAGCGTAATAAAAGTAAAACAATGATTATTGTTGATGACTATTTTTTTATATTTAATTTTGCGCATACGTATTTTATTTTTTTATTTTTATATACAAAGCACGACAATTGACCCAACACCACCTGATATGAAGCGGTAAGGAGAGTCCATATGCGAAGACAGCTAGTGCAGAATAGACATTGCACTAGCCGCCACCACCTTGCCGGCCCAAAAGGTGCTTTTTCACGCCTCTCTTGAAGGACCCCATGTTATAGGATGGAGGGAACACCTGTGCTGGCAAAGAGTTCCAAGTTCTGGAAGTACGACAAAGAAACGAGGCACTAAATTTCTTTGTGCGTGATGTTGAAGTGGAGACGGTGAATGGATGACTCCGAAGACCGGCACGCGTGCTCCTGAGCAGGAAGGGGGAAGGTGGGATAAGGTCTAAAAGCTCCTCAGAGCACTCTCCATGATAAAGCCGATAAAAGGCGCTAAGCGACGCAATATCTCGACGCAATTGTAGAGGCTCAAGGTTGTTCGTGACCTCTACATCGCCAATGATACGGACAGCACGACGCTGCAATCTGTCCAGTGCATCGAGGAGGTACTTGGCGGAGCCATCCCACAAGTGCGAGCAATATTCCACGCAAGACCGGACCTGAGTTTTGTAAAGCAGGACACCGAGCTTCCGTGAGGCTATTTTGATCACAGTTTCGATGTAGCTCCTGGAATTCAGATCGCAGCAAATCTCCATTCCGAGCAAGTTCAAGTATTTTTTGTAACAAGAATATAAAACTGTGCAATGGCGTTAAGTTCAATGAAATATATAAATATCCAGCGCTCGGCAGTCGCCCCGGGCGCTCCGCGCCCGGTTGCACCGCACCCCTCGCACCCCCGGGTAAAGACGGCCCTGTGGAGTATAATTGAAGGTTAAACAAACTTACCTGAAGTGAAGTTTGACCGTAATTATACGAGTCGCTGCATCCGAAGAAATTTTCTTATTTTCTTAGTTACCAAGTTGTCCACTCTTCAATCGTATGGGGCATCGAACACATGTTACCACAATTTTTTCAATACAACATTTCCGACAACCAAGACGTTCTATTTTTAAATGAGGTTTATCACGTCTCTGTTTAAACCAAAACCATCCATTTTCAAATGAGGTTTATCACGTCTTTGTATCTACATACTTTTTCTAAGTGGGCCTTTAAATTGATTATTAGTATGATTAATAGAAGTAAGCATTACAAAAAACAATCATAGATTCATAATATTATCGCAGATAACAATATGTAAAGCAGTGTATGTAACAAGTTGCGACACCAGCAAAGAGCTATAAACAACCATAGAGACAATTTTACGCATCTAAACGAGTTGAATGTTGTATTGAAAAAATGGTGGTAATTTTGAAAACTTACTAAACTAAATTAAAGGATACGAAAATAATGCATTTTATTCATTTTAGACATCATGTTTCATAGTAACTTAGTTTCATAATTTCCCATACTGACCGATCTAAATGTGCCATCCTGTATATATTTCATTGTGTTCTAGAATTAAATAAATTTTCAATAGTTAGTAGCGTTACAAGTTTATTGACAACTGTACTTTCACGTCCTTTTTAATAAGGGGCGAACGGGTACTTTTCTAGTAAGGGGCCAAACAAAGGGGCGAACGGGTCCGAGACCAAAAAATAATATAACATTGGCTGCATTATTTAATAGAAATGCCATCAAAATTGAGTACGATGTAAGTATTAGTAAGTTTCTAAACATTTCTTAAAGTAATATAGCTTACGTTTTAATAGGGTAGTTGACATTTATTTATTTATTTAATAAATAAGAAGTTTATAACTCATAAAGAAATATTGCAAAAGAAATAGTGTGTCTAAGATCAATAGTTTCACAGATATAGTGGTATGTTTGATGTGTTGCGGAGCATCGTCCAAAAACGCTCCATAGAAAATCTACGGAATAGGTGACGTCACATGTTCCCATATTATATTAAGTACTAAGAAATGTATGGGCATACTGACAAAATTGATAATAACTATGTATTAAGTATGTTTTTATTAATAGTTGACATAATAATAGTTGTTTTAATTGATGTCAGCAATCTAATATCATAAACATTTTTTATAAATTTGAAAAAAAAATTTGACCATTTTTTTCATGTTCTAAACAGTACAATTTCAACAATGTTCAATATATTTTAAGTTTGAATTGTTTTTATGGGTAACAGTAGCGTATATTTTCCGAATTTGTGAATAATAGCGCCATATTCAAACTTAGGCAACATCCCAATATTGTCATCACCAGCCAGTATATCATTAAGAGGCCACAGTAGGTATTCTATTGTCTTCTCAACAAAACAATATCCAATGTTTGGTATGTGGGTACATTACATAACACTAGCTATTTAATAGTCTTAATTTACTATCGTAGTGTATTACCTATACATAAAATTTAGATATGTAGACATTAGGTAACCTCTCTATAGAATTATGTAAAAACCTTTGCTGTTTTTAAACATTATAACATTATATTATAATACTTTATTTAAATGTTATACAAATAAAAAAGAGATAGACTAGAAGAATATATATGTCGCAGCCATCTGGTTAAATTAGCCGCTTAGATGGACGCCAAGAACGTTGACTGAATGCCAGCATCCAATAAAACGGCTGAAGGACAACTAGCCAAGTCATTGAGCAAGTCCACGTTTAACCAGATGGTTGAACGTCATGTTAGCCGTCTGGTTAAATTAGCCATTCCATTTGATTAAGACGCCTAGGCGTTTAAATCAAAGAGCTTTTCTGTGACTGTTTGAGTTATTAATAGATGCAAGGTTTTCTTATGACCACATATAACCAAAACGATGTCAGTTATAAATGGTCATTAAAAATAACCTTGAACCACCCACTAATCAAACCAAAAGTTCAATTAACTATCGGTCTAGCCATTTGATTGGATGCCGGCGTTTTATCAACGGACTAGGCATCCCATTAAGCGGCAAATTTAACCAGATGGCGGCGACATATATACGG
Organism: Nymphula nitidulata; assembly: GCA_947347705.1. Taxonomy (NCBI): domain Eukaryota; kingdom Metazoa; phylum Arthropoda; class Insecta; order Lepidoptera; family Crambidae; genus Nymphula; species Nymphula nitidulata. The sequence goes on along the minus strand of OX374621.1, from coordinate 11,086,361 downwards.
AATGGTGACGACAGTACGATAATAATTTAACATGGGCTATATCAGTTCGTAGAAATGTTTCGCAACTTTCAAATATATCTTATTCATTTGATATGTCATGACATTTCTATGAAAAAAAGTCGGCAACGCGCAAGTGATACCCCTGGAGTTGCAAGCGTCCATAGGCTACGGTAACCGCTTACCATCAGGTGGACCGTATGCTTGATTGCCACCTTAGTGGTACAAAAAAAAATGAAATGATATTGGCTGCTTTATTTCATATAAATGTTATAAAATATCAAGTGATTCAGATGTATTTGAATGTTGCAAAACATTTATATGAAGTAATATAACCCATGTTTTTTTTCTACTGTTTATTATATTATACTAAAACATGTAATCTTTTTCAGAAATATTAGTCCTCTATCTCTAAGATATATGAAGACACTTAGATTGTTTTTGAGATCTGTCGATGCTTGGCCAAGTGACGATGTCCTGGGAAAGAAGCCACCCAAACTTAAAATATTGCAGACTTTGTTACTTTGTCAGGCTACAATAGTGGTCATGGGACAAGCTAACTATTTATTTCTTAATTTTAGAACACTGTCATTTTTTCTCTTGGGGGACTCATGTGTAATATTGTTTTTTGGATTTTTGACTTTGGTAAGTGGAATTAGCTATGTGCCATAGAGTGCACATTTAGTTGTTTTATTCATCACCGACTCTATTTCGACTGGTTACTTACTTGTAATAACAAGTTCTATTTTAATCGAATTAAAAATCGAGGAGAACTTCGTCATTTATAAATTTATTTGGAGTATTGATTTTTTAATTGAAATAGTATACTTTCAGATTAGTCTCATAGAAATGATATCAATATCGATACAGTAGTTTGGTTTTGAAATAAAAAAAACTAGAATAATAAAATTATATCATGTAAGCGAAATTATGGCTTCTGCTTTGCTGTAACTTTCATTGGTACTATGCGATAGTAAGAAACAATATAAGTATGCTGACAGTCACCCCTTTAGCTTTAACCTTAGAAAGTCACTTCAAATTTAAAAAAAACAACTGCTACATAAATAAATAAAACCAATTTAAAACACTAAATAGGAAAATAATAAAATCTAATCAGGTAGGTACCTACTTATCTCTTAGAAGTTATTTTTTTGAATTGCTGCTAAGCAGTTTTCAGAATGATAGAGATAATTATGAAGAAAGTGGAGCACCAACTCCAAAAAATGCTTTATTATGGTTTAAGTACCTAATTTTTATTTTAGTATATTATCTTTTGAAGTCGTTTTTATTTTTGTATGAATATTTTATGATAAAACGTTGCCGAACAGGCACGCCGTTCGCCTCGACAAGCTGTAGGTAACTAGTATTAGCTTGTTTGTTACCCTGTAAAATAAGAGGTAAGTAGCGTTGCGTGCGTACACCATATGGGGACTTATCTCAAAACAATGCTAACCCAAAACGAGATCTTATTCATTACTCAGTGAAACAATACAAAAGCTGGTACAGTCGAGTACTTTTATAAGTATATCCATTTCAAAGTACCTATCCATTTCAAAGTTTTTAAAAAAAATGTTTCCCCTTTAAATTACATAAATTTCTACGTCGACACTCAATGCTTCATATTTATTTGTACAGTAAAAACCTTTTTATTAAAGGTACTCATATCATCATCATCATTTCAGCTGAGAGACGGCCTCCCCCAAAGATTTCCATACCCATCGGTTCTGCGCTGTCCGCATCCATCGGCTTCCCACGACCCTCACCAGATCATCGGTCCACCTTGCGGGCGGCCTACTAACGCTGCGTCTCCCGGTACGCGGCCGCCACTCAGGAAGGCAGGGAAGGGAAGCAGCAGGAACTTTCCGCCCCAACGGCCGTTGGTCCTCCTTGCAATGTGGCCTGCCCACTGCCACTTGAGGCTCGCAATTAACTTAGTTCTCCTGCGGATCTCATCATTTCTGATTCGATCACGCAGAGAAACCCCGAGCATAGCCCTCTCCATTGCCCTTTGGGTGACATTGAGTCTATGAGGCCCATTGTAAGCGGCCACGTCTCAGTTCCGTAAGTCATTACTGGCAACATACACGAATTAAAGACTTTCGCCTTGAGATACTGCGGTAGTTGGGCCGAGAATATGGCCCGAACGCTGCCCAGTCGAGTTGGATCCGTCGATGGACCTCTTTCTAGAAGCTGGACTTACCAAGTTGAACTATTTGTCCCAGGTAAATATATTCGTCAACAACTACCAGTGTAACTTATTACCTTTACAGGAGAGGGTACGACATGGGAGTTCGACATAAATTTCGTCTTATGCATGTACATTTTAAGACCCACTTGTTGGGAGACTCTACAGAGGTCGTCAAGCATTATACCCAAGTCTTCCAGGTTTTTAGCCATGACTATGATATCATCAGCAAAATGAAGGTGAGTCATGAACTCGCCGTTTATGTTGATGCCAATTCATCTCCAGTCTGGAAGCTTAAACACATCCGCCAACACGGTAGTAAACAGTTTCGGCGATATAACATCGCCCTGTCTCATACCTCGCTGAAGACGTATTGGTTTTGAGTTTAGGTCCTGACATATTGGCGTTTTTGTGCAATGGCTGCAGCACTTGGATGTACTAGACTATCGTATTTGGCATCTCTGGAGTGACTGAAGCACAATAAAGGTACTGTTTTTAAAAAATGTATATTAGGTTGGGGAAAAAGTTTCTTCGCATTTTTTAAGAAAATTCTAAACATTTTTTAATATAGTTTATTTACATTTAACTAAAGTATGTAGGTACCATTTTGTTCGATAACTTTTTGCCATCTTGTAGGTAGGGACATGATCCCATTGCTATAGAAATTTTGGGGCTTCTGATCAAATACCGCGACAAGTGGTTTTGGCAGTCATCTCGTGATGTTAACCTGACACTGCCTAGAGAATTCTGAAGACAGCGAAACAGGTGGAAATCTGAAGGTGCAAGGTCAGGACTATACGGCGGATGCATTAACAACTCCCAGCCAAACTCTTTTAATTTTTTCTGAGTGGCACCCCTTCTGTTGATTAATTCCGGCCGCTTTCTCTCAACTTCTTGCTTTAATCTCATCAGTTGTTCGCAGTAGAGTTCAGAATCGATGGTCCTGCCTGGTAGTAACAGCTCATAATGAATAATGCCCTTCCAATCCCACCACACACACACAGCATCACCTTGTTACGAGTTAACCCGGGTTTCGCCACAGTCTGTGAAGCCTGACCGGCCTTTGACCACGACCTTTTTCGCACGTTCTTGTCGTACGTGATCCACTTTTCACCACCAGTTATCAGCTTCTTCAAAAATGGTTCGGTTTCATTACGTCGTAATAAAGAATCACAAATGAGTACACGGTTCATTAGGTTTCTTTCAGTGAGCTCGTGGGGTACCCAAATATCGAGCTTTTTTGTGTACCCATTTTTTTTAAATGCGCCAAAACTGTTTTGTGGTCAATTCCCAGTTCTTCAGCTACGTCGTAACTACTGATATGCCGATCTTGCTCCAGTTTTTCAAAAATGGCATCAATTTTATCCGTGATGGGGCGACCAGAGCGACGTGCATTTTTGACATCAAAATTTCCGAATTGAAAACGCTTAAACCAAATTTGAGCTACTCTTACAGACACTGCACTAGGTCCATAAAAATCGCAAAAATTTTTCGCGGCTTGCGTTGCATTTTTACCTTTTTTGTAGTAAAATTCACTCATCTTGACAGTACGATATACACATGAAAAACACACATTTTCCTAATTTGAATTTGGAATTATCTTTTTTAAAATCTAAAATTTAAATAATACCAAAACCAGCTAGATACAAATAGTACAGCCAAAGAGATTTTATTACAAGTTCATACATACTATAATGCGAAAAGACTTTTTCCCCAACCTATTATGTCTTCATACACTGTTACAATGACATGTATTCTTTTAACTAGCCCTTTAAAAGTATACATAACATTGTAACAGTATATGTTAACATACAAATATATCAAGAACAGTATATATAGTACAGTCGTTATTATTGTGTACAGTCGAGTACTTTAATACGTATCCATTTCAAAGCTACTAATGAATCAATTTTGAAGTAGCCACTTTAGGTTACATAAAAATGTAGGTATTTAGTCACCGCGGTAATTTTATCTCAACACTTAATGTGACATATTTATGTACACAGCAATAACGACACTACTATATATACATATTTTGATACATTTACATGTTAACATACACTGTTACAATGTTATGTATACTTTTAAAGCTCAATAAAGATGTATCCTTTTAACAAAGAGACCAGTATAAAAAAAGGCATTAACTTTCTCAGAGAGTATTCATAGTAAATATTACGTGTTCTTGTCATAATATTCATATTTAGAATGTTACCAATTTCATATAAACTAATATTATAAAGCTGAAGAATTTGTTTGTTTGTTTAGTTGAACGCGCTAATCTCAGGAAGTTCTGGTTCCAACTGAAAAAATATTTTAGTTTCCTCCATAAATGAACTATCCAACATTATAGTCCATTTTCAGAGCTTTCGTAGCGTGCTGTTATAGGGTCCCTCCCGAAGGTCTTTTTAAAAAAGAAAATATTTGTTACACTGTAAAAGTTATATATTTAGGATAATGAATTTAGGGACCCTTAGGCAGCCACACCGGACAATGGTCTAACACGGACTGAGCTCGCGACGGCGCGAGCTCCAATACTAGCAGAAACTGCTGATTTAGCAGTTTCGTAGGGGTAAGCATTATTACTAACATATCCAGGGTATAACAGTGCGCTGCGTAAACGGTTAAAGTTACACAAAAATCATGTATGCCGGTATTATTCTACAAGTTCTAAAAAAATCCGCAACACCATATGACTCACTATAACCTTTTTTGGTAATCAATTTTGTTTTAAAGTAATGCATTATCTGCGAAGGTGTTTTTGTAAACAATATATTATTCCTTATCAAAATAAATACATTATTCATTACAAGTATTTAATTTTGAACAAAATTGTTGGTAACATCATTTGATTTTAATGAATATCTTAAGAGATATCATAGTTTTAAAATTACTGCGCAACAAAATAATGATATGTACTACGCACGCATTTATATATATCCAAGGCTGCGATCAAATAAATATGATTTAAATCGACAACCAAAATTAATGCTCAAGTAAAATCATGTAACCTACCCTACCTACGTACGGCATGTTGTTATTTCACACATCCACGCGAACGAAGTCGTGGGTACAGCTAACACACCTCTACCCACGACGTAAAGGTCATTGTAACAGTGTATGCTAACATATAAATGTATCAAAATCAGTTTAAAGTAGAGTCGTTATTGCTGTGTACATTAGTATGACATATTGGGTGTTGACATAAAATGACCGCGGTGACTGAATACAAATATATGTAATTCAAAGAGGCTACTTCAAATGGATACATTATTTTGTAACTTTGAAATGGATACATATTAAAGTACTCGACTGTACAGTCGACAGCACATCAAGCGTAACAGTTTGACCTTGAGACCGCCCTTACTGCGTTCGTAATAGAGGCGGCTTTCGTAGTGCAACTGTTACTCTTGATGTGCTGTCGTGTGTACCTATATTTTCCGTAAAGTGTACATTTTTTTCCCACTTAGATGCTTCAAATATTAGTGTGTAAAGTGTATAGTATGATCCCAATAAGTTATATAGCAATTTATTTGATAATTTAAATATAGAATTCCAAAATATTTTTAAACAAAAAACTTTTACAGTCAGTTCTAAAAGGAAGTTTAGTGATTGGGCAACTCCGGGTATTTATATTAGTAGAATTAAATTATTTGAACTATACTATCAAAAGTCCACTTCCACTGATCCATTTTTTATTGATTATGTCAGAAAGTACTCCAAAATCTTTAAAAGGGTTTTTAATACTGCTAAAGCGAACTTTTTGAGTAATAAAATTAAGACATCAGACAATAAAATAAAAGCCACTTGGAAAGTTATAAATCAAGAAAGTGGTAAAACAAAAGTTACTGATAGGTGTTTTAAAATTAATGTCAATGGCAAAACGATAGAAACAGATGATGGAGTTGCAAATACCTTCGAGACTTTTTTTTCCGAAATACCTATTAAAATCACAAAAGAATTGAATTCGTGTACTAAGCGCGCACTTGCTCTCATAGAGTCGAATGTTTATAAGTGCAATATTCCTTTCAATTTCCATGAAATCAATGTTAATACGATCATAGAAGCTTTTAACTCTTTGAATATGAAAAAGACTGAGGATTTATGGGGCTTTTCTGTTAGTGTTATAAATTCGATAATAAATGTTATCTCTCCTAAATTATCGTTTATATTTAATAAATGTATTAATGATGGTGTATTTCCCAATCAGATGAAATTAAGTAAAATAATACCTTTGTTTAAGGCAGGAGATATCAATGACCCCACTAATTTCCGTCCCATTTCTATTTTGCCGACTCTTAGCAAAATTTTTGAAAAAATTATTCTTAACCAATTACTTTCTCATTTTACGAGAAATGAATTGCTTCACAATAGACAGTTCGGATTTACTAAAGGAAAAAATACTACAGACGCGGGAATTGCGCTTATAAAACACATATTTGATGCTTGGGAAAATAGGCAGGATGCTCTAGGTATCTTCTGCGACTTATCCAAGGCGTTTGACTGTGTTGACCATCAAACATTATTAGGTAAATTAAAGCATTATGGTGTATCAATAAACTCATTAAAACTTATTGAATCCTATTTGACCAATAGAATTCAAAAAGTTGTTATAAACAAAACTGAGTCTTCTGGTGTGCCTGTGCATATGGGCGTGCCTCAGGGTTCGATATTAGGGCCATTGCTTTTTTTAATTTATATCAACGACCTCCCTTACTTTTCAAAAAAATTGTGTGAGACGGTATTGTTTGCAGACGACACCTCACTAATTTTTAAAATAGACCGAACTAAAACTGACTTTGAGGATGTAAATAATGCCATTTCAAAAGTGCTATCCTGGTTTGAAAATAATAATTTATTGTTAAATTCAAAGAAAACTAAGTGTATTAAATTTACTTTACCAAATGTAAGGCAGGTTAGTACTCATGTTGAAATCAATAAAGAAACTATTGAATGTGTTGACTCTACAGTATTTTTGGGAATTAAGTTAGATTCTCGTTTACAATGGTATCCTCATATCTCGTCCCTATCTAAAAGACTTAGTTCAGCTGCTTATGCTGTTAAAAAAATTAGGTCTTTGTGTGATGTTGAAACAGCAAGACTTGTTTACTTTGGTTACTTCCACAGTGTTATGTCATATGGCTTGTTATTGTGGGGCACAGCAGCCGACATTGAAGATATTTTTATTTTACAAAAAAGGGCTGTGCGTGCTATTTACAGACTCAAGCCACGTGATACACTGAGGGATTTATTTAAAGAAATTAATATTTTGACCGTTGCTTCTCAATATATATATGAGAACATAATTTATGTTCACAAATATAAACATACCTTTTCAAAACATAGTGATATTCATAACTTAAACACTAGATATAAAAATAAACTTGCTGTTCCAAGTTTTAGACTTCACAAGATAAGTCGCTCATTCATGGGGAAATGTATACACATTTATAACAAAGTCCCACCAAATGTAACTGAACTGCCTTTTCACAAACTTAAGTTATATGTGAAACAAACTTTAATGAAAAAAGGCTACTATAAGGTCCAAGAATATTTAGATGATAAGAATGCATGGATACATTAAAATTTCAAATGTTTTATATATTTATTTACGAGTATTGTGACTATTAATCTCTGTAACCTATACTGTGATTGTGCACTGTCAGATAGCCTGAAAATAACGATATTATTTTTGACATTGGGTACCTTTCTTGGTACGTTGATTTACCTTCTTTTCTAATTTTCATTTTTTTTTTCGCTGGGCGGCATTGCACTGCTCAAGGTTAAACTTTTGTAACTACAAACATTGTAATTTAATATTTGAAAAGAGTGACTATACGAGTTTGTTGCCGGAATCTTCTCGGTAGTTCAACTTTTGGAACCGGTGTAAATTCAGACATGACAGACGGAGAGACTTGACGTTGTTAGTTAATATATTTTTTGTAATAGTTATAAGAATGTGTTTGACGATTTAAAAGTGCTTCTTTGTGGCCTATTTAAATAAAATATTTTTTCTTTCTTTCTTTCTTTCTTTCATTTCATATCTATGTTAACCCTTAAATCGATTTTGTCCGTTTCATAAGACGCGTCAACAAAACGCATCTAGTTTCAAAATTCCCGCGCTTAACCGATTTCTAAATAATACGTTACATTTAACATGCTATCTCTGTCGCACTGACGCGCTCCTTGAAAGGGGAACGGTTGCTTCATTTTAAAATAACGCCAGTTGAATAACTGTCTCGGCGGGGTCAGCTTGCTCATCAGACAATTAATGTTATAATGTAAGTAAAACGCTTATTTTTGTTGTTGTATGATTTCATTTTAGAACAATTATAAAACTAGCTAATGCATAATGTTGAATTAAGTGCTAAAATATCTGTATTTTTTTCTAAAATGTGCCCGAAAAGTGTCTGTCATTTAGAACGGACGTTGCCTAAAACTACTACGAACAGGTGGCTTTGAAATATGTCACTTACAACGGACGTTGCCAATTACTTGCAGTTTTAGAAAACTTTACATGTGTCATATGTAACGGACATTGCCATGTATGGCAGGTGTATCAATAACTAACTTTTTTTTTCTTTTTAGCATCATGGCTTGGAGATCTAAGAAAATTCTTGCCCTCATACCGCCGGTAGAGTCTGAAGATTCGGAATTAGATTCTGATGAAGATGCAGAACAATTTTTACGGTCGCGTGAGTTTTTTTGTAATACATATAGGAGTGGGTCATCATCACCTAGAAGTATACCTTCCGAATTGAAAGATTTGTTGGATGAACTCAGCGACTTCGACGAAGATGTACATAGTCCATCGATACTTGAATCCGGTGCTGTCGATGCTATCACCTTTATCTCTCAACCACTGATCTCTGAAAACCCACCACCACCTAAAACAAGTCTGACCATGCCTAATCCTTCGATTCACATTCAAGAAACTCCATCAACTAGTTCTATGAGGTCTCCGCTAGTAACTAAAATAAGGACACGCCAAACTAAACAAAGTGCTTTGGTAAACCCTTCCCCAATGCCCCAACCTTCACCAGTGGTACCAAAGCGTAAAATGAAGAAACTGTCATTTATATTCAAGAAACAAAAATATACAGGAACGGTTGAACTGCCCACAGGAGCTCAGTTTGCTGAACAATATAAAATTAAGTCACCAGTACAGTATTTTAAACAGTTTTTCGACGAATCTTTATTAGATTTTATTGTAGATATGACTAATTTGTATTCGGTTCAGGAATGTGGAAAATCCATCAACGTTTCTAAAAAAGAGTTAGAAATTTTTCTTGGGATCGAAATTCTAAAGGGTATCGTAAAAATGCCGGCTGTTGAAGACTATTGGTGTAACGATCTGAGGTTTGAAAATATAGCATCCTCTATGAGTCTAAAACGATACACATGCATAAAACGGTACTTGCATTTCTGTGATAACAACAATGTAGATGCAACAAACCGATATCATAAAATAGCGGTAGTAATGGAACATGTACGCCAGCAGTGCCTGAAACTAGAAGAGGAGAGGTCATTTGCTGTAGACGAAATGATTATACCTTATAAAGGTAAGAAAGCTGGAAGTAGAAAGCAATATAATCCAAAAAAACCTCACAAGTGGGGATTTAAGTTTTTGGTTCGGGCAGGTACTTCGGGTATGGTTTACGACTTTTTTGCCTACGATGGGTCACACACATTCAAAAATGACAAGTTTTCTTGCTGGGAAGAAGAATATCTGGGCGTGGGTGGCAAAACAGTAGTGAAGCTATGTAAAACCATATCCAATCCTATTCTTAGCACGGTATATTTTGATAATTGGTTTACCTCACTCGAATTGATTTTTCACCTACGGAACGAAATGGGAATACTATCTTTGGGTACAATTAGAAAAGATCGACTGAGAACTTGTAAAATTATGAGTGACAAGGATATGAAGAAAAAAGGCCGGGGTGCATTTCAAGTTGTTAGTGACAATTCCAAAAGAATAGCAGTTACAAAGTGGATGGATAATAAATGTATCAACATCGCAAGTTCTTTCTGTGCTGAAAATCCTGTAAGCACAATTGAAAGATATGACAAGGCACTAAAGACAAAGGTTGTTGTCCCCTGCCCAAACGCTATCAAAGTTTACAACACGCATATGGGTGGAGTTGACATTGCGGATATGCTGACAGCGCTCTATCGGATCCATATGAAAACAAGACGTTGGTATTTATCAATCTTTGCTCAATTATTGGACATATCGCTCAACAACAGTTGGCTGTTACATCGTCGAGATTGCAAGCAATTGGTAGAAAAAAATCTATCCCTGAAAAGATTTCGCACTCAAATCGCGCTTGCTTTGATGAAGACAAACACATTATCGAAGAATAGATCGGTGACAGATTCTCCAAGACCTGCTAAAATAGCTAAGCCATTTTTAGCAAGGCCAGTGGATGAGGCACGACTGGATTGCTATGACCATTTCCCAGTTTTCACTACACAGGGCAGATGTCGTTTATGCAAAAATGGAAAGACGACGGTAATATGTACAAAATGTGGACAAAGGCTTTGCCACACACCTAAGAAGAATTGTTTTCTTTTATTCCATAAGGAAAAATAGTAAATCTTTTAGTTTAAATGACTGAGAAAAAGGTTCCTATATATGTTTAAGTTATTTTTTGAGAGAAGTATAATGTTTTTGTTAGTTTGAAACATAAAATGTTTCGCTATTGTTTAGTTTTTGTTAAATTGAAGACTGTTTTGGTTTTGATAAGTTAGTTTTTTAAAATCTTTAAGACTGCTATAATTTAAGATTATTTTACTGCCAGAAAAGTGATATAAATTTAAACTTATAATGTTAGTTTTAATTGGCAATGTCCGTCACGTGGGACATGCTTAAATTTGTGATTTGACACGAGTAATTGGCAATGTCCGTCCTAAATGACATATCAAATTTCAAATAAAGAAAAAAATAAAAAAATAAAAAACGGCATTTTTCTTCTTTCTATACCCATACCATTCCAAAACATCAATTATAATAACTAAAATCTTAATACATCTAGGGGTGACGGTTTAAGGGTTAAGGAGAGTAGAGTAAGGGCCAATAGTTTTGCTAAAAGGTTTTTCATTCCCATGTCATTGTTCCAGTATGACGTATATAGGAGGGTCAGAATATTCACCAGTTCGGATCATTTAGTTCTCTGCGCAAAATGCACGAGAAAACTTCCTCAATTTAAAAAGTACTGCATTAAAAAAGCAAAAAGTCCTTTTTACAAAATGACCATAATTTGTACGAGATTAGTCATGGGATCTAAACGTCCGCAATTTAAAAAGTACTCTTTACTTTACTTGAAGGTACCTAAATGGGCGGTGAAAAAACATATTTCATTAATAATAATTTTTATTTTTATTTAAATATTTTATATTCCAGTATACCTTCCAAAAAGGTTTTACTGTAGGTACGCTATTTACTAACGTTAGACGATATTATAGAATTACTAAAATAAATACTATAAATAACCTGAAAATTCTATTTGGACCCTAACTGATAGAAGGTATCTATTAAAAATATACCTTTTTGCTTTCATGATAATTTCTTTAGTGCCAACTTGCATTCTGGACATTTTTATTTGTGGATGATTTGCTCCTCGATTTTTCTTCTCTGCAGTCATTTTTGTTCAGCGGACATTGTGGTATAAGAACTCAGAGAACCACCTGCTCCGAATTGTTTACATATTTCCTTTCACTCCAGGTTGCTTGAAAGAGATACCTGCTTAGCAATTAGGCCGCTTTATATTCTCTTCTGCTTTGTTGTGTTTTCCGTTAAATGACATCTGTATAACATCCTAGTCACTAGGGACAAAATGTTCATCGACACGTGTCTCCAAAGACATCGCTCGAGGTTCTGGGACGTTGTCGCTTGTTCCGTTGATTAATGACATTTTCGACCACAATAAACAACTCCAAAATTACTTGGGCTACATCAGAATCTGCGTTCTCTGCAAGTTTATTGACAATCCATTACTGCGTTACAAGGAAAGATATAATAATGACATTTAAGTAATGATGCATAGAATTAAAATAAACTTCAGATAAAGCCCATTGCCTAACCCTTGGCGTTAGATAATTAGGGAGTGAGAGCAGCGACCGACGTGTGACGTAGTTCTGACTTTACTAAAGTGTACAGCGCACGCGATTAGAAAAATCAATTCATTGCTCTCTTGACGTCGACCAACTTTTATAATTAATTTTATATTACAAATTCATTAGCTTATAAACAATAAAGTCAATTGAAAATTACTAAAGCTTGACCTCGGAACACATTGTGAACACACGGATTTTAGTTAAATAACTTCTTTTTCGTTGCCAGACATCTTTAGATCTTTGTGACTTCTTCTTCATTGTTGTATTTTTATTCATCAATACAAGGATAAAAGTCATTTTTGGTTTTAGGTTATCAGTTTACACGCCTGTAAATTTTTGGTAATAGGTAATAATTGGACCTATGATACAGCAGCTTAGCAGTCACGAAGAAACTAGCAGAGTTCCGTTTTGTTACTTAGGCTACGAATCTAATATAAAATCTAAAAACGGTATTTCATTTTACAAAACATAATTTGAATAAAATTATAATTACTGGTTAATATTTTCAGTTTAGATGTGCTATGCCGGCTTTCAGTTGCTATGGAACTATTGTCGCAAAATTTGTGAATAAATTTCACTTGATTCATTTTAGACATTTGGGTGGTAGTTTTGAAATGGTTTGTGTTTTATTTATTTAAAATGCTTAGTACTTATATAAAATTAAGATTAGTATCTAAATAAAATGTGTAAAATATACATATGTATAATATAGTTTGCATTGCATCATGTTGGCGACTATCTTTGTGAGAATAATTAAGAAAGTATAATTTTTGTTACCAATTTATAAAATTCTAATTACGAACAAATATTGTAAAGAAATGGTGTTTTATAAAAAATACTTATATCCGATTAAGAGCAGAATGTTACAAAAATTTTGGTTGTGTGTACTAAATAAAATAAATAATTTAAGCACTTAATACGGAAAAAAATATATAAGAAAAGTAAATGCAGAGCAAGCATTCGACAAGTACAAAATTCCATCACTTTGCAATACTTTTTCGTTCTACGAAAATTTTAAGATTGGTTAATGACTCATAGAGACTTCAATATGAATCTTTTATTTTTCAGATCTCTATAAAGATAGATAAAGTTTCACATTATTTCACTTTGATACTGATGTCGACTATGATTTTCGGAATGGTATCATTCAACGTGTCCCCTACGTATAATAACTATAAAAATGGTGTGTTTTCAAGAAACATTACGCCTAACTATAGTCTGCAGTTTTGCATATACTACAAATTGCCAGGATACGAACAAAAAGAACATTTTGCTTTGACAACATTTGCAAATGTGTGGATATGTTATGGATGCACTATAGTAGTGTGTGTCAATGATTTATTGTTATCACTAATGGTATTTCAAATAATAGGCCATATAAAAATACTAATTTGCAATCTTGAAAAGTTTCCTGTACCTAAAGCGAAGCCAAACAGAAATAAAACTTCCGCTCAGTCGAGGGGCGGTGGGAGTTTTAAAAAGATAGCTTTATTTAGTGCTGAAGAAAACAAATTGATTAATTCAAAAATCATTCAATGTGTTGATCATCATCGTTTAATTGTGAGGTGAGCGAAATAAACATTCAATAGCAAAAAAAGTCAAAATCAAAAGCATATTAAAAGTTATACATAAAATATATGATTTCAGTTTTGCAGAAGAAGTTTCAACTGTTTTCGGTCCAATGTTGGCACTAAACTATTTGTATCATATGGTCGGCTGCTGTCTTCTACTGCTAGAGTGTTCAAGCGGGGTAAGGCTGGTGTGTGCGTGTGTGTACCGAGTCTATGAAGATGTATTTAAGAAAACTTTGATTTATTATAATAATATATACTTTTCGTAGACTTAAAATTCATTCTAAAGTAATTTTATAATATTCGTGATTTATCTTATTTTGTAACCAGGAACCAGGAGCTTTAGTAAAATATGCGCCTCTTACATTGATAATATTTGGACAGCTTATACTAATATCTGTCACGTTTGAGGTGGTCGGATCAACGGTAAATATTTGATATATTTATAAGCTTTAAACTATGGCTTTAACAATCGAACGTAAGTACATTCAGTCAAAAATGTATTGGGAATGGATGATTTTTTTATGGTTACAAATTCATTTTTTTGTTTTTTTTTGTTGTTTTTAGATTGGCACAACTGTTTTCCTTTTTGGCGCGGAGTTTCAGTTGCATCTGTTATATATTAAATACAGTGCTGTTTTAGTTATATCATATCTAGTGTGTATTGCAAATTTCATAATGGACAAAAACATCGAACAGAGGTTTCCCCTAAATTTTTCATCGCCAATGGAATTTTGTGTTCGGAGTCACTGAATATGTTACAGAAGGCTTACGGTAAACCGACTTTATCAAAAACACGTACTTATGAGTGGTACAAAGCGTTCAAAAGCGGTCGAGATGTGATGGAAGATTTGCCACGATCTGGTAGGCCATTAACGTCTGCAACTGAAGTTAACATCGCAAAAGTGAGGGAAATAGTGACTGGATATCCTCATTGAACTTTGAGAGATAGCCGGCAAACTTTCTGTATCTCACGTACCATTTCAAATAATCACTTGGGTATGAAACATGTTGCCGCTCGGCTAGTCCCAAAAGACTTGAATTTTCTACACAAACTCAATCGCATGAGAGTAGCTGAGGACATGCTAGAACGAGACAATGCCGACCCAACGTTCACAAAACGCATTGTTACTGGTGACGAGACTTAGGTATACGAGTTTGACATGCAAACTAAGTCAACAAGCTTCGGAGTGGTGCCTTCCAACTAAACCGAAACCGAAAAAACCACGCCAAAGTCGATCAAAAGTCAATGTCATGTCGACTGTTTTTTTTTACTCTCGCGGGGTTGTGCATTCAGAATTCTTGCTGGAAGGTCAAACGGTAAATAAAGAATATTATTTGAGCGTTATGCGGCGTTTTAGAGAGCAAATTCGGAAAAACAGGCCAGATTTGTGGAAAGAAAATTCTTGGATTTTGCACTACGATAATGCGCCTTCGCGCAAGGCCATCATTGCGAACGAATTTTTGACCAAACACTCAACAAATACCATCGAGCAACCACCTTACTCACCAGATATGGCTCCAGCTGACTTCTTTCTTTTTCCTAAACTCAAATTACCACTTCGTGGCACCCGTTTTCAACCAGTAGAAGACACAAGGGAGTATTTGCGGCGAGAACTGAACTCAATTCCGGAAACAGCGTTTAAAAATGATTTGATGATTGGATTATTCGTTGGCGTAAGTGTATCGTTTCTGAAGAAGCATACTTTAAAGGTGATAAAATAAATTTGGATGAATAACTTACATTTTGTGTATACAGGATGGCACATTTAGATCGGTCAGTATGTGAAAGTCTAAAATTATTAGACATACGAAAATCTCTTCTTAGGAACCATGTCATCGATTTTAGTAAAAAGAAAAACTGAATTCATACATTAAAAAAAAGGTGTACTCAACTTGGGAATCGAACCCAGACTTTTTGAAAAATAAAACTAATGCTATTTCTATTTCGATATCGATTGTGTAGGTCTTAAGCAGTAAACGTTACTATGAAACATGATGTCTAAAATGAATAAAATGCATTGTTTTCATATCCTTTAATTTATTTTAGTAAGTGTTCGATATTACCACCATTTTTAAGTACATTTCCAACAACCAAGACGTTCGATTTTAAAATGAGGTTTATCACGTCTCTGTTCAAACCAAAACGTACCATTTTCAAATGAGGTTAATCACGTCTTTGTGAAACATACTTTTTCTAAGTGGGCTTTCCAATTGATTATTAGTGTAAGCCTGATTAATAGAAGTAAGCAATTATAATCATAGATAGATAATAATTATCGCAGATAACAATATGTAAAGCAGTGTACGTAACAAGTTGCGACACCAGCAAAGAGCTACAAATAACCATAGAGACAATTTTACGCACCTATACGAGTTGAATGTTGTATTGAAAAAATAGTAGTAATTTCGAACACTTAACTACTAAACTAAATTATAGGATATGAAAACAATGCATTTTATTCATTTTAGTCATCATGTTTCACAGTAAAGTTTACTGCTTAAGACCTACACAATCGATATGTAAACAGAAATAGTGTTAGTTTTATTTTCCAAAAAGTCCGAGTTCGATTCCCGAGCTGAGCACACGTTTTTTTTAAATGTATGAATGCAGTTTTTCTTTTTACTAAAATCGATGACATGGTTCCTAAGAAGAGATTTTTGTATGTTTTATAGTTTCAGACTTTCCCATACTGACCGATCTAAATGTGCCTGCCTGTATATTATTGATCTTTTCCCGGTACTTTCTTGACAGAGTAGTAGGTATGTACCTACCTGTAATAGGCTGGTCAATCAGTTACAAATTGAAAAATTGGCCAAAAGGTTCAATAAAAACATGACTAATGCCTTACGCACGTATTGCACATTCCGCTACGTCTGGGATGTGATAGATATTACCCAGAGTCAATTGGGCGCGAAACCTCCCATAAGGCCGGGCGGCCTGGGAGTGGGTAATGAAATTGATTTGCCAGACTCCAGGCTACCCCTGCGAAGGGTGGAGGAGTTACCGAGGAGTTTTATTGGGTATTCCTAGTGCCATTACTCTCCGAGAAAAAGGTAGTAGATGGTACCCACGGCCTTTCCTATTACGGCTGTGAAGCTGTTCGCTGTTTTTGCGTGTAAAGGGTATTACAAGACACAGGAGGCATTAATATCATATTATTATGTAATTATATGTAATTATATTGCGGTTAAGATGCTTTACATTACTAGGTTAGATGCTTACACCTAACCTTACTAAGCTTACACGAACCTGAGTAAGCTCTTAAGCTTATTGCATTTCAAGGGTAGTATTTATGTGCTATAAGTCTAAATTTCATATAGTTTAACATGAATACGGTTGATAACATAACTGTTGGGAATCTTAGAGCTTGCTAATGACCTTTAAGCTAGATAATCACAACGCTGAGAGGAATATACGCTTTTTTTATTAATAAATATTTAACGCAGACAGAACAATGCAATTTTACTTCTACGCGTCAAAAAACCCGACAGACACTTCAAAAACGAACAAAACATCATATTAAAAAAGGTAGCAAAACTTTAAAATATACTAAAGAGTTTTGAGCTGACGAGATTTCTAACATCCTCCGCCCCCAGACAGTTCTAAAGGATAGGTCCTCTGGACCGGTCGAGTCAGCACACCCCTAGCCGTACCTACTTTAACCACTCTAGCTTTACCGTCCCTACCTGGAATGAGCTCTAAAATCTTTGCCATGGGCCAATGAATTCTCTTGTCATCATTACCTACCAACACTATATCTCCGATTTTCAGTTCACTCAAACGGGCTATACGGTTCGGGTGGTTTTGTAAGCTACCTAAATATTCATCTCTGAATCTCCTTTTTAAAGCTTCCTTTAGTTGACACACACGCCGATAGCTTTGTCCAATATCCTTTTCTCTGACAGTGTTTAGATCATGCTTAATGTCCTCCTTCATGAACCGCAGGAAACAAGCCGGCGTCAGAGGGCTGGGTTCAAGAGGGCTGTCACTTAGATACGTTATAGGTCTTGAGTTAACGACTGCCTCACACTCATACAATACAGTTAGCATCTCTTCATAGTTGACTGAAGATCTTCTCAAAACTTTACGTAATAAATCTTTTACAATACGTATCAGACGTTCAAAAAATCCACCCCACCAAGGCGCACTGGGTACATTAAAATGCCACTCTATTTCTGGCAGAAATTTACTGGCCGATACAAAATTAGTGCCATTATCACTATAAACTACGGAAGGAGCACCCCTGTGGGCGGCAAAACGACGAAATGCCTGCAAAAAAATATCTGCAGAAAGCGCGGTTGCCAGTTCTAAATGAACTGCACGATATACAGCACACGTGAAAAGGCAAATCCACACCTTCTTTTTATCCTTCAGATAAAGAGGGCCTGCGTAGTCAACACCTATGACTTGAAAAACACCAACCGTACTAACCCTATTTTCGGATAAGGCCGGTGTTATCTCTTTCACGCTTTTGACCGTATATCGTTTGCAAATAAGACATGCATTAACAACTTTCCGAATTGCTTGCCTGCCACGTAGTATCCAGTATCTCTGGCGAAGTAAACTTAGCAGTGTCTGTGTACCCGCATGCTGGTTTTTACTGTGCTCAAATTGTATAATTCTAGTAACTAACTCATGCCTAGAATCTAGCACGATTGGGAATCTGAACGCGTATTGATCCAATTTCGCTGCAACCGGAGTTTTAATTCTAATCAAGCTTTCGTCACCCACCTAATTGAGTTTCAAAGCTTACCAACTCTGGGTCACTGGGTCCGGAAAACATGTCTCTTTGGGCTAATTTCAACAAGGCAATCTCTGACGCTTGATATTCTCGATTTGATAAATCTTGTCTGATACTACTTCTAGTGCGAACAAAGCTATCATCATCACCAGCCTATATACGTCCCACTGCTGGGCACAGGCCTTCCTACATGGCAGAAACACATGAGGAGTTTGGGCCATAACACCACCACGCTGGCCCAATGCGAGTTGGTGGGTTAAAGCGGTTGCAGTAACAACCGGGACCAACGGCTTAACGTGCCTTCCGAAGCACGGAGGAGCTCAAGATTATAAATTTGATTGACCCATTCAGGGACCAACCATGGCGAAAGTTGCTTTGTTTTCGTGATCGAAACCAGAGCGCTCAAACCACTACGCCACCGAGCTCCTCAAAGAAAGCTACCTGAGCGGCAATTGACTACAAAACGTCTAATCCAGCCAACCATACGCACTATTCTATTGTATTTCGAAAAGTAACGAGCGTACCAGCAAGATGACTCAACAGTAAAATTTTGATTTACAAGCGCTAAGTCGTTTTTTGGTGAAATAATTTCAGCTTGTTTTCTCTCTTTTATAACTTCATTTTCGTCGACTATACATTCTGACGACGTTGGCCATAACTCAGGTTTCAGCATTAGCCAGTCAGCTCCATTCCTAGCAGCACCTACTAAAATATTCTGCATCGCAGCCTCGCGACGGCAAGTCCGCCGGATTGAGATCGCCAGGAATAAAGCGCCACTGCTCAGGTATCGACAGCTTTCTTATTTCCTGAACTCTATTATGCACGAAAACTCGCCACTGCCAGTCACGTTTTATCCATGACAGAACGATAGAAGAATCGGACCAATAATATGTAGAGTACACACCTTCACAATCCAATGCTTCGAGTATAGACTTTTGCAGCCTCGCGCCAATTGTTGCTGCTAGGAGTTCCAGTCTGGGAATTGTTGATTTCGTAGTTGGTGCTACCCTGGACTTCGCTTGAATGAAACGTACTATCACTTTATCTGGAAACTCGATTCTTGCAAAAACAACCGCTGCATAAGCTGCTAAGCTAGCATCTACGAAGACATGAAATGATAAATTATCTTTACCAATGTCACTCGCAAACATCCATCTTGGTAATTTAATGTCCTTTAAATACTTGAGTTGTGAATACCATTCAGAAAACGATTTATGATCTTCTTTGCTTACCTGTGTATCCCAATTATAAGACGTAGAAAGCCTTCTCAAAAGCAATTTCGGGGACACTAGCACAGGACATACCATACCTAAACAGTCAAATATCTTATGGCTGTGCGATAGAATGATACGCTTAGTAATAACATCCGGTAACGGATCTTGAGGAATGTCCTTCAATGATAATGTGTCATTCAACTTGTCCCATGTCATACCTAAAACTGAAGACTGCTGTGTAACCTCTTTTTGACCGGTGTATTCCCAACAACGCAGATCAAAACCACCCGAAGCCATAACTTGAATCGAGGTATCACTAAATATTTTAAAACTAGCTTCATCGTCAATACTGAATACGCAATTGTCAACATAAAAAGACTTTAATAACTTACCGATTATTTGATTCTCAATAGACGCATTACTTGCAGATTTTAAAGCTCTTTCCAGGTGTAGTCTAATAGTAGCTCCAAGTAAGAAGGGGCTACTTGTCAGTCCGAAAACGACTCTAGCGTGACGATAAATCTGTAAAGTGTTACAATCATTGTCATTCCACCAAAGAAATCGTAAATAATCGCGGTCGTTAGGACAAATACTGATCATAAGGAAAGCCTTTCTGATATCTGCAATAACACCTAACTTTTTCTCACGAAATCTCAATATCATGGTCGGTATTAGTTCTATTAAATTTGGGCCGGTTTCTAAGCACTGATTTAGAGAGGGGCTGTCTTTAACATGAGCGGACGCATCAAAGACGGGACGGATAGGGGTAGTACTACTCGACAATTTGATAACTGGTCTGTGGGGAAGATAATAAGAAAATTCGTCATACTTACTCTCTGTAACCCTTTCGATTATACCTTCTTTTAACCAATCGTTGAAAACCTTGTTGTAAGCGTCAAAATAGTCGTCACGTTTTAACTTTTCTGTCACCTTTTCAAGTCTACGAAAACATAGCTCTCGATTTTCAATCAAGGGTGGATGGTTTTGTTTCCACGGCAACGTGATCTCATAACGCCCTTCGTCGTTTATAGCTGTGGTACTCACGAAATAATCTTCTACTTCCTTCAAATGCATCTCTTTCGTTTCCTTTTCTATCGGATCTGTAATGCCAATTAAGTCGAGTTTCCACAAATCGGCAACGTTAGCCTCATGTACGTAGAGTGATATTGCGAATAACGCAGCGTCATTTTTATGAGGATACTTCTCACTCCTCCGGCCCATCAACGTCCAACCTAAATGTGTCTCTATTGCCACAATATCACTCGTAAGGTACATAATTGTACCTGTTAATAAGCGAGGAAACATATCAGCTCCTATTAAAATACTAATTGGTTCCATCGAACCGATGTCTGTCAACGAAATATTATTGTTTTTAAATATGTTTTTGCACGTTTCATCTGAAATTGTTGGTATATTCGAACAAATTACATCTTTGTCAAACACGTCAATATGGCAGGAATTGGTTGACAACATGTTCTTGACAGTAATCGAGAATTTATTATGTGTCTCTGGAAAAGAGGTTGAACCACCGAAAAGCCCGTGTTGCATGTTATGCTTACTTATACATTCATACTTCATCTCTTTGGCTAATTTTTTTGCAATGTATGAGTATTGAGACCCCGAATCAAGAATAGCTCGAACAATCCTAATTTTACCTCCATGATTGAGCTCGATTCTTAACGTCTGTAAGTAAACATCCTGGTTCACGGATATGCCAGCTAAACTCTTGACCACTTCTTGTGTATTAACTGCTCTATCCTGTGTACTTTTACACATTATCGTTACATGCCTTTTGCCACATTCATCGCACTTGACCTTGCTCCAACAGTTCCAATAGCCATGCCCAGTTTTCAAACATCGCGTGCAAGCTTTTCCTTTAATTGCTCGGTGTCGTTCTTCCCCCGACTGTTTCTTTGCCTTAAAACACTTAGGACTTTCATGCTTGCCGTTGCAAAATAAACAAGTTATTTCAGCTTTAGCGACTAGAAGATTAGCAGCTGTAGGCAACTGCTCTGTATCACTCTCATTCTTCTTAGTCGCCTTCTTTGCGTCAGGCTTTTCCTTGTCTAAAGAGAACCCTCTTAAAGCCATTGAAACTCTCTGTTCATTTTCGGCCTCCATTCTTAGAAAGTCCATCAACTTTGTAAGACGCTGTTTTGGATCAAAAGCTGTATTGCTTCCTTGTCGTTGCCAAACACGCAGCAGCTCCTCCGGCAGTGATGACTCCACCAATGGATAAAGCATTGGAGTACAGGATTCTTTGGAAACATTCAAAGATTCTAGAGCTCTCAAGTGCGATTCCAACTTATCGTATAATATCGACACTTGAAAGTTTCTGTTCATCGTGTTACTCATGTTGCTAATAATCAATTGTAGTAGCTCTCTAACATAAACTTCGACTAACAAATCTTTGTTCCCAAAACGATTTGCTAGACTCTCTACTGCCTTGATGTAGGAGGGTAACTATTGACCAAGTCACTAGCTCTTGAGCCTGGGATCATGCTCTGTATTAAATAATGAAACTTGTCTTCATTGGAGAGATCTGGGTCATTATGTATTTTTTGAAATTGACTCCAAAAGCTGAGCCAACCTCTTAAATCACCATTAAACTTCGCAAGTTCAATATATGGCAACTTGACTCTACGATTGCTTCTTATGCAGTTTACCGTTGGGCAATTAGCCTCACTTGCAGATGTGTTCTGTTGTTCCTCAGAGGTACGCGTAAAAAGTAATTTGGCTTTAAAAAATGTGCTCTGATACTCATCAACCTTCATTTGTTCATCTGTCAAAGTGTCCTCATCTGCATCGTCACTAAGAAGCAATTCGAATATTTTCTGATCGTAATCTTCTATGCGTGTAAAATGTTTGCTCAATAGCTCAAAACATACCTGTATTTCATCAAAATTAACGGTATCACAAAGCTTTTGATCATCATCATCATCATCACCAGCCTATATACGCCCCACTGCTGGGCACAGGCCTTCCTACATGGCAGAAACACATGAGGAGTTTGGGCCATAACACCACCACGCTGGCCCAATGCGGGTTGGTGGGTTAAAGCGGTTGCAGTAACAACCGGGACCAACGGCTTAACGTGCCTTCCGAAGCACGGGGGAGCTCAAGATTATAAATTTGATTGACCCATCCAGGGACCAACCATGGCGAAAGTTGCTTTGTTTTCGTGATCGAAAC
Source organism: Nymphula nitidulata (assembly GCA_947347705.1). Taxonomy (NCBI): domain Eukaryota; kingdom Metazoa; phylum Arthropoda; class Insecta; order Lepidoptera; family Crambidae; genus Nymphula; species Nymphula nitidulata. The sequence continues at coordinate 11,063,341 of OX374621.1, read as the reverse complement.
CAGAGCGCTCAAACCACTACGCCACCGAGCTCCTCCTCCTCTCTCCATGGCTCAAGCTTTTGATACGTCTTTGTAAATGTTCCTCTGTATGTTGATCTAGCTTTACGTAAAGCGTCCATTGTACAAACAGTTCTCTGAAATCCCAAATATTAATCACGGTCGCCACTTGTTGGGAATCTTAGAGCTTGCTAATGACCTTTAAGCTAGATAATCACAACGCTGAGAGGAATATACGCTTTTTTATTAATAAATATTTAACGCAGACAGAACAATGCAATTTTACTTCTACACGTCAAAAACCCGACCGCCACTTCAAAAACGAACAAAACATCATATTAAAAAAGGTAGCAAAACTTTAAAATATACTAAAGAGTTTTGAGCTGACGAGATTTCTAACAATAACTGTTTATTATCAGAATGTTCGTGAATTGCGAACAAAAACTAATGTATTTTTCGTAATGTATTTAGCAATGATTTTGATATTGTATGTTTGAGTGAGACTTGGCTTTTGCCGGGTATATATGATTTGGAACTTTTTGACACACGCTATAATGTCTACAGATGTGATCGCGATTATAGTTCTCGTGGGGGTGTGCTTGTAGCTGTGCGTCGCGAGTTTTCGGTGCGCTCGTTCGGTAGTGTGTCTATGCCTGGTGCTGCAGCTGAGGTAATTGAGGTTTTGATTGAATTTGATTGTCCTAAATCGAAGCGGCTCCGTGTATTTTGTGGTTATTTTCCCTATTGTCCTCTACACTTTGATAGTTTATGTAATTTTTTTTGAAAATTTGTCTGACACTGTTGTTACCAATCCAGATAACAATTTCTTGATTACAGGTGACTTTGATGTCTCCTCTGCGCAATGGTTTCGTATAGGGAATTCATTAGATATTGCTAACAGTTGCACTAGCACGGACGTTCTGGTGCAGGCTTTTTGAATTTCACTGATTTCAAACAGTATAATGGTATTTTCAATTCTCATGATAGACTTCTTGACCTAGTGTTAAGTGGAGGAGACTGTACGGTGACTAGGTGTATTGAGCCCCTGGTTGATGAGGATACCCACCATCCAGCGTTGGAGGTGCGAGTACATTCATTTTGTCCTCGTACCCTCCGACCGGCATCGCGAATGTTGCTTATGTATCGCTATGCTGACTATGAGGCTATCAATGGCGACATTGCTTTTATTGATTGGGATGTGTTAAAGAGTTGCCATGACATTAATGTTACTGTTGCTAAATTTTATGAAATACTGAATAAAGTAATTGCTGAGCACGTCCCCGTCAGGAGGGTTAAAAGTGATACTCGTTATCCTCCATGGTTCACTTCGGCCCTCATTAAAATTGTTAAGGAGAAATTAAAATATCATAAGAAGTGGAAAATTTACCATGGACAGAATGATTTTAATACCTTTTGTCTGTTACGTGAGCGACAAAAAAGAGTCCAGCGCGAGTGTTATGATAAATTTATCATAAATGCCGAAAAAAAGATTAAAATAAAAAGTAAGTATTTCTGGACCTTTGTGAAATCTAAAAGAATATCGTCAGATCTTGCGGATACGATGATTTTAGATGATAGAGTCTCGTGTGATGGCAAAGAGATATGTACTATGTTTAACGACTATTTTCGCTGCGCCTTCGAGCCTTCTTTGAAAGATTCTACGTGTTCATCAGATGTGTTAGTTTTTGGTCAGCTTAATGCTATTGGCTCTGTTGAGATCTCAGTCTCTAAGATTGAGAAATATTTGAAGTCACTAGATGTGGCCAAGGGTTGTGGCCCGGATGAAATCCTACCGATATTTCTCAGACAATGTCATAAATTTCTTGCTATCCCCTTATCTATATTGTTCAACTTGTCGCTGCTAAATGGTGAAATGCCCGAGATTTGGAAGAGGTGCCATGTTGTTCCTGTATTAAAATCGGGTGATAGGCACAATATTAAGAATTATAGGCCTATTACTAAAATAAGTATTATCCCAAAACTTTATAAAAAAATATTTATGATGATATTTTCCCTTTTTTAAGACCTGTAATTATTGATCTGCAGCATGGCTTTATCAATAAGAGGTCTACTGAAACAAATTTATGTGAGTTTGTCCATAAAGTAGCGATGGGAATGGATCAGGGTTATCAGGTGGACGCTGTGTATACTGACTACTCTAAAGCATTTGATAAAATTCCTCATTCCATTCTTATACATAAGCTTGGTGAAGTTGGTATACATGGTGATCTTCTGCGTTGGCTTGAGTCTTATCTAAGGGATCGAAGTCAGGCTGTCACTATTCTCTAATAGTGACAAGTGAAGTGAAGTGAACAAAAACCTCTGTTTTTGTTCAACTTTTGTACCAGTAACATCTGGAATGCCCCAGGGCTCTCACCTCAGTCCACTTCTTTTTAATGTATTTGTGAATGATGTGGTTTCAATCCTGAAGCATTCCGAAGTTCTCATATATGCTGATGACATGAAAATCTTGAAAATTATAAAATCGCCATCAGATTGTGAGTTATTACAAAATGACCTTAATGAACTGTGTGCAGACTGTAATAAAAAATATTTAATTCTTAATCCGGACAAATGTAATAGTATCACATTTGCTCGGAAGTCTAAACCAACTAATTATATTTACAAATTAAATAATGAAATTCTCAAAAAAGTGACTGAGGTGAGAGACTTGGGCGTGTATTTGGATTGTAAATTAACATTTGAAAGACATGTTGACCATATAACCTCAAAAGCGTTCAAAATTAGGCTTTGTAATTAGGACGTGTGGCGGAACGAAACCAGTTTGAGGTGATTAATAACGTAAATCTGTATGACACGGGTATATGCAATTGCATCATAGCTTTCCCTCTATCGAGGGAGGCTAAAGCGTTGTATAAAATTGTTAATTTAGCCCTTAAGCGTAGATAATACGACAGCCTTCATATATAATTATTATTATCCCTATGTGTTCCTATGGAGGTGGCATGATCATACTTGATCAAATCTCCTTAAACAATAAAGAAAAGAAAAATAGGAAGTGTAGAGACTTTAAGCAATGTTCTACTCTTCTACTTCTGTATAATTCTTGTATGCGGTCGATCTTAGAGTACGCTTCTACAGTGTGGAATCCCCATTACAAGGTTTATATGGACGCCATTGAGAGAGTTAATAGGAAATTAGAAAAGCATCTTAACTATATAGCTATTCGCGGTAACCAGTTGGTACCGCATGTCCCGTCGCTAATGGATCGTCATTTAGAAAGAGATCAGTTTCTTTTTAAAATTTTGAGTAACTATATAGATTCTCCATTTTTGTTGCAGAATTTGTGTATCAGATGCCCTAGGACAGGTTCCCGTTCCCTTAAATTGTTTTCCGCCCCGTTAACTAGGACCAAGTATGCTGGCAATACATTTTTAGATCTTGTAATGATCACAATAATAAATTCCATATGATAGATTTTTTTGATAGGAGTTTATTGAAATTTAAACGGCAAATAAAAGACCTATTATTAGTTAATAGTTGAATTGCTGTAGTTTTTAAATTTAAATGTATGTCAAATTTTTAAATAATTTAAAATTGTTCTCTAATGTTTAATTAATTGTCATTATCATCTTATTTTTTTTAAAATAAGCGATATGTCTGTTGTTACTAATCTGTGGAAACTTCACTGATTAATGTATAACTATGTTTTTTTGTTTGATTTATAATGTAATTGTTTGTTTCGCAAATAAATAAATAAATAAATGTATTCGGATACATAATAATATGATTTTAATCCCTTCTTACACGTGGTACTATCGGTGGTACAACTGGTAGTACCATTTGTACCACCGGAAATGTGAGAACGTGGGACACTTTTCTGATGTAGGTTATAGGCTATAGTAACCTATTTATTTAGCTTTTTTCCCACTTTTTAATATACCTAGGCTAAACCTTTAACCCCTTATTATAAAACGCGGACTAAATTTAGTCCTGGTCTAAAACTGGGCCCCGATCGCGCTAATTTATAATGTACTTATTTACCATAGCTAAACCAAAACGTTCCATTTCGCACAATGTGTTGCGCGAAACATTTAAACGGCCACCAGTTAGCTGTTTCTTCGGAGCATACGTTGATTTATTTGATTATAATTATATTACATATTTATAAAGTTCAAATTACACAAATTAATAAAGTATAAATTTTCTAAATTGAGTAATTCTATCGATCGGTTTTTGACAGCACCTAGATACAAAGACGTTACTGTGGCAACCATCTATGAGAACGTATTTTCCGCTGTCCAACAAACATTTTTGACGTTTCATGAAAGGTTGCTTATGCACAGCGGTAAATATGTTCTCATAGATGGTTGCCATAGTAACGTCTTTCTATAGTAACGGTCAAAAACCGATCGATATAATGTTTACTCAATTTATAAAGTTATAATTTTATTAATTTATGTAATTTAAGTTCCATAAATATGTAATATAATTATAATCAAAGATATCAACGTATGTTCCGAAAAAAAAAACTTATTGGTGACCGTTTAAATGTTTAGCGCAACACAAATTGTGCGCAACGGAACGTTTCAGTTTTGCTTTGGTAAAATAAATACAATGTAAATTAGCGCGATCGAGGCCCTGATGCTGTCAGTGTCTTTTTAAATAGATAAAAGTGACAGCAACAGTTTTAGACCAGGAATAACTTTAGTCCGCGTTTTATAATAAGGGGTTTATTGTTTTATATTTTTAAATCCAGAGCGAGAAAATAATAGACGCTGTGTACTCGGTTCCGTGGGAGATTATGGACGTAAGCAACCAGCGCTCTGTGTGCATCCTGCTGCACCGCGTGCAGACGCCCATACACGTCACTGCCATGAACATTACCACCGTTGGCGTATCCACCATGCTCCAGGTATTATATCTCACTTATTGCTTATAATGACTCACCATCAGCATCATCACCAGCCTATATACGTCCCACTGCTGGGCTCAGGCCTTCCTACATGTGAGAGACACATGAGGAGTTTGGGCCATAACACCACCACACTGGCCCAATGCGGTTTGGTGGGTTAAAGCGGTTGCAGAAACAACCGGGACCAACGGCTTAACGTGCCTTCCGAAGCACGGAGGAGCACGAGATAATAAACTTTGATTGACCCATCCTAGGATCGATTTTTATAATGACTGATGACTCTCAAATATCTTGATAAAGAAGCAATTGAGTAGTAGAATTAGATTATTTCGCTTTAAAATAATCATTCACAACTAAACAAATGCAGCTGGTCCCAAAATGATTCCCCTGTGCCACTCCCGATTTCTTATGGAGTATGTCATTGAGAGTAAATAATCAGAATCGACTTATTCAGTTGATTCCTGGCGCAATTTTTTTCAGCTTCTTTATAAATTTAACATCCAATAGACTTTTTACGAAAATATTTTTTTTTGTGGGCAGGGAAATTAAAAAGAGATGGCGATGGAATCAAAATTAAAAGTGTATTGGATAATCAAAATTTTATTTTAAATTATACCTCTAGATATACAACTAATAATTTGCATTTCGATTGCGTAAGTTGGCTCTTTTATTTTGAACCATTAATTTTACAAAAATATGCTACAAATATTTTTTTCTTTTTTATTCAACTAAATTAGTAGCAATTACAAATAAAGAAAGAAAATGATAAAAAAATATATTGCTTCAGGCGGGATTCGAACCCGCGTCTCCTGATATATTTTTCATCATTTTCTTTATTTATTTGTAATTGTTACAATAAAGCAGGCGCTTAAACGCATCAAAAACATTTAAATGTGATTATATTAGTAGCTTTTGAATTCTACCCATACAAGTGACGGTTACATTATTTTAAATAATTATTAATCGATAGAATACACGCCTACCTCCCCCATCTAGACAACTATTGTAGCCCGTTCCCTAGATCGTTGCGGGAGTATAGACCTGTTTAGAAGATTTTTAGTAACCGAACACATTTCACAGACATAAACACTGGTCGAAGACTTTTGACTTAAGAGGCTGATAATTGCTAATTGAGCCTTACTTAAAACTTTTTTTAGCACAATCTGTTAAAATAAACGCAGTGAAAAAAATATATGTTACTCTTGGACATATTTCTGATAATATGCATGTCCCCAAAACACATTATAATCAAAATGTTTGTATAAAAAAAATGCCAAAGTCACCCATCAAAATCAGCTTTCAGAACAAATTCTGCGTTATATGTCAAAGGTTTTTTTCTTATTTTTAGGGAACAAACTTGTTATATTAAATTTTATAATATTGATGTTTTACAATTTCAAATAAGTAACTAGTTTTTTAGTAAATAAATTTATTCTGAATTCTTCAGCCGATTTCAATAGCGACTCGCGCCATTATCCATTCTTCTCTTTCATTTGTAGAGGAAACGACAGTGATCGCCGAGGCGTGCTGCTAGGTGGGCCTGTGTCGCTTTTTTGCTCGCGGTTCTTAATAATATCAGTCTGCGTCTGTTTTAATTTGCAAATATCAAATAGACAATTATATTTTAGGTTTTAGTGATTACTACTATGTGAGTGTATTATAGTAGATAGACAAAAATGAGTAAATAATTTCGTAAATTTTTATTGTGAAAATTTTATTTCATTAATAATATTATTTATGAAATAAAAATTTTATGGTATAAATATTATTTTGGACTATGGAAAACCAAGAAAAAGGTCTAAAAATAGTCAAAAACCACTCGTATAGGGGTAAATAACACAATAATAACCTGATTATTTTTTCTTTAGATAGCTAATTTTATCTAATTTTAGGAACTATCAAAAACTCCATAATCATCTCGAAAGTTGTACTTATTCAGATTCACAGTCACAGATGGAAGTTGTAAAGTAAGTTTATGTTTACTTGAAGGGAAATGTATAAGTATATTGTATAATTTAGATAGTTAATTTCGAAATAAATGACTCTGTCGCGATTGTGTAGGGGTTGAGATGCACGACTTACTATCCGAGAGGTAGGGGTTCAATCCTTCAATGGTTCACAACTTTTTTTTTATTATTTGTATTTTTTATTTCTTATTTGTTTTTTGAATATAAAATATAAATATAAAAAACGATTAAACTATAAATACAAAAAATATTTTTTGTATCAATTTTTTTTTACTTTTGTATTTTTTTTTATTATTTTTATGTATGTTTATTTCTAGTCCTTTTTTGTTTATGTTTCTTATTTTTTCATTCTTTACTAATTCTTTTTAATATTTTTTATTTTTTTAATATTCTTAATCTTTGTATCTCTTTGTTTATCTAATAATGAATAAGGAAAGTAAAAAAAAACTTATGTATTTATATGTAATACATTATTACAAAGATAAATTTCAACAAAGTTTTTATATAGAACCATAAAATAAGTTTGGTTTATTTCATAGACCTACGTAATTGTCAGACCCGGCAGTCTTAAAAATAATCAAGGTATCGAATGGTTCGTTTCTGTTCTTTTTAATATTATTTTTTCCGGTTACAAAATGTGATTCATGAAGAACAACAGGCACAGTTAATTTTAGATTATTAAATGCATACAACACTAAATTAGCTTAAGCCTAGCCTAGGCTTAAAGGTTCTTTTATATGTAAATTTTAAAACCAGAACTTTTAACATATGCTATAAAAGAGATGTTTCAAAAATGTATGTAGACCCGGCCAGGTCTATACACAGTTTACTGAAAAATAGGTAAAAAATTGTAGAACGGTGTTCAATCGTCCATTCCAGTCCACGGTGTTGAGTATTCTATATTTCAACTTTTGTACTGGCAAACTACGCATGATTCAAATATGTCCTCTTTCCACTATATTATTGTAGCACAAATTAGCTCTCAGCAATAGGGTAGTTGACAACTTGTTTTTTATTTCATAAATAAGAAGTTTATAACTCTTATAGAAATATTGCAAAAGAAATAGTATGTCTAAGATCAATACTTTCACAGATATAGTGGCATGTTGATATGTTGCGGCGCAACATCCAAAAAGGCTCCATAGAAAATCTACGGGACAGGTGACGTCACATGTTCCCATATTACTAAGAAATGTATGGGTATACTGACAAAATTAATAATAACTATGTATCAAGTATGTTTTTATTAATAGTTGTCATTATAATAGTTGCTTTAATTGATGTCAGCTATCTAATTACATTATCATTATTGATAAATTTTGAAAATAAATGCCTTTTTTTTATTTCGAAAAGGGTACAATTTTAACAATATTTCATATCTTTTAAGTTTGAATTGTTTTTATGGGTAATGGTAGCACATATTTTCCGATTTTGTAAAAAATAGCGCCAATTTTAAACTTAGGCAACATTCCAATTCATGTTTATTATAATTTATGTTAATGTACCTAATCTGTGGGCAATGTTCTTAGGATTACATTTAAATGTACTATTTATTATTTATATTGTTTAGCTCAAACATACTGTAACACTGTTTATCATCATCATCATCATCATCACTAGCCTGTATACGTTATATAAGCCTTCCTACATGGAAGAAACACATGATACACATGATGAATTTGGGCAATAACACTACCACGCTAGCCCAGTGCGAGTTGGTGGAGTAAAGAGGTTGTAACAACAACCGGGACCAACGGTGACCCATCCCGGGATCGACCATGGCGAAAGATGCTTTGTTTTCGTAGTTGAAACCAGAGAGTTCAATCTACTACGCCACCGAAACATATAGTCTTCAAAACATATAGTCTTCAATAAATGAAAAAAATCCGTATCAGACCTTCGGATCTTGAGGTAAATATAACATGAACGCTGGCACATAAATAAAGATAATCACATACAGAAAGAAATCTATAAAAAAATCTAACATGTTCCAAATTTCAATATACTCTAGACTGTTTCAGATGAGTATTTATTAAAACACATAATTTTTCAATTTCGTATATCTTTTCAAAGATTACTGTTCCAGAATTTTAATAACTAAATTTCTTGATTAACCTAATAACCAATCATTACTGTTTGATACAATCGAATAAAGTTTCATACGTTTCATAGAAAGTATATTTCATAATATTATTATTATTTTATCGACAAAACTCTGTATCGAAACATGAATAAATATTAAACAGCACATAGTTTAATATATCATCAATCACCGCATTCCTGTGGTGACTATAAAGCTGTTGTAGTCAGTTCTATATCAATAATACCTTTCCGACATTGAAGTAATAATTGAAATGTTACGGCATTCACTTTTTGTGAAAAAATTAAGTTTGTATTGAGAGCCTTGCGGCGTAAACGCTCTTAACTTAAAAAAATAAATACTTACTTGATTAATCTTTTTATTACTTCGAACGGACATTATTTTTACTGTGATAAGATGACACATCCATACTCTTATAATTGCGAATGTAACTGTGTCTTTCTGGGTGTTACATTTTAACACTTAAGCTGCTTAAACGATTTAGATAAAAAAATAATCTATTATGGATTCCGAATTCCAAATAGAAACAACGAAAAGTACTTAAAAGAGTATCGGGCCCGATTTCGATAAAAACTAAAAATGCAGCATTAGATTTTTGAGAAATCAAAAATTAAGGTAGAAATAGAACCCGTTGATTTTGAAAAAAAAAACACTATCATTACACGATTCGATAGTATCGCGGTATACAAGGAACAATACATTCCGGGAAGATATTACATATGAAAAACGGAAGGGAAATGTTGGATTTTTATAAACTGCTGCATGTTTTAAAGTAATGTTAAAGGCCACAGTGAAAAAGAAATAAAATGTAAACAAGTGCGAGTAATCCACTTTACGTTTTAATAACATCGTGCCAATAATTTACATTTGGTTCGACGTTTCGTTGATTACTAGTAACTTTTTGCATACTGCTTCGTACTTTGTAGCATAATTTATAAAAGCAAAACCTACTTGAAACTTGAGTTTTGTAATTTAGAATCTAATCAAATAGTGTAATACACAATTTAGAATCTAATCAAATAGTGTAATACACCATGTGAGTTTTTTTTAAACAATAGTTTTAATTCCTGGCTAGGAATATTTTGTAAACATCCAATGATGCAGTTTAGTTTTCTTTTACGTTTTCGAGAGTCCTTTGAGTACTTTTCGCTATTTCTCATAGTGTCAGATTGGGCTATCGATGCACTTAAAAATTTACAAGGCGTTTCAAAACCAAAATTTATTCAAGTCGAGCTCTAATTTATAGAACAGCTGACATGAAAATACGTATGTCAAAACTATTATGATTTGTCTTTTATAATTGCATCCCTGATTGTCATGTTTCGATTTCATAATAGGTCCCTTACAAAAATTTGTTAGTATAAATAAGTATATTGACCGTGTATAATATTTACCATTAATTTAAAAATACCACATATTTTTTATAAAAGTGTATAGTTTTTTATTGTTCATTTCTATTTTTATAATGGTCTATGGAATAAAGCACGTGGAGCACGCCATCTAGTGGCATTTTTTTAGCTTGGCGCTTTTGAGGTTGTAGTAGTTACGCGGCTGGTCGGTGTAGTATTGTGGAGCCACGTTATCGGAAATATTAGTGGGTGGGGCCTCGAAATTCATTTTCTCAAGGTCGCTGGCGTTTATCAGCCTCTTAAGACACAGAGAAGTTGTGTGTAAGAAGATCTTACGCAGTGAATTGATTGAGTTGGATTCGTTAACTAAACTCCGATAGAAGTTTCATCTACTTAGCTGAAACATTGAAACGTAAAAAATACGCCTCAGAGCTGGTATTTAGGTATAGGTATGACATCGGATGTTCGGCATAATCTTTGACTTGCTCGTCTGTGTTAAATTTTAGACCTACTCGTCGGTAAATTCTGTTTAGGTTACACAACGAGCATTATGCTCAATTTCTCCTTGACTTGCCGTTGATGTGAATGCCGTGTTCTGTTTAGTCCAGCAACTTGAAAATGTCATTCAACGCAATAGAAAACGGTTTCAGAGATTTTACATCTCCTTGACTTACCTCTTTCTGCAGTACGATAAGTTTCGTATATTTATTCTGCTACTGTACGCGGACTTAACACGGTGGTGCTCTTGTCATCGAGCCTGCATCTTAGCAGCTCAATAAACTGATAGTCAATGTCAAATCACCTCTGAAGGGACTGAAGCATGGTCCACGTTGTTTCGATTTAATCTAAGGCTTCTTGTAGTCCACGAGCACTAGACGAAGTGGCTGGTTATATTCTTCCGTACCCTAGAATTTGACGGAATTGAATAGCCTCTGAAAGACTACTGTAATTCCACTCTGCAGTGATTCCGTCCTCCCCCAGTTGTTAGATTCCTCGGCCCTAGTTGAAAATAATCTTGCTATTGAATCTGGGTAGGTACTTTCGTACTACCCAATTCACCCTACATTGTACTATTTTGTTCATATTACCATCTCTTTATGAGATGATAATTATGGCGGGACCTTACGGTCCCTAAATGGCCTCCAAACCACCCCTATAGCCATTCCCTGTCCACCGGTTGGTCAATCATTATCTCTTGAAATTGAAAAATCTTAAAAGGACTCACCAAATCTTTTGATGCTAGCCTTCACGATAACAAGAATTGTTAATTAACTTACATTTTGGCGTTCACTACCTTTCAATGATATTTCCAATAATTAGTTTAACTATTTAAAAACGTTAATGCAATTTATTTTTAAGTGTACACGTCTATTCCTTTTGACGATCACCAACAACATGGCCGCTGGAAAACACCAATCACTTGACGATCCATTAATATCTGTTTTTTAAATATAAATCAAGTAACCGTTTCATTAGTTATAATAATTTGTTAAATAAATATATTAATTACAATCAGAATTTACTAGATCGCTAACACAGTGCCTTGTTTTTAAATTACTTCAGGTCATCCTAATCTCATTATTAATTGGGCTCTTGTTGTTCTTTTCCAAATTCATAAATAACTCTCCAACTAATCTAAAAATAAATATATTTCTAAAAAATAAAACAATTAAACAAAAAACTTTGTTTTTTTTTCAAGTTGATTACTTTATTAACATAAAGTAAATGTTATTTCATCATCATCATCACCAGCCTATATACGTCCCACTGCTAAGCATAGGCCTTCCTGCACTGGAGAAACATACGAGGAGATGATTACTTATACTGAAATTGTAATATTAACACTTATTTTTATTTCCAGATTCTAAAGACGACAATATCTTACTTCGGTTTTCTACGGACTGTCGGCAAATGAATTCGTATGGCAGAAAACTATCTGTCAGTTTTCTGTCAACTGTCAGCTAGTCAACTCTGCAAGAGGACTACTCTTCTAGAATAACTTTCTTTTAGCTTGTCTATCTTTCTTTAATTTATATATTTAAGCTGGGATATGAATTGTTTACGAATGTAATGTAAATAAGTAGTACCTACTAACAACGTAATTTTGAAAAAGTCTAGAACTTAATCAGGCATATTTTAGACTCTAAAGCGATGTCTACAAAATCAATACAGTTCTAAATATCTGCAGCACAAGTCTAAGGAAGTGTCAACTGAATTTAAGACAATGGTTACAAAAACTTTCGTACAAGGAAAATGGAGGATCTACTAAAAACCCTAACAAAGTTAATTGAATCCTAACTTCGACGTAATATTATACTAATGGGCCGTTGGTAATTATTTACAAATTAATGATTAAGTCAGATTAGATTAGATTAGTTGATTTGGTTTGATTTGTTTATTACATATTCTTTACATAGAATAATTATTTACATACAAAATTACACTCCACATAGCAATGTGTTGTTTAATGTTTTTAGCACAGCCTAGAATAATACCATAGGTTCCATACACACACACTGACGCACATAGGTACACGCATAAGCACACACACACGCATACACCCATATTTGCAACATATATAATAATATTTTGTTCGCGCGAGCATGTTTGTTGAAAATATTAAGTAATATTTATTGATAGAATATTAGTAGGGAAAAAGGGGTAATATTAGTAGGGGGTATTTGTAGGGTGGACGTTAGCTCATAAACGCAAATACAAGATAGACTAGAAGAATTTCACAGGGATATCCCAAGTCCTGGGTGGCTCAGTGGTCAGAGCAGTCGCCCGGATAGCGAAAGGTCGCAGGTTCGATTCCTGCCTCAGGACGTGAAAAATTTTTCTAGTTTTATTCTATTTTAATTACTTGATAGAATATTATACTTTGTACTTCTCTTCTTAAATCTAACATAAGAATGTTTTAATATTATTATATAAATTGGCATTATTTATCTGGTCCTGTATAGTCTGGTGGAAGGCGTAAACGTTTGTCATACAATTTATATAATAAAACCACATAGTACGGACGTTAACGTTCAACCATCTTAAAATATTATGTTGCCAGTAGTAACTCTGTTATCATCAATAGTATTAAGATAGCCCCTGTATCCTACTTTATGCACGAAATAAATAATAATAGTAATGATAATGTCTTTTATTGTTGTAGTTTTTAATTACAGTCGTGTGTAAGATATAATTATTGTAGGTAAGATCTATTTATTCGTATCTCACCTTTATTTTGGTATAATGTAGTTGCATAGAAACAATGTAAACTTATTTATAAACATTGGGTACTTGTTACTTATAACTTATAACTGCCCGCGACTTCATCCGCGTGAAATATTGACTTTTTCCATACAAACTTTCATCCTCTATTTCAACCTCTAATAGCCCTTTTTCGCATTCAAAAGTAGCCTAGGTCCTTTCTCGGACTCTAGACTAGCCTTGCTCAACTGGTATTGCTCCAAGGGCTATTTTGAAAATTCCAATACACCACACGGGCACCGCAGAGTTAATAAAAAAAACATAAGTGATATGAAGGAAGCTTCATTATTCCACTTTTTATTTATTATGTTAACAATTACCTACTACATTTCAAACATTTGCATTTAGAACGACTCATACCATACAGCGTAATTATTTATTGTTGATTTTTTAAATTATTTCACCAATATCGTGCGCGGGCGCCTAGAAAACAGGCCGCGAGCTACCGGGTGCCCGAGAGCTAGCGGTTGGGCACCACTGCTCTAGACTATCTCTGTACCAAATCCATTTAAATCGGTTCAGTAGTTTAAGCGTGATTGCGTAACACAGAGAGAGTTACTTTCGCATTTATAATATTATATTAAGTAAGGAAGTAAGGATAACACACAAAAATATTTTTTTTTATGACCTATTAAATACATGTAACGGGGGGAAGATCACATTACTGTAATAGCCAAACTGATTGCATATATCCGAATTCACGTAATTATATTTTCTTTTAGTCTAGGATCCCACTGCAGAATTAGTGCACTCATCGCGTACATGCTATAAACCTAATTTTTACGCATGTTTATCATCAGGAGAATATATATCTACTAGGGTGCCTATCAAAATGTGGCCGCAAGTATTTTTAATAAAATTATTTTTAAATTATTTTTGGGGAAAAATTTCACCGACTTGTTTTTTAAATAAAATATCGTCCACCTCACGGCAATATGTATAAAGACTCTGAAAAGTAATGGTTGCCATTGCGCACTTGGCCGCACCTCTTCGCAGCCAGGTGTAAACAGGTATGATTTTGGTACCTTTTTACGTTCATAACGTACATTTATGATTTATATATCAAATTAAAGCTAATTTTTTTCTCATTTTTATGATATAAGGTTGCCTAATTAAATTTGGCCGCAAATAAGGGTTGCCGGCTGCTAAAGATGGTAAATATTGCAGGTAGAGTGAAAGAGAGCTAGCGCGTGACATCGCCAGTCAGACGAGGACAGCGATTGCCAGCTACAGGTACGACGTTTTAAAGCCATTGCGCATGCGACGGATGCTAGTGTTGTTTAAAACCGATTTAAATAGTAGTAAACACGACCAATTAAATATTTGAAAAGAAATGTCTTTATTACATAATTACAAATTTAAAAATTAAAATAAAAACTTAATATTGATGAAAAATAAAACCAAGGTTACTTACGTAAAAGAAAATTTTATTGTGGAAGTACTGTTTGGAAAAATATTAGATTTTATTCAAGAATTTAATCGCTTGTTACATATAAATTAAACATTAAAAAAATGTATCTTATATTTCCGTGACTCTCATTTAAAAATCTGAATCATTAGAGCTTTCACTTATACTATCATCGGAGCTATAACTTTCATCGCTACAAATATCAGAATCATCGTCGTTATCGGAAGATTTGTTCGTGGAATCAGTTAACACACTCTCAACTTGCGTTGGAGTTGAGTCTCTTTTTGCACAGATGTACTAGGCTGCTCGTTTTGAAGCAGTCGTACTTAGTTCGCTGTTCATCTGATGAAATTGTAGTGGGTTGATCGATCGATGTAGCCCTTGATTCTTCCTGCAAAGTAAATAAATGTATGTGTTTGAAGACAATTAGTTGATGGTGCTACGTTACCACGTGTTTCCACAAAAATAAGAAATAAAATATAGGGTTTGTTGGCGGGATTTCGTGGTGTCAGTGCAAATTTTTAATACAATAATTAGATATTTCGCGACAAATACTCCTAAGATGCACTGAAATGTGTTACACCAGCATTTCAATGCAATAAAAGAAGAAATAAAAAAATACTGAAGACAGGGCTGTATGGGTATTAGTTCCCTTTGCCTTCCCTTTAAGGGAGAGTCAAACCAAAAAAAAATAACAAAAAACCTCGAAGTTAGCATCATTTATATCGTAACCTTAACCTATAATATTTTAAAGTTCAATTGAAATTTTACTAACTGTTTCAGTTTTGCAAAAAAAATCGAATTCTTCTTTATCTTTTTGCTTTTAAACTGCAATTTTTTTAAGGCACTCTGTATGATATCCAAAATCATCAGTAGATTCAATTGTTAATAATGTGTCGTGATATTTATATTTTTTCTTACGACGAAATAATAACATTATACGTTGCTTTTTTTTGTCACACAGAAATCACGCCTTCATCTTTATCAATTTTATTTCACATTACATAATTCGACAATTTTGTTAACACGTGGTTTTTAAGTAAGATATGTGGCAGTTGAGAGCACTAGCATCCGACGCATACGCAATGGCTTTAAAACGTCGTACAGCTGGCGCGCTAGCTCTCTTTCACTCTACCTGCAATATTTACCATCTTTAGCAGCCGGCAACCCTTATTTGCGGCCAAATTTAATTAAGCAACCGTATATCTTAAGAATGAGACAAAAATTAGCTTTAATTTGATATATAAATCATAAATGTACGTTACGAACGTAAAAAGGTACCAAAATCATACCTGTTTACACCTGGCTGCGAAGAGGTGCGGCCAAGTGCGCAATGGCAACCGTGACTTTTCAGAGTCTTTATACATATTGCCGTGAGGTGGACGATATTTTACTTAAAAAAACAAGTCAGTGAAATTTTTCCCCAAAAATAATATAAAAATAATTTTATTAAAAATACTTGCGGCCACATTTTGATAGGCACCCTAGTATATATATATTCTCCTGATGATAAACATGCGTAAAAATTAGGTTTGTAGCATGTACGCGATGAGTGCACTAACTCTGCAGTGGGATTTCGTACTATTTGAAAAACTATTTAAAATTGGTAGTTAAAATTATGACACAGGATGACATATATTATACAAGATATAAATAATACTGTAAGAAGAATGATGACGCAGCTCACATTTCATGCCTCACCTACTTCCCCTCCCGCATGAAATGTAAACATCTCTCGTTGCGGGCGGCAACGACGGAGGATGGTCAGCCCTCACTTAGAGGTGAGTTATAACAGGGAAATTCCCATACCTGTTATCCCTGTTCCTGTTACACAAAAATATAACTGTTAAAAAATAACAGCCTGTTATTTTAAATTCTTTCAATGCTTTACGCTGAGAAAGCCAACTTTAGTACTATAAAACGTTATACCTACACACATACCTACATGACATCTATATTATTTTATTATAGTGCATGAAAACTATGAAAAGAAATGAAAATTCTGAGACTGGGGCTTAGGTTATTTTTTTGAATCTTTTGTTTGTAGTATTAAATGAACAAAATTCTTAATCATAGTTCTTTTCAATATTCTAGAAGAAATAAAAATTGATGAGACAGTTTTAACGCTCAATATCTTAAATAAAACTTAGTGATAATAATTTTATTATGTATGAATTTTAATTTGTTAAAAATTCATATTCTAATTGAAAACTTCCCTTCATGCTTTTTATCAGGCTTAGGACTGTCAGTTTGTGATTATGAGTTTTTTGATGGAGCGTTTAGGTACAGTCAATGTCGAAAGTCAATATATACTTAATTACTTTTGACTTTGACTGTATTACCTATTTATCACAAGCTGGCGCATTTATAAGTGTTCAATCATTTTATGTACATTGGCAATTATTATTATTTACATTTAGGTATATCTGGTTATATACACGTTTTATTCATTTTTACAAATTCTGTTGTAAAAAGATAATTTGTTGCAACTTTCTGATACCCAGGCGTGTTCGCCTTTCATTTAGTATGTATCCCGCAGCTAAAAAAACCCTTTCGCAGGGTACCGATGAGGCCATAGCATTTAATTTTTGTACTGCTGTCTCGTATAGGCTCGGGTATATAGTTTTATGGGTTCTCCACCATTCCATAGGGCAGTCAACCATAGAAATTATTTTGTCCTCGTAGTATCGCTGCACCTCTACTATGGCACGCGATTATGATGTACCTTCTGTCTGGATCCCCTTCATTTTTCTTTTAAAATCCCGCCATATTGATTTTGTCTCGACACCGTTGTGTAATCGCGATTGCGCCGACACTTCCGAATGAGATACCGCCGCCGCCGCAGAAAGAGTGTCATTATGTAGAGCAGCAACTAATGAAATCACACTCCGCTTCGTATCTTCTGCCACATGCGCATCATCAAAGTAAAATTTAAATCTTGTGTCCAAGAACATACAATAGCTAAAAGTTTTACTTCGGCTCAAATTTAAAAATCTTTTATCAACCACCGGCATGAAAACGTGATTCTCGCTAAAGTCTCCAATTTTTATCTCTGTTCTACAAAGTGTAGGTAAATATACTCAGCCTATTCCGATCACTGTAATAACATTCCCCAGCCTGTTAGGTATCTAAAATTTATGCCCTAGTTGATTGTCATATTGTTCTTTATATTTAAGTTTAATAATAATCCACAACTTAAAATTAATGATACTTACCTAAACCATGGACCATATAAACTTAAAAGGTTTTTGTATTTACAAAGTTTAAAAAGATTAAAATGTACTACAATGTTGATAATCATTTTAACCCGTCACGCATCGCGCACGCAATTGATTTTTCAATTACAAATTGTCATACGAAGAGTACAATAACTCGAATTTGCCGCTTTCGAGAAAAACGCGCTTAAAGTTTTGAACTTTGTTTTTCTTGTATCTCATGGACTACTAAACATATCTACATGAAACTTGTACCAATTGAAAGAACAACAAATAAAGAGCAGCTTCAAAATATACTTAAAGTGAAAATATAAAGATTATGGCCTGTAATCGTTGAAATAGTGTTCATAATTAGGAATGTTTAAATGACCAACCTATCATCACTAGTCATAAATACAATAACTCCATTACTTATTGTATTTATCTTTAGCAAAAGTATATACACGGTGTATCAGAAGTACCCAAAAAAAAGAAATTCTTCATCGAAAACTCAAAATGAAAATGTCACTACTCTAGTGATCGGCTGTGAATGTCATTCAACCTAAAATAGGAGATAGTAAACGTCAAAAAAAAATCAAATTAATAGACTATATTTCCAAAGACTAGAATATGCAAACTATTAGTACCGTCGATTCCTTCTGAGATGCAAAAAACTTTATTTGCCGATAAAACTTATAGTACGATGCCTTAATTTCTAATACGATGACAAGTAATAATAATTTTATTGAAATAATCATTTATTTTTTAATTTTTATAACAATTATTTATCTTTTTGTTTAGGTGTTGTTTATTATTTTTAAGCGATAAATTGCTATTAGTATCGATTTCGCATATTACGTAAACACCTCTAAATAAATAGAGTATGTAAAATCAAATTGCACTAATCTAACTAAGCACTCATCTGCTACCGCTTAGTCTTTGAAAATACTAGACTTGCAGCAGAATTCACCGCCATTTGAAAAAATACACTTTGGGTTCCGCATTTATTTTTTAAACTTAAATAATACGTAAGTTTTCGTACATACCGGAGTATTCAAATACAGTGACAGGGTGGGAGGTACATAACTTTATCAAAAAATGCGCGATGTGAAAAGGTGTTTTTCAAGCTGTTTTGTTTATGTCACAGCGCGATATTGCACAATCGAAGCGACGGGTCAAACGAGAACAGGGTTCAAAATTACTATTAAATGGAAATAAACTACGTGACGCATCGCTCTGGGTCAATAAAACTGGTTTTTATACCATTACGTGTAAGATGGCCTACCTGATGACAGCCGTTATAAAAAATTGTATGGTATGGTAAGTCACTGACATAGCTCATAGGATTAGCAAGTTGAAGTGACGTGGGCAGGGCACATAGCACGCTGAAAAGACGGCTGGTTGGGCGTTCAAGTTTTAAAATGCCGACCACATACCGGGAAGTGCAAAGAAGGACGGCCTCCCACTAGCTAGATGGACAGAAGACCTGGTCAGAGTCGCGGAGATCCGTTGGATGCAGCTGCCAAGAACCATTTCATTTGGAAATTGGTGGGGGAGGCCTTTGTTCAGTAGTGGACATCAGAGGTTGGTATGATGATGTTAATGATGATATGGTAGTAGGTAGTAGTAAGTGGTCACAATGAACGCGCATGTACTATTAACGTGCTGTCGACGGAATTACCTACGCATTAAAGCGGGCCGAACTCTTCACTTGGATTTAAAATGTACCGGCCTTCCCTTTATTTTACAAGCTTTTCCTTTAAATGACCATGATCTAGCAAGGTTATTTGTCGGTCAAAATTAAATTGTAAAATTATGTAAGTACTAGGAGTTCAGAGAAGATTCAAAAATTTGGTTTACATTTTTTCCGATGAAACCCTAAACGCCCCCAAATGTGTCATTGGTTCACAACATTTTATTCAAAAGATTTTTTTTAATACTCGATATAAAAAAACAGAGCAGAGTACTGCCGGATTATGACTACTTAGTGCCTATAAACTGTTGATTAGGTAGTGTTTGCGACCGTGCTCGCTTGGATATGTTTTTACTTATTTTGTAACCTACTTTTTTAACGTTAAAAAAATGGATCTTACTGGGCTTCGAATGCAAGACAAGCATTTAACGGTTTGTTTGCGTCGTTGGCGTAATTATGTTACACTACTTCTTATACCACAGATACATAATAGTACAAATACAGAAGATTCACTCCGGAAAATCATCTTGACATTTAATTAAATAGCTATTGCTTGCCACGATAATTAAATGCAATTTAAGTCGAACAGCGCTCTAATAACCCTCTTAACGAAAACGAAAACCTTGTGTTGTTCTCGTCATAACTATTATTTTTTGGTACCAGCCTTAGCTTGGACCCAATAGTTATAAGGATACTAAAGTCAAAGTTGTTTATTGAATAGAATAGAATAGAAAAAAGTTTATTGGGCACAATAATACTTAAATTACTTATTGCCATCCATACCTAAAATAATTTTACTAAACTAAAAAACTAGTTAAATGTTGACAATCCCTGTCATTCCCCGTACGCATGCGCAGAAGGAAAAACAGCGGCGCAGAGCGGCGCGCGCAGACTACCTATTTCAAAGCCGCTTCCCGCTTTGTCGGCTCGTCAGTCAGTGTCACTTCATCTGTTTCCGAGCTCAGTTCATTTTATCATAAGTTCATAAAGTGTAGTCGCGTATAATTTTATCTCTGATCATCGTTATTCTTATTAAATATTGCGAGATAATGCTATGTGTATGCCATGAGTAGGTATGTTGGCATCGATTACAAGGACGGTGACGATAATATGGTGCGAAATGCGACACAGGCCGTGTCCGTCCCGACGGCGGCCGTCGTTGTTGAGGCAGCAAGGAGGAGTAGGTACACTTTGAACTGCTTCTCTAATCTTAGGGCTATGTTGTAAGTGTTATGTTGTTGTGTAAGATATTCATGTGAACTGTAAAGCTGTGTTGATTGAGTTACGTGGTCCCGCTTGTTAGGTGAGCCGTCAGCTTGCTTGTCATCTTGCGTTGTTGTATGAAAAAAGTGTTTATAGTTCGAGGTAAGTTGTTTTTTATTTCTAAATGGTAGGATAGTGCTAGTACAATTACATAGTACCTAATTGATTGATCCGTGATAAATTTTTAACCACATTTATCGATCTTACGGGTTCTTGTGTGTGATAAATACATACCTACTCAATTAAAATTATTTTTATTTTTGGTTTACGGCTAAAAACCTTAGTTTATTCATCTGAGCTATTAGGTAGATAGAACCTACCTACTCAGATTGTTACTTCAATGCAACTTTAAAATTTATTTGTGGTTTTTATGTTGACTCATACCTATCTTGATTCTCACTCACATATTATTCTTGTAAAGTATTCAATAAAGTTATCTAATATCTATTTATCTTTTTTGTACTTAGCCTAGTAAAATAAATACTAGAATTGAGGAATTATAGGTTATTTATTTTAGGTTAATATTTGATCAAATAAATATTAGCTACCAGGAGTAGAAAAGTTTCTAAGAGTAGGAGGTAATTACGCCTGTTAGGGGGAATGAACTTAGAATAGAGCTGCGCTTCAATGTCGATTATTTTATTATTTTATCAAAAATAATAATTTTTTCAGCATGTAATAATGTCATACTACAGTTGTCATACATTGGTAATAAACTCTACACAAGGGACCCATTTACACCCTTTTTACTTTATTTGTATTTTTGGTACACCCTGTATATTGCAAACACTTACATAAATAATTTCAATATTTTCTAACGATAAATACAATAACTCTTGTAGTTATTGCATTTATCGTTAGAAAACTCTGTGACCTAGTCGGTAATCCATTGAAAAGAATATATTTAACTTTGTTCAATAACTTAGTAATTAAAATATAATAATGTTAAAACACACACATAACACATAATAATGACATAATAATGTTATGTCATTTATAATAATGTTAAAATCAAAAATTAAGAATATTTGTTCAATAATTAATTTATTAAAAATAATCATAAATTTTTGATAACATACAAACGTACATAGCGAGTACCTGTCGATAATAAGGAATATCCAAAAATTTCAACGTTATGGGGATTATTTAAATAAATAATAAATTGAGACAACATCACATACATCGTTTTGATCCCAAACTAAGAACAACGAAGGTAGGTACCATAAACAACGAGACCGTACACAAATACCCTGTCTCATCAACAAATATTTGTGTCCGTGCGGGAATGGAACCCGCGACCCTTACGTCTCAACCGGCGCTCTAAGCCACTGCGCTAAACGGGTCGTCAAATATTTTACATCTTGGTCAACATCAACTTGGACAATATCTTTAGGACACCGCCATTTCCTGGGCTTGGCGACTAGTTAAAAACCTTTTTTTTTTGTATTATAACTTGAAGGACCGAATCAAAAAACAAAAAGAACACGGAGTCGCGTCTTGATTATAGAAATATAATGAGATTTAAAAGCATTCGACAACTGTGAAGGGCAGCACTGCACTACGCTAAAGGCGCATGAGGCGAGCCATGCGGACGCGAGGGAAGATGCTCCTGCTCTTAGCCTCACTTTTGCCCCGACTGCATTCAACTCACGGGCTATCTGCACTTCAAATTATTGTAAAAAAATCAAGCCGATATGTAAAGCTCTCTTAGTAAAGAGTTAAATTTAATGTTTCTTTTAAGAAAAGACATGCTGAATAGATAGTATCAAAATAACGCTTACTTACCACTTCAATCACGACCGCTGCAAACACAAAAGACGCAACTGGCAAAACACAGTAAACTGTTGTGTTTTACTTCCCCTTACACCCCGCAACACCCCCGCTGAGCCCCGCGTTGCATAGTCTTACGAATAATAAACACAATAACTCGTAATGATACTGTAGTTTTGATTGTAGACTTAGATTTATTTTAAATGACTTTGCTAATCATTAGTACAATAACAGTATTTATTTGTGAACCCTGAGTATTTAGCTTAGTAAGTGATTGGGATATACTAACCATAAGTACAATAACTAAAACATATTGTATTTATGACTAGTGAACAAATATTTAAAATCCAAGTCCTACTACTAAATATGTGGAACAACTAACAGTTATTGTAATTATGACTAGTAATGTATACATAGTTTCAAACTGATGACACCACAAGTATGATTATTGTATTTTTGATTATTAAAATTGTAATGAAGTCTTAGTTATTGCATTCTTGCTTACTGAAAACTCAGGTTCCTGAAGGAATCATGAAAAGTTACTTAGAGAGAGTTATAGAGCTCGATTCCCTGATTTCGAATATATATACACGGTGTATCAGAAGTACCCAAAAAAAAGAAATTCTTCATCGAAAACTCAAAATGAAAATGTCACTACTCTAGTGATCGGCTGTGAATGTCATTCAACCTAAAATTTACATCAAATCAATAGACTATATTTCCAAAGACTAGAATATGCAAACTATTAGTACCGTCGATTCCTTCTGAGATGCAAAAAACTTTCTTTGCCGATAAAACTTATAGTACGATGCCTTAATTTCTAATACGATGACAAGTAATAATAATTTTATTGAAATAATCATTTATTTTTTAATTTTTATAACAATTATTTATCTTTTTGTTTAGGTGTTTTTATTTTTGGTTTACGGCTTAAAACCTTAGTTTATTCATCTGAGCTATTAGGTAGATAGAACCTACCTACTCAGATTGTTACTTCAATACAACTTTAAAATTTATTTGTGGTTTTTATGTTGACTCATACCTATCTTGATTCTCACTCACTTAATATTCTTGTAAAGTATTCAATAAAGTTATCTAATATCTATTTATCTTTTTTGTACTTAGCCTAGTAAAAAATTAAAACCGACTTCAAAAAACTGAAAAGGATAAAATAATTAAATTTAAGTAGGTATTCATCCCCTAGAAACATATTTTTGGAGTCGGTGCTTTACTTTCTATTGTTTTTGGAAACCACTTAGCACCAACTCCAAAAATATGTTTCTAGGGGATGAATACCTACTTAAATTTAATTATTTTATCCTTTTCAGTTTTTTGAAGTCGGTTTTAATTTTTGTTTAAAATTTTTTTTTCACAATTTTTAGTGATAACTTTCTACGGTCGAAGCTAGATGGGTGACCGTCAACTTATATTGTTTCCTACTATCGTATCGTTTCACTAAAAAGTTATTGGAAAAGCAAAAATTCGCAATTTCGCTTATGTAGACGATTTCATAATTTCAGTTTTTTTTAATTTAAAACCAAAGTACCCAACTGTTTTTGAAAAAAAATTTATGGGACCAAATGGCAGCTATTCCGCATCGAACAAAAAAAGAATCACGTAAATCGGATCAGTAATCTCGGCGTAATCGGTGTACATACATAGAAAAAAAAAAAAAAAAAAAAAACATACCGGCCGAATTGAGAACCTCCTCGTTTTTGAAGTCGGTTAAAAATAAATACCTTAATTGAGGAATTATAGGTTATTTATTTTAGATTAATATTTGATCAAATAAATATTAGCTACCAGGAGTAGAAAAGTTTCTAAGAGTAGGAGGTATTTACGTCTGTTAGGGGGAATGAACTTAGAATAGAGCTGCGCTTCAATGTCGATTATTTTATTATTTTATCAAAAATAATTAATTTTTCAGCATGTAATAATGTCATACTACAGTTGTCATACATTGGTAATAAACTCTACACAAGGGACCCATTTACAACCTTTTCACTTTATTTGTATTTTTGGTACAGCCTGTATAACTCAAAATCGGCCAAAATCGAGTTATTGTACTTTTAGTTAGCACGGCAGCATAGCCCTCCGTAGGGATAACGCCGCTTGACGGATTAATAAGAGGTTCTAAATTATTAGACTCTGATTTAATTATAAAACGTTTTATAAATCCAAAAAAATAAAGTTCTTTCTCTGCATTAGGCAAGTAGTGGGCAAGTATCCTCCGTAGCATTTTTAGGGTTCCGTACCCAAAGGGTTAAACGGATCCCTATTGCTAAGACTCCGCTCCGCTTTCCGTCCGTCCATCCGTCTGTCACTAAGCTATCTCATGAACCGTGATAGTTAGACAACTGAAATTTTCACAGATGATGTATTTCTGTTGCCGCTTTAACAACAAATAATAAACAGAATAAAATTAATATATAAGGGGTCTCCCATACAACAAACGTTATTTTTTTGCTTGTTTTTGCTCGATATTGATAACGGCAACAGGTAGACGCTTGTTTATAAATAATGGTACGGAACCTTCCTTGAAGGAAGTATATAGTTAGGGAACGCAAAACAAATCAGTTCCCGAAAACCGCGATCTTCTACGATTCTGAAGGGCAATTGTGAACATAATTATAATTTTTTGTTCGATCTCGGTCTTTATCAAATTTGAACGTCGAGGCACAAAATTAGTTATAGGTTGATAGCCGTAAGTTCTCCTCATAGGTTGTGATGACGACTAAACTAATGCCGGTGGTGACGGTGCAGATAACTGCGATAATGGCGGCAGAAGTTGACTGGTTGGATTAATTGCTGCTATAGCAGTTTCGTTGGCACTGGCATCATCGATTCTGTTTATCACCTGAACCGTGGGATGTTTTCTTTCAACATGCTTTTTTAAGTTTGTTACCGAAGATTTATACGATAATTTAGTCTTACATATCTTACACGTAGCGAAGTATCCGCCAATGTCCACAAAATGGTCCCAAACCACACTCACTCTTATATTTACACCTATTTTAAAAATGAAAACTAACTTGAAACAAAATAAAAAAAAAAACACTACGAAATTATGAGCTATTAAAATAAAAAATTAAAACTACTATATTACAAAACTGGGGCTCTTCTCTCCAAGCTCCCGGCATACGGTCTGCCCGCTCAGCTCTGTAACTGGATCGCCGGCTTCCTGCATGAGCGAAGAATCCGTGTCCTCGCAGATGGATGCGCTTCGCGGTTCATGTCAGTGAATGCTGGTGTACCACAAGGCTCTGTTCTATCCCCCACACTCTTTCTTCTGCATATCAATGACATGATTCCGTTAGGAAACATTCATTGCTATGCAGATGACAGTACAGTGCATGGGGGATATTACGGTCGCCCAGGGGCTGGGCGCGCTGAAACCGAGAGGGAGAGAGAGAATCTTGCCATTGAGCTCGACAGGGTGTTGAACCTCGTATCTGAATGGGGATCTAACAATCTTGTTGAGTTCAATGCTAAGAAAACACAGGTGTGCGCGTTTACTGCCAAAATGTCGCCGTTCCTTCCCCTTCCGTCTCTTCAGGGCACGACTCTTTCGGCACAGGGCTCCCTAAACTTGCTAGGCGTGGAGATATGTTGCGATCTGAATTCCAGGAACTACATCGAAACCGTGATAAAAACAGCCTCTCGGAAGCTCGGTGCCCTGAAAAAGGTGCGTCGATTTTTCACGCCTGACCAATTATTACTGCTGTATAAAACTCAGGTCCGGTCTTGCGTGGAATATTGCTCGCACTTGTGGGATGGCTCCGCCAAGTACCTACTCGATGCCCTGGACAGATTGCAGCGTCGTGCTGTCCGTATCGTTGGCGATGTAGAGGTAACCAACAACCTTGAGCCTCTGCAATTGCGTCGAGACATTGCGTCGCTTAGCGCCTTCTATCGGCTATATCACGGAGAGTGTTCTGAAGAGCTATTTGACCTTATCCCACCTTTCCCATTCCTACTCAGGAGCACGCGTGCCGGTCTTCGGAGTCATCAATTCACTGTCTCCACCTCAACATTACGTACAAAGAAATTTAGTAGCTCTTTTCTTTGTCGAACTTCCAGAACTTGGAATTCTTTGCCAGCACATGTGTTCCCTCCTTCCTATAACATGGGTTCCTTCAAAAGAGGCGTGAAAAAGCACCTTTCGGGCCGGCAAGGTGGAGGCAGCTAGAACAGTGTCTGAACTGCACTAGCTGTCTTCGCATATGGACTCTTCTTACCGCTTCACATCAGGTGGTGTTGAGTCATTTGTCGTGCTTTGTATAAAAAAAAAAAAAAACTATCTAACTAGGTATAATACACGCAAACAATGAAACTAACTGGAAAATAGTCAATTAACAAGAACTGTGATAGTATTCGTTTAGAATTTATTCTAACAAAATGTAAAGTCCCGCTAAAGAAATCGTAAATAATCACAATTCCCGCTTCACGTCAAATTTGACAACGGAAGAAATTTTTCAAATCTATTCTTATTTTAAATTAACAAACTTCTGAATATTTTCAATACAATATCATTTCTATTACTATAGAAGTAAAGTTAAAAATTCAAGGGTTGAATTGAAGCAAAGTATGTTGGCCTATTCTGCCAACCTAACAACATGATTCGACCAATACTGGCTCGAGAAGGAGAAACGTTTGGATACTGCATGGAAAACATTGTCGTAATGGCTATTTCTGCAATTTTGAAAATTGGAAATAAAATACCCCAATACTTGTTTAGTTTCATAAGGTTTATTTAAGTTCTTTATTTCTGAAATTAGATTATTAATTTATCATTGATTTGCTTCCAATTATTATGTTGATAAGTAAACTATCTAAACTACCCAAATTAATAAATTTTAATTATTTATTGTTTATAGTCACTTAAAACAAAATTTACAAATTAATACATGATGTACACAGGCAAGCTTAACACAAAACTGTGTTTTCTACCAGCAAACTTACATCTAACCTAATTTTAATGTTAATAACAATGAAAGTGTAAAATGGGGCGAAATCGTTAGTGACTTTATTAAATTGAACATTATTTCGTGTTCTTTCACACAAAATAAGCTTTATTTCAATAATTCTCTTTTATTATTATTATTATTATAATCTTTATTGCATTATGAATTATATCATCAGTAACCTTCAGCTATTGAATGCAAAAGCCTAGAAATAAAATTATCACACATGGCTGTATGGCCTCAACCCTATGCCGTCGCATTTATAGCGAGAACTCGCTCAACAAACAAGAGGGCTTAAACATTTGCGCTTGAAAGTCATTCAATAGCTTATGTCAAATTCCATACATTTTTCACTTAGCGAAAGTAATTTTGTCTAGGGGGACTGAAAACACTAAAGTAAGTATCATTAATAATAGCAAAGTTTTTTTTTTTTTTTTTATACCACTAAGGTGGCAATCAAGCATTCGGCCCACCTGATGGTAAGCGGTTACCGTAGCCTAGTCATAGTCATAGTCATAGTCAATTGTTTTCAATGTAGGCTTTCAACAAAGCACTTATTGACGTCAAAATATAAACATGAAATTTAATATTATTTAACTACTTAGTAGAATTTAGAAATATAAATTATTACTAGCTTGTAATGTATTTATTACATATCGAGTAGGTACATACCTACCTACACTCGTCAGTATAACTAAAAACTAAAATAACTTTTATTGCCATGGTTGTTTGTCTTCGGTGAAGTCTTTGACCCTATAGTATGCCTTAGCAATCAGTTGACTTTTAATTCTCTCCTTGAATTGTGTGTCCGTCAAAGTTAATAGGTCGTCAGGTATTTTATTATAAAACTTTATGCTATTCCCTACAAATGTTTTACTAGATTTAGCAAGTCTGAGCTTTGGAACTACTAATTTATTTTTGTACCTGGTATTCAAATTCCTAACGTCACTTTTCTTTTTTAAATTATGTATATTTTTGCGCGTATACATAATGTTCTCAAAAATGTACAGAGATGGAAGCGTCAGAATACTGATGTCTTTGAATTTATTTCTCAAGGAATCACAGGGCTTCATTTTGTAAATAAACCGTACCGCCCGTTTCTGTAGTACAAAAATTTTATCTATATTAGCTGCTGATCCCCACAACAAAATGCCGTACGACATGACGCTATGAAAATAGGCAAAGTAAACCAATCTTGCAGTAACCTCATCTGTTAAGTTCCTAATTGTCTTTACTGCATATGCAGCTGAACATAATCTATTTGCTATGATATCTAAATGTGTCCTCCATTGTAATTTTGAGTCTAAATTGATACCCAAAAAGTTAGTATTGTCAACAAGTTCTAAATTATATTTGTCTAGTTTAATATTTAGGGGTAGAATTCTTGTATTTGGGAGCTGGAATCTAATGCATTTTGTTTTTTTTACATTAAATACTAAATTATTTAAAGAAAACCAGCGAGAAACTTCTTCAAGAGTGTTATTTATATGACTCTCACTACGATGCGTATCAGTTCTGTCCAACGAAAAAATCAAAGAAGTGTCGTCTGCATACAACACTATATCCGACATATCCTTGACCATGTATGGAAGGTCGTTTATATAAACGAGAAATAAAAATGGTCCAAGTATCGAGCCCTGTGGTACACCTATTTCAATCAATGAACCATCAGACACTACTCCATTGATACCTATTTTCTGTATTCTATTTTTAAGGTAGGATTTTATCAATTCCAAAGCTGTACCACATACACCATAATAATTCAACTTTCTTATCAAAGTTTCATGGTTGACGCAATCAAATGCTTTTGAAAGGTCACAAAAAATGCCAACAGAGTCACACTTTTTTTCCCAAATGTCTAAAATATTATTTATTAACTTAGCTCCCGCATCAGTAGTCGATCGTCCCTTCATAAAGCCATATTGATTTTTGTGGAATATTCCATTCAAACAGAAATAGGCATTTAATTGAGTGTAAATTATTCTCTCAAATATTTTACTCAGTGCAGGTAAAACTGACACAGGCCGGTAATTAGAAGGATTATGTGTATTTCCAGATTTGAATATTGGAGTTACCCGACTTTCCTTCATCAAATCAGGAAAAATACCAGTCTCTATACATCGGTTAAATATTATAGTAAGGAAAGGTGCTATAAGATCAATTATTGGTTCCAACACTGCCACAGATATCCCCCAAATATCCTCCGTCTTCTTTTTATTTAACATCTTATAAGCTTTGACAATATCTAAGTCATTAATATGTCGAAATTGAAAATATGTTGCTACGCTACTAAAATTATCTTGTAACATACTTTCAGCAAGTTCAGAAGAAGAATTTATATACTTTGTAGTATCGATGGGAAACGTTTTGAAAAAAGTATCAAAATAGTTAGCCACTTCTTTTTTATCTACAATCAATTCGTTGTCTATTTTTAATGATATATTTGACTCTTTGTTTTTAGTTTTGCCAGTCTCTTGGACGGAAAGCCTATGGCCTATGGCCTATGGCCTATGGATGGAAGTTAAAGTGATAATTATCTTTTACTTTGTCGTTTCATTTTAAGTGACAATAAAAAAATAGAGGATTTCGAGTCATTTTTAAGGCATCGGTCTAAATTGAAAAAAAAAAATTACAAGAAAATTTCTAAATATAGACGATTATTCTTGTAAACTTGATGTCATAAAATTGAGGTAGAATTATTGAAATACACTTAATTTCGTGTTCTTTCACAAGAAATAAAGTTTTTTCTCTAATTCTATTTCGTTTGTGAAGTTCAGTTACTTTCGGCTATTTAGGTACTGCAAAAGCTTAGAAATAAAATTATCAGACATGGCTGTATGGGTATTAGTTCACTTTGCCTATACTTACCCAATGCCCGGTTTCACTATATTTGCTTAGCGTTAGGAGTTGTTGTGTTTCATTGAAACTCATAAATGTTTGATAATAACTTTTATTATATATTGAACATGTTGTACAGCTAGAGATATTCACAGAGAGAGAGAGATTCTTATTTCTTAAATTAACACCATAGATAAAGGCAAAAGTAACTGTTGTCATACAGCCATACATTATATAAATAACATCTCCCCTCTTTACAAAATAATCAATTAATAAACCCAAAATTAGTTTCAACTTAAATAGTTTAACAACACACAAATCTTTTTAATATTTAAAATTAACAATAGTCATTCAAATAACTTGGCTTTCTAACTTCCCTACCTTTCCTAGTTACATAATTTGTAGAATCAACAATAGTCTTATCCACACTAGTACTATTTGCATCTTTTATTTCCCTATAGTCCTGATTCTTTTCATAAACATTTTCCTCATAAACTCTACTCTTACCATAATACTTTCCATTCTTAATTAAGTTTTTCCTATTTCTCTGAGTTAACCTTCCTTCTTCATTTCTTATAATATAAGACCTTGTAACATGTCCTTGCCCTACTACTATTCCACTCCTATGAGGTCCTGAACTCTTTCCCTTTTTATTTTAACAATTTGTCCATTATTCTTAATTTTTGATTTTAACATTATTACTAAGTAATTTTTCAAAATCAAAAATTAAGAATATTTGAAAGCACTGCCCCAACTTAACCGAATCGTCGGTATTTGTAAAAATACTCGTTTCGGATGTTGAAATAGAATATTTCGACATTGTAGGGTGGACGTTAGCTCATAAACGCAAATACAGATAGACTAGAAGAATTTCACAGGGATATCCCAAGTCCTGGGTGGCTCAGTGGTCAGAGCAGTCGCCCAGATTGCGAAAGGTCGCGGGTTCGATTCCTGCCTCAGGACGTGACATTTTTCTAGTTTTATTATATTTTAATTACTAATTTGTCCATTATCAATAGAAGGTAATTTCCTAGCAAATCTATTAAAGTAATTTTCCTGTTTTATTTGTTTGATTTTTTAATTCCTGTCTATAATTATCTTGTTTAATCTTAAATTTATTACAAAACTTCGGTAAGATACTATTAACTTCTCTTTTAAACAATAGCAGGGGATTTGCCTTCTTCTGAAACTGGAGTATTCCTGTATATTAGTAAACCCAAATAGATATCTTTTTTTTCATCTATCAACTTTTTTAATAACCTTTTAACAGTTTTTTTATACCTTTCGGCCAACCCATTACTTTGATGGTGTTTAGGGCTAGTAATCTTATGTATAAAACACCATTCTTTGACAAAATGACCAAATTCAAAACTTGAAAATTGAGATCCTGGATCACTATACAGTTTGTGAGGAATGCCATGTCTAGCAAAAATTTCTCTTAGATTCTTTATTGTACACTTAGCAGATAAATCATTTAATTTTTTATTTCTACATATTTACTATATGAATCAACAACAAGAATGTAGGGTATAACCTCTCAAAAAAAAAATATATGTGGCTAAAATTTGCCAAGCTTTATCTGGTATGGATGCGCTTCGCGGTTCATGTCAGTGAATGCTGGTGTACCACAAGGCTCTGTTCTATCCCCCACACTCTTTCTTCTGCATATCAATGACATGATTCCGTTAGGAAACATTCATTGCTATGCAGATGACAGTACAGTGCATGGGGGATATTACGGTCGCCCAGGGGCTGGGCGCGCTGAAACCGAGAGGGAGAGAGAGAATCTTGCCATTGAGCTCGACAGGGTGTTGAACCTCGTATCTGAATGGGGATCTAACAATCTTGTTGAGTTCAATGCTAAGAAAACACAGGTGTGCGCGTTTACTGCCAAAATGTCGCCGTTCCTTCCCCTTCCGTCTCTTCAGGGCACGACTCTTTCGGCAGTATTTAGTATTTCTTAAAAGATCATTGGTTCACTTCTATTACAATTTTGGTATTTTTTACAAGTATCACAATTTACTATCAAGTCTTCAATTTCCTTATTGATGTTTGGCCAATAAAATGTCTCCCTAGCAAGTGATTTACACTTGGCTATGCCTAAATGTGCATAATGAATTCGCGATAACATGTCTAATCTTAATGTTTTAGGTATTACAATTTGAGTTCCTTTTAGAGTAACTCCACCATATTCACTTAGGTCTTCTTTATAAGAAAAATATACAATGTCAATTTTTGAACACTTAAATCAAACTTAGTAAATATCATCGCTACATATGCTTCAATCTTTTGATAATAATCACTTGAATTTTCATTTAGATAGGATCTACTCAAATGATCAGCTATAACTAATTCATTGCCAGGTTTATATACAATATTAAAATCAGAAGCATGTAAAGCTAATTTTATTCTTTGCAATCTCGGTGGACATTTATTCATAGGTTTCATGAATATTGAAACCAGAGGTTTATGATCTGTTTCAATTGTAAAAGTTTGTCCTTATAAATACTGATAAAATTTTCAACATCCAAACCATATGCCTAAACTTTCCTTTTCTATTTGACTATACAGCTGTTCTGTAGGTGTCAATGACCTTGAACCATATGCAATTGGGTAATTATCTTTTGAAGCATCTACACTTAGCACGAATAGTTTGTTTATATCAAAGTATGATAACACAGGTGGTTCACTTATAATCTGTTTTAATTTATCATAAGTATTTTGATGAGTGTTATTCCACATAAATGGTATATCTTTTCGTAATAATTGTCTTAATGGACATGTTATATCAGAATATTTTATTATAAATTTTGAAACATAATTAGTCATATCTAGAAACCTCATTAATTCTTATTTATTCTTAGGATTTTTTAAATTCTTTATTGTTTTAATTCTTTCTGGATCTACTTTTATCCCATTACCTGTTAAAATGTGACCTAGATACTTTACTTTATCAACTTTAATTTGACATTTACTTTTATTTAACTTTATATTATATTTTCTGGCTCTATTAAGTACTTTTATTAATATTAAATTATGGTTAGATATTTGAATAAATCAAAATATTGTCGATGAATATTACTACTCCTTGTATGTCAAAGAATATCTGTGTGAATAATTTATGGAATACCTCAGCACTAGAATTTATTCCGTAAGGTAAACGATTAAACATATAACGTCCATATGGTGTGTTAAATGTAGTTAGCTCCCTAGATTCATTAGCTAAAATTACCTGCCAAAATTCTTTATAGGCATCTAAGGTGCTAAACACTTTCGAGCCTTTTAACATACTTGTAATTTCCTCTAGCTTAGGTAGCATACAATGTTCTCTTAAAATTTGTTTGTTTAAATGTTGCGGATCAAGATTCAAGACACACCCTGATGTCACCATTTGGCTTTGCCGCTATTACCAATGAATTTACATACTCAGCAGGGCCGTTTTATTTACTAATTATATAATTTTTTTTCATAATATCTAGTTCTTTCTTTAATTTAGTTATTAACTTGAACGGAACATGCCTACATGGTTCAACTTTACCTGTAGCATCAGATTTTAATTTTATTTCATATTCTTGGCCCTTGATTTTGCCAATACCACTAAAAAGATCCTTATATTCTAACAAAATATCATTTTCTAAGTTAATTTTTGAAATTTTACTCAATAAATTTAGTTCAAGAATTGTTGCCAACCCTAGCACTGATTCGCAGTCCTCCTTGCAAATTTGAAATTCAATATCAACAATCTTGTTACCTATTTGACACTTTTGTACTGTTTTACCTAATGTTTCTATAATAGAACCATCATAATTACTTAATTTTAATTTTGACCGTACTATACTGTTAATATTCATATTTCTGCATACTTTTTCAGATATTACATTACACTGAGCTCCTGTATCAAGCTCTGCAAACAATTTTTTATTACTATTCATAAATTTTACATTTTCTTGCCATGATTTATATTTACTTTCAACAATATTGACTTTTACAAGACCCTATTACCAATTTATCAAATTCCAAATTTTCATCATTACTTTTAATATTTATATTTGTTACAACCTTTTGTTTGGTTTTACACATATTAGAAAAATGTCCATACCTTTTACATTTGAGACACATCTTTTTGTAAGCCGGACAATTCATTATGGGATTATGGGATGATGACTTCCACATCTTTGGCAAGTGACACCTCCTCTTCTGTGATTGTTGTAGGACTTGCTACTTCCACTAGGTTCGAAAATGAAAATGAAAATATCTTTATTCAATTAGGCCCCCAAGAAGCACTTTTGAATCGTCAACAAAAAAACCCTTAAGTCTATCACATAAAAATAATATTAACTAACTAACAATTTCATAATGTTTGTCTCTCTGTCTTATCTGCATCTACGTAAGCTAAGAATGTTATGTCAGTCTGTCTATCGGTCTGTCTGTCGGTCCGTCTGTCTGTCAGTCTGTCTGAATTTACACCGGTTCCAAAAGTTGAACTACCGAGAAGATTCCGGCAACAAACTCGTGTAGTCACTCTTTTCAATCATTAAGTTACAATGTTTAATTACACAGTAATAGTATTTAGCAGCGCAGTGTCGCACAGAGTATAAAAAAGGTATATTAAAGTACCAATAATTACCTAATGATAAGAATATTTACTGTATTTAAAGGCTGTCCGACAATGCACCTTCACAATATAGGTATTACAATACACAAAGGTCAACAATTAATATACAAAGACCTAATAAAGCTAAACATCTTTCATTAATTTTAAACACTTGTCTGAGCACGTCATTACAATAATAATTGTATTGTTTTATATATAATATCCTATAATGCCATATACCTCAAAAATCCCTCAAAAATGATACTATTGATGGATATGTAGGTAAATTATTACAAAATCAAGGAAGCTTAGAGATGACCATTTCCACTAGTGGCACCTGTTCACAAGTATGACGCATGTGCCAGCCATCGCTCCGCTCAACCATATCATAGGGAACGGAGCGACCCGCCACACGACGCCACCACCGCAGAAACTTATAGAGAGCATGACATCTTCCAGCAACCACAAAATCAATGAAATGCTATTGGTGGAAATAACTATATGACATTATAAGTTACAACCAAGCATTTTTGTCATTTATATAATCGTTAATAGTATAGTAACCTTTGGACATTAGAATTTTCTTAATGTGACTTTTAAATTTGTCAAATGGCAAGTCTAGTACGTTATTAGGAATCTTGTTATAGTAAAGTATGCTTTGACCCATAAAAGTATTAAAAACTTTATGCAGTCTTAGAGACGGTAAGATCAACTTATTTTTATTTCTTGTATTTAATGCATGTACATCGCTGTGTCTTAAGTAGGAATTTAAATTTTGACGTACAAAAATTATGCAAGCATAAATATATTGAGAAGCCACTGTTAGTATATCTATTTCTTTAAATAAGTCTCTAAGAGATGTTCGAGCAGCAAGGCAGTAGATTGCTCTAATTGCACGTTTTTGCAAGATAAATACTGTTTCAATGTCTGCTGCTTTACCCCACAGAAGAATACCATACGACATAATACTATGGAAGTAACTAAAGTAAACCAAGCGCGCCGTGGCAATATCAGTATATTGCCTTATTTTTCTAATAGCATAAGCCGCGGAGCTAAGTCTACTACAAAGTGTTGTGATGTGAGGGTTCCACTGGAGTTTCGCATCGATTGTAATGCCTAAAAACGTGGTGGATTGAATTAAATTTAGCGACTGATTATTTAATTTAATGTTTGTATCCACTTCCCTAACATTAGGTAAAATAAATTTAATACATTTAGTTTTCTTTGCATTCAGTTGTAAATTGTTCACAGTAAACCAATTCATTACTTGAGATAGCGCATTGTTTACGTCGTCATAGTTAACTTTATTTCTATCACATTTAAAAATTAAAGAAGTATCATCTGCAAACAACACAATCTCACAAAATTCCTTAGCAAAGAAAGGCAAGTCGTTTACGTATATTAAAAATAAAAAAGGCCCTAGAATTGAACCCTGTGGAACTCCCATTTTGACATAAGACCCTGAAGATTTTGTTCCATTGATGTCAACTATTTGAGTTCTAGAACTTAAGTAAGATGTGATTAACTTCAGAGCTGAATTTGTAACCCCATAGTGTTGTAATTTTAAAATTAGCGTCTGATGGTCAACGCAGTCAAATGCCTTTGATAAGTCACAGAATATACCAATAGCATTTTGTGAACTCTCCCATGCATCAAATATGTGCCTTAACAGCGCTACACCAGCATCAGTAGTAGAACGACCCTTTGTAAATCCATATTGCGCACTATGGAAAAGATTATTTAAATTAAAATGCTTAATCAATTGTTCCAAAATAATTTTTTTCAAATATTTTACTAAGTGCTGGTAAAATAGAAATTGGACGAAAATTACTAGGATCCTCTCTATCACCTGATTTAAATAGCGGAATAATCTTACTGTATTTCATTAAATTAGGAAAAATACTTTCATCTATACAGTTATTAAAAATTTGCACGAGATAAGGGGCAATAATATCAATGATATTCTTAACTATTTTTACAGATACATCCCATAAATCCCCTGTATTTTTCAATTTTAGGGATTTAAAAATTTTAATGATTTTTTGAGGAACAACATGGGTAAATTGGAAAGTCTCGCTACACTCGGGCACACAATGCCTCAGGATGGAACTTGCTTCAAGAGAAGAAGAATCTAAATGAGATGTTGTAATCGAAGGTATTTTTGAAAAGTAATCTTCAAATATGCTAGCTATTTCGTGGTCAGAATTAATAATTTGATTATCTACATTTATTGTGAACGTGGTGTTTTGTGACTTGACTTTACCAGTTTCACGGTTTATTATATTCCATGTAGTTTTTGTTTTGTTATTAGATTTTTCAATTTTGTCTCGGATGTGTATCGCTTTGGCGCGGTTACATATCTTTTTGAAAGTCTTGGAATATTTCTTTACATACTCATGAAAGTCCTTATTGTGATTGTATTTCTTTTGTGCGTATAATTCATACATCTTATTTCTACTTTTATATATACCTTTTGTAGCCCAGTCACCAAATTTCATTTTATTATTTGAAGATTTAACTGTCTTTTTTGTGAAGGTATTTTCGAACTCATTTTTTATTACATGAAACAAATAAGTATATTGATCGTCCGGGCTGGAATGTGTGAGTGGCAGTGTGGCTACCTTTATAGCCAATTTATTCATAAAAATGTCTTCACGACTCTTCGTAATAGGTCTATATGTTAAATATTTTGGTTCAATCAATAAATTATCAACAAAAGCAATCAGCAAACCACAATGATCAGACGTAAGATTGGTAATAACAGACTTTGAAACAGGGTCTTTATTTGAAAAAATATTATCAAGACAGGTGGCCGAGTGGGAAGTGATTCTAGTAGGCTCTAGAAATTGATTAACTAAGTCAAAGGATTTAAAAACGGAAAGTAAACGAGTACATGATGGTGTGCTCTCTAACAAATTAACGTTAAAATCGCCACAGATAATAATATGTTTCCTTTTATTACTTATTTTTTTGAGTACATCTTCCATTATGGACTCAAATGTGTTATAATTTCCAGAAGGTGGTCTGTACACACATACTATAACATAACTCTCTAATTCCACACAAGACAATTCAATTATACGCTCGACTGAAAGACCTACGATATCTTTACGTTCTTTACATTTCATTTTATTGTTAACAAGTATTAAAGAGCCACCATGAATTGCAGATTTCCTTACAAAATTGCTTGACAACTGAAAATTGTCAATAGACACCGATTCAAAAACTTTTAGCCAGTGTTCAGTTAAACATACCACATGAATATCTTGACTTTTTGTAAACAATTCAAGTTCTAGTTCTTTGCCAGCTAATCCTTGTAAATTTTGGTACACAATATTTAATAACATAGGCTTAGCTTTTGTCTTATGGTTCAGTTTAAAGATAATGAATTAATATTAGGTGAGACCAATTCATTAGAAAATATGGTATTGTTTTTATTTTTCTTAGTTATGGTATTCATAACCTTGTTCCTTATATTATATGCTAACAATGTAGCAATTTGTCTTTTAAATCTAGGTGACAGATACAATGTATCTCTGGTCAGTGTAAAGTTAGTAACAAATTTGTTACAATCAAAAAATAAAAGCGCGTCACTATGACGACACGTCAAATTGTACATATGTTCATTCAAATAATGAATTTGTTTGTTATAATTAAAATCCATATTTGTAGCATACGGAAATGCACACAGAGTAATTTTACAATTTTTTTTGCTATTTAATTCTAATAGCTTGGTTATACACCTTGTTATGTGATTTTTCCTAACTCCTGAACTATCACCACACAGAATAATTAAGTTGCTATCACTTTTTAAATTTTCACACGTAGTAACATTATTTATAATATTTTCAAAGTGGAGCCCAGGGGAACAATTATTAAACACAATTTGATCTGTTTGATCTAAAAGTAAGTGCCCTAGCCCTTGTCCTAATTTATCAGAAAAAATATAAGTGTACTCTGTACTTTGTGTCATCTTAGTTTTTATAGTGTTTGAGCATTCTAATACTGGCGGCACAGGCAAAAATTCACTTTGAATTGGCTGCAAAGGAACTGGTTCATTGTTTGTTAATATTCTACTATGATTACTGTTATTGTTACTAGAACATGAGCAATGTTTATTTGTTAAAGAAGCATATCTCTCTGTACTGTAGTTACACAAGTCAATCATATCATGCCTTGCAGAGATTTGATATTCAATCATATTTTTATACATGTTACGTTGATCATTAAACATGTCCTTTAGTGAATGCTCCAAATGCATTAATCTATTTTCTAATAATTTGGTTGTGCAATCGTGTGAGGAATGATTTAGTTGAACTTTATTACTAAATGACTTTAATTTATTTATCAGTAATATACGTTCTTTTCTCAATAATAAATGCTTCTTGAAGTGATTTTGCCTTTTAATTAATCTATTAGTTTTTTTTATGAATTTATTAATACGAAAAAAATTTTTAAATTTATTGTTACTCATTGACAAATGTTGTGTAGACGCCAGTTCCTTGCACAGTGAGTTTACATTAACTGTGTTATCACTGAGTAGACCCGAATCACAATTGACTAACTCACTAAACAGACTCTGGGAAGCATCACTTTCTGAAACCTTGCTATTATTTTCTAATATTAGCACAGTCTTGTGCGCCTCTGATAAACTTACTTCTAGGTCATTGATGCGACTCAGTGCCCGCTCGTGAGTGTCATTGCATTCTTTAAAAGAACTTATTTTATCCTGCAAGTGGACACATTTATCAGCAATTTCTGAATATTTTATGTGAAGCTCGGCCAGTTCACTCTTAAGTTCCGAGTTTTTTCTTATAATTGCTTGTATCTCTTGCTCGCTGTCTTCTCGTTCCTGCAGCAGCTTGTCATTGAGCTCCTGAGCCCTTTTGAGATCCAACAGCACCTGCTTCAGCTTCATCTCGGTGTCCTTAGCAGTTGCTTTGCGGGTCAGCATTTTAATGTTAGTTGGCACAACTGAAGCTAGAAATTAATAAAAGATTAAATTAAAATAAGAACTTATTAAAATCTCAAAAAATACCTAAAATTACAAATACTATTGAATATTACTGAACAGACTAAATAACACTAAATATAAATATATATTTTATATTGTACCAAACAAACTTTACTTGTCAACTTACATGGAGTTGTGATGCCTATTTATATTTAAGTATGTATAATAGCAATCTAATCTATCAAATTTGAGAAGTGGGTATTTTAGAAAACTTAAAATAAAGTTAAAAAACTTAGAGTTGAAGCAGTGAAAGTGGACTGATATATTTCTTGTTGTTATTGTGAATTAAAAACAATAGAAACAATACTCCCCAGTTAAAAGTTTCAGCTTTTTTTTTCTAGTTGTTGATACCAGAATACAACACACCGGCAGCAACCTTAACAGATACTTCTATGACAGTGTATATTTGTACTGGTATGGCTTATAAGTGGTAGATTGGTTAGTCTGTTGCTTCCCACTGGTGCACTGAAAATAATTTAATGAAAGTATGAGATATTATACTAATAAGACTAACCATTTATCAACGATTGGCAAGAGCAATTATATATACTATGACTTGTTGATTGTACAAAGGTTATGGTCAGGGGATTAAGTAGGTAGTCAATGTATATGTACTTTAATGATTTGCACTGCACTTCAGATAGCAAAATAGATTAGGAATGTTTGTAAATGTAATGAATTGGACTACTAAACTAACATAAATAAAATGTTGTGCTCTGTTTTCAAAATGTGAGTAAAACAATTGCGTTGCAACGATTAAATCAAACAAAATTTAATTATGACAGTTACAATTTTGCAACCGTCACTATGAAATTCAAACTTTATGATATCAAAGAAAACCATGAAAAATGGTGATTAAATGTTTTGTAATGAGAAAATAGGTGACAAATAATACTCCCCCGGTTTTAAGTCCAAGTCGTAGAAGCAGAATCCAAGATAGTCAGTCTGACAACCGACCGGCTATGTCGAAAATAATAATCTTTATTTCTCGATATTTACACTGAATATCGATTCACTAATAATACAGCACTGTATTTGTATAATTCACCACTGTTTAATCACTTCAATGCTTGTTAAAAACCGTAATTATTATTTATTTTCACATATTTTATTAGCAGCTGTTTTCTAGACATCTGGCTGCTAATGTTGCCAGAGCAAAAAAGTTCTATTTTCCTCTCATGTTTGTATTTATCACTTTGTTTGTTAGAGGAAATGAAATAGCGTGGTAAAGTGATAATAAGCAGTAAAGATAAATTGTATATTTTTCACAAAAGCAACAATAACAAAGACAAACGAGAAACAAAAGTGACAAGCGATTCATAAAAAGATCACAAGATACTTGGCAGTTCGGTGGCCAGTACCAACACTCCTCTTCACTGAACTGCAAGTTTATCAAGACAGTCCCAGGCTGCTCCGCAGCTTCAATAGTTGAAACAATAGCCAGAAAACGATTTTCTGTCAAGTTTGCATGCGCCCCAATCTGCATCTGCCAGACCAAACAACTGTTTTCCAGTTTTTCGATATGTCAAACCGACACTCTTCGATCCTTTTAAATATCGTAATACTCTTTTGGCGCTAGTAAAATGTTCCTTTCCGTAGTAATCATTAAACTGGGAAAGATAGCTAACTGCAAACATGATGTCGGGTCGTGTTGCGACTGCCACATACATGAGAGTACCGATCAAATTTTTGTAAGGTAGTTGCTGATCGCAATGTTCTACTTTCTCAAGGACTCTTCCCGTTTCCAAAGGCGTGGAAGTTGGTTTGCAGTCTTCCATATTAAATCTTTTCAGACAGTCATTTATGAGCTCTTCTTGATTCAGTTCTATTTTGCCCTCATTGTAAGTAAAGTTTATTCCAAGTAATCTTTTTGGTAACCCTAAGTCTTTTAGTTCAAATTTTGAATCTAATTTAGAAATTATCTGCCGTAATTTATTTGGACACGAGTAGGCGATCAAAATGTCGTCGACGTATATGACTAATATAACCTTTTCTCCTCTTTTCTCTGAGTTATCTAAGGTATAAACGCATGGATCAGCGTCTGAACTTCTGAACCCTATGTTCTTGAGTTCCATGTCAAGCTTTCTATACCATTGCCTCCCCGCCTGCTTGAGTCCATATAAGGCTTTGATTAGGCGACAGACTTTCTTTCTAGGATTTTCCTTTATATCCCTTATCATGTTGACTGTTTTGTTGTATATGGTCAGGGGCCTTACCACCATCGTTATAAAACCGATTCATATTCCGCTCGGTTCAGTATTGGTTTCTAAACTGCATCGCTGTCATAGTCGTAGATAGCGTCGTAGTACAATTTAACGATTCCACTCAGTTTAGGTCCTAAACTGGATCGCGATAAAAGATGGTGGTACAGGTGCAGGTCTTCTTTCGAACTTTCTTCGACCATCATTTCCATCAAATAATCTTCTAAGTATTCAGGATATTTCATAAATATGTTTTCTTCCAATTGACCATATAAGTATGCAGTTGTAACGTCCATCTGGTGTAGTTTCAATCCTTCTTCCATTGCTATTGCCACGACTGATCTGATCGAACTGAGCTTAGCAACGGGAGCATACGTTTCATTATAGTCAACACCTGGACGTTGCGTGAATCCTCGTGCAACTAATCTGGCTTTTCTTATGGTGCTATTATCCGGCCCAATTTTATTTCTTAGAACCATTTTATAGTCCACTTCCTTCATGTCATCCTTTTTGCCTTCAATTTTCCACGTACCATTTTTGACATGTGCTTTTATTTCCGCTTTTATTGCATCGTGCCAGTATTCACTATTTTCTTCTTCTTTTGTTAAGTACGAAGTATCTAACAGATCCTCTTCGGTTACGTTGAGAGCATAGTCTTCGGTCCACCCAGGTGGACGCCTTTCTCTTTGTGGCCTAGATGGCCTCCCATTCTCGGATGCTTCAACAATTTCAGGTGCATTGTCACCAAAGTCATCAGCAGGAGCAGGAGTGTCATCTTCCGGATGGACATGGCTTTCGAATGTTTCTTTGTCATCTGTAAATTAAATTTCTATTGGTTTTTCTACACTGTTTTTACTTTTGTCGATTTCATTTAACTTTTCCAAGTGTTGCTCCTCTTCGGATTCAGTGTTTGACGTACTTTTCCAAAATACATTTTGTCTAAAACCTTAATATCTCTGCTTATCACCACCTTGTCATCTTCGGGTATATATACTCTATAAGCTTTCGCTGTCAGCGAGTACCCCATGAATACGCCTTCTTTCGTTTTTTG
Source organism: Nymphula nitidulata (assembly GCA_947347705.1). Lineage (NCBI taxonomy): Eukaryota > Metazoa > Arthropoda > Insecta > Lepidoptera > Crambidae > Nymphula > Nymphula nitidulata. The sequence goes on along the minus strand of OX374621.1, from coordinate 11,019,800 downwards.
AGTCAGCTTGCAACGTCTGTTCTTTTTTAATACAAACGTTTTTCTGCCGAACACGTGAAGATGGTTTCCAGACGGCTGGCGGCCTATCCATCTCGTAAACGGTAAGTCTCCGTTCAGTGCTTTTGAAGGGCTACGATTAATCAGGTAGTTGGCGGTGGCAGTAGCTTCCGCCCAAAGCTTTTTGGGAGCATTTGCTTCGAACAATAAACACCTGGCTTTTTCTAGTCATGATCTATTTTTCCTTTCGCTAACTCCATTTTGTTGCGGAGTATATGCTGCGGTCAACCTTCTTTGGATGCCGTTCGCTTTCAGGAAATCATCAAATTTCTTGTTGCGGTATTCTGTTCCGTTATCTGACTGTAAGTATTTTATCCTTTTATTATGAAAATTTTCAACTTGGTTTTTATATTCTTTGAAAACTTCAAAAACGTCACTTTTCTTTTTAATGAAAAATACATGACAGTAGCGGGTATAGTCATCGATAAATGTGACATAATATTTTGAGCCCGCCGGCGTTTCGCATTCAAAAGGACCACAGACATCGCTGTGTATTATAGTCAATGGTTCACTTGTTCTAGTATTTTCAGATTTAGGAAATGGTGCTTTAGATAATTTTCCTCTTATGCAAGTTTCACAAGTTTCAAATGTTTCATTGTCGGTAAATGTTAATCCGTGCATAAGTTCATCTTTCATCATTTGTTTGAGATCTCTTTCATTTATGTGTCCCAATTTTCGATGCCATTCCATAACATTACTATTTGTGTTTGATGTGTAATATGAGGTTCCCTTTTTGTCAAAATCAAGGTAATATAATCCGCTTTTCCTTTCAGTTGTCAGTGAGACATTTCCATCTTTTTCTATGATGTATGCCTTGTCTTTTTCAAATACGACCTTATTCCCTCTGTCTGCTATTTTTCCTACAGAGAGTAAGTTCACTGACACATCTGGAACGTACAGAGTCTCGCTAAAAGTGTAGGCTTCGTTCTCAGTACTTACAGTGACATTTCCCTTGCCTTGAATTTCGCTTGTGTATTTGTTTGATGCCAGCTTAAGGGTTCCTTCTTCTGAACTGATGTTAGAGAACAATGACTTTTCGCCGCACATATGAGATGAGCAACCGCTATCTAGACACCAGCTTGTTATATTTCTATCTGGGCTAGTGACATTCAAACACACGTTGTATATCTTGTCGTGTTGCTTATTTTTCTTGTCGGCTTTCTTTTTGCTCCAACATGCATCGGTTAAATGACCGGTCTTTTTGCAGTTTTCGCAAAATTTGTTATTTCTCTTGTTGGTCTTTTTGGAATAATAAGCTTCGGCACTGCCTTCATTACTTTATGCATTTTTGCGGGCTTCGCTCTCTTCGAAAATCTTTATTTTCAACTCTTCTGGATGTGGCAAATTATCACGGGACTCAATAGCGATACGGAAATTTTCAAAATTTGAAGGTAAACTGTACAGCATCATTATGCTTAATAGTTCAGGATGTATCTTGATGTCCATGTCCGCCAATTTGTCCACAATATCCATGAAGTGGTTCAGATGTTCACGTACGTCTTCACTGTCTGACAGCTTCTTGAGAACCAATTGTTTTAAAAGAGTAGCCTTTCGGGCAGGGCCTGTACTTTGGTATATTGCCTTTAGTTTATCCCATACTGCTTTGAACGTAGTGCAGGTTTTGACTTGCTTCAGCTCAGATGGCGACAACAAAAGTAAAATCTCAGCTCTTGCCTTTAGATCTTCCTTAAGGAACGCCGTCTTCTCTGCTGCATCTGCACTTGATGGCAACGTTTTCTCCCCACTCACGATATCCCAGTAGTCATTTTTTATCAATATAGCTTGCGCCTGCATGCACCAGGTATCGTAGTTGGATTTAGTTAGTGGCTCGATATTTTGATAACTTGTCGAGCTGGATGCCATTTTTCAGAACCACGCTCTGCTACCAATTTGTTAGAGGAAATGAAATAGCGTGGTAAAGTGATAATAAGCAGTAAAGATAAATTGTATATTTTTCACAAAAGCAACAATAACAAAGACAAACGAGAATACAAAAGTGACAAGCGATTCATAAAAAGATCACAAGATACTTGGCAGTTCGGTGGCCAGTACCAACAACCTTGTGGATATTTCTTCTTAATGTGATGTACCTCCATCTCGCTTTGAAATTTTTGTGACTGTTCATTTACTAATTCTGCAGACTTACATATTAGTATACACTTCTCCAAAGTTAAATTAGTTTCTCTTAGTAACCGGTCTCTCAGTTTATTATCTACCAGGCCAGATTCTGTCTCTGATTAGTCTATTTTTCAATTCCCCGAAATTACATTCTGATGCCAATATTTTAAGCTCTGTTACATAAGCATCTATTTTTTCATAGATTTTTTGGTTTCGTGTGAAAAAAAATTGCGAGTTAACACATTCATTCTTAATTGGCAAAAAATAATTATTAAATTGGTTGACCACTTTGTCATAATCGTTTTTGTCATCTTCCGACAAATTCAATGTGTTATAAATTTCTACGCATTGTTCGCCCATGCAATGCAGTAATATCGCCACTTGAACATCTCCTCCTTTTTTAACTATTCCAGAAACTTTTCCATAAATGTTAAATACTTGCATCCATTTTTTGTATGCTTCGGCGGCTAAAGTTGAGTGGTTGCGGGGGTTTTAATCCCGATATATTGTTCGCATCCATGCTTGCAGTTTTAATTATTTATCTGTTTTCTCACCTTTTCTCTTGCATTAACGCAGCGCCATGTTGTGTTTCATTGAAACTCATAAATGTTTGATAATAACTTTTATTATAAATTGAACATGTTGTACAGCTAGAGATATTCACAGAGAGAGAGATTCTTACTTCTTAAATTAACACCAACCTTAAAGGCAAAAGTAACTGTTGTCATACAGCCATACATTATATAACAGGAGTCTCTTAGTGATTTTTAGCTGTCTTTATATAACATAAAACATAATTCACGAGGTATAGATAAATAAAAAATTAGAAGATAGCTCTGTATTGCCCAAATTCCTTTGCCTTTCCCAAATAAAAAAAAACAATTTTTTGCTGTCGTTTACTGGCGACGTTAAAAGAGTTTTTACAAAAACAATCAAACCGAATTGAGAACCTCTCAGTTTTTGGAAATCGGCTAATAAATGCAAAACTATGCCTAAGCAAAAATCATGTTTATCGACCTCATCAAAATAGTATCATGAAAACTGTCATCATATATTTCGCGATAAACTCTCTCGAGATGCATTGAACTGGCATTCAATGGATTAGTCGCAGGAGTAAAAAAAATATTAAGACATGGTTGTATGGGCATGAGTACCCCTTGCCTTCTCTGTAATAGAGAAACAACAACAATAAAAAACCAAAACCAAACCAAACCATTGTGCAACCAAATGAAGTTGTCATTATTTTTCTAAAATACAATTAAATTTGTTAGAATAATAAATACTAGGCGCATCTCTGATGTGTGATCATCTAGCTAGGTGATTGAATATTGTTAAAGAATATTCAATCACCTGAGCAAGAAGGAGACGAAAATAATAAAAGGTCTCACAGAACAGATAACCTAACCAAATTAAAAAGGTCTTACTTTCTATAGTTGAACTTTGTAAAACAATAACATTTTTATTTGTTTGACCTAGTATTTAAAAGTCAAACAAATAAAAATGTTATTGTTTTTAGCAAGCCTTTCTTTTTAGCAAGGTTCGAACAAATACAAAAGAGTGAGATACATAATGTTATTTTGGAACAGGAACAGGTACCTAGGTTATTTTTTAACAGAGAGACCGGTTGTTCCTGTTATTTACATTATCAGGTAGTATGGCTTATTCCAAGGAACTGTGACTCAAGGGTGCCTGTTATTTACATTAACAGGTATTGGTTGTTCCAAGGAGCAGCTGTTATCTGTTATTTTTAAATACCTGTTTTTTTTCTCTGTTACGATAAATACGCCGCACCTCTACCCTCACTCTTACTGGTGACTTCTAGGGCTAGAGACGTGACGTCGTGCGTGTGACGTATTCGGTATTTTGTCTAGTGTTATTGTGATTTCGCTATTTGTGACGTAGGCGTAAGTACTTTGTATTTCTAATTGTTAGTTATGTATTAAAATTAGATATGCCCATAATTGGTGTCCGTCTTTTATTTTATTAATTATTAAGAAGAATGATGACGCAGCTCACATTTCATGCCTTACCTACTTCCCCTCCCGCATGAAATGTAAACATCTCTCGTTGCGGGCGGCAACGACGGAGGGTGGTAAGCCCTCACTCTTGCTGGTGACTTCTAGGGCTAGAGACCTGACGTCGTGCGTGTGACGTATTCGGTATTTTGTCTAGTGTTATTGTGATATCGCTATTTGTGACGTATTGGCATATCGTTATTCGTGACGTAGGCGTAAGTAGTTTGTATTTCTAATTGTTGGTTAGGTATTAAAATTAGATATGCCCATAATTGGTGTCCGTCTTTTATTTCATTATTTATCTTTTGTTCAACGCTTTCAATACGATATCTCACGACGGTGTTCGAAATAGCGTACACAGTCAATCGTCACACAGCGTCGAATGAAATGACTTTATTGTTTAGATGAGATGGCGTGGCTTCACTCGCTGTCTCAAACCGTTCTGTCTATCTTGTACTTATGTTCTAAGACCGTATCCTTTTTTTTTCGTGAAACTTACTTTTTGTAATAAAAATAATAATAAGTATTATTATTACTATGAAAAAGATGAAAATAATAATAATACTTATACACTTACACCTATTATCTAGCCCAAAGTAAGCATCATTAAGAGCTTGTGTTATGGATACTAGATAACGGAGAAATAATGATAATAATATGTATATAAATATTATAAATATACTAAATAAACATATAAACATATATGACTCGTAAACAAATGCTCGTACTCATCATACAAACATTTGTTCCTACCGGGATTCGAACCCGGGGCCTCTTGACCGAGTAGCCTGGGGTACAGACCACTCGGCCAGCCGGACGTCAATTAATGTCTATATAATACACCAAACTACTTATTACCATATTAAAGTACCTTCATTAATCAAAAGTTGAAATATGTCATAGCAAAACATTTCAATGAAAGCTCATTGAAATGTTTTGCTATTCCATAAATTTATTATACGCCTTTTCAAACGTTATGGTAGGAATTTCTTCATTAAGTTAGTCAAAGTGAAGTTGAGGACATTTAATAAACTGGGCATCTAAGTTTAGAATACAAATACTAAGTTCTTACTTGGTACAGAAATAAATATGAGTCAATATAATAATATGTAAGTTTTAGGACACACTCGGACGCAGATTTCAATACTTGGTAGTATTGAAATGTACCTATTTGGTAATGGTATACAGGGTGGCCGGAACATTGACGTCCACAAAAAAAATTTAGGTCCCTCGTATGGCATAGGGGTATCCGAATCACCCCCATGTATGTTTCGCGACTTTTGATAGTTTTCGAGTCATGAATTTTTTTCTGAATTTTCGGGAATTTCCGACCTAACCAACTTAAAAAAATTCTAAAAAAAAGTCGAAGACTTTTCGTAATTTTTTTTAACTGAATCCTCATGAATTGTGTTTTTATGCATAAAATAATTATTAAAATTCATTCTAAAGTAATTTTATAATATTCGTGATTTATCTTATTTTGTAACCAGGAACAGCTTTAGTAAAATATGCGCCTCTTAAATTGATAATAATTGGACAGCTTATACTAATATCTGTTACGTTTGAAGTGGTCGGATCAACGGTAAATATTTGATATATTTATAAGCTTTAAACTATGGCTTTAACGATCGAACGTAAGTACATTCAGTCAAAAATGTATCGGGAATGGATGATTTCTTTATAGTTCCAAATTCATTTTTTGTTTTTTTTTTGTTGTTGTTGTTAGATTGGCACAACTGTTTTCCTTTTTGACGCGGAGTTTGAGTGGCATCTGTTATATATTAAGTACAGTGCTGTTTTAGTTATATCATATCTAGTGTGTATTGCGAATTTCATAATGGACAAAAACATCGAACAGAGGTTTGTCTTAAATTTTTCATCGCCAATGGAATTTCGTGTTCAGAGTCACTGAAAATGTTACAGAAGGCTTACGGTGAACCGACTATATCAAAAACACGTGCTTATGAGTGGTACAAAGCGTTCAAAAGCGGTCGAGATGTGATGGAAGATTTGCCACGATCTGGTAGGCCATTAACGTCTGCAACTGAAGTTAACATCGCAAAAGTGAGGGAAATAGTGACTGGATATCCTCATTGAACTTTGAGAGATAGCCTGCGAACTTTCTGTATCTCACGTACCATTTTAAATAATCACTTGGGTATGAAACATGTTGCCGCTCGGCTAGTCCCAAAAGACTTGAATTTTCTACACAAACTCAATCGCATGAGAGTAGCTGAGGACATGCTAGAACGAGACAATGCCGACCCAACGTTCACAAAACGCATTGTTACTGGTGACGAGACTTAGGTATACGAGTTTGACATGCAAACTAAGTCAACAAGCTTCGGAGTGGTGCCTTCCAACTAAACCTAAACCGAAAAAACCACGCCAAAGTCGATCAAAAGTCAATGTCATGTCGACTGTTTTTTTTGACTCTCGCGGTGTTGTGCACTCGGAGTTCTTGCCGGAAGGTCAAACGGAAAATAAAGAATATTATTTGAGCGTTATGCGGCGTTTAAGAGAGCAAATTCGGAAAAACAGGCCAGATTTGTGGAAAGAAAATTCTTGGATAAGAGGCGCATATTTTACTAAAGCCCCTGGTTCCTGGTTACAAAATAAGATAAATCACGAATATTATAAAATTACTTTAGAATGAATTTTAATAATTATTTTATGCATAAAAATACAATTCATGAGGATTCAGTTGAAAAAAAAATTACGAAAAGTCTTCTACTTTTTTTTAGAATTTTTTTAAGTTGGTTAGGTCGGAAATTCCCAAAAATTCAGAAAAAAATTCATGACTCGAAAACTATCAAAAGTCGCCAAACATACATGGGGGTGATTCGGATACCCCTATCCCATACGAGGGACCTGATGCTGTCAGTGTCTTTTTAAATAAATAAAAGTGACAGCAACAGTTTTAGGCCAGGAATAACTTTAGTCCGCGTTTTATACTAAGGGGGTTATTGTTTTATATTTTTAAATCCAGAGCGAGAAAATAATAGACGCTGTGTACTCGGTTCAGTGGGAGATTATGGACGTAAGCAACCAGCGCTCTGAGTGTATCCTGCTGCACCGCGTGCAGACGCCCAAACACGTCACTGCCATGAGCATTACCACCGTTGGCGTATCCACCATGCTCCAGGTATTATGTCTCACTTATTGCTTATAATGACTCATCATCATCATCATCACCAGCCTATATACGTCCCACTGCTGGGCTCAGGCCTTCCTACATGGGAGAAACATCTCCTCATAAGTTTGGGCCATAACACCACCACGCTGGCCCAATTTTGGTGGGTTAAAGCGGTTGCAGAAACAACCGGGACCAACGGCTTAACGTGCCTTCCGAAGCACGGAGGAGCTCGAGATAATAAACTTTGATTGACCCATCCTAGGATCGACCATGGCGAAAGTTGCTTTTTTATCCGTATCGAAGTCAGAGCGCTCAAACCAATACGCCACCGAGCTCGTCATTATTAACTATTACTCCTCATTTTATAATGACTGATGACTCTCAAATATCTTGATAAAGAAGCAATTGAGTAGTAGAATTAGATTATTTCGCTTTAAAATAATCATTCACAACTAAACAAATTCAGCTGGTCCCAAAATGATTCCCCTGTGCCACTCCTGCTTTCTTATGGAATATGTCATTGAGAGTAATTAATCAGAATCGACTTATTCAGTTGATTCCTGGCGCAATTTTTTACAGTTTCTTCATAATTTTTAACATCCAGTAGACTTCTTCCGAAAAAATTTTTTTTTTTGTGGGCAAGGAAATTAAAAAGAGATGTTGATGGAATCAAAATTAAAAGTGTATTGGAAAATTAAAAATTTTATTTTAAATTATAACTCTAGATATACAACTAATATTTCGGGTATAATCTTTTATTTTTAACCATTAATTTTACAAAAATATGCTACAAATATGATTTTCTTTTTATTCAACTAAATTAGTAGCAATTACAAATAAAGAAAATGATAAAAAAATATATTGCTCCAGGCGGGATTCGAACCCGCGTCTCCTGATATATTTTTCATCATTTTCTTTATTTATTTGTAATTGTTACAATAAAGTAGGCGTTTAAGGCGATACCTCGTCGGAACTAGCGACACCACTTGATTTATATTAATTGTGGTGAATATAGAATAAACAAAAACGCTTTAGTGAATGACTAAAGAATGGTATTTGTAATTTTTTGTAATTTGAGATGTGCTCGGTATAAGATATTCCTCTACATGTAACCTAGTTTTTCATAATTGCCGTAAGTGGCCACTTTAAACAATAATAAAAAATTTGGTTACTTAAAGGTAGACACTTTATACAAGATAGATCTTTACAAATTACAAATAACGTTCTTGAGCAATTCTCTAAAGCGTTTTTGTTTATTATGTTCTAAACTCACCATAATTAATAACAATCAATTGGTGTCGCTAGTGTGCACGAGGTATCCCCTTAAACGCATCAAAAACATTTAATTGTGATTAAATTAGTAGTTTTCAAATTCCACCCATTCAAGTGACGGTTACATTATTTAAAATAATTATTAATCGATAGAATACACGCCTACCTCCCCCATCTAGACAACTATTGTAGCCCGTTCCCTAGATCGTTGCGGGAGTGCGGACCTGTTTAGAAGATTTTTAGTAACCGAACACATTTTACAGACATAAACACTGGTCGAAGACTTTTGACTTAAGACACAGAGAAGTTGTGTGTAAGAAGATCTTACGCAGTGAATTGATTGAGTTGGATTCGATAATTAAACTCCGATAGAAGTTTCATCTACCTAGCTGAAACATTGAAACGTAAAAAATACGCCTCAGAGCTGGTATTTAGGTATAGTTATGACATCGGATGTTCAACATAATCTTCGACTTGCTCGTCTGTGTTCAATATTAGACCTACCCGTGGGTAAATGCTGTTTAGGTTACACAACGAGCATTATGCTCAATTTCTCCTTGACTAATAAATGATCGGCAAATCGAACACGAGTTCTGTACTTGCCGTTGATGTGAATGTCGTGTTCTGTCTAGTCCAGCAACTTGAAAATGTCATTCTACGCAATTTTACATCTCCTTGACTTACCTCTTTCTACAGTACGATAGGTTTCGTATACTTATTCTTCTACTGTACGCGGACTTGACACGGTGGTGCTCTTGTCATCGAGCTTGCATCTTAGCAGCTCAATAAACTGATAGTCAATGTCAAATCACCTCTGAAGGGACTGAAGCATGGTCCACGTTGTTTCGATTTAATCTAAGGCTTCTTGTAGTCCACGAGCACTAGACGAAGTGGCTGGTTATATTCTTCCGTACCCTAGAATTTGACGGAATTGAATAGCCTCTGAAGGACTACTGTAATTCCACTCTGCAGTGATTCCGTCCTCCCCCAGTGCCTTGTTTTTAAATTACTTCAGGTCATCCTAATCTCATTATTAATTGGGCTCTTGTTGTTCTTTTCCGAATTCATAAATAACTCTCCAACTAATCTAAAAATAAATATATTTCTAAAAAATAAAACAATTAAACAAAAAACTTTGTTTTTTTTTCAAGTTAAATAAATTTACTTTATTAACATAAAGTAAATGTTAATTTATCATCATCATCACCAGCCTATATACGTCCCACTGCTAAGCATAGGCCTTCCTGCACTGGAAAAACATACGAGGAGATGATTACTTATACTGAAATTGTAATATTAACACTTATTTTTATTTCCAGATTCTAAAGACGACAATATCTTACTTCGGTTTTCTACGGACTGTCGGCAAATGAATTCGTATGGCAGAAAACTATCTGTCAGTTTTCTGTCAACTCTTCTAGAATAACTTTCTTTTAGCTTGTCTATCTTTCTTTAAGTTAATATATTTAAGCTGGGATATGAATTGTTTACGAATGTAATGTAAATAAGTAGTACCTACTAACAACGTAATTTTGAAAAAGTCTAGAACTTAATCAGGCATATTCAGACATCGCTTTAGAGTCTAAAGCGATGTCTACAAAATCAATACAGTTCTAAATATCTGCAGCACAAGTCTATGGAAGTGTCAAGTCAAGGAAAACGGAGGATCTATTTAAAACCCCTAACAAAGTTAAAAAAATCCTAACTTCGACGTAATATTATACTAATGGGCCGTTGATAATTATTTACAAATTGATGATAAAGTCAGATTAGATTAGATTAGTTGATTTGGTTTGATTGGATTTGTTTATTACATATTCTTGATAATTATTTACATACAAAATTACACTCCACATAGCAATGTGTTGTTTAATGTTTTTAGCACAGCCTAGAATAATACCATAGGTTCCATACACACACACACTGACGCACATAGGTACACGCATAGCACACACACACGCATACACCCATATTTGCAACATATAATAATATTTTGTTCGCGCGAGCATGTTTGTTGAAAATATTAAGTAATATTGATTGATTGAATATTATACTTTGTACTTCTCTTCTTAAATCTAACGTAAGAATGTTTTAATATTATTATATAAATTAGCATTGCTTAAGTATCTGGTCCTGTATAGTCTGGTGGAAGGCGTAAACGTTTGTCATACAATTTATATAATAAAACCACATAGTACGGACGTTAACGTTCAACCATCTTAAAATATTATGTTGCCAGTAGTAACTCTGTTATCATCAATAGTATTAAGATAGCCCCTGTATCCTACTTTATGCACGAAATAAATAATAATAGTAATGATAATGTCTTTTATTGTTGTAGTTTTTAATTACAGTCGTATGTAAGATATAATTATTGTAGGTAAGATCTATTTAATCGTTGGTTAAATAGATCTTTTTTTTTTTTGGTATAATGTAGTTACATAGAAACAATGTAAACTTATTTATAAACATTGGCCTTTTTCGCATTTAAAAGTAGCCTATGTCCTTTCTCGGACTCTAGACCAGCCGTGCCCAACTGGTATTGTTTTTTAATGGAGCGTTTAGGTACAGTCAATGTCGAAAGTCAATATATAGTTAATTACTTTTGACTTTGACTGTACTACCTATTTGTCACAAGCTGGCGCATTTATTAGTGTTCAATCATTTTATTACATTGGCAATTATTATTATTTACATTTAGGTATATACACGTTTTATTCATATTTACAAATTCTGTTGTAAAAAGATAAGTTGTTGCAACTTTCTGATACCCAGGCTTGTTCGCCTTTCATTTAGTATGTATCCCGCAGCTGAAAAAACCCTTTCGCAGGGTACCGATGAGGCCATAGCATTTAATTTTTGTTATCTTGTATAGGCTCGGGTATATAGTTTTATGGTTTCTCCACCATTCCATAGGGCAGTCAACCATAGAAATTATTTTGTCCTCGTAGTATCGCTGCACCTCTACTATGGCACGCGATTGTGATGTACCTTCTGTCTGGATCCCCTGCATTTTTCTTTTAAAATCCCGCCATATTGATTTTGTCTCGACACCGTTGTGTGATCGCGATTGCGCCGACACTTTCGAATGAGATACCGCCGCCGCCGCAGAAAGAGTGTCATTATGTAGAGCAACAACTAATGAAATCACACTCCGCTTCGTATCTTCTGCCACATGCGCATCATCAAAGTAAAATTTAAATCTTGGGTCCAAGAACATACAATAGCTAAAAGTTTTACTTCGGTTCAAATTTAAAAATCTCCTATTAACCACCGGCATAAAAACGTGAGTCTCGCTAAGGCTCTCGAGTGCATTTATTAGGCCTACAGTAATAGGAATAACTAGGCTTCCCGTTATATATATTTGGCCACTTAATTAACACGGTTCCAGGACCACACAAATTTCTGAGCATATTGTCCACTCATAGTTAGTGAGTGGCTCCATTGATAAATTTACCATAGCACTGTTTATGTATTCTTTTAACAGTACACATCTTTTTACCATGTAGTAAGTGGAGTTCCACCTTGTTGGCACGTCTTGTAAAAGTCTTTTGGCAGTCAAACCAGCTTGTTTCTGATATTTTTTTAATTTCTCCCATGCTGTATTACTCTGCTTAAAATGCCGAACGCTGGACTTCAGTTTTGATAAAACTTCGACAACATCTTTCTCCTTAAGTGCTTCGTTTACTGATAAGTTAAGAGTATGTGTATAGCATGGAAAATGCTTCCACCCAAGTTCCCTTTCAATGGCACTTTTGATATTTCTACCATTATCGGACACAGCCAGTAGTATTTTATCTGTGACCCTCCACTCATCACAGATGCTTTTGATGGCATCGGCTAAATTTTTAGCTGTATGACTTTCTAGAAGAGGGACACAGTCTAATAGCAAAGTTGTGAGCTTGAAGTCCCCAGCATTAATATAATGCCCTGTCACAGCTAACATTAAATCGTTAGTGGATGTCGACCACATATCGACAGTGACGCAGAGCGTTTGTGCATTTTTAAAGACTTTTTCTTTTAAATCAGCTTTTGTTTTTTCATACATTGCGGACAATATATTATTAGAAAAAAACTTCCTTGAAGGAAGTATATAGTTAGGGAACGCAAAAGACATCAGTTCCCGAAATCCGCGATCTTCTACGATTCTGAAGGGATGGTAGTCCATTGTGAACATATTCATAACTTTTTGATCGATCTCGGTCTTTATCAAATTTGAACGTTGAGGCACAAAATTAGTTATAGGTTGATGGCCGTAAGTTCTCCTCATAGGTTGTGATGACGACTGCACTAATGCCGGTGGTTGTTGTACTACCGGTTGTGACGGTGCAGATAACTGCCATAATGGCGGCAGAAGTTGACTGGTTGGATTAATTGCTGCTATAGCAGTTTCGTTGGCACTGGCATCATCGATTCTGTTTATCACCTGAACCGTGGGATGTTTTCTTTCAACATGCTTTTTTAAGTTTTTTAACGAAGATTTATACGATAATTTAGTCTTACATATCTTACACGTAGCGAAGTATCCGCCAATGTCCACAAAATGGTCCCAAACCACACTCACTCTTATATTTACACTTATTTTAAAAATGAAAACTAACTTGAAACAAAATAAAAAAAAACACTACGAAATTATGAGCTAGTAAAATAAAAAATTAAAACTACTATATTACAAAACTATCTAACTAGGTATAATACACGCAAACAATGAAACTAACTAGAAAATAGACAATTAACAAGAACTTTTTTTTTATTTTTTTTATTCCTTTTTATTAGTCTAGATTGTTACGAAATTAGTCTCTGCCAAACTGCTATACAGTTTGTCGGCAGCAGTTCTCGTGCACATAAATATTATTATTCTATGCGTCCATACATATTCGGTGACAGTACTTCATTGTAACGTCATAATTTTCTCCTTATGCAAATAGCTATAACTAAAACAATTACATCGCTATATCTAAGAAACCACTGACTGCAGGTGCAGTATTACTTCTGCAATGTTTATTTATTATTGACATATCTATTATTTATTAATATGAAACAAAACACAACAAAAGTTATCAAATAAACGTTGTAATATAGTGCATTTAAAGTGTCATGGGCACAATGACAAATAATGCTTTTTCAGTATTGATTTTAGTTGTTGTTTTGAGTTAATATTGTCTAGTAGGGATTTCGGTAGGTTGTTATATATTGTAGGTATCAACCACTCTCTCGTACGTTTACCATGGTTATTTTTTACTTTAGGCACTATATATGATTTTTTTGTAGACTGTCGTGTTGGATAGTTATATCTCCGTTTTGTATTTTTCTGTATTAAATTGTTCTGTTATCAATTTCATATTTATTTTTTTATCTACAGGCACAACTTTACATATTTTGAATAGTTTTTCATAGTCACGGTTACATTTATTTTTTGTATTTTTGTCTACTAATAGTTTTAATAATCTTGTTTGTAGTGACTTTATTTTATTTATATGTACTGGATACGTGAGACCATAACTACTCAACCCGTAATCAATAGTTGCCTCCGCTAGTGCATGGTAAAGCATATATAATATACCTCTGTTTACAGTATATTTAAGGTTATATATCTTACCTAGCATATTTTTTCTACATGTAGGTTCCATCTAAAATTATTATCTATCGTTAGCCCTAGGTATTTATAATTAGATACTTGTTCTAGTGGTTTACATTGACAGTGAGTACACTGCACTCACTCATGCAGGCACTCGTATGTGTGCCCGATAACAGGAATGCTTAATTGTTTTTGGCGACATTGCGACGATGATATTATCATACTTTTGGTTTTATTTATATTAATTATTATGCCATTATCATGAGCCCATTTCACAATGTCATCAAAATCGTTCTGCATTGCAGTTTTTATACAGTTAATGTCCTTATTACTATATATTAAGCACGTATCGTCAGCATACATATAAATTCTACAGTTTTGTAATACATTACTCATACTGTTGACATGCATTATATATCCAATCGGCCCATATACCGATCCAGTGGGTACACCATATTTTGTATCACCTGTATCACTAGTTGTTCCGCATAAGCGTACCTCTACAGTCCTTTCTTCAAGATAGTTACGGAACCATGAGTTAGTTGGCCCTCGTATGCCACATTCACTCTGTGATAGTATTCGTTTAGAATTTAATCTAACAAAATGTAAACTCCCGCTAAAGAGATCGTAAATAATCACAATTCCCGCTTCACGTCAAATTTGACAACGGAAAAAATTTTTCAAATCTATTCTTATTTTAAATTAACAAACTTCTGAATATTTTCAATACAATGTCATTTCTATTACTATAGCAGTAAAGTTAAAAATTCAAGGGTTGAATTGAAGCAAAGTATGTTGGCCTATTCTGCCAACCTAACAACATGATTCGACCAATACTGGCTCGAGAAGGAAAAACGTTTGGATACTGCATGGAAAACATTGTCGTAATGGCTATTTCTGCAATTTTGAAAATTGGAAATAAAATACCCTAATACTTGTTTAGTTTCATAAGGTTTATTTTAGTTCTTTATTTCTGAAATTAGATTATTAATTTATCATTGATTTGCTTCCAATTATTTTGTTGACAAGTAAACTATCTAAACTACCCAAATTAATAAATTTTAATTATTTATTGTTTATAGTCACTTAAAACAAAATTTACAAATTAATACATGATGTACACAGGCAAGCTTAACACAAAACTGTCTTTTCTACCAGCAAACCTACATCTAACCTTATTTTAATGTTAATAACAATGAAAGTGTAAAATGGGGCGAAATCGTTAGTGAATTTATTAAATTGAACATTATTTCGTGTTTTTTCACACAAAATAAGCTTTATTTCAATAATTCTCTTTTATTATTATAATCTTTATTGCATTATGAATTATATCATCAGTAACCTTCAGCTATTCAATGCAAAAGCCTAGAAATAAAATTATCACACATGGCTGTATGGCCTCAACCCTATGCCGTCGCATTTATAGCGAGAACTCGCTCAACAAACAAGAGGGCTTAAACATTTGCGCTTGAAAGTCATTCAATTGCTTATGTCAAATTCCATACATTTTTCATTTAGCGAAAGCAATTTTGTCTAGGGGGAATGAAAACATTAAAGTAAGTATCATTAATATTTATCTTTTACTTTGTCGTTTCATTTAAAGTGACAATAAAAAAATAGAGGATTTCGAGCCATTTTTAAGGCATCGACCGATGCCTTAAAAATGACTCAAAAAAATACTAGAATTGAATGACATTAAAAAAAAAAATACTAGAATATTTCTAAATATAGACGATTGTTCTTGTAAAATTGATGTCATAAAATTGAGGTAGAATTATTGAAATACACTTAATTTCGTGTTCTTTCACAAGAAATAAAGTTTTTTCACTAATTCTATTTCGTTTGTGAAGTTCAGTTACTTTGGGCTATTTAGGTAGGTTAGGAGTTGTTGTGTTTTATTGAAACTCATAAATGTTTGATAATAACTTTTATTATAAATTGAACATGTTGTACAGCTAGAGATATTCACAGAGAGAGAGAGAGAGATTCTTACTTCTTAAATTAACAACATAGATAAAGGCAAAAGTAACTGTTGTCATACAGCCATACATTATATAAATAACATCTCCCCTCTTTACAAAATAATCAATTAATTAACCCAAAATTAGTTTTAACTTAAATAGTTTAACAACACACAAATCTTTTTAATATTTAAAATTAACGATAGTCATTCAAATAACTTTCCTAGTTACATAATTTGTAGAATCAACAATAGTCTTATCCACACTAGTACTTGGTATTAATAAACTTTTATCATTTTTTTTTTTTTTTTTATACAACTGGATGACAAACAAGCTGACGGCCCACCTGATGGAAAGCGGTAACCGCCGCCTATAGACACCTGCAATAACAAGGAAAAAAACTTGATATTGCAGGTGCGTTGTCATCCTTTGTCGTCTGGGGCCTTAGATAAAATGCCGTCCATGCCCAGTAATTACACTGGCTACCTTTCCCTTCAATCCGAAACACAGCGAACTGTTTCACGGCTGAAATAAGAAAGGCGGTGGTACCTACCCAGACGACCCTGCATACGGGCCTACCACCTAGTTAATTACAATTTGCATCTTTTATTTCCCTATAATCCTGATTCTATTCATAAACATTTTCCTCATTATCCTCATAAACTCTACTCTTATCATAATACTTTCCATTCTTAATTAAGTTTTTCCTATTTCTCTGAATTAACCTTCCTTCTTCATTTCTTATAATATAAGACCTTGTTACCTGTCCTTGCCCTACTACTATTCCACTCCTATGAGGTCCTGCCCCCTTATTCTCAACTGTCGGATCACGGATTCGATTCGAAAAGTCACATGCCGTCTCGCTTTGACGCATAGCGATAAAAAGTGACAGGTATGGAGTTTCCGAAATTCGAGTATTTTCCGACAGTTTAGATAAGGGGGCTGAAATCTTTTCCTCTTTTATTTTAACAATTTGTCCATTATCAATAGAACGTAATTTCCTAGCAAATCTATTAAAGTAATTTCCTGTTTTATTTGTTTGTTTTTTAATTCCTGTCTATAATTATCTTGTTTAATCTTAAATTTATTACAAAACTTGGGTAAGATACTAGTAACTTCTCTTTTAAACAATAGTTCAGCAGGGGATTTGCCCTCTTCTGAAACTTGAGTATTCCTGTATGTGAGTAAACCCAAATAGATATCTTTTTTTTCATCTATCAACTTTTTTGATAACCCTTTAACAGTTTGTTTATACCTTTCGGCTAACCCATTACTTTGATGATGTTTAGGGCTAGTAATCTTATGTATAAAACACCATTCTATGACAAAATGACTAAATTCAAAACTTGAAAATTGAGATCCTGGATCACTATACAGTATGTGAGGAATGCCATGTCTAGCAAAAATTTCTTTAAGACTCTTTATTGTACACTTAGCAGATAAATCAATTAATTTTTTAATTTCTACATATTTACTATATGAATCAACAACAAGAATGTAGGGTATACCTCTAAAAAATCCAATATATGTGGCTAAAATTTGCCAAGCTTTATCTGGTATTTCTTAACAGATCAATGGTTCACTTCTATTACAATTTTGGTAGTTTTTACAAGTATCACAATTCACTATCAAGTCTTCAATTTCCTTATTGATGTTTGGTCAATAAAATGTCTCCCTAGCAAGTGATTTACACTTGGCTATTGTCATCAAGAACTGCAAATCGTACATGTACGCTGATGATACGTGCATTATATACAGCAACAAAAATCAAGACAAGATACAAAATGTTATGCAGGAGGACTTTGACAATGTGGTTCGTTGGGCACATGATAATGGGATATTAATTAATTTGAATAAAAAAAAGTGTATGCCTATTATCTCTCCTTTTAATAAAACCAAAAATATTACAGTGCAAATAAAAGGGCACTCGCATGACTGCTTACATAAGAAATTAAGTGTATGTAGCTGTGAAAATATTGAAACTGTATCAACATATAAATACTTAGGTCTTACTAATGTTTTGAATGTAAAGCCTGGTTTACCGGCGAGTGTCGATGGTGTTTGCGACCATAGGGATATTGCGAATATTATTAAAGACAATTTTTCTGTACAGTCGCCTTTGGGTCCGTCGAAGGGGGTGATCAATGCTGTCTTTTCCAAAAGGAATATAGGGGTGCGCTTTACAGCCAAAGATGTGTCACAAACTTTAAACCGTATGACAAAAGGAAAGTCGCCAGGGCACGATGGACTTAGTGTTGAGCACCTGCTTCATGCGGGCCCACATATAAATAGACTACTAGCAATGTTTTACTCTCTTAGCTTAAGTCATTCCTACCTGCCTTCAGATTTTATGAAAACTGTAGTGGTACCCATTGTTAAAAATAAAACAGGAGACCTTGCAAATAAAAATAATTACAGGCCTGTCTCATTGGCAACAATTGTGTCGAAGGTGTTTGACGGTCTACTTAATGTACAGTTGGAAAAATATGTAATGCTGCACGATAACCAGTTGGGGTTTAGACCCCAATTGTCTACAGAAAGTGCTATACACTGTCTTAAGCACACCGTCAAATACTACACGAGTCGAAGGACTCCCGTATATGCTTCCTTTCTCGACCTGTCTAGGGCATTTGACCTGGTGAATTATGATATTTTGTGGGAGAAACTTGAGAACATTAGTCTACCCGGCGAACTTGTTAACATCTTCAGGTATTGGTACTCGAACCAGGTCAACAGCGTTAGATGGGCGGGTGCTTTGTCAGACTCTTATCGGCTACAGTGTGGTGTGAGACAGGGGGGTTTGTCTTCTCCTACGCTGTTCAATTTATATGTGAATGCACTGATCATCGCGCTCAGCAGTCAACGCATCGGATGTTTTATTGACAGCGTATGCGTAAATAACTTAAGCTACGCCGATGACATGGTTCTGCTCAGCGCGTCGGTTTGTGGCTTGCGGAAGCTCTTGCGTATCTGTGAGGAGTACGCAAGAGGACACGGTTTGATTTATAATGTTAAGAAGAGTCAATACATGGTCTTTGAGGCCGCAGGTAGGCCATGCCCTCTAAAAGTACCATCAGTATATCTAAATGGGTCTTCTCTGGACAGGGTTTTAAATTTTAAGTACCTAGGTCATATTGTCTCGAGCGACCTCAAAGACGATGCAGATGTCGAACGGGAGCGGAGGGCGTTGTCGAAGAGGGCAAACATGCTGGCGCGCAGGTTTGCGCGGTGTACAGATGAGGTGAAAGTTGTTCTCTTTAAGGCATATTGTACTTCTCTGTACACGTGTGCCCTGTGGGCAGATTATACTCAAAAAACCTACAATTCCCTCCGCATCCAGTACATTTGCATTTAGGACAGTATTGGGGCTGCCCCGCTTCTGCAGCGCATCGGGCATGTTCGCGGTGGCGAGGACAAATTGCTTTCATACGATGATGCGCAAGAAGTGTGCTTCCCTGGTGCGCAGGGTGCGAGCTAGCTCCAATGCAGTACTGGCAATGATCTCCCAAAGACTCGACTGTCCCTACATACGGCACTGCAGCAGCAGGCATGTCTGCTGCAGTGCAGGATAAAGGTGGTAGTGACTGAAGTTTGTGTAAAAAAAAAAAAAACATCGATTTTTAATTATTACTATTTATTTATTTTATTAATTTTAAATTGTTATTGACCATAAAAATTTTTAAATTCAATTTCAAAATTCAATTTTTTGTATATTTAGTGACATTATTATTACATTTACTTATAAATTACTAGTAGACCGTCTATAACTCTTAATATTTATGACATTTATTATAATTACATATCAAAATTTTATTCCTGTTACTAACCATCTAACATACTTTAAGTTAATATTGTTACTAACATAACTAATAAAATAATGTTAATGTAAACGCATATGGATGGAAATCTGAAATAAATGAATTATTATTATTATTATTATTACAGTCGACACACACTTTGCATTGAGCCCCCATGTAGACATGGTGTGTGATAAACTACGGTCAATTCTTTGTAAACTGCAAAACTTGAAATTTATAGTCTCAAGGGGAGTTATGTATGTACTTTATTATGCACTAGCTGACGCCTTAATATCATACGGGTTGGGTGCGTATGGTCTCACATTTCCTGTACACTTAAACAAAATTAAATCTCTGCAAATTAGAATACTCAAACTATTAGTAGATAAAAAAGTAAAGAAGTCACTAGAAAAAGAATATAATAAACTGTTTAAATTATGTAACATATTAGCAGTAGAAGCAAAAGTCAAAATGAATATAATAACAGAACAATATGACAAAAATGAATACAAACAGGTAAGAGAGTATGCGTACGCAACCCGATCAGCTAAAAACCCTAAGCTGTGCGTTCCTAAAGTGAATAATTACTATGGTAAGCGTGAAAGACGTTGGTTGACGCCTGTGTATAATAATGAGCTCCCTAGTAACTTGTTAAAGAGTGTGATCAGTAGAACTAATCTTAAGACTATCCTACGAAAACATTATTTATCTTTATGTCCATAGCTTACACAAGGTAATGTTAAATAAGTAGATAGTTGTGCTTGGCTGCGGGCGGCTGCCGGCCGCACATCGAGTATGACACAACAGTTGGAAACAAGTTCAAATGCTAAGTCTTATATAATCTAGTTATAATCGAGTTTGTTCCCGGAATCTTCTCGGTAGGTAAATTATTGGAACCGGTGTAAATTCAGACACGACAGACAGACAAAAACAGACAGACAGAGTTACAAAAATGAGTTTTTGATTTTTCTTTATGTGTGGGATAAGAATTTGTCTGCACTATTGTTGCATAAATTTTCCATTGTTAGGTATCTCATGGAGTCTAGCTTAAGCTTATTTTTAAAAAACGTAGTTGTAAGTGATAATTATAAAATAAGATTTTCGGGGATAACTTTAAGTAAGTTAAGTTTAAAAATTCCACGAGAGCTACTGCCGACAAACTGTTATGCAGTTTGGCAGATTGTGAAAATTGTAAGTTTTTTTTATTTGGTCAAATAAATAAAAAAAATAAAAAAAAGTTCCTTTTAGAATAACTCAACTATTTCACTTAGGTCTTCTTTATAAGAAAAATATGTTTTTGCTAACATGTCAACTTCAGATTTATTACATGGCCATCCGTTTCTAATGCAAGATAACACTGATTGTAATTCTTTATCCTTTTCAGTTTCTAATATAATTAATTTTAATTTTTGATCACTTACATCAAACTTAGTAAAAATCATCGCTACATATGCTTCAATCTCTTGATACATTATTATGTATAATAAATGATTACTTGAATTTTCATTTATACAGGATCTACTCAAATGATCAGCTATAACTAATTCTTTGCCAGGTTTATATACAATATTAAATCATAAGCATGTAAGGCTAATTTTATTCTTTGCAATCTCGGTGGACATAGGTTTCATGAATATTGAAACCAGAGGTTTATGATCTGTTTCAATTGTAAAAGTTTGTCCATATAAATACTGATAAATTTTTCAACATCCAAACCATATGCCTAAACTTTCCTTTTCTATTTGACTATACAGCTGTTCTGTAGGTGTCAATGACCTTGAACCATATGCAATTGGGTAATTATCCTGTAGTAACACTGCTCCTAAACCATCTTTTGAAGCATCTACACTTAGCACTAATGGTTTGTTTATATCAAAGTATGATAACACAGGTGGTTCACTTATAATCTGTTTTAATTTATCATAAGTATTTTGATGAGTGTTATTGCACATAAATGGTATATCTTTTCGTAATAATTGTCTTAATGGACATGTTATATTAGAATATTTTTTTATGAATTTTGAAACATAATTAGTCATACCTAGAAACCTCATTAATTCTTATTTATTCTCAGGATTTTTTAAATTCTTTATTGTTTTAATTCTTTTTGGATCTACTTCTATCCCATTACCTGTTAAAATGTGACCTAGATACTTTACTTTATGAACTTTAATTTGACATTTACTTTTATTTAACTTTATATTATATTTTCTGGCTCCATCAAGTACTTTTCTGAATATTAAATTATGGTTAGACTCTGTATCTGAATAAATCAAAATATCGTCGATGAATATTACTACTCCTTGTATGTCAAAGAATATCTGTGTGAATAATTTATGGAATACCTCAGCACTAGAATTTATTCCGTAAGGTAAACGATTAAGCATATAACGTCCATATGGTGTGTTAAATGTAGTGAGCTCCCTAGATTCATTAGCTAAAATTACCTGCCAAAATCCTTTATAAGCATCTAAGGTGCTAAATACTTTCGAGCCTTTTAACATACTTGTAATTTCCTCTAGCTTAGATAGCATACAATGTTCTCTTAAAATTTGTTTGTTTAAATGTTGCGGATCAAGATTCAAGACACACCCTGATGTCACCATTTGGCTTTGCCGCTATTACCAATGAATTTACATACTCAGTAGGGTTACTAATTATATCATTTTTTCCATAATATCTAGTTCTTTTTTTAATTTAGTTATTAACTTGAACGGAACATGCCTACATGGTTGAACTTTACCTGTAGTATCAGATTTTAATTTTATTTCATATTCTTGGCCCTTGATTTTGTCAATACCACTAAAAAGATCCTTATATTCTAACAAAATATCATTTTCTAAGTTAACTTTTGAAATTTTACTCAATAAATTTAGTTCAAGAATTGTTGGCAACCCTAGCACTGATTCACAGTCCTCCTTGCGAATTTGAAATTCAATATCAACAATCTTGTTACCTATTTGACACTTTTGTACTGTTTTACCTAATGTTTCTATAATAGAACCATCATAACTACTTAATTTTAATTTTGACTGTACTATACTGTTAATATTCATATTTCTACATACTTTTTCAGATATTACATTACACCGAGCTCCTGTATCAAGCTTTGCAAACAAATTTTTATTACTATTCATGAATTTTACATTTTCTTGCTATGATTTATATTTACTTTTAACAATATTGACTTTTACAAGACCCATTATCAATTTATCAAATTCCAAATTTTCATCATTACTTTCAATATTTATATTTGTTACAACCTTTTGTTTGGTTTTACACATATTAGAAAATGTCCATACCTTTTACATTTGAGACACATCTTTTTGTAAGCCGGACAATTCATTATGGGATGATGACTTCCACATCTTTGGTAAGTGACACCTCCTCTTCTGTGATTGTTGTAGGACTTGCTACTTCCACTAGGTTCTATTTTCCTCTCATGTATTTATCATGTACATTGTATTTATCACTTTGTCTACCTTGTGGATATTTCTTCTTAACGTGATGTACCTCCATCTCGCTTTGAAATTTTTGTGACTGTTCATTTACTAATTCTACAGACTTACATATTAGTATACACTTCTCCAAAGTTAAATCAGTTTCTCTTAGTAACCGGTCTCTCAGTTTATTAGCTACCAGGCCAGCTACAATTCTGTCTCTGATTAGTCTATTTTTCAATTCCCCGAAATTACATTCTGATGCCAATATTTTAAGCTCTGTTTCATAAGCATCTATTTTTTCATAGATTTTTTGGTTTCGTGTGAGAAAAATATGTGAGCTAACACATTCATTCATAATTGGCAAAAAATAATTATTAAATTGGTTGACCACTTTGTCATAATCGTTTTTGTCATCTTCCGACAAATTCAATGTGTTATAAATTTCTACGCATTGTTCGCCCATGCAATGCAGTAATATCGCCACTTGAACATCTCCTCCTTTTTTAACTTTTTTTTATTATAAATTGAACATGTTGTACAGCTAGAGATACTACAGAGAGAGATTCTTACTTCTTAACTTAACACCATAGATAAAGGCAAAAGTAACTGTTGTCATACAGCCATAAATTATATAACAGGAGTCTCTTAGTGATTTTTAGCTGTCTTTATGTAACATAAAACATAATTCACGAGGTATAGATAAATAAAAAATTAGAAGATGTCACTGTATGGCCTAAATTTCTTTGCCTTTCCCAAATAAAAATATTCAATTTTTTGCCGTCGTTTACTGGTGACGTTAAAAGAGTTTTTACAAAAACATACCAAACAAATTGAGAACCTCCCCGTTTTTGAAAATCGGCGTTTATGCAAAACTGTGCCTAAGCAAACATCATGTTTATCGACCTCATCAAAATAGTATCATGGAAACTGTCATCATATATTTCGCGGTAAACTCTCTCAAGATGCATTGAACTGGCATTCAATGGATTAGTTGCAGGAGTAAAAAAAATATTAAGACTTGGCTGTATGGGCATGAGTTCCCCTTGCCTTCTCTGTAATAGAGAAACAACAACAACAAAAAACAGATTGTGCGACCAAATGAAGTTGTCATTATTTTTCTCAGAACAATAACTAAAGCATAGAAACCTGGCTAAAATAGTAGGCGGAGACATATACCTATCTCTGTAACTCTTACGACAAATTTTATGCGTTAGAGAGAGAAGTACATATATCAGTTACATTCTCATTTGTGTAGGTTGTCACTAGTTTGTTCCTTCGCTAGTGGTGTACTGTGTCGATTTTTAAACTATATCGATCTAGTTATAGGGGGAAAAATAAATCGTAGCAGAGGCCACAGCCAACCCAAACCTATTAATTATATCTGAACGTTCATTAGGTGGTTGACTCATGTGTAGGGTCGTCTGGGTAGGTATCATGGCCTTTATTATTTCAGACGTGAAATAGTACTAGGCATGGAATGCATATCATCTTAGGCCTCAAGATGACAAGGAACCTACAATATCAAGTGATTTTTCCTTGTTATTGCAGGTGTCTATAGGCGGCGCTAACCACTTACCACTCACTTATCCTTATAAGTCCAAGTATAGCAAATATAGTGATTTCAGTTGCTATTTTATCCAGGTTTCTATGAAAGAAGAAAGTAAGAAAAAAATGTTTTATTTAAATAGGCCACAAAGAAGCTCTTTTAAATCTTCAAAAAACACATTCTTACAACTATCACAAAAAATATATTAACTAACAACGTCATAGTCTCTGTCTGTCTGTCATGTCTGAATTTACACCGGTTCCAAAAGTTGAACTACCGAGAAGATTCCGGCAACACACTCGTGTAGTCACTCTTGTCAAAATAAATATTCAATTACAATGTTTGTAGTAAAAAAAAATATAACTTTTAGCAGTGCAGTGCCGCCCAGCGAAAAAAATAATTAAAATTAGAAGAGAATCTATATCAACGTACCAACAAAGTAGGTACCCAATGTCAAAAGTATTATCGTTATTTTCAAGCTATCTGACAATGCACAATCACAATATAGGTATACAGAGGTTAATAGTCATAATACTTACGCGTAAATAATTCCTCTTTCGTCCGAGACTCGATAGTAAGCAGACGTGTTGCGCGTTCCGTTATTGAAATATTAATTACGCTCAAACAAATAATATTTTATTCTAATCACATTAGCGCTCAAATTTGTTTAAACTACCGTACCGGTAGAAGAATCATCGAGCATTTGTGTCGCATTCGCACTCGACTCGGGCCAGTAGTGCTACGGTAAGCGACTACGATTTCACCGTATATTCTGTGAAAGCAGTTCAAATCCCGAGTTAACGTTTATTTTTTAAATAGATATATTTATTTCTATTTTGTGAATTCGTACAATGACCGATAGAAAGGATGTCACCTTAAACAAATCACTTTCGGAAACTGATATTAATCGGTCAGTAATTCAGCAGCAATTAGATGATTCACACGTGACTCCCCCCAGCTTTGTTTCATCCAGATATAAGAGGAGAAGGGAAGATGACCATATTAGTGAAATATCTGTAATTCGAGAGCAAATGCAGAGTATGTGTTCAACATTGCTTGCTGCTCAAGAGCGGGAATTTAAGAAAAACTCAGACTTGCTTAAGGGAATACAACAAACTTCTAACAATATTGAGTGTTCTAACTACATGTTGAAAATAAATAAGAAAAAACATTCGGCGTTCATTGCCATTTTGAACACAACTATTACTGATCACCGTACAATTTTCCTTTGTATGTTTAAATTAAAAAACTCACTAGTTGCACCAAAAACTGTTGATAAAATTAACTTCGATAACGCTTTAAAATACTTACAGGAAATAAATATTTCATACTTACTTTTTAGTGACGATCCTAACCACATAACTGATAGTCTAATTCATGAAATAATCACTTAGATGAAGGTAAACACAACTACTGTTCAAATACCAAAAAGTAAGCGTATAATCAAGCCTTGGATTATCGAGGGCATACTTAGGTGTATTGGGAACCGTTATAAGCTACAAAAGCAATCACGTGATGACCCTTATAATGAAATTAAAAAAAATACATATGTACGCTACAGAAATCATTGTAATAATCTTATAAAAAAACTGAAGAGAAAATATGAAATGAATCTAATTAAAAATTCATTAAAAATAATAAAATGCTGTGGAAAAACATAAAAACCCTAACATATACAAATAAACCAAATAGTACAAATTCTGAATTATCTCAGATCAAACAAACCTCCCTTGATTCTGCTAACTTCATAAACAATTACTTTGCAAGTGTTGGCAACAACCAAAGACTATACAACCAATTGACTGCGCTTGCGGGGGCAATCTTCTCACGAAGCATATGCTAAAACGAGTTTATGTGCCGATTTCGGCTTCAGTGTGCTTCTAGCTGCCGTGGTTATCACACAGTGACGTAAAATATTATTTAAAGAGTCAAAATACGGTGAAAATGCCCAGTTGTGCTATTAAATGGTGTGGGAAGTCGAGTTCTACTTCAAATTACAAAAAAATCTGGAATAACCTTCCACAGGTAAGTATTATTTAGATGAAATTCGTACAAAATAATTTTCAATAATAAATTCATTTTAATAAATATAAAATTGGCACGCGTTGATGTCTTTCTACCCCTCTCTGTCTTTCCTAGGTTTAATTTACTATGCATTTATCTCTTTCTTTCAAGATAGTGCTGTTACATGCAATTTCTTCTTGGTATCGATACAAAAATTATTTTGTAAGATTTAATTATATTATTTTCGTATTATTCAAATCTAAATTCTAATTTGATTAATATAATTTTTATTTTTATTTACAGACTCAAGCCACGTGATTCAGTAAGGGATTTATTTAAAGAAATTAATATTTTGACCGTTGCTTCTCAATATCTAAAATTGGAACAGCAAGTTTAATTTAATATCTAATGTTTAAGTTATGAATATCACTATGTTTTGAAAAGGTATGTTTATATTTGTGAACATAAATTATGTTCTCATATATACAGAGTGGAAAAAATCTATGGGCCCTGGAGGGGAACTACTTTAAATCCTTTAGTTAGCTCATTTTACTCAAGGATAAATTCCTCTATTTTTGAAAAGAAACAAAACTGCATTTAAAGATCTTCTAAAAGTAGCTTGTCTCACCCAGGAATCGAACCAACTAAAAATTAAAACAGTAAACCCTCGCTATTTCTTTATACGAATCGGTAGGATTAATGTTCAGGATAAAAATTGTTTAATTAACATTTGGTATTTGAAATAAAAAAAGTAAAAAGTAACATCAATTAGTTTCGAACGAATACTTTCAACATTTTTAACGATTTTAAAAATGTTGAAAGTTGTCGTTCTAATTTTAAATTGCCCCGCGTTGCATTAAAAAATGCGTTCCATTTTTAACTTTTCCTCAGATTACCTAGTGTAAGAACGAATTGTGCATAAATTTATTATTACAATTTAATGATTTTCTTATCGAAGTCTTCAATAAGGTACTTAGACATAAATAACATAAGCAAACCTGTATTTCATACAATATCTTTAGATATTAGAGAGATAATAAAATTAACGTATGGTTTACTTGTCACAAATGAACATTATAGTACTAGGTACTAGGTAGTTAATAAAAAACTTGTAATAAATATGATATTGAATATAGGTATCACCACGTACAACAGATTAGTGTGTTTGTTAGACAAATTTTATCCTGCACAATAATCCTACCGATTCGTATAAAGAAATAGCGAGGGTTTACTGTTTTAATTTTTAGTTGGTTCTATTCCCAAGTGAGACAAGCGACTTTTAGAAAATCTTCGAATGCAGTTTTGTGTCTTTTTAAAAATAAAGAAATGTTTTCTTTCAGTAAAAAGAACGAACTAAAGGATTTAAAGTAGTTCCCCTCCAGGGCCCATAGATTTTTTCCATCCTGTATATATGAGAACATAATTTATTTTCATAAATATAAACATACCTTTTCAAAACATAGTGATATTCATAACTTAAACACTAGATATGAAACTAAACTTGCCGTTCCAAGTTTTAGACTTCACAAGACAAGTCGCTCATTCATGGGGAAATGTATACACATTTTTAACAAAGTCCCACCAAATGTAACTGAACTGCCTTTTCACAAACTTAAGTTAGGTATATGTCAAACAAACTTTAATAAAAAAAGGCTACTATAAGGTCCAAGAATATTTAGATGATAAGAATGCGTAGACACATTAAAATTCCAAAATGTTTTATATGTTTATTTACGAGTATTATGACTATTAACCTCTGTAAACCTATATTGTGATTGTGCATTGTCAGATAGCTTGAAAATAACGATAATACTTTTGACATTGGGTACCTACTGTGTTGGTACGTTGATATACATTCTCTTCTAATATTATTATTGTTTTCGCTGGGCGGCACTGCACTGCTAAAAGTTATATTTTTTTTTACTACAAACATTGTAATTTAATATTTGAAAAGAGTGACTACACGAGTTTGTTGCAGGAATCTTCTCGGTAGTTAAACTTTTGGAACCGGTGTAAATTCAGACATGACAGACAGACAGAGACAATGACGTTGTTAGTTAATATATTTTTTGTGATAGTTGTAAGAATGTGTTTTTTTGACGATTTAAAAGTGCTTCTTTGTGGCCTATTTAAATAAAATATTTTTTCTTTCTTTCTTACGTTCATTCATTAAAATCGTACTAAGTTATTACGTTGTTTAATTACACTAGAAATTCCCTCGCACCAAAGTTGACTAATAGTTTTTATCGATAGTCGATAATATTTTCGGTCTCCCTACAAATACACGTGTAATTGAACTGATCAATCAGCGAAGCCAATGCCCCGTCGCTCCCGCACCGCCAAGCAGTGACCTGTGTTTCTGAGGAGGAATGCATCTATACGCTCTCCACTGGTTTAGTACTCCGTGGAAACAACCTTGCTAAAGAAATACAAGCAACCGTAAATGAGGACGACTCAAACAAATATCTCCACTCACTATCTTCACAAACACAATCGTTTGTTTTACTAGACACAGACTACGAAGAAGTAAATAGTGTTATCATGAATTTAAAATCGAGTAGTGCCCCAGGACGGGATGGCATAACTACAAGCTACCTTAAACATATAAAAAATGAAATAATACCTACATTACTCACCTTTCTAATCTTAGTTTTAACAAAGGGATTTTCCCAGATTCTCTAAAGAAGTCGGTTATAGCTCCTATCTACAAGTGTGGGGACAGAGACAACGTCAGTAACTATAGACCTATTTCGGTTCTCCCTGTTTTGGCTAAGATACTTGAAAAACTACTTAACAATAGACTACTAAATTATATTTCAACATATAATATACTATCTCCATACCAATTTGGTTTTAGGCGTGGAATTTCAACCGAAAAAGTAGTTGCATCTTTGTCTACATTTGTAACTAATCAACTAAACAGGGGAAAAAAGTGTTTAACGGTCTTTCTAGACCTCAAAAAGGCCTTTGACACTGTCTCTATCCCTATCCTCATACGAAAGTTAGATAAAATCGGAGTTCGAAATACCCAACTAGACATATTCAAAGCTTATCTGACAAATTGAAGACAGTTAGTTAAAATAGAGCAGGTTTTGAGTGATTGTATTGATGTTACGTGTGGGGTACCTCAGGGAAGCGTATTGGGTCCTACCTTGTTCCTAATCTACATTAACGATCTGTGCAACACGACCCTAAAAAATGCAAAAATATATTCCTATGCTGACGATACGGCCATTACTTTTACTGGCTCCACCTGGGCTGAGGCAAAGAGTAATGCTGAGCATGGAATGATTGTTATTTCGTCATGGCTGAAAAACAACCTCCTCACCCTTAATACATCCAAAACAAACTTTATATGTGATGCCAATACCCTTTGTTAAAACCGAATTTGCGAGCGTACAGTTTGATAAACGATCTTCGTTGATTTATAATAAAATAAATGAAGTTCTAAATATATTTAACCAAAATACATACGAATGTAAATTATCGCTAACTGAGTGGTTGCGTAAATTGAGCTACAGCGAAGTCGAAAATCTTATGCAGTATCGAAGATAAGCGCTGATAGAATTGCACCGATATAAATACTTAAAAAAAGAAAATTAATAATCTCGTTCAGGCTATGGACAATATAAATAGACCATATATATAACATATTTCATAGATTAAAAACTAACATATGTCTACCACATTATTATAAAAATATAATAATATATTAAACTAGCACTTATACATTATACTTTAAAAATATTAGGTAATTAACGCTCTATTAATATTACAATAAGGCTGTTTGTAAAAATAAAATACATACATATTATAAGTTTAATTAGTTATAAATATATACTTAGTTTATATAAATACTTTATTAATTTAGAGATATGAAGGAGCGGAGTCTCCTGGCACAGGCATCTTCATGCTTAAAAGGGGGCTCCAACCACTAGAGTTAAGAAAGTTTTTGTTAAAAGAAAATAAACAATTTTGATTTTGATTTGATTTGAAATAAACATATAAACATTTTGGAATTTTAATGTTTCCACGCATTCTTATCATCTAAATATTCTTGGACCTTATAGTAGCCTTTTTTCATTAAAGTTTGTTTGACATATAACTTAAGTTTGTGAAAAGGCAGTTCAGTTACATTTGGTGGGACTTTGTTATAAATGTGTATACATTTCCCCATGAATGAGCGACTTGTCTTGTGAAGTCTAAAACTTGGAACAACAAGTTTATTTACATATCTAGTGTTTAAGGTATGAATATCACTATGTTTTGAAAAGGTATGTTTATATTTGTGAACATAAATTATTTTCTCATATATATATTGAGAAGCAATGGTCAAAATATTAATTTCTTTAAATAAATCCCTTAGTGAATCTCGTGGCTTGAGTCCGTAAATAGCACGCACAGCCCTTTTTTGTAAAATAAAAATGTCTTCAATGTCGGCTTCGCTGTGCCCCACAATAACAAGCCATATGACATGACACTGTGGAAGTAACCAAAGTAAACAAGTCTTGCTGTTTCAACATCACACAAAGACCTAATTTTTTTAACAGCATAAGCAGCTGAACTAAGTCTTTTAGATAGGGACGAGATATGAGGATACCATTGTAAACGAGAATCTAACTTAATTCCCAAAAATACTGTAGAGTCAACACATTCAATAGTTTCTTCATTGATTTCAACGTGAGTACTAACCTGCCTTACATTAGGTAAAGTAAATTTAATACACTTAGTTTTCTTTGAATTTAACAATAAATTATTATTTTCAAACCAGGATAGCACTTTTGAAATGGCATTATTTACATCCTCAAAGTCAGTTTTAGTTCGGTCTATTTTAAAAATTAGTGAGGTGTTATCTGCAAACAATACCGTCTCACACAATTTTTTTGAAAAGTAAGGGAGGTCGTTGATATAAATTTAAAAAAGCAATGGCCCTAATATCGAACCCTGAGGCACGACCATATGCACAGGCGCACCAGAAGACTCAGTTTTGTTTATAACAACTTTTTTGAATTCTATTGGTCAAATAGGATTCAATAAGTTTTAATGAGTTTATTGATAGTATTGATACACCACAATGCTTTAATTTACCCAATAATGTTTGATGATCAACACAGTCAAACGCCTTGGACAAGTCGCAGAAGATACCTAGAGCATCCTGCCGATTTTCCCAAGCATCAAATATGTGTTCTAAAAGTGCAATTCCCGCGTCTGTAGTATTTTTTCCTTTAGTAAATCCGAACTGTCTATTGTGAAGCAATTCATTTCTCGTAAAATGAGAAAGCAATTGTTTATGAATAATTTTTTCAAAAATTTTGCTAAGAGTCGGCAAATATGCTTTAGTTATTGTTCTGAGTTATTTTTCTAAAATACAATTAAATTTGTTAGAATAATAAATACTAGGTGCATCTCTCTTTAACAATATTCAATCACCTGAGCAAGAAGGATACGAAAATAATAACAGGTCTCACGGAACAGATAACCTAACCTGAGATGACGTCGTGCGTGTGACGTATTCGGTATTTTGTCTAGTGTTATTGTGATATCGCTATTTGTGACGTATTGGCATATCGTTATTCGTGACGTAGGCGTAAGTACTTTGTATTTCTAATTGTTGGTTAGGTATTAAAATAAGATTTGCCCATAATTGGTCTCCGTCTTTTATTTTATTAATTATCTTTTGTTCAACGCTTTTAATACTATATCTCACGACGGTGTTCGAAATAGCGTACACAGTCAATCGTCACACAGCGTCGAATGAAATGACTTTATTGTTTAGATAAGATGGCGTTGCTTCACTCGCTGTCTCAAACCATTCTGTCTATCTTGTACTTATATTCTAAGACCGTATCCTATTTTTACGTGAAACTTCCTTTTTGTAATAAAAATAATAATAAGTATTATTATTACTATAGGTAAACTATTAGGTGAAAAGATGGCAACTGTTTGTATGGAACAGCTGGATGTTTTTCGCGATTTAAATTTTATTTTTAACAGTTAGAGTGATCAGGACATTGTTTGCGAGAGCGTCCCCCTAAAACCCTGTATGTTTTCCATCTGGTCAATTTTTGGACAAAGCTTCAACCGTGTTTTCAACGTCTGAATAGCTTTTTTTAATTAAGGTCTAGAGCAGAATGTTCGCGCGCTTTTTGTTTCGCATCAAACTCCATATATGGACTTGTGAATGTATGTGCTGGCTGGACGGTTCGCATCTTCACAAGTCTAGTTTGCGCGCCCTCCGCGCCCCGCGCTCGGATTCGCCTCCGAGCCGCCCCGCCTCCGGATCAGCTATTGCTTCAAGAACAGTTGACAGTCGCTTCTAAGCTTTGTGACCGCCGCGAGCTCTTGAGCTTCAAAACCAAAACCAAACTCTCGCTAAACCGTTACATAAACTCTTCTACGGACAAGAACAGACGACTGGAGTTGCAGCTGTAAGGAAAGTGCTTACATTTTGCATTTCTGTGAGGATTTGATGTAAAACCTCGCGCTAATTCTTTACCTTGGATAAGTCCATCTAAAACCGCTTCACCACAGAGGTTCCCAGACATTTTTTCTCATAGACCACTTTCAAAATTTAGCTGGTTCCGGTGGACCCCCTGTAGCTACATTTCTAGCATATTCCCAAAACTGGTCAGAAAATGTGAAGATAAGATAGGCCAACGTAGACCCCCGTCAAGTCTGCTGAGGACCCCTGGGGGTCCACCTGGACCACTTTGGGAACTAAGGATCGAGAGTAACAGTAGTGGAGAGATATTATTTAACTTATATATTACTTATATATTTTACTTAATAATAGAAGGTATGTACCTAAGTGGTCGTAGGTTTATAATGTAGGTAGAAGTTTAATTTCATGAAGAAATTAATGTCTATATAATACACCAAACTACTTATTACCATATTAAAGTACCTTCATTAATCAAAAGTTGAAATATGTCATAGCAAAACATTTCAATGAAAGCTCATTAAAATGTTTTGCTATTCCATAAATTTATTATACGCCTTTTCAAACGTTATGGTAGGAATTTCTTCATTAAGTTAGTCAAAGTGAAATTGAGGAAATTCCTTACTTGGTACAGAAATAAATATGAGTCAATATAATAATATGTAAGTTTTAGGACACACTCGGACGCAGATTTCAATACTTGGTAGTATTGAAATGTACCTATTTGGTAATGGTATACAGGGTGGCCGGAACATTGACGTCCACAAAAAAAATTTAGGTCCCTCGTATGGCATAGGGGTATCCAAATCAACCTCATGTAAGTATGTTTCGTGACTTTTGATAATTTTCGAGTCATGAATTTTTTCCTGAATTTTCGGTAATTTTCGACCTAACCAACTTAAAAAATTTCTAAAAAAAAGTAGAAAACTTTTCGTAATTTTTTTCAAGTGAATACTCATGAGTTGTATTTTTAAGCATAAAATAATTAACTTTGTAACTTTGATAAAAGTTGTGAAAATGTTGATCCAAAGTGAAAAATTTACGTTCGGTGAATTATAATTTAAATTTTCAACTTTAAATTAAAAATCTAAGCAGGTGACTTCATGGTTTCTACGTAGCCCTCAAAAATGCACCATACTTTCAGCTTTCATAATCATTAAAAAAAATAGTACTTAAGGGGCTCCTTTTGCTAAAATCGGGCTTCAAAGGCAGCGAGGTGAAACATTCTTAAAATTAGCCATTTGATTAAAAAAAAATATTGGTAATTTTACTACTTTTAATATTTTACTACTTTTTTTTAGATTATTTTTTTAGTTGGTCAGGTCGAAAATTCAGAAAAAAATTCATAACTCGAAAACTATCAAAAGTCGCGGAACATACATGGGGGTGATTCGGATACCCCACGATACGAGGGACCTAAATTTTTTTTTGGACGTCAATGTTTCGGCCGTCCGGTCATTTTTCATTAATTTTCATTAAACACAGGAGTGAACACATGAAAATTAATGAAAAATGACACACCTAGGGCACTAATTATGTATTTTCCTAAAATCATTACCTACCAAACCGTATTATTTTACAAGTCTTAAAGAAAATGAAAATACCAAAACCTGTCATGCCTCACATTCCAGACACAATTAATTTTTAATTGTTTTAGACTTCCAGGAGTCTTACTGCTGCTGAACCAAAATGTCTTACTTTCAGGAATTTAAATCCTCTATCACTAAGATATATGAAGGTAGTAAGATTATTCATGAAAACTGTGGGTGCTTGGCCAAGTGAAGTTCTGAGAGATAAAGCGCCTAAACTAAAAATATTACAGGTTCTTATATTTTGTCAGACTGCGCTGCTGGCTATGGGACAAGTGAATTTCATAGTCCAAAAGTTTAACATCCTCCCTCTTTTTCTTTTGGGGGACTCTTATGTAACATTGTTTTTAACAATACTGACTTGGGTGAGTAGTTACTGGATAAGATAAATAGCACATTTAGTAGTTAATTTTAAGCCACGTCGCGAGAAGTTTTGAAGTATAACCAGATGAATAATATTAGTGTTTTCAATTTTATGCAATATCGGAAGTGAAATCTTCCGGTATTTACATGGCCTGGTATTAAGATAAGGCAAAGAAAATGGACTGTGATGTAGTTCACAGTCCATTTTATTTGCCTTGTGTTGTTTGTCTCGAGTGGCAGTGGGCAGGTCACATTGCAAGGAGGACTGACGGCCGTTGGGGCGGAAAGGTCCTCGAGTGGCGGCTGCGTACCGGGAGACGCAGCGTTGGTAGGCCCCCTACAAGGTGGACCGAATATCTTGTGAGGGTCGCGGGAAGCCGTTGGATGAGGGCAGCGCAGGACCGATCGGTTTGGAGATCCTTGGGGCAGGCCTATGCTCAGCAGTGGGCGTCTCTCGGCTGATATGATGATGATGATGTTAACTAATGGACAACAGACATGACGAAACTATTAGAATTTTATATACCGCGAAAACTTAAAAATATCTCACTATCATCAAAATAATAAATAATGGTTGTATTTCAGTCCAGAAATTTTATGACGACATTGAAATCCTTTGGAAATCTAATTAAATCATTTGTGTTTAAATTTCACTTGATGCATTTTAAACACATGAGCTATGAGTTCTATACGGTTTGTAATTTTTTAAATGATTAAGTATGTCAGAAGAGTGAAAAATAGGATACGGTAAAAGCCGGATAGTTGCCCCACT
Source organism: Nymphula nitidulata (assembly GCA_947347705.1). NCBI lineage: Eukaryota > Metazoa > Arthropoda > Insecta > Lepidoptera > Crambidae > Nymphula > Nymphula nitidulata. The sequence continues at coordinate 10,983,710 of OX374621.1, read as the reverse complement.
TTATGAAAAATCTTTTGTATCTACGGGCATAATATGGCTACTTCTAAAGTGAAACATCAGCCTTTAATTATTATTGTACTTAGTATTTTCAAAACAATTCTTTATTGTTTTCAAGTAAATCTCGTTTTATTTGACCAGTCGAAAAAGGGATAGTTGCCTAATATGGCGGATAGATGACTCAAAAAGTTTTGAGTTGCTAGTTTTTAAAGCTAAAAATAAAACCTACAAAGTACCACCTGTCAGGCTCAATGGTACTCCTCTTAAGCAAGTACAGAGTTTTAAGTACCTGGGGCATTGGGTCGCTCAAGGATGACATGGACATGAAGCGGGAGCACAGGGCTTTGTTTGTTACGGCCAATATGATTGCCCGCAGGTTTGCGCGCTAACGTACGTAACGTATTAGGCAGGTTGAAATTACACTTTTTAAAACCTATTGTAATTCTCTGTACACTGCAGCCTGTGGACAAACTACACCCAAGGAACGTACAGAGCCCTGCGCACTCAATATAATGATGCGTTCAGGATCTGTTGGGGCTGTGGCGTCACTGCAGTGCTTCGGGGATGCTGGCAGAAACTAGAGTTGATAGCTTTGCCACTATAATAAGAAAACGCATAGCGTCCATGATACACCGTGTGCGCGGCAGCTCCAACAGCCTCCTGCAGAGTGTTGAGGCGAGGCTGGATGTGGACAGCGCTATTATGCGACACTGGACCAGCTTTCTTTTGGCCAAAGATACGGCTATATACTATAATGATTATAATAAAACCGCCCAAGTGCGAGTCAGAATCGTGCACGAAGTGTTCCGTACCATTATTTATAAACAAGCGTCTACCTGTTGCCGTTATCAATATCGAGCAAAAACAAGCAAAAAAATAACGTTTGTTGTATGGGTGACCGATTAAATATTAATTTTATTCTGTTTATTAGTATTTGTTGTTAAAGCGGCAACAGAAATACATCATCTGTGAAAATTTCAGTTGTCTAACTATCACGGTTCATGAGATACAGCGTAGTGACAGACGGATGGACGGACAGACAGCGGAGCGGAGTCTTAGCAATAGGGATCCGTTTAACCCTTTGGGTACGGAACCCTAAAAATGCTTCGGAGGATACTTGCCCACAACTTGCCTAATGCAGAGAAAGAAATTTATTTTTTTTGGATTTAAAAAACGTTTTATAATTAAATCAGAGTCTAATAATTTAGAACCTCTTATTAATCCGTCAAGCGGCGTTATCCCTCCGGAGGGCTGTGACAATTTGTAATTGAAAAATCAATTGTGTGTCTGGAATCCGATGCTTGACGGGTTAAAATGATTATCAACATTGTAGCACATTTTAATCTTTTTAAACTTTGTTAATACAAAAACCTTTTAAGTATATATGGTCCATGGTTTAGGTAGGTATCATTAATTTCAAGTTGTGGATTATTATTAAACTTAAATATAAAGAAAAATATTACAATCAACTAGGGCATAAATTTTAGATATCTAACAGGCTGGGGAATGTCATTAAGAACAATTCGATTACAAAGCCAGAGCTTTCACTGTTCCACATCTCTTACACACACCGGACGACAGCAGTATGTTGAGATAGCAAGCTGCGACTTAAAAACAGGGACTACTACAACATGTAGATCAAGTGAATGCTATATGCCGAATTCAATCCCGCAAGGCTCTGTGCTCGGTTGTACACTTTTTTTGATATATATTAACGACTTGCTGAAAATAATATATGATTACTCGATTGCTTTTGCTGATGATATATCAATATTAATCCCGTGTGATTCTCCTTCCCAACTTCATAATAGGCTCTCAGATATGTTCGAAAATGTATTACACTGGCTTAGGGATCACAATTTGGAAATAAATTTAAAAAAAACCAAGTTAATACACTTCAGACCACGTCAAAAAACTGCAATTAAAGGTTTTAACTTCACTATAGACAATACAGTTATAGAATCGGTAGAGAGCGTCCCATTACTTGGTATAGAGATAGACACTAATGTTACTTGGAAGTTTCACGTTGACCGCATAAAAAGCAAAATGTCTCGTTTTTTATACGCCCTGTTGGAGATTAAACGGAGTACTGATATACCAACTGCCTTATCTGCATACTACGCATACGCTCAATCTTGGCTTCAATACGGAATCATACTGTGGGGAAATAGCACTAACGCCAAAGACCTATTTATCTTGCAAAAAAAATGCATACGAATACTAGTCAACATCAAACAGACTGAAACATGCAGACCGCACTTTGTTGACCTTAAAATCCTAACCCTGACCAGTATGTACATACTTGAAATTTGCAAGTTCGTTAGGCTAAACCCAAATTATTTTCAGTCAAAGGATGATATGCGCGATACATGCTTAAATACCCGCTCCAAAGGAAATCTTGCTCTACCAGTCAGTAGACTGCAGCTTTTTAATTCCAGTACCAAGCTAATGTCTATTAAAATATATAACAGAATTCCAGTTTGCCTTAAGTCGGAAGTCAGGTATGAACCATTTGTAAGAAAACTAAAAGAGTATCTTATACAAAAATCATTCTATACTCTAGAGGAGTTTTTTTAATAGTGACATGATTATATACCTAATGATTTTATTATTTCTATTATATGCTTGATATGACTTGTAAAGTAACCTATGAAAATTTGACTATTGTGTTTAATTATTGTATTCAGTTATATGTTATTAATTATTGAATTTTATATGACATTGTACAATTTAATTCAATTATAATTTAATTAGTTTAAGTCCACAAATTGTAGTGCCCTAACGGGGTTCCATGATTGTATACTTTTTCATGATGACACCAAACAAACAATGGAAACAATAAACGATTATGATTATGATTACAATTGTTTTTTCCTCCACCTGAATAAGAATAAGAATAAGAATTGTTTATTTGTGAACATAGGTACAGTACAGTCAGTTGTTGTGTTGCATATTAAGATCGCTATATTCAACCCTTTGGGTATACAAACATTTATTATGGAACTCATACATTCTACAATACATTAAAATTCAATAAATAAAGTCAATCATTGAATAAAATTAGAATCAGTATTAAATAAATTCAATATTTGAATCATCGAGTCATTATTATAAAACAATTTCCAATTATGAAATGTCAATTTATATCAATTAAATTAAGTTCATATTAAAAAAATCATTTATATCATAGAAACATTTTTCAATCAAAAACTTTTTCAAATGATTTTTAAACATACTAGGGATTTTATTGTATATCCTGGGTGCCATACAAACTACGCTTTTGCTCATCAATGTTGTCTTCGTTAAGGTATGTAAACAATATCACTGTCACGTCGACTACGCATCACTATTTCAGATTTCCGTTGAAAAATCTCCGGATACAATTTCACAAATGTTGCTACTTCTAAGATATATAAAGAAGGGACTGTCAAAATATTGTATTTCTTAAAATGAGAAATTACTGTCAGTTTGTTTCAATCCTAATATTGAACGTATGCATCTCTTCTGTGCTTTAAAAAGTGATTCTCTATCTGTTGAGTTTCCCTAGAACATAATTCCGTATCTTAAATGTGATCCAGCTATGCCATGATAAGCTATCAGTAACGTTCCCATATCTAACACTGGTGCAAGTCTATGCAATGCGTATGCCGATTTACTAGCATATTACCTGTATGTGATGTTTCCAATTCAGCTGTTTATCAACCATTATGCCAAGAAACCTGACAGAATTGACGTCATCCAAACTTTTAGACTCATAAGTGGCCTGGACTTGAGAGATAGTGTGGAAACGCTGCTCAAAATGCATTTTTTTGTTTTTTTTTCATATTAATTTATAAGTTATTTTTATTTAACCAGGATATGATTGAATTTAGAGAAACATTGAGTTTATTTTGATACATTACAGTGTCATTGCTTTTATTTGCTATAGTGACTGTGCTATCGTCGGCGAGAAGAGTAAAATGTTGAGATGTCACACTCGACAAATCATTTATATATATATAATGAAAAGTATTGGTCCCAACACGCTACCTTGGGGTACACCAAATGAGATTTCTCTTTCATGCGAACAGTGCGTTTGCTCTATTTTACTTTTAGTGTTTATTTTTGTTATTTGTTTCCTATTAGAAAGATATGATTAAATACACTTTAAGATAGTTCCCCTTATGCCGTACATCTCTAATTTACTATGAAGAGATTTATGATTTACGTGGTCAAAAGCCTGCGTCATATCGCAGTATATGGAACATACAGGGGTTGTATTATCCATATTGCATGGTAATAATATTTTTAATAAAATCAAATAAAGCCATGTTTATCGATTTTGGTCGTCTGAACCCCTTTTGTTCAGATGCTAATATCTTCTACTTTTCCAAGTTAGTAGGGCTCGGTGGTTGAGACGACCTCTTGGAACACAAAGACTCGCAAAATTCATCAGGCCGACTATTGACTGCATGTCCTTTATACTGGCAGTTCCGGTAAGAATAAGGTGGTGAATCTTTAGAGTCAACATCAGGCATTTGTTTACTGGCAACCATTTTCGATTTATAAAAGGATCCCACATTATGCCCAGAAGTTGTATTGTTCTTTTTGGTTCCAATATTGATTTTTGGAAGCTTATATTCCAGCCGAGATATGTCAGTAAGTCTAATGCTATCTGAATATGGTTGCACATTTGTTGGCGGTCTTGATGAACCAATAAAAAATCGTCTAGATATACAAGAACTCGTATGTTGCGATTTCTTAGGATTTGCGCAATCCAGTTTGTGATTGTAGCAAATGTTTTTGGAGCAGACGATAGGCCGAAAGGAAGACACTTCATTTGTAACAATTGGCCTTGAAAAATTAGCCGAAGAAAGCATTTGTGGCTGTGAGAAATGGGCACGTGAAAATAAGCATTTGACAAATCTATCTTTGCCATCCAATCGTATTTTTGAAGAAAGGTAGGAATTCATTGAACATTGACAAGTCTGAACTTGCTGTTGAATATAGGACGTTGGGAGCCGTTTTGTTTGGGAATGAGAAACATTTATGATATGAAACTTGGTGTTAATTGTGCTGTCTCTAAAACATTCATATGAATTAATTGATTTAAAGTCGAAAGCATTTCTGGACAAAACTGAGTTTGAAGTGGGTGGTTTATAAAATCTGGAATGTGTAACGGGGGTCTTTTGTTGAAAGGGATTCGATACCCTTTTATTATTTTCAAAATAATTGGCTTGGCACCCAATTTCTCCCACCTGTCTGCATAATGTACAAGTTGACCCGCTATGAAAGCAGAGTCATGCTCTCTTTTTGCCTCGAGCATCCTTTCGGTTTTGATCCGAACTAAATGTTTCTGGAAAGTTCCTGTTGTAAAATTGAGGGTTCCCTTCTTGGCATGAGATACGTGTTCGAAAATTCTTGGCTTGCGGGGCCATTCCAAATCTAGGATTTGAAAGTCCTGGTCCTATTAAAGGATAGTTATTAAAAGCACCTTGCGAGGGTGTATAGTATTGAGCTTGGCCAAAACCTTGCGCAGGCATGGCATTGATATAACTTAATCCAACATGCGCTAGTGGTACATTAAATATATTTGGAGCCCCGTGCGAAGGGTATTGTTTTGGACTCTCATAAGATGAGGTCTTTTTATTAATTTTATTTTCAGTTTTAGTTGGCCAGAAAACTTTACAACTACCTCCATTTTTCTCGACTGTACATGAAAATAGATCGTGTTTGAAAAGATGGTCGTTTGTTGGAGGAATTTTACGCAAAGCTGCTTTTACAAATTTATTTTTCACTGACCGAAGTAGATTATCCCTACGTTGTTGTATCATATCGGCTCTGTGGCCACAGGTCATTTGTAGTAAATCGTTTGAGATTTTTGATATTTTTGTGAAAACAGTTCATGCAATTTATTTTCTACGGTTTTAGCGTCTACTATATCTACTGTACCAATCCAAGATATAAAATTGCGAAAGGCCTCTTCTAAAGTCTCGTTTTGCTTTAATAGGGCTAGAGAAATAGCAGCAAAACTTCTCTCTGTATGACTTAGGTTAGTAAAAGTATCATAGGGCTTTAACTCGTCATTGCAATCGAGTTCTACAAAACCTGGGGTAGCAACATAGGACTTTTGTACCTCTGCGTACCTAACATCAGACCAGTTTTCGGTTCCAAAATGTTGGATCGAAACGAGCTTTTCCAAATGAGCACTTTCTGATTTTTAAAGTACAGGTTCTTTAAGAATTGTATTTACTTGCACCGAAAAAGCACAATCTAGGTTAGACGGCAAATGTACCGGTGCTGTGACTGGCACTGACTCCGGTATTGCATCTGGGACACCATTCGTATCGAAAAGATCACCACTAATGTTTGCGTCTAAAATATCATCATCATAGTGATTGTTATTTATAGAATTATGCTCATTTAAAAAGGCGAGAGATTGTTGGATATGATTCACTTGGGTTATAAGATTATTTAACACTTCATTTTTACCCGCTTTTTGTTAGATGAATTATTTTCAATCAAGCCAACAACCTCCAAAGATTTGTCTTGGTCCATTTTAACAACTTTTATCAAAATTATTTTAAGGACAGTATAAAATAACTAAAAATCGAACGGCATAAACCCTTAAAAAATTTTAAATTCACTTACTGATTTTCCTCGAGCCACTAACCGCGCAGTTCGAAAATCAACACACCAATGAGAGTTCCCGCTTAAGACACCATCTTTTATGCATTTCCGCTGTCAAGAGCGACTGACAGGTGAAAAGAGAAAAGAGATAGTGATTCTACGTAGGAACGAAAAGGACAGATATAGCCACTGATAGAAAAATCAAGCACACTGCTCTCACATTAATTAGGCTTCCAATAACGGCACATTCTTTTAATATTATTTTTATGTGATAGACATAAGGGTTTTTTGTTGACTATTCGAAAGTGCTTCTTGGGGGGCCTAATTGAATAAAGATATTTTCATTTTCATTCATTTTCATTTCATTCAATTGACGCGCCCGTAAATAAATATTTTGAAATCTTCCTCGCCTAACAGTATTATACAGAAATCTGTCATTGTAAAATTTTCTATTTTTGCATATATTCATTTTAACAGATGTTCTATACCACTATAAGGTGTAGTAAAGTGGCATATACTATGACTTTCAGATATTACATTCTCTGCAATTGGTAATATTTTATTTACATTATTGGTACTCAGAATGTAAATCTTTTTTTTTTGTAGTAGATGCATCATCAAATTTAGCATGAAAAATTAAAATGACAATGAAAATGGTTTTATTTCCTTAATAAGTTTTGCTTACAATGGTCGGGTTTGGAACTTCCTTTTAAGTAAGATAATACTTGTGGCAGGAAGCCCCGCTCCTTTATAACAATAAGCAGGAACATAATCATGAAACCGTTTAATATAACATAGTAACTAGTAAGTACGCTAATACTTAAGTTCATATATGGTAATCTGTCCAGTGAATGAGCGTTCGTGCGTGCGTGCGCGCGCGCGCGCGCGCGTGTGTGTGTGTGTGTGTGTGAGAGAGAGAGTGTGTGTGTGAGTGTGTGGTAATGTGTCTTATTAGGGTGTGTGAGATATGTATGATACATGTGTCTACATTACAGAATGTAGTAGCTATTGTGTGTTTTCATAATTTAAATTCTTTAGCCATTGTAACATCACATTTTTGCCAGCATGTTGTGTCATCGGATAAATGTTCAACACTCTATTTATTTTGTTATACAGATCTGTCGATGCTCTCGAATACTGAATCTTCGCAAAATGTGTTTTGACTGTTTTGTGAGTCAGCACCGCTTTATGATGCCTTCTTTTGTTTGGGGCGCATTCGTTGTAGTTCTGGGTTTTGTGTCTCCTTGTTACCGCAGATAAAACATACAGTTGTCTAACAGTCCAGGTATCTGCCAATGCATACAATTCAGTAGTAGGGAATCTTCTTGGCTTCTGGTACATTACTTTCAGCAGTGCTCTTTGTGCTCGTTCGACCTATGAACCTGGTTTTTTTAGCTCCACCCCAAACTGGTATACACTAGCCAATCACTGACTGACCCAAGGCAATATAAACTTTATCTAGTAACTCTTTAGACGCTTTGTTTCTCAGTACTCTAAATATCCACATCAGCTTTCTAATTCTTCAAGATATGAGTTCTACGTGAGTATACCAAGACAAGTTTTGGTCTATCATGATACCAAGATATTTCGTAGATGGAACTTTTGATATACAAGGGCAGTCACAGTGATTTATTATTGGATGTTTGCATTGGTGAATACTCATATTGAAATTTTTGTTCGGTTGCGAGTTATTATCGATACTGAAACACATAGTTTGTTTTTGATATATTCAATGTCAATAAATTATTTTTCAGCCAATTGGCTACATCTATAAGTCCATTTTCTGCTATCTTATGTATTCCTTCCCACGAAGTGCCGGAAAAGACAATTGCGGTATCATCAGCATAAGAAAATATTTCAGCATTTTGAAGAGTTAGGTTAGTAAGTTCGTTGATGTATATCTAAAGCAATGTCGACACTTCCCTGCGGGACAGCATAAGTAACATCACAGTCATCACTGACATGCGATCCTATTTTAACTTTTTGGGTTCTATTATTCAGGTTACTCTTAAGTAACAACAAAGGAACTCCCCTAACACCAATATTTTCTAATTTTTCCACAAGCATGTGGACAGAGATGGTATCAAAAGCCTTTTGCAAATCTAGAAATACTGTTATACATTTTCTGCCTCGGTCTACATGATCAACAATTAATGAGGTTAAAGCAGTCACTGCATCTTCTGTTGATTTTCCAGGTCTGAATCCAAATTGAGAGTTAGATAATATATTTGTGTCGTCATCATAATATCAAAATAGTTTTCTTTTATTAATAATTATAATCGATGCTCGATCTACGTATGTCGCGACAAAACGCAGCTTAATTGGCTGTCATGCATTTTGTGCCTGAGAGATTTTGAGATGAAATAGTTAGAGGGTAGACACTTATCTAACCGCAGTCGTACACGCATCGCATGTGTATCACAGTCAAAAACCTTTTTATCATCGTGTTATCGATCCTATTGATATAAAAAACAGTTTTGTGCTAAACGGCGTTATACTCAGCTAGCTGGTGTAAAAGAAGGTGGAAGATTCATCGGCCAACAAGGTACGTGAGTGCATTGTATTTGTTGCATATATCGTTGGATCTAAGCATCGTTTTTTAATCCGAGTATCGTGGACTAACCCAGAGATTAGTCTGTCCCAAAAGTAGCATCACACCTCAATTACGGTGCGTTTGCTACATTTTATTGGTGCCGAAACCCGGGAACTTCTGCCTGATTTATTTTCTGGTTAAACATATATTCTTCAAAAAATATATATATATATGTATATACGTATTTCATATTCCATTAGAATTAGGTATAAATCATTCAGTAATATCACTATCAAATCGTAAAAGGATATAATTGAGTAAGTGTTACTGTGTTAGGTACTTGGTAATTTGTGGGATCAAACAAAGCAATCATTTAGTCTCATCGGTGTTTTGTTTTAATAACGGCCTACAAAAACTTATATATCCTATTTCACTATTTGCTCAATTAATTCATTATAAAACCCAAAGATATATCATAATCTTAAAATAAATAACGTAAAATTATATTTTCTGATCGTACTTCGCTGTCGCAGGTAAACGGACAATAATTCATAATAATACCGGCCGATTACGTACCTGTCTGCGGACATTCAATTCTATAGAAAACCGGTTAGATATCTCGCTTGCAGCTATCGCGCCGTCTTGATACGCAGCGTGTTCCGTTTTACTGATTTAAGTCATAATTTACCTATACTATTTTTACATCTATAATTTACGTATATACTTTTATTCGTGTAATTTTTATTCTGATATCGAACAATGTCACTGCTTGGCAAACATTCTCATCGGAAACAAAGTGTTTTTAAGAAGTCAAAGTCAAAATCGACAGAGGTCGAATTCACTACTCATGACTTACCATCCCTTCGCAGAAAACGTACTATCGCTTATAAGCGGTTGGTGAAGTCTTTGGAAATAGGTGTCTTAGCTCACGAGGATGCATCCGAACGCGACTTATTCTTTTCATATCATCAAGAAATAAAACAAATCGCTGCGAATTTTGAAGATGCTCATTTTAATATTTTGGAAATCTTGAATGATTCTGATAACGAGGATAGCGATATTCAAGAACGTTTTGACGACATGTATTTTAAGGTTTTATCTATTTATCGTCAATTAACTAAATCTGAGCAATCATCCCAGTCCTCAGGTAATTCTTCAATAAATGTCCGATTGCCAAAAATTGTTTTGCCCACGTTTTCTGGCAATGTAAAACATTGGCCTGAATTTTATGACACATTTAACGCCCTCATACATAACTCCACTTCACTCAGTATTACTGAGAAATTTCACTATTTGATTTCCTCACTTAGTGGCGAAGCGCTATTAGCGATTAAATCGTTCCCTGTGACACAGGAACATTACAGGGATGCTTACGAAGCTCTTTCCACTCGTTATAAAAGTAAGCGCACTTTAGCATTTACATGTTGGAGGGACATTCTTAATATTAATTTTAATTGCACTAAAGCTAATGAATTTCGGAAGTCATTAGATTTGCTCGAAGAAAATTTATGCATATTAAAAACTATTAATCTACCCATTGATAAGTGGGATTTCGTATTAGTATATCATATTTTATCAAAATTGGACACCGATTTGCGATGTAGTTTTGAGGAAAAATATTCAGATGTCGAATAACATCATACGAAAATTTAAAAGGTTTTCTACAGTCAAAATGCGAGGCCTTATTGAGGGATACACATTTTTCCGAAATAAATAAAACCGTTAGGAACTCAAATCGGTTTGTTTCCTTGCCACAACATAATATTAAACGTTCATATCAAAACCATAATAATATATCCCATTCCCTTGTTGCAGCATCGACTTCTGACAAAAAACCCAATTCCTTTGTTACAAATAATAGTTTTCAGAGTCAAAATGCTAGGTGCTCGTATTGTAATAATGCTCATACCATCTCTTCATGTCCTGAATTTGTTGAAAAATCTATCGATGACCGACTTAAGATGGCCGAAGTTAAAAAATGGTGTTTCAATTGCCTTAAGTCCTCTCATCAAATTAAGGACTGTATGTCTGTTTTCTCTTGTCGTATATGCAAACGAAAATACCATACTCTGCTTCATCGCGATAAACCGAGTGAATCAAAACCGGTTGCGTCACTTGTGTCACGTGCTCAGGCGAATACATCTGTACTTTTAGCAACTGCAATTGTGCAGGTGAGAGGTGCGTTTGGAAACATGCAATCTTTTCGCGCTTTGTTTGACACGGGCAGTCAAAGTAATTTTGTCACGGAATCGGCCGTAACTCGTTTGAACTTGAGATGCGCAGCCACATCATCGAAGGTCAGTGGGCTTGGGGATACAATGGCAGAAATTCTAGGTGACGTTAGTTGTACTGTAGGTGCGAACGGTCGAGATATTTTCACATTGGACATGCATGTCATTCCCAAGATTTGCGGTGATCAACCAATAGCTAGATTGAACACGACAAATTGGTGTCATATAAAAAAATTACCTTTAGCTGACCCAGGATTTGATATACCTGGACCTATAGACATTCTGTTCGCTGCTGACGTTTTCGCTGAATCTATTCTCGATCGAAGTATTAAAGGAACCACCAGTCAACCTACTGCCTTAAATTCGATTTTTGGTTGGCTTCTCCTAGGCAAGACACGCTTAGCGTCAACTACTTTGTTATACAATACATTCGACATTGACAATTCGTTAAATTCAATGGTTCAACGTTTTTGGGAACTCGATTCTTTACCTAATGTGACAAAATTGACTCCAGAAGAGTCATTGTGTGAGCAAAAGTTTCTTAGCGAGCACTTTCGAGATGACACTGGAAGATATGTGGTGTCATTACCTTTTAAAAACAATTCCGAACCAATATTTAATGGCTCCCGTGACGTAGCCTTAAGACGTTTTCATGCTATCGAAAAAAGACTTTCACGTGACCCAGACCTGCATCGCCAGTATACGGACTTTATGACTGATTATATCGATACCGGTCACATGTCCTTAGTCTCTGCTAATGACGTGGGAAAGGGAAAGTACTACATACCTCATCATTGTGTCTTGCGTCCTGATTCATTGACTACTCGCCTCCGCGTGGTTTTTGATGCTTCCGCAAAGGATATTCAATCTTGCTCTTTAAACGATTCCCAACTTATAGGTCCGAAATTGCAAAGTAACATAGTAGAAATTCTTTTACGTTTCCGACAGCATAATATTGTTTTTATCGCAGATGTGCGCCAAATGTATAGGCAGATTGGGGTAATACCAGAGCACTGTGAATTCCAGCGTATTTTTTGGAGAGCTTCATTAAGAGAACATCTTCAGGAATACCGTTTAAACACGGTCACGTACGGCATGGCGTCTTCACCTTTTCTTGCTTCTCGTACGTTAAGACAACTTGCCGTTGACGAAGGTCTTGCTTACCCGCTGGCTAAACAAATCATTATGTCAGATATATATATCGACGACGTGGTCAGTGGCTGTCAAACGTTGGATCTTGCAAAGGAAGCGCGAAATCAACTTATTGATATTTTTCGGTTAGGACATTTCAAATTACGTAAGTGGGTCAGCAACCACCCGGAACTTTTGTTGGATCTTCCAGGTGAAGACCGACGTTTGGGTTTGATCTCACTTGACTCGTCGGAAGAATCTTCTCTCAAGATTTTAGGTTTGGAGTGGGATGCTACAACCGATGATTTTCTCTTTAAGGTAGAACCCTCAAATCGACCATGCACTAAACGATCTATTCTGAGCCAACTCGCTAGGATATTCGATCCATTAGGCTTCCTCTCGCCCATCACGATTCAAGCTAAATGTCTAATTCAAAGACTTTGGATAATCGGTGTTGAATGGGATGAGACTCCAGCTGATGACATCATAAATGCATGGAATAAATATCAAGATCAACTTTCTCAATTAAGTAAAATTAGGATACCTCGCCATCTTACTCGCGATAACGCTACCTATCAAATTCACGGGTTTTGTGACAGTTCCGAGGTAGCTTACGGTGCCATCATATACTTGCGTGTGACTGATGAAGACGGATCCATCCGTGTTTTCATTGTTACTTCTAAGGCTCGTGTAGTGCCCTTGAAACGCGTATCGTTGCCTCGGCTTGAATTGTGTGCTGCAGTTCTTCTATCTGATTTGTATAAGTTAGTCCGGGACGTATATTTATCTTCTATCCCTATCGAATCGGTATACCTTTGGTCTGATTCCACAGTCGTCCTTTCTTGGTTGCGTTCCCATTCATCGCGCTGGAACACATTCGTGGCAAACCGAACTAGTCATATACATGATATCACACCCACTGATTGTTGGCATCATGTATCTTCGACGGACAACCCTGCAGATATTAGTTCGCGCGGACAGTTTCCTCGTGATCTGGTCCATAACTCGTTGTGGTGGGCGGGTCCAAGTTGGTTGTCGGCTCCTATTGAATCGTGGCCATCCTTTGTGGGATGCGTGCCCGCTGATGACGAGCAAAGGGTAAATTCTGAATTGCGTAGTTCAGTAGCACTAATCACTGAATCGCCTCCCCACGATAGTTCAATATTACACAACTTAATCCTAAAACTTCGAATCCCAGTACTCTCTCAGACTTTAGACCCATCTCTATTTTACCATTTTTATCTAAAATTTTAGAAGCTGCTGTACTCAAACAAATTTCATCTTTTGTCGTTGCTAACCATCTTCTATGCCCATACCAATCTGGTTTTCGCTCTGGCCATAGTACGACCACCGCTCTTATAAAAGTTCTGGATGACATTCGTGATGGCATGGAGGAGTCACTGCTAACAGTGTTAGTTCTTATCGATTTCTCTAACGCTTTTAACGCTGTTGATCATGACATCCTTCTTGGTATCATGTCTAACTTGGGATTCTCTTCATCAGTGATAGCTTGGTTTAGTTCTTATCTCCGTGGACGCCAGCAAGCAGTCCGTATTGATCAATCTCTTTCCGAGTGGTGTAACTTGGTTGCTGGTGTCTCTCAGGGCGGAATTCTTTCGCCTCTTCTTTTTTCTTTATTTATAAATTCTATTACGTCCACCGTTCAGTCCTCTTACCATCTATATGCTGACGATCTGCAACTATATGTTCAGGGCGACGTGTCTAATTTAGATGGAGCTATTACGCGACTTAATAACGATTTGCGAAATATCGGTGTGTGGTCTGAAGGGTATGGTATCGCTGTAAATCCCAGTAAGTGTCAAGCTATTGTCATCGGGAGTCCGCGGCAGCTGGCGCGTATTGACACAACTACTATCAGCCCGCTATCTTACAATGGGAACGTAATACCATACCTTTCAGAGGTAAAGAATTAAGGGCTAAATATTGATAAGGCACTCAATTGGCAGGTACAGGTCAAGTCTGTCTCTTGCCGGGTGAATAACACGCTCAGGTCCCTTTACAGACTCAAAAACTTTCTCCCTTCCAGTACTAAAATTATGTTAGTCCAAGCCCTTATTCTGCCTATTTTAGATTACGCTGATGTGTGCTATACTGACGCTAACTGTGATCTTCTCGATAGGTTGGATCGACTTCTAAACTATGGTATAAGATTTATCTTTGGGCTTCGTAAATTTGACCATATTTCTCAGTATCGCAAGCAACTCAAATGGCTTCCTATTCGTAAGCGTAGAAACCTGAGAGTTGTTTGTACACTTTTTAGTATACTTTTCGATCCATTTGCCCCAGACTATCTGAAATCCAGATTTCAATTTCTGGGTTCTTCTCACCTTCTTAACCTACGCTCTTCTAGCAACCTTATTCTCGAAGTTCCTCTCCATCACTCCGGCTTCGTATCAAATTCATTCACGCTGACAGCTATTCGTCTTTGGAATGACCTGCCGCTGAACGTACGGAAGGCTCCTAATAAATTGGCGTTCAAGGGACTAGTGCGTGACCATTATCTCAGCTCTCTTAACGCCTGACATCTTATTATTATTATATTATATATATGTAGGATTGTAAGTTTATTTTTTTTTGTATATATTTTTTGGTATTATTATCTATGTATGGTATTAGAATGTATTGTATATTATTTTTATTCACTGTTTTAAATTTTTTTAGAGCGTTATTATTATTATTTTAATTTCTTAATCATAAATTTTCATTGCACCGATATTGTATATCTTTACCCCCTTACTGGTCGACTGGGAGAGAATGCTGTATAGCATTAAGTCCGCCATTTGTACTTTATTTTGTGCAATAAAGAATAAATAAATAAATAAATAAATAAACTTATTGACACGATTTTCTTCTCTGTCTAAAATCCTTAACATACTTTCCTACATTCATCGCTTTATAAATAACTGTCGACATCCTAAACAGGTAAACCGTAATGATTTCGTGAACAATGTTGAACGTCACCACAGTTTAATGACTTTAGTAAAGTTTGTGCAGAGTTGTGCTTTTCCAGATATGCTTGCCAAGTTAAAGGTTAAGCAATCGTTGCCTAAACCGTTTCAAAAACTTAACCCTTTCTTAGATGATCGTGGTATTCTCAGGGTGGGCGGCAGGCTCTCACGTTCAGGTTTAGAATACGAGCAAAGGCATCCTGCGTTTCTGCCATATGATCATCAACTAACAATTTTAATTGTCGAGCATACACATCGTAGCTACTGCCATCCTGGTGTTAATACTACTCTTTTCTTAGTATTGCAACAATTTTGGATAATTTCGGCAAAACATATGATTCGAGGCTGTTTGTCAAAATGTATTAAATGCTATCGCACGAATCCAAAGCCTCTGCAACCATTCATGAGCGATCTTCCGTCATATCGAGTCAATCAGATTAAGCCTTTTTCCGTAGTCGGCGTTGATTACGGCGGTCCCTTTCGAATAAAACTAGGTCAGCACCGTGGGGCTAAGTTAGACAAAGCGTATCTCAGCCTGTTTGTATGCTTATCGACAAAGGCGGTGCATCTTGAGGTTGTCTCCACCTTATCGACTGAAGGCTTTGTAGCTGCGCTACGACGTTTTGTAGGAAGACGAGGACGGTGCAATGTGATTTATGCGGATTGCGGAACGAACTTTGTAGGTGCTCGAAACCAATTGTTGGAATTAATGCAACAAGCGTCACATTCCGAACGACTCGATTTTAAATTTAATCCTCCAGCAGCTCCCCACTTTGGAGGTGTATGGGAAATACAAATAAAGGCCGCAAAATCCCATTTGTATCGTGTTGTTGGTGAACAAGTGTTGACCATTGAAGAACTCACCACCCTGTTCATTCAAATAGAATCTATTTTAAATTCCAGACCTTTGTGCCCAATAAGTTCAGACCCAAACGATCTCTCCGCCTTGGCCCCTGGGCACTTTCTAACGCTGGAACCTCTGACAGCTGTTCCCGATGAGGATCTCTCCAATATTAACGTTTCTCGGCTTCATCGGTGGCAGTTGTTACAGAGATTTCAACAACATTTTTGGTGCAGATGGAAAAATGAATATTTGAATTCCTTAACTCAACGCGCTAAATGGACTAAGGATTCCCAGCCATTACAAATCGGTTCGATGGTGATAATACGGGATGAAAATCGTGTGCCGCTTCAATGGTCCCTAGGTAGGGTGGTGCAGCTCTTTCCGGGCGCTGATGGAGTGGCACGTAGTGCACAAATAAAAACGAGTAAAGCTCAACTCATCCGACGACCACTAGTGAAATTATGTCCTTTGCCCATAGAAGATTAGTTTCTCTCGTATATAGTTTATTCATTAGTCATTAGTTTAAATTTAATTATTCTTTATTTCAACTTAAATTTAGCTTGTATTTTGTTTCACTGTTTCACTTGGCTTTAGTCATGTCTAACCAGAAAATCCCTTAGGCATTTTGGTGGGCGGTATGTATCGTCATCATAATATCAAAATAGTTTTCTTTTATTAATAATTATAATCGATGCTCGATCTACGTATGTCGCGACAAAACGCAGCTTAATTGGCTGTCATGCATTTTGTGCCTGAGAGATTTTGAGATGAAAAAGTTAGAGGGTAGACACTTATCTAACCGCAGTCGTACACGCATCGCATGTGTATCACAGTCAAAAACCTTTTTATCATCGTGTGATCGATCCTATTGATATAAAAAACAGTTTTGTGCTAAACGGCGTTATACTCAGCTAGCTGGTGTAAAAGAAGGTGAAAGATTCATCGGCCAACAAGGTACGTGAGTGTATTGTATTTGTTGCATATATCGTTGGATCTAAGCATCGTTTTTTAATCCGAGTATCGTGGACTAACCCAGAGATTAGTCTGTCCCAAAAGTAGCATCACACCTCAATTACGGTGCGTTTGCTACAATATTAAAATGAGTAAGATATTTCATTAACCTAATATTAATTAGTTTTTCTATTATTTTTGAGATGGAGGGTAATACGGAAATTGGCTTATAGTTATTGACATCGTCCTGCCTCCTGCGTTATGATGAATTTTTTTAAAGGTGATGGAAAACCGCCCCAGTGAAACACAGATTAGCTAAGTGAGTTATTACAGGAACAATTTCAGCCCGAGCAAATTTTAAGAAACGAACTGGTATATTGTCCCATTTCGAAGAGCTATCACTTCTGAGATTCATCAGTATACTATTTACTTCTTCTGGATCAGTATCTAATAGAACGAACGATGATACACGTGAGTTCTTTGAATTCATAGGCTTTCGGTTGTCATTAAAGGGCAATTTTTACTGAATTTCTTCTGCAAGACGTTTCCCAATACTGGAAAAATACTCATTTACGTGGTTGATAGATTCTTTTGGCGTTGCTGTAACATTAAGTAATTCCATGTTTTCAGTTTTAACCGGTGTTGTATTTGTTAAGTGTTTTATATTTTTCGAGAGACACTTTGAGTTTTTAGCTGATTTTTCCAGCTGCTCTTTATCAAAATCACGCTTTAATTTTTTTATGATACTATTGCAATGATTGCGATACCTTTTGTACGTTATCTTTAAGATTTCATTGTTTGGATCCGTATGTAGTTGCTTCTGCATTTTATTTCTGTTTCTTATGCATCTAAGGATACCAGGAGTAATCCAAGGCTTAATTATGCGTTTGCTACGAGGTAAATGTATTGTAGTAGTGTTTTCTAGCAGGGACTTTATTATTTTTTCAATTAATATGTTAGTGATACTTATGGGGTCTATACTACAAGAAAGACTTGATATATTCTTCATTTTAAGCTTTTTAGAGTATTTTCATAATCTATAATAGTTTTACATTTAAGGCACGTATTTTTTAAAGTACTATTATTTAAGCATAAGAGTGCCATGAGGTGGTCAGTTATTGTAGTATTAAGGACAGCTATTCGGGCAGTAATTTTAAGTTTTTCAAGTTTTAATATATAGTGGTCTAAACAGTTTTTCTCTTGGTTGGTATGCAATGTTCTGGTAGTTATCCCTGCATTGATAACAAATCCTAATAACTAATTCTGTTTTTACGTTCGTAAGATTGTTCTGTCAACCTGGGAATAATATTAATATTAATATCACCCAGTATTAATATGTTTTTATGTGATTTCAAAGTGTCTAGATAGTCGCTAAGCGAGTCTAGGAAGATATCGGTATTTGTGTGTGATGGAGATCTATTGATTCCGAGAACAATTATTTTATTAGTTATTTCTAGCTGTAAGCAAGATTCATGAGTCAGATTAATTTCTTTAACAGTAGCAAAAATACAATTTAAACATAAATGACTACACCATCACATTGATTAATATGACGAGTAGTAGCATAGGAGATATAGTTCTTAAGGATTGGTACTGGTTTGTCTGGACATAGACGGCATTCCGTTAAGATTATTACATCTATCTGTGAGTTAATGCTAGAAATTGTTGTAGATAATCCATATTTTTGTAGATGCTTCTTATATTTTGGGTAAGTATGGTTAAATCTTTTCCTTGAATACGTACGTGTTTTGGTAAATCATCAATATCACAGTTAACAGAATAAGCTATATTATTCATTACTTTTCTGTTTTTAAACGTATGGTTTTGTTTAGTACTCTCTGTATTAATTTGTGTACTCTCAGGCGATGTGGTTTGGTTACTTGAGCTTTCTTTTTTTCTATATGTAATGTTGGTTCTGATGAAAATGAAAATATCTTTATTCAATTAGGCCCCCCAAGAAGCACTTTCGAATCGTCCCCCGAAAAACCCTTATGTCTAACTCGTGAAATAATATTAACTAACAATGTTTGTCTTTCTGTCTTGTCTGGATCTACGTCAGCTAACAATGTTATAATGTCAGTCTGTCTATCGGTCTGTCTGTCGATCTGTCCGTAGGTCCGTCTGTCAGCCTGACAGTCTGTGTCAGTCTGTCTGAATTTACACCGGTTCCAAAAGTTGAACTACCGAGAAGATTCCGGCAACAAACTCGTGTAGTGACTCTTTTCAATTATTAAGTTATAATGTTTAGTTACATAGTAATAGTATTTAGCAGTGCAGTGTCACACAGAGTATAAAAACTAGGTATATAAGCATACCAAGAAGTACCTAATGACAAGATTATTTACTTTATTTAAAGGCTGTCCGACTATGCACCATCACAATATAGGTAGGTATTATAATACACAAAGATCAACAGTTAATATACAAAGGCCTGATAAAGCCAAACATCTTTCATTAATTTTAAACACTTGTCTGACCACGTCATTACAATAATAATTGTATTGTTCTAAATAATTCCTATAGTGCCATATACCAACATTCCTCAAAAATGATACTATTGATGTATAGGTATGTAATTTATTACAAAATCAAGGAAGCTTAGAAATGAACATTCGATAAATCTAATAGTCTTCAATTATGTCTCTTACGTTTTTCTGCTTTAGGAGTGTGTGTTGATTTACATATCTTACACCTGTATTCACAAACGATACTTATGTAAGTAAAGGAGCAATATATAGCGAAGTAAGGCATTTCTCACGCCCGTATTCACAAACGACACTATGAGGTCTCACAGTGCCCGCGGACGCACAGGGTGCCAAATTCCTATTCATAAACAATACTTGAGTGACAATCGGCACTATGCATTTGTCATAATGAACACTTAGCTAAGGGGCTATATTAACCAACACATAGTGTCGAGCTCACCAAAGAGAATGTAATCACTACGGAGTTTACGATAAAAAGCAAATAAACAATAAAATTGAAATGTCATCAATGAAGTGAACTACGTAACACTAATCAACCAATCACAGAGCTATATTCAACGCTATGCGTCCGCATAGTAAAGATTCGTTTGAGTATTGTTTGTGAATTGAAAGGCTTGTCATAGTGAACCCACTGAGAAATGCCTTACTTAGCGTAGTATTGCTCTTTCACTTACATAAGTGTTTACGTTTGTGAATACGGGTGTCAGTGCGTTCACTTTGGCAAGCCTTTCAATTCACAAATAATACTCAATCGAATCTTTACTATGCGGACGCATAGCGTTAAATATAGCACTGTGATTGGTTGATTAGTGTTACGTAGTTCACTTCACTGACTGACATTTCAATTTTATTGTTTGTTTGCTTTTTATCGTAAACTCCGTAGTGATTACATTCTCTTTGGTGAGCTCGACACCATGCGTTGATTAATATAGCCCCTTAGCTAAGTGTTCATTATGACAAACGCATAGTGCCGATTATCACTCAAGTATTGTTTATGAATAGGAATCTGGCACCCTGTGCGTCCGCGGGCACTGTGAGACCTCATAGTGTCGTTTGTGAATACGGGTGTTAGTCAATTGTTTTATTTTTTGTTCGTTAGCTTGAATTTGGGATTTCAGAGTTTGGTTTTCGGATATAACATTGACTATTTCATTTTTTGCAATTTTTAATTTGTCCTGTAGTTGATGAATCCTTTGTTCCATTTCTTGTATTATTTCACATGTATAAATTCAACTCGGGGCAGCTCCGACGCAGTTCATTTCTTGTTTTACATAAAATACCTTGCTATTCATAACTAATCCGACAAAGACTCGAATGAGTTTTCTGTTGATATATTCGTTACATATTGTTTTCTGATAGTAATATTATCCATTGGAGTATTTCTGACATCCTCGGTCAACATGGAAGCAGCTGACTGCTGTCATGAAACTCTTTGTGAAATTAAAGATAAGTAAGTTTTTGCAAGTTTATTGTACGGAACTAAAATAACACGTCGGAGATAGTAGCACAATTACTTAGTGTAATTGTGCTACTTTCTCCGACGTGTTAATTTAGACTTACAAGAATAAATAAAAAAACACTTAAGGGAGGGCCACAGCGTAGGTCAAAGGTGCAGCAGGCACGCAGCAGTGGCGCGCGCAGTAGAGGCACGCTCAGTAGACACGTGCAGCAGGCACGCAGCAAGGGCGCGCGCAGTAGACACGTGCAACAGGGGCGCGCGCAGTAGCGGCACGCGAAATAGTTGAACGCGCAATAGTGGCGCGCGAGAAAGTGGCGCGCTCTATGGCACTCAATAGTGGCGTGCAAGAAGGTGGCGTGCACTAGTGGCACGCAAGAAAGTCGCGCCGTAGATGGGCAAGTTGCGCCCGATGAGCAGCGGAGGACGCGGAGAAGAGGCCCGTGGCAAGCCCGCCGCAGGTACCCGGCCGAGGCTCGCAGCACAGGAACCGCCGAGGGCCCGGAGACTGCTGGTGACAGGGACCGCTGCCAATTCCTCTTCACACCTTCTTCTTCCGCGCCGAACACTAGACTGACCTACCTAGCATCTGGTCCTCCTTTTATACCACAGACACGATTTGAAATCAGAATAGACAATTGTAGAGAATTGTAGAAAAACCAAAAAGAAAAGCAGTTGTCAACAAAAGAAGTGACAATGTCAAAATAATAAATAAACAGTAATTTTGAGAAAATACAATAATAACAAGCCTAAATATTATTGAAAAAGATGTAAAAATTGGGTAGAATACAAGTGCAAAGAGTGAATTATTTAAATAGAACTATACATTTCAGACGAAAAAGTGATGATGATGGTTTACAGTGAGAATGTTGCAAAATCTAGTGATAAAATAAAGATATTGTACAGGTAATTGAGTAAAACACCTATTTAGACATAATTCACATGTATAAGTAGCTAATTAAGTAGTGTTGCATACCACAACACTACATTTTCCCCACGGCCCCACATTGGGCGCCAAACTGTCATGAAACTCTTTGTGAAATTAAAGATAAGTAAGTATTTACAAGTTTATTGTACGGAACTAAAATAACACGTCGGAGAAAGTAGCACAATTACACTAAATTAAAAGAATAAATAAAAAAACACTTAAGGGAGGGCCACAGCGTAGGTCAAAGGTGCGGCAGGCACGCAGCAGTGGCGCGCGCAGTAGAGGCACGCTCAGTAGACACGTACACGCCCCTGCTGCAATTGTTGGTGTTCTTTCAGTATAGCTATTATTTGATAGACACCTCTGGCGTTTCCAGGTCTCTTTGCTACTTGGCTTCATTATATTGTAAAATCTCTTTATTGTGTACATTTGTACACTGAACATGATATTCACTGTGGCATAGTGAACATCTCAAATATTCTCTATTAGTAATTTTTTTATTGCATTTATTACAAAACATTATTTCTCTGGGCATTTAACTGTGTCAAGAATATAATTTTTTTTTTTTATGTATCTTAAATATTTCTTCCTTAATTTTATATTACATTGTTTGTTCCGTTTTGTGAAATATTGCAATTGTTTGCATAAATAAGTAATAGTTGTCATTCAAAATACCAAAATAAAAATAAAATTTTAATTTAGATTTTTTGAAATAAAGTTTTTTTTGGTTTGAAGTTCAAACCCAACCGGACAAAATTTTTTGAACTGTTGACTTCTAAGCGTCTGTGTAAGCTCGGAACCATTCAGCCACGACAGTAATGTTTTTAGCGGTGAATTACTTACTGTCTTAGTTCATGCTATTGGTAATTTAAACTTAAACACAATGTAGGTATGCCAAAAATTTAAGTGTATTGCGTGAGCAGCGATTATCAATTTATCACTTCTGTTTTTCACACTTTATTATTCTATCACTGTAGTTCGTCATTCCGTGTAGTTTATAATGTTTAGGAAATTGGATGGAGTGGTAAGTCTTATTTAAAATTTTCCAGAAATTAGATTGTCATTTCCACTAATGATGAGATTATTAATACACCCAACACTAAAGGATTGGTTAAATGCAGCAGAAACAAAATAAAAAAGTATTTAAAATTAAATAAATTTATTAAGAAAACAAAAACTATGATTAAAAAGCAAAAGTATTATAACAAAAATTTGAAGTTTAGTAAAGAACGTACAGTGTTGTTAAACAAATTAGATTCTTATTCCAAATTAATCAAAGAAAATCAAGAGATGTATGATAATAATGTAAAATATTTAAATGACAAAATTAGTAATCTGCAGACATCTTTAAGTGATATTTCTAATAAATATAGTTCATCAAGAAAAAGTTTGAGGGAACACACATTGACACTTAATCACCTATTCAGCACTTCCAAAACTGAAAATCACCACTTGGCTAGGCGATGTTCCTTGGTGTCAGGCCTGGTCACCTTGGATCAGTTAGAATGGTCCATGTCAATGTGTGAGCCATCTTTCTCTGAACAACCCACATTTGAAATGTTTAGCAGTAATGAAAACAGTTCTTATACACAAACAAACAACAATAATATAATGTTTAGTGATGAAATTGGAAAAGATTTGGGCCATATGTTAAAAAATAAATTGGGACAAAGTGTAACAAATTACTGTAGTCCGGGCTCATCTTACAATAATATTATGGATAAAATATCCAAACATAACTTGACTAAAAGTGATAATTTGATTATTTTAATTGGAAACAGAGGTAATGTAAACAAAAAATCGCTTCAAAACTATCTTGACTATTTAAATACATTAAATGTGAAAAAAATTGTTATGTTTACATTACCCTACTGTTACAGTTTGCCACAGGAAGAAAATAACATTAGGTATAAATTAAATTTAGTACTGTCCAACATGGCATATTATAGTAAGAAAATACAAGTTATTGACTTCAATATATTGACCAACTTAAAAAATAAATTTTATTTGACTAAAGATAGAATAAATCTATCTAAGTATTTTAGAAGACAAATAGCTGAATTGCTAAGCTATAATTTTTTAACTTTAGCCAGAAATTTGGCTATTCAAACCTCTGCTTCTATTGAGCAGACTTTTTATTAATGACCTTGCTTCTATTGAGCAATTTACTCCTGACAATGCTTCTATTGAGCAAATTAGATTGACTAATAATACTGTTTTGGAATCTATTCCAATTCATTTAAATTAGATAATAAGACAACAGAGAAAGTCTCTGGCAAAGTTAAAACAACAGAAAAGTCTAATTATTTAAATATTGTTCACCAAAATGTACAGGGCTTTTCTGGCAAAGATCTAGAAATTAGTTTATTTTTGCAGACCATGGAAGTGCATGTGTTATGTCTAACAGAACATTGGTTAAAAAAAAATGAAATTCTGACCTGTATTGAAAACTATAATATTGTAAGTGCTTTTACAAGAGAATCTACTATTAGAGGTGGATCTTTAATATTATTATTAAATAATATAAAATATAAAGAACGACAAGATGTTGTTCGTCACTCTATTGAGCGAACTATTGAAATTTCCTGCATAGAACTCGAGCAACATATTGTTGTATGTGTATACAGACCTCCCTCTGGAAACTATGATCTATTTGAGGCTTCAATGGAAAACGTTTTAAATATAATAAGTGGCAATAACAAGAAGATAGTTGTATGTGGTGACTTCAATATAAACATTTTGGTATCATGTTCGTACTCAGAAAGGTTCCTTAATTTATTCAGATGTTTTAATCTTCTCCATACTTTCTTTGAACCTACTAGAATTACACCAATATCAGCTACCTGCTTGGATAATATTTTTTGTAACTGTGATGTACTTGAACAATCAATTATATATTGTATAAATTCAGATCATAGTGGACAGAAAATCGCTATTGAGCACCATCATGTTAACCAAATAAAAAAAATAACTTATAGGCCTATTACAGATAGTCGCTTGAGGAAATTTGAAAATAATGTAATGAATAGAATTCACTGTCTAAAAGAAACCGATGATCCCAATAAGTTGTATAGCAGTTTATTTGATAATTTAAATATTGAATTCAAGAATATTTTTAAACAAAAAAGCTTTAAAGTCAGTTCTAAAAGGAAGTTTAGTGATTGGGCAACTCCGGGTATTTATATAAGTAGAAGAAAATTATTTGAACTATACTATCAGAAGTCGACTTCCACTGATCCATTTTTTATTGATTATGTCAGACAGTACTCCAAAATCTTTAAAAAGGTTTGTAATACTGCCAAAGCGAACTTTTTGAGTAATAAAATTAAGAAATCTGATAATAAAATAAAAGCCACTTGGAAAGTTATAAATCAAGAAAGTGGTAAATCAAAAGTTACTAATAGGTGTTTTAAAATTAATGTCAATGGAAAAACTATAGAAACAGATGATGGAGTTGCAAATACCTTCGAGACTTTTTTTTCCAATATACCTATTAAAATTACAAAAGAATTGAATTCTTGTACTAAGCGCGCACTTGCTCTCATAGAGACGAATGTTCATAAGTGCAATATTCCTTTCAATTTCCATGAAATTAACGTTAATACGATCATAGAAGCTTTCAAGTCTTTGAATATGAAAAAGACTGAGGATTTATGGGGCTTTTCTGTTAGTGTTATAAATTCTATAATAAATGTTATATCTCCTCAACTATCGTTTATATTTAATAAATGTATTGATGATGGTGTATTTCCCAATCAAATGAAATTAAGTAAAATAATACCTTTGTTTAAGGCGGGAGATAGCAATGACCCCACAAATTTCCGTCCCATTTCTATTTTGCCGACACTTAGCAAAATTTTTGAAAAAATTATTCTTAACCAATTGCTTTCTCATTTTACGAGAAATGAATTGCTTCACAATAGACAGTTCGGATTTACTAAAGGAAAAAATACTACAGACGCGGGAATTGCACTTATAAAACACATATTTGATGCTTGGGAAAATCGGCAGGATGCTCTAGGTATCTTCTGCGACTTGTCCAAGGCGTTTGACTGTGTTGATCATCAAACATTATTGGGTAAATTAAAGCATTATGGTGTATCAATAAACTCATTAAAACTTATTGAATCCTATTTGACCAATAGAATTCAAAAAGTTGTTATAAACAAAACTGAGTCTTCTGGTGCGCCTGTGCATATGGGCGTGCCTCAGGGTTCGATATTAGGGCCATTGCTTTTTTTAATTTATATCAACGACCTCCCTTACTTTTCAAAAGAATTGTGTGAGACGGTATTGTTTGCAGATGACACCTCACTAATTTTTAAAATAGACCGAACTAAAACTGACTTTGAGGATGTAAATAATGCCATTTCAAAAGTGCTATCCTGGTTTGAAAATAATAATTTATTGTTAAATTCAAAGAAAACAAAGTGTATTAAATTTACTTTACCAAATGTAAAGCAGGTTAGTACTCATGTTGAAATCAATGAAGAAACTATTGAATGTGTTGACTCTACAGTATTTTTGGGAATTAAGTTAGATTCTCATTTACAATGGTATCCTCATATCTCGTCCCTATCTAAAAGACTTAGTTCAGCTGCTTATGCTGTTAAAAAAATTAGGTCTTTGTGTGATGTTGAAACAGCAAGACTTGTTTACTTTGGTTACTTCCACAGTGTCATGTCATATGGCTTGTTATTGTGGGGCACAGCAGCCGACATTGAAGACATTTTTATTTTACAAAAAAGGGCTGTGCGTGCTATTTACGGACTCAAGCCACGTGATTCACTAAAAGATTTATTTAAAGAAATTAATATTTTGACCATTGCTTCTCAATATATATATGAGAACATAATTTATGTTCACAAATATAAACATACCTTTTCAAAACATAGTGATATTCATAACTTAAACACTAGATATAAAAATAAACTTGCTGTTCCAAGTTTTAGACTCCACAAGACAAGTCGCTCATTCATGGGGAAATGTATACACATTTATAACAAAGTCCCGCCAAATGTAACTGAACTGCCTTTTCACAAACTTAAGTTATATGTCAAACAAACTTTAATGAAAAAAGGCTACTATAAGGTCCAAGAATATTTAGATGATAAGAATGCGTGGAAACATTAAAATTCCAAAATGTTTTTAAGTTTATTTACGTGTAAGTATTATGACTATTAACCTCTGTATACCTATTTTGTGATTGTGCATTGTCAGATAGCTTGAAAATAACTATAATACTTTTGACATTGGGTACCTACTTTGTCGGTACGATGATACAGATTCTCTTCTAATTTTAATTATTTTTATCGCTGGGCGGCACTGCACTGCTAAATGTTATATATTTTTTTAACTACAAACATTGTATTTGAATATTTATTTTAAAAAGAGTGACTACACGAGTTTGTTGCCGGAATCTTCTCGGTAGTTCAACTTTTGGAACCGGTGTAAATTCAGACATGACAGACAGACAGAGACTATGACGTTGTTAGTTAATATTTTTTTTGTGATAGTTGTAAAAATGTGTTTTTTTGACGATTTAAAAGTGCTTCTTTGTGGCCTATTTAAATAAAATATTTTTTCTTTCTTTCTTTCTTAAACGATGTCACTTGGGTACTGTTTTGTTACAAGAAATCTTTATAGAAATAGTTGTTTCCACGTTGTTGTCCTTAGAGCAACTATCCGCAAAAGTATATGCGGCGACTATCCTTTTCATTTAAAAATAAATAAAAACTATTTGAAAATACAACACAATAGACCGTGTAATTTGAAATCTAATGTATGCAAAAAAAGAAAAGGTTGTCTAAATCCACAAACATAAAAGATATTAATTAAAAATCACTGACAAATATAATGCTCGGCATGGAGATATGCTGCGATGTGAATTCTAGGAACTACAGCGAAACCGTGATCAAAACAGCCTCACGGATACTCGGTGTCCTGAACAAGGTGCGATTTTTCACGCCTGACCAACTATGCCTGCTTTACAAAACTCAGGTCCGGTCTTGCGTGGAATATTGCTCGCACTTGTGGGATGGCTCCGCCGAGTACCTCCACGATACACTGGACAGATTGCAGCGTCGTACTGTCCGTATTATTGGCGATGTAGAGGTCACGAACAACCTTGAACCTCTACAATTGCGTCGTCACATTGCATCGCTTAGCGCCTTTTATCGGCTTTATCACGGAGAGTGCTCTGAAGACCTTTTTGACCTTATCTCACCTTCGCCCTTTCTGCTCAGGAGCATGCGTGCCGGTCTTCGGAGTCATCCATTCACTGTCTCCACCTCGACATCACGCATAAAGAAATTTAGTGCCTCGTTTCTTTGTCGTACTTCCAGAACTTGGAATTCTTTGCCAGCACAAGTGTTCCCTCCTTCCTGTAACTTGGGGTCCTTCATGAGAGGCGTGGAAAAGCATCTTCTGGGACGGCAAGGTGGAGCCAACTAGTGCAATGTCTGTTCTGCACTAGCTGTCTTCGCATAATATGGACTCTCCTTACCGCTTCACATCAGGTGGTGTTGGGTCAATTGCCGTGCATTGTATAAAAAAAAATTTGAAGGTCGTCGAAGGCTCGCCGCAGAAGATTTTCTTTCACATAGACTTAACGCGTACGCACTGTCCTACAACTTATGTGGCCCTGAGGCCTACTGGGGAAGTGCTTCTAATCATAAAAGAGCACTAACGTCACCGTCGTGGATATCTCTACATGGTGTATTTGAAACCGGGGCATCTATCCCACCGAGGCAACTTCCGGCTTTTACGATATTGGAAAGAGATCAGAGTAGTGAAGATGGAATGCAGATAAGCATGGCTTATCAATTTTGATAGTAACAATATTATTTGACGGACGGAATGAGAATATTTACTGTCTACAATTACAAATACCGAAATAAACTGAATGATTACTGTACCTACGTCTTGGTGCCTTCCATTACCTACTTTTTAATTCGCTATAGAAGCCTTCATTCAAATGTATTCTATGATTTTTATCACACTTAAATTAAAAGAAATACCTAATATCTTCTTATTGTTTACGTTGCAGATGTATATAATAGTAAATAAATTATCACTTTATTTTACTTGGTTAACGACGGCAATGATGATTTCGGGAATGACTCTATTCAACCTGTCCCCGACATATAACAACTACAGAAATGGTGTTTTTTCTAACAACATTACACTGAACTATACTCTGCAGTTCTCTGTCTATTACAAATGGCCAGGATACGAACAAACAGAACATTTGTTTTTGACACCTAGTCTCAATATTTGGGTGTCCTATGTTTGTTCTGTTTTGGTGTGTTTCAACGACCTGTTGTTGACGTTGATGGTATTTCAAATAAT
The DNA here is from genome assembly GCA_947347705.1 of Nymphula nitidulata. Taxonomy (NCBI): domain Eukaryota; kingdom Metazoa; phylum Arthropoda; class Insecta; order Lepidoptera; family Crambidae; genus Nymphula; species Nymphula nitidulata. Next base: position 10,954,225 of record OX374621.1, on the reverse strand, counting down.
AGGCCATATTCAGGTATTAAATAAAAACTTGGAAAATTTTTCTCAGCCTAATGCGAGAGAGGTCATAAATAAATTGCCCGCTCTAGCGAGAGCTAGTAAGAGTTATAAAGGGATTGCTCTATTTAGTGCTGAAGAAAATAAATTGACTTGTACAAAACTTATTGAATGCATTGACCATCATCGCTTGATTCTGAGGTAAGTGTCGAAGTTAACAGAAATTACTTTTATATCTTAAGAGCCCTCTTACAAAATTATGCGTGACTAAGGAGCGCGAATCGGTTCCAAGGATTGCGTTTTTATAAACCACTTTGGTGGCATTCAAGCAATCAAGCGTTTTTTGGTTTATTTGAAAGTCTAACATAAACTATTTTAAGAGCTTGGAGATCGATTGTTAACCTTATTGGAATTTAACCCGTCAAGCATCAGATTCCAGACATAATTGAATTTCCTCTTTAAGCATTCACAATTGATCTTTGCAAATGCATCTTCGTCAACTCTTCTCACTGGAGAATTATTACTGTTAAAAATATGTAACCCTAAATAGATATTCAACAACATTATGTCGCAACAGTATCACTAAAACTAGCATATACCATAAATGGAAAGTTAGTTTGATGATTAAATCATAGAAAACTTTTACGTCAAAAACTCTCTTAAATAATCGCATTTTGTAAGAGGACTCCTAAGAAATAAGTAACACGTTCTACGTATCATGAAAGAGTTTGATACATGATGACAGTCAACGATGCCACTTCGATGAGGTGGATAACCAGGATTATAGAAACGTTCATTTCAATGATTCTGCATAATTATTTTTCGTTGACCCAGACATTGCTACACAAAATTACACTTTATAGCAAAAGCATCATTCATAACATAAGATCTAGAGACACAACACTAAGTAGTTCGTATCCTACCTAAAAAGACCAACGCTATGTTATGTTACGACAAATGTTATGTTTATCGGCTGTTCATTTAGCGGAAATAAAAAAATTTTTTAGTACCTACTTATTATTTTTCATACATTTTCCACAAACGCTGTGGGGCGACCGCCACTTAAAGCGATATCAATAGTATTACTTTTAAAGTGATATTGCTTTCATAGGTGGTACGCAATGACAGTATGACATTATAAGCCATACCGATTTCCAAACCAATGCATTCAGGCTGTCACACCGCTAGTTTATTCCATCAAGGTGATGGACAGACGATCTGGCGAAGGTGTAACACACGTTAGTAGAATTGAACTTTCATTATTCTTTGCCTGCAGAACTGTGTGCTAGATTTATAAAGAGGGCGCCTTACACACAATTGCAAACAATTTTAGTGTGAAATAAATGAAAACAAGTATTTAGATTTACATGCAATAGTCGTACTCTTGTCATCAAGTAAGTTCTATATAACTTCCATTCCCACTTGCCCGTGGGGACGGGTTTAAATACACATGCAGGTAGTCAAAGGCCCTGGACCGTCGAGTTCCTCTCCTTTCTCTCACTACTGGGCACTAGTATGCTTAAGGTACTTGTAGTTTCTCGATTTGAGTAAGGTAATCCCCCGAGTTCCCGAAGATCCAAATAGTGAATATGATAAAAATAGAAGCTAAATGAGGGCTAGAAATTGAAACTCTGTAACAAGACGTTACACATCATAACAAAGCACACTGACCTAGAGTGATTTGGCAAAAGAAGAAATATTTGAAAAATCAATAACGTTACTCATTTTTTAGTTTAAGAAAATGTTTCATTATAAGAAAATTAAACAAGAGTAATTATTTGCTTTCTACACCTGTTGATATTCGGTATCTAAATACGGCTGTATGGATCAATCCCTTTTGTCTTCCTCTTTAATAAAATGGTCACTATAATTGTTGTTGTTTGATATGGTTATATCGTAAACAAACAAAAAGTTAATTTGTGTGAAAATGTGTATGAAGAGAAATAACGTGCTACAAAGGTCGCTGCCGTTTGATGCGTGCAGCACAGGACGTAAAGTCGCGGAAATCTTTAGGGGAGGCCTCAGTCCAGCAGTGGACATTTTGACGATGATAATGGTTAGACTAGTATCGGATTACATCCTTAAAATAAAGGAATCAGCGTGGGGTACCAATGGTTTTGTATATTGCTGGTATTTCTGTTCTCGCGTGCCTCATGGTACTCAGTATGATTGTTTCTCATATGCCAGTTTATCTGTCAGTTTTATAGAGTTAAAAAAACCGTGGTCATGTTGCGTTATTTTTTTTAGATAAGGCTAACAACATAAAACTGCGAAAACAGTTTCAAAATCACGTGTTCTGGTAATGACTCTCATAAACAGAGTGTAAAAACAGGGTGTAAAGGGACGCCCTCTATAACGAAAGCAGATGGCAGTGCTGGTCACCCTAAGCAAGACTTGTTAAAAAAAAAATAGAAATCGCGAAAAAAAAACAGCTGTTTCTTACAAATTGTAATATCTACACGACCTATTTGTATGGAACAACTGATTTTTTTCAGCGATATCAAATTTATTTTTTATCAAGTCTTGCTTAGGGTGACCAGCACTGCCATCTGCCTTCGTTATAGAGAGCGTCCCTTTTACACCCTGTATGATCTTAATCTTCATCTCAGGCATTTCCTCGTGGCTCGAGCGCCCTGGAGACTCTAAGGCCTTTTGCACATTACAAGAAATTTTATTGTGTCTTATGAGAAATATATTATATGAAATTCAGTCGCATTGATTGTTATATGAGACCGTACGTATTACAAGATATTTTTCATATGTCGGATAAGACACGCGAATACTAGTAATTTTGTCGGGTGCATGTTCGATGTCGTGTCTACACAAGACTTCTTGATTAGACAAGAAATCTACTCAACTATGTAAACAAGTTACGGCGTGCACTTTCGGCGTGTCTGCGTTAGCGAAAACACGTGAAGGGGAGAGTGGGGTAAGACGGGGTCGTTAAGGTTTGATGGTAAAGAAAATTGACCATAATGAGTTTTATTAATTTGTTTTATTCTTATAATCTTCTTTGGTAATCAGTCTTTATTGTGAACGTGTATTTGGCAGCCTAATCAACATAATAAAATTTTAAAAAATCAAAAAGTAGAAATACACTCTCATACTCATCATGCCCCACCCCTGGGGTATGATGGGGTACTGCCGTGGGTAAGATGGGGTACCATTAGGGGGGCAAGATGGGTTCCGGACGTGGTTAACGCGATGGTGCGAGGTAATGAAGAAGAAGGAGGACGAGGAAAGGTCCCGCGAGGAAAGTCCCACGGCAGACCCAATAAGGAGGCGACGTATTGGTCGGCGACGCAGGGCATTCGCCGGCGCACTGGCCCCTTGAGCGGACCCTGAGTGAAGGTTGGGGAAACCCTTCACTCAGATGATGACCCACAGAAGTGGTAGCGGCGTTACTGGGTGTTCCATGTGACGCTGCGGTGTGCAACATGCGCACAATATGCGCCAGAGCGTGCCCAGTCGGGCGAATCGGGTACAGGCAAATGGCATAAGGGCAACTGTTAGCCTTAGCCTGGAGGCCGATGAGGTAGGAACACGGGGGTTGTTTTAGTTGGTAGTCTCGGTCTCTACCATCTTTGACCGAGGAGTCCCACATAACCAAGCCTTCATTTGAGTCCAATTATAGGCCTTTACAATACAAAGAAGGTGGATTTTCGGCATCGATGTCACTAGTCTCGTTTAATGATCTATTCTCAGCCCCTTTTTTCTTCTCTGTTTTTTTTTGAGATTTTTTAAGTTCGAGTTTAAACTTTCTCGAGAAAGCTTTACTTTTCTTTCTAAAGTTGATTGTGGGTCAGAAAATGACTTTGCTGCTAACCTGTAGCCCATTTTTCTTTTAACCACATTTTTCACAGCATTTTTTATGCTTTTTTCTGACCAATCCTCTCTACTTGTTTTTTTAATAATTTCTCACCATTTTAGAACAAAATTAACAGTCAAATTTGACATTTGTATGTCGCTTGCTTTCTTACCCCATCTTACCCCCGCATGCCAAATCAAATTTAAAAAATAGCTGAATAAAACCAATATGCAGCATAGTGAAAAACAAGTTCTTACCTGTTAGTGTAGTTATTGGCACATTAATATACATTTAAATCAATCCCGAGGTGTTATTATTTACGGAAAATACACGCCCTATATAGTATAGCAAAATCACTAGCTATTTGGCAAAAAACAGTTTTTTCCAGAAAACAAATAAAACGCATGGTGTTACTGTCCGCTCACATCGATGACTGATTGCCGTAATAGCGGCGCGACGTCAGGTGCTAAAACGATCCTGATTAGCTGATTCGTTTGCACTCAAGATCGGTCGTCCCGTCTTGCCCCCCACCCCGTCTTGCCCCACTCTCCCCTATTGTCCACACTTTCATTTAAATTAAAACTTTTATCATACATGAGTACCATAAAAGTGAACATGGAACATTTGATAGCTCTAGTAGAAGAAAGACCTGTAATTGGGGACAAAACTTGTGAGGAATATAAATTTAGGAAATTGAAGACCACCGCCTGGGAATACATAATATATGATCCATATTGATAGAAAATTTCAAAGATTTGCCAATAGTGGAAAAAATGAAAAAGGTAACTGTAGTAATTAAAATATAATAAAACTAGAAAAATTTCACGTCCTGAGGCAGGAATCGAACCCGCGATCTTTCCAAACGAGTATTTCCACTGCCCCAACTTAACCGAATCGTAGGTATTTGTAAAAATACTCGTTTCGGATGTTGAAATAGAATATTTCGACATTGTAGGGTGGACGTTAGCTCATAAACGCAAATATAGATAGACTAGAAGAATTGTACAGGGATATCCCAAGTCCTGGGTGGCTCAGTGGTCAGAGCAGTCGCCCGGATTGCGAAAGGTCGCGGGTTCGATACCTGCCTCAGGACGTGATTTTTTTCTAGTTTTATTATATTTTAATTACTAAGTAATTTTTCAAACATTTATAATAATGTTAAAATCAAAAATTAAGAATATTTGAAAGCACTGCCCCAACTTAACCGAATCGTAGGTCTTTGTAAAAATACTCGTTTCGGATGTTGAAATAGAATATTTCGACATTGTAGGGTGGACGTTAGCTCATAAACGCAAATACAGATAGACTAGAAGAATTTCACAGAGATATCCCAAGTCCTGGGTGGCTCAGTGGTCAGAGCAGTCACCCGGATTGCGAAAGGTCGCGGGTTCGATTCCTGCCTCAGGACGTGAAATTTTTCTAGTTTTATTATATTTTAATTACTAAGTAATTTTTCAAACATTTATAATAATGTTAAAATCAAAAATTAAGAATAAAGGCAACTGTATTATATTTTATACTATTTAATTATTATACCGTTATTAATATAATAAAATATTTAAAAAAAATGTAGACGGATAAGATTGAAAAATTTCGCTCCCGCTAGTGTCGAAATTTTTTCAATCTTTTATTTAATTTATAGATTTAAAGGACATCGCCCTATAGCGATAAAAATTAAAAAAAAACCAAACAAAGCTTTGTGAATCCTCCGTGAATGGTGGCTACAGACTGCGGACAAGACGTCTTGCAGAATGTGGACGATAAACCAGACAATACATTTTTCTTGTCTTGTGTCTGTGTCTTATAATGTGCAAAAGGCCTAAGAGTCAGCGGGACACCTCCCCTGGAAGTGATGCCTGGCGATTAGAAATGCTCCAGAGGCGAATTCGCCCCTCAAGGCTTAGGGACTCACCAAGGATCTCGCCTCTTTAAAACCCAGGTTACGCTTTTAAGGCCATCTGCAGCCAACAGCAATAGTCCGTCCAAAAAAAAATCTCAGGCATTTTACCACATATTTAGTTCCAGCGTCAACAAAAAGTCTAAATTTTATGCCAATCTTATCAGTTAATGTGTATTGGGTAAATGGTTAAATTTTTAGAAGAACTGTTCATCACCAGTCAGGTGTTCAGCAGGTTTATTGCATAAGTGCAAAAGTTACTAAAAACTGCAAAAGCTACATAAATCTGAAGCAAAAAATGTTGAAGGAAACTATAGACCGATTTCAGTTCTGCCAGTACTGTGCAAAATTCTTGAAAAAATATTGCATACTCGTCTGAATAGTTATTTAAATTCTAAAGTTAAATTCTAAGGGTTGCTGCAAGAGTATTACTTATATAAAAAAGTAATACTCTTGCAGCAACCCTTGATTTGGTAAACAAAATAAAACTATAAATAGATAATAAGAACATAGCTCTCGGTATATTTATTGACTAAAAAAAAGCTTTCGACACAGTTAGTCACGATTTGCTTATAAAGAAGTTAGAAAGAATAGGCATACAAGGTTCTGCACTTAATATGTTTCGATCCTATTTGACAAACAGATCCCAAATAGTCAAAATACAGAGTGGAAAACTACCCATAACCTGTGGCATTCCCCAGGGATCGATTCTGGGACCTCTACTCTTCACAATATACATCAATAATATACGTGAATTAGATGTACATGGCCATATAACGTTGTATGCCGATGACACATGTCTATTTTATTTCAGATCTGATATAAATGACATAATTAAAAAGGCACAAGATGACCGAAATAAGTTGTTCTCATGGTTGTTCACCTGTTTCGTAATATTTAAAGCAAAAAATAAAGTAATAAAACCATTTCAATCTCTAAAAATCAACAATACTGAATTAAAACAAAAAAGTTGTGAAAAATATCTCGGTCTTAGGATTGATAGTGGCTTGACGTGGAATGCCCAGATCGAGCATGTCAGAACCAAATTAATATCTCTTATAGGATCACTTAAGCAAATTGCTCGATGCATCCCGCGTCGTTTACGCTATACCATATATAACTCTTTGGTCAAACCGCATTTATTGTACCTATTGGAGATTTGGGGGAGTGCTGGTAGAACTAATTTGGCTCGTCTTCAAGTTTTACAGAACAAAATTATAAAGATCCTTTTTCAATATCACTACTTAACACCAACATTAAAAATATACACTGATACTAAACTAATGAATATTAAGCGATTATATACTTACAATATTTGCATACTAATAAAATAAAAATTAAAAGGCTCTTTCCATACTAGCATAACTTTAACAGCTGCAAAAAATCTCACGAAGCGAGGCACCCGTCGTGCGAGTTTTCTCGTACTACCCAAAGCACAGATTAATAACAGGACAGATACTTCACTCTAATACAAATGGTGAAAAAATTTCGTTATATTAGCCTACTAGCATTATTATTATTAGCCATTTTAGACGACTCGAGAAGAAATATACTCTATAAACGCGTGCCGAGAGTCGAGAATCCCGCGTACACCGCGTGATTGCGTCATCGAGCGAAAACGTAAGGGTTATGCCACGACCATAAATAAAATTAAATGACTGAAGTAATGCTTATTTTTTTTTATTCATACATCTAATGCAATGAAGTGAATGCAAAGAAAGCCAGTCAATTAAATGTGATTAAATTTTATAAAATGATCAATGTTTTTTTCCATCTTTGTATTCATTCGTTAATATTCTAAATCGTATAAAATAACTTTAACAAAGTAATCCATTGGAAAACAGGGGCAAGGTGGGATAAAATCAATTTCTTGTAGTATATTCATTGAAGTGCTTCCCGGCTGGTTCTTAAAGACTTCATCAAAAATTTTAAAAAATATATTTTTTCTAATTCATCCACGTAATTGATAAAAGCCTCCGGCGGGACTTTCAGCCCTCCGTAAAACAAAGATTTTTTATTGTACGATTTAAAATGAATGTACAGTCTGGTATCGTCCATATAAGGTTCATCGTTTAGTAGAGAATTAAAGACGCTACAGTTATGTTTCTTGCACATTTATATAGTAAGTATCTCGCTACATAAGTCAACGCATTTTTTGCCGGGAAGTCAAAACTGTAGTCGACATTTAGAGCTACTTCTGAAAGTGTTTTAGTGCAACGTGCAACTAGTACTCCCCCGAATCGTATTCGTAAATCGAGCTCCATAACAGTACCATCCTTAGATTATTGTTAATCTGTGCCCCTAGTGTAAGGTTAAATCGAAACGAAAACGATCATCGTGGTATTCACCTCTTAAATCCATACTAATATTATAAAGTTGAAGGGTTTCTTTGTGTGTTTGTTTGGTTGACCGCGCTAATCTGAGGAACCACTGATTCATATTGAAAAATTATTTTTGTGTTGGATAATCCATTTATCGAGGTATTATATAGGCTATATAACATCACGCTACGACTAATAGCAGATGAGCATCAGTTAAAAATATTGCAGAAACGGGGGAAAATTATTCCTTTTCAGAGCTTTAGTTGCGTGCGCTGCGCAAATGGTTAAAGTTACGCTAAAATCATGTAAGTAAGAATTGTTCTCATTTAAAAGTTCTAAAAAAAAGTCCGCGACAGCATATGTCTATCTTACAAAATTGGCTCACTATAACTATTTTTTGGTTACCAAATTTATTCTAAAATAATGCACTATCTGCGAAGGTGTTTCTATAAACATGATATTGTTCCTTTTCAAAATAAATGCATTATTCACCACCAGTATTTAATTGTGAACAAAATTGTACCTGACATTATTTGATTTCAATGGATATCTTAAAAAAATATCATAGTTTTAAAATAACTCCGCTACAAAGTAACCGTGAGCCGTGAGCCCGTGAGTATCGTTGCGTTTTGCGCGGGAAACGTTCAACGAGCGTGCGTTCAATCTCGCTTGCGGCGGCCCACTGCCGGTTGGATCGCCAGATTTCCACTTAGCGGCCGCTACTTTTATCGCTGCATTTCGAGAGTGACGGGGGCCTGCCCAAAGTTAGAACCAAAAAAAAATATCACTTTTGAAGGAGCGCAACTGTACAAAAAAATACCCTCAGATATAAAAATGTAAGCTCACTTTCACTTAGTGTATTTAAAGTAAAACTTGCGCAATACATTTTAGAAAGTAATTAAGATATGTGCTAGATAATAAATAAGTTTAATTCTATTTTAATTACTAGATAATAAATGTTCGAACGACATATTATTAATTTTATAAGGTATATGATGTTCTCATGTAAGTGACTGTTATTGTCTTTTTTGGGAATAAATTTCTTTAACCATAAGTGAACTGATTATTTTCGATAATTTAGTTACAAATCACCGATGATTGCGCAAACTTATCCATTGCTAGTCTTAATGATTTCGTAGACCGCATGATAAGCAAGTGCAACAAATTGTTGTGTGATAGTGGAAACAAATATTTCTAACTAAGCCCTACCTAAGCAGTGTGATTCACTAACATAAATATTCGACATCGAGCTTAACGACTGACAAGTCGACGACGTCGTGCCGCCATTGATTTCGACGTTTGAGACTATTATTAATCTGTGGTTTGAGCACAGCGCTGCGCGTAAGCGAATTCACTAATCTCTACGTCGATCTCTTGGCTTTGTATGTTTGGCGCTGTTTTGGATATACGACATGAAGTAGATACCTACAATCGATATTTTTTGATATCGTTTTTCTTATGTTAAATGTATAGGAATGACTTCATTCTATATTTGATTGACTTTTACATAAAGATATAAAAATAAACAACTTTTTATTGTCACCAACAGTTGTCAAATGGTTGTCAAACAAACGCCAAAAGGTATGACAGCGCTGGCGGCAGCCACGAATTCAAGGCTGCTGACCTTGCACAATCGCATAGCTCTTTGTATTACGCCTTTTTGACGGCATTGGTCTTTTTAGGTATATCTCACTGTTTTACGTGAATTAAGTAAGATCACAAGTGACTTTATCTTTTGCCAGGAGCAATAATAGTGCAAAATAATTATTAAGAGTCTAAAATATACCTAATGTCGTAACAAAATATAACTTGGAAAATGTGAACATTTTACTTGATAAAACCGCCAAATTGGCGATGTCGTCTGTCTAGTGTTAATAATGTATACTTTAAAAAAATCGATCACCACCGTAAAAATATGTTTTTTTTTTTTACCAGGTTTACAAAAGAAATAACAAATGTCTATGGTCCAATATTGGCTTGTACCTATTTATATCATCTGGTCGGCTGCTGCCTATTACTTTTGGAGTCTTTTTGCGGGGTAAAGTTTCCTTATCATCGTCAACAGCACATGCAGGAATTTATTGGATGTTTTCCTACAGGAATAAGTAAAATGAATGAAAATGATAAATGTGTTTGGTACATGAATAAATGAATGGTGTTTGATACATGACATTATAAGCACCAACCCATATTAACATAGTCATATAAATACTTAGGTATTATCAAAAACTTAAAATAATACATTGAATTTCAGATATTTCATACAAATAGTTCGGCCAGTAGGTGTAACCAAATAAGTGATAAATAAAGTGTTAAGTTTTACAAAATGAATGATAAATAATAAAATTTTATCTTATCTTAATATGGGGCCGTGCGTGACTATGACGCGATGCACTTCGACCCTTCGGGCTCTTTTGTGCCACCCCTGCCTTCACTCCTCCCACGTCCTGAATATAGCTGCCATAAGCTTTACTATATCTTAAGCGTGAAAGAGTCTATAGTCTTCTGGCTTTGGATACGCTTCTTCCAGAAGCCTCATTTGGATCCTAGCCAGGGCATCGCATTGACACAAAAGTTGTTCCATCGATTCCTGGCCTTCATTCACTACATGCCCGACAAGTTTGTGCAGGGGAAATTTGCATTTTGTGTAGCATGTAGTTGGTGGAAAAATGTCCTGTGAGTGCTCCCGTGAGGAAGCGAGCTTGTGTCCGTTTGTACAGATGTATATACTCCATTCCCCTACCCTCCCCTCCATAAAGAACTTGGAGTGTCTTAATCGCGGTACCTTTTGCCATTCAGTTCTATGCCTATTCTTGACTTCTTCTTTAATGGCTCTGTTTATAAAACTTTGTGTCAGGGATATAAAGGGCTCATGGCCCACTTACTTGTTTTCCGAGCCTTTCCGTGCCAGTTCATCAGCCTTCTCATTGCCAATCATTCCTCCATGACCAGGCACCCAGATCCGTCTAACCCTATTATACCTACCAAGCTTGTTTAAGGCTTGTATGGCATTCAATCAGTCTGAGCTAAGTCTGAGCTAATGCGCGGTGAGCTCAGTGTCTTGAGGGCTGACTGGCTGTCTCTAAGAGTATAATAATATATAGTTTTATTCTTAGTCCTCTGTTCCATAATTTCCATTGCACATAGAATGATTGCATATGTCTCCACTGGAAGACAGATGGAAGCCTTCCCATGCTTTGGTATATTTGAGTATCTTTGTTATAGACCCCAGCACCTGTTCCAGAGTCCATCTTTGATCCATCAGTGAACCAAATCCGGCTTCCCTTTTCCAGGGATGGTGGCCTACATTTCCATTCCTCTCTTGTGGGAATGCTGATCTTAAATCTCTTTTCAAATATGAATTTCAGGCAGATTTTGTCCCATCCCATTCCCAAATACCTGTCTAGGACAGAAGTTTCTGCTCACTTTGTGTGTTTCAACAGAGGTTTAGTAGTGTCCCACAGTCCTGCTACTTTGAGACTATGCAACGCCTTCCTCGCCTCTGTCTCTATCATAATATGCAGTGATGGGATGTCTAGGAGTACCTCCATCGCTGCCGTTGGAGTGGTTCTAAACGGTCCGGTGATCGCTAGACATGCTGTCCTCTGTAACTTGCTAAGCTCAGTCTTGCATGTTACCAGCCTTGTCCTAGGCCACCAGACAATGGTGCCATAAGTTATAACAGGCCTCACCATGGTTGTATCCACTTTATTATCTTTGGTTGTAGTCCCCACGTCTTACCGTAAGTGGAGCGACACATTCCAAAGACCCTTTGAGCTTTTATCAAAGCGTTATGCCAAGATATTTCACCTCACTGGACCATGAACGTGTTATATAAATGCAGGGTTTTAAGCCTTGCCATGTTTCTCTGCCTTGTAAAGGGGATTACAGTCGTTTCACTGGGGATTACTGACAGGTGGTTGGTGTTACACCAGTCCTCTAGCACCCCCAGTGCATTCTGCATAATCTCCGATACTGTACCAGGGAATTTCCCATTGACTAGCACGACTAAGTCATCTGCATAGCCCACCGTGTACAGTGGTCCCTCGTTCAGTCTGTCTACTATAGAGTCTACTACAAGGCTCCAGAGTAGTGGAGACAGCACTCCTCCCTGAGGGCAGCCCCTTGTGGTCTTTGCTATTAGTTTATCCCCTAGTAGTTCTGAGTAAATGATTCTACCTTTCAGCATGCAGTTAATCCACTTTCTGATTGTATGTGGCACTCCATGCTTCTTAGCAGCTCTTTTAATAGATTCAAAGGTAGTGCGATCAAAGGCACCTTCAATATCCACTAATGCACCAATGCACACCTCCTTGTTTTCGAAGGCTGCTTCCGCTCTGCTAACTACATAATGCAGTGCCGTTTCCGTAGATTTGCCTGGCTGATAACCACATTGTAGTCTGTGTAAGCGAAAGTTTAATAAAGTGTTAAGTTGATTTGATTCGAGTCGCGCGCCGCCCGCCCGGCTTGCAACGCAAGCGTGCGCGGCTTCGCCTTCGTGACCCCGACCGGGCACAACTCACTGATAAAAACGATAATCTCTTATTCCACCTTTCCCTTCATACTTTCACCGGCTTAGGACGGAAAATTAATTAAAATAAATTAAAACCAAGACTTACACCGATATGCAGAGACGTTTCCTCGAAACCGCCTCCACTCGACCTTAGTCGAAGTCACCTCAAGGAAATCTTAAAAACATCCTTGAAATCGGTATGTTCAGTTACGGCTTCATCCTCCACTGAGGAAGCTCCAGTAAAGTCGGGTTGAGGTTGAGTGAAGGAATGACGTCATGAAATTTCTTATAATTATGTTGGCAAAGTGTTGATATTATGTTTATGGTTCACTTTTTTCATCTGTGGGCTGTGCTCCTCTGAGATTGTGTTCTACTTATGTTACGTATCTTTCAGTTCTGCCATAATTTGTCATTCAACTCAACTGTCGACTGCAAATACTGCAATGCTTAATTTTGATTTATTTGATTTCATTCGTTTTTCGCGTTCAGTATGAAAATAATTATGGCCGGGAGGCAAGTTTTTAGTGAAATGGAAAAGGCGTGCTTGAGGGAATTTATCATAAAGTATAAATTAAACACCACTGTCGGTTGACATAATTATATTTGCATCACAATATCTAGGTAAATTAATAGAGTTGTATCTAGCACATATATTCACTTGAAAGATAGTCAATAAAATCCTGGAAATCAGTCATTATGCTAATAAAACTTGAAATAACCTCAGAAATAACGTGAAAAGCACTGTTAGCAAGCTTTGAGGAAACATCAAGGTAGATCGCGACGTACCTTGAGTTTGACAGTTCATTACTCGACTCAACTGAGGAATTTGCTCAAGTCGAGGATAGTTTTTTGAGTTCTGCATACCAATTTTATCCTTGAGGCTGAGTCGAGTCACAGTCGAGTGGAGGAAATCTCGAGGAGCCGACTGTGCATATGGGTGTTAGTAATTTAATATAAAACTAGAAAAATTTCCCGCCTCAGGACGTGAAATTTTTCTAGTTATATTTTATGTTATATTTTAATTACTAAGTAATTTTTCAAACATTTATAATAATGTTAAAATCAAAAATTAAGAATAAAACCAAGACATCAAAAAATGGTTACGTATAAAATGATATGTATTTAAAAGAATAAGGTAGGTAAGTGACGCAATTCGCCGTTATTTTCACGTATTCAAAAAGTGGGAATCACAATATTTATAATAATTAGTTTTCCGGCAAGATTGGAGAAAGGTATATCGTCCACGACCTCTCCCAACAGCTGTAGACAATGCGGAACTGATTTTAACTGATTGGTTGCTATGCGGCATGAGGCGGTTGAGGCGGCATTGGTTGTTTTCGGCGTGTGCAAACTTTGAATATACAAAACATTAGACGAGTCTTTCATATTTTTTTTATAATTTTAATATTTAATTTCAAAAGTGTTAACATGAAAATACCTTTTGAAAATTTAGATCATTTGATTTTCAAATTATTTATTTATGGTAAGCGCTATGGAAACATAAGTAGAATCTTATTTTAAAGGACCATCCTTTAAAATAAGATTTTACTTATGTTTCCTGTACACATTACACAAGCTAGTCCAAAAGGTGACGCCTAAACTTTTTTTTTGATATCTGACATCTGGGGGTACTCGGAAATACCGTGTATGTAAGTACCGCAATTTTTTGTAGTTTTCGAATTTAGTTTATGAATAAGGGAACATTAACAAGCTTAAAATTACTACTGCGAGGTGTTGGTTGAGGTGCGCACGTCATGGTGAGAGGGGAGCAGATCCCAATGTTGGCGCATATGCGCTACCTCGGTCTGGTATTAGACCATAGCTGGACTTTTAGCGAACACTTTCACAGACTATGCCCTACACTGATTGCGACTGCCGGAGCCCTCGGAAGACTATACTAGGGTGGTGAGGTCCATGGCCTTGTACGGCTAATCGGTGTGGGCGTAAACCCTGTCCTCTCGTAATAAAGCCCTCCTGCGTAAACCGCAACGGGTCATGGCGAACAGGGCTATTCGCGGGTACATCACCGAGTCGTATGAGGCTGCGTGCGTTCTCGCAGGGACCCCGCCATGGGTCTAAACTAAATAGAAGTAATAGGTTAAACTTAATGAAATGCAATTAACACTTGTAATGGTATAATCTCCTCTCTTCTTATTCGCTGTGCCCGACCGAGTCCATTATGTACAAAATATTATGTTTAAGATATTTTGATAAATGGAAATGCAATAAATGAATTGAATTAAATTGAAATAACTACTTAATGTAAGATATTTTGTTTTAGGTCAATATTTTAATTTATTTATTGAGAAAACCAACAGCGTTACAAAATGCATCTACAACTAGACATTTAATATAATAAGGCCAATTACAGGTTTCCCTTTAAATAATCAAAATTACACTGATCAATTAACAATATTATACTTAATGAAACATAAATCACTTTACCCACTTTATGTAACTTTTTAATATTTTTATATAAAACTATTGAAATAAATACTAAATTATATACATACATATGCACATACATGAAAGAACAAAATCACTTAGCACTGTCTAATAGACTCTATTCTCCCATAAATACACGCACTCATAAAACCTAATACAACAATTATACGTATTTAATCATATTACCTTAATTATGTTATCATATCAATAGAAACATTAATAAAATAAGAGATATGAATAATACACTTTAATAATAAGTAAACTATATTCAGACACATATAATATATACATATATATATACACACACATACATATACACATATATACATATACCCATATACAAATACATACACATATTCAACTAAATGTATTATATTTAAACATATAACGTGATATGTAGTGTACCTACTTCAATTAATACATTAATAACATAAAATAATAATTATGACTTACTAAACAGTTGATATATTATAGAATTCTTGAAAACTGGCTTTGACATTAAGAAGATGTCGTGCTTGCTAAATAGTTTGTTATATGTTTGAGGAAGGCGAACCAACACACTATTCTGAGCATAATTAGTAACACACCGCGGTACGTGAAATAATTGAGTGTGACGCGTACGACGCACAGGTGCGCAATAGGAGAGACCGGCAACTAGTTCAGCACAGTTCAAACGACCATTAACAATGTCGTGGAGGAAGCACATGTCTAACATTTGTCTTCGCTCCTCTAGAGTCAAAAATTTATATTTGCGACATGCCTCCAAATAAGTATTGGCAGAGTTACGGTATCGGAAGTTGAGATGATTAATGAACTTCCCCTGTACACGTTCTAAGCTGTCAATGTAAACTGAATATTGAGGTGACCAGATTGGACTTGCGTATTCCAGTAAACTACGAACGTAGGCACAATAAACGACTTTCAAAGAAGATAAGTCTTTGAAAGGTTTGCAGGCTCTCAGGACGAAACTCAGATTTTTTAACGCTTTAGCAGTGATGCCATGTATGTGGTTATCGTATAGCATCTTATTATCAAGGATGACACCCAGATCGCGAACAACACTATTATGAGTAATTATTATTCCATTGAAATTATAGTTATATTTTAAAGGATTTGGTTTACGACTAAAATTCATGTACATGCATTTGCTTACATTGACAGTGATTCTATTTTCCTCGTAAAATTTACTTAGATTATTTAGATCACGTTGAACGTTCACACAATCTTGTAGGGTCTTTATTCGATAAAATATCTTTTTATCATCTGCATACAACAAATGCTCTGTGTGTCTAAAACACTTGCCTATATCGTATATATATGCGTTATACAGTAATGGGCCAAGGTGTGATCCTTGTGGCACACCGCTGGTTATATTCACAAAGTCCGACCGATATCCTCCCAAAACTACTGCCTGGGAGCGATTGGTAAGATATGATTGCAACCATCTCAGCAGATCGCCACGAATACCGAGTGACAGGAGCTTGTTTAACAAGATGATGTGATCCACACGATCGAAAGCTTTCTCGAAGTCAGTGTAAATCACATCAACCTGCCCTCCGCCATCCATATTCCTCAACACATAATTTGTAAAACAAGCCAAATTGGTGATTGTCGAGCGTTTCCTCAAAAACCCGTGCTGATTGCCTGAGATCCCGCGAGCCACAGTGGAATAGATGCAATCATAAACTAACTTTTCAAAAATTTTTGCAATAGTACAAAGTATTGAGATTCCCCTATAATTTTCAACCTTGGTTTTCGATTCCTTTTTATGTAACGGCAAAATATGAGCTTTTTCCAAATAGAAGGAAAAATGCCCACTTTAAGTGAACTATTAAAAATAATCTGTATCGGAACGGACACAGTTTTGGCACAATTTAACCAAAATATTGGTGGTATCCCATCATAACCCGCTCCTTTGTTAATATCTAACTTTTCTAATGATTTTTCAATTTCGGAGAGGGGTAAATATATATTGCTAATAGAGTCTGTACTAATATCAGGAAAAGATGATGCAAGTTCACCAGTTGAGATATCACCAAAGACACTACGGAAAAAGTTATTGAAGGCATCACAAATTGGTTTACCTTCAGTGTAGGTTACGTCACAAAATGAAACTTTTTTTGGGTAATTTGAAGTGCCTTTCATAGATTTTAAATAGGACCAGAAAACTTTTGGTGATGATTTTAATGCTGTTTCAGTTAAAGATATATATTTTTTAAAGCATTCATCTTGTACTCGACGTTGTCTTTTGCGCAACAGCGAGAACTCGTCATAGTCCACTTCATTTTTGTATTTTTTCCAACGTGAATGGGCCTTCATTTTCTCCTTTATTATTTTAATAAGTGGCTTACTATACCATACTGGATAGTTAGATCTATTTTTGCAGCTCAATGGTATGTATTTATCTACACAATAATTAATAGACTCATATAATGTATTAGTGGCCTTATCAGGATCACTCTGATCCAAAGTCGAATTCCAATCAATGCTACTTAAGTGCTTATTTATATCATCGTATCTTCCTTTCCTGAAATTAGGCTTTGGGCATCGGCTTTCACATAGTGGCGCAACAGAAATATCTATGACCTCAATCAACAATGCGGGATGACATCTATCCAATTTACTAAGGGGTGTTAAGAAATTACTTACTGATAACGGGCAATTAGCAAATGCCAAATCAAGTGTGTTACCATGGAAATTTTTTATCGAGTTGTATTGAGTAAAGCCGGCCATATTAAGATTATCGATAAATTTTAAAGCTGAATTTTGAATATCGACAGGGCCACTTATAAAAAATGTTGGTGTATTATTGTGCCATGTTATACAAGGCAAGTTAAAATCACCTATGAGTAAATAATTGTCATTTGATTTAAAGTTCACTCTTGAAGTTAATGCCTGGATAATAACCTCCATATCAATGGGCAAACGATGACAATCAGGGGGTACATAAGCAACGCTAATATGTAAATCATGTGCCGAGGCGAGAGCACGCGCAGGCAATGTAACCATCAACATCTACATCTCAGGCGGTGCGCGTACGACTAAATCGCTGCGCGACGCGCTGAGATTGTGGCGAGTTATAATTAATACACCGCCTCCTGTCTTTTTGCCGCTAACTTCCAGGTTACGGTCGCAGCGAAATATTTCATAACTACTGTCGCAAATTAATAACTTGATTTGGTGGGCCGTCAGCTTGTTTGTTATCTAGTCTAAATATATATAATTCAAAGGTGACTGACTGACTGACATAGTGATCTATCAACGCACTTCCCAAACCACTGGACGGATCGGGCTGAAATTTGGCATGCAGGTAGATATTATGACGTGGGCATAAGCTAAGAAAGGATTTTGATTAATTCTACCCCCAAGGGGATAAAATAGGGGATGAAAGTTTGTATGGAAAAAGTCAATATTCCACGCGGACGAAGTCGCGGGCACAGCTGCTAGTGATATATAAAAAAAACTTACGATAATGCAAGAAAGCTGCGTATTTTATGTGTGGAAGTTCAACTCATGAGGACTATACTTAAAGCAAAAACTCTTAATTATAGTTCAATATTTGCAAAAAAACTGCCGATAATTCTTGAACAAATATATATAATTATAAAAAACAGATGTCAGGAATCCAAAAATAATTTAGTGACGTTACCCTTCGGGCCAACCTGTATAATTATGTATTTAATATTTTCATTATTGTTTCTACAGGAACCGGGCGCTTTAATTAGATATGGGCCTCTTACAGTTATTATATTTGTACAACTTATACAAACCTCTGTTATATTTGAGGTGGTCAGGACAAAGGTAAAGTATAAGATTTGTTTAACTCTGTGTCATTTAAATGTATAAATAGCCACCTATGATTTTTATGTTTCAATTCAACATTTATAGTAAGTATTATATATTATGTATAACGTATAACAGATACAAAGAAAGTCTTAAATTTACATCGTATCTACAATTCCTGGGAAACGTCCTATTTTAAGTCTAAACTTTTTTGTAGGCTGCTTTTACCACGGCGATAAGGCTGCGATAATATAGTCATATATTTTAGAATATTTGATGATACGGGGCCCTCGGGTTACCAGGTTACCCCGAACGTGTAAGAGAAAAATTGAAAAATATTAGTCCGTGTTTTACAGAAAAAAAATGTGATTCAAAAGAAAACCATCGATAGAGGGGCTCATGGGCTATCAAAAGGAGCCCCATATAATATGTTTTGCAAAAATTTAGATTTCAAGTAAATATAATTTTCTGTTAATCTACAGGCCAAATTTTTTTGTGAATGTGAATATTGTATAAGTCCGCTAGATTAATAACACAGTGTTTAATTCGGACTAATAATTTATGGGGGAAAATATAAACTTTTTTTATTTGGATAATATTTATTTTCTTATTTTCGAAAAATCACATAGCAAAAACGACATACTTCATATACTATATCCTTTGAATATTTTCTCAAAAAACCATGAGCCCCTCCATCGATGGTCATCATTTAGACAACACATGAAACCCGACACTTTGTGTTATTATCATAGCGCCGTCCCCGCAGAATAAAATGATAACTGCCAATATCTTAGTTGTACGGGCTAACCGCACATAATTTTTACGTATCCGGCTCGAAGGACCAAAAGAATGTATGGTAAACCACACACTCGGGATGCTAACGCTAACGCTAAGGGACGCTGAAGGGGGGTAACTCCGAAGAGCGCTAAATAACCGAACCCGATGAGTGACGATTTTACACTGATTTATTGTTTCCACCAATATTGCTCAATAATTAAAGTACAGCGCGCGACGTCACGCAAGACACGCTAAATTAATCTAGGTCACATTAAAATGATGTAAAAATTATGTGCGGTTAGCCCGTACATTAGTTTTGCAACTTTAAGGATCTGTGAGTGGTAATACATCTGCTCATTTTTTTTAACCGACTTCAAAAACGAGGAGGTTCTCAATTCGGCCGGTATGTTTTTTTTTTTTTTTCTATGTATGTACACCGATTACACCGAGATTACTGATCCGATTTACGTGATTCTTTTTTTGTTCGATGCGGAATAGCTGCCATTTGGTCCCATAAATTTTTTTTTAAAAACAGTTGGGTACTTTAGTTTTAAATATAAAACAACTGAAATTATGAAGTCGTCTACATATGCGTAATTGCGAATTTTTGCTTTTCCAATGACTTTTTAGTGAAACGATACGATAGTAGGAAACAATGTAAGTTGACGGTCACCCATCTAGCTTTGAACGTAGAAAGTTATCACTAAAAAATGTGAAAAAAAAATTTAAACAAAAATTAAAACCGACTTCAAAAAACTGAAAAGGATAAAATAATTAAATTTAAGTAGGTATTCATCCCCTAGAAACATATTTTGGAGTTGGTGCTAAGTGCTTCACTTTCTATTGTTTTTGGAAACCACTTAGCACCAACTCCAAAAATATGTTTCTAGGGGATGAATACCTACTTAAATTTAATTATTTTATCCTTTTCAGTTTTTTGAAGTCGGTTTTTTTATTATTATAAAGTTATTTCAGGAAGTTACAAATGTTATAATAGTATTCATAGATTTAACACAGGCCTTAAATTACGAGAATAATATTTTAATATATCATTATAGAAATGTATTCTTACTTGTTAGTACAACAACACAACGACCTGACGACGACACGACGACGGTGCCTACAATTATGTTCTGGTAAAAATATTCCCATAAGACAATGATAAATGCATAAAGTAATAAAATGACAAGTAACACGTGCAATATTCGACTCGGGTCATGCTGTTTGAAGAATAAAATGATAATGGATATTATGGACCAAAAACAATGACTTTCCGTATTTTCTGAACACTATCTGTATTTTAATAATTAGGCATGTTTCACTAAATAATTTTTAACATACAAAAAATTTCCTTTATTCAAAGCTATTAATCATAAGCCTGCGTCCAGTTTAAGGAGCAAAAGACAATAACACGTTTTTAATTTTTCCTGAAAAGTAGCATTTTTGTAATTATCATTTTATTCTCCGGGGACGGCGATAGGCCCCCAAAAATTTTTGATACAGGGCCCATCTAAAGCAAGCTACGCCACTGATAAATATGGAGGAGCTCGGTAGCGTAGTGGTTTGAACGCTCTGGTTTCGATTACGGAAACAAAGTAACTTGTGCCATGGGATCTCGGGTTGGGTCAATCAGAATTTGTAATCTCGTGCTCCATCGTGCCTTGGAAGGGACTCTGTAACGTGAGAGAGACAAACAAAACGGAGACAACCGTTGCGGCGACAGCACATTGAGGCGACAAATGCTACAGCGAGAGCACGTAACGGCGACAAACGGTGCAGCGACAAATGTTTCGGTAATCTTCTATAATATAAAAATATATCGCTGAATGTGTTGCTAAGCGCATATCTCGAGAGCAGCTAAACCGATTTCGCTAATTCTTTTTTAATAATATTGCTTGAAGTACGAGGATGGTTCTCACGGAGAGAAAAATTTAAAAAATTGCCTGAAAAAGTCTTATGGACGGACGGACAGACGGACCGATAGACAGACTGACATAATAACATTGTTAGCTTACGTAGATCCAGATAAGACAGAGAGACAAACATTATGAAATTGTTAGTTAGTTAATATTTTTTTTCATGTGGTAGACATAAGGGTTTTTTGTTGACGATTCGAAAGTGCATCTTGGGGGGCCTAATTGAATAAAGTGTGATCTAATGTGTGAACTAATGTGATCTTTCCAAGGCATTTGATTATGTTGAACACGATACTCTTATACGTAAACTGCGTCATTATGGTATTAAGGACAAAGCTTAAAAATTAATTTCATCTTATTTAAGTGAAAGAATTCAAAAGATTGATATCAATGGAGTCAAATCTTCGGGGTCTTATTTGAAGATGGGAGTTCCACAGGGTTCTATTTTAGGGCCTTTTTTGTTTTCAATATATATTAATGATTTACCTTTCTATGTTAAAAACCTTTGTGATATTGTTTTGTTTGCTGATGATACCTCTCTCATATTTAAAGTTGACCGGAAAAAGAATTGTTTTGACGATGTAAACAGGGCACTTTCGAGGGTCTTAGATTGGTTTACTTTGCATAATTTACAATTGAATACTAAGAAGACCAAGTGTGTAAAATTCTCTCTACCTAATGTGAATAATGTTTAAACCTTTTTAAAAATGAATAATGAAGAGCTTGAATTAGTTAACACTACTGTATTTTTAGGCATAACGTTAGATTCTAAGCTACAGTGGTTTGGTCATATAGAAACTTTTGCAGGAAAGCTTAGCTCAGCTGCTTATGCTGTTAGAAAAATTAGAAACCTAACTGATGTTGACACAGCTCGACTGGTGTATTTCAGTTATTTTCATAGTGTCATGTCTTACGGTATTTTGCTGTGGGGTAAAGCAGCCGATATTCAAACTATCTTTGTCCTACAAAAACGTGCAATAAGATCTATTTACAAATTAGGCTCTAGAGGTTCCCTTCGTGAATTGTTTATGATAGAATTAGTGAAATTCTTTAGAAATTCAGTTGTAAAAATATATATTGTGACACACACGGAACAGACAAAAAGTAATCAAAAAAACAATATAATAATTGACATAGAACTAAAAAACTTAAATTAAAAGTAAAAGGAGTATGCCTAGCCTATACAACCTCTAACACTGCCCCTTTGTGTAGGCACTAGCAACTCCAGTGACACCAGTTTAATGAATGACAAACTCAAATACTAAAGCTACCGCCATTACCATCAAAATACATTTAAGCTTTTTACAAAAGATTGATGCTTCTCTTTAGTGAGCGCTTTAGTTAACATATCTGCTGCTAACTCAGCTGAGGGTCTGTACAGTACTTTAATGATACCTGCATTCACAGACTCGCAAATGAAGTGATAAAGCACGTCAATGTGCTTGGTCCGTTTAAACGACTCATTTATTATAAGTTTGTGTGTACTCTGATTGTCGTTGTACACAGCTACTGGCTCTTGTGGGTTTATGCCAAATTTTAACTCACTAAAGAAATTTCTAATGAAATTGGCTTCTCTAACTGCAGAACCTAGACTATAGAATTCCGCTTCAGTTGAAGACAGCGCTACAACATTTTGCTTTTTGGCTCCCCAGTTTAATAGAGAATCCCCTAATAAGGTCAGTACGCCAGAATATGAACGCCTATCTGTTACAGTCCAAAGTTCATGTGGTGTAGCTCCACGAACAGCAACAGTGGGAGATCGGTTTTTAAATATACGGCAGTATTAATTGCTTCCGCCCAAAAATTCTTACCGATACCAGAATCATGAATCATGGTTCTCGCTTTTTCCATTAGAGTCTCATTAAGCCTTTCACTAACACCATTTTGTTGAGGTCTAATTAAATAACTTGAAAATAATTTGTTGCAATATTCAGTTCCGTTATCAGATCTAAATCTTTTTATTTTAAGATTCGTTTGGTTTTCAACCAATTGTTTATAAATTTAATAAAAGTATCTAAAACAGTTTTGGCATCCTTACGTTTCAAAAAATATACAAAGGATTCGCGTGTAGAATCATGGTGATAATAAGTGATAATAATAAGGTGACCAAGACGACGATGCCATAACTGGAGGTCACTTTTAGCTATAAAAGCTACATTTTTATTCGACGACTGAACCGCATTCGTAGAATGTATCCTATAAATACCGTTAGTATTTTTGGCTACAAAGCCACAAGAACCAGTAACCTTACAGTTCTTATAAGCACGACAGCTATTTCCATCAAAGACTACTGCGTATCCCTTTTTAGTAATTTGATGAACAGAAAGCAAATTAGTGACCAATTCCGGTACATACGTAACATCAGTAAAACTCTTAATAGTACTGTCTTTAATATTGACACTAACATCACCTGCACCTTAACTAAATATTTTACTTTTATTGGCAACTGTTATATCTACAGACTTATTGTCATTAAAACTAGTAAACCAACTTTTACGATTTGACATATGATTTGAACAGCGTGAATCAATTACCCAACTGCAATCATTATCAACATTATTAAATAAAGCAGTATGGAGGACACTATCATCTTCTAGAACAACACTACACTCATTCTTCTTTTTCTCATTTCTGAGTTTAGGGCATTTTGGTCTAATATGTCCTTGTTTATTACAATTGTGACAAACAGGTACAAATTTCCCTTTAGAAGTAGAAGTAGACGCTAAGGCCTTTTCAGAATCTAAAATTGTCCTACAATTTTAGATTCTGAAAAGTCCAACTACATAACAGCTTTTCTTTTACAAAGTCAATGGTAAGTTTAGTTTGAGTACCCTGGATTGCCATAATCAATGGGCCATAGTCTTCAGACAGACCTAACAATATCCATTCAGCAGTCTCTTCGTCATCAATGGGACAACCTAAATCGGCTAATTCTTGTGTAACGGAAAGAATGGTACCAATATAACTATCCATAGAATCATAATTGACCAACTTAGTCTGGGTAAGTTTACGTTTTAATTGCAATCGACGACTTATCCCTGAATGTCCATAGGCCTTTTGCAAATTATTCCACGCTTCAGCTGCAGTTTTACAGTTTTTGACGTGTGGATAACATATTTTAGCGTAGGCGCTTTGGTCAAGTAATGGATCTAAAGCTATAGGTGGATCACTTACAACATTCCATAATCTTTGCTCTATAAGCAAAAGTTTCATTTGGAACTTCCAATTTCCGTAATTATCTTTTCCATTTAATTTATCTACATGTGGTCCAAAACTACTCATATAAATTGGATTGAACACACCTGATGTCAACGATGACGGACTAACTGGAATAGTCGGCGGCAGTTGCACATCACTATTATTCATTGTAAATAAATAAATCGGGAATTCGATAAAACTGTTATAATTTTTTACTTGATAACTTGAAATTCTAATTAAAGGCCCATAACCTGATAGAATTAATGAAATTCTTTAGAAATTCAGTTGTAAAAATATATATAGTGACACACACGGAACAGACAAAAAGTAATCAAAAAAACAATATAATAATTGACATAGAACTAAAAAACTTAAATTAAAAGTAAAAGGAGTATGCCTAGCCTATACAACCTCTAACAGTTTAAAGAAATAAAAATACTTACTGTACCGTCCCAATACATTTACAGCTGTATAATTTATATTTATCAGAACAAATACACCTTTGAAAAAATCAGTGACACTCATAATATAAATACTAGAAATAAGAATAAGTTAGCTATTATAAGTTAAAGACTAAAAAAAACACGCAATTCTTTTATTGGGCAAGGTATACGCTTTTATAACAAAATTCCCGAAGCAATTACTACTAAAACTACATAAATTTTAATTATTAGTCAAAAACACCTTGCAAACTAAAGGTTATTACACTATTAATGATTATGTGAATGACAAATTTGTGTGGGAAGAAACTGTACTCCAATTTTTACGAGATATGCCAATTTGATAATATATAATATTTAATTTTATAATATGTATTGTGTTGTTGTGACTGTGCATTGTCAGACAGCCTAAAAATAAAGTTAATACTTTTGTTATTAAGTTTGTATATCGTTTCTAACTTGATATACTTTTACTGTTTTTTTTCTGTATGGCACTGCACAGCAAAATATTTAAATAATGTAACCACAACAATTGTGACTTCATATTTTGAAAAGAGTGACTACACGAGTTTGTTGCCGGAGTCTTCTCGGTAGTTCAACTTTTGGAACCGGTGTAAATTTAGACATGATAGACAGATTTACAATAAGACATTGTGAGACTATTTCTTAAATAGATATACATAATTTGTGATTTTTGACGATTCGAAAGAGCTTCTTAGGAGCCTACTTGAATAAATATATTTTTGATTTGATTTGATTTGAAATATATTTTCATTTTCATTTTCGAAATACCATACCTTAGTTTAAGTGTTAGTGGATGGGTTCCGGGAAGGCAAAACAATTGAGTGACGTTAGTATTTTATAAATATTAATGTCAATTGGCAGAATAAGTATTAAAAAAAAATAAAAAATAAAGAATCGACTGTTAGGCGGTACGAAGTTTGCCGGGTCAGCTAGTTTCATTTAAAAGTGTATCTTTATTGTAGAACTTTATTAAAGTAAATGAAATGGCATGTTTGCTGTTATGGTCAAGTCAACTAAAGTTAAATTTATTAGGATAAGGTTCTACGATAGTCTTATTCTTTTTTCCAATCTTCTCTCAGTTCATTCATTTCATACTAAAGGTTAATTCAGGTTTGTTATCATTTCGACGGATCTGCTTACTTGTAATATAAGACAAAAATATGTGCCACATTCTTAAAAAAACTAAATGATATCATCATGGAATTGCCGAAACATTAGTCACTGCACCATTTGTCGCCGTAACGTGCTGTCGCTGTAGCGTTTGTCGCCGCAATGTGCTGTCGCTGTAGCGTTTGTCGCTGCAATGTGTTGTCGCTGTGACGGTTGTCGCTGTAATGTGCAGTTGCCATAACGTTTGTCGCCTCAATGTGCTATCACCGCAACGATTGTCGTCGTTTTGTTTGTCGCTCTCACGTTACGGAATCGTTGGAAGGCACTTTATTCGTTGGACCCAGTTGTTCTACAACCATTTTCATCCAACAACCCGCATTAAGCCAGCGTGGTGGTGTTAGTGACCCAAACTCCAATGTAATGTTAGCCTTTTAAGTGTTTTAAAGTCGGTTTTTTTGTTTAATTTTTTTTTTAATCACAGGGATATCCCAAGTCCTGGGTGGCTCAGTTGGTAGAGCAGCCACCCGGATTGCGAAAGGTCGCGGGTTCGATTCCCGCCTCAGGACGTGAAATTTTTCTAGTTTTATATTATTTCATTTATAATAAACTTAAAATCAAAAATTAAGAATCTCATTTTCTTTTGAAGTCTGTTAAAAATACTTATAATTTCGGGTTCTCCATAATTTAAATTCCAGAGCGAAAAGACGATAGAAGCCGTGTACTCGATCCCGTGGGAGAGCATGGACTTGAGCAATCAGCGCTCAGTGTGTATACTGCTGATCCGCGTGCAGAAGCCGATACACGTCAACGCGATGGGTATCGCCAGTGTGGGCGTAACTACCATGTTAAAGGTACACATGGCCAATAAGTGGTAATACAGGCACAAACTAGCTTCCTATTAGACATTGGCATAGGAACCATCAGCCAATCTGTATCATTTACACAAACATATTCCTTAAAACTATAGGTACTTATTACAAAACACTCTTGATTGTAAAATGACAATTATTTGGATAATTAAATCGAAAAAATATATTAAATTGTTAATAAAATTGAAAACAATAAAGCACTAATACGTATTTCAAAAATGTATACTTTAATATATATTTCAAAAAGAGGTCATATTATGACTTCATATTGAGAAACAAAATATTTTTGAGGTTAGATTTAATTTAAGTATTTACAATAAATGCGATATAGAAAAAAATATCTCAAAAATGATACTCCTCGTAAAATAATTCAGTACGGCGGTTGAAGAATTGGAATAAACATTTTATCTATCTAATATTAGGGGTTAAAGTATGAAATTGCCGATTTGTACTAAAAATTGTTTTTTTTTTTAATTTGACATATTTATTTAATCAAAATATCTACCATTATTATCTATACATTGCTGCCATCTAATAGGAAGGTCATTTATGCCTTTGCGATATAACTCTGGTGATCTAGATTATGCAAACTCGGTGAAAGCATTTTGTCCTGCCTCCTGGGAAGAAAATTTTTTACCACGTAGAAAATTGTCCAAATCAGGAAAAAAATGGTAGTCCGTTGGAGCAAGGTCTGGCGAATACGGAGGGTGACAAATGGTTTCTAATTTCAGTTTCTGTAGAGTTAAAACGGTTTCTCGTGCTGTATGAGGTCTCGCGTTATCATGGAGCAATAACGGTAAAGAGAGATTCATGAGTCGGGGCTGTTTGACTGCAAGTTTTGCTATCATTGTTCGAAGTTCGGCACAGTAGACATCTGCCGTTATTGCTTGACCAGCCCCCTTATTCTCAACTGTCGGATCATGGATTCGATTCGAAAAGTCACATGCCGTCTCGCTTTGACGCATAGCGATAAAAAGTGACAGGTACGGAGTTTCCGTAATTCGAGTATTTTCCGACGGTTTAGAATAAGGGGGCAGATCGGAGAAAGCTATAGTGAATAACACCATGCTGAGACCACCAAACAGTTACCATTACCTTTTTATTGGTAAGCTTTGCTTTAGGACACTGTTGCGGCGTTTGACCTGGCGTCAGCCATTGCATTTTTCGTTTACGGTTATTGTAAAGAATCCACTTTTCATCACATGTCACAATTCGATCCAATATTCCTTCATTTCTGTATCGATTCAACAAGGCAACACAATTTTCAACACGCGTTTCTTTCTGCATATTAGTCAAATCATGAGGTACCCATATTTCATATTTTTTTTATTTTATTGATTTGACGCAAATGTGTCAATATTGTTGGTAAGGTAACGTTAAACCATGCTTCTAATTCCTGGGTACTTTGGCTCGGATCGGCTTCCACCATCTCTTTCAATTCATTGTTATTCACCTGTGTGGGCGGTCTTCCACGTGGTTCGTTCTTCAAATGAAAATTGCAATCACGAAAGCGTTTAAACCAAAATCGCACGGTGCGTTCATTAGCAGTCCCCTCTCCAAACTCGTATTCAAAAATCGCTCGAATTTTCGAAGTATCCATCTTTCTTGTCTCAGCTGAATAAAAAAAAAAAAAAACTAAAAGTTGATAATCGAATGTTGCACATTTTTTAAAAGAAGAACCTTATAGGTACTTACCATTTAAAAAAATGTTTCAATCAAAAACCTCAAACCGTTAAGGTTCTATGTCAATTTGAAGTACCTATTACAATAAAACGGCAACTTCATACTTTAACCCCTGTTATTTTCTAGTCTGTTAATTGAATAGCCTCAGCCGAAATAGTTCATGTTTTTTTTTATTACAGAGTTCCTTTTTTTTCAGATTTTAAAGACAACGATATCTTATTTCACGTTGTTATGGTCTATCAACAAATGAATATGACTTTTGGAAAAAATATGCAATAAATAAAGTTAGCTGTGTTTAATTTCCATTAAGGATTTAAATACTTTATTAAAAATCACTACTTAGCACAAGTCACTGTTTAATCATTACAAGTTTTATCATACATCTTACTGTTATATTATCATGTATGTATGTATCTATTTACTTATATCTATATATATATATATATATATATAAATGTTATGTTGGTCTGTGTACGCTTCAAAAACTCAACAAGTTCTGCACCGATTGAGTCGAAATTTTAACATGATATAAAATCCGCATCAAGGATTGTTTTTATCTATTTTTTGCATCAGTCACATATCTGCGACCGCAAGAAAACAGTTTTTTTAACGATGCGCCACTGCGAAGCGTGGCAGGGTACAGCTAGTATTTTATAATTTTGGTATATTTATCTAGAATATGTATAAGAATTGTTTGTTATTTTTAATATGTATTAGTATTTAATTAAAATCTATATTGTTTGTTAATATTTTGATGCACTCGGTGTTGCCTGCTTCCACAAAGTAATGTCTTACACATTTATAGGTTAGCTAGAAGAGATCTCTTATAGAGATGAGTCCACCCTTGCTAACTTACTATTGAAACTAATTGTTATATGTAATTTTAAAGTGCAATAAAGAGTATAATATATAAAAATAATCAGAAAAATCTTGTGTTTATTTCAAATTACAACTAAGAATATCAATGAGTTACTCAAAATATAATTCTAAAATACTGGTAATTCTGATGAGTTCGGTGGCGTAGTGGTTTGAGTGCTCTAGTTTCGATTACGAAAACAAAGCAACTTTCGCTATGGTCGATCCTGGGATGGGTCAATCAAAAATTTTAAATCTCGACCTCCTCCGTGCTTCGGAAGGCACGTTAAGCCGTTTTGGTCGCGGTTGTTACTGCAACCACTTTGACCCGCATTGGGCCAGCGTGGTGGTGCTATGGCCCAAACTCCTCAAGTGTTTCTCCCTTGTAGGAAGGCCTGTGCCCAGCAGTGGGACGTATATAGGCTGGTGATGATGACTGGTAATTGGCAAAACAATCAATAGTTGATTTTTTCAATAGAAGAAATACCTTTCTTCTACACATTCAGACAAACAAATAGCATCCTAAACCCAACATATTGATATTTACAGTCGTGTAGAAGAGTTTTTGTTATCTTTATAGTTATTTTAGTAAAATAATTTGTATGTTTTCGCTTACTTTTCACGCGTGATTGCTATTTTGTATTTTTTCCTCTAGCTAAGTCAGTAATATCTCTATCTCTATCTGTCTCGGCCGAATCAATGTTTTGATATAGTGCCTTAAGTGCAGGACTTAAGCTTTTTTGGACTTAACACACTTATGATTTTTGATTTCTCTTGTGATTTCTTTTATTTTATTAGATATCAAATTGATCTATTCATACAGCGAAAGAAAGACAAAGGAAGAGAGTAATAAATAACAATCTATTTCAATTCTAAATTTATATTATCATATTTTATTTTTAATACTGATCTTGAATATCTTGTATGGAACATTTATTATACTTAGTACCTGTATTTGATTCAGTGACTCTAAGCTTCTAAATACATTTTTTTTGTATCTACAACTAGATGACAAACAAGCTGACGGCTGACCTGGTGGTAAGTGGTCACTGCCGCCTATAGACACCTGCAATAGCAAGGAAAATATCACATGGTATTTCCTAAGGCCTAAGATCAAATGCCTTCCATGCCCAGTAATTACATTAGCTACCTTTCCCTTCAATCCGAAACACAGCGAACTGTTTGACGGCTGTAATGCGGCGAACGGCGGTGGTACTTACCCAGACCCTACATACGGGCCTATCACCTTTTTCTTTTCGGGGTGGAATCCGCTTACGGACCTATCCGCCGCTGACAGACGTGTGTGGGGGTCACCCAGTACCTACCTTATCGTAACTTCCTGGTAACTCCACTAAAACCACTAAAACCTCCCCCGGTAACTCCACTATCCTTCACGGGGGTAGTCTAGGCTTGTACTTTTATTTATTTATTTATTTTTTGGAAGACTAATGACTACATAAACAAGGTATAAATGCTATGAGACAGTTAAAGTAACAAGATTGACCATAAAGTAAAACTGGTACATTATTAAGCTAATAGCTGCTCTACACATATTGCTTACCATATTTTAACAGGTGTTACCACCTGTTAAAAGTAGAAGTGGTAATAGAGGCGGCTTTCGTAGTTTATCTGTTACACTACAGTACATTACGTGTAACAGATGCACTACGAAAACCGCTTCTATTACGAACGCAGTAAGGGTGGTCTCAAGGTCAAACGGTTATGCTTGATGTGCTGTCGACTGTACATGTATTACACCGGATGTTACAGAATTCCGAAATAAAATTTGTTATTCTGGTTGCGGAGAGGTCAATATCGTAATTATGTGCGCGGGCTGTGAGTGTATGTGCGTGTGTGGTATAACTTTAGTGTTTCGTAGGATACGTATTATTATGCATTTTTTCAGGGTTGAAACGAGCATGAATTTTTTTACTAATTTAATTGGAAAAATTTCGACGGAGAACACAACCACCCCCTTAAATTTTATGTCGGACTTTCGGAACACACTCTTTGATTGATTCTATGGTTCTAAGCTTCTTACAAGTGGTTCAGATTTTGTAATAGAACTTTGTCATTTGTTCGCTCCTTCCAATAACATGAGTTCCTTCAAAAGGTGTGAAAAGGCACCTTTTGGGCTGGCAAGGTGAAGGCGGCTTGGGCAGTGTCTAAACTGCACTTAGTAGATGTCTTCGCATATGGACTCTTTTTACTTTGCCTTACTTTTAAAGCATTTGATAATTTCATGAAATTCCTGTGAATTAACGCAGTCAATGTTATATTATATTATACAAATATAAAGAAAGTATTAAATGAATAAGATGTTTTTGAATGTGGCAAACCATTTCTATGAACTAAAGCCCATGTTTCAATTCATGGTCGTTTTGACGGCACCACCCTGTGAATTACATACATAAATAAAATAACTAACTAAGATCAAATACTGCAATATATGAAATACTATTCGCATAAAAACTAAGGCAGTTTCTCTATTGAACCGTTTACACGACATTTTTTATGTCCATTCGATTTACTCTGTAGTTTTGCACGTGACATGAAACTTATAACCGGGGCATTGAACTGTAAATAAATAGGTACTCATAAAGTCCAGAATACAGTATCCGAAGGAGGTACTATATAATTAAAGTTCATTTGATAATATACTAATAACTGTACCTCTAGCACAAACACTTAAATTTCGAATCGCCATCGTATCGAGTAGTTACGTTAGCTTTTGTAAATAAATTTCAAACAAAAGCGATTACAATTCGAAATTTAAAAATGTTTGTGCTAGGGGTACTGAAGGCCTGATAAATTTTAAATAAACAGGATTCTATAGTAATACACTGTGGTAATACTATCAATATTTTTCCGATAAATGGTATCCATAACACAAGCTCTAATTGTGCTCACTTTGGACGAGATAATAGGTGTGGGAATATGAATATTATTTTTATTTACTTATTGATTTTATTTATAACAGTAAAATATTCTCAGAAATTACCCGTATTGTCAAAATATATAAGAGATATCCGGATATCACTACTGTCTATAGCAAAATACTATTTTCGGAAGCAATTTCGGCGATAGAATAATTAAAGATACTTAAAAACTTACTATACTTAAAAAACCGGTCAAGTGCGAGTCGGACTTGCGCACAAAGGGTTCTGTTATATAGTAAAATACATTAATATCTAATGTAAATAAAAACGTTGATTAGCCAATTGCATTAAGGTCATAATGCAATAGGTATGCAAGTAAATTGAGTCATTTAATTAGTATTTTAAAATCAGATTAGATCGGACTTTCAGTTAGCGCGGTTGTAATTGTAAAATATTAGTTGTGTAAAAGATTTCGATTTTTTTTTTAAACGAAATCCTGAACCACCCCGTCACAGTTCCGTACCATTATCTATAAACAAGCGTTATATACGCTTGTTTTCCGTTCCCGTATCAGTATCGAGCAACTGATGGCAAGAAGTTACCGTAGTTTATGACACATGCTCGTTGTACCATGGTAGTCCGGTCAAATTAGACCAAAAATAAGAGTAAAGCTACATAAATTCCCACCATGCTGAAAATCAGTAAGATTGTTAAATCTATAATTAAAAATAAAATTTGAAAGTTCCGCATCTTTCCCGTGTGGAAAAAAAAATATTCATCGTCAAAGGTAAAAAAATGAGTTTTTCGCGATTTTCAGCAGAACGGTAAGTTTTATCATAAAAATACTTCAGACAATAATTGTAGATCATAAAATTATCTACAATGTATCAATACTTTTTTTCCTACGAGCCACCGTTTTTGAGATATAATGATTCAAAAAGTTGTAAAAGTTGTAATCGTTGTAATGCATGAGTACGCTACGTAATATATACATGTCTATAGTATGATAGCATTTTTGTACATAGTTTTAGTGATATCAGTCAATTTATTGTTATTGTACTACTAACTATTGCTTGTAAATTAAATAAATCTTTATAACTTATTAGGTTTTCATAAAAGATTTGACTTAATACTAATGTATTTCTATGTTTTATTCTAATGCACATAAATAAAAGGGTTGGAAGTTGGTCAACAATTCATAAAAACCAGTCCAAACTTAACTTCCACCTGCCGCGCCGGAAAAACTGCTGAACACAATTTTTTATAACTGCAAAAAGAGGTGCAGTGCTAAATGTGGTTGCAAAAAAGTCGGACTGTTTTGTTCTCTGGCATGTACACATTATCAAGGCCGGTCGTGCTCTAATATTGAATCACCAACAGTGCAGGATCCGTTTGACTCCAACGAGGCGACATGCGATACATCGCTATTAGCGCAGTTTACATGTACTCAAGATGAAGAACAAGAACAAGAAGAAGAAGAACAATACGAACAAGAACAAGAAGATCAAGAAGAAGAATTTAAAAGTTACGACTCGGACGATTAAATTTCACTACTTTTTTTTAACATAAATTGCTTTTATCTTTTCACTCTCTGCTAATATCCATTATTTTTTATTTTGCAATACGTAGTTTCAAATTAAACAGGATCACAAGATCACAACTGACCCCTGGAATAGGCCTACTGGGAAACCAAGTCGAAAAAAAACGCGCTAAGTACACTAACTCATAGGTGGCGTGGAAACCTGTGCATATTATGACGATTACAACTTTTACAACTTTTTAAATCGTTATTTTTCAAAAACGGTGGCTCATAGGAAAAAATTATTGGTTCCTTTTTATTGTAGATAATTTCATGTTCTACAATTTTTGATTGAAGTATTTTTATGTCAAAACTTACCGTTTTGCTGAAAATCGCGAAAAACTCATTTTTTTGACTTTTGACGTTGAATATATATTTTTTTTCCATACAGGGGAAAGATGGGGAACTTTCAAATTTTATTTTTAATCATATTTTAAACAATCTTACTGATTTTCAGCTTGGTGGGAATTCATGTAGCTTCGAATGTCTAAATTGACCGGACTAATGGGTTCTTCTCACGCGTTGTCTACATTGAAAAATCAAGAGGAAGTGTTATGTTATGAAAGAATAGAAGATGAGTCTCTTTGCTCCCAACATAATTTCCTCTTTCTCAATCAGCTTTGGTAACCTTAGGTACTCACCGCTAGGACACAATAAATAAAGCTTTTTTATTCTACGCCTTTACAAGACACGGAGAGTATATTGTTTTGAATTTCATTCTGTCCCTAGGGATAGAATTAATTTGAATTTAGAAATCCAAAATAGCACAATTGTTTTTTAAACCTGTTTTTAATTGTTAAGCGCAAAAAATAGGTAATGATTTTGAATAGACAACATGTTTTCAAAAATCCGAAGAATTACTAACATGCAACAAAATCATAAATAAAATAAGTCCCGCCATATTGCTTACAGTTTCAGCTGTTATTTATTTTAACGGAAAAATAAAGGGATCGAGCGCCAAAGTATATAAGTCCTCCACGTAATTTTTTTTAACATAGAAAACCTCAAAATCTAAAAATCTCTACTTTTGATTTATTAAAATAATATTATTTTAAATAAATAATTCCATTCTAGTAAATTGGTTCTTATTTTCTCGTAGTTTTTTTTTTATATAAAACTAGTTGACAAACAAGCTGACGGCCCACCCGATGGCAAGCGGCTACCGCCGCCTATTGACACCTGCAATAATAAGGAAAAATCACTTGATAATGCAGGTGCGTTGTCATCTTGGAGCCTTAGATAAAATGTCGTCCATGCCCAGTAATTACACTGGCTACCTTTCCCTTCAATCCGAAACACAGCGAACTGTTTCACGGCTGAAATAAGAAAGGCGGTGGTACCTACCCAGACGACCCTACATACGAGTCTACCACCTAGTACAGTTAGTTCGAAAAACAGAGTAGGTACATATATTCCTCGGGAAAAAGCAGTCTTATATCTTGGGTACGCTTGATCCCTCCTGCACTGGCGACTGTAAAAAACTTAGTTAAATAAAATTTAAGCTATTTTAATTTAAGTTTTATTTTCCCGTTAAAACAAATATCTGCATTTTCTGCTGTAACTAGTTGCCAAATAAAAGGCGTATATACCAATTTTATATACAGTTTTTCCGACTTGTCTATGTGTGTGTGTGTGGTCGGCCCATCTCTAATAACCAGGTAGTTAATATTGCCGCTTTCAAATGAAGTGAACCATTTGACTAATTAATGTAACTTTGCGAATTAGCGTGCCACACCTGTGCACCTCTCTTCCACACCCTTTAATTTCTGAAACTGCCATGCCTCTTTGTGCAAACTCGAAGTTGACGAAAAAAGTTATACTTAGCTTATGCTGCTAATGGACGGTGGTAATGTTCTACTGTAACACATCGTTACAAAAAATTTCCTCAGTGTTATTAATTTGATATATTCTTTCTACAAACCATACTAGTAACGCCATCTTTTGGTAGCTTGTGAGACTATCACTGCAAACATCATTGAAATTGTTTTGCTTGAAATGGATCAAATATTTTAAAAACGTTGGGAATTAATATATTTAATTGTAACTTTATAATATGATATAAAAGAAGACTTTCAACAGTAAGTCAATTTTAGTTCTAGCCAATTCCATAGTTTCAGGATTCATCTGTCAACCTTCCTCCAGGTTTCTTTATCTGTGCGAGTCATGACATTTTAGACTATGTTTCCGCTCCAATTTTTTTGGACACTTCCTTTTGGACACGTTTCCTTGGAGTTTATTGCTCCCTCTTATATTTTTTTATTTCTACAATTTTGTGAGTATTTAGTGGAAATATCACCAAAATTATTTTTGAATATTGTTTCGTTAACACCATGCATGACACCGTGTTTCTTGTTTCAGTTTTACTATTGTATTTTGATGGGATTCTCATAATTCGACTGACGACGCCATTTTCTGATGCTGTGGTAAGACTTTGATTGTGAGAATAATTCTCGCGAGTGCTAAGATTTGTCGTTTTATTTCAAGCCCCAAACTAATCACCTTTTTGTTTCAGATGCTATGAAATTTTGGTTCACATCCTAAATGCCTAAGGCTTGATTTTTTTTTTTGTCAATTATTTGATGGCATTGTGTTACTAATTGCCAACACACCACGTGTTAATTTACATATGTTATGGGTAAGCATCAACCACACAGTTTTGAATTAAATAAGCTTTGCCAATGTTTGATAAAATCTTAAATCTCTTGTTTGGTTTTTAATATTACCATGTATAGGTATTCACCCTTTTCAGTGGAGCAAAGACTTCTGTCATTTTGAATGCCACTAATATTAATGCATGTTTTAGGCATGAAGCCCTGTTTTGGCTTGGCTGATGACCATCACGCTGCTCTGCACTGCTGGCTGGAGCACCAGTGAATGCTGACTGTTAGTTTTGGAGAGTCTACTTACAGGGATGTGCCTCTGCTCGGGCAGCAATTGTAGTGTTCATTACTTGCTAAACAAAGGACGGTATTTATAACTCTGTTTTTAATTTAACTTATAATGGGTTAGTGATACCCAGGTTCATTATTGGTGACATCCTTTCTTTCTCTCAATTTTCATTGTCAATGTGTGATACAGTGAAACAAATGATGATGATATGGTGTGAATATTGTTAGATTAATATTAATACTTAAAATTGTCTAAAGTGAATTTACATTAGGATTAGTCCTATTATTACAGTTCATATTTGTGATCTAAATTAGTTAACCTTTTGTCAAAACACATTAGCTATGAAGCAGATAAAAATAGAAATGATGTTTGTTATGTGAGTCCCATCAAACTCAACCCTTTTCTTTTATTAATATACATTCATTTACAACTGAGAAGGAGAGCCTTTTTATTGAAAAATAATACCTCATCTCTTTCTTGTTTTGAGAATAAAACAAGTGGCGCCCTCCACACTTCACTGTTCCAGCTTGGAGCGCCCGAGAACCACGAGCTAGCTTAACAACTTTTAACAACTAGGGCAACACCAACCAAAACACACACAAATAGGTTACATTTGGCGCCTTAACGGGTGGGCCTCTTGAAGCAAAGCTCGAACTCTGAAGTGTGTCTTTAATATTTTTTTTCTATTGTAACTTTCCTTCTCATTTGTTACAATATTAATTATTTTTTTGTCAACATGTCACTTACATTTGACATTGATTACCTCCGAAAGGATGAGCTTTTATATGAGTTACGTGTCAAGGGTTTAGATGTAAAGGATGAGACCTCTGTAGATGAATTAAGAAAATTGTTACGCTCAGATAGGGATGTCACCAATGATAAACTTAGTAGACAATATTTGTCATTTTTGGAACCAACTGTTGAACTTAAAATATGCCAGGATAAATACAATGCTATTTTAAATACAGATTATTTAAGTTGTAAGAGAAAATGTCTTGCCACTATGGCTCATGTAGTTTTAAGACTCGAACGTGTAAATGTCACCAATGATGAGCAACGTAAAACTAAAATTAACTTATTATCTAATGCGTTTCAACTCTGTCAAAATATTGAGTGTGGACAGATGACTTCGGAAGCATCTCTTGTTCCTCCATCCAGCACTTCACAGCAGCAGCATGTTCAGGCAGTTACTTCAGTCAAGTCTGTTACCAACCAGATTCTCAAATGGAATATTTCTTATGATGGCAAAACACCGGTTCATGATTTTATTATTCGACTCAGCGACTTTGTTAAATCCTCCAACATCACAGATGCAGATTTCTTACAAAATATAATATACATACTGACAGGCGAGGCCTTGTGCTGGTTTAGGACCGTTGAAGAGTCTATTTCCACTTTTGGTCAGTTTAAAGAACTTTTAAAAATAGAATTTCAACCAGTTGATTGTGATCGTTTATTATTAAACCAAATTAAGTCAAGACTTCAAATTCCCTCTGAAAAAATTAGAACTTATATAAACATTATGAGATACCTATTCACCAGACTTACCACACCTTTGTCAGAATCTGAACAACTTGACATCATCATGACCAATATGAGCCCTTTTTATATTTCGCGCTTGGCCCTTACTCATGTTAACTCTATTAATCATCTAAAGGAGCTGTGCATAAAATTAGAAGTTTCCAAGTATAGATGCGAACACAGAGGATATCTCAATCCAGGGCCGCACACAATTATCTCTGATTTATTGACTCCAAACTTATCTTTTAATAAGAATAAAAATTTAAATTCTATTATGACAAAATGTTTAAAATGCGATGGTTCACATCACTATAAAGATTGCAATGTGTATGTTGGCCTACATTGTTTTAAATGTAAAAAGTCTGGTGTTCTAACTAAAAATTGCACTTGTTCAAAAAACGTGTTGGATGGTCAGGAGTAGTTAAAAATCACCGTAGCCATAATTGCTTCAAGAAGGGCTATACTTCTGACCAAGAGTGGAAAGATCATTTAAAGTTTGTCAAGTCTTTCTTTGCCAATCAGGCCTTGCCTGTTAATCCTTTGTTTGACCACTTCTCTGATGGTGTCAGACCTTTTGTTACAATTAATATTTTAGGTATTCAGTGTAATGCTTTGGCGGACAGTGGTGCGTCAGTATCTGTTATCAGCACTGATGCTGTTTCTACTCTTAATGATTTGGGATTAAACCTCATTGTGGTGCCTTGCAAAAATAACTTGCTGGTAGGTAATGGTGCTCACTTGAATGTTATGGGCAGGGTTTATTTACCATTGTCTTTCTCCAGCAAGACGAATTTTATTGAGTTTTATGTATGTAAGGACATAAATGTTCCTATCATTTTAGGTGTTAATTTTCTCCGGTCTTTTGACTTGTGTAGGGACATTTTCAAAATGAATGTTCTGGGGAAGGGAGCCATTCTAAACCTACTAGATGATGACTCATTACACTTACACGATTTAGATGATTTGTCCAGAAGCCAACTAAAACTTTTGAATGAAACCATCTCTTTGTTTAAATCTATAGCGGCTACAGCTGACAGCCTTGGATTTACTACTCTTGAGGAACATGTCATCGATACCGGTGATCACTCACCTCTGAGGCAAAGGTACTATCCAATACCTCACCACCAGCTGGATTATATAAAACGGGAGATAGGCAACATGTTGAAGATGGGCATTATTGAACCGTCAAACTCAGCTTGGAACAGTCCAATCGTTATTGTGCCCAAGTCAAATGGTGAGCTCAGAATGTGTCTCGACAGTCGAAAGTTAAATAGTGTTACCAAAGTTGATTCATATCCAATGCCGCTTGTTCAGCAAATTTTAGACTCCTTAAACAATGCAAAATTCATGTCATCTATTGATCTTAAATCAGCTTTTTTTCAATTAAATTTACATAAATCTTCTCGAGAGAAGACTAGCTTCTCAATTCCAGGTTTGGGATCATTCCAATTTTGTAGAATGCCTTTTGGTCTCGTAAATGCTACAGCTAGAATGATGAGACTGATGGATAAGGTATTTGGGCCTGAGTTGGACGGGAAAGTGTTCTATTATGTCGACGACATCATAATCGTTAATCACACCTTTGAAGACCACATTGCTACCCTCAAGGAAGTTTTTGTGAGACTGAAGAAAGCGGGGCTCACAATAAATTATGAAAAATCTGTGTTTTGTCGTTCCTCTTTGAAATTTTTGGGCTTTGTTGTTGACAGGAGAGGCCTGCGAACAGATAGCGACAAGGTTAAGTCAATTGTGGATTACCCTGTACCCACCTCACAGAAGGAAGTGCGCCGATTTTTGGGCATGGTTTCATGGTATAGGAGATTCATGACTAACTTCTCGAGCGTCACGGCACCGCTTACCAAATTAACTAAGAAACTCTCAAAGGGTGAGTCCTTTTCAATTAATGCTGAAGCCATGACTGCCTTCAACCAAGTGAAAAGTATGCTGATCTCAGCACCGATTCTATCTGTCCCTAAGTTCGATCGTCCCTTTATTATTAGCTCAGACGCGTCAGATGTTGGCCTAGGCTGCTCTTTGTCTCAGTTAGATGACGAAGGAGCTGAACATCCTGTCGCTTTTGCTAGTAGAATGCTCACAAAGACAGAAAAAAATCATTCTACTACAGAAAAGGAGTTAAATGCTTTATTATTTGCACTAGAAAAGTTTAGAGGTTACATAGATGGATCACCTTATCAGACCAAAGTATATACTGATCATAGCAGCTTAAAATGGTTGGCCAGTTTAAAGTCACCAACAGGTCGGCTGGCTCGTTGGGCCTTGAGACTATCTCAATTCAATTTTTCAATCGAGTACAGGAAGGGCAGTGAAA
The DNA here is from genome assembly GCA_947347705.1 of Nymphula nitidulata. NCBI lineage: Eukaryota > Metazoa > Arthropoda > Insecta > Lepidoptera > Crambidae > Nymphula > Nymphula nitidulata. The sequence continues at coordinate 10,913,395 of OX374621.1, read as the reverse complement.
ATAAAGTGGCCGATGCACTCTCTCGTGCTCCTCCTCTCAATGTGCTCTCTGCAAATGCTCCTGAGACTGAGGACTCGTGGTACCTTGACTTGAGGCAAAAGATCCAGCAAGCACCGGAAAACTTTCCTGACTGGAGGGTCACTGATGATCACATCTTCAAGCGTGTACGCTCCTCTAATCCACTAGCGTTGGAGTTTGAATGGAAAAGGGTAATTCCCTTGGAGGGCAGACATGCAATTCTCAAGCAGTGTCATGATCGCGCTGATGCAGCTCACTTTGGAACTTTCAAGACTCTCAAAAGAATTTCACAGTCATATTATTGGCCAAAGATGGCTAAGGACATTAAGAAATATGTCAAAAACTGTGAAATCTGTTTAGCTTATAAAAGTTCTAATTTACCTCTGCCTGGTCTCATGCAGAATCCCAAAAGGGTTCAACGACCTTTCCAGGTTATATCCACTGACCTTCTGGGCCCTTTGCCTCGAAGTAGGGAAGGTTTTAAGTTTATTTTGGTTGTTTCAGATTATTTTACAAAACTCGCATGTTTGTTTCCACTTAGGAATTCTTTGGCTAAGACTGTGGTTAAACTCTTGGAGAATGGTGTCTTTATGAAGTTTGGGATCCCTCAATGTATCATAATGGACAATGGACCCCAATACATTTCTAAGGAGATCCAGAGCCTCAAAGAAAAGTATAAAATACCCAATTTCTTTTATAACTGTAAATTCACTCCTCAGAACAATCCTGCTGAACGTGTGAATCGAGTTTTGGTTACTGCAATATCTTCGTATGTTGGCAACAATCATCGAACCTGGGCGGATGAGCTTAGCAAAATAGAATTTGCAATCAACACCTCTGTGCATGAAGTTACAGGTTTCAGTCCCTATTTTTTAAATCATGGGAGAGAAGCTGTACTTTCCGGAGATTGGTACCCAGCCAGAGCTGACGAGGACTACAGTCTGGACTTTGCAGATCGCTCTTGTTATTCCACTTTACCAGGACACCTAAAGTCTATCTTTGATAAGGTTCAAATCCAAATGCAAAAATCTTATGAACGCAATAAAATCTTTTATAATAGAACTCGTAGACATGTTGAATATCAGGTGGGGCAGGTTGTTTGGAAGAAAGAATATCCTCTTTCAGATGCTAGTAAACATTTCACACAAAAGCTTGCTCCTAAGTTTCGCAAATGCTTGATTACCAAGAGGGTTTCATCCTTGGTGTATGAACTTAGTGACTTTAATTCTAAGAAGAACCTGGGGACCTGGCATGTGAAAGATATAATGAAGATGCACCCTTAGGCAAGCATTCTGTTGCACTTGAACATTCTGTACATGCTTCGTTATCCAGAAAAAATGTTTTTTTTTTGTTTTTAGCAGGAGGGTATTGTAACACATCGTTACAAAAAATTTCCTCAGTGTTATTAATTTGATATATTCTTTCTACAAACCATACTAGTAACGCCATCTTTTGGTAGCTTGTGAGACTATCACTGCAAACATCATTGAAATTGTTTTGCTTGAAATGGATCAAATATTTTAAAAACGTTGGGAATTAATATATTTAATTGTAACTTTATAATATGATATAAAAGAAGACTTTCAACAGTAAGTCAATTTTAGTTCTAGCCAATTCCATAGTTTCAGGATTCATCTGTCAACCTTCCTCCAGGTTTCTTTATCTGTGCGAGTCATGACATTTTAGACTATGTTTCCGCTCCAATTTTTTTGGACACTTCCTTTTGGACACGTTTCCTTGGAGTTTATTGCTCCCTCTTATATTTTTTTATTTCTACAATTTTGTGAGTATTTAGTGGAAATATCACCAAAATTATTTTTGAATATTGTTTCGTTAACACCATGCATGACACCGTGTTTCTTGTTTCAGTTTTACTATTGTATTTTGATGGGATTCTCATAATTCGACTGACGACGCCATTTTCTGATGCTGTGGTAAGACTTTGATTGTGAGAATAATTCTCGCGAGTGCTAAGATTTGTCGTTTTATTTCAAGCCCCAAACTAATCACCTTTTTGTTTCAGATGCTATGAAATTTTGGTTCACATCCTAAATGCCTAAGGCTTGATTTTTTTTTTGTCAATTATTTGATGGCATTGTGTTACTAATTGCCAACACACCACGTGTTAATTTACATATGTTATGGGTAAGCATCAACCACACAGTTTTGAATTAAATAAGCTTTGCCAATGTTTGATAAAATCTTAAATCTCTTGTTTGGTTTTTAATATTACCATGTATAGGTATTCACCCTTTTCAGTGGAGCAAAGACTTCTGTCATTTTGAATGCCACTAATATTAATGCATGTTTTAGGCATGAAGCCCTGTTTTGGCTTGGCTGATGACCATCACGCTGCTCTGCACTGCTGGCTGGAGCACCAGTGAATGCTGACTGTTAGTTTTGGAGAGTCTACTTACAGGGATGTGCCTCTGCTCGGGCAGCAATTGTAGTGTTCATTACTTGCTAAACAAAGGACGGTATTTATAACTCTGTTTTTAATTTAACTTATAATGGGTTAGTGATACCCAGGTTCATTATTGGTGACATCCTTTCTTTCTCTCAATTTTCATTGTCAATGTGTGATACAGTGAAACAAATGATGATGATATGGTGTGAATATTGTTAGATTAATATTAATACTTAAAATTGTCTAAAGTGAATTTACATTAGGATTAGTCCTATTATTACAGTTCATATTTGTGATCTAAATTAGTTAACCTTTTGTCAAAACACATTAGCTATGAAGCAGATAAAAATAGAAATGATGTTTGTTATGTGAGTCCCATCAAACTCAACCCTTTTCTTTTATTAATATACATTCATTTACAACTGAGAAGGAGAGCCTTTTTATTGAAAAATAATACCTCATCTCTTTCTTGTTTTGAGAATAAAACAAGTGGCGCCCTCCACACTTCACTGTTCCAGCTTGGAGCGCCCGAGAACCACGAGCTAGCTTAACAACTTTTAACAACTAGGGCAACACCAACCAAAACACACACAAATAGGTTACACTACTATTTAAGATATTTTCTTCTCTCATCTCTCATTATAAAAACAAGGTAACATCGTACCGATTCAGAATCAGTAAAATTAAATGTTAACTTATTTATAAGCTAAATAAATTAAATTAATCATTAAGTTTTCTAAGATTATCCAATTTCCTGCGCAATTTTCTTAATTGATAATCTCCCAACTGTACGACATGGATAATCGACATAACCTTTGTCTTGTCCATGCTTATTTTTAGACCCACCTGTCGGGAAGTTCTGTCTAGGTCGCCGAGCATTTGCTCAATTCTTCCAGAGATCCTCCTACCATGAATAGTAGTCATCGGCAAATTTAAGATGCGTGATGTAGTCGCCGTTGCTGTTGGTGCCGAGTCCTGTCTAGTCCAGTAGTTTCAAAACGTCTTCCAATGCAGCAAGTTAGCAAGTAAACAGTTTCGAAGATATTACATCTCCCTGTCTTACCCCTCTCTTCAGATGGATAAGTTTTGTATATTTATTTATTTGTATTGTATACTGATTCTGTACGGGGATCGACATGGTAGCGCTCTCGTACCTACAAGCATATTATCACCTCGATATACAAAGTGTCGATAAGCTTCGATAGTCAAAGGGCACCTTTGAAAAGACTGAATAACGGCCCATGCTTAGATCGAATCTAAGGCCTCGTAGTCCTCGAACGCCAAGCAAAGTGGCCGGTTACGCTCCTCGGTCTCGGTATGTATGTAGTCTACGGTAGCTATACTAAAGCCTTTACGGACACCAGCTTGTTGGGGAGGCTGAAAGTCGTCAAACCTGCATGCGAGACGATACGTGATTACATTTATACATATAATATACGATAGATGGGTTGTTTTATCACGACCGCCTTACTGACCACCGGTCAGCACATCACCCCAGTGTAAGATCTCTTTACAGAGTGTCACAGTTACCATAATAGCTACAGGCTACTCGATCAGGGTTCCCGGGTTCAAGTCTTGGACGGGCATAGATGTTTGTGTGATAAACTCGAATATTTGTTCTCGAGTCATGTTTGCCTACAATATTTAGTTATATGTATATTTCTTATATAAGAAAAATATAATATTAAATATGTTTTCCATTATCTAGTAGCCATATCAAAAGCTCATAACGATGGTTATTTTGGGCTAGATAACAGGTGTGAGTGTATGATTACAAAGATTATTTCTGTTACCAACTCGTCAAGCATCAGATTCCAGGCACAATTGATTTTTCAATTGCCATAGATCTCCAGAGATTCAGATTGGTTTTAAGTTCTAACATTATGTCTAGATTTTAATGAGCCTACATATTTATCATCCGTTAAAAATCTAAGGGTTATTGATCGTTGTCAAGAACGGAAATCGCCTACGTTGGAAAACCGTGTAAAAACGTCAACGCACAGAGATTAATGTTTTCCCGTTACGAAATCAATACTACGTCAGCTATTTGTATAGCTTATGGAACAAGCAATGAAATTGGTGGGTATCAGGGAAAAAATTATTTCAAAGCCACAAATCCTTTGGTTAGTCACAATGTCATCATTCAGACCCACAGAATGGACTCAGGACCTTGTACAGACGACAGCACATGAAGTGTAGTTGCACTACGAAAGCCGCCTCTATTACGAATGGAGTAAGGGCGGTCGCAAGTTTCAACTGTTACGCTTGATGTGCTGTCGTCTGCACCTGACGGATAACCCGCCTTTTTGTAGGTAATGCCACAGGTTGCTGACAGATCTTACGAATCTGAAAATTAGATCTACGTGTCTAATCTTTATCTAGAAACGTCTCAGACTAGAAACACGATTTCAAGCCACACATTCCAGACATAATGAGTCAAATTAAAGATTATGTAAGAAATTGGCAAAAAAATATGAAATGGAAAAGTACTTTATTTTTGTATTGAATTTTTATAGTTTAAATACTTTTCTGAGTACATACACGTTCTAACTAATGTGTTTTATATTGCTACTTATTTAACGATGTGAAAAATCGAATTGAAATATTATTTTAACCGCCTCTGTGGTCTAGTGGGACCACCTACTTCAAATCTAGAGGTCCGGGGTTCTATTCCCGTACGGGCAGATATTTTCTGCTGGATTTGGTTGGTGGTAGGGCTTTTTTAAGTCCGCCTGGCTAGCTACCATACCACCATCTTACCTAAGTCTGCCGCCATAACAATAATGTTAATAGCATTTGTTGTGTTCCGGCAGTTGGAGGTAAGATAGCTAGTTCCTCTGTGGTCGAGGAATCCGGGTGTAACTCGCTTCCATCGTCGGCCTTATCTTCACTTACCATTAGGTGAGATTAAGGTTAAAAAAAAATATTTTCATAATTAGATAAGTAGGTACGTACTACCTACTTATGCAAATGACTAAACTTCAATGTATCCACTTACGTTCTCAGATGTTTTTTGTCATTTGCGTCACATGCTCACGCGATATGATAAGCTAGTTAGGGATAATTACGTCTAATTACCTAGCTGAACAATACAAATCACATCGATATATCTAATTTTATATCCCTGTTTGACATTTTTATTGATTACAACAAAGAATACGCGAAAGGCATTAGTATTATCACAGTGTAATGTGGTATTATCTAACACAAGTCACTAAACGTCATTACATTGACTAGGTGGACCTTTACCAGTCAGCCTGCCAAATGACTTGATTTGTTCAACTTGATTAATTTATAGTAAAGGGACGAAGCTGAGTTGTAAGGAATGTTTTATTATTTACACCACCATTATTTAGGCACCTGTTCACAGGTATGACGCATATGCCAGCCATCGCTCCGCTCAATCATACAAAAAAAAAATGGGCGTCGGGTAGTAAACAAGTGTTTCGTTTTCCTCTGTAATTAACATCAAATTAGTCAATTTAACTTTGTTGTAGTTTAATGTGTAATATATCAATAGAAAGCTACAGAAATATTTAATTAAATGAATATTTGGTGACGGTTTTTAGTGTAGTGGTTTTCGAGTAATAAACAGAAATAATAATCAAAGTTCAATAATCAACAACGTTACTGACCTCGGACAACTCGCACACCGACCACATAGTTACCGCTAAGCGCTTTCATCGCTACATTATTTTACTCTAGTGACCGGCCAAGACTGAGTGTTTTTGTGCTTGTATCGCTGAACTGTAAGTGCGAGTCGGGTGTAATTGTGTTTAATAAAATGGCTACGTCTTTTGGACTATGCGCCGGTTGTCACAACAAACTTACGAACAGACTTTTTATGTCCTGCTGTCTGTGCAAACTTAGGTATGACCTGGATTGTGCAAGTATAACCGAGAAACGCTTCCAACTAATGGACAAGGAGCGTAAAGCGACTTGGATATGCCAAGCTTGTAAAAATAGTCAGCCTAAATCAAACAACCAAAACACCCCAATACGAGCGCCTACTGTAGGCACCGAGGATACAGATGCCGAGTTATCTGAACAATCCGAACGCAACAATATAACTTTACGTAATAAACCTCAAAAACTAGCGAGTTCTTCACCGGCAACATTGGAGGAGATTAGTGAGTTAATTGACAAAAAACTATCCCCAACTTCTGCGATTATGAGTTCCTTACGTACAGCCCTTCAGAATGATATTAAAGCCATGATCACTTTAGAGCTAAATGAAAGCATTAGGCAACTTAAGGAGGACTTCACCAGGACTACTGACTTCTTGTCCGCTGAACAAAACGATTTCAAAACAGAGTTGTATCAAAAAAATAAGGAAATTGATCTATTACAAAATAACAGTTTACATCTACAGAAAGAAATTAATACATTAAACAATCGTTTATTAACAATTGAAAGAATTTCTCGCGACAAGAATTTAGAAATTCACGGACTTAAGGAAAATCGTAATGAGGATTTGCTGAAGATGTTTAGGACCTTTTGTAATACAGTGAATGTAGCTGTCCCTGAAAGTGATATTAAGGCTTGCCGCCGCGTAGCAAAATTTGATCAAACGTCACAGAGGTCTCGCAACGTCCTTGTCACACTTTCTACTTCAAGGCTGCGTGACCGCATCCTGGAAGCTGTCACCAAATTTAATAGGAGCCGAAGTGATAAACTGAACTCTTCTCACTTTGGAATGGAGGAGGCGATCTGTAAGGTATATGTTTCTGAACATATTTCCCTAGACTGTAAAAAACTATATAAAGAAGCAAGAAGAGTTGGTAAGGAAAATAACTTTAAATTCATTTGGGTAAAGAGAGGAAACATATACGCTAGAAAGAACGAAAATACCTCGGCTATTTTAATCAAAAATGAAACTTGTCTAAATTTAATAGTATAGGTCGAATTTTTTTTTTTTTTGTAATTTACAACTCTTATCAAATCTTATCAAATTTTATATGGTTCTAAGTATTGATTTTTAATGGGAAAAGTCAATAAAAAGAATGTTTTTACTTTAGGATTGCTAAATGTGCAATCGTTAAATACAGGCTTTGATGAATTGAGTACAACCATTGTATCTGCCGATTTTGATGTTTTGTGTATGACGGAGACCTGGCTTAACCTGGACTCTAATTTGGGTCTGTATTCAATTCCGGGGTATAGGTTGGTGCACATTCCTCGAATAGGGCGAGGCGGCGGGGTAGGTGCCTATATTAAGTCTTCCTTAAAAGTTAAACGATTGGACTATCCTGCCGGCGAGCTCGAACAGATGTGGTTTACAGTCCGCCTAGCCCGTCATACCGCAGTTATTGGTACTGCCTATCGTCCGGAGTCGGTGAGTGTGGGAGCAGCTATTAATTGTCTTGAGGACTCAATTTTGCAGTTTGCGACGCAGTATGAGTATTTTTTCATGCTGGGTGATTTTAACATTAACTTGATCATGCACTCATTTCAACAAGGTTTCCTCTTGAAACCCACAAGCCCCAAAAACGTTTGGTTACCTACAGACCACTATTGGAGAATTCTAGTGCCATAAATAATGCGGCCCAGTTTACGCCCTGGGACTTGATTTTGACATGTACTGATCTTAACGCTATGGTAGATATGTTTAATGTGCTCGTATTGGATTTGATAGACACATTCGCCCCTGTCAGAACGCAGATTTTCAAGCGTCCGCCAGCTCCTTGGATGACTGATACTTTAAGGCAAATAAAAATTTTACGCGACAAAGCTTGTCAGCGGGCTAAAACATCTAACACGGTATCTCATTATCAGTATTATCGGGATTTGCGCAACTATTATAATCGAGCATTATCTCTCGAGAAAAGGGCTTTTTTCACTAGTTTTGTCAATAATAACAAAACCAATACAACTGTCATGTGGCGTCATATCGGTAGATTAGTTAACCCCAATAAACAATGTACAATTCCCGACTATCTGGCGGACCCAGATGCTCTGAATAACTATTTTATGAATAGTGTTCCTAATGTTCAGGTTGATGGTACTGTATTGAATGAGTTAAAGGGTAAAAAGTACTCCAATGCAGTGTTTAATTTTATACCGGTTTCAGAAAGCGTTATTGAAAAAGTGATCTCTGAATCTTCTACCGGTTCTGAGAGTTCAGATGGTATTTCGATGCTAATGATAAAATTGACGCTCCCATATTCTTTACCGGCCATACACAGTATAGTCAACAAGTCTTTACTGGGAGGAGATTTCGCGAGTGCTTGGAAGTGTGCAATTGTAACTCCGATACCCAAGAAGGTCGACGTTAATGATCTTGCAGATCTTAGACCTATAAGCATTTTGCCAACTTTGTCTAAAATTGCGGAGAAATGTGTTCAGTTGCAGATTGTTTCATTTTTAGAAAATAATAACATTTTACCGATGATACAATCAGGCTTTCGCAAAGGCTATAGTACAGCTTCTGCTTTGTTGAATATAACTGATGACATACTTATGGCTTCTGATGGGGGTAGCGGAACTTTGCTGACTTTGCTGGATTTTAGTCGTGCCTTTGACTGTGTAGATGTACAGATCTTCCTGGAAAAATTAAAATACTACGGTTTCACAGAGACGGCATGCACATGGTTTCGATCCTATTTTACAGACCGTTACCAAAGGGTTCGCTGCCGAGACGTTGAAAAACGACCGACTCTGTCTTGTAGGCTCAGGCTCACTAAAGGGGTCGTTCAGGGCTCAATATTAGGTCCAACGTTATTCGCGATATACACTGCGAATATAACTAACGTGATCACTCAGTCGCGTCTTCACCTTTATGCTGATGACTGCCAGCTTTATGTCCACACCCCACCTTCTCTCGGGGAAGTTTCTCACGCAGTTGCGAGACTAAATGTTGATCTTTGTGCCGTTGCTGAATGGTCTAGGAAGCACGGCCTCATACTCAATCCGAATAAAAGTGTTTCAATCACGCTGGGAACGGGTTCGCAGGTTAAATCTATAAATCAACATAGATCTGCTATGATGATTGGTAATACGCCAGTGCCTTACGAGAAATGTGTACGTAACTTGGTACTTATTATGGACGAGACTTTAAGATTCGAGCAGCATGTGCAAACGAAAGTAGGAAAGTGTTTTGGATCACTAAAAACTCTTTATAAGATAAGACCTTTTTTGAGAAATGAAGTACGCCTTTTGCTGTGTAAAACGCTAGTATTATCGCACCTTAACCATTGTGATATAGTTTATGGTCCCTGTCTATACAAGAAAACCATTAAGCGCTTACAAAGAGTTCAGAACGCATGCATGCGTTTCTGCTATGTAATTAATAAAAGGGAAAGAATAACACCTTATCTTGTCAATAAACGCATCCTAAATGTGTCTAATACTGTTACACTAAAATATGCATGTTTTCTATATAAGTTAATTAATAGTGAATGTCCCTTGTATCTTTACGATAAATTAGAAAATAAGAAAAGGATGCCATCACTCAGAGATAAAGGTCACCTATTATGTATGCCCGTCATTAGGCTCGCGTCCACCAGGGGCTGCTTTAAGTACGCTTCCGCTAAAATTTGGAATGACTTACCACCGCCTATTCGCACATTTCCATCTAACCGATCACTTCCAACTTTTCGGAAAATATGTCGTGAATGGCTGCTTAGACAACAGTCCCTGGCAATCTCTCTGAGCTGATTGGAAGCAGTGTACCTACCTGTATTTTATTTTTGTTATTTCCTACTCGATGACGCTTTAAGTTACATATTCTGGTAAAAGGTTATGGCAGAATAACAGGGGTTGTGGGCTCTCTGCAACCACTGAGCCATAAGCCGTTTTGTCTTTAAGATACTTGTTCCCAAAATACTGTGATGAATTATTGTATACTTTAAGTGTATTTGAAGACAAATAAAATGATTTATTATTATTATTATTATAGGGAATGAAGCGTTACATAAACCTATCTTCGTCGTTGTTGGACTCGCCCATATTTTATGATTTTTATATGATTCCAAAACTAAAAAGATGGATGGTGAAGAAGATTTTAATAGGTTTTTATATTTTATTATGCAGTTTTCGTACTGGCCAGTGCGATTGTTACAAAAATGAGGTTGGCGCACTAACATGAAAATAAGATATTTTACCGGACACTGTCATATACACGCGTCGACAAGCACATCAAGCGTAACAGTTTGACCTTGACGTCGACCTTATTGCGCTCGTAATAGAGGAGGCTGTCGTAGTGCAACTGTTACACTTGATGTGCTGTCGTGAGCACATTTTCACTGGACTAGAAATAGTTATTTGTTCACCAAGTAAGTGAGAAAAATTATTTTTTGTAGCGAGTGCTGATGTTAAATCACGAACCAGCGAAGTACTTAGTCTAAAATTAGACTACTGAGCGCAGTGAGTGATTTAATTAAAGGCACGAGACAAAAAAAACATTGCTCTCGTGTCAAACATACAACTTTTCGCCTCTCCAGCGAGAATATTGTTCTATGTGAAATAAACAAACAATATTAATTCAGGCGTTTTTTTTTTTTTTTTTTTTTTTTTTTATACAAAGCACGGCAATTGACCCAACACCACCTGATGTGAAGCGGTAAGGAGAGTCCATATGCGAAGACAGCTAGTGCAGAAACGGACAATGCACTAGCTGCCTCCACCTTGCCGGCCCAAAAGGTGCTTTTTCACGCCTCTCTTGAAGGACCCCATGTTATAGGAAGGAGGAAACACATGCGCCGGCAAAGAATTCCAAGTTCTGGAAGTACGACAAAGAAACGAAGAACTAAATTTCTTTGTGCGTGATGTTGAGGTGGAGACAGTAAATGGATGACTCCGAAGACCAGCACGCGTGCTCCTGAGCAGAAAGGGGGAAGGTGGGATAAGGTCGAAAAGCTCTTCAGAGCACTCTCCGTGATAAAGCCGATAAAAGGCGCTAAGCGACGCAATGTCCCGACGCAATTGTAGAGGCTCAAGTTTGTTCGTGACCTCTACATCGCCAATGATACGGACAGCACGACGCTGCAATCTGTCCAGTGCATCGAGGAGGTACTTGGCGGAGCCATCCCATAAGTGCGAGCAATATTCCACGCAAGACCGGACCTGAGTTTTGTACAGCAGGCATAGCTGGTCAGGCGTGAAAAATCGACGCACCTTGTTCAGGACACCGAGCTTCCGTGAGGCTGTTTTTATCACGGTTTCGATGTAGTTTCTAGAATTGAGATCGCAGCATATCTCCATACCGAGTAAGTTCAAGGAGGCCTGTGCCGAAAGAGTAGTACCCTGAAGAGAGGGAAGGGGAAGGAACGGCGACATTTTGGCTGTAAACGCACACACCTGTGTTTTCTTAGCATTGAACTCAACAAGATTGTTAGATCCCCATTCAGATACGAGGTTCAACACCCTGTTGAGCTCAATAGTAAGATTCTCCCTCTCTTTCTCGGTTTCAGCGCGCCCAGCCCCTGGGCGACCGTAATATCCCCCATGCACTGTACTGTCATCCGCATAACAATGAATGCTTCCTAATGGAAGCATATCATTGATATGAAGAAGAAAGAGTGTGGGGGATAAAACAGAGCCTTGTGGTACACCAGCATTCACAGACATGAACCGCGAAGCGCATCCATCTGCGAGGACGCGTATTCTTCGCTCATGTAGGAAGCCGGCGATCCAGTTGCAGAGCTGATCGGGCAGACCGTATGCCGGGAGCTTGGAGAGAAGAGCCTTGTGCCAGACCCGATCAAAAGCTTTGGCAATGTCAAGGCTAACAGCCAGTGACTCACCACGTTTATCAATAGCTTCACCCCAGACATGCATTAAGTACGCTAGAAGATCACCCGTTGACCGTTTCGGCCGAAACCCGTACTGTCGATCATTAATTAATGAGTGACCTTCTAGGTATCGGATCAGCTGGTTATTTATGATCCGCTCCATGACCTTGCAAAGAACTGAGGTGACAGCTATTGGGCGGTAGTTTGCTGGGTCTGATCGGTCTCCCTTTTTGGGGACCGGTTGCACATTAGCCTCTCTCCAAGATTCAGGCACACACCCAGAAGAGAGAGAAAGGCGGTATAGCCGGGTTAAGATGGGAGACAACTCCGCTGCGCATTTATTTAGTACTATCGCTGGGATGCCATCAGGTCCACTAGCTTTCCGGACGTCGATTGACTGCAGCTCCGCACGTACATCACATTGCCTGATACGGATATTAGGCATTGTGTGGCCACAGTGGGAGAGTGTTGGTGGCTGTGAGTTGCAGTCATCGATTCGGGAATGAGCAGCAAAGAGTTTTACCAAAAGATCGGCTTTCTCTTGCGGCTTGTGAGCTAGCGAGCCGTCAGAACATCTCAACGGGGGCAGCGAGGGTTGACAGAAGTTGGACTGCACGGCTTTGGCCAGACGCCAGTAGCTACGGCTTCCCGTAGGATGCGTGAGTAGTTCTTGGCCAACTCGTGCAACGCGCTGTGCATCCGCTCTGATGAATGCCCTCTTGCAGGACTTGGTGGCGTTGTTATAAGCTGCTTTCAGCGAGTCAATGTTAGGATCTCCGCAAGCTCGACCCCTGATCCAAGCGCGGTATGCCGACTGTCTGTTCTCAACAGCTATGGCACACTCCCGGTTGAACCAGAGGTTACGCCTACCCCTACTGATGAGATCGGAGTGAGGGATATAGTACTCCATCCCTAACATGATCTCATCAGCAACAGCAGTAGCGCTAGCGCTCGGGTCCAGCTCACTGAAGCAGCGCTGCCTCCAAGGGACAGATGCGAAGTAATCCCGCATACCATCCCAATCTGCCGACGCATAGTGCCAGATGCGGCGTTTGGCAACCATAGGTACCGGTGGCGACGCCCGTGGCACCCCAGCGGATATCAGGCAGTGATCCGATGTTCCCAAAGGAGCACGAACCTCTAGCCGATATCCGTCCGGACGAGACGTCAGCAGAAGGTCCAACAATGAGGGCGCGTGACCGACAATGTCTGGAATCCTGGTGGGCTGGTTTACCAGTTGTGTCAGGTCGTGCGTGAGAGCGAAAGCATGGGCAGTTCTACCAGCATGGTCAGTTTTAGAGGAACTTAACCACGACTCGTGGTGAGCATTAAAGTCCCCTAAAAACACCAATTCCGCGGTTGGATACTGCTCCAGCGCAACATCTGCCACCCGACTAAGATGTTCGAAAAGTCGAGTTGTCTCCATGTCACCGCTGTGAGATCTATACAGGCACACGTAGACACGGCTATGTGTGCCCAGGTCCACATGCACCCCAAGAATCGAGTAGGAAGGGTCCTCCAAGCAGCGCAGACGGCGACAGCAAACATCCGCCCGGACAAACAAGCATACCCCGGCCTTCGCTTTGAAGGACTCCTCAAGAGCGTAGCCGGGGTAATCCAAGTAGCTAGTGTCAGCCGGGCGAAGTATTTGTGTCTCCGTCAAAAACAGCATAGCCGGTCGAGCCGTCTCGAGATGTTGGTGGACGGCATTGAGGTTAGCATGGAGCCCACGGATGTTAGTGAGCCCGACCTCAAACAGCGTGGTTGTGGTGGGGGTGTGCACCGCTGATCGACCGTTCATGTTTTTGAGCGCTGCCATAGAATATGATGTAAGGAGGAGAGGCGTGAATTGAGGGAACGTTGCCGCGATATAGACGGTCAAAGCGTGTGGCCTGTTTCCCCAGTTAACAGCCGACAGAAGAGAAGCGCTGACCCGCCGAACGGAAGGGCCCCCGAACCCCCCCGGGAATGGCCGCCGGGACCCCACCACCCGGTCACCAACCGGCACGACGGACCACCCCAAGATTATGCGTGGCATGATAGGGCAGCCTCACGAACTGGTTAGGTTCGCTTGGGCCCCTGTACTGTACCACGGGCGGCCAGCGGAACAGCCGTTTCTTCGGGTCTCCCTGGTCGGCGGGTCAACGCAGTCCACCTGGCTCTGGTTAGACGGAAGCCGTCACTGACCGAATCCATCGCCGCAACGTCTCCCCAAGCTCTGGTTGTACGCTGACTGATCCCGGAACGCGACCACAAGTGGTCACTTGGCGGGTTTTACGCCATGCGTACGGTGGTCACTAACCAGACGGGTGTTCAGACCCTACCACCAGTCGAGCAGTTGGTAGCTCGGTAATCCCTTAGTCGCCTCTTACGACACCCACGGGAAGAAATGGGGCGGTGAATTGTATTCTTAATCCGTCACCGCACGGACAGAAAAACAATCATTTTCGTTAAACAATCATTTTCCTCACTCGAATAACTCGTTTTTGTAATTTTAAATTAACAAAATAATCACAATTAATATAAAAACACAAGTCGAAAAATCAAAACAATCTGAATTTATTTTTCCCGCTTTATCCACAGATTACCTATATAGACTATTTTTGAGTTGCGTTCCGAAATAACAGTGCATGTCATTTTTTTGAAAAGTATATACTAATTATATTTTTATGTAACGTGACATTATTGTTTACTGATTTATATAGTTATTAATTTTTTAAAGAAAACGTCGTACAGGTAGTAGGAATTGGTTAATCTTCTTCGGCGGCTTGAAAAAAGTTATAATTGAAGCACGCTTCATAATGTTGCCAATCTTGTCAGTGACACCTTTCATATATGGTAGATTGGTAGTACAGTAGGTTGACGTTCGACTGTGACAGGTTTCGCTCGGCTTCTATGGCTCTATGATATTTGCAGTTTGTTGTCTCGCAATACATGCTTTAACTCAGCTGTCAGGTGTTGGTTGCCACAGATGCCTCGCGCTCTCTGAAACCTGCCACAGTCGAACGTCAACCTGCTGTACTACTATAATATATGAAAGGTGTTACTGACAAGATTGGCAACATCTTGAAGCGTGCTTCAATAAAAACTTATTTCAAGCCGCCGAAGAAGATTAACCAATTCCTACCACCTGTCAAGTGCAGATGCAGGCAGATACAAGTTAGATTGTGATTGCGCCC
Source organism: Nymphula nitidulata (assembly GCA_947347705.1). Lineage (NCBI taxonomy): Eukaryota > Metazoa > Arthropoda > Insecta > Lepidoptera > Crambidae > Nymphula > Nymphula nitidulata. The sequence continues at coordinate 10,898,060 of OX374621.1, read as the reverse complement.
TCTCATACATAGGTCAAACAAAGAGAAGCATAGGCACCCGGGTAAAAGAACATATAGCTGACGTAAAATACAGGCGCGAAACGATGTCGGCAGTGTGTGAACATGCTCTTGACGGACCCAATCACTATATCAGATTTGATAAGCCCTAGATCCTTGCCAAAGAACACCGTTTCATTCCTAGAATGATACGTAAGGCTCTTGAAATCAAAAAACTCCCTAATTTCAATAGAGAAGGTCGTTGGAGTGTACCACCAGCTTGGAATCTCATCATGCGAATAATAAAGTCCCAAACCTCTCCTCACACTGCTCAAAAAACTGACACTGTGAGCTCCATATGCATAATTCGGACCGCTCAAAATATAACAGAAAGTGACGGTAGTTAACTTAAAACTTATCAAAGACAACTGACATCTTCAGTCTTCCCGTGACCACGATCGCTGTAAAGTAATCGAAACGTCGTCGGGTGTATAATAATAATGTAACATCTAATTAAACGCGAGTTAAATCCGGTAAATAGGTTTTTTTTCAAATGTGTAGTGCTCGCGAAAATGTAAGACAATACTGAATGTACATAATTTAGGAGAAATAAATATCTTAACCCGTATATATCATTCCGAGGTTGAGAGGTGAAAAAGTAATTTTTGAAGAGACGTAAAAAGATGATCTCTAACTAAATTGCCCTCGAAATGCGGCCGACAGCTCATAACCGTCAGCGCTTTCGCAATAAGAGTAATCAACTGAGAAAAGTGTTCAGTCTGTCTACGTAGTAGATTTATTGTTCAATAATATACCTAAATAAAAATAGGCCTGGTCCGTCTCCAGGACCAAAACTCGAAACGAATACGATTTCTGCGAGGTGTGAGACAGGGCGATTTCATTTCGCCGAAATTGTTCACAGCCGCGTTAGATTGAGTTTAAGCTTTAGGACTAGAGAAGATTTGGGCACAATGCTCAACGACCTCTGTAGAGTCTCCCAACAAGTGCCCAATAAGTTCAACTTCCAGAAGGAGGTCAATCGACGCATCCAATTCGGCTGGGCAGCGTTCGAGAAGCGTCTCCTGATGCCGCTGAACCGTGATAAAATATCAGCAAGGCATCTATGCTTAGTAACGAGGAGAGTTTGAATAAGGCATAAGCTGCACTACCGACTTTCTTACTAAGATGTTCTATATGAGACTTCCAATTTAATTTGCAATTTATAACAACTCCAAGAAACTTAGCATTATCTACTGTACAAATGTCTACATTTTGGTAAATAATTTTGATATTTCGTCCATTATATTTACGTTGATAAAATTTCATTAACTGTGTCTTAGTGAGATTAATTTGACAGATTTGATTTGATTGACATTTGAGGAGCTCGGTGGCGTATTGGTTTGAGCGCTCTGTTTTGAGGAGCTCGGTGGCGTATTGGTTTGAGCGCTCTGTTTTCGAATACGAAAACAAAGCAACTTTCGCCATGGTCGACCCTGGGATGGGTCAACCAAAATTTATAATCTCGAGCTCCTCCGTGCTTCGGAAGGCACGTTAAGCCGTTGGTCCCGGTTGTAACTACAACCGCTTTAACCCACCAACCCGCATTGGGCCAGCGTGGTGGTGTTATGGCCCAAACTCCTCATGTGTTTCTTCCATGTAGGAAGGCCTGTGTCCAGCAGTGGGACGTTTATAGGCTTGTGATGATGATGATGATGATGAGATTAATTTTTAGATCATTGGTATCCAACCATGAAATAAGAGATGTCAGATGATTATATTTCAAATTCATAAGCGTCTGGATTTTTGCATGGTATTGTTAATGTACTATCGTCGGCGAAACTGGTTAACGGAACTGTAAACAATAAACAGCAGTGGACCTAATATATTGCCTTGTGGTACCCCATATTGTATCGTGCGTGATTTTGAGAGACAAATTTCTTCCATTTTTGTCTTATGATCAATTTGTGATATAACTGTACACTGTTTTCTATTGGTCAGTATTCAGTCAGTTTTTTTTTTATACAACTAGGTTACAAACAAGCTGACGGCCCACCTGATGGTAAGCGGTTACCGCCGCCTATAGACAAAAATTGCACAAACTGGATTTGTTATATCAATGTTAAATATGATGTTTTAAAGTAATTAAATATAATAAAACTAGAAAAATTTCACGTCCTGAGGCGTACCCGAATCGCAGGTATTTGTAAAAATACTCGTTTCGGATGTTGAAATAGAATATTTCGACATTGTAGGGTGGACGTAAACCATAAACGCAAATAAAAATAGACTAGAAGAATTTCACAGGGATATCCCAAGTCCTGGGTGGCTCAGTGGTCAGAGCAGTCGCCCGGATTGCGAAAGGTCGCGGGTTCGATTCCTGCCTCAGGACGTGAAATTTTCTAGTTTTATGATATTTTAATTACTAAGTAATTTTTCAAACATTTATAATAATGTTAAAATCAAAAATTAAGAATATTTAACATTATTTTAAATGTTTGAAAAATTACTTAGTAATTAAAATATAATAAAACTAGAAAAAATTTAGAAGAAATAGAATAAGATAGATAGATAGATTAATTTAGAATTTAGAAATTTAGAATTTGCGATTTTTCTAGTTTTATTATATTTTAATTACTAAGTAATGTTTTAAAGATATTCAAATATAACTTGGTTGATATTTTTATTTTGTCTAAAACCATTTAGATTTTTGCACAAAAACTTATTTCTTTCCAAATACCTTTAAAGTTCCCTATAAATGTACTACTCGAAAATTTTAGAAATGATAGGGATTAAAGCAATAATCCTATCGTCACTCATGAACTGCTTATCATCTTTTTTAAATATTACTTATAAGTAAATATATTTTAAAACATTTATAATAATGATAAAATAATATTGAAGAATACAATCATCATCATCATCATCAGCCTATATACACATGAGGAGCTTAGACCATAGCACCACCACGCTCTGGCCCAACGCGGGTTGGTGGGTAAAAGCGGTTGCAGTAATAACCGGGACCAACGGCTTAACGTGCTTTCCGAAACACGGAATAGCTCGAGATTATAAATTTTACTGACCCATCCCGGGACCGACCATGCTGAAAGTTGCTTTGTTTTCGTAATCGAAACTAGAGCGATCAAACCACTACGCCACCGAACTCTCAAACATACACTCTATGTTTGTATGAAGAGTACGAGCATTTTGTTTATATGTTTATTTAGTACGTATTTCTATAATTTAATAAATACATATTACTATCATAATTTCTCCGTTATCTATTATTCATAACACAAGTTCTGAGTGATGATTTCTTTGGGCCAGATAATAGGTGTGTGTATTATTATTACTTATTTACGTACTTAGTGACGTCTTTATTTCAAATATTTATTAACTTATCAAATATCTTATGAAATAAGTATTATAACTAAGTGGCTTTACCATTGGTCCACTGTAATACTACTTATAGGCGCTGCGTTATTTTGGGGCAGGACGCATAATATCTCCATTTTAGAATTGAAAAGTCAAGTTTGCACACACCACAGATGTAATATTTTTTAATTGCCTTTATATAACTATATTAATGGATACAGTAGCAAAGGCTATAAATAATATTAATTATAATAATCGTTAACAGTTACGTATTGGAAATAGCCGATCGTCTTTAATGGGGCATATAATAATGACAACGATGTTATATTAATGGTTAATTAAGGTTTATGGCATTTTGATAAATCATCCCTAAAGAGTTTCCTTTGTTGTAACAATTACATATAAAGAAAGAAAACGATAAAAAAATATATGCTCCAGGCGGAAATCGAACCCGCATCTCCTGATGTCCGGCCAAACGCGATTACCACTACCCCACCGGACCACTAGGTATAAACACTAACTAGGTATAGCTCATTTGTTCACCGCTTTCTATCCTTCTTCTTAACGTTTTTATAGCAATGTTTATCTCACCAGTCATTGAAGTTTCCTTTGTGTGCTGATCTATTACTAAATTAAAAAGAATGATATCAACACCAAAATTAAAAATCAAATTTTTCAACGCAGTCTTTTACTTATTAATAATTCTACTACTAATACTAATAGTTAACAACTATTAATTGGTTCGGTACTTTGGTGCTTTTACTAAAAAAATTTAAACAAAAATTAAAACCGACTCCAAAAAACTGAAAAGGATAAAATAATTAAATTCTAGTAGGTACTCATCCCCTAGGAACATATTTTTGGAGTCGGTGCTTCACTATCTATGGTTTCTGGAAACAACTTAGCACCAACTGCAAAAATATGTTCCTAGGGGATGAGTACCTACTAAAATTTTATAATTTTATCCTTAATTTTTGATTTTAACATTATTATAATTGTGTAGGGATATCCCAAGTTCTGGGTGGCTCAGTGGTCAGAGCAGGACGTGAAATTTTTCTAGTTTTAGTATATTTTAATTACTAAGTAATTTTATCCTTTTCAGTTTTTTGGAGTCGGTTTTAATTATTGCTTAAATTTTTTTTTCACGATTTGTAGTGATAGCTTTTGAAGGTCAAAACTAGATGGGTGACCGTCAACTTCTATTGGTTTTTAATATCGTATCACTTCACTAAAAATTCATAGGAAAGCAAATATCCGCAACTTCGCATACGTAGACGACTTAATTTTTCCAGATTTTTTGATTTAAAAACCAAACTACCCAATGGATTTTCAAAAAATTATTATGGGACCATCATCATATCAGCCTATGATGTCCACTGCCAAACAAAGGCCTCCCCCATCGATCTCCAAATTGAACGGTTTTGCGCAGCCTGCATCCAACGGCGCGACCCTGACCCAGTCGTCTGTCCATCTAGTGGGGGGCCGTCCTACTTTGCGCTTTCCGGTACGTGGTCGCCACTCCAGAACCTTACCGCCCCACCAGCCGTCCGTTCTGCGTGCTATGTGCCCTGCCCACTGCCACTTCAATTTGCTAATTCTAAGAGCTATGTCAGTGACTTTGGTTCTCTTACGGATGTCCTCATTTCTGATTCTATCTCGCAGAGAAACACCTAACATAGCTCGTTCCATAGCTCGTTGTGCGACTGCGAACTTGCACAAAAGGCCCTTAGTGAGCGACCACGTTTCACAGCCGTATGTCATCACTGGCAACACACACTGGTCGAAGACTTTCGACTTCAAGCACAGAGGAATTTGGGACAAGACGATCTTACGCAATTTCCCGAACGATGCCCATCCGAGTTGGATTCGTCGATTGACCTCTTTCTCGAAGTTGAACCTACCCAGCTGGACCACTTGTCCGAGGTAGACGTACTCGTCAACAACTTCGAGAACAGAACTCCCAACTGAAACTGGTATAGGTGCGACATGGATATTAGACATAACCTTTGTCTTGTCCATGTTCATTTTCAGACCCACCTGTCGGGAGGTTCTGTCAATTCCTCCAGGGATTCTGCCATGACTACTATATCGGTAAACCGAAGATGAGTGATGTACTGGCCGTTAATGTTGATGCCGAGTCCTGTCCAGTCCAGCAGTTTGAAAACATCTTCCAACGCAGCGGTAAACAGTTTCGGAGATATTACATCTCTCCAAATGGGAACTATTCCGCATCGAAAAAAAATAATCATCAATATCGGTTCACCCAGTCAAAAGTTCAGAGGTAACAAACATAAAAAATAAATAATAAATAAAAAAAAAGCATACAGACGAATTGATATTCTCCTTTTTTTTTGAAGTCGGTTAAAAAGAGCCAGCAAGAAACTCAGTTGGCTGTTATGTTTATCTATTAAATTTATTAAAATAATACTTATTGTCTTTATACTTAATATTATAGCTTATAATAAATAAATTAGAGTTGGTAGAATCAACAAGAGATTTCCCTTAGGGCAGATAAGTAGGCCATTAGGTACTGTTGATCAATAGAAAATCGCTTAACTCAATATTTTGACATTTAGAGAAGCGAAGCACAGTGAGAAATTTTATATTCGGTACTTGCAATGCAATCATTTTTTTATCCGTTATTTCAAGAGCTGAAGACATTCCAACTCTTATGGTTATAGGATCCTATTGCTGTCGACATGTCAAGTGACGTCCAATTGCACGGCTATTTAAAAGGTACAGCTTCCAAAAAGATAGGTATGATTAGTAGATCGAAACGATATTTTGCATGGGTGAGAATTATAGTATTAAACACGCACAACAAATTAAAATATTACCCTCACATAAACAGGTAGGTACATAAATTTCGCCTCACCCCTGGCCATCAACAACTGGATTTCAACTCACAGCAGTAGAGCTGGAAAGACCGGAGCCGCCTATACTGAAAGCGTTAAGCCTGTAGTTCCACCACCTGCTTCGAGATCCATGGGCTCTGCTAACTGCTATTTTGCTTCATGGTTGTCTCCGATATTCCACTAATACCACCCTCAGTGCAGTTATTACTTTTCCTTGAATTAAATATTAATAAATAAAAATACTGACATGATCGTTCTATCTGCGAACAATATTTGGGAGTATGAAAAAAATATGTCTGTGTAAATGAAATAACAAATTGTTTCCTGTTCCACCCTGTCTAAAAATAGTATTTATAAGGAAACGCTTAATATTTGAAGGATTTTATTTGTTGTTGGAAGTGACAAAGGTAGGTAAGGAATAAGAAAATTGTTTTCGAAATTTCCTTTGTGTTGCTGTCAGTACATAAATCATATTGAAAATATCTTATACACCTTGTTTCTGACGACAGATATGTTTTACCAAACATATACATATAACATAATCTTAAGAAAATATGCTTTCAAATTATTATTAGTGAAGTTATTTATTAAATTTAGCTTAACTCAGTTCCCAGCGATAAAAGAATTACTTTAACCCAACGAAAAGATGCGGGATAGGAATTATCAAAGTTAAAATACAAAAGACGACATGTTTTGTTGAATTGATATTGTTATTTACTGCAATAAAATTGATAACACATGCTTGTGGATAGTTAATTTTTTTTTCTTCTGGGTAATTTTATCTCTTTTCAGCTAAAATTTGGTAACGTAATCTCCATAGAATTACATTGTGGGAAAGCACATAATAGGCTACATTTTAACGCTAAAACCGATATCCACTCGAAATCAAATACATTTATTGTGCATGGCACGTTATGTACGCCATATATTATTCCGACATATTTATTCTGCAGGTCCTAGGCTTCGTTTCATAGTAGCTTGAGAAGGTTTACACAACACGCCTTTTCTTACCAACTTTCGGAAATATCGGAAAGAAGCAAACCGATTCTAACCAAACTGCCAGGCATAAACAAGTCGGGGAAGTCTAAAAAGCTATAAATAAAACGATTTTTTGAAAAGTCTACTAATAAATTATTGGCACTTTTGGTCTGTATGCAAAGCGAAAAAGTGTAAAGCTCACTAACGAATTGGACTACCTCATCCATGTTCTTTGACTTCCTGCCCCCTAATTCAGAAACTGTGGGACCGTGGATTCGATTCGAAAAGTCTCTTCTCTCGTCTCCGTCTCTATTTGACGCACCGTGATAAAAAGTGATAGGTAGGTAATAGGGCCTGCGCATACGGCGGACTTTAAAAAGTACGCTCCGCGAAAAAAAGTCCGCCGCGGATTTACCGCGAACGCCATGTGCGTTGAGTTCGCATCGTTTATCGTCCCTGCATACGTACGTCACTCTCGAGCGCACAACGCGGACTAAAATCCGCCATGTGCGTTGCTTCGCCTAGTCACACAAGTTCTATTTTTTTCGGGGACTCCCCCGTACTTTTGTCCGGTCCGCTCTCTGCTTGTCCTCGGTTAGTCGGGGGACTTTTTGTACGCGGTACTTTTAATCCCTCGTTTGCGTTACGCTACAGTTGTTGTAAGTGATCTATTTTAGCGGACAAAAAAGTCCGCGGATAAAAATCCCTCGCAAGCTAATAGTTTCCGAAATCTTTTCCGACAGTTGTGAATAAGGGAACTGATGCAAGACCATCATGCGTCTGCTAAGTATGAGTATCAATTATGAAAGGTGCAATTACATTACTTTACTAGTGCGAAACCGTGCAATCATTTGAACTTAGGTTTATGTTGCTCGTGAGTGGTCATAATATAAATACTTTCGAGCACTCTGCAAGATTGCTTGCTTGTCAACGCGTGTAGTTTAGATATTGCTATGTTACTATAACACTTTTCTTTTTCGTAGTTTAGTAAATTTATATAGACTGTGGTAGTATATCAAAAAAATTGAGAAACTCTTTATTCACCTCAGAGAAGTTAGTAGGATTGAAAATATTTACTTATCCTTTTTAAAATAAAAATAAAATGAATAAAACCTACCGATTGCATCTTATTTTGTGCAGTTGAAGTTTAAATAAATACATAATAATAAAAATTCTGTCAAAATTTAGGCTACAATAGGTAACTCTTAAAAATAAACAGTCTAATTTTAAAATGACCCCCTGGACTTTTAATTAAGAAATTAAAAAAGGTCCTCAAAAAGAAATGTTAATAGGCATTATAAACATTTCTTAACTCTTAACTCTCTCAAAAAGCATACCATTAAATACCTACCTAAATTGTTTATTTGATATTGCGACATGCATCTTTTGCAAAATTTTCAAAGCAATACACATCGCGCTAACACTTTAGTAATATAATTTTAAAATTTTAAATAACCTCCGGCCTCGATCATCATCTATCTGAAATTTTCTCATTTAGACCATTCTTATAAGCCTAAACATGCTATATCTGCAGTAAGTTTCTGAAGAATGAAGTATTCCGTAGACTATTTGATGCAGCTGGTAAAGGTTGGCATGTCTTGGAAATACCACGACGAGCCATGATGACGAGCTATGATGCCACAGACAGACATGTCAAACTTATCATACCTCTCTTTTTTGTCGGGGCTTAAAAAGATCTAAGTGATTCTTATTTTAAATATATATCATCATTATCATTTAAGCCTAAAGACCGCTGGACAAAGGCTTCACTTAAAGATTTTCACGATGATTGGTCATGCACTGCACGCATCCAGCGGCTAACTGCGACCTTCACCAGGTCGTCGGCCTACCTTGTTGGAGGCCACGCTGAGTCTTCCGGTCCGTGGTCACCAGTTCACCACTGCTGAATCTTTCTTCCCCAACGCCCATCGGTTCTGCGTGTCCTGCCCACTGCCACTTAAGTTTGAGCTATGTCGGTGACTTTGGTTCTCCTGCGGATTTCTTCATTTCTAATTCAATCCCTTACAGAAACTGGATGAAATTAGGATCAGATTGCTTTTATTTTTCATTAAGTACTGAACTAGGGTTTTTGCTCAGCAATCATATTTTTTCACTTCATTTAAAAGGTCACCTTACAGAACATCACAGCCGAGGCTAGGTTGTAATGTTGTGTAATTGAGTATCGAAACAGCTCATTCAGGAGGCATTGGGAGCAGGGGAACTCGTCTTTTACGCTATCAACATAAAGTTTAATCTTGATTTTCACGGTGTAGCAAAACCCTCTAGTGTTACAAATATGTAGGCTACTGTAGCATACAGCATACGGAAAAGATATTTTATGCTACACATAGGTAGCTATTCATCTTGAATTGTCCTGGTAGATACAACTCCAGTTAGATTAAGTTTTCCTGGGAAATACACATTCCGGAAAACAGCGTTATCAGACGGGTTTGTTTCTAAGAACGACAACGTACAATATCAATGAAATTTATTACTTAATCAAGTCAAATCACAATTTCAATACCATATTATTCTACTTTATATGCAGGTTTTAACCCTAAAATCAAACCAACATTTTATAAACTTATCTCTGACACAATTTATTAATTACAATTCATCTGAATTATCTGTGTGCAATTACTAAATGTATCTTTTACCTATGTAGGTGACAGCTAATACTAACTCAATTGTACATAATAAAATATTTTGTCAAAGATACCTCTTGTATTTGAGGTTTTACGTATTTTACTTCAATATTTTCAGCAGAATGTAATTATTTGTTAAACATAGGTATTAGTTGTTTACGGACGTCCAAGTCCAGGTCATTGCTGTGTGTTAGCTAGTGAATATACGGATGAATCAAGCTCAGCGCACAATAAACTAACCTGCGGGAGGTTCCTATTTATGTGAAGTTCCCAGAGGAGCGCCGGGCTTATATTGAGGGTCATTTTTCACGTTTCAGAGACTGCACGTCTCAGCGAGGTGACTAAATGCCGGATAGCCATGTTTTATCACTTGAAAAAGGTTAACATGAAAATATGTAGGTAGTTTCTTTTTCGAATCAATCATTTTTAGGGTTAAAAAATAAATTTAAAACAGAACTAAAAACTGATTTCATAGTTCAAAAAATTAAAACGGACTTCAAAAAACTGAAAAGGATAAAATAAGTAAATTTAGGTAGGTACTCATCACCTAGAAACATATTTTTTGGAGTCGGTGCTTCACGTTCTATTATTTCTGGAAACAACTAAGTACTCATTCCAGTAATTTTGATTTTTAAACCAAACTATTTAATCGATAAAAAAATGTATGGGGCAAAATAGAAACTATTTCGCATCGAACAAAAAAAAATCATGTAAATCGGATCAGAAATCTCGGCGTAATCGGTGAACATATAGAAAAAAAACATACTAACCGAATTGAGAACCTCCTCGTTTTTAAGTCGGTTAAAAAAGGCTTCTCTTAATATGCATTGAGATATTTAAGGAGTCGCTGCTTCACTTTATATTGTTTCTGGAATCATCGTAGCTCCAAAATGGTATTTTTAGTGTTTTGTGGTTGGTTTTTAGATTTAAAGAAAAAAAACTTTTTACAATATTCACCAGCCTATTTTACGTTCCACTGCTGGGCACAGGCTTTCCTACTTGGGAACATGTAGAAGCGATGAACGTTATTGCGACAGCACGTTACGGCGGCAAACGCTACAGCGACACCACGTTGCGGCGACAAATGCTATAGCGACAGCACGTCACGACGGCAAATGCTATAGCGACAGCACGTCACGGCGGCAAATGCTATAGCGACAGCACGTCACGGCGGCAAATGCTATAGCGACAGCACGTTGTGGCTTCAAATGGTCACAGTTCTAACCCAACCTAGTCCATATGTTTTGGTGGCCTCATGGAAATGAAAATAGTAGTTAATGTGACTGTTACATAATCGAGGCTATGAAAACAATGAAAGAAGAGCTTTGAAGAGATTTTTTTTATAGTATCACGCGAGGGTTTTAATACCAAGCTATGTACAGTTACATACTTCATCTATACTCCTAAATTCAAATAAATCACTACTGACATCTATCCAGCCATTTTATAAATTGATATTGTTTTATACACAGAGAAAATAGCGCCAAATCTACCTTAAGTTCCAGTGAATTGAAAGTAGATTTGGCGCTATTTTCTGCGTTTTATTTTTTGACGTGCTGTCGCTGTAGCAATACTTTGTCGCCGTAACGTGCTGTCGCTAAACCGTTTGTCGCCTTAATGTGCTATCGCCGCAACGATTGTCGCCGAACATAATAATATCAGCGACAATCGTTGCGGCGATAGGTCACTCTCGGTCACTCTCATGTTACGGAGTCGACATACATATGAGGAATTGTTTTGTTTCCCTATCGTCTGACTTGCCATTGAAATTTTCTGCTGTTTGTGGGAGATTCTCACTCTCTATGTCGTGATTATTTTGTTAATTTAAATACAAAAATGAGTTCATCGAGTGATGAAAATGATTGTTTAACGCCTGAATTAATATTGTATGTGTATCTCACTTATAACAATATTCTCGCTGGAGAGGTGAAAAGTTGTATGCTTCACACGAGGGCAATTTTTTTTGTCTCGTGCCTTTATTAATTAAATTTATTAATATTATTATTAATGTTGCTAATATTTTCATAAACTTGCCTTTTTGAAATTTTCTTTGGTCAATGATTTCTACGGTCGAAAGCTTTGTAGGACATACTACAGGAGTACACAATGTCAATTGGTTTTACGGTCTAATATTCGTTCGGTGAACTGCAGGAAACTCAAACGTTGCGTTAGTCAAACGTGCATTGGTCTACAGTTCATTCGATGAAAATTATAAAAGTGAAAAATATCTATGGGATCTGTTAATTCGTGAAATGGTTTTCGGAAACATGTTCGGGACTCGTCTTAACCCATCAAAGCCCAAAAAACCAGACACAATTAAATTTTAATTGTTATGACAACTTAAGTTGCCGTTTGGGCATTGAAAGATAAAGGGACTAACTTTATTAAAATACAAAAAAATAACAATATCAAAATTAAAAAGCTCTCCATCAAAACACAAAAAAGAATAAAATTATTTCAAGGAGGTAGGTTGACCAACCTGGTAGTATACTTAATTCTACTTAACGAATTAAAAAGTAGAAGAAGGTTAAGTATTTTGATAAAAAAAACAAACTAGTTAATATTTTAATAAAAAAATTATGGACCAATCTAAAACTAAATTAATTAATATAAATAAATCGTCAATTAATTTTCTAAATCGGCTGTGGTAGCAGATTGAGAACCTCCTCCATTATTTGCACATAAATTTACAATATAAAATAATATTATTATCAACTTAAAATATTTAAAAATGAAAAGGCTATATTATAAGTGTACAATTTTTGTGAAATTCAATCGAAACAAACATCAGGTACAATTGAAGGAACACACACACAATATATTGCTACTCGTTATATTACATGAAGAATTGGATCACTTAAAGGGGCTTACAAATTACCATGTAACAAGGACAGATGGGCCCCATACCGCGAAAATACCGACAAATTTGTTGGTCTGATAATTTTATTTTCTGTATGTGAGTAATAAAAAGCATAACAAACATCGAAATTACACACCCACACTGATGGGTTTCGATCGGAACTATAATTGTAAGAATGATAGATAAATCAATAACCACCATACTTATTACTTATGCACTTTTTAAACGGTATCAATTTTCAGTAATCGCAGTGATTTATCTAATAATTCATTCGGGTACTTGCGGCAAATAAGGTCCACCTTAATTCAAAACAAAACATTTTAAATATGTAAACACTGTGATTTAAAAATAGGACACAGTATCCAATGCCAATAAATTATTATTATTTTTTTTAAAAAAAGGACACAATATATATATATTAGGTTGGGGAAAAAGTTTCTTCGCATTTTTTAAGAAAATTCAAAACATTTTTTAATATAGTTTATTTACATTTAACTAAAGTATGTAGGTACCATTTTGTTCGATAACTTTTTGCCATCCATCCTATTGCTATAGAAATTTTGGGGCTTCTGATCAAAATACCGCGACAAGTGGTTTTGGCAGTCCTCTCGTGATGATAACCTGACACTGCCTAGAGAATTCTGAAGAGAGCTAAACAGGTGGAAATCTGAAGGTGCAAGGTCAGGAATATACGGCGGATGCATTAACACCTCCCAGCCAAACCCTCTTAATTTTTGCTGAGTGGCTAAAGATGTGTGAGGTCTAGCGTTATCATGATGAAAAACCACACCCCTTCTGTTGATTAATTCCGGCCGCTTTCTCTCAACTTCTTGCTTTAATCTCATCAGTTTTTTGCAGTAGAGTTCAGAATCGATGGTCCTGCCTGGTGGTGACAGCTCATAATGAATAATGCCCTTCCAATCCCACCACACACACAGCATCACCTTGTTGCGAGTTAGCCCGGGTTTCGCCACAGTCTGTGAAGCCTGGACCGGCCTTTAACCACGACCTTTTTCGCACGTTCTTGTCGTACGTGATCCACTTTTCATCACCAGTTATCAGCTTCTTCAAAAATGGTTCGGTTGAATTACGTCGTAATAAAGAATCACAAATGAGTACACGGTTCATTAGGTTTCTTTCATTGAACTCGTGGGGAACCCAAACATCGAGCTTTTTTGTGTACCCATTTTTTTTAAAATGCGCCAAAACTGTTTTGTGGTCAATTCCCAGTTCTTCAGCTACGTCGTAACTACTGATATGTCGATCTTGCTCAAGTTTTTCAAAAATGGCATGTATTTTATCCGTAATAGGGCGACCAGAGCGACGTGCATCTTAGACATCAAAATTTCCGGATTTAAATCGCTTAAACCAACTTTGTGCTACTCTCACAGACACTGCACTAGGTCCATAAACATCGCAAATTTTTTTCGCGACAAGCGTTGCATTTTTACCTTTTTTGTAGTAAAATTTTAAAATGTATCAAATTTCTTCATTAGATTCACTCATCTTGACAGTACGAAAAACAAATGAAAAATTTTCCTAATTTGAATTTGGAATTATCTTTTTTAAAATCTAAACTTTTAATGATACCAGATACAAATAGTACAGCCAAAGAGATTTCATTACAAGTTCATACATACTATAATGCGAAAAGACTTTTCCCCAACCTATTATAAAAATATCATCTTTATTGATAATTAGAAAAAGTCATTTTTTGTGTTTTACCCAAAGTTTTTTTTTTAAAAAAGCGTTGTTTTTAAACCTTCTCTGTGGCTCAATCTTATCAAACCCAGGTGGCTTACTAAGGTCCAGATTAAAATATAACTTTTTAAAGTTTTATCATTAACATAATGTTGACTTTTTCTTAATAGCTTCAATTATCATTTTATAACGAACCACACTTTTGACAATTCTTAATTATGAAGAAACACACACTTGGGCCTTATTAACAATGAAATAAAAAAATGTGTTAACTGAGTTAATAGATATTCATAAACTAATTATATATTTCAACAGTTTTTTCGCAATATGATATAAATTTTGAACTAAAATAAAGAAAAAAATGCATTTTATTTTTTTAAGTTTTCTCTTGGCCCATAATATACTGATAAGATATGTCGTAATGAAATCTTATCTAGGTTCAAATTAACTGAATTGCACGTTGTTCGAAATAAAAGTTTTATCGGGGTGCCCTTCGGTTCACCTAAAAATTTTAGTCCTAATATTATATGGCCAAACCGTATTGGCCTAAACTTAAAGCGAACAATTATTGTTTCGCCTAACAATTGTTTTGCCACCATTATAATTGGTCTAAGAATTGAAACCCCAAATTTTTGGATCTATAATGTGAAATACCCTAAAATATATTGGCATAACGTTATTTTGGCATTACGACGATTTCGATTAATAAAGCTCTAATTTTAGCATATCTAATATTAAATGTGCCAAAAATTTATCAGCCTTAGACAAAAACAATCTCATTGAATAAATACAGACAGAAGCGAATCGCTGCAAATCCGACACCACGTAGTCTTGTCTGCCCTACCCCTAGAGTGTAATTTAAGCCCGCGAAGGCGCGGACCACCGCCGCGGCTGAGACTGGCCAGCAGCCGAAGCTGCGGTGGTGGGCGAAAACCATCTGCGACGTGCCAGAAGCCATGCATGCTGCATGCTTGCATGCTGCATGCCAGTTTGCATGCTGCATGTCTGCTTGTATGCCGTATGCCTGCTTTCATGCTGCATGCCTGTTTGCATGGCATACCTGCTTGCATGCTGCATGCCTACCTGCATGCTACGTTAGTATTAATAAATCAATCCATCAATCAATCAAATACTCTTTACTGCACACAAGAACACAGACATAATAAACTATTAAAAATAAACAAAACAATACAATTGGCGGCCTTATTGCTAAGCAGCAATCTCTTCCAGGCAACCAGGAGTGACAGAATATACTGCAGAAGGAAAAAAAAGAGAGTGGGTGCAAGAAAGATAAACACTATAAAATATTAATAATTAAAAGGAAAAACATCTACTTTTTGTTAGAATACCTACATAATAATATGTTTGATTAAATCAATTTGCAACAAATACAAATTTTCGGCCAAGTTACTTTGCCTTATTAAAATGAGTCGGCGTTTTATACTTTATGATTTTTTATTTTGTGGAAATTAATATTTAATAATTGCAAACTTTAGGGATTACGAATTGTTTCACCAAATGTCGCATTTGGTAAATAACAATATGGCGATAAAAAGTTAGGCGAAGTGAAATTAGACCAAACACGATTATGAAGAGTAAAATTATGCGAAAAAAATTTAGGCTAACCGTTTGTGTGCCATTGTCAATTAGAAGTTCAAAAAATTAGGCGACCCGATATAGACCCGATTTATCGATTTAAAAGATTTACAGCAAATTTTAAAGTTGGTAGATATGACCAAAAGGAACACGATATTTCTAACAACTTAAATTGGGAACTGTAAGTAGTATTGCGAAGACAGAGGTAAATTAACTTATACGCCTTCAGAAGGCAGAAGTTATAATCTGATTTTCAAACTCGTTATGGCATTTTAGGTTTTCGTAGCCTAGATATATAATATTTTTTTATTTAGTCTTTAATTGCATTGACCCGTAGAGCCAGCGCGCAGGGTGGTGGTCACAGAGCACTATTTTGGTGATGCTGTTTGGGGCCCAAGCTCCTCGTGTGTTTCTTCTATGTATTCTTACATGGTCTACGTGCGGGGTATACGGGGGAAGTAGGACGTCCTTCTATAGGCTGGAGATAATGAAAGGGATTGCCAAATTTTATTGGAAATTTGTAACGCATTGTCCACCCGTTTTTCGTTTCATAAATAATATTGAAAGCCTAAAATATTCGTTACTGAAAGGTCTCCAAAATTGATGATTCAAATTAATAATGTGTCAAAGAAGGTATTTCCCCTTGAAAGTTGAAATACTTTGTCAAAGTTTGACTGAGATAGGGATAAAGTGATTTAAAGTTTCCTTAGATTTTCCTCGAGCACACCAGATTATCGGGAATCGGGATATCAATTAAGTACTACCTACTTACCAATTGCGTGATGGCATTGGTTTCGTAACGTTTGAACCATTTTTGTCTACAATCGGTTCAGTAGGCGATTACTAATACTGATATTGACTTGAATATTGACAGACAAGCCGATAATACTAACGGTCACCCATCTAGTTTTGACTTTGAATAATTTATCACTAAAATTGTAAAATATTTTTTTTTAAACAAAAGTATTAACCGACTTCAAAACACTTAATCCTCAAGCGGCGTAATCCCACCCGAGGGCTATGACAATAGAAAATCAACTGTGTAGAATCTGATGCTTGACGGGTTAAAAGGCAACAATAACTTAATTTATGTACCTACTTCCTTCTAATTTATAGGTATTTTTGGTGCTAGGCTGTTTCCACTTTCCAGAAACAATAGGAATTACAGAATTACTAGGTGGTAGACCCATATGTAGGGTCGCCTGGGTAGGTACCACCGCCTTTCTTATTTCAGCCGTGAAACAGTTCGCTGTGTTTCGGATTGAAGGGAAGGGTAGCCAGTGTAATTACTGGGCATGGACAGCATTTCATCTTAGGCCTCAGGATGACAACGCACCTGCAATATCAAGTGCTTTTCCTTGTTATTGCAGGTGTCTATATGCGGCGGTAATCGCTTACCACCAGGTGGGCCGTCAGCTTGTTTGTCATCTAGTTGTATAAAAAAAAAAAAACAATAGAAAGTGAAGCACGGACACCCGTCGCGTGCACCGGAGACTCACGGCTCGTGCGACGGGACACTCGCTTTACGCAGCGCTGCTCTATGGAGATAACACGAAACAGCACGCCGCGCGGGTGTCCGCGCCATGCACCCGCTTAACGCAGCGCACGGCCTTAAGTGTTTTGAAGACGAATATTGATGGCGATTCTGTTGTACCACTCTCTAAACTACACTAAACTAAAAAATCTCTAATTTTAATTTAGTTTTGGTCATGTGCTATTCTGTTGTCACGACCAACTTAATTTAGTTCTTCTTGTCTGACAGGACTAATTAGAATTCAGTGTTACCACAGAATAAATGGAACAAGGTGTTACCCGTCTAGTGGATACATAAAAATAAATAACGAATGTCTATTTAAATGACTCATTTTTTAGAAAATTTATAATATTTTACTTTTTAAAACTCTTCTGGGTGTGAGGTTAACAATTGGGTAACTACGTTTATTTTCCCATTTACTCTAATACATTTTAATTATGTTTAAGAAGTACGCAAAGTCTACAATCTAGAAGAAAATGTTGATTATTGATATTTTTTCGTAATATTTGACAATATTATCTTGACAAAAAATGTATGGGATTTGACATACGCCCTCAATGGTCTTTCGATGGCTAATGACAAATCCCATACATTTTATATTTAGCGATAGTGATAGCTATTGCAAACGGAATCTTGTCTAGGCTCTCTGATGTTGATTACTTATATCAAAATTTTTGACATATTAGAATTAGTCAACCCCATCCCCACGTGATTGGTAGGTATGCCACCAATGTGGTGCAACGGAAGACACGTCGCAACACACATTAGAGTTGTGCCCCGTTTGGGAGAGAGAAAGAGTTGCACTAGTAGCAACCATTGGCAGTAACCTGTCGCTACCCGCTGTTGTCAAATCGATAGTTGGCAGTGACGGAGCATGGAGAGCCTTCCATAAATTTTGCGAAATGGTGATTAGCGGCAAGGAGGCTGAGGAGAGGTCTCGTGAAGAAGATCCCTTAGCGGACTCAATAAGACGACTAAGAACAGGCCGTAGGCGCAGGGTGTTCGCTGGCGCCATGGCTCCATGAGTAGGCCTTTGAGTAACGGCTGGGGGGGCCGTCACTCAAGTTTCCAGGCCTGTTGAGTGATAGTGGCGCTACATGTGTGTCCTGTTATGGCGTTACAGAGCAGTGTCTGCACAATCGTGCTAGAGATGAGCCTGACATGCGGGCACCCGCATAACAGAATTTTGGAATAAGGGAAACTGTCGCCCAAATCTGTCCATGCGAGAAGTAAGGGACATGGGGGTATTTTTTAGTGGGTAGGCTCAGCCGTAAACATCTTAGGTAGAGGAGCCCCACATATCCCGGCATTACCCAAAAATGCAGGGAATGCGTAAATGCATTTTGTCCCCATCAAAAAAAAAAAAAAAAAGGTACTGCCAGTGGGCCTTTGAAGTTGCGATCCATGCTGCTTATTCTTCATTGCCGCAGGGTATACGTAGTATCCCCTTGGTAGTCTGTGCGCAGGTTTGTCACATTTTTTATTTTTGGAGTTTACTCCGCTTAAATTAATTTTCATGGGAAAGTGTTATTTTCGCGGCATTCGGGATACCCGATTCTGAATACAATACCTGTCTCGAGAACCAAGATGGCAGGCACAACTTTTTTTATATAAATTCTAAATGGATATCATTTTTGTGGGTTTCGGGAGTCTTCATTCTGAATACTTCATTCGGAAATCCAAGATGGTGGACGCGATTTTTTTTTATAAAGAATCAGTATGGGTATAATTTTTCGTGGTTTTCAGGGGTCCTGATTACGAATACAACATCAATTTCAAGATCCAAGTAGGCGGGCGCAACTTTTTTATAAAAAATCAATATTGTATCATTTTCGTGGTCCCGATTTTAAATACAACATCAATTTCCAGATCCAAGATGGCGCACGCAACGTTTTTTTATAAAAAAATCAGTAAAGGTATCATTTTCTTGGTTTTCGGAGGTCCCGATTCTGATTACAACTTCTATTACGTAATCCAAAATGGCGGAAGCGACTTTTTATATAAAATCAATTAAGGTATTATTTTTGTTGTTTTAGGGGCTCCGATTCCAAATGAAATATCTGTTTCGGTACCCAAGATGGCAAGATATTTATTTTTATAATAAATTTGCGTCCGCCATCTTGGATCTTGAAATTGATGTTGTATTCAGAATCAGGACCCCAGAAAACCACAAAAATGTTAGCCATATTGATTGTTCACAAAAAAGTCATACCTGCCATCTTGGATCTCGAAATTGACGTTGTGTTTTAAATCGGTACCCCCGAATACTACAAAAATAAAACCTATATTGATTTTTTGAAAAAAAAAAGTTCAATATTATTGTTGTATTCAGAATCCGGGCCCCCGAAAACCACGAAAATGGTACCCATTTTGGAATTTTAAATTGATCTTGAAATTGATGTTGTATTCAGAATAAAGACCACTGAAAACCACAAAAATGATACCCTTAATTGATTGTTTTTAAAAAGTCGCGTCCGCCATCTTGGATCTCGAAATTGATGTTGTATTCTAAATCGGAACTCCCGAAAGCTACGAAAATGATACCATTATTGATTTTCTTTTAAAAAGTTGCGTCCGCCATCTTGGATCTTGAAATTGATGTTTACAATTTTATCATAAATTTCTCTAGACAAATGATTCTTATAAGACACTTTCCTACCTAAGTACTTATTTTACAAATGATTCAAAGAAAAAAATCTATTCAAATCGTAGGACTAATTTTAATCGACATCAATTTACATACTGTCTAAATTTAGCTTGACATTTCTAATTTTAGAGATATTTAGACATAGAACGTGTACAACAGAAAAGCAAAAAGATAAATTGAGAAACTAAAACCAATTTATTCCTGTCAGATTTAAATTAAGTTTACACCTGCCATTTTAGTCCGTTACAGAATAGGAAACGCAATCAGACAGCACTAAACCTAATTTTAGTTACGTTTAGTCTAGTTTGTGCCAACAGAATCGCGACCATTAGGTATATTGTATAATAAAATATAAACTTCGGTTCCTTACTAGCTTGCTGGCGTTCACACACAATATAAAGTATTGTTTTAGAAGGCAACAAGCAAAGTAAGTAGGTAGTACTTAGTAATATTTTGCTCGAATAATTATTACATTAGCTTTCAATCCGAATAATTTTAATTGAAGGTAACAATTTGTCTTTATTGGAGTAAGTTGAATACCGAGTTAATCTTGTTCGAAAATTTGAAACGATTTAGAAACTTTCTAAGCTGTAATATCAGCTTTCAATGTAAATTTAGAAGATCTTTTATTTTTATTTCAAATGAAATCAGATATCGAACTAGAATCAAAATTATCAAAAATGATTACCAAACGCAATTTCCATAAAATGAATATTTTCGCTGTTAATAAAATATTTTAAAATGGAAGATTAATCATATTCTTGTTTTTTTAATGTTCAAAGCCATTTTTGTGTAATTATATTAGGTTGGGGAAAAAGTCTTTTCGCATTATAGTATGTATGAACTTGAAAACCGAAGCTAATGATACTGCATTTATTAAAAAATTAAAAAAGTTATTAATTACAAAATGCTATTATGATATTAACGAATACTTTGAAGATAAACTATAATTAAAATATAATTAAAAGATTAAATAATTTTAGACTAAATTAAACACATTTGAAGCAAAAAAGAAAATTGTCAAGAAGTTTTTACCAATAAACCTCTTGAAACATTTTATTTAAATAAATATATGAATAATATATTTATTTAAATAAATTGTAATGTAGTAAAAAATAATGGATTTAATAATTTTAAATACTAAATTAAATATATTTGAAGAAACAAATTAAAATTGACAATAGTTTTTTATCATTAAGCCTCTTCATTTAAAGAAATAAATAAAATATAAGTTAGTTAAACAATTCATGAATATTTATAAAATAATAATAATAAAAATCATCACATAATAATCAGAATCACATTTTTATATAATCGTATTGTAATAGTTATGAGTTACCTAATAATAATGGAATTAATAGAATGTTACTAATGCAATATAAGTAAAATATTATAATCATCAATAGTAAATTTTGGTGTTGATTGACAATCGTTAATTAAAATGTTCTCCTTATTTTATTCTGAACACCATAGTTTGGTTCCCGCGTCAAGTTATAATAGATTTTTCTGTACTGTGTAGTTCATTGGTTTTTAAAAATAATTTTATGTAATGTGTTTTAGTTCTTTAGTTAATTTGTTGTTATGTAAATACGATTAATTTAGAATTTAACTCGAATTACCTCTCTTAATATTTGTTATGCCCGTCAGGGCCCACAATTTAATGATCCGTTTAGCTTTAAGCCTTTTTAACACCTGTATGACATTGTGGAATGCAAATAAACAAATAAATAAATAAATAAACTTGTAATAAAATCTCTTTGGCTGTACTATTTGTATCTGGCTGGTTTAAGTATCATTAAAAATTTAGATTTTAAAAAAGATAATTCCAAATTCAAATTAGGAAAATGTGTGTTTTTCATTTGTTTTTCGTACTGTCAAGATGAGGAAATCTAATGAAGAAATTCGATACATTTTAAGATTTTACTTCAAAAAAAGTAAAAATGCAACGCAATCCGCGAAAAAAAAATGCGATGTTTATGGACCTAGTGCAGTGTCTGTGAGAGTAGCACAAATTTGGTTTAAGGGATTTCAATCCGGAAATTTTGATGTCAAAGATGCACGTCGCTCTGGTCGCCCTATTAGGGATAAAATTGATTGACGGAAAAACTGGAGCAAGATCGGCATATCAGTAGTTATGACGTAGCTAAAGAACTGGGAATTGACCACAAAACATTTTTGGCGCATTTATAAAAAAAATGGGTACACAAAAAAGCTCGATATTTGGGTACCCCACGAGCTCACTGAAAGAAACCTAATGAACCGTGTACTCATTTATGATTCTTTATTACGACGTAATGAAACCGAACCATTTTTGAAGAAGCTGATAGCTGGTGATGAAAAGTGAATCACGTACGACAAGAACGTGCGAAACATGTCGTGGTCAAAGGCCGGTCAGGCTTCACAGACTGTGGCGAAACCCGGGTTAACTCGCAACAAGGTGATGCTGTGTGTGTGGTGGGATTGGAAGGGCATTATTCATTATGAGCTGTTACCACCAGGCAGGACCATCGATTCTGAACTCTACTGCGAACAACTGATGAGATTAAAGCAAGAAGTTGAGAGAAAGCGGCCGGAATTAATCAACAGAAGGGGTGTGGTTTTTCATCATGACAACGCTAGACCTCACACATATTTAGCCACTCAGCAAAAATTAAGAGAGTTTGGCTGGTAGGCGTTAATGCATCCGCCGTATATTCCTGACCTTGCACCTTCAGATTTCCACCTGTTTCGCTCTCTTCAGAATTCTCTAGGCAGTGTCAGGTTAACATCACGGGAGGACTGCCAAAACCACTTGTCGCGGTATTTTGATCAGAAGCCCCAAAATTTCTATAGCAATGGGATCATGTCCCTACCTACAAGATGTCAAAAAGTTATCGAACAAAATGGTACCTACATACTTTAGTTAAATGTAAATAAACTTTATTAAAAAACGATTTAAATTTTCTTAAAAAATGCGAAGAAATTTTTTCCCCAACCTATTAGTATAATTGGAGTAAGTTCGATAAATACAACAAATAGAAAGAGATGAGTCAATCAAAATTTTGTTATTTCGAGCTCCTCTGCGCGTCGGCAGGCACGTTAAGCGGCTGGTCCCGGTTGTTTTTTTTAATACAACCAGATGTCAAACAAACAAACGGCTCACCTGGTGGTAAGCGGTTACCGCCGCCTATAGACACCTCCAATAACAAGGAAAAACCACTTGATATTGCAGGTGTCGTCATCCTGAGGCCTATGATGAAATACAACTACATACGAATGTTACTACAATCGCTTCAACCCACCAACCAGCATTGGGCCAGCGTGGTAGTGTTATGGCGAATATTTTTTTTTGAATATAGTAGTCAAGCCCATACATAATAAGGTAAGGATCACAAAGGATGGTAACCCTAATCTAAGGTTCTAAGTAGGTAAGTATTATTTCCGAAAAAAAAACTTTAGCAATGTAATTAAGAATTCTTTCACTACCGCACTTCTCAAGTATTTGTTTTCGAACAGCTTCAACCATTAATTTTAATCTAGCACCTGCTCTCTTCTTCATCTTGTTATTTATTTTCTTCTTTTTAATATACATCGTGTCTAAGTGTTCGGTTATGCATATGACAATAAGCAAAGTTTATGCATATTGTCATATGCATAAACTCTGAAAAACACTTAAAAACATTATCTAGTCAAATTATTAATGTTCGCTATATTATTTTATACCTTTTTAACCGCCTCTGTGGTCTAGTGGTTCAGACCACCGAACTCAGATCTAGAGGTCGTCCGAGGTTCGATTCTTGTGGCGGCAGAAATTTTCTGCTTGGTTTGGTTGGTGGTAGGGCTTTTCTAAGTCCGCCTGGCTAGCTACCACCATTTTACCTAAGTCTGCCGCCATAGCAATAATGTTAACAGCATTGTTGTGTTCCGGCAGTTAGAGGTAGGAAAGCCAGTTCCTCTGTGGTTGAGGAATCCGGGTGTGGCTCGCTTCCATCGTCGGCCTTATCTTAACTTACCATTAGGTGAGATGAAGGTCAAGAGTTACCCCGTTAAGAAAAAATAAAACCTGTAATTAACCGAGTTTGTCAGTCTAAATAGGCATTTACTTCTCGTTGTGTAAATGTTGTACACTCGCGTGCAGGTTAAGCTAAGCACTTTGACCTACCTTGGATAATTTGTGTTAACGGTAGGCTGGAACCTGTGGACTGTATACATAGAAAGAGAAAGAGAGAAGTAGTAACGAAGAAAACCATGTCTACAGTTTACACCAGTATATTGAAAAATACATATAGAAAAAACAAGAAACTGTTAAATTTAACTGAGTACAAAAATATATTAAAACCATTACAAAGAGGCTGATAAGCTATCAGAAACACCTTGTAGGTATTTCTTAACATAACGGATTAAGGTAACCGATCTGAGGTATCCACACACCATGCGTAACACGTCAGTTGGATAACCATACTGACGTGTTAGGCAACTGCCTACCGACTACCTAATACCTAACTTGGTATTAGAACAAAAACAAACAAAACACAAACACTAGACGTAACGAGAACGCGCGGCGGCGGCGGCGGAGGTGTCTCGGCAACCACTGCGCGGTCATGACGAGGCGCTGCGAGGGCGACATCGAGACAGTGCGCAGTGGTTGCCGAGACGCCGCCATAAAGATGTCCAAAATAATCGTTTGTATCAACGTGTGTATACAGCGTATCGATACGTGTCGCAAACAATCGTATCGATTCAGCGATATATCGCAACGTCTTGTATCGATACATACGATATTTATTTATTTTTTAAACAGGTTAAAATACAATAAAAGTTTTAGTTCGAACAGAAAAAAGACACCGCCACCGCCCGTTCCCGTGGCCAGGCCGTAAGAAAATATTCATACTGGGGTCTGGGACTGGGAGTGATTCTGAAAACACACTTTCTGAAAACGCATTTTTTTTTGTTTCGGAACTTTTTTCACAATCCGGATGAATATTCGGACCTGTGAGCTATCGAGGATTTGATAGTTCTAATAAGATCTGGGATCGATAGTTGGATTAGTTTTAAATTCCGATTTATTGTTATCCAAGACTTCATGAGGCTTTTATTTTTTGCAAAATTTCTGAAACTCAAAAAGATTAGTAACACGATTCAACTTTTCAGCAAATAATGCTATGCAATACACTCGGCGTAATTTATTTAAAAAATACCCTTTAAATGAAATCAGACAAATATTCCTTACCAAACTTTTGTCTTTGAGAATCTTCTTCTAGCACTGAAGCGTTAAAGAGTATAGTAAGTTTCTAATCATGTTTGTTTTTGCGGTTTTATTACCCATATTAGTGTTATAGTCCAAACTTGATCCATTAAAGGAGGTAGACTTGGACCTAACTTTGCGCCCATAAAACATTCTTAAATTGATCCTATTTAAACATTTAGTTGATTGCAAAACTTACTTATACGTTACCTCATAAAAGGATGGTTTTTTTTGAGAAATGTAATGCTATAAGAATACATAAACATGGTTAGAGGGCTGTTCATGTCACTGTATCGTATAAAGTTATTATTTTAAGCTAAGAGTTGTTATACGCATTTATGGAACATGAAAAGTTCACGTTGTTAAATTTTAAACGTGAATGTCTAAATATTTAAACAATTCATTATTGTTAACCTTGTTACGATGGTCGAACAAGGTATTTTCTAAGAAATAATAATCACTATCGTCTATGATGGAATATTTACATAGTTAAATTGAAATTAAACATTCACTATCTCGGTTCTTCGGTATTGCTTGCTCTTGTTATTTAGCTGTGTTCTGTGGTGAATATTTTAAAATAATATTTTCAAGATTAAAACATTGCTATTACTCTATTCTATAAAATAAATAAGCGCTATACACCTACAAACCTCTTTAAATAACACATACATTTGACATTTTATTTTTATCCATCTTGATTCGAGTAATAGTCTTGTTTTATAGATTTTTACAGGGTGGACGACGCGTGAGTATGTACTCTTAAACGCTTTTATAGGCTAACGAAACTTTATACCCTCAGTCGCGTTGTATGCCTGTTTGAAACTATTGTTGTTTAGAATTAGATAAAAATATACAGATTTTCACACAGTTTTAGGTAAAGGATTTTAGTTAGTTTAGGTAGTATATCCTCACAGTCAAGCCTATTATCTAGCATTATCTAGCCAAATTCAGCATTTTTATGAGATTATTTCACCGAGCCATGACGACCGCGGCTCACCCGGTTGGCAGACCGCGCTGAGGACCTAACTTTCCAAGCCTCACAGCATGAGGGGAAAGAAGAGGCTTTCGCTGAAAAAGCGCTGCCTGATGATCATCTCCGTGAACTCACCGTCACCGAGCTGATGCTTCGGGCACAGAGCCAGAGCTCGAGGGCCGTGGCCGTGCCAAGCCAGTAACCAAACCAGGGAGAAGTGTGTGTGCTTTGGATACTAGATTTTTCTTTATATCATCTGCAATTAAGTCATAACTAAAGGTCAGCAGATGTGTTCTATGACAAATTACAGTAAGAGTCTACTCTCCAGCAAGAAGAACCAATGAGAAGCTGTAGTAGCTTCTTGTGTAAAAACGTAGCGACGAATATTCATTTTGCCTATTCGGATATTTACTATGGTCTGTTTCTCAACAATAGATGATACTTTTTTTCTACTGCTGAGAGGAAAGTAAATGCTCATGACAATGGATTTAACATGTCCTTATTGTCCTTAATTCTTTTCTTTTTGGATACTAGCCCCATTTTCCACTTCTGGTATGTATGGTTTCTTTTAAAGATTCCGTTTGCAGATGATGTTGTATATCACTGTTCTTAGTATACTGTGATGCGCTTGAAATAGTTGAAATCGTAAAATGCCCAAATATTTTAAGCAGCCAGAATGGAAAGTTGAGTCAGTGGTTTAGTTTCGTCGGTGGGTTTGTCTCACACAAAAGCTACTGGCATTAATCTATCATATTATCTAGCTAGTCCTCTCTGAACTTTATTTGCCTTGTTGGATCTTTTTAGTTATGGACACTATAACAGAGAAATCAATCAATCAATCAATTAAATACTCTTTATTGCACAACAGGACACAGACATATTAAACAATAAAAATAAGAAATAAAACAATACAATTGGCGGCCTTATTGCTTGGCAGCAATTTTTCCAGGCAACCAAGAGAGACAGAAAATAATACAGAAGGAAATAAAGAAAGTATAAGTATAAAAGATATAACATTTATTATTTTATAACATATATAAATTAATAAAATAAATTAGGTTTATTTATTTTACACTTACATAAAATATAAATAAACCATATAGGATTAAAGTTTTACTTATCTAAAAAAGAAATGAGATATTATAATACACGAACAGCAGGGAGCCAAAGTTGAGGAAGCGATTCTAAACTTGGATTTTGAAGGACTCTAATAACTGAGGTTTTTAATACCTACCCAATACCTGCGGAAGGTAGGGAGTTCCACAGTCGGGCATCGTGCATAGTAAAAGCGTAGGATAGAAAATCTGTGAAATGAGGCGGAGTATCTAAAATTACAGTTGAAGAGGTACGCAAAGAACGGCTCAATGTTGAGGAACGGAATGAGAAAGTGTATTGAAAATAGCGAGGAGAAGTAGGTAAGAAAAGAATAGAACAAAGGAGAGAAAGAACGTGTTAGACCCTACACCGGCGAATAGGAAGCCAATTGAGTTTAGAGAATAAAATTAGAAAATTGGTAAAATTTACGCAAATTAAGACCCGTCAAGCATGAGATTCCAGACACAATTGATTTTTCAATTGTATGACAACTACGCTGCTTGACAGATTAAAGATGAACCTAATACATTGGTTCTGCAGACGCTCGAGTTCGGAAGTTCCTTGGAAGTTAGATATTTTAGTTTAAAATATCCATGAATCATACTTGTCACGAACATCTCAGAAAAATATATTCCTAATATAAAGATGTCACCTATTAATCTACTGCCAATATTTACAAATATTTATTCTGCCATATTGTATTTGGAAACCAACGGATATAGAACTAGGATGTTCTGATTTTTCGGTAGCTAGTGGCTAGGGTATAACGTTATCAGATTACACGAATACGTTATGTTTGTCACGTCATAATACAGATTGCGAGGCTGTTACGCCGGACGGAATACGCTGATGTATTGGCGGCTCATGGAACACGAGCCCTGGAGATTGTCGAGTACACAGCCAAATATTGCGACCATCATATTAAATTTTATTGTTTTTATGAGCTTAATTTATTACTGTGGGGTAATAATACAAATGGCACATTATGTTAAATGACTTCTCCGTGATGTCATAATCAAATCGTATAAAAACTGAAATGTAGGGAGCTATTATTAAACTACTATTAGGTCAGTAGAGGACCGTCTGTCTGGCAATAACTTTAGGTAGTACAGTCAGCAAGAGAAATCGATTAACACTTTAGTACGTCGTGACAATAACATATTGGCATACTACTGACAATTTGTATGAGCACCGTGGATGCAATAGTGTGACATAATACTAAAGTCATGGTATGATGATGATAATGATTATGAAGTGCAGTGGCTGGTGCCCATGATATCCACTGCTGAACAACGGTCTCCCGCATCGAATGGCGACCACGTACCGGAAAGCGCAAAGTAGGACGGCCTCCCACTAGATGGACAGACAACCTGGTCAGGGTCGCGGGGAGCCGTTGGAAACAGGTTGCGCGAGACCGTTCTATTTGGAAATTGAAGAGGGAGGCCTTTGATTATTCAAAATAATTTTGTTTTTTTTAATAAAATGGGAACGGTGTCCAGCATTAGTGCGACATTTAGGTAGTTGAAGTAAATCTGTGACGTGGACTAGAATGTAATCGACTATATTACTATTGAAAAATGTAATAATACCAAATAAAAAACGTATAAGTATACCGTAATTTATTGGTAATTTCACAGCAGTCTTAATATCATTTAATATTACTTGGGGCTTATCAGTCTTGTTTGGACTGATTTGTTACTGCGATTTGATAGATCTATTATGACTTGCCGCCAATAGTTTAAAGTAGAACCTTCATTTGGGCACTTCATCGGTCCAATACCTATTCAAAATTTTTGAAGCAGGAGTTCATAAGCTTGTTTGTTGGATTCGTTTGAGGGTACTTTATAAACTAACCAAACCTAAGGCAAAATATTAGTGAGTAAGAAATCAAAACTTGATACATAATATGAATCTTTAAGGCAATTTTCCTGTCAAAACTTCACTCACAGCGTATTCGTAACACTTACGCTCATAAATTATTCTCACATAGATTTTGAGGAAGCAATGTGGGGCAGCGTGCATCTTGTATGGTTTTATAAAATTGAAAAATATGGATTTTGCACATATCCATCTTATCTTATCTTACCATGGGGCCGTAACTACGCCACGATGCACTTCGGAAGGGTCGAAGTGCATCGTGGCGTGGCGTGAAGGGATCTTTTGTGCCTCCCCTGCCTTCACTCCTCCCCCGTCACGAATATAGCTGCCATAAGCTTCAGTATATCTTTGGGGTGAAAGAGTATAGTCTTCTGGCCTTGGTTACGCCATTTCCTCATTCTGAAGGATCAGAATGAGGAAATACCCAGGATATTTTGCCCTAGCTAGGAAGTTAGGGCAAAATATCCTGTGAGTGTTCCAGTCAGGGAGCGAGCCTATGTTCTACCGTTTGTACATACATATTTACTCTATTCCTACTATTTGTACTATGTATTATATCTACGTTTTTGTATTTGCATATTTGATTATATTTCTAAGATTCTACGTCGTTGCTTACGTAATACCAAG
Source organism: Nymphula nitidulata (assembly GCA_947347705.1). Taxonomy (NCBI): domain Eukaryota; kingdom Metazoa; phylum Arthropoda; class Insecta; order Lepidoptera; family Crambidae; genus Nymphula; species Nymphula nitidulata. Next base: position 10,868,099 of record OX374621.1, on the reverse strand, counting down.
TAATGTATTTATTTAATACTAGCTATTCAAGACATTTTTTCCTACTGATTATTATTCTAAATAAAAAATCTCTACTTTAGCAGGTTTTTCAGTAGGTAGGATTTGAAATATCAAATAATAATAAATTAGAAACGGGCGAAGAAAAATGAACTTTTCTTTTCTTATGATATTTATTATATAGATAAGTAGAATAAACACGAGTTATTTCAATTTATTGAATATTTAAAGAAAATAAAAATTCGTTCTAATATGTATTCTTAGTATTATATTTGTATATTATTTTGCTGTTTCTAATTTATTGTTAATATTATAAATATAATTGAAACTAAAATTCTTAAAAAATATCAATTTTTTGTATCTACTTACGTACGCCATAACGAACTGACTTTTAACTGAATAAAGGTTAAGGTTTTGAGTTATTATGGCTAGGTATGGTTTTATAGAGGTAACAGGATTTATCACTAAATTTGGATTTTAGGTAAACTTTTCTTTTGGTGGATTTTGTATTTCCCATTTTGTGCTATTTTTGTTTTATTAATTATTGGCGATGTTTTACATTTTTATTGGTACAAATAGTTGCAATCAAAAGCTAGTTTTGTCTTTTTAATGTAGAGATGCCAGTTTCATACATTGTCCTAAAATAAAAGAAGTAAATAGCATTCATATATAAAATAAAATAAGTTAAAAGTAAATCTAACGACAGTTACCTGGAAAAAAACAAAATTTTTACTTAAAACCTGGAATAAGTTATCCAGGTTTCAAACTTTTCAGGGGCATGTATAAGGGTTCGTTTTTATTTTTCCTAGCAAATATCAATGATGAAACTAACTTTTTAGTGTTTGTACTCACATAAAGTACAATTTTACATCGAAGGTACTTCGATATGCAAGATTTGACCCTCGAACTCAATCTACGTCGGGAGGGCCGTGGTCTCGCTTCGCCTCGGCCGGCACAGTCATGATGAGAACGGCCGACGTGCAACATGTCGCTTGCTGCCGACGCGCGTTCGCTACCACGCTCGCGTAAACAATTCTAAACACGAAACCTTAAACAAAATTATGATGAATTATTATTCCGTAGAGTACTTCCCAGTGACTGTTGCCGAATCACAAACAAGCTTCCACAGTAAACAAAGATAGGAAATCAACTTTTACTCGGAATCTAATGATTTAGTGATTGTTGTGATAGAGACCACTTTAGTGATGTTAAAATAACATTTGAGAATCAGCCCTGCCATTGTTACTGAGTAAGTATGTCTTAATTTTTTTTTTAAGTCTTTTATTTAATCCAGGGATATTTACTATACAGTATGTCAGTCCAAATCTAATTTTTTTATATGCAGTAATAGTCAGTTCTGTAACTTACTTTAAAAAGTTTTGCTACACGGAAAGAAAAATAACTATCATCGACTCCTCTTTGCTTTAAAATTAGGAAGAAGTTGACAATTTATTTATAGATTGCAAGAATAAATTCTTAAATATTTATCTTGACATGAACCACGTGTAAATCTTGAACATAATTAAATAGGTTATAGGAACGCGATGCGCACGCACTCTATGACCAAATGAATGTATATTAATATTATGTAAAAATGTACAGTCGTTAATAAGTTTTCAACATTTAACATAAAGAAAAATGAATGAATTATATTATCTGTACAATGTTTGTGATTTTGTAATCTGTCTCCGATTCTTATATCATTTCTTTTTTACCTACGTAATATGTATATTTATACGTCGTATACTTCAAATAGAGTTAATATATTTCTTGGAACACACTTTTTTGTTTATTATGTTACTTTTTTGTATACTTAGGCCTCAGGATGACAACGCACCTGCAATATCAAGTGTTTTTCCTTGTTATTGCAGGTGTCTATATGCGGCGGTAACCGCTTACCACCAGGTGGGCCGTCAGCTTGTTTGTCATCTAGTTGTATAAAAAAAAACTTGTTTTGTGGGAATAAAATGTCATTGTACTTAGTAAAATAAATTTCATATTTCTACGGTCAACGAAAGCATCCAAATCATACAAAGAATAAATAAAGTACCTACGACACATATATGAAACTGGAATGAATATCAATATTTTTCCTTTCTTGGGCCGAATGGAGATAATAATCCATAATACTTAAGGACCCTTTTTAAATCTTTCTCGTACTTTAAAAAACTAGTAATTAACTTGCCAGCACGTGTGTTCGCTCCTTCCTTAACCTTGGGTTCCTTAAAAAGAGGCGTGAAAAGGCACCTTATGGACCGGCAAGGTGGAAGCGGCTAGAACTGTGTGTTTCAAGTTCCAATAGCTGTCTTCACATATGGACTCTTCTTACCGCAGATGGTGTTCAGTCATTTGCTGTGCTTTGTATAAAAAAATATCATAAAAATGATTAAATAAAGTTAACGTTATTGAATTTTAATAAATATGTTAAAGGAGATTGCCCTAACATGGGCCCCCCTTTGTGCAATGTGCCTCAATGAAATAAAATCTGATAAAATTGACACATTTTTCAATACATCGGTTCTATTACTTAAATTTCATTACTTTTCGAGCCCCTAGAATCAAAAATAGTTTTTGTATGTTATTAAAACTATTTTTGATTCTAGGTGTGTATATTTTGTAAGGAAAGTGACTCCACTTTTATTATTTAGTTTTTAAACTCGTCCCAGAGGGCGCTGCATAGTTCAGTTGGTAGATGATATAACCTTAATTATCATATCACCTATGTTATAAGTAGATATCTTGTAAATCTGGGTACGAAAACGAAATCTTTTTTCAAATTATGAAAAAAGAATACTATAGTATATAACATAAAATGCCTAGCACAGGATCTTCCCAAACAAAATCTTTTTTTTTTAAATAAGTCACACAGAACCACATCACATTTCCTATTGTGGCTGTGTGTGGTGGCTTCAAGAGATTTCTTTTAGAGATAAGCTACACCTATTTTACATTTTTTATTATTATATTATTAATTTAATGTTTCTTTGTGTACAATAAATTATTAAATAAATAAATAAACCCGTACGTAGTGTCTAACTAATAATATGGTATTATCACCGATCGAGGTGGACCGACGATCTCTGGTCAGCAGTGGGTATCTCTCGGCTGAAATGATGATGATGATGATTATACCACCAGGTAGTCACTTACCACAGGCTTGCTAGTCATCAAGTTGTATAATAATATACTGTAATGTCAAGAAAGACGGAATTATCAAACTCTTGCACGCATGCAATTTAAGTCAATATTAATAAGTATTAAAAATTACCACAAACTTTAAATAGATTCGTTAGCCGAAGCCAGGTGCCGCTGATTTTATTTACAGAGACATAAGTGTCCTGCGCTGAGAGAAAGGCTATGTGGTATTACAATACCTCATTCTTTGCAAATAATTGTCACATTTAATTACATACAGGCTGACATTTCTACATTCTTACATGGAATAATGTAGCCAATGTTATATTATTTTATACAAATGTCATGAACTTATCAAACGAATAAGATGTTTTTAAAAGTGGCAAATCATTTTTATTAACTTAGTCCATGTTACAACTTATTGTCGTATTGACGGCACCAGCCTGTATATGATATGAAACGTATACGTGAATTTAAAATGTGTCACATATAAATATATTTTTAAAAACGCAGACAACAAATCTACCGTTCCCGATGTGGAGAAAAAAAAGGATGAATTAAGGAGTCATTTGAATACGTTTTGTGATAAAAGACAGGAAATGGAGCATTTGGGAGCGGGTGACAATCATTTTTGTAGCAAGTATTCAGCGTTTGGTTTATGATTACGTATGATGATTTTAGTATTTTCAATATGGATATATTTTTTCACACAAGCATGCCAACGGCTTACCTGATGGTAAAGTGTCTACCTTTGCCTATAGGCACCTGTAATAACAAGGAAAATGTCAGTTGGTTTTTGTACGGGCATTGTCATCCTGAGACCTTAGATGATGCTTTCCATGTCCAGTAATTACACTGGTTTTTCTTTCAAATCGAAAGACAGCGAATTGTTTTACGGCCGAAATTGGTAAGGCGGTGAAACACACCCAGACGACCCTATGCATACGGACCTTCCACCTGGTAATAAGAAGAGCACCAAAAAAATAATAATTACTCACCAAAATAATGAAATGATCTTCAAAATTCTACAAGCCATTGATTTAGTAAGCATTTATGAAATATCTTTAATTGAATAAATATATTTAATTTAATATTAAATTTACTTACTACTTTTAATGAGCAACCGAAAATACAATAGTTGGTCCTAATCACTAACATCAACAAAGAGCTGCTTTGCAGACACAGGAACCCTAGCATTTGCCCAGAATAAGATCTACAGTGGCATATACTCCGCAAAAGACCAAGCGAGATCCTTGTCGCTAAAGAAAATTATGGGAGCAGTACTACCGAAGGCAGATAAAACCCTGTACTGCTAAGAACTTCTACTCTGCTAATGCTTCGGTACAAATGAAGGTTGCAAAAAATTAACTATACATGAAGCGCAAGGATTAACGTATGAGTCTGTTTGTTTATAGTTTGGACAATGTGTACCCCAAACATCGTTACCACTATGAAAGCTTCTGAAACTTTAATATAATTTTATTATAAAAGTTCGCGTTTACATCTTATATCACCAGCAGTTGTCAGTTTTGATTTGAATAGATTGACTAATTGCTACTCAATGTGAAGTAATTAAGAAAATCTACGAACGAAGCTTATAATAGGTACTTAATTATAGAGGCTTATTAGTATGCTAACGTTGTTTCATCAAAAAAAGAAAAAGAATATCTGTTGAGTTTTTCTATTGGTAAGATCAAGCTGCGATTCATAAGATCACACTTAGGGCCCGTTGTTTGATTGGTAGTTAACTCTACTAATAGTTAAAAAGCGTTAGTTAAATTAACAAATGGTTAAAAGAAACAAAATATTGTTGTTTGATGAATAGTTAAACCTACTATAGTTAAAATTTATGACAAATTGTTAAAAAAGATAACCACTCATGGACTGAGTAGTTAAGTTTGACAATTTGCTAGAAATCCATTGCGAAACCTGTTAATAAATAAATAAAATGAATTAAATTGACATTTCGAAGAATCTGAAAGCTCATGTGACGACGAAATTTTTATAGAGTATTTATTAAATCGCTGGCCCAAAACATTCAGAGTCAGAATTGCTCAACTGGATGTTTGGGATGAAGTCGATTTTTCTGATAGATATCGAATGTCATTACAAACTGTGCTTTGGATAGTGAATGAAGTCAATAATTTATTGGAAAAGAAAACTACGAGGTATGTACCTATATGTATGTGTCTTATCTACTTTGGTACTTAGGTATTTTATTATACTTTTTGATTCCCTTTATGAAAAAGAATACCTTTGTTTTTTAGAAATCATCCAGTGAACCCTTTAGACCAAATTCTGTTAACGCTGAGATTTTATGCAACTGGAAATATTCAGCAGTATTCAGGAGATCTGTTCGGCTTACATAAATCGAGTATTTGTAGAATTATACACCATGTTCCAAGAGTAATTTGTGTCAAATTTAAAAAAAAAATTAAAATGCCACAAAATTCGGAGGAAATGAAAATTACGGTTACAATTTTTATAATATTGCTAAATTTCCAAGCGTTGTCGGTGCAATAGATTGTACTCGTGTTCCAATATTAAATCCAGGTAAATATATTAAATCACTATTTGTTTTATGTAAATATGTATAGCATTGTTAGCCAATCATAGAACACTGCAGGATATGAACCACCATTATTAGAAATCATACACCTAAACAAATTTTAATTTTAAAGTCTAGAAATTTATTTTTGTAATCAAAAGAAAAACAACACGTTAGCAGAACCGCGCGAAGATGCAACCAAATCACCATGTAAGCCTATGTCACCGTCACTTTTGACATGTGTTGCAAGCTGTAATAATCTTTACCCCACCTAAATCTTTTTTCCCCTATGCTTTTACAATAGCAACACAAATGACTATTGTTAAATTTAACAATAGTCAAAAATATGTTGAAACAACACTTTTCTATTTTAACTATTTGTCAACTCTTAAACTATTGTTACTTGACAATTAGTCAAATTAACTAATAGTAAAATTTAACTATTTATCAAACAACGGGCCCTTACACTCATATTTGCTACATCTGATTATTACTTTTTTTACAAAAATAATTAAATACCAGCTGCACCCGGCATGCTTTGAAATGCGTGTAAATAGAAAACAGTTAGGTTTTATAAAAAAAATGAAAAAAATGAAAAAAAAAAGTTTTTATAATTTGTGAACCTTCGTGGGTGTTTCCAAAACACCCTAAAAACAAAGTTTCATCATAATCTAAGTAATAGTTTCGGAGCGCATAAGGGACAAACATACAACCATTGATTTTTATTTATGTCGAAAAAAGTATCGGAAATGGATGATTTGTTTTTGGTTCCAAATTCAATTTTTTGTTTTTTTTTGTTGTTGTTAGATTGGCACATTTTGGCGCGGAGTTTGAGTTGCATCTATTATTTATATTAAATACAGTGATGTTTTTAATATCATAATTATCAAGTGTGTATTGCAAATTTCATAATGGGCAAAAAAATCGAACAAAGAGTTTGTATTCTTAATTTTTGATTTTAACATTATTATAAATGTTTGAAAAATTACTTAGTAATTAAAATAGAATAAAACTAGAAAAATTTCACGTCCTGAGGCAGGAATCGAACCCGCGACCTTTCGCAATCCGGGCGACTGCTTTGACCACTGAGCCACCCAGGACTTGGGATATCCCAAGCGGCTCGCGGGTACGATTCCTGCCTCTATTATATTTTAATTACAAAGAGTTTGTCTTAAATTTTGCATTACCAATGGAATTTCGTGTTCGGAGTCACTCAAATTGTTACAGAAGGCTTACGGTGAATCGACTTTATCAAAAACACGTGCTTATTAAGTGGTACAAAGCGTTGAAAAGCGGTCGAGATGTGATGGAAGATTTGCCTTTAGGCCATCAACGTCTGCAACTAAAGTTTACATCGCAAAAGTGGGGGAAATAGTGACTAAAAATCCGCATTCAACATTGAGAGAGATAGCCGGCGAACTTTCTGTATCTCACGAGTCGATCTGTACCATTTTAAATAATCACTTGGGTATGAAACATATTGCCGCTCGGCTCGTCCCAAAAGACCTGAATTTTCTCCAAAAACTCAGTCGCATGAGAGTCGCTGAGGACATGGTAGAACGAGTCAATTCCGACCCAACATTCATAAAACGCATTGTTACCGGTTACGAGACGCGGGTTTACGAGTTTGACATGCAAACTAGTCAACAAGCTTCGGAGTGGTGCCTTCAAACTGAACCGAAACCGAAAAAACTACGCCAAAGTCGATCAAAAGTCAATGTCATGTTGTCTGTTTTCTTTGACTCTCGCGGTGTTGTGCACTCTGAATTCTTGCCGGAGGGTCAAACGGTAAATAAAGAATATTATTTGAGCGTTATGCTGTAACGTATGGTGGTAAGGTTGGGTCCAAAAAGAAATGCAGCACCGGCATACGTCACTTATGGTATATTTATATTGTAAAGTAAAGGTAGTAAAATAAGGCACTCTGGAATAAAATAAAATACATTATAAAACTGAACACTTAAAAACACAGAATACACTGAAATGACAATAAAAAATAAGGTACTTACAAAAGTGCCTTGTGATTGACAATTAATAAATACAATATCCAATCCGGAATGTTATATTAAATTATAATAATATGTCGCCTAAGCTTATAAGCAGGCGTCGAGAGTAAGGAGGTCCCTCTCCTCTGACGGTCAGCAAAATAATGATTTGTAAAGATAAAACCGAATCAAACGCCAAAGTATGAACTAGAATTTTGAATTTATGTTGCTTTTAATATTGCCAGGAAATTTTGAAGAGGAAACGAGGTGCTATAACAACGCAATGTTATAAGTACCTCGTTACAATGCAAGTTTAAGAGAGCAAATTTGATGGAAAAGGCCAGATTTGTGGAAATAAAATTATTGGATATTGCACCACGATAATGCGCCTTCACACAAGGCCATCATTGTGAACGAATTTTTGACCAAACGCTCAACAAATACCACCGAGCAACTACCATATTCACCAGAATGGCTCCAGTCGACTTCTTTCTTTTTCCTAAACTCAAATTACCACTTCGTGGCACCCATTTTCAATCGGTAGAAGGCATAAAGAAGAATTCGCGGCGAGAACTGAACTCAATTCCGGAAACAGCGTTTAAAAAATGTTTCTGAAGGAGCATACTTTGAAGGTGATAAAATAAATTTATTTTGTGTATTATTGATCTTTTCCCGGTACTTTCTTGATAGAGTAGTACATTAGGCACCATGCTTTATTTATATTAATTATATATTTTATATTCTCAATACACTTATGTTTCGGATAGCCAAAGGTCCAAATTAGTTAGCAACAATGGTACTTATTCAAGGTTGATAGTAAAACATATAAAACCATTCAAATGTAAATGATTACAATCCCACTCTGTCAGCAATTTAGCAACCACTTTCAGGAGGCTTTTGGAGCTGCCACGCACACGTCGCATCAGGACGTGACTCTTTTGCTCATAATTACCGCGAATCCTTCGAACGAGCTTCTGCAAACATTCCTGACGCTTTACAACGCGGTGGCAACCCCAATGCTTTGTTCAATTGAAAACTGTAATTTGTGTACACCGATAAACAGTAGGTATAAAGATTTTAGCAATACGCCTTGAACAGGGAAATTTTAACTGTAGCTGTGAACCTAGCAAATCTTTGTAATCTTTAATATTAAAATTTTCAATCTCGCGTCTTCATTCTCAAAGCTGGAACAGTATAGGTACTAAAATATAAAAAAATGGGCTTCACAGGCATTCTGTTCAGAGCCCACTATCATCAGAAGTGATTATTAGTGATCTAGTTGTAAAGGTGGTTTTATAAGGGCTATAATTATTATAGACATAGTATTACTCGTACGTCTAATATAGCTATGCCCGCGGTATTGAACTCCTACGAGTATATCCACCCTAAAAAATCATAGTAATTACCTACTGGTGGAATAAATTTTTGAAATCAGATGAGTAGTTTCGGAGATTACCTCCTATACTACACCCAAACTTACAATCTTTATAATGAATAAATAAATAAAATAAATTTATTTCGGACCGGAATCCACAGTGTTATTTTAAACTAAGTTGTCAGTAACAGCATAATATTTTATCATATTATTAAAATGTGATTAAAATAGGTTTTTTTACCGTAACTTGAAGTTTCAGATTGTAAAAGTATTATTTCGGATCACTAGAGGTGTTAACTTCAATGAGTGGTGAGATAAACGTTGCTATAAAACATTAAGAAAAAGGAAAGAAAGCGAAGTAGAAATTAGCAGTTCATACCTAGTGCTCCGGTGGCGTAGCGTCTGGCCGGACATCAGGAGACGCGGGTTCGATTCCCGTCTGGAGAATATATTTTTTTCATCGTTTTCTTGCTTTATTAGTCATTAAAATTAATTAACATTAAAATGTGATATAGGTTCTCAGACTAAAAAAACCTCAAAAAACGACCAGCACAATTTTAGTCAGGTATTAATGGTTAATACGCAATCACTGACAGGAAAGGCTCATTATTCGGACTTGTGAATTCGATCGAAAACCGAATCAAGTAACGTTACTCGCATGAGTGCACTATCTGAAGACAAGTTCAATGAATGAAATTTAGCCGAGGTGTTTACGTGTAGACGTGCGAACGGTGCTATGTTCAATTGGGCGAAAGTAATTATCATTAAGAATCGACTCGTGCAGCTCTGTGGTAGCAAGAGAAGTAACCTATTGTGATTTTCCAATAGAAACAAATCGGCTTTTCGCCGGTTTCAAAATATTTTAAGAGCACAGATTTAAAATATTTTTGTGCTATCAGTACAATAGTTGTAAATTATTCTTTATTTAAATTACTCTGTTTTGTTCGAATGTTTTCTAATGAATGAGGATACATTCGAAGCTAACCCAAAAGTCTTTTTATACAAAGCACAGGAAATGACTCAACGACGGAAGTGAAACGGTAAGAAGAGTTCATATGCGAAGCCAGTGCTGCTTGAAACGCTATAAAATATAATAGTAATATTCATACACTCACACCTATTATCTAGCCCAAAGTAAGCATCATTAGGAGCTTGTGTTATGGATACTAGATAACGGAGAAATAATGATAATAAATTATGTATATAAATATTAGAAATATACTAAATAAACATAGAAACATCCATGACCCGTAAACAAATGCAATATTCACCATTAGCTTTTAGTATATCATTGGCGTGCTATTAGGTACTCTCCAAGCTTGAGCGATTTTATTTTTCGATATCGTACGGCGTTGGTTGAAACTTGAAACGGCCATTTTCCTAGATTTTCCCCGCATCTGCACGACAGTTCGATGTGGAGTTAGTAACGAGCACTTCGCCGACGCTCAACTGAAAGCCTGAAACTTTAATTAAAGCTCACTTCCACACGATATTAGAGTGCAGTGAGAACGTCATGCAACACAGTTAAAGCTTATACGTAGTAACGCGCTACGCTATTATTGTAAACTGTAAAAAATGTGGCGTAGTCTGTAACCACCTTTATGTTGAATTTTTCAAGTCTCGTAAAACCTCCGGAGGTCTTGTGATAATATCTGAAATCTATGCCTTGATAGGTTAAGTTAGACTATTCGTTCGGTAAAAGTAAAGATAACGCAGTAGCGGTTAAAGGTATAGCATATTTTACTTGATTCATTTTGAGGATGTCAAATATTTAAAGACTTGGAATCTCGTATAACCCAGATTTTAGTGCTATTATTTAAAGACCTTGAAGCTCGTATCGGACGCTCTAATAAAAGAACAGAACAAATGTTTATCACAAGTTAGGAGTGGACCGCGTGGCGGGCCGTACGCCTAGTCCTAAGTAAATGACAACCAAAAAGGTCAAAACCCATTTGCTAATTAAGTGCTTAACTGTAAATTGACCTTCCTATAGTTGAAAGCATTATACGAGACGATTGTGTATGTGTCCGATTTAACCATAAACATATTTCTGTAATTTTATTTATTTATTTTATTGGTAGATCAACACTTTTCTATACAAAGCTGAAACAATAAAGTAGGTAATAGTAAACCAATTATAGATCTACATTAATATATGGCGAAGGATAATAAATAAATAATGATTGGCAAACAAAATAAAGATATTTTCATTTAATTGAAAATTACCTTAGTCAATTTTGCCCTCCCGAAGATGAATGCGAATATTAATTTGATGTAGAAAAGAAAGACTCACAAACGCACATAGCACAGTACAATTAAATATATTGGAGACAAATTTAAGTAAGATGAAACTCAAGGAAAAGCATTAATCTAATATACAATCCCCCTACTAATATAATAACTAAAATAACATTTTTAGAATTATTAATTTTTTGTCGTAATAATTATTTTTCATGATTTTTTTTTTATAAATTGGAAATTAAACATCAACTTCAATATTATTTGATGGATTTATATTTATTTAAGATTTTGAATTAACATCAAGTGTTTATAGCTGTGCCCGCATATCAAATCCGTATTAAAATACCTTCATGAAATTTGAACTGTGCTTAATTTGTATATTATTGTAATTTTGTCTCTACGGATATTGCCAAATTTAATAGATAATTTAATCTTGCCATCAGCAGTAACAAGCTTAAAGGTTCGCCGTCTAATTTCTAATATTAGTTGGAATTTGATAGGTCTGAGCCATGCTGGTACTTAAACGATACAATTGAATGACTTGTACAAGCAAGGGAAGATAAATTTTGATCAATTATTATCTAGCTAGATAATAATCGATCAATTTTCTTCGGTTTAGATCAATGATTGAGATTTTTAGCAATTTGAAGTCATTTACTTAATAGGTATTTACAATACTTTCAAATCGTACGAAATTATTAATCTTAACTATTAAGGGAACACTATATTAATATGTCAAGCGGCGTTATACCTCTGGAGGTCTATGACAATTGAAAAATCAATTGTGTCTGGAATCTGATGCTTGACGGATGATATATCCATAAAGGGCTGGCAAAGATGCCTTGAAATTTATGCCTAAGCAATTTCTATTCACACCAAAAATTAAAGTCATATGATGAGAATCAATCACCTTGTCACTGCATGACCAAAAATAAACTTCAAAGGCCTCCCCCATTGATCCATCTTCCCTACTGAACAGAACGGTTCTGCGCAACTAGCATCAACCGGCTGCCCGCGACCCTGACCAGGTCTGGTAATCTAGTGGGAGGCCGTCCTACTTTGCGTGGTTGCCATGCTAGAACTTCAACTTTAACCATTATCTCATCTGTGCTTCAACGCCCCATTGCGTCGGCCATCCGTTCCGTGTGCTATGTGCCCTGCCCACTGCCACTTTAACTTGCTAATTGAGCTATGTTAGAGACTTTGGTGCTCTTACGGATGGCCTGATTTTTGATTCTATCTCGTAGGAAAACACCCAACATAGCTCGTTCGATAGCTCGCTAAGTAACGTTAAATAATATTTTGTACCTTTTGTTTTTAAAAATAAAGGTGTCCTTCAATTAAAATTTTGTATCGTGAATATTATGGTTACTTTCACTCCACCGTTAGTTTCTTCACAAAAGTACAAGTATAATTAAATCTTAAACTTTCTCCATCTCTTCTATATAAAATAAAAAAACGCTACACTTTCTTAAGTAGTTTCATCTTGACTGTCAATTAAAGGAAACGGAAGTTTCCACTCGTTTAATTTTTTTTTTTCGACTTTGGTCTAATTAGACAGTTCTTGCTTTGCTTCTCATCGTTTTATCTTGAGAATTCAATTTTCAAGAGTAAAAAGGAATTTTTAATGAAAGTATTCTATTTTGTTATTGTCTTTGATTATGAGAACGCAGAACGCAGAACACGTTAGCACAGAATAAATAAAACAAAATCTGTAAAGTTATTAGAATATTTCCATTATATTTGTGCTTGTAAAAGAAATATGAAAGGCTTGCTTTAAAAATTAGCATGAAAACATTGGAACCAATTATGTAGCCTAAATTAAGCATAATTAATCTTTTAATCTTTAAATTATTTATTATCAAAAAATAAATAAAATAAATTAAATCTGTAAAGCGGCAATATACCACCGGTGGGCGATGACAATAGAAAAATCAATTGTGTCTGGAATCTCATGCCTGACGGGTTAAGAAGTTGTAGTAAATATAATAATAAGAATAATAATAATATTCTTACACTCACACCTAATATCTAGCCCAAAATAAGCATCCTTAAGAGCTTGTATAATGGATAGGTACTGGAGAAATATTGAAAGTAATATGTATATAAATACTAAAAACATAGGTACTACAGAAACATATAAAGATCCATGAGTCGTGGACAAATGCTCGTACTCATCATACAAACACTAGTTCCTACCGAGATTCGAACCTAGTTGAAAATAGTTGAGTCACTTTTACTAAAATTCGAAAGGGTAATTTTTCTAAACAGATTCCACCATAGTTCTTAACTATTCTTCGTCGTACTTCCAAAAATTGGAATTCTTTTCCTGCACATATGTTCCCTCGTTCCTATAACATGGGTTCCTTCAAAAGAGGAGGGCCGGCTAGAATAGTGTGTTTCAAGCAGCACTGGCTTCGCATATGAACTCTTCTTACCGTTTCACTTCCGTCGTTGAGTCATTTCCTGTGCTTTGTATAAAAAGACTTTTGGGTTAGCTTCGAATGTATCCTCATTCATTAGAAAACATTCGAACAAAACAGAGTAATTTAAATAAAGAATAATTTACAACTATTGTACTGATAGCACAAAAATATTTTAAATCTGTGCTCTTAAAATATTTTGAAACCGGCGAAAAGCCGATTTGTTTCTATTGGAAAATCACAATAGGTTACTTCTCTTGCTACCACAGAGCTGCACGAGTCGATTCTTAATGATAATTACTTTCGCCCAATTGAACATAGCACTGTTCGCACGTCTACACGTAAACACCTCGGCTAAATTTCATTCATTGAACTTGTCTTAAGATAGTGCACTCATGCGAGTAACGTTACTTGATTCGGTTTTCGATCGAATTCACAAGTCCGAATAATGAGCCTTTCCTGTCAGTGATTGCGTATTAACTATTAATACCTATCTAAAGTTGTGCTGGTCGTTTCTTTAGGTTTTTTTTCAGTCTAAGAAACTATAAACTATCATATTTTAATGTTTACGATGCGTGTGTAACGCATCTTAAACATTAAAATGTGATAGTTTATTGCAACAATTACAAATAAAGAAAGAAAACGATGAAAAAAATATATTCTCCAGGCGGGAATCGAACCCGCGTCTCCTGATGTCTGGCTAGACGCGATTAGCACTACGCCACTGGAGCAGTAGGAATAACCTGCTAATTTCTTCACCGCTTTCTTTGCCTTTTCTTAATGTTTTAAAGCAACGTTTATCTCACCACTCATTGAAGTTAACACCTCTAGTGATCCGAAATAATACTTTTACGAGCAGTCTGTAACTTCAAGTTACAGTGAAAAAACCTATTTTAATCACATTTTAATATATAAGTCAATACCTCTTGTACAAGCTTTGCTAAGTTTGAGCTAGAATAGCGCTTCTTTCGTGTAGAAAGGCCTGTGCCCAGCAGATAGACGTATATAGCCTGCCGATGAAGGTCTGGTGACAGTGTATTAACATTTAGTCTTATAGAGAAAATATTTTTTTTAACAAATTAAGCTCTACTGCTTACTTATACTATACACTACTTCTTGTATATGAGTTAAACAATATAGTTTCAGCCTTCAGCGCTTTAGTTTCGATTTAGGGTTTCTGTGGAAGTGATTATGTGGGAGAGGACAAAAATGTTTAAGGACTAGAAATGCATGGAGTGGATGTGGATGAGAATATTTCGGATTGTGAGAACAAGGAAGACGTTTGTGCGCAAAAGTTTAGAACAGGTTTTTATCTCTTTCACTCTGTTACTTTTCAATACTGCGCTTAAAGGAGATTCGGAGAGTCACGGAAATCTATCTCCGTTGGCTGTTAAAAGTACTTAAGTAGGTACACCTTCCAATAAAATTCCTCATGTAAGATGAGGAAGTGAAAGCTTTAAAGGAATGTTTAAACTCAATTTTGGGGACGCAGAGGCGGATGGCGAATAAGAATAGATGTGGAACTCTCGTAATATGAAGAAGAGAAATTTTCTTTAATCCTAGTTTCGATTACAAAACAAAGCTTCTACTTTTGCCATGATTGTTTCTCGACGGCTTAACTAATATTCATAACAGGACTAACTCGAAATAAAGCGAAGGCAGAATGATCGGCTTGGGCAATGTGTTGTTTTCTACAAAAAAAATAGCTTTAGACTGGGGTATCTCTACATTACAGAAGCTCACAGCAAAATAACACTACTTTGTAGTGTGGTCCTTTAGTGAGTAAGGTCGCCAGAGCCGTAGGCCGTCATCCACCGAAATCGTATAAAAAACCGTGCAGATAACTTCGGTATGCTAGCTAATGTTGTTTGTCATTGCTTAAAACATATTATAGAGTTTTGTAACTATTTATTATAACTTTCTGTATTACAATAAAACTTTCAAGATAAATAATATTTTACGGTTACATAGTCCTTTGTTTTAATGCTACTAAATCGGTCAAAGTATTTTGTTTAATATAAAATAATAATATACAGTTATTCTCACGTCACTATTTGGTTGACCTGAATGTCTCGTCTCACCCAAAATCAGATCTAAGCGAGTGACTCGGCCTTCATGAAAAATGCACGACATAATGGCGAAATAGTGTTTTCCTGTTGACGCGTACATACACTTACCTTGGTACGTAAGCGTCACTAAGTGATCTCTAGACAACATTTTATAAATATTTAGAAGTGACGTAGTTTATGTGTCTGTAGCTACATAATAGTTATTTGTTATACAAGAGTGCAAAGTTGCTTTTTAACCACGTGCTCAATTTTGATGACCGAGCAAGCAAAGGATTTAAAAATTAGAATCTTGAGCGTTAGCAAGGGAATTAAAAGAGTACTTGGGTTGGCCCTTAAACTGCCCAAATTATATAATATTATTAATAAAAAATACGCAACTTCTTCAAAATGGTACAAAGGAAACGAAGCTGCTTTCAAAGAAATTAAAAGAAACGACTTACTTTTAAACGAAGTGTCAAAACGGACTTGTACATACAACAAGAAATCTTCCGCATTTTCCGATCTGGTGAGTTCAGTGCCGCGGGTCGTTTACTTTTGGTTCTTTTTGAGGATATCCTTAACTTTGTTTACTTAGGAGCGACCTGTCCAGTTGTCAGCCTCAACCTTTTTTCAATTTAGGTTGACTACTGATATTTGAAAGTAAGACTAAAACAAGATAGCAATTTTTAAGGTACTTCCGTACTTATCCAAATTGGAAAAAAACCTGCCAATTGCGAGTTAGACTCGCGCAAAAAAGGTTCCGTACCTTTATCTATAAACCAGCGTCTACCTGTTGCGGTTATTAATATCGAGCAATAAATATTTATATTATTCTGTTTCTTAGTATTTTTTGTTATAGCAGCAACAGCAATACCTATTTCGTCTGTGAAAATTTCAACTGTCTAAGTAACTATCACGGTTCATGAGATGCAGCCTGGTTTAGCGGAGTCTTAGTAATAGCAAAAAACGTTTTTTTTCTATAAAACAATTTGAAATATTATATGGAAATTGTTAAATTTACGTAAAACCACAGAATAAATAATATGTTGAGTAAGATCCATCGCTTGAAACGCTAAAAAACATAGAATAGAATGGGCATACGGGCCAGAATGGAATTGACGTTAAGATACTGTTAGCTACTTGCTTATATTTTATCTACGTAACCGCTGAATACAGTAACCCATGGTATGTACAATAATTGTATTAGTTACAAATAACGTAGTTCTT
The DNA here is from genome assembly GCA_947347705.1 of Nymphula nitidulata. Classification (NCBI taxonomy): domain Eukaryota; kingdom Metazoa; phylum Arthropoda; class Insecta; order Lepidoptera; family Crambidae; genus Nymphula; species Nymphula nitidulata. The sequence continues at coordinate 10,851,120 of OX374621.1, read as the reverse complement.
AGCTGCGTTTGTATGATATTTTAGAGTTCCTAGAGGGCGTCAACGATACTATTTCGATTCAAAAGCTTAAAATGTTCGTGCCAGGGGTACTAAAAACCTAGGCAAATGAGTGCCGCTCAAATGTTTTAATTATTTTAAATTCTTAAATCATTAATTTTGATAGTAAGGTTTCTTAATTATGGGGATTTAATTTTAACTCAAAATCCGAGTATCGTTTCAGTTTTTGCTCATTAAAGTTTTAGTATCTAAGAACTCATTCCGTTATCAGTTTTTGAAACAAATTTGCTCGCGCATGCGGGTTTGCTCTGCATATAAATTTAATCTCCTAAACCATTTTCAGTTCCGCATGCGTCATAATGAATATAAGCATACAAAAATGTACGATGGGATCTGTAAACTCTTAAATAAGACTACCTAGGTCATAACGTTAAAATTTACAGATAATAAATAGCCCATCAAGTTCACAATTTTAAAAGATGGAGAAAATAGGACCGCCTCCTCTGTTTCTTGGGTTCTGCTCAGTAAAGGCACTCCCAAATTTCTGAACCAGTGGTAGAGCTACTTATTTATTTTACTTATTTCTTAAAATATCTTATTTGACGTCATCAAGTGCTTACTAAGATAGGTTTATTGTTAATTATATGGTTTAGAATTTGAATTCGTCGTAAACAATTAAAACAAGAATTGAGAGTAGCGATAAACCCCAATTCTTTTCGCAATCATTTTTTTGGCACACTAGTTTATTTAACTCAACGATTTTTGGTTGGCGTTAACAAAAACTAAAAGGTTAAGTCCCTCAATGTCGCAAAGTGGATGATCTAATGCAAACTGTCAGAGAAAGTGCTAAGTTGATTTTAGTGACCCTTTACATAGACACAGGCAACTTTCCCCCTCGTCCCCACGAAAGCCCTGTCTCATCTTGTCTCGAGACAATCGCTAGGACGAACTAAAACTGTGATATAGGTGTGCCCGTTCATGACAGTCGTTTTTCTTGGGTCCTCTCTCTAGACTAAGTCGAATTTGCACTTGACCGGTATTTGATAAATTATCAAGCGGCAAAATTCCATTTATTTTACTTTTACATCTGAAAATCCATGAAGTGTAAATGTAGGTGTAAACAAGCAAGGGAACTCTTGCAAGTGGTTTTGTGTCCAGTTTAGATTGAACTGACTACTACTTACTAATCATCAATATGGATAATATTAAACATGTTTTCCGTTATCTAATATACATAATTATCATACCATATGCTTTTAACGCTTAGTTTACAATTCTAACATATTATTGCAACCATGATTCTTTGCTTCTTAATTTGGGTTAGATAATAAGTGTTATTATTATTGTTATAATTATTATTAGGAGCTCGGTGTGGTTTCGAAAACAAAGTAACTTTTGCCATGATTTGAAAGTTGCAAAGCATTTCTATGAACTAATATAGCCCATCTTTTAATTTTTTGTCGTATTGTGGGCACCACTCTGTGTAGTAGAAAATATTGTATAACATAGAGGTAATAATGAACGATAATAGCGCGGAGAGGGCAAAGTTTGGAGTAAAAGTTACTAGGCAACAAACCAGAAATTTAAACTTATTCCCAAGATTGAACACAGCCGGTGAACTCTATAATATAATATTCTGTGCTACGAGCACTTGAAACTAAGCAATTTAGCTCGGTAACTAATTGCATCAGAAGGTAATTAACAAAACTTAATATAGATTTTATTGAAAACAGTAGGAATATGGTATTTGAGTTGTTTCATCAAAAGTAACTAAGTGATAGGTAAGAGAGTTCATGTCTCTTATTACGAAAGAAATATGTGTTTGACTAGTCAAATGAAATCTCTCCTTTATGCCAATAACTTACTTTGACATTTTGTTACCGCACCTTAGTCTTTTGTCATAGCAGTAATTTGTAATGACGTGTTCCATTTGATGTGCAGTCGACTGTACTATAGACTTTATCACGATGTCATTTTACGAGTAAATCGCCATGAGAATGACTTAAGTTTTTTACGTTTTCTAAATATACGTTGCATCTCTTCTCCAATTGGACGCTGTGATATAATACCAATGTTTAAAAAATCCTCTGTTAACTTTTAAAACTAGCCTGACCTGGACCTCGATCGCGCTAATTTTCAACCTATTTATCAAAGCAAAATCATAATCATAAAAAAAGTTATATTGCGCACAATCTGTGTTGCGCTAAATAGTTAACGTAACTGACCACCAATTAGTATGTTTTTCGGAACTTTTTTTTTATTATTATTATCTTATTGTCACTGCGACCTAATAGATCTATTGTGACTTGCCACCAATAGTTTATACTAAAGCCTTGATTTAGGCACTTTCCATAAATTTTTGGATTTTCCCAACCTCAAGGGTCTCAACTTCATTTGGGTCAATAGTGCGTCTCCCCAGATGAAGGCTTTGTTTGTGGATAAAAGGTCCACAGTTGTAAAGGAGGTGCATTAGGGTTTCGCGCTCCTGTGCACAGAATCTGCAAACATCCGAATCACTTGATTTTCGGAACATACGTTGATGTCTTTGATTACAATTATGTTTGATATTTATTAAGTTTAAAATGATTTAATATAGTAAAATCTTTCTAAATCATGTAAATATATCGAGTGATTTTCGACAGCATTTAGATACAAATATGTTACATGGCAAACATCTATGGGTACGTATTTACCGCTGTCGGACGAACGCTTTTGATTTAGTTTGTGCCCAGGAACTTCTATTAGCGTTACAAACGTTTGGAGAAAAACGTCAAAAATGTTGGTTGGACAGCAGTAAACACGTTCCCATAAATAATGGTTCCCATAGTAACGTCTTTAAGTAGGAACGTTTTTGGTTTTGCTTTGGTAAAAACGTTGTACATTAGCGCGATCGCGGCCCTGCTTATGAATGGCAAGTTTCGTTAGAAGAAATTTGTTCGTCGCTAATATTTTCTGCAATATTTTCGACTTAAATTTTCATGAAAAGTCGTGCGACGTAAACGCTCCTAACAATATTGCCTTAGAGCATGTGTAGGTGTATGAACATAATATTTTTACTCAATTATAATGTGCAGACGACAGCACATCAAGTGTAACAGTTGCAATACGAAAGCCCCGTCTATTACGAACGCAGTAATGGCGGTCTCAAGGTCAAACTGTTACGCGTTTTATGTTGTCGACTGTACCTTTCTCCGGAATGTTAATTTTACTTTATTCAAAAAGTGTGTTCTGTGGTTTTACTCATTTACTTAGGTCGGGAGCTTGTTTATGCGAACCTACGCTATTTATGTATACATACAAAATAAACAAAAGTGACGGTTTATAATATAATTTTACGAGATTTCCAGCCGAAACGCTCAGTATTTAATTTAAATCAATTTAAGTAGAATACATTAAATAATTTTTGAAATTATTAAAAGTGACAAAGTCGGTTTGTATTCCAATTGATTTGGAATTATCGTATCAGAGCCGCTAGTGCGAGTATTGAAGTTTATAAAACGACACTACCGCGTCTGCATTCAACTATCAAGATTGATGAAAAATGAGGTACGGTAAACCACATTTTAAACTGGAGTCCATACGGTAAACGCAGTGGTTGAACGTATAATGAATATTTCTCCGTTCCCTTTATCTACAGCACAAGGTTTTCTTGCTACATAAGAAATAATATTTTTTATATACCAATATGGTGGTAATTCTGGCAATAAGCATACAACTCAGTTGATAGTAAGCTGCCATTGGCTATGGAACCATTCCAAGCGTATATTAATAGATAATAATCCTATCCAATGCTCGAAACATTGGCTCCAAACATTGGCCTAAACTATGTTATGTGACTATGTAGTAATCGATGTCAATCAGGCGTCTGCTATACTACGAGTATGTTCACCTATTTATTAATGTATAGGCGGTTGGAATAAGTTTACATGGGCTTGGAGGAAATTAAGCTTTACAGAGATTAGTTCATGTATCTAAGCTGTAATGATTAAGTATTACACTATTTAATTTTAAGATTCGAACTGTTAAACAGGCTAAATAATACTTAGTGTCCGTTTTCACTAACCGTTCCCTAGGCCACAGATTATAACAGTACCTAGGCTTAGGTTTTGTCTCTTTTTATCTCTTTTAGATAGAATGAAAAATCTCTAAGAGACTCTCATCTGAACGCTAAGCAATGTTACTGAAAACTAGCATTAAGAGTGTTAAACCGGCTTTTCATACAAACTGTCACGTCAAAAATATTGGAAACGAAAAAACCGCTTCTAATAAGACTTTCCATGCATAAGCCAGTCAGTCCTAAAAGTTGTTAAATTTTTTTTTGAAAAACAATATCAAACTAAGTTGAGTAAGCACAATTTTTTACTTTTCATACTAACCAAAAATCGTCAATAATTACACCTACTATGCTGCTCAAAAATTCTCTGACAACTTTGTATCTGACTTTTTTATACTTTACATTGAGCTTGGGGGCAATTATTGAATTTTTTAGCTACACATAATGATTTTTATTTATTTATTTATTAGGTACACAGAACAGCTTACAGTCACTATTACATTAAATTACTTGATTACATAGTTTTATAACTAGACAATAAGCCAAAGTATGTGCACACAACAGCACCAAGTAAAACAAGTGGAATACATCAATTATTGTTACACTCAACTCCAAATTCAAGCATCAAAGTTAAATGTTTAACAAATTAGCATGAGCGTAACTACGTAAGTGTTGATGTATATATATATGTTATATATATACACACACACATATATATATATATATATATATATATATATATATATATATATTATATATATATATATATATATATATATTACCTATAAACGACAAAATAGATTAGTATCTATTTATATTTATCTCTATTTTATTACACAAATGCATGTACACACAAATAAGTTTAAAGAATTGGTAATTGTTAAATGAGTAAGACGTCGTCGGCGTCGTCCTCTCCTCTACCCATTGCGATGCCCGACAGGGTCCCTAATCTGATCTGTATAATTATGTTTAACACCTATGTACTACTTTATGGTTGCAATAAATGATTGAATATTGAGTATATATATTAGAAAACTGGATAGAGGGCAGACCTAACGTATCGCTCGAAACAAGTGAGACCAGGATTAAAAATGTCAATATTGCTGTTGCCATCACTACACGATAAGTCATTGTATAATCGCCACATTCTTGACAGGGGGTTATAATAAGAGGTGTTATTTTTGTAGATTTGTAATGCAAATGGTTTTGAAGTCCGGGATCTGCAATACGTGTTAATATTTAAAGACGCTAGAAGAGCAGGTGAGTCCACTTCAGAGTGAAGAATTTTATGTAACAAGATCAAGTCATATTGCTTTCGCCGAACTTCAAACGATTTATGTGAATAATACTTCAGATTCTTAGAATTGATGTCGTTATCGCACATGGGTAAACATAATACAGTACTTACGTTATATTCATAGCATAAGGAAGCGTATGAAAATAATTTTATTAGAATCCTTTCGCGTATATTTCGAGTTGATGTTGTTATACCAATCTGAAAATTGATTTGTCAATTAGGAGCCAATAATTTATTACGTAAGACGAATTTTGCTAATTTTTGACCCCCGCGCCCTATTATAAGAAAAAATAAGACTAGGCCTATTACGTAAGAATCTAAAGGAAAAAATGAATACATGTTTGGTTTGTTTTAATGTTTATTTTTCAAAGTAATCAATTTTTAGAAATGTTTATGTTTACCTATACTTACGCATCCGAGCGAACCTCGGCACGAGTGCCGAGGTTCCGGTTGCTCGCGTTTTTTCAAAGTATAATTTTAACTTTGCGCACTTTTGTGAACTTACGTAAGAACTATCGAGACTCTCCCACCCCCTTGTAAGAAAAAATAAGACATGATCGACCCCCCTCCCCCCTAAATCGTCTTACGTAATAAATGAATGGTCCCTTATTTGAAAATAAAGGTGTTTCATATTTGAACTTTTTGCTGGATTCAGGTGGGTGTGTTATGTATGATATAACTACATATGGTATAATGATCAACACATATACAATTAAATGACATAGTTTTGTTTAATATAACACTTATTTAATATAATGATGGAATGAATTAAATGAATCAAATGGAATGAAGGAAATAAATTTGAAAACACATAATTTTGAAACGTATAACAAACGATTGAGCTAAACTTAATATAACAGCCGTTTAATATAACATTTACATGATATAATAATTAGAACACATAAAAGTGATCTAGTATAAGAACATTTTGTATAACATTCATTTACGATAAGACTATTTTTGTATAATCTTAAAACATATAATGATTATCTAATATAAAATCCAATTCATATGATATAGTTTAATATAAAGAGTATAAAATCTCATTCAATATAAAAAATATAATGCAAGCAAGCATGCACCATGCAAGCAAGCATGCATAAAGCAAGCCAGCATGAAGCATGCTAGCAAGCTAGTATGCAGACAATTATGCAGCATGTAAGCAAGCATGCAGCATGCATTACTTCTGTCACGGCTCCGGCGCTGCGGGGCTCCGGCGGTCCCACGCGACCTTATCGTCACAGGTGGTTTTCGCCTACCACCGCAGCTTCGGCTTGTAGCCGGCTGCGGTGGCCGTCAAAACCACCTGCGCCTTAGCTCGCGGGCCGCCTCGCCCTCAAGTTTTGTAAATCATATAACTATTACTTCTAAAAATAAGTGGATTGCAAAAAATCATAAAGTATGTACCTACATGCCTCAAAAGAAAATGAAATATTTGGGCACTAGAATGTCACCATTGTTTTTTATCGTCGTAATAATAAGTAATGACCTTTATATAGACCTTTTTTTATCTGGACTATAACTCTTTACTGACCGCTGACGCTGTGGCCCTACCTGACCGGCAATTTATTTATTCTCCATGAGTACCTCCCAAGATTTCATTGTAAATATTATGTTCCTACTTGACGTATATGTTTTCTACTCTCATTATAATGTCCAACAAGAATGAGTTTCACATAAAGTTTCCAAAGGTACAAACATGGCATTGAAAAGGCGTGCGAAAAGCTTTCAGAGGGTCAAGAATGCGCAAATGACACTTACAATCGACTTTGGTACGCCAACAAAATTTTATGAGCTTAGGCTCGGTGCAAGAAGAATGGGTTGTTATTCTGCTGTGAGTATACTTGCCTACTTACCATGATTTTTAAAAAATAATAAGAATCTATATGAAAAATATTGTTTTCATAAATCAGGATTAGATACAATGAGGGTAAATTTATTGCTTAATAATGGTTTTTTCAATAAATTTTGATTAGCAAATGTAAAAATACAGAATTTGCGCTATAGAAGCCAACTGGGCCCAACGGCTTAACGATGCCTTCACAAGCTGAAGATTATAAATGTTGACTGACCCATCCGCGATCGACCATTTCAGTCGTAAAGCAGTTCAGTTTGTTTCGGATTGAAGGGAAAAGTAGCCAGTGTTATTACTGTGCAGGGAAGGCATTTCACCTTAGGCCTCAGGATGACAACTTGTTATTGCAGGTGTATATTAGCGACGGTAACCACTTACCACCAGGTGGGTCATCAGCTTGTTTTTCATCCAGTTGTATAAAAAATGCCATGGCGAAAGTTTCTTTGTTTTCATAACCGAAAATAAACCATTACGTTCATTTACCTAATAGATCCGACAGTTCTTAATTGTATGTCAGCATCGTGATTGTGTTATTCATATTAGCAAGCTTTCAATTAACATAATAGAGAGGCAATAAAAGTATATTCCAGGGCAATTAATTACTGGCTAAAGTAGGTACCTAAGTACTAACTTTTGTTAAATTCTTACTTGATAACTATCAAGTAAGAATTCAACGTTTTCTTTTGGAGCATATTTTACTTATTACGCTCGTACATTGTTAGAATTAGGCACCTTTTGTCTATCCCCATTCAAGATTAAAATAATGTTGAAGTAGCATTTTATATTATACTTTCATGGTACGTTTCATTGGACTGTAAGGGTTGTATAAGTATCTAGTATCTAAGTATATATTCTTACACGTGTAACCTCATTTCTTAACAATATATAACCAATCATTTTATAGAATAAATGATCAGTACTTATCCAGACGCTGTTGTTTGAATTGATCTCCGATACCTCCCGTACATGGCGACCCTGCCTAGGCGCCTCGGTTTCGCAAGAGCGGTAATTCGACGCGGCTTTTACTAAATACAGAGTGGAAATTTTTTTTTTAACATGTAGTGAGATTTGTCGAAGTGAACAATGAATAATTTATTCAAAGATAGTTTCGTAGCCGAATCGGACAATTATTACAAGTGTTCATCATGGGCAGCAGCAAATCAAAAGGAGAAGTAATTTTTGCTCAGAATGCTGTAGGAGGGTCCAACGATGCATCAGCGACGGATTTGAAATATCATATGACCAGGACCAATATTATTTTAACGTGCATCCTATTGATTATTTTGATGGGCATACTATACGTATCCTACAAATTTTATAAGAAATGCCATTATAACTGGATTACGCAACACATCAACAGAGCGGCGTTGAGGAATTCCATTTTTCGGCGGGCCCCGGCTCCAGAAACGTCTAGTGGTCCCAATTGTGCGTGCCGATTTTCCAAGAAGTCCCCCCCTAGTGTGGTGTAAAAAAAAAATATAAGTGCGCGATTCCCCAATAATAAATATATTTATTATCGTCCTCTCAAAAAATACGGCAACGATGCAAGCAAAATAATATGGACTTGAACTTTTAATACTATTTATAATTATTTACTCTTAGTGAAATAATAATAATAAAATTATAATCAACTATATGTACTCAGGTATGTACTCATATTAATTCAAACTACATTATGGTGGTAAATTATGGCAATTGTTTTGCAATCTTTATATAATGAATTAAAAGAGATACGTACTTATTTAATTAAGATAGGTCCAAGGAGAAGGCAAGGAAATATTTTGATAAATAAATTAGAGGCAGCTAGTAAAGTTTACGACAAATATAACAATTGGTTAAGTGAATATAAAGGAAGTGACGCTGAGTTATTAAATTGTTGTAGACATATTTCAGCCCTTTACCAAGAAATTGTAGATTTGTGTCAAAGTGATACGTTGACAAGTGGATCAAGTATAGCCATGTCGACTTTTGAATTAAGAACTGCTTTGAATTTATTGCCCTGTATGACAGATACAGAGACCAATACAAAACAATTAATTGACAATATAGAATACTATGACTCTTTACTAGAAAATGAGCAATGTAAACAGAATTTAATTAATTTCGTCTTAAAAAGTAGATTGTCCCAGACTGCCAAATTGAGGTTAAATTCAAGCTATTTAAATGTAAAAGATTTAGTTATAGACATGAAAAATGAACTCTTACCGCGAAAGGCTTCAACTGCGGTTTCTGCAAAATTAGAACAAATCAAACAAAATAATTTGTCTATCTCTGATTTTGGTAGGCAGTTAACAGAACTTTTTGTCGATCTTACGATATCCCAGGCCGAAGGCAATTCCAAAAAATACGAAGTTTTGAAACCATTAAACGAAAGAATTGCGATAAAAAAATTTGCGGACGGCTTGCGAAATCGTAGGCTAAGCACAATAATTGCAGCTAGGAATTTTAGCTCCCTAAAAGACGCGGTTCAGGCGGCGCAGGACGAAGAAGTATCCAGTTCGGCAACCTCAGGCGAAATTTTGGGTATGTCAAAATATAATAACTTTAATTCTAACTATAGGGGAAGACGGACCAATTTCAGAGGCGCTCGAGGACAATACAGTACTCGTTATTTTTCACATAAACCTCAAGGAAGTGGTTTTCATGGAAATCAACAACAGCGTGGGAGAAACCAGCAGACAAGTTCACCAGGTAATTCGGTGCGAGGTCAACCTTTTGGAGGTCAGTACAGAGGCTTCAGAGGTAATAACTATAGAGGTACTTGGCGAAATCAAAGGGTGGAGCATCAACCTAATGTTAATTTTATAAATGAATACCATCACGTGCCTCAAAATTGTGAACAAAGTTCAATAGCGACATCAAATAACGCAAACCAAACATTTTTTCGTGACTAAACGGGAACCGACTATTATGTCATGCGATAGTGATTTTTTTTACATCATTTTCACTAAACGGAAAATTAGTTTCATTTTTGATAGATTCAGGTGCTTCTTTATGTGCTATTAAAGAAAAATTAGTGTTAGAACAAAATATTCCGATCCATAGAGAGAACATAACTATAAATGGGCTAGGTGGCAAAGTCCAAGCAATTGGATACGCTTACCTACAGTTACAGGTCAATGATTTTGTTATGAATTATAAGTTTTATGTTTTTAAAACGTTACCAATTTTGTCGAACGGTATAATAGGACGCGACTTTTTGAGAAAGTATAGGTCATTATTAAATTTTGAGGAAAATACTATGATTTTACGAGATGATTTTAATAGGTCAGTGACTTTATCAATAACAAATAATTGTAATATGTTATTACAAATACCAGCGCGATGCGAGTCAATTCATTTCATTCAGACTGATTTTCAGGAAGATTGTTTAATATGTTCAGACGAAATTCAAAATGGAGTTTTTCTAGCTAACACAATAGTAAAACCCATTGACGGTGTGATACCTATAAAAATTATGAACACAACGGAAAAAGATTTATCATTACCAGCATTTAATATACAAATCCATAAGCTCAATGAGTACAATATTTGTACTTTCGGTCATAATAAAAATAATGCCAATCGGGTAAAACAATTATTTTCTGTTATGAAATTTTCCCACATGAATGAAGAGGAACAAAAATCTATAGAAAATTTATGTGCCAAGTATGCAGATATTTTTTATTTACCGGGAGATAAATTAAGTACAACCGATGTTTACACACACTCTATATCATTGAAACCGGGCACGACTCCAATCTTTTCAAAATCGTATAGACTACCACATTCTCAAAAATCGGAAATTCAACATCAGATAGATAAAATGTTAGAACAAGGTATAATAGAACCAAGCAAAAGCGAATGGTCAAGCCCTGTATTATTGGTACCCAAAAAAGTAGATCTTACAGGTAAAAAGAAATGGCGATTGGTAGTAGATTACCGAAAGTTGAATAATTGTATTGAAAACGACAAATACCCGTTACCAGACATAACTGAGATTTTAGAATCATTATCAGGTAGTATTTACTTCAGTCATTTAGACTTACATCAAGGTTATTACAACGTGAAATTAGACGATAATAGTAGAAAATTTACTGCATTTTGCTCAGGGCAGTACCAGATGACTAGAATGCCTATGGGCCTAAAAACAAGTCCTAGTTCATTCTCTCGTATGATGAATATTGCATTATCAGGTCTAAATTATGAAAAATGCCTAATATATCTGGACGATTTAATTATTTTTGGAAATAAACTGGATACTCATAATAAAAATTTACAGGATGTTTTTGAACGGTTAAGAAAAGTTAATTTAAAACTTAACCCGGAAAAATGTGATTTTTTGAAGAAAGAGATATTATACTTGGGACACGTGATATCTGACAAAGGTATTTTACCTGATCCTGAAAAAATTAACACTGTTAAAAATTATCCACGACCAAGTAATAGTGACGAATTAAAAAGATTTGTTGCATTCGTAAATTATTACAGGAAATTTATTAAAAATTTTGCGGAAATTGCTTATCCGTTAAATTATCTTTCTAAGAAAAATGTACCTTTTATTTGGGATGAAAATTGTCAAAATTCTCTCGAAACACTTAAACAAAAAATCACATCGCCACCAGTATTACACTATCCAGATTTTTCTAAACAAAATCAATTTATTTTACAAACAGATGCATCAAATTATGCTATCGGCGCAATCTTATCAAATAAAGACGGTCGACCCATTGCTTATGCTAGCAGATCTCTTAATAAAGCTGAGAAAAATTACCCTGTTATAGAAAAAGAACTTTTGGCGATAGTATGGGCAGTTAAATATTTCCGTCCCTATTTATATGGCAGATATTTTAAAATTCAAACAGACCACAGGCCTTTGATTTATCTTTTTAACATGAAAGATCCGTCTAGTCGATTAATGAAATTTAGATTAGCTTTAGAGGAATATAGCTTTGACGTTGAATATATAAAAGGTTCGAACAATGCAGCAGCTGATGCGTTGTCTCGAATTTCTTTAAACGAACTAAAAGAGATGCACAAAAGTGTAGTGAACGTTATGACGCGTGCACAAGCTAAGAAGTTAAACGATATTACAAATAATCATTCGGTAGATATTGTACCTTCAGATGATTGGCCTGATCAACCAAAAATCGTGGGAACTAATATTAAACCGAAAGATTCTGTATTACTAATGTTTATTAACGTAAAAAATTATAGAAAAATGAAAGAACTTAAGCTTATAAGTTTTGAAAGTGAAGTATTGTGTTATGTTGCAAGTAAAAAGACAATTTACATTAAATATCTATATTCTCAATCGCGAATATCACGAGCTGAATTTGTGAGAGAGTTAGATACATTGTGTGAAATAATAAATATAGATGAAATATGTATAATTAAAAATAAAGAAAATGAAGATTTCATAGAAAAGTTATTAGAAGAGATAAAGAAAACTAAGGATAGGTCCGGACCACGAATATGTGTATTAAAAGATGTAGAAAGAATAGAAGATAAAGACGATAAGCGAGTAATTCTAAATGACTTCCATCTCTTACCTAGTAGTGGCCATGCTGGTATGAGAAGGATGTCAAATAATATTAAAAAATATTATTATTGGACTGGGTTAGATAAGGACATTAGAGAATTTGTGAAACGATGCGATAAATGTCAGCGACAAAAACATTCTACACCGACTAAAGAACCGATGGTTATAACTACGACAGCAAATTCGGCATTCGAAAAAATATTTTTAGATCTTGTAGGACCGTTAGAAACGGATAACGAAAATTACTCTTATATACTTACTTTACAATGCGAATTAAGCAAATATGTAGAAGCTTACCCTTTAATTTCTAAGCAAACGGAAGAAGTTGCGAAAAGTTTTGTCAATAATTTTATCCTTAGATATGGTGTACCCAAAGAGATAGCAACAGACAGAGGTAAGGAATTTTTATCATTTACTTTTCAAGAAGTGTGCAAATTATTAAAAATTAATCAATTAAATTCAACTGCATATCACCATCAAAGTATCGGTGCATTAGAAGTATCTCACAAAAATTTAATTTCTTTTCTTAGAATTCATACTGATAACCACCCAGAAACGTGGAGCCAATGGCTACCATTTTGGTGTTTTGCATATAATACCACAGTACACTCAGAAACACAGTTTACGCCTTTCGAGTTAGTGTTTGGAAAGAAGTGTTTCTTACCTAGTAACTTGAGTAAAGTAATAGAACCGATTTACAATTACGAAAGTTATCCTTATGAGTTAAAATATCGGTTGCAAGTTTCACAGAAAGAAGCAAGAGACAATTTACTTAAGACAAAAATTATAAGAAAATCGAATTATGACAAGTATATAAATCCTGTAAAATATAATGTTAACGATTTAGTGTTAGTAAAGAATGAAACAACAAATAAATTTAAACCATTGTATTTAGGTCCTTATAAGGTAGTAAAAATTTCACCACCAAATGTAGAAATTATAAGAAATGGAAAATTAGATGTCATACATATGAATAGAACTAAATTATATTGTTCGTAGAAATAAAATACTTATATCATTATATTAATGTGTTATGGTAAAAAAAAAAACATAAGAATGTATTTTTTTTTTCTGTTAAGGGGAAGATGTAAGGGTTGTATAAGTATCTAGTATCTAAGTATATATTCTTACACGTGTAACCTCATTTCTTAACAATATATAACCAATCATTTTATAGAATAAATGATCAGTACTTATCCAGACGCTGTTGTTTGAATTGATCTCCGATACCTCCCGTACAGGACGACCGGCTGGCCGAGTGGTCTGTACCCCAGGCTACTCGGTCAAGAGGTCCCGGGTTCGAATCCCGGTAGGAACAAATGTTTGTATGATGAGTACGGGCATTTGTTTACGAGTCATGGATGTTTATATGTTTATTTAGTATATTTATATAAATATTATTATCATTATTTCTCCGTTATCTAGTATCCATAACACAAGCTCTTAATAATGCTTACTTTGGGCTAGGTAATAGGTGTGAGTGTATAAAATAATAATAATAATAATGGTTATTAACATTTGATTTATACCAACAACCGCAACCGACCGATCTGCAAGTCTGCAACTGCACCTGCGTCGAAATATCGGAAACTCGTTACAAAGAAAGATTACCTACATGGTACATATCCCGAACATAATTCTAATTCAATTGTTGAAGTAGGCTTAACATAAATAATTTGTTTTTATTGCTTGTCAGCCACCACTGTTCACTAGTGGTTGAGACCACCTACCATTAATGTAGAGGTTTAGGGTTCAAGTTCCGTGGGGGCAGAAAATATTTGCTCGGTTTTCTTGGTGGTAGGATTTTTTCTTAGTCGTGGTATAAATGTAGTGTGGCGTACGATACTCTATAGTACGCATTTTTAAGGGTTGTTACGAGCAGGTGTGAAAATGTTTTTATAAATTTAATTGAAAAATAAAAGTGGTCTGATAGGTGTCAAATTTTTAGAGGTAGCTCTTGAATTATTTTTTAAGACTTTTGTAACAGACTGTATAGTTTTATTCGGCATTCTGTTTTGGAAGTTGCTTCAACTGTCGACATTGTAATACTACATCGAGCTCGTTTTCAATCAATATTATTTAGCATTTTGTATCATCAATAAAAATACATTTACACAAAATTTTCAGTTTAAAAAATACCTTTGTTCCCATTTGATGGAAGGGGTAACCAAATATCGTTAAAACGTTAAGCGCAGTAACACTCAATCAGAAAACCCATGTTTGTGTTAATCCTATTCCCATGAGAAAGATGGTATTTTTTATCGACTTCAAAAAGGAGGAGGTTTTCAGTTCGCTTGCAATATTTTTTTATTACGCGGAGATTTTTGATCCGATTTACGTGATTCTTTTTTTCTTCGATGCGGAATAGTTGACATTTGGTCTCAAAATAATTTATTTAAAATCGATTGCGTATTAGAATAATTACGTCGTCTATGTATTTGATATTGCGGTTTTTTTATTTGACTTTTTAGTGAATCGATACGGTAGCAGGAAACAATTTACGCTGACGGTTTTTATTTATTCATTTATTAGGTTCCTACACCGAACAGCTAAAAGTGACTAATACAATAAATTACTTGATCGCATAGTTTTATAACTAGAAATAAGCCAAAGTATGTGCACACAGCAGCACCAAGTAAAAAAGTGGAATACATCAATTGTTACACTCAACTCCAACTCAAGCATCAAAGCTAAATGTTTAACATATATTATGAGCATTACCCATAACCTAAATCTTAGAAAACTGGACGGAGGGCAGACTAACGCATCGCTTGAAGCAAGTGAGATTAGGATGAAAAATTACAATGTTCCTGTCACTATACGATATGTCATTGTATAATCGACACATTCTTGACAGGGGGTTATAATATGGTGTTGATTTTGTAGATTGTAGATTTCGTGGATCACACAAAAAAGCCTAGTAAACTATTGTATCTATTAACAATATATTCATAATGAGGCCGGAATGATAACTCCTCGTCAAAGATAATCCCAAGGTCCCTTACCACACAACGGCGTTCATGAATTTGACCTTACAGACAATAATCAAAAATAATTCTATGAAAAAGAATTCTAGGCTTTTTAGTGAAACTGATAACAAAACACTTCCCAACATTGAGAGTCATAAGATTGTCTTGACACCAGTCAGTAATAATGTTAAGGTCCCTCTGTAAAGCCAGACAATCACTGACTCTATCCACTTTAGCAAATAATTTGAAATCGTCGACATAGAAGAGACATGAAGATGAAAGACGGTTGATAAAGTCATTTATGTAAATTATAAAAAAACTAGGGTCCAAGGTGAGACCCTTGCGGGACACCTGTGCTCGGAGAAATAGTCAAAGATACGTAACCCTTTATTGCAACAAGTTGCCACCTATTGTTTAAATAAGAACAGATCCATCTAGCATTACCTTAGAAGGTTATTTACATATTTTTTGGAGTTGGTGCTAAGTTGTTTCCAGAAACAATAGAAAGTGAAGCACCGACTCCAAAAAAATATGTTTCTAGGGAATAAGTGCCTACCTATTTAAATTTAATTATAAGTGTTGAGAAGTCACTTTTTTGACACATAGGGTCAGCATATCACCACTTAGAGCGATTAAGCAGGGGTACATTTTAAGGTATTGTATTTTTAAATTTCACAATTTCTCTTCCTGGCAACATAATAATTTAGGTTGAAAATTGAACACACCTTACTAGTTAGCTAATGTTTATTACGTCAGTATCCGATACGATCTGAAACAACCTGATATAACGCCCGGCCCCCATAATCTCAATTGTCGGATCACGGATTCAATTCAAAAAGTTACGTGCCGTCTCGCTTGGACGCACCGCGACAAAATGTGACAGGTATAGAGTTTTCAAAATTCTAATATTTTCCGACAATTGAGAATAAGGGGGCAGACGGTGCCCAGACGACGACGCGCAGTTAATGAGCGTAGAATTGCTCTTTTATAAAACGTCGCGTGACACGTCTAAACGTCCAAGAAAGAAGATGCTTATTAAGTTTACCCTTGAAGATATCCAAAGATATCGTCCAAAAGTAAAATAAGTTATTTTTGTTTATATTAAATTGTTAAATAAATAAATACAGACCATCAAACGTGTGTGTGTAACACCCATATTCACAAACGACACTATGAGGTCTCACAGTGCCCGCGGACGCACAGGGTGCCAAATTCCTATTCATAAACAATACTTGAGTGACAATCGGCACTATGCGTTTGTCATAATGAACACTTAGCTAAGGGAGCCTGACAGCTATATTAATCAACGCATAGTGTCGAGCTCACCAAAGAGAATGTAATCACTACGGAGTTTTCGATAAAAAGCAAACAAACAATAAAATTGAAATGTCAGTCAGTGGAGTGAACTACGTAACACTAATCAACCAATCACAGAGCTATATTCAACGCTATGCGTCCGCATAGTAAAGATTCGTTTGAGTATTGTTTGTGAATTGAAAGGCTTGACATAGTGAACCCACCGAGAAATGCCTTACTTCGCATAGTATTGCAATCGGGTGTAAGTGTGGGTTACGCTTTATAGCTACGAGTATATTACGACCCACTACGATTAGAGTAACGCCTTATATTATAAGTAGTTTAAAACTTCGCTACACTTATTGTTTGCCGCGCTGGGAGTCCTAAATTCCATGCATTACCTACTTGTCAGAAAAAGTATTAAAATAATAATCTGCTTTATAAATACAAAAAAACAATGTTTGTTCGTTTGTGTATGCGCTTCGAAACTATTGATCCGATTGTTAAGTAACTAAAAACTTTAGTAGGATATTCTGGGAGTTACAGCGGCGTGAGCAGGCGACACGGGAATGCCTTCGTCGCATTGTTATAGTTTTATAGGTTCTGTGATTAAGAGGGTTGGTTTGCAATAGGTCCACTTCTAACAATTACAATACCGATACAAAAGTACTAATGCGGTAAACGATTATTATTGCAGCTTTTTGTCGAGCTTTCGTGAGAGTAATTTGATTAGGAAACAATTCGTTAATCTGTTCGCAATACTTATACTTTTTCATAATAACATTTTTTTTAATAATACGTTTTATTTATTATAATGTTGCTATAAAAACGTTAGAAAAGGAAAGAAAGCGGTGAAGAAATTAGCAGGTTACACCTAGTGCTCCGGTAGCGTAGTGGTAATCGCGTCTGGCCGGAAATCACGAGACGTGGGTTCGATTCCCGCCTGGAGCATATATATTTTTTTCATCATTTTCTTTCTTTATTGGTAATTGTTACAATAAAGTAGGCGTTTAAGTACATCAAAAACATTAAAATGTGATCAAACAGCTTTTCTCACCTTAACAGGAAGTTTAAAAATACTTGTAAAAGTATTCTTTCGGATCACTAGAGGTGTTAACTTAAATGAGTGGCGAGATAAACGTTGCTATAAAAACTTTAGAAAAGGAAAGAAAGCGGTGAAGAAATTAGCATCAAAAACATTAATATGTGAATAATTTTATTTGATAATACAGTGAAATGTAATGCAATAAAATTATTAAATGTTATTATTCATAATTGAGTTAGCTTAATAAGTTACTTAGTTAGTATAATATACCACGTTATAAATTTTATACTTTAATTGCATGCCTGATATGGGTAACTGTTAAGACTACATGTAAGTATGCAATAAGTTCCAGCTGGGAAGGAAAATTGATAAAATTATGCAATTAATGATTCTGATTCTGTGTTATGGATACAATTTGTCGGAGAAATATAGTTTTTTTTAAATTCTTAACGAACTACCCGTTCTTGGCCTTCATCCCACCTGATGATAAGTGATAATAAGGCCGAAGATGGTAGTGAGTTACACCCGGATTCCTCAACCTCACAGAGGAACTGGGTATCTAACCTCTAACTGCCGGAACACAACAATGCTGTTAACATTATTGTTATTATTTATACCATTCTAATCACTACATAGTATAAAACAAAGTCGCTATCCGCCGTCTGTCTGTCCCTATGTATGCTTAGATCTTTAAAACTACGCACCGGATTTTGATGCGGTTTTTTTAAATAGATAGAGTGATTCTTAAGGAAAGTTTATATGTATAATACATGCATAATATTTACATAAGCATTGCACCCGTGCAAAGCCGGGGCGGGTCGTATTATATAAATAATAATATACTAAATAAATTCAAATCCATGGTTTGCGAACAAGCGTTCGTTTTGTGGTCATGATTTCAGAGCTTTGCGTTCAGGTCTCATGAGAACGCCCCTTGTGCATATCTGTAGTCTTATATGCTGTGTTTTCAATAGATACCGAATAGTCAACACATGATGAGTAAATACTTGTTCTCGGGATCGTGTTTATATGGGTCGCCTATATGGACGATAACGATCCTTTATTTTAATGTTACTTAAATTAAAAGGAAAATTGGTGAAAAATGACTCTTATTTTCCAAAGAGAAAATGTCAAAATCTGTAACTTCATATATATGCGAGTAGGACTTAGAAAATTAGGAAGAGAACGATATAGTCATACAATATTCCATTATCGGAAAGAAAAATTTAATTCTCTTTATGATTCGTTATTTAATATAAAGTAAAGCACCAGCGTGGTTAAACCGCAAGCTCGCCCTATACAATACTCCACCACTCTCAACCTCAAGCAATAAACTAAAGTGAACCCCTGGATATTTTATCATGAAATGAATTTGATGTTTTGTGACTGCGCGAAACTCACCCTTTTTTGTATTTCGTGTCGATGTTTATCACTGACTTCGCGATTAATCTTTAATTTATATTTTGGCTTCTTTTCCAGCAAATGCGTGGGAGTATGTGACTAGCCTGCGTTAGCGCATACTGCACCACTGCGTTAAAAGATACACTATTTGTACTACGGTTACTTACCAATCGGGATGTACCGATTTTAGTAAGACGAGTGAATTTTAATATTGAACTCTGTATATTTCATTATCGCCAACAAAAAATAAGTTAAGAGAATGACAGTCCCTTATTCCTTTCCGTCGCAAAGACCCTCGTTCAGTAGAACTTAAAACTTATTTGTAATTGTAACTGACATAGTAAGGGGTTGCTGCTATAACTAGTCGGGTGGTCGCCGCCGGCAATCGGGCCGTATCAATCCAAAGAGTTGCCCGTTTGTCTTCCTCAATGATTTAGTAATTTCATAAGAGTAGGGCTGGGGGAGGAAGGAAACATGGCCGCGGGCTATTTTCAGGATACAGTAATTAATGTACATTTTGTCGCACATAAAGCGGAGCACTTAATTAGGAAAATGACTCTTATTACAACGGATCAAGGTACAGACGACAGCATGTCAAGTTAACGGTTGCACTGCGAAAGCCGCCTTTATTACGAATAGAATAGGGGCGGTCTCAAGGTCAAACTGTTATACTTGATGTGCTGTTGACTGTATCTGCTAATGTGAAAGCGTTAGGCAGCGGACGTGAGTAGATTCTTGTTTTCTAAACGTCCACACCCCGCAATCTAATCTAGTTCCTACCAAGAAGATATGCCAAAGTCAAACAAACCTTTATTTACATGGACTGAAACTAATATTTGATACGTTCGCCGTTATTGAGCCTGATTCTAGAGAACACACGTTTAAATGTTTAATGATTAGAAATTTTGAAAGGTTTATTCAAATTTTATGAGGAGCTCGCTGGTGTAGTGGTTTTAGCGCCCTGGTTTCGATAGCGGACACAAAGCAACTTTCGCCATGGGCGGTCCCGGGATGGGTCAATCAAATTATAATCTCGAGCTCCTCCGTGCTTCGAAAGGCACGTTAAGTCGTTGGTCCTGGTTGTTACTGCAACCGCTTAAGCCCACCAACCCGCATTAGGCCAGCGTGGTGGTGTTATGGCCTAAGCTCCTCATGTGTTTCTGTCATGTAGGAAGGCCTGTGCCCAGCAGTGGGACGTATATAGGCTGATGATGATGATTCAAATTTTATAATGTAGTTTTTAGGAAGCTTCTTATTTCAGTGTTCAAAAATCAATGGACAGTTCTGAGAGCTGCTACAACCACCGAAAACATGGGGAATTTATGTGTGAGCTAGTGCTCGTGACTGTGTGCTATTTAATTTATTTTGTCTTAAGAGTGAATGAAACAAGACATATTTTGACAGAAACAGACTTAGTTAACTGAAATGAAAACGTTTCCCACTCTTCTGTTATGAATTACCTACTGAAAACCACTTTTTATACTTAATTTTGGCTTTGAGAGCTAAACATGACGACGATGGTTTTCGTTTCGATTCGATTAATCTTATTCGTGCCGACTAGGGGTACTGATTTCCTCCAAGATTTTTTTTGTAAAGAAACTTCAATTTAAGGTCAAACTGGTAATTATTGTGTGTATAAATATAATGGCCGTATTTGCTTATGGCGGCATCGTAATAATAAACAATTAGGTATTATAACATACGAATAAGCGCGCTAAGGGAATTGAATGTAACGGCCAATTAAGTTTATAATTATGTACAAATTATAACTCACTTCTAATAATATAACATTTTGGCTGCCCTGCCTGTAACATATCCGTCAATTATATAAGTACCTGGAAGGTTTTAGAATTTAAAACATATAGAATGGGGAATGATAATAAAAAAACACAATTATTATTTAAAATTAGAACTCAACACTTAAATTGCAAATGTTTCGGAGCTAGAACAAAGTTGGGGAATGCTTGCATGCAATAGAATATTCCACCGTGAAATTAAATGTAGATCGTGTCGGCTATTCAAGCTACTAATCGAAATGATACTTTCAAACCTTGCAACATCGTAATTAAATATTTAATAAAACATTGTTTTATTTTATTATACCACAAGCTTTCTCGTATTATATTAATTCTTCGGTATTACTTTATTGTATGAAGTGTACACAGATAACATTACAATATACATTCAATTGTATATACACTTAACGCTTAAAAAGAAAATGGTTTGTCAAGACCAATCAAAAGAAAAACTTTCTCAGGAATGTGGATTGAAAAATACAAAACGTAATAATGACCCTCCATAAAAAATACCATAAGTAAAACTATAAGTCAGACGTCCTGCAACTAGATGGACAGACGATCTGGTCAGGGTCGCGGGGAGCCGTTGAATGCAGGCTGCGCAGAATGGTTCCATTTGGAAATCGATAGGGAAGGCCTTCGTTCAGCAGTGGACATTATAGGCTGGTATGATGATGATGATGGTGATACAAAACTATACAGGTGATTGTGAAATGTTGTATGAATTCTTTTATCATTTATATTTTTCAAAGTCGATATCTCAGTTCTATGAGCTTTAACAGATTCATTTCACATAGCTGAAAATATTACGGAATTTCTTTGGACGTGCATTTTCGTTTGTTTGTTTTTACACGTTCGGTCTTACATCTGCCTTAAAATGAATCAAGTGTTCTGCATTTATGCAAGTGAATGAGCGGTATATGACATTGGCTCTAAAAATCATATTTTAAATTCTTTAGTAATAAATTCATACGATCCTCAAGGACAGCAATTTTTGTTAGTTTCCATAGCACACCGACACCGAATATGCCAAAAAAACGGAATGCCTAGATTCCGGACACAGAATACAAAAATATATGTATCTTTTTTTTGCCTAGAATGCCGGAAACGGAATACAAAAATATATGTATCTATTTTTTATACACAGAGAGAATCACAATTATCGTCATTTGATTTGAGGAATGGCGAAAAGTACTCAAAGGAGTCTCTAAAACTAAAACTGCATTGTTGGATTTTTGAAAAATCTATATTCCTAGCCAGGAATCAAAGCCGTTGATTTAAACAAAAAACATCATGTGACACCATTCGATAGTGTCGCCAGTAAGGCACAAATTCTGGAAAGTGTTATTTTTCAATTATATACAGAAACTAAAAAATATTGAAAGAAAAGGAATGGTCACATAGGTAACATTTAACTGTTATTTTGAACAATAAACATAACACGTCACAACACATAAGGCTTTCCCAAATCTGACAAGTAGAATAGATTTGTTTGGCAGCATTTCCCTTAGGTAATTAGCTATTAAAAAAAAAAAAAAAATTATATAATTATAGATTCGTATATTTTTCATATAATAGCCATATATTATTTAGTATGTGTATTACCATATCAGCTTGGGTTAGCTAACTCGAGGGAGTGTTATAATCTTATTGTTATTTTACACGAAGGGTCGTCTGCTTCCGTATTAATTAGATTGTTGTATCAATTATGGATCAGCAGTTGCGATATAGGTACGTGGGGCTGTTTTCCATAAATATGTTCATATCTGCCTACAGTAGTTATCGTTTCCTTATTGAATGATTTCTTATGTCACTCAATTTACACTTAAACATTTAAAGACTGCGGGCTTCGAGCAAATGTTTTATTGGCAAAAGTAATGGATTTGTGTTTTTTTAGGCACAATCTAATTTTTTATCAACTTTGTCAGAGACTCTAAGATTTGGCAATAGCAAAAGTTTGTGACTCAGTTCTAATTATGAAATAAATAATATTATTTTATAATAATTCAATCCTGAAAAATATGTATATGATGCACAAACATATGAAAGAAATTTAAAAATAACGATGCGTTCGTTTATTTACTGATTGATGGTGTGTGGAATGGATTTCCATTAGCTATTCAATAAATATTTGTTATTAAGTGTTAATATTTTGTTTATCAGAGAATTTCATCGGCAAAGAGCGATTGAAATTGTCTAAAAAATACGATTATGAACGTCAATAATCCGCATATGAATCATTGCCCTTGACAGCTTAAAAATAGAAAATATTTTTCGTTCACACCAAACAATAAAACAGTTCTTGTGAAAGTTTTGACCACTTAGGAGTTTAATTAAAATACATTTAATGGAAAATCCTAATCCTAATAATTATTGACGCTCAATACAAAAGATAGCGATATGACTATAGTTAAATTATTACTATAATTTAATAAATGTTAAAACTAATATTCCTTTTCTTTTAATTTAAATTTTATCTGCAGAATGATAAAAGTAGATATTTTTTTTGATACCTATTTTAGTCTTTTTTTATTTGGCATATTTGAAATTTATCGATTTTATAACAAAAACTAAAGTGCGGTAAGTATAGGAATTTTAATTTCTGTAACGATAAAGACCTTGAGTCTGATAAGAAATGTTCTGAAATGACTTACGTGCGAGTCGATATTTTTTTATTCACTAATACTTTATGCATGTATTCACTAGGTCTCCAAGCACAGTCTCTGAAAATTGTTGATTGAAAAATCTACAAATTGTCGATTGAAGCGACGACAGTAAGCTGTAAAAACATAATATTATGATAAATCAATTTCTAATATACCTACTCAAAGAGAGTACCAAAGTATTTTAAAATATTGCAGCATTCCATCTTCGAAAGTAAATAAAATAATACAAATTTAAAAGTAACTATAGAACAATTACTTTGTAATTTATAACTGTGTTAGTAAAAATAAATACCCATCAAAAAGATTTATTAAGAATATTCACAAACAGTTCAGTTGTGATGTATATATACCCTGAAAGCTGGCAACGCCAATCTTGTCATAAATCGCTCGGGTTACGGATGAAAATGACATTTTTATTACTTTCCTAATAGCTCTACCACATATCTAACTTGTATTCACACTCCAGACAATGAAATAATTTATTTGAATAAAAATGGCACAAATGACTTTGAGCTTAGCTAAACATTTTCTAGTTCTGTGCCATTTTTATTCAAATAAATTATTTAATTATAGTAAACAATAACATTAAGTATGTATTCAGTTTTGGTATTTTATGGCTCTTAGTTGGTTTCCTATAATTTTACGAGCTATCGAATATTGATAACTAAGTTTTTATATTTCTTATACCACTGAAAAACAAGCTGATGGCCCCATGGCTGATGGATGATGAAAAATAAAGTTAAAAATAAAGTTATGAAAAGAAAATTAATTTCATTGTAAAAAAGCGTGGGGTGCTCGATATCGATTGTTGTTAATATGTAATTAGTAGTTATTTGTAAACATAGAGTTAGTATAGAAATATGATATAAAAAGCACCCCACGCTTTTTTACAATGAAATTAATTTTCTTTTCATAACTTTATTTTTATTTTAGAATTTTTGAAAATAATTGAAACATATTGATGAGTTAGTATACTTTTTATAACCATTAAATAAAATATGAATTAAAATTTATTTTCTGATTTTTAGTTCCATTTGCTATTAAAGCGTGTTTTTTTAGTTATTTTAAACTATATTTTTTACAATGAAATTAATTTTCTTTTCATAACTTTATTTTTATTTTAGAATTTGTGTAAATTATTGAAACATATTGATAAGTTAGTATACTTTTTATAGTATAAAATATAAATTAAAATTTATTTTCTGATTTTTAGTTCGATTTGCTATTAAAGCGTGTTTTTTTAGTTTTTTTAAACTTTTTTTTATTTTTTACTTTTTAGTTCGATTTGCTATAAAACCGTCTTTAATATGTACAGATGTGTTAACAGTTGCATCTTGATAGAAAACATATTCAAAGATTTCTATGTTGCCAACATAAACAGCGAGGCATAGTGGTCTAACTTTATTTGCGAACAAGTTTTATGAATTATTTCGTATCACGCAAAGGACCTGTATTAAAATCACTAATCCTGGCAATCCTTATCAGGATAATGAGATAAGCTTATCAAAATATTGTATTGTCGGTAGTCGTTAATAAGTCTACAACATTTGAAGTAAATCTGATCGCTTAAAATGGGGATCTTTTGAGCCCCAACGAGTCAGTTACATACATACATACATACATACATACATACATACATACATACATACAAACAAACAAACATACAGGTGAAACTAATAACAGCGTGTTAAAAACACGCGTAGTAATCTTTTTGTATATTTTGTGCTTACGAAGTTGTCTTATAGAGAAAGAATATCACTCGTTACGAGTACCCCAATGTTTACTGGGTAAACGGACTGTTTCTCTCAATCTCACAAGTCCACAAAATAGCACTTGCAAGCCACAATTTATAGATGGCTAAAAGAATGAAACCCCAAAGCCAACTTGGTGTAAATGATTGCTTTGAAAGCGTTTGCCACAGACTACTTTTATATGAGTTTACGTCGCATGACTTTTATTTATACTAACTTTCAAGAGGTAAGTATTGGAAGCTAACAAACCGATTCTAAAAAGACTAACGTCGTCTACATGCATTGGATAGTTCCCCGTATTCTGTCACCTCAGTTCTTTGCAAGGTCATGGAACGGATCATAAATAAACAGCTGATCCGATACCTAGAAGGTCACTCATTAATTAATGATCGACAGTACGGGTTTCGGCCGAAACGGTCAACGGATGATCTTCTAGCGTATTTAATGCATGTCTGGGGTGAAGCTATTGAAAAACGTGGTGAGTCAGTGGCTGTTAGCCTTGACATTGCCAAAGCGTTTGATCGGGTCTGGCACTGGGCTCTTCTCTCCAAGCTCACGGCATACGGTCTGCCCGCTCAGCTCTGCAACTGGATTGCCGGCTTCCTGCATGAGCGAAGAATCCGTGTCCTCGCAGATGGTTGCGCTTCGCGGTTCATGTCAGTGAATGCTGGTGTACCACAAGGCTCTGTTCTATCTCCCATACTCTTTCTTCTTCATATCAATGATATGCTTCCGTTAGGAAACATTCATTGCTATGCGGATGACAGTACAGTGCATGGGGGATATTACGGTCGCCCAGGAGCTAGGCGCGCTGAAACCGGGAGAGAGAGAGAAAATCTTACCATTGAGCTCAACAGGGTGTTGAACCTTATTTCGGAATGGGGATCTAACAACCTTGTTGAGTTCAATGCTAAGCAGACGCAGGTATGCGCGTTCACAGCCAAAATGTCGCCGTTCCTTTCCCTTCCCTCTGTTCAGGGCACCACTCTTTCGGCACAGGGCTCCTTACACCTGCTGCGGCATGGAGATATGTTGTGATCTGAATTCCAGGAACTACATCGAAACCGTGAGCAAAACAGCCTCTCGGAAGTTCGGTGTCCTGAACAAGGTGCGTCGATTTTTCACGCCTGACCAATTATGCCTGCTTTACAAAACTCAGGTTTGGTCTTGCGTGGAATATTGCTCGCACTTGTATGATGGCTCCACCAAGTACCTACTTGATGCCCTGGACAGATTGCAGCGTCGTGCTGTCCGTATCGTTGGCAATGTAGAGGTCACGAACAACCTTGAGCCTCTGCAATTGCGTCGAGACATTGCGTCGCTTAGCGCCTTCTATCGGCTATATCACGGAGAGTGCTCTGAAGAGCTTTTTAACCTTATCCCACCTTCTCCCTTCCTACTCAGGACCACGCGTGCTGGTCTTCGGAGTTATCAATTTACCGTCCCCACCTCAACATCATGCACAAAGAAATTTAGTACCTCGTTTCTTTGTCGTACTTCCAGAACTTGGAATTCTTTGCCAGCACATGTGTTCCCTCCTTCCTATGTCATAATGTTTGTCTCTCTGTCTTGTCTGGATTTACGTAAGCTAATAATGTTATGATGTCAGTCTGTCTGTCCATCTGTCTGTCGGTCCGTCTGTCTGTCAGACAGTCTGTGTATGTTAGTCTGTCTGTCTATCTGTGTTTCCGTCTGTTCGTCTGTCTGTCTCTCTGTCTGTCTGTATATCTGTCTATCTGTCTGTCTGAATTTACACCGGTTCCAAAAGTTGAACTACCGAGAAGATTCCGGCAACAAACTCGTGTAGTCACTCTTTTCAATTATTAAGTTACAATGTTTGGTTACATAGTAATAGTATTTAACAATGCAGTGTCGCACAGAGTATAAAAAATAGGTATATTAACGTACCAAGAAGTACCTAATTACAAGATTATTTACTTTATTTAAAGGCTGTCCGACAATGCACCGTCACAATCATTAATTTTAAACACTTGTCTGATCACGTCACCATTTTTTTTATACAACTAGATGACAAACAAGCTGACGGCCCACCTGATGGTAAGCGGTTACCGCCGCATATAGTCACCTGCAATAATAATAATTGTATTGTTTTATATTTATTTATTTATTTATTGAGAAAACCAACAGCGTTACAAAATGCATCTACAACTAGACATTTAATATAATAAGGCCAATTACAGGTTTCCCTTTAAATAATCAAAATTACACTGATCAATCAACAATATTATACTTAATGAAACATAAGTCACTTTACCCACTTTATGTAACTTTTTAATATTTTTATATAAAACTATTGAAATAAATACTAAATTATATACATACATATGCACATACATGAAAGAACAAAATCACTTAGCACTGTCTAATAGACTCTATTCTCCCATAAATACACGCACTCATAAAACCTAATACAACAATTATACGTATTTAATCATATTACCTTAATTAAGTTATCATATCAATAGAAACATTAATAAAATAAGAGATATGAATAATACACTTTAATAATAAGTAAACTATATTCAGACACATATAATATATACATATATATATACACACACATACATATACACATATATACATATACCCATATACAAATACATACACATATTCAACTAAATGTATTATATTTAAACATATAACGTGATATGTAGTGTACCTACTTCAATTAATACATTAATAACATAAAATAATAATTATGACTTACTAAACAGTTGATATATTATAGAATTCTTGAAAACTGGCTTTGACATTAAGAAGATGTCGTGCTTGCTAAATAGTTTGTTATATGTTTGAGGAAGGCGAACCAACACACTATTCTGAGCATAATTAGTAACACACCGCGGTACGTGAAATAATTGAGTGTGACGCGTACGACGCACAGGTGCGCAATAGGAGAGACCGGCAACTAGTTCAGCACAGTTCAAACGACCATTAACAATGTCGTGGAGGAAGCACATGTCTAACATTTGTCTTCGCTCCTCTAGAGTCAAAAATTTATATTTGCGACATGCCTCCAAATAAGTATTGGCAGAGTTACGGTATCGGAAGTTGAGATGATTAATGAACTTTCCCTGTACACGTTCTAAGCTGTCAATGTAAACTGAATATTGAGGTGACCAGATTGGACTTGCGTATTCCAGTAAACTACGAACGTAGGCACAATAAACGACTTTCAAAGAAGATAAGTCTTTGAAAGGTTTGCAGGCTCTCAGGACGAAACCCAGATTTTTTAACGCTTTAGCAGTGATGCCATGTATGTGGTTATCGTATAGCATCTTATTATCAAGGATGACACCCAGATCGCGAACAACACTATTATGAGTAATTATTATTCCATTGAAATTATAGTTATATTTTAAAGGATTTGGTTTACGACTAAAATTCATGTACATGCATTTGCTTACATTGACAGTGATTCTATTTTCCTCGTAAAATTTACTTAGATTATTTAGATCACGTTGAACGTTCACACAATCTTGTAGGGTCTTTATTCGATAAAATATCTTTTTATCATCTGCATACAACAAATGCTCTGTGTGTCTAAAACACTTGCCTATATCGTATATATATGCGTTATACAGTAATGGGCCAAGGTGTGACCCTTGTGGCACACCGCTGGTTATATTCACAAAGTCCGACCGATATCCTCCCAAAACTACTGCCTGGGAGCGATTGGTAAGATATGATTGCAACCATCTCAGCAGATCGCCACGAATACCGAGTGACAGGAGCTTGTTTAACAAGATGATGTGATCCACACGATCGAAAGCTTTCTCGAAGTCAGTGTAAATCACATCAACCTGCCCTCCGCCATCCATGTTCCTCAACACATAATTTGTAAAACAAGCCAAATTGATGATTGTCGAGCGTTTCCTCAAAAACCCGTGCTGATTGCCTGAGATCCCGCGAGCCACAGTGGAATAGATGTAATTCCTATAATGCCATATACCTACAGCCCTCAAAAACGATACTATTGGTGAATAGGTAAGTAAATCGTTATAAATCAAGAAAGCTTAGAGATGACCATTTCCACTAGTGGCACCTGTTCACAGGTATGACGCATGTGCCAGCCATTGCTCCGCTCAACCCTATGTAGTTAAAAGTGATGTTTATTTTTACCTAAATGATGTTTATTTTTTACATAAGATCTTTCTCGTGTTGTTACGATTCATTTATATAAATAAGTGTTTATACACATTACTAGTTCTTCTAATATTGTTAACTAATTTATGTCAGTATTTAATTTATTAATCGTTTATTATATTTTATTCTGTTTTTTTATATTTTACTAATAATAATTTACCTATAATACTATATGACACTATAATGTTATTTCATTATATAAGTGTTTAAATACAAAGTTTATTAGATGGATATTTTTTTATAGTTTAACTCGTCAAACATCAGATTTCAGACACAATAGATTTTTCAATTGTCATAGCCCATCAGTTGTATAACGCCGTTTGACAGATTAAAGAACCTAAATTGAAAAAAAGTTAATAAAACTTGTGTTGACGCTATCTAACTAAAAGTATTTTTAAGAAATATTGGATAAAAAGTTGTTAAATTATGTTCTTACATGAGATAAAGCGTTACCCATTCGCTGCGACAAACACCGATCGGCGTAAGTATTTCCATTTCACATACAGGTGAGTTAAAAGTAAAAAATAAAATCTTTAAACGAATGCTTTCAATATGTTTATGTCATTTGTCAACAGCTTCATGATCGCCGTTTCAGGAAATGACAGCTATGGAAATGCTACGAATTCGGTAGAAATGTGGTGTTAGCTTATGAATTGGGCATTAAAATTTATAAATCCATTTAATCGGCGCGGAAATTGCGTATCGGCGTTTATTTCATCTATGAGAGGTGCGGCTCATGTCGATCGGCGTTCCGTCTGTAAAACGATCCGTCCGCACCCAGTGAATACTTTGTAAGTCATAAGTATTTTGTTTTAATGAAGAAATATCGTTTAAATAGTTGTCAGGCTCGTTTAAATAGTTGTCATAGGATTTTTTAAAAAACAGTATTAAAGTTGAGTAAGGCCAAATTTCAGCATATCATACAAACCAAAAATCTCCAATAATTTCTTTAACTTTTCAAAAAAATCGAAAATTGTTTTTTTTTTGTTTTTTTTTTCATTATTTTTTCAGACTTTTCGAAAAGTTTTCTTATAGGTAACTTTTTGAACTAACCTGACTTGCATATGCATGTCAAGATTCATTAGATTCGGTTGCTAGATTCCAATATTTTCGAATTGTAAGTTTGAAATATGAAAAGCCGTGTAGCACGGCTAAACGCTCTTAAGGCAATATTTTCAACCACATGTAGGTCAGGCTTAGTGCTGAAACCATTTGTTATGGCTTTAACAGATTTGTACGAAAGGAGACCCTTGTTTATTGTAATTTTTGTGTGAAGATAAGATAGGGTAACACCCTGAGGTAACACCGCTTTTCTATCCATTCATATCATAGTAAGCAGAAAAAATATATCTACACTACAAAAGTGGGGCGGGATGCAAACCTGCGACCTTTCACAATCTGGGTGACTGCTTTAACTTCTGAGCTGTCTCATTTTTTCAAATAAATGTTGTTAAAGTTAGTTTACCAGACTAAGTTTAACTTAGATAAACTTTAATTAGACTTCGTTTTGCTATTCAGCAGTAAGATTTCTAAAGTTTTCTTTTTTTATACTACAAGAAGACAAGCCAGTTGGTGGTAAGTGGCTACCGTCACAAAGACACCTGCAATCACATGGTATTGCAGGTGCGTTGTCCTCCTGAGGCCTAAGATGTAATACCGTACCGTACCCAGTGATTACACTGGCTACCTTTTCAGTCTGAAACACAGTTTTACGGCCGATATAGAAAGTGGTACTTACCCAGACGACCCTACATACTAGCCTAACTAGCGTTTAATGATATTGATTTTGGCGAGTTTATTCCCGGATGACGTGAACTTTTTTCCCTGATGTGAGCGAATCGGCTGAAGAGTACCTAATAATATGGCCCACAGTACAACGGCAAACGTCGCACACCCCTATAGAAATAATAAAAAAAACAAATAGATAAAAAATATTTGGTTTAAAACAATATTCGCACCCGCCGATTTTTTTGTTTTTTTTTTTACAACTAGATGACAAACAAGCTGACGGCCCACCTGGTGGTAAGCGGCTACCGCCGCCTATAGACACCTGCAATAACAAGGAAAAGCACTTGATATTGCAGGTGCGTTGTCATCCTGAGGCCTAAGATGAAACGCCGAAGAAGAAGATTTTACCTTTTTACTCATATTTCTCGGTGGTGAGAGTCTTCTAGCGAAGAGATTTCATTTAGAAATCAGCAGTATAACTTTATACAATGTTTCGAAATATCAGGAAATAGCGGCTACGAAAATAGAAAAATATTTTCCCCGTACTGAATAAACAATGCGTGCATTTTACTCCATATATTTGCTATATCACTAAACGTTTGCGTCAGTTGAATATTGGTAAAGCTAAAACTAACAAACTAGGTACTTTTCCTTGATAAAATACGATAAGCATCCCAATTACGATAAATGAATCTGTGCAATTCTTTTGATTTGCAAAAGTTAATGAATTGATAGCGACTTTGGTGTACGTGATAATATTGATTTTTTTTACTTATTATCAGAACATACATTTTTGTGCCTATTTCGACTTTCATAAATCGGTACTATTGTGTTTGCGTTAAGCTGTCATTATGTATGTCATGTGTTAAATCGATACCAGCCTCTATTGTGAAGTATTGGATACCATAATATAATTAAATAAAAAGTACTTAAAGTTTATGTTTGACGTAGAACTTGAGTGACTTGAGACTCAGTTATATCATAAAAGATATAAATACTTATGTCTTATTCGTTCCTTGATAATACTTTATTATTTTGCACTAAACAAAATATTACAGTATTTTACAAAATGATCGAAAAATGTTAATGGACAAGGAACTTTATCAGTTTTTTTACTTCGGATATCTTATTCATAATAATCAACGACTTCTCGAAAGTTCAACTGAAACGGAATTCGCATAATTGATTACTTGAAAGTAGGGACTTAAATTTCTGCTTAACTATAACTAAGTCAGTCATAATATAATATTCATCAGACAGCCCCAAAATCAGCGCCGAGTTTAAAACACCTAAAACTAGTAAAGTTTAAAAATATAAAACATTTCAATTCACTGTATTATACTTTATCAATTATCATCACCTGCAACAAAAAGTATAAAATATATTAGTTTGTACCTAATAACAAATAAAAGAATTACCGTTGTAATTATTACTGATAGTTAATCGGCTTGTGGAGAAAAAACTAAAAATGTAATATAATTTATGAACACCTTTAGTATAACAGTATGTTTCGGCATTATATTTGGTATTTAGGTTAATATTGTATACGGGTGGTTTTTTTCTCTTTTTCTCGGTATTTATGGTTTCTCTATTTTAAAATTCTATGTTTGTGTGATTATTTCTTATAAGCTGCTGTTGTTACAAAAATAACAAGAATTTTTCGGATTTTTATTGATTTTTCGGAATAAGAAATATTATTTCTCGTACTATGAAATTTCGATCCGAATATAGAATATAGGGCTTAATTCTTAAAGGTGAAGGCGTTTATGATTCTGAGGGGAATGAAACTTATTCTGATTTAGTTATTAAGTTTTCGAGTCATAATCGGAAGTTCCTTAAGTTAAGCACGAGTACCAAACAAGGATTTGAAAACTTAATTATAACTCCTGAGTGCTAATTATAATTAGTTATATAACTTAATATTAGTTACCTGCTATAGTTATCGATACAGAATAACTTTTAAGTACTTACCTACCTAATAATTATAATACTAACTATATTATTGCTAGCAAGAACAGCTAGTTTAACAATATCAGAGTATATATTTGTATATCGTGTGCAGTGTCATATTTAAATATCTTTGTCATATGTTTATTAGCTGGCATTCTTTGTATTATTTTTGTTCACAATATCCCTGCTAATATATACTTACCAACATAATACATCAAACTTAGACTTGTGTTGACTGAAAGCGCAACCTTCTAATCGGTGTCCTTGAACGTGTTTTTTTTCTTCAGTATCTGTCATGTTTTCGTGCAGGTTGGCCCAATTTATTTTTGTGTCATTTAAGGTACTAGCATAAATTCTTATATGATTATATGATATGATAAGAATAATAACTCCTAGGCGGACAATAACAGTAAGTAGAAAAAATAAAATTGGCTTTCTTTAATCCCAACAAGACCATAAAAAAGTACTAGGCATACAGAACTCGCTTAGAAGTGTTTAGTAATGGGACTACGAGCTAATACAATTTCTCTTGGTCTAATTGAAGGAACAGAGCACACGCACACATCCATCCTTCCTCCATTTCTCCTCTCCATCTTGATGGCAGTTAATTCATTTTCAAGCTATGTGTATATGTGTATTAGAAATAGATAATAATGTTCGACAACGCTGAAACATTAGCTCTACCTCCCAGTCTTCTTACAATCACTACACCTTCATTGCATTTAGCTTTGCGCTATACATGAGAGCAAACAACCCTATTTCAAAAGAATTTCTTGTTTACAATTTCGAAGGAAGTTCTCAATTTGTCTCGTTTTATCTTACTTTTTTGTATGTTCCGCTTTCATTCTTCTTTATTCTAATCTGTAGTAATGTGTTTATTATTATTAACTATCGCCAAATTTCACAATAATTAGAACAGTTTAGGCAGATTCCACCTTCGAGTAATAATAATAGACTGATGTTGGTTTGTTGTTTTTGAATCCTATTACCTACGAATGTTTATCGAGGAACTTTATAAATCCGTCCTTCCGATTTACATATTGATCGGATCAGAATAGATAAGAAACAACAGATGTCTGCAACATTTTAAGTAGGTCACTGTTTGAAACGTACCTATTCCATTTGAAAGTTTCGCGGTAATATTTGAAAAAGCATGTCAACCTTGCTTGATGGGCAACAACCAACACCATGGGCTGCGATCGTAGATTTATATAATTTAAAGTGGCTACTTCAGGATGGATACATTATTTTTTAACTTTGAAACGGATACATAGCACATATACAGACGGATACATATACAGACGACCGGCTGGTCGAGCGGTCTGTACCCCTTGCTATACAGGCTACTCGGTCAAGAGGTCCCGGGTTCGAATCGCGGTAGGAGCAAATGTTTGTATGATGAGTACGAGCATTTGTTTACAAGTCATGGCTGTTTATATGTTTTTTTAGTATATTTCTAATACTACAAAACATATATATTACATATTATTTTCATAATTTCTCCGCTATCTAGTATCCATAACACAAGCTCTTAATGATGCTTACATTAAGCTAAGAAAAAAAAAGTACTCGACTGTACTAAAATGTGTCATCTAGAGCTAACTGTATATGACTCGTCGCTTAAGTTAAATACGAGTACGACAGATACGAGACGGCACCCAAGAAGTGGCTTTCGAGAAATAAAGAGAAATGCTTGAACACCCTGATGCTGGCTACCATACTATTGCGGCCATTAGGCTGTTGTAACGTTACAGAGAATATAGGCACACAAGTACCAGAAGTAGAGCCCAGGCGGGCATATCATGTACAGGCCATTGGGATAAGGGAAACTGTGAACCTTGAACCTGTACTACGATGAAGAAGGAACACGGGGGTCTTTATAGTGGGTAGTCTCGGTCGTCAACATTTTTGGCTGAGGAGCCCCACATAACTCTGCATTGTTCTTTTTTCCCCACAAGGGTAGGCGTAAAAGCCTTTTCTCCCCTCAAAAAAAAGGTACGAGACTTCAAATAGAGACGGCATCATTTTTATATGCCGTTATCAGTCGAAAGTGAGACGGAATTAACTTTTAAACCATATCTGATGATGAATGATGTAGATGACATAACGCACCACGCACAATAGCATATAAATTACTTATGGAGGACCACTTATACAGAGTGGTGCCGTCAATACGACAATAAATTAAAACGAATACTATATTAGTTCATAGAAATGGTCTGTTCAAAAACATCTTATTCATTTAGTAATTTCATGACATTCATATGAAATAATGCAGCCAATGTTATATTATTTCATACACATAAGATGTTTTTGAAGGTAGGTACAATACTGTCTTGTTTTGATTGTTATTGAGGACTTTTTCAAATAAATAGATACGGTTGAACTCATTATTAGTTTAATACTATAGTCCCATGTCACAACAACTATTGTTTTCATATTCGTAGCAACTATTTTTGTATGAGCGCGATAATAGTTAGTGTGATATAAGTAGTACAAACCAACAATCTTTTATTTGTTGTAGATAAATTTTCATAGTATTTCAAATATTAGCGAGGCGTGTGGGAGATGTGGGCAATATATGCGTTCTGTTTTAGCTGTCTTGTGCATGGGCGTGGGAGGACACAAGACAATATTTGTTGCCGTTTCACCCTGGTTTTGGGTTCTGTTTGGCTAAAAGGTGATGTAATTTCATTAAATCATCGCTCGCTACTTGACTAATAAAATTATCGCTTCTAAACTACCAGAATAACAGCGCTTCTGCGGCATTCTGCGAATGTCGTTGAAGCATTTATGCTGAGACAGGGACCTGTTGGCTTTGTTTAATAATAGGTTGGTGAAAAAGTTTCTTCGCATTTTTTAAGAAAATTCAAATCATTTTTTAATATACTTTATTTACATTTAACTAAAGTATGTAGGTACCATTTTGTTCGATAACTTTTTGCCATCTTGTAGGTAGGTAGGGACATGATCCCATTGCTATAGAAATTTTGGGGCTTCTGATCAAAATACCGCGACAAGTGGTTTTGGCAGTCGTCTCGTCATGTTAACCTGACACTGCCTAGAGAATTCTGAAGAGAGCGAAACAGGTGGAAATCTGAAGGTGCAAGGTCAGGACTATACGGCAAAGGCATTAATCAAGAACAAAACAGGCGACTCTTCAGACAAGGGTAATTATAGGCCCATATCATTAGCCACTATAATAGCCAAGGTGCTGGACGGTTTGCTTGATAACATATTAAAAACACATGTACATCTCCATGACTCACAATTCGGTTTTCAAACCGGATTGTCAACAGATACAGCTATATATTGTCTCAAGCACACTGTTCAGTACTACACTGACAGGAAGACTCCTGTCTATGCATGCTTCCTTGATCTTTCGAAAGCTTTTGATATGGTGTCCTATGATTTGCTGAGGAAGAAGTTGAAAAATGATACAGATGTGCCCAACGAAGTTACTAACATTCTTGATTATTGGTACAGAAACCAAGTTAACGTTGTGCGCTGGGAGGGACCACTGTCTGAAGCCTATAGATTGAAATGTGGCGTGAGACAGGGTGGGCTAAGCTCTCCTCGTCTTTTTAATTTTTATGTCAATGGGCTTATTGAGGGACTGAATAGGACTAAAGTAGGCTGCTCGATAGACGGAACTTTTATTAACAACATTAGTTACGCTGATGATATGGTCCTATTGAGTCCCTCCATAAAAGCCTTGAGGAAATTGGTCAGTGTCTGTGAGAACTACGCCGGGTCGCATGGGCTCCGGTACAACATGAAAAAGAGCGAACTTCTAGTTTTCCAACCAATAGGTGGAAAGATTTTAAATGTTTCCCCTATTCGATTGTGTGGTGCAGAGCTCAACAGGGTAAATCGGTTCAAGTACCTGGGCCACTGGGTCTCGGCTGGTCTCACAGACGCTGACGATATAGAAAGGGAGCGGAGGACGTTGGCTGTAAGATGCAACATGTTGGCCCGTAGATTTGCCCGTTGCAGTAAACAAGTTAAAATAACTCTTTTTAAAGCGTACTGCCAGAACTTGTATACGTGCAGTCTATGGGTCAACTATACGCAGAAAGCATACAACGCCCTTCGCGTTCAGTATAATAACGGCTTTAGAATGTTGTTGGGGCTGTCGAGGTGGTGTAGCGCATCCGGGATGTTCGCGGAGGCGCGCACGGATGGGTTCGCGGCCGTCATGAGGAAGCGAGTGGCTTCCCTGCTACATCGAGTGCGCGGCAGCACCAACAGCATTCTAAGAGTTCTAGCTGGTCGAGTGGACTGCCCTATGCTGAAGCATTGGATCCGGCTTCATGTCTTTGATGCATAAAGTACTGGATCTATATTAATTAAATTAAGCTGTCCCAATATTCTGACTTACTAACATAGTTCATAAGTGCATTTTTACTAACAAATTCTATGGACATGTCTGAAGTAAATAAACAAATAAAATAAATAAAATTAACACTTCCCAGCCAAACTCTCTTAATTTTTGCTGAGTGGCTAAAAATGTGTGAGGTCTAGCGTTATCATGATGAAAAACCACACCCCTTCTGTTGATTAATTCCGGCCGCTTTCTCTCCACTTCTTGCTTTAATCTCATCAGTTGTTCGCAGTAGAGTTCAGAATCGATGGTCCCGCCTGGTGGTAACAGCTCATAATGAATAATGCCCTTCCAATCCCACCACACACACAGCATCACCTTGTTGAGAGTTAACCCGGGTTTCGCCACAGTCTGTGAAGCCTGACCGGCCTTTGACCACGACCTTTTTCACACGTTCTTGTCGTACGTGATCCACTTTTCATCACCAGTTATCAGCTTCTTCAAAAATGGTTCGGTTTCATTACGTCGTAACAAAGAATCACAAATGAGTATACGGTTCATTAGGTTTCTTTCAGTGAGCTCGTGGGGTACCCAAATATCGAGCTTTTTTGTGTACCCATTTTTTTTAAATGCGCCTAAAACTGTTTTGTGGTCAATTCGCAGTTCTTCAGTCGTAACAACTGATATGCCGATCTTGCTCCAGTTTTTCAAAAATGGCATCAATTTTATCCGTAATAGGGCGACCAGAGCGACGTGCATCTTTGACATCAAAATTTCCGAATTGAAAACGCTTAAACCAAATTTGTGCTACCCTCACAGACACTGCACTAGGTCCATAAACATCGCAATTTTTTTTCGCGGCTTGCGTTGCATTTTTACCTTTTTTCTAGTAAAATTTTAAAATGTATACAATTTCTTCATTAGATTCACTCATCTTGGCAGTACGAAAAACAAATGAAAAACACACATTTTCCTAATTTGAATTTGGGATTATCTTTTTAAAATCTAAACTTTTAATGATACCAAAACCAGCCAGATACAAATAGTACAGCCAAAGAGATTTTATTACAAGTTCATACATATTGTACCATGTTAATAATTTAAAGCACCCTGGCAGTCTACATTCTTTTTGTACGTCATTTTCTATGTTATCATAACTAATATTCTTTTGTCTTTTCTACCCCTCATGTCAGTTCACCAATATACTTTACACTGAATGTTAGATATTTTCATCTATCCAACAATACATACTATAATGCGAAAAGACTTTTTCCCCAACCTAATATGTTTATATTTTTAATTACATTAATTATAGTATTGTGTAACTGTTAAATTGTTTATATACCTAAATATTGTAGTGTTAAGCCAATAAAAAGTTTCTTTCTTTCTTTCTTTAAACTTAGTAAAGATACGGATGGGTACTACTGAGGCCGTAGTGCGACTTTTGATGTGTTCGTTAAACGTTACTTCACGTCTTCGTTTAGAGTAACCATTGAGAGTTATGTCTTTTGAAAAACTTTAATAACGCGTCTACCGTCATTGTCAAATGGTATGAAAACGAAAGCAGCACCTCTGTTGTGAAGAATCGGAAGTCATAATTTAATTTTGACTCGACATGGTAAACACGATTTAGTTACGTTTAGTTACGTTTTTTAGGGCACAGCTGTCAATATATGTGAATCCACCGCTACTTTTCTATATTCCCTTTTTTTATACAAATCACTGCCATGATTCCACCTGATGTAAAGCGGTAAGAAGAGTCCAAATGCGAAGACATAGTGCAGCTTGTAACACACTGTTCTAGCCGCCTCCATCTTGCCGGCTACTAGCTAACACTCTCCATGATAAAGCCGATAGAAGGCGCTCAGCGATGCAATGTCACGACGCAATTATAGAGGCTCTAGGCTGTTCGTGACCGCTACATCTCTAATGATACGGACGGCACGACGCTGCAATCTGTCCAGTGTAAATACAGGATGTTAGGGGGAAGCTCTCGGAAACGAAGACAGGAAGCAGTGCTCGTCACCTTAAACACGATGTGTTAAAAAATAAATTTGAAATCACGAAAAAAAATGTTTGTTTTTTTCGCGATTTCAAATTTATTTTTTAGCAAGTCGTGTTAAGGGGGACCAACGCTGCCACCTGCGTTCGTATTCGAGAGTGTCCCCCTGAAACCCTGTATTTGTAAATATTTTTTAATTATCTTTGTAGCGGATATAAGTAATTACCTAAAAGTTTACCTTTAATTTTTTTTTCTATTTACGTTTTAATACAAAACATTACAAAAGTTTCAAAATTATTTTAGTTAAAAAGGCCTGCCAGGTTAATAAATCTACAACATGCGGCGTTGTTAAGTCTATTACATCAATGTATGAGTATTCATAAGTTCATAACCAAATTTAACGAGCAACATGGGCTTAGATCGTGTTTATTGGTGATGGAAGCCTTATTAATTAGTCTACGGGTTGCGTTGGCGAAGGCACTATAGTTTAATTGGCTGCCTCCGTGTTGAGAATTCGAGTGAACATAAAACTTGAATAATCACGATACTCTTCATTAGCCTTAATACAGAAATGGATATTCTTAATGGGGTGATACCTAGTGAACTTGGTTTTGGCCAACACAGAAAGGGACAGACATATTACCTCTCAGTGCGAGGAAAAAGTTTTAACGCTTTTAATGGTATTTACCTACAAAATATTTAATGATTCTTACTAATGGATAGGTAACGTCCTCCTTATATGAAATCGATTAAAAGGTAAGAAAATCTTAGCATTCGTGCTTAGGTAAACTTTGTTTTGATTCTTAAATTCATCTTAGTATAAGTATATTCTTAAAACTTATTCTTCGATTAGAAAAAAGTATACACCTGCAATATCAAGTGATTTTATCTTGTTATTGCAGGTATCTATAGGCGGCGGTAACTGCTTACCACCAGGTTGTCTGTCAGCTTGTTTGTTATCTAGTTGTTTTAAAAAAGGTATCGTGAGATGCGAAAGGACCATAATTTATATGAAAATAATCAAATAAATTAATAATTAATCGCAAATCTTACTTTGTGTATTTTTGTACAGAATAGCTAGGAGTATTTTACTTGTTACGATTACTTTAGCGCTATGAAACTGCTACCCACACAAGACTGGGTAGTTTAGTTAAATTAATCGATAAAAAACACTCTTTGATGAAACAGAAATCCGAACAACTATGAGTCATCATAACGTAAGTCATACCACGCTAATTAGGGTATAAATTAACTATAATCATGCACAATTCCAGTCCTGAAACTTGAGCCGTGTTGTAGTTACTATCGATAAAAAATAGCTGATAATTTGGTTACACTTGTAGCGTATTAACATATCTCCAAGGGTTGAGGAGCACTCTATTTGTACTATTATTGATACTCTGAAAATTTGTCAGTTAAAACACAAAGTCATCGGGGTGATACAGTTTTCCAACATTTCATTATCGTAGGTATTTCATCAAATTTTTAGGGTTTACTGAACATACGCACATGTCCATAGATGATACAAAATACAAAGGACTATTAAACAAAGAACATTTATTAATATGCCCAACAATAATATTATCTTTTGTTCTGCGACTCCAATAGCTGTCCTCGAGTCTCATTGTTAAGGATTGTCACATATCAAGATAACCCCAGCACGATATGTGACAGTGAATGTATATTCGTATATACACGTCATAGTTTCGCACTTCTATTATTTTGAAGGAGTCCTATTTGTAAACTAGAAATATTATTACTTATAGCCGACTAGTGCATAGATGCAAATGATTCGATCAAAATAACTCCCGCTCAATTCTACTAGTTATGTAGTAGATAAAAAATATTATATCATCGTAACTTTTAATAATTAAATGCTTGCATTCACGTTAGTCATCTTGGCATAATTTATATAATATATAGCGATTTATTGTATCATTCAAGACTTTAAACTTTTTTGCAATCTTTCTTTATGTCATTATATTATTACTACGAATATTGAAATAAAGTAAATTAACAATGTTTCACTGACCATACACTGCCATGGAAAAATTAAGTTTTGAATATTTAGCTTCTCGATCGTGTTTCATGTCAAGCTTACAAAAAGTCAATACCGAGAACCATTATTTGTTTCCTGCAAATTCTTTTCACATAATTTTAGGAATGTATAGAATTTCATTTAAGCCTGGAACAGGTATTTATGTTCATAACTTTCGGAGAGGATTATAAAAATAATTTTTTCTTTTCAGGAAAAACTCGCTACATAATCGACTAGGCATCGAGACATATTACGAGTAAAAATGTCGAGTCCAGAAGGTGAAGTCGATAGCGTTGATGTGGCTTACTGCGTGCCCGGGGGACAAGTCTTCCAGAGTGTCTACGTCCAGGTCCATGGCTACATCGCGCTGCTCATCTGCCTGCTGGGCTCCGCCGCAAACTCTGTCAACATTGCTGTCCTCAGTAGAAAAGAGATGGCGTCATCCACAAATACTATTCTCACGGGACTAGCCGTAGCGGATCTCCTAGTCATGCTGGATTACATCCCGTTCGCGCTCCATCTTTACACAACCATAGGCTCTGAGTACAATAAAAATTCGTACGGATGGGCTGTGTTTATCTACTTCCACTCAATATTCAGCCAAACGTTCCATACCATTTCTATCTGGCTCACCATTACTCTCGCTGTTTGGAGATATATCGCCATAAAATTTCCCCAAAAGAACCGGACGTTGTGTAATCAGCGGAACACTAACATAGCCATAGGTGTAGCATATGCCGTGTGTCCAATATTGTGTCTTCCTATATATTTTGCAATGAACATACAAGAAGTGACCAGTAGTTTAAGTGGAAATGAGACTTTTAACGAAACGGATATGATGAACTCATCTGATAGTGATGCTCCTGCTTACGCTCTCATGATGACTAAGAACCAGGATCTTCTGACTGCTATATTCTGGATTTATAGTGTATTTCTAAAACTTATACCTTGTATAGTGTTATCAATTCTAAGTGTGTTGTTGATATTAAAAATGAAATCAAGTGACAGAAGAAGACAGAAATTATTGAAAAAGTCTGCTATAACAACAAACGAGGTAATATTTGGCTTCCTACTTATTAAACTATGTTTTAACTTGTGCAAATGCATATAGGTAAATAGCTTTGGGAAACATTTTTGCGAGAGGATTAGACATATCTTGCTATTTTTTTTAATACAACTGGACGACAAACAAGCTGACGGCCCACCTGGTGGTATGCGGTTACCGCCGCCTATAAACACCTACAACAACAATAAACATCACTTAGTATTGCAGGTGCGTGGTCATCCCAAGGACTAAGATAAATGCTGTCCATGCCTAGTACTTACACTGGCTATCTTTCTCTTCACTCCGAAACACAGCGAACTGTTTCACTGCTGAAATAAGAAGAGCGGTGGTACCTACCCAGACAACCCTACATACAGGCCTACCACCTAATAAAAACACCACCACCCAACGCTTAGTTTAAATCTTTATTGATAATATTCAGTACTTACCTACCTATTTCTGAAATAGATACATCTAATAAAAACTTATAAACTCATTCTTCAATATTATTTTTAGCGCACTAAGTCAGCTGTATAAATACTTTATTAAAAGAACAAACTTTGCTAATAATAAATTACTATGTAGGTGTTAAGTCTTTCAAGATTTTAATTGAATTCGCGTCCGAAGGTCCAACAGCATCATAATTAAGAAGATAAAGGAACTTCGAAGTATTTATAGCACGGGAGTTCGCAAGAAAGGCTTAAGATGGCAACCAAAATATACTACTTTTGTGGTACTGTGCCTGCGGTGTGTAAGTCGTCAATATACAAAAATCTTTACTTATATAAAAAACTCGTCTGTATTCCAAG
Organism: Nymphula nitidulata; assembly: GCA_947347705.1. NCBI lineage: Eukaryota > Metazoa > Arthropoda > Insecta > Lepidoptera > Crambidae > Nymphula > Nymphula nitidulata. The sequence goes on along the minus strand of OX374621.1, from coordinate 10,807,409 downwards.
CGTCCATTCGACCTTCGATACCTATACTTGTTTACTACAACTATTACTTGCTAAAGAAATTACCCATGGATACTTTCTTATTTGTATGTAGTTGTAACCTTATTATATTTTCGATAAAATTCTCTAAAAGTACTTTCCTAATATTTTTGCGTTGTAAAATTGCTTATAACCGTTCAGCAATTTCTAAGGAAGTTTGTTCGCGATGAATTTGCTCCATCGTTCTTATTTTATTATAGTTTTTACACGCTCGTTGAATGTTTTGATAATCATAATAACTTTTTATGTTCTTTACAAGGGATTCAGGAGATTCGGAAAATTGTTTTCTTCGAAAATAAATTCCTAAAGTTTTCGAACGTGTTTTGATGTTCAATTTGTGTGTTGTATTGAGCTTGAGCTATTTATGAGCTTGATGATCAGTTTAGTTCTATAATTTGATGTGAAAATTGGTACCCAATTACTATACCACAAATAATCTGCTTACCTAATACCTACCTAATCATCTCTTTCTAGCTTGTCAATATTGACTTTATATTCATGGTATTGGAATAAAATTATTGGCACAGTTTCAAAATTCATATTATTCGTATCCCTATTTATATTAAAAATGCGAAAGTAACTCTATCTGCTACGTGTTCACTCCTAAATTGATTTATCCGCCTCTGTGGTTTAGTGGTTGAGACCACCTACCTCAGATCTAGAGATCCGGGGTTCGATTCCCGTGGGGGCAGAATTTTTCTGCTCGGTTTGGTTGGTGGTAGGGCTTTTCTTAGTCCGCCTGGCTAGCTACCACCATCTTACCTAAGTCTGTCGCCATAGCAATAATGTTAACGGCATTGTTGTGTTCCGGCAGTTAGAGGTAAGATAGCCAGTTCCTCTGTGGTTGAGGAATCCGGGTGTAGCTCGCTTTCATCGTCGGCCTTATCTTCACTTACCATCAGGTGAGATGAAGGTCAAGAGTTACCCCGTTAAGATAAAACAAAAGATTGGAGACGACTAAACTTAGTCCAATTCAACTCCATTCATTCAGTCATTCACTCAGACACAAGTCTGTGCGTTTACCGCTAAAAAATCTCCATTCGCTGTGGCTCCACAATTCCTCGACACACCTTTTTCCATCTCTAAGAGTATCGGGACCCTTGACGTTAATATCTCTCCGGACGTGCAGTTCCACAGTCATTTGGATGATAAAGTATGCTGGTATCTCAGAAGCTTGGTGTGGTGGTAGAGCTCGGTGGTATTTCACTCCAGGGCAAAGACTGTTACAGTATAGGTCTCAAGTCAGGACCCATATGGAGTACTGCTGCCAATTATGGGCGGGAGCACCTAGATACCAACTTGGATTATTTGACGTGCTCCAAAGACGTGCTATGAGAATTGTCGACGATCCTAGTCCTGCTATTCTTACTACAACGTATTCTAGATCTAGCAACCATAAGAAAAAGATAAAATACTGTAAAAGTAGATAGTATTATTTGACTGCGATCTTCTTTAAGGTAGATAGACCAGTCAGTATGTTGTATTGCACATGTAATAGCGTGTAGTCGTTAATTTTTATTACAAACACATCTACTTTGTCAGGGTGAGAAGGCTCGCCTGAATGAAGACGGAGGATGCAAGCGAGGCGGCGGCCGTACGGACCGCACCACCAGGATGCTCGTGTCACTGCTGGGCCTCTTTCTAGCCACTGAGCTGCCACAAGCACTCTTCGGGCTGCTCACCGCTATAGCGCCCCATCTCTTCCAGATATGCTATTATGCATTTGGTAAGTACAATGCCCTTAAACACGAGCTATGTTAGGTGTTTTCTTACGAGATAGAATCAGAAATGAGGACACCCGTAAGAGGACCATAGTCCAGTGACTTTGATTCTCCTAAGTTCTCATTAGTCTGATGTCCTTGTTTATGATTCTATGCTTATTCCATAAGCGGTCTCAGTAGATAACTCGTAGGGTTACCGAGTTGAAGTAGCGGCGGGCAGGTGGCACATAGCACGTAGTACGTACGGCTGCTGGGGCGTTAAGTATAGTTCTAGCATCGTGACCGCGTACCGGAAATAGTAAAGTAGACCGGCCTTCAACTAAATAGACTAAAGACCTGTAGGCAGTCGCAGGGAGGCTCTGGATGCAGGTTTTGCGGAACCGTTCCGTTTGGAAATCCTTGATGGAGACCTTTGTTCAGCAGTGGATATCATAGGCTGATATGATACCCTTAAACTTAAATCTTCATTCACGTTAGATGATTCATCACCAGCCTCATCACCAGACGTCCCACTACTGAGCACTGAGTACACCAACATGAGAGAAACACATCAGGAGTTTAGGCCACAGCACCACTACGCTGGCCCAATGCGGGTTGGTGCGTTAAAGCGGTAAACAACCAACGCAGTGCAGTAACATCCGAGATCAACGGCTTAACGTGCCTTCCGAAGCACGGATGAGCTCGAGATGACAAATTTTGTCACATCCTGGAATCGACCATGGCGAAAGTTGCTTTGTTTCTGTAATAGAAACCAGAGCGCTCAAACCACTACGCCACTGAGTCCCGAGAATGATTACTAAATAGTTAGCTATAGCACGTACAACTAACAACTGTCGTTTATCATAATATTAAATCTTAGTTAGCGCTACTGGTTCGTGGTGAAATTAACGCTTCCAGTTAAATAACAGTAAGTGTACTTGACGATTCAGTTGATGAATGAAGACCCTAATCAAATAGGAAATGTATAGGTTTTTGCTCTACATTTCTTCTAAGGGCGACTTGTACCAAAAATACTATATTTATGTTTAAAATCACGACAGATTCAAACAAAAATTGTGTTGTCAATTGAATTTTATTATATCTAACGTTCATAAGCAAGTCGCCATGAGTATCTTTACCAATTTTCATTTTAAAATACTAGCAAACAGATTTACTGTATAAAATGTCGGTAAAAATGTTGATGTCTCGAGACGACCGGTTAAAAATGGTCAAGAGCCCATAAAAAAAAAAATTTTCGTCTAGCGAGTTTCTAGTCTAGAGTCAAGAAATTGGTACTCTGACTATTAGAACCGCAGTTTTATTTTTTATTTTTGAATGGTTATAATTAAACACTTTAAAAATGTGGTATAACCTGTATTAGAAGGAACCTAAAGAGTACTTTATGTCATACACGATAATGGTGAACACAAATATTATTATTATTTTGCTGTGGAGCAATGAACTACTATTATATACCAATATGATCCATGATACTACCAAAGTATTTCTATAAAGCTCGATATCAAAGACAAGAAACTGTTTTAAAACTATTCTAAAATAGTAAACAGTGTAGACTATTCTAGAATAATGAATGAATCACATTTCTCAGTTGAACTTCCGATCATATCGCTACAGCTCAATCGAGAATGTGAAATTAATATCAAAGCTCCGATCGTGCATGAAATGGGTGTAGACATTAACTACGAACATGTGTACCAACATAAAGTTTTCTTATATGAATAGCTTGCAAACACGAAGCACGTAAAGTTATCAGCAATATTCTTTTTCTGAAACATAGAAGATAAAAGTAGACGCCTAATTACACCAAAAGTGTAAAATGAAGAGGAAGCATTATGTTGGCGGTATCACCACTGTAATCTTATAGGGATAACATTACCGTGGCTTTACTGGCAAGTTGACAAAAATAATAAATTGTTACCTTTGGTTCAATATCAGCAAATTATGTTTGCAATTTTACGACGATATTTTTAGAAGCAAGATAGACTGACGATTTGGTTAGGGCCGCGGGAAGCCGAAGCTGTTTGGAGACCCTTGGGGAGGCCGGAGGGGGATTCAGTGGGCTTAAATGTTGATGATGATTTTTAGAAGAAACGAAAATACTATAATTCTGTGTTAACCGCTCGTACGTCAGTCGCTTGTACTCCTATATGTTAAGTATATTCACAATTGTATACACAACCACATTATTCATAACAGTGGTCACACACATCCTGTATTGTTCTAGAGCACACTAGATTGTTGCAAGAACTAAAGTTGGAAGGTGAACTAAGTCAACTATTGCTAAGTTTGTGACTTGGAAGTTTTGCCGTGTAAAACTTCATCCAGTAAGAAACCAATGGAGTCGTAATGTTAACTTTATTATTCGATTTTATAGGATCAGTTTCTTGAAAACATTTTTTTTTGTTTTAATACTACTTCACTGCCCCAGAGACTTGAGACTTATAGTAATTATTACGACTTGTGAGTGTATTTATAAAATAGAGTGGAATACTATCAGTTTCACACAACATAATGCTTATATGCAAAAGTATTATTATTAAAAAAAAACACGGAAATGACTGCTACAAAACCAAAGTTATTTAAAAGACGATAGATGATAATTAACTGAGGTACTTATAAAAAAAATGTTAAGCTCGACACAACCACTTGACTTCCTGTCCCAGTTCCAAAAATCTTATTATTTTCTAGTCTTTTATTCTGTCATTAATCTATTACAGACGCAGGATCATGAGATTAAGTGCTCGCTGATATGTGATAGGTATATAGGTAGGTATTGGTAAAGATGGCCGCACATCAACCGTAACACGAGTTTGTTGCCGTTCAACTTTTTGAACCGGAATTGCTATTTGATTATTTCTACTTATTTACGATAAACGTTGAAATAGGTTATTAAATTTAATTAATTTAATCCTTTTTTATGAAGGTTTTGAAACCATAGCAGACGAAGTATGTTGGAATAAAGAGAAATAGTTTCTCTATTGAATCAAGAAGACGAAAATGCAGTGATGGTCATGTTAGTGAGATGGAGAACCATGTAAGTGAAGAAGGTATTCAAAGCGATACTGATGACGAGTGAATTGCCTAAACATAGCTTTTGTGCGACAAAAAAATAAATATTGTCTGAAACGACATGTACAAAATGTACAAAGACAGTGTGTAAACATAAAAAATACGGTTGCAACAATGGTCTCTAATTATTGCGGGTTTTGTACTTTTTTGATATTTATTATTGTAAATGCTAGCTGTTTTTTATACTACTTTAATAGAAAATACTTTCTATTTTTGGTACTTTTTGTTAAAATTATGAAATCTTTCTTACAAGTAAAAATATTAAGTTACATCAGTGTTTTAATTATATATTATTAATGTAACTTTTCTCTAAAGTAACAAAATATATGTTAAGTAGGTATATTTTTGAAAAAAAACCATTTTTTAAACTTGGCGGCCTTTGAGTCGCCTGTTTATCTTTTTGGTACTATAAAATAACATTTTTTTTTTTTTTTTTTCACTCACACCTATTATCTAGCCCAAAGTAAGCATCATTAAGAGCTTGTGTTATGGATACTAGATAACGGAGAAATAATGATAATAATATGTATATAAATATTAGAAATATACTAAATAAACATATAAACATCCATGACTCGTAAACAAATGTTCGTACTCATCATACAAACATTTGTTCCTACCGGGATTCGAACCCGGGACCTTTTGACCGAGTAGCCTGGGGTACAGACCACTCGGCCAAGCGGTCGTCAACATTAGCTTTCTAGAGTTAAAAAGTGTCTTTTAGGTTTATCAAATATTCAAGATAATACATTAATTGTCATTTTGCTTCCCAGAACATAAATAATTTTTCACGTTTTAAAATATATTGATTTCTTGCAAAAAAGCAAATAAAATTTAAAAGCTTACGTTGTGAGACGTAGTTATTTCACCGATATATTTTAAATATACAGTCGAGAGTACTTTATTCGTTCGTAATAGGAGTGGTATTTGCAATACAACATGTGGTAAGTGCACTCTGTATAATACCGCTGTACCATTACTTTCAAGTGCAATTCACAGCTACGAGTATGTTTTAAGAAATTTCAGACGAATTCGGTCGCAGACTTTTCAAATAAACAAATGAAATTCTCACGAGCAAGTAGTACTTAGTAACCTAATCAGGAATAATAAAATCACTATAAATTTTCAGTTAAGTAGATAGTGAATCTAAATTTTTGTCATGCTTTCGTTATCATGACGTGACGAATTAGAATACTCAAAGTTTATTTAAATAGATACTTACCTACTTCACTAAAAGTTTCTTACACAAACGCATTTACCGATAATCTGAACGATCTGAGCGAGTTTCAACATCAGAGTTGGTGTTTGTAGTTGAACCTCAGTGAAACTATTGAACTAACATTACGAAGCACTTAAAACTGGGAGAACATTCAGAGTAGAGAGTCGATAAAATTGTTCTCAGTTGCAGCTTACTGCTACGAAAGCAGAAATGTCCTGTTTAGTCGTTTAGGTTATTAACGGTGTGAATAAATTTTACTGATATGTAGATAACCTTGCATTCCTCACCAGCCCGCTGGCGTTGGCACGCATTGGATCAACATTTACTGTCAAAAATGTGAACAATATTTGTTACGTGTGTAAAATAACAGCTTATCCATTTCTCGTGTAGCTTATTCAGAGAGTAATTAGAGTATAGACTTTGTTTTATTTAGCAATCTATGAGTTGTCTATATAATTTATTTATTTATTCAAATTGTCCAAAAGCAAGGGAAAAAGTAAAATTATTTATTATCAAAGAATTATGCATATTTACAATAATATTTGAGTAGGACGGGAGCCAATTCTTTGGTTTTCTTTTAACTTAACATCATTTAGGTACATCTAGCTTTAAAATTAAAAAATGTTAATAAATGGCAAATGATTAAATATTCGTACCCCGTACGGTGGATGCTTAGGTTAGGCAGCTGGTAGCTTTTGTCAATTATATGCCTTGATGATTTTAGACGACATATTTAAGTTGTAATTATAATTTGTTCTTTTGATTATTTTTGAGATGCACCTTTATAGAAACACTTAGAGATCCTTTTTAATAAATACATGTCAATTTTACTATCGTTATATATTGATGATTTGCCGCTATCCATTTCAAATATTATATAAATCTATTATGTTTCATTTGGGGTACCTACTTCGCAGATTACGAAGTAGTTATACACCGTGTTCCTGAGGTTATACATTAACTTCGGCATGTTATTCAGACTATTAAATTGATCATTTTTTACTATGGACACTTTTATGAATTCCAATTTGTTTAACATTTTTTATTTTCATACAAACTAAATGCTTAGATGTAATTTATCTAATATGAATTACTCTTTACCTGAGCTGGTAACGTCGCATTTGAAACTTTGGTTCGCTTGTCCACATAAACTTTTCGAAACTTTTCTTGACGTTAGCAATGTTTTTTAAAATTTTGACTTTTGAAACTATGACATAAAGTTTAATAGTTTTGGTTGCACACAGTGGCAACATCTCACAGATAAAGACTCTTTCTCACTGCACAACACAATTAAATTGGTTAAACTTAAATTTCCAATAAATTAAAAACAATGCTATTTAAACTACTACTTCCTTTGTATGATATGTTTAACAAGAGCTATAGAAGTATTATTTAAAGTTAATGTATATCCTCAGGAACACGGTGTATAGTATGAAAGATATTACGTACATAAATAATTATAATTAATCTTAGCGTAATCCAATCGTTCATTAGTAGTGTCGTGGAAAGCAAAAGATAAGGCGGATTGGGAAGAGACGGGTGTATTAAAAACCGAAATACACAATAATAAATAAGAATTGAGAAGCCAGTATGATCATAAACTTTAAAAAAAGGTACCTATAAATAAAAGGAGGTCAGTTCTTGGCAAAGAGAGCAACTATTTTTGTTAAATCCGTTTATTTTAAAAAGTTTTAATAGTAGAAAGAACCTTGAATGAAGGCACATATATCAAACGAGATATTATTGACTACAAACGTGAGTCGACAACAGTCACTCTCTCAAGGGAGAGCTGCTCTTTTGTTTATCTTCTGTTTTTTGTTTAGGATGCGATAAATAAAATTTGTTTTTCAACCTAATAAACTACGGAAGTATAGAGTTATCTACTTCTCAATTTAATTTTATTTTTTTCATTAAATTATTACATTAGTAAAAGTCTAAATGGTATGAAATAAAACCACTTTACTTTACTAGATTTAGCACGCGAATAATTAGACGTTACCACAGAACATCACCCGTACCACCATCTTTTATTGCGATCCAGTTTAGGGCCTAAACTGAGTAGAATCGTTAATTCGTACTACGACGCTGTCTACGACTATGGCAGCGATGCAGTTTAGGAACCAATACTGTGCCGAGCGGAATATGAATCGCTTTTATAAAGATGGTGGTAAGGCCCCTGTCTCTTTTAAAATATGTGGAGTGTACATTACTATATTTTTTATACCTGACGCACGTTTTAATTACTTAACAGCGATCTGGATTACGGGAAGACCATGATCAAACTACCACGGCCTATGTCTAAAAGATATAAAAAAAATGTCTCAACTGCAAAAAGACATATCCTGGGATGTAAACAGCTGACCTTTCCCAATCCAGGTTATTGTTCTAACCGTCACCGTCACAGGTGATAGCTACACTGGGGATTTGTGACAATCCTTTGGATTTCCTCTATTTTTTCTATTCCTGTTTTTACGTGGCAAGCTAACGTATATTAAACCTTTAAAATATCGAAAATATCATAGTTTTTGGTAGCATAGTGGTTAAAAGAGTCACTCGGGTTGTTAAAGGTCTGAGGATCGCATTCAGCCCTGCGGCATCCATTTTCTGTTATAGTCATTTTTACAATTTTAATATTTTTTTTGTAATACGATTGTGTGTATTTAGGTACATGTTATTGTAGGTAAAGTTTAAGTTTAAAAAATATATTTTAAACTAGGTACCTATATAATTTTAGTGGAGTCAACTTTTCGGTTGACTGGTAAAGAATGTTTCATGGCATTAAGTCATCTAAACTGTGCCAAATCATGCGTAGTAAAAGGTAAAATAAATATAAATAAAGAAACACATAGGTCACAGGTCAGTTTCCAAAAATTTCACACGTTTTTGTCATTTTCACACGGTACCTGTGCAAGAAGATGACACAAAAGATGAACTGTTATCTGTATCGTACATATGTGATGCAGGGCACAGGGAATGGGTTAATTAAACCACCCGAGGTCAAAATACGTGCATCTTGTTTACTTGGAAATCCATTAGGTAGTGTTAGCTAGATTAGCTTTGGACATGCACTTCCTATGCTATCTACGTAATAGATGTATGTATTTCATGTTGGCTGCTCGCTTTTAATGCAAGTGCGGGTCCCTTGTGCAAGCAAGCGTTTAGTTTCCTCAAGTTGAAGATTAGTTGAACCTCGCAGGGGTTGTGCTCTTTTGGAGCTCTATATCTAATGGCGTTATTTATGACAGCATTAATAATAATATTCATACACTCACACCAATTAATCTAGCCCAAAGTCAGCAACATTAAGAGCTTGCGTTATGGATACTAGATAATGCAGAAATAATGATAATAATATGTATATAAATATAAGAAATATACTAAATAAACATACATGACCGGTGAACAAATGCTCGTACTCACCATACACACATTTGCTCCCACTGGGATTCGATCCCGGGACCCCCGACCCAGTGGCATGTATAGCAAGGGGCACGGGCCACTCGGCCAGCCGGTCGTCCAATGATTCAAATACAAAATAAGTTAAATAGCTATACGTTGTTAACTGACTATTGCATTAAAAACACATGATATAAATATTGAGGATCTAAAATTATTAACGCTGTTGACCTAATAATTCAGTTAAAAAATCTACTTAAAAGACATTTTTGAAATATTATATTTGCATGCCTGTAAAGAGTAATGTGAAAAACTTATTTAGATAATGTATTTCACCAATGTACTACCATTTTACTGCGAATAAAGGATTATGATTATTAATCCTAATTGACCCACCAACTTAAACAATACCCTGTAGTTTTTACCGCATGACGGTGAGCGGTTCGCCTATAGACGCTGATTTATAGACAAGATTGATTCTATGTGCCCAGTTACTAAGGGATTATAATCAATCTGCGGTTAAAATAAACATTTTTACATCAACCCACAGGCTTTTTCACGCTCTACTTAATAATGTACATAGTTTGTTTTAGACTGCTTGAAGTTGAAACAGCATTTAAATATTCAAAAAGGGCCTTATTTATTTTATATACAAAAGCCCCGTCATATGTATAGCTAAGGGGGGGTTGCCCCTTTTGTCCCCTTCTAAAATCAGGAGAGCGTTCCCGGTATTTCAGGAGTTAGCGAGTATTATTTGTTTGTTGTCCTACGGAAAATTTACGTTTATTTGGACTGTTGGGGAAAATAATGAACAATAAACCTTGTAGATTTATAAAAGATTGAAAGAATTCCGATTATAATTTAATGAAGAATCAAATGGGTTCTTCTCTAATCGTCAAAAAAAGCAAACTATTGAGGATATAGTACGGAATCCACTATGTACCTAAAAGAATCACGGCTCAAGTTCTTTTAACTGAAAAAGGTAAATTATTTGCATACATTATAGGTATTAGAAGTTAAGAATAAAATTACCATTTTGTATTGAAAAATGCACATATATATATTTCTATTCACTTTTGTACATTTCTGCCATCTCACATGTTCATGTAAACCTTTGGGAGAGAACTCTGGGGACTTGACATCAACAAATTGTGTGAAGGCATTCTGTTCTGCTTTCTGGAAATATTTTTTTTTCCAAGCAAAAAATTTTATGAATCGCGAAAAAATATTAGTCATTTGGGCAAGGTCCGGCGAGTATGGAGGATGACGGATCGTTTCCAGTTGTAAGTCCTACAGGACTACAGTGTTAAAATGGTTTCTCGAGCAGTATGATCGGTTAACGAGTCAGGGCTGTCTCTCTGCGAGTTATGCCATCATTGTTCAAAGTTATGCATATTTGCTGTCCGCAGTTAGTGCTTGCCCAGAATTGAGGAAGCTGTAGTGAATAACGCCATGAAGTGACCACCAAACATTTATTCAATTTTTCTGTTTGATATTTGTTAACATATTGTAATTCCTATCAAAAAATAAAGTTGCACAGAGATGCACCGTTTAGTCGAATCACATCAACTGTTATTACACCTTGCCAAATTTTGGTTATTACAAATAAAATCGAAGTGTTTGGTTGAATATTTTTTCAGTGATAGGTTATTGGTACGAAATACGAAGGTATATTTAGTCAGATTCTTTAAAATATTCGCCTCCCACAGCTGCGCAAAGATTATGCTAAATCACCTATGAATTGTGTATTAAAGTAAATGATATTTAAAACATGAATCGTGCCCAGACAATGAAAAACAAAGTATTTTTTATTTAAAATCGACCGAATCAATGCGTAAGTGGTCTTTATGCATCATATCATTATAAATAAATAAATAATAAAAAAAAAATATCGTGAATTTTGTAGCGTAAATAATATATCTCTTAAACTAAGGGTGGGTTATGGATTTTTTTTGGATATTCTTATCCGTGGATTGAATCGCCCCGCTTACGCTAATGGCGTGATACCTTTTCAAGCCATTTTGAGAGAAAGCTCACTTTATCAGTATATAAAACTTATAAGCTAATGCAACAAGAAGATGATGACAATAGAGTGTTATGGGTATGGTATAATAATGAAATTGATACTACGTAGAAAAATATCTAAACTAGAAAATGTTCATGTCCTGCACCCGTACCACCATCTTTTATAGTGATCCAGTTTAGGACCTTAACTGAGTAGAATCGTTAATTCGTACTACGACGCTGTCTACGACTATGACAGCGATGCATTTTAGGAACCAATACTGAACCGCGCGGAATATGAATCGCTTTTATAAAGATGGTGGTAAGGCCCCTGGGGGGTTTCAATGATATTATGTAAGTATTAACCTCCGGGTTACATGACGGAGCAAAACAGATTTGGATACCCGACTATGTTAGAGCAATGGGCAATGAGAGGGTTGATTAAAAATGAATACGTAAGTTCGTAGTCCCTCCTATCCTAAGGTTTTATAAGCACAACCATTAAAGAAGGTGTCAAAAACAGAAACGAAACTGAATGGGGAAAAACACCGAGATTGAGACACTTCAAGTCCATCACAGAGGTGGGGAAACTCTACCGGCCAACAATGTTTTCTCTAAGTGGTCTTTGCGACGACGCGTGGTTTAGCGCTCTTTGGACACAATAGCGCTTATTCTGAAGTACATAACACTGTCTAAAACTTATCTTTAAAGTTCGGCATCTTTCCTCAATTGTAATCGATGAGAGTTGATGACACTCTTTCTATGCTAGTTATTTTAACTTGAGATGTAGAAAATTTGTTTAAGTGTTTATTTTTTATTAATTGTTTGGAATGAAACTTAAATGCAATTTCATAAAAAAAAACTCTATAACAACATTTCTGTAAATACCTTATGTATCGAGTTAGCACGTCGCAAAGAGGTACCCAGATTTAGAAAAAAACTTGATTTACCACGTGATTCTTGGGACAAACTAGCCTGCCCCGTGCCATGAAACATCAGACCAATATATACCTATATATAAGATCTTTTGGGAAATTGCAACCATCAACTATCTTAGTGAAATCTCTTAATAAACTCCAAGACTGTGGGTTCGGAGGCTTAACTATATGCTTTCAGATTTTAGGGCCGATACTTAAACGGCCTTGGATGTTACACATAATGAATTCAGGCTTCAGCTAAATTTGTATACCTACGTCCATAAAATAATGTTTACCACACACATGTACCTACACGACGCGCGTTTGCCTTAACCGTCATATTTGATCAAAAGTCACTATTAGGTAGTCTTATAAATATTCATTGAATAAAATATTCATTAGGTTCGTAATTTATTCTGAAGTTCATCAAGAATATTTCTTTTAGTAAAATACTTTTCATTTGATTTTATTCAGAAACTGATTTGGAAACTTAATAAGATTTGAAAGACATATAAAGCGATGTTAATTGTATAGTCACCTGACTGTCAAAGGCGACTCAGGTTTTAAAGAGAAATCGTCAACCGCACAGATGACGTAAAACTATCGACTTTAAATAGGACTTATCATGCTCTAATGCTTTTTTTATATCTCTCACTCATAGCCCCTTATCGATTTATTCCACATTCGCCTCGTATAGTTTTGCCTCACATAAAAAATTCGTGTTCGCTCCAGATTCTATTCCTTTTTAGTCCATAAAATATTTCTCGTTTGCTCTGATTTCTGTTCTCTTTTCGCATAGCATGTTTTTTTATAATTCTTTTTAGTAAAGACCGGAAAAATATTTAAACATATAATTTTTGATTACCTAGTTAAATACACAGTAAAATATCAAAGCATTTTAACGGTGAACTGTAAGTGTATTGTGTACTGTATGCATTAAGTTTGGTAGGTTATATCATCAGAATATAAATCAGTCACACATTATGGAAGACAGTCCCAACAACAACGGTGTTGCAACTTTACATGTTCATAGGGTCCGGTAGCCGCTTACTATCAAATGGGCCGTATACTGGTAGAAAAATAGAAAAATCGATAGTTATTTTGTATCATTTTTGGATTCATTGATGGTTTTATCTGCATAGTTCTATAATTTGGGGGAAAAATAAATATTTTAATAATGAGGCGAAAATACATTTTAGGATTGTAGAGCGAAAACGCGGGCCGAACACGGCCTCTAGCACATGTTAGGTTGCTTTTTTAAAGTAGCCCTGTAATTTATTTTTGGTTTAAGAATATCTATTAGCTATATCCGTTATTTGAGATGAACATAATACTAGGAATCAATAGTTTAATATGCAAGATGAACTGCATAAACAAACTGTTACTTATGTAACATTCGAGCGATTACATGCAATACTAGTTTTATATCGTCCGGATAAAGTTGAAGTTGGTGATGTCGTGACAGTGATAGGCTTTATGTAGGCTTGTTTTCTAGTCGGCCGTCGAAAAGGCCTTGCCCTTGTTTATTCAAGTTAAATCTAGCTTTACCACTTATGATTCAACTTGTACCGATGCATTTTTTTCACCTGTCTTTAAAACAGCTGGTATTATATTAAATTAATTTGTTTGTAAATAATCACGTACAGACAGCACATCGAGAATAACAGTGGCACTACGAAAACCGCCTCTATTAAGAACGGAGTAATGCTGGTCTCAAGGTCAAACTGTTACGCTTGATGTGCTGTCGACTGCACAATAACTTGTTAAGAAAACAAAAGTTAACAACACAATAGTAAGGAAGGGATATTTGATTTTGTTCTCGAGGCATGGTTGTTTATAACTTTATGAGTAACTTATGATTTAAACGCTCTTAAAAAATATTTGTTAAAAGAAATCGAGAAAGAAAAACCGTTTTTAATGATCATAACTTTGGGTTAGATAATAGGTATATAATGATTATTATTATTATTGTCTGCCTTAAATCATGAAGTCCTAGTACACACAAACTAGACATTATAGATTATATTCTGTTGTTTTTTCACTTTTTTATTATAAATGGGTTCACTCTTGATCCCACTCTTGCTCCCAAAAGAAGTTAAGAGAAAATCGTAGATGTAGCGAGCTTACCCAGAAGGTGCCTATTTATTCCAGCTAAACTATTCCATCTATTCTATTTTTGAGATAAGTGTTGGTAAGTGGCAAAAGCTTAATGCTAAGCCCACCTTCACTCAATAATAGAATATCTGTTGTGTCTGCTTTAATTTGATGTGCATTTGCCTATTTCGAAAGAGTTCTAGCGAAAAAAGTTGTTGTAATTTTCTTTCCAAATTTTTCACTGTAATCACCCGGCCTCTAGTGAAGTTAAGCCTGCACCACACTGGAGGTCATAATACCTCCTTTGGGGATCGAACCTCACCCGACTAATCTGGGATAAAATATGACAGGCAATAAAAAAAGATTGGGTTCATTCGTCAGTTGCTAAGGAACCAACCTGTAAAAGTTACGCAAAAGAAAAGCTTTCTTTAAAATACTTTAATTTAAAACATTAGTCTCGTTGATAAGGTATATTATTTTACAGGGTTTCAAACTGTGAACTTTTAAACTAAGCGAAGGAGTTCGATGGCATCGACCTTTGAGCTTTCGAATAATAGACCCTAGAATAATAGTTGCTGTCAAAACTGAAACCAATAATCGATTCGGCGCATAATTATGTAGATCATGCGTTTACGCGCACACAAGGGCCGACTGACCGACCGACGGCAACGACCGTCATAAAATATTAAGAGCTATAAATATTGATTAGAATTTGGTGGAGTGGTCTCTATAATAAACCAGGGTCCTGGGTTCGAATCCGGGTAGGGGCTGACATTTGTGCGACGACTACGAACATTTGTTCACGTGACATGTAATTTTTTATGTTTATTTATTATATTTCTAACATTTTGAAACATGTTAGATTATTTTCTATATTTATAGTGAAATCGCCTTCATTGCGAGCTTTTGACCAAACGACAAAAGTTTTATTGCAGAAGATTGTTCACGTATTTAACATTATTGCTTTTTGCCTAATTTGATCTGGCGATGGAGCAGGCATAATTCTACACCTAGCATTTATCTATATTGACAAATAAATAATAATAATAATTGTCATACACTCACACCTTATCTAGCCCAAAGTAAGCATCAATAAGAGTTTGTTTTATGGATACAAATAAATCATTATTATAGCGCTTTTTGAGAATCTTTAGTGACTTTACTTTTTTTTTTTATACCACTAAGGTGGCAATCAAGCATACAAGCATACGGCCCACCTGATGGTAAGCGGTTACCGTAGCCTATGGACGCTTGCAACACCAGGGGTATCACTTGCGCGTTGCCGACCCTGTAAAAACCTTTTCACGCCTTTTTTGAAGAACCCCATGCTGTACTCATTCGAGAAAACCTCTGCAGGGAGCTCATTCCACAACTTGAGCGTACGCGGGAGAAAGTTTCTCTGAAACCGTACAGTACGCGACCACTTTGGTTCCAATTTGTGAGGATGAACTCCCTGCCGATGGCGAGCGGTGCGATGATAGAAAGAAGCCGTGGGCATCATGTCAAATAATTCCTCAGAACACGCCCCGTTATACAAACGGTAGAACACACACAAGGAGGCAAAATCTCTCCTTAGGCTTAAAGGTTCTATACCGCTTGTGAGCTCAGGATCGTCGACAATTCTCATAGCGCGTCTTTGGAGCACGTCAAATGGTCCAAGCTGGTATCCAGGCGCTCCCGCTCATAAATGGCAGCAGTACTCCATATGGGGCCTGACTTGAGACTTATACAGTAACAGTCTTTGCCCCGAAGTGAAATACCGCCGCGCTCTATTGAGCACACCAAGCTTCTTGGATGCCAGCTTGACTTTATCCTCCAAATGACTGCGGAACTGCACGTCGCTAGAGATATCAACACCAAGGATCCCGATACTCGTAGAGATGGAAAGCGGTGTGTCGAGGAATTGTGGAGCTACAGCGAATGGGGTTTTTTTAGCGGTGAACGCGCAGACTTGTGTCTTAGTGGGGTTGAATTGGACTAAGTTTAGTCGTCCCCAATCGGAGACTCTGATTAGAGATCTCTCGATTTCAGACACAAGTCGACCGCGACTTTCCTCCACTGTAGACCGAGGGGTATTAGCACGACTCGTATAGTAAGCGTCACCAGTACTGTCATCTGCATAACAATGCAGTCCGTCAATAGACAGCATATCATTGATATGCAGCAGGAACAATGTTGGAGACAGCACCGAGCCTTGCGGGACGCCAGCGTTAATGTCCATGCTATCCGAGCAACTGCCGTCGACGACGGCTCTTATGCATCTGCTGGACAAAAAGCTAGCGACCCATTTGCACAACCCCTCAGGCAGCCCGTAAGATGGTAACTTCGAAAGAAGACCCCTGTGCCAGACCCGATCGAACGCCTTCGCTACATCTAGGCTAACTGCCAATGCCTCACCATGACTCTCAATGGCAAGAGACCAACGGTGCGTGAGATACACTAGAAGATCACCCGTCGAGCGACTGTGGCGAAAGCCGTATTGACGGTCGCTAATAAGGTCGTGATCCTCTAGGTATCTGAGGAGTTGCGTGTTTATAACGCGCTCCATCACCTTTGAAAGAAGGGAGGTTATAGCGATTGGCCTGTAATTCGATGGGTCTGATCTATCGCCCTTTTTGGGCACCGGGTGCACATGGGCAGTCTTCCATGAAGACGGAACTTGCCTGGTGGAGTACGAAAGCGCGAAAAGACGCGTCAGAACAGGACACAACTCAGGAGCACACTGCTTCAGCACCACTGCCGGTATACCGTCTGGCCCGCTCGACTTATGAATATCCAGAGATAACAACTCACGCCGTACCTCCCGTTGCGTAATGTAGATCTCCGGCATAGAGTTGCCGCACCAGGGGATGGTAGGTGGTGCAGCACCTCCGTCATTCAAAGTCGAGTTTGAGGCAAAAAGAGCACCCAGTAAATCGGCTTTCTCTTTAGCGCTGTGGGCCAAGTTTCCTTCAGGCTTACGCAGTGGTGGCAAGGACGACCTACAAAAATTTCCCTCGGCAGCTTTGGCGAGCGACCATAAAGCGCGACTCCCGGAGGGGTGTCTTGCAAGTTGATCGCCAATCCTGCCGACAAAATCGAATTTCGCTCTGGCAATCGCTCTTTTACAGGACCTCGAAGCAGCGTTTAACTTCCGCTTCACGTCAGAGATGTTGGGATCCTGATTGATTTGGGCCGTGGTCCAAGCCTTAAACGCAGCCTGCTTGCTTTCGCGAGCTTCCCTGCATGGCCGATTAAACCACGGTCGCCTCTTAACGCCTGCGGCCACTAGCAGGTTAGGAATGTAACATTCCATACCCGCCAGTATCGTCTCAGAGACTGCAGCCGCACAGGTGTCAGGATTATCTGACGTGAAGCAGAGCTGCTTCCACGGGTACGATGCGTAAAACTCACGCAACCCATCCCAGTCTGCTGACTTGTAGTGCCACACTCGACGCCACCCAGCTGGCCGGGGGGCATCAGGCTGCACACTGTGCACTTGGGTCTGGACGAGGCAGTGGTCTGATGAGCCTAGAGGCGCATCCACTGAGATGGTATATCCGTCCGGACGCGTAGTCAGCAGAAGGTCCAGTAAAGAGCTCGTATGGCTCTCGATATCTGGTATTCTCGTAGGAGAATTAACCAGGACCCACAAAATCGACAGGTCCCTGTCTTCTAGGCCATGAAGACGGCGACAGCAAACATCCTCCCGGACGTACATGCATACCCCGGCACGACGCACAAATTTCTGCTCGAACTTGTACCCAGGGTAGAGTAAGTACGATGAGTCAGCCGGGCAGGAGATTTGGGTCTCCGTTAGGAAAAGTAGGGTCGGCTGCGCAGTCTCAAGGTGTTGGTGGACTGCGTTGATGTTGCTGTGAAGTCCCCTGATGTTGCAAAAATCCACTTTAAATGTGGATAGGGAAGCCGCTGACAAAACGTTCCTACTTTTTTTTAGAATTGCCATATTTTAGGGATGAAAAGGGTTTTTTGAAAAGGAGTCTCCGTATCGGCAGCATGATAGGCAAAATGCGGTCATATCCCGCCAAGGTACTGCGCAGGGATTGCAGCGTGCTGGCGCGGCGGGCGGAAGGGCCCCCAGTCCCCCCCTGTGACAGAAACCGGGTCCACTCCGGTCTCCTTCTCCGGCACGGCAACTACCACAGGGATTTTACACAGACTGGCGGTTCAGCCTCCCAGGGCGGAGATTAGGTAATCCCTGGGTTCGGGAACCCGTTCAGCCTGCGGGTGGCCAGCGGACAGCCGTTTCACTGGGTCTCCCTGACCGCTGCGCCAACAGGATGCACCCACACGAGTAAGTGGCAGTGCTTAAGGCACCACGGGTCCACCAGCTGCCAATACGGGGACTCCTTGGGGAGCTCTGGCAACCTTACTCACCGCAGGAACACGACACTACAAAAGCAGCGTCATTTGGCTGCGAACTTCTGTAAGGTGGAGGTATTTCACCAGTCGGGCTGCTCCAGTTCGAGCGAATTAACGCTATGCCCTACCTCTCTTAAAACACTGCAATCTTTGTAGCCTTAAGCTACGATATTTTCTTAAGTGGAGATACTTCACAATTCGGAGAGCGACTTCATATTTTATCAGTGTTTTTACACAAAGCACTTTGGATCAAGGAAAATATATTATAATAAGTGAAAATTTCCTTTGTAGTACACTCATTACGTGTATCTAAGGATTTTCACTATTAGATATCAGCTTTGTTAGTGTTTTTTAAATAATTGTTTCTTTAAAACCGTGATATTAAATGTAATACAGTAAACAGTAAGATAAATATGTAGTCTATAGGTATACTCCATAAAATAACCTCGAAATAGTTGTTACTAGTTTTAAAGTGATCATCAATCATTCATTCATCACTCGCAAACGAAATATCTTTTCTTATTTAGACGACAAGAGCGGCGAACAATACTTATCTTTTTTTCTCTGGGTGGCACTGCACTGCTAAAAGTTATCATTATGTAACTATAAACCTTGTAACCTAATATTTAAAAAGAGTGACTACACTAGTTTGTTGCCAGAATCTTCTCGGTTGTTCAACTTTTGGAATTTATGTAAATTCAGACACGACAGACAGACATTATGACATTGTTGGTTAGCGTAGATTAAGATATGACAGACAGAGAGGCAGACGGACACGATGACTTTGTAAGTTAATATATTTTTGTGATAGTCATACAAATGTGTTTTTTGACCATTTGAAAGTGCTTTTTGTTGGCATATTTGAATAAAGATATTTTCATTCTGATGAGTGGTAACTGTAGCCAATATAGACGCTCGCAGCACTTTGGGCGCTATTTAGCTGCTGCCTACTAACGCCTTCTCAATTAGCTTTGGCGATGCTACTCAAGCCTTGAACACAATACAACGTTATTTAGCTGCGATCTTCTGTAGGTGGAAGTAAGGTCAGCAACTTATACCGATTAATACTTCAGTGCCATGTTGCCACTTCACTGAAAAAAATGACCACCAAGCTTGACTACATAATTAGGGAATGCAAATCTCGCGAGATTGGGGCTCAAGCGAGATCCCGCGAGTTTATGAATAACAATACTGCGAGACCTCACCCATTTCGTGATCTCGCGAGATTGGCAGTTTTGTGTATTTTTTTGCAAATAATCACAATATTTGAATAAAAATATAAGTATTATAAGATAAACATTTAATTTCACGAATTTTTCAATAGAAAAATGTTTTCTGCATCAAACATTGTTTGACGTATTTGTCTATAATTTTTAATAAACTTCTAAGTAGTAAACTTTGACGGACGTATCTATCAAATAACAAATGAAAGAAACAACCAATCTTCTCTTTTATTATCAAAAAAAAATCTTTTAGTAATAAAACAGTTCTTTTTTAACAAACAAAACAACGAGAAGTAAAAAAAATGAAACTTTTATCTAAGTTGAGTGGACTCTCAAAGCTCGATAAACCAGACGCAATTAAATTTTAATTGTTATGTCATCTTAAGTTTACGTCTGGGCATTGAAGGATTAGACTGAGATATTATTATCAATTAAATAACTCCGTCCGTGTCAGGCCACGTTTCGAATAAGACGTTTTTATGCTCGAGTGCAATCTCGTTAAACTCGCGAGATCTCGCCCTTTTTTCGTCCGAGATCAAACTCGCTAAAAAAGGTCGAGATCTCGCGAAAACTAGATCTCCCGACATTGCATTCCCTAAACATAACATAAAGCAACACCTAGCAAAAAATACAGTTGCACAGAGATGAACTGTTTTGTTGAATCATATAAACTGTATTTACATCTCGCTAAATTTTGGTTATACCTAATGTAACCGAAGTAGTTAGCTAAATATTTTGTTCAGTGTACGTGTTCATACAAACCGACAAGTATGCCAATAGGTTATTTTGAAAACGTACAAAAGTGTTCATCGTCTTCTGTTGCTGACCGTAATAGGTATCCCAATTGGGTACTGAATATTCCAATGGTAAAAGTACCACTATGCATACTTTTGACATCTTTTGATGTGTATTCCTATTTATTGATGACTCATGATGATTTGTACAGTTGCGAAGTCTTACATTACATACTTATTAGATGTGCCTGTAGAAACCTGTTTTCTATTTACTGTCCTCATCGCAAACCCTTTCATTCTTGCGGCTACAACTTAGGACATTGACAGCATTCTTTTCAAGCTCAGCGATGGATATAATACTGAATGTCTTTTATTTTTTTATTGACATTTTGCATGCCGTGGCAACCTTTAACCGATTCAATGCGCTGACAAAAATTTCTTGTATTAGCTAGGTGCGCACCGTTTTACAGTATATTTTCGTATGGTTAGTTTCGTTTGGATAATACGTGTTTTCCGCAGCGAGTAATGGATTTGTAAATTTTCATGCACCAAAATCGTGAGTTTGTATTGTAAATTTTTACCAAATACGTCATTTATTTTCATAACTGTCATTTCCTGAAACGGCGATCATAGGGCTGTTGTACTGTCAAACGACATAGACACATTGAAAGCATTCTTTTTTATGATTTTATTTGGCAAAGTTATGAGCATATTACCACATGCCGATCGGCGTACGCCGTACCTGGAAGTGAAATGGAAATTAGACGGTCGGCGTTTATTATATGTTTACACACGATAGAAGAGCCCTTCTATCTCGTCTTAGACAGTAACAGTAAGACTATTACACAGCTGTGAAGCACGAAATGTAAAGGAATGAAGGAAAAAGTTGGTATTACACTTGATGTCAAAGTGTAATAACCTTGTTGGCAGGCTTAAAAATTATGTCGGGGACGTATGAATTTGTTTAAAGAAGAAACAAGAAGCTTAATTCTATCAAGTTTGTTTACGTTCAGAATTAAACTTTCCTTTGAACTAACAGGGAACATTCATAAGGTAAACGAATCGGGTTTCATGATGAGCGTCAATCAAAGCATGAAACACGGGTAATTTAGTCAGAAACTTTGAAGAGAGAGTTTAGCACTTGAAAAAAAAAACAAAAAAAGAGAAAAAAGAAGAAAATCCTCCACCTCGCAAGAGTTCTTTGAGAAACAGTTACGCTGGGAGAAGGGGTCTCATCTCCTACGCTGTTAAAATAGGCAAAAAGACGTTTGAACTGTTTTGAATCAGAGTCAATACTTTCCACTTCAGCAGGTGACCACGAATCAACTTGACTGAGCTCACACCTCTACACATCGACAGTTGGGAGATCAACCCCTAGTCACGAGTTGAGTTATAGCCTTTTTCGTTATACCTTTCCTTATGAGAATGAAGTAGCGTTGAAAGAATTTTGCTAAGTCATAGGTATAGATACTTACTTCAAATTTAACATTTTATCGTCACACACTTACAATGAATATGGTAACGCCCCTGATAAAGTGTTGGACGATCGTGTAGAGTCAGCTTAACTTTCATTATTATTTCCTTTACTACTTAAAATAATTGGTATTTTTTTTTACATTTAAAAATATAAAAACTTGAACTCAATCGGCAGCAAGATCAAGGTCCAGACTAGTACTGGTTAAAATTATTACTGTTATGTTTATTAAACTAGTTAAATAGGTGATATCGACGTCTTCTTTCATTAAATCCGTTAATCAAATAATAAATAAGTACAAAAGTAATTGTATTAACATATTTACTAATAAAAATATCTAAACTAGGAAAAGTTTGGATATTTTTATCAGTAATGAAATAAATATATAAATAAAATAAATTTTCAAACATAACAATGTTTACTAATAAAACTGTTTAGATACATTTTTATTAGTTAATATTTTTTCAAACATTTATGATAATGTTAAAATCAAAATTAAGAATAACAATGTTATATTAAAAATTAAGAAGGTATTAGCATACCTAATTAATTATTCCTTAACATAGCACATATATACCCCTTTTAGCATGTTGTGCTTGCATCAAGTAGGGTGCAATCAAGCAAGACGTTGATGTATTTTATTTAAGATTTTATCAGAGATTGTAACTAGTTTTGTGAGCAAAATAATAAAAAAATGTAGCCAATTGGTCTGAGGTACTGTGAAAGCAATGCTTACTTTCCCATGACAGAATACATGTTATTAGATTTTAACGGGTACCTTTATGAGATTAGATGAAAATACTATCAATATTATTACAAATCACGTCTTCATGATTGTGAAAACCAATAAGATTTTAAGTATCGAATATTAACAAGAACAAAGAGGAGATAGAGAGGATTTTAATAATAATAATAATGAAACCATTTATTAACTCTTCACAATAGTACCTTGTGAAGAGTCTAGTACCTGAAATAGGTTCCAGAGGGACCTGTGCTACAGGTTACTAGGCCCCTCCCGCAGAAAAAGTATGTATGAAGTGGTTCTGATGAGTGACAGTGTTAAGAAAATGTTATTTGGGGAAAGACATAACTAATTAGAAAATAAAAATGTAAAAATGACCAAAAGATAAAATACGGTCAACGATTGCAGATATCCCATGTAAGTATGTTGGGTAATGGTAGGTATTTGATTGATTAGTGAGGTTCTTGTATGTATGCGTAAGTGTGTGTGTGTGTACGTGTGAGTGAGTTTGTTTTGTTTTCGTGTGTTTTTGTATAGTTTTGGGTATGAAGAAGTAAAGTTAGTGTATGTGTGTGAGAGTTTCAGGGACAATATACTCGGGGAGGAAGGATGGAGAAGGTGTGGATGAGCGATTAGGTCGTTAATTGTTATGTGGTCTTTAGGATGTTTTCTGTGGATGTGTAGTCAAGTGTTTTGAGGTATTGGGTGACTGTGGTTTTACAAATAAATTTGTGTAGAGGATAAATGTTTAGGGTCTCATTTAGTTTATTGTAGAGATATGGACCTAGGAAGCAGAAAAAGTTGTGCGATTTAGCCGTTCTGAATATCGGACTTAAGCAGACCTTTCCTTTTCTTCTCTTGTCGCTTAACAGGTGCGGGTTGTGTTGCAGCTATGTGTGCTGCCTCAGTATGGTATTTAGTACGAATGCTTTTCTCACCGTGAGCACATCCCAGAGTTTGTATAGGTCTACCGTAGGGAATCGGAAAGGGAGACCAGCAGCCACCTTGAGGATGGTTCTTTGGGCTCTTTCCACTTCTAGTAGGTGAGTTTTTGCTACCCCGCCCCACGATGAGATGCAATAAAGTATGAGAGACTGGCACAGAGCATAGTAGACCGTTTTGATTACTTGACGGTCAGCGACGTGTCTTAAGGTCTTAAAGATGTAGATTAACTTGCGTATTCTTGGTACCAACAATTCTATGTGTTGTTTGAAGGAAAGCGATTGTTTCATTGTGACCCCCAGGTATTTTATGCTTTCCGTACTTTGAAGTACTAATGTAAATCTGTTAACATTTTGAAATAATTAGGTAGTCACTTAAATAATAAATATTTTAAAACCTACTTTATTCTGACTCGGGGCTATTATTGATAGCCGTCGAAAGTAATTTATCAGTAAACTTTCAGCAGACTGTTGATATTATTCTTCAATAATGATTTACTACATGGAGTTCCATAAACTTCTATATTTAGTCTAGCAGTAGTATGATTAACAGGGACCGGATTAAGCGGAGTTTTGAAGTACTGAATGACATCATATTATTATTATTTTGCGAGGAAATCCTAATATGCGATTCCTCGAGTAAAAGGAATATCACCTTTTACTCAAGGAATCAATGAGATGGTGTTAGAATGGTGTTTTTCAAGGCTTATTCCGAAATCCGAAATAGACAGACATACACATACATAGACATACCTACCACCTAGTGAAGGTATGCCCGTAAGTAGGGTCGTCTGGGTAGGTACCACCGCCTTTCTTATTTCAGCCGTGAAACAGTTTGCTGTGTTTCGGATTGAAGGGAAAGGTAGCCAGTGTAATTACTGGGCATGGACGGCATTTCATCTTAGGCCCCAGGATGACAACGCGCCTGCAATATCAAGTGATTTTTCCTTGTTATTGCAGGTGTCCATAGGCGGCGGTAACCACTTACCATCAGGTGGGCCGTCAGCTTGTTTGTCATCTAGTTGTATAAAAAAAAAAACGAAAATAATGTATTCCGTTTATCAGAGTAAGCCCTCAAACCGTTATTAAATGATAGTACACTATCGTAGTATTGTATCCCCAAAATCAGAATATTTGTTACGATGACAATAAAATATTTAACACATCAATACTTGGTAGGTAACCGTTTTATTTATTATGGCAATATGGCATATTAGAAACGGGTCATGAAACGACATGATATAGAAGCCGTAATGAAATTACTTCTGCAAATTGATTTTCAGTAAAATACATTTATGGGTTTCTGACTGATGTAACTGTATATTTCATGGTTTGCCAGATACATTTTCCACCATAGCTCCATATTAATAAGATTTAAAACTGCGTTTGCTTTTCTCAATCTGTTTTCAGCGCTGCTCCCCGAACGATGTGGAACTGATGCGGTTATTTTCCTAATTAGGAAAATTTTGGTGATGCGCAGCACGTACACACAAATCGTGAAGCCTTTGTTGTATGCAGATACATAGCTGAATACCTAACCTTGTCACTACATATTATTGCTTGTTTGTTTAAGCATATCAATTGACTTTAAATTGCACTTCAATACGAAAAGGCAGTAACGTGTGCGTGACGGGACTATACATAACAGACGGTTGTATGAAATTAGAAGGTTAACTACAGGTCACGATTAAATAATTTTGAATGAATGTATTCTTTTATTGTTAGGGTTGCATTGTCTTTTATGGAACACTAACAATTTTGATACGTCTCGCCCTCTGTATGGAGACGACTGACTTAGAGATCTAATGGGTTATTTGAATAAATTAGGACCAAATGCATAATTAAGTCCAATGCATTAGGAATGCACTAAGTGTGAATTATAGTCGTCTGTCTAAGCATTTGGCATCAACCACTTTCCTGTTGACGTAATTTTGTTTTGCTTACTTAGATCCTTAATTGACTGTTAGGATAAGAGTTCTAATAAAGTTTATCGAGACTTAAAGAAGAAAGGGAATCTTAAGATTGACTTGTTTATTTTATGTCAAAAGGTTCCAAGTCAATGAGTACGGTTTGGGCATTAATATTCATCAGTACTTGGCGTAATGTTTTTTGACATGAACAAACCAAATCAAACGTAGATAACGAATTTATTTTAATAATAATAATATTATGAATAAAAAAGTTTAGATGGATGCGTTTTAAATCTTACGCAATCACGCCAGAGCGGCTGAACGGATTGAATGAAATTTGGTAAAGAGATAGAGCATAGTCTGGAAGATACTACAGACTATACTCTATCCCTTTAGGCAACTTTTCATCCCGTGAAAGAGTTCCCATAAACGACGAAGTCGCTCGCGGAAGCTAATTAATCATCATTGAGATTTAAGTATATATAAATAGTTTAGTTAGTAATATGTCTTGTTTATATACCTACATTTTTGTTTAAGAATACTGTGTATACTTGTTAAGGCTAACATTAATGTCCTTTGCCAATAAGTGTTATTTAATTAAAATGTTTCGTATGTCTAGCTGTAGGTATTCCCTCTAAATAAATAAATCATTACAACAAGAGCCAATTAAAAGTACAGACTACTACTGTAAGATGTAGTAGTGTAGAGACTACTGTAAGGTACTTTGTAAAGAAAAAACTACTTTCAAGGGCTTACGAGTGTTTATCGGAGAATTCGCATAAATGAAAATATCGCGTTGCTTGTTACTCGAAACAAGTGATTAATCATTGTTAAGCATTCTCCGTTTAAGTGGCAGTGGTTTTAAGGGCCTAGAATCACAGAGTGAAGTGATTAATATGCAGGTCTGGTTTTCTGGTTCGTACATACAATTATCGTCTTTTTAGAGTTCTGGCAAATACCAAAATTTTATTAGCGAAGTCGTCTGTCACGGATTAGGAATGTTGGCACAGAGCGAGCCATTATCACAGTCAAATGAGATTAGTCTCCCACTATCACTAGGCTAATGCTGATTGTTTGTTTTTGAACGCTTCTTCCAATGAGCTCACGGACAATAATATTTAGTTCTACTTTATAAAAATAACAAAAGTTTTTTTTTTATAAAAATTACAAAAGTATTTTAGCTTGATATTAAGTGTGAGTGTATGAACATTATTATTATTATTTATTAGTTGAACTTTTCTTCAACAAAATAATTCTAAATAAAACTTCATCATTTCAAAGCGGAAAAGACATGAGTAGTGGCAAGTGGGGAATGTTATTAGCAAGTTTAATCTCAAACTTTTAATAATCTAAATAAAAAAAATAATGCTTGATAAAAGATATACTGGTATTAAAAAATAGTAAAATTATATTGATAATTATACAGAATTGATTTTAGATATTTCAATCAGAAATTGCAGTATTCCTGTCTCTTTCTAAAACTAATTTACATATAAAATTTTTCGACAGTTTTTTTCTAATTATTTCTATTTTGAAAATTGTAACTGTGCACAATTAATTTTAAAACCTAAATAATAATAAAATAAAATAAATGCATATTCCGCACTAGGAATGTAAATATTTTTATAGAAATACTTAACAAAATTGTGAAAGCTGACAAACTTAACCAAAAAGCTCCTAGAATTTTTAGTATCAATTAAAAATTTTAAGTTTTAAAACTTTTGTATTGGAAAAACTTGACGGGATAGTATTTCACTATTCGGGCGTAAACCACCCTTTATCACGGGTAAAAAACCTACAGCTATATTAACAAATAAGACAGTTTGAATACAACTATCTGTTATATATCCAGCGGTTATCGGTTAGTTTTTACAAACAACATTCAGAATAATAATTATAGTAACTTAAAGTCATGTTTGTTAATTTTGATATCGTAAATTTGCTTATAAAAAAATAAATGAAATCACAGCCGTACCATGAAACTGCTTTTTCAGATATCAAATAAAAGGTCACATCAATCGTGAGGTTAAACTTTGACAGATGTCAAAGTTGTTTGTTTTGTTTTGTCAAAGTTACGCGCGAATATGACTCTAATCGCACAAAGCGACCTATGTGGGTATTCAAATGGGACATGTTTCTGACAATTTAATAAATTTAATATTTTTATTGGTATTTTTAGTTTATATTCATAGGCCCGTATTACAGAACGCGGCTCTAGCATCATTTGAATTCGAATCACTCAAAACTAGTTTTAAGTGTAAATCACTACTTAATTGTTCAGCTTATTACAAGTTGCGTTTTAAGACTCAATCAGCTGAAACTAGAATCAATAATTGACAAAGCAACAATGACAAGTACAGAAAAGCGAAACTGTCAAAACATGGGCGAATATAACCCGTCAGATTATAAAACAGTATGGCGTTATGTCAAGCATATTGAACTAGCATTACAACTTTATTTGGGAGTATAGTACGTGATCCGTTCTCAAGAATGGGGTCAGCCATACGTAGGCCCGTATTACAGAACGCGGCTCAAGCATCGTTTGAACTCGAATCACTCAAAAACTAGTTTTAAGTGTAGATCACTACTTAATTGTCCAGCTTATTACAGGTTGCGTTTTAAGACTCAATCAGCTGAAACTAGAATCAATAATTGACAAAGCAACAATGACAAGTACAGAAAAGCAAAACTGACAAAATATTGGCGAATATAACCCGTCAGATTATAAAACGACATAGCGTTATGTCAAGCATATTGAACTAGCATTACAACTTTATTTGGGAGTATAGTACGTGATCCGTTCTCAAGAATGGTGGCGGCCATACGTAGGCCCGTATTACAGAACGCGGCTCAAGCATCGTTTGAACTCGAATCACTCAAAAACTAGCTTTAAGTGTAGATCACTACTTAATTGCCCAGCTTATTACAGGTTGCGTTTTAAGACTCAAACAGCTGAAACTAGAATCAATAATTGACAAAGCAACAATGACAAGTACAGAAAAGCAAAACTGTCAAAACATGGGCGAATATAACCCGTCAGATTATAAAACAATATAGCGTTATGTCAAGCATATTGAACTAGCATTACAACTTTATTTGGGAGTATGCGTGAGAATGGTGTCGACCATACTTAGCTAAACAAAGATCAAATCTTTACTTGATTTTGACGTAAGTAGGTATCGTTTTTAAATAGGCAATTACTCCGCTGAGAGTTGATCAATGTATAACGTTTCAAGTAAAGTTCTAAATTTAAATCTCATGTTAAAATTTGTTTTAAAATTAGATTCGTTACTGAGAAATGTTCTTTAATACGGGCCTTAGAGTCGTAAAGAAGAATACGACTAGACTGATGATAAGCGATTGCTGTAAAAGTAAACTAAAGATGCCAAAACAAAAAAGCTCACACTCAAATTAAACATCATAAATACTTTATGTTGATAATAGATTAATGTTCGTAACAATAATATTTGTAATCATCATTCGAACCCACTCGATCAAAATACCGTAAAACCGTTACATAACACAAAAATTATGTAGTTTTGTAAACAACAATAACGAAAAATAAACATACGACCCGTATGACACTAACGCGTAGCCCACCCTCTGTAAAAATGAGGTGACAAGTCCGACCCCCTTTTTTTTCGAGGAGAAATCTGATTGCAGACGTACCCGCCGCTGGCTTAGGCGACAGGCGTGTGTGGGGGTCGCCCAGCGCCAATTGCACTGGGAATACCCACTAAAACTCCCCGGTAACTCCATTGCCCTTCGCGGGGGTAACCTAGGTTCTGCCGAAGCAATTTCACCAGCCCACGTTCCAAATATGTGGTGGATAAGCAAGGTACATTGACCCTTGCTTAGCTGCACCACAGGAACCCAGCACTAGAAATGAGTATTATTTCGTTGGATTTTTTTTCCGATACAGCCTTTTTTACCAGGAAATACCGACGCGCGCGGCCGTTCTCAAATAAAGTCTAGCGGGGCGCTCCATTTTCAACTCCACTTGTTCCTCATTTTTTTAAAATAAAAAGAATATTACACTTATACCTTTTATTAACAGCAACAGTAACTAGTTATAATAGTTTTTTAGTTTTTGTCCTCGTTCACAGGTGAGGTGATGGACTTGATGGCTCTCGTGGGGTCTGCGGTGAACTTCGTGTTGTACTGCAGCATGAGTAGGCAGTTCCGCTCCACCTTCACCAGGCTGGCGAAGAAGATTCTACCCGTACCAGGGACTAGAGAACAACTGGTACCACTAAAGGCGTAGCGCACAAAAACCGCTTCCAATGCGGTCTCAAGCGTTTAAAGGAACCAAGTAATATTTGTGATAAAAGAACTTGCTATTGCAAAGTGAAAACGTAAACCAAAAACTGGTAATTGTGAAGTTTCACATGAAACTGTTTCGTTTTAAATAGAAATAGGTTACAGTTTTTTGGGAAATCAAATAGGTAAGTACGTTGTTAAGTATGATTTTTATATATTGCTAATAAAATATTACTTATTTGATGTTACCTACCATTCACATTTCATTCTCATAAAATAATCACGAATTTAGAAGATAACGAGACCTTTTTCTCAGTTATATATACTTATATGAGATCTAGCTAGATATATAACGAATTGGAAGCGTGTTAGTTTTTCTTTCATGTGTACACTGTAGATAAAATAAATGTAGGCGTCTGTTTTGACAATCACATTTAGTGTTTGTTGATGCCGTATACGAAAGTATATTATACTTTCGTTCTTAGAAAATTTTGTAATATCTTTCATTATCAACAAAAAATATGTTTTAGATGTTTATATCAATAACTTTTGTCTAGCCGAATGATGTATTCTTACGAAGTGTAAAAGCAAAAATATTTATGCTGTATTTATGTTAATACAAAGCTTTTCACTTGATTTGTGTAAGTATTTCAAATCAAAGGATATCAATTAGAGAAAACAAGAATGTAAACAAACCTTCGTATTTTGTTTATTTCTGTATATACGACGAAACCTGACACGTGTATTTATAATTCACACTTGAAGATATTGTGCAACTAGATTCTCTGAAATAATCACTCAAATTTACTGGAACAATTTACTAATTGTTATGCGTCTTTACACAAATTGTACAAGCATACGGAGCCCCTGATCAAACTGATGATAATTACATTGTCTCGAGGGTGTTTCCTGTAGCATAACCATGTGTGATCTTTGATGTATCCACATAATCACACAGGATAGCTTGTCTATTGTTTATGCCGCCGGCGGGCTGGTAGGGGATGAAATGCTAAGAAAACAACATGATAGCAAACAGTGAAAGTGGTGCTTGATATTTTCAACATTATTTTAAATGGATGCCTAAATAAATTCTTCAACATTTAATTTTATATTGCTATAATATTAAATCAAGCTTATAGGATAAGGATTTGCTTGGCCTATTCTGTATATTCATTTTATGTAAATTAATAGATACGAATACTTACTATCGTTAGTAGATTGTGTGTAATAATAATGAGCTTTGTGTGTTAACAACATGTCAAAATATTATGATTGCGTGTAACACGTTATGTTCTATTCAGTAAAGCTACTAATTAAAGGATACTAATTCTCTCGTTCGATGGCGAAATTATTATTTGCGCACAAGAACAAAGCATTTTCCGTCATGTGTAGTTTGATCTGAGTGTAAGACAAAATGAAAAGGGATAAAAGTGGTACAAATCGCTGAATATTCCACTAAATATAGAGGTACTTTCACATGCAACTTTTTGTTTACATAAAAATATGGCCGAATAAATAAAATATTACTTTTGGTAACAGGTAATTTAAAAATAATACAAGCAGTTCCTGGTAATGCACTGACGTCAAAATCTAGTCTATTTTTTATTTTATTTACTGAATCTTCCAAGCTCTAGCTGTGGCTCTAGGATCTTATATAAAACATGATTGTATGTAATTATTTAAGTGTATTTCTACTGTTCATACTTAGGTGTAGTGGTTTAGAAACTGTAGTGTTTTGGTCGTATGGCCGAATCCACTTGGATCTCCATTTGTATGCTCACAAGGACTGCTGACTGAGTGTATCGTTATTCTTAAGTGGTGCATGAATTCGTCGTCATTGAGCTAGTGTGTAGTGATTTCATGTGGAGGCTGTCAAAAAGATTGTAATGGATTTGAGTCACATGTCTGCGTTGTTATTTGTCAGGATTGTGCACAATCGCGCGGGGGATTGAAGATAGAAGACATCGTTACACGTTTCGGTTTTATTTGGCTTTAGGTACTAATCCGGCTACATCCTGGTCACCAGGCGTGATTTCAATAATGTGGAAGTTATTAAGGAAGTTATTTATTTTGTTCTTTCCTATAGTTTAACCAGATGTAACCTTTATTTTATTTTACAAGCATTATCTGAAATGATGGAAATTATAGTTTGCCGCTGCCGTACATGTTTTTATTTGTATATTTAACAGCTGTCAATTTACCACGTATTTTAATTTAATTACTTTTCTCAAACTTAACCATCTCAGGATTGGATTTTTTTTTTAAAAGTCTCAAGGAGACTAGAGATTAATAAAATTGACATTGATGCAGGACCAGATAGATGCCTTCACAAAGATTCCTCTGAATGAAGTTCGATTTGGATTAGGTCAGGTTATTGGCGAGAGATTATTATTTTCTAGTAGGAGTTGCTTCATTTTCTGTTACGTGGTATCCACTAGAGAACCATTTGCTACATCGATATTGAGTAACTTGGTTTTTCACTGGGCCTAAGTCGGCAACTTTATCTCGTCTACAAATCAAATCAACTCTGATTTGTCTTGTTTATTGTTTTTGTTATTGTAATAACATCTAATCGCTCAGCCACCCAAATCAGGTGTCAGTAGTGTTATATGATTCGACCCAGGCTCTGAGTGTCTTACTCCCACAAGAGAAGGCTTTACGCCGCCTCCTTGGTGGTGGTAGCTGGTGGTTTGCAGTGAGTGTTATTTTGGTTAGAAACCTGTTTACTAAACTAAAGGTTCCGGTTTCGAGCACCCGTACACACGAACATTTTGTTACCGAGTCATTTCTGCACATCATATAGGTACTTAGATATTACTGAAAGAATAACTTTAATATTTTAGGAAGTTTTGCTTTACGTACTGTGGAGGTGAGCTGTTACACAGTTTATTATAATGTGGTCGTTATTGTAGATATTTTTTTACTACCATGTTAAAGTTATGATAAAATTTTATGGTGTTTTTTTTTTTTTTTTTTTTTTTATATAACTAGATGACAAACAAGCTGACGGCCCACCTGATGGTAAGTGGTTACCACCGCCTATAGACACCTGCAATAACAAGGAAAAACCACTTGATATTGTAGGTGCGTTGTCATCCTGGGGCCTAAGATGAAATGCCGTCCATGCCCAGTAATTACACTGGCTACCTTTCCCTTCAATCCGAAACACAGCGAACTGTTTCACGGCTGAAATAAGAAAGGCGGTGGTACCTACCCAGACGACCCTACATACGGGCCTACCACCTAGTGAAAGTATTGATGGCACTATCGTTTTTTTATAGAATAAAGTTTATTTCTCTGTTACATATAGGTAGTAAAGTAAGTATTTCCAATTTTCCACTCACAAATCAACAAAAGCTACCCAGTCCTCAAACAAAAACATTTGCTAAGCCATTTTGTGAGGAATAAACTCATTTATATACTGGATCTGAACATGATAGAGTACTAGTATGGATTGTAATAGTGTGTTGAACCTATAAAAATTTGGAGTTAACCAGATATAAAATCCTTCTAAATGATAGAAGAGAGAGAGATAAAAAACTTCTACGTGGCAAACAAAGAGTAACCTCAAATGTAGCACCCATTTGGCTGGTTGGATTATCTTGTATAACTTCTATAAGTTAATGCATTGGCCCCAATGTTTATACAAACTCCACCATCTCCCTTTCAAACAGCTGGCCGCCTCGATCGCCATATGAACACCCGTACCTCTCTTGATTACATTTCCTCAATAGTTTAAAACCCTTCTGATCAACACCGATTGTGTCTGACCCAAAACTAGCTGCGAATATTATGTCCACATACAATGCGAAACTAGGGATGAACGTGAGCTGCAAATACGAGGATTTCAATTAGCAAACTTTGCCATTTAGGCTATATTCGGGTCGTGTTCGGGCTGTCGTGGCGAATGGAGCTAACGTACGTTGATGTGCATTAAGCCCATTAATACGATAGAAGACTTTGTATGTGGGTATTCTTGTATGGGTTTGATTTCTTAGTTTTTTCGTGAAATTTTAGTATTTGAAATTGGAAAAAGTTTGAACCGTTCGGCGAAAGTTAAGATTTAGATTCTTTTAAAAACTCCCACCACGAAATTCATAATTATTTTGCAAAGGACAGCATTTGAGGAATTTGCGTTCATGAGAGGAATCCAAAAGCACGCCTGTTCAGAAGAAATAGTCTTTGGAAATAGTTTGTAAGTTTTGTGTTTTCCATACTATATCTCAGATCAATAGCAGTGAATTTTGAAGTTACATATGGTATTTTTAGCTTATTCGTGCTCTTAGTGGAGGGAATGGTGCCTCCATTTAATAGAAAATCCCACTCAATAACATTACTTTGTAGTGTTGCAACCCCGTCCTTCTTATTATCTAGTCTTATCGTGAAGGCTATGACTTCATTACAGTTTACTAGCTTACACCACTTTGAAAGTTCCTGTGGCCTGGATACAGCTGACATTAGCTGCATAATGTCTTCCTACACTATACTTCCATAGCTAAACTTTATTCTGAACTGGCAACTCTATATTTTAAGTAGAATGTAAAAAAATGTCAAGTCAATGAAACAGAAAACAGTACAAAAAAAGCACTGGAAAATATTAAAAAGGCAAGAATTTGTTATATGGTGGGTACTTATATAATATACTTAAAGCTATTTTTGGACTTGGTGCTTCAATTGCCATACTTTATGGAAACAGTGTAGCACCGACTCCAAAAAATACATAATATAATAATAATATAATTAGATATGTAGGTACCTTTTTGCATTTTAAATCGGTTAGTTTTGTTTCAAATTTATTTTATTTTACAATATTATAAATTTTCATGGGGAAAAGTATACATGGATTACCATCAGCCGCTGCATGGTTGAAATACATATTTTGTTTTTTCCTTTCACTAGTCTGTTGCTTGTGAGCAGTTCCGTTGTTTATCTTCGAATATTTTCGTCAGATCACTACTAAATAAAATTATTGATAACAATATTGTTAACAATCTTTAAAAACATAGAAGAAACATAGCTCCTAACGAAAATGTGTTGGCTAAAGAATATAGGTACAGGTTACATTACCCCATTGGTTCCATAAAAAACCTCGCCTTCCACAAGCAGAAAGAGCCCCTAGTCATCTGGCTCCTGGCTCTGCAATCAGTAAGGTTACCAGATCTCCTTAATGATGTTTTCTGTTGGCACAACAGTGGAGAGATTTGTCCGTAAAGCGGCCGGCATAGACCGGCTCTGTTTACCTATGCAAAATTTCAATGTGGCGCCTACCGTTCTTGGAGAAAACAAGGCCCCAAAGCGTGCTCAGAATATTTAAAAAGTATGCCATGCCCTAACCATTCTTCTGGTGTTACCAGAGTCTAATAGGCTACTGACTTTAATCATTAGGTCGTAATAAATGTTTCACCTCACTTCCCAGATAAAAAAAGTACTTTATGTTGATGTTATATTTGGAGTACATACACAGCGATATTAAAAGGAAATTTTTATGTTGCAATTTTATTTTCTGACAAAATAAATAACTCATTCCAAAAAAAGTATAAACATTTTTATTGGAAAATTTTAGGCATCATTTGATAAGTTCTTATGAATCAAATTATACTGTCCATAAATTTTGGGCTGAAATATCTTTACGTTTTCAAAACTTTGATCAAAAACTTTTAAAATATATTACGTACGTTGTTTTATTATAAAGCATATAAAACTTTTGTATTTCGTTTAAATTTTTATGTTCTACATGTGTTCTGACCTCTTATTCGTGAAATTCTAGCCTTAATCGCCACTCTATCCACGAAAAGCCGATTTAAATGTTCGATATCATCAATTACGTGAAGTACTGATTACTGGGGATTCAGTCCAGAATTGCGAACACCTCTGATCTTTGAACTTAGTTGGGGCGGAGCAGTCACCTTCAAATTAATAACATTTGTCTTTCAGGGAAATTGTCTTAAATTTTGATTTCTAGAAATTGGTTTCATTTAATCGCCAATTACTTTGCTTGGTACCGAAAAAGAAAGGTTTATTCATGGACTTTTTTGTAGAGGTTTAATTTACTTATGTTAAAATCGAGATTTTTCACGATGAGACCTTCATTTTTTATACCAATAAGGAGGAAATCAAGCATATGGTAGCTTATATATGGACGCTTACAACACCAGGGATGTCACTTGCGCATTGCCGAACCTTAAAAACATAGGAATAATCCAGCTAAAATTACAGGATTGTAGGTAAGTAAGCACATTTCGTCGTTAGAAAAATCGGTCAATACTCCACCAAGGGGCATTGCGGACAGTTGTCTCTTAAGCTGTTGATGTGAAAATCCCAGGCCTTTTTTTATTACAAACTAACATTATGTAATAAGAATGACAATAAACAAACGGCTCGCCTGATGGTAATCGGCAACCTTAACTTATTTATTTTTCGCAACTGGTGAAGTCGTGGACAGTTCACGTCAGCATTTTCGTGATTCCGATAATCAGATAAGTTTCTTTCAGAGATTTTTATTCCCAATTTAGCGGCGGTGCGTTAGCATAAACCTTTTCAAGCGTTCCATTTTCCGCTGGCAGTTGGGACAGCCGGAATGTGCCATTTTTTTGTATGACGAGCGCTTTTTAATATTGAGTTTTCTGTGTTTTTATTTCTCGCCCTTTGATCGGCCTCGCAATATTTATTAAATCAGGTAAATAATGAATGGCGTATTTTATAACGTTTTATGAGTTTTCCTTGCGCCAAGCTGTGGAACATAAATAGTTAGGCGTTGTTAATAACGATGATGATTCTCTTTTATTCTAATACCAATTTCATCACAAGTATTTTTGATTCGTTCAAAATCAAGTCCACTCTTTCCGATATTCAACACGTTTTCCTGTCCTGTAATAATCAAAAGGAAATGTCATGTTGACAGCAAATGTGATCACCAAACGGTATAATATATTTGAGCCTTCCATCTCTTAAGGAGTATAGAACGGATGGCTCTCGCGTTACCGACAGACGTCAACATAAAGAAAAAAAGTTTCAGAATTCAAAATAAATTTAAAAGTAATAATGTTAAGCTTGATAAGATTTTTTATTTTAATTTTTTTATTGAATATGAGGATTGCCGTTCTTATTTGAGGTAAAGGGAAACAAGCAAAACATTTATTTTAATGAAAAAAATCTTTTAAATATTTCTTATCTTTTTGATTTTTTTTAATATGATTTTATGAATAAGGTCGAGGAGCCTCACCTAACATGAACTTCTACTATATCTCGCATATAAAATTTATTAGGTTCATTTCTAGACTTGGTGATGGAAGCTATCGGGGGCCTGAAATCCGAGTCCAGGCTCAAAGTACTGAAAGATTATTGTTTTCCAGATCTTTTTGATATTTATCATTAACGATAGAACCTTTAAAAAGTGACCCTCATTAATTTTACTCAGCGCAGTTATAACATATATCACCCTTTTGTATCTCGTCGCCTCATTTCACGCAAAATTTAGCTTTAACATATTTCATTCAGACTATATTTAGCTTAAATCCAGTAATTACATACTTACTGTATTAAAGCTATGTTGTTTTAGAAATAATTATTAAAATTGTAGACACCTTTAACACAATAATTGAGATACTGTCATTAATTCATGCATTTATTAATACACTTTTAACAAAATTTTACATAAATCCACAGTATCTTATGAAGCTATGTTATAAACAAGCAAAAATATTTCTGACATAGGTACTTATACATAGTGAAAAAGAACACACTAAGTATTAAGTTACTGTATTTTTACTTTAAAAAATCACGATACTGTGTTTTATATTAAAAATATTTCGATTTTATCTAAGGTATCTCGGTAACTATCCATCGTACAGATAAACTGATAATATTCCTTAATATTACTCGGTCTCTTGATTTCAAGGAACCAAAATAAAAATAAACACAGTAACTGAAGTTACATAAAGAACTGAAATTAATGTGTGAAGTTCACTGAAGTTACTGTGTTTCATTTACGGCGGCAGAATTATGGAGGGTGTTTTCCTAGTCAGGCCCTCAAAATATGAATGTTTCTTACAAGTAAAAAAGTTGTCTTTTTGTTTAAAAAAGTTTTAAAATTAGATATATTTCTTTTGGCATGCTAGAGCAATAAGGTGGCTTAGCTATTTCTCAAAAGGGACGCAATAAATATTTTATAAAAATCATTAAACGTTACAACTTTAGGACCTGTGTAGCACCTCCACCTCACAGAAGATCGCAGTTTAATAATACTAGGTAATTTTAATGTTCTGTTTGGTGAGTATGGTCTCTGGTACTCTGGTGTGTGAGTATGGTCTCTGGTACTCTGTTGTGTGAGTAAGGTCGCCAGAGCTCATCGAGAAAATAAAATGTTAAGAATAGGGCAACTCATCCCCTGTCCTGTTAACATAATGCTTTCTCTTGAATTTTATAAAGTAGGCAACGAGTAAGCGGGTATAAAGTAGGCAGCTTCAGACAAGTTAGGTAAAGAATAAATTTGATCGAATCAAATGTCGTTTTTTATAGGTTTGTCCCTTTCACTCGCTAACTTTCTTGCTCATCCTCCATACAAAATGACAGTGGTTTGCTTACATAGATTCTTTATCTGAGTTGGCTGGAGTATAGTGGCCAAGATGCTATGAGCATCTATAGGCTACGGTAATCACCCACCATCATGCGGACCGTAGGGTTCTGTACCAACCTTGTCGTACCGAAATAATGCGTAAAAATCAACACCACATTATAAAACATGCTCATATGGACAGGTTTAGAACAATAGCGTTTGTTTATATTTAAAGCTTACATTAGTTTAACAATAAAAAATAGCCTTACTGGTAGGATTTTATTTAGCATCATTTTATGAGAAGCGTTTTCAGCGACATCTAAACCCCTCAAAAAAACTGCTATAGCTAAGAAATTATTGACAGAAGATATATTAACGCTTCTTCAATATTTCTTTACTGCACTTTATCTAAGAAATAAATGAAAAGTTGTCAAATATAGCTAAAAGTCGCGTTATCACTATTAGAGTTGGGGTTATTACGTTATTGTCACATCGTTTAATCTAGTGTGGACATGACGAATAACGATTAGGAAACTTTTACCTGATAATTTCATCACTCCAAACATAACTTGATAAATAACGTTAAAAGGTTTTGACTTCAGCTTGGAATTGGATAACGTAATTTACGTTACGCTCACAGAAAACAAGAGACTACAACCACAATGGATAATAGGAAATATTAAAAAAATATATCATTCGAAATTGGGCCAGTGGGCCCATCAGGTGGGCCGTATGCTTGATTGCCACCTTAGTGGTATAAAAAAAAATCGTATAAACATTTTTTGACATATTTAAATCAAGAAGAAAATGTTGAAAAACGTAATAAACTGCGCTTTAAAAATATCTAGCATTAGAAAAGGGCTTTAGATAACATTAAAAAGAACCTACTTAACTTATGGATTTGTGGATTAGTGTAGATTGAAAACTGTTATTTAGGATGTTGAAAACTCAATTGCTGTTTAAACATGAAAACTTGTCCATCTCTTTATTTAGCACACGCACATCATTTATTTGCTATTAACTTATTTATTCATATATGTTGATGAAACATTATTCTTTTATGGAAATATTCCAAATTGAAAACATTTTCATTGTATTCAAAATACAATTCTGAGTGTTATTTTTACTAAAGGAGTTTTCATTTAATACTTATGAGATGATATTCATGATATTGAAATAAACTGAGGTATACATTAACACTGAATACATATTAGACATGTTTTGACATGAAAACGGTTAATATAAAATTCAAACTTTTTATTCAATACAAAATGGTTTTTAGTTTTCAGTCAAAAAACTCTTAACTTAATTGATGCCTAGTACTATTTGCCTTTATCTCACCTTATGGTAAATGACGATAAAGCCAAAGGTGGAAGCAAGCTACACCAGATTCCCCGACAACAGAGGAACTGGCAGTCTTAGGTACATCCCACTGCTGGAACACAACAATACTGCTAACTTTATTGCCGTGGCTCCAAACTTAGTTAAAATGGTGGAGCTTCCACCAGCCAGACGGACTTAGAAACAGCACTAACACTAACCAAACCGAACATAAACTTTCTTCCCCACCACCCGGTTGAATTGAACCCCAAACCTTTAGACCTGGGGTATGTTGTCTCAACCACTAAGCCATAGAGCTTCTGCATACAGCTCGGTTTCTATGGAGGAGTTTTTAAAAAGGATATCCACCCTGAAAGTCCATTCTAAATTTTGGCGAAAGAATTACAAAATATTTCATTCAAATAGGCTACAAAGAAGTTTCGGACAATACCTCGTATATCCAAACTTACAAACATGACCTCTTTATAAGTACTGTTGAACCGAGAGATAAAAAAGTATTCATATACCCCTAAATGATTAAAGATTTATCTAATTTATACTTTCGATGGCTCAATCTAATTTGCACAGTCGACAGCACATCAAGCGTACAGTTTGGCCTTGACACCGCTCTTGCTGCGTTCGTCATAGAGGCGGCTTTCGTAGTGCAACTGTTACACTTAATGTGCTGCTGACTGTACACTCAGAAAGTTATTAAATGGCATGTGCAGCTAACGGATTTTATTTTATTTTTTACGAGGACGTTTTTAATAAGCTGACGTAAAGTAAAATATGGCCCACTATGACGATGCTCGTAAATTTACGAGAAAACGCATGACAGTGACAATTTTTCACAAGGAAAAACACAGTGTGTAATAAATTATGCTTCCGAGATAGGACTCAATACTATAGGAAATAGTTACTAATGTTGTGATTAAAATCTATACATTCAAACAATATGTTTCGTTTCATTTATAGTGCCAGTTAACTGTATAGTATAGTGTTGTCTTGTTGTGTTGAGTAAAGTCGCTAGAGCTGACTGAGGAAGCGATGTGTTGGGAAAAGGGGAACTTGTTTCCTATGCTTTCAACATAGTGCTCTCTATTCTTAATTTTACTATTATAAATGTTTGAAATAGTGGATTATATACCAAAGGAAGAAAGCGGTGTAGTGCACTCTTATATAGCGTAACGAAGGACTCTGCCGGGCGCAGAGAGTGTGTTAAATAAATTAAGCATAGAGCCCTGAGTGCCGCGAGGGATTCAAGCGCACCCAAGATTTAAGACTGCTTTTTCCAGAGGAATATACTCTGCTTTTTGTACCAACTGCGAGAAAATAAGAACACATTAACAACAATGTAATTATTTATTCCAATGTTAACTCATCAAGCGACGGATTCCAGACACAATTGATTTTTCAGTTGTCATAGACCTCCAGAGGTAAAACACCGCTTGACAGATTAATTTAATAAATCATATGTAGAGGTTTACTTTTTGAGGTTTTATATATTTTTTTAATTACATGGATGACTTGGCTTTGGCGTATGTGATCGATCCCTTTATTTTCTGCGTAAAATAATTAGCAGCTGAAACTGTAAGCAACATGGTGGGGCTAAATCTTTTAGGATTTTGTTACATTTTAGTGACTGCACAGATTTTTTAACATAATGTTGTCGATTCAAAATATTTTTTTTGCTTAACAAAAAGGCAAACAAGCACACGGCCCTATGCTAGTATACCTCCCTTGTTGAATGGAAACATCTGCAAATTTCGATGTCTCAGTTCCTCTCACTTCCTTTATTTTTATTCGTAAATAGGTCATTTTCACTTCTCTCTTAATATTAATTGACTTTCATTTATTTTATTACACTAAATTCGCTGCTAATTTTATTAAAGTGCAAAACATATTTTATTAC
Source organism: Nymphula nitidulata (assembly GCA_947347705.1). Classification (NCBI taxonomy): domain Eukaryota; kingdom Metazoa; phylum Arthropoda; class Insecta; order Lepidoptera; family Crambidae; genus Nymphula; species Nymphula nitidulata. The sequence goes on along the minus strand of OX374621.1, from coordinate 10,765,521 downwards.
ATTACTTCTCAGGTTTATTTCGACAAGACGGCATTCATGAACCCAACAATTTTACGGTCTTTTAATTTGCACAGAAGTCCTGAAATTATACGACGTGTGTTATTACCTACTTACATATTGTATTCATAAATTGATAACGTGCGTCTTTCTCTTCATTCGTGCTTAAATATGAAGTTATCTTAATTACTTTTAATTTATCCTATACTGTTATTTATTTACCTATTATACAAGTAGTTAATATTCCTCATTAAATTACGCTTTAAATACGCAAGCATTGTGATTCATTTTACCTATTATAGAACTGATCCATTAGATTTCAATATTTTGATATTGAAATACAGAACAGCGAACAAATCCAAAATTTTTATTTCGTATATTTCAACGTAAAGATTTTTTTTTCTAATCCGTCTGGAATTGAAATGAAATTGAAAAAGATCTAACCATTTAAGCGAGGAAGGACCAAGAATATTAAATATTCAAAGAATTTGGATACCTTCAGAAATCTAAATCAAGATTAAACGGCCGGTAATTCGAGGAAATGTTTTTCATTCCGCAACAATTAATTATTAGTAACAGAATTAATAAGATTATCGTGAAATATCTTAATAAACGAAGGCGTAGTATAGGATATGTATATGATAGTTATTGTATGTGAGAGAGAAATCACAAAAAATAACAATGTTGACAAATTTGGAATAAAAAATAAAAGTATATTCCATAAACATTAGATTGGAATTGAATTTTGGTAACAATTGCGTGAATATTTGAAAAATTGCCCTAAATTCAAGCGTAGGAAATATATTTAAACATTGCACTGAAAAAAATATTTATCTAAACTACTTCGGTAAAATTTGTAATAACCAAAATTCAGCAAGGTGTAATTACAGTTTATTTGATTTAATAATACGGTGCATCTATAAGCAACTTTATTTTGGCTTTAACCTAAATTGTGAAATCACTTTTTTGAGCTACAGTTAGTCAAAAGTTCAGTTGTCATTTTTTTCAGTGTGGCTGCATTATTTCAAAGAAACGTTATGAAGTTATCAAATGAATAAGATATTTTTGAAATTTGCAAACCATTTCTATGAACTAATACAGCTCATGTTTTAATTTATTATCGTCACCACCCTGTATAAACGAAAGTAGGTAATAGATATCTTTGAATCAAGAAAAAAATCAAATACAACGAATCATGTAGAACCAAAACAAAAGAATTGAATGGTGTATTTTTGTATAATTTACGACACTGCCATAAGGGGATAGGGCGTAGTATCTACCGCATTATTTCCAAGAGCCGGGACTGACTATAAGTATATTCTGATTTAGTTTACATTTTATGTACAAAAAATAGCTAAGCAAAATAACAAAAAGGGTACAAGTAAATGGCTACATAATTGAGTTTCATCGTAAAAATGGTTTCCTACATATCCTTTACTATAAGAAGAAATCAACTGGACTCTAATGTACATAATATAATGCTTTTTCCATGAGTAATCGGAAATTAATAGAATTATGTAGTAACATTATTGCAGATGAGTATTCAACCTTTCGTTCCTTACCAGCCCGCTGACGGTCACACACAAAAAAATATTGTGTCATAAAATAATATGCTGAATGATAAATGAAATAATATTATCACTTAGAAACAAAAGTTTTCATTTTGTCTTAATTTTTCTAATAAACCGTACCTTCAACGTCATGATTAAATTACAGTTTATATTAAATTTGATTCTGTTCTAGAATCAAGTATAGAAAAAAGAACAAAGTGTATAATTGTAATTGTGTAGGAACAAGAAAATCGATCTTTCAAAGAAAGTAATTTCAGGAATTCTAGTCAATTCGTGTCGTCTGAATTGAAGTCCACTGAATCATTGAAGCGAAGCATTTGTCTGGCGTTGAATACTTAATATACAACTCACTCTGGACTTCGGCATTATCCGTACTCTCCTTACAAAGTAGACGATATATGTCTTTCACACCCAACCAAATCAGTTTCTTTACAGTAGTTTAGTTAAATAATTTGATATACTTTATGTTATGAAAATAGGTGTTTATGTAATAAGGGTGAGGTTTATTTCAACAATAACAATTTTTCTTGATAAGTAATTAAAATTATTTCGAATTCAATCCATGTTCCTTGAAGTAGTTTTATGAAAATAATTTCAAAATGCACTCGAGGAAAATTACTTCATTAAATCAATAGGTACCCATATTATATTGTTATTATACAGCATACCTATTATGTTATGTTATGCCCGCCCACAAGTGGTGAAGTAATCTTAGAATTACCAAATGCTAAAATAATTTTGTTATCTTCTGATTGCTATTCGCTATCTATTGATGGTAACAAAATACATGTGCCAAATAGAAATTCGTGAAGTTTGTGTAAAGGCTTTGCGAGAGCTTCACTTGGTTACCTATAGAATATGCGTATTACATAATTATATTGTAGACAAAACCAGGCTTATAGGAGAGTACCCATTAAAGGATAGGAATATACAGAAACTACCAAAAGTCCTAATTTCTATTAACAAATTAATAATTATGAAAAGTTAAATCTTCTTTCTAATTTAATTAAAATGAAAGAGGCAAATCACTTAATAGTAGCTTTAGAGAATGACAACAATGGCCACAATTATATTCTTTTGTATCAAACAAACTCCCTTATATCAATTTCCCAATTACTAATACAAAAAGGCTTTTATTTGAATACCCAATTAAAATACGAGTTAATATTTTCGTTCCGGGCTTCTTTGAACCAGATCTAATTATTAGAAAAATGAGAAATTGTATGTTTTGAATAGATGTATTGTTTAGTTTCTTTGTAATATTGACTGGGTTTCTTTTCTTATTAACTATATGACTTTCTTTACATACAAAAGTAAACGACTTGAAATAGTACTGTCCAGCTAGGATTTGTTCTTTGTTTTCAAGTTGTTCGAATGTTCAATAGCGTGCTATTAAAAGTTCCGATTGTTACCAAAAGTGTTTTAATAAGTTCTAGAGTTACCAAAGGAATGGATTCAGTTTCAGAAGGCTTATTTATTTAATGTTTGAAATAAATTCTCTAAAATTTTTATTTACAGTGTTAATGTAAATGCTACCTTAATGTCTTTTAATTGTTTGTTAAGTGACAAATTGATTCATTTTTTTTATTCTCAATCTATTCCACGAGCAAGCACTGTTTAGAATTTATAAATACCTTACCTTTTTTATCGCGGTAAGCAACATCTACGTTCCACCAACGTAGATGTTGCTTACCGCGCTAAAAGGTAGCCTGTGCCTATGACTTTTCTCAAGATCTTTATATATCTCCATGGCCACCGGTTCAGCAGAGTAGGAGTGACCTAGCAAATAGTCAGACAGACAGTCTTACAGATAGACATACCGAAAGACAGACCGACCGTCGACAGATACATAGACCGAGAGACAGACAGACAGGCAGAGTTACTATTGCACTTATATTATAAGCATGGAAAGGTATGGGTTTACACAGGAAAACTTCGCTACAATTTTAATACTTTTTCATTTCGTTTTGATACTGACTATAATTTTACTGGTTGTTTGAAAGGTGAGAATATTTTTCAGAGATTGATTAGATCACTTGCTGCGTTAAATATAAATCAATAGGTACTTGTAATATATAATACATTTAAAAATATGTCTTATATTGTACACAGTATCGAATTGTACATATTAGTTTGTCTGTACATATCAACAAAGAGACATATAGTGAAATGTTCTAAAATATGTATAAAAAAAATGCACTGTCTAAGGAATTTGATAAATCATGTTATCAATATAGAAGCACATTCAATGTAAATTGATCACGTACTTATTTTAAAGTAGGTAGGTGATATTACTATGTTTTATACGCACACGATATATGTTAGTTATAGTATTAATGAATATTATAATGTGTGTTTCATCGTATGCATTTAATCTAGTTCAGTTTCAAAATTAAGGACTACAATTATAACAAAATTCATGCATCGTTTAGTTTAATGTTAGTTTTATAATTGTAGATTAAGTTGATAGTCTTCTTGAGTGATCTTGGATGACGTATTTGATCTCAATTAACAGCACAGCATTCAGTTGTACCAGCACTGACTATGATTCGCTCATCCTATATATTTGAGTATTCAGACATGTAATATATTAACTGGCGCTATTTAAGAATAAACAAATATAAATATGGTGTCATTTCATTCATTATCTAGAATTTATGTGTAAAAAAATATAATTTAATTACATTTGTTGTTATCTAAATCGCATTAATTTAAGCTTTTACGTTAAATAAACCTCAGTCTCAAAATTGTTTTTCCTCTGGTATAATTCTGACTTATTTCGTAAGTTCTATACAGTAAACCTTTTTCATGGACCGCATTGTTCATGAAATTGTTTTTCAACGTTATTTAATTAACACCACTTTGTACTTTTGCACACAAGGAAAACACTGGGATGGTTGTTTTAGAAATAACAATTAATACTGGCTAAAATACATTTTATGACAAATAGCTTTGAAGTTATTAGCGACGGTTTTTCGTTGCTTTATAGTAATCTGTATTTTAATAATGAAAATCATTTTTAATCATCGTTCGTTGGTATATTGTTCTTTAATTTAATGATTATTTATTATGTATTTTTAAAGTAAAAAATGTCATTCGATCATAATTAATTAGCTAATTCGTAAAATTCTGTACTAAGATGTAAAGGATGTTAAATGTTCGACCACTGTAAACAATGATAACAAAATTAAAATATTTTTTAATGAAATGATGGAGTTTTTGTTTTTAAACGAAGGCAGATGGCAGTGCTGCTAGCAAAAAAACTGTTTTGTTGTAACACCTACACCCGTTTGTATGGAACTGCATTATTTTTCGTCATTTAAATTTTTTATTTTCTTGCGAGTCGTTATAGACCATAATTTCCAGCTGCCTTCGTTTTCGAGAGCGTTCCCTTTACACCCTTTCTACAGTAGTATAAGAAGTATCATTGCATTAGGGTGAGTCTATGTCCAACTTCACTATGGCGTTCGTCCATTGTATTGGTTCTCAAGGTCTAATATGTAGCAATAACAAGAAGATAGTTGTGTGTGGTGACTTCAATATAAACATTTTAGTATCTTGTTCATACTCAGATAGGTTTCTTAACTTATTTAGATGTTTTAATCTTCTTCATACTTTCTTTGAACCTACTAGAATTACACCAATATCAGCTACCTGCTTGGATAATATTTTTTGTAACTGTGATGTACTTGAACAATCAATTATAAATTGTATAAACTCTGATCATAGTGGACAGAAAATCGCTATTGAGCACCATCATGTTAACCAAATTAAAAAAGTTACTTATAGGCCTATTACAGATAGTCGCTTGAAGAAATTTGAAAATAATGTAATGAATACAATTCACTGTCTTAAAGAAACCGATGATCCCAATAAGTTATATAGCAATTTATTTAATAATTTAAATATAGAATTCCAAAATATTTTTAAACAAAAACCTTTTACAGTCAGTTCTAAAAGGAAGTTTAGTGATTGGGCAACTCCGGGTATTTATATTAGTAGAATTAAATTATTTGAACTATACTATCAAAAGTCCACTTCCACTGATCCATTTTTTATTGATTATGTCAGAAAGTACTCCAAAATCTTTAAAAGGGTTTGTAATACTGCTAAAGCGAACTTTTTGAGTAATAAAATTAAGACATCAGACAATAAAATAAAAGCCACTTGGAAAGTTATAAATCAAGAAAGTGGTAAAACAAAAGTTACTGATAGGTGTTTTAAAATTAATGTCAATGGCAAAACGATAGAAACAGATGATGGAGTTGCAAATACCTTCGAGACTTTTTTTTCCGAAATACCTATTAAAATCACAAAAGAATTGGATTCGTGTACTTAGCGCGCACTTGCTCTCATAGAGTCGAATGTTTATAAGTGCAATATTCCTTTCAATTTCCATGAAATCAATGTTAATACGATCATAGAAGCTTTTAACTCTTTGAATATGAAAAAGACTGAGGATTTATGGGGCTTTTCTGTTAGTGTTATAAATTCGATAATAAACGTTATCTCTCCTAAATTATCGTTTATATTTAATAAATGTATTAATGATGGTGTATTTCCCAATCAAATGAAATTAAGTAAAATAATACCTTTGTTTAAGGCAGGAGATATCAATGACCCCACTAATTTCCGTCCCATTTCTATTTTGCCGACTCTTAGCAAAATTTTTGAAAAAATTATTCTTAACCAATTACTTTCTCATTTTACGAGAAATGAATTGCTTCACAATAGACAGTTCGGATTTACTAAAGGAAAAAATACTACAGACGCGGGAATTGCGCTTATAAAACACATATTTGATGCTTGGGAAAATAGGCAGGATGCTCTAGGTATCTTCTGCGACTTATCCAAGGCGTTTGACTGTGTTGACCATCAAACATTATTAGGTAAATTAAAGCATTATGGTGTATCAATAAACTCATTAAAACTTATTGAATCCTATTTGACCAATAGAATTCAAAAAGTTGTTATAAACAAAACTGAGTCTTCTGGTGTGCCTGTGCATATGGGCGTGCCTCAGGGTTCGATATTAGGGCCATTGCTTTTTTTAATTTATATCAACGACCTCCCTTACTTTTCAAAAAATTTGTGTGAGACGGTATTGTTCGCAGACGACACCTCACTAATTTTTAAAATAGACCGAACTAAAACTGACTTTGAGGATGTAAATAATGCCATTTCAAAAGTGCTATCCTGGTTTGAAAATAATAATTTATTGTTAAATTCAAAGAAAACTAAATGTATTAAATTTACTTTACCAAATGTAAGGCAGGTTAGTACTCATGTTGAAATCAATAAAGAAACTATTGAATGTGTTGACTCTACAGTATTTTTGGGAATTAAGTTAGATTCTCGTTTACAATGGTATCCTCATATCTCGTCCCTATCTAAAAGACTTAGTTCAGCTGCTTATGCTGTTAAAAAAATTAGGTCTTTGTGTGATGTTGAAACAGCAAGACTTGTTTACTTTGGTTACTTCCACAGTGTTATGTCATATGGCTTGTTATTGTGGGGCACAGCAGCCGACATTGAAGATATTTTTATTTTACAAAAAAGGGCTGTGCGTGCTATTTACAGACTCAAGCCACGTGATACACTGAGGGATTTATTTAAAGAAATTAATATTTTGACCGTTGCTTCTCAATATATATATGAGAACATAATTTATGTTCACAAATATAAACATACCTTTTCAAAACATAGTGATATTCATAACTTAAACACTAGATATAAAAATAAACTTGCTGTTCCAAGTTTTAGACTTCACAAGATAAGTCGCTCATTCATGGGGAAATGTATACACATTTATAACAAAGTCCCACCAAATGTAACTGAACTGCCTTTTCACAAACTTAAGTTATATGTGAAACAAACTTTAATGAAAAAAGGCTACTATAAGGTCCAAGAATATTTAGATGATAAGAATGCATGGATACATTAAAATTTCAAATGTTTTATATATTTATTTACGAGTATTGTGACTATTAATCTCTGTAACCTATACTGTGATTGTGCACTGTCAGATAGCCTGAAAATAACGATATTATTTTTGACATTGGGTACCTTTCTTGGTACGTTGATTTACCTTCTTTTCTAATTTTCATTTTTTTTTTCGCTGGGCGGCATTGCACTGCTCAAGGTTAAACTTTTGTAACTACAAACATTGTAATTTAATATTTGAAAAGAGTGACTACACGAGTTTGTTGCCGGAATCTTCTCGGTAGTTCAACTTTTGGAACCGGTGTAAATTCAGACATGACAGACGGAGAGACTTGACGTTGTTAGTTAATATATTTTTTGTAATAGTTATAAGAATGTGTTTGACGATTTAAAAGTGCTTCTTTGTGGCCTATTTAAATAAAATATTTTTTCTTTCTTTCTTTCTTTCTTTCTAAGTCGTAATAAAGGTGCTGCTCACGTTTTTTATGATGTGATAGCTTAACACAGACGTGACAATAGCGTTTTGGAAAGTAAAATCTTTAACTTGGTGGATATTTTATATTAATGTTTATAAACAGATTATAAGAGGCAGGGCAGGGCATTTTGAGCATTCGACTGGAATTGCACCTACAGAAGATCGCAGCTAAATTACGAATTCTGGGCGTCCGAGTTCAATTGCACCTCCACCTACAGAAGGATACAACTAAATAACAAATTTTGAGCGTCCGACTGCAAATGCACCCCCACCTCTAGATTATCGCAGCTAAATAACGAATTTTGACCGTCCGACTGCAACTCCACTCCACCTACAGAAGATCGTAGCTAATTAACAAAGTTTGAGCTTGTCGACTGCAATTCTACGTCCATCTACAGAAGATCGCAGCTTAATTACGAATTTCGAGTGTCCAACTGCAATTGCACCTCCTCCGGCAAAAGATCGCAGCCTAATAACTCGGTAGTGTTTTGTTTCTGCGCCAGAGCTCATTGAGAAAGCGCTAGTTGGGAGCAGGTCGTATATGTTGTTAATATTATCGTCGGTGGGCATACAAGACCACGTAAGAGCAGTTTGCGATACTGCCTATTTACAAAAGTCGCCAAATTGAAATATCGCACCACCGGGTTCTTACCGCTGAATATCTTATACTAGATTCTCATTAAACAGAGAAATCCCAAACAAGTTCAGTCAAGGAAATGTGTAGAAATATCCAAGAAATTAACTTTTTTCTTCCTTCTGTGAAATAAAGACAAAGCACATACGCGGTATTGCAAACTGCTCTTACGCGGTCTTGCACGCCCACCGACGTAATGCTTTTATTAATACAGCTAGATCTATATGAGAAACAACTTGACGGCCCACCTGCTGGTAAGTTGTTACCGTCGCCTATAGACACTTGAAATAACAAGGAAAACATCACTTGCTACTGCAGGTGCATTGTCATCCTGACGTCTAAGGTGAAATGCCTTCCATGCCTTCCACACTGGCTACCTTTCCCTTCAGTCTGAAAGTTGCTTCACGGCTGAAATAAGTAAGGCGGTGGTAACTACCCAAACGACCCTACATACGAGCTTACTTAGTTTCTGCAAGGAAAACAGCGCGTGAGTGCCCATGAGTTACTAGCGTCTGTAGGCTACGCCCTTGTCGTATAAAAAAAAATGGGAATTTTATGTATTGCGCATATTGGTCAATTTTTAGAAACTGCATCGACTAGATGATTTAATTGGTCACTAAAATTGTATTTGGGCCTGTATTAATAACCAATAATGCAGCAGTATCCTGTTCACTTGTCTGTCTGCCCGTCTGGTTCGCGTACTTCTAGTAGGTAAATCTAAGGCATACTTGATGAATATCTATTGTTAGATAGTGCATTTATGTAAGTATGTGTGTGTCTAAGCATGATAAGTCGTTATTCAATCAAATTTTAATGTTTTTGATGCGTTTAAACGCATACTTAATTTATTGTAAAAATTACAAACAATGAAGGAAAACGATGAAAAATATATGCTCCAGGCGGGACTCGAACCCGCGTCTTCTGATGTTTGGCCAGACGCGATTACCACTACGCCACCGGAGCACTAGGTGTAACCTGCTCATTTCTTCTTAATAAGAAGATAGAAGAGACCCTGAGAAGAAGAGGAGAACCCAACATCCACGCGAGCAGAGCCGAGGGCAAAAGCTGGTAGGTATATAAAAGTTCCAATGATGTACATACAGTCAGGCCGCGGTTCCTGAACGTACAGATAGCTCGGTAAAAGATCTTCCCTTTTCGCTGATAATTTGGATGCAGCTTTGCCCAAGTAGTTTATCCTGTTTGTTAACCTTTCTCTATGTGCGAGGTTGTATCCACGCACAAATAAAAAGGCGATTGAGAAGCTCGGTGGCGCTGTGGTTTGACCGCTCCGGTTGGTTGAAAGGCACGTCAAGGCGTTGGTCTTGGTTATTATTGCAACCGCCTTAACCCTCCAACCCGCATTGGATCAGGGTGGTGGTGTTATGGCCCAAGCTCCTCGTTTTTTATTCCCATGTAGGAAGACCTGGGCCCAGCAGTGGGAAGTATATAGGCTGGTGTTAGGGATGAATAATAATAAATAATAATACCAACACACACACACACACAAAATAATACCTACATAAAAGGCCTGCAGTGGGGACCACGGACCGGAAGACGCAGCGTGTGGGCAGGCCTCCCATCAGGTGGACCATCAGGTGGAGTCATCAATTCACCTCAACATCACGGACAAAGAAATTTAATACCTCGTTTCTTTGTCGTACTTCCAGAACTTGGATTTCTTTGCCCGTAGGTACATGTGTTCCCTCCATCCTATAACATGAGTTCCTTCAAAAGACGCGTGAAAAAGCACCTTTTGGGCTGGCAAGATGGAGGCGGCTAGAGCAGTGTTAAACTGCACTAGCTGTCTTCGCATATGGACTTTTCTTACCGCTTCACATCAGGTGGTGTTGAGTCAATGTCAGTTGTTGTTAGGTATAGTAGTAATGAGAAGTAATATGCCATAAACTAAATAATGTCGTAAAGACGTATCCTGCAGAATAAAGAAAAATGTTTTTCCGGTCTGTCACGTGTCACGAACATAATTTGAATGCTACAGGGCACAATGCTCATATTTGTTCAACTCGACGCAGAACTACTTTGTAGAATAGGTGTATATTTTAACTTTCAGTATAAACAAATATTAGAGGGAAAGGGTTGCAAGCGACAATGTTTACTGGAGACATACATGACTATGTTGAGAGGAGAACGACTATTTTTTTTGCAACGAATTACTGTTTTTTTTTTGCAGAAACGCTGGATATGAGAGATGCGAGAGAAATAGATAAATTTTATCATTTGGATTGATTCGCCCACCTCTATACCTTTCGCCAACTATATTAAAAGTACCTAAGTTAAGTAGCAATTCAATAAGTAACCCAAGAAAATAGTTCTTCAGCTTCCTACGTGAACAGTTTTAAAACTTATAGAATAGAAAGGTTGGCTTTGCTTCATTCCATTTCATTACACTTTAGTCTAGGTGTCTAGGTGTGTTCGCTAGTATCCATAAATTGACTTTTCTATTTGGTTGATCGTAAGAAAGTATATTTATCGGCATTTTCTGTAAATAATTTTATGAGTTCTCTCATGCAATGTTTACGCTTCTTAACCAAAGATTTTTCCATATGTGTGTTTGCATTAGAAAACATAAATTTGTAATAGAAATAAAAATGTATTCGAGACGAAACGAGATCAAAAGCATCGGAAATTGATACGAAAGAGTCGTAAAAATATTGCTGTATATTGTTTGAATATTTTCCGCTTGAATGATGCAGAAATAAAAAGCATCTACCTGTATAATTTTCATGATTTTGGTTGACTTTTATGAAGTATTTTTTACTACCATACCTAAGCATTCGAGACTGAAAAGAACGATTTTTCCTGTACAATTTTATAGTAGCAATGTCTACTAACCAGCGATCCTGGATTTGAATCCCGCTAAGGGCAGATGTTTGTATGATGAAAACGGACGGTCACGAGTGGTTTGTATGTATTTGAGTATATTTCTAATATCTAAACGGATATTATAATATTTATTTCTCCTTTATCTCTCATCCAAAATACAAGTTCGAAATGAAAGTTACTAGATTTGGGTTGGATAAAGTAATGAGTGTAAAAAAATAAGAATATTCATATGAGTATTGGTTTGCGAGGTGTCGAAAGTGATCTAGAATTTTTGAGGAATGCTCCAGCATAAATTTCAATACATAAATGTATTAAAAATCCCAGATTGATCCCGACCAACACACCTAAATATTTCAAATGCAATGAAATAGTTTATTATGTTATAAAATGCGCATAGATTGACGTCAAACTAACAGACAGTTCTAATAGATTGTGTGCGAATACAAATTTTCAATCTGTGCATGCATGAGTTTGGAATGGTTCACTAGATTGCTGTTCTACAAATAATAGGTATGTTGATTCAAGTGGAAATAGTGTATGTATAGTCGTAGAACAAAGACATTATTTTTAACCAGTGAGTACAAAAGTTTTTTGTATTTTTTTATTTATTCCATACAAAATACCATAAGTTTGACAATTTCAATACGGTGCCTCATAAACACAAGTGGTAAAGTGTACGAACACAATTAGTAGGAATTTACGTTATCATAAGGTAGCTTTATAAATAATGATAATCCTTTTTGTGTTTGAGAAAGTATAGACAACAGTTAAAGTAAGTTCAGTAATCATTTTTGATAAATACAGAAAAAATAGAATTTTTATATTAACATTTCAGACTGAAAAATCGGGCAAACTGCAATTGAAAATTCTGAAATATAAAACTTTTTTTTTCAAAATAATAAGGAAGAGGACCACTTATAACTTTTTATTGAGTGGTCTGATTCTGATATTTCGAAAATAATATTGATTTTTTTTCAATATTATAAGTAGGACTTTTTTACTGAAAAAAAAATCTCTTTGGTCTGAATAATTACGCCCCTTAACTAATGAGTAAGTGACTATTTATGATTTAATACTAAACAAACAAGCAAAATAATTACGTAAGACGTAAAATGAACCGGCAGCGGGATTAACAATGGCACAAGATAGCTTTTTACGTTTAAAATGTTTTATACTAAACTGTCTAATTAGAGTCAAAAATCACTTAGCTTTGCTGCTGGCTTAACTATGAAAAATGCATATTATTATAACTTACTTATGAACTCTCATTAAGTATACTTATTTTGGCTAAAAATACAGTAAGACATGGATTTTCTTTTTCATTTGACATTAATTATGTGAAAGAAACAAAAAGGTTTTAACATTGTTTCAAGTAAAATTTATGTTAATAGCACAATGTTACCATTTGTAGCTTCTGTTCGAAAATATTAACCTGGACACAGCGGGGCTTGCAGATTATGTAAAGAGGGCGGAGGAATGCACAAAGTGGTGGTAATAAATTGCTATATGTAATTCTATATGTAACATGTTTTGTCTGTAAGTTGTGTGATAAGCCGTAGATAGAAATAAAACATTTGTCCATAGAATCTTAGTGTTATTGAATTAATAATTACATAAAAACATTGGAAAATAAAATTGTAGGTCAATCGATAGCAGTAGTACCTAGAGAGAAAAAAAGCTTAGTAAAAAACAAAAGACGAACGAAATTATAGAAAAAGAAAATATAGTTAAGTCGACCTCCTTGGTCTTCTACAAAGTGCCGCCCCCCTTGAACTATCAGGGTTCAACAGGTAATAAACAAATTTTGCTGACAGGTCGTTGTATGCAGCCAGAACTTGTTCGTATTGTAACCACTCGGACAACTTGATCTCGACCAGGATGAACAGCGACAACTCGTCCCAAACGCCACTTTGTTACTGGCTGATCTTCCTTTAAAACTACCATTGCATCAACATCGATATTCGGATTTTTTTTTTGTTCCATTTTTGTCTGGTTTGCAGTTGGGTAATGTATTCGATGCTCCATCTTTTCCAAAATTGTAGCCGCATTTGTTCTATTCTCTGGTATCTTGTTACACTTCTCATTTCAACATCAGACATTGGAAGAGAGTTAAGTGGCCGACCAACAAGAAAATGGCCAGGAGTCAGTGGTTGAAAATCATGGGATGACGATGATAATGGGGTGAGAGGACGTGAATTTAGCATAGATTCGATTTGACACAATGTTGTTGTTAACTCCTCATATGTTAAATGAGCCGATCCTAACACCCGTTTCAAATGAAACTTAACCGACTTTACAGCAGCCTCCCAAAGTCCACCGAAGTTTGGAGCATGAGGCGGTATAAAATGAAATTCGATGTTATCACTAGTAAATGCGTTGACGACCATAGTTTTAATTTCATTCCAACCGCCTATAAAATTGGAACCATTATCACAATATATGTGTGACGGTTTACCGCGACGCGCGATAAATCGCTTCAAAGCCAATAAAAATGTAGACGTGGACATATCCGTTGCTAGTTCCAAATGGATCGCCTTAGTTGTAAAACAAATAAATAAACAAATATAAGATTTCAATAGCTTAGCACCGCGACCTTTTTTATTACTCATCATAATTGGACCTGCATAATCAAGTCCTGACGTATTGAATGGTGGTGCTGGTGTAATTCTAGACATTGGAAGGTCTCCCATGATTGGTTTAATAGTACGAGCTGACATTTTTACGCATGTAACACATTTATGCACGATAGTTCGAGCCAAATTGCGACCGTTTATTGGCCAATACCTTTGACGAACGTTGGCTAACAATAATTGAGGACCAGCGTGTAGCGACTTTATATGTTCTTGTTCAAAGATTCTAGTGGTTAATTTATGATGTTTAGGCAAAATTATTGGGTGTTTTACTTCGTAACTAATATCAGCTTGTTCAAGTCTACCACGAATACGAAGAAAACCGTTTGGGCATAAAAACGGTTGCAAATTATACAGTGGACTTTTCGTGGACATAGTTAAATTTGATTTCAAACTATTTATTTCATTTAAAAATGACTTATTTTGAGCCTCTTTGATAAAGAAATTTAAAGCTAAACTTAGCTTTTTGCAACACAAGGCTCCTAATTCAAGTGGAGTATTCGATTGCTTAAGCCTAATATTATTTACAAACTTTATTAAATAAGCGCATATCCTAATGCTTTTAGAAAGTGTTGAATAATTATTTAACAATAAATCTGCTAAACTTTCATCATCGTTCTTTATATTTACATCAGCTGTGGTAACCATATGTGACGGGATTTTTAGCTCAGGTAAATCTACTTGACTTATATTAAAATGCGTAGGCCATTGATCTTCGGGGGGTGGATGCAGAGAACCTCCCCGTGGTACCCCCTGGAAACTGAACTAGACCCGGTAACGCAGGTGTCTAGTCAGGCTGATCCTCTGCTTGGATTGTTTATATTGTACTCAAACTGCTCAATATGTCTACCGTACGGCGCTCAACGCGACTATCAAAAGGCCCTTCTCAGGGCCAACCAAAAGGCCCTTCTCAGGGCCAACCAAAAGGCCCTTCTCAGGGCCAACCAAAAGGCCCTTCTCAGGGCCAGCCGGACGGGCCGGTCTTAGTCCCGTCCTGTGCAGGGACGGTCTCTCCGTCGTACTCTGAGGTAGCCAGGGCATGCGACTGGTCCATGGAATCGGAGGGACAGTCGGATGTCGAGGCTGTTGATGGGGCGGCAAAAGGAGCTTCCCCCGAATTGACGTACGCTGGAGTTGTTGGTCAGGCGGAAGGAAGAAGGAAAAGCCGTTCTGGCCGGGACTCTGATGACGAGTCCCTCAGGGAGGAGTCGAGGCCGTCGTCGAGGAAACGACCTCTTGGAGGAAAGTTTTTCGCGGGAGTGTCGTCGGATGACGACTCCGATGTACAGGAGCGACGACCAGGGCGTTTAGCGCCAAAAATCGCACGTTCACGGGGCGGAAGGGGGGCCTACCACCATACGGGCCTCTCCGAAGCTCGCAGAGAGTTGGAGGAGGGAGGTCTGGACTCGGACTCTGAGTCGACTCTTACTGAGGCAGAGCCGAAGTCCGGGACAAGGAAGGCACTAAAAGGGTCCTCGGAGCTGTCAGTAGACGAGCTCCTTAAAAAGGCTGAAGACGGGGCAGGCATTATCTACCAGGCTACCCGAAAATCTAAAAATTTCAAGGGCACCTTGATCAGGGAAATAGATGAGGCCTCGCAGGCGATGCTGACAGCCGTACGGTCACTGGCCAATCGGGGCTCCTCTGAGGAGATGCGGAAGTTGCAGGCGGACAACAAGCGCCTGAAAGGTCAGTTGTCCGCCGTGATGGAAGAGGTGGCAGCCTTGAGGCGGGCGTTCTCCGAGCGCCCAAGCCCTCGAGGCGAGAAGAGGAGCCCCGTGGCTCTGGAGGTGAGTCCCAAGCCGAAGTCGGTGCGGGCTGAGCCAGTAAGCTCGATCGGTCAGGTGCCTGACAAAGACGGTGCGTTGACAAGGGCCGAGTTTGTGCTTTATGCTTTCCGCCAGCTCCAAAAAGAATTAATGTCCCATGTTGGGGCAGTGGTTGGAGCCCGACTGGAGGGCCTGGAGGTGGACGGTAGACTGCTGCCCAGCCAATCTCACCGCCTGCCACTAGCCGCGGACAAATATCGGACTCGTGACTCTGAGGCTCCCCGTGATACCCTATTGGCGCCAACCACCCTCGCCCCCCCGGCAAACATGCCGAAAGAAGCGAGGGTGAAAAAGTCTAAGGCTGTGCCTCCTAAGGCCTCGGCTGCTCGAGCGGCGGAGCAGATCGCGGGGTCTTCGTGTCAGGAGCAGCCAGTGGTGCTGGTGGAGGAGGAAGGCTGGAAAACTGTAGGCAAGAAGCCTCGGAAGGTATCAGCCCCGGCAAAGTCAGTGCAGGGGACCCCAAATAAGAGCCAGACCAAGTCGGCAAAGAAGGTGGCCAAGCCTCTTAAGGCGCCAAAATCTATGGCGGTGGTGGTCACCCTCAAACCTGAGGCTGTGGCTGAGGGGGCCACTTACAAGGAGGCCATTTCTAAGGCTAAAGCAGCAGTCAGCTTGGAAGCCCTGGGCATCGTGGGCCCCCCAAAATTCAGGAGGACTATGACGGGGGCTCGACTGTTTGAGCTCCCTAAAGCAACCACTGCGGCCCAAGCTGACGCCTTCGCCACCAAGGTTGGGGAGGCACTGGGTGATGCAGCGAGGGTAGTACGCCCCATGAAACTTGCTGACATCCGCATCACAGGTCTAGACGACTCAGTATCAACTGATGAGCTTCGGGCCGCCCTAGCAGAAAGGACGGGCTGCGCTCCGGATGACATCAGGCTTGGCGCTGTCTCGAATGGCGCCAGGGGCGTGGGATCAGCTGTGGCCTCCCTCCCCGTTGAGGTGGTGGGCCGGTTGGTGGAGGCTGGGCGCCTCTTTGTAGGATGGAGCTCGGCCTCAGTCAAGGTGCTCGAGCAGCGCCCCATGCGGTGTCACCGCTGCTATGAAGTCGGCCACACGTCGCAGCGGTGCCCGTCCAAAAAGGACTGCAGTGGCTTGTGCTTCCGCTGCGGTGCGGAGGGACATAAGTTGGTAGACTGCCAGTCTGCCGTAGCCAGGTGCTCCCTCTGCGCTGACCGTGGGCTCCCTTCGGCGCACCGGATGACGGGAGTAAGATGCAATCCACCCCCAGTCAAAGGCCGCCCTGTCACTCCAGAGGCGACCCCCTCCCGAGTAGTGCCTCGTGCCGCCCCTGTAGTGCCGATGGAAACAATCAATGCCTAGTAGGCCCATCGGCAACATACTACAGGGAAATCTAAACCACTGCGCCGCGGCACAGGATCTTCTGTGCCAGGCGATGGCGGAGTGGGAGATAGATCTGGCGGTCATATCGGAGCCGTATTACATCCCTCCTTCCCCTAAGTGGGTTGGAGCGACAGACGGCTCCGCTGCTATAGTGGGGTCGGCATCTGGCGATGCTACCCCTCTGGTCCCTGTGGATAGAGGGCCGGGATATGTGGCGGTGCGATGGGGAGGAGTGGTAGTTGTGTCCACATACTTCTCTCCAAATCGCAGCTTGGCCGAGTTTGAGTGGTTCCTGGCTGCAATTGAGGCAGTGGTGCGGCGAGCCGCTCCCTTTCCGGTACTGGTGGCAGGGGACCTGAACGCAAAATCTCAAGCGTGGGGGTCCCCAAACAACACCGCTCGTGGTGGCGTCCTGGAGCTCTGGGTTTTGTCCCTGGGGCTCCAAATTCTCAATCAGGGCACCACCCCGACCTGTGTCCGGTGGCAGGGCACGTCGAGGGTCGACGTGTCTTTTGCCACCCCATCGCTTGCTGCCCGAATAAGGGATTGGCGGGTGATGGAGGACGTGGAGACACTATCGGACCATCTTTATATCCGATACGAGGTCTCCACAGCATCCCCAGGGGTCCCAATCCATCTGGCTCCCTCACTAAGGCCCACGAACTTTCCACGGTGGACCCTTGCCAAGCTCGATAGGGAGCTGGCGGAGGAGACGGCGATGGTGAGGGCCTGGCATGATGGGCCCGACACCAGTGCCGGGGACGCCGACGACATGGCGGATAATTTTGCAAGGGACATAAAAGCCATCTGCAATGCCGCCATGCCGAGGACACGGGGCCGCCCCCGCCGGGGGCAGGTGTACTGGTGGACGCCGGAAATATCGGTCCTGCGTACCGCCAGTATGACAGCCAGGCGCGCCTTTTATAGGTGTAGAAGGCGCGCCTCAGTTGCGCCCGGTGAAGAGGAGGAACGTCACCGGGCATATCGTGAGGCTCATAAAGCTCTGCGGACGGCGATCTGCAGGGCCAAGGCTGACGCACAGGAGCAGTTCATCGCGCTCCTGGACGCCGACCCCTGGGGGAGGCCATACAGGGTGGTGCGGGGGAAATTTACCAACGCCGCCCCCTCCACATCCTCCATGGAGCCGGGGCTCATGCGAAGGGTGTTGGGGTCTTTGTTCCCCAATCCCGGACCGTTCACGCCCCCCAGGATGGCCCCCTTCAACTCTACTTTGGAGGTGTGGGCTGACGGTCCCTCCGTGTCAGACATGGAGTTTGACATGGGGAGGGACAGGCTCCGGGGCAAAAATAAAGCACCGGGGCCGGACGGCGCCCCATCAAAGCTAGTGGCGATAGCTCTCGGTCCCCTGGAGGAGCGGTTCCGCGCTTTGCTCGACAAGTGCATCGCGTCGGGTCGCTTCCCCAGAAGATGGAAGGTGGGGAGACTTTGTCTCCTTAGGAAGGAGGGCCGTCCCGCCGACTCGCCGTCAGGCTACAGGCCGGTCGTACTACTTGATGAATCTGGGAAGTTTTTTGAGAAAGTTCTCGCTTCCCGGATCACCGAGCATCTTGAAAGCAGGGGGCCGGACCTTGCAGACTGCCAGTTTGGCTTTCGCACTGGTCGGTCTACAATGGACGCAGTGGCCCACCTTAAAAGGTGGACTAAAGCAGCTACAGCACGTGGGGAGGCTGTGATCGCGGTGTCTCTTGACATCGCAAACGCGTTCAATAGCCTCCCCCACGAGTGTATAGAGGAAGCACTCAAGTTCCATCGAGTGCCTCTGTACCTCCGCGTTCTCGTGGGGGACTACCTCCGCGGGAGACAGATCCTCTACGAGGACGCGGAGGGGCGCGTCCAGTCGTGGTCGATGGTGGCAGGTGTACCCCAGGGTTCCGTACTAGGCCCCTTACTATGGAACCTGGGGTACAACTGGGTTCTGCGTGGCGCGCTCTTGCCGCGGATGGATGTCGTCTGCTTCGCGGACGATACACTAGTCGCAGCAAGGGCGAGTGAATGGGAGGAGGCGGTCCAACTAGCGTCGGTCGGCACAACCATGGTCGTCCGGCGCATCCGACTACTGGGGCTGGAAGTGGCTCTCAGTAAAACGAGAGCCATGTCTTTTCACGCCCCAAGACGCAGAACCCCACCGGGGCTCGAAGTCCGAGTGGAGAGGGTACGGATCCCCGTCGAGGTGCACCTTAAATACCTCGGCCTGGTTCTGGACCCTCGGTGGAGCTTCGAGGAGCACTTTAAGCTCCTCGCTCCTCGGCTGTGCGCCGCCGCAGCCGCGCTTGGACGGGTCCTCCCAAATGTGGGAGGGCCCAGCTCGTCGTGCCGTAGACTTTACCACGGGGTGGTAAAGTCCATGGCACTGTATGGAGCACCGGTATGGGCAGAGTGCCTCTCCCTCCGTACACGGGCCCTCTTACGACAGCCACAGAGGGTCATCGCAAACCGGGCCGTGCGGGCTTACCGCACGGTCAGTCATGGGGCTGCCTGCGTTTTAGCAGGTACGCTCCCGTGGGAGATTGATGCCCTGGTTTTGGCCAGAGTGCATCAACACCGGGTGGCGACAAGAGAGCGGGGGGAGCGTCCCGTCCTCGACGAAGTGAGGCGGGTCCGCACCCTGGCGCAGAGGGAGGCTCTGCGCCAGTGGGGGGAGGCACTCGTCACTCCAACAGCCGGCCACTGGACGATTGAAGCAATTCGTCCGGTGTTGGAGGAGTGGGTTGGGCGCCGGCTGGGCAGCCTCACCTACCGAATGGTACAGGTGCTGACCGGACATGGTTGCTTCGGTCACTACCTGTACCGTATCGCCCGTCGGGAGGAGACGCCGCGGTGTCATCACTGCGACTCCCCCGACGATACGGCTGAGCACACCCTCGTGGAGTGCCCGGCCTGGCGACTCGAGCGCCGAGAACTTCGAGCAGCGCTCGGTGGCGGTCAACTCTCGTTGCCAACCATGGTAAGGGCCATGGTTGGTAGCGAGAGGGTATGGGAGGCGTTCGCCTCCTTCTGCGAGACTGTGCTGACGCAGAAGGAGGTAGCGGAGAGGGAGCGGGAAGGGGATCCTCTTGCTGCCCCAATCCGGCGTAGGCGGGTGGGCGTGAGGAGACGGGCGGTGATCGCCCGTCTTCCTGCGCCCTAGGCGCGGCCGCGTACGTGGGTGGCCCCCACGCATGCATTGAATAGGCCGCCACGTCTGGGATTACCCAAGTGACTCTGGGTAATCTCCATCGGCGCGAAACCTGGCCGCAAGGCCGGGTTGCCTGGGGGTGGACTAGTGAAATTGCTTCGGCAGAGCCTGGGCCGCCCCCGCGAAGGGCAGTTAAAAAAAATAAAAAAAAAAAAAAAAGGCCATTGATCTTCGCCTTTACCCAAAAAATCTGGCCCGTGCCACCACAAATTTTGTTGCGATAAGTCTTTAGTTCCACGTGTAAGTAAATCGGCTGGGTTACTTTCACTCGAAACATACCTCCATGTGTGGCTTGCCGTTGATTCTTGTATTTGAGCAACCCTGTTTCTAACGTATACCATTAAAGATTCCACATCACTTCTTAACCATCCTAACACTATTGACGAATCACACCAAAATATAATTTTAGAAAAAGAGACTCTTAGAGAAGTCACGATCTTTTTGAAAATTTTAGTAGCTACAAGAGCACCATTAAGCTCCAACCGAGGCATTGTACTTGGTCGTAATGGAGCAACTTTAGATTTTGCACAAAACAAATTGATATGAACTAAAGAATTTATATCTACTGATCGAATATACGCACATGCTCCATATGCCGCTTCAGAAGCATCACAGAAAATATGCAACTGAATCTGCTTTGGATTCAGACAAATAGCGTGCCGTGGAATATTTGTTTTATTAAGACTAGATACCGACCTAACCACTTCGTACCAATGATTTAAAATACCAATATCTTGTATAACATCGTCCCAATCAAGTTTTTGTAACCAAAGTTTTTGTATTATTGTCTTAGCTTTAATGACAATTGGTGACACTAATCCCAAAGGATCAAAAATTTGAGATACAACACGTAGCATAATTCTTTTGGTAACCTTAGGAAATATTGTTATGTTAACTTTGTAAAGAAGTTTATCCTCTTTACTATTCCAGATCATACCTAATGTTTTAGATGTTATGGACTCATCAAAAGCATACTCGACGTGTGCCGCCTTATCTGACAATTTTTTTAAAACATCTTCATTGTTGGATCGCCACTTACGTAGCTGAAAGCAGCCTGTTTTTAGCTGAGCCATGACAGCTTCACAATTATTTGTCGTTTCGACTATATCCTCCCCCCCCGAAAGAAAATCATCAACGTAAAAATCATGTTCAATGATCTCACCTATAGATCGATCTTTGCATTCATCAGCTAATTGCTTTATACATCTGATAGCTAAAAACGGTGCAGAAGCTGTACCGTATGTTATTGTGTTTAATTGATAGATACTTAAAGGATCAAAAACATTATTCCGCCACAGTATTCTTTGCAATGGCCTTTGTTCTTCCTTTATCAACACTTGTCGATACATTTTGGCAATGTCGGCAGAGACCACGATAGCATGTTGCCGGAAACGTAATAATATTGACATGATGTCATCTTGTATGGTAGGTCCAACCATTTGAATGTCGTTGAACGATACATCATTACTTGTCTTCATAGAAGCATTAAAAACCACCCTTATTTTTGTAGTACTACTATCCTCCCGCACAACGGCATGGTGTGGCAAATAGTATGCAGTAACGTTACTACTTTGGTCTTCCTCAATCTTTACCATATGACCTAACTCAGCATACTCTTTTAAAAATTCCTGATATCCTTGCATTAATTTGGAATTACATTGTAATCGCTTTTCAAGATTTAAAAATCTTTTAGTTGCTATCCTAATTGAATCTCCAAGTGTCGAAGCTTCTGACTTTAGTGGTATTTGCACAACAAAACGACCGTCACAGAGACGTCTTGTAGTTTCACGAAATAGTTTTTCGCACATATGTTGATCTGCAGTCCATGGCTTGATATCACTTACTTCTTCCGTTTCCCAAAATTTCTCAAGTAAGTTATGTATATCTTTTATGTCTGTAGATAGATGACAAGCAAGCTTATTGGACGAATAGAAACTGCCAGCTAATATCCATCCTAGCTTTGTTTCTTGAAGTACCGGTTGATTACTTTTAAACTTAATTCTCCTTGGTAATAACAGATCCCAGAATAGTTCGGCACCTATCAAAAGGTCTACTTCAGCTTGCCTAACATTAAAAAGTTCAGGATCTGCCAACTGAATATCATCAGGAATTTCAGGTTTAATAATGGACACTTGGTATGCTGGTAGAGGTTCAGTTATCTCAGGAATAATATAACATGCTAAACATTTTGTGAAACTATTGACCATAGAAGTTAATTGAATTGTACATTTATTTTTAATCATTGTTTCGGCGTTATTAATACCTGTCACTTGTATGTTAACTGGCAGCTGTTTAACATTAAGTTTTGCAGCTAACCTTTGCGAAATAAAACATGAAGAACTGCCGCTGTCCAATAGAGCCCGCACCACATATTCTTCACCAGCCCCTATTGAAAGTTTGACCAATGCAGTGGACAAAAAGGTTTGCTTCATTGCATGCGCAGACAATGTAACTTCCCTTGTTAAAGGTTTGTTATTTTTTTCACTTTCTGACGAAACTACCTCCTCTACTGCATCGTCATTCCTAATGTGTAGCAATGTATTGTGGCGCTTTCTACACTGGCGACAACTGCTATGTCGACAGTCTTTAACATTATGGCCACGCTGAAGGCAGTTGATACACAACTTCAGATTTGACACGATTTCACACCGCTTACTAGCTGATTCTTTTAGTAAATCAGGACAGTTGTAAATTAAATGCTGACCCTTGCAAAGATTGCATTTACCCGTAGAAGTATGTACTACATCAGACGTTATAAAAGTTTTGTTTACCCTAGACTTATTCTTTAGAAATATATTAGAAGGCTTAGATACATTGTCTCGAAGTTCTAGCGTTTCTAACAAGTCTGCTCTACTTTTTATAAATTGACTAATACTACCATACGAAACAATAGACAAAGAACTTCGATGCTCTTCCCACTCTTTATTTGTCGTAGTATCTAATTTTGAAGACACAATGTGTATTAACAAAGTGTTCCACCCTTCAGTGTTTTCACCTAATGACTCCAATGATCTTAAATTTTTATTAAAAGAGTCAATAAACTCCCTCAAACCCTTAGAAGAAACTTGACTTTGTTTTGCATTGAATAAGCCTTTTACATAAGTATCAACTAGAAGTCGCTTGTTGTCATACCGTTCCACTAACATATTCCAAGCAATAGCATAGTTTTTAGACGTAAGTTCTAAAGAACTAATTAATATTGTTGCGTTCCCTAGAACACTTGCCCTTAAATAGTGAAATTTGCCAACAGAATCTATTTCATTATTGTTATGAACCAATGATATAAATATATCCCTAAATTCTAGCCAACTATTGCACGAACCATCGAACTTAGGAAGTGAAATTGTAGGTAACTTAATATTATACGGTCTTAACTTAGACGATTCATTTGGAGAGCCATGGGAAATAATATTTTTATTAGCCTTAGTTAAAACGGAACCTGCCTCGCTGACTTGTGAAGAAGAACGTGAACGTTTATCTTTCGATATCAAAGATTTAGCAAGCGCCCCGCATTCGAAATACCTATTCTCAAATAGCTCCCTTTCATTGCTCTCATTCTCAAAATCTTCGGACATGGTTTCAATTTGCCGTTGTACTTCGTCAAATTCATCGAGTAACGGTTCCAACTTTTTTAAACGGAATTCAACTTGACTTTCCTCTGTATACACCAGTGAAACATGAGGATCAAATTGGTTAAAATATTTTTCATGTCTAGATAATTTACTTAATTAATTTTAATTATCCCTCTCTGACTAATTAATTGGGCAACAGATATTTCCGTAGAATGAGCCATTGTATGCAATTAAAAAAAAAACAAATTAAAAATATGCAACAATCGTTTAAACGCACCCTTTATAACACACGACTGCGTTTAAACGGTCCAGTACTACTTAATTGTAGGTATGTGTAAACGATCTTTTGAAAACAAATGACTATCTGTCAAATCGAATCTCTAGTACTAGCGCACTTTGGCGAAATTATCGATCGGTCTCCTCAGTATGAAAAAAATGAACCGTTACTAAAACGAATATAATAAGCTGATAGAATAATAAAAATGTAATTGTTTGATGTTAAATGGAAATGAATTAATGCAATTGAACCACTTTCCTGTTAGCCGTCCAAATCTCTCCCCTCTATTGTCCGTAGAAATCGTCCTTATGTCGTCCGTAGTCGGTGCCGTAATGTAGCGTTGCCGTAGTAGGTTGTGGTGCCGTAGACTCTCTCGCAGACGTAGAAGTAGACTCCGTGACTGCTGTTGTTGTACGTTGCCGTTGTAGAATAGCCCGTACATGCCGTAGGAATAGTAGGTAGTCACGTAGTTATACTAAGCCGTAGATCGCCAGTGAGAGACTTCACTCGTTGCTATTGTTTTTTATCCGGTTCGGTTTAGGACCACTTTGTAAGTTGTGTGATAAGCCGTAGATAGAAATAAAACATTTGTCCATAGAATCTTAGTGTTATTGAATTAATAATTACATAAAAACATTGGAAAATAAAATTGTAGGTCAATCGATAGCAGTAGTACCTAGAGAGAAAAAAAGCTTAGTAAAAAACAAAAGACGAACGAAATTATAGAAAAAGAAAATATAGTTAAGTCGACCTCCTTGGTCTTCTACATTGTCAGTGTGGAAGCTTTGAATACAATTAACAATGGTTAACAACATGTTAAATCTAGATATCAAAAAAGTTTTCGTGTTAGAAATATTTTATAAAATTAGTGTGCGGAAGCACCACAAGCCTGTTTTGTTAATTTGATATGGGTGTGGCAGATACAGACTAAATGGTTTTCTTTATAATGTTTGGTTTTGAAATTCCATACTGTCTGTAAAACTAATTAATACTTACTGAGTTTTCCTCAATCAATGGTCAAAGAATTTCATATTTTAGGAGCATCATAGTAAGTGTTTTATAATTGAATGTCAAAACTTTAATGTTTGTTCATTGAAACGCCGAAGTTTAAGACTTTAATTCTCGAAAATTCAATGTTGTTCGCGAAAGGGTTGTCGAGATTTTAATGATCGACGAACCACTAACGAGTAAAGGCAAGTGCTTTATAGATAAGAAAATTAGTTGGTATTTATTATTAAAAAAATATCGAGAGCCTCATGGAAAAAACATTTTTATTTTTTGTAAATCCTTGGTCACAAAATTTAGACACAATTGGTTTTTAAACCCCGAGTTTTATGCGGCTTGATAAATTAAAGGGATGCCCCTACCAAAATACTGTGGCAGAGGTGGACGTATGTAAACATTTTTTTTAAAATTGTCATTTGCCTATATCACTTGTACTCCGACAAAATTTATCTTTCGTACACTGACATAGGGTACAATTTATTGGTAGCCGTCAGTGATGTCATATGGTACGATTTGGCGAGTCAAAAATGTCGCAATTATGACTTTTAACACCTTTTTCGAGTGTTTGTTTACATAAGTGTAGGCGACACGATATACTTTGTGATTATAACAGGGTGGAAAAAATCTATGGGCCCTGGAGGGGACCTACTTTAAATCCTTTAGTTTGCTCATTTTACTGAAAGAATACATTCCTTTATTTTTGAAAAGAAACAAAACTGCCTTCAATGATCTTCTAAAATTCGCTTGTCACACCCGGGAATCAAACCAACTAAATATAAAAAAATTAACCCTCGCTATTTTATTATACGAATCGGTAAGATTATTGTTCAGGATAAAATTTGTTTGTTAGATCTAAGCTATATAACTAATAAGAGTTGCTATATCAATGTTCTGAAGAAATGAATACAAATATGTTTATAATTAAATTTTGTATCAGTATACAACAAGAAAATATACAGGAATAATAGAGGTATAAGATTTTAGACGAATATATACACGTGTAAGCGATACTAAAGAAAATAAACTTTGACTTATGAATGTTGACTCTAAGTTGAAAGGCAACAACGTTAAAGTTTCTTATACTTTGTAGATGCGGAATAGAAAATGAAGCCACCGCTTCTTCTGAAAGGCCAAAATAATAATAAAACTTGTAAGGTTAAACATAAGCATGTTATTCTTATCTTATCATAATAATATCATTGTTTGAGGAGGAAATAAGTAGAGATTCCGTGATTGATCAGTATACTAATTCAGTCGTATTAACGGACTTCAAAAACGAGGGGGTTGTCAATCCGGTGGGTATGTTTTAAGCCGACTTCAAAAACGAGGAGGTTCACAATCCGGTTGGTATGTTTATTTTCTATGTATTACGCCGAGATTTCTGATCCGATTCACGTGATTCTTTTCGATGCGGAATAGTTGCCATTTGGTTCGATATTTTTTTTTAAAAAAAACGATTGGGGTAGTTAGGTATTTAAATCAAAATAACTGGAATGTGTAAGTCGTCTACGTATGCAAAATTGCGGATTTTTTCTTTCCTGAAAATTTGATGAAATTTGGCCAAATTTCATCGAATTCGGTTCAGCGGCTTAGACTTGAAAATTTAATATACAGACAGAGTTACTTTCACATTTTATAATATTATTTTATAGAATATTATGTGAAACAGGGCAGGCACAAGTTATTTCATTACGTGCTAAGTATTTATCATTCATCATTATTATCACGAGCTAAAATAAGTTTATAATCAAACTTAATATTTGAAATATAAAAAATATTTAAAATCATCAAACGATGAACTCAAAGTTTAGTTAATATTTCACGAGGGAGCAAGCAATAATTATATCAAAGCTGCCAATAATTATATCTACTCCATAGTTGCTAGTATTTTATGATACGTTGTTTATTTCATCTCCGCAAATTTGTCTGTGCTATGATACAATAGGGGTGCTGATGGTGAGCTGTCGACTGTACTAACGATATAATAATGTAGAAACATAAATCTTTACTATGACAGAGATCGAAAAGAGCCGTATATAATGTCAGGGTTGACAACAAGGAGACAAATACCTATTTACTGTGTGATAAATTGACTAAGGCAACTAGGACAAGATAATAATCATTTTTTCAAAGGACAGGTATTAACCTGTTTAGGCACTTACCTAATATCGTCCTACGAAAAGGGTGGCAAACAAGTGTATGGTCTGCCTTTTACGGCCTGGCCACGGATACGGGCGGCGGTGGCGGCGGCGGCATCTCGGCAACCACTGCGCGGTCACGACGACGCGCTGCGAGGCCGGCATCGAGACAGCGCGCAGTGGTTGCCGAGATGCAAGACGCAGCACGCGCGTGCGGTGAGTTCGTGGTCGGGCCGTTAGGTAAGCGGTTTCCGTAGCCTATAGTAGTACCGTTCTTGTAGCAACCTTTGTCACTACTCCCGCGTTGCCTACACTGTAAAAATAAGGAAAAAGAGTTATATTCCCTGAGGAGTAGTCTCAATTCAACAGATTCATATTCATATTCATATTCATTTATTTGCAGATTAAGTGTTGCATAAAGGTGTTACAATTATAAAGTACTTAAAAATAACTTAATCACTCTTTTCGAGTACAGCAAATATTTAACCAATTAAGAATAATAAAATAATCGAAATAATTAATTAATTCATACTTCAAATAACATCAATACAATGAGTTCACAATAGTCAGTACAACAATTATCAATCACTCAACATTTCATTATTAATAATTATTTTAAATAATCTATATATTCATATCTATATTTATTATCATTTATTCATATTTATATTTATTAAATCTACTTAATAGTCATTATAATTATAATTTCTGTATAGAATGTCATTTATATGTGTCAAAATACTCTCGTAAACAATAATAGGACTTATTAATTAGCAATTTCCTCAGCGCATTATCAAATTCACATCCTTGGAGGGCCTTTATTTCATTTGGCAAGCGATTATACACCTTTACAGCCATACAGTACGAACTATTCGCATATAAAGCTAGTCGCGCCAATGGAACGACTAGGTTATTTCCGCGTCGAGAGATGTAGCGCCTTGGTACGTCACTTATCCTTTGAAAATAATGTGGGTGTTTTCTTATAAGCCTGCACAGCTCAAATATATACAAGCACGTGACTGTTAGTATTTTGTACTTGACAAATAGTAATCTGCATGATTCCCTGGGAGCTGTAAAAGTTACGATGCGCAGGCAGCGTTTCTGCAGTACAAACACATCATGGACGTCTGTTGCATTGCCCCAAATCAAAATTCCATACCTTATCCAGGCAGCAGCATGGCTATGGTAAGCAATAAGAGCGCATTCCTCGTTTGTGCTTTTTCTAAGCTCACGCAACGCATACGTGAACTGGTTAAGCTTGCTTACCAAGGTATCTACGTGGGGCTTCCATGACAGTGTTGAGTCGATTGTAATACCTAGCAGGGAAAATTTATTAAGTACTTCTATGTTATGTCCATCATAAGATACAGAGAGAGGTATCGCCGGTCTCTGATAGGGTCTAAACTGCATGATTTTAGTTTTTTCAAAATTAAGTTTAAGTCCTATATCTTTCAAATGAGCTTCCGTTGTATTTAATAATTCTGAAATCAAGTTTTGTAAGTTACTCAAATTATTATACTCACAAGAAATAATGATCGTGGCGTCATCGGCAAATAAAACCATCTTATGGGGACACTCGATGCGAAGGCTATTAATATATATAAGGAATAGAAGACAGCCCAATACACTACCCTGTGGTATGGACCCAGGCACAACTTTTGTGGTCGACTTAAACAATTTTAGCTCACGCTTCGTCGTATTTAAATGACCTATTTGGACAAATTGTCTTCGATTTTCCAGGTAAGAAGTTAGCCATTTTAGAGCTGGACCGCGTATTCCTACTATTTTTAGTTTTTCCAGCAGTACACTGTGCAGAACACGGTCGTATGCTTTAGACATATCCATAAAAATTGCAACAGCACACCTGCTTTCATTTAGTATTTTTAATATTTCATGGTTACATTCAAAAACGGCTGAAGCTGTAGAATGATTCTTACGAAAACCATGTTGACTGATATTGAAAACGTTATATTTTTCAAGAAAATTATATAGCCGTTGACATAATATCTTTTCAAAAATTTTTGAGACAACCGGCAAGAGAGCTATTGGGCGATAATTTGAGACATTATGTTTATCACCCTTTTTAAATACTGGATTAATCATTGCGAGTTTAAGACTATCTGGAAACACACCCTCGTCATAGGATTGGTTAATTAGAAACGTCAAAAGTGGTGTAAACTCATCCGTGCAGTGTACCAAAATCTTAGCTGGAATTTCGTCATGTCCGCAAGTGTACGATTTCTTTAAATCATGAATGGCTTTTTTAACTTCCTTCTCCTCTACCGCACATAAGTAAAACGAGTTCGGTAAGGTGTTCGTTTGTATAAGTCGATTTGATCTAGTCAAATTGTGGTTTGCAGTAATGTGCGTGTAGTAATTGTTAAATATGCCAGATATTTCGTTAGGAAATGTTACATTTTTGTTTTCTATACACAAAGCAATGTTTTCATGTTTATGTTGTTTTACTGTCTTAGTTTTTTCTTTTATTATATCCCACATTAATTTGTATTTATTGCGGGATTTTTTTAATCTATCTATTTTATACGTCCTTTTTTCCTTCTCTATAACTTTTTTCAATATTTTACTATATCATCATCATCATCATCATCACCAGCCTATATACGTCCCACTGCTGGGCACAGGCCTTCCTACATGGCAGAAACACATGAGGAGTTTTGGGCCATAACACCACCACGCTGGCCCAATGCGGGTTGGTGGGTTAAAGCGGTTGCAGTAACAACCGGGACCAACGGCTTAACGTGCCTTCCGAAGCACGGAGGAGCTCAAGATTATAATTTTGATTGACCCATCCAGGGACCAACCATGGCGAAAGTTGCTTTGTTTTCGTGATCGAAACCAGAGCGCTTGAACCACTACGCCACCGAGCTCCTCCTTTTACTATATAATTTACTATAATTCTTCCAAAATTTCATTTTTAAACTTGGTAGTAAGGTAACGCAGCATTCGTTTATGATAACAGCATTGCTTAATGCCCTTAGTAATCCAATTCTTCTTTGGTTTTTTATTAATTACGATTTTTTGTCTAGGTAAGCATTTATCCATTAATATCATAATTTGAGACTGAAATTGATTATAATTCGTATTTATGTCATTTTTATGTAATAAAATATTCTTCCAATTAATTTTACCTAATTCTTTTTTAAAGAAGTCCAAATTTTTTTGGCTGAATATCCTCTTTTCAATTTTATAGCTGAGATCTTTTTTAAAAGCTGGTTTACGAAGTGGTATGTAACCAAATAACGTGCTATGGTCTGATAATTGATAATTCCTGACTTCAGTTTTTATTTCAAAATGATCACTTGCTATAATTTGGTCAATACACGACAAACTATCTGGCGTTTCACGCGTGGGAACATCAATCAAACAGCGTAAGCCAAACGACTTCAACAAGTTAACGAGTCTACGAGATTTGTTTGTGTTCTCTACAACATCGAAGTTTATATCTCCCATTATTATTATTTTTTTATTCATAGAATGTCTTGCGGTGTGATTTAAAAGAGCATAGAGCTGTGTAAAAAATGTCTCTATCTCTCTATTTGTTTTGTAAACAGCTATTATCAAAGTGTTGAGTTCAATTATTTCCACCGCACAAAATTCAACTATAAACTCTACCGTAAACGACTGAATGTCTAATCGCTCTTTTGTTTTAATGTTTTTACGGGAAAATATAGCGACTCCTCCGTGGATATGGCTCTGCCGTAGGTATCTAGCACGCAAGTTAAAGCCCTCCAAAACGTAAAGGTGATAGTTGCTAGGTGATAGCCAATGTTCAACTATCACGACAATGTCAATCTGAGAATCTGTTAGGAAAATGTTTAAGTCGTCAATTTTATTAGTTAAACATTGGATATTTTGGCACATTATTGTACAGTATTTAGGTACGAAAGGAAGATTTGTTTTGTGTGTCCCTGTTCACAATGGTTGGAGTTACTGTACAATCATTGGCAACCAAATAATCATCGTATGTAACATAGCTAGAAATACATTCGATTTTATCCAATAAGTCATTCACAATAATTTTCATTGCAAAATTATTTATTTTACCATTATATCTGGAAAACATTTCAGAAGAGTAAGAAATGTTTCTATTTGTATCCAAAATGTAGCAATATTCATGACTCTTATTATCTAAGTAGATTAATCTATTAAAAGTTTCAATTCTTTTGTTAAAAATATTTGCCTGGTTACAATACTTATATGTTGGTAAGCAAAATATTACGTTTGTATGCTGAACAGATAAAAACACTTGTTGTAGTCCCTGAACCAAACATTTGTAGTTTTTAGATAAAACAAAATCCATCTCACCCAACATAACAACACAATAATCATTCAAAGTATACTCCTTAAGTTTTCGATCTAACCCATCCATTAACCCATTCATGCAGGCCCCCGGCATCCGATAATGGCAGACCTCCAGGTTCTTAAGACTGTTTCTTAGCAATCTTGATGTGCTGTTGCGAGTTATGCTGCTAATCAGGCATAGCTTCCTGTTTCTGCTGCTATAATTATTTGTGTCTGGGGTATGTGTGTCAATATGGTCTTTTTCCATCTCTACGTTTGCTTTCGTTGGTGTTAGTCGAGGTTTCATCGATGACTCTATATGATTTCCATGTGAGGCGCTCATTAGAATCTCTTTTCCTAATACGTTTGGTATATTACTATATTTTCGTATAGGTGTAGACATACATGACTTGCTTGTTTTTGTGCTAAAATTTAAGTCATCAATGCTTACTCTCTTGCATATTTTTAAATTTTTTTCTTGCTTTTCAGTTTTTCTTTGAAGCTCTCTGTTTTCACAATTTAAATTTTCTATTTCATTATTTGCTATATCTAATTGTTTTCGCAGTTTTGAAATTTCATTCTTCAGTTCTTGTATAGTTTCTATATGGCTAATTGTGGCATCTGGTAGAGATTTGCTGTCGGAACTTTGCATACAAGGAGTTTCACTTGTCGAAAAATAGGAGACTGAGAGATCAGGTAAGGACGTCATAATTTTTTTCCTCGTTCTCTGTGTCACAAACTCATTTTTTTGTAAAGGATCTGATTCTCCGTCCGATAATAGCTCGAATGAATTCTGTATTGCAATATTAATTTGTTGTTCTATGGGGTTAATCTCGTGGTAGTACTTGCATTTGTCACATTGGCATATTTTTTTATTTTCCTTAGACATTAAATAAAACCGTTTTTCACCAATGCTAGTGCAATCAAGGTGAAAATATTGATGACACTTATTACACAGGATGTAATTCTGTTTTACTATTTCCTCATAACATTTGTGGCACGTGCGCGCCATCTCGTGTCAAGGAGTCAAAATAAGCAAGACCAATGTGTATTTAGTATCTAGCGCCCTCTCTCGTTGAAAGACGTAACTACAGTAATTTGATGTCGCTAATACTTTCGTAGTTAGTATTATCTGTAGGTTATCAGCTGATCTTTGTTTATTTTATGTAGTAGGTAGTAATATAATTTATTAAGCTCACAAATGATAATAATAATAAACAAAAAAAATCCTCCTTTTATCAGAAAAATTAAAGGAAACTCACAATTGTTTATAGTATTCAGAACTCATAATCACTTAAAATTCACAAATAACTCCAATCTATTTGTGTAAATATCTCGTAGCACTTGGTACTGACTAGCGAATTTTGCACTTTTTCGACAGTAATATTTGTAAGATCTTCGAAATAACATTTCTACTTGGTTTTCACGTATAGTTTTTTGATTTAATAACATCACTGTCCAGGAAATTGCACAATTTTAGTTTGATTAGAAATAAGTATACGCAGTAGATCGTACCGGTTGCGCGTCATCGGCGCGTCCCCGGCGTATTGGTTTGAGCGCTCTGGTTTCGATACGAAAAACAAAGCAACTTTCGCCATGGTCGATCCTGGGATGGGTCAATCAAAGTTTATTAACTCGAGCTTCTCCGTACTTCGGAAGGCACGTTAAGCCGTTGGTCCCGGATGTTCCTGCAACCGCTTTAACCCACCAACCAGAATTGGGCCAGCGTGGTGGTGTTATGGCCCAAACTCCTCATGTGTTTCTCCCATGTAGGAAGGCCTGTGCCCAGCAGTGGGGCGTATATAGGCTGGTGATGATGAGGGGAAGAACTCTCCCCAAATATTTTATTAACTACTATTCCTCAACGACGATGGAACAGAACATTCTTAAGGAGTTGGTGGCAAAATAACATTCATGAGAATAAATTTTAAACTGTTACTGCCGTATGTTTTTGTAATGGAAAATTTTGTTAACCTCATTTTCTTCTGTAAGATTAAAACAACTTGGCAAATGTATTCAAATGAAATTTCAATTAGGGAAGAAAACAAAGAACAAGCTAGGAAATTATTTAGGGACGTATATAGGCTGGTCATGATGATGATGATATATACTAACTTCTGGTTAGTTGCGAATATGGTGAATTGAGGATCTGGTAAACTGCTCCTGAGGGGGTAATATTGACAGCATAGCGTTCTTAATGTGCTCTGGCAATCTTACTCACCTTAGTTTAGGTAACTTCCGAGTTTTGGTGGCTAATTACACTAAGATTAACCATACTACACTGGAATCGTAATATAATTAACTCCTTCGCAATACAGGTGATACGGTTACGAGTAAATTTTGAAGTGAAGTGTTACAGTTATTGTGCCGCCGTTTGTACTATTTAATCTTGTTATTTTGCATGATACACGTTATTATGGGCCTTTGTTAAACTGGCATATGAACTTTCAATGGAAATATTCTAACCTTTTCATATTGAATAGAAGAGTTAAATCGTTTTCACTATAATAAATTAGTTGCAAAGGATGGAACGTTTTTTTAATATCGGATTATAAAAGTAAGGTTTATGATTCTAATGGAATTGTGATGCTAGGAATTCTAATACATTCGGAGATATAAAATTCGTTATTTTTAGAATCGTGATTAAGGTTTCGGAATTAAGTTTTTTTATATTAATGTAGTTATATAGTGTAGGTACATAGAATGTAGGTATTTCTAAAGCTTTTATTTAGAGTCTATGCTACCTACTATTTCTGTTTATGGAATTGTTACGTATGTAAAATAAAAGTTCCGCTCTCGTAAATAAAAATGTAATGTAACATGATATAAATGATATTCAATACATTGATGTCTTTGGGGCGCCTAATGGAGTCTCAGAGGTCTCCAAAACGTAATGGTTTTTAATTCATGATAGGGGCTTGGAAACATGCGTACGCCTAATGGTAAGCGGTTACCGTAGTCTATAGACGCTCGTAGCACCTTGGGAACTACTCAGATGCGCGCAATGTAAGGCTTTCTCAGTTAAGTCTGACGACCTCATTACTAACGGCAGCAACATAAGACTATATATAGTAATGGTATTAGCTGAGATCTTCTGTAAACTAGAGGTGCTACCGTCGTGGTCACTCAACACTTGAGTGAAAAAATTAGGCGAAAAAAAGGATAAAATAATTAAATTTATGTAGGTACTTTTTTGGCCGAACTACCGCAGTGTCTCAAGACGAAAGTCTTTAATTCGTGTGTGTTGCCAATAATGACTTACGGAACTGAGACGTGGCCGCTTACAATGGGCCTCATAAGAAGGCTCAATGTTACCCAAAGGGCAATGGAGAGGGCTATGCTCGGCATTTCTCTGCGTGATCGAATTAGAAATGATGAGATCCGCAGGAGAACTAAGGTCACCGACATTGGCCGAAGAATTGCGAACCTCAAGTGGCAGTGGGCAGGCCACATTGCAACGAGGACTGACGGCCGTTGGGGCGGAAAGGTCCTGGAGTGGCGGCCGCGTACCTTGAGACGCAGTGTTGGTAGGCCCCCACAAGGTGGACCGACGATCTGGTGAGGGTCGCGGGTAGCCGATGGATGCAGGCAGCGCAGGACCGATCGGTTTGGAGATCCCTGGGGGAGTCTTATGCCCAGCAGTGGGCGTCTCTCGGCTGAAATGATGATGATGATGATGATGAGGTACTTTTTCCCAAGAAACATATTTTTTGGATTCGGCGCTTACTTCTATTTTGTTTCTGGAAGCATATTAGCACCTTCTCCAAAAATCTGTTTCTGAGGGATAAGTTCCTACTTAAATTTTATTAATTTATCTTTATTAGGGTTTTGAAGTCGGTATTTTTGTTTAATTTTTTTCTAACAATTTTAGCGATAACTTTCTAAGGTCAAAGCTGGATAGGTGACCGTTAGCGTAGATATATTCTTTCATACTATCGTATCTTTTCACTAAAAAAGACATAAGACAGCAAAAATCCGTAATTTCAGATACACGACTTTATTATTCCAGATATTTTGATATAATAACCAAATTACCCAATCAATTTTAAATTAAATTTTATTTGACCAAATGGCAACTTTTATGCATTGAACAAAAAAGAATCACGTAAATCGAATACGAAACTTCGGTGTAATCGGTGTACATACATGAAAATAGGAAATAATAAACATACCAACTGAATTGAGAACCTTCTACTCTTACTTGACGTCGGCTAATAATACCACTATGAGATTGGAGTCTGCTGTATCCGGGTAGAATAAACAGAATATTTAAGTCTAAAAAAGCATTTTTTAATATTTCATTTCTATCTTGACAACTGACATCTCACGGATATTGAATGAAACGGTTGAATTGAAATTCAATTTATGAGTATTACCAAAACCTTAACTCACAATTTATCGAATTTGTTACCATAGTATTCGTGTCACGTTTTCTTTAAAGGACTAACAAATACTGAAATAACTTGACTTGCGGCTGGATAATTTTTGACACGTGTCACCAGTTACCAGAATGAATGAACAAGCAGAGCGTTTAATATTAAGTATTCAAAAGGGGTGGGTGCTATGAATTTGGAGTTGTGTCGTGCTAGATTAAACATTTATTGGGACGAACATTGTAGGCATTTATAACAATTCACTTTGTTTACCTAAAAATGCACTTGAGTCATAACACCAGGGGATTATTCATTTATGTTTGATTTGTGTTAGTAAGATTCATATTATGAAGTGATTTTTAAAGCCTTTTTTTAAATATTTTGTTAGTTTTTCTATGAACATTACAAGGCCCCAAATACGATGCGAATAGTCGTTCACCCGTCGTTTCAGACCGATCGAAACGACGAATCGACAGTGTATGTCAATTTACTTGATCGAAGACTAGCTACTACAACTCAACAATAAGAATCTTCTCATCGATAAATCTCCTGATAACAATTTAAAATAACCTGACTTGATAAGCACTTTAAGTCATATTAGAATTGGTTTGTTTCTAATAATTTTCACCTGAAAGTTCGTATGAAAAGACATGCGTGCTTGTGCCGTTTTTAAAACCTTCTTAAGGTTACGCCGCACGACTTTTACTTGTATTGTAGAGTTGTAGTAGCATATAGTAGTATATATTTTGTTTCATAAAATTTTTATCCTTTTTTTTACCATAATCATCACGTGTCCGAATGATAACTAGCTCTTACTTAATATCTTATGCCATATCAATTTGAATCCCTAAATACAACACGCCCGGTTTTTTTGTTTTAAATAATATAATCAATAACTCGTAAAAGTTGTCTATTGTGCTCTGACGCGGTTGCGGTAACGCGTGAGCCAACACAACAAGTTTTATCTGTAGATTACGGTAACCACTTAGCATCAGGCAGGCCTTATACTCATCATATACGTCGCACTGCTGGGCACAGACCTTCCTACATGGGGGAAACATATGAGGAGCTTGGGCCATAACACCACCGCGCTGGCCCAATGCGGGTTGAGGGGTTAAAGGAGCTCGTATACTCATACTACTATTTAAATATTGTATTGTTATTGATACGTTAAATGTCATTTCTTTTAAGATATAAATTCTGAAACCATTATAACAATTTAAAACCTAAGCCTTCTTGGTGCTTTATTTATCACTCCCCGTAGCTCTAGAATCTCAACTCCGTCGTAACTTCCCCCGAGCATATTGACTAAGGGAGATTTCTTAAATAACTGTGTAATAAACAAACACGACATGATTAATCGTCAAGCCTCGGAGGAGGTATGAGGTTGTGCAAATTAACCTCAAACCGCCAAAATGATCAATGGGATGTGAGTTACCTTACAGCCTGATAGATGCTCGCTAGTCTTTCTATTTGAAATCTTATATTAGGAAAATCACCACTAAGTCAGTGGTGATTTTCCTAATATAAGATTTCAAATAATTGTGAATAGCGAAACCTCTATATTTGTCTCTTTTTATTAGTGCGCGCTATAATTAGGACTGCCTTATTACACTCGAAATAGGCTGTCTCTACCTGCCTTTACCAATAAAAGTGAGATAGCCCCACGATGACCCTATCTCAGCTGCACACTCCCTCCATTCTACTAATTTACCTACCTATTGTTTTTTACATTGCTTTTATAAAAGTTAGAAACATATTTCGAAAAAGGTTTAAACTGGGAAAAAGTACTTATGTAATTTAAAAAAAATAAGACGACATCTCTAAAAATCAATAAATAAATAAATTGGTGCGCTTCACTTTCTATTCTTTCTGGAAACGGTTTAGCACCAGGTTCACAAATACCTTTTTAAGAGATAAGTTTATCTAACTTCAATACAACTTTTTTTTCTTTTAAGTGTTTTGGATGGGAAAGTTATTTTTGATTACTTTTTTCTTAATTTATTACATTTAATATGCAAACATTGAAACAACATGCATAATGAAAAGTTTTAGAATTACACTGTTAAGCCAACGACACGTTTTTTCAGTGACTGAAATACAGTAAACTATCTATCTCAAAAAATACTATATCGATTTTTATAAAACTTACAGACTACCCTAAGTTCGACTATACGTAGTCCAACAGTGAAATATTTTTTGCAATTTGACATATAATTGTTGAGATATGTGGAGACAAACATACAAATATAATACTTAAGGGGGACGCTCCTGAAAACGAAGGCAGACGACATTAGTGCTGACTCTTAACACACTTTTTAGAAAATAAGTTTGAAATCGCGAAAAAATAAATCATCAGTCCCATACAAACAGGTCGTGTATATTTGTATGAAACATTAGCCTTTTTTCGCTGTTTCTAATTTATTTTCTAACAAGCCGTGTTTAGGGTGACTAGTAGAGCCGTCTGCCTTTGTTTGAGACCGTCCCCGTAAGAAGTATACAGATCAGAAGCTGCATGGTATAGGCTAACATATTAAACAGCAACTGTGCAATTCTGATACTATTACATAGATACCTACGGGTCGAATTGATAACCTCCTTTTTTTGAAGTAGGTCAAAAAGAAGAGAATTCATTATTCTGGCTCTAACCAAATAGCTATCGAGGACTTAGGGGAACCCTATTTCTTCTAGCCTTTCTGTTTTTAAGCAATGCCGAAATCATTACATTTCATCCAAACAACAAGAATAACAAGTCCTTGTTACTGTGTGGTCAGAGAAGTCACTCAGATTGGGAGTTCGGTTACCGCAAAAGGCCCTGAATTTTTCTTTTTAAATTAATTTTCTAAGTTTTGATTATAATTAGAAATTAAATTAGAAAGTGAAACTAAATATTTTTATATTTATGGCGAAAACAGCGGTATTTGCAAAAAAACTTTTTAAAAATGATTTCGCCATAGTAATAAGAACAGAAATATTTGTACTTTTGTCATAAGCTCTTAGTAGTAGCGCAGTGGTTAAAAAAAATCTCAGGTCATGGGTTTGTCTGCTACCATTGTTAGCATCCACCTTAAACCCGAGCGAACTTTTTTCAAAAGTGTATCTACGAGGAAAGTGTACCTACGAGGAATAATTCAATGATCATGTGTATGTTTTTTCAGTCTTTTTTTCTTAAAATACGTAAGGATTTTTGTAATATTTACATCGTGGATATACTAATTTCAATTTGTCGGCAGTAAAGATTAATGCTTAGCACTATTGCTACTTACAAAATTAGCAATAGTAGGTAAGTACAGACGACAGCACGTCAAGTGTATCAGTTGCATTACGAAAGCCGCCTCTATTACGAATTGAGTAAGGGCGGTCTCAAGGTCAAACTGTTATGCTTCGTATGCTGTCGACTGTACAAAACAGTTCACAAATTTCACTACTTTTGTAGAAGTCTATTCTACAAAAGTAGTCAGAAATTTGTGAACTATTTAGCCCCTCTGAACAAAACTTAGCTGCTGAGAGATAATAATTCCTTTTAAACTTCTTAGAATGTATGCCTCCCTGAAGCAGATATTATGAAATTATTACGCAATATTTAATCTACTGACAATTCATAATTGAAGGTTGCTGAGTGCGAAGTAATTTTTCAATCACGCCAATACAAAGAAGGAGGGATAATAAAGAAGGAGGTTCCTTAAAACTATTTATAGATTAGGGGAAACATATTTTTAAAAAATATTAAAAAGGAGGAGTGAGGAGAGGAACTCGGTGGCGTAGAGGGTTGAACGCTCTGGTTTCGATTACGAAAACCAAGCAACTTTCGCCATGGTCGATCCCGAGATGGGCCAACCAAAATTTCTAAACTTGAGATCCTCCGTGCTTTGGAAGGCACGTTAAGCAGTTGGTCCCGGCTGTTGCTGCAACCGCCTTAATCTACCAACCCGTTGATTTCGGAGAATAAATCAGGCTGTATTATTGTGAGTTTATGGGGGTTAAAAATTATTGCACTAAATTATTGATTAGATTTTAATCCAAATACAAAATAATGAAACAATAATTTAATAAAATAAATAAAACATTCAACCAAGTAACGTCAACTTTCACGATTTTTTCTACATTATACAGTAACGCATAAGGTTTTTTTTTATACCGTTCCGGCTTTAGAAGCCCAAAAATTATCTTAAAAATTCACAGTCATAGTTCATGATGATCTACCCGATACTGCTACTCACGCGGCTCCGTGAAAACAGTTCAGGCTTTTTCTATTTGTAGAGTGACTTGCTTTTTCATTCGTTATGTCTGCTGTCCTGTCGACCAGGCTATATCGAGACTACAAGAGCAATCGATAAACTTCCACTAGGTAGGTACACCTGAAATAATTTTTATTTAGTTTGTGACAGCTCGCTGTATTCGAAACTCTACGTTTGTTATGGTTTCACGTTTCAAGAAGCTGCTCTCTAGCGACTTCCAAAACTTTGGACATATTTTTGGATGGTTGCTCGTAAGTTCTGCAGCAGGGCACTGAGGTGGTCAGTGGTCATTTAATTATGTTTCAGAGTGTGCTAAAAAGAAACCTCTGAGTTGATTTTAAATAGTTATACGAGTATGTTATATTCTATGCTCATAGTTTAATACATCGAAGGTTAACACAACTACCTTGTCTACCTCTATGTGTAAAGAGAATATCAATAAATGTTTTTTGATACTTCGTCACGTGCGTTCAATACGTGACGGAACGAATACGTTACGAATTCTTAATCTTTCTTGTACTCTTTCGATTGTTTTAACAACATATCGACATCGGAAAGAGGTTAAGAGATGCAGAAATAAGGACTACTTGTATATTAAACGTAGTTACGAGACAGAACCTACATTTTAAAAAAAATGGCAGGTAATAAAGGTAAGGATGGCCCTTTAGGACGACAATGACTACTTCGCAATAAGACCTCTTCCTATAACGATGAACAATTCCCTTAATAATCACTTCCAACAAAGAACAATGAATGAATGAAAATAACAAAATGACACAGTTTTTTAATTATGTCTCCACTTTTTTCCTTTTTTGTTGCATTTTGTCTGTTTTCAGTATCAGACAAAGCTCCCGTTTGTAGTGTGGTATAAGATAAATCATCCTGCAAACGACCTGCTCAATGTTTTCTCTGATAAAACCGTTAAAAGGTAGGTTAACGGTTCAGTGTCTTAGATTAGGCTTTAGGAAATAAATTAAAGGAAGTAAGGAGTTGGCCTATCGTGAGTTGGTGGATGAAAATGCGGTCCTGTGCCTTCCGACTATGGAGAAACTCAAGAATACAAATTGTTATGAACCATTTCGGAATAAATACAATGAGAGTTATTTTTTAACATAATCGGATTTTATTTTAAAAACAATTCCAGCGCCAAGAGTTTTATTGGGGAAGCACTTCCACAACTAAATGACACTTTCTTTAAGGTTTTGAGGCGCCAGAGCTCACCGAGTGATATTTTAGAAGCAGCAAACTTTGTCTATACATATAAATTATACAAATACTCATACTCAACCGTAACAAGCACTACTTGAACGTGAAACAAGAGCCAATTTGAGTGAGAATTGGTTTCGTTTGAAATACAGGTTGTCTTTTGGAGCGGAACAGTTTCATAAAGAATAACTGATTTATCTTCCCAAAGTGAAGTACCTACCTAAAAAAGAATAAAGCCATCGAATATTCTTTTCCTCGCAGAGTTGTTTTGAGAGCTGTGACCGTCTTGTAGTTTCTGCTTATAACAACTGGGTAATAAATCCGAACCGCTGGAGAGTTTTCTGGAGCGCGTGTCTGTAGAAATTAAGTAATACTTTTATTCTTTATACGAAAAACTCACACAGCAGACAAAGAAAAATATAATTGCGCGTGCTAAATTGTTTTCTTGTTTGCGTGCTTGAAATATGACTAGAAATTGATAATAAACGCAGAGATGACGAATAATTATTCGTTTCTCATAAAATAGACTGGTTTATTGTATTACTTACGTATATAAATTTTTTAATGAAATTATTATTATAACTTTCAAATTGTTTTTAATTAACTCATTTTAAATAATAAAAACTGAATAAAAAAAACAGATGCACAGGGAGCTCATAGAAGAGTGACATTTTGCGACAATTCTGATGAAGAAATATTGGGTCTATTCCACTATGAACACCTGGATATCAACTGCGTGACCAGACACTTTAGCTCCTTTGAACAACCGCGAATACTTATGTACCCATGGTCGACTTCTTTTTCATTAATATTTCGGTATCCTCAAATAATCTTGAAATTAACATTACTTTTAGATTCAAAAGACAAGTTGAAATGCACTGCTCATGCAAACTCTTATAAGATCTTTTTTTAGGAAGCAAAGCCAAAACTTTACATAGCGACACCAGTGGCGAAAAAACTTATTATTACTAACATAAGCTTACCACTGTAATAACAAAAATATTAGCGGTCTAAAAACAAAATATTCCGGGAATCTGATTTTTATAATGGTTTACGTTTAATTAATAATTCACAAACAATAAACGGAGCTTTGAATAGCTGAAAAGGTTTTTAGGGAAATTAAAAAATAGATTTAAGCATTTATACGCCTTCTTATTGAATTTCAGTAAAGGAAAACAAGTCAGAAAAACAAAAAAGGACCTTATGTTAATCAGTAATTTTCCTTCCATCGTTACAGCATAAGTTAAGGACCTCTTTGCTTTTAATTTATTTACAAAGGATAGATTTTGTGTGTTTATTGTTTTTAAAATTGTTATGGAATAACAAAGTTCCTATAAACTTAACAGTTTTCTAAGTGACCTTGTACAGTACCCCTAGCACGAACACTTTTAATTTTCGAAAAGCCATCGTATCGAGGAGTTACGTTAGCTTTTGTCTGGCTTTTCTTTGAAATTTTAAGCGTGCGTGATCGATATGACGATGATTCGATTTTTAAAAGTGTTCGTGCTAGAGGTACTGGAAACATGTTTTATTTTAACACAACA
This sequence comes from Nymphula nitidulata, assembly GCA_947347705.1. Classification (NCBI taxonomy): domain Eukaryota; kingdom Metazoa; phylum Arthropoda; class Insecta; order Lepidoptera; family Crambidae; genus Nymphula; species Nymphula nitidulata. The sequence goes on along the minus strand of OX374621.1, from coordinate 10,722,406 downwards.
CCATCTCTTTTTAAAAAAAATATGCTCTGGAGTAGCTATTGCTCCAAAATTTTTCCATTGTCGTTTATCAAGAGTGATATGTTGAACAAAACATTAATCAATATGGATAAAAGCGTTTCAGTGTAAATGCTTGTATCAAATTGTGTTGCTGTATGCGTATATTCTCCTGTATTGGTTGAGCCAAATAAAGAGGCTTAAATGATTTACGCGTTTGTCACGTAAATGGCATAAGTGGAGTAGCATTTATCGAATGCGGCATAAATTAAATAAAGTTTAGATTATTCTATGACAGAATGAACTTGAGCCTGTAAGTAAATATTGGTTATACTAGCAAATATTAGATTAAACTTAAGCATCTTTCTTAAAAAGTAAAAAAAAAACTAAAGATGAATTTTATTAGAATTTTTGAATAAAATTTAAGATGCCGTTGAAAAACAATGGGGATAGTGTAGCAATAGGAATCTGCAGAACCAAAAGTCTGTGGTTTTGTGAATCTGTAGAGCTGGGAATCTGTAGAATTGGAAATCTGGAGAAATGGAAATCTGTAGAATTGGGAATCTGTAGAGTTGGAAACTTGTAGAGCCGGGAATATGTTATATAATTCTGTTGGGATTAACCCGCTAATTTAGCCGCATTCTCGGTATTTATAAAAATACTTTTGAGGAAATTCAATAATTTTAACATTGTTAATGTTATGAAGAACGTAAAAACATAAAGATGCGAAAATAAAAATTATAGGGAAATCCCAAGTCCTTGGTAGCGCAGTAATGTTTTTTGTCTAGTCTACATACATATATTTCCAAACAATGAAACTTTAGGTGTTACCAGAATAGTCCCTTTCTATCAAAACTATTTTTTTATTTCAGAATTGACTAAATTGATTAAATAAAAAACCAGTTGCCTCTCGCGGCTCCACTCGCGTGGATTTCGGCTATCGCGTAAAAAGTATCATAGGTCCTATTTCAGGATTTAATCTATACTACATCGAAACCGTGATCAAAACAGCCTCACAGAAGCTCGGTGTCTTGAACAAGGTGCGTCGATTTTTCACGCCTGACCAATTATGCCTGCTTTATAAAACTCAGGTCCGGTCTTGCGTGGAATATTGCTCGCACTTGTGGGATGGCTCCGCCAAGTACCTACTCGATCACCTAGACAGATTGCAGCGTCGTGCTGTCCGTATCATTGGCGATGTAGAGGTCTTGAACAACCTTGAGCCTCTGCAATTGCGTCGTGACACTGCGTCGCTTAGCGCCTTCTATCGGCTATATCACGGAGAGTGCTCTGAAGAGCTATTTGACCTTATCCCACCTTCCCCCTTCCTACTCAGGAGCACGCGTGCCGGTCTTCGGAGTCATCAATTCACTGTCTCCACCTCAACATCACGTACAAAGAAATTTAGTAGCTCTTTTATTTGTCGCATTCCAGAACATGGAATTCTTTGCCAGCACATGTGTTCCCTCCTTCTTATGACATGGGTTCCTTTAAAAGAGGCGTGAAAAAGCACCTTTCGGGCCGGCAAGGTGGAGGCGGCTAGAGCAGTGTCTGAACTGCACTAGCTGTCTTTGCATATGGACTCTTCTTACCGCTTCACATCAGGTGGTGCTGAGTCATTTGTCGTGCTTTGTATAAAAAAAGAAAAAAAATACATGCCAAATTTCATCTAAATCAGTTGAACGGAATCAATCAGTAGAATAATTGAAAACCAGACGGACAGAGTTATTTTTGCATTTATATTATTAGTGCATGATTGAATTTAATATATTACTAGGGGTTAAAGTACGAAATTGCCGATTTGTACTGAAACATTGAAATTCATTTTTTGGTAGTCCGTTGGAGCAAGGTCTCTGGCGAATACGGAGGGTGACGAATAGTTTCTAATTGCAGTTCCTATAGAGTTAAAACGGTTTCTCGTGCTGTATGAGGTCTCGCGTTATCATGGAGCAATGACGGTAAAGATCGATTCATGAGTCGGGGCTGTTTCACTGCAAGTTTTGCTATCATTGTTCAGAGTTCGGCACAGTAGACATCTGCCGTTATTGCTTGACCAGATCGGAGAAAGCTATAGTGAATAACACCATGCTGAGACCACCAAACAGTTACCATTACCTTTTTATTGGTAAGCTTTGCTGTAGGACACTGTTGCGGCGTTTGACCTGGGGTCAGCCATTGCATTTTTCGCTTACGGTTATCGTAAAGAATCCACTTTTCATCACATGTCACAATTCGATCCAGTATTCCTTCATTTCTGTATCGATTCAACAAGGCAACACAAGTTTCTTTCAATAGCCGAATGTTGCCTACCATTTGAATAGGTACCTACCATTTGAAAAAAGTTTTACTAAAAAATCTCAAACCATTAAGGTTCTATGTCAAGTCGAAGTACCTATTACAGTAAAACGGCAACTTCATACTTTAACCCATATTATTAGTATATTTAAATTCCCATTCATTATGGATTATTATTTATAAGATTGTGTCGAAGCAATTCGTTCTTAACAATTAATTATTTTTGAATTTTATTCTACGCTGAAGCTTATTTTCGGCCCCAGAAAACATTAAATGATTAACTGAATCAACTGAATCAACTGAATGAATGTCTGGTGTGTTCGCTCTTTTATTAAATACATAGTACATTATTGCAGCATTGTATCTCACTTTCGTGGTGTCGCACTTTTGTCTAATTGTTAGAGAATAACAAAATATACGTCGCTTTTTCTATTACGTTGTGCGGAAAAACTTAATTAATAAAACGAATCTCCAGGAATCATGTTCATTGTTCAGATCAGTAGACTGCTTAATGTGAACGTCACTTAGACAGAAGCAGCCTTTTGCCATTTTCATAGCTAAACTTAATTTATGGAGCAGAAGCTAATACGATGAGAAAAATGTGTCCGGCCATGAAAAACATTGTAATATAATAAAACAAACGACATTTACGTAAATTGACTACGAACTCACGTTTGTAATAAACTTCTTTTATTATTCTTTGCTGTCGTAATTTCGCGGTGCTTCAACTTTATGCCAATCTCTTGAGATTGTAAAAGTCATTTATTATACCTTGGGTAATATTGTTAGTCTCAAATGGTTTTCAATGTAGAACCACAACTTTAACGGTTACACACTTTATTCTTCTCTATGGATCTCTCTGAACCTTTCATTGGCTTATTGTTCTTTAAAAGTTACTAAGTTCTCTAGGTTAACACAACTGTATAATTTTAGACATTGTTTGTCGTCAGAACTGTACGCTGGAATACATTCTATTTTTTCCAATTTGAAAACGTTTATCGCACCTAAGATTCTTTTTTTTAGTTTGGTTATAACATTAGAATCACGTTTATTGTATCGAAGCCTGTCGATCGTTTCAAAGTCACTGATAGTCAATAAAACTTCTTGATGGTCGCTGCAAACTTTACGAATGTACGTATTGGTTTGTGCCTCCTTAGCCTTGGTTCCATTCTTAAGACAAACACAGGATACTATAGTGCTGCAATCGAAATATTCAACGTGACTTGCACTAGTACTTTTGCTGAACTTTTTTAAGATTCCATGGCACTGTGTCGATACATTTCTACGCCTTTTCACGCTGGAATCCACTTGAACACCGATAGATTTTATTTTACTACACGAATTTTTGCTATTAGATATAGTAATGATATCTGAATCATTGTTCTTACTAGCCACATTTTTGCTGGTACTCTCTATGATATTGAGCAATGGTTTATTCACAGGTTTTGTGCTGCTAGTTGCAGTGCATATTGTGTCACGTCTATGCAATATATGCTTTTGTATAACATTGATTAAATGAGGCGACGGGTCACTGACCAGTTGTCCAATACCCCAGAGATACCCTGACATTGGTACGCATTTATTATTAAAATTTAATTATTATTTTACTCAAGCCAAATTTATTATCACAAATTGTCGGTTTCATAAATTTGACAGGATTTTTTTAAGATTCAAAAAAGGTTGCATATCAAAATTTAAAAGTTTGGTTGGCGAGACTATTTCGCTTAAAGAATGACTTTGCATTTAATTAATGTAATGGATAAATAAAAACATGCAGTTTTATGTTAGGAGCAGGGGACTCGTAAACTATACTGTTAACCATAACGTTCACTCTTTAATTTAACAGGGTAGGTAAAACGTGAACGGTGCCCTAGATGATACAATCGTCTATAGGCTACAGTAACCGCTTCACATCGGGTAGTCCATAAGCTTGTTTTCCACCCGAATCGTATAAAAAAAGATGTATAGGTAAGTATTTTTTGCTTTATGTTTGTCTTGATCCCTCTTGTGAGACCTCTAATGGATGGGAGCGAACACTATTTATTTAACTAAGTTCGTTTCAATGGAGAGTAGAAACCTATTAAACTTAAGTATTGTCTGATAATAGCGATGACATGATAAATCGACAGGTAAGGCATTATATAGATTAAATTAAGTGTCGTATTCTGTGGTTAGGTGACATGAATATTCAAATCACTCTCATACATAATGTCAATTTAATCATGTTTAACCCACCAACCCCTATTGAGCCAGCGTGGTGGTGTTATGGCCCAAACTCCTCATGTGTTTCTCCCATGTAGGAAGGCCTGTGCCCAGCAGTGGGACGTATATAGGCTGGTGATGATGATGATGATGAATCATGTAAGGAATATCAAGCAATACACTAACTGTAACGGTAAGAACTCTTACATGGGTAAATAAATAAGTAGGCTGTAAATAAACAGTGAATGATGATCCCCAAAACTCATATAAAATTAAAATAGCTGAAAATACACATACCTAAACTCAGTCACGTAGTGCCTAACACATACCTAAAGTCACTCACTCGGTGACGTAGTAGTTTGAGTAGTGGTTTATGATTACGAAAACAAAGCAACTTTCGCCCTTGTCGGTCCCGGGATGGGTCAAACAAATTTATAATCTCGAGCTCATCCGTGCTGTCCGGAAGGCACGTTAGCCGTCGGTCTCGGTTTTTACTACAACCGCTTTAACCCACCAACCCCTATTGAGCCAGCGTGGTGGTGTTATGGCTCAAGCTCCTCATGTGTTTCTCCCATGTAGGAAGGCCTGTGCCCAGCAGTGGGGCGTATATAGGCTGGTGATGATGAGGGGAAGAACTCTCCCCAAATATTTTATTAACTACTATTCCTCAACGAGGATGGAACAGAACATTCTTTAGGAGTTGGTGGAAAAATAACATTCATGAGAATAAATTTTAAACTGTTACTGCCGTATGTTTTTGTAATGGAAAATTTTGTTAACCTCATTTTCCTCTGTAAGATTTAAACAACTTGGCAAATGTATTCAAATGAAATTTCAATTAGGGAAGAAAACAAAGAACAAGCTAGGAAATTATTTACTGACATAATTTATTTCTTCTACTATGTAAAAGTTCTTTAGCAAAGTGAGGCCCATCATGTTAACTAACATATTTTCATATATCATGGAATTTTATAATCGTTAGGCATTCACTAGTAGGTAGTACCTGACAATAGACAATTTCATTAAAACTATAAATTATGACATATTATTGTTTTATTGCTAAGGGGACGGCTAGGTCAGAAAATGAAAAGCGGAACATGTCGAGTTGACATTTAAAATTGAACCTAGTTTCTGACAAATACATTAATTTTGTACCACAGATTAGTGATATATGTAGGCATCTACGATATTTTGTACAACACACAGAAAACTTGATGTCAATACCTACTTACAATGTTTTTTGTAAACAGACCGACCCAAACACGCTCATTTAATTTTTCTAATGAATTTTCATCAATTTTGAATTGATTTTACTTATAATATCATACCTAATAAGTATTTGATTTAATCTGTAATTTCATACGTTATTCTTTGCGCGTCCATTGTTATTAAGCAAAATTGGAGAGGACCATTCTTCAACATATTTTGTACAGTGCTAACGTCCTGGTATTTATTTCAAAGGATACACATTTATATTGAATACCTAACAAAGTCTCTACCAGTTATAGAACCCAGTTTAGATAAAATATCATAATAAATTGTAAGTCTCACATTTTAAAGTAACTTTAATTATTTTAAAGACACAATCTAAATTTAAATTTAAGTGCAGTAGGTATATCTCTTTCTCGCATTTTGTAATAGGAATAAGATAACAAGAGTTTGTTTAGAGCAGTCATCTTTTATAGATTTCAAAGAAACCATAGACATATTTAGACGGCATGCCCGGAGGTGCTTCCTAAACACTGCATTTTGTCACGTTCAATAAGATCTAAAATTGAACACACTTTCTAAATGTCCAATTATAATGATAGCTATCCTTTTTGTATTCTTATTGGGAGAAAGAGATGCACCGAAATTAAATTTAGACTTAACGTGTGTTCTCCAGAATTAGAGCCATTAAGCACAACTGTTTCAGTCATAGTATATTGCTCAGCCCCCACAAGCATTCGAGATCACAATGCCTATCTAGTCAATTACCACAAAATATGTTGTGAACTACATTATTTAGTTTCATATTTAACACTGGAATTTATCGATCATAATCTGTGCGCAGTCTGTTTTACCAAAGTTTTGAAGCTAACAATTTTGAGGTCGAGTGATGTTCTGTTTGTCTAAAGATAATTGCTTAAGTTTCTTTTGTTTGGGGGTCTCGGCGAGGGTGGATGAATGGACCGTGAACGAGAAAAGGACACTTTTCAGGGCTTAGCAAGAGATGCCAAATTTAGAACAATAATTAACAATTTTAGAAATTTTATTATATTGCTTAGCATCGTAAGTATTTTAATTTTGATATTGATTTTTGAGCTAAAAGGTAGCCTTTGTCCTTTTTGAGAATGTACGTACCTAATTTATCTCCGGGAGTTTCAGCTAAATAGGTTCAGCGGCTTAGGACAACGTAGCAGACAGACATACTACTGTCTCATTTATAATATTATTTATCCGCCTCTGTGGTTTAGTGGATGAGACTACCTACCTCAGATCTAGAGGTCCGGGGTTCGATTCCCGTGGGAGCAGACATTTTCTGCTCAGTTTGGTTCGTGGTAGGGCTTTTTTAAGTCCGCCTAGCTAGCTACCACCATCTTACCTAAGTCTGCCGCCACAATAATAATGTTAACAGCATTGTTGTGTTCCGGCAGTTAGAGGTAAGATAGCCAGTTTCTATGTGGTTGACGAAACTAGGTATGACTCGCTTCCATCGTCGGCCTCATCTTCACTTACCATCAGGTGAGATGAAGGCCAAGAGTTACCCTGTTAAGGTTAAAAAAAATAGTATGTATTGATAATGTACATACTATTGATAATGTACAGCACATGGAGCTTAATAGTTTGACTCTGGGACCGCCCTTAGTTCGTTTGTAATAGAGGCGGCTTTCATAGTGTAATTGTTACACTTGATCTGCTATCATACTTTTATTATTTTATCAAGATGACATCCAGTCCAGGAGGAGGATGGAGTAAATACCTTTATACAAACGGTAGAACACAAGTTCGCTTTTAATTGGGGCGCTCACAGGGCATTTCGCTACTAATCACATGCTTGCTGACTTTATCATGGCCCCGCAACAAGATAAGATAATATATCCAACCCAAATAACGGATCATTTATTTAGCATACTATAACGGAAAAATATCTATAAAAAGTCATGACTTATGGATAAATGACGTAGGTCCTTATAATTAGCATCAGTCCCAATAATTGGGATTCAAAGTCAAACTTTTTATTCAACTTTGGTACATTATATTAAATACACTTCTAAGAGAATGCAGAGGGTTAAATTGAACCAGTATGTCAGCGAGGACGTCGTTGTATCATACGGTGTACCACAAGGAAGTGTGTTAGGACCTACACTTTTTCTAATTTATATAAATGATCTTTGTAACTTGAAAATTGACAATGCAAACATTTTTTCTTACGCCGATGATACTGCTGTCGTGTTTGCTGGCAAAAACTGGCCTGCTGCAAAGAAAAATGCAGAACATGGCCTGCATGTAATTGGCAACTGGTTAAAGGATAATTTACTGACTCTGAACACCAACAAAACTAACTACATCTGTTATAGTATACAAAACCGCACACAACCTAACACCGATTTCAATTTAGTTATCCACTCTTGCAATCCTAATCGGGATCTAGCTGATTGTGACTGTCCTGCTATAGATAAAATAAAGAAAACCAAATACCTGGGAGTTGTGGTTGATCAGCGGCTGTCCTGGCATTCACATATTGAACTAGTCTCTACCAGAGTAAGGAAACTCATCTGGATTTTTAAGAGTTTAAGACATGTGGTGCCGGGGCAGACGGTCGATCATGGCTCCTCGAGAAATGTTCTTAAGGAAATCTATACTTCACTAGCACAATCAATACTATCATACTGCATTTCCATCTGGGGAGGAGCTGGTAAAACAAAGATGATTGAGGTTGAACGTGCACAACGTGCTTTATTGAAGGTTATGTACTTCAAACGTAGAAGATTTTCAACGGACAATCTATACGCTATTGGTCAAGTAATGTCTGTAAGGAAGCTTTACATTCTCACTACTACATTAAAAAAACATAAAACCACCCCTTATGATGCAAGTAAAATACAAACCAGGAGAAAAAATGTTATTCCCTTTATTCAAACTAGGACCGCCTTTGCTGGCAACCAATTCATTAGTCGCTCGGCATACCTTTACAACAAAATAAATAAAATCCACGAGATATATAGTAAAACACTACACGACTGCAAGAAAATTATAACTAGTTTTCTAATGCATCTTAACTATGAGGAAACAGAGTCTATACTAATACGCACGGAATAACATACATACTAAATAAATACAACTCTTATACATAACGCATATATCACACACACACACACACAAACACACACACATACAAACACCCACACATACAAACACCCACACGCACACAAACTCACACAATCAATTACGTAGTCTGCAGCCGGAGGATCCAAAAAAAAGCAATTTTATTTTAACTAATTTAATTCTAAGGTAAAAAGATAACAATATAACAACGTGATAGTTGCTCGAAGTTGGAAACAAATATGCACTAAAAATATAATTAATTAATTAACAATTATTATTGCAATGCCGCGATGTCGTCATGGGCCGGCACGTTCCGCTGACGCTGCTATCCACGCTTCCTAGTGCCGTGTGCAATGTATTCGGGGTCGATGCTGACGCAGCGATCTTCATAGATTAAGGGCGCGTAACACCTCCCCCCGAAGAACAGCCACCACTGATGATTTTCGTCGTAAATTGAGGTGGTGGTTGATTTGATCTCGTCTTCGGCTCCGGGGTAGCATATATAGCTTTTAGTTGAATTTCATTTGCTTCTGTATTCTTAGAGATTTTCTTTCTATAGTACTTGCGAGATAATATAAAGATAATCAGTGTACACGCACTTATTAGCAGTATGTATAAGGGAATTGTAGTATGGTATATAGCGGGATCACTGTCGGTCTCGAAATTAACTGTCGGCTGCTGGGAGATTTTCATATTAGTAGAGTGGAGATGATCTAGGTTGATGGAGTTCAATTTGAAGGTTGTGTTTGCGCGTTGGATGCTGTTCACTTCCTGGGGCAAATCCATTATCTTGACTACGGTTCCTTTGATTCGGTCCTTTTTATTGGATATTGTTAGAGAAGCTGTCTCCATGTAACATTGTTGGGGAATGATCGCGAGATAACTGCCTTGATATTCCTTGTAGAGGTCTTGTCCGCACGATAAATGTACTTTTGTAGGTACAGGGAAGCTGATGGTGTAGTGTCTGTCATCTAGTTCTTCATAGGCTGGCTGGTCGAGGGTCACCGTGATGGGACTGCACATCTCGTTTCGTTGTTGAGTCATGATGAGTTGATGAACGCAATCTTGAGATGGCCGGCTCTGCAGACTCCGTTTTTCTTCACATAGGAACCATTTATTGGTCTTCGGGCATTCAGCCTCTATGTGCTTGAAATCTTTCTCGTAGATAGCCAGGAATAGAGAAGGAGGAATAAGGATTTCGTGATTTTTATTGGGGATTATAGACAGTTTATATAGATTGTACATATGAGGTATATAGATTGTACATATGAGTTATACATATCGGAAATTTATATACTATAACTAATTCGTTACCTACATAATAAGAGCCTACCCTAATTATATCATAATATTCCCTAATATCTAAGTCCATAACCTTATCGTTACCGTATAGGTTTTTTAATCTATCAACTACAGTGCGTATATCGCGTGAATTGAGAAATGAATGGTGCATAGTGGATACCTTTATAAATGCTAAAATATTTTGCAATCTAGTCAACTCTTGAGAGACTGAATCTACGTTATCACTAAGAATTAAAAGTACCTGTGCTAGATGAGCGTATTTAATAAGATCATTATCTCTAGCAGCATCACTTTCTGTTATTTTTTTAATTAAGTTTTCCATCTTATTCTGATTTTCTACAATGGTATCTATTATTTTCGTATACTGAGTGTTGTAATCTTTCATTAAACTTACGTGATTGTTAAATTCTACTAATAACTTGTTCTCGTTATCGCGAATATTTTTAATAGCCTGATTATAATGTATTGCATCCGTATGGTCAAGGTTTCCTGTTATACTTTTTACTACTGATCCAAGACCGTCAATGAGGCCTCTCTTAGAGCGACTTGTTTGAAACGTTTGCAGTTGTTCTGAAATACTCTTAAGTTTAGAAATAAGATAGGTTACATGGGGTTGAAATAGTAAATTTGTCCTATTATTAAGTTCAGGGGTATTGCTAAGGAGTTGGTTATTAATGGAATCTATCTTTTCTTGTAAATCCTGAAGGTTAACGTATTGCAGAAAGGAATGATAATGCGAAAGGATTCTGGCGGGTCCTAGCTTAAAAGGTAATAATCCAGGGCCATTATCGAGACTTTCAAGTCTTATCTACTGAGTTATCACGGTTCTCAGGAGCAGATGAAGTACCAGGATTGCTCTGTAACAATTTTGAGCTCTTAGGGATGCGTTTTAATCTATTTTTAGCTACAGGGCCTCTTTTACGTCTAGTATAGATATGAATAGGAAGGTCTGCCATAACTATGTCGTGGGTGTAACGCGGAGCTAACTTTTGTCGGGATGCAACAGGATTTTTAACAAATATTTGTTGTTCTGGACAATAGTCAATCTCTGGTTCCCTATTCTTATTACGATTGTCGATTAGATCTTTACGGGAGTCTGAGCTAAGTTCTTGGATTAAGTTGTAAGTTTTAGTCATCTTGTCTTTGTGGTCTGTCATGTATTGTTGTAATAAGTGGGTAGTGAGGTCTATGTCAAAAGATTCACGGGGATCAAAGTGTCCGGTTATTATTTCAATTGGTCGGCATTTCGTGAAACTATGTATACTGTTATTGTAACCTAATAGAGCGTAAGGCATGAGAATTATTACTGATTCATTTTTCTTGTTAACTTTTAAGATTCGAAGATGTTCTAGAATAGTCGTGTGAAATCTCTCAACTATCCCGTTTTCATTAGGCGCGTGTGCCGCTACCTTATGATGTTGTATTTTATGGAGTCTAACGAATTCGGCTATAAGTTGGTTGGTAAATTCCGGCCCGTTGTCAGTAACTATGGTGGTCGGTATACCATGGTGAGTGCAGAAACTGAGTAGCGCTTGAACCACACTTACTGCAGTTCCATCTCTCAAATGATACGCTTGAGCATATTTAGAGAATGCGTCAACTATAGTTAGAAATTTCTCGCTTTGTATAGTTAACAAATCGAGATGTACAAGTTCGAAGGGTTTACTAGCGGAAGGGACTATTTTAAATTGTTGTCTAATAGGATTTCGATCATACTTTGCTTGACCACAAACTGTGCATTCGTTAATAAATTTTGTTATGTGCTCGCGCATCTTAGGCCAGTAATATTTGTGAGATAGAGCTAAGTAAGTCTCATTGATGCCGCGATGGTTAGTTTTACCGTCATGATACTTATTGATAATATCTTGTTGCTTTAAATATTCCCTTACATTTTCTAATTCCCTTTTTGTTAGTACTATTTGCATGGCTGAATTTTTAAAAGTTCTCTGTATGATGGGTATAATGGAATACAATGACAGATGAGGGTTAATAAGCAAGCCTGTTTTAATCTTAGGGTTTACGTATTCTTTAATAGCACTAATGACATCGTCTTCTAAATTAAATTCTGATATCTGTACTGTAATACGAGTGTGTGTATCGAAGGGTTTTGTTATTATAGTTCGACCCTTAATATCACCGACGACATTTAAGATTATCTGTTTCGTAAACCTGTTTAACGGATCATCTGAAATTGGAATTTCTAAAATAGGATGTTCGTCATCTGAATGAACGGTTGCTGTAGCGGAATCATCTGAGTTATGTAAAGCTGTAATAGTTCTTGATTTGTGTAATATTGATAATTTTTCAGATGTGTTAGCTACGATAGACATAAGCTCCTCGTTATTTAATTCTAGTCTGGATAGTGCATCTGCATTAGTATTATACTTTCCCTGCTTATATATTACCGAAAAATCATACTCACTCAGCTTTAGGCGCCATCTTGTGAGTCTGGAATTTGGTTCTTTTAGATTCATAATCCATTGTAAGGGCTTATGATCTGTAATGATTTTAAATTTACGACCGAATAAATAGGGTCTAAAATATTTTGTTGCCCATACGATGGCCAAAAGCTCTTTCTCTATGGTGCTATAATTTAGTTCGCTTGAATTTAATGTACGTGACGCATATGCAATTGGTTTATCGGACCCTATGGTACCTTGAGATAGTACGGCACCGATAGCTACATTACTTGCATCTGTTGTTAGTAAAAATTCTCGTGAAAAATCTGGATACTGTAAGATGGGGTCATTAGTTAGTAGCGTTTTGCAATGATTAAAGCAATCTGTATAATTTTTATCCAATGTGATTTTAGAACCCTTTTTAAGACACTTAGTTAATGGTTTTGTTAGTCGCGCAAAGTCTGGGATGAATTTCCTATAATACCCGAGTAGACCGAGAAAACGTTTGATTTCAGTAGTGGTTTTAGGAATGGGATATTTTTCTATAGCTGCAATTTTATCTGGATTAGGCTTCACACCTTTGTTACAAATGATATGACCAAGAAAACTAGACTTGATAGCCACACGGGGGGCTCGTACGGAAATCTTCTTAAACGGAGATCTTCTAAACGCGAAACCGACCCGCGAGTATCCTACCGACTGCGCCAATTACGTAGTCTGCAGCCGGAGGATCCAAAAAAAAGCAATTTTATTTTAACTAATTTAATTCTAAGGTAAAAAGATTACAATATAACAACGTGATAGTTGCTCGAAGTTGGAAACAAATATGCACTAAAAATATAATTAATTAATTAACAATTATTATTGCAATGCCGCGATGTCGTCATGGGCCGGCACGTTCCGCTGACGCTGCTATCCACGCTTCCTAGTGCCGTGTGCAATGTATTCGGGGTCGATGCCGACGCAGCGATCTTCATAGATTAAGGGCGCGTAACACCCACACACAAACTCTCTCTCACACACACACACACTTGTATACGCTACACATATTTATGTTTATTTTAATATATTTTACTTTTCCCTTTTCTGTATGATTCTGTATGATTTTTCATTAATATTTTCTACTTTTTATAAGTACCTATACAACTTTTTAATAGTAGTTATGGAAGAGCGAAGTCACCTGGCACAGGCATTTTTGCTTAAAAGGTGACTTCGGTCACTATTTGTAAAATGTAAAAAAACGTGTTACAGAAAAAAAAAAAATATTATTACACTTATTTAACGTTAATTCTAAGCCATCCGTACGTAAGTTCTGAGAAGACCCGTCCTGATTTTACCGTTTTTCTCGGCTTAGTATAGACAGTGAGCATGATCACTCGAACAGCCTGCCGCCAATACTATTTTTTACTATTCTATCAAAATTGAGTCAGCACCATATTGGGTACGGTTAGCAAATAAAACAAGATTATATTTGTTGAAACTATTTAAAAATAAAACCACCTTACTGGTTTTTTTTACAGTGGTTTTATTTCGAATGTGTAGTATTTGCAAAAATATGAAATAGAACTACTTAACTGAATTTGTTTCAAAGTGGTTCTATTTCAAAACTTGCGGAAATATTACTCAATAATTCGTTTTAACTATAACAAAAACATTGATAAAATATTTTTATAATTCATAAACAAATACATAAGTTCCTAAGTTAGGTGAAAACCACTAAAGATTTTCATCGTCGTTTAAACCATTTGTACCACTTTCTAATAATTTCATAGGTACACAATTACATCTAAAAACACATCAATAAACATATAATTCAGACCTCGATTGTGTGTATTTTAGGTAACGCAAAGTAAATGTAATTATTATCAATACTAATGTTATGAGAAGGCAGCCTAATGAAATTATTTTAATAGAAAATGATGCAAATGGTTTTACATTAAATTGAAAACTTCACTTTTGTGAAATCGAAACAGACAGACATAGTTAATACGTTCGCATTTATAATATTGTAAAAGGATTGTTAACGAAATGTTGTGGATTAAAGTTAGGCCAACGGCCCGTTGTTTTCTTATAATATTTCGATAGTGTGGGTAGTAGATTGTATTATTTTCTTATGATGTTGCCTACACTGTCAGCCCCAGTACATGTGTACTGAGCTTTGAAGGTAATAAACTTTTCGTAATCCATGGAGCTTAGAATAGTAAGCCGGCGCATTGAACCTATCGTTTACTGCTTCTTCCCACGTAACTTAAACCAATATCTCAAGGTATTTCTTAAGCAGCTTGTCCTGAGATATACCTGATACGTCGATAGTATGTAGTACGTCTCGGAGTCTCGTCGTATCGTCGATAGTATGTCTTTATAACCTTACCTACTTGCTACACTGAGGTTCAAAAACCTTTAGGTAAAGTTCCAACTAGACAAAAAAGCGTTAAAATAGGTACTGTTGAGTACTTTGTAATCTTTCACAATTCAATATTTGAACTAAATAAAAATTAGTTTCATATTGCATTTATAAGGTAACCTTATAATAATATAAAATAAAAAATTGGAAGTAACCCCGGCATCATTAATAATCTATCGATATTACTATTACTATTACTATACTGCTTAGCAATAAGGCCGCCAACTGTATTGTTTTTTTATTTTATTGTTGTTGATTATGTTTTGTCCTATTGTGAAATAAACAATATTTGATTAATTAATTGACTATCTAACATCATCTCATTGAGACTATTCTCAAGATCCCAAACACGCTATATCTGCTGTACGTATCTGAAGAATTGAGCATCTCGCAGACTATTAGATAGTACAGGTCCAGCTCAAGGTAAGCACGTCTTGGAAATACCACCGCAGTAACAGTAAACCAAATTTTAAATCAATAGGATCTGTGAAAGCACGGGCCAAATAGGTAAAAGTAAGTAAAACCCTTTCTTCAAGTAGGAAATGAGCAGTCATCAAACGCCTGAACTGATCATCATAAATCATAGCTAAGAACCATCCTGATCACGTCAGCTTTCAAACAAAGAAAACCTAATCAAAATCGGTCCATTCGCTTAGGAGCTACGATGCCACAACGGACAGATACAGATACACAGACAGACACGTCATACTTATAACACCCCCCTTTTTTATCAGAGGTTAATAAGCGAGGTGAGAGAAAGAAGAAACAAAATACTTACATTTTCACATTAAAGTGAAAAGTAAAATGAAATTGAATATTCTACAGTGAAAGGTTGTCATCACAATAACATGTAGGTACTTGTATAGTGCAATTGCCTTTATCTCGAATGTCACGAAACTTAATATAGCTTATATATGATATGAAATCGTCTAGTCTTCATAAAATAACGCGTCAGTGGAGAGTCTTAGTGACGTTAAGTACGCTTCATTGTATATGGTGTAACCACCCGAAAAATCCATGAATCAATGTTTTCGATTTTCTGATGATATCCAATCACGCGTTTAGGGTCATTGAGTTATGGTCACTGAAGCGAATAATATGGTCGGGCTCAGAAATAGATTAACACTACTACCATGTGACACTTAACTATTGCGTATGCTTCCAGCATTGTCAGAGCCAAATAGTTGGTATTACACGGTACGTATTTTAGCTTTACAATTATTAATATCCAGTGATGACAATGTCAATATGTTCCGGAAACGGGCGCTTAAAGATCGTAATAAAATAATCCGTGATTTCCTGAACAAACCTCGTATAATTTTCTGTTGTTCATTTAATCAATCTTATTTGCTCAGAATTCGTAGCAATGATGAGATAATTCATTTTTTTGTCTACAAAATCCGTGGAAATGTCTGAGCAAAGAAGTCTTCGTTAGTGAAGTATGTTGATGTGACACTTTTTTAAACCGTCAGAAAAATAGGCACATTGGATTAAATTTTCCAACATAAAATTATAGCAATTTACGGTTATATTACAGAATTCTCTTTATTTACTTGTGATATTGGTTACTGCATACAATAATTAACATTCTGTAATTTTTTTTAAATTATTTAATTGTGAGAGACTGACGTCGTCCTGAAAAAACCTGTATTACAGATTACCAGGCTTTCACTACATACGAGTATATTCTTATAAATAAGTACATTGATATTTCCCACTAATAGTAGGAAGACCCAAAATGTAATACTTACGTTGGACGCACCTTGGGCACTACATTATTAAAATAAAACAGCACCAGGAATATGACTATATCTACTTACTGATGTAATTGTTATGAACAAAAGATAATTAACGTACCTAATTTCATTCAACATGATTAATTGTTCTATGATGTTGGTGCATTGACTCGTGTGGATATGTCCATTCGGAGCACTGAAACGAATATAGTTATATTATTATATTGAAAACATACCATGGTAACTAATACGCTTATTGAGAGCTTTATTAGGTGGTCACCGGCTTGCAATCAATAAATGAGGATTAAGTTTGATGGAAAAATAAATAACAAGGTATATAATCCTCGTAAAGGTTAAGAAATGTAAAAGGAAATAGCTTAGAGGAAATGTTTACGTTCATAGAACTCGATCAACGAGAAGGCGACATCAGTCGAAAAGCTGCCATAAATAAATTTTCTCACAACTCAATAAATTGTACAATACTGGTATTTTCATTTGATCAATATTCTCTCGAATCGCTTCTATTATTTTGAGAATTGAATTTACATTATTCTTTATTGTGAAGTTCATATAATTATACATTTTAAACCTTGTTTCCTATCAAATTCAATTGGATTAAATATCTGTTTGAATGGCATGATTTATGTTAAAAAATTAAAAATTATCACTAAATAACTAGACAATGATGCTCTAAGCATTATACCAACACCAATAAGCATTTTCAGTAGGTATGTACCACAGTTTAAATCATTGCTATCACACATCTTCCAATGGATTGTCTAGACGGAGCAAACATGTGGGGGTGTGGGCTAGACAGGACCTTTATCTATACATTTTACTCTATGCTTTATCTTTACGGGAAAAAGCAACCAGCTTGAATTGCAGAACGTATACCTTCGTAAGCTTTTATGTTTATCTTATCGTATCGTGAGGTCATGGAAGTCATGGTACACTTCGTCCCTTCGGGTTACTTTCATTCTTTCTGTGTCCAGATTCCAGAATAAAGATACCATTATCCTTAATACATCTGGGTATCTAGACAGTTAAAAGTTTGTAAACGTCAAAATGTAATTCAAATATCGAACTTAATAAAGGTAACCTTTTAAATGTTCTTTGAAAAGAAAATTAAAAAAAAATCATGAAAATATGTATTTCTTTTTTATAATTATCTAGATTGTTGAGATTGTGATGACACACAGGCATGCAATACAAATAAACAGCGGAATCTTCGAATCACATTTATTACTCTATTATAAGTTTCAGCAACCCCCCATTGCAAGCCGCAGCTCGGCCGAATCCAATCAGCCTAAAAAATATTTCTAGCAGAATTCAAAAACCAAACGAACAATATAAAAAGTACTTAGGTACATCTTTTATAAATATGCTGCCATTGCTACGATACGACCACTATGGCCGGTTACTCAGAAGCGAGTTACTACATTTCCTATAGGTAAAAAAGTATGAAAAAAATATTTTCGAAATAATTGTTCATGACACCGAGCTTCCATAAGGCTGCTTTGATCACGGTTTCTATGTAATTCCTCTGATTCAGATCTCTGCATATTGCCATACCGAGCAAGTTGATGGAGCCCTGTTCCAAAAGAGTAGTGCCCTGAAGAGAGGGAAGTAGTAATAGTTATTTGTTATACAAGAGTGCAAAGTTGCTTTTTAACCGCGTGCTCAATTTTGATGACCGAGCTAGCGAAGGATTCTTAAATTAGAATAAGATTTGAATCCTGCGTGGGAATCAAAAGAGCACGAGGTGAAAAATCATTGCACTCGAGTGCAACACGTAACTTTTCATCCCACCTCAACGAGGAAATGACTAAATGCAAAAAAAAAACATTTGCGCATTATTAACAGTTTCAGTCAATTCTGTTGGCGTCAATAAACTTCTTCGTCGCTAGAATCACTTATTTTAGGGTTTTTACTTGTTTTCAAATTTCTTGTTTTAAACCTATGGTTTTAACAAATATGTCGCGAAAAGAAAATGGCGCGCGCAAAGCAAGTTAAACAAAAGGTACACCAAGGAGGTGCCGAGACTGAGTTTTTAACAAGTTCAAAAAGGATGTATTATAAATTCGGCACCTTGGAGGTAGAAGTAAAGATGTTTAATGATGTTTTGAATACATAAACTTAGTGCACACGATGTTCTAAATTCAATTTTACTCTATTCTCTAGCGGATAAAACCGGCTTTTGCCCTCAGATATCGAAGAGCAAAAATACTCTTGCCGAGATGGAGGGATGAAAAGGTTATTTGCAGCTACTGGTGTTGGGCTTTCGTATTCTATGAATCAACGTCATAAAACAGAAAAGTGCAAGTAATTATAGATCGATATTGATAAATCGGAGTGACCCGTTTGTAAGTCGAAGTTTGTAAGCATGTTGATCAACAATCAAATTTTCAAGTTGGACTATCAAGTAGTTTCAAACCTTCAACAGCACTCCTCGAGTATCAAAATATTTATTTGTTCATTGAGTAAAGCTATTTTTGACACGAGTGCTGAAACTAGGACTAGCAAAAACCCAACGGAATTATAAAACAGAATCCTGAGCGAAGTGAGGGATTTAAAAGCAAAAGACTATGAAAAATTGCTCTTGTGTGAACTTTTCACTTCTCGCAAAAAGTATATATTATGTTACAAAATACAACACAAGTAAAAACAGTAAACGCAATATTAAATAGCATGTTTGTCTGAACAAATAAAAAATAATCATGTATACATATTATTTTATTAAAGTTAATATTTGCATTGGAATTTTAAGATACTTACCTAGTTACTTTTTAGAGCGGAGTAAAATAAAGATATCTTCTATAAAGGTACCTACCACCACTGAAACATAAGTTTTTATAAAGGCTGTTGTTGCAAATAACTTCCATAAATATTTCAGAGGACTTTGAGGATTTACGGCCATCTTTATCATCAACAATATAACGTTGGCCACAAATTCCTCAATGTACGTGGGCTGTGAACAAAGTAAAAAGGTCTAGTCACATAACCGCGTGGCCACAGTTTTTAGGTACAGTAAAAAGTACACAGTACTATAAATTAACTACTTAAAATTATTTTATCGATTAAATTATTAATCAGCTTGGTTGACTCTTTGAGGATACGTTGTGCGAAGATCGTATGAGAAAGATTGAAATTCTCAAGTGATTAGACTGCATTTCTAAGAATAGAATAGAATAGAATAAAATTTATTAATAACTTTGTATAAAAGGTCCTAAAATATAAATGGAATAGTCTTCCGAATAAATAAATAGTGCTTACAACAGTTTTATCCATTTCGGATATACAATATTTACTTAATCTAAATTGAGTAATTAAACTTAATTAAGTATCAATTACAATTTTTAATTCTAAGTTTCATCATCATAAAATTTACTTAAACTGTAATATGCTTTTGAAATCAGCCATATTTTTATTTTAATCTGTAATTATTTTCCTTCTGGAAAGTTGTTTAAATATTAACAGGCAAATGGTCAAATATTTTTATTGCACTGAAATAGGTACTCTTAGGATACATTGTGGTAATAGAAATCAAATTGATATTTTGAGCGAACATTACGACATTTTTTTTTGTATAAAGTTTTCTTAGTATTTTTTTATGAATGATGATATTTCTTATATAAATAAACATGCTAGGGTTAAGAAATATTCCCTTTTAAAAATATCTCGTAAGGAATCTGCACTATAAAATTAATATATTATATTATTCGTAGACATCGTTTTTGTAATATAAAAGTGGATTCTACATTAACCGAGTTGCCCCAGAAAATAATAGCATAAGTTAACTGAGGATAAATATAACCATAATAAGCAGTTTTCACCGTATCTTTGGAAGTGACATTTAATAAAATTGATATCAGGTAGCAGTAGCCAAAGAGTACATTTTTATATGGGTATAGAGGTATCACTCCATACTACAAAATATATCGCGCTTAGCGATATCTGGTGATCTGAACCGGTAGACAACCAAAAAACTAATATCATAATAAAACCTTTTTTTTCTTAAAAACTATATATATAATAATAATCAAAAGTTACATAAAAATGTTTATTTATGTATTTTTAATATCAAAATAAAATTTCAAACAAAAAAAATTCTCACATCGGGATTCGAACATGGTTTTCTTGGTTGAGAACGCAGGATATCTCGAAAATTTAACATCTAATCATTATTCGTAATGATGAATTAGCGCTACCATTTCTACTTCAGTAATGTTCTTAACTAAAATATTTAAAATGGTAATTTATTAAAAAATGCTGTATAATAATTATATCGTTAAAATAATGAACACCAAAATCTCATCAAAAAATTTAAATGTCATGAAAAATTCAAAACTGACAGGAACTGCTTTGACGGCCTAGGTTTAAATCCCAATACATAGGTCGCTAATCTAACTAAGTAATTAATAATTTGGGCAAGATATTATAATATAAGTTATAGTAAGAATATTACTTACGACATAGTGAAAAAATATCAAAGTTACCTAATATTGATTAAAAATTTAAGTAATTATTTTTTCTCAGTTCAATGCATAACATAATGAATGTCATTTAAGTTTTAAATATTTATTGTTAATATTTTTCGAAGTCAATATTTTTTTATCGTTACAGAGTCATCTATCGACTTGGGCCTGAATTTCTAACCCATTATAAGCTGACCAAATTAAATATCAGTTAAACGAATGGACCTAGTCGATACTTCAATGTTAACTGCAATTTGTCGTATATGATATGGTTATTTTAGTATGAAGTTATAACACCGTGGCAGTAGCTGGTTAATTTATTGTTTATTTTATTTATAAGTGATTTCCAGTTTAGACGTGAGTCTATATTTACACCAAGAAAATTTGTTACATTTGTTTCCTCTATTGTTTTACCAGAACTGTGAACATTTAAATTTAAAGGAGCGGTTTTATAATTTTGAAACTGAACAATTTTAGTTTTTGATAAATTTACTGTTAGACTGATGGTGGACAACCAATCAATTGCTTTTTGTAACGTGGTATTTATTGCATGTTGAAAATCAATTAAGTTGAAGTTTTTGTCAGATATAAATATAGTTGCATCGTCCGCATACATTCTGCATAAATGTTTATTTATTAAAGGAAATTCGTTGACGTAGGTACACCAAGAATAGTAACGGGCCAAGAATGCTTCCTTGTGGAACGCCCAATTTTATGCATTTGAAATCAGATATTACTCTTTCTATAGTTTTTGTTTGTTTATTTAATGATAGTTGCTTGAGATCGTTTTTCTAAATATGAGTTAATAAGAGTACTACGACAAGTAAGTACAAGTACTACGATAAGTAACTACGATAAGATGTAATTTGTAAAGTAGATACTCCATAGGTTTTATTTTGCTGAGGACACGCACGAGCGGGCTGGTAAGGCAAATGCGTGAGCGTAAACATATTGGAGAGGGCGCTGATGTGTCATAAAATTTACCTATCTGCTATGCTGCGACGCTCAACATATATCCACCACATTCTTTTAGATCCACGTGTGTATAGACACACTTTATCTAATATATAAAATTCTCGTGTCACAAATTTAGTTCCTCCCCGAAACGGCTTGACCGATTTTCTTGAAATTTTATATGTATAGATATTCAGTAGGTCTGCAAAATCAGCTACTATCTATTTTTAATTTCGATATTTTATTTATGGCAAAACAACGTTTATCGGGACAGCTAGTTATGTAGGTATATAAGCGATGAAAATAGAGTAACAATTTTTTTGACGTCTTTTAAACATACTTGGAAATTTGATCATTATTTTGTCAACTTTCTTCGAGATAAATCGAAATTGCTGTATTGGCCAAATACATGCGAGCAGCGTCCAGCAAACGTTGAATGAAAATCCATATTTGTCGTGTTTTGGCGGCCAAATAAATTACTATATAAACTCATATACCTGCCGTGTAATTTAGAAATGGAACGATCTTTTACTCCAAAACATGGCAACCACGGAGGTAATTAATCAAACGTTTTATTTTAATTTCGAACTGACTTGCAAACAGGAAGCTGTTTATTAAAAAAATGGTACATTTTGGCGCGTGAAAAATTATTGTTGTTCGTCATTGATTTTGAAAAATAATTGTATTTGACAAAATTAGAGTTCAAATGAAGACACAGTGTGATGAATTTACTTTGACGCCACCTAAACTTCAAAAGGCGGCAAGAGCCGTAATAGACAGATGACTAAAGTTACCGCTAAAATCGAAAGAAGAATATTTAAACCTATGAAAATTTTCTTCTATGAAAGAATGAAAGAAAATCGTATTCCTCATCCGAAAATGTATTTCTGGCTTATTTCAGTGAACTCGCCAAAAAAGTTAAGCCGATAACGCTTTGAAGAGTCATCTATTCAATGCTAAAATGCACAGTTTTAATGAAACATAACGTGAATTGAAAACAGTATGGAAACCTGACTTTAATGCTCAAAAGGCAGTCGGATGGATACGAATGTAAAAAGTCAAAGGTTTTCACCGCATCAAACAGTGAGTATCTGGACCTCGAAGTAAGTTTTACTCTTGATAATATTAAAATCTTTTTTTTAAGCATAAACGTACTTTGATTTTGTTGCAGGCTAGTCTTATTTTCGGCATTTTTGGTGCGTGTCGATGTAACGAGATTAGAAATTACTTAATTACTGTAATGTAAAATCAGAACGATTTTTTCTAAAGTACAAAAATAACAAATGCACCAAGCAAGTCACCGAAAGACACAAAATTGCCGCAATGCCAATGCAATTGATACCTATTTAAACTTGCCAAATCCGGAATATTATACGGGGCATTGCTTTTGTCGATATTCAGTAACTCTTCTTGCTGACACAGGTGCGAATTTAATCACGCCTAAAAGACATGGGGGGCGGATGTCCGACCGAGTAGCTGAAAGCTACATAGAAAAAACGATTAAAAAAGCATAGCACGTAAAATCAACGAAAGGATCCAATCTCAACCGTCGACCTCCCATCAAAGCTTTGTAATACACCTCCTATCAAAGCTTTGAATCACACTGAAGAGAATACTATGTACAACAAACTTCGACCTCGTTAGAATTATCCCAAACCAACATGATCCCCGGAGAGTCCACTATCAATTTCAAAAATTGTACATTCAATAACTGTGTTTTCTGACTAGGAACTACTTAGTTCTAATTTTCGCGCATTATTTCAGAAAAGGATACAAGCCTTAGCTACAACTCGCCATCGATGGACATAAGTTTTTACACGTTCGTACATCAATGCCTCTTTTGCTGGCCGCTGCAGTAATGTACTATATAAACCTTACTTGATTATGCCGGGTGCTTTTATTGTTCACGATTTTTTGTTTGTTATTTTACTAGGTGGTAGGCCCGTTTGTAGGGTCCTGTGGGTAGGTACCACCGCCTTTCTTATTTCAGCCGTGAAACAGTTCGCTGTGTTTCGAATTGAAGGGAAAGGTAGCCAGTGTAATTACTGGGCATGGACGGCTTTTCATCTTAGGCCTCAGGATGACAACGCACTTGCAATATCAAGTGACTTTCCCTTGTTATTGCAGGTGTCTATAGGCGGCGGTACCGCTTACCATCAGGAGGTCCGTCAGCTTGTTTGTCATCTAGTTGTATAAAAAAACGTTGTGATAGTAGTGCAAAATTTTGCAATGTTCATGTTCGAAAAATTACCGCAGCGTTTAGTTACATATTGAACGTTCACGTATCGGACACAAAAGCAAATCAGGTCTAAACGTTCACCTTCATGCAGGTTAAGCATTCTTTCTCACATGAAAGATTATGCTCAACTAAAGTCACGGCTCCGAAATTCTGACTCCAAATAAGTCTAGTTCTCATTAGAGATGCAGAAATGGAAGACGCAGCAAAATGATAACAAAATATCAAAAGTCACCATTTTATCTAAATCGATAACCAACAGATGAAATAAAATGTCGTCCTATCCTCCACGTGACCCGGATGCTGTTTGACATAACGATTTCCCTTTTCCGTGATTTATGTTCAATGTATTCAAAGTGTATGAAATAATTAAAATGCATATTATTATTACATTGCACAACACGTGACAATATAGTTTGAGACTTAAATTAATTTTAACCTTTTGTTCTTATAACTCAGCCAGCACATGACTCCTCAACAATAGAATAATGAGTTAGTTAGACAATTAAACGTATTAGGTTCCATATTAGAATTATATTTTTTTTAACATTGTAATTAAGTCTATGAGTTTATAATTTTTCAAATATGCGACTTTAATGCCTTTATTTAATAAAAAAAGATCACTGCTTTGTAATTTCAGAGCCACTAACAGTGAGCTGAGATTTTAGACACAGAATAATCATTCTAGAGATATTGGTTAAAATTGAAAGACACAAGGCGTCCTTAATTAAGATTCTATCTATCACTATACGAACTAAGTCCAGTTTTCTTTGAAGCGTGAAAGTTCATAAAATAGATCAAGGATATATATCCGTGTTTCCATGCGGTAAACTTTACTTACTAAGAGAAATAAAAGCTTATTGCTTGCAGCAAGAGAGCCATAAACGACAAGAGGTTTTCCTTATACTTTTATGTTGCTGACGGAAGCAGAAGGCACTGCAGGATATTATGTGATCATAAAAATGTGGGATTTAATTATTTACTGAGAGTAACAAAAGGCAGTTGTTGCTGTCCAAAATCCGATTTGAAATCTTAGGGGGCATTATTATTGTAGGGTGTTTTCCTAAGCCTAAAAAGACAATAAAAGACCGCAATTTGATGCATTTACCCCAGACACGTGATATTGCAGTACTTACCTATCTAGCTATAAAAGTTCCATTTTCTTCGGGATGGCATTCGTCAATTCGCAGCCGTTTTGTCATTTTATATAAATATGACATGTCGGCTGTTTTACATTTTCATACAAAATTACAAGGTCGCTAGAAAATTATATAAACACAAAAGAACTAAATTAGCAGATTTAGCATGTGCTGATGAACGATAAATTACGTCCGTGTATGAGTAAGTTGCACGATTTTCTTGCGCATCGAGACGAAAAGTTAGCCTAGTGAGTTACCTACTGATTGAGCTAATAATGTACTGTGGTGATTTTCAGCGGCCGTAACTGTTAATAAAGCGTGCGAAAAGTTAAGATTAGAAAAATTACGTGATTCGATATTCTCTTTGTACTTATTCGTTCGAAAGTCGCTTTTATATTTCTATATTAAGTTAAAGTGATTATTTGTATTCATGAATGTGAAGCCGTCTAGGCGTTCAGGGGTAAAATATCTCCGTCCTCCGCCTCCGGTGGGATCGTAAGAACGACGCAGCTGTACGGGGAGCTCTGAGCTTGGGCATTATTCTTCTTTTCCATAGCAGCCATACCAAGTGTGGATTGGGATGGAACGGGTGGCTTTTTTAGGTACCGGTACCTAGCCTGCTGCCCGGGCCAGGTTTTGCCGATATGCTTTGGGCAGGGCCAGGCACTTTAGCAGTTGACCTTTTTGGACACTGACGTGGTCTTTCGTTGCGGGGCATTCGAGGCCTTTCTCTTATTTTCCGTCAACTGAGGGGTGTGACGTCGGTCCCAGGCAGAAGACGACCTGGAAGGTCGTCTGGAATGAGTCACCTTCAGGCCTTCAAAGCGTGCGGTAAGTTTGGCACGTAGTATCTGGTTTCCTTCCGTGGCAGACCGAGCAACCAAGGTATCAACGTTCTGATTAATCTAGCGTGCCGAATCCTTAAACTCCTTCTGAAATATCCCTTTCATATTGGACGATTTACCCGCACTTTCAAACATGCATCGCGTCAGTGACTGACTCAGCCAAGGTATCAGCTGATTTGGCGTCTAAATCAGTGTCTGTTGATTGGACCCCTCTTTTATTATGGCTGCGTTTTTGGTGAGAACGCGCATATATTCTCTTCGAGATCTTTCTCCGCTCGCATATAGCTTGTCTATCCAAATGGGCTTTTTCCACCTTCTGTAGTGCAAGTCCCGCAAATACATCATGTGCGGGCGAATGCTACACTATACTTGAGACAACTTTGTTAAAGAATGTAGGTAAACAAAACAACCCTTTCACTCGCTAAGTACCTTTCTTGCTCATCACTCATACAAAAATGACAGTGGTTTGCTCCCATTTATTCTTTATCAATATTGGCTAATGTATAGAGAGATATGAATTCTACGTCAAACGTAACTTTTGTGTTTACATACGGACTCCATATTAAAATAGTTTTTTTAAATACTACACAGGTGCTGTTGTTTTTGTATGATTTGACAACTAAACTTAGACATTTTACGAACGTCCAAGCTCGAACTAGGGTCCCAGATAAAGTTTTCCCTACTCGTAACTTGTTTGGAATTACATTTTCAAGATACATTTTTAATTGAAGTTACAATTTGAATAATAATAAATCTGACAAAGTGTCTGATATTGACTTATATCCCTCCGTAGCTTTAAATCAAAAATATTTTATTAAATTATGATAAGTCTTAGATTTATTATTTTCTTTATATTTTCTGTCACTTTTGAATTAGTCCAAAAAGAATTAATAAGTCACAAAAAGTTTTTTTTTGTGTAGGAACACAGTACTGATTGAAACTCAAAACTATAAATAAGTTTATTTAAACAAGCTTTTTTTTAACAAATAATATTAGTATTTTCGAAGACCCTTAGTCTGCTAATAAAACTCTGTTTAGTAATAATGAATGTATTATGAAAGGTGGCCAGTGTATTGGGCATGGAAGTCATTTCATCTTAGGCCTCAGGATGACAACGTAGGTACAGTCGACCACAGAAGTAGCTGAACACTTTAGTACCATATCACACCGATCTTGTGCACGTACTTTATAGTTGCTACCGTACTATATTGACGCTAGAGTCGTTGTGACATGATACTAAAGTGTTCAGCTACTTCTGTGGTCGACGGTACCTGCAATGCCAAGTGATTTTTTCCTTGTTATTTCAGGTGTCTAAAGGCGACGGTAACCACTTACTAGCAGGTGGGTCGTCAGCTTGTTTGTCATCTAAGAAAATGACTAAATAAATGAATGAAGTTTTAGTTGGCCAGTTTCATAAATACACGATTGTTTAATTCTTGGCTTATACTTCTTGGAACTGGTAAAATTAGTCGACTTGACACATGATGAAGGTAAAATGGG
Organism: Nymphula nitidulata; assembly: GCA_947347705.1. Lineage (NCBI taxonomy): Eukaryota > Metazoa > Arthropoda > Insecta > Lepidoptera > Crambidae > Nymphula > Nymphula nitidulata. The sequence goes on along the minus strand of OX374621.1, from coordinate 10,694,617 downwards.
GCCAAATTGGTAGAGTCTGAATATCATGACTTAGTCAGTCTTACTTTTGTTGAACAAGTATGTTTATATTATACATATAGCACAAGTTCGGCTCGACTGAGTTCATGATTATAATGTTTACACTGAAGTTTAGGTAAACGTACAAATGTTTAGTTAACGCAAATACGTAGCAGGTATGTATGTAAAGACGGCCGCATAGTATCTCGTCAGTTGGAAAATGACGAGTTACACTATGCGTTATCAAATTGGATCGCTTGATTTTCGTGTTGACATTCAACACAAAACTGATGTTTACATTCTGTATCTTATGTCAGTGGGCTGGGGATGAAAATAGTTACTATATTTTTGCTGCTGACTGTACCATCCCCATGACTAACAAAACAAACATAAGAAGGTTACATAACGTCACCTTTCTAAGGAAGAAATTCATGGTTATCAAAATCTAATCCAAGTAAGCCTATACTAATTAATTTTATTGATATCAAAAATTTTATAAAACTGTACCAGAAGTGCAAAAGTTTAAAATAAATTAACCCTTAAATGCATAGATTTTTATTTTGGGTTGGGAAAATGTTCCCCAATGGGTATTTAAACACTTGTAACGTAAAAAATAATAAAAAAATCCCGTACAAAAAAATGGGTATTGATTGAGAAAAAATATGTTTGTAGACATTTGGCAACACTATGCGTTATGTACTAAAGTTATCCTTACATATTTATTGCAGGTATTTTATATTTATTTAACGAAAATATTCAGACTATTTTTAAAGAAATGCAGCCCTGAAATATCATAGGTATTGACTGTGAGTCAATACCTATGAGATTTCAGGGTTTCTCATCAAGTCAAATGCGTGCAGAAAATATCCTTTTAAACTTTTTCTTAGTTTGGTAATATGTATTTTTCATACAATTTATTTATTTATTGTGTAAATTCTAAAACTTATCATATAATAATAAGGTCATAATGATAGCTACGTAAGAATAATGCTGGATAATCAAAAGGACAAGAGACTTTAATAGCGAAATGGGAATTCGAAAATAGCCTTTCGCGATTAACATAAACTGCACATAGTAGATTTAAAAGTTTATATTTTCCATGGTTTTGATTTTTCCACTCATAAAGTTTATTAATTTATTCCTGGCCCGACATACACAATGATTTTTTTTAAAACGGACCCAAATGTTGACCATCCCTGTTGTGCTGTCGGTAATGTAAATTCATACAAAACGAAAATTCAGTTTTATAAACATAATTTGTTGTACGTAAGTGTTTAAGAAAAATAAAAATTATGGTTATAAAATACTAAATATTTTCATAGCCAAAATGGTTAAAGGGTGGATAAAAATAGCGAACTTCTCGTTGTTAAAAACCTACTAATCATAATTTCTTCTTTATTCGCGGCAGAATTATTGTGTACATTTTTTCCGTGGGTACAAAAATCAGACTCTGAAAATATCTTTAATTATAGCTATCTTATTTTATAGTAAATGGTGGATTTTTAGTGATGACTGATAAGCGATTGTCAATTTTTTTAATAGTTTTGAAAATAATAGGTATTTAAAGATATTATAGAAAGTGGAGCACTATTGTATTACACATTAAAAATAGGTAGGTTTTAAAATTGTTTTTTTTTGCGTTTTTTAAGTATTTAGTTCTGTCTAAAATTTATTCAGTTTAGGGCACACACACATGACAATGTTATTAATATACGTACCTATTATTACTGACCCTTAAATGCATCCCTTTGCCAATTGTATACATTCAATTCATTTCGCCTTCTTGAGTAAGACCTATTAGGAGTATGTTTCCGAATGCAGTTTGACGATTATAGATAACTAATAAATAAGCTGTCAAAAAAAAGTTATGAGATTTGGCGGTAATTTTTTTTTTTGACATCTCGATGTGGCGATTGACAAAGTTCGTTGAGTTATAAGAAACGTCTCCGTATTTTTTTAATTTATCGCTACACAAAATATTATTTGATGTGTAAGATAAGATCGTAAACGTGTATGTTGCCAAATGTCTACATTATGCGTTCGTTGCGCATTATTTCTGTGCGATTCATTGGGCGGGTACAAAATTAGAATTAAAGGTCGGAATGGTATATACGACTATTTTATCATATGGTTAATATGGCTGTGATAAATTCATGGGTACTCTATAAAAAAACAGCCAAACATGACACTAGGCGATTTTAGATCAGATCTTGCGGAGACTTTATGCAATTATAAATATAGTACTGAACCTAAAAGAGGAAGACCTTCAAACAGTAATATACAGAGGGAGATAAAAGCAAAAAGACATCGGGGCCCAATGAAGCCTGTTCCTCCAAAACAAGTGCGTACTGATGGCATAGGCCACAATGAGAAAAGATGTACCTACTTCACAAAACAGATGCAAACTTCCTGGTTGCAAAGGGATTTTGCGGACTGAGTGTACAAAATGCATGGTTGCATTGTGTCATATTAAAGATCGAAATTGTTTTGCTGTTTTGTATGAATTTACATTACCGACAGCACAACAGGGATGGTCAACATTTGGGTCCGTTTTAAAAAAAATCATTGTGTATGTCGGGCCAGGAATAAATTAATAAACTTTATGAGTGGAAAAATCAAAACCATGGAAAATATAAACTTTTAAATCTACTATGTGCAGTTTATGTTAATCGCGAAAGGCTATTTTCGAATTCCCATTTCGCTATTAAAGTCTCTTGTCCTTTTGATTATCCAGCATTATTCTTACGTAGCTATCATTATGACCTTATTATTATATGATAAGTTTTAGAATTTACACAATAAATAAATAAATTGTATGAAAAATACATATTACCAAACTAAGAAAAAGTTTAAAAGGATATTTTCTGCACGCATTTGACTTGATGAGAAACCCTGAAATCTCATAGGTATTGACTCACAGTCAATACCTATGATATTTCAGGGTTTCTCATGATCGGTTTTCTCACGGAAAACGTAGTTATATCACAATATAACTACGTTTTCCGTGAGAAAACCCATCAAAGCCCGATAAATTAGACACAATTAAATTTTAATTGTTATGTCATCTATTGATGACGTCTGGGCATTAAAGGATTACAAATCAGACTATAGTTGCTCGGCTGATTTCCCAGAAATATTAAACAGTGAAGCGTTGACTTCAAAAATATCATTTTAGAGCTTGCGCTTAGAATATTTATAATATTAATGCTGGCAATTCCAGACGTCTCACTAAGACATTATACTAAATTCCCTGTAAGCTAGAAGTTAAAAGCTACTTTCAAACTTTCTAAGTACGTATGTAGTATAATCGTTAGTAATAATCATGACTAACACGAAATTGTAACAAGCTCGTTCCACGTAGTTCTTGGTACTGGCCTACAGAGTACAATAGGAAATTCGTATCCAAAGCAATAAATAATAATCGTTGTCTTTAATTAAAAGATTGATTTGATTTATTTCTAAATCTGTTCAATTTACAAATTCGTTACAAACGGCTTCTCGTCAAATTTTTCTTCGCAATAAATTTTCATGAGAAGTTTGGGGAAAAGGGTGCCTAATAAATCCTGTTCCAATTAAATTACACCTATTGAAAGTTTGGTTCCGTCAGTACTGAAGCGTATTTACGTAGGTGAAGAATATATTGAAACGGGAAGATTCTCAGCGAAAATTACATAGTACCTTTTATACGCATTTTAGTAAAAAAAAAATCTTATTAAAGAGAGTGAAACATTCTATAAAAACAAATTTAGAGGCAGTTTCGATGAACCTTTCATTTCACTTTCAATAAAAGGACTTGGAATATGTAATTATTATAAACATTGAATGTTTTTTAAATAGGTTGGATTACTTTTAAGTGTAATACAGAACATTCAGAATTGCGAGATAGAAGCTGGCTGGCGTTGAGACCTCTCTGTATTCGATTTCGAAAACAAAGCAACCTTCGCCATGGTCGATTCCGGATTCTAATTTGTAAACTCGACCTTCTTTGCACTTTGTAAGGCACGTTCAGTTGGTTGTTAATGCAACCACTTTCACCTACTAATGGTCATTGCACCAGGCGTGGTGACGATGACGAGAACCTAGAACTCTTTATGTGTTTTTCCCATGTAGGAAGGGCAGCAGCCCAACAGTATTCCATATTATATAGGCTGTTGAAGTGAATGATACATATATTTCTAAACGTAAAAATAATTCAGTAAAATGTTTTAATTTCTTACCAGACGCAACAGATATTCCACTGTTAGTAGAGGATAGCCCGCGAGCGTAAGTGGAAATAGCGGTTAATATCACGGAATCTAATATATGAAATTTTCGACTCACAAATTTAGTTACCATACTTCTTCGAAACGGCTTGACCGATTTTCATGAAATTTTTATATCATGAAAGTATATTCAGTAGGTCTGAGAATCGGCTACTATCTATTTTTTATTAATTTTTGGGACATTTTTTTTTATGGCAAAGTAACGTTTGCGGGGTCGGCTAGTATATTATAATAAAGAAGGCTAAATTATGTATTACCCAGTTTATAGCTAAACGATGTATTTGTTAGTTGGCCATTGTGAACGAATATATAGTTAAATGTTCTCTAATAGAAAGATTTTTTTATACCACTACAATCAAGCATACGGCCTACCTGATGGTAAGCGGTTACCGTAGCCTATGGACGCTTGCTAGGACCAGGGGTATCATTTGCGCGTTGCCGACTCTGTAAAAACTTTTTCACGCCTTTTTTGACTACCCCAAGCTGTACTCATTATTATTAAAACTTTCTTGACAGATTGTAAGTCACGTCTTGGAGTTGACGGCCCAAAGATAAATCGTTTTTTTTTTGACATTTACTTTTACCATCGCTCTGCTCATCATCGGAATAGAGTACAGTCTTACACCTTAGAACCGATGTGTTCGCGCAGGTACACATACCAGCAAATCAAGTTCAGCACATAAAGAAAATGACTACACGAGTTGGTTGCCGGAATCCTCTCGGTAGTTCAACTTTTGGAGTTTCTAACTAATTAAAGATATATATATACACATGATTTTTCAAATGACGTGCTACGCCTACGCTTGATGTGCGCCCGTCTGTACAAACTCTGCGTTCAGTTTTAAATTCATCAAGTATTCTCAAATAACAATTCAAATGTTGGCAAACAACGGGAGTAATATAATTTCTCGGAAGAAAAAGTGCAAATTATTTATTCAGCAGCGAACCTCGCCTTTTTTCTTTATTTTCTCTGTAGTTTTTTATTAAAAGCAAAAAATGTGAATAAATACATAGAGAGAGAGTTTTTGGCGGGATTTAATCGTGTCAGTCAAGATTTTTACTAAGATAATTTTAAAAAAATGGTGTAAATTTGTAAAGCAGGTGTTTATGTTGAAGTGTAATTGGAAGATCACTGTAATTTAAGTGAATTTGATCTGAAAGACGTCGAGAATTTAATCGTGGTTATCGGTGATGAGGTCAGAGTAGCATAGTCAATCATCATATGTTTCACGCCAAATTCTCGCAAGGTGCATTGAAATGTCGGTGCAACACATTAATGCAATAATTAAAGAAGATGCATAACACACGGCTGTATGGAAATTTGTTCCCCTGCCTTCTCTGCACTATAGAGAACAAATATGTACCTACAAAGTCAAAAGCATCAGAAGAAGAATCAGTATGTGAGTCAGATATGCTTATTTTTTCGAATAGCTTGAAGGTTTAGTGTTTGGATAGGTTTAAAACTTTTATCCACATTCGATACAAAAGTACTAGACGATTATGTTTAGAACGTATATGTGTTCTGTCTTTCCTATAACATGGGTTCTGTTATCGATAGCTGACTAAGGTGAAGGAAAATATAGGAATAAGGAATAAAAAGAGTTCCCGAAGGGAAGATTCAGTGACAACTGACTTTTTTGATAAACGTAATATTTACAATCAAAATATATATAAAAAATAATAAATATACAAAAGTGAGCCGATTAGGCACATGCTCCCCTTTTTTAATTAAGTGCCACTAGCTTCTTTAGAGGCCTCCTCAACTGGCCAGCCGAGGTGGTGACATCTGCCACTCTGGCAACACCGTCCTTCCCGAGGTAGATCTTCGAAATTCTGCCCTTAGGCCACATACCTCGTGGAAGGTTGCCATCTGCCACCAAGACCATGTCTCCCACTGAAATTTCAGGTCGTTGTCCGGCGGCACCTCTGGTGGGATTGAGAATCGGCATATATTCGCGCAACCACCGCTGCCAAAACTGATCGGCCATTCTGGCCGCTTTCCTCCAACATATTCTCCCGTTGAGGCTGCTGTCATCCAACTCCGCGGGCATATTCCTTCCTGACGAGGTTCCAATCAGGAAATGGAAGGAAGTCAAGGCTTCTGGGCAGTCTGGATCAGGAGATACATGAGTAAGGGGTCTGTTGTTTACCACTGCCTCCGCTTCAAGAAGAAGAGTCATTAGGACCTCGTCTCTGGGTGCCTTTTCCCTCAAGGTGATTTTGAGTAGGGTCTTAATACTGCGTACCAACCGCTCCCATGCTCCGCCCATAAAAGGCGCTGCGGGTGGAATGAACTTCCATTGGATCATCTCGTTAGCCGCAAATGTTGCTATCTGCTCGCCGTACAACTTCTTGAGCTCCCTGTTGAGTCCGACGAACGCAGTCCCATTATCGGAGTACATCTGGCGTGGACAACCTCGGTAGCTGACTAAGGTGAAGGAAAATATAGGAATCAGGAATAAAACGAGTTCCCGAAGGGAAGATTCAGTGACAACTGACTTTTTTGATAAACGTCATATTTACAATCAAAATATATATAAAAAATAATAAATATACAAAACTGAGCCGATTAAGCACAGGTTCCTTTAAAAGAGGCGTGAAAAAGCACCTTTTCAGCCGCTTCACATCAGGTGTTGAGTAATTTGTCGTGCTTTGTAATCGTATGAATTTCGAAATTTAGCTCACATTTCCGGATGACGATTCCCATTTATTCTGGTGACGGTTTCTTTATTATATTATTATGCACTTCCTGCTACATCACGATTAAATATCCGTAAGAGAGAACCACTCTAATATCTATATTTTAGATTCATTACCTATATACTGGGTCGATACGATAAAGTATAATGACAATAATCATACTTTAATTAGATATAAAGAAATAAAATAAAACAAATTAAACATATAGCTGAATCGTGATATAAAATATCAATAGTGTGGACGACACACAACACAATGCGAGTCAGCAAATACAAACACCACATTAATGCTATAGTCTATTTCAATCCATTGTCATTAACTTATGTTGAAATTGCAACCGCTTTATAACGCACCAACCACCACCAGGCCTAATACGAGGCCAGGCAGCGTGGTGGTGCTATGGCCTAAGCTTCTCATGTGTTTCTCCCATGTAGGAAGGCCGGTGTCCAGCAGAGGGACGTATAAAGGCTTGCGACGTAAATTAAGATTAAGGGAAAAGGGACAAAGTGTTTAAAATTTTCTATTTTAGAAATCTCAAATCTCAAACTTCTATCCTTTTTTTTAACGAAAGAGTGGCACTCAACTTGAATCGCGAGTTCTACCACGAGCCTATGTATTGCTCGCCGTATAATTCGCGTCATGTTACACGATACATTACACGTATTTGAACGTGGTATCAGATTATGTCACTAATAACCGTAATGAGTATCAGTAGCCCTGTCTTAGGACCTTTTGTTAAGGAGAAGATCGGGGTCTGTATTGTCTTTTGTCCTTGCTAGCGGGGGAGATAATCAAGTCTCATAAATGTCTCTATAAGAGGGTAGATATTATATATTTATACATATATAATAGAAGTGAACAAAGAAGGTATTAAGTGTATTCCATTTCTAAAAATAGCTTATTTCGTTTTTTCAATTTCCTTTTTATCATTAGGGACCTATTTGAAGATTATCTAACTGAACATTTTCTAAAAGTTGTTTTTTAATTTCGTGAAGGTGAGAAGAAGTGGTAGCAGCTGCAGATCAAGCGGAAAAAAGACATTTGTGAGCACTCTAATTCATTGTAGAAAGCAGATTTTTTTCAAATGACGTGCTATGTTTGATGCGCTTAAGGTTTAGTAAATATTGTGTTTTTTCTTTGGTTTTGGAAAGTCGTGGTACATAGAAACTGTTTAGCACAGCGAAATCTCTATTGGCGCATGGCATGGCAACATAATCATGTAAATTATTGCTTTAAGACCGCTATTTCAGCGTTTGTATTTTTTTTTATGAATTAGCGGCAGCATGACATTCTTAAAAGGAGGCCCCGTCTTGGCAAACATAGCGTAAGGCGCACATTTCTAAATGGAACGACTACTTGAAGACGTTGAAGGCAGCAGTATACTGCAACTGGCTGTATTTACGATTTTGTTGAAACAATCGCAGTAGAGTATTGTTTAGTCCAGTCTCAAGGCGATATCTCGTCAACATTGTTTCTACAGAGACAGAGACATATGACTTCTCAGCGCGAGAAAAAATACAACATATCGCACGCGTGCGTAAAAGTGACAAATTGGAAAAACTAGCAGTTTTTTAAAAAGCTGATAGTTTGAAAAAAATATTTGAAAATCATTCTCATGTTTAATTAACTTTCTAATAATCATAACTTAAGGGAACGACATGAAGATACAATCACTTTGGATTTGCTTTCCATCGAGAAAATAGTTTTCATAACTTTTTTGGCATTTGTAAAATACTTTAATTGATAGTCAACTTTAACATTAAACAAGATTAAATCCTTACTGACAATTCTTTATATTCGCGAAGTAATAAAATTATTCCCTTATTAAAATTATGTAGAACCAGGCGCCACCGAAGCAATAAAGAGGAATATCTGTATCATACGTCTTATTTGCTTAGTTCCTTAAGAAGAGTACTTACTAATAAAAAGCAAACGTTCAGTCACTGTCGGTTGGATGAAAGTAATTGAAAAAACAGGATTGATCGCTCAAGAAAAAATATTGCCTTTCAATGTGTCGTTATTGGTTTTACGGGTAATTATAGAGATTCACTAGATATTATCAATCCTGAGTGTGTTAGAATAAGGTTGTTTTTACTGCTAACAATGATTTAGAATACCATGAGATAGCTCTTTGTCCCAAATCAAAGGTAGGCGTGGTAGACAAAGGATTTGACAAATCAACGATCCCGTGGATATGATCTATGCTGCTCAATAGGATCATTATTGGGGTTAACGGAACAACACAAAGGTTCAAATTAACGAGAAGCACCGGAGTTGTCTACTCTCTACCGCTTGTGATTAATTGTATCATAATACTGTCTTCATTTCATTTTAACCAAGTGTGATCCATAGAAAAAATAAAATTTTCGATAGTCATCAATTGGTACGGATTTTTCAACATCAAGGTCAATCGGCGAAACTGCAGTACTATTTGAAAATATAAACAGAGCTTTTTGAGAAAACCAATTACCCCTTTCGCGGTCCATAGCTGTCAAGCCGTTTCCGCACATCGGTCCCGAAAGGTCGAGCCTGTCCGCAAGCTTGTCCGGAAGCTCGCTCGCGCTCGGCAAAAACGATTATATCTCGAATATTGTCTTCTAGACCTATTTATATAGTTATATATTTTGAATTGTCATAAAATTTTCTAAATATAATGTACACACATTAGTATACTTGTATTTACTCTAAATGTGGTTGATTGTAGGTTAAAGTTAGGGTATGCGAATTTTTAGTACTAATTACGTAATAGTTCAAAAACTAAAAACAATTTACTATAGTAAATTGTGTTTAGTTTTGTCCTTACATTTTTCCTTACAATAATAAATACAGAAGTACACACCTATCTATTCAATATTCCATACTACAAACTTTTTAATGATTTCCATCAAAACATACAACTTTTACTTAGGAAACATCACCGAAATCGCAATAAAAAATACAGCTGTTCCATACAAATAAATAAAATTTTCATCATCATCATCACCAGCCTATATACGTCCCACTGCTGGGCACGTGCCTTCCTACATGGAAGAAACACATGATGAGTTTGGGATATAACACCAGCACGCTGGAACAATATAGGTTAATAGGCAATAAAATTACGACGTTGCGGGCTTGTCACAGAAATAAGCGTAATAATAAACGACAGCTGTCATCGGCGACACCACGTAAAATCCGTACTTATCAGAAGTAGTGGTAGTGGAAGAACCACGTTGCCTTTAAGTAATCAAATTTTGAGAAATATTTAATACCATCCTTTTGTTTATTACATTGCTTTGAAAGCCAAACCCAATACTGTTGAAATTATTATTAGCCGCAAGCTGTGCCCGCGTCTTCGTACGCGCGTTAGATGAGGACTTTTGCAATAATTTCACGGGCAAAACTTCTATCATCATTGGAATTACCTTACACGTTAACTTTTTAGAATAATTATTCTAAAGTTAACTTCATATATCCACACATACCCGGCGCGAATACTGGTGATATATTTCGGCAGTATGTAAGGATGGGCAATTACATAAAAAACCCCCATATAGAATTTGAAGTCAAACAATTCCGTAGTTGGTGTTTGATTATCCTACGGGATCTTGCATTTTTTCTCGATAAATTGTATAAAACTTTAAGTTAAACTTCCTACTCCCGAATAAAATAAGGTTCCCCCCCTATATTTTTTTCCGGGAGAAATTGTATTTGATACGTTAATCCGTCAACCCAAAAAAATACTTTTTTGCAGAAGATAATTTGTTGCTCAAGTAACGTCACGTCTCACAAAAATACTTTCCGTCATCATTATTCGCCCTAGGGCCTCAAACTAAAATAGTGGCCAGTAATGTTCCGAGCTATCGATATTAAGGCAATTAAAAATGTAAGCTATCGATGGTAAAACTATCGAATGTTCGGCAACACTATTTTTAGCTAAGAAGTCGACCACAAAATATAAGTTTTAACAGCAAAGCAGTGTTCAACAATATTTATTTTAACGCCAGAAATCCGCTTGATATAAATAACGATAGAATTAACGCTGAATTCCACTTTATTGATGAATGTTCATTAAAGCTGTTCCCTTTCGGATTGGTGATTATCAAACGTGTAACTCTAGCCTAAGTTGTAATTGATACACCCACTTTATATTGAGTGCTCTTTAATGGCTTTTAGGTCACTAGTATTAGACTGGAAGATTTATTTAACACTGTATTTGCTCGTGGCAATAAAGATTTCGGTAAGCGTCTGGTCTTAAAGATATTTAGGGAGGTGTGTAATTTCCCAGTAATAGTATAGTAAAAAAAAATCCTAATGGACAGATTTCATTCTAACTTTTTTGTCAGAAAGTTTTTATAGCTACCCAGCCGTGATTGGAGCCACGACTCCGTTATGTGGGAGTCACCGTGTGTTCAATCGGCATAACCACTGACATTGACAGATTAAGCTTCCTCAAGCTTAATATTTAATTCATGGAAATCCTCACTAACTGTTTTGAGCACATGCTCAAAACATTTAGTGAGGGTCTTAAAAAACGACGACCAAGAAAATTTAAATTAATTTAATCTGCGGTTGATTTTTATCTGTGGCTGTTGAAAGTATGTAAAATTAATATGTGTAATATTTAAGACATTATGTGCAAACTTTTAATCAACTTATTATATAAAAAGGCTATTCGGTTGAATAAAGTGGGCACCGAATCGTATAATACATTTTGATATAGATCTTTCTAATCGCAGCAATTCAATCCTTTAATCTCAAATTACTATTTTTGCTTACCTACTTACAAGCAAGTACATTTTTTTGCAGGAAATGTAAGCAAAATTAGTATTTTGAGATTATTGGATTAAACTGCTGCTGTGCAGTTTGGAAGATCCATGTTAATACTTAAATAGAGGAGTCATGCCTAAATGAAGTCGTCATCACCATCATTACTGTCGAGAGGCGCCCACTGATGGGCATATACCTCTCCCAGGGAACTCCAAACCGAGCGGTCTGCGCTGCCCGCATCTATCAGCTTCCCGCGACCCTCACCATATCGTCAGTCCACCTTGTGGGAGGCACCAACGCTGCGTCTCCCGGTACGCGGCTGCCACTCGAGGACCTTTCCGCCGCAACGGCTGTCATTCCTCCTTGCAATTTGACTTAACCACTGCCACTTAAGGCGCACGATTCTTCGTGCTATGTCGGCGACCTTAGTTAGATCTCATTATTTCTGATTCGATCACGCAGAGAAACTCCGAGCACAGCCCTCTCAATTGCCCTTTGGTTGACATTGAGCCTTCTAAATAAGATTCGAATGGGTTTGAGCCATCTCCCACCACACTGCGAGTTGCCAGTGCGAGTTGGCGCCATAGACTCGTCTGTCAATCGGCGGGGTGCACGACGTGCAGATGAGGTTGGCTTGCATCCCATGAGGTGTTGTTCAAGAACCTTTACATCCCGTATCATATATGAAGAAGTCATATCAGAATAAAATTTATTATTTTGTCACTTACTAACTCAGTAATAAAATAGAACAGAACAAATTAAAACCAGTGTTTCTGGCTATATCAGCAGATAAAGTGCTGTATTCCTACGGTGAACAAGGCTTAGACAGACCGATGAAAACCGAAGAGTACCTATCTGAAATGTAATTCCGCGTTTATGCTAGCTTTTATTTAAAAAAAGGACATATAGGTACTGAAAAATGCTACCGCCACAAAAAGAGGAAAACCAAATACACCAAACTACAACCAAATTTGTTTGGATTCTAAACATTTAATAATTTTTAATAATGTGTAATTTCTAGCCATGGACGGCATTTAATTTTAGGCCTCAGGATGACAACTCACCTGCAATATCAAGTGATTTTTTTGTGTGTTATTGCAGGTGTCTATAGGTGGGCCGTCAGGTTGTTTGTCATCTAGTTGTTTATCGGTACAAAAAAATGTACCGATAAAGTATTTACAGTCGACAGCACATCAAGCGTAACAGTTTGACCTTGAGACCGTCCTTACTGTGGTTTGTAATAGAGGCGGCTTTCGTAGTGTAACTGTTACACTTGATGTGCTGTCGTGTGTACAATACATTTAGTTAATTAAACGAAATCAGTTTCATAATAAATATCTTTCATGAGACGAAACACGCGAAATTTTAGTCGCATATTTCGGATAACGTGTAATGTTAGACTACTTTTATTTTTAGAGAAGAAAGCATGTTTAGTGTAATGGCAGCTTAATTCAATTTTTCTCAGCCGAGGGCTACTTTTTCCTTAACAGCAAAAAACACTTTTCTTTGCAGGAAAATAAAAACTTCTTTTGAATTTATTATGCCTATTGTTTTTTGGTCAAAATTTTAATGGTTTGCGGATAAATAAAGAAATCTCTTTGCTGTTCATAATTATTTTTATTATCAGAGCATTTTTAAATTTACTCAAAATTTATTCTTAGTGAACTATATATTGTTTCGACAAACAACATATATATTTGTTTTTTTAACGTAAGCTGATTAACAATCGTTCGATTTGACACTTTCGACTTGACTTTTCTCTAAGAATCGGAATTCTGATATTTAAACTACCTATCCATATAATTTGTCTAAAAATTATTTATAAACAAATATAATAAAGCTGTCTCCTTACTAGGATGAAAGCAAGAAAGGCAAACGTAAAATATATAGGTTAGTGACGACAATACGACAATAAATTAAAATATGGGCTGTATTAATTCATTGAAATGTTTTGCAAGTTTCAGATACATCTTATTTATATTTTCATAGAAATTTCATCAAATGATCAACATTTCATGAAATTTCTATGAATAACATTGGCTGCATTATTTCATAGAAATGTCATAAAATTATCAAATGACCATGATGTTTTTAAAGTTACAAGCCATTTCAATGAACTAACATAGCCCATGTTTCGTTACTGTCGTACGTAACCACTCTGTATTAAAAATCCAAGTTTCATTTGATATCTGATAATGTACTGGTTGATCAACAATGATTAGAAAGCAGAGTAACTAGACAAGTATTTGACACTTCATGATAAATAAGAGTGGAATGAAAATGTCAAAACATGACAATAATAATATCATCTTTACTCTTACAGGCTACTATGAATTTCTATACTGTTAAGACTACAATGGGTGTAAAACACCCGGATTGAATTATTGGAATAAATGATAAAACCGCCGCCTATAGACACCTGAAATAACAAGAAAAATCACTTGATATTGCAGGTGCGATGTCAAGTTACTGTTATTTTATTTTTATTTAAGTTGATTAAAAAAATAATTTCTTCACATCAGTAAATCATTTTTCTCTCTCGACTACTTACACACACTATACGCCACGCACTGGCCACAATTTTGGCTATACACAGCTATTTGAACCAAGTTATAAAGAACTGTTATTAACACTATACAAGGTATAGATATTACGTGCATACAAAAGGCGATTAGCATCTTTTCCTTTACAACACGACTCAGATGAACAGAGGTCCGAACTTTTATAGGTGTCTCGAGCCGCTTCCTTACTTTTGTATAAACTTATTATTTTCTCTGGTTTCGATACGAAAAACAAAGCAACTTTCGCCATGGTCAATCCTGGGATGGGTAAATCAAAGTTTGTTATCTCGAGCTCCTCCGTGCTTCGGAAGGTACGTTAAGCCGTTGGTCCCGGCTGTTCCTGCAACCGCTTAAACCCACCAACCAGCATTGGGCCAGCGTGGTGGTGTTATGGCCCAAACTCCTCATGTGTTCCTCCCATGTAGGAAGGCCTGTGCCCAGCAGTAGGACGTATATAGGCTGGTGATGATGATGATGATTATTATTTTCTAACATTTTGATGATAATTTCCAATGTCATAATTATGTAGATTACAGTCACCATGGTCGACTTGTCTATCAGTCAGTTGCTAGTTGAAATACATACATAATGTAGGTATTGATTTTTACTATCGCTTGATTGATTGATCGCTGTGTTTGTCGAAAAGTTCCGTTCTTTTACTCTGTAAAACCTTTCAAACAAAAACAAAAGGATTCTCTAACAAAAAAAAAGAATTCTCGAAATTTATTTAGATTCTTTTAGATATCGCGTAACTTTAACACCAAAAAATACGTTTGAATAATAACCTTCACCTTTTTTGAAGTCGGTTAAAGTGGATTTGATCGTATTTTTTTACTTTCAATTACATTGTGCGTTTCTAACTTGATTCCTTTGATAGAGATTAAATCGTTTCTTCCAGTTTCATGATCTTCAATAGTCTTTTTTGAGAATATTTTGTGTAATGAAGCAAACACAATGGCTGTGAATGAGAGTCAATGGAGCGATTCCTCGATAAGTTTCTATATTTTTTTAGAGCTTTGCAAGTGTGATAAGCTTATCTTTTGCTCTTTTCTCATGTGATTACCTTAAGGTCTGTTTATAATATGTTCTTCGCCTTCATTTACAGCTGTCGAAAAAACTTTCGAATAAACGAAACGCTATCTTGTATCTTTTATTACGGTGCGTCAAAGCGAGACGGAATGTATGTTTTTGAATCAAAACCCTGTTCCAACAACGCTAAAGAATATTTAAATAAGATTAAGCAAATTCGATAAGAACCATTTAATACTTAGTTATATTTTCTCTGTGGTTATAGTAAGCATTACCTACTCATTATTAATTTTGTCAGTATTGGCGGGATCTTAAGGGGGTTTACGCCGCGCGGATTTTAATGTAAAATTCCAAGTCGAAAATAATGAAAACTAACCAATTGATTCTAACATTTGCCATGCATAAGCAAGTTAGGCTAAAAATATTACGATGACTTTTTGTGATTCCAATATTTATATCCCAGCAAATTTCGACAGTAGGTATAATGAAAGAAAGAAAACGCGGTATGAAATATTCCTCATAAATTATTTCAAAAGGGTTGGACTATATTTCATTTCTAAAAGGGAATTTCATATTATTTTGTTATGGAAATAATGGGACAGGTGTCCTTTTAACAGATCTGATGAAGGTCACATAAAAATA
Organism: Nymphula nitidulata; assembly: GCA_947347705.1. Classification (NCBI taxonomy): domain Eukaryota; kingdom Metazoa; phylum Arthropoda; class Insecta; order Lepidoptera; family Crambidae; genus Nymphula; species Nymphula nitidulata. The sequence continues at coordinate 10,678,677 of OX374621.1, read as the reverse complement.
AAAGATGAATTCGACAGAAAGATTTATCTCCATAATAGATAACATTACGCTAAAACGATTCAAATTTAAATATATATATATATATATATTATAGAACACTATGAACTATACACCTCCTGATATGAAGCGGTAAGAAGAGTCCATATGCGATGACAGCCCATGCAGTTCAAACACACTGCTCTAGCCACTTCCACTTGTTAGCTTACGTAGATCCAGACAAGACAGAAAGATAAACATTATGACATTGTTAGCTAATATTATTTTATGTGGTAGACATAAGGGTTTTTTTAACAGTTTTGTATGAAGAGTATTGCGTCGGCCAGCGCGTAATCGCAGTTGTGTTGTTTATGGGCCTCTAGAGAAAGGATTGAGCTATCACAAAGTGGGCGTGGCCATTAAGATCATGCAATTGTTCTAGTGTTACGTAATTGGTTTATATATGGGGCCACAAGTAGAAAACTCCAATTTTCGCTTTGGCATTCAATGTGTTAAACTTTGTGCGTGATGTTGAGGTAGAGACAGGGGATTGATGACTCCAAAGACTGGCACGTGTGCTCCTGAGTATATTTATATGAAGGGGGAAGGCGGGATAAGGTTAAAAACCTCTTCACAGCTCTCTCCGTGATTTAGCCGATAGAATGCTATAAGCGACGCAATGTCTCGACACAATTGCAGGGGCTCAAGGTTGTTCGTAAGCCGATGATACGGACAGTACGACGCTGCAATCCGTCAGTGCGTCGAGGAGGTACTTGACGGAGCCATCCTACAAGTGTGAGCAATATTCGGCGCAAAACCGGACCTGAGTTTATAAAGCAGGCATAACAGGTCAGGCGTGAATTGTAGGATCTTTACAAAAGACCGCAGTTAAATAACACTTTTTTATAGCGTTGTGCTCGCCTGACCTCATCGATTTTATCTTATGTTGGGATTGGGAGTAGAAAGAGTCATCTCTTTTCGTATTGATATTACTTTTGATTACAAACAACGCATGAGTAGTGCCCAAGGTTCTACAAGCATCTATGGGGTTGTTGCCACCCCTTGTCGTATAGAAAATCACGACTGTCATTGTTAAGAAGAAAATTGAGGGTTCAAGGTAAAACGGAGCGCTAAGGATAGAACACCGGCGTTCACTGGATCGACCAAATGCTGTCAATTCGTTCACCCAGGGATTGGTTCACCCGTCGGCCGTTTCCGTTTTGATAATAAGTGCAATAAAATATTCAGAAAATGTATTGAATAAAATATGTTTTTGGTTGGACTCTCTTTTCTTTGTTAGGATTTTTATTTCACGACGAGTCCGATCGCAGTGAGGGGTTCAAGCGCGCTCAAGACAAAACAGCTTTATCCTCGAGGAGTGTAGTCTACTTTTCTCACCCTTTGCGAGACAATAAAAAAGCAAGGCTACTAAAAACAGCGTTTTATTATAGTAAATTAAAATTAAAAGTGAAAATTGATGTTCAGAAGCACTGATTCAGACACAGACTTTGCACCTTTTGCAGTTTTTCATTTGTCGAAATCGTTGTACGCTTTCAGGTATTTTTCCTTTGACTTCTCTGGGGGTAGATTATTAACAATGCCTAAGGCATCCAATTTGATGGACTCCGGAGATAAATCACTTTCGTCACTCGACATTTTAACATAACTTTTCTTCTATTTTGATATATTTTTATAAAATCTTTGAAGTTATTACGTATATTATTGCAGCGTCTTACAATACTCGCGACTTTTGTTTAATTTCAAATGTGTTCTATTCAGCTTGCCGTGGCCAGCTCGATTTTAGAAAAAGTTCGATTTTCAAATAAGTTCGAAACTTTACGAAATTACTTATTACGAAATTAGACTTTAAGGCCATTGCCTTAAGGCCAAGACCACCTGGCCGAGTGGTCTGTACCCCAGGCTACTCGGTCAAGAGGTCCCTGGTTCGAATCCCGGTAGGAACAAATGTTTGTATGATGAGTACGAACATTTGTTTACGAGTCTTTATATATATTTATATATACGAATATTTATATACATATTATTATCTTTATTTTTCCGTTATCTAGTATTCATAACACAAGCTCTTAATGATGCTTACTTTGGGCTAGATAATAGGTGTGAGTGTATAAATATTATATTATATTATTTATTATTATATTGCAATAAGAACAGCTATGATAAGTGAAAATATTACAACCCAGCAAGCTATAATGAGATTGCACCCCGGCTAAAGCCAAGGGCTTTAATGACTTGCTTTACGTAAGGTTTGCATGATATGTAATTTGGCATTGTCGAGCAGGTGGTGTGAAAGTAATATTATTTGAGCGTTATAAAATATTATGCAGCGTTTAATCCTTTAATGCCCAGACGGCCACTTAAGTTGACATGACAATTAATATTCAATTGTGTCTGGCTTATCGGGCTTCAAAGGAAAGAAAGCAAATTCGACGACATAGAACAGATTTGTGGAAAGATAATTCTTGGATTTTGCACCATGGCCTTCGCACAAAGCCATCATTGTAAAACCAATTTTTGACTAAACACTCAATAAATACCATTCGAGCAACTACCATAATCGCCAGATATGGCTCCAGCCGACTTCTTTCTTTTTCTTAAACTCAAATTACCACTTCTTGGTACCCGTTTTTAATCGGTTGAAGACATAAAGGAGAATTCGCGGCGAGAACTGAACTCAATTCCGGAAACAGCGTTTAAAAAATGTTTTGATGATTGGATTATTCGTTGGCGTAAGTGTATCGTTTCTGAAGGAACATACTTTGAAGGTGAAAAAATAATTTTGGATGAATAACTAAAATTTTGTGTATTATTGATCTTTTCCCGGTACTTTCTTGACAGAGTAGTGCCTACGCTTATTTTAGATTATGAAAGTAACAATATTGTATTAGTATTTCCAAGAACTTAACGTAATGCTACACAAAACCATTGCTAGTATTATTATGTTCTCATCTTTTGTTTTTCGATTGATAGGAAACTATAGAAAATGACACCATCAGTAATAATTTGGCATGAAATTCGTGACTATTTCCTGACATGAAATTTTCCTTAAAGAGTAAAGTTTCAGTACTTACTTGCTATGTCCGTCTTAGGATGTGATGTTTGATCTTATTATTATCCTTATATTGAGCTTTGACAAAAGTTCATGTTAATCACCGATATTTGTTTTAATGAAAGAAGTAGGAATATTATAATATAAATATCATGTACATCGTAATACTAATAAAAGAGTTAGCCTGAAATGTTTTTTATTTTATTTTAGCATTTACAATAAGCCATGATAAAATTGATGTGAAAAATATTTTACTCGAATGTGCCTAATTAAGGTAGCTGAAAAACTTTACGATTCATAAAGTAATTAAATTTCTTAGTGGCGCATTTCAATCATTAATGGAAAAGCTTCTGAACTTTATTCAGAAGGATTATTTTTCAAGATTTTTTAAAAATCTTTTTTTCGAAGGCAAGCAAGTAATTGTCTGTTTTGAAATTATATTCATAACCTAACTTAAGAATAAAATACACACAATTCACTGTCTCTACCTGTAAAATTTAGCAACACGTGTCTTTGTTGTACTTCTACCATCTTGGAATTCTTTGCCGGCACATGTGTTCCCTCCTTCCTATAGCATAGGTTCCCTCAAAGCAAGCCTGACAAGGCATCTTCTAGCCCGGCCAGGCAGAGGCAGCTCGTGCAGTATGCTTAAGCCGCATTAGCCATCTTCGCAAATGGACTGTTCTTACCGCTTCGTTGAGTAATTGGCCGTGATTTGTAAAACAAATACTGGTAAGTAAACTTCAATATAGTTCTTAATTTTTGATTTTAACATTATTCTAAATGTTTGAAAAATTACTTAGTAATTAAAATAGAATTAAAAATTAAGAATATTTGAAAGCACTGCCCCAACTTAACCGATTCGTCGGTATTTGTAAAAATACTCGTTTCGGATGTTGAAATAGAATATTTCGACATTGTAGGGTGGACGTTAGCTCATAAACGCAAATACAAGATAGACTAGAAGAATTTCACAGGGATATCCCTTTTTATTCTATTTCAATATAGTTCTTTAAAAATATAGGGGACCGAGTGTATGTGTATGTAGTGACCGAGACCGCTGAGTATTTGATATAAGTATGTACGTTGATATAAGTATAAGATAATATTTATTTGCAAAAACATTATTTTCTAAAACATGCTTGGAAATTCGAGAATTATTTGGACAACCTTATTCGAGATAAATCGAAATTGCTTTACCTATTAACCAAATACATGTTAGCAGCGGCCGGCAAAAGTTGTATGAAAATCCATTTTTTTCGTGTTCTAAGGAGGTAAAGTCATATCTGCTGTGTAATTTAAAAGTGGATCGATCTTTTACTCCGCAAAATGGCAACTAAAAAGATAATTAATCGAAAGTTTTATTTAAATTTCGAACTGGCTTGCAAATAGAAAGCTGTTTATTGAAAAAAAAACACTATTAATTTCAAAAATTGTACATTCATTAACTGTATTTTCAAATAAAAAGTTCTGCCTAGGTAGGTACTACTTAATTTAATTTTCGCGCATTATTTGAGAAAAGTATTTGCCTTTTACAAACCTTGCCCACAACAAGGCTATGATGGACTTATGTATGTGTGCCTCGGCGTCGCTTCGGCTCACATTTACACGTTCGTCCCTCAATGCCTCTTTTTTGGCCGCTGAAGTAATGTAGGTACCATTGATCTGGCTAAAGCACTGAAAAGAAAACTTAACTAAGAAAGCACTGTCGTCATGGTGCACAAATAGCCATAAACAAAGTGTAAAGTATTTTATTTCCACAAAGAGCGGCTTATTACCCCACAGCACTTAATAATGATAATAATAATAGAAAACATAAAATAACACTTGGCAGTTGCCCGTGCGTTTTTATACTTACCAGGAAAGATCTAAAAACATAATAATAATATTCATACACTCACACAAAAGTAAGCATCATTAAGAGCTTGTGTTATGGATACTAGATAACGGATAAAAAATGATAATAATATGTATATAAATAACAGAAATATACTAAATAAACATCCATGACTCGTAAACAAATGCTCGTACTCATCATACAAACATTTGCTCCCTCCGGGATTTGAACCCAGGACCTACCGACCAACTAGCGGTATAGTAAGGGGCACAGACAACTCGGCCAGCGATCGTCCAACTTAAGTGGAACGTAGAGTCTTAAAAAAGACAGCTTGTGTTGTTTTGTGCTTTGTTGTTGTAGTAAGAAACTTAATTGCTCTAAACGTCTCGCCCTTACAAAATTTTCCGGTGCCCTTTTGCGTCTCGTTTGACATCATAATCTATTATGTCACAGAAAGGACGGATACAAGACGTGAGGTAGGTATCATTATTATATAATAATATTCTATTATTTTGAAGGGCGAAAAAAAACTAGTTACCTACCTTATTTCTTTTTGAGTAACATGGAGATAAAATAGTAAATTGCCAACTCAAAAGACCAGCACCAATGACGGGATAAGGTCAAAAGGCTCTTTGTTTACAGCTGAATACCTTAAAGCAACTCAAATTTTAAACTTAACGTTTGTCATACGAAATTCTAACTTTGACAAGCAATAATTAAGTGATAAAATTTAAGTATCTATTTAGTACTTCTTAGTAAGCGTGGCAATGTCTAGACAGTCTTAAAGATTCACTCCTATTGCTAATTAAGAAGATGACACATATGCCACTTGTCATCTACAAATGGCAAAGCAGATGTTATTGGTGGAGCCATCCCCAAGGTAAGAGGAAATATTACAAGCAAGGTCAAACCTGAGCTACTGACCAGTTATGCAGTCATAACTGGTCAGTCTTATACTATAGTTGTTACGCAATTGATTTGATTTTTTAAATTAGTAGAGCTGCGGTCAATGTTTTCTGTAAAAGAAAAAAAAAAGAAATATAAATTCTCTTATTTATGGAACTTTCTTTATTCAACTGCAAAGAAAACTGCACATGCTGTGCATATACGTGCTGTTTTATTAATCAATTATTATGCTATACACTTTTGCAAAAAAAGGAAATATTGTAACAGAAAACACAAGAAAACATAAAACATTAAAGGCAGGCTTTTAGACAAGTAGAAATCTTGTTTGATACAAAATTCATGGTGTTCGTTTTGTCTAATAATAAAATAGTGTATAATGAGAAATTGATATTAGACTTACCTTTAGAATCATGACAACAGTAACTCACGATCGAGGTCTCATTTGGTCAGCCCAATGTTCTTAAGGCGCAGGGAGATATCACGCGGGTTCTTGGGAGGTTTATCGTAGATCGCTGGTATTTAGGAAATGCTACCTAACATTAGGAAAATGTTTGGAGAAGGCTAGACCAGATAGGGTGCTAGGTAATATTTAAAGTTAAGTCAAATTATCTTATATTTAAGATTAATTACCCCTACCAGTACGGATCTCTCTCTAAACAAAATTTGATATTCAATATCGACAAAAATCATTATGCTGAGTTCTAATTTCGTTAAATCTAATTTGTCGAGTTTATATGAGCACGGATCTCTCGATAAACAGAATTTGACATTTCGTACAGACAAAAATAGTGTTAACGAGTGCTAATTTCAAAATTTCAATGAAGGAATCTGCATGTCGAGTTTATAGATAATAAAATGTCTAATTTGGTCAATTGACAGATCCATGCTTGCAGGACGCACGGATTACAGTTTTTTTTCCTAAATATATTGCATTATCAGGCCTACATTTTACCAATTTAGAAAAGGTTAGAGCTGCGACCACCAGTTAGACGAGAGTAAATAAATCCTGTTAGGGATTTTCAGTGGGGATTGTTGGAATAATTTACAACAACATCAACCCGGTCTCGAACCTGGGAGTTCTGGTTTATAGACAAAATTGCAGACCGCTTGACCAGTCCGTCATAAAAATAAGGTATAAGTATGAAAATGTGCAAATCTTCAAACATATATTAGGAAGAGAGAATACAAAGAGAGAGTCGAGTTGATTGATCATTTGCAGCGTACGAGCCAATTCCAACAATAGTAGACTTTCCATTAAGAGCGATCGGAACTCATATCATATCTATTCAGTCTGGCTTTACCGATATCCCCATGTGTGTCGAACAAATACATTATGATTGCTACGTGTTATATTTTATCCGTTAGATATTAACATCCCTATATAGAAGCGATGAATCTTTCCGTATAGGTACCAAATTTACCAGGGTACGAATTGGTAAGTCTGGACATGAAAAGCCTAAGATAGAATCTTGCCCTAGTCAGGACTTAATGCAGAAAAAACTCAAAATTTGGTAACATGTTTTTTACCAATATTTATTAGTTAAACAACGAATTTGAACTTTTTTAAACATATTCGTGGTAACGGTTATTACCTTTTTACCCCCTACTTAGCTTCAATTATTAAAATAATGCTAAGTAAATTACAGCTAGAATGTCCCACTGTTGCTTATGACTTTAGGCATCATGCGTGAAAAACAACATCGGCATAGGCATCTGTTCAAAAACACAACGATATATAATATTTTAAATGCATATAAGCCTATTCTAATTATTGTTTTCTAAAGATATTAATAATATACGGACTAAAGGTGTTAATAGAAAGAAGGCTACATGCATTATAAATAAAAGTAGAGAAGAAAAGCTGTAGTATTATGGTGCTTTAAAGTCGTTTTGGGTGGAACTTTCGATGCTTAAGCTTTAGGTCCAGAAATATATTATTGAATAAATATATTTTTTATTTATTAATTCTAATCGTCAATATTTTATTTACCTCTATTTCGTTTTTGCATTCTAAAAATACTTCGTGTTTCAGATCGCGCCACACTACCTCTAATAATGGGATTTCTGAGTCTTTTTCGCTTTTTCACCACGACGCGACGGCACGTTCTCGGTACGGACAACAGGGTTTGCGGTTTTGCCCTAATCTTATCAATGCTTGGGTAAATCTTGCGAGAAAAACAACTTGATTCTGATGTAACAAAAGAAGGGAAAAGATAAAACAGATAAAAAAGCAAAGAAAAGGACAAGCCAGTTACATGAATAATTGTAGCTTGATATTTTCTTTTGACTTAGACTCTGATGGGATTCACTGTACGTTAATTAAATTAGCACATGACATATGTAATAGTACAAAAATGAATCTCTGATTCCCTTGGTCACGCAATAACTTAAGAATAACTTTAGCTACTGATTTCATTCATCCTTTTCAAGGTTCCGTACCCAAAGGTTAAAACAGGACCCTATTACTAAGAGTCCGCTGGCCGTCCGTCTGTCACCAGGCTATATCTCATGAACCGTGATAGTTAGACAGTGGAATTTTTCACAGATAATGTATTTCTGTTGCTGCTATAACAACTAATACTAATAAACATATTCTGTTTACAATACATATTTAAGGGGGCTCCCATACAACAAACGTGATTTTATTGCTTGTTTTTGCACGATATTGATAACGACAGCTTGTTTATAGATAATGGTACGCACTTGGCCGGTTATAAGTTTCCTAATATTTTGTAGAAGGTTCTTACTCGTACCAACAGAAAAAATAGGGAAATTGCGCAGTAAAATTGAATAATTTCAGAAAACTCAACTACTATTTTAAACTTCACGCGTTTGATGAATGTGAATTTAGCAGAGAGTTTTTTCCACAAAATAACTGACGATGAATATTCTAAAAATTGAATATTCCTAGCTAAGACAGGACAACTTTTGTTGGGTCAGCTAGTTGTTAATGTAATTAAAGATTATAGCATAATAGCTACCGCCGGTGGCCGCTGATATTGCTCATAATATATGTATCCAAAATTTATTGTAGAGTTGGTTTGCCAATATTTAATGAGTAGCATTTATCCACGGAGGAGTTCGATAGCGCAATGGTTTGAGCGCTCAGATTTCAACGATAATAACAAACTAACCTTCGCCATCTTTGATCCCAAGATAAGTTGATAAAAAATTGTAATCTTGACCTCCTCTGTGCTTCGGAAGGCACGTTGAGCCTTTGGCCCCGGTTGTTACTACAACCACTTTAGCCCACCAACCCGCATTGAGCCAGCGTGGTGGTGTTATGGCCCAAACTCCTCATGTGTTTCTCTCATGTAGGAAGGTATGTGCCCAGCAGCGGAACCTATATAAGCAGGTGATACTGTCGTTTTTAACACATTGGGTTTTTAACTGTCATAATATGTTCCTGGGACTTACGTGGCTCAATAAATTATCGAACAATACAACGAGAAAAGTGCAAATCACTAATTTTTTTCTTCAGTTCAAGGCTGTAAATAATTTAGTTATCTACAAGGGAATCCGTGCCAAGTATTTAGTTCGATCAAAGAACACTTTGAAATTGGGAATGGAAAGGTAACGTAAAGAGTCCTATCACGGCGGTAGTCATAATAAACGCCTTTTACGGAGGTATTTTGATTTTCGTGTTTATTATTATTATTGTTATTTTTATTTAACACTTGATGGCACAACACACATCACACAAATAAAGAAACAGAAAGAAATAACAAAAAATGCTTGCACAATGGCCGGCCTTATCGCTAAGAGTGATCTCTTCCAGGCAACCTTAGGATGAATAGGATATTAAATAAGAGGGCAAGGAAATTGACGATGTATGATGATGACTACAAAAATAAAAAAATCTCACTCTCTAATTTGCATGAAATACACATACAGGTACTATTTATAAATACTCATTAATGTGTCAAATAAGTACATGTATACCTACATATTTTTTATGCAAAGCTTAGCAAGTGACTCAACACCACCTGATGTGAAGCAGTAAGAAGAGACAGCTAGTGCAGCTTGAAGCAACACTGTTCTATCCGCCTCCACTTTGCGGGCCCATAAGATGCCTTTTCACGCCTCTTTTGAAGGAACCCATATTATAGGAAGGACGGAATACATGTGTTGGCAAAGAATTCCAAGTTTTGGAAGTCAGACAAAGAAACGAGTTACTAAACTTCTTTGTGCGCGATGTTAAGGTGGAGACAGTAAATTGATGACTCCGAAGACCGGCACGCGTGCTCCTAAAAAGGAAGGGGGAAGGTAGGATAAGTTTGAAAAGCTCCTCAGAACACCCTCTTTGATAAAGCTACATATAGCTACATCTATAAATAAATATATAAACCTATCTTGAATGCAATGCATTCTACAAGCGAGCAGCTTGCACGGTGAACGACTTATTGTAGAAATTTCTGGAATGCATCGTTGTCGACAATATTATAAAATTTTCTGTTGACCGCAGAATTCGTAGGTGGGTCTCATCATCAAATTAAATCGCTATTTTATTTTTCTTTCTTTCTTATATTCAATATTTTTTATATTCAGCTTCGTTTAAAATAAATTTGCGTTCGAAGCTTTGATAAACATCGTCTGAGGCTTCGAAGTTACACTCAAAGGTCAAGTATTATTCCATGGGCGTATTGTTACGTAGGTAAAGATCAAAAAGCGTTCTTACTTTGGTAGAAAGAATGCTTTACTAGGATGGAATTTGCTTACTGCATTCTAGGCTGACATGATACAATATAAATAATATTCTGCGAGATAACATTATTCCACGTATTTTTATGAAATTTCTACTTCAACGTTTCATAACGGTAGCAGACATGACAAATTTAATTTATAGCTAGGGACATGTCTTATTTGTCATGAGAGTCAGCGAGGCTTTCCAGGAAATATGTATTTATTATTCTCTTTAATGATAGGAAAATACGAGTATGTAGCCTAATTAAGTGTTTCTTTTTTCTTTTTTCATTGTTTATTCATGTTAACTTTCACTTTATGCTATGGATATTTTTAATAGGATAAACACCCAAATATTATAAATGTGAACGTATAACTCTGTCTCTCTTTGTATCTGTCTGTTTGTTTGCTATGTTTTCATTCCTATTTCGCTGATCCGATTTAGATGAAATTCAACATGGAAATAGATTATACCTTGAGAAAGGACATAGACCTCCTTAGACCTTCTAGCGGGATATAAATATAATAATTCTAAGCATTGTAAATTAATACTGCTGGGACTCACGCAGGGATATTTTTTTATAACAAATCACGAGAAATGATTCAACACCGCCTTATGTGATGCGGTAAGAATAGTCCATATGCGAAGTCAGCTTGTGCAGCTTTTTTATTTGGACTGACTATCGCCGTTGGCTGCAGATGGTCTTTACAACTTATCTGTGGTTTTAAGGAGGTGAGAATCTTTGTGAGTCCTCAAACCTTAGGGACAAATCGCCCCTAGAGTTTTTCTAATCGACAGGCTTCATCTCCCGGTGAGGTGTGCCGTTGACGCTTAGTTTCCAGAGCGTTCAAGCCATAAGAGAGCGACAAACTTGAGGGTGCCTCTAAAGGCACGGACCTCGGCTCAGGTAAGTCGTATCGTAGAGGGACGGGAGAGAAGCACACAGATACGTATCTGTACCTTGTAAAGCGCTACGAGTGTAGACCGAGTATTTGCACCCTTGTTCGACGAGTGCAGTATTTTACAAGTGTGGCTAGTTCATAACATGCTTGTGTGTGGGTTACCTATTGAAACGCATAACGTTTTTCGCCATAAACTGACAATTCATAATATTACTGGCCATAATAGTCACTTGCCATAAGCCATTATAGCATAACTTCATGACGCATAATATCATATGCTGAAACCTGTAAGGCATAAACATAGAAAGGCATAATTTTGATAAGCATAAGTACTGAAAGGCATAATTTTTGTTGGCCATAATATTCAAAAGACATAATATTCTAAAAGCATATACTTAATAAGAGAAACCGTCAAAATCCCTAAACTCCCAAGGAATAACACTTATTTACCATAATTTCACCAAAAGCATAAATTTCTATGCATAAAAGATTTTATTTTTTGATTTGAGTTTGATTGCATGCACGCAGGCAAGCAAGCAGCATGTATGCAAGCAAAAAATCAAGCATGCATGCAAGCATAATACCTAAACTCTTTTGCATGCATACAAGCATGCAAGCATGCATGCATGCAAGCATAATACCTAAACTCTATTGCATACATAAAAGCATGCAAGCAGGCATGCAGCGTGCAATAGGTTCTGTCCTTCTCCGGCGCTGCGGGAAGTGCAACCCTTCCGCCCTTACGTAACGAGTCTGCACTCCCTCCGCGCCTCCGGCTTTTAAATTACACTCTAGTATTGGGCAGACTAGTACCACGGCAAAGGACCACGGCCAGTAGGGTTTAATGTAATTAATTTCATATTAATATTGATTTCTTTATTTTTACTTCGAAATTTATACACAATTTTAGCATTAAAAATACTTCATTGTGTCGAATAAAAAAAAATACGTAGGTATAAGTAAATATGTATTTAAAATCATAAAAGTATGGCTTTAGTGAGTTATGCTTTATAAAAGTAGGTCAAACAAAATTATGAATATGGTCATTTATGCATAATTATAATCTGCGTTTTAAAGTATGCTTTATAAAAATATGGCAAATAAAAATATAGATTTATATGATTATGGGTTTTATTATTATGTCTTTCAACAAATCTGTGTTATTATGTTTATGCGTTATTATAACTTTGCTAAAAACTATTATGCTTTTTAATTTGTATGCCTTATGATGTATGTCAATAAAAATTATGACAATTAACATTATGCGTTTCAAAATGTCACCTTGTGTGTGTGATGGCATTTCCGCTCCTCGATTGTGGGGTGGTTACGTATCCATAAAGCGTGTAATAAATAATTAAATTACGTATTAAGTAGTATGACAACAGTAAAAGTCAGTGAACAATATGAGAACACAGACCTGGGTTAAAAAGTATTATTAATATTATTAATACGATTAAATTATAGAATTTTATTAATTATTAAAATTGCTAAAATACGATTAAATAATAGAATTTTATTAATTATTAAAATTATAAAATTCTATAATTTAATCGTCCTAATAATATTATTAATACTTTTTAACACAACTGTTTTCCTACTAATAAATCAACTCTATTACTAAAGTCTAAATTTATAAAGTGTTATCGGAGCTTCGAATATTAATCTCAGTCATATTTAATAATTGATAACAACGGGCCCTACGGTACTGTTTAGATAGCCGTGATACTGTTAGATTTCATCTACGACTACCCACATTTATTATTTCTAATTAAGTTAAATTGGATGGAAATAGGACGGGTGATTTATTAGGCTTTGTTTACAATAGATGCTAAGGTTTTTTGAATACCCTCCGCTTTGCTCTATAGTGAAAGTTTAAACTGCAGTTTTTTTAATAAAATAATCTGATCAAGTGGCCTCTACAAAAACTTTTTTGGGTAATGTGGTTTTTGATAGCAGAAATTAATATGTCAAGCGGCGTTATACCTCTGGTTGGATATGACAATTTTATTGAAATATCAATTGTGTTTGGAATTTGATGCTTGACGGGCCAACTAGTAGGTGTCTGATTATTCTTCCTCTTGTGAAGAGTGTAGAGTGCGTGTGTAAGTGTGAGGGAGAGTATATTATGTAATGTGATATGATGAGCATTTTTGAATACTTTTCTTTTGATTAGTCATATAAATCACACTGAGTTCAAGGATTTGCTGGTAGAAAACACAGTTTTTTGTTAAGGTCGCCTGTGTACATCATGTTTTTTTTCATATCTATATAAACCACAGCAAGTGACTCAACAAAACCTGATGTAAAGCGGAAAGAAGAGTCGATATGCGAAGGCAGCTAGTGCAGCTTGAAACATAGGCGCCTTTACCATAAGATGCCTATTCACATCTCTTTTGAAGAAATCTATGTTATAAGATAGAGCACATACGTGTTGGCAAGGAATTCCATGTTTTGGAAGTACGAAAAAGACACAAGTTACTAAGCTTTGTGCGTGATGTTGAAGTGGGGGATAGTAAATTAATGACTCCGAAGACCGGCACGCGTGCTCCTGAGTAGGAAGGGGGAAGGTGGGATAATGACAAAAGCTTTTCAGGGCAATCTCCGTGACAAAACCGATAGATGGCGCAAATGCAATGAGCTCGACGAAATCGCAGAGACAGAGTTTTCATTTATTAGATGTTTGGGTACAGTTAAAACAACCCTTACTTCGTTCTTAAAAGAGGCGGCTTTCGTAGTGCAACTTGAAGTGCTGTCGTCTTTAGAGTAAATACTAAATATAAGACTTAAATAAACAAATCTAATAAAGTTTAGATTGATGGTCAATGGTTACAGTGAGTGCCCAAGGTGTTAAAATCGGCTGTAGCTTACCGTCACCCGCTTGTAAAACTCAACAGAATGCGTTATATCCATCATCATGAACAATCGATTGATTCCTTTTTCGTCGTAATCTTTAAGCAGACGAAGTCGCAAGCAAAATTCAGTATCAAATAATAAAGTTACATTGAGAAATAAATTCTCAATAAATATCGTACAAGGTACAACTAAATACCCAGGTAATGAATAACTACTTTTTCCATTGAAAAAGTTAATTTGAGTATAAAATTAAACTTCATCGAAACCTTATTATCTCTATTTATACTATCGTATTCCATTGCGAATTATTGAGAAAAGTTTAATTTAATAACTTGGCAACAAATGCCGTGGAAAGACTTATTAATCTCATTTAATTAAAGTCATCATTATTTAAAGTTTGCTTTACTTGTTGGGCATAGATTCTCGTTGATTTGATTTTCAATCAATTGATACCTAACGGAAAATACCAAGGGTAAATTAATTAAATCTATTTACTCAGGGCTGATTTCCGTATTTAAATATTGATTAAAGTTCGTTAGCTCGTTCTATTTGCTCAAAATCTGTAAAACGTCATTCAGGCGCTTACAGTCATGAGCAGTTATATGTACCCACATTTGACAATTCGTGGCTTATGTCTGAGATAATAAGGATGCAATAATGTGAGGAGATGTCTAAAATATTATAACGTGCACTATACCTTCGCGTATGCTACTGTAACTATTTGGCGTACCTCTTTCCTAACAAGCTGTGCAAGGCTCTGCACACATGGCAGATCTCGTAAACTATAATCGATAAGTTCGCTCCTTCTTACCTCTTTGCATTTGTGATATAGCATAGCTTTCGTGATGTCACACAATAACACGGTTAGGATGCGCACTTTATAGAAGCGTGCAGCATTTACGTGCATAGTAATGGCGTAAGTATGTGGCGCAGGAGAGGCACGCATGATAGACACTACGTATAATATATAGATAATTCATGCGAGCAGCTCGCGTGTATCTTAGGTGCATGAGCCTGATGTGCACGCAACCGTTAACGGCTTTAAACTAAAGCTGTTCGGGAAAAAGTATATTGCGAATTTTTAAATGCGAAATAATAGGTTGTATTCTTTTTCAAAAAACAAATTGGATGTAGGTAATTTATTTTTAATTTTGTTTGATGCAGGCAAACATCCTTGTAAAAAAGATAAATAGACAGATAAAAAATACATGATAAAATATAAATATCTGCCTTTAGTAAATATTTACATACATGCCAGATTCTGCTAATAATAATTTTACTACTGTCAGAAAAGTCTTAGAATTGAGAAAAGTCAATCACTCAATTCATTATTTGCGTAAGTAAAATCATTGAAAATTGAGTAAGTACCTACATTACTGTTTATAATTAATCACAGTAAGACTAGTTTGTCTTTTTAACCAGAATTGCTCAAAATTATTATATTATAATTATTATTACTACAGAGTCGGCAAGACGCAAGTGATACCCCTGGTGTTGCAACGCTTAATTGCTAAATTTTGTAAGCATTACTTATTGTATACAAAACGTAAAACGTCTTTTTAAACAATAAGTGTTGCAAACAAGCATTCAACTCGCCTGATGGTAAGTGGTTTTCGCAGCCTAACATGCGCAGCGCACACGCTTGTAATAAGGAAAGGGTACTCAAACTTTGCCAAATCATGGTATGAAAAATAAGAGCAGGAAGCATTAGGGTAAAGCTGGATAGTTGCCTTGGCAGGATAGATGCCCCGGTTTTGAATGCACTTTGTCAGAGATTTAGTCTATTGTGTTTTGTTGTCAAATAGCTAAATAGCTTTATTTATTTTTAAAATAAAATGGGCATGTAACCGTATCGAAAAGGATAGTCGCCGCATATACTTATGTACTTTTACGGATAGTCGCCCTAAGGGCAACAACTATTTCTTTATAGATTTCTTGTAACAGGTGGAGGAAAAAAAAAGTAAGAGATGTGGAACATTGAAAGCTTGAATTTAAATGCGTCACGTGAGTCGTCGTAAATGAAGACATAAAAGAAATCGCAATAAAAACAAGTAATAAATAGATTGGTTCGTTTTCGCATTTAGAATATTAATAATTTATTACTGAAATTGCTTTAAAGGTTTTCATGCTATTGTACCTCATTTCCTAAGATTCAAACCTGGCTATTGTGAATTGTTCCCACTATAGTTCCGTTACAGCACTCAAGAAAATTACATGGGGCGAGCCGTAACTGTTTAATTCTTCAATTATGGCCGTATAAAAGCAGAACTAGAATATTTTTTTTACTAAATGGTAAATATACCTACACTTAGTACCTACATGCCATAAAAAATATAACAATAACAAAACCACCCTCACTTTTTTACAAGTGACACTGTGTATTATAATATAATTATCCTTTATTGCACACATAAAACACATAAAAAATATACATTAAGAAAACACATGTATTTTATCTCATAAGAGATCTGTTCCCGCCAACCCTAACCTTACCGTAAAAGAACGTACTAGAGGGGATATTGTGTACGTACTAGCGAAAATAATACCCCAAATAAAAATTACTTATACCTGCATTATTCGAACTGTTTATGTAGTTTACCTTAGTAAAACAAAAATAAAACCGACTTCAAAACACAAAATAGAAAAAAATAATTAAATTTCAGTACCTACCTAGGTTTTTGGAGTTGGTGATAAGCTGTTTCCAGAGACAATAGCAAGTGAAGCACCAACTCCAAAAAATACATTTTAGGAGGTAAGTGCCTACTTGAGTTGGTACTGAATTTTTTTTATTTACCTACTTTCTAGTGTTTTGAAGTCGGTTTTATTTTTGTTAAAAAAATAGAAATAATATAAATCAATATTTAGTCACAGGCTAAGGAAAGTCTTTGAAACAAGGATTTCATCATTTACGAACTCTTTGTTTGTTTCATTTGTGAAACGAGTTCAAGTATCATATTTTTGAGGAGACAACGGAAGGGCTGCGCATTTTATCTATTTAATTTTGGAGCAGATCAAATAATTTACATAATATTCAATTTGTCAATAATATTAAGGTAAGTAAATTAACTAAAGAAAGAAAGAAAAAATGTTTATGAACTCGTATGGTCATGCAGACGTTGCTATCACGTTTGCGTTTAGCTGTCAAATTGTATAAAAACGACAACAGTGCCTGTGTTTAATTGAGTAAAGTCGAGGAAATCATTAGGGGAGCCCTTTGCCCAGCAGTGGACTTCTTTTGATGATGTAAGTGAAATGATAATGATGATGTAAGATGCTTCATCTAGATTATGTGTGATTGTAAGTGTGAGTATTAAATCATATTATTATACTTACTCTCCTTTCAGACAATTCGGTATTTTTACAAATACATGGATATCGTGTGAGCAAATATTTAAATCTTATTATGTATGTTGAGAGCCTAGAGGTGTTGGTTTAAACGCTCTGGTTTCGATTACGAAAAGAAAGCAACTTTCGCCATGGTCGATCCCGGGATGGGTCAACTAAAATTTTTAATCTTCGAGCTCCTCTGTGCTTCGGAAGGCAAGCTAAGCCATTGGTCCCAGTTGTTACTGCAACCTCTTTAACCCACCAACTCGCATCAGGCCAGCGTGGTGGTATCATGACCCAAACTCCTCATGTGTTTCACCCATGGAGGAAGGTCTGTGCCCAGCAGTGGGACGTATATAGGCCGGTGATTTGTTATATATGTTCTGATTGGAGAGATATTCGAAATATTAACTTGCTTCACTTACTGCACTTAATACAATCAAAATCAACTTAATGCTATCGTAATTATTATAGAGGGAAACTAATGATAATAGAGTTTTAATTATAAATGTCTTAATAAGCGTAACTAAGATCGTTTTTTATTTTGCACATTTGTTTCTATCTTTAAAAATACTTAGTTTTTTGTATTAAAACAATTCGTAGAAAAGAAGTCGGTAAAGGTGGACCGTTACGCTCAGATGGATAAATATACTTTCTTTTGTTCTGCGCCATCTGTTACCTAGTTTTTTTGTTTCTAATATTTTAATAAAAATATATATATCTTTAAGTATATTAAAACGAAAACCTTGTAATTCCTCTGTAGCCACATTGATGGAATCTGGAGTATGTTTTTAATAACAATAAATTCTCTTTGATCAAAGCCTAGTTGAATTTCTGCTGGTCCTCGATTCTTGTTAGCTAAAATTTTGAACATTGTACCAATTTGGAACAAAACTTTTAGGTCGGGTTTAATCTTTCATAAAATGTTGCTTCGGTGTGACTTTGTTGCTTTATCCAATGTTGTTATTGATTTTAGTAAAAATTGATTAAACAACAAATAATTAACTTTAATAAATAATAACATAGTATTCTAAATAGTAATATGCTGTAATTAAAAATAGATTTGGAGATAATTGATCATTCAACAGCATATTCAGTTTTTATTTTCAGAAATTTAAAATCATCCAAAATACATATCTACTTATGTAGGTGGGTACAAAGGTATTAGATGGCAGTATAATTTTGTTTATTCAAAACATATATCTTTGATTATGTGCTATGTAATAAATCGTTGTCATAACACGTATTCATAGACGTATTCCTTCGAAAGTAATTTCCATCGTTCCGACTTGTTTGACGTGGTTTTAAAATAATGTGTACCTACCACTGTCACGGCATGGAAATCTACGTCAGTTTTCAAATGTTTATTATTTTTTATATTTTAAATTACACACGGACGAAGTGATAAATATGACAATCAAACGTCTACGTTATATCCACGTCAAACTATAACATAACACACATTCAATTGTTTAATATCTTTATGAAATAAAACAATTTTGATGATGATTAAAATGATTCAGTATCTGTCAACGACATCACTGCTTTTTTCTTCTAACAATACTAAGGTGAGTCCGATTTATTATTATTACAATATCTACATAAAAGAAGTGTAAGCAGATATGGTTTAACGGGTCAGGAAGGCTATTTTTAAACAAGAGGGGTGGCAAAACGGTCCGCCAAAATGTTGAATGCATGGCTACTGGAGCCTATAGAATAAGCTATTGCCTGTCAAACTGCAGATTCAAGATACAATTGGTTTTTAACTGTTATTGGATCCCCGATACTGCGGCTTGATAGATTTAACATTTCTGAAACTTAGCGGAAGCAACGCACACACTAATAAAATTAGAACTAAATTTGTCTTGTCGACATTTAGTTAATTAAACACGCAATAATTGGTTAATGGAGTTGGATAAAATTTACTACCCAGTTAAACATAAATGTACTTTGTACATGAACATAATCTAACAGGTTTAAAAGGAAATTGTTACAAAAGCGATAGAAAATTTGTAGTTACTCTTTACCTAATGAAAATAATTACTAATGCACTACACACCGGTGCAGATCTATCAATATTGACGATAGGACTGCTTGTATTATGGGCATGTCTACTCAATTCTAAGATACGGTTTTTCCTAAAATACGTTAACTAATATAGTACTTATTGGATATAAATCATGCGTCAAATGTGGCGTGGACGATGAGATCTCTTTAATTAGGTCTTCATTTATAACTTTTAAATATTTTTACTTGAAATTATGAAACTAATTATGTTTTGGTTGAAAATCAACGAAAAATAATTCTAGGATATGACATACGCAAAAGCAGTAAGCATCCAAATAAACTGATTCTTAGGACGGAACTTGCCACCAATTTATTTTCCTATGCATGTGGAAACTTAAAATAATTTACTTACTTAGAAATATAGCTAAACTAGAAAAAAATCACGTCTTGGGGCGGGTGATGTTAAAAATAAAATAAGAATAAGTCACATAAATATATAATGACATAAATAGTCGACCGTTCTCTATATTTAACTAAACTGAAACTAAAACGTCCGTAGACTACTGTAATGTTTTATACTTTTACAGAATAGGTGCTTTAGTATTAGATTGTATAAAACAGAAATTAAAACCGACTCCAAAAAACTGAAAGGGATAAAATAATTAAATTTTAGTAGGAACTCATCCCCGAACATATTTTTGGAGTCGGTGCTTCACTGTCTATGGTTTCTGGAAACAACTCAACTTTTTTTTCTCAATTTTAGTGATAACTTTTAAAGGTCAAAGCTAGATGGGTGACCGTGAGCTTATATTGTTTTTTTACTATCGTATCATTTCACTAAAAATTCATAGGAAGCAAAAATCCGCAATTTCGCATACGTAGATGACTTAATTTTTCCAGCTTTTTTAATTAAAAATCAAACTACCCAATAGATTTTCAATAAATTTTTATGGGACCAAATGGGAACTATTCCGCATCGAACAAAAAAAGAATCATCAATATCGGTTCACCCAGTCAAAAGTTCTGAGGTAACAAACATAAAAATAAAAAAAACATACAGACGAATTGATAACCTCCTCCTTTTTTGAAAACGGGTAAAAATTAGATGGTTTATTGATATATTTTGAAATGTTTAAATCAATACACCTACTTGTAGTTGATCAAAACTGATATAAGACATATTAATATTCATTTCCCTTGTCCTACAATACAGAATGAATATCTTTTAAGATTTTCAGTAAAAATGATCCCTTATGATCCCCTTCAGCCAAAACTTTTATACCTAATAAGACAAAGCCGACGATATTGAAGTCACAGTTTAAAAACCTAAGTACGTACTAAGTATCTATTTGGACAAAGAACTTATTTGCAATTCCGCAATTCGAGGAGAACTGGGCGGTGCGGATCTCTGCTCACTATTTACGCTTAAATTGTGGGGCAGAGAGAAACTCTCGTATTGCTGTACGCGAACACAGCTCGTCTAGGTTTAGTAATTGAAGTACGTTTATTGTAATACTGTGATGGAGACGTGTAGGTATTATTGCCTTACTTCTATGTAGAATAACACAAGCGGTTTCCGAACGTAAAATGATCAATACCTAACTTTTTCCTCCATTTTTTCTACTCACATAACCACTTTCGTTGTGGTAGAAAGTTACTAAGCACTTTAGTTTGGATTATTAATATCTGGATATTGAATATTTAATATTTCATCATACTTATTTATTAGTACTCGATTATTATTACTACTCGTGCGTACTGTAAGTAAATCATTTTTTTTAGTAATAACAAAACAATGGTTAAAGTGACGCATTATATTGTATTTATTAATATAATAACATTAGTAAGCGACTTTATTGTATACCTACTAGTGTCATCCCAATACTATACAATAAAAACTTTAATTAAAAGAAAATACAAAATATTTTCATAGGGTGGACGGTCTGGTAATAACTTCACAACTCGTAGATTAATGAAATAATACTTAGTCGTATTGTGGGTGAAAGTTTACTACGGCAGAAACGAAATTGTACTCATTCAAACTTTAGTATTATGATTCCTTTTTTATTACAACTCTCCAAATTTCTACGAGGGCCCTAAAAGATCCAATGTTCTCAATTAGGAGTGTACTTGCCCAATTCATTAAAATACATTATCATAGACCATAATTTAGACCTACCTATATTTTTGTGTAAAACTGAAATTAAATCCGAAGTACAGTACATTTTTTTATTGCATTAATTTACTTCGTTTAATAAGATGAACACCAAATTACCAGTCTTTATTGCCGCCATCACGCGAACAAATCGTTAAAGGTTGTTACGCTATACATGTGGATTTTATTTAAATTAAAATTTCTATTGTAACTTTCAACTTCACGACAGGTGGGTCTAAAACTAAACATGGAAAAGACAAAGGTTATGTCGAATATCCATGTGACACCTATACCAGTTACAGTTGGGAGTTCTGTTCTCGAAGTTGTTGACGAGTATGTTTACCTCGGACCTATGGTCCAGCTTGGGAGGTCGAACTTCGAGAAAGAGGTAAATCGACGAATGGAACTCGGATGGGCAGCGTTCGGAAACTTGCGTAAGATATTCTTGTCCAAAATTCTTCAATGCTTGAAGTCGAACTCAGGGTTTTCTGTGTAAGTTCGCAGACACACAACGAGCCATGGAACGAGCTATGTTAGATGTTTCTCTGAGAGATAGAATCAGATATGAAGACATCCGTAAGGGAACCAAAGATCCCTTTGGGTCTCGGCCGTAACAAAGTTCACGAAGTGATGGTTTATTTTATGAGTACCCCCATATCAGTTACAACAGATTTTCTATTGTGATTCATCGCTCGCTGGTAGGCTCGTGTCGAAACTTTAAAGGTTATTTACCAATTTAAAACAGTTGATTTATAGAAAAAAAAACTTACACCTACAACTGAAGAACCAACCTCGTACGATTCTGATATAAATATGGATAATTTGAACTTTGAGTCAGTTGAAGATTTGATAATAAAAGACAAAATTTTTGATGAAAAAAGGGTTATAAGTAATTATAACTTCAAAAAAATTATTGTCACTATAAATAAATCAATCTTTTGGGTGATGGACGGCACTTTTAAAATAGCTCGACTAATATTCCAACAGCTGTATACAATACATGGGGCCATTCAAGATAATAAAACTTTTCCATTGGTATTTATTTTATGTACAAACAAAAGCAAGATGAGTTATGACAATGCATTTGAGTTGCTATTTGAATGTGCCGAATCAATCAATATGACGCTTAACCCTCATTACATAATGATGATTTTGAAAAAGCGCCGCAAATAAGTTTAAAAATAATATTTGATAATGTAATTATAAAGGGTTGCAATTTTCACCTTGGCCAAATTATATATCGGCAAGTACAAAAAACAGGCAATCAAAAGAGATATGGAACGGATATTCAGTTTGCCACCGAAATTAAATGTCTAATGGCTTTATCATATTTATCACCTACAGATATTCCTATTTAATTTGACGAGTGGCTTCAAAATGTCTCTGAGGAAGCAAAAATTATTGGTGATTGGTTTAGTGAAAATTATATTTGGGGAAACAGCACTTCGCCGCCTAAATATGACCCCACCTTTTGGACTGTACAAGAATTAATTAATAGTAACCTGCCACGAACTCAAAATGCTGCAGAATCGTGGCATAACAGAATCAATACAATACTCGCCAAACAACATCCTGGATTCTACTGTTTAGCAAATCACCTTATAATTGAAATGAAATACTCACTTGCAGAAGCAGAAAAAATTTTAATGGGCGTACCCCCACCCACAAAAAGACGCAGATATGTTGATAAAACCAATAGAATAATAGATGTTTTAAAGAAACAATCACAACACAGTAAATATGATTTATTACAAATGATAGCAGCTAATTTGAAACTCGCTTAGTCCTACTAAACTCACATTTGGGCAATAAGATAAGAAAAATTATTTTTGAGCATTTTATTTTTTTTATTTTTTATTGATCATTATTGTAAAACAGTTTATGTTTTTGATATCTGTTTATTAAAAATAACGCTCTAATTTACGATTAGTGTAATAAAATCGATTTCAAAATATAAATGCGTTAATTGTATGTATTTAGCTTACAATAAATAATAGGTTGGGGAAAAAGTTTCTTCGCATTTTTTAAGAAAATTCAAAACATTTTTTAATATAGTTTATTTACATTTAACTAAAGTATGTTGGTACAATTTTGTTCAATAACTTTTTGCCATCTTGTAGGTAGGGACATGATCCCATTGCTATAGAAATTTTGGGGCTTCTGATCAAAATACCGCGACAAGTGGTTTTGGCAGTCCTCTCGTGATGTTAACCTGACACTGCCTAGAAAATTCTGAAGCGAGCGAAACAGGTGGAAATCTGAAGGTGCAAGGTCAGGACTATACGGCGGATGCATTAACACCTCCCAGCCAAACTCTCTTAATTTTTGCTAAATGGCTAAAGATGTGTGAGGTTTAGCGTTATCATGATGAAAAACCACACCCCTTCTGTTGATTAATTCCGGCCGCTTTCTCTCAACTTCTTGCTTTAATCTTATCAGTTGTTCGCAGTGGAGTTCAGAAACGATGGTCCTGCCTGGTGGTAACAGCTCATAATGAATAATGCCCTTCCAATCCCACCACACACACAGCATCACCTTGTTGCAAGTCAACCCGGGTTTCGCCACAGTCTGTGAAGCCTGATCGGCCTTTGACCACGACCTTTTTCGCACGTTCTTGTCGTACGTGATCCACTTTTCATCACCAGTTATCAGCTTCTTCAAAAATGGTTCGGTTTTATTACGTCGTAATAAAGAATCAGAAATGAGTACACGGTTCATTAGGTTTCTTTCAGTGAGCTCGTGGGGTACCCAAATATCGAGCTTTTTTGTGTACCCATTTTTTTTTTAAATGCGCCAAAACTGTTGTGTGGTCAATTCCCAGTTCTTCAGCTACGTCGTAACTACTGATATGCCGATCTTGCTCCAGTTTTTCAAAAATTGCATCAATTTTATCCGTAATAGGGCGACCAGAGCTACGTGCATCTTTGACATCAAAATTTCCGGATTGAAAACGCTTAAACCAAATTTGTGCTACTCTCACAGATACTGCACTAGGTCCATAGACATCGCAAATTTTTTTCGCGGCTTGCGTTGTATTTTTACCTTTTTTGTAGTATAATTTTAAAATGTATCGAATTTCTTCATTAGATTCACTCATCTTGACAGTACGAAAAACAAATGAAAAACACACATTTTCCTAATTTGAATTTGGAATCATCTTTTTTAAAATCTAAACTTTTAATGATACCAAAAACAGCCAGATACAAATATTTTATTACAGATTTGAGATTTTATTACAAGTTCATACATATTATAATGCGAAAAGACTTTTTGCCCAACCTATTATTTTTATAACATTTGTTTTTTCATTTACTATACTACTGCAAAGAACATGCAAGCAAACAAGCAGCACGCAAAATGTATGCACGCAAGCAAGCGGCATGCATGCATGCAGGCAAGCAAGCAGCATGCACGCAAGCAAGAAAGCAAGCATAATACCTAAACTCTTCTGCATGCTTTTTGATTTGTATGCCATACGATGTATGTCAATTGAAATTATGACAATAAACATTATGCGTTTCAAAGTGTCACCCAAGAAAATATCTGTTATATTGAGCTTTTGAATTGTATTTGAATTTGTGATTCGTAATAATCTTATGGCTCTAAATGGCTCTAATCTAATGGCTCTAGCTGCTCTATGATTTGTTTCTTCCTTTTGTGTTTGTTTGATTTGTTCGACTAGCTAGTATTTTGGAAATTATTGTATTTTTTCTAACACAACAATGTTATATCTGATTGGACTAATTGCACAACTTTTGTGCAATGAATGCCTCTAACTAATATTTAAATTGTTTTCTTGTCAGTTCTTCTATAAAAACATCCCCTGGTGGATTTTCGAATGGAGGTTAATAGATTTTGACGTTCATAAGACTACAATTTATCGAATAAATGATTTTAAGTTAATAAATCGAATAAATGATTTTAAGTTAGAGCTTTGAGTTAGAGTAATGTATGGTTTTCCTAGTCACGGACGGGTAAGTAAATTTTAAAAGACAGTAAAACTCAACTCTAACGTTGTTTTAGTGGAGTCCAGGGTGCTACGGAAGTCTATCATCGCCGGCTTTTATACTTACGTCTCACTGCTGGGCACATACCTTCCTAGCTACTCTTTTTGTAGAAGTTTAAAAATGCTAGTCATCCTAAGTTACTGTGCTTCTTTAAGTCTGGTTTACCTGGCTATGATTCTTTATAGGACGAAAAAGATCTAATACACGTTTCACTGGGGCAATCTACGACTCGAAAGTTCTTAATTATTTGCGTAAATAATAAATGCTTTCTTTCGTAAGGACAATCCTTAAATAAAATAGAAATAAACTTGCCAGACATACTTGATTAATATTTTTTAAAATTTAAATCTGTTTATTTTACTTATAGTAAACATACAAAACAATATTACCCGAGATATTAAAAAATCTTAAAATTAAAGATTATACTATCCCTGGGGAGTTTTTTATGGTTATATTTTATTTATTTATTTTATGAATTATATTATATACTTTATGTTTTATTCTATAATTAAGTAAAGTAGGCAGCAATCATTCTAGCTTTATTTTATTTGACATCCTTATCTATACACTTTCCAGATATGTAATAGCATTTTAAAATTCGCTTCACTTGATTGATATTTTTATTACTTAATTTATTTATTATTTCTTATAGGAAGGATGTACAACCACACTCTTTTCCCATAATAATTGTTAAATTTATATAACTCATAGGTATTAATATTTTGTAATTTACGCATGTTACTCAACCTTTTTCTTTTTTTAATTGACTTATTTTTTCAAAGTTTTCAGATACTAAAGCTAAGATTCTTAATATTATATTTATCACCCATCCCGTTACTATTCGAACTTGGGTGGATCGTAATATTATTATGTCTTAAGTATAATAATATACAAAAAATAATATACATAAAGTCCTAGAATGGCGACCACGTACCGGAAAGCGCAAAGTAGGACGGCCTCCCACTAGATGGACAGACGACCTGGTCAGGGTCGCGGGGAGCCATTGGCCGGTCAAATGTCCTTGGTAACATTATTCCCCAAAAAATAAGGCTCTTTATGTCCTTGGTAACATTATTCCCCAGCCGCCCGAACAATTTGTAGGGGCCCGACATACCTGGACTGTTTGAATTTTCAAAAATTTGAAAAACATCGTACAGCCATGGAAAAAAGACCTACAGAATCGGCACTAAACGGGCTGTACACTACAATGATCCCCTTGCCTTTTCCTATTTATGGTTTTCCCACAGCGAAATAAGAAACAAAAAAAAAGTTCAGATTCATTACCTGTGACAACTTTTGCTTTTTGCGCGTCATCTGTGCCGATTTTTATTCTGTTATAATTCTGTAAGTATTGTATGCTCTTGATTATATATCAAAATATTCGTCATTAAACAGGCTTTAAGTCAATATAACATACTTTTTTCGCCATTTCAATAGTTTTTATTCTAAAAATGTCCGAAGTCAGACCCGCTGACGCGGCTATGAACGACGGCTTTGTTGAGTTATTATTACTATTATATTTGCTAGATACATCAAATTTATACTAAATAACGTTGTTTATTTAATAATAAAGCCCGTATAATTTTTATTTTGTAAAAATAACTTTATAATTTCTCAATCCAACAAATAATATGAGGCCGCGCGACCTACTTTATATCCCAACAGTCCCGGGTACTATTGTGCCCGAGATTTTTATCATTTTTCCTGGAGATGTTAGCATATACAAATGTGGTATTAATAGAAAGCTAGTTAAATTACCTACACATTAAATATAAAATAAAGGATAAGGATTCATACCGACGATGTAGAATAAGCTTCTAACACGGGAGGTTGGACGAAAATTGACGAAAATTTCTGCCGCCGCGGTAAATGCGGAGTTTAGTTTTTGAATTTAAAGAATCTAATACTAGTTATGTTTAACTAGTTAGTACATCATTAGAATCGTTATTTAATCAGGTTGACGACAGTATTTTTTGTTTTTTTTTCCGTTACTTGGTTAAAGAGTTATAAGCAATAAAAGGAGGCCGCGCAACCTACTTTCTACCTCAACCGTCCTTGGTAACTAAAGTTACCGAGATCACAAAAAATTTTTTTTATTTTTTCTGTAGATGTTAGCATACACAAATGTGGTATTAATAGAAAGCTAGTTAAATTACCTACACATTAACTATAAAATAAAGGATAAGGAGTCATACCAACGATGTAGAATAAGCTATCAAGATGGAAAATGGAGAAAATGTTTTTCATTAAGGAAAGTTTACACCCAATTTAAAGAATATATCTATTAGATATGTATATAATGTTGTTATATCATTGGAATTGTTATTTAATTAGCTTGACGACAGTATTTTTTGCGTATTTTTCAGATGTTTGGTTAGAGAGTTAGAATTTTTTTTCTGCGCCGCGGGAGTTGCGCAGGAGTTGAAGGAGAATCTCCTTCTCAACCCCGGACGTATGACCCTCTCTGTTTTTAAAACACGGACGTTTGAGCGGTTGGATGCAGGCTGCGCAGAACCGTTTTATTTGGAGATCGATGGGGGAGGCCTTTATTCAGCAGTGGACATCATAGTGTCATCATAGTGGTATGATGATGATGATAATAATATACAAGTATGTATCTAGCGATGGTTAGTACATACACGATGATCAGTCCTGTTTTGTCTGTGCCGCAGGCGTCCAATTAATACGACATAATATTTGAAAACCACAACAACAGAACCTAAAGCACAGTGAGTTTAAAAACTTGCCAGGTGCAAGTCGGACCCGCGCACGAAGGATCCGTACCATTATCTATAAACAAGCCTTTACCGGTTGCTGTTATCATAATATCGAGCAAAAACAAGCAAAAAAAATGTTTGTTGTATGGGAACCCCCTTAAATATTTATTTTATTCTATTCGGCAACGGAAATACAACATCTGTGAAAATTTCAACTGTCTAAATATCACGGTTCATGAGATACAGCCTGGTGACAGACGGACGGACGGACAGCGGAGTCTTAGTAATAGGGTCCCGTTTTACCCTTTGGGTACGGAACCCTGATAATGTTGACAAAAATTCAAATATGATTTTTAGTTTAATGTAGGGCAGGATTCACGATTAATTGGAATTATGAAAGATATTCTATTTGAAGTATATAGAGCAGTAACATGCAAATTCCAATTGCTTTAAGGAAAACTATAGTTTCCTATCACAGCACTATTAACAAGTTGTAATTTCCTATTATTAATATTGATAAACTTCATGTGTAGAGGTGTTACATTTATCGATATTTTAAAAGGTTGCGTTAGAGATTAGAACTATAAGGTAGAACACGGAAGTTAATTTACAATAAAGTCAGAATGGAGAATGTTATTTATTACTCAAGTAGGTAACGCCGCATATGAAGCTCTTTCGGACCGTCGCAAATCTCAAAAAAAAAGTTACCTGACAATGTCATCATGTCTATCTGTCTATCATGTCTGGCTTTACATCGGTAAAAGTTCAACTACCCAGAAGACTGGAAAAAATTCGTGTAGAGAATCTTTTTTTAAATATACAACACACAGCACAACAAAGTAGGTACAATGTATTTACAATGTACACAATGCATAATATATTTAGCAGTGTAGTGTTGCACAAAAAAAAATGTATTAAAATGAGCAAAGTATATCAACGTACAAACAAAGTGCCTGATGACATACATGATGACAAGGCACTAAATGCAAATCCATTTCTGAGTTTGACTGTACTTTGTTTTGAAGCTATATTCTTGAAAAGGGGCTGATTATTAGTATGACAATGTATGATTAGATACTTATACATTATGTGAAAACCACAGCAATTGCTCGGTTGAGGACGAAGGTCATGGCGGATAATCTTCTTTAGCACACAAACTATTAGAACAAAAAAAAATACACACAATTTTCACATGCCCTTAATTGCTTACTTTCACTGATCCTAACTTTTAATCGCCTTTTTTCTTATGTAATCTTTACGGGCACACCTAATCACAATGAAACCTAAACTTAGTTTTTGTATTCCTCAACATCACGCACAAAGAAATTTGGTAACTCATTTCTTTGTCGTAATTCTGAAACTGGGAATTCATTGGCGGCCCATGTGTTCCCTCCCTCCTATAACATGGGTTCCTTCAACAGAGGCGTAATAAACCATCTTTTTGCCCGGCAAGGTGGAGGCTGCTAGAGCAGTGTGTTGAGCAGCACTAACTGATTTCGTATTTATGGACTCTTCTTACCAGTGGTGTTGAGTCATTTGCCGTGCTCTCTATTTAAAAAATACCCTGGCTTCTCTTTAAAGTATACCTGAGCCCTCCTTCACCTTAATTTACTTGAAAGATATTTTAATGGTGATTAAAAAATTAATGAGGGCTTATATAGGTTTCTCATCAATTTGGTATTTTGTTAATCTTGCAAATTATTTAAATTAAATACATTTCTATCAGAAAAATAAAATTGAAAAAAAAAATTATATAAATTATCTAGTTGTTTCTATTTTAAATTATTCCGTATGTTAGTACGTTATAATGCTTTAAGTGATGGTAAAATAATAGTATTTTATTACATTCAAGCGGACTCCAGTCCTTAGACATTGTAGTAATAATTGTTGCGCGAGATGTGCTGTTGGCTGTATTTTGTAGGAATATACAGGGTGGTACTGACAATACGACAATACATGGGCTATATCAGTTCATAGAAATGGCTTGCCACTTTCAAAAACATCTTATTCATTTGATAATTTCATGACATTTGTATAAAATAATATAACATTGGCTGCATTATGCCCCATGTTTTAATTTATTGTCGTATTGAGGGCACAATCCTGTATAAAGACATGAGAGTTAAATCACCGTGTAGGTGCGTCGCAAGGCAGCGAGGGAGGAAGAACTGATGGTTCTTAGTGAGTATGCCAGTCGCAGAGACTCACATAACCCACCGTGGTCCTTTATCATAGCTGGGTAGCTATAAAAGCTTTTCGATCACAAAAAAATGTGTTCGACAGCATCGAAGCGATAGTGCTCGCGTTGAGTAAGCCGTAAGGTGTAAATTCAGACAGACAGACAGATGGACAGACGAACAGACTGACAGACAGACGGACTAACAGACACAGACTGTCTGACAGACAGACGGACCGACAGACAGACCGATAGACTGACATCATAACATTGTTAGCTTACTTAAATGCAGACAAGACAGAGAGACAAACATTATGACATTGTTAGTTAATATTATTTTATGTAATAGACATAAGGGTTTTTTGACGATTCGAAAGTGCTTCTTGGGGGGCCTAATTGAATTAAGATATTTTCATTTCATTTCACTTCTCAACCTAATTCATCGATAGAAAAGACAAGTAATGTCACATCTCTACTTCACACGGCATCGTCTCTGGCTAATTGTCCATATTAATTTCCTTGTTGTTACTTAGCTGCATGTTACTGCAACTGCATCTTTTTTCTATGATGAATACTCAAAGTTTTAATAATATTATATTAATCTTGTTCGTGCATTTTTATATTGCATCGCAGGTGACTTCAGCAGGTAAGAATATTTTAAAAATATAAATGAATTGTAACTCTATATCTATGTACCATATTAAATTTTATTTCGTGAAGTAGCCGCAAATTTTTATTAGACAAAATAGTGTGTGAGCGCCGGTGGGCTGTTAAGAGTTGACAGGTTATTGATTCAATAAACGTACAGTACCTCTAGCACGAACATTATAAAATTTAGAATCATAATCGTATCGTTCACGCTCGCTTTAAATTTTAAACAAAAGCCACACAAAAGCTAACGTAACTACTCGATACGATGGCGATTCGAAATTCAAAAGTGTTCGTGCTAATGAATAGTTGTTTTTTCGACCTAAATTACGTGGCTTTCGAGCCTTAATAGTTTTTCCACTTATTATTGTTGTCTAAAGTAACAAGAAGTTACCATGAAGTTCCTTTTGATTAGGCCTTTCATGAATAATTATTAACAAAATCTTCTTAGTTTTTCATTAAATTTTATGTTCATCCCCCCATCTCGGAAAGAGTATTTTTGCTCTTCGATATCTGAGTGCAAAGGCCGTTTTTATCCGCTAGAGGATAAAGTAAAATTGAATTTAGAACATCGTGTGCACTAAGTTTGTGAATTCAAAACATCATTAAACATCTTTACTTCTACCTTCATGGTGCCGAATTTATCATACAACCTTTTTTAACTTGTTAAAAACTCAGACTCGGCACCATCTTGGTGTACTTACTTTTTGTTTAATTTGCTTTGCCCGCGCCATTTTCTTTTCACGACATATTTGCTAAAACCATAAGTTTAAAACAAGAAACTTGAAAACAAGTAAGGAATATAAATAGAGTGATTCTAGCGACGAAGAAGTTTATTTGACGGCAACAGAATTGACTTAAACTGTTAATAATGCGCAAATGCTTTTTTTTGCGTTTAGTCATTTTCTCGTTGAGCTGGGAGGAAAAGTTACGTGTTGCACTCGAGTGCAAAGAATTTTCACCTCGTGCTCTTTTGATTCCCTCGCTAACACTCAGGATTCTAATTTTTGAATGACTCACTGCGCTCGTGTTCCAATTTTAGAATCCTTCGCTTGCTCGGTCATCAAAATTGAGCACGCGGTTAAAAAGCAACTTTGCGCTCTTGTATAACAAATAACTATTCTTTCTTCCGGAAAGCGACTGGCGATATATTATTTTCTCGCTCCAGAAACTTGATATAGATGTATAGTTCCGTGTGAAAAAAGATTTATAATAATTTTATTAATTTATAATATAAAATTTCTAAAATAATCAATGTAAACTTCCGATGAGTACTGAAGGACTAGTTAAGCGACGCTCACCTGCGGTCTAATCACTCGCTGAGTGATATTATTTATCTCGCTGTGTGACACTCATTTGGTACATACGAGTACGCAGTAGGTACTCACACATCTACTCACTCATAGGCGAGTGGTAAAACTATTACAACGACACACTCGCTTCTCGGTGCTTGTTAACTCGTTACTAGTTTTTGCTCATTTTGCTCCTCGAAGATGAAGTGTTTTTCACCGTTTTCAAAAAATAATTGGATTAATGAAGCCGTCTATGTATTTTTTTTTATACAACTAGACGACAAACAAGCTGACGGCCCACCAGATGGTAAGCGGTTACCGCCGCCTATAGACACCTGCAATAACAAGGAAAAATCACTTGATATTGCAGGTGCGTAGCATCCTGGGGCCTAAGATGAAATGCCGTCCATGCCCAGTAATTACACTGGTTACCTTTCCCTTCAATCTGAAACACAGCGAACTGTTTCACGGCTGAAATAAGAAAGGCGGTGGTACCTACCCAGACGACCCAACATACGGGCCTACCACCTAGTAAAAGTAAGTAAGTAATGTATGCGAAATTGTAGATTTTTACTTGCCTATAATTATAAGTGTAATGATACGATAGCAGGGAACAATGCCGACGGTCACCAATAAATCTTAGAAAGCTATTAATAAAAATTGTGAATTTTTCTATAACAAAAATAATAAACGACTTCAAAACTCCTAAAAGAATAAAACAATTAATTTTAAGTAGGGAATTATCCCCTAGAAACATATTAGTTGGGTACTTAGATTTTTGTACGTCCTTTGTGGACTGATTTCGAGGGCACCTAGCTTAGTGTCTGGCATTAAAAAAAAGCCCCTCTTCTAAGGTAGCATTAAGATATTACCAACTATTCATTTCCATCGTGATGTACACAGCTCCGTGCAAAATAACCCCTCTCTCCCCTAATTGTTTCTTTTGTAAGTTACAGATCTATTAGCATGGTACTATACCAATATCACACTGGAATACAAAACTCTGCTGCCGAACCAAATTATCCTGCTCTCAGAAAGCGAAAACTGCGCTCTAATGTTCGAAACCACAAAAAAAGTGACTAACATGTCGTAAGTATATTTTTTTAGAATATAGATCGTCCATTCGTCCAAAGCCAAAAGTATCTAGCTTGTTTTCAAGATTATGTACTAATGTTTTTTTTTGTTTGCAGATGTATAAATATATACTCCGGTTTAATTGTGAGATTCCATTATGATATATACTTTAAGATGGCCTATAGCGTAAGTTGCTAATAATACCTATGGCATATAATTCATGGCATGCTCGAAATTTGTCTGAGGTCAACGCTTTAAGACATACAATTATAAATTAGTGATATTTAAAATTAACTTATCAAAGGCACTAGTGAAAGTTTTAATGTTTGTAAAATATTGTTTTTTGTTTTAATCTGTCAAGCGGCGTTATACCACCGGGGGCTATGACAATTGAAAATCAATTGTGTCTGGAATCTCATGCTTGACGGCTTAAGAATAACATAGCAATTATGAAATAACAGTACACAAAATTTCAAATCAATCGGAGCTGTGAAAGTTAGTTACCCTTTTGTCAATCAAACGTCTGAACAGATCTTAGTAAATTATAGCTAAGAACCATCTTGATCACGTCTGTTTTCAAACAACAAAAAACTAATTAGAATCGGTCCATTTGCTTAGGAGCTACGATGCCACAGACAGACACGTCAAATTTATAACCCCCCTTAATTTGCGTCGGGGGTACAAAAAGATAAAGATCGCTAAATAACACTTCTTTCTATTCTTCTGTTCCTGCGGTGAGTAAGGTCGCTATAGCTCACTGAGTAAGTGATATGGAACAGGGAATTGATTCCTATATGCTGTCAACATGGCGCAAGCGAGGTGCGCTCAAATTCAACTGATTCCACCATAATAGTAAACAGGGCTTAAGGTTAGACCTGGCAGAAAACTGTGACTTTCTCTTTTAGGGTTCCATAATAATCCTTACCGTAAGGAGAATGTTCTCGAAAACGAAGCCAGATGGTTACCCTAAGCTGGACCTATTGAAAAAAATAGGGAAAAATCTGCTGCTTTGTATCAAATTGTAATCATACCAGCACGACCTGCTGTGTAATTCACTAAGAGAAATATTCGCCATTGATTTTGAAGTTTGAAGTTATTCACTAATCTCTACGTAGATCTCTTGCCTGTGTATGTTAGTCTACAGGTAGACGCTTGTTCCTAGTGAAAAGGTTACCATGATTTAAAGGCTGCTTACTTACTTTAGAGAATCGCATAGCTCTTTGTTTACAATAGCAGAATTTTTGCGATTGATTTATTTTTATCAGCTATTTGCCTTCGTTTTAGAGAGCGTTCCCCTTATAACCTGTATAGTTACGCCATGTCCGTCCATTTCTGTCCGTTTGAACTTGGCTTAGCTCGGATACTCTTAGTATTATAATAATTAAGGTCCTCGAATGGCGGCTGTGTACCGGGAGACGCAGTGTTGGTAGGCCCCACACAAGGTGGACCGACCGACGATCTGGTGAAGGTCGCGGAAAGCCGATGGATGCCAGCAACGCAGGACCGATCGATTTTGAGGTCCTTGAGGGAGGCCTATGGCCAGCAGTGGGCGTCTTTCGGCTGATATGATAATAGGCATATTAATCATGCAGATAAAGAAGTAGGTAAACTAAAATATTGGGTATTTTTTTGTCTTTTCTGTCCCAAGGTGTGAGGTGTGGTTGGATATGATGGTCGTTAAAATATAATGTGGGTGTATAGAAACCGATATTATATTGAGAGATTCGCTGGAAAAATATTACGCTAAACTGCTCGTTTATTATTAGCCACTATACCGTGAACTAAAATGATATGCTCAAAGTAGATGTATCAAACAACAAGCCTCTTTCCTAACTCCACAAATTGTGACGGGCAACTATGGAGTATTTATTACACTGCGTACAGCGTGCTCGTTTAACCAATAGGACAGCAACGTTTTGTAATAACGTTGATTACTCTTTATGAAGGTGGAATAAGGTCGCGTGAGTTTACGTGACGAACAGTACTATTTCACGTCCTATGAAAGAAAGAAAGAAAAAATATTTTATTTAAATAGGCCACAAAGAAGCACTTTCAAATCGTCAAAAACCACATTTTTATAACTATCACAAAAATATATTAACTAACAACGTTATAGTTTCTATCTGTCTGTCATGTCTGAACTTACACCGGTTCCCAAAGTTGAACTACCGAGAAGATTCCGGCAACAAACATGCATCTGCATCTCCCTGAATGTCCTTATGTAGGTACTAACAACACTCAGCGGGCCACGTTACCATATGAGTGTGTAACGACTCCCGGACCGAGGCTTGTTCTATAATAAGCCACAGGAAATTTTATGTAGCATGATAGGATGTTTTCTAAGCATGCTGGTTTCTGGTCAAATGTGTAAGCCACCATAAGTAAAGCGAAATATGTTGTTTTTTCTTTGTAATAATATATCCTTTGTTTTACAGAACTTTACAGGCGCTGAAGAAACGGAGGGACCATGGAAATGTAAAGCTTATATTCCACCTAAAACAATATTGTTTTTTTTTCATACTATTGTACAATGTAAGTAACAAATTTTATTTCCTTTGGCTATTAGTGCTGATTCTAAACAATTACAATCTGAGAAAAAAAAGACAGACGGTACCTAAATGACATCATCATTGAACGTATATTTAATAATTGCACCTCTGAGTCAAAACTCTATTAATGTCAGCAAAATCATAACTAAGTTTTGTTTCTAGAGTCATCTTGTATCTTTTTCTGTTGCACATTTTTGTACATTGCTATTGTGTTGTCAGCACTTTCCCTTTAACACTCCAGTCCATAAATTTCAATTGAATTTGATGAACTAAGTGCTAAGTGCATTTTATATGCAAAACACTGCAAATGACTCTGCACTACATAATAATAATCAGATAGGAGGCCATTATGCGAGATATTGTTGCATGGAAATTCTTTATATCCACCTTAACTTCCCTTGATAGAAATTCAAAAGCTCTTTAACTTTATTTTAACGCATTGAAACAGTCTTGTCACCAAAAATTACGGCAATGTTCTATGGAGATTGAATAAAAGGGCTTTTAAAAACGTCAATTTAATTTAGTAGTTAACCTAAGGCTATTTTAATTGACGTTGTTAAAGCTCCTTCTATTCTTTTCTTATGAATTTAAATTGAAAGAGAAGATAGAACTAATGTCGGCGTTTGCGCCTATGGCCTGCGGACGTAAACGCCGACTAATGTTAGTCGGCGTTTACGTCCTTTGTTTAATTTACAATTTGATTTTATCTGTTTTACGGTCTGGCCACGGGAACTTTGCCGCGGCGAATATTCGCCCTTTTATTAGCACGAAAGAAAACAAATGTATGGAAATATACTAAGCACGCCACGCGCAACGGCGAACGTAGAGGCGACCGGCGAAATTATATAGCCGAGCGAATAGCGCGCGCGAAAGGGAGAATAAAACAATTGTATGAGATAGTACAGCACATGCCACGGGCGTCAAGCGGCAAACGCGGTGTACTAGCGCAGGAGACAAATTCGTTTGTCTGAGATTTTTTGTTAGTTCATTAAAATAATGAACACGATTATTCGATGTACTTTAATAAAAGGTATGTTAATAGCGATAAAATAGTTATCAGCACGTCAAAGTTGCCGGCTGTTCTCATTTAAAGTGGCAAGAGTTCATTCAATTGTAGGTGCGCATTAAACAGAGTTGTTCTACAATTTTGTTTCTTTATATAATTTAAACTTCTCTTAATTTTTATAGAATTATTTATCTGTGCATCGATTCTTATGCAATTTATGTACTTACTCCACTTTCTTTTCCAAATATAATGTCTTGGACTATAACTTTCGAAGTGATGTCGAGACAACATTGATAAATGCATTCTAGCTCTCGTTCTATACTGTTCGCAGCGACTACCGCCACTGCGCGTGGCTTGCTTATTTGACTCGCCAGTCGTGGCCAGACCGTTATGCAGCGTACTTACTGCCTGTATCGTAATTGACGTTTAGAAATTTTAGGACACTTGCTTCAAAGAAAGTTTTAGAAAACTATTTCTAGCCTCGGCTCAAGATAGTTTTGGACTTAGAAACATGTCTATCGCCTTGGTCGAGCACTAAGAGATGTCTAAAAAACATTTCATCTTCAATTACAGCCCCTGACACAGAAGTTCCAGCTACGTCATCAAGCAAGAGATTACTGAAGACAAGTAAATAAATTTAAATTGGCATTAAAAGTGTAAAATCTCGACAGATGCGGTATCTATATCCAAAACAATTCAGTAGCGCTAATTCTGTTGTATAGACGATAGCACATCAAGTATAATAGTTGCACTACGAAAGCCACCTCTATAATGAATGGTGTAATATGAAAGTCAAACTCTTAGTCTTGATTGATAGCGGCACATTCTTTAAAAATAATTTAAAATAACCTCTCTTTCGTGCTTATCTAATAATAAAAGCATGTTTAAAAAATGTGTTTTTGATGTGTACTTTAGCCTTATTTCATCGCATTGACACATGGCGTGTAAAAATAGGCGGGATAGAATTGAAGCATTTTTAAAAACATTAATTAACAGTTCAGTTACTACAAACTTAATTGGCGTTTTAAAAATCCTTATATTATTTTTTTCTTAAAATATACTGAAAGAGAGGCAAAGGCACTTGCTTTAAATGAAGTATGAGAGACTGTCCCCTGCGTTTATATAAATAACTGATTATATTCGATAACGTATGAGTTCGTAACTTTTGATTTCAGTAACGCTTTTATTACTGTCAACTTTGACGGGGTTAAAGCTGCATGTGTCCGTTGGTGTTCATTATTCTTATCTTCCATTACAGTCCCTGCCACAAAAGTTTCTCCCACGTCAACAAGCAAGGAAGAAATTTTCATAGGTAAATAATATAAACTGACATTGAAACTGTAAAATCTCGATTAATGTTACATACTACAATGTTTAGAAGTAGTGACATGTTTCAAGTATGGGAATTTTATAGGACTTTCGCAGTGAAACATGCCACCTAAAAATTATGGCAATGTTCTATGGATAGGTTAACTGTTATCTTATCACACGTTTGTAAAAATTCTAAAGCACTTGATTCAAATATTGTTTTAGATAAAATATTGACGAGTTCTACTTATAAGAGCTTTGGACTTAGTAACATGTCAATTTTAGCGATCATCATTATATGAAATATAATTATCATTTAGTGTAGACATGACATACATTATTTTTCAAGTCCACTTTAAACCTAAGCAAGAAAAATACTAGAAAAATAAATCAGATAGTACCTTTAAACATTTTATTTTCCATTTCAGTACCTAGCACAGAAGTTACAGCCACGTCATCAAGCAAGCGAGAGATTATGACAAGTAAATAAATATATCTGGCATTGAAACTGTAAAATTCAAAACAAATCAGTAGCGCTGATTCTTTGGTACTTTCTTTAAAGCCTCTCTTTCATGCAAATCGAATACCAATGAGAATAAATGACAAAATGATGCTAAAATGGGTAGTTTCAAAGCAATTTCATCTTATGTCGTCACATTAACATTTGCCACCTTAATTTATGGAGATAGAATAGACCAGTTAACTTTTATAAATCCTTCAATTGTTCTCTTATTAAATTGAATTGAAAGGGAGGCACTTGCTTGTAGATACAGTAAGAGAGAATGTCCCCTGATCTTGTTAAATTAGATTAGGTACGAGAGAGTGGGCCCCTCATCTTGACTTCAGTAATGCTTCTAATACTGTCGACGTTGGCTTACTTACTAGAGTAGTATTTAGACGCCCGCCGTTAGATCTACAATTATATCTTCAATTCAAATTTTCTTTATTGTGCAGTACATCTACCTGTGTTCCACAGAGTGGCGTGCTATCCTCCTTTACTCTTTCCAATTTTTATAAATTCCATTTCTAAGCATCTATATTAACATCCTTGCTTCGTTAAATCGATTATCTGAGACTTTAAACAGGATAAACTGAATTTTATGTTTTACATTATTTAAAAAAACTAACTTCTGCTTGCGGATTCGTCTACGTGGCCGTGGGGTACAGGACACCAATGACATTTTTTGATACTGAGCAAGCTCAATTTGACCCTGCTGTGAGATGATTTTGGAATAACTGTAATACATGCGTCGTATAATAAAGATTTAAAAAAATTTCTTCGTACACACCCTTTACCTATTTGAGTCAATTGACCAAGAGAATAATAAATTTCATAAAAAAATTCAACCCCCCATTTTACTTCCTAACGGGTGAAATTTGAAAACCCTTTCTTGATAGATTGATACTTCATAAAGAACACAACCTGCAAATTTCATGCCTTTACGACAAGCGGCTGAGACTAAGCAGGGATATATCAGTTAGTCAGGATGCCAGACTTTGTATTTCATCACTCATAGGATGTTTGCAAGATATTTAGAAAAATATGGTTTAAGATATTTTAGCTCCTATCCTATCATCCAGGGGCGATGATGGCACCGTCACAATCCATGTGACTGTTTTAAATGCTGAGATACCGAGTATAAGGGATTGCCTTGCACTTAAAACAATGCAAATTAGTTTTTTATTTCTTTCAATGAATTATTTTGCATGTTTTTGAATCTTTTCACATGGCTTGCTGATAGATTGCTTAAACACATCAGATAATCTATAATTGGATAAAAGAACCAAATGAAGAAGCTGTCGTTGATTCTGAGTTTGAACAACGTCATAAAACGTTAAATTTTTCATTCATTTTACAGTCATAGCACTTGAGATTGCTGGATCTGGCGCTAGCATTGTATTGGTGCTGGTGCTAGTGTACTTCGGGTACTTACGGCGTCGGTTGAGTTCACAAATAGTACAAGCGCCGCGATCACCGCTCGAGCTGCCCGAAGAAGTGCCTGACGAGCCGTTATACCACACTACTATAGAATCTAATTATGACTACGTGTATAGTTGCCGCAGATGAAATAACTATTAACCAACATAAAATAAACAGTACAGTCCTCTATATAGCTGACCGATAAAGGCTCGGGTTAGTGTTTTGAAGTTACTATCATGTTTTCGTTTAGCTGTCAAATCGTATTATAACAACAACATCATTTGCATTGTGAAGAAAATATACTTCAATTTAGAGTCCGTACGTTAACGTATCCGTCAAACAATAATAGGTACATGTAAAAAAAGAAAAAAAGAAAAAAGGTTATTTGATACTAAAAAAAAGTAATAAGCACAAAATCAAGTGTGGCGATTACATTACACTTTACTTGCTTTCTAGAGTTGCTAGACCGAAACTCGATAGCGCTATGAAACTCACAACGTTGCAAGCAGTTTTATGGCCTGGCCACGGAAAATTCACTGCGGCGAATATTCGCGCTTCTATTCACGCGAATGAATACAAATGTATGGAAATATACTGAGCGCCCATGTGTAGCGGCAACCGAATAGGCGAGCGACAAATTAAGCCGAATTAAAATCGCGCGCGAACGGGCGAATGTAACAAATGTATAAGACAGTACAACGCATGCCACAGCGTCGGGCGGCAGACGCAGCGACTAATGCAGGAAACAAATTCGTCTTTCTGAGATTTTCAGTAAATTCGTAATTTTAATAGAATTTTCTATCTGTGTATCGATTCTTATTCCATTTGTGCACTTACTCCACATTCTCTTTCAGATATAATGTCATAGGCTACTCTCCAAACAGTGTCGAGACAGCGTTGATAAATGTATTCTAGCTCTCGTTCTATGCTGATCGCGGCGACTACACTGCACGTGGCGTGAAATTCGCGGCGGGCGAATATTGGACCCGCCAGTTGCGCCGCCGCCGTCGCCGCCGCCCGTGCCCGTGGCCAGGCGCCAAAAAATACATCCTATCGACGTCGTTCCAAATGGAACATGACTAACCGACTATAAACAAATTTTCTAATTGACCACAACCACAGAGTTGATCCATGGTACTTATTCTTATGTACGAAATACATCGGCTTGAAATATTTTTATTGCAGTTCCATTGTCACATGTGATTGCCGCGTTTTTCGCAAGCCTCGCTCTGGTGGTGATGATATTGTACTTTAAGTGTCGATATTTATGTCATCGATTACTGAAGACGCAAACGACGCAACAGGAGCCGCCTGAAAACATATATAGCGAACCGGTGAACAGGAATTTAAGTAGTGATTATGTGTGCTATTACTCTTACGTTAGAAACAACTATTAAATAGCACAGACTATGTAGAGCCACCAGTACTGTTAATCCGACTATAGCTATTATATTATTCAAAATGTTATATAATCATTTTTTTTTTCAGTAAACGTGAATTAAAAATCATAATTATCAAATAACAGAAAGATGATTTGCAGTTGTAATTGTAATACTAAAGTTAAATCTGTATAGTCTTTAAATTGCCTTATTTAGGTGTAATTTATTTATCAGCATTGATATGATGGAAAACACATTTAGAAATTTCAAAATATTTTATGGCCCTAATAATGATAATTATAATAATAATAGGACAGATTTTGTTTCTCTTTTTCTCTTCTTCTTTCCCCTTTACGTAACGAATGAGCGTTAAAGAAAGAACTTGTAAATTGAAATGGTATAAGACTGCAACAGATTCACAGTGCCTTCTATCACTGAATCGTACGAAAGGTTCCCACCTTTCATTCAATTCAGTGATTGAAGGGAGTATCATTTTCCAGAGTTTTGTGCTCACGAACCAACTCGAGGAGAGGTAACACGTCCACTTAGAGAAGATCGCGGCTAAATAATAATAGTAGTGTTGTGCACCAACATTCAAAAATATAAATGTAATAATGAAATGTAACGAAAAATAAATGTTAAGTATTTACGTAATATTATATTAATAAAAATTTGCAGGAAATGTGTGTACGCGCATAATTTGGAAACGCCTGCTTTAAACCAGCTAATTCTTTTTACCAGCTAATTCAGCTAAAAATTTCTAATATATTGTAGGAAAAAAATGTTCAAATCTCTTACTATGAAAAGTCAGTAGGGCCACCACGCAAAGTCGGGGCAGGCAACTAGTTTGAAATAAATTTATGTTTACGCTGCTATGAAACTCTTTTTCACTTATCTGCCAGCAAAAAATCTTACTTTCATATCTAATTGGTCTGGTCCATTAAATATTTTCATTCGTTTTACAAACGACGCAGCATAATCCTATTAAATTAAGTTCTCAGAAAGAACTTAATGAATCAAAGGAGTGAGCTTATAGGATTAACTCTAATTTAACGACTCACCTTTGAGGAAATTATCTACGATTTTTGTCAAAATTAGCTACGTCAATGTCTATACTTAGCTTTTATAAGCCAGTTAAACAATTATACTAATTCGCATTACTGAATTTAGAGCATGGAGATGACAGTGAGAGTTCTGCTCGTGAAACACTTCATTACCAGCCTTTATACATATAGCCACTGCTGGGCACAGACCTACATAAATGGATAAAACACATGAGAAGTTTGGGACACCACGCTGGCTCAATGTCGGTTGGTCGGTTAAAGCGGTCGCAGTAACAACCGGAGCCAACGACTTAACGTACCTTCCGAAGCACGGAGGAGTTCGAGATAACAAATTTCTAAAAACACTTCCCAGGATTGACCATGGTGAGAGTTGTTTTTTTTGCATTATCGAAACCACTGCGCCACCGAGCTCCTCATCACGTGAAACACATTATCTAAGTATTATTGCCGAAGTCATTGAATATTATTCAATGAAGTATTTTAACATATTGCGTTACTTTAGTATGGGAAGGAAACTTAATGGCATCAAGTGGTTTAATGATGTGGAAGAGCGTGAGAATTTAGTTTAACCTTCCCTTGTGATCGCGTTAGTCTAACCACTGAATTGAAGAGTTTAATGAGTTTGTGTCAATGATCGATACGTTGGGGTTAGATTCTAATCACAATTTATCATTCAATATAATTTATCGTTTCATGTGTAAAATATTATTTTCTGGTTTTGTTATATTTATATAAAAGTGATAAATTGATGTTGATTTCTACGCAAACAGATTTATAATTCATTAATTTTA
This sequence comes from Nymphula nitidulata, assembly GCA_947347705.1. Classification (NCBI taxonomy): domain Eukaryota; kingdom Metazoa; phylum Arthropoda; class Insecta; order Lepidoptera; family Crambidae; genus Nymphula; species Nymphula nitidulata. Next base: position 10,635,028 of record OX374621.1, on the reverse strand, counting down.
GGTATTTATACACTGTATTTACTTTTATTTTCTCGTATGCCTATCGTACATGTGATAGAGATTTCATCAGAAATAAGCAGTGCTGTTGTATCTTTTTTATGTATTGTATAACTGTGGTTTGAGACTATGACCATTTTTGTAGAATTTCAATTGGATAGCAAAGTATAGAAGTGATAATAGAGTTCTGAAGTAAATATTGACAGACAACAAAAAAAGTGACACACATTTGACTCACGGCATATTCAAATTATTAAAGGTTGTTTTTATTGTATTAAAAAACAAAGAGAGTTTAACAATTACTATCACCTTGTGTCTGACTATGTGGTGGCATAATTTTGACTAGAATGCAGTAGCCTAGAAAACACAGAGAGCTATTATCGTCAGCGGATACTAAATCCTAGTTATGTCGAATTAACTGCTGGGTACGTAATTTTTCAAGATACTGAGCCAGTCCTCAGTATCAAGAAAAATTTAATTATTTATTATAAAAAATTTTTCAGGGTCGTCAATTGTTTATTATAAAATATTGGTAATTTTGCATATAGTGAATGTCAATATGCGGATTGGTTGTTTCGAATGCCATATTGGTCATTTTCCGTCTAAGGTATGTCAATACCTGAATTGTTGTTTAGCAAATGAAATATTGGACATTATGGGTATTAGTCATTATGCGTATTGGTCAATACGCGTTTTTAAATTAAAAATTATTGGTCATTATGCCTAAGGGCCGGTTTGGCAGTTTCCCGGATAATTTAGTGCACAGTCTACTTATGAGCGTTTACACGGCTTTACACACAAGCTCTCAAGTCGAAGATATTGGAAACGAACAAACCCATTGTAACAAAACTCGCCATGTATAATGAAGTCTCGCTTGTCTTAAAAGTTATTTTAAAAAATAAGGAAATTCTTCGCGATTTTTTTTTTGCATGAAGAGCCAAAATTGCTCTTACTCAACTATAATACTGATTTTTTTTTTGAAAAATCAACATAATTATTCAGACTAGCTTAACTAAATAGCTCATGCATGTAAGGTCATATTAGAATCAGTTTGTTCGTTTACTATATTTTTCGACTAGAAAGTTTATATGAAAAGCCGTGCGGCGTAAAAGCTCTTAACCGGAGGTCTCTCTATGAGTGTGTAGTAGATACGAATATTTTGAAAGGTAAGTTTATTTAGCTCGGTCGCGTATTTGTTTTTAGAGCTCTGGTTTCGATACGAAAACAAAGCAACTTTCGTTATGGTCGATCCCGGGATGGGTCAATCAAAGTTTGTTATCTAGAGTTCCTCCGTGCTTCGGAAGGCACGTTATGCCGTTGCCCCCTGTGGTCGCTACAATCGCTTTAGCCCACCAACCCGCATTGGGCCAGTGTGGTGGTGTTATGGCCGAAACTCCTCATGTTTTTCTTCCATGTAGAAGAAAAACAAGAAGTAAGAAGTTTATTTAGGTAAGTACCTAAATGTTTAATATTTATTTGAATAATTTGTTACGTTATTTATTACGTTATTTCTCCGTAATCTATTACTTCTATTACAAGCTGCAAAAGCTCTTGATGATGCTAAGTTTTACATTTATCGGCTTGACTATAAGAATATTCAAAAAAATTCAATTTTGCGTTAAATGACAAATAAATTCACTACTGTCTGACAGTAACCCATTCATTACGTTACTCCGTCTATTTAGGCACAGCGTTTCATCCAAGTCGCATTTAGCAGAGCTCAGCAGGTATCGTCAACGAACTCCTTGTGTAGGCGTTTTCAGTCAAGCGAGTGATCGATTGGTTCATTCATAGCTCCAATTTAATTTTATTGACTTAGAATATGCTCTCTGAATTTCATAATTTTAGCACACAAATTCGTAAGTAAAAAGCTCGCAACATAAAATACATATATCTATCTTTGTTTTTCATTCAGTAGCTGTGTTTTCGAGATAAGTTTTGAAACGTTAATATAATTTAACAACTTAAGTTTGTTGATTAAGTTTGTTTTATCTGCGATGACTTTTCATGTTGAATTCAATGAAGTAGCAAGTAAAGGACTCACATTACACAATCAATATTTGCACATTTAAAAAATATATGAAAGTCTAGTTCCATTATTTGATTTATAGAAAAATAAGGCACCTCTACACATTTTATAAATATAGACCCCTACCGTTTGTGCTAGAAATCATCGTGTTGGTTTTGGGGCTTTAGTTCTGCGTCCCTCTTGTAGATGGCATAATTCAGATATCTTAGAACCTTTCAGCCGCAATAGATGGCGACACATGTTTCACATTTAAGTTTCTTTGTTCACTCACACTGAAATAATTGTTTGTTTATTATTTTGGATTTTAGAGGATCAAAAATTATTCATATTAATACAAATTTCCATAAAAACACTTGTCGTTAACGAAACTCCAACATTGTTACGGTCAATCTTTAAGGTGAATGAAATCAAAGAATCTAAGTTATATTCAACCGTCTTCAAAAAAGAAGGAGGCTAACCCACATATTCATAAAAACAAGTGAAGTTATAAGGGGCTTATAAAGTGTTTTCTTTCGCTCACTCATAAGAGAAAGAGAAAAGATAAAACATATTGTAGCAGTGTTTAATCTAAAATAGGTTTATTGAGCGTTTATAATGTGGGCGTATATGTTTCACTGTATGTATTTTTTTTTTGTATGTTGGTAGGTATGTTCATCGATTTCTCAGGGTGAATTTAATAAAGTAAAGATGTATAATAAATTACCAACGACGATTGCAACATTAAACTTACATGATTTAAAAAGTAGGCTAAAGTTATTCTTTGAAAAAAATGCTTTTTATAGTATACAGGAATATATGACAATGGCTCTGACTGAATCCTCGTTTTCGTGTGTATAGAATAGTGAATATATATATTTAAATTTATATCCCTAACAAAAAAAAGAACGAACAAAATATTGTATCCTGTAAAACTTTATTATGTGTAGCTAATCAATAATGCATATTATTATAATATTTGTAAATGTGACTTGCCTAATGTAACGTACTCTGTTATAAGGTAAATAAATATCTGAATCTGAATCTCTGTCAATTGTGAACCGATTTTCAAAATTCTTTTTTTATTGGATAGAGTATACTCCTGAGGTGGTCCCATAGTCTCCAAATCAGGATCTGATGATGGAATCCCAGGGAAATCGAGGGCAAACCTCAATTTTTTTAGGCACATGTGACATTTTTACTTTTTTCCAAAGCTATTCAATTATTTGCTAATGTCAGTTCATCATTATGATGAAAAGCTGGTGATGGAAGGTACAACTCCTTAACGGTTAGGAGTTTGAAGATCATCCGCTGCTATTATACTATCTTCTATAGTTAGTAATTTATATATTTCAGGTATTATATAACTTTATAGTTTCTTTATAAGATATGGCATATTATATACACCTGGCGAACTTCGTACCGCTTCAGGATCATCATATCCTGAAACCTGATCATAAATTTTGTCTCGGGGTATAAGCTGTTCTTAATTAAATTAGGTTTTTTTTATTATAATTAGGTAAATAAAAAACTAAATCTAAATTAAGTTTAATAAATGTACAAAATTTAATTACATTGAAATGAATTAAGTCACGTGGCAGCAGGCATTTGCTTCATTGAGGCGAATCTAAAATGATCTTCCTAATTAATGAGTTGTTAATGAGATAATTTGTTAATGAGCTTCCGCACCACCTAACGCGTTCTGTTAAATTCGTTCGTTTGGTTCAAATTGCAAAGCATAATGACTACCGATCCAACCTTCAGATGTAAATTGTGACGTGGGAAGAGTACCTAGCAGATCCAATGATTTTAAAAATTGTTGTTGGATTATTGGTTGCTTCAATCAAAAATACAATTAAAATACAATAAAATACAAAAAAAAAACAAAAAAAAAACAAAATCCTAATCAAATCAAATAAAATACTCTTTATAGCACAACAGGACACAGACATAATAAACAATAAAAATAAGAAATAAAACAATACAATTGGCGGCCTTATTGCTAAGCAGCAATCTCTTCCATGCAACCAGGACTGGCAGGATATACTATAGAAGGAAAAAAGAGAGTGGGTGCAAGAAAGATATAACATTATAATATATAAATTAATAAAAAAAATATACCTACACTTATACAAATTATAAATAAAGTATATAGGAATGAAATTTTACGCATCTAAAAAGGAAATGAGGTCATATAAACACGAACAGCTAAGAACTTGAGTTGAGGAAGTGATTCTCTACTTGGATCTTGCAGGACTCCATTGCCCGGGCTTTCCTAATATCCTCATGTAAGGAGTTCCACAGCCGGACAGCGTGCACAGAAAAAGAGTACAATAGAGAATCAGTGAAATGAGCCGGAATGTCCAAAATTAGAGTTGAATAATTATGCAAGGTACGGCTCAATGTTGAGGAACGGAACGAGAAAGTGTATTGAAAATAGCAAGGAGAAGTAGGCAGGAAAAGAATAGAATTAAGGAGAGCAAGAACGTGTAAGTCCCTAGGCCGGCGAACAGGAAGAAGATTTAAATTAAAGATAAACCTTATACATAGGTTCTGCAGACGCTCGAGTCGCTTCGTGAAAAACTGAAACACGGCCACTACCGATAACTTAACAATGCAACTCGTACATTTATACGGTTTCGTCAAGCAGCGCCGCAGAGTCGACGATTTGAGGCAAGCGTTTATTTCATCCACAGTGGTCGATCTTGGACTGATTGGTACTAGCGACTTCGCCAGGCAGTATAATCACACCAGACTGATTTGGTGTGATTTATTCTACTGAAAATCTGAATTTTCATAGTTTGATTGAGCACCCCCAATGCGAGAACTTTGGCTTTTCTTGAGTCTTTTGCAAATTTGCACTTCGGTTTTTTAGCATAGGGCTAAAAAACCGAAAACTTTAACGGTAATTTCAACGATAAATGAGCCGTTCGGCATCCTTCTAGCAACGTAGCTGCGCTATCGCAATAAAACAAACAGTACCTAAGTACCTAAAATCATGACTTTAGGAATGTCTTACCAGTTCCTTCAGCTAGGAATAGCAGTAATAGAATAACGACCGGCTGGTCGAGTGGTCTGTACCCCTTGCTATACGGGCTGCTCGATCATGAGGTCCCAGGTTCAAATCCCGGTAGGGGCAAATGTTTGTATGATGAATACGAGCATTTGTTCACAAGTCATGGATGTTTATTTATGTATTATATTATATTATTATATGTTTATTTAGTATATTACTAATATTTATATACATATTATTATCAATATTAATCTGTTATCTAGAATCCATAACGCACGCTCTTACTGATGCTTACTTTGGGCTAGATAATAGGTGTGAGTGTGTAAAAAAAATAGCTTATTTATAATTTATAATTTACCTTATAACTAAGTAGGTATTTGCATTATGATAAGTTTTTTTGGAAATCAAAAAAAGATCCAATTAAATATATCTTACCTACTTATCTACTTACTTCTGTCTGGATTGAATATTTAATTCAATCCATACAACTGTAATTGAAAACTACAACAATAAAACAAATGCGTAGTAGATAGGTAAGAATACCTACTTAACCACGTATCGATTAGTGATGAAACGATTATTGTTTAGTGACTGAATAACATGAGCTCATGAGTTAGCCTAACGCTTTACTATAGATCCTTTTTTTAAGAGGTATATAGGGGATAGTGATATACCACTCAAATTCTGACACTGTATGCTCTTTTTTACACTTCTACTGAAAATAAGTGTTCTTGCAAAAAAAAAAATTACAGCTTTATTATTGCAAATACTCTCTACGTCGGTGAAAAAATAAGTAACTACACAAAAATAATGCGGGCCCGAACGAACGAATACGTAATATAATAAAAACATTTGCTTTTCTGTTTCAGGGCAGAGGTCTTGATATAGATAACAATCGTTAACAACCGAATTCTGTCGCTTAGACGTACGTAATGATGTTTATTCTCCGACATCACTCCGATATTTTATATAGCACTCAAACGATCAATATCTGAACGAAAACACTGATAATTTCATAACCTATAAATATGACAGCTCGCTAAGCGTACCAATAAATCGTTAACCAAAAAATGGAAAAGGTGTTAAATTATTATTTTTTTGTTGCAGATAATCCTCATTTTGTACTAGAACTAGTAGAAGTGATAATTACTCATACTTAGTCCATAAGATGTTTGGTACATGGCATAACAAGCTGGAAAGCCTATCCATGTTATGATGGTCATATAAATACTATGATGTTATCAACAATTCAAAATTGTAAAATTAATTTTGAAATTTCCTATACATTTTGTTTATTGATCGAAATTTTAAAATCTATAGTAATAATGAGTTACCGAATGTAATGCTAATCGAACACTCAAAATTATAAGCAATATGATTAAATATGTATATTTTACTTATAATTTTAATAACCATGAAAGCATAAAGTGCTGCGATAATAAAGTTACCGAGGGTTTATAAACAGCTCAGATGCAATCGTAGCATAAAGACGCTCGTAGCACTGTTAAAACCTCATTCGTAGCATCTTGTCTACTTTTTATGTTGATGTTATGTCGTCAATTATGCTCTATTTCACTAACATATGCCTAACGTTGATTTTTAACGATTTTTAGCTCAGTCTATCTAAAGGAGACAGAAAGAGACAAATGTCACTTAAGCCTAGGGAATAGTGTGAAAACGGACAATGGTCTCTTTTACTGTCATTACATATTAGGGTAAATATAAGAGCGGGGTAACTGCGGACAAGTACGTTTAACAATTCTTGTGGTACCTGAATATCTCTCTATTCAGGTACCACAAGAATAGGGTAGTTGACAACTTTTTTTTTATTTCATAATTAAGAAGTTTATAACTCGTAAAGAAATATTGTAAACGAAATAGTGTGTCTAAGATCAATAGTTTCACAGATAAAGTGGTATGTTTAATGTGTTGCGGCGCGTCGTCCAAAAACGCTCCATAGAAAATCTACGGAACAGGAGACGTCACATGTTCCCATATTACTAAGAAATGTATAGAGGCATACTGACAAAATTAATAATAACTATTTATTAAGTAGGTTTTTATTGATAGTTGTTATAATAATAGTTGTTTTAATTGATGTCAGCAATCTAATATCATTAACATTTTTGATAAATTTTGAAAAAAAAATATAACTTTTTTTTAATTTTCAAAACAGTGCAACTTTAATAATATTCCATATCTTTTCAGTTTGAATTGTTTTTATGGGTAACAGTAACTTAGGCAACATCCCAATTGTGCTCACCCAGTCCGGTGCCCAGGACTTGTGTAGAACCTTCGCCTTACAGAAGTTTGCGGTTTCTAGTGGTGAGTAAGGTCACCAGAGCTCATATTATGCCTTAGTTAAATGTCATAGAAGTAAGGAAAGAAAATGTTCAAAACAAACAATTTCCCAAACATTGTACATATTTTGAAAGAAAATTACGATGCGGCTTCAAAACGTCATACATAACTTTAAAAGATTCTTTTTCAATTTGTTCTTCAATTTTATTCCAGGGTACCTTTTTACTACATTATGTAAAGAGGTCTGCAATTAGGAAAAGAGGTTTACAGCCTTTCATAAAAATATATTTTTACCATTAGCTAGGTACTTCGCAATGAATATTTTTGAATAAACTAAACGCAATTCTTCAAGTGTGAACTTTTAGGTTTTTTTTATTTTATTAGGTAACCGCTTTTTTTGGATGGTGGTGTCAAACTCCTCATGGAGAAACACGTGAGGAGTTTGACACCACCATGCTGGCCTAATGCGTTAAAGCGGCTACAGTACAACCAACCACCAACGGCTTAAGGCTCTTCCGAAGGGCGCAGGAGCCCCGAGGTCTATGGCGAAAGTTGCTTGATTTAGTTATCTAAATCACTACGCGAGCTCCGCGAACTCCTCTCTTTTAATCGTAATCATCACCACCTTATATACTTGCCACTGCTGGGTACAGGCTTTCCTACTTGGGAGAAACACATGAGGAGTTTGGGTCATAACACCACCACGCTGGTCCCATGCGGGTTGGTGGGTTAAAGCGGTTGCAGTAACAACCGGGACCAACGGCTGACATGCCTTCCGAAGCACGGCGGACTCGAGATAAAAAAATGTGTTTCTAAATGGATTTGAGAGGAGAACACGACGATGGTCGTTTTCGTTTCGTTTCGATTGAAACTTACACTAGGGGTACAGAGCGCTCAACTACGCCACCGAGCTTCTCTACGCCACCGAGCTTAATCTCTACGCCACCGAGCTGCTCTACGCCACCGAGCTTCTCTACGCCACCGAGATTCTCTACGCCACCGAGCTTATCTACGCCACCAAGCTTCTCTACGCCACCAATCTTCTCTACGCCACCGATATTCTCTACGCAACCGAGCTTCTCTATGCCACCGAGCTTAATCTCTACGCCACCGAGCTGCTCTATGCCACCGAGCTTCTCTACGCCACTGAGCTTCTCTACGCCACCGAAATTCTCTACGCCACCGAGCTTCTCTACGCCACCGAGCTGCTCTACGCCACCGAGATTCTCTACGCCACCGAGCTTCTCTACGCCAACGAGATTCTCTACGCCACCAAGCTTCTCTACGCCACCGAGCTTCTCTACGCCACCGATTTTCTCTACGCCACCAAGATTCTCTACGCCACCGAGCTTCTCTAAGCCACCGAGCTTCTCTACGCCACCGAGCTTCTCTACGCCACCGAGCTTTTCTACGCCACCAATTTTCTCTACGCCACCGAGATTCTCTACGCCACCGAGCTTCTCTACGCCACCGAGCTTAATCTCTACGCCACCGAGCTGCTCTATGCCACCGAGATTCTCTACGCCACCGAGCTTCTCTACGCCACCGAGCTTCTCTACGCCACCGAGATTCTCTACGCCACCGAGCTTCTCTACGCCACCGAGATTCTCTACGCCACCGAGCTTCTTTACGCCACCGAGCTTCTCTATGCCACCGATTTTCTCTACGCCACCGAGATTCTCTACGCCACCGAGCTTCTCTATTCCACCGGGCTTCTCTACGCCACCGAGATTTTCGACGCCACCAAAATTCTCTATGCCACCGAGATTCTCTACGCCACCGAGCTTCTCTACGCCACCTCTTTTTACTCATGATTTACTTAAAGAATATAGAGTTTTTTCTCAATGCTGTATTTTAGTTTTTTCAGGGTTCTAAATTCTTACATTATTTTATGCAACCAGATAACAAGCAAGCTGGTAAGTGGATACCGTTGCCTATACTTATATATACCTGCAACAACAAGGAATAATTGTCTAGATGTTGCAGGTACCTTGTCATCCTGAGACACAAAGTGAAATATCTTCCTTGCCTATCAGTTTACACTGGCTACCTTTCCCCTCAATCCGAAACACAGCGAGCTGCTTTACGACTGAAATAAGAAAGGCGTTGGTACTTCACCAAAGACAATACGCAATCGCCTTTTATCTTTGCAATAAAAGTCAAGAACTATCTAAAATAAGTATCTCGTACAATTCAGGAAATTTATTTGCTCTGTCTGTATTTGAAGAAGCGAGATCAAAGCTGGCTCTTCAAATGGGCCTTTTGTATATCATGTACAAATACGGTTTTTTTATAACTATAATAGGAGCTGTGTCTGTGGGTTATTAGAAAAATAATTACGTTGTGCAGTTAACAGAACGTGCTAAAAGAAAAACATAGGTACTTTTTATAGCTTTCTGGTGTCCGTCCGCGGCTCCACCCGCGTGGATGTCGGTTCTCGAGCCAAAAAGTAGCCTATGTCCAATCTCAGGATGTACTCGTAATCTATCTTCATGTCACTTTTCATCTAAATCAGTAGTTAAGAAATGAAAATGTGACAGACAGACAGTCAGAATGATAGACATTTAGTATAGGGAATTAAGCAATCAAAAACCATTCACTCAATGTGGACTTTTATTAGTGCTTATTAACGTCATTAGCAGAGGTTTAATTAATCATTCCACCGCTGGTTCTGAAATATGGAACCCTACAGAGAAGGTTAGTAAGAAAATGAGTGTTCAGGGCCTCGATCGCGCTAATTTACATTGTATTTACCAAAGCAAATGTCAAACGTTCCCTTGTGCACAATTTGTGTTGCGCGAAACATTTAAACGGCCACCAATTAGGTTTTTTTTTCGGAACATACGTTGATATCTTTGACCTAGATACAAAGACGTTACTATGGCAACCATCTAAAGGATCGTATTTTCCGCTGTCGGACGCACGTTTATGATTTAGTTAGTGCCTAAGCAACTTTTCATAAAAAGTCAAAAATGTTTGTTGGACAGCGGAAAATACGTTTTCATAGATGGTTGCCATAGTAACTAGTGTCTTTTTGTCTAGGTGCTGTCAAAAACTGATCGATATATTTACTCAATTTAGAAAGTTTTTATTTTATTAATTTATGTAGTTTGAACTTAATAAATATGTAATATAATTATAATCAAAGGAATCACCGTATGCTTCGAAAAAACAGCTAATTGGTGGCCGTTTAAATGTTTCGCGCAACACAAATTGTGCGAAACGGAACATTTTGGTTTAGTTTTGGTAAATACATTGTGAATTAGCGCGATCGGGGCCCTGATTAGTACATCTCATAAATAAATTCGGTCCAAAATGTGAATAAATATACAAGGTGTTTGTTACTAACCCTATCAAGCCGAAACCTACGTATGTTCAAGTATGTATATAAATGCTATGTCACCGTCAGAAGATGGAAATTCCAAAATAATTTTTCACTAATTTTCCCATACAAAAGTAAAATAAAATTTTCCGCATTTGTCGTTTGTTCAACCCTAATTTACACACAATTCATTGATAAGTATTTTAACAACTGTCTTACTCTTTTATTGCTTACATCTCTTTGAAAGTCATGATATCCGCTTTATGGCATTAAGTCCGCCAAATTGTAACTCATTTTGTGCAATTAAAGTTTAAATAAATAAATAAATAAATATCCTGGTATTTCAAGCTTATCTCTCGTGACGTCCGGCATAACCTAAATGCTAAAAAAAAGTACATAATGTTCGTTCACGGACGTACTTTTGAGGTTATGCGTGACGTTATACAAAAAATCAAATGATTTACGCACCTTTATGTCAATGTGAAAACATTGTTCGCTATTCCATTAATCATCATTTATCCAACCAAATGATTGACGTCACAAATAGCTTGATTGAGCTTGCTTGAGCAATGAGCTTGCACTGGCTGCACTGGCACTAGTTTTCACACTAATCATTTTTATTTACCATCTGACTTCACAAAAACACAACTTACAGATAGGGTTCAATGTGTCTGCCTCCACGTTCGATGCATAAGCGCATTCTCTGTGCAATCAAACCCACCACTCTTCGAACCATATCTGATGGTATCTCTTCGAAGACAGAGACAATTCTGGCCCTCATCTCGGCTTCACTTACACACTCTTGCACATACACCTCGTGCTTGACATGACCTCAAAGAAAAAAGTCCAGTGGGGACAGATCTGGTGATCGAGCTGGCCAAGCCACTGGGCCCCCTCTTTTTAGGCTTATTTTAGGCCCTAGTGTGGGCTTGATACACAAAATATTACTATCACGTCTGCGATCAGCTGTGAAATAGTTTGATAATAGCAGTAGTGTCGAATTTTGAACGCCCGACTTTAGTAGTAGGTATACACGACAGCACATCAAGTGTAACAGCTGCACTACGAAAGCTGCTTCCATTATAAACGCAATAAGGGTAGTCTCAAGGTCAGACGCTTGATGAGCCGTTAATTGTACTTCCACCTTGAAGAAGATCGCAGCTGAATAACACTGCTTAATGTTGGGAGGTTGTCAGCATAGTAAACGTATGCCCCTGATACGTTTCTCATGCTGTCAACCGAACGGGTTCTCTTGTTTTCAGTATTTTATGTTCCAGAACGATCAGGTTTGGTTTCGAAGTTTCGACTAGACCTTTTCGTTTAATCATGAGAATCGTAAACATTTTCTAAAAATAAGTTATACTATATGTAACGTTTCGAGGACCTCGGTGACGTAGTGGTCTGAGCGGTCTGATTTCGATTACGAAAACTTTCGTCATGGTCGATCCCGAGATGGGTCAATTAAAATGTATAATCTTGCTTTGGAAGGCACATTGAGCTATTGGTCCCGGTTGGTACTGCAACCACTTCAACCCACCAGCTCGCATTGGGTCAACGAGCTTGTACGACCCAAACTCTTCATGTGTTTCTCCTTTCATGTAGGAAGGCCTGTGCCCAGCAGTGGGACGTATATAGGCTGGTGATTATGATGAACGTTTTGGAAATCTACCAGGTGCGAACGTCACCGCATTTACCACTTATAAAATATCCTTTCATAAAGTTGGATACTGTTAACGACGAAGTAAATTTGAAGTGACTTTCTTAACGGAGGCAAAAGTAATTAATAAGGGTGGAATAAATTACTTTTAGGCAATGTAACATGGTTAGGATAGGAGCCGTTTGTAATGGAATAAATTATATTCGCCTTTCTGTCAGTCAGGTCACGGCGCCATCAAAATATTAGACATAAGGTTTCGCGGCGCAGTCAAGCTGTCACAGTAAGTTTAGATTAAATACAGTTTCCTAACAAGATACAATTTCTGAAACCCCAAATTATGCTGTATTATGCTCGACGATACTGTCGGAATATCAATCTTCGAAATAAACTTTTTTATCTGTTCCAATGTTTGGCCAATGGTTTTTGTGCGAGAGTTTGCCGTTCAGTACAACGCATAATTTATCAACCAAAATAGGCAATAGGTACTTACACTAAAGGAAATAATATTTAAGCCGTTACATTAAAGGAAATTTTGGAGACCACTTATAAAACTGACTTTGAATAGTGTCGAAAATATTTCTTGTTGTGAAGAATAGCATCTTTGCGACTTTCGTCGTAAAATATTTAGTGAAAACTCTCGGAAGACGCATTGAAAGGTGCAAGCGATATAAATTTACAGCTAAGTTCATCAGGATATTGTTGCGACTGTCTCTTACTCTGCGGATTTAGGGTAACAGTTTTTTTAAGATCGCTCAAAACCAATCAGTTTGATACTCCGCAGACATTCTGAAGAACTAAGAAAATGCTAGAGCTACTATATAGATTTTCGTAGCGTATTTTTTATGGAAAAGTAACTAAAATAGAAAAACTGCTCTGATCACCATGATTCTAGAATTGTAATTGCGGTTCCGATCCCGCCCGGTTCATACTTTTTCTTTATTTCTTTTAAGCATTTAGTAGATATTAGTTAAAAATAAAATTAGGATTTTTTTTCACTGTATTTTTATTTTTGGTACCCTAATCATTCTCGTGTCGAGGGCATTTTAATTTAAACGTACCCAAACGTATTGTTATTGCGTATCGAATTAAGCAGGAAACATGCCCAATATAGATTGATTTCCCATCGGAGTCAGAAACGCATAGCGATATAATTATTACATTCGTGTATTGACTTGTCGCGCCGTTATTTCCTTTCTCGATTGTTTCTTGAAAGCATTTCCTTTGCAGTGATGTCTTGTTGTCGCAAACTCCATTACTGTTTAAATTGGAACTTGAGTTTTATCTTCTATATTCATCTTTTAGTAAGCTGTTCTCAAAGTTACTTAAAATAAATCCCGTTTAACATGCGATACGAGCAATCTAATCTACTAATGTAGTACCAATTTAAAGTCCAAAACTTTTGTGCAATTCGTGTTTGGGTTTTGTGAAGCTAAGGTTTGTTAAGTAAGCCCCACCCTTTATTGAAAGAAAGAAGAAACTCAGCAGGGTTTTCTGTCTCTTTAAACGTAAATATAATTTTTCTAACATTTTTTTTTATTGAATTTATAAAAAGTATGTCAAAACAATAAGTTTCTTAGATAAAGCGATTGGACTGTGACTTGAGAGATGATACTAAGTCGTGACGTCAGAACTCAACACAGTAGTGGCCACCAAATATGTATGGACGCACGGACAAAATTAATGTTAGACTCCTCCTTTATTGAGTCCCGTACATCTTACCTAAAGTAATTTTCCTGTTTATCTGATTATACAAAAAACAAAAATCCAAAAAGCAAAATTACTTATAGCTACTTAGCTTTAATTAATACTTTAGGTATTCTAGTGAGCGTCAAAAATTTTGTGTGTGGAAATCTTGTCAGCTCTCTTGTGTAACCTGTAAGTTGTATCTCGATATAAAATAAATATACTGAAGAAGATTCAGATTATTACCTACTTGCCATCCATTCAGCATGTTCACATTGCAAACCATCCACTACTCCAGCATGGTGTCAGAAATGACTGCAGTGAAGAAAAAATGTCCGATACAAAAAGTAGCCTCAAAAGTAGCCATGAAGCCCCTCGTCATTGTTCGCTGTGTTTCGGAATGAAGGGAAAGGTAGCCAGTGTAATTACTGGGCATGGACGGCATTCCACCTAAGGCCTCAGGATGACAACGCACCGGCAATATCAACTGATTTTTTTGTTATTGCAGGTGTCTATAGGCAGCGGTAACCGCTTACCACCAGGTGGGCCGTCAGCTAATCTGTCGTGTAGTTGCTATAAAAAAAATACATATAGATTTTGTTTATTTCGTACAATGTTTTACGTCGGTATTGTGCTGAAGAACAACGATTAATTTATAAATAAGTGTAAGCCAGGAACAGTGTTATCGATTTTGTGTGGGTTGATATTGTGAGTTTTGTTTTTATTTCTTAATTGGAGTCGAATAACGTGCAAACGTAATATAAGAGGATAATATTGGATTATAATTTAATTATTGAGTGAATTCTATTAGCTAATGCTTTTTGCCTGAGTGTGTTTATTATGTTATAATGAGGCGAGGGTGTGTCACAACATGTAAAAAGTGAGACTTATAAGTAGTTACAGCAAGTCAGCTTCCGTCAAAATTACGTCGTATCAATAAGTTTCAGCGACACACACAAAAACATACGCACAAAGAAGTGTTACTTTGGAAGATGAGAAAATGAAAATGCTTTCCAATCGGGCGTTCAAAATTCGAACCGTAAGAATACAATGGCTGAAAGTCATAGGTACGGAATCTTAGTCCGTCATTCTTCTCGACACCCAAAACCTAATCCCTCTTAATTTACAACGCGGAATAAATCATGTATCTTAATTTAAAGAGAGTTTTTTACAGGATTAATATACAAAGGTGTTTGCTATGGGAACCATCTATGGGAACGTAAGTATTTACCGTTGGCGGACGAACGTTTCTGATTTAGTTGAACGTTTAACAAAGGCGTCAAAAATGTTTGTTGGACAGCGGAAAATACGTTCCTATTAATTATGGTTCCCATAATAACGTCTTTGGATCATATGCTGTCAAAAAGCAGCGCCAAAAGAAAATTGTGCTCACCGGAACGTTTTTGTTTTTGATTTGGTAAATACGTTGAAAATTAGCGCGACCAGGGCCTCGATCGCGCTAATTTACATTATATTTACCAAAGCAAATGTGAAACGTTCCCTTGCGCACAATTTGTGTTGCGCGAAACATTTAAACGGCCACCAATTAGCTTTTTTTTCGAAGCATACATTGATTTCTTTGATTATACTTATATTACATATTTATTAAGTTCAAATTACATAAATTAACAAAATAAAAACTGTCTAAATTTAGTAAATATAACGATCAGTTTTTGACAGCACCTAGATACAAAGACGTTACTATGGCAACCATCTATGTGAACGTATTTTCCGCTGTCCTACAAACATTTTTGACAAGTTGCTTAGGCACTAACTTTATCAAAAACGTGCGACCGACGTTCCTTTAGATGGTTGCCATAAAACCGATCGATATTTTACTCAATTTAGAAAGTTTTTTTTTTATTAATTGATGTTATTTGAACTTAATTAATATGTATTATAATTATAATTAAAGATATCAACGTATGTTCCGAAAAAAAACCTAATTGGTTGGTTTCGCGCAACACAAATTGTGCGCAAGGGAACGTTTCACATTTGCTTTGGTAAATACAATGTAAATTAGCGCTAAGCGGAAAATACGTTCCCATAGATGGTTGCTATAGTACCTAACGTCTTTGTATCTAGGTGCTGTCAAGAAATGAACGATATATTTACTAAATTTAGAAAGTTTTTATTTTATTAATTTATGCAATTTGAACTTAGTAAATATGTAATATAAATATAATCAAAGAAATCAATGTATGCTTCAAAAAAAAAACAGCTAAATGGTGGCCGTTTATATGTTTCGCGCAACACAAATTGTGCGCAAGGGAACGTTTCACATTTGCTTTCGTAAATACAATGTAAATTAGCGCTAGTTCGTACTTACTCCGTGTTCATAGCTACACCACTCTTCCCTACAAGTTCTGTTAATACATCCATTGCTAAATCCATATATGACCGATTCTATTGTTGATGATTGATCACCCTGTCAACCCGGAATGGATAGTTCAACGTTTGAGATCGGCACACCCTTCATTAGGCATTCGGTTTAGGCCGCAAGAGGCTTAGTTCACATTAGAGACCGGGCATCCGATTATTAATTCATTAATCATTTTTCCTGATATTTTAGCCTTTCACAGAAGAGCTACTCCAACTTTGGAGATAGTTTTTGAGACTTTTTTATAAGAGCTATTTCAACTATAAAGATAGTTGCAATAATAAATATAATACGTACAAAAGGATCTAGATTAAGCTAAGCACTTTGACATTAGTGGTTGTATTAAGACTCATTTTCCGAGTCGTGTTAGGTACGCTTAATGTGCGTGAAAGTTTGTAATTTGTGACGATAAAGATTGTTATTATAAACATTTAAAATATATTTATAGCGTAAAAATATTTTCTTTATTAATTATAAATAAAATAGCGAATAGAATAATTCCATTACCTATATCAATCCCATAGAGAACTTGACATTGTATGTTGCCAAAATAATGTATTGTATAATAACTTGTCAAGCCACACTTTCTAAAACAATAAGTTTCTAACTGTCTTAACAACTTAACTGTCCAATGAGTCACATACGACTCACGGTGAACTTTAGGAATAAGTTCAAGAGTCACAGGTGACTCATTCTTTGATACAATTTTGGGATTTATTTTTGATATGAGCGTGGTACAGCATACTAATAAAAACTACGTGAACGAGTAAAATAAAGAAAACTTTATTTTAAAAAAAAACGTATATATTTTAAAACAGTGTGAATGTTATTTAGGCTAACAGGAAAATAAAAAAAATGGATTGGGGGTAGTAGTAATTTTTACGAGTGTTTTTAAGAGTATTTGATTGATTGATTGATTGAATTTTTATTATATTATATGAATTTTTATATATATAAGTTCATAATTATGCTCCCATTATTCCTATTGTTAATAATGAAATAATAATAATAAATATTGTTTAATGCACAGAGGAGACAGATTAAATTATACATAGTTACAAAAAGAAAAAAACAGTACAATATGAAATAGTGAACTAGCTTTTCGGTCGACGCTTTGCGCGCGTGGGATACATATGGCTTTTACCTATATTATTTATTTATTTATTTAATACTTTATTGCACAACACACATCACACAAATAAACAAACAGAAAGAATGAATAAAATATACTTGTACAATGCGCGGCCTTATCACTGAAAGCGATCTCTTCCAGGCAACCTTAGGATGGACAGGATATAAAATAATATATAGGGTAAGGTAGGTGGGCGATGTATGACTATGACTACCAAGCAAAAATGTTTCTACTTTCTAATTTACATAAAATACACATAAACATACATACCTACATATAATATATTAAATAAATACATGTATACATACATACATATATTTATAAATAAATATATACTATATATATATATTAGGAACTACCAAAACTACTCCTACTACTTACTACTACTACTACTACTTACTATTATATTAGTTACATTACAGAAAGATTAATATTTTCACATATTTTCTAGAATTGTATTATTTTTAACTGACTGCAAAAACGAGGAGGTTCTCAATTCGGCCGGTATGTTTTTTTTTCTTTGTATGTACACCGATCACGCCGAGATTACTGATCCGATTTACGTGATTCTTCTTTTGTTCGATGCGGAATAGTTGCCATTTGGTCCCATAAAAATTATTTCAAAATCAGTTGGGTAGTATGGTTTTTAAATAAAAAAACTGAAATCAATAAGTCTCATCATCATCATCACCAGCCTATATACGTCCCACTGCTGGGCACAGGCCTTCCTACATGGCAGAAACACATGAGGAGTTTGGGCCATAACACCACCACGCTGGCCCAATGCGGGTTGGTGGGCTAAAGCGGTTGCAGTAACAACCGGGACCAACGGCTTAACGTGCCTTCCGAAGCACGGAGGAGCTCAAGATTATAATTTTGATTGACCCATCCAGGGACCAACCATGGCGAAAGTTGCTTTGTTTTCGTGATCGAAACCAGAGCGCTTGAACCACTACGCCACCGAACTCCTCCAATAAGTGACAATCAAGTATCCACTCTGACAATAAGCCTACGTATGCAAAATTGCGGATTTTTGCTTTGCTATGACTTTTTATTGAAACGATACGATAGTGGGAAACAATATAAGTTGACGGTCACCCATCTAGCTTCGACCTTAGAAAGTCAACACTAAAAATTTTGAAAAAAAAAACATTTTAAACAAAAATTAAAACCGACCAAAAAAACTGAAAAGGATAAAATAATTAAATTTGAATTTAATTATTTTATCCTTTTCAGTTTTTTGAAGTCGGTTTAATTTTGTACGCTAGTATTTACTCATCTGGGACTTTGTTCAAGTGTGAGCTGGGGAAGCACAACATTGTGTCAGTTTTTTTAATGAAATGAAATAAGGGGTATGTAGGGTCGGCTAGGTAGGTACCACCGTATTTCTTATTTCAGCTGTGAAACAGCTCGCTGTCTTTCAGATTGAAGGAAAAGGTAGCCAGTGTAATTACTGGGCATGGGCGACATTTCATCTTAGGCCGCAGGATGACAACGCACCTGCAATATGAAGTGATTCTTCCTTGTTATTGCAGGTGTCTATAGATAGCAGTAACCGCTTACCACCAGATGGTTATCTAGCTGTATATGTATATTTTTTTGACAAACTTATTACAGTGCGCGCCACGAGTCATGAAATTGCGCAGAAGACGATAAATAGGTGTCAGCTGAGGTAGGGTGTGAGGGGCGGAATGACAACGAGCGACGCGCAGTGAATCCTTGCCGCCCTCCACCCGCGCACGGTTTAGGATCGCCTTAGGTACCAGCGATAACACAAGTGTCACGTAATTTCAATAATCGGACAATACCAATTTATAAATCATTTGTTTGCAACTACATTTTTATGTGTTTATTTCAATAGTATTGTAAGTGTACAAGTACATAGTGTTATTTACTTTTGATTTAGTAGGTATGTTTGAGCTTAGTGCTTTTGAATAAAGTGTTGTGTATAGGTTGTATACAGGGTGGTGCCGTCAATACGACAATAAATTAAAACATGGGCTATATTAGTTTATAGAAATGGTTTGCCACCTTCAAAAACATCTTATTCAATTAATAATAATTAAAAATAAAGGTTTAAAATATATGGAAAAACTTTTTTATTAATTGTTATAATCATTTATATCCTACACACAGTGAATTTATTTTTAATATCATTTACACTTTTCCATTCGATTATACATGCGCAGTTGACGCCATTTTATTTCATCACTCGTGGCGCGCACTGTACCAATGAAGTAACTATAAATAAAAGGAAGCTGATTCTCCAGCACTTCTCTTTATTCGGAAAAACATATCGATCAATTCATTTATCCATACAAAAACACATTTTTTATTGGGATATCCCAAGGGAAATTCTAAATTTGCCGGGATGAGAATACCACACGGATCCATTATCATTATTAAAGTTTTGGGGCTATGTCATCCTTCAGGCAAGACTGGAGTCGCTGCGTGGTGGGTATATTATTATGAACTCTTTATATTTCCATTCAACTTAGGATCTACTTCAAATTTTGCTGTACCTTGGACTCTATTAACAGGGTGATAAGCTTCATGCTGTAGCAAATAATAAATAGGCCTTAAGCAGATTTACGATCCTTATCCATTAGTGACTCGTTACCAAGTTCAATAGTTTATCTTATAATTGGACAGCACTGTAGATAGTAATCACACTAAAAGCAAAGAATATTGCAGGGTTAATATAATTATACAGGATGGTGCCGACAATACGGCAATAAATTAAAACAAGGGCTTTATTAGTTCATAGAAACGGTTTGCAACTTTCAAAAACATATTATTCATTTGATAATTTCATGACATTTTTATGAAATTATATAACATTGGCTGTATTATTTGCTTATTTCATCAGGTCATTTAAATCGTAGAGCTTTTGTGTGAATGTTTGAGCGATTGGTAGGTTGAAGGTTGATTTTTTATGACCACTTATAGCCGAAATCGTTTTAGTTATAAAAAAACCTTGAACCTACCAATCATACCAAAACTCTTCAGTACAAGACAATCCACCTAGGCATCAAATTTACGACTATTAAACTAAGAAAACGGACTTTAAATACGCCATGTTGTTAAGCGTTGAGTGAGTCTAGTCTAATTAACTATCAGCCTAGGCATTTAATTGGGTGACGGCGTTTAATCAACGGTGAATTTAACCATATGGCGGTTACATATACATAAACCACGTCTAAGCTGTAATGCAAACAAAACAAACGAAGTAGTGGCTATCGAAGTTATAACTCTTAGCTCAAAGATTCTGCTAGGATACATTTGTCTCTTTGTGTACAAGCCAGAGACGATAGGTTTTCTATTGTTGAAGAGATGCCGTTGAACTGGTAAGGGATGAAAGGTCATAGTTCCCAGAATTTCTTTTCAAACTCGTGGTAAATGCCTGTTTTTGTATTGCGTACTCTGATTAAGTAAGTTGAAGGTGTTCACAATATTTTCAAAGCTATTTATACTTCCATTGTAGCCACGACTACAATTCATGATAGGTACGGTCGACCACAGAAGTAGCTGAACATTTTAGTAGCATGTCACACCGATCTTGTGCACGTACTTTACAGTTGCTACCGTACTACATTGACGCTAGAGTCATTGTGACATGGTATTAAAGTGTTCAGCTACTTCTGCGGTTGACCGTACCCAGTAATTGAGTGTTACTAGGGCGTTTAGACGGGGAGCAACGATAGTAGGCGTGGTCGACAAACCATGGAATCGCTTTGGGCAAATTGTGTTTGCATATTTTACATATTTTATCTAAACCCTTATTGATGTCGGCCATGATCATGAATTCATCCTCAGTAATAATGATATTTTACGAAGCGGAAATTCAAACGAATGAATAAACGAAAGAATTTATAATCGGTATACAAATACGAGAAGAATAGAGTCGTAAGCCTGAGTCTTGAGTATTATTAACTATTAAACGAGTAAGTAACATACTTATTATTTCGACTATTGAACAGATAGGAACTTATTGCCAACAATTACAAATTAGTTGAACTTTTGTTATTCGTTTGTATGCTTTCGGTTTTAAGTCAATATTAAAGTATCAATCAATTAGGGCCTTGACGGTTTGTTTTAGTTTCATTAAAAGCTTAGAATATTAAGGGAGTTTTCAATTTTCCCCGAGGTGTATGAGCTTAGGATCAAATATTAAATTATTGGATATTTTATCAAACTTCAGAATTGTTTCATTAAATTTTTTGCATCTTTATTGTCTCTTTTGTGAAAATAAAAATCTCATCAAAACATTACCCAGACGTAAAAAGTTGCAAGTATCGCAACGCAGTTCATAAACTACAAAAAATATTTGAGATGTAACGTTAAACCAATTCGGGTGTCCATAAAACTCGATTTCAACTTGACTTGGTATTGGCCTATTCAATCATCGACTATTGAAAATAATCCTTATTAAACAAAGTGCTAGGGTTAGCCACATGCAGTGTGAGCAATACACATACGAGTATGAGTAAAGCGTTGTGTGCGATTGGCAAGTCATTCTATAATATATAAAATTAATAAGACTAAAATAAAATTTAAAATGTTACCTTTTTATAAATTTTATTTTGGGTGTATCTGTACTATTGTAGGATTCTTTAGCAATGTTAAAATTGGAAGAGCGGAACCTTCTGGCTCAGGCATTTTTTGCCTAAAAGAGGGCACCAACAACTGTATATTGTTTGAACTTTGTTAAAGAAAATAAACTATTATTAAAATTATATGATAAAAAAAAATTAAAACCGACTCCAAAAAACTGAAAAGGATAAAATATTTAAATTTTAGTAGGTACTCATCCCCTAGGAACATATTTTTGGAGTCGGTGCTTCACTATCTTTGGTTTCTGGAAACAACTTAGCACCAACTCCAAAAATATGTTCCTAGGGGATGAGTACCTACTAAAATTTAATTATTTTATCCTTTCCAGTTTTTTGGAGTCGGTTTTAATTTTTGTTTAAATATTTTTTTTTCACAATTTTTAGTGATAACTTTTGAAGGTCAAAGCTAGATGGGTGATGGGTGACCGTGAGCTTAAATTGATTTCTACTATCGTATCTTTTCACTAAAAATTCATAGGAAAGCAAAATCCGCAATTTCGCATATGTAGACGACTTAATTTTTCCAGTTATTTTGATTTAAAAACCAAACTACCCAATGGACTTTTAAAATTTTTTTATGGGACCAAATGGGAACTATTCCGCATCGAACAAAAAAAGAATCATCAATATCAGTTCACCCAGTCAAAAGTACTGAGGTAACAAATATAAATCATACAGACGAATTGGTAACCTCCACCTTTTTTTGAAGTCGGTTAAAAAACATAAATAATATTGATACGGTCACTTTTGGAATAGAAAAGTTGGTGGAAATCGAGTTCTATGGTCACTCCGGTTCCGAATAAAATAACCGTCTTGGTTTAACTTTACATCTTAAATCTTTTTTGTAGTATAAGAACTGTGTGGCGAGACTTGTAACTATCATAACTATGTAATGTTTTTCTTTATGTTCTTTTATTACTCTTACCTATACAATATACTTATACTTATATCTCTACTATTTACATCGTAGTGCACTGTTCACGCCAATATGTTTTTGACCTTCGATAAGTCAGTAAGCAGTTGAACTATATTTTGGTACATACAACGATAAAAGGAGAATGGGATGGATGCACGCACTAACCTTCAGGAGCGCGGTCTCGCACTCATATTTCTCCTGGGAGCGGCTAACAGCAGCGGGCCCACTACTTTCCTCAGGATCTCGGGTCAGGAAATCGACCACAAACTCACTGTCTACGTTATGATCGCGGAAGGCGCGAATCACTTGAAATTACTAGGACTCAGTGTCCGATGCGGTTTAAGTAATAAAGCGGAGCGATATGTTGTTCGCAGAACAACATATCGCTTTATAATACCGCTTTATAATAGGTACGGGAAAAAGTTTCTTCGCATTTTTTAAGAAAATTCAAATAATTTTTTAATATAGTTTATTTACATTTAACTAAAGTATGTAGGTACCATTTTGTTCGATAACTTTTTGCCATCTTGTAGGTAGAGACATGATCCCATTGCTATAAAAATTTTGGGGCTTCTGATCAAAATACCGCGACAAGTGGTTTTGGCAGTCTTCTCGTGATGTTAACCTGACACTGCCTAGAGAATTCTGAAGAGAGCGAAACAGGTAGAAATCTGAATGTGCAAGGTCAGGACTATACGGCGAATGCATTAACACCTCCCAGCCGAACTCTCTTAATTTTTGCTGAGTGGCTAAAGATGTGTGAGGTCTAGCGTTATCATGATGAAAAACCACACCCTTCTGTTGATTAATTGCGGCCGCTTTCTCTCAACTTCTTGCTTTAATCTCATCAGTTGTTCGCAGTAGAGTTCAGAATCGATGGTCCTGCCTGGTGGTAACAGCTCATAATGAATAATGCCTTTCCAATCTCACCACACACACAACATCACCTTGTTGCGAGTTAACCCGCGTTTCGCCACAGTCTGTGAAGCCTGACCAGCCTTTGACCACGACCTTTTTCGCACATTATTGTCGTACGTGATCCACTTTTCATCACCAGTTATCAGCTTCTTCAAAAATGGTTCGGTTTCATTACGTAGCAATAAAGAATCACAAATGAGTACACGGTTCATTAGGTTTCTTTCAGTGAGCTCGTGGGGTACCCAAATATCGAGCTTTTTTGCGTACCCATTTTCTTTTAAATGCGCCAAAATTGTTTTCTGGTTAATTCCTAGTTCTGCAGCTACGTCGTAACTACTGATATGCCGATCTTGCTCCAGTTTTTCAAAAATGGCATCAATTTTATCCGTAATAGGGCGAGCCAGAGCGACGTGCATCTTTGACATCAAAATTTCCGGATTGAAAACGCTTAAACCAAATTTGTGCTACTCTCACAAACACTGCACTAGGTCTTTAAACATCCCAAATTTTTTTCGCGGCTTGCGTTGCATTTTTACCTTTTTTGTAGTCAAATTTTAAAATGTATCGGATTTCTTCATTAGATTCACTCATCTTGGCAGTACGAAAAACAAATGAAAAATACACATTTTCCTAATTTGAATTTGGAATTCATCATCATCATCATCACCAGCCTATATACGTCCCACTGCTGGGCACAGGCCTTCCTACATGGGAGAAACACATGAGGAGTTTGGGCCATAACACCACCACGCTGGTGCGGGTTGGTGGGTTAAAGCGGTTGCAGTAACAACCGGGACCAACGGCTTAACGTGCCTTCCGAAGCACGGAGGAGATCAAGATTATAAATTTAATTGACCCATCCAGGGACCAATCATGGCGAAAGTTGCTTTGTTTTCGTAATCGAAACCAGAGCGCTCAAACCACTACGCCACCTAGCTCCTAAATCCAAATAGTACAGCTAAAGAGATTTTATTACAAGTTCATACATACTATAATGCGAAAAGACTTTTTCCCTAACCTAATATGTTGTTCTACGAACTGCGGATGTAATGTCACTGCTTGCGCCCCTTAGCGGCGCGGGCGGTAATGCGGTTTGGCAGTACGTGCGAAAGGGATAGGAGAATGGGTTAAGTGACGTATGTACACAAAACCACATATTACAAATATTATAAAATATTATTGGCGTAACCATGCACTGTACCTTTACAGTAGTTATAACTTTGTCATCGCAACTATTTCTACGTATATGTAATGATTACTAACTTATTTATACAGTTTTTATATCTCTGAAATGTGATTGAAATTGCAATATTTTTAGTTTTCTTTTTAAAATGATAGGCTAAAAACTATTTGTATTTAAAATGGGGAGCTTTTGGGTCTGTTAGAAGTATCTTAGAATAATATTGATCAGTCAATCAGTCAGTCAGTGTGTCAGTGACAAAACTAAGGAATGTTGACGGGTGAAATAGTTCATAAGCTAGAAGTTTAAATTGAATGTTCTTAAAAATAATTAAGTCAGCCATGTTATGCCCCATATTTTACTGAAAATTCAGGGTTGTTAGCAATAAAAATGGGCTGAATGGCTTCGAGAAAAGAATGGTACGGCCGTGCCTCTTTGTTTTGCTCAACTTGGCAGTTAAATCTCGATAGTGAACTATATTTTTTATTACTGTGGTTTTGCTGTCTCTTACTATGTAATCTTAAGTAACTGCCTAACTACACACTGTTAAAAATAGTGTTATTTTTTAAAAAATATATACCGGAAAATAGGGAGGTTGACTAGGATTCCATTGCAATCCTAGCTTGTAGCTTTTTTTTATGTATTTAAGTTTAATGGCTCTTAATCCCACTCTTGCTCCGAGAGAAGTTAAGAGGAGGTCGACGATATGTAGCGAGCTTACGCAAAAGGTGACTATTAATTCCAGCTTTGAAGAAACTCAGGTTGTAGGTAGTAGGGAACACCAAGGTTGGCAGTGCATTTTAATCTCTGGTCGTGCGCATCACAAAAGATGACGAAAAATGCTTAGTGATATTTGGTATATCAACCAAGTGGTAGCCCGCTGAATTCTTGGTCGTCCTCTGGTGAAATGGGCTAGGTGGAATAATCTCATGAAGCTCCTGAGCACACTATTCAAAGTACAATCAGTAGAAGACCGGCAAGCAAACAACCTTGCGGCGGTGGTGTGGGCTATGAAGCTTTTTCGTCGCCAATAAGCCTCTTGGCTCTATGTTACACCGAATCTAGGGCGACGAAGTACCAACTACTTGACTGAGCCGCCCCACAGGTGAAAACAGCACTCCATGCACGAACGGACTTGTGCTTTATAAAGGGCAAGAGAAGCTGTCCAGCAGTGAATTACCGCTTCACCTTATTGAGGATACTCAAATTCTAGGCCGCAGTTTGAGCGTTGGATTCAATGATGACACCGAAGTTGAGGTTAGACGTCAACTTAATTCCTAGAATGTGCAGATGGTCAGTAACTGGGATAGATGCACTCCGGAAAATAGGGGCTCTATTAAACAGACTCTTCTTTGTGGTGAAGAGACACCCCTGTGTTTTAGAGGCGTTGAACGTTACCAGATTGTCGTCTCCTCAGCGAGAGACTAAATTTAAACTCTCATCCATTCGTTTCAACATATTCTCCTTGTGGGAATGAACATTCGCTGACCTGTCCTTTGGACTGGTTATGTATCTAACTTGTACTGTCATCTGCATACCCGACAATGCCAGGGATAAGCAAGTCATTGATGTGCAGCAGGAAAATACTCGCAGAGAGAACAGATCATTGATGAGCTTTAGCATCAATTGCCATAAAATTCTGTTGAGTTACATTGTCACTCAACGGGGAAAAAATGTGGCATTGAGTTACAGTGTTACTAATTAGTATTTTTTTTCCCAATGGGGTTACCCATAATTTTGTGTAACACAAAATGGTGTAACTCAACGGGAGCAAAGGGTTTAGAAGAGCATCCGCCAACGACCACTTTTATCGACCGTTCACTCAAAAAGTCATATACTTAATTCCTGAAGGTAGTTGGGTTACCGTAAGGAGAGACATTTCTGCATGGCAAAAACAGGCGCAGCTTTGATCCATAACACCACCAAGCTGGCCCAATGCGGGCTAATAGAAGCAACCGGGACCAACGGCTTAACGTGCCTTCCTAAACGCGGTGCAGCTGGAAATTACAAAGTTATGATTGATCCATCCCAGAATCGACCACGGCAAAAGTTTTTTTTTGTTGTTTTGATTTGTTTTCGTAAATCAAACACAAAGCGCTCAAATTACTAAGCCACCGAGCTCCTCTCATTAGAATATGTAAATTATCCTTCTGATGATCAGTATCTGTACTACCCGAATAAAACTGTGAAAATATTACTTTTTCACAAAATGCAATGATTTTAGGCACGTTTTAGATTTAATTAAATAGATTACTTAAACATAAATCAGTTTCACGAGGGGTTAGTCGACTATAAATTCAGGAGCAAAGATCTATCGAAGGCATTTGATTGCGTTGACCATCATACTGTGAATCGTAAACTGTGAACCTGGAGGCCATATTGAATGGCCTCCAGGGTACTACTTTAGATGAATCTTGCATTGGGGCTCAGCAGATGATATTGAAAAGGTATTATACGGTTTTTTATTAAGGTCTATTCTACTGAAACGAGCAGTATGATACATCTATAAAACGGCTATAAAATGAATCCTCTTGAATCTTTGATAGAATTTACACAACACATTTTATAAATCTTTTATACGCTCGCAGTTTAGCGGTATCGCACCAAAAATATCAAAGCATCAAAAAGATTAGTACTCTTGGCTA
Source organism: Nymphula nitidulata (assembly GCA_947347705.1). NCBI lineage: Eukaryota > Metazoa > Arthropoda > Insecta > Lepidoptera > Crambidae > Nymphula > Nymphula nitidulata. Next base: position 10,607,263 of record OX374621.1, on the reverse strand, counting down.
CTAAACCAAGAGACCAGGGTTTGAATCTCGGTGGTAGTAGGTATTTTTATGACGACTAAGAATATTTTTCACCGATCATAGATCACCGATATTTATCCGCTTATTTAGTGTACATTCCTAATATTAATATTAAACACATTATTATCTATATTTCTCCGTTATCTATAGTATCTTCCGGCTAATAATAATGCTTAAATTGGTCTAGATAATAGATGTGTGATTATAATACAATCTACATTCGGTCTTTCTATCATAAAATATGGATAAATATTGCAAATGGTTGGTTGTTGGGAGGTCCTTTCCATAAATTAATAAAGGTATATTGCATTAATAAACTTTTGTAATTTTAAACGCATCAAGGATTTTGTTACATTGTTGTACAGTTTCTTGGTGCGATTTTAATTATAATATTATATTGAGATTAAATGTTTAGTTTTTTCATCAAATAGGTATATCATTTTTGTATTGTCTAACTAAATTGAATTACTGCGGTACATACCTTTCTATGAGGTATTATTTTTATTTTATTTATTACAAAGTTAAACCTACGAATGTTGACTGAGTTTCTTGATGGCTCTTCTCAGTAAAGGCTCTCCCAATTTTCCAAACCAGCGGTAGAATAAATAATTATTATTGACCTTAACAAGCACTTGTACAAGTCTAGGCCGAGTAAATCATTTTTGATTTTGAAAGTTTAATGACCAATTCAATTAAATTTACTATTCTCGTTGGGGTAAAGATTGAATAAGAAATTCACCCCTCTTATTTTTTTAAAATCACACTTTTATTGGCTCATTTGATAGTTAAGATAACGAAATAAATCAGATGTGTGATAAATAAACGGACGGACAGAAATTCTAAAAGGGGCAAGTCTAACTTTAATCCACATCTTTGATTTGTAATAAAATCCTTTCAAACTTTTTAGTAAAAAAGGAAAAAAATAATAATAAAAAAATATGCGTATTTACTGCACTTAGTTAACTATAACGGCATATCCAATATTTAGGAATCGCTTATTGATTAATAAATCGGAATGATAAGAAGCTCGGTGGCGAATTGGTTTGAGCGCTCTGGTTTCGATACGAGAAACAAAGCAACTTTCGCTATGGTCGATCCTGGGATAAGTCAATCAAAGTTTGTTATCACGAGCTCCACGGTGTTTCGAAAGGCACGTTAAGCCGTTGGTCCCGGTTGTTACTGCAACCGCTATAACCCACCAACCCGCATTGGGCCAGCGTGGTGGTGTTATGGCCCAAACTTATCATGTGTTTCCGTCATGTAGGAAGGCCTGTGCCCAGCAGTGGGACGTATATAGGCTGGTGATGTGATGATGATTAAATTGGAAACCTGTTATTTATTCATATTGTCCGAGTAACTTCAATGCTTATAACGCTGGACTAAAAAAAGTGTACACGTATTAAAACTGGGAGTCTTTCAATTTATACTATCAACCTATTTCCTTCAGTCTGCTTACATGATTAAAAACAATGAAAACTAACTCTTGTAACTAAATCACATCTTAATTAACTATTAGCCGCAATTGAAGAAGCACTGTTGTAATAGCTCGATGACCCTTATGTTCCTTTTTCTTAAGCAGCTTCATTGTTAAAAAAGTGGTTTTAATTAAAAAGTGTACTGTGTTTCGAGAGCTCTCTACTTATAAGATTTTTTACAAGAGGGAGACAAAGTAATTATGATGACACGACGAACAGAAAAGTTTGAAATGGGTCCCTGCTTACCAATTTTTTGCGCTTCGATAAACTTTTTCTTTGAATTCTTTTGTGTGTGCGGAATGAGTAAGCTCATTATTTCCTCTTGTACTCGTGTCACACAGTTACCTTTTTTGCCCCCGACACAAAAGAAGGGTGTTATAAACCTACCTAGATATAAATATCCATACGGTAATAACCCAGTACATTTTTTAAGCATAGGTAGAAAACCTAAACAATAAAGATATTTCTGTTAAAGTTGGCATGATGAACCTTTTATCTAGGATTTTTAAGACATTACATAGGTACTGTCAAATATGGCATGAATAATGTATATCAGACAAGTAATTATTATGAATGCGAAAGCTAGTTTGTTTGTTACGCTTTAAAGCATTAACTACCGAACAGATTTAGATGAAATTTAGTTTGGAGATAGCTTGAGAACGCGCGAACTTAGGATATTTTTTGAAACGATTACCCATATCCACGCGGTGGAGCCGCGGGCAAAAGCAAGTAAACAATAAAGTAAATATGATGATATTTATATACAACCAAGTGTCAAGCGAGCATGTTATCTCGAGCTCCTCCGTGCTTCGGAAGACACGTTAAGCCGTTGGTCCCGGTTGTTCCTGCAACCGCTTTAGCCCACCACGCTGGCCCAATGCATTGGCATGCTGGGTGCATTGGGCCCGCGTGGTGGTGTTATGGCCTAAACTCCTCATGTGTTTCTCCCATGTAGGAAAGCCTGAGCCCAGCAGTGGGACGTATATAGGCTGGTGATGATGATGTCATCATCATCACGTCATGATGAAGTGTCAAGCAAACTGCATATGGTGGCAAGTAGCTACTGTTGCTTATAGACAATCCGTTCCCAGTAATTACACTGGATACCTTTCCCTTCAATCCGAAACAGAGCAAATTGTTTTATGGCTGACATAGAAAAGGCGGTATTACCTACCCAAATGACTCTACATAGAGGTCTACCGCCTTTTTTTAAAGAGAAATCCGATTACGCCGCTGGATAAGCGACGGGCGGTCGTCTAGCAGCACTGGAAATCCCCCTAATACTCTCCGGTAACTCCACTGCCCTTCGCGGGAGTAGCCTGGGCTCTGCCGAAGTCAAGGACAGGCCAACCGCCTAGTCCTACCACACTTAAGGGTGCGGATTATAGTTTGCTTAGGAACAAATTGTAAGAAACTTATTTTAGGTGTAAGAAGTATCGAATGCTCCTCTTTTTGTGATTTCTTGTTACTTTATCTAAGGCAAAACATTAAAGAGAAGACATGATTAATAATAATCGACGTGCTTGCTGTACCTCCGAGACGATCATTTTCCAATGACGCTTGTTCGTCGCTGGCTGGGATGCTGCTCTTAATATAGCATAATTTTCTTGTTTGTTGTCAAAATATATTACAATTGTGTTCCTGGAAATATGAACCATTTTGAAACGTAACGTGGAACTAAAGAGTTTAGCGTACATACTTGCCTAAACGATAATTTCGATTTATGTAATATTTTGTCTAAGTTAGTTAGAAGGTATTGGCACTTCGCCGTCGAAGTGATCAAAAGCTAAATCTCTTATGAAACTAAGGCTGTTTCATTTCCGTTGCGTGGCCAGATAGAGATATTATCAGTTATAAGCAGGTTTAACTTTAGACCGAGTTTAATAATACCGCGATTGATATAACTTTTCAACAACCTCGTATACGGTTCTTATACCTAAACGTCGGTGTCGACAATACGAAATTTAATTCAAACATGGGTTTTATTCGTTCATAGAACTTTCTAATACATCATACTCGTTTGATAATTTTATGACATTTCTATGAAATAATGCAGCCAATGTTATATTATTTCATAGAAATGTAGAATTATCAAATGAAGATGTATTTGAAAGTTGCAAAACGTTTTTAAGAAGTAGTTTAGCCCATGTTTTAATTTACTGTCGTTTTTTCGTCACCACTCTGTTTATAGGGAAGGGTGTGATAAAGAGGATAGTTCATATCATAACCTCTTCTGTTGGCTTGAGGGTGATCCAAGATTAATATTGGGCCGTTCATCCTATTCCGTTCCGCTAGGCAGCAGCAGGCCTATTAGCTTGGAAATCCTATGGGGAGGCCTATGCCCCGTTCTATAGCTGTGAACTTCTTATTTAAACACCATATTGTATGTAAGAGTTATTTAAACTTAATTAACATAAAAATTTTACATTATTCCAGCACGCTCGATCCAGAGACACAGACTATCCAGACATAAATAGAATAGGCAATAGTGTGCGTAACATACAGCCACTTTCACTTACTTAGGTACAGAACATGCCCAGCTGTGGGCGTCCGTCGGCTGATGTGATGATGATGATCCTTTTTTCCAGGACGCAATTATTTGGAATTACCCCGCACTTGTAATTACCCCACTCCGTAGTATAATTATTGCGCCTTTGAAGATTTATTTTTTATTTTGTGTAACTTCGCCAATAAACGAATTGTTTTGTTAACCTTCCTTTATTGAAGTTCGGTAATGGCGCGAGCTCTAGAGACTGATGATCATGCGATAACTGGAACGAAGTGAAAACACCTAAGAATGTCCTAGATACGTACAAATTAAATGGAACTTCTTTCAAGTTTTCAGGGCTCAAACATTCATGAACTCGTTAAAGAGTTTACTTCTTAGAATGTAACATACCGAACATGTTTTAGTAGAATTTCTACTCAGATGTTTCTGAAACGAAAATGTAACTACCTAATTTTGGAGAACCATTTAGTTAGTTATTTTGAGTCAAATTACAATAATAGTTTAAAATAGACTTACTGTGAATGTTCAATCAATAAGTATCTTGGAATAAACATAAAACATATTTTTTTGTAGTGGGATAAATAAACAAAAATAGTAATGTTGTGTTCACATTTCGTCCCACACTGGCTCGCCGGCGCAAACACACTATAAAATCGATGTGTCTAATGCTAGGTCGTTGCTTGATAAAGACATTAACAGCTTATATCTGTCTCACTGCTTGGAACAGGCTTTCCTACATGAAAGTAAAGAAACCAATGCGGAGCTTTAGACTAACATACCATGCTCTAATTCGAATAAAAATGTACTCTATGGCTCTAGCCCGATGTGGTTTGGTGGGTGAAAGCGTTACAGTAACAACCGGGACTTAAGGAGGTCGAGATTACCAATTATTGATTGACCCATCCGGGATAGGCCATTTCGAGAGTTGCTTTGTTTTCGTAATCGAAACAAGAAAGTCCAGACCACTCCGCCAACGATTCACAAACAATAAATTAAATTTATCATAAAAATCTTATAAATACAATAAAGAAAGAATTTTATAAATACAATCGACGACAGCCTGGCCGAGTGGTCTGTGCCCCAGGCTACTCGGTCAAGAGGTCCCGGGTTCGAATCCCGGTAGGAACAAATGTTTGTATGATGAGTACGAACATTTGTTTACGAGTCATGGATGTTTATATGTTTATTTAGTATATTTCTAATATTTATATAGGTACATATTATTATCATTATTTCTCCGTTATCTAGTATCCATAACACAAGCTCTTAATGATGCTTACTTTGGGCTAGATAATAGGTGTGAGTGTTTAAATATTATTATTATTATTATTATTATTATTATTATTAAGAAAACGAGTCAAAATATAAAACTATTAAGGGTATAAGATTAGTAATGGAAAGCTTTCCATACAAACTTTAAACATATTGGATACGAACAAACCTATTCTAAGAAATCTTACCATGCATAAACAAGTCAGGCTAGTCTAATTATCTGAAAGAGATTTTTTCGAAAAGTCTAAAAATAAAGACTTTAATATAACAATTACAAATAAAGAAAGAAAACGATGAAAAAATATATGCTCCAGGCGGGAATCGAACCCGCGTCTCCTTATTTCCGGCCAGACGCGATTACCACTACGCCACCGGAGCACTAAGTAGGTATAGCCTGCTAATTTCTTCACCGCTTTCTATTCCTTTTCTAACGTTTTTATAGCACAACGTTTATGTCACCACTCGTTGAAGTTAACCCTTACTATCCCTGGGAAATCGAGGGCAAACCTCAAATGTTATAGGCACGTATGACATGGTTTACTTTTTAACCGACTTCAAAAAAGGAGAAGGTTATCATTTTTTTATGTTTGTTACCTCAGAACTTTTGACTGGGCGAGCCGATATTGATGATTCTTTTTTTGTTCCATGCGGAATAGTTCTCATTTAGTCCCATAATTTTTTTTTGAAAATCCATTGGGTAGTTTGGTTTTTAAATCAAAAAAACTGGAAAAATGAAGTCGTCTACATATGCGAAATTGCGGATTTTTGCTTTCCTATGATTTTTTTACTGAAATGATACGATAGTAGAAATCAATTTAAGCTCACGGTCACCCATCACCCATCTAGCTTTGACCTTCAAAAGTTATCAGTAAAACATGTGAAAAAAAAATATTTAAACAAAAATTAAAACCGACTCCAAAAAACTGAAAAGGATAAAATAATTAAATTTTAGTAGGTACTCATCCCCTAGGAACATATTTTTGGAAACATAAACTTATTTTTGGAAGGAAGAAGGAACATATTTTTGGAGACATTTACTTTTCGAAAAATCCACTCATAACTAATGACCACTAGCCTAACCTCCTTATACATGTAAAGTCTAATTAGACTCAGTTTGATCGTTTCCAATGTTTTAGACTTAAAAGCTTGTACGAAAAACCTAAAACTATTGCAGAGTATATAAACTAACAACAGCGACTAATTAAGTCTAAAACTTGGGAGATTCCTTAATTCTGCAAAATGTATTTATCTTGGGCAAAGTTCGAGGAACTAAGTAAATTGTACAGAGATGAATAAACAGACTTCTCTATTAAAGTACGCTTCGCTCACTTCGCTGTCATATTTTTTTACAGAGATGGTTTTAAAAATGATTTTGAAATGAATGAGAAGGTCAAAGTAGAAATAAAAACGTAAAAATATCTACTACTACCTATTATGTGCCTTATATTAAAAGGGTTTGCTAACTTTTCAAGTAGGTTTATTTAGGATTTGTAGATATTTTAAACTGCAGCAACTTTTTAAATAAACGTATTTTTTTAAATATTGAACCAATAAAAAAGGAAATATTTTAGTAGGTATAATATAATAACGAACAACAAGAACGAAAACTTTAAATAAAATTAGACAGCCTCTAGCACGAACATTTTAAGCTTCGACTGAAATTTCCCTTTCGGCCACCATGGTAGGGTACTACGTCTTGTAACCAGTTACTGAGGAAGAAATTGGCGTCTTGTCTCGTAACCAAGTTATAAAACTAAAACTTTCCTGCCTTTTCTCTTCTTGTATCCTAGACTAAGGCAGGTTAATACTTACGTAACATCCAGGAGCCTTTCTCTGGCTTATTTATCTTATCATGTATCAAGCGACTTTCGCATAATTTATCAAAGACTACATTTCCAAAAGATAGGTAATATAATTATGGGGATGAAACGAATAAGTTTATGAAGAAGAATAAATAAAATGATAGCTAAAAGCCAGCTAGCTACTTACGTGCTGAGTGGATTAAAGTTAACCCTCGCTCACTCACGCGCTGAATTTTTCTCTCGAAAATCTTTTGATTTTCGAATGTAAAAATGAATATCTTTGTATCTGAACGTGTGCATCAGTGTATCTTCAAATGACCATAAAACACGACCAAAAGAATTAAGAGAATTAATAACTAGCTACGTGAGGACATGTTGAAGTTTGCGAGGGGTGCTCACGGGTGCTCACAGTGCTCGAGCAATACTTTTACGTCATTTTATCATCAAGTTATGTTTTTTTTTATGATTTCTATGATTACAGTATCTGATTTATTTAATGCATATATACCTTATTATAAATAATAGTGTTAATTAACACGAATTGTTTACCTCATTTACGGTTGATCACTCATAGTAAACACGAATAAAAAAATGTGTACATATAGGTATTTATACTCAGTAGGTATTTATGCAAGTATGTATTTCTTTTAGATTAATTGGGAGTCCGAGCAAGGCAAGATTATCTTAAATCAGCAGACAGCACTCTATCTAAGAGCTATGTTAGATGAATTGCTGTCTGCAAAGCTGCTGATTTGTAGATAATAATGAAGACAATGCTTCAGTCAAAAGTGATGCCTAGCATCGATGATGACCTTGTAAACGAATCTGATCTTTATCCAGTGTCAGAACAAGATGAAGATATATATTTTTCATATTTTTGGAACATCGCGCATCCGCAACACAACCAAATATTTAAAGGAGTATTTGGAGTCTGTGGGTTTGAGTATGGTTCAAGGTCACGTCGAAAAAATTTAATGCTTCTGGTACAAGCTCTCAAGGCGTACTACCGCCAAAACATCAGCGGTGCGATGTCCTCGATTTAAAGTCACTGCAATGTTTGCAAATAATATAAGTATGTGCCAAAAATACATGAAGTTTATTTGTACTTTTTGCCAAAAAAAAATGAGAAACATTTATTTAAATTTATTAAGTTGTCCTTATTTCTTTATATTCCAGTAAGATATATAATATAAGAAGTGTCGTTTAAATATTCGGCCGTAAGTAGTACAATGATAGCACATGAAATAAAATTGCCTAAATATTTGTTTCAATTTTGTCTCCTTGACAAATTCAAGCACCTCTCGAATTTCGACCGTCGTGCCCATAATATCCGGTTCTAATTAATCCTTCGAAGCATTACAAAGAATTCCAATAAGGAGTAAGTTTGCTCATGATTTCAGTGCAAACTTGAGTTACAAAGTTAAATAGCAAAATGGGCGTTCGATCAACAGGATGTTGATAATGACCAAAGTTTCGGAACTAAGTTTGAATGAAGTTGAACGGCTATGAACCGATTCTATGACACTTATTTATTCATTTATTTGCTTCAACAACAATTTTGTAAACTTACACAAATACAAATGTTACAGCTTCTGTGTTGTAATGGTTGAGACTGCCTCACATCTAAACCTTAAATTTCCAACGAGCCTAAGTCCGCCTGTCTATCCACCACCATCTTACATAAGTTTGCCGCCATAACAATAAGTTAACAGCATTTTTGTGTCCGGCAAATTGAAGTAATATGAAACATAAAATGAAATTTCGGGAAAGGTTGGGCACATTGGTATTCCCACACAAATCACAGAAGATCACAGCTTGGTAGAGCTGTGCGGTAAGTTTGTAAGGTCCCCAAAGTTCAATTAGGATAGCGTTATTTTGGGAAGAAGGGGACTCTTTTCTTATAGTGTCAACATAGTTTATCTTGATTTTTATTACGAGCGTTCATAAGCATCAGGCTGACCGTGCACCCTTGTCGTATGCAACCACCAGTCGTAGTGTTCAATAAACATTGCACAGTAAGTATATATGTCTAAAACGTTGATAGATTACATCTGACGCTAAACGATCACTGTGTAATGTAGTAACCGGCCTTCTTGGTAGGTAGTGGCACATTCTGTGCTAATGTGAAAAAGAAATTCTTATTTAATATACCATTGTCAGAATTATTCTAGACTTTGAGAGAGAGATATAGAGAGATTCGGGCCGAGGGGCCACGCGCGAACGGTCGGTTGCTAGACATTTTAGAAATACAATTTTATACAGCATTGTTTGTATTAGTTTTAAAAATTAAGAAATATAAGCGATTATAAGATTCCCTGGTGTTTGATTGCGGCGCAAGCCAGGATGCGACAGTACACACAGTACACCACTCTCTTCTGCTCAAACAACACCGGAGCACGTTAGAGAAGGGTCAATAGAAATGCGAAGCGTTCTGAAAATAATTATTAATGATACGTAAACCTACCTACTTTACTAAAATCAAACAAAAATATAATCCATGACAATAAAGGCGCTGGCTGCTTCGATGACAATATCAAATTAATAACTATAGTTTGTACACTTGTGTAAATAAACGATAAATTTTAATATTGAAAAACTGATAAACAGCTGCATATAAAAATTTAAAGATAAGCACTAAAAATAAAAGACAAACGGAAGATGTATATCAGTAACAAAACGTGAGCAATTAACACATTAGAGATTGCAACATTAGTTTAATCTATTAAGGAAGTTTAAATAAAGTTAGTTGCCAGTGCCTCAGTATAAGACCCTCAATCATCATCATTTTTCATTCACATTCAAAGAATCTGCAACAAAAAGATTAGCTCGGAATAAAAGCAACATACAAAAGGCATCGATAAGTGATTACTGTCCCAATTTAATCAAAGTAATGTATTGCAGATATCTTGAGATTATCTCTTTAGTTTGCAAGAAGGAATAACATTCAATCGATCACGTACGGACAACTAATCATTAAATGGACGAACCTTTTTAAATAGAAAATATCATGACTACATTTCTTCTCCTGTTCGTTAATCAATCATAATGTTAATAAAACTATTTCTCATGGATACATTTAGAAAAGCTAAAAGAGTTTATTTTCATTCAACTTACTACATACTCCTTCGTTTTCTATTTTAAAAAAAAATAACCTACCCGAGCCCACGTTGGAAGCTATTACTTTCCAATTCAAAATGGATCCATTAACCAGCTAATATTCAGTGGTGCATTATTTGATGACCGGCTGGTCGACTGGTTTAGCTGTACCCCTTAAAAGAAAGAAGAAATAAAGAATTTTTTGTATTGCCCTGCACAACGCGTCATACAGGTACAATACGTTTAGAATATGATACTGTCAGTGCAAGGCCAATAGGCCCCTCTGTCAGCACTTAGCTTTAACGGCATTCGCAAAATGCCGCAAAAGCGCTGTTATTATGACAGGGCCCTGGCGATGACGCGAAATTATATAAAACACGAAAAACAACAAAAACAAAAATTAAGTAGATACATGAGTTTTTTTTTTACAAAATAAGGTAGAACCTTTTTTACAGACTACTTGGTCGGAGTTCGAATCCCGGTAGGGTTAGATGTTTGTATGATGTGTGTCGCAACCCAGCTTGTGCCGCAATCAAACCCCGGGGAATCTTAAAATCGCATATATTTCTTATTTTTTAAACTACGAAACTATGCTGTATAAAATTGTATTTTAAAAATGTCTAGCTACCGATCGTTCGCGCGTGGCCCCTCGGCCCGAGTCTCTCTCTCTCTCTCTCTAAGTCTAGAATAATTCTGAAAATGGAATATTTTAAATAATAATGTTTTTTTTCATATTAGTACAGAATGGACCAATACCTATCAGAAGGCCGGTTACTACTGTACCTACGAGCATTTGTTCACGAGTCATGGATGTTGGTATGTTTAATTAGTAAATTTATGATATTTATATATTATTATTATTATTATTATTTATCATTACTCTCAATATTTCTCCGTTATCTAGTATTACTTTGGACTAGATAATAGGTGTGAGTACCTATACGAATAATAATAATAATAATAATAATTATACACTCACACCTACCATCTAGATCAAAGTAAGCATCATTAAGAGATTGTGTTAAGGATAATAGTTATCGGAGAAATAATGATAATAATAATATGTATCTATATGAATATTAGAAATATTATACTAAATAAACCTATAAACGTCCATGACTCGTAGACAAATAAATGCTCGTAGGTACTGTAGTAACATCATACAAACATTTGCTCCCACCGGGATTCGAACTCGGGACCTTCGACCGAGTAGCCTGTATAGCAAGGGGCACAGATCACTCGGCCAGCCAGTCGTCAAATATAATATATAAATATTATTATTATATTCCTACTACTGGCTGTCGGTGGCTAATTTTGCGTGGATATCGATTATCGCACCAAAATATAGCCTGTGTTAGAATATAATTTATCTCCATGCCGAATTTCATCTAAATCAGTTTTGTAACTGAAGAGTGAATACGTAACAAACAGACAGAGTTACTTTCCAAATTTATAATAATATTACTTAGTAGGTAAGGTTAAGAATTACTTACTAAGAATAATAATCAACACTTAACTGATTTTTTTGTTAAGTTACTCACCTATTTGTAATTATTTAGGGTTTGTTTAAAGCCAAAATCAGAAATATCTTTATACCAAGACAGTAGGCTTCCAAAAAGCTCTATTACAAAAAATGGTACTTAATAATTTTATAATTTCCGTAAAATGTCCATAACTATGTCTGAAATTACGCAAATGAATCTGAGTTTAAATCAATACCAAGATGTAACCTCCCAATAGAATTAGAGAATGGACCCTGAAAAACGATCTCCTAATAGGACCCAAAGAACCATTAATCTGGTAAAAAAAGGTTAGGATGGAATTGGTACTATTAGGAACAAGTAAAGTTCATGGCTCCCTTGATTAATTAATATACAGAAAAAATTGATGATGGACAGTATTACGTCTTAGAAGGTAAATCTTACGTCTTTAAAAATAGGTTCTAATCAGCTGATAAATTCGAGTTGCAATGTACAGTCGACGGCGCATCAAGCGTAACAGTTTGACCTTGAGACCACCCTTACTGCATTCGTAATAGAGACGGCTTTCGTAGTGCAACTGTTACACTTGACGTGCTATCGTGTGTACTTCAGAAAAAGCCTATTTTTATTGAAGCTACGTTTGGATTAGCTTTTAACCTTTGCCTAGGAAGGGTTTTATGGAAATATTAATTATCTGTTGTCTGTAATTAATTATGCCTGTGAGTAAAATAAAACGTAATAGGTATACCAGTAAAAAGAGCAATAAGTACATGCTCACATGCTGGAAACGTGTGCTCATTCTGTAGGCGTAAATGGAGGCGTGAACTTCCATAAATAAGTGGCCACATTCCAAGCGATGAACAAACAAACCATTAACTTGATTAATTAAAATACGTTGCCTTTGAAACAGGAATATAACGGTTTTCTCTTAACTAATAAATAATAATAATAATATTCATACACTCACACCTATTATCTAGCCCAAAGTAAGCATCATTAAGAGCTTGTTTTATGGATACTAAATAACGGAGAAAAAATGATAATAATATGTATATAAATACTAGAAATAATTATACTAAATAAATACATAAACCTTCATGAATCGTGAACAAATGCTCAATACTCATCATACAAACATTTGCTCCCACCGGGAATTTGTGAAGTATTTTCAAATTGGACCAATGGGTAGAAGTATCTAGAATTTCATACTAAGTGGTTATCGTAACGTAGACGCCCGTATTACTTATCTTGGGCATTAGTAGACGCTTGTAGTAACTTAAGCATTATAGACGTTCGTAATATCTTGGGCATTATAGACGCATGTAGTACCTTGGTCACTATCTACTCAGGCGTTGCCTACCGGTTAATAATCAAGAAAAAGTCGTTACATTGACTGTTATGAGACGCCAACACTCTCTCAACTTGCTCAGCTCTCAGCTTGCCACCGCAATTCGATTCCACGATGCCCTTTCTCTCTCTCAAAAGATCGCAGCCAAATAACACTACTTAGTATTGCGGTCAAGTGGAAAGTAAGGTCGCCAGAGCTCATCAGGGAGTTTTTTATGCAAATAGATGACAAACAACCTGACGGTCCACCTGGTGGTTGGTGGTAAGTGGTTACTGTCGACTATTATAAAGACACCTACAATAACAAAGAAAAAATCACTTGGATTTGCAGGTGAGTTATCATCAGGATGATAACATCATTTCATATTACGCATCAGGATGCCTAATATGAAATCCCTTTCATGCCCAGTTATTACACACACTCCTTTTGCTTTAATCGGCGGCAAAAGGCGGCACCTACCCAGACGACGTACCACCTATTATCGAAATAAGTATTGGAATATTAATATTGCGTTATTGTACTAGGTGGTAGGCCCGTATGTAGGGTCGTCTGGGTAGGTACCACCGCCTTTCTTATTTCAGCCGTAAAGCAGCTCGCTGTGTTTCGGATTGAAGGAAAGGTAGCCAGTGTAATTACTGGGCATTGACAGCATTTCATCTTAGACCTCAGGATGACAACTCACCTGCAATATCAAGTGATTTTCCCTTGTTATTGCAGGTGTGTAAAGGCGGCGGTAACCGCTTACCATCAGGTGGGCCGTCAGCTTGTTTGTCATCTAGTTGTATAAAAAAATATGCCAGTGTGAGTAACGCGTGAGTACTGGTACCTACCTAGTATTACATGTCTATAGGCTAAAAAAGGCTTCGTCGATGAATTCTAAATATTCATTAATAGATAGAAAATCAAATGAAACAAAAATTTTGTACTTTTCTTACAAATTTTAAAACTTAATCCTCATGTTCAATTTAAAATCTATATTATGAATCATATACATTTCTAATATATTTACATGGTTACCTATATCTCTTATTTATTTAATATTCATAACATGCAGACTAAATGGTGCTTAATTTGAGCTAGACACTAGACCATAATTCATACACTACTAATTCATATACTACCAATATTCATACACTCACGCAAAGCCAAGGCTTTGCGTGAGTGTATGAATATTGGTAGTATAAGGTTTTCGCTTAGATTTTTATCTACTTACATTCCTAGTTGTCACTAAAACTAATAAATCCAAAGAAAAGTTTGAATTCCGCTTGCAGTTACACCCTAGATAGGTACGTAGAATTTCTCATTTCCAATACCTATTACAGTGAGTAGTCACGCGTATGATGCAGCCTGACATTGGAATAAATGAAACAAAAAGGTCTCTACATACCAATCACACAAACGTGAAATAACCCCTAATAATTTATCTTAGCTATTAACAAGCACTATTTATAGGCTGTTACACTTGATGTAGTAACTTATATGTGGGCCACATATAGATAGGAAGCTCACTGACATTTTGAGTCTGGCTGGAGGGACTTGTAATACACAATCAAACCAGCGTTTACTTTCAAATTCAAAACTATACATAAAAGATTCTTGCTATCAGTAGTGTATGCAACTTTTACAGAATCTTTGTCTACATCGAAACCGTGATCAAAACAGCCTCTCGGAAGCTCGGTGTCCTGGTGCAAGGTGCGTCGATTTTTCACGCCTGACCAATTATGCCTGCTTTGTTAATTCTCAGGCCTGGCCTTGCGTGGAATATTGCTCGTATTTGTGGGATGGCTCCGGCAAATACCTCCTCGATGCGCTGGACTAATTACAGCACCGTGCTGTCCGTATCATTGACGATGTTGAGGTCACAGACAATCTTGAGCCTCTGCAATTGCGACAGTTAATTTTGCATCAGTTAGCGCCTTTTGTCGGCTTTATCACGGAGAGTGCTCTGTAGAGCTTTTTGAGTTCAAATACCCACCTTTCCCCTTCCTACTTAGAAGCACGCGTGACAGTCTTCAGAGTCATCATTTCACCGACTCCACCTCAACATCACGCACAAAGAAGTTCAGTAACTCGTTTCTTTGTCGTACCTCCAAAACATAGAGTTCTTTGCTTTGTTTTCATGTGTTCTCCTTTCTTAGTAACTCAATTTGGCTGTCTGAAACACTTTTAGATAAATAAATAAAATAAAAATGGTTTATTTCGGACAACATTTGATCCTTAAGGGTTAGTGGAGAAAATTAAAAATATATGAAATACAAGCATCTTAAGAACTATGTTAAATTATGGAAACTTACGCATATGCCTTGTGCTGACAGCAACCGATAGGATTTAAGATATCCTTACGCGATAATTTTCCGCACAAGACACGCTCAGAGTGGTGAAGTATACCTATTAGCTAAGGTCATCGGGATTGCGCTGTGACTGTCACGCACTCTGCGGATTAGGGAAGCAGTTTTGCCATAGGTATTATTTTTTAAGAAACATTTTTAGTATTCAGTGAGTCAAACCGATGCTTCAACGGTCAATATGATACAAGTTGTTTTTTTTTTTTAATTTTCTTGAGATCTTAATTCGAATATTAAAACATGAGTGCAGATAAAAAAAAAGTTTACTGTATTGACTTTTGACTCTACGCTAATACGTTGCTAAGTCATTTTTATGTAAACATAAAAAATGACGTGTTAAATCGAGAATATTCTCATTTAAAGCTTAGTTCAATTATACGCTATTCATGGCCAAATCTACAAACAAAGTGTCCACCATTGCTGCAACAATAGTCGCTAATGATTGGAAAGGGTCCCAAGGTCCCAAGACCTCAAAATCCTCTCCACTGGTTCACATAATAAACCTATGCTCAGAAAGAGAATCGTTGTAATTTGGGTTAAAAAGAAAGTCGGCCTATGTTTTTGGTTTTATTTTTCTTGTCTCGTTTATACGATACTAACAAATGATAGTCAAAATCAACGTGTATTACAAAAGTATAGGCGCCTCCATGTTAACCCATCTTCGTGGTATCGTTAACAGCATCCTGAGGGTGTTTGTAGATAGGTTTGTAGATAATAAAGATATTCAATCAAAAAAAAAATATTGATTAAAAGAAATAATTTCCGATTGGACTCCCCAATGTTGCGGAGATTGGTACATTATCTGCACGTTGTTGATAAATAAATATTTTAATGCCAATTTATCTACAGTGTTGTGGATAAAAAATAGGCACAAAAAGGTTATAATGAAAACGTTATAATTATTGTTACTAACCCCTAGCCATAATATTATAAGAATATTTGTAACTAACATTTTTTTGGACGCCGGTCTGAAATAAAACTTTTATTATTTTTAATATTTTCGTTATACATGAAAATATTAATATTAATTAAAGTTTTATTGATATCTTTGTTTTGCTATCACGACACGAAAACACAAAAGTAAAAACACTTCCGTTATAGGCGTTGATTTTGACTACCGCCGTTACGACTGTTTCCGTTACTATAATAAAAGTTTTTAAAATGATAATTATTTTACTCACCAATATTGTAAACAAATTATTTTTAAGCTATATGACGGAACCCGGAAGCATTTTATCCTTTTTTTTTAATTGGTGTGAACGAAATAAGTTGAATTTCATTAACAATCAACGAGTTTATTAGAATTGTAAATTGAATTTTACAGTAGTTGAATTTTATTATTTCCCTTACTATCCCGCCGTCGTCGAATAGAATGTTTATTGCGTCTGGTTTGTGGAAGTTTCATAAATTAAATACCTACACACAGCTAACTACAGTGACATGTTAAGAACCTACTGGTCTAAAAGACGAATCTTTAAAACTGGAGTAATTTCTCTCAACATTCTAAAAACGTGAGTGTATAAAACAAACGTGTCTTACAAATGAATTTTACGACACATGATCTTTAAGCCGCTAACAGTGCTGACCCTAAATAGGTAACTAATTAAAATGGATCAGTGTATATGCATTTGAAACTATCAGAAGAGGATTTGTTCTGAAGAAGCAGCAGTGATCTTAGGCAGTTCTCTCACGAGGACGCCAGTTAAGCGACATGCGTTTACCATTGTGTTGTTATGAATAATAATGATTTATAGAGAAGCTATCACATACAAAAGTCATGTCCTATTTTGAAATTAATCCTGTATTTTCGCTGCCAAAAGCTATAGCCGCCGTGATTTTCATAGAGGTTATCCGTTCCGTACTTGCATCCATGTCAAAGGATCATTCTGTATGACAATTTCTTCTCCATGTCAAAGGATCATTCTGTATAACAATTTTAACGATACGGGACTTCCCGGTTCCAGCGGAAGTGCAAAGCTTTTAGTAAGGTAGGACACCACGTGCACTAAGATTATACGTATTTGACAGTCAACGACTCTTCAGAAAGAGAATAGAGCACACGAAATGTCTAAAGTTTCAACATCTTTTCGCACATGATTGTACCTACCTTGTTTTTGCTTAACACAAATTCAAGTGCACTTCTATCAACGTATGAAGCTTTATTTCTTTATAGAAGCTACTGACTACTTGTCTCATTTTGAAATCAATGACTTATGAGGTTTATTTTGTGGTGTATAAGGTGTATTTCAAACAGAATGTTTATGCTTACTGTCCGAAAATCAGATTTGGTATTAAGGGATATTATTTGCAAATTGTTTGCAAAAAAATAGCTCCGACATCGATGAATGGAACAAGTAGCAACGTCGTGCTTTTGCGATTTACATTTGTATCAAGAAATTAGCGACTTTGTCTGCCATATTCCATGGGCATGCAGTAATGCATGCGTTTAAATTAAGATAATAAACTATCTGTGTATCTCATTTTAACTCAATCCATTGAGCTTCTTTGAGTGCATAATTAAAAAACATCAAATCAGTTGATCAAACAATTTTTGATTAGATATTTGAATATATCAAATGACTGGAATCTCAAACAGTACCTTTAGCATAAAGTATCAATTGCATGTTTTCTATAGAGGATTTCGACTAGGTATTTAATATTATTAGTCTATAGTTTCACATTTCAGGCACTCGTGCTTTTCCAACAAAGAAATAAGGGTAATAATCGTATAGGTATCAAGTAAAAGTCACTCAGAGATACCTAACTAGTGTTGGCTTAGGTACGATGGTGGAAAAAAATATATATTTGATTTTGTCGACTCAAGAGCAAATAAATAATATAAAAATCCCAGTGTGAGTGCATAATGTACCATATATGAAACTGAAAAAATAATAAAATTTCTACTTCTTCCCGGGGTTGGATTTTTTATAACTATCCACGTATATGATAAAAAATCACTTAAATTTTTGTAAAACAAAAGTAGTAAAAATCATGTATTATAAACGGTCACGGTTGTTATCACAGTCTGATAGTATTATAGTATTGATGTTGTAACTTATTGCTTATAAGATACGTATGTGAAGTAATAAACACTTTCAGTATCATAAGGGTTGTGAAGGCAGATGACAGTGTAAGGCCCTCTGGCCACGTTAGTTAAGCACGACATAATGAAATAAAATTATAAATTGCGAAAAAAATATCATCTGTTTCATACAACTTAACTGTAATACCTATACGACCTGTTTCAGGGAACAGCTGATTTTAGGGAACAGCAGATTTTTTTATTATTATTATTTCACTAGATGACAAAAAGCTGACGGCCCACCTGATGGTAAGCGGTTACCGCCGCCTATAGACACCTGCAATAACAAGGAAAAATCACTTGATATTGCAGGTTGTCATCTTGGGGCCTAAGATGAAATGCAGTCCATGCGCGGTAATTACACTGGCTGCCTTTACCTTCAATCCAAAACACAGCGAACTGTTTCACGGCTGAAATAATAAAGGCGGTGGTACCTACCCAGACGCCCCTTCATACGTGCCTACCACCTAGTGTTTTTTTTCGATTTCAAATTCGTGTTGAGGATGAACAGGATTGCCATCTGCATTTGTTTTTGAGGGGTTTCCCCTTACACACTGTATAAGCTTAACATATTAATTATTTATTTATGTTGTTTTTACGCGTTGTTGCTACATTTCTACGATCCTTACCCCATTGAAAGTATGTGCGTTGCTATTGCGGCGAGTAAAGTCACAGAGCATATTTACAAAGCGTCATATTAGGAGCAGGGGCGTATCACCTATCCTTTTCTATCATGATGTAAACGGCCTCGTTCAAAATTACCCCAAGTACCGATTTACCCCAATACATAAAGAGGGGTAGAAGGTGCTCTGCACAATCATAAAATAAATAGCGACTCTTGCTATGACACAATAAAGTGCAATCCAGGTCGCACATCGCTATTGTACAACCACTAAATTATACCTACCTACCTACCTATCTAAATTCACCTTCTGACTGCGGCGATGTAACGTGGAGTGCGACCGGCCTGGATTAACACAGCTACGTGATCATCAGCCTATATAGGTCCCACTGCTGGGCACAGGCATTTCTAAATCGGAGAAACACACGAGGAGTTTGGGTCATAGCACCGGAGCAACGGCTTAACATGCCTTTCGAAGCACGGAGGAGCTCTAGATAACAAATTTTGATTGACCCATTCCGGCTTCGACCATGGTGAAAGTTTCTTTGTTTCCGTAATGAAACCACTACGCCACCTGGCTCCTCTAAAACAAGACTCCTGCTCCAGAAAAAAAATAGACAAGAAGAATAAAAAAGCTATTTAATTATTTCTCTAATTCATTTATATTACCCCAAATTTTGCCTCAGCTGTTCGTATTTTATTTGGTTCACTATAGTAGGTATTCTAGATATTTGCACGTGTAAGTACTAAGATAGATATACTTTACGCAGGAAGGGTAAGTTGACAATGACTACTCAGGGAATACACACCTAATTTTAGCCTGTGATACAGTTCACGGTCTGAGATAACCGACAGTAGACCTCTTTATGGCGCCCCTAGGCTTTACTTCGTGGGTCGGTAACGTCTATTTTCATCGTAAAACACAGGCGTGTTTTTGCACCTTGCTTTATTTTAATAAATTTAATTTTATACAACAAAGGTGGCAAGCACACGGTCCGCCTGATGATAAGCAATTACCGTAGCAAGACGCTTGTAGCACCTTGGGTACTACGCACTACTCACGCGTTGCTATCCTGTAAAACTCAAGATAAAGCGGTAAGTTGATGTCTTATGGCAAGAACCCCCTTGCTTCTAATATAAATCGCTACGTTAAAAGCATATGTAACGAACCCTCTTGCTCCTAACATAAAATTAGTTATGTTGACAGCATATGACACGAACCCCCTTGCTCCTAACATAAATCGTTCCGTTGACAGCATATGACACGAAACCACTTGCTCCTAACTTAAATAGTTATGTTGACAGCATAGAACACGAACCCCCTTGCTCCTAACATAAATCGTTCTGTTGACAGCATATGACACAAACTCACTTGCTCCTAACATAAATCGTTCTATTGACAGCATATGACACGAACCCCCTTGCTCCTAACATCAATCGTTCTGTTGACAGCTTAAGACACGATCCCACTTGCCCCTAACATAAAATTAGTTATGTTGACAGCATATGACACGACCCCCCTTGCTCCTAACATAAATCGTTCCGTTGACAGCATATGATACGGAACCACTTGCTCCTAACTTAAATAGTTATGTTGACAGCATAGAACACGAACCCACTTGCTCCTAACATAAATCGTTCTGTTGACAGCATATGACACGAACCCCCTTGCTCCTAACATCAATCGTTCTGTTGACAGCTTAAGACACGATCCCACTTGCTCCTAACATAAATAATTATGTTGATAGCATATATGACACGAACCCCCTTGCTCCTAACATAAATCGTTCTGTTGACAGCATATGACACAAACTCACTTGCTTCTAACATAAATAATTATGTTGACAGCATATGACACGAACCCCCTTGAATCTAATATAAATAATTATGTTGACAGCATAGGACAATCCCCTGCACCACTTCAACACAACCCAATAAAGACGTTCAATTCAGTTTCTTCGTTTCGTTGTTTGAGGGAATTTTAAGAAAATATGTTTTGGTTTCAAATTAATAAAAAACAATCGTATATCATACTAAGTTCTGTGTATTTAAATCAATAATTGAACTAAATATATAACATAAATGTATATTTTTTATGTACAGATTACTTAGATAACTGCTCGTTACATGTCGAAAATGTAATGCACACATTCTTTTAGAGTTATGGCTTGTTTTTGCGTGAATGATTTTGTACGTTACTATTATTTCAACTGTCAACTGTTGTAACTCTGTTTTGTGTGCAATAAATAAATAAAAGTATATTTGTAAGAAAATAACCTGGTTTTTATATTACCTACCAATAACGCCGGCTTAAGATAGTCATCACGTTTTTAGTTTAATTATAAAGGTTTGTATCAAAATAACAAAATTACTTAAAAGGGAACTCTCGAAAACTTTCTTACGAATAACAAAATTTAGCGTAGGCCGTTATAACCACTTTTGTCTGTCTTTGAACCTAGCCAAATGGAATTTAGCTTCCTTCCATGAATAGCAATAATAACTTCTATGCTTCTAAATTTGATACACAACAGTCAGACACATCCCACTACATCTAACTGTGCATAGACATAGACTGTGCTTACTACATTTTAGAAACACAAAGGGAGTGTACAAACACAAAAGGATTTACTTTTCAGCATAAATTCTTCGTAATAAAGGCGATACTTTCAATAATTAATGGCTGACAAACAGAAAATATGTATAAAGCTACTTCTAAAAAACTTTTCACAAAATCAGCGGGACGAGTAAAGCAAAATTTATTTTATGAGAGGACAAGTAAATTTTCGGCTAATGAGATTCAAGAAACTGGAAGCTACTAACGTCAAAACTGAATACGACTTTTAAGATGAGTACGTAAACCATTTTTTTTTTTCAATTTTTCAAAGTGCTTGGGCGCTGCTTTCGTATTTTCCGTTGACTATTTTGTTACCATAATTATATCAGCGCCGTTAATTGAAGTACAGTTCGGGTAAATTTCGAAGATTAGTTCTATTTCTTGTGACCTAGCTGCTCAGTAAGATACCAAAAATAAACTGAATAAGAAAGTTTAGTACTGGTTAAAAAAATATGGGTACTCGATCTACTGGCGAAATTGTGCACTACGAAAGCAGCCTCTATTACGAACGGAGTAAAGGCGATCTCAAGGTAGAACTATAACGTTTGATATGCTGTCGACTGTATCGTATGCCGATATAGAACTTAAATGCTGAGATTATTTTTTAATACAAAACACAGCTAATGACTCGACACCACCTGATGTGAAGCGGTAAGAAAAGTCTATATACGAAGACAGCTAGTGCTGTTTAAACACACTGCTCTAGCCGACTCCGTTTTGCCGGTCCAAAAGGTATACATTTTTACGCCTCTTTTGAAGGAACCAATGCTATAGGAAGGTGGGAATACCTACACAGGTGCCGGCAAAGAATTTCAAGTTTTGGAAGTACGACAGAAAAATGAGTTAGGTACCTAACTGTTTTAGATTTAAATATTTTATTTTGTACGTTTATAACGCCTACTTAATTGTAACAACTACAAATAAAAATGAAATCGATAAAAAAAATGCTCCAGGCGGGAATTGAGTTAGGTACTTTTCTGTGTGTGTGATGTTGAGATGGAGACAGTGAGTTTAGCAATCACAAATATTTAGTCGGGCGAAAAATTGATCGCATAGCAATAGCAAAAGGACTGACATTACCAACGTCTCACGTGTTCCATTAGTTTATTAGATAGATAGCTTCCCACAGACGTGTTATTTGCTTATCAAATATTCGGTTTGGAATACATTGATCTCAAACCAAACACTTCGCCCGATAGGACGTCTGACTGACATAATTATGTAGTGCCTTTGATGAAACCTAATAGGGAACCAAATATTTGATTAAAGTTTGATGTTATGGTTTAGATTTATGGGAGATGAAAAGTGAGGGCTGGCTGATCGAGTGGTTAGCCCGTATTTATTGAACCCGAGGTTCCGGGTTCAAATCCCGGCATAAACAGATGTTTGTATGATGACTACATTGAGCATAAGAAAGAACATTTATTCACAAGGCATGGATGTTAATATATTTGTTCACGTATGTTTCAATTTTAAAATGTAAGACGAAAATAGTTTTGCAATAAACGAAATCGATATTGCTTTCGTAGGCGGTACTAAGTGACATTATGACATCGTAAACCATAGCTATTTTGGAAGCACTGTATCTAAATTAATTAATATCAATTGATTTTTCCTTGTTATTGTAGGTGTCTATAGGCGGCGGTAACCACTTACCATCAGGTGGGCCGTCAGCTTGTTAGTCATCTAATTGTATAAAAATAAATAAATAAATAAAATTGTAGGACCACCGCGCCGTATATGCGTCTTTAGTTAATATACATAGAAAATACCTTATATTTTTTCATACGTATTTTGTGTTGTTCCAATTTTAAGCAGTAAGCTACATAATTCTATTACTATTATCATCTACATATACCGAAGTAAAAAGCTCTGACTACAATGATGGTTCAATGATGGCTGGCTTCGATGATGGTTTCGATTGTATGGCCGTTGGTAGCTTCAATTATTGTTTTAAGGCAGCTCAGAACTAAATGCTACGAAAAAGTTACATGAAGACCACACCGTATACCTATAGATGTGATAAGGGTTTGTCGTTTATTAGTCTAGGTGTCTTGTGATCTATAATTACTATTTTTTTAACCGACTTCAAAAATAGGATGAGGTTATCAAATCGACTGTATTTTTTCTTATTTTTGTTACCTCATAACTTTCGATTGGGTGAACCGATATTACTGATTCTTTTTTTGTTCGATGCGGAATAGTTGTCATTAGGTCCTATATTTTTTTTTTGAAAATCGATTCGGTAGTTTGGTTTTCAAAATAACTGGAATGAGTAAGTCGTCTATGTATGCGAAATTGCGGATTTTTGCTTTCCTATAAAATAAATAAAATTCTAATAGTTTATTTACCAGTACAGTTTACATCAACAGTTATGTATAGCTATTTTGATTTTTGTAATAAATGCGTAAGCAATATCAGAAACTTCTGCTATCTAAACTAGGACAATCCTGTATCTTATACGGCTTAGTCCTATGAATATTTATTAGTGAAATGATACGATAGTAGAAAACAATATAAGCTGACGGTTACCCATCTAGCTTTGACCTCAGAAAGTTATCACAAAAAAATATTGTAAAAACATAAATGTAACGGTGAGATTTATTCATAGACACGGGCAGCATGGGCTCCGCGTAATTGATTACGAGTTGGTCGTCAAGGATTTATGAAAGGTAAGGCGCTTTAACTTGCTAACCCTGTCAGGTCGTTTAAAACCTTGAAAAAATCGCACAGTATTTTATTTATAGTTCTTGCGATGAGTAAGGTCGCCGAAGCTCTTGTATAACGAGGTCTTATTAGGCATTCCTTATACGTATGTTTGCCATTGTTGTATAAAAAACTATAAAATTATGTCAAGTTCCAGGGATAGGTTAACAATACTTTTTAAAAGCTGTTATTTACTTGCTTATGTTCGGGTGGAATCTTGCTACTCGATTCACTGATACGACACTGTACTTACTAGTGAATGAGCACCAATGTTTTCCTGATTTTTTTTAATGCAGGAATGGGAGCCGTTATGCCTTTGGGGAAATAAGAAAATATAATCTTACGTAATTATCCTTCTCAGCAATATCGGATATATGGCGTGTGCCGCGAAGACTTGTCGAAGGCTCTTGCGACCCGTCCACTGCGATCCCTAGCGGGCTCTTCGGCAAGATTATATGAGATGACATTCCTTTACGCAATGCAGGAATCAGTTTGAAGCCTTCCCAGCTCTTATTCTTGTTCATTGCTACTGCAACCGCTTTCACCCACCAAGTGCATTTTGCCAGTGTGGTTGTGTTATGACTAGTGATCGGAATAGGCTGAGTATATTATTATTTACCTACAGTTTGTAGAACATAGATAAAAATTGAAGACTTCCCAGCAATATCTTTTTTACTGGTAAATTTACCGGATTTTTAATTACGTGAATTTAAACATCTTTGACGACCGCTTGGCCGAGTGGTCTGTACCCCAGGCTACTCGGTCAAAAGGTCCCGGGTTCGAATCCCAGTAGGAACAAATGTTTGTATGATGAGTACGAACATTTGTTTACGAGTCATGGATGTTTATATCATAATCATAATCATAATCATAATCATTTATTGCAATTATGTGGTTACAAAAAGGTCTTAAATTAAATTTCACGTTCTCACATAAACCCTGTAAGGGCACAGCAAAATTATTTTACTTATTATATAAAAAAAATCATTATGTATACAAAATCTAAGATAAAACTATTAACCTACCAATTATTACATTCCAGGTATTCCTGCAAGGTATAAAAAGATTTTTGTATAAGGATTCCTTTTAAGATCTTATAAAATTTACAATAATTTTCTAAATTTTTTATATTTTTAGGCAGTTTGTTGTAAATTCTTATTGACATGCAATATACCCCTGATCGCACCAAAGCCAATTTTGTAGATGGTAGGGCCAACATATCCTTATCTCGCAAATTATTTAATCTGGATGTTGAAAAGCCCCTACTTTGAGTATAAAGATTTTTATGCCTTTGTACAAAATTACAGATTTCCAGAATATACATAGATATTAAGGTAAGGATGTTCAGACTCCTAAAATGAGGCCTGCAGCTCTCTCGATCAGTAATATTAACTAGGATTCTGATACACTTTTTTTGTAATACGAACAGTTGGCGAACATCTGTGCCATTTCCCCACAGCATCAAACCATAGCTCAGCCATGCATGAGCATACGCGTAGTAAGCACTGATCGCGGTCCTCAAATCTGTTGACTTCTTAAGTTCAAACAAAGCATAGGTAAATCTAGACAACTTCACAGACACCTTCTCTATATGTTGTTTCCAAGTGATATTTCTGTCGAATTCCACACCTAACAATGTGCAACATTCCACAGTTTCAATTTTTGTATTATTAAATTGAAATTGAATATCTAACGGCATTTTCTGTCGAGGTTTAAATTGCATTAGTTTAGTTTTTGTTAAATTTAATTGCAAGTTATGGTCTCCCAACCATTGTTCAATGATATGAAGTGTACCGTTTAGTTCAGACTCTAACTGTTTTGTGTTGTTAATTGGAAAAACGACTGTAATATCATCCGCGTATAATATAATTGAATTATTTGTTAATTTGGGTAAATCATTGACATAAATTAAAAAGAGGATACATCCTAGAACACTACCTTGTGGTATTGAACCTTTTGAGGGCAGCATTTGTGACTTAACTGTATAACAAGTATTTTTATATCCATCCAAATATTGAACTTCCACACACTGGACGCGATTTTCAAGATAAGATTTAAACCACTCATGAGCAAGGCCTCTTACTCCTATGCCGTATAGTTTATCCAAAAGTATTTTATGTGACACCCTATCGTATGCTTTACTCATATCTAACATTAGTGCGATTGCGTACTTGCGGCTATCTAAAATATTATATATTTCTCGAGTATATTCAAATAATGCTGATGTCGTAGACCGCTTCTTTCTGAAACCGTGTTGGCTGTCATCATAAATATTGAATTTTTCACAAAAACTGTTTAATCTTTTGCACATTGCTGACTCTAATATTTTTGAAAAAGTGGATAGTAATGCTATAGGACGATAGTCGTTTACATCACAAGAATTTTTTATTTTCGGTGCTGGTTTAATAATAGAAAGTTTTAGGAGAGAAGGGAAAGTAGCTTCCAAAAAGGATTGGTTTATTAAGTACGTTAGAGGCACCACAAGCTCTTCCTTACAGTGTTTAATAAGGGTTGGTGGGAACTCATCAAAACCATGACTAGTTTTATTTTTGAGCTTATTTATTATTTGCAAAACTTCTAGAGTGGTAAATGGGTGTAAGCACATTGTATTATTTACTTGCGAAATCACAGGTCGTCCCCGCGGTTCGAAATGTAAGCTCGCACTAGTTCCTATAGATAAGAAATGGTTATTAAAGGTATTCGCTATAGTGTTAGGTTCAAATATGCTTTTATTATTTATCTTTAATACTACATTTTTCTTGCCTTTTTTGTTCATTTTGTTGGTTCTTTCTTTAATGATTTCCCACATTGATTTTGTTTTGTTTTTAGACCTATTCATTTTTTTTATATAATAGATTTTTTTAGAAGTGACTACCGATTTCTTTAGAATTTTCTCATAATTTCTATAATATTCATTAATTTTTGGGACATCATAACGCGAAGTAAGCATTTTAAGAAATCGTTTTTGTTTACATGCATTTTTAATTCCAGAGGTTAACCATGGTTTTATTTTATTTTTTATTTTTACTTTTTTAAATGGAATTACAAAGTTTAGAATTTTTGATAATTTTTCATGGAATGCTAAATAATTATCATTTATAGAGTTATTATTTTTTATTATTTCCGACCAATCTATTGAACATAATTCATTTTTAAATAAATTAATGCTTTTCTCATTAAAAATTCTTTTTTTGATATAAAATGGTTCATTTCTAATATTGACATTTGGTTGTAGTAGTGTAATGTAAATACCCTTGTGGTCACTCAGACCGTACTCATTGATTTCGATGATCATATCACCATTATGAAAATTAGTGAATATAACATCCAAACAAGTAGAACTATCTTTAAATATCCTCGTAGGCTCCTTAACATTTTGGTGAAAGTTGTAACTTTTAAAAAGTTTTATGAAATCTCTAGCCTGCCTTTTTTTGCTCAAAAAGTCAACATTTAAGTCTCCGCCAATCAACACATTTTTTTTAGAATATTTATACTGCAATAATTTTAATAGTTTTTCAAGCTGAGACATAAAAACATTTACCTCTCTCCCACTATTAGGCCAATAGATAGCAACAAACAAAGTACCCAAAACTGGAACAAAAGTCGCACATATCTCAATTACATACTCTACCGACAAAGTCTCTATATCTTGACACTGTAAATAGTCCATGCTATCTCGTAGAAAAATACATACGCCACCCCCCTCGTGGTCAGATCTACAAAATACGCTGGCCAACGTATATCCCTCCAAAGCAAGTAGATCCAACTTAGCCGAAGTAATCCATGTTTCAGTAAAACATAGGATGCTTATTTGGTGTTCTTCTGTAAGGGCCTCAATCAGATGTATCTTGTTCTTTATACTGCGTACGTTTTGATAAAGTACTGTGGGATTACCCCCGAAAGGAACTAATATTTGGTGAGACTGAGGGCTGAAATCTTGACGTGGTTGGTTCATTTGCTGTTTGGGTACTATGGTAATAATTCTGGGTTTTCTTTGTTGTCACAGCGTAATTTATTGGTGTGCTATTTCTGTTTTGTTTTACTGTATGGTATCTCTCTCTTTGTAATTTTCTTTTTTGGAGACCCGCATCGTCCAAGTACTCTGACACCCATAAACCGGTATTTTTGAAGACCCTGACATTGGACAATATATATTTCGACATTCTCTTACTCAGAAACTCAATTTTTATCGGTCTACGCCATCCTCGTTTTCCTATACGATGGATATCTTCAATATATCCCGTTAGGTCGACATTAGCTATTTCATAAAATACATTTATTATACGTTCATGTGTATCATAATCATTTTCATGCTCATACTCCTTTAGCCCATAAAGTACTATAAATTTGGTATTATCTTTTTCTGTTTTATTTTGTATTCCACGGCTAATATTGGCATCTGAGTGTGTGAGAGTTGAGTTTTGGCTGTAAGATTTAATTTTATTTTCGATAGAACAAATCGTCTTCTTGACTTGATCTAACTCTGTACGTAGTTGAATATTACTGGCCTCCAAGTCATTCATTCGCTCACTATTTTTCGTAGCCAAAAGCCGCAGCGCATTTATTTCTGTTTCTACAGCTGTTTGGATTTTCTTCATAGTTTCTGATATATCATATATACGTGTATCATGATTCTTGTATTGTTCTGTAACCTGGGACCTTAAGGCTCGCAATTCAGTTAGTACCAGTTCACTATTATTCAGCGTGGAGTCGTGTAGTATTGTTTCTCCCTGAGGTGATGAGCCATCTGATATGAGTGATTCATTTATACAATGGGTCTTGTTTTGTGGTCGCAGTGTTACATTTATGTCATATAAATTTTGATTTACCATACTTAAGGGTGAATCAGATGAGTCCAGGACTGCAGATAGTTGCCGAATAGGTGTATTTACATTAGTAAGCTTAGGCTGTTTAGATTTACACTGTGGACACATCCAGTTCAGCTTATGTTCATCTCTCATTGTATTATAGAATCGCTGCTCTGAAACATTTGCACATAATAAATCATATGAGTCTTTACATTTTGAACATGATAAATATCTCCTATCTGGTATCAGTTTATTGCAGCCTGCACAGCAATTTTTTTTCTTATGACATTTATCCATTTTTACTTTTATGGTAGAAATTATGTTAACAAAGTTCCTATATTTTTTTTTTATTTTTTTTTTTCGACAGTATTTTATTATACTGCTTATTATTATAAAACCAATTTTTTATTCTTGATCTTTGTTTAAAATAGTTCATCCACTCCCTACTAGATGTCACCACTGTCTTCGAAATTAGATACTAGGCAATCTCGGATGTTCTTTAATTTTAAATTACATAGGTACTCCTTGAATATATTTCCACTGTCCATTTACGCTATTGTCACTTTAACATCACGATATAAGTTTTATCCGTGTTTTCTATAAAAATATTTCATCTTCTGTGTGTACTATTGTAAATTAAATTTTCATCACTTTTCACCAAAGCATAATTTCACAAATACTGTCGCGTCTTCTTTAGCACTTGTTTATTACATTTATGATAATAATGGATTAAACTTTTTATATTTACTATTTTTAATATCGAAATTATACGGAGCTAATGTTTACATCAGGACTACCCGCTTTTTTTTTTTGGTATTCAAGGGTATAATATGTTTATTTAGTATATTTCTAATATTTATATACATATTATTATCATTATTTCTCCGTTATCTAGTATCCATAACACAAGCTCATAATGATGCTTACTTTGGGCTAGATAATAGGTGTGAGTGTATGAATATTATTATTATTATTATTATTTACCGCGTAACAAACATACAAAAAAACGATGAAATGGGGAGTTTGGGTCATAACTTATGACCCAAACTCCTCATGTGTTTCTCCCATGTTGGAATGTCTGTGCCCAGCAGTGGGATAATCATATATTACAGGCTAGTGATTATGATTTAATTTTTCTGAACTAATTTTTGGCTGACTAGTAGAGTATTCCTAATGGCATTAAGTCCGCTAAATCGTCCTATTTATGCGCAATAAAGGTTAAATAAATCTGGGCCATAACAGATCTCTGAAACAATCACGGGAGTGTGAAATATAATAGTATGCAATACGCACACAAATCAATTTTATTTTTTTAGAACTGGGGCAAATGCTTCACAAAAAAAGAAAAGCTTCTCATAGTGTACGATAATGCCTGTATTAGTTAGTGATATAACTGTGTGTTTGTGTGTGACGACCGGTAGGCCAAGTGGTGTGTAACCCTCTAACTACAGGCTACACGGTCAGGAGTCCCGGTTTCGATTCCCGGTAGCTTTAGATGTTTGGACGATAAGTACGAACATTTATTTGTATGTTCGTAAAGTATATTCCAATATTTAAATACATTTACCTACCATCAATATTTCTCCGTTATCTAAGGAGTATCCTATACAGGGTGATGCCGTCAATGCGACAATAAATTTAAACATGGGCTATATTAGTCCATAGAAATGGTTTGCCACTTTCAAAAATATCGTATTCATTTGATAATTTCATGACACTTGTAAACGTTGGCAGCATTATTTCATACAAAGGTCATGAAATTATCAATTTTAAAACCATGTTTAAATTTATTGTCGCATTGACAGACCCAAGAGCTCTTAATTATGCTGTCTTTGGGCTAGATAATTATAGCTCCTCACCCCAGCGTATTTGGGTAAATATATATTATAATAATATTCATACATCCCCATGTATGAATATTAATATGATATATATTTACCTTAATACGCTTGTATACAGAGTGGTCCTGGCAATATGACAATAAATTCAAACATGGGCTATGTTCATAGAATTGTTTGCCACTTTCAAAAACATCTTATTCATTTGATAATTTCATGACATTTCTATGAAATAATGGAGCCAATGTTATATTATTTCATACAAATGTCATGAAATTACCAAATGAATAAGATGTTTTTGAAAGTGGCAAACCATTGTTTCAATTTATTGTCGTATTGACGGTACCAACCTGTATAACCAAATTCACTTTTTGGCGTCCCACTTCGCAGGATCGTTTCCGATGCTAATTCGTTTTCTGTGCAAAACTTTATTATTACTTTATAAGTTAGTAGATGAATAGGTACTGTGATCTTATTGATATTCACTGCGATTCACCATCTAGTCTCCTTGGAATTATTAGGGATTCATGGAACTGTGCCTCTAGCACGAATATTTGAAATTTTCGTATTGTTATCCTCTCGAAAGCTTTTGTATAAAATTTCGAGCAGCTATCCTGGCTAGCGGTAATACCTATTTCAAGTTCGTAGTTTCATATTGATAAATACAGATTAACCCAGGCTATTGTAGAACTGGCACTGTTTCTTGATTCTGTCATTTCTAATTAATTTTCATTACTTTTGAATTCATTATTAATTTCATTTGAACATTACTTATGATAAATGTGTACTTGGAAATTTATCTTAACTAAAAAAAACATGTCCTGGGACGGAGATTGAACCTGCGGCCTTTCACAATCCTGATGACTGCTCTAACCATCTAAGCTACCAAGCACTCTTATAACCCTATATCAATTGCTTCTAGTTTAGCTGTATAGGTACCCTCGCAATCTCGGATTAATCTGTTTCAACACCTAACGAGTATTTTTAGACGGTTAGAGCAGTCACCCGAATTGTGAGAGGTCGAGGTGCCTACCCCCAGGACATGACTTTTCTGATTTCAATATTTTTCTATTGAATTAATGTTTCAATAAACCATGCAGTTTTAATCTCATTATTAGCGAAGTATTTTATATATTCAATATTTTTCTTCTCACAAGCCATTAAAAATACATCCAAGTGCCGCTAATTTATAATAGAGCTTCCGTCGGTATTGGTAAATTGCAATGCTAATTTTGTCTCATACAAACGATTCTAGATATTACTCTTAAGTAGAAAATGCAGATTATTTTCTTAGCACCATTCCTATTGATATTACTTTTCTTTGTAAGATGAAATATCATTAAATTCACTAAAAAATAATCTTTTTACCCACATCTGGTCAGACGGATACTCAAAATCGGGTCATAAGGGTATTATGTGGATGTGGGTCAAAACTTGTGGGTCGAAAAGGTCCGAAGCCCAATTTTTACTTAGTATAAAGTGTAGCATTAGTGATTAAATGGTTAAAAGGTTGTTCGTAATTACATTACTCTTGTTTGATTTCATCCCCTTGTACAGTGAAAGCTTCTACCGGCCATTTCCGGCTAAATCTGTATGTCTAGACACGCTTCCATCCAGTTATGTTAGCTATTTTAGTGATGTCCTCAACCTATAACTTTGTAGTTTATGAGTTTATAATCGTCATTGCGTGCTGCCTATATAGAATATGAAATTAAAAATTTTAAGTAACCCCCGGCCTCATTGAGACTATTCATAAGAGCCCAAACACGCTATATCTGCTGTAAGTTTCTGAAGAATTAGGGATCCCGCAGACGTATTTGATGGTGTAGGATCAGATCAAGGTTAGTATGTTATGGGAGTGTCACCGAAGTAACAGTAAACCAAATTTCAAATCAATCGGATCTGTGAATATTAGTAAAACCCTTCTATCATGTAGAAAATGAGCTGATAGTCATCAAACGCCTGAACTGATCTTCATAAATTATAGCTAAGAACCATCCTAGTCACGTCAGTTTTCAAACAAAAAAAACTGAATCAAAATCGGTCCATTCGTTTAGGAGCAACGATACCACAGACAGACACACAGATACACTAACAGACACGTCAAACTTATAACACCCCTCTTTTTTGTCGGGGGCTAAAAAACAATATCGCATTCGTGCGTAGGTGCTGTATGAAAAAAGACAGTTTTGAAAACGAAAAGTTTCGAAAGTTGTAGAAAATAATGTCATCGCAATTTTGAAAGCAAGCAAAATAAGCGGTAGGGCCGCCTGTATCGATTTAGAAGTAAAATTCCTATTTAGCTACTATGTGTCGATACATAGATAACAAAGTGATTTTTATCATTCAATTATTTTACGTTTGTTACAATAAAAAAAATATATCGTTTTAAATATTCGTAACACAACAATATGTGAATACATAATCACCCTACGTTTTATGTTTCAAAATGGAAAATTATAAAGGTAGTTTGTATTCAATAACATCCGTTGTTAACCTACTTACCTGATTGGACCGCAATCAGTTACTTTTTTGTTGTTTCATTCCTTCGTCAGGTTACTAATGGGTTTTGTATGAGTAAAATTTAACTGGCATGTCATTCATGCTATAATTATCTACTTCGTTTACCATTTTATTTGTTTTTTAGTCATAGGGTTGAAGCAAGTATAAGTACGTCCCACTTAATATTAGCCATGGACTATAATGAGAAATATTGACTATAGCTATGTAGCAAATGGCGCTACTGAGACTTTTGAATCAGAAATTCTTTGAAATTTTGTACTTGAATTTGTAAAAGCATGTTGGAGAACCATACGACCAATTTATAAAAACTTCACCATACCTAGAACCTTGTCATTACTGTCAAATCATGAATCTCATAAATGTACACAGTAAATGTTACATTTAAGCTGGTATGTTACAAATACTATTTCAATTTTAAATCATTTAAAATTGAAGTGAGGCCCAGCAGTGTGATTAACAGAAATATTGGCTTTACGACTGACAAGACCGTCGTCTTGTTAGTCGTAAAGCCGATATTTCTGATAAAGCCGCCATTGATTTTGACGTTTGAGCACAGCGCTGGGGGGCGTTCCAAGCCTACAACTTTTCACTCTATGGCCATTCCGTGCCTTTTGGCATGACGTTCGGTTGTCGCAACTACTCCGTTCCGAGCCTCGGAGAGTTGCAACTTTTTCAACTCTGTCGTATAAAACGTCACATGAAATTAGTAACCATCCGTCAAATGAAATTGGTTAGTTATGTCAAATCTAAAAAAAGGCACGGCTTATTTTTAGTTTACTTTAAATTAAAGTGAAAAAAGTCTGAAAGCTTACTATTGTTGTGTGAGACTAATTACAAATTCAATGGGAAATGGAAGGCTTCGTATTAATTTTAGATAATAATGGAACTCCTTGATATAATGAAGATGGTGATGTCTTGATCCAAAAGTTTGGTGGTAAACAAAAATACATTTTTTGTGTATGTACAGTCAACAGCACATCAAGCGTAACAGTTTGACCTTGAAACCGCCCTTACTACGTTCGTAATAGAGGGGGCATTCGTAATGCAACTGTTACACTTCATGTCGTCGTGTCGTGTCGTGTGTACAAAACAAATTTGATACAACATTGACCATTGTATGTAATGTCAAAATTTGAGGTTATAATTACCATTTGTGTCGTTTAACACCTTAGAGCAAGACAAAAAACAACTCTGAGTGTTTGAAGTGTAGCCTCGGAACGCACCCTTGCGCGTAAGCGTATTCACTAATCCCTAAGTGGATTTCTCGGCTGTGTATGTTTATCGCTGTTTTAGATACAAGACATGAAGTACTATTGATATTTTTTGATTCAGTTTTTCTTGTGTTAGAATGTATCAAAATGACTTCATTCAATATTTGATTGACCTTTACACAAAGATAGAAAAAAGATAGAAAAGAATAACTTTTTCGTTTCGGCTCACTCCGTGCTCGACATCAAAACGCTAGCATTACTAACGGTTGTAAAATGGTTGTCATATAAACGCCAAAAGGTATGACAGCGCTGCCACAGCCGCGAAATCAAGGCTGCTGACTTTACAAAATCGCATAGCAATTTTACATCCGAACGTGTATTTTTTTTCTTAGTCAGAAACCCTTTATGGGTACCCAGGGAGAACGGCGGAGGCTTGCCCCCTGGGTTATGTGGGAGTAACCGGTGTAAAGTGCCGGTATACCCACTAAAACTGACTGTACCCGCTATCCACATTTGTGGGGCGCTACCGAGGAAGCTCGTCGTACACATCTCGGTCGTGCCTTGTGGCGTTCTTTCAAACGTTGGTGGGAAGTGCCGCGGGTACTTGGCACTTCTCACACCGTCAGCGGAGTGTGTTTGGGATGAGTGGTGGAGCCCCCCGCCACCATTCCACACCCCTAGCCGAACGAATATTACTACATTACTACAACTTAACTCAACTACTACAAGAAAAACGAAGACCGACATAATATGTAGGTACTATTGTGTTTGCAATCACGAACAAAAAATAGATAAGTAGAGTTATACGGCTGTGTATTTATAGATTAAGCTAATCAACAGTTTGTGATTACTACTAATTTTCTTTGTTTTTAAATTCGTAATTGTCAAATAAAATAAGTGAGCCATATCTGCTGTAAGAAATATTTTCCAATTGTTTCTCGCACTACGGTGATGTCGAATTTCTGTGGGTAAATTCGTATTTTAATGGTTATACAGTCACGTTAATCGTATGTCGCAGTCATGTTATACAGTCAAATCCAAATTGTGGGCATAGGTAACAGAGTCAGGTATGTTTACGCTTAGTGAGGTGTTACAAGAGAACAGCTATTTAAAGCAGCAAGGCTTTAACAGAAAATAATATTGTACGAACGCTGCATTACACGTGCAGCGCAACATGATCAATATTCATACATATTTATAGCACGGAACTTGCCAATTTTCCGGAACCATATGTGCAAAATGAGTTTGAAAAAGATTGGAAAGAAACGAGACAAACATACTAGGGAGCACTCCATTAGATTTTTATTCAAATAGAAAAAAAATACAATTGACAAATTCAACAAAGAAAATTTATACCCCGAGCCTTACTTAATGATTTGAATAAACTAATAGATACATCAAAAAAAAATCCGTAAATCAGCATTTCCAAAACTACATATCTACTTATTTTGTCCAAATAGGATTTCGTGGTGAAGCAGATGCATTTCGCTAAAGACTACTATATAATATAAGAAATCCAGTGCTTAGATATTATTTTTACAGGTTTATTATATCTGTGAAAAATCTACACATTAGCTACAATGGGGTTTTTATTGTGTGTGAGGCTATGACAGCAGGGCGCGCGGGCTAGTGGCGGTGTGGTTTTTTTCCGATTCGGAAGAGCTTTTTGGGACCCCCCCAAAAAGCTCTTTCGAATCGTCAAAACCCCATAATAATACTGTTTATCTATCTATCTATTTGTCTGTCTGTCTGTCTGTCCGTCCATCCGTCAGTCGGTCCGTCTGTATGTCTGTATTTACGCTGGTTCCAAAAGTTGAACTAGCGAGAAGATGCCAGAACAAACTCGTGTCGTCACTCTTTTTAAATATTGAATTATAATGTTTGTAGTTACATAATGATTATATTTTAGTAGTTTCGTGTCGCACAGATCATATAATTTTTGTACTATGCCAAACACTCAGAAAGCCAATTTGTGAAAAAGTGTTAGTTATTGACTTTTGACACAACGTGGACGATATACAGTTGTGGGCCCTGTAACTAAAGCAAAAAATGTAAACAGAGATTCCTTCACATTGCGTCTTGGTACTGGGCATTTTGCTAGATTGTAACATGTAATAACTTGTACCAAATTGCGTTGAATTCAATTTTATTACAAGACATATTAATGACGACTTGCTAGCCTAGTGGTCTATGCCACTTGCTTTACAGGTTACTTGGTCAGGGGTCCCGGGGGTGAAGCTCGGTAGGAGCAAATGTTTGTATATGAGTACAAGCATTTGTCCACAAATCATTGATGTTTATATGTTTATCACTATCAATATTTCTTTGTTATTAGTATCCATAGCACAAGCTCTTAATGATGCTTACTTTGGGCTCGATAATAGGTGTTAGTGTATGATTATTATTATTATTAAAATGACCGTAAAAGTAGTAAAGTATATACAGTCATATAAAGTGGTTTTCCACCTCGGGGGAGACCAAAATTACGCCGGATGTGGTATGGGCGCGCTGGAATTTAGTTATCAGGCAGTACGGTGCTTCCGTTCAAAGTTTAAATAGTTCAGCCAAATCACCTCCATTGTTCACTCAGCATAAATCTAAAATGAAGGCCAGAATTTTAAGCTTACAAAATGTTATTTTTTATTCATATCTAATTTGAGCGGTGTATTTAAGTGGGCTAATATGCCTACACATACCGCCGACACTTCAAATGAGAGCTTTGGGGCTATAATTTTATGTTTGCCTAAAATTAGGGATGATTATGTGGTTAGGTAAAGAGTAACGAGGGTCTGTAGTGAGGACCCAATTAGCAGAAAACATGTTAAGTTTTGTCGTATTAATTATGTTTACTCAGTACAGACTACTCGGCCAGCCGGTCGTCAAATGATGATAGGTGTGAGTGAATGAATATTATAGTATTTTGAAATATTATTGAATAGTATTTAGAAAGATAGAAGATAAAGATTTTGTGTAACCTACCTATATAAGCTTTGCCACTTTTTTTTCGGTGAGGGCAAGCTCGCCAGTCTATTATTCACCCACTAAACCCCTCAGCGAAGCACTTCTTTCCTGTCTGCTGCTAACCATGCGGGATTTGCCGGAAGCCTTGCGGCCGCTTGTCGGCAGGGCACTGTGACCCCTAAAGACCCGTTTTTTGGGGAGGGGCTGTAAAAAGGCCCCACCTCAACCCAACTATGTTTTTTCAAGGTTTTGCAATTTGCATTGTTTTTCCTTTGTACATAAATAAATAATTTAATTTAAAAAATGCGAATAAAAAGTACTCTGGGCTTAATATCAAACTGTGCTCTCATTAGTAGCTGAATGCAAGTCTTAGGCTGCTAGATAGTGGATGACCTATTTTTGTAAGCGTAAATGGAACACAGCTCCGCTTTAGAAAAGTACGAGTATCTAGACTAAAAGAAAGACGTATCTAGGTGGTAGGCCCGTATGTAGGGTCGTCTGGGTAGGTACCACCGCCTTTCTTATTTCAGCCGTGAAACAGTTCGCTGTGTTTCGGATTGAAGGGAAAGGTAGCCAGTGTAGTTACTGGGCATGGACGGCATTTCATCTTAGGCCCCAAGATGACAACGCACCTGCAATATCAAGTGATTTTTCCTTGTTATTGCAAGTGTCCATAGGCGGCGGTAACCACTTACCATGAAGTGGGCCGTCAGCTTGTTTGTCATCTAAGTAAGTAAGTAAGAAAGTTAGTCATAATTTATTTGTCATGTTTGAGTGTGCTTAGCTAAACTTTAATGTAGAAGTAAAACAATAATTGTCCTACGCGTTTTACGGATGTAGCGTACAAATAATCTAAAAATACAAAGAAATTAATTGCATGAAAACAGTAAATAAAATTTTCTCACAGGTGAAATTCAAAAAATGATGATTATTATTGCCTATTTATGAAAATATTCTACAGGTATTTATTTGTAAAACTAAAAATATAAAGCATGTCAAATATCAATAAAATTTATCTACTTAGTTTGTTTTCCTAGCTTTGTACCCTAGTGGTTGAGGCCGCCTACATAAAATCTAGAGGTCCGGGGTTCAATACCCGTGGGGGCGGGGTTCCATACCGGGGTGTAGCCCGCTTCCATTTTCGGCCTTATCATCACTAACTATCAGGTGACATTGACGTCAAGTGCTACGTTAAGTATTAAAAAATTACAAAAAAATATTTGAAGTCAACAATATTTCATCTAGAATTAATTACCTTTAGCATTTTTCATAAAAATATAAAATTAATTATAAGTAACAAAATATAACAATTATTTTAAAAAATTGAACTTTAAAAATTTTTGGTAATATTCAATAGAACTCGTCACTAATGGATGAATAACCAAAAGTAAATATATTTTGACAACTATTTTTTAGTCGAAAATTCATTATTATGATTAGTAGTTTTGCTTCTGCAAATAAACAATTACTTAGTTTCTTTTGAATTAAATTTACACTAATGGGTGGTATGCAAAACAGCGAAAATAAGAAATAACCGAGTTACTCGATTGTAGGTCCGACCCCCCGCAAAAAATAGAATCATGTGGGCTTTGTTGCAACCCTTTTTGTAGCATCGAATAGCAGCGAATTAAAATGAAAAAAGATCTTAAGATTGATCTCCCCAATTAATTTCTCAAAATAGCCTAGACAAGAAGAATTCGTTGTCTCTAACTCATCATCACCCGTAAGGAAATTTAATAGAAATTTAATAACTCTTCTGTACAAAATATTAAATGGCTAATTAAGTCCCCTTACATAATAAGTAATTTTTTTTTTAAATGCTCTAACACTAAAACCCATTCTAAGGATACTTTTTCAGTTCCGTTTTGTAAAATTAAGTACTTTCAGAACCGTTTTATAGTGCGTGCTTGTTCTAGCTTTATTATCTAACAATAGTTATTCAGACAATGATATTTTCCACACCACTTTTAATGGTTTTGTCTCGGCAGTCAAACAAAAACATATCCATCACCAGCCCATATGCGTCCCACTGCTGGGCACAGGGCTTCCTACATGGGAGAAACACATGAGGAGTTTGGGCCATAACACCACCACGCTGGCCCAATGCGGGTTGGTGGGTTAAAGCGTTGCAGGAACAACCGGGACCAACGGCTTACCGTGCCTTCCGAAGCACGGAGTAGCTCGAGATAACAAACGTATGTATTTAGGTATGTATTCTAGTGAACAATAAATTTTGTGTTCTTTTAGATATATTTCAACGAAATGCAATAGCGTATTTTTTATGTGTTATTGTATTGCTGTATTTTTCCCATAAATACCTTTGTCATACTTCCAAAACTTGAAATTATATACCAGCACATGTGTTTCCCTCCTTCCTGCTGGGCTCCTTCAAAAGAGGCGTGAATATGCACCTCAAAAGCGGGCGAGATGGAACGGCTAGTATAGTGTATTCATGTAGCTGCATTAGATGATGTCTTCACATATGGACTCTTCTTACTGCTTCTCATCAAGTGAAGTCATTACATTTGTTTTCTATAAAAAAAATGCATAGTTGTTCTGATGTTCTGCGCATGCATAATTTTTTATATGACAGACAAATGTAAGTACGATCTGCCTTTTGCTTTAGTATGCGGCTACCGTAGCCATTTTGTAGTAAAGAATTTAACAAACGAAACCGTAGCACATAGACGTTCGTAGCACTTTGGGTACTACTAAATAGTAAGTGCGTCCACTCAACTCATCGTCTAGTACTAATGTCGGTTTGTGTGATTGGTAGGCTCAAAGTTTTTATTACCTACCACTCAGAACTGAAATCATTTTGATTTTCAGTGGTCATAAAAAATCTTTGTCCAACGTTTCACGATTCTGCCTCTACCAGGACTTGAACCTGGACCTCTGGCTTAGTTGCGGACTGACCACCAACCGTCCTGTTTGAACACTTCTTTTAGCAAACTGAACTTAAACCTTATCTTTACCTTATATATTACTTTTGTAAAAAATTTACTCAAATTTATTTTCCATAACTTCTGATATATTTCCGCGTATTAATTCTTAAATAAGTGCTTCTGTTTCACTTAATATAACTATCCCAGCTAAGTTCTAAATAGTTCAAATTCCAAAAAAGCAACTGCAACGAGCCGTGTGTAATATCACACGAACCATTTCGAGCTTCATTTGAACCTTTAACGAATCGTAAACTATTTCATCTACATACATAAAATTTGGCACATTTATTAAAGCCCCCTCGAGGAGCTCGGTGGCGTAGTGGTTTGAACGCTCTGGTTTGAAATACGAAAACTATATACGTTCCCGGACTATATCGTCCCACTGCTGGGCACAGACTTTCCTACATGGAAACACATGAGGAGTTTGGGCCATAACACCACCACGCTGGCCCAATGCGGGTTGGTGGGTTAAAGGGATTGCAGTAACAACCGGGACCAACGGCTTAACGTGCCTTCCGAAGCACCTCAAGGACCTCGAGATTATAAAGTTTGGTTGACCCATCCCGCGGTCGACCATGGCGATAGTTGTTTGTTTTCGTATTTTAAACCAGAGCGCTTAAATTAATTCGCCATCAAGCTCCTCAACAGGTACATATATTTTTTGGGCATTGCTACAATATCGGCCATTTTCATGTACTGCCAGTACATGAAAATGGCCGAGTCAAATCTTGAGCCTGAATTACATCCTGAGTGAACACAGAACTTAGCATCCATATGGATCTCGATTCATTTGTCGGTGAAGTCGAGAACGACGCATTATTCAATATTGAACTATATTGTTTCACATTTGTGTTTTTGATGGGATTATTACTACATAACTATGCTGATCAAATGCAGATAATGGCGTTTTGAAGACATTCGGTGAGGGCTGTATCTGTAACATCTGATGGAATATTTATTCCGCGTGTGTTGTGAACACCTTTTTTGTTTCTTGATTTTTATTTAATTAATGTCTAGCTAAGAAATTGCATGAGATTTTTTGTGAAGTGTTGCTAGCGATGCGGTTCTGAAATGAAATAGCTTATTTCTCCACCTGGCTTAAACTATAATGGTATGCACTCAAGATCTAAAAGGTTTTTTTATAGATCACTTCGGTGAGTGTGCAACCGAGCTGCATGATTTGATTCCACCTGCCCCTTTCCATCTTCGAGGATCCAGATGTAATCCACGAATTAGTTGCGATAGTATAGGAGTACATAGGTATACTTTTAAAAATACTGCAATATAAAAATAGAAAATGAGAAATAAAACAGCCTGCAAAATAAAAGTAATATAATTGGGCATTTAAAAGATTTAAGTAATGAAAAATTCGTGCTTAGATTGAACACACATTATTTGGTACAATGTATTTCACTTACAAGTCACTCCATTCAAGTTTATTATTAATAATATATATTCACACAGATTTAAATTCATTTGTAAGATAAAAACGTTTTAATTTTAAAAGTTTTACAAGTAATTACTTAATTATATTTGGTGGTTACATCCGCCTTATTTAACATACAGTCATATGAATATTTGACTATAACTTTATTTAATGACAATGCAAGTTATAAAAATGGATATATACTAAACAATATCTATGAACTTTGGCATACCCTACACAAATGCAATAAGACTATTTTATAGTATTTACAAATCACATTTTGGACCCTAGAAGTAAAAAAATACCTAAATTTGTCCGAAACTTTAATTATTACAAATACAAAACATGTTAGAAGCTATAATTATTAGATTTTAATATTTCTAAATCTTGCGTCATGGCTCAAAAGACGCAAAATCTAGTAATATTCATTTTTATTTTACTTACAAAATACATACTTACATTATATTATTTTATTCTAAACTTCCTACTTATATATATATATTATATATAATATATATATATTATATATATATTACTATCCTATATATTTAAACAGTAACTTAATGTTCTATGATTTAACAAAATTTCTGAATGAAAAGTCTATTCTAAAAATTATTTTTTCAGAGAGCAAGTTGGGTACCTGAAACAAAAGTATAATAAAGTTAAGCAAAGAAGACGACTTCAGTAAATCTTATGAAAAAATCTCGAGCGTAAGGCTCTAATTAGGTATAGAACCTGCAGACCTGTAGGTACCTCTGGCACGAACACTTTTAAATTTCGAATCACCATAGTATCGAGTAGTTACGTTACCTTTTATTTGGCTTTTGTTTGAAAGGACACGGTTTTTTTAGGCTTTTATTCCGAATAATTTTGAACAGCAATGTGATATACCTCTTTAAGAAGGTAATATAATATACTACTTGATTTTAAATCAAGCAGATTTTTCGAATCACCCGTTTGTCTAAAAATGTAAATAATGTTCCAGCAGAAACTAAACGCAGTTTTGATTTTTTCCCTCGTTTTTTATGTTGTAAAACATGTCAAATGCACCTATTGTTGTAAATATTTTAAGATTTTACTGTAGTTTTAGATCCAGCTGTATATTTTATAAGTAATAAGTAATAGTTGTTATATTAGTGCAATAACAATACGCAAAAAGTGTGGCATTTTCATGTTTGTCTTAAAAATAAACGGGGGGCTATAAAATATTTTTAATTGCACTAAAAATTCTAAATAATACCTACTCACCCTACTTAAGTAGGATTGCTGTTCAAAATTAAAATTATTTTAAGCCCAGGCTTCATACATTTGTGGTCCTCTCCTTTCAAGTGTGCGTGAACGATACGATTACGATTCGATATTTGAAAATTTTCGTGCTAAGGGGCCATTGAAAGACAATTAAATCTCTATCGAGATCAACGGAACTTTTGCATACTGGGATAAATTATGTTGCATACAAATAGAATTGTTAGATTTGTATCAATTATTACTTGTTTTTTGTCTTGCTGCCGCAACACAAAATAAAACAGCTAATACGCTCAAGGAAGACAAAATAACAAGCATATTAGTTTAAAAGTTATCATAGGTAAGAAAAGTGAACTTCTACAGCTCGGAACAATTGGTATAGAGAGGATGGTGCCAACAACACGACAATAAATTTAAATATGGGCTTTATTAGTTTATAGAAATGTATTGCAACGTTCAAAAACATGTTATTCATTTGATAATTTCATGACGTTTGTATTGAATATATAACATTGGCTACAATATTTCATAGAAATGTCACGAAATTATCAAACAAATAAGATGTTTTTTTCAAGTGACAAACCATTTCTATGAACTAACATAGACCATGTTTCAATTTATTGTCGTATTGACGGCACCAACCTGTACATTTTTGTCTATTGATTGAGCCCAAATAACACGATGGTCGTCACATCCAACAAGGTTCCTTCTTGGCAATGAGTTGAACTTCAAGCCGAAATTAAAGAAAACGAACAAATCCATTCTAACAAAACTTGTCATTCATAAGGTGAGTCTAAATAGTTATTAAAGGATTTTAAAAGTTTATTAATAGCGAAATTCTAGTGATTTTAGATTTGTTTATAAAGCTCAAAATTGCACTTACGCAATATTATGACTGTTTCTACAAATCGTTCAGTAACTTTTTAAACTAGTTTAACTTGCATACGAATGTAAAGTGTTTTGAGAATCGGTTTATTCGTTTCGAATATTTTCGACTTGAAAATTTGTATGAAAAGCCGTGGGGTGTAA
The DNA here is from genome assembly GCA_947347705.1 of Nymphula nitidulata. Taxonomy (NCBI): domain Eukaryota; kingdom Metazoa; phylum Arthropoda; class Insecta; order Lepidoptera; family Crambidae; genus Nymphula; species Nymphula nitidulata. The sequence continues at coordinate 10,562,907 of OX374621.1, read as the reverse complement.
ATGCTCTTAGTTTACCACTAAAAAGTCAAAAATAATTAAAAGTTTATGACGTATAGTAACATACAGCAAGAAATAAAGATTTCTAATGAAAAAAAAGATATTCGTAAATTTGTCGGTGCCCAAAACCAAGCTTTTATGAAACACCATACTTACAACTTGCCACCTGTTTAAGCTGCAACTTTTGTGCTGTCAGTACATGAGACTAGTTTCGCAAAACAACTGAAAAATAACCTCCACCCAGGTAACCCGGGACAATCTTTAATTTTAGGAAGTATTCTCTTTTATCTCAATATCGGATAGTAGGTACTTTCGACTTTGCTTTCCTATATTTTTTTTTGACTCATAGTTGATCATTTTAAATAAATCAATCAATCGTGCCTGGAATCTGATGCTAGACGGGACACAATTGATTTTCCAGATTCAATTGTCATAGCACTCCGGAAGGAAAATGCCACAAGACAGATTAATCATGATAACAATTGCAAGATCTAATTTTAACAATTTATTCAAAGTCTACTCCATAATATCGTACTGACATTACCACTTTTAGCAGCGATTCACTGCTGGGCGTGCCGTAATTTTAATTAACCGTACTATTTGCCACTCACAAAACATGATTCGCACCTGGATCGCGAATGTATGCATTGGGCGCAATTTCACCGCCGTGAGTAATCACTCTTGGGCGTCGCAAATATCGACCCTATTTATACAATAATTATGGCAAACAGGCATACTACCAAGGTACGAGCAATTGGTGGCATTTTTTTTCATAAGACATATATGCTGTAATCATATATGTCTTATGAAAAATACGACACAATCTTTTCACGTAAAAGCAATTTGCGTATAAAACTAACCCGTCTCGTCTCATCATAATTTCGTAATACATCACGCCGTCGCGACACCCGAGACGAGGCTTAACGTATACCTATTAAAATCAACTTACTGGCGAAGCTTTAAGAGTCGATAAATTTTCATATTCAGGCCATAAAAATTGTTTGTTTATATATTCCGGTACTTACGTCAGACGTAGAATTACTGGGTCACCCGCGGTATAGTCCCGACCTCGCATCTTGAGATTTTTATTTATTCTCGGAAAGAAAAGAAAAACTTCGAAGAAAACGTTTTATGGACCCCAAGGCAACCGTGGCGTTTCAAAATGTCGTCGAGGAGACCCGCAAGAACGAGTGGGCAAACTGTTTTCATCAGTGGTTCCATCGGATACAGCGATGTATTGATGTGCATGGACACTATTTTGAATTTCTAGTTTTTATTTCTAAGCTTTTGATTTTCTACGAACTTTCAGTTTAAACCTCGTATTCTCAACATGCATCCATATTTTTTTTTTCATTTCAATTCATATACCTATTTGTATGGTACTCGGTGGGATTCAGGAGCCCTTCCGTTCGGCGGGTTGCTACTTTTCTGTCAGCTGTTCCCTATTGAAACAGGCTTTGACTGCATTGATTGCCTATGTTGCAACGTCTCGTCCACTATGCCAACCCAAAATAATATGTGAGGTCGAACAGCTGTGCAGACCCCTTTTTTCCGGGGAGAAATCTGTTTACAGCCCTACCCGTCGCTATCGAGGCAACGAGCGTGTGTGGGGGTTCGCCCAGCGCTAAGTGACACTGGGAATACCCACTAAAACTCCCCTTCGCGGAGGTAGCCTAGGCTCTGCCAAAGCAATGTCACCAGTCCACCCCCAGGCAACCCGGCCTTGCGGCCGGGACAATGACCGATGGAGATTACCCAGAGTCACCAGGGTAATCTCAAGCTGTTGTGCATACCATGCTGTTTGCTGACACGGTGGAGGCGGCTGCAACAGTATGATATTAAAATAAAAAAATACTAGACAGTAGCGTTATTTGATTCGGCTGTTGCAACCAAAACATTATGTAAGGTGATTTCCCAGTATTGCGCTTTGATTCAATTTAAATTCAACTGAAAATACCATAATGCGAAGGGCATTATGGTATTTTTCTCATATACCTAAGAACAAGATATCAACAAATTACGATATCATTAAAACGAAAATATAATTCAAGGGGACTTAAAAACTGTAGCAAATTTGGTAGTTACTTCTTTTGTAGACAGATAATTAAGTTTTCAATCAAGTAGAAAGGTTTCCATTGTGCCCTCGGGTTATATGGTTCAATTAAGCTTGTCCCCAACAATGTATCATGAATATGAATAATGTAAGGGCTATTATGAATATTAAGTTTTGTGACTCGAAATAGTAACAGGTAGTAAAGTCAGTTTGATAGAGGTGCGTTAAAGGGGTATAACCAACCATAAACAAAAATCATAAAGATGGGCAACAAGTATCCGACCTGCATGTTGGGAAGTGGTGAATTTCTATCATATAATAAATAATAAAATATTTATTTTTATTGTGTTAAAAAATAAAATAAAATAAATAAAAATAAGTAGGCTTGTAACGTTTGGAGGTAGGGGTCCGAAAAATAAGGTACCAAGCCCTAACTTGGTACCTTATTTTTAGGCTCCTCCCACGGTCAGCAAAACAATGAATTTGAAAAGTGAAATCGAATCAAACGCCAAAGTATGTATTTGAATTTTGAATTTATGTTTTAAAAATTGCCAGGAAATTAGGAAGGTGAAACGAGGTGCTATAACAGCGCAATGTTATAGTACCGCGTTACAGGCTGGTACTGACTTTCAGAAAATTCCTTTAGAATTCAGATATTGCATTCTCATTCAGCGAATAACTCAAATTCAGAATAAACATGATCACTAATTTCATATTTCTTAAGAAGAATCTTGTGTAAAAGTTAATCAAAGTTTTAATTAGTTATTCAAAAATTACTTCAGGTGCGAAACTCGCGTAAATAGTAGTTTGCGACATATCAAATATAAAGCACCTTTCGGCATGTCTTATGGACTGCGATTAGTGTAAAATCAATTTTTTTGTAATGTCGAGTCTCTGCCTACCGCAGAATAAATTAATAGTAGTACTTGATGGTTCGAAATAAAACCATGTAAATTTTCAATTAAAGCTGTAATCAAAAGAAGTAATTATTATATGCAATTGTAAAAGAAGTTACAGATGATGAAAAAAAGAATAAAATCAATTTACAAAGTCCTCAGATTACACAAAACCTTTTTTCGTCATTAAATAGGATTTATATATACATTTGGCTGGAACACTACCCTTATTTTTGCCTTACGGTTGTTATGGTTGGTTATAAAAAGGCTACCTTTATAATATTCAGCATTTTGAGTCCTAACTCAATTTAATTTAATCATATTTGTTCCTGTAACTGTTACACTGTTTTTCTTGTTTTTAAATACCTACTTATCAATAAAGTATTTTACAAAAGCCAAAAGATAGATGGAAACAACTGTCTCGACCAAAAAAACTGTTTTCCTAGCAAACAGACGAACATTTTAAAACCCAAACCTAGATTGATTATTGGAAAAGCAATGAAGTATTGAAATTCTTCTCAAAAAATGTTTTCAAAAGTCTGTTTTTAATAAATAAATTATATTTCACTTGCGTTACAACGGCAAGCGCGTTCGCTATTGTAATCTTTTGTCCTCGCACGAGAAGCCATTTCTCTATCCCTCTCTGTCTCAGCCGAAACAACGTTCGCGAAGGATCTCGAGGTATCGCCCTAAGTCTTAATTTTCAACACATTTTTCCCTTTCAGAGACGGCAACGCGCGAGTAATACCTCTGGTGTTGCAAACGTCCATAGGCTACGGTAACCGCTTACCATCATGTGGGTCGTATGCTTGATTGACACCTTGTTTAACTCACATTTAGCTGGTGAATAAATCGCTGCCAAAATTCTCGCGTGGAAGAAAGAAATAAAGTTTATTCAGTGCTAAAAAGAATGATAGATACAGAACAATAGTGGATAACATAGACATTATTTAAAGGACAATAGTACTAGTTACAACTTATGTCTAGATGCAACTTAAAGATTTTATAATATGTATTTCTTTGTCGATCGATTAATTAACATTTGAATTGTAAAGGGTTAGGTCTAAAAATCAAGTTTGTAGGTTAATGTTGTAAAAGCTTCGGATATTTGCTTCAATGATTTTAAGCTGTCATTCTAAGTCAGTGCTTGCGGCTAGTTGTTGGCGAAAATTACTAACTCTGTCAATCAATAACAGTATGAAACAAATTGTTTGGATACACACAATGTGTCGCCATTCAATGTATATTATAAACTGGACACCAATCTCGCCCACGATACATTATTCAAATGTGATACAACTGCATTTTAGCGCAATAACTACTTACACAAAAACAAAATTAATCAGACTTAATAAGGGCTACAGACTGGATTTTTAAGACCTTAACCGTTATAGTAACAGAAAAATGTTTTAAGCCTATTCCATTCATAACTTTTTAATTTGCACTGCATTGTAACAATTACAAAAAAAGATAAGAAAACGATGAAAAAAAAATTTAAACGGGATTCTCTCTTTGATGCATAAGGTACCTGCCCTTCATCATCATCATTTCATAGTCATAGTCATAGTCAATTGTTTTCAATGTAGGCTTTCAACAAAGCACTTATTGACGTCAAAATATAAACATGAAATTTAATATTATTTAACTACTTAGTAGAATTTAGAAATATAAATTATTACTAGCTTGTAATGTATTTATTACATATCGAGTAGGTACATACCTACCTACCCTCGTCAGTATAACTAAAAACTAAAATAACTTTTATTGCCATGGATGTTTGTCTTCGGTGAAGTCTTTGACCCTATAGTATGCCTTAGCAATCAGTTGACTTTTAATTCTCTCCTTGAATTGTGTGTCCGTCAAAGTTAATAGGTCGTCAGGTATTTTATTATAAAACTTTATGCTATTCCCTACAAATGAATTACTAGATTTAGCAAGTCTGAGCTTTGGAACTACTAATTTATTTTTGTACCTGGTATTCAAATTCCTAACGTCACTTTTCTTTTTTAAATTATGTATATTTTTGCGCGTATACATAATGTTCTCAAAAATGTACAGAGATGGAAGCGTCAGAATACTGATGTCTTTGAATTTATTACTCAAGGAATCACAGGGCTTCATTTTGTAAATAAACCGTACCGCCCGTTTCTGTAGTACAAAAATTTTATCTATATTAGCTGCTGATCCCCACAACAAAATGCCGTACGACATGACGCTATGAAAATAGGCAAAGTAAACCAATCTTGCAGTAACCTCATCTGTTAAGTTCCTAATTGTCTTTACTGCATATGCAGCTGAACATAATCTATTTGCTATGATATCTAAATGTGTCCTCCATTGTAATTTTGAGTTTAAATTGATACCCAAAAAGTTAGTATTGTCAACAAGTTCTAAATTATATTTGTCTAGTTTAATATTTAGGGGTAGAATTCTTGTATTTGGGAGCTGGAATCTAATGCATTTTGTTTTTTTTTACATTAAATACTAAATTATTTAAAGAAAACCAGCGAGAAACTTCTTCAAGAGTGTTATTTATATGACTCTCACTACGATGCCTATCAGTTCTGTCCAACGAAAAAATCAAAGAAGTGTCGTCCGCATACAACACTATATCCGACATATCCTTGACCATGTATGGAAGGTCGTTTATATAAACGAGAAATAAAAATGGTCCAAGTATCGAGCCCTGTGGTACACCTATTTCAATCAATGAACCATCAGACACTACTCCATTGATACCTATTTTCTGTATTCTATTTTTAAGGTAGGATTTTATCAATTCCAAAGCTGTACCACATACACCATAATAATTCAACTTTCTTATCAAAGTTTCATGGTTGACGCAATCAAATGCTTTTGAAAGGCCACAAAAAATGCCAACAGAGTCACACTTTTTTTCAGCCGAGAGACGCCCACTGCTGGGCATAGGCCTTCCCCAAAGATCTCCATACCGATCGGTTCTGCGCTGTCTGCATCCGTCGGCTTCCCGCGACCCTCACCAGATCGTCGGTCCACTTGTGGGAGGCCTAGCAACGCTGCGTCTCCCGGTACGCGGCTGCCAGTCGAGTACCTTTCCGCCCCAACGGCCGTCAGTCCTTCTTGTAATGTGGGCTGTCCACTGCCACTTGAGGTTCGCAATTCTTCGGACTATGTCGGTGCCCTTAGTTCTCCTGTGGATCTCATCATTTCTGATTCGATCACGCAGAGAAACCCCGAGCACAGCCCTCTCCATTGCCCTTTGGGTGATATTGACCCTTCTTATGAGGCCCATTGTAAGCGGCCACGTCTCAGTTCCGTAAGTCATCACTGGCAACACACACGAATTAAAGACTTTCGTCTTGAGACACTGCGGTAGTTGGGCCGAGAATATGCTGCGAAGCTTCCCGAACGCTGCCCAGCCGAGTTGGATCCGTCGATTGACCTCTTTGTGGAAGTTTACCAGAAAGACTTACTAAGTTGGACTATTTGTCCCAGGTAAACATATTCGTCAACAAGTAGAGCTTCTAACCTTTACAGGAGTGGGTACGACATGGGAATTCGACATTATTTTCGTCTTATCCATGTTCATTTTAAGACCCACTTGTTGGGAGACTCTACAGAGGTCGTCAAGCATTGTGCCCAAGTCTTCCAGGATTTAGCCATGACTACGATATCATCCGCAAAACGAAGGTGAGTCATGTACTCGCCGTTTATGTTGATGCTAAGTCCTTTCCAGTCCAAAAGCTGAAACACATCCTCCAACGCGGCAGTGAACAGTTTCGGCGATATAACATCGCCCTGTCTCACACCTCGCTGAAGACATATTGGTTCCGAGTTTTAGTCTTGAAGGCGGACTGACATAGTGGCGTTTTCGTACAGTGACTGCAGCACTTGGATGTACCGATAGTCTATTTGGCATCTCTGGATTGACTGAAGCACAGCCCAGGTCTCGACAGAATCGAAGGTTTTCTCATAGTCCACGAACGCTAGGCATAATGGCAGGTTGTACTCTTCGGTCTTCTGTATAACCTGCCGCAGCGTATGTATGTGGTCTATGGTACTAAAGCCTTTTCTGAATCCGGCTTGTTCGGGAGGCTGGAAGTCATCGAACCTGCGTGCGAGACGATTCGTTATAACTCTCGTAAACAACTTGTAAACATGACTCAGGAGCTTCAATTGGGTCCTGTTACCCTTTTTGAAGAAGAGTGTCACCACGCCCCCATGCCATGCCTTTGGCGTTTTACCCTCGAAGATGATGAAGTTAAATAGCCTCTGCTGCCCTTGCTGTCTCAAAAATCCAGCCAGTAAAACTATGGGCTTGACCCTTTGCCTTTCTTTTTATAGCTTTTTATGGAACACAAAGCAATTGACTGTTATGAGCCAATATTTGTACTAAGTCTTAATTTGAAAGTACTTAATTTGAAATTAAGAGAAATAAATTATTAAGAGAAAAGAATAAAAAAAGTTTTTTTTTTAATTTTATAATTAAGTGATATAATCTCAATGTCAATGTGTGAGTGAGTGAGTGTGTCTAAGTGTGTGTGTGTGTGTGTGTGAGAGAGAGAGAGAGAGTATGTGGTTGTGAGAGTATGAGTGCGTGTGTGTGTTTTGTGCCAGGGTGTGTGTTGTGCAAGGGTCTGTGTTGTGAGAGTGTATGGCGCGTGTGGGGGGGGGGGGGGGGCAATGCCATTTTGTTTAACAAATGACACTTATTAAAATACGTTGTGGTGCATAAGAGTTCAATCCATTTTGTCACATGCAGCGTCTAGTTCAAATAAAAAAAAATCACTTAACTTAGTCCAATTCAACCCGACTAAGACACAAGTCTGCGCGTTCACCGCTAAAAAAAACCCCATTCGCTGTAGCTCCACAATTCCTCGATACACCGCTCTCCATCTCTACGAGTATCGGGATCCTTGGTGTTGATATCTCTAGTGACGTGCAGTTCCGCAGTCATTTGGAGGATAAAGACAAGCTGGCATCCAAGAAACTTGGTGTGCTCAATAGAGCGCGGCGGTATTTCACTTCGGGGCAAAGACTGTTACTGTATAAGTCTCAAGTCAGGCCCCATATGGAGTACTGCTGCCATTTATGGGCGGGAGCGCCTAGATACCAGCTTCGACCATTTGACGTACTCCAAAGACGCGCTATGAGAATTGTCGACGAACCTGAGCTCACAAGCGGTATTGAACCTTTAAGCCTAAGGAGAGATTTTGCCTCCTTGTCTGTGTTCTACCGTTTGTATACCGGGGCGTGTTCTGAGGAATTATTTGACATGACGCCCACGGCTTCTTTTTATCACCGCACCGCTCGCCACCGGCAGGGAGTTCATCCTCACAAATTGGAACCAAAGTGTTCGCGTACTGTACGGTTTCAGAGAAACTTTCTCCCGCGTACGCTCAAGTTATGGAATGAGCTTCCTACAGAAGTTTTCTCGAATGAGTACAGCAGGGGTCGGCAACGCGTAAGTGATACCCCTGGTGTTGCAAGCGGCGATAGGCTACGGTAACCGCTTACCATCAGGTGGACCGTATGCTTGATTGCCACCTTAGTGGTATAAAAAAAACGCAATACTATTATTAAGTGCCGCAACCCAGGCTTCGGCAGGATAATCTACAATGATTTAAAAGGTAATTTGCAAGGTTTGCTAATAAATAGTAAATATCGGAAATCCGTTATGTAAATTACTACTTTTCAAGAGGGCGAATTGAGAATTTTAGCCGAAATCGTTCTATGGCAATGTTGATAGTTTGGTACTAAGCTAAAGTAAGTTAAAGCAATACAGATTATCTTAGCTTACTACCCAGAAAAATGACAAAAGGCATTGAAAAGTTCTAGGGAATTGAGCATATTATATTTATTTTCCCCTAAATAGTATTTCCCGTGTGTAGTTTCTTACCTTTCTATTCTATATTATACTTTCTTCAGCCACCCTTATTAGGGCGGGTATTTGCCGCTATAGCGGCCCGGTGACCTGCAACAATGGATGCCCTTTAAAACCAACACAATACACCCAAATTTACCAATAATAGTTTTATCTCATGATTTTCTACTTTTACTTGAAAGTATACGTGTCGACCTGAAGTTAAGCTTGTACTGCCTCATTTATCTAAAAATCCGTCACATTATTGACTTCTATAAATGATTTTAACATCAAGTTCTTACATGGCACTGTAGTCTTAAAGCAATGCTGACAAAACGATTACTTAACATCTCAATTCGATTCTAATCTAATGCTAAGTAACTAAAATACTATATAAGTAACATAGCTTTTTTAATACAGTTTCTGTGAAAAAAATTTTTTTTCGTTGAATGCCAAAGTCCAAAAATTAATTACTTATACATTGTTGGACACACGATGTCTTCATGGCTGTCAACGTTTACGTTTAAATAACTATTAAAATAAATGTGCTGTGCAAGTCAATCTTATATGACTAGCTTGCTATCTGGGCACGTATAAAATCATAGCCTCATAGAATCAGAACCCCTTTTTTTATCGTATTGGCACTAGGAATACCCACTAAAACTCCCCGGTAACTCCACTGCTCTTCACGGGGGTAGCCTGGGCTCTGCCGAAGCAATTTCACCAACCCACCCCCAGAGTCGTATCACAGCCCTAGGACTGTAGAACATTCTTGCTTCAGTAGTAAACTACTCCACTGACCTGTGGCGAGAGTTCCGCCAAGCAATATTTTACACAATTCACGTGTCTGGACGCCGCATTTATTTATTTATTTATTATTTATTTAAAACTTTATTGCACAACACACATCACGCAAATAAACAAACAGAAAGAATTATTAAAATAAACTTGTACAATGGGCGACCTTATCACTAAAAGCGATCTCTTCCAGGCAACCTTAGGATGGACAGGATATAAAATAATATATAGGGTAAGGAAAGTGGGCGATGTATGACTATGACTACCAAGCAAAAATGTTTTAACTTACTAATTGACATAAAATACACATATAAACATACATATAATCGGCGAACGAAGAGAGCCTAGAAGCGTAGCTTCATATAAAACTCGGCCCAAAATTGGTACCCTCGGAGGGTAGAAGAGCACGTCGGATAATATCGGTTAATATCGAGATTGTATTGCAGCCTTTCGCTCTTTTGGTTTGCATGTAACACTCGGGTTCGTTTATGCAATGATGAAGCAAAGCTAATTTTGTCATTGGCTTTACACATATATTTTCATTGATTTTAATAATTTTTCATTAACATTTCTTTGAAACTAATAAAGGTTTTAGATAGCTATGTTTGTTTAATTATACATGTGAGACATGAATAACGTCGATTCAATCATTTCAATAAAGGAACCAATGAACATGGAAGTAAATATGTTTCACCAAGCCTTCTGTGAAACTCTGTAATTGGCTAAGACTTATTTATAAGTTGTATTAAGCATGATTGTTTAAAAATGCTGTTGAGTTTCCTGATAAATAAAATTTAAAAAAATACATGCTTTTCTTTAATTTAATTCTAATTTACAAAATACTGCCTAGCATGTATTATTTCTATACACCACTAAGGTGGCAATCAAGCACACGGCATTTAATCCTTCAACTTCAACCCAGACGGCAAAGATCTATGTCCTATACAATTAAAATTTAATTGTATCTCGTATGTGGGTTACCAAATACAAAATACTTTTGAGTGCGCTATGTAGTGCTATTTTCTGCAGAATCAATATATTTAATAAACGCTAAATGTATTTGTTTAAATGTATTTTGAAGCCATTAGTGTTTGAATAAAAGAGCGATGACATATTTACTTTTGCTACTTTACTTTTAGTTGACTTGTAAATAAATAATACTTTCATACACGACATGACTGCATAGCATCATCCACTGATGTAGTAGTAGTATAAAAAATAATAGTGGGTGCCATGTTAGGCCGTATCCATGATACGGCCTAACATGGCACCCAATATTATTTTTTATAAATAACAAGATTTAAAATTATTAAGACATTATTACTTGTGAAATATGATTTCAGTGCTATTATTATGATCACCTACGCGACTGACACACCTTTTTACTTCGCAGTTTGGCATATTTGCTATAGTTTTGTTATTTTTTTAAGAGCACATCAACGGGACGCTTTCAATGACAGACGACGTCATCGCGCGGAGTCCGATTTAAGCCCCGCCCACTTCGGAGTCTCTTTCGGGGTGCCATTTTGGATGGGCTAGTTACTCGTCTATGTTATTATCGGTCGCCGCATATAATATATTAAATAAATACACGTATACATACATACATTTATAAATACATATATACTATACATATTAAGATACCTATTATTAACTACATAAATATGCAGATGTCGAAATACATGGATACCTATAATAGTGTCAAATAAAATTGTTTTACAAGTCTCTTGAAGGCACTTATCGTCTGAGCTCGTTTTATCTCAATAGGCAATGCATTCCACAAGCGAGCAGCTTGCACGGTAAACGACTTATTGTAGAAATTTGTGGAATGCATCGGTGTCGATAAGAGTAAGTTTTCTGATGACCGCAGGATTCGTGGGTGGGTGTCATTGAGGAAATGAAATCTCTCTTTTAAATATGAAGGAGTATTTGGAAAAAATAGGATAGTATAAAGAAGGGAAACGATGTGGGCATTCCGGCGAAGGCGAATAGGCAACCAATTGAGCTTTGCGCGAAATTCTGAAACGTGGTCATATTTGCGTTAACCAAATATAAACCTTATGCAAACATTTTGAAGCTGCTCAAGTTTGTTCAGTTGCTCTTCGGTGAGATCTAGATAACTAGAATCAGCATAATCAAGAAGAGGAAGAAGAAGGCATTGAGCCAGCGCAATTTTCGTAGCAGTAGGGAGAAAATTACGAACTCTTCGAAGGGACCCAGCTGACGCGAACAATTTCCTACTAACCTCTTGTAAGTGAAACCCCCAGGCCAAATTGGTATCGATGTGGACACCCAAGTTCTTAACACGTTTGCTAACGGGGATTACAGTTCCATCAAACATTACAGGAGGTAATTTTGACCACTCAATTTTCGACGTCATCCTTTGGCTACCAACAATAATGACCTGGGTCTTAGAAGGATTGAACTTGAGTCCAAAAGCGTTGCTCCATTTACAAATGTGGGCTAGATCTAAGTTTATTGTATTTACAGCTTCATTGAGTTGGTGTAATGGAGTTTGAAAATAAATTTGTAAATCATCTGCATAGAGGTGGTAGGATGAAAAAAGATTAAGCTTACTTAAAGAATTTATAAAAATTGCGAAAAGTAACGGAGATAATACGCCACCCTGTGGTACTCCGGCGGAAGTATTGCACCAGGAAGAAAAGGAATCTTCAATGCAAATCCGTTGCCGGCGTCCAAACAGGTAACTACGAAACCACTGAATTGCCGTTGGAGATATGTTAATAGAGCGTAATATGTCTAGCAATGAATCAAAATCCACAGTGTTAAAAGCATTGCTGAAATCGAGGAGACAGAGTACTGTGAGATAACCATTCTCCATGCCATGCCTGATATCATCAGTGATTTTAATGTGTGCTGTAGTGGTGCTGTGTCCAGGGCGGAATCCTGACTGAAATGGATTGAGGAGATTGTTTTGACATAGGAAGTTGTTAATTTGTTCGTAAACAAGACGCTCTAAGACTTTGGAAAGGAAAGGGAGGATAGATATTGGACGAAATTCGGAAAAGGAAGCTGAATTAGGTTTTTTAGGTAAAGGGATGATTTGGGCATCTTTCCACGCTGTAGGGAAAGCACCACTTTCTATCGAGTGATTCAGCACATGGAAAATAATTGGAAGGATCTCATCCAGGATAGGTACTATCATCCTACGGCTTAAGGAGTCACAGCCCACTGCATTTGAGGTAATATACATAATACTCTTTTTAACACCACAATCGGCAAATCGACTAAAGAGAATAAGGGGTAATTGAGAGGTGAAGATTTAGATAAACTGTTTAGAGTCATTTTTTTGGTAAAACTATCAAAGTTAGAAGATGAAGAGAAATGTGAATTTAAAGAATTTATATCTATGTTTTTAGGCGATGAATTTTGGCGAGACTTCCCAACCCCCATTGTTCGGAGAAATTTCCAAACTTTCGCTGGATCTCCGTTTTCAACAGAACTATGAAAAAAATGGCGCTGTGCGTTCCTACACACCTTGTTGCAGTGATTACGGAAACTTACATATTTTTCCCAGTTATCGGGAGTTGGTCGATGTTTGTATCGTGTTTTAGCAGCAGCTTTCTTGTCTATTAGTAACTTGATTTCACTGGTAAGCCAAGGCGAAGGACAATCCTTAATTTTTATACTTCGTATTGGAGCATGGATGTCATACAACCTGATGATGTTTGATGTTAGATGGTCGATCTTTTCATCCAATGACGCACTAGTGAAGAGTGCGGTCCAGTCGATCTTTTTGGCATCCTCCCGAAGTCTCTCAATGTCCATTGCACAAAAGTTGCGCAGCTGAAGAATTTTAGGCTTCGCTTTAGGTGGGCGAACTTTGTAGGATAGGTATATTGCGTCATGATAAGAGAAAAAATCTGCTGGAGACTGACCATAGCTTGCCATGTGATCTGGAGAAGATACGAAAATTAGGTCTAGAAGGGAAGGAATGCAGTTAGGGAAATGATGTGTAGCATTTAAAGGAGCAACAGACAGATTAGTGGAACGCAAAATGGAGCGAAGGGAAAGAGAACGGTTATCGCCTTTTAGGAGACAAGTATTGAAATCGCCCATAATAATTGTATGACTATAAGAAGGAGTAAGGTTTTCTAGAAGAGATTCAAGAGAGGAAAAGTAATCTACGCGACAAGATGGTGAATAATAAACACCTAGGAGAGTTTTGGAGCGATGGAGGGTAAGTTCTAAAAATATGTTCCCCGGTATTTCTAGGTGGCGGCTGTGAGGACATACAAACTATTAAGTAAGGAATTTGTGTACGAAGATAGATGGCAACACCACCACCACCACCAACCGAACGCTCGTTCCTAATTAAATGAAACCCAGGCAAGGAATATGAACTAGAAGGGAGAACAGGTTTAAGCCAGGATTCGGAGACAAGGATGGCATGGATATTCTTACAGTCGAAAGTAGCCAAAAGGTCAGGAAAGTGTGCCGGAATGCTTTGGGCATTTATATGGATTACATTAAAATTACAAGGAACATTGGAAAAATGGGCTTCAAGAGTATCTCGTAACGTTGGCAAACTGACAAAACTATCTGCACTAATGTCACTGATGGATAAAAAGCTAGGTCAGAAACTCCGACAGTGTGATACCAGAGCCTTTGAGCTTAGTTTTTGAAAACCATACCTTGTCCCGCGCAGCAACTTGGTCAAACTTCACAAGTATAGGCCGTGGCTTATCGGCACCTGCTGCACGACCCATTCGGTGACATCTTTTAACTTGATTGGCAGTGAAGTCAAGTATCTTTAGGTTGCCCGTGATGACTTTTACAACCACACTAGAGGTCTCTTCGGTTTTGTGCTCCGGTATACCATGCAAGAGAAGTATCTTTCGGCGCCCTTGCATCTCAATGCGATCAATGTTTTGAGCAAGCAACTCCAGTTGTTGTTGAAAACCACTCAGCGATTCTAAAATAAAACTCTTGAACACCGCAAACTCGGCAGCTAGAACAGGTGTGGTGGTACCAGCTGCAGATGGGGTCTTCAGCTCAGCTTCAAATTTAGCCATTCTTGCAGTGAAAAGATTCATCAAGCTTGAAAGTGACTCCTGCATGTGCTCCATATCTAGTGCTGTGTGGAACTTCTTAGAGTGATTGTATTAAGGAGATAACGCTAAGCGGGTGAGCAGTCTATGTCACCATTTAATTGCACTCATAAAGTGCTTACTAATTAATGTAATTTTAATAAATAAAATAAATTTATCGGAGAGAAAAATTTTACAACTTTATTGCCCAAGTACCCTCAGAGAAAAAACATTATGAGATAACTAAAAAAAATTATTCCGTTTGAAAACACTGAGCAATTATAAACAGTAAAATAATCGCATTATTATGTTCTGTACTTAAGGGCAAATAATTACATCGAAATTGTTTAATTTAAGACAGAGAAAAAGAATAGATACGTAATTAAAATTAATGGTTATGTATTTGTTTTTTATCGGATTACCTACTCTCGCCATAGCACTGAGTTTAAAATCTGAGTTTAACTGCGATATAGTTACAACAAAATACTGTATAGCAATCCAAACTATCTAGGTATAAGTAACGGTGACACTGCCAAATTCATTTATTTTATATATTCCTTCATAATAAAATAAATTAAAGCATAATACTAAATTGCTCGTTATCAGGCTCAGCAAGTAATATTATATTAAGAATATATTTGTACCTATCCATAGAAATACAAAGTTATTTTATAAAATAACGCACGGGTTCGCGGATGTCATCATCGCACTGAATATAGAGAAATACCGAATTTCATCTAAATCTGTTCGTTCAGCGGCTTAGAAGAGTGAAAATATCACTAAATTAAGACCGAGAGTTCTCAAATGTGTGTAATGGTATGGAAATCGCATAAAGTTTACTTTTTTCTTACTTTAGAGGCCAGATATTTATATATTTACAAAATGGATATTAAGCGGATACTTACAAAATATAAAAATAAAATAATAGGTTTTACATTTTGTAAATATCACATTGGCTGTTGCCTAGATGTTGGAAGTTTCAACGTGGCGTAATTTTTCACAAATTCGAAAAATATACACTACTGTTGCCCATAAAAACAATTCAAACATAAAAGTTTTAGACTGTCGTTGAAATTGTACGGTTTAAAAAAATATATAAAAAAGGTTCTTTTATTCCAAATATTATCAAAATTTTACAATTGCATTAGATTGCTTACATAAATTGAAACAAATATTTTTATGGTAACTGTACCGTCAGCACAATATTCATCGCACGTAGCATTCGTGATAAATAGTTAATAACGTGACGTAATAAGAAAACAATATGAATAAAAACACACCATGTTGCATAGTTATTATCAATTTGGTCAATACGCCCATACATTTTTTAGTAATAGAGTAATATAGTAATATGTGACGTCATCTGTTCGGCTGATATTATATGGAGCGTTTTTGAATGATGCTCTGCAACATATGCACCATATAATATATATAAACAAAAATATGTTTATAATCAATAGTTTCACAGATACAGTGGTATGAATTTTGTAATATTTTTCTATGAGTTCTAAACTTCTAATTAATGAAATAAAAAAAGTTGTTAACTACCCTATTTCATTAACAAGTGGTACCTAAACATAACATTTTTATAGATTATTATATTCCGAAAAATGGTATTTCAAAAGAACTTCACTTCAGATCTTCTCGGCATTGTATTTACTTTTCATTTCACGATTTTGAAGTAAACCCTTATTAGAAAAAAAGAAAATAAACACGTTTCTTTCTAACTGTATACATAATTTTCTTTTGACAGACCTATCTATTATCTTTTTCGCGTGAATCTTCCTTATTCACGAAGTAACTAAATAAAACGCTAAATGGAACGTGCAGCTTTGATCAGACAACCGTGCTTTGGTGTGAATGATATAGTAACACGGGTCTAATATGGTCAAATGTGAAAGAACTTTCAAAATTAAACTATATAGTTTACTGGATTTAACTTGCATTTAATTTTGTAGATTATTATGTTACGTTATTTTAAGCGCAGAATGTCGATTTTCTTTACTGCGATTTAGAAAGACTGAAGATGTCAGTTAATTGTATTTGTCAAGCTTATTATTTCAAACAGACCCAAAGACCCAAGTCACCCAAAGAGCAATGGAGAGGGCTTTGCTTGGTGTTTCTCTGCGTGATCGAATCAGAAATGATGAGATCCGCAGGAGAATTAAGGTCGCTGACATAGCCCAAAGAATTGCGAGTCTCAAGTGGCAGTGGGCAGGTCACATTGCAAGGAGGACTGACGGCCGTTGGGGCGGAAAGGTCCATGAGTGGCGGCCGCGTACCGGGAGACGCAGCGTTGGTCTGGTAAGGGTCGCGGGAAGCCATTGGATGAGGGCAGCGCTGGACTGATCGGTTTGGAGATCCTTGGCCTATGCCCAGCAGTGGGCGTATCTCGGTTACGATAAAGCTTATTATTTAACTATTATAGGTTATACTGATTTCCGCTTGCGACTTCGTCTGCGGCCTATGAAAACGCATTCCCAAAGGAAAGGATCCTTAGTTTTTATTTGTATTCTATACTACCTGTGTGCCAAATTTCATCAAAATCCTATCAGGCGTTTTGACGTGACTGAGTGACTTACGTCTCAATTTTCATATTTATAATATTACTTGATTTTGACGGCGGCTCCACCTACGTGGATGTCTATTATCGTTCCAAAAAGTATCTTGTGTCGTTTCCAGAGTCTCAAACTATTTCCATACCAAATTTCATCTAAATCAATTAAGTGGTTCGGGCGTGAAAGCGTCACAAACAAACAAACTCACTTTCGAATTTATAATATTAGTTAGGATAATACTAGTAGGATTTTGTGTATATGGAACTGACTATACTTATCCGTTGGTTGAAAACTTAAAATAATTCCTCTGGGGAAAATTCCAATGAGAACAATTTTTCAGCTTTTTAATATTTCATCACGTTTCAAATATCTGTCAATGTCTACCAAGTTTATTTATTTTTCTTTTCTTTTCTACTCTTTATTTCTGTTTTCTCTGCGTAAGTGATACTCTTGGTGTTGTTAGCGTCAATAGGTTACGGTGTTTATGCAATGACTGTTTGTCGCTAAAATTAAGAAACAGAAAAGGACGTTATGTATTTGTCTAACTGAATCTTATTTTGAAATTACAATGACCTACTTCTTTTTTTAACTATTAAAAATCCTATTATTTAGCATTGGAACCCGTATTATCCGTATAACATACTTAGACTTCGATAGATTAACAGAATAACCAATGTCATGACGCCTAGCAGGTGGTTTCCTGATTGTTCCCATTTATCTGGCTTAGCTTAGGGCTGTCAGCTATCTAGCCAAATTAATGTGAGCTCAATATTTTATCGGCTAATTTTCGATATTCCTTTGTTAAAATAAATTTATAAGTGACCTATTTCGTTGTAAATATTTTTCCTTTATTATTTCCACCCCTTACTACTATTTATTAGAAAGGTAAGACATGACGTAACTGTCAAAATATATCAAACTAGGGAAATTCGTCAAAATTTTTAAGTAGTTGTCGAATATTGGGATTTTGCAAGAATAATTTTCATTCCGTTAAATTTTTGAAAACATGTGGAATGGAAAAGAGATTTATTCCAAAATAAGTTTGGAAGGTAAGTAATAATATGTCCAAGAAGTTCCATTTCCGGTACTACAAACTTTGTTTATGGATGCCGTCGAAATTGTCCCATGTGATTCATATAAAAATCTGTATAACATTTAAAATAAAAAATAAATGACAATATTTCGAACATTATCAACGAATAACAAAAATATTCATCAATATTTTGAACGCTCGTCCTATACAAAGAAAAGAGGATAATAATATATTATTATTTAGAAGCTGTCATAGGACTGAGGGAGATATTACAAAATACAGTGGTATTAATAAAGAACGTCTTCAAAAAATTCTTGTAAGTTCTTCGAACATTTTTACTTTTGACTAGGAATCGTTTCAAAATTTTCTCCGTGATTCAAATCTGAATTAGTCTTTCGTAACTTAACGACACTGATAAATTATATTATGTTTGATAAGTGTTTCTTAACAGACTATTTATTGATCTAAGATGTTTTTTGTGTTGCTCGTAATTGCCCGTAATAATTGAACTCTCGACTAGCTGTAGCTCAAAAAAGTGACTACATAACTTAGGGTAATACTTAGCCAAAAATAAAGAATGCACCGTTTTGTTTATTCAAATAAATTGTAATTTACCCGCGCTAAATTTTGGTTTACAAATGTATCCGAAGTAGTTTGCTTAAATATTTTCTTCAGTGTAGCATTAACTGTCGTAGCTAACATGGGATTGTCCATTCACTACGAAAGCAAAAGTTAAATCAAACCACATTTTAATTTAGGTTCTGATTCAACTAATCCATCTCTCACTACCAGGCTATGAATAATGAATATTAAAGTTAGTATAGCAACTCGATTGAAACAAACTATCCCAGAGGAAGATATTATTGAAATTGAAAACGGAACGGAATGAAAATGATTCATGGAGTTCGTTTGTGATCGAATCAATACAGTTTTAAATAATAGATATCTAAATCTACTTTTGTATTATTTATGTCTGTAAATATAATAAAATAAGTTTTAAAAAACAACTAAATGGATTTTCATTTACATTAGCTGTCAATTAGTAAAATGATACTTTAATTAAATAACATTAAGTAGTTGCTATATTTTTGTGAACTTAAAGTTGATCCTTGAGTGATCTTTTTTTTATACTAAGCACGACTAATGACTGAACACCACCTGATGTAAAGCGGTAAGAAGAGTCCATATGCGAAGACAGCTAGTGCAGTTCACACAATGCTCTATCCGCCTCCACCTTGCCCGAAAGGTGCTTTTTCACGCCTCTTTTGAAGGAACCCATGTTATAGGAAGGAGGGAACACATGTGCTGGCAAAGAAGCTTCTGAGTAGGAAGGGGGAAGGTGGGATACGGTCAAATAGCTCTTCAGAGCACTCTCCGTGATATAGCGGATAGAAGGCGCTAAGCGACGCTTTGTCTCGACGCAATTGCAGAGGCTCAAGGTTGTTCGCGACGTCAGCATCGCCAACGGACAGATACGGACAGTACAACGCTGAAATCTATCTAGGGCATCGAGTAGGTACTTGGCGGAGCCATCCCACAAGTGCGAGCACTATTCCACGCAAGACCGGACCTGAGTTTATAAAGCAGGCATAATTGGTCAGGCGTGAAAAATCGGCGCACCTTGTTTAGGACACCGAGCTTCCGTGAGGCGGTTTTGATCACGGTTTCGATGTAGTTCCAGGAATTCAGATCGCAACATATCTCTATGCCTAGCAAGTTTAGGGAGCCCTGTGCCGAAAGAGTCGTGCCCTGAAGAGACGGAAGGGGAAGGAACGGTGACATTTTAGCTGTAGACGCGCACACCTGTGCTTTCTTAGCACTGAACTCAACAAGATTGTTAGATCCCCATTCAGATACGAGGTACAACACCCTGTTGAGCATCGCAATGAATGTTTCCTAACGGAAGCATGTCATTGATATGAAGAAGAAAGAGTGTGGGGGATGATAGAACAGATCCTTGTGTTACACCAGCATTCACTGACATAAACCGCGAAGCGCATCCATCTGCGAGGACACGGATTCTTCGCTCATGCAGGAAGCCGGCAATCCAGTTTCAGAGCTGAGCGGGCAGACCGTATGCCGGGAGCTTGGAGAGAAGAGCCCTGTGCCAGACCCGATCGAACGCTTTGGCAATATCAAGTCTACGCTAGAAGATCACCCGTTGACCGTTTCGGCGGTAACCCGTACTATCGATCATTAATTAATGAGTGATCTTCTAGGTATCGGACCAGCTGGTGGTTTAAGATCCGTTTCATGACCTTCCAAAGAACTGATCTTTTCTTACTATGCCGTATTCACGTTATGATGCACTCTGAATCTTTGGAATCTTTACACCTCTGATTTTTATGTTCCTGTCTTCCTAATATAACTGCTGTTAACCTCACTATATCATTGGACAGAAAGGAATTTTATCCTTCTGGTCTTGGACATCCCATTTCCAAAAAACTTATTTTGTTTTAGCCAGTGCTTCAAGATGTTCCCGACCTTCACCACAAGCTCGACAGAGTTGTGTCAGAGTTGCATGCTAGTAGTAAAAAACCTCGTAAGTGTTTCTAGTCACAAAGAACTAATACTCGGACTCGGAGTGTCTCAATCCCGGAATTTATTGCCAATTGAGCCCTGTGCCTGTTCTCGACACTTTATCTAATGTCTGTGTGTATAAAAACTAACTCTAACAATAATTGGATCCAAACAATTTAATTCCTATTGAAAATCTTTTCCATTATTTCTCACAATGTTTCGCGTTTTGCTGATGAAATACACTCACTTGGTTCGATTTTTTACTAGCTAGAAAAGAGAGATAAGTAATTTATTTCATATGTAATTTATGAGAGTGTCTCCACTTTCAAAAGACCAATCATTCAATTACTTATCGTGAACCTGATTTTAATAGAAAACCATCATTTGCAAAAAGTTTTACCCATTTAATCCATCATAATTCTAAATGACGCATGAGACTAACTTAATTGATTGAGTACTATGACAGAAGACTACTATGAATACGATGATTGACCGGTTAGTGAATACTACATTAATCAAAGCATATACCTACCTAATTCAGTCCAGCAGATTAACAATAATTATTTTTAACTATTTTTCTCGCCCCGGCTTCGCATGAGGGGTGTACCTTTTGAAAATAATTAGGCAAATTTAACTTTTTAATGACGGTCTCCATCAGTATAAAATAAATATTATTTATTGCACAAAAGAGACAAATTCAACAATACAAAGTAAAAAACATAAATCAGTACTTACAATTGGGCGACCTTATTGCTAAAAATCAATTTCTCCCAGGCAACCTAGGGTGATATAAATATTACAAAGAAGAAGAATTCATAAAGCGTGCAAGAAATAAAAGGAATAAATAAAATATATATGTTTGTACAAAATGGAGATGAAAGACAAAAAACCAAATATACTTACAAATAATAACTCGAGTGACTCGAATTTATGTACTTATCAATATATTTAAAATCTGACCTACTGTCTTTCTGTTTCACTCACTGACCTACTCACTTTTCATACAAGAGATTTTAAAATTTGTACGATTGTTTTTATACAAACCTTGTTCTGGCAATAACAAACACAAAAAAAGAATTAGCAGAAGGCCCTACGAACGAAGCGATATATATAGAACACTTTACATAGGAGTCAGAGGTTTCACTATATTAATTTTATACATGTTTTATGTTTCATGTCAATAGAAGTTATCATTAATTTTTAATATTAATAATGATTTAAATAGGTACACAATTGCAATTAATAGTTTGTCCATTGCTGTAAGGGTATTTGCCATTGCGTACTATATAATTTGTTTAAAGTTTTCATTGTTATTTTCTCGAACAGTTTGTGTGAGTTCAAATATACATAATTATAATTCCCGGAAGTCTTACGCGGCTTTACAAACTTTAAATAAATTTAGTGTTCAATGCGTTCTCGGTGCGTATTTACCTACACGTACTGCGAAGCGCGGGAGAGTAAAATTTTTTTATTATTGATGAAGAAACCTGCTTTTATAATGTCATATAATCTAATGTTTGATCGCAAAAATTTTAATGTTAAATAGAACATGGTTCACATGATGATGCGGATGTAACGGAAGCTATTTAGTCCTAAATATAACAAAATTTTCACAGACCAGTTTTTCCTCAGGATGTAATTTATAAATTCGTCCAGAAACCATTGTCCTCAAATCAAATACTTTTACCCAATTTCTTCCGTCAATGGTAAATCGGAAATTAATAATGTTAACATTATTTCCTTATGAGTAAGCCAGTGGCAGTCACCCTAAATTCAATCTTCGTGACCCATTTTGTATGGCGTTCTTGCAATTACTCCAAATAATGTAGTCGAACTAATATACCTGTTATTGATTTTATAGTGGGTATTGACTGAAATAGATATTGAATGGAATTCACTCAATGAAGGAAGGGTTACTCCGTGATTTCATAGTAAACGGGGTTACCTCTATTCGACTTTGAATCTGACCGAGCTAGATAAATGAGGTAAGAGTCAATTTATGAAAGCCTTTTATAGTAGGTATCCCTTTCAAGAATATTAATAGTTAGTTGATACCTTTAAGATAAAACATGACATGCCATTTTGTATCTTTGTAATTTTTTAATTTAGAATATTACATGGAAATATCTATCTATATTCATAATAAGAATTTAAATTAAACACCTAATTTTAGTGCTAGATTTAACATTACATAATAGTGGTTCTGAATCTCTATCACATAGGTATTAATGTGGTCTATTTATTATGACACTATCGTGGTCATATAAGTAAGCTAATTGTACCAAGTAATATCGCTTTGAGGAAATCAGCCGACTGATACCGCATATTGCAGCGTTGGCGATATTAATATTGTCTCATAATACATTAATACCCTATGTAATATTCGAATGTTTGTTCGCAAAGGCTCATCGAGCCTATTTTGGAAAGGCTTATTGAATCGTATTTGAGTAGTAGGCTGTAAACTAAATCAATGACTGTAAAACTCATAACTATAATATGTAACTCGACGTATTAACTTGCATCATCAACCGTGAATAGTATCGGCTAGATCCGGCCCGAATATGGGCCCTAGCACGTCGCTCACGTACTATGCGTGTAGTATCTAGTCATTTCTGGCAAACCAACTTTTTCTATATACCAACTAATTATTATTTAAATTAAAATACGTTATTCATAAAATATTTATGAATTAAATGAGTTGAGAGTAGGTATGTTTTCCCCTAGTTCTGAGAGTGTATAGACTAAATTACCATATCTAATTATTACCCAGTATTAATTATGATTATTCGCTAAAAACTATGTTCTAACAATAAATCAATCAAATTTAAATTTCTTAGGAACGTCGCTCATCGATACCTGCGTTGTGGGTTCCATCTTAGCTCCGAACTTCGCTGGCTCCTCGGCTGCTGAGAGCATTCTCCGAGCCAGCCTCGCGAAAGTACATCTGAACTGCCTACTCATGCTACAGTACAGCACGAAGTTCACGGACGACGTGAAGAGGGCCAGCATGTCCATAAGGTCACCTGAAAATAAATATTTAGTTATTTATTTGCTAACCCTATTAGGTGGTAGGCCCGTATGTAGGGTCGTCTGGGTAGGTACCACTGCCTTTCTTATTTCAGCCGTAAAACAGTTCGCTGTGTTTCGGATTGTAGGGAAAGGTAGCTAGTGTAATTACTGGACATGGACGGAATTTCATCTTGGGCCTCAGGATGACAACGCAAAATCAACAGACCTGCAAAATCAAGTGATTTTTCCTTGTTATTGCAGGTGTCTTTAGGCGGCGGTAACCACTTCCCATCAGGTGGGCCGTCAGCTTGTTTGTCATTTAGTAAAACACCGTAAAGGGATAGGTATTTTGCTAGGCCATTTTGAGATTTCTTTTTTTGGGGGAGGAATCCGTTAACAGACCTACCCGCCGCTAGCTAAACGATGACGGGCGTGTGGGCGGGCATACGCACTAAAACTCCACGGTAATTCCACTGCATTTTTCGGGATACCTTGCTGACATATACTACACTAGCTTAAATCATTGGCACCTAATGAGAAAAGCAGTAATGGAATGTGATTCCGCAAAACTCTACGCAGTAGAAGCCGTGCAAGCTAAATGCAACACAATCATGTCCTTTTTTATTTTTATTTTTAATTTGACCGAATTGTCAATATTTATAAAAATACTATATCGTGTTTCAGATAAAATATTTTTGACATTATTGATAGACGTTAGTATTATAAGTTCAGTGGTCACCCGGATTGAGAAAGGTTCGTTTCCTGCCCCAGGACGGATTTTTTTTTGCTCTGGTTATTTTTTTTTCTTAATATCTTTCAAACATTCATATTTTTAATGCAATTCGGTACCTATTGTTAGCCAACGCCTTTGATTTCGTGTCCAGCATCCTTTTAGCCGGTGTGATGTGACTATTAGATAAGTATTCCTTTTATCTTATTTTTCTCTTCTGTTCAGCTCAATCTTTATTTCGTATGCTGATAAGTCAATATTAAATTAAAAGCAAAATAACAATGAGTTTTATGTACTTACTTTATATTTAAGACGTAAACGTATACAGGGTATTTACTGATTTGACGACGAAAAGGCGTGAAAAGGTTTTTACAGGGTCGCAACCCCTGGTGTTGCAAGCGTCCATAGGCTCCGGTAACCGCTTACCATCAGGTGGGCCGTATGCTTGATTGCCACCTTAGTGGTATAAAAAAATCCATAACACAAGCTCTTAATGATGCTTACTTTGGGCTAGATAATAGGTGTGAGAGTATGAATATATTTACTCATTCAGTTAATTGAGTGCGAATTTAGGCTATTCTGAAAATTATACTCTATTGAGTCCACTCGATGTTTTTATACGTACGACCGTCGGTACACCTTTTTGCCTTATTTTATCATCATCAGATCAGCCTATGGTGTCCACAGCTGAACAAAGGCCTCCCGAATTGATTTCCAAACGGTTCTGAGCAGCCTGCATCTAACGGCTCCTCGCGACCCGGACCATGTCGTCTGTTTATCTGGTGAGTAGCCGTCTTACTTTGTGGTGGTCGCCTTGCTAGAACTTTTACCCCATCGGGCGTCCGTTTTGCGTGTTGGGGTACATAACCCACTGCTACTTCAACTTGCCTTATTTAATAACTACGAACTTATGAAGTTGTTCTTCTTCGTGGGCTAAAATATACTAATTAAGGAGTTCTTCATCAACCTGACAGTCATTATTTAATATCAAAGATAGTAGAAGTACTCTTGCAAAACTCTAATTGGAAAAGTGTTTTAATGTTAATTAATTAAATGGAGATAAAAATTCAACTTTATTGAAATAAAGATATCATTTAAAGACAAAGAATTTAAATTAAAATCTATGAACTTGAAATAGAAGAAAAGTTGTAACGAAATCCACAGTTCTTAATTAAGTTCTTTGTCAGTGAATTGAAATTATATTTGAGTTTTCCAGAAAAAAAAATCTAGTTGTGTATTTTTTATAAAATTGCCGCAAAGACATTGAGTTCAACAACATTCTAGAATATATTTTTGTCTCGAAACCTCACCTATAGCACCCTGATTGTATTGTATGAGGTAGAATTCGGGACTGCCCTATTATTCGTACACTAGAGTGGTTTCAATAAATACGACTCTTTTGCTTGGAGTTATCACACAATGCTTAGTAAAACGGCTCTCTTTTTTAACCTTAAGATAGCTCGGAAAACTTCGTGATAATATATGACCCTGTATTCTTTCCAAACTGTATTTCTTTTATCAAACTCATGAAAAAATTTAGAAATGACAGTAATTTATTAAGGACAGGTGTAATACATGGGTTTTGGTTAACTGGAATATTTTCATAAAAAAAATACTAATACTCTAGAGAGTCTCTTTTTGCAATATTTGCCCCGGTTCTAGGCCACACACTCGTTTGAAAACATAAATATAATTCTAGCTAGAGTGTTTCGGGAAATTGGTAAAGTCTCACACCTTACTTACAACTGTATGAAAATATATAATTCATTTCGAAAATGGAAGCTAGCCCACGGAGTTAACCTACGACTGTAGCAAAATAAACTGGTAAATAAGTATCATTATTTTTTACAAACATTGAAAATCCCATTCAATGTTAATAAAACATTAGAGCTTTCTTTTTGATTGAAGCATGACTCTTTTCTTTTTATCTCAAAATGTTATCAAGTTTTTCATTGTTTGAATATTACAAAACAAAACAGACTGTTGATATTGATTTTGTTGTTGATATTGTTGATATACTTTAATTTCAGGGAATAAGAGGAATTTATTTTCTGTCTATATCCGTATTTCCTTACAAATTTAAAACGGATATAGTAAGTACGCCCTTACTTTAAAAGAGATATTTCGCGATCCTGAATTAAGTAGCATTCTCTCCCATAAGTTGCAGTAGTCGGTAATACCGACTACAACCTTTCAGAATTACGGTAGTCCCGTGCCATCGGTTAGAATATTTGATGTTTTTTTGTGACCTTAAAGGTCAAGCTCATCACTCCGGCACAGCAACCGAACGGATATTGTAATGCATTCTCTGTATATTCAGGGTGGAAAAAATCTATGGGCCCTGAAGGGGAACTACTTTAAATACTTTACTGAAAAGAAACATTCCTTTATTTTTAAAATGAAATAAAACTGCATTCAAAGTTCTTCTAAAATTCGCTTGTCTCACCCAGGAATCAATCCAACGAAAAATAAAAAATTAACCTTCGCTATTTTAGCAACGAATCGGTAGGATTATTGTGCAGGATAAAACTTGTCTTACAAACATTTGCTCTTACACTAATCTGTTGTACGAGATACCTATGAAATTGAATATTTATTACAAGTTTTTTTATTAGCAATACCTAGTATTAAGACATACGTTAATTTTCTTATCTCTCTAAGATCCGAATATATTGTATGTAGAACAGGTTTGCTAATGTTATTTATCTCTAAGCACATACGTTATTGAAGACATATTGAAGATATAAGAAAATCATTAAATTTTGTAATAATAAATTTATACACAATTCGTTCTCACGTCAAAAGTTAAAAATGGAAAGCATTTTTCATTGCAACGCGGGGCAACAATTTGAAATTCGAACGACAACTTTCAACATTTTTAAAATAGATAAACATATTGAAAGTATTCGTTCGTTAATTAATATTAGTTTTCACTTTTTTTATTTCAAATACCAAATTTTTATTAAACAAATTTTATCCTGCACAATAATCCTACCGATTCGTTCAATAAAACAGCGAGGGTTTATTTTTTTAATTTTTCGTTGGTTCTATTCCCGGGTAAGACAAGCGAGTTTTATAAGATCTTTGAATGCAGTTTTGTTTCTTTTCAAAAATAAAGAAATGTTTCCTTTTCATAAAATGAGCTAACTAAAGGATTTAAAGTAGTTCCCCTCCAGGGCCCATAGATTTTTTCCAGCCTTTTTTTTTCGGGGAGGAATCCGCTTACGGACCTACCCGCCGCTGGCGAAGCGACGGGCGTGTGTGAGGGTCGCCCATTGCTTGATTGTAACGGCACTGGGAATACCCACTAAAACTCCCCGGTAACTCTACTGCCCTTATTGGGGATGGACTGGGCTCTGCCGAAGCAATATCACCAGCCCATCCCCTACTACGAACGTTTTTAAATTTCGAACCGTAATCGTATCGTTCACGCACGCTTAAATTTCAAACTAAAGCCAGACAACAGCTAACGTATCTATTCGATACGATGGCGATTCGAAATGTAAAAGTGTTCGCGCAAGGGGTGCTGCAGTGCCGGAGCGGTGTCGTTTAAATTAGCTGTGTCACTGTGCATGTGTGTGTCAAAGACCACCTACGTCAGACAACCGGAGACCGATCTATGGCGGTTAAATAACATACCTGCTGTATTTATTTAACCGCCAGCAAAAACAAACTTAATATTGGCAGAACGTGTTCAACGAGCAGTCTTAAAAGTAGCCATTTATCTTTCGTACAGGCATCCCACAACTGACGTATATAATAGGCTTGAAGTTCTGTCTGTAAGGAAGGTCTATATATATGAATGTATTCGCAGGTTCCATCGTACTGTTGTCCTACAGACGTCGAACGATCTAACTAGGAATGGTCGCTGCCACATCTCCATTGTCAAAAGTCAATTTGCGCGCAGACAGTATGATTTCATGGCCTCACGTCTCTATAATAAACTTAATAAAAATAAAAAAATAAGAAAGTATAGAAATCATGAGATAAAGAAAATCATTACTGACTGGTTATGTGACTTTGACTATGATGCGATTGAGGATTTGATGGTAGATTACTCACGGATATGGGAAAAAACACGTTTTTGTAGAAGTACTATTTATGCACACACACAAACTTACACACGCCAGCATACACACCCACACGCACAGCCACACTCCATCACACACAGAGACATACACTCACACACACTCACTCACTCACACACGCACACATACATACTCACACACGCACACAAACACACACACACACACCCACACACACCCACACACACACACACACACACTCACTCACAGATACATATTTTATTTTTATTTTTAATACAACTTTAAAAAATTTTGTTTGTACTAGGGCTATGATGTCAAATTGTATCATATGGGAGAGGACACTGAATTCCATACTACAGGCATTTGCCTATTTTGGAATGCAGGGGAATCTACCACTCTTTGTAACGCATATTTCGTGAATAAATCATTATTATTATTATTATTATTATAACGCACAAGTCCTTCAGAAAATTGGTATATCTCAGCCAACCAACAGTCGTTGAAAATGCGACCGAGCTATTGAAATTTTATTAGCATTAGATGTATTTTTTGTTTGACAGATTTAACTGGTTTCATTAGCGCAAAACTTTAGCTTTGGAGGTGAAGATGAACGTGTAATTTGTCTGTGACAGAAAAGTGGCGGTAAAATGAACCGACATGACAGGCTCCCATTGCGCTATATAGCCAGAATAGCCTTTATAAATAAAGGGATTTACCTCTCAAGATAAGCACAAGGAAATGTCTGTCGAGTGGAATGTCTACAATAGTCATTTGACTTAAACATTTTCTTATAGGTAGCTAGCTATATCCAATGCTGTTTGATTCCTAACGTACACATGTAAAAATGTGACTTACTCCTGATTCTTATTCTATTTAAAGACATCGCGAGATTCCCGGATCTAAACTATTTAAATAAGTAATTTTAGTGGCTGAACTTGTCTCGAGGAGGAGCTCGGTGGCGTAATAGTTTGAGCGCTCTGGTTTCGATAGCAAAAACAAAACAACTATCGCCATGGTCGGTCTCGGGATGGGTCAATCAAATTTATAATGTCGAGCTCCTCCGTGTTTCGGAAGGCACGTTAAGCCGTTGGTCCCGGATGTTACTGCAACCGCTTTAACCCACCAACCCGCATTGGGCCAGCGTGGCGGTGTTGTGGCCTAATCTCCTCATGTGTTTCTCTCTGGTAGGAAGGCCTGTGCCCAGCAGAGGGACGTATATAGGCTGATGATGATTAACGTGCCTTCTTCCACATTGATATCGTTTATAGCGCCAATAGCAGCTTATATCCCTTTTCATTATAAACTCTATCTCCAATATCGTTTTTTTCTGAAGAGCATACATTCGAAACAGAGTTACTTTCGAATTTTTATTTTATGTATGGATGGATAATATTTATTATTGTTCTAAGCATATAAAAACAATCCTGCACACCGGGTCAAATTCTGGACTGATTAAAAAGGAAAACTACACACTTCTCTCAAGTCAAAATATGTCGGTGGATCTATAAAATAACAAGCATTTTATGCAAATGTAACCGTTTGGCTTACTTAAAATATTTATTACCTCTCTCCCCTTCCCTTTTACTCGTAAGCATGGGATATTTGGAAATGAAAGGAAAACAATTACTGAAGTTTTGACAACTCTGGTATGTTTCTTTTGTGAATAATAAAATGTCCCTGGAATTTCCATATTTATTTTTTATGAGCAATTTGAGTTAATTTGTAAACATTACGAGCTTTTATTGTGAAAATAAAATTTTTCTCTTAGTAATTGTCCTTGTAGTAAAATCTCAAATCACAGCATTATAGAAATTATTCTTAGATTTTGAATGGACGTAATACTCCTTCCTCCTTATGTGTTTCTCCCATGTAAGAAGGCATCTGGCAAGCAGTGGGACGTCATCATACGTCGATGAGTAGGTACTTATCTACCAATCAGACACAATTGGTATTCTATTTTAGAGGACCAAAAAGTTAAAGACAAATTTACTGTGCAACTTTATTTAACCGTGAAAATAAGATTTAAGAATATTTGAAAAGCGGAAACAAAGAAACATTCGACATCATAATCATCATCGCCAGCCTATATATGTCCCAATGTTGGGCACAGGCCTCCATGCATGGGAGTAACACATAAGGAGTTTGGGTCATAACAACACCACGTTGGCCCAATGCGGATTGGTGGGTTAAAGCGGTTGCATTAACAACCGGAATCAACGGCTTAACGTGCCATCCGTAGCACGGAGGAGCTTGAGATATCAAATTTTGATAAACCCATTCGGGATCGACTATATCGAAACTTGCTTTGTTTTAGTAAACAAAACCAAAGAGCACGAACCACTACGCCACCGAGCTCTACAAAATACGGCATGGGTCAATGAAAAAGGAGATCGGTAGAAATGGGCTTAATCGTTACAAGCTCAAAGTTACTACTAAAATTTGTTAAATATTTTTTTATACTTTGTCGAATAAAATCAACAACTTCGTCTATGGGGTATAGTTGTAAAAATTAAAGTGAAATGTTGTTGACTAAAACTTATCCCAACCATCATGAAGTCCATTAGATGATAATGTTGCCAAGAACAAAAAAAAAGACTGTTTTATCGATTAGCGCTTTTGTTCGACGAATAAAAAGAAAATCATTTTAACTATTTACTGAGTCTCATGAACAAATGTGATCGTGCTATTAACATTATGCTTCATTTAGTACGCTGTCTTTTTAAAGATAACTTCATAAATATTTTTAGCGAATCACAAATATCGATTACGATTTAGTCAACCAACACTGGCAATAATCTCTATATATTTTTGTGTGTCATATCAAATTGGCATTTACATCCATAGACTAGATCTTTATTGTCATTGGTAATCATTCGCGTCTACGTTTTCTTGTGCTCTGTTGTGTTTTCTTAATATTTCCTTTATTTAACAACGACTTTCGCTATTTTATTACGGGCTCTGACGATCTCTGCCACCACGAACGACCTGCGCTTGCACAACGGACATTGATTCCCTGCCTAAGCGTCTCACACGGCTTTCTCACCTGGACTCCGAACATTGCTTCCGATTGGACTTCAAAATGAGCGTGACTCTGAACTGCATAAACTGCGGCATTAGTCAGGAAGGAGGAGGAGGGCGTGGGAGTCCACTTTCACGCCTTATTTAATAAATAAAAGCCAATAAAATGGTAATACTATCGGTTTACATTTTTGGTATCTTAACTTTTAAAAACTACTTATCTGGCTAACCCCATAGAAAAGAATTAAAATATTAATACTAAAAGAACGTGTATTTCTCGCTCTACAAAACAGTCCAAAAATCATCAGTGTAACGCTTAGGCCCAAAATTCTTAGGAAGCTTGCCATTCTCCTTTGTAATTTCGAGCTTCTCTGTGCTTCGGAAGGCACGTAAGCCTCGATTGTAAATACAGCCGCTTTAACCCACCAACCCAAATTGGGTTAGCGTGGTGGTGTTAAAGCCTATGCCCAACAGTAGGGAGTTTAGGCTGTTAATGCTGCTACTAATCTAATGAATGCTCTCTAAATCTTCTAATGAATGCTCTTAAAATGGTGTTAGAATAGGCTACTAATAGTCAGCTGGAGTTCTCATAATGACTACTCGTATTTTGTCCTATTGAAATGGACTTAAAGTAAGATCTTTTTAATTTTTATACTTTAACTCTACCACCGCTTTGACGAATGTTTTAGAGTATATTTTTTTATACAAAGCATAGCGAATGACTCAATCATTAATGTGAAGCGGTAAAAAGCTCATATGCGAAGACAACCAGAGGCGTGAAAGAGCACGTTATGGACCTTGCCGGTCCATAACGTGCTATTTCACGCCTCTTTTAAACTTACCCATTTTATAGAAAGGACATGTGATGGAAAAAAAATCCAACGTTTGGAAGTACGAAAAAGAAACGAGTCACAAAACAATATCTCAGAACCGCAAGAGCAAAACAAATAGGAGCGATCTGCCATAGCCTCAACCGCTATGTAAGGAGCGACCGACTTAAAGAAGAATGATGTTTCAATAACAATACACTTTTATAACAAATTTCTACAGAATCTTGATAATATTTTGATGAGATCAAAAGAAAAAAAAATGCTTTGTTACAATATTCCTTCTAACTTTCATTTCACCTGTTTCACATTTCTCTGGCTCCACAATATAAGGTTACTTTGTGGAATCTTAGAATAACTTTATTATTTCATCAGCTTTAATTAAAACAATATAATGTTTTTAAGTAGCTTATATTACGGCAAACATGCTTAAGACTTATCTTCTTTGTATTTAATTTAATGTATTTCGAAGAGGTGATGGTGTTCATCTATATCTCAGACTTGTGGAAGGCTGATTTAGTAACTACTTTAACTAAAAACGACAATCGTACTTTACTTAAAGATCTCAGACCAAAAACTATTTTACGATTTTCGTCAAAGGTTATGGAAAAAGCAATATTATTTGCAAATAAGTCACTTCATAGAAAGTAATACCTCTAAATCTATCTGGTTTTCCGCAAGAGCATGGGTATTGTGTCCGCTTTACTGGATGTTGTGGACAACATGCTAGTGGAATATTGGCACGAAATGTCACGTGTCTGGTACTCCTAAATTTTTCCCGAGCTTTTGATTGTATTTTTTTTCTTTAAATGTTAAAGTGCTATGGACTGTCACGTGGAGCAGTGGCATGGTTTGACAGTTATCTTAAATATCGTTCTAAAGTATTAAAGCTGACGGGATCAGATGGAAAAAATATTCTGTCTGAGTCTCGGTAAGTAACCCGTGGTGTCCCACAAGGCTCAATCGTGGGACCATTGCTCTTTATAATATATATGCCATCTGGTTAAATTCGCCGCTGAATTGGATGCCTAGCCCATTGATTGAACTCCAGCATCCAATGAAATGTCTAGGCCGATAGTTATTTAAACTAGACTCACTCAACGCTCAACAATATGGCGTATTGAAAATTCGCTCAATAATAAATAGATGTATATCTAGGCGGATCGTTGTACCTACTGACAATTATTTAGTTACAATTATTTTTGTTTACATGGATTGAGAGCGTTTTTATGATACGTAGATACTGATTTGCACCGTAGCTACTTTGCGATGAAAAAATCTTGGTTAGGGCTGAAAATCAGTGTTGCCCCTTGCTTGACCTTTTTTGAACTGCAGCATATAGGTACTACTTATATCTAATTATTTCATACCCCTTCATCATCACCAGCCTATACGCCCCTCTGACAGGCTCAGGCCTTCCTAACTGGGAGAAATACATGAGGTCTTTGGGTTATGGCCAAAGTCCTCAAGTGCTTCTCCCATGCAACCGCTTTAACCCTCCACTACGCTAGAGTAATGCGAGTGGTGGGTTAAAGCGGTTGCAGTAACAACCGGGAGCAACGGCTTAACGTGCCTTAAGAAGCAAGGCGGAGCTCGAGATAACAATTTTTTGTAATAGTTATAAGAATGTGTTTTTTGACGATTTAAAAGTGCTTCTTTGTGGCCTATTTAAATAAAATATTTTTTCTTTCTTTCTTTCTTTCAATTGTTAATTGACCAATCCCGGGACCAACCACGGCGGAAGTTGCTTTGTTTCGGTATTCAAAACCAGCACCTCTAGCACAAACACTTTTAAATTTCGAATCGCCATCGTATCGAGTAGATACGTAACGATACGACATGATTCGAAATTTAAAAATGTTTGTGCTGCTGAACACTCAAACCACTACGCCCCACCGAGCTCCTTATACTCCTTAGCCTAGCTTGTTAATGTTTTGATTTAAGATTTCTGCTGATGTAATAATGTTTCATGTTTCTATTTTTGTGTGACTATGTATGTTTAAAACGAAGTTATCTATCTATTAGATTCCTTTGCTATATTATTATGTGTCGTAGATACAAAACAACGTAACATAAAACAGCTGAACGGCATAATTTACCGGTGTTTTATAATCGTTAAGTGATTTTTAGACACATTGCATAAATATTTGAACAATGCACCGGCGGCGGTGGATTAACGGTTAGAGGTTCTTTCTTCTCTTTATTATTTAACGTTAAAAAGCTTAATGTCTATGAGGAAAATATGTCAGCCTTCTGGTGTAGATTTAGTATTTTTTGACATTTTTTTTACATTTTTTATCTTAGTTTATCTGTAGAATGTGGTGATTAGTTTATTAAGTACGAGTGAAATTTTATATATAGCTTTTAAAAGTTTTTTTTTGTACGATACAGATTTTATTTCGCATAGAAACTTTCAAAAATTGCGTAATAAATATTAGGTACAAATTTCATTTTAACCATTCCTACAATTCGTTTGCTCACATTCAATGTAGCAGCTTTTAATTTGCTAACTAAGCATGTAAAAGCATATCATTAATTTTGTCCATGCGCCCATATATATTCGGTGGCCGCTAGTGAATTGTGACGTCACAACACAGCATGATGGAGCGTATTGGTGGCGTGTATTGATTGCAGATATACTTTTTCATTTGAAGTATGTATTGTCTATTGACAAACCATTTAGATATGAAATAAAAATATATTGTCCCTATAAATACCCTTATATGTCAGAATATGCAGTGTGGTGAGAAATGACTCCGCTGTCCGTCCGTCTGTCACCAGGCTGTATCTCATAAACCGTGATAGACAGTTGAAATTTTCACAGATGATGTATTTCTGTTACCGCTATAACAAAAATACTAATAAACAGAATAAAATAAATATTTACGGGAACTCCCATACAACAAACGTGATTTTTTGCTTGTTTTGCTCCATATTGGCAACAGGTAGTTGCTTGCTTATAGATAATGGTACGGAACCCTTCGTGCGCGGGTCCGGGTAGCTATTGGTAGCGAGACGTATTAACATACAAACAAACGGCCAAATGTGTCTTTGGAACCCAAAGAATGTTATCAAAGATAGAAGGTCGATCAGCTTTTGAATCAAAACTAGGCCAGGCATCTTCGGGTCCCGAAGTCAACAAGAAATTAAATGATGTCGTGGAGTGTCGTGTGATGGGTTTATGAAATATTATACAGGATGGTGCCTTTGATGATGATTTGAATGAAATAATATAACATTGGCTGCATTATTTCATAGAAATATCATGAAATTATCGAATGAAAGTAGCAAACCATTCCTATGAACTAATATAGCACGTGTTTCAATTTGTTGTCGTATTGATAGTACCATCCTGTATAACGTGGATATAATTTGGAAAACGAAAATTAATGTGGCTTTTAGGCTCTTAGAAAAACATTCAGTATTAGCAGTAGCAACAAATAATTACCAAACATGCTGTAGCAACTCTTGAAGAAGTCCGGAGCCAGTGCACTGGCGAGGCCTAGGAGACCTTGTGGCACCTCGGTGGAGAGAAACAAGCCCAGCACTGCGAGTAGCATGCGCGTTGTCCGGTCCGTCCGACTCGAACGACGCGCGCACGACTCTTCTGCTAGGCACTGCTTTTCGTGCTGTAAAAAATTAAATACAAAGACAATTAAATCGTTAGCTCTAAATATGCATTTACGAAGCCTGTTTACATTATTCAAAAGTCAAATATTACGGTATTGTCTGTATTGTTTACGGTTTTTTTTTATTTCCTTAAAAAATGGAGGAATTTAATTTCCTTATTGGATTTCCTTAATAAAATTTCCTCAGTGGATATTACTGTAATTGGCCTTTTTATTAGAATTTAGATTTAAGTACCAGTCTGTAATAGGTTGTTGTTATCCTGAATAAATAAATAAAATGTATAAGAATTCCACCAAGGAGTTTCGAGGATATGAGGAACGTCAAAGATTGTTGCGATTTTAAGACTGTTATTCAAAAACAAAATAATATTACTGTTGAACTGTTTTCACACACTATTGGTCTTTTCAGACTCGTGACTATGGTAAGATTACATTCGTCTTCTCGTTTGTAAAAACCAACTTACCGCACTAGTATCATACCAGTAACTATTTTTTTATTAAATATTTCTTACTTATACTAAGCTAAGTAGGCGATCAGTATTGATTAAAAATTAGTTTGCCCGACCTAACTCGCGTTTAATTGGATGTACCCTAACATCCAAAATACATTATTATTATACATCCGACATTCCAACCACGATTGCTGTAAAGAACAGTGTATTCGAAACGCCGCACTCCGTATGTAGGTACACCAGGGTGGTGTACCTACACCAGGGTGGTGTACCTACCAGTGGTTTTTATAAATGGTTTGTCACTTGATAATTTCATGACATTTCTATGGAATGTTGCAAAGATACATTATTTCATATAAGATAAATTATGAAATGTTGCAAAGATAAATTAATGTTATGAAATTATCAAATAAATAAGATGTTTTTGTAAGTGGCAAACCATTTATAAAAACTAATATAGCCCACGTTTTAATTTATCGTATTGTAATTATCGTATAGTTTTAATTTATCGTTTTAATTTATCTGTACAAGATAATAATGCACCATCTAATTAAACGGGAGTTAAATCCGATGAAGTTGTTTTTGTTTTGTCAAATGGGTAGTGCTTGCGGAAATAAAGCTAGACGAGCATTAACAGTATATGTATATGCTGAGTTTTGACAGTTTAATATTGCTGTTAATTGAATCGTCAGTTAAATAGATAGAGTTAGATAACGTTAATCACGGAGATTTCTCGACGTGAAATTTACGTCGGCGGTGACTTCGCGGTTTGATAAAGCTATATTAAGTCTAGTCAGCGCTTTAAGCTCTTTAAGTTCGCAGAGCTTCTCTGGGGAACATTGCCTTGGCAGCGAAGGGTCTCTCTAATAAGTTGAAAGCACAAGAAAGATTAACATCTTTATTTTCATAATATTTTTCAATTTGAAAAGTAAAACATTTATAAAGCTCTTTGTTGCGAATTCTTTTGGGAAGAATATAGCCTGCTAAAAGGAAAAGTAGCAATTTCGGCCCCGTTCAGTTAATATACAGGAATTCAACAATATAGAAAATGATTACTTACAGTATAATGTTTCAAAAATGCTTGTCTTTCAACCTATTTAAAAAATGCTTTGTGTAGCCCAAAGTCAAAAGTCATTGAACTTCAAATCTAAGCGGTCCAGAAAGTTCCTGTGCTGCTTACGCACTGTTCTAAATATAAAAAATCCAACTACATTTAGGTATGACCGCGGTCAAAAAATGTTTATCAGTTTTTAAATTAGATTCTCTGTGACACTGTGTGCAGTAAAGGCTAAAATGCTAACTCTAGACTTTTTAATATTTGTGAGGCCTCTACTTATTTATTAGAAGAGTATTAAATGACATTTTGATGATAAAACTCATTTTTTATTTCAAAAATTGACGCATTTAAAATTATTAGAAAAATATATTATGATTGAAACACTAAATAAAATATGTTGATTATTATTAGTCCGTATCTGACATTATTTGGATTTTTTTTGACAAAAGATGTTTTCTATATCATAGTTACCCATCCTTTTTTTTCTCGCTGAGGGTAAGCTCTACCAGCCTAACTCCCAACTCCCGAGGGAGGAGATAGAAGAGGTGTGGGACTCTCACCCACTAAACTCCTCAGCGATATACCCAGCTTGCTGCGGAATGACGGTATTGCGGGAGACGCAAAGAGCATGACATCCGCTATACCGTCACAAGCAGACGACCAACAACTGTCAGTCCCCTCTCGTGGGGGCTCGCCCCCTAAACTTCGGTTGATCCGCACGCCGATACATTGACGCACGGACCGGGCTGTGCAAGCCGCACATAGTCCCCTAACCATGCGCGGAGCCCTAACCATAGATGTACCGCCAGTCCAGCAGACCGGCAATCTAAGAGCTGGAGCCACACGTCGCACCTCCGCTGGCCCTGATAAGGGACCTTGTTTTCGTGAGTGAAGAAATCTGTGCCCTATGTCTAATCAAATTATATCATCAACCCTGTGACACAGATTTGTGCATGCAATTGTAAACCTTAAGTTGGTAAACATTTTTAGAACCCGATTGTACTTGATGGTTCATTAATTAATTACTAGCCCATCCCATGCCAAGCTTAATGAACAAATAAAAATAAATATTTATCTGCAGATACTGAGACAAGAGTCGGTATTAACGGGAAGCTACAGGATGAAGATTGAATATTTTATGAGGTCTAAATAAAGCCGTTATAAAGGAGTAGGTACCTACTGCTTGTTTATCTTGTTAAGTGAAAAAGCTGATTACAAAGTAAATATTTTGAACAGGTCTACCAGAAAATACGCGTGCTTCAGTCTGTGTGGTAAAAAACAAAATTTAAATATAACAACCTGTGTTTCAGCTCCAAGTAAGTATTATTCAGAGTTTGTTACTAATTCTAGATAACGAATAACATAGCTATCTAATATATTTTATATGTAACATAAGAAAAAAAATGATTGTCTGTATCTGACAAATACGTGCTCCGAACGGGATTCGTGCCAGGGACCTCTGGCTTAGTAAGCAGGGTACAGGGTGTGTGGGGTTCGCACAGTGCCTGTAACGCAACTAGGAATACCCACTAAAACTCCCCCGCAACTCCAACGCCGTTCGTGGGGGTAGCCTGGGTTCTGCCGAAATAATATCACCAGCCCAGCAGTGGGACGCATAGGCTGGTAATGCTGAAAGACGTTAAAAGTTCCTCTATGTCCTACCTCGTTATTCTTTAGAGTTACAGTCACGTTTAAAAAGATGTATACATTTAAGCCTTTCAAAATATGTAAACAACACCGTAGTGCGACTACAATAGACTCCATATTACACGTTATTTTAAAGCAGCGTGTGTACAGTTGACAGCACATGAAGCTTAACAGTTTGACCTTGAGACCGCTCTTATACCGTCAGTAATAGAGGCGGATTTCGTAGTGCAACTGTTACACTTGATGTGCTATCGTCTGTACATCTTTTTAACCGTGAAAATTGTAGATTTTAATATTGGTATAGACGGTGATGCTGAAACAGAATCTTTTAATATTCAATTTGAAATTCGTTTCATTCAATTAAATATTCAATTACCGTCACGGATGAAGTATAACTTAAATAACATTTAGGAAATAGATCATTTGTTTTGTTCGCAGAATTCATTAATATTAATTAGAATTTTAAAGGTTCAAACCTTTATACAGTTGTTAATCAAATTGGCATTGTTTATTTGCGCCGCTCGGTGATAACACTTTAGCAGTTATTGAATACAAATTCTAAAATAACACAATGAAAATAACAATAATATTGATAATGTTGTGCCTAACATTATTTTATTTCAGCTACGCATAGTTTGCGAAAAAATAAACGAGTATGTCACTAATGTCCGCTTGTCACCCCCAGAGTATACTATAAATGATTGAAAGATTACTGTTTTCTTTGTGTGTCGTGGAAAAAATATATTTCTTTCCATCTTTAAGTACACTAAATTTAACCCATACATCTATTACCACGACTTTTTAAATAGATGCTGGATTTCCAAACTTCGAACAGTTTAAAATTTCTAATATTTAAGTCAATGTTTATCATAATTAAGTTAATCTTATTTTCAAATTCTTAATTGTGGGACGTATATAGGCTAGTGATGATAATGATGATCATAATTGCATGCAACCATTCATCATCTTCATCATGATCATCATCATCATTTGCGCCGAGAGACGCCCACTGCTGGGCATAGGCCTCCCCCAGTGATCTCCAAATCGATGCGCTGCCCGCATCCATCGGCTTCCCGCGATCCTCACCAGATCGTCGGTCCACCTTGTGGGGGGCCTACCAACGCTGCGTCTCCCGGTACATGGCCGCCACTCGAGGACCTTTCCGCCCCAACGGCCGTCAGTCCTCCTTGCAATGTGGCCAGCCCACGGCCACTTGAGGTTCGCAATTCTTCGAGCTATGTCGTCGACCTTAGTTATTCTGCGGATCTCATCATTTCT
Organism: Nymphula nitidulata; assembly: GCA_947347705.1. Classification (NCBI taxonomy): domain Eukaryota; kingdom Metazoa; phylum Arthropoda; class Insecta; order Lepidoptera; family Crambidae; genus Nymphula; species Nymphula nitidulata. The sequence continues at coordinate 10,522,466 of OX374621.1, read as the reverse complement.
GATTCGATCACGCAGAGAAACCCCGAGCATATCCCTCTCCATTGCCCTTTGGGTGACATTGAGCCTTCTTATGAGGCCCATTGTAAGCGGCCACGTCTTGGTTCCGTAAGTCATGAATTGAATTTTTGAATTGAATTGAATGAATTTTTATTATGAATATAAATTTGGGTACATAAATCAGCAGTTACAATTGCTTTTAAACATGTTCTACCAAATCCTACCTTATTCAGGTGTATTCACATAATACTATCTTATAATAGGTATTACTCTTACATTGATACTTAGATAACATTTAGTAATTATTCTCTATATTCTAAATACTCTCTAATACTATAAAAACACTTCTCTAACAACCAGCTTTTTAAAAGTTTCTTGTTGCTACTTAGACTAAGATTCTTATCTTTAAAAATATCGGGTAATTTATTTAATATCTCTATACACATTATAAAGGAATTTCGTGCAGCAACTGACAGTTTTACCGGAGGTCATATAGTTTACATGCATACTGAGAGCGCATTTTTCTCAATTTGACATATTTTTTGTTTAGAAAGAGATAGTCATATTTCAATACAAATAAACTTATTTCTCATCACTGGCAACACAACTGGTTGAACAATATGAGATAAGAATTTCAGCAATCAAAAAGTTTTTGAGATATGCGCGGACAAACATAATACATACATACACTCATGAAATTTGGCACCCACTAACAAATACACGAAACTGATTCTGACAATATTACATACATACGGGTCGAATTGATAACCTCATTTTTTGAAGTCAGTTGAAAATAGCCAGTTACAGTAAAAGTCCGACAGTTTCAACTAGTTTATGTTGATTTCAAGTCAATAACACAACGGTTTTCTTTTTAACCGACTTCAAAAACGAGGAGGTTCTCAATCGGCCGGTATGTTTAGTGTGTTCTTTTTTTTTTTTTTTTTTTTTTTTTCTATGTATGTACACCGATTACGCCGAGATTACTGATCTGATTTACGTGATTCTTTTTTTGTTCGATGCGGAATAGCTGCCATTTGGTCCCATAATTTTTTTTTCAAAAACAGTTGGGTACTTTGGTTTTAAATTACTAATTTAAATTTAATTAAACTGAAATTATGAAATCGTCTACATAAGCGAAATTGCGAATTTTTGCTTTTTCAATGACTTTTTAGTGAAACGATACGATAGTGGGAAACAATATAAGTTGACGGTCACCCATCTAGCTTCGACCGTAGAAAGTTATCACAAAAAATTGTGAAAAAAAAATTTTAAACAAAAATTTAAACCGACTTCAAAAAACTGAAAAGGATGAAATAATTAAATTTAAGTAGGTATTCATCCCCTAAAACCTATTTTTGGAGTTGGTGCTAAGTGGTTTCCAAAAACAATAGAAAGTAAAGCACCGACTCCAAAAATAGGTTTTAGGGGATGAATACCTACTTAAATTTAATTATTTCATCCTTTTCAGTTTTTTGAAGTCGGTTTTAATTTTTGTTTAAAATTTTTTTGCTCCTTTAAATGCTACACATCATTACCCTAACTGCATTCCTTCCCTTCTAGACCTAATTTTCGTATCTTCTCCAGATCACATGGCTAGCTATGGTCAGTCTCCAGCTGATTCTTTCTCTTATCATGACGCAATATACTTATCCTACAAAGTTCGCCCACCTAAAGCGAAGCCTAAAATTCTTCAGCTTCGCAACTTTTTTGCAATGGACATTGAGAGACTTCGGGAGGATGTTAAAAAGATCGACTGGACTGCACTCTTCACTAGTGCGTCATTGGATGAAAAGATCGACCATCTAACATCAAACATCATCAGGTTGTATGACATCCATGCTCCAATACGAAGTATAAAAATTAAGCATTGTCCTTCGCCTTGGCTTACCAGTGAAATCAAGTAACTAATAGACAAGAAAGCTGCTGCTAAAACACGATACAAACATCGACCAACTCCCGATAACTGGGAAAAATATGAAAGTTTCCGTAATCACTGCAACAAGGTGTGTAGGAACGCACAGCGCCATTTTTTTCATAGCTCTGTTGAAAACGGAGATCCAGCGAAAGTTTGGAAATTTCTCCGAACAATGGGGGTTGGGAAGTCTCGCCAAAATTCATCGCCTAAAAACATAGATATAAATTCTTTAAATTCACATTTCTCTTCATCTTCTAACTTTGATAGTTTTACCAAAAAAATGACTCTAAACAGTTTATCTAAATCTTCACCTCTCAATTACCCCTTATTCTCTTTAGTCGATTTGCCGATTGTGGTGTTAAAAAGAGTATTATGTATATTACCTCAAATGCAGTGGGCTGTGACTCCTTAAGCCGTAGGATGATAGTACCTATCCTGGATCCTTCCAATTATTTTCCATGTGCTGAATCACTCGATAGAAAGTGGTGCTTTCCCTACAGCGTGGAAAGATGCCCAAATCATCCCTTTACCTAAAAAACCTAATTTAGCTTCCTTTTCCGAATTTCGTCCAATATCTATCCTCCCTTTCCTTTCCAAAGTCTTAGAGCGTCAAAACAATCTCCTCAGTCCATTTCAGTCAGGTTTCCGCCCTGGACACAGCACCACTACAGCACTCATTAAAATCACTGATGATATCAGGCATGGCATGGAGAATGGTTATCTCACAGTACTCTGTCTCCTCGATTTCAGCAATGCTTTTAACACTGTGGATTTTGATTTACAGCTAGACATATTACGCTCTATTAACATATCTCCAACGGCAATTCAGTGGTTTCGTAGTTACCTGTTTGGACGCCGGCAATGGATTTGCATTGAAGATTCCTTTTCTTCCCGGTGCAATACTTCCGCCGGAGTACCACAGGGTGGCGTATTATCTCCGTTACTTTTCGCAATTTTTATAAATTCTTTAAGTAAGCTTAATCTTTTTTCATCCTACCACCTCTATGCAGATGATTTAAAAATTTATTTTCAAACTCCATTACACCAACTCAATGAAGCTGTAAATACAATAAACTTAGATCTAGCCCACATTTGTAAATGGAGCAACGCTTTTGGACCCAAGGTCAATCCTTCTAAGACCCAGGTCATTATTGTTGGTAGCCAAAGGATGTCGTCGAAAATTGAGTGGTCAAAATTACCTCCTGTAATGTTTGATGGAACTGTAATCCCCGTTAGCAAACGTGTTAAGAACTTGGGTGTCCACATCGATACCAATTTGTCCTGGGGGTTTCACTTACAAGAGGTTAGTAGGAAATTGTTCGCGTCAGCTGGGTCCCTTCGAAGAGTTCGTAATTTTCTCCCTACTGCTACGAAAATTGCGCTGGCTCAATGCCTTCTTCTTCCTCTTCTTGATTATGCTGATTCTAGTTATCTAGATCTCACCGAAGAGCAACTGAACAAACTTGAGCGGCTTCAAAATGTTTGCATAAGGTTTATTTTTGGTTTACGCAAATATGACCACGTTTCAGAATTTCGCGCAAAGCTCAATTGGTTGCCTATTCGCCTTCGCCGGAATGCCCACATCGTTTCCCTTCTTTATACTATCCTATTTTTTCCAAATACTCCTTCATATTTAAAAGAGAGATTTCATTTCCTCAATGACACCCACCCACGAATCCTGCGGTCGTCAGAAAACTTACTCTTGTCGACACCGATGCATTCCACAAATTTCTACAATAAGTCGTTTACCGTGCAAGCTGCTCGCTTGTGGAATGCATTGCCTATTGAGATAAGACGAGCTCAGACGATAAGTGCCTTCAAGAGACTTGTAAAACAATTTTATTTGACACTATTATAGGTATCCATGTATTTCGACATCTGCATTATTATGTAGTTAATAATAGGTATCTTAATATATATAGTATATATGTATTTATAAATGTATGTATGTATACGTGTATTTATTTAATATATTATACGTATGTTTATATGTGTATTTTATGTAAATTAGTAAGTTAAAACATTTTTGCTTGGTAGTCATAGTCATACATCGCCCACTTTCCTTACCCTATATATTATTTTATATCCTGTCCATCCTAAGGTTGCCTGGAAGAGATCGCTTTTAGTGATAAGGCCGCCCATTGTACAAGTTTATTTTAATAATTCTTTCTGTTTGTATATTTGCGTGATGTGTGTTGTGCAATAAAGTATTAAATAAATAAATAAATAAATTTAATTATTTCATCCTTTTCAGTTTTTTGAAGTCGGTTTTAATTTTTGTTTAAAATTTTTTTTCACAATTTTTTGTGATAACTTTTTCAATTTATATTAAGTGATAAAAAGGAGATACAAATAAAACAGTTAAAATTTATACTAACGGTCTGTCTTCAGAATTGCGATCATTGCTATGTTAATTGAAGCCAATCCATTCCTATCAGTGTACCTACCTAGTAAACAGCACCGCGCTAAAATGTGATGCCATAAAATCCCAAGCTACTACAATGAATTTAATCGTAAATAAAATGTTAAACTCAAAGACTTGTAATCAAATTACTTACTTATCTCACAAGACAAGACTGAGGTAAATAGAGCCATGACATAAATCGGTGTACAGCTATGTAATACAGGCTGGTGACATAAATTCAAACATGACAATACTGAAATAAATGATATTGGCTGCATTATTGTATAGAAATGTTATGAAAGTATCAAATGAATAAGATGTATTTAAAACGCCGATTGAAAAGTTGCAAAACATTTCTATGAACAATATAGCCCATGTTATATAATTTATCGTAATGTCGTCACCACCCTGTATATTATTGGCCTCGATACTCGGGATTGGCCAATATAATCTGTTGTAAATCACCACAACACAAAGGCCATTTTGTGAAACCCTCATTAGCTGCTTAATACGGGCTTTAAAAGCTTTAAAAATGGCCGTATTTTACGCATCGAATAGTATCTTAATCTCGTATCAATAATTAGATATTCATGGCACTAAATTCGAGAAGAGAACTGAATAAAGAAGCTTATTACTCTATTGTAATAATGAATATCTAAATATAGACCTGTTATTTAGGATTCAGGTCCATTCAAATCAATAGCATTGTTTAATATTCGCTACAGATAACGCTTTGGTTCAATTAGAATATTCAACAAAAGCGATACAAAGAAAATGTATCGTGGTAGATTAAAATAGCTCATAATTTTGTCAAAAATATAAAATACTATTGCCCATTTTTTTCATTACTGCCCGAGATGTAAACAAACAATAAACTTACAGAAATCTCGTAAACTTTTAACAATCCACTGGTGCAACGTAATACACATTACTCTATTTTAAAGCTGCTTTGTTGCGACACGCACGAAATAATAAAATATTCACAAAAACACTAAATATTCGTCAATAAATACATCATTGAAAAAATGTGACATTGTCTGTCAAGTTTTTTATTTTTAATCTGACGAAAACTGTAGTGCTGTGTGTTATTCGTTCAAATGAACTAATTAGTAGAATAGAATTGATTGTATTGTGATTGTAATTTTAGATTATTATGTAAATTATTACATTAATTAAGAGATTTATGCATTAGTTTTTCATATATAAAATATTAAAAAAAATATATAATAAAAATGTAGGAAAATATAGGTTTATCATTTATTTATTGAATTCATTCGGGATCAACCGTACCTTATTCATTTTAATTTGTACTTTCAATCTGATGATGTTGTTGTGACTGAGTTGAATAAAAAAAAAAAAATTTACAAAGATCTCTTATGTTTCATTGACAGAAGCTATGTCAACCGAACAGAGCTATGTGACCTCGATCCCGATCCTCGATAAAAGAAAGAAAGCTATTCAAAAATACATTAAAAAACTATATCATAAATAAGTGCTATTATAATTTAAGCGAATTTTTTAATGAGAAATTACATACATAAGGAAAGTTAATTAAGGCGCTTCGACAAATCATAAACCATATGCTATGTAAGAATATAAAATAAGTGATAGACAAGAATAGAATAATGATATTAATGAGTGTTGATATTTAATTTAATGATAGATATATTTAATTTAAAAATTTATATAATTATTTAAAATATAATGTAGTGGAATTATTATATATAAAGTAATTAATCAGTGATATAAATGTAAATAATAAGAAATATGCATAAATTAATAATTAATAGTTTTGTATAGCCCTCTACTATTGCTATGCCGTTACAGGGCGCTGCATTATAAAATATAATCTCATGTACCTCTATATGTAATTATCTACTATGTACATCAATGTGGCATGCAATAAATGAATTTGAATTTGAATCCCACTGATGTAAGACGGCACTTGCCTGACAAACAGCTAAATATTGGTACATCCGTTGCCTCAAAGATAAATTCAGCAGAAATTAAGGCAAATGCCGAAAGACGTAAGGAATTTTTGACAAGATGCAAATAATTTTTGATTGAAGCTGCTGTGCAAATAATAAAAAAAAAGCAGGATTTTAGTAATACTTCTCTGATTTTAGTAGCTTCATTATGTCTAAAAATGCGTTAAGACAAAAAACGCGGGAGACCATACCGTTTGTTCTTTCTATAGCATCTGCAAGAACATTTTCAAGAACATGCAATATAGATATAAATTCGTTGTAAATCGATCAGTGGCGGGCTTAGCAGAATTACCGAACAATATAAAGACAGAAAAAAAGTGAATGTATTTTGGCCTAAACTATACACATGGTGTGATGTAACTGAAAATAAACCTTTTAAAGATATAGCTAAATTTGCTCTTGATTGTTTGGTTTTACTACACGCGAACGCAGATTGTAAGAGAGCATTGTAAAATAAATCTATTGAAGACAAAAACAAGAGATAAGTTAACAATCGGATTTTTCAAGCCGCCCGTTTGTCTAAAAATGTATCAGCAGAAACAAAAAGCACATTTCCTTTTCTCCCTCGTTTTAGAGATTAAGAAACACGTCAAATGCACCTATTGTTGCATTGCCTATTGATTACTTTAAGTTTTTACTATAATTTTAGCTTTATCTTCATATTAGAAAAGTAAAAAGTTATGTTAATGCAATAACAAAACACAAAAAGAGAGTACATCTGATTTAATATAAGAACTGTCACCTGCTCTCTATTTGTATTTCACGGGGTGACTAGCTGTAAAAGTCAACTATAATGTGGCATTTTTCATGTTCGTTTTAAAAATGAACGGGGAGCTATAAAGTAACTATTTCAGACATTACTGAACTCAGAATTTTCCCATCTCTAGCGGTTTCATAAATGTTATAGTCGCCATATTTGTTTACATCTCGCGCAGTAACGAAAAAAATGGACTATAGTTGGTCGCTCACGGCTCCGCCCGCATGGATATCGGGTATTGCTCCAAAAAGTTAATATTAGCGTTAGCAATATTAACTTTTTGGAGCAGGCATTTAATAATAATTAAAAATTTATAATAATATAATTAAAATTCATTTATTCAGCTTAGTTACAAAATTCCACTCTTACGAACTTCATAATTCTATGCTTTCTGAAAACTATCAAGACGTAGTTCTGAGTAAAACAGGCAAGAAAATGGCATTCCACCTTTTGCATGTCTACCTAATTTGTAACTTTTGTTTGACAAATGAAAAAGAAAACACTCATAAAAACTCATAAAATAATTAATTAATGTTATGAGACATATTTCATCAAAATAATTAAAAACCCTTTACCCATAACACAATTATACATACTACATAACCTTCTTCCCACTTATAGAAAATATGAGTAAGTAGTTTTATCTTAGAAAAATATACACGAGAAATGCTTTCAAAATTACATGATCGCGATTGAAAATTACACTTTTCTCTTTACAAATTTTTGGAATAAACATTGAAGACATTATTTATAGCTTGTGATCTCAGTAGCGTTTGCGAATTAATATCGAAAATAATATTTTTAAGAGAATACACAAAAACTTTGAATTGCTAGGATATTTCAAAGTTCGACAAGACTGACTAACATTGCCATATGAAAACTCCAATATCTAAACCAAACCAAACCAAACCAAACTGCTAATCTTCTTTTGTTTTTGTGCCATGAGATTCTGGTATGCCTATATCAACAATCAGAGTAGGTCGACTTTCCTCTTCAGCCGTTTTAGAAAACCACTTTCAAAATCAGGTTCGAATAAGAATTTATTTTCTCTTTTTGACTAGGTTTTCAGAGTTTGTTTCCGAAATGGTCGTAAGAAATCTTTTGTCTCTTATTATTATAATTTAGGGCTACTAAATGTTAGATTGATTTTGATGTATTATTTTTATTTCATTTGAATTCAGAACTACGCAATGGATTATTAAAGTACGTAGTTCCGAATTCATATCGTTATTGATGATAAATCCGTGGATAAATATGGAAATTATAGTCTTACATGTTTACTTGTTTTCCTAAGTTGTATTCTGTTGGAAATAAACCGTTTTATATTACAAAAGTAAATACGTTTTTACCATAAACACTATCGAGGTATAAACAATCTATAATAAGTACACGTTTCTTGGTCAAATAAAGCAAGTATTTAGAACTTCTAAGAATTTTGTTTTAGTATTTTCAATAGATTTGAATTCCTGAACTTTCGTCCGCCTAACTATATTATAGAACATAGATTATATTATGACAAGTTTATACATTTGAATAATGTTACAGTCGGCGATTTTGTGATTAAAGGCAGTTCTGCTGATTTCATCTCACAACCAAATGAGTTCGCAAACATCGAAATCTCAACAAATGATAATGATGGCAATTAAGGCCTAGGTATGCTTAGTTCTGAGAGGAATTATTCGGTTATAAATTTTGTCGAATGAGTACCAAATTGCTTGGAGCGTATTAAGATAAAATGCTGTAATATGATTTGCTAGGTATATGCTTTGTAAATAGGAGATACTAAGATTTTAACAATCACGTCAACATCTCAAAAGTTACTGTTAAAAGGGTTACTGCAATTTCAAAAAAAAAACCGTTTCTGTGTTAAAGTAAGCGCAATCCACACCATCTGGCGAAGACGTCCCAATTTTTAATTATAAACAAAACATAATTTGATGTTTTGTTAATAATAAGAAACTAAAGTGCCAAAATGGAAGTCCGTATGGTACGCCGAAATACCCTTCACCGAATAGGACAGTTTTCCGATAACACTGTACTCCGACGGTTAGTTAATCTAAAAAATATCTGGCCAACAAAAACAATTAAAATTTAAATACATATACTGTTAATGTTGTTTAATTTTATTAAATATATTCCCAAAAAATAAACAAAACTATCCATTTAGGAAAATAGTTCGTTTAACCAATCGTCGTTGAAGTGTGTTTACGTCGAACCGTGCTATCGTCGAAGGATTCATTCGGACTTCCAACCGTCGATGAATAATATTTCCGGCGAACCGTTCCATCGGCCAAGTATTTTTTAGATCAACTAACCGTCGGAGTACAGTGTTATAGGAAAACTGTCCTATTCGGTGAAGGGTATTTCGGCGTACCATACGGATTTTGCCAAAATGCTTTGCCTAAAGTGTTTTAAAATTGCCATTGATTTCAATCAGAAATTTTAACAAAATCATTGTTGTATTATAGCATAATAAAAGTACTTGCAATTATTTACTCTTTAATTTATGTCTGATAAGAATATCTGCACTTTGCTTTGCTTTCTTTTCACTAGGTGGTAGATCCATATGTAGGGTCGTCTGGGTAGGTACCACCGCCTTTCTTATTTCAGCCGTGAAACAGTTCGCTGTGTTTCGGATTGAAGGGAAAGGTAGCCAGTGAAATTACTGGGCATGGACGGCATTTCATCTTAGGCCTCAGGATGACAGCGCACCTGCAATATCAAGTGCTTTTTCTTGTTATTGCAGGTGTCTATAGGCGGCGGTAACCGCTTACCACCAGGTGGGCCGTCAGCTTGTTTGTCATCTAGTTGTATAAAAAAAGAAAAAAAAATGATTTTTATTATGTACCAACATTTCACGTCGTCAAAATTGTGCTCTGTATTATTATCATAAAATGTTACAGTCAACAAAGTTACCTTGACTTTATTCCTGAAAATGTTTATTTCGCTCGTGAACAATTTACCTTCGGACGTCTAAACGACCCATTATTGTTTTAATTCAATAGGTCCCGTAAAAAGTACGGCGGTAGTCACAATTAATGCCTATTTTGGGGTTTTATATTATTATTTTCGTGTTCCATTCACAAGAATGTTTGAATAACCAAACAAGAATAAAACGCGAGAATATCCATGGATCCGGGCTCAACCGTCGTCCGCTGCGCGTCGTATTTATCGTTTTAATTTAGGTGTTTGAAGAAAAGAGTGCAAATATGGTTTACTGTACATACAGCGTGTTTGAACTCTAAAAGAAATATTAAAACATATCACTTTTTGATATCTTAAAGACTCCACAATGTAAGTACTTTTAATAAGTATAGAATTTATTACTTTAAATATGGTAAATACCTACTTGAATAAATTGTGGTGATGAAATTTTTAGTGCTGATTTGGTAGTAGTTTTTTAAATTAGTTACACAGAATAAGTAGGTATGTAGATACCTTCCTCGGTTCTTCGGGTCATATTGACCCGAAACTGAAATTTATTTGTCAATAATGGTCGTGATTATGAGTATAATTTATTAATACTTCATGTCAATTATCAATTATGCATTCACTATTATATTGTTATGGTTAAATTATGGTGAAGTCTCTTATCTTAAGAAAATATATTTTTTCCGTCTTAGGTTCCTCGGGTCAATAATACCCGAGTATGAAAAAGGTCCTCGGGTCAGGATAGCCCGTGTTTTGCAAACAATAATGGTTTGTTGCATTCTAAGAATACACTTACAATTTATAAATGTTAGTCATATCTAAATCACTTAGCGTGTTATTGTTTAAGGTACTTTTAGAGTAATTGTTTATTTACATTTGTATGCGGGTAGATTACATTATTTACGTGAGACGGTTACTTTTATTTGATTTATTCATTGTTTGGACTTGATGTGTTCCGTTGGTCTTTGAAATAGCTCACAATTTGACTGATTCTGCGATTTCGCAAATAAATTCTGATATAAATTCCGAAGATTAAATAATTAGTGAAACGGCGAATAGTTTGGATGAAAACCCTACCGACAATATTCTACCCAATTTTGATAGTGCATGCAGTAGTGACGAAAAAAATAGCGATAAGGATATATACATTTGAGAAATTTAAAAAAAATATGAGATAGATATATTTGTTTGTGATGTAGGAATATTACGCTTGCAAAAATGATGTAAGTTTCTATAAAATGCTCATTTACTTGTTTTGGTTTCTGGCATCATTAATTTAGAATTCAATAACTCGTTTCTTTTTCGTGCTTTTAAATTTGGAATTCTTTAACAGCTCATGTGTTCATAACAGGTTCGTTCAAAAAAGGCACCTCATGAGCCAGCCAGGCGGTGTGTTCATGATCCACAAGCTGTCTTCGCATATAGACTTTTTACGGCTCCTCGTCTAGTGGTGTTGAGTCATTTACCATGCCTTGTATGAAAAAATTGCTACCACATAAATCTGTTAAGTACTTATAGACAAGATACTATAAATTCTATTGATGAACACACTACAGCGGTCTGGTAAAGGTCGAATAGTTAAATTCTGAGGTAAAATTTTTCGGCATAGCACAATAATGTTTGCTGCAGCTTTCATAATATGAAAGCTGCAGATTAACTTAATGAAATGTGTGTGATCAGATGAATCCATTGCTGTGCTATTATATAAGATATCACAGACGACTTATCTAACCAATCAACATAATAATATTAATGAGGAAGCAATACGTAACCAGGATATTAAAAATATTTATACAAACAGTAGTGTAATTGCTATTTGAAAAAAAACCTGTACAGTGACGAGCAATAGCATGTACCTACTTGTCGCTGTTCATAACACGTATTCCTTCACAATAAGAAGCTATATGCGTCCCACAGCTAGGCACAGGCCTTCTTACATGGATGACTGTACGAACGCAAAAAGTACGACTATTATCGATACCTTCATAAGCGTAAGTTAAACCTGACCGCCTCTGTTTGACAAATTCTCGGTTTGATTCCGAATATGTTGATTTAAGTTCGAGCTCGGTGCTCATGAATATTGAAATAGCTTTTTAAAGGCTGAAAGAGTTTGATCCCAATTTTCGGGCTCCAGGGAACTTGACGATGCATACTGCCTTTTCAAGGTTTAGGGTGTTGATAATGATGACCACAATAGGATCTCAGAGGGGCTGATCCGAAAAACATATCGGGCAACGATAGTTTTTGACGTAAATTTATTTAAAAACTGTCGAGCTCCGAAGTTTCGTATGCGTATTTCATTTTCGGAGTAGGACGTCAGATCCTTAGACAATATGCCTTTTGATAATTGCTGTCACTATTGGTAAACGGAAATATTATGGGATTTGACAATTATGCCACCGATCCAATTTAGAGCGGAAATTTTAAATTCCTATTTTCAAATTTCGCTGAGCGATATCCATTATTGAAAGCTATCTCATCAAAGGGGCAGAGGAATAATCAAATAATTAAAGGCAAAAACATAATCTTAGGCTTATACAGAAATGATAATTAGAAAATGGCTGATCGGTAAAAGCAATATTTATTGCTTTGTTTCTAACAAACTTTGAAGTTTATATTTTATTTTGTTGTTTTAAATAAACCAAACTAATAATCCTTATCTGTATATATATTTCTTTTTATGTGCAATTAAAAGCAACTTATCAATCATAGTGTTGAAATATTTTTCACGTTAATAAATGACTTTACATGCGTAATGAAACATGTCATTAAAACGGGTCTCAAATATTGGCTTTTCTAGTAACAAAACTGAATGAAGCGTGTGTTCAGCTTCTGTTTTACCATTTATCTTCCAACCTGTCTGTTTTCAGTAAAGTTGAAAACACAAACAATATCTAGTTTTAGACAAAAACACACATACCCCTTCTGTCTGACAAACCTGTATAGTTAGGGGTTGTTACAACTCAAACACTGCGTGATATGTACGAGTTTTTGTAACGTGTTTTGAAATAAATGAGCTTTTAATGGACTGTTTTTCACAAGATAATTGATTGATAATGAAAAAACCATTTTCAATGAAAACCCCAATTTAATATGTTCAGAAGCAAAACATCGAAATCATCAGCTTAGTAAGAAAATTGTAATGGAAGCGGAACCACGCCTATCGACAATATTATCTTTGGACCTCAATTAAAGCCTCTACGTCGTTAGCCTTCTAGGTAGAGAAACAGGCAAAGGCGACATATTACGAGTATATCATAGATGTGACGTATTTGTACAATCGTGAGGTTGCAATTCAAAAAGCTTGCTTGACATATAGTTATTTCTTATTTCAGCCGTGAAACAGTTCGCTGTGTTTCGGATTGAAGGGAAAGGTAGCCAGTGTAATTACTGGGCATGGAAGGCATTTTATCTTAGGCCTCAGGAATCTCAGGATGACAAAGCACCTGCAATACCAAATGATTTTTTCCTTGTTATTGCTGGCGTCTATAGGCGGCGGTACCGGCTTACCAGCAGGTGGGCCGTCAGCTTGTTTGTAATCTAGTAGTATATAAAAAAATAGTTTTTGACATATAGTTTTCATACAGAAATAAGAGATGTATGTGGATTCATTTGTCTGTTTGAAAGATGATTTAGTTCTTGTCTGTGAAATTTGTGCCTCGGAACAAGAGGTAGGAGGTTATTATACGAAATGCACCACTCTTACTAATTTCTCCGTTACAACTTTATGTAATAGTGTGGCAAGCAAGTATGCGACCCGCCTCGCGGTAAGCGTTTATAGTAGTCTCAGGCCCTTTGTAACTAACTAAGGGTTTTTATTACCACGCATGACGGCAAAAATGTTTCATTTTCTGTACAAAGTATTTATTGAATGTTTCAATATTGTTACAGTTAAAACTCATCACCGGTCAAAACTACTTTTGACTGCAAAATAAGACCAAAGTGGTTTTGACCTATGCCCCTAGTTAAAATAGTTTTGACTAAATGTAGTTCCTAAAAGCACCACTAGATATATGTACAGCTATCCAGAAATAAATTTTTCATATGAAAAAATAAAGACAAAGGGTAGGCAGGTGGTGTAACTTTTTTTCACTTCAAATTTGTAATAATAAATAATAATATATGTATACACACTCACTCCTCTAATTAGCTAGCCCAATATACGGTAGAATACGGTATACGATAGAATAGGGTATACGGTAGAATATGGTATACGGTAGAATACACATATTTTGCCGTATAGAGTCAATATGCGAAGACAGCTAGTGCAGTTTAGACGCTCTCTAGCCGCCTCTACCTTGCGGCCTAAAAGGTGCTTTTTCACGCCTCTCTTGAAGGAGCCCATGTTATTAGAAGGGGGAAACACATGTGCCGGCACAAAACTCCAAGTTCTGGAAGTACGACAAAGAAACGAGTTACTAAATTTCTTTGTGCGTGTTGTTGAGGTAGAGTCAGTGAATTGATGACTCCGAAGACCGTCTCGCATGCTCCTGAGTAGGTAGGAGGAAGATAAGGTAAAAACGCTAGAAGTTTTAAAGGAACAGTGTATCTAATTATTTTTAGCACATTTAAATGAAAGCTTGTTTTTTAAAAAGTTTTTTACTTTAAATTTAAAAAGCGATCTCCTATCATTACGCTTGCTTCTGTTAAATAATCTGACTCACCGTTGGAACAAAAATGTGACTACGATCTTCTACAAGGTACAGTCGACAGCACATCAAGCGTAACAGGTTGACCTTCAGACCGCCCTTACTCCGTTCGTAATAGAGACGGCTTTCGTAATGCAACTGTTATACTTGACGTGCTATCGTCGGTACAGACGGACGCTCTAAGTTCGAGTGGGAAAATCACGATACTCTACTACTCTCTTATTATCATGTTATGTACAGTTGAAGCATAAACATTTGACCTTGAGAAAGCCCTTATTCCTGTTGTAATAGAGGTGGCTTTCATAGAGCAACTGTTACACTTGTTGTGCTGTCGTCTTTACTTAATTTATCTGATAATATCTTATATTTAGGTAACTACTAAAGCCTTTATATAAGTCTAGGGTGTTAACGTTGGTTCTAACAACAAAAAAAGTAATCAACGCAAAAACTTTGAATAAAAGACTTACGCTAGTCACCCGAAAATCATTGTCGATAATGTCCGATACATTTTCATATTTCGTAGCTGAGGACAATGCTTACATCGCACATAATAGTGTTTTTCTATCGTGTAATTTCTTTTTTTAACATTATATATAAGAAATTTTTAATTTTTTTTTTTTAGAAAAACCGACTAAATGCGAGTCGGACTCGCGCACGAAGGATTCTGAACCATTATCTATAAACAACCGTCCACTTATTGCCGTTATCAGTATTGAGCAAAAACAAGCAAAATAGGCACGTTTGTTGTATGCGAGCCCCGTTGAATATTTATTTTATTCTGTTTATTAGTAATATATTTGTTATTATAGCGGCAGCAGAAATTTGTGATAATTTCAACTGTCTAACTATCACGGTTCATGAAATACAGCTTGGTGACAGACGGACGGAAGGACAGCGGAGTCTTAGTAATAGGGTCCCGTTTTAACCTTTGGGTACGTAACCTTAAAAATCATACTTAATTTTTTTTAAATGTGTCAAATCCGAACCCGCGACCTCTTACAATGCTGCTAACTGCTCTGACAACTGAACAATCAAGGACTTTGTATTAGCCTTTGAATTTCTCCTATTCTATCTGTTTATGAGGTTTTGGCATTACTATTCTCAAAATGTCGAATTTTTCTATTTCAAGTACAAACATGAATAATTATGTTGGGAAATTCTAGAAAAACATTCTGATTTAAAAATAAAGACATTACAAAGGGACGAGCGTCCCTCATTGGAATACAAGCCCATGTCACATTTACAACAGACTTAGAGCGGTTCGTGAAAGGGATCATCATTTACATCACGATCCAGAAAGTTTATGTTTCTAGTCTACTTTCAGCAATGACTTTTGGCTTCTTACAAATGTATAGTGATCGCAAAAATATAAGACAATACAATAATAAAATTCTCAAGTAAAATAACTGAACAGTGAAACATTATTCTTTCTAGGATTTGATGCAGATTTTATATTCGTAGAAATAATTAAATATTTTGCACATTCACAGCCCAGCTGTGTCGGTATAGAATTTCAAAGGCCATCGGCATATTTATTGATAACAATTTATTGGTTTACATGGTCAAGCAATTGTGTTTGCCCTCGATATTAGATAATGTGATATCAGTAAAATTAATTAGATTCTGACCTTCGTTTCAGTAAAATAAATTTCGATGCTAATATTTTATTCTCATTCAATAATTTCATTGAAAGAGAAGGTGCGCTATTTTAATGGTTTTCTATCTTGCATAAATCCGTTGCCGATAACACTACGTCTGTAGAGAATATTGTCCGGAAACGTCCGGGGTAACTTTCACATTGAACAAACTTCATCCACTTTCCACTTAAAGTCCGTTGGCGCTGTCATTTCCCAAGCCTATGAAATGAAAAAGGTCGTAGATGTTAATACACGTCTAACCACAAAAGATTATGGTAGTATTTTTTTTTCACACAAAAAAATTGCAGCATATAAATACTTAACAAGCTGATTTCTAAATCAGGAACGTATATAAACGAGAAATTTATCGCCTTTTTCATAAAAACACAGCCAGACGGATGTTCGTTATGCTATTCTTCTTAATTTATTTTGATATGCTATAATTCAAATGACATATTTCCAACAATTATACTAAAATGTACGGTGACTGAGTAATATAATTTAACGTGGTCGTCGAAATCGTTTCTTAAACATTCTATTTGGAATAATTGTAGATGAAGCTTGCGAGCAAAGCTTATACAGTGAAAATCGAGATACAGTAGAATAATTGGAGATACATACACTAAAAGGCCAATTTGTCGTGTTGCATTGTGTGACCGTTTACAAAGTAATAGAAGGGTATTCCAGGAAACCTAGTTAATTTCGATTTTATTATGAATCAAAATCAGTGAAACTTTGTCACAATTTGCTCCGGTGTACTCGTAGCACGATGTTATTACAGTAGTGATTAGGGAATTAAAAGCGGCAATTTATTTTTGAAACTTAGAGATAGCTAGAAAACAAAGAATTCACATAGGGAAACACTTTTTAAAAGCAGAATAGTTCCTGTTCATAAGATGATCACCTTTGAAAACTCATAACCCTTACTGCTATTGTAATAACAGTCATGATCTCTTGATCAATTACTTTTGCTACTGCTGTGCATGTTGACATAAAAGGTACACTCAAACAAAGAAGAAGGTCTCAAACAATATTATCGGAGGCAGTCAGCGCGAAAATATTTGAATTTCTCCTCCCTGGTCCCTTTATTACGTTAGTTGGCAACAAGATTATCTTCGTCAGATGTACAATCGATGTCTAAAATGTTTACCATCTTAAGGTTTATAATTACATGCACAAATCTATGTCACAGGGTAGATGATTTAATTTAATTAGACATCATATGTTTTTCTCACACGAAAATCGGTCGCATATGGTTATTAGGATATAAAAAACCTTTTTTGTTAAAAGAATACAAAATATTATCTATTGAAGAAACGAGGATTTTATTTCATTCCATTTTTAAATTAATAAATGATTTTGAAAATCAAAAAGTCATTAAAACTTTTTTAATGAATAGAATGCTTCAAAAATATTCAAAAGTAATAAGAATTACTTAGCATTTACTTAATTTACTTAGCATTTTAGCCTTTGCTGCATTGTGACGGAAAAACAGTCATTCTTTCGTAGACCACCCGTAATAGGTAATAGTTCATTACTCTTTTCACTCTCTGTCAATTCTACACAGGTATTTACCCTTACAAACTAAAACTATATTAGCCCTTCTGATTAGCCACTCTCTTGATTCTTCACAATTCTTGAATTCCTTTCACATACAACCTCAATGCTCTCCTTTTCTTTATATCCCTGATTGCCGTGTTTATGATGCTAGCCAAAGCATAAAAATATTATCGTTCCCTAATCTACCTAATTAGTTAGTTGAATCCTGTTAGCCTGTTTAATTGTGCGTAGTTGTAAATATGTATATTTATTCATATATATCTTGCGTAGTTGTAATTATGTGTGTCTACTCGTATAGTGTATTTATGTGTTTCGTATATGATTTTGCGTTGATATTTATTGATAAGTATATATAACGATAATTTCCACACTTAAATTCTTTTTTGCTTTTTCATTGTCATTAATTAAGTACCGGCTGGCCGAGTGGTCTGTGCCCATTGCTATACAGACTACTCGGTCGTGGGTCCCGGGTTCGAATCCCGGTGGGAGCATATATTTGTATGATGAGTACGAGCATTTGTTCAGGAGTCATGGATGTTTATATGTTTATGTAGTATATTTCTATTTTTTTATGTTATTATCTATATTTATCCGTTATCTAGTATCTACAACACAAGCTCTTAATGATGCTTACCATGGGCTAGATAATAGGTGTGAGTGTATGATTATTATTATAAATCACATGGGAAAAAAGAATCTCACTTTACTTTCATAGTGGAGTATTAATATCAAACACGAGTCGTATATATTATCGAATCAACTCAACGAGTAATTCATTGAATTTGTTGGAGCGCGTCTTTTAAATCAGCCTACACTAAAAGTTTGGATGTGCAGTCAGCGTTATGATGTAAGCATTCTGTCTCTTATATCAATGCATTAGGGATCAAAATGGTTCACATTTTTGATAGGAGGCTATCTCTGAAACTACCCATCCGATCCCAATAATTCTTTCACCAATATTTTGAATAGATCTTCAGGGTAGACATCCATTTTAAAAACTTCATCATGTGTGCTACGCTGCGAGCAGATGCTAATCCATAATAATATTTAGATTCGAATGGAACAGAGTTTCTTTCTGTTACGTTTTCACTCCAAAGCCACTGAGCCGATTTGAATGAAAGGAAATGGTAAAGTTTTGGGCCAGCTTATGAGCACCGTTTCAGACTGTAGACAAAAATGTACTGAGTAACATGGTTTCCTTTGATTAACACAAAATTCTTTTATTTCAATCCCAAAAAATAACAAATTAAAATATTTATAGCATGAAAATAACAGCATAGAAGTCATAAAAGTGCTCAAAAGTGCACTATGCATAGCCGCAAAGACGCTGTTGAAAAGTTGAATTTTAATGTCATATAAATATTGACATTTACTTATCACAATATTTGTCATTTCATAGTTTTAGATAATCGTCAATGTTTTGGATGCGCTTGGAGTGATTCTTACAAAACTAACTGTACAAAAAAATGGTGTTCATGAGCTTGTCCAAATCCCATGCAAACTTTTACTATCTCCTTTGGCATAGAGGTAAATGTAAGCCTAAGATAGAACTTAGGCTACCTTTTGGCGCGATAACCGATATATACGCAGGCGGAGTCTCACCGGAGCCAGTAGTGTAAACGACGACAATCAACGTTTTGTAATTTTTGGGTTCTTAAATTACAAAACAAACTGATAAACAAGTGAAATTTATAAAATATACAAGTAAATCATCTAAATAAATTACTCGAAAATCCTCAAGTGCCTATGTAATTAGGAGTACCTAATTTCGTCAAATAGCGTTTCTTGTGATGTGACTCGATTTACGAGGTCGATTATAATTATAAACGTTACCGCGGTAAATAGTCGTTCTCGAATAAATTGGAGCTTCCTAGCAATTATCAGACAAAATAATGATTCACAAGACATTGCGTGCTACTTGTATAGAGTAGCAATTGTATAAAGGATTAATATCCTTCGAGCTCGGAGCTCGGCGAGGAGCTCGGTGGCGTAGTGGTTTGAGCGCTCTGGTTTCGATAACGAAAACAAAGCAACTTTCGCCATGGTCGGTCCCGGGATGGGTCAATCAAATTTATAATCTCGAGCTCCTCCGTGCTTCGGAAGGCACGTTAAGCCGTTGGACCCGGTTGTCACTGCAACCACTTTAACCCACCAACCCGCATTGGGCCAGCGTGGTGGTATTATGGCCCAAGCTCCTCGTGTGTTTCTGCCATGTAGGAAGGCCTGTGCCCAGCAGTGGGACGTATATAGGCTGGTGATGATGATGATGACGATGCAATAGCTACTTTTCATAAATCATGGCACAAGAGAATAGGGGCATCTCTTTATTTTCTTAACGTAGCATAATTGTTTGATTCAGTTATAAAATAATACAATTATAATTAAAGTTTGGAAAAAAGTCGTTCGGGTTTTGGAATAGAATAGTTTTAACTTTGAAGATAGATGTCAGCACATGACGCAAAAATCGATAGACTTTAAATAGTTCATGGGATTATCCCAAGTCCTCGGTATCTCATCTCGGTCAGAGCATTCACCAGGATTGTGAAAGGTCTAGGGTTCGGTTCCAGCCCAGGACATGATTTCTTTAGTTCAGATATTTTCTAAACAGTATAAATGTTTGTGTACGTAAATCGTCCAGTCTGGCTGATTTTTAACCGACTTCAAAAACGAGGAGGTTTCTCCGAGATTACGCCGAGATTACCGATCCGATTTACGTGATTCTTTTTTTGTTCGATGCGGAATAGCTGCCATTTGGTCCCATAAAAATTTTTTCATAAACAGTTGGTACTTTGGTTTTAAATTAAAAAAAACTGAAATTATGAAATCGTCTACATAAGCGAAATTGCGAATTTTTGCTTTTCCAATGACTTTTTGGTGAAATGAAACGATACGATAGTAGGAAACAATATAAGTTGACGGTCACCCATCTAGCTTCGACCGTAGAAAGTTATCACTAAAAATTGTGAAAAAAAAAATTTAAACAAATATTAAAACCGACTTCAAAAAACTGAAAAGGATAAAATAATTAAATATAAGTAGGTATTCATCCCCTAGAAACATATTTTTGGAGTTGGTGCTAAGTGGTTTCCAAAAACAATAGAAAGTAAAGCACCGACTCCAAAAATATGTTTCTAGGGGATGAATACCTACTTAAATTTAATTATTTTATCCTTTTCAGTTTTTTGAAGTCGGTTTTAATTTTTGTTTAAAATTTTTTAAAGATATACTATAAGCCATCGCTTGAACTAGGTCTGTAGCTGGCGCTTTAATCCTAACGAGAAGTGGGGACTACTTACTCAAACAAGTAAGAAATGTAACTTACTTAATATAAATAAGCATTATTTAAGCAAATATCCATTTGTAAGCTTATTAAATTCAATTTTATTTATTGCATAAATGTATAATTCGGAACTAACATTGAACGAAGAATGGCGAGTTTGGACTCAATTGTTGTTGAAGCCATTCAAAAAGTTATGAACGTGAAACTTATTTAGTAGTTATTTGTACAAAACAAAGATACTAAATTTTAAAGATGGGATTTAAAATTAAAATATTTTACTAAATTAACAAAAACTGTACACCGTCTCGTCGCAAGGAATGTAATAACTAATTGCCAATACTTAGCGATTATGTTTTTTCCATATATCCTGCCTATGTTGAGGAAGAGAAAGAGATACATCCTTAGTTGATGCTAGTTTTTGCTGAGTTTTTTTTTAAATTTAAATGGCGGTATTAGGTACAGTTTTAATATCTTGACGAAATTATTACTTCAGATTGAGAATTAATGCTCAAGATTAAACACAAAAGTAAGTATTAAGTTTTCTCAAAGAATAGTTACAAGTTATCTTTTTTTTTCTTCTCGTTTTATGAAAATAATAATGAAGGTTTTCATAACGCGTATATCACAGGAATCAAAATATTTTTTGTAGCATGAACATTTACCGTCACAATGAATATTGTATTTCATCCCTTGTTTTATGAATAATCTATTTCTATGGCTGTTATTACTACAATTTGTTGTGGAAAGTTGTCACAGCCTGACTGCGTAAAGGTTAAATATTTTTATTCATTCATATCCCTTCCGCGGTCCGTAGCGGTCCAGCCGCTTCCGCACATCAGTCTAGCCTGTCCGCGGGCTTGCGCGGAGGTTGCTCGCACTCGGCTAAAACGATTATATCTCGAATATTATCTTCTAGACCTATTTAGATAGTTATATATTTGGAATCTTCATAAAATTTCCTAAATATAATGTACACACATTATTATACTTGTATTTACTCGAAATGTGGTTGATTGTAGGTTAAAGTTAGGGTATGCGAATTTTTAGTACTAATTACGTAGTAGTTCAAAAACTAAAAACAATTTACTGTAGTAAATTGTGTTTAGTTTCTTCCTTACATTATTCCTTACAATAATAAATGCAGAAGTACACACCTATCTATGCAATATTCCATACTACAAGCATTACAATTCCGCGCGCCACGGAAAAAATTGGCGGAAAAATTGGTGGGAGAATTTCAAATGCTCATAACGGAAAAACTATACCACATACAGCCATAAAATTTGTTGTAATCGATTCTTTATACTTTCAAGTGAATAATTAACACTTAGACAAGTATTCAATTGATTTATTTGCTCAGAGAAATCGTGGAGACACGGCGCGGCGGGAGCAAGAAAAATGATGTCACGTGACCGACAACTTTCTCATTTTCTATATATTCATTTAAAACATATGAAATCTGTATCAAAAACTCGAGTTATTCTATAGCCATGCTTATTTAATAAGCTTCCGGTCATTTAAAAGCATTAAAAAAATACAAAAAAAGAATAAGGATTAAAAAGCCGCGCGCCGCGGCGCGCGCTGGAAGTGGAATAAAAATATTCCACTTCCAGCTCATCCCTTTTTGACAAACTCTATCTATTTTGATGTTAAAAAATTTAAGTCTTAGTAGGCTTATGATCGGAAAAACTTGTTTGATTGCTGAACGTTGAGATTTATCTTTACGTAAGAATTTCAACAGTCTCATTTAATTTACGTGATTTGCTGGAATCATATGAGATAGTCCCTTTTATAGCAAATTTTTAATGGCTAGTGAACACTTTTTCTTTGAGATACTATAAACGATACCGGTTAACGTAACAGTCCTATTACGGTGGTAGTCAAAATTAACGCCAATTACGGATGTACTTTTATTGACTTGTTTTATTCTTGTTGGGATGATAAAACAAACCTTAGGG
Organism: Nymphula nitidulata; assembly: GCA_947347705.1. NCBI lineage: Eukaryota > Metazoa > Arthropoda > Insecta > Lepidoptera > Crambidae > Nymphula > Nymphula nitidulata. The sequence goes on along the minus strand of OX374621.1, from coordinate 10,499,390 downwards.
GTATTTTTATTTTCATTAATATGGCATAATAATATTATGATAAAAAATATTTCTATAAAATATATTAATATCCGTATTATTTTTTATCAAAATAATAAAGCTTATTTAAAAATAAAATATATGAAATTCAATATATCACATTATAGCAGAATTATTTTGGAATATATGAATAATTAAGACGTTAGTTTCAAATAGAATTTTTGACATTCACATTTAATTTAGATAATAATTCCTTTATACTTAGTTCGGTGGTTAGGTATTATCTATGTTCGCCGTGGTGCAATACGGATATATGTATCAGGCAAATAATAAATAAAGTTACTAAAATGTCGCGTAAGAATAGAACCGGAACTCAAATTATTAATTTTTTCCTCCCTTTCATATTGCCCGTCGGTATAGTTACTGTGTTTAATACTTTATTGAATAAGGTACTTTTGTACGCAAAGGAGATATATCAATATATTTACCCTTATAACATACAAATAGAGCATTAATTTAGAAGTTGTCAATCTATCGTTCTTTTTATAAAATTCAATAGAATAAAGCATACATATTCGAAGAGTCATATAATACAGGGTGGTGCCGTCAATACGACAATAAATTTAAACATAGGCTATATTACTTAGTTTAAAGAAATGGTTTGCCACTTTCCTAAACATCTTATTCATTTGATAATTTATTGTCATTGGTATGAAATATTATAACATTGGCTGCATTATTTCATAGAAATGTCATGAAATTATCAAATGGCAAACCATTTAAATGCCCAGGTTTTAATTCATTGCCGTATTGACCGCATCACCTGTATAGTAAGTACCCTATTCATCCATCGCCATCTTCTTGATTTCACGCTTGCGAAATCAACAAGGATTTTAAAGAGTATACCAGATAAAGTTTACGCGGGATTTCTATTGATATTGAAAATTCATTTCTTTGTCAATTTGTAAAGTAGGTGGTACCTACTGAAAAACCATAAACAGTATTTATTCTATTGTTACGGAGACACCAGAGTGCTGTAAAACGCAAAAAGTTATTAAACTGTTAAAATTATTGATCCTTTAGTTTTTAAACACAACACCGGATCCAAAGTTTCAATGTTTAAGTTTAGAGGCTAAGAAAATTAAAAACCAATTGTGTCTGGAATGGCTGGCTTAGGTTAAGAAAGAAAGACCACGAAATTAAATTTATAATTTGATTTTGTGAAGACTTTCCCGTATTTCCAACAACGCCAAACAAATTTATAGTAAATGAACATAACTGAATTTAGATATTTGGGAATAGAACTTAAGAAAATCAACGAAGAGGAAAAATTATCAAAAAGTTTAGATTCACAGACAATCAAAAATATATTATGCAATATTCATTGAATGAACTTTTGAAGTTTTTTGTAAACCACTAAGGTGGCACTTAAGCACACGGCCTACCTGATGGTAAGCGGTTACCGTTGCCTACAGCCAGAAGATTTCAACTCTAGGGTTATCACTTGCGGATAGCCGTCCTTGCACAAACTGCTTTCTCGCCCTTTTAAAGAACCCTATACTGGACTCGGTGGAGAAAACTTCAGCGGAGAGCTCATTCACAGAATCACCGTACACGGGAGACAGTTTCTCTGAAACCATAGCTAACGTGTGAAAAATAGCTCCCTGTCGGTGGCGAGCAGTACAATGGTGGAACGATGCCCTCGTTTGTTAATTTTGATAATATAAATGTTGTTTCGAAAGAATTTTCATTAAAGATTACCTGTCCTTTCCAATCGGTGTTACAATATACGTATGAAATTGCTATGAAATCAATTTCCTATTGTAAATAATACTCGTATATGTAAAGTAAAATCAAAATAAAATATATATTTAGTCAAGTAGGCTCCCAAGAAGGTTTTTAGATTTTTTTTTTAATTTGTCATTTACACCGAAGTGCCAAAAGTTGAACTACCGAGAAGACTACATCAACAAATTCGTGTAGTTGTTTTTTTTTATGAAATATGAAGTTACAATGTTTATGTTTACATAATTTAAATATTTTGCAGTGCAGTGCCGCAAAGAAAAAAATTTAGTAAAACCATATCAAGTAGTATATTAAAGTAAGTACTTTCCCTCCTTGTAGAATTGCAATGGGAAGCCTCCTAAGATGAGTTCTGGTTCATGAATGTTGGATTTGACAAAATTTCAACGATTAATTCATCACCTCACTGATGAAAGTGGTCGGGATAATTTATGCATATAATCCTATGCTGTCCTCGTCAAAGAGAAACTCAGTTAAATTTTAATTAGGGCCATATGGGCTTACTTCGTTCTAGACAAATCATTAATCAAAGTGCGTAACACAAATTGTGTTGCGCAAACAATCGCACGCTGGGCTTATGGTAACGCCACATGTTTTGTGCGTACCCGATAAGCCGATGAGATTACGTGCTTTGTAAATAAGCAGAACATGTAGTCCTGTAAAATATGCCAGTTAGATCATGCTAATTTAATTCCGGACGTAAGTACTTTTCTCAAGAAAAGAAAAGACAGAAATACAAAAGCTATTAGTCAACGACAAATATTTTTGAATGAAAAGCAAATATGAATTATATTTGAAGAAATCTTCAAGGCCTTCCAATTCGTATTTTCTGACTGCAACCATACGCCAGTAACTCTATCAGACAAATAAATCAAAGACACTAGTTACAAAAAGCCTTCTTATTTACTTACTTGATAGATTATGTTTCCAGATTTTGATGTCGATGTAGTAAACACATCTAGGGTTCGTTTTCCAAAGTTTTGAACAGATGCCAGATTTTAACAGTATGAGACTCTTCGTTGATTTCAATGGTATTCCGTATTGTTACAGTACCTATAGGTGATTTAAAATGGAAGACAAATAATACATCATTTTAAAAAAATCTGCTACTATTTGTAATTACTCTTTAAAATTCATATTGTTGAATGGACTGGATAGTAGACATAAACATATTATTAACGATGTTTTATAACTACAATAATAAATTAACAAACCTAGAAGATTTTTAGCATCATTCATCGATACTTATATTTGGTTAATGCTGCAGTAGTCACGAGCATTACATAATGTAATCCAAGGCCGAGCATTCGTGCCGGTCGTTGGAGTCATCAATCCACTGTCTCCGCCAATTTAAACTATATGTCGAATTCAAATTTCACTGGCAAGATTTTAACTATAGTTAATTAATTATATTTTTACCATAGTTATTGATAACTTTAGTTAAAGTTCACCTTAACATCAAGCACAAATAAATTTAGTAACTCGTTTCTATATCTTACCACATGTGTTCCCTACTTCCTCTAACATAGGTTCCTTCAAAAGAGGCGTGAAAAGGCGCCTTATGGGCCGGCAAGGTGGACGCGGCTAGATCAGTGTGTTTCAAGCTGCACTAGCTATCTTCACATATGGACTCTTCTTATATGTGAAGCGCACATTAGGTGATGTTAAATCATTTGCCGGGCTTTGTATATGAAAACAAAACTCTGGTAAAGGAAATCTTTTGATGCTCCTTGTACTTTAAGGTGTACAAGTAAAGAACACGCTCCGTAATATGTACGACCGCCAATCGAAAATTTTGTAATGAATGAAAATGCTAAATGAATTTATTCATTTAGCATTTTCATTCTAAATTGCATTTTGTCATGCGCATTGAATAATAATTAAGTAAATTGTAAGTTTTTTGAATTATCTTTTTTTATATATTAATATGAAGCTATGATTTATTTATGTTTTTTGGTATTTTTTCTAAACTTGGAAGATATATCTTATTCTTACTAACAAAGAAAGGAACGCGATTCGATAACGACATAATGTGTTTTTTTAATATAATATGGCATAGGTACATACGTGTGTCGCGTGACCACTCACGTTACTTCAAGAGCACTGCATTTTTTTGTGGTTGAAATGCATTAACATTGCAGAGTTGCATAGTTTTTGAAACAAAAACCTTTAGGCATTTCATAATAATAGCTTATAATTGAATTCTACGGAGTACCATGTCCTGTAGTCAGCTTTAAGCGTTTTATCGTACAAACCAATCACCGCTTCAAAAAATAAGTATGGGGACTATGATGATGATATAATAGCTCATTATTGTTTTGAGTATGTGTGTATGGCAAAACAAGTATCCAAGAATGTGAGCTGCCGCTTATTACGCAAGGAATAGAGACCACAACTTTGACAGAAAAGTTTGTTAGATAAAAATGCTCGGATCTACCCATATGGATCGAAAGAGATCAATGGGTCAAGCAAAACACCAAAGCTATCGGTTGGTACAGAAACAGAGCGTAGAAAATGAAGACGTAGGTACAGGGCGTATAGCTGAAAAAGACAGTTACTACAGTACGTTACCAGTTACTGGTATAGCGACCAATAGGTACCCGCGACAGAGGGCAATCGCCGGATGGACATATGATAACCGGAAGCAAGCTGGGACAAAGAATCGTGTTATTAAACTTATTTGTACATGATGTTGACGTGGAGACAGTGAGTTCATGACTCCAAACACAAGTACGCGTACTCCTGGGTAGAAAAGTTTGTTTACTCAAGCTTAGAATACAATCATAAAATACACAAACAGGATAAACAATGTTATTCCATTAGACAGGCTATTATTGATACGTCGGTAATGAGACAAGCTCGTACAGTGCTCCCCTTTTGTCATTTGTTTATTCGCAAAAATAGAAACCGAAAACTAATGAGTTTGTATCTTTCCCTTCTTAGTACAGTAGCATCAAAAGCAATGAAACGACTTTGATCTCTATCGCATGAGACAGAATGTATACAAGTTGATGTTACGCGATGTTGTGTGCTGAAGGCTAATCGGGGGCATGTTGTTACCTATATGTCTAGACATTGGTATTACAAATAAATATTTCCTTCTCTTATGGTTTGTATTGTATTTCACGTTTTCGAAGTTTGTGATTTTGAGTGGCCGTAAAAATAATATTGTTAATAACCTTAGTCTCTCGGGGCCTAACTAATAACAATATTAGTTACACCTATTTAAGTACATAACTTTTGTGTTATATAATTTTATTTCTACTGTTGTTATATAATGTTATTTTTACATCATATTATAATAATATGATGTAGAAATAACATACTAAAAATATAATACTATTTTATTGAATTAAATCATTGTTGATATATTTATTGTGTAAATTTATTCTTGGACCTCAGATTCCAAATTGTATTATTAGAAGCAAAAAAAATAATAATTTCATCCGTTTTTGTAGCAAGCCCCGAAAGTCCGAAAGAACACAAATAACTTCTAATAATATTATTACAGTCTAAAGCAATAAAAGAATAGACGGGTGTAACTTTTGACAATAACAGTTAAAGAATGGGTTCTATTTCTTCAGCTGTTTCAATCTGCGAAACAGTATGAAAAATATTTTGGCAAAGAAACATTTGGCGTTCGTTCAAGCATTATGATGATGAACACTTTTCTCCAGTCGCTGCGCTGCTCGTCTATAAATTATGTAAGTTTTCTACTATAACGGCCACGAGCGCGCCGGACACGCATTATAAGCATTCCGTGGCAATTTCGAATAAAGCCATGTGGATCTTTTATGCATTTATACCTGTCATTAGCCTCACTATGTCTCTGGGCAGAAAGAGCGTCTTTCGGTATTAGAGTTTTTTTTTGGTTAAGTGGTAAACATTACGTATGACACAAATGACATCTGCAAAATAAAAATAATCACTTGATATTGCAGGTGCATTCCTCCTGTGTTTTTCCCTGCAGGAAGGCCTGTGCCCAGCAGTGATAATTCAATAAAAAAGATAGTAATTAATTATTATGGTAATCCCAGACAACTCGTTCTAGCTCTAGCCTGAGCTAATAACATCGTCTGTCTTATGCGAATAGTAGGAACGATATACAGCACGTAGTTACAACTATTCTGTTTGGCTCTACGAAACTTCTCTTACGGAACTCTAACTTGGTAACACTAGAATAATCTTTGATATAATATGATTACTCTATGTATAATTAAGTACGTGGCCTATGCCCAGCAGTGGGCGTCTCTCGGCTGATATGATGATGAAGTACGTGTATCAATTACTAACAAGACGTCTGATCCCCTGCTAATTACCTATTATCATTATATAACTTATTCACCGCAGGTACTTGTTTTTTTCTATTCCTATCGAATCCTAACGAAGCCCTACTATGTCGAATGGAAACTTATTGCCTATTTGGTTTTAGTGTTATAGGTACAATATTTTTCGATTACTCTTTACATTTGTATTGAATTTATCTCGTACTGACTGTCTTCTCGCAGAAGATGACAGGGAGTAAGAGAGTCAGTTAAAAGATTTTGCTAATAATATTGACAACAATGTCAACATCCTTTTTATCTGAAATATAATCGGGTCGAGGCGGCTATAACCGCGAGTTGAATCCGGCAAAGTGGTTGTTTTTCAAGTGTGTAGAATGGTGTAGTGCTAGTAGAATATAAAATGTCCTTTTATTGTTCGATGACTGTGTAGGTACAATCATATTCATGTTATTTTTAACAACTCTTTTACGTAAACCTCCACTGCCTTATAAAGTTGACATCTTAAAACTAAAAGCAAATATTGTGCTTACCTCATTTGGTCCAACTGTAGAACGTTTGAGCAGTTTCTGCCTTTTCCTTTCGGTCGTTGTTAATTTGGTAATCAAACACGTACTCAATATAGACAGAGCTATACTAGGGACTAGTTTTAATATAACACTATATATCCACATTATTGCTGTGACTAACTCAACGTTTTTAGACATTTCCAACACGTACACGGTCCGATTGTGAGGCAACGAAAGGTCCTCGGCAAATTCTGAATTATTTTGCGGTGTCACTTCACTGGGCACTATGTTCATAGCGAAGTAAAAGGGAAGACACAGAAATGGGCATATCACATAAGCGCTCACAATAGCTAGAGTCGTATTTTTCTTAGTACACCAAGTTCTGTTTTTCTGTGGGTATGCAATTGCTACGTATCGCCATACTGCTAGAGTAACGGCCAGCCAAATTGATATAGTGTGGAAGGTTTGACTGAAGATGGAATGGAAGTAGACAAAGACGGCCCACGCGTAGGTGTTTTTGTTGATTTGAGGTCCTATTTTGATATTCATGTGGAGTGCGTAGGGGATGTATTCTAGCATGACTAGTAGATCGGCGACGGCGAGGCCGGTAAGTATGGAGTTTGTTGAACTGGTCATCTCCCGACGGCTGAGCACAGCTATGTTGATGGAGTTTGTGGCGGAGCCGACTATACAGATGACGAGGGCAATGTAGCCGTGCAGTCGACTGTAGGCCCTGTTGAAGTCGGTGGCGCCGGGCACGCAGTACGCGTCTGTCGCGTTGGCCATGCTGGCGCTTGGCTCGACCCCGCGTTGTCATGGGCGCTGCAGCGACCCGCCGGCTTCAAGCCAACTCACATCTCGGCCCATCGTCACAACCTGAAACAAATTTAAATAGTTAATTATATTTAACCGCCTCTGTGGTCTAGTGGTTGAGACTACCTGCCTCAGATCTAGAGGTCTGGGGTTCAATTCCCGTAGGAGCAGAAATTTTCTGCTTGGTTTGGTTGGTGATAGGGCTTTTCTAAGACTGCCTGGCTAGCTACCACCATCTTACCTAAGTCTGGCCGCCATAACAATAATGTTAACAGCATTGTTGTGTTTCGGCAGTTAGAGGTAAGCTAGCCAGTTCGTCTGTGGTTGAGGAATCCAGGTGTAACTCGCTTCCATCGTCGGCCTTATCTTCACTTACCATCAGGTGAGATGAAGACCAAGAGTTAACCCGTTAAGGTTAAAAAAAATGTACAGAAACTAGTAGGTATTATAACTTGCGCGTAAATACTTAAAACGACAGTCTACTAAAACCAGACACCATCTATTTCATTGATTTCATTTCTAACTTTTTGATTGCAACCGAAATAAAAATCTTGTTTATTATAAAATCAATCTATCATGATGCGTAATAGTTAAAAAGACGTAAAAATGAGATATTGTTCTTGTTTAAAAACTGAGTTACTACGTAAGTAATTTCTTGTAATAGATTTCAAGGCTAAATATTAATTTATATATAAACAAATTAAAATAATGATTTTTATTTCATTCAATTACATAGCAGGATTGACTAAGTGCTTGGTTTACACACTTAAATCCCTAAGCCATTGTCCGCCAGTTAACTATGTAGAAAGGTGTGTAAGTAAGTTAAGAATTAGCTACTAAGCTAGAAGTTCCGGGTTTGAATAGATGCTGTTGTATGATGAGTATGAATAATTTTGCTAACGAGTCATTGGTCTTATAAGCTCGATTTCTAAGACATATAAATAAGAATAATAATAATAATTATTAATATTTTTCCGTTATCCTTGTATCCATAACACAAGCTACTTTAGGATAAAAGAGAGCACGAAAACTCCTTTTGTTAAATATAAGAAGATTATTTTAAAATAGCTCATTACTTATAATGGCACATTTTACGGCACAAATTCAATAGGTTGTTTTGAAAAACACTCTTTGATATAAATATTTTTTCTTCAGTTTATTAACTATTTATAGAAAAAATCCTGTTGATGTATACACCCACGGTGATAAAAATCTAACTTGAATATACGTTAAAACCATTCAGAGTTATTTCAAAGCAGAAAATTTGTTCTGGAATCCTTCGAAAAATAATATCTCTCTTGAATAATTATAACCTTAAATAACTTTCTTAATTTTTATTTTAACATTATAAATGTTTGAAAAATTATTTACCTACTAAAATATCTAAACTAAACAAATTTCACGTCCTGAGGCGGGAATCGAACCCGCGACCTTTCACAATCCGGGCGACTGCTCTAACCATCTGAGCTACCCAGGGCTTGGGATAACCCTGTGGAATTCTCCTAGTCTGTCTGTATTTGCGTTATAAGCTGACGTCTACCCTACAATGTCGAAATTTTCTATTTCAACATCCGAAACGAGTATTTTTACAAATACTTAATATTCGGTTAAGTTCGGTAATAATCTTTCAAACATTTATAATAATTTTAAAATGAAAATTAGGAATATTTAAAAGCAATGCCCCAACTTATTTTTTTTTATTTAGTCTCGAAGATTACTGCATTCTCGCCGTGGAACGAAAAATTAGAGATTCATTTTTACGTTCAGTTTTTTATTTTAATTTCTGGGTGATAATATTAGCTACATCGGTGCGGAACGATGTGGCTACGTGGTAAACTATCGGCCTAGGCATTTGATTGCTTGCCGGCGTTTAATCAACAGAGGAGCTCGGTGGCGTTATGGTTTGAGCGCTCTGTTATCGATCACGAAAACAAAGCAACTTTCGCCATGGTCGGTCCCTGGATGGGTCAATCAAAATATATAATCTTGAGCTCCTACGTGCTTCGGAAGGCACGTTAAGCAGTTGGTCCCGGTTGTTACTGCAACCGCTTTAACCCACCAACCCGAATTGGGCCAGCGTGGTAGTGTTATGGCCCAAGCTCCTCATGTGTTTCTCCCATGTAGGAAGGCCTGCGCCCAGCAGTGGGACGTATATAGGCTGGTGATGATGTTTGATCAACGGGCTAAGTATGCATCCAACTAAGCGGCGAGTTCAACCAGATGGCGGCGACATATACAGGGTGGTGCCGTCAATTCGACAATAAATTAAAACATGCGGGCTATATTAGTTTGTCAGAAATATGGTGGGGATGTAGATGTAGTGTCAGAATAAATGAAATATGGGGAAGTATATATAGATCTATATGAGTAGCAATTCAAGTACATGGAATAAATAAAATCAAAGTATAAAGGAAAACTCATTTATTTGACAGTGATCACTATTTAATAAAGCATAAATGCATTTTTATGTTATTCAATAGTAACTTACACGGAAATTATCAGATATTTAGCAATATCACAGAATAAATACCATTTTCACTTTACAAAGCTATAGAAAGGAAACCATATAATTTATATTGAAAGAAAAGGATTATCATCCTCAATCACATTGAAATAACACCTTTCAATGAGTTTCACTATGTGAGCCGATACAAACACAACCGGAGCCCATTGAGCCCCGGGAGGATGCAACCTCCAACCCCTCCATCCTCATCCTTACGCCACCTTTTTAATGTATAAGCTAACAATATTCTTACTGTATTATATTCACATTTTAAACAAAACACAAGTAATACTTAACTGGCGTTGTGCTCGGTCCGAGGGCTCGACAAAGAATGACCTAACTAGGCCGGAGCTCACGCTTTTATAAACAGTGACAAACAAGTCGCGTCATCGAACGATCCCAGACCACGTGTACAAAAAATAATTTTAAACAAAAATTAAAACCGACTTCAAAAAACTGAAAAGGATGAAATAATTAAATTTAGGTAGGTATTCATCCCCTAGAAACATATTTTTGGAGTCGGTGCTTTACTTTCTATTGTTTTTGGAAACCACTTAGCACCAACTCCAAAAATATGTTTCTAGGGGATGAATACCTACTTAAATTTAATTATTTCATCCTTTTCAGTTTTTTGAAGTCGGTTTTAATTTTTGTTTAAAATTATTTTTTCACAATTTTTAGTGGTAACTTTCTACGGTCGAAGCTAGATGGGTGACCGTCAACTTATATTGTTTCCTACTATCGTATCGTTTCACTAAAAAGTCATTGGAAAAGCAAAAATTCGCAATTTCGCTTATGTAGACGATTTCATAATTTCAGTTTTTTTTAATTTAAAACCAAACTACCCAATTGTTTTTGAAAAAATTTTTATGGGACCAAATGACAGCTATTCCGCATCGAACAAAAAAAGAATCACGTAAATCGGATCAGTAATCTCGGCGTAATCGGTGTACATACATAGAAAAAAAAAAAAAAACATACCGGCCGAATTGAGAACCTCCTCGTTTTTGAAGTCGGTTAAAAATTGAAACAACTCTTTTCTTTATACAAGTAATTTGAGACATGAAAATGTAGCCTAAAATTGTAATATCTTATTAGATTAAACATTCTAACAATTAAATTGTTTTTGTCTTATTTAACAAACAAAAGCGGCGTGATCCACCGGAAGTCTGTGTTTTTAAATGTTACAATAATTTACAGAAACATTTTAATTATAACTAAATACTAAATTTAATTATTATATCGACTATTTCATGATTATTTATATTATGATTAATCCATATTAATAATAATGTTTATTTTCTATCAGTTGGCGCGGTTTCCTTACCGGAAACCGTATCTTTCAATTTACAATAATTTGTAGTAATATCAGATATACCAACAAGACACATTAAATTATTCGTTTATTACTTATTTAAATTATTATTATTGATTGTAATGTTTTTAATACTCTATAACAGTAACAATTTCTACTAAACAAAGATGGCGTACCGGATGTCCTTACCGGAAATCGATCTTAGTTACATTTTACAATAATTTGTTGAAATAGTAAATTTCATAAACATTTGTTTTATTATAATTTATTGCTTTCTTTTATATTATTAACAATTAGATAGTAATTTATAGGTAAGTATTTTAAACAATGTTTATTTTCTGTCAGAAATGGTTTAATATTTTCAAAAACATCGTATTTGTTGGATAATTTCATGATATTTCTGTGAAATAATGCAGCCATTGAACTAATATAGCCCATGTTTCAATTTATTGTCGTATTGACGGCACCACCCTGAATATTCTTTGCTACTAGTATGCACACGATAATGTACAACAACTATTCTGTATTTAAAATTTTCAGGCATTTCTAATTGTTAGTTATTATTAATTGTACACTCGACAGCACATTAAGTTTAACCGTTGCAGTAAAGCCGCCTCTATTACGAACGTAGTAAGGGCGGTCTCAAGGTCAAACTGTTACGCTTTATGTGCTGTCGACTATACATACACGAAAAAAAAATATTCAATCGTTACTTTTTGTTGCAAGGGTACATTCTGAGTTAGACTGTGATTTATTAACATTGTCTGTGTAGTTATGCAAAACTGAAAAATCAAAGTAACAAATACCTTGGAAAGTATACAATTTTTGTATTAGTAATATTAAAACCTATAAAAATGTATTCATATTTCGTTTACTGTTTAATAGTAGTTTAGGTAAATGTTACATAATAGAGGTTATTAAAACACGAGCGTGTTTTTTTAATAATATCACGCGATTGTTTTAATACCAAGTTATGTGCAGTTACATACACTACTTTATCTACACTCATACATACATTAAAATAACTAACCACTAATATCAGACATTTTTATGAATTGTTTCATACACAGACAAAATGGTGCTAAATCTACATTTAATCTGTGTTATCGCTGCGTGCGCATGAAGGTTTAGGTTATCTATGGTGATAAATAAGCTTTTCAACTGTCAAATAGTCACTCATTTTGGCTGTCTGAAACACTTTTGCCATAGGTTTGTTATTTATCTAAAAAAATAGTTGTAATATAATGAGTCGAGCTGATGATATGATCATTATGTGGAGCATAATGACCGTCAATAATCGGGTTGTTTTTTTTCAAATTTTCTGTGTTAAAAAATATGTCAATATATGTTCACAATTGAAATTATAATTCAAATTTTTAAACATGAGTGTAGTTGAAATTTAGCTAACGTAATCTTATTTATGACTAAATTGAAACAAGTATTAAATATTAATATTTCTGTAAACTTTAACCATATATTTTTTTTATTTTTTATCTTAACGGGGTAACTCTTGACCTTCATCTCACCTGATCTATTGTATTTATGTATTGGTGTGTGTGTGTGTGTGTGTGTGTGTGTGTGTGTGTGTGTGTGTTTATGTAGTGAGATTATTTTCTTATGAAATTTGCAGTTGTTTCAACTATAATTATTTACGTAGGTGTATTAAAGCATGTGTGTTTGTTTGGTTAGTTACTCAACTTAACTAATGTGACTATTATTAACGTAAATTGTCCTAACAGGGCGGTAGTCAAAAAAGCGCCTATTACGGAGGTAATTTTATTTTCGTGTTTTATCCAATAAGGACAAAACAAGAATAAAGCCTTTACACTTTTATATTCAACAGCATTTTAAATATAAACAAAACTCTTCACCTCTCCCTCTCCCTCTCCCTAGCACAAACAATTTTAAATTTCGAATCGAGTAGTTACGTTGGCTTTTGTCTGGCATTTGTTTGAAATTTTAACCGTGCGTGAACGATAAGATCACCTACGATTCGAAATTTAAAAATGTTCGTGCTAGGGGTACTGTTCTATAATTTGGGCCTGTTAATTAGTTTAACTTAAAATATCATCATCATCAACATCAGCCCACTACAGTCCACTTCTGGGCCTAGGCCTCTCCATATGGGGACACACCTGGCCTCAGTGTTTTGGGATTGTCCTGTCTAGACGGCTTCGTCGGATCTCTGTATTATTCTTTACAGTAGTATGGATGTTTACAACAAACTAAATGATTCATGCCGTTAAGTATATTTTTAGTTAATTTTATGTCCACTTTTAATGATTTTTCGACAGATTTTTCTCGCAAATTATTCTGTCTTTGAAATATAATTGATTTTTCTATCTGAGTTTTCTTATTGTTTTTATTGCAAATTGCACAACAATACTTCATTAGTTTCAATCATTGAATTAAATGTATATTTTCAATGAAGCGAGGATTATCTTACATCATTGGCAAGTTATGACACTTTAATTGTATAATTACGTTGTAGCTATTAGTTATTTCATTGTTTTGAGACCGTGTGAAACTTACATGACAATGATAAATGCATTGTTGCACTCATAAAAATCAACTTTGTATTGGAAATATTATGTAACTAGCCTGATATTGAATAATAGTACTAGTACTAGTTTTAATCAGTATGTTTATTGTTATTAAAATAAAACCACGCACTTGGTGAAGCAGAGTCCTTGAAAATAAATCAAGATTGAAAGGCTGAAGTAAAATTCGAACTTACAACTTGCCCGTCACTTGATGCTGTTTAAGCAAAAGAGGGCACAGCAGCTGTCAAATTGAACTTGAAATTTTATTTTTGACAAATAAATGTAAGATATATAAGCTAACAGTTACCCGGATTGTGAAGTCACAGGCTCGGTCCCCGCCCCAGGACACGATTTTTTCTAAATAAGATGTTTTAAAGGACCTATACATATTTTCAAACATATTATGTTAAAATATAATTGAAAGTTTAATCATATAGTACCTAATAGTCAATAGTACAATAAACACACAAAATCAAACATTTAAATGGGATTGATAGTAATTCGTCCTATTCATTTTCCTCTTAACAAACCCAAACCCAACTCCAGAGTCAAGGTACTTTTCAAATGACTAAGTATTTAAGTTGCTCACGGAAAAAAAACGATTTGATGCTTTACTTCTTGCTTTTAACCTGGCTTAAAACCTTCATCACGTTTTATAATTTCTTTATGACAGCTAATTTGGTCGAAGATCTCTGTTAGGTTCGAAAAAACTGTCTCTCCACGCTCTTGATAACCTGATGACATAACCTATAAAGTGTTACCTAATTTATAATAAGATTATGATATAATTATAGATGTGAAGTAGCAAACGGACACCCCTGGTGTTGCAGGCGTCAGCAAGCTACGGTAACCGCTTACCATCAGGTGGGCCGTATGCTTGATTGCCACCTTAGTGGAAAAATAACGGAGTAGCTACCAGTAATAAATAATAGGCCGCTGTGAATGTATAAATGCTGTAATCGGCAGTTAATTTACAAGGCCCTTCGAATAACAATTGTAACCGAGCTAGCAGCTATATAAAAATTATCAAAAAGGATAAGAGATGTTAGCGGCCTGTCACCGACATGCCCACTTGCCCAAACTTAGTGTAATAAATGTCTGTGGATGGCAGTGACCAACCAAGGGTAAGAGTAGTCACCAACAATGGCACCAACTTCACACGCTACGTACGCTTATTTTGTACTATTAGCCTGCGACATTTATTATGTATAGGTATGACTGAGGGTTTACTTAACTATGTTTGTTTATCTATTATCTAGTACGCATTGCAAAAGCCTGTAATGATGAATATTTGGAACTGGATAATTGGTGTAAGTATAATAATTTGATATTGCATACCTAATTAGACGACCGGCTGGCCGAGTGGTCTGCACCCCAGGCTACTCGGTCAAGAGGTCCCGGGTTCGAATCCCGGTAGGAACAAATGTTTGTATGATGAGTACGAGCATTTGTTTACGAGTCATGGATGTTTATATGTTTATTTTGTATATTTCTAATATTTATATACATATTATTATCATTATTTCTCCGTCACGTCTAGTATCCATAACACAAGCTCTTAATGATGCTTTCTTTGGGCTCGATAATAGGCGTGAAAAAAAAATAGGCTACTGTACTAATAAAACGGCCAAGGCCGTTTGAGTGCTCTAGTTTCGATTATGAAAACAAAGCAACGGTCGCCATGGTCGATCCTGGGATGGGTCAATCAAAACGTGTTATCTCGAGCTTTCTCCGTTCTTCGGAAGGCACGTTAAGCCGTTGGTCCCGTTTGTTACTACAACTGTTTTAACTCACCAACCCGCATTGGGCCAGCGTTGTGGTGTTACGGCCTAAACTCCGTATGTGTTCCTCTAATGTTGGAATGGAAGGCCTGTGCCCAGCAGCTAGTGATGATTACGGTTGATGACGAGGATGACTTTTCGGGGTGATTAATATGTATACCTATGCGAAAATACAGCTATCCATTATCTACCCTCTCTGAGCTAAGCAGAAAATATAAGCATTCCTTGTTGACTACGGAACCTTTAAAACTGAAATTGAGACGCTATACCTAATAATAGAAAACAATTTAGAATACTCATAAAACAAAGTATTTGCATCGGTTTCTTCATTCAAACATGCGTCATAAATAAAACAGATCACTGATTTGAAGTAAAAATAGATTTTATTGACTGTCGAACTCAGATCATAAAAACTGTAAGGAATACTACGTTCGACTTTCAATGACCCTTATTTCTAAATGTTTCAAATATTATTTCTCGGATCGTAAGCTCTGTCATTTATATGCTGAATGTGGTAAAATATTAAATATAAAATATCTAACTTAAAATCCCTCTCATGACTTTCCACAATAGCTACCGAAAACTTGGGATAATCCTATGAATTTTGTTCTTGTCTATTCAAAATTTCGAAATGAAAGAATCACGTCCCGCGCCAAGACGTGATTCTTTTAAGCCTAGATATTTTTATGATGTATTATACTGTTACAAACCTTTATTATGATTTTAAAATAAATGTTTGTAAAATATTATACAAACTGCTCCCGTGCAGCGCCATTGCGAAGTCAACGACTGGCCCCCGGGGAACCCCCTAATGCGTCGTTAAGAGCGGTCGTGTCAGCAACCTGCTATGGTTGCTGTTCGTGAGGATCCAAAAGTAGGCTTAATGTTAGCCTTGTAATATTAAATGACGTGCTATTTTTCTTGAGCATTAATTTCGAGAATTTTCTAACACTTTAAAAAAATTTGAAAATTTTGATCAAAATATGTGTACATACATTAAGAAAATAATAATAATACTAATAATAAGTTTTTTATTTCAACAGTTTGGTATCAACAATGTATTGAACTGCTCCCAAATTAAGTTGCCCTGAGACAGGTTCTTTAAGTGTGTGTGTGTGTGTGTGTGTGTGTGTGTGTGTGTGTGTGTGTGTGTGTGTGTGTGTGTGTGTGTGTGTGTGTGTGTGTGTGTGGGTGTGGGTGGGTGGGTGGGTGTGTGTGTGTGCAAATGTGTGTGTGAGAGAGAGAGTTAATGCGTGCTTCAGTAAGTATATTGTAATATTATAAGTATATTTAATGATACATCCATAATGTAGGTATGTTTTAACATAATGATATGATCGTTTTCCAATAAGAAAAATAGACGTTTTCGTGGTTGTTAATTTGATAAAAATACATATTTTCCCTTCATATTTTAATGGAAATGTTATTGTATAAATTATTTTAATTCTCAACCATGAGTTGGTATAGCATTCTAAAATGTAAGTAACTTCAAAATTTGTCTCATAGCTTAACCAGATTTTCAATAAGCTAAACATTTAAATATGGTAAATTCAATTACACTATAAGAGCTCAGAGTAATGGCCTCTAGTTGCCAATCACAAAAAATATATATTAAAGAACAATAGAAAAAGATCTCAACTAGAAAAATCACGTCCTGGGGCGGGAAAAATATATGTAGGCGGTATGTATTTTATAACAAAGCATAATACGATAGGTACTACAATATTTACTTTTATTAAAGATGATTAAGGTACACATAATCATTATAGTATTTACAAATTCAAATACAAATTAGTTTATTACACATGGCTTTTTATATTTTACATTTTTAAAAGTTTTTGTAATAGTTTAGATAGATATACCTTTTGGTTATATGTGGTTTTATTCGTATAATATTAATTGTGCCGTATTTTCATATTTTTTTGCTACTTTTTGCGAGACACTTAAAGGTTCATGTTCATTAATGAAAAAAATATATTTTAATTTTTATATTGGGAAATCATAGTTTTCAAAAAAGAACATTTCAAAAAAGGAAAATTTCAAGAAATCGTTGAACGCATTGTTTATGCTTGTATGATTATAAACTTCTGCAAATAATAGGCATATTACCTACGTAAGTTTTGAATTTCTCTATGTACCTACTCTTTTTTTAATAAAATGAATTGATAGAATATCCTGTAAAGCACAGGACCAGCAATAGGCATACAAAACCAATATGCAGCAAATATAGTGCTACTATTGGAGTTCTTTTAAGCTATAGTTTAGAGCTAAAAAAGTTTCAAGACTCGGAAAACCGAGAATTCTGAGAAAAATGAACATAACTTTTTCTATATAACTCTTCTTTGGAGCCATAAGATGTTGTGATAAAGCTTACGAATAATATTCTAAAAAAGACGATTAAAAAGATCATTAAAATACACCAGTGACAATGTCATGTCATGGGTGTTTTTAACTTTACTTGTACTTATTAAATTTCTAATATTTGAAAAGCTTAATCGATTATCGATTATCTAGTATCCATAAACAAGTTTTATTAATGCTTTATTTACGTTACATTAAGCGAAAATAACTTTGTCTGTCTATTATGTTTTCATTCCGAAGCCGCTAAGCCCAATTAAATGAAATTTGTCATGGAGATAGATTAGATCCCGACAAAGGACATAGGCTTTGGCGCGTTAAATTGCGAGTAAAATGTTTAAAATTTCCATCTTAGAAACGTCACGTCAAATTACGTCACAAGCTATCTCCTCTGCGGGCTTTTTCGCTAACTTTTTTGACAACTTAAGTGATGACCATGCACTAAATTATTTGCAGACGCACTGCTGCGACATTGTGACGTCATGCTTGTGACGCAGTAATTGACAGCCAAAAATTTAGTGTGTTTATCAATTTACTGTCTCCACCTGCTGTGTTCTCTGTCGTACTTCCAAGGCTTGGGATTCTTTTCCAACACATGTGTTAAAGGAAGAAGAGGTCCTTCCTATAATACAGGTTCCATCAAAAGAGACGTGAAACGGTACCTTATATGCCGGCAGAGTCTTCGCATATTTTATGTTGACCACGTTTTTACCGCTTCTCATCAGGTGGTGTTGAGCCGTGCTTTGTGTGAGGAAAAAACCATCGAAATCAGTATCAACTAAGCCGGATTGTAATGAAAAAGTGGAGTCGTGGAAGTTTTTAATATCATTTGGCTTACAACAGAATCAGAGTCAGTCACTGAATATCAATCCCGATTTTTTATACCATCAAGTATACGGCCCACCTGATGGTAAGCGCTTTGGGGTGTTGGCTTCATACCATCAAGTATTTTAATGTATAATAAAGAATAATCACAACGCGAAAATTTTGTAAAATATCAAAAGAAAAATCGGGGTCTGGTTGTGTGCCGTGGGTTTTAAGTTAATACTTACGTATTAAAGTATGTTGTCTTGTTTACTAACCTTAGTCTATAAGAAAACTTGTTACTAACCTGTGTGGATAATTTATGTGTGTAATTTACCATTATTGCGCGTTGCTGACCGTGTGAAAACCTTTTCAAACCCTTTTGAAGAACCCCATGGTGTTATCGTTCGATAATGTTCTGCAGGGAATTCATTCCACAACCTGAGCGCACGATTGCGAAAGTTTATCTGGAATACCTACACGTTCACTTTGATTCCCAAGTATGAGGCTGAACTCCCTGCACGTGGCAAGTGGTGCGCAGATAGAAATAGGTCGTAGGCATCCGTTTTAGAGAATATAGTCTAGAATAAGCACTTATGCCAATGTCAGAGACTTATTTTTATTTATTTACCGTCTTACCTAAGTCTGCCGCCATAACAACAATGTTTGCATTGTTGTGTTCCGGCAGTTCAAGATAGCCAGTTCCTCTGTGGTTGAGGAATCCGGGTGTAGTTCGCTTCCATCGTCGGCCTTATCTTCACTTATCATCAGGTGAGCTGAAGACCAAGAGTTACCCCGTTAAGGTTAAAAAAAACTTAGGTCAAAATCTTGATCTATGCCAATATATTTGCCATACAGGTGTAGGTACAAATATAATACGTCATATTAGTTTACAACCCTATAGTGAGAATGTGCCGTACTTACAATGACCTAATTCGGGCGGGTAGAGAGGTGGATATCAGAAATCTTCCGGGTAGAAGCATCCTCGATCCCACACACAAATGCTGTCTCTATGTTGTGAATATTTTTATTAGTAGTAATCTATTATTAGATATCAACTTTTTTTTCCTTTTTCTGTGTCCCATAAGCATAATTAAACAACTGTCTAGCTTAAGTCTTTGTATTTATTACGCCTATAACCATGTAATAATAATTATCTGTAAGTGTACCTATCTAAAATAAATAAATATTTATGCATTTGCCACAAGTCCTTAATTTGAATTGGATGCAATTTATGCGCATGCCAAATGCGAGTATTCCAAAATGATGTGTTTAATACGATTAACCTCTGTCATGACTTCTTCAAGGTCTGCCTTCACAATACTTGTATGATAAAAAGAATGAATAATAAGACTTCGGTATACAATAATAATGTGTTTTATTGTATCTATGTAGCACAAACATGTAGAGCTTGCGAAAATTTATGACAGACTAAAACTGACTAAATGGTCCACAGAAAGGTAATTCATTCATATTCTGCGTGTATAATAAATAGGTTGGGGAAAAGTTTATTCGCATTTTTTAAGAAAATTCAAAACATTTTTTAATATAGTTTATTTACATTTAACTAAAGTATGTAGGTACCATTTTGTTCGATAAAGTTTTGCCATCTTGTAGGTAGGGACATGATCCCATTGCTATAGAAATTTTGGGGCTTCTGATCAAAATACCGCGACAAGTGGTTTTGGCAGCCCTCTCGTGATGTTGACCTGACACTGCATAGAGAATTCTGAAGAGAGCGAAACAGGTGGAAATATGAAGGTGCAAGGTCAGGACTACACGGCGGATGCATTAACACCTCCCAGCCAAACTCTCTTAATTTTTGCTGAGTGGCTAAATATGTGTAAGGTCTAGCGTTATCATGATGAAAAACCACACCCCTTCTGTTGATTAATTCCGGCCGCTTTCTCTCAACTTCTTGCTTTAATCTCATCAGTTGTTCGCAGTAGAGATCAGAATCGATGGTCCTGCCTGGTGGTAACAGCTCATAATGAATAATGCCCTTCCAATCCCACCACACACACAGCATCACCTTGTTGCGAGATAGCCCGGGTTTCGCCACAGTCTGTGAAGCCTGACCGGCCTTTGACCACGACCTTTTTCGCACGTTCTTGTAGTACGTGATCCACTTTTCATCACCAGTTATCAGCTTCTTCAAAAATGGTTCGGTTTCATTACGTCGTAATAAAGAATCACAAATGAGTAAACGGTTCATTAGGTTTCTTTCAGTGAGCTCGTGGGTTACCCAAATATCGAGCTTTTTGTGTACCCATTTTTTTTAAATGCGCCACAACTGTTTTGTGGTCAATTCCCAGTTCTTCAGCTACGTCGTAACTACTGATATGCCGATCTTGCTCCAGTTTTTCAAAAATGGCATCAATTTTATCCGTAATAGGGCGACCAGAGCGACGTGCATCTTTGACATCAAAATTTCAGGATTGAAAACGCTTAAACCAAATTTGTGCTACCCTCACAGACACTGCACTAGGTCCATAAACATCTCAAATTTTTTTCGCGGCATGCGTTGCATTTTTACCTTTTTTGTAGTAAAATTTTAAAATGTATTGGATTTCTTCATTAGATTCACTCATCTTGACAGTACGAAAAACAAATGAAAACACACATTTTCCTAATTTGAATTTGGAATTATCTTTTTTAAAATCTAAACTTTTAATGATACCAAAACCAGCCAGATACAAATAGTACAGCCAAAGAGATTTTATTACAAGTTCATACATACTATAATCACAGTGCTAATACATTCGTATGGCGGTATAATATATATACATCCACTCGCAGTAGATCACATGACAGTGGTAGTTTGTCCATCTTTACTATTCTGTGAGTTGGATGAGTGGTGGCGTTAAAAAAACTATCAAAATTACTTATTGGAGATCCTTGGGGGAGACCTATGCCCAGCAGTGGGCGTCTCTCGGCTGAAATGATGATGATAGACAATTTACACTTCACAAAAAAAATGCTATGGCTAAATTCTTTTCACTAAAAAGTTCTAATGGTTCTTATGGCAGGTTTCCCTGTATCTTTTATGGTTTTGATTTCCCCATACTGTCTCAGCTAAAAAATGCACACTGTGTTTATTATTATATTCAAAAATAGTGTAACTGTGTAACTAAATCGTTAATGGTGAGTACAGAATCATGCCGTTCATTCTCTCACCATAGTAAAGAAATAATACAAAGATTTAATAAAGAAAAAAAATAATACATTTATCATACAATGTGGGTAGGTCACACTTCATTCAAGTACACGTTTATCCAATGACACATTAAAGTTAATGCGGTAAATCCATTGTGAGGTTGAGGACTATGGCGGGCTTACCGGCGGGAATACCTGAATTAGGATAAATCCAGTGTTTCAGTTCAGGAGGGTTAATACCTCCACCCCATACAATGGTCTAAGCAAACAAATACTACTATAATATGGGATACACGCAAGATTTTTCTGTAATAATAATAAAATTTAATATCCATACTGTCAACCAGCTTAGTGTGCAGACAAGAACTGGGCTCATGGTTCATAAAGATAAGACTACGCCGCATAATATAGGCAATGAGCCTTCTCAGCTCAACTTCGTAAACTTTCGTCAGATATTTCCTTTCAATTTAACTCGGGACGGTGTCCTATTGAGACCGCCAAAACTCGTGAATTTATTCGCTTGGTGCCAAACACCCGCATATAATGATTCAAACTTTATCAATGTAATAAAGGCAACTTGCCTAACTACATCGTAATCCCTTTGAGGTTTTACGGTTAAGTAGCCGTTTGTGTTGCCGTGATGCTTGTCTGTCAGTTTCTCTTCCTTTGGTGGACGATCCTAAATATTTTAGGTTTGA
The DNA here is from genome assembly GCA_947347705.1 of Nymphula nitidulata. Taxonomy (NCBI): domain Eukaryota; kingdom Metazoa; phylum Arthropoda; class Insecta; order Lepidoptera; family Crambidae; genus Nymphula; species Nymphula nitidulata. The sequence goes on along the minus strand of OX374621.1, from coordinate 10,476,845 downwards.
TATCACTCACTTCACTGATATCACTCCTCATATTATAATTATGATGAATCATGTGCAAAATAAGCCGAATATAAGAACTGTACTCGTGGCAAGTTCTCCTGTGCCCAGGCTATGTATAAAAATAATTAGCGTCTTTATCCCGTCAAGAATCAGATTCCAGACACAATTGATTTCAACTGTGAAAGCCCTCCGGAGGGATAACGCTGCTTGATAGATTAATAGTAAATATCGAATAAAATTTACATTGACACCTTAAATGTAGATACATAGTTTATATTACATATCGCCGTGGAAGCCTCTATCTGGATCTGCAACCCTGAAATTAATTATCACGGAGTGTTTACCTCAAGTGGTTATTAAGTTTAAATGGATTTAACTTGTAATTACTTATATGACTTTAGCGGAAACAGCTGTTAGTATACCTAATAAGTTGGTGGCAAATGAATTTTAACTGAAATAATTTCGTTTGCCAATAACTTCATTAGAAATAACGTTTCATTTGCAATAACTAACAGATTATTTAAAATTATTTTAACTTATTTAATTTGGTCATAAGCAATAAAATGACATAACTTTATAGATACATAATTATATTTGTCCTACCACAATTGTGCATCATGTGTTTTGACATTACTTATAAGACCACCATTCAACGAACTGTCAAGCACCTTCACCGCGGTGGTCGCTAGCGAAATAGGCCAATAGTTTGTTTTATCAGATGTATCCGCAGTTTTGTTTTTACCACAGGTACTACATTCGTTTTCATGAGATCTTCAGGCAAATAGAAATGATTGTTTATTATTATATGAGCTTATGAGAGTTATGGTTACCAAATTGTTATGTTATGTAAGAAAGAAAAACAAAATATTTTATTGAAATAGGCCACAAAGAAGCACTTTCAGATCGTCAAAAAACACATTTTATAACTTATGACGTCATAGCGTGTTTGAATTTATACCGGCTTCAAAAGTTGAACTACCGACATTTACGTATATGCGTTATTAGTATAAAATTAAGTGCCAATAATGCACACAAATATTATGGCCGAGGATCATTATGACAAATAATATTATTGCAAATAAGATTATGGAAAACAAAAGAATACAGGAAAATTAACTAGTAGTCAACACTGATATGAATATATGCATTTGGTGAGTCGTGGCTACAATATGCGCCTGTTTGTATTAAGTTCCACACGTATTTCTACTGAAAAAATGTGAAAATCGTAAAATACTGTTTGAACAATGTAGCCAGTTTGGTGATAAGATTTCAATTAAAATATAATTATTCTGTAGATACGTATGGTAGTTACTGAAAAAATGTATTTGGTCCTTTCTTTTTGCGAAATCAATACTTTTTTTTACAAAGCACGACAAACGAATCGACACCACCTGATGTGAAACTTTAAGAAAAATCCATATGCGAAGACTCTAGCCACCTCCGGCTTGCCGGCCCAAAAGGTGTTTTTGCAAGCCTCTTTTGAAGGAACCCGTGTTAAAGGAAGGAGGGAACACATGTGTTGGCAAAGAATTCCAAGTACTGGAAGTGCGACAAAGAAAAGAGGTACTAAATTTCTTTGTGCGTGATGTTGAGGTCGATTTACACAACATTTGGTGAAGTGTAAATTGTTGATAATTTTATTCATCCTTTAGTCCCTCGTTTGATTTATTCAACGGAAACAACGCTTTCCTGATATCTATAATGTGTCAGATGCATTGCGCCCAAACTAGTTTCATTTACTATTGCGCACGACGCAGTATAAACAACAGCAAAACTGAAACTAAAAACTAAAGCCTATTTTTATCAACCAGTTAAATAAAAACCTCAAAATGAAAAATAAGTTGTGCATTTCTTTGCATACATTTATTTCCAGTACACAAATAACAAAAAGGCTTCCCGTTCCCGCTCGAGGCTATGTATAGGGTCGTTTGTAAATATACTTTATCACAAAGGCAGTGTGTATCTTTCTGAAAAGCTATCCATTAACTTCAGAAACCCAAGTTTAACAGCATTTGAAAAGCGTTAAAGACGCATCAGTTGATAACACAGGTATTTTTGAGATTATACTAAGTACCTATATAAATAAAGTCATAACATCCATTCATTGCAATTAGGGTAAAAAGTTTAAGTATTAAGCTCATATGTAACGTCAGCATTCGCGATTAATTAATTAATTAGAGTATGCTATTTTCAGTCGCAATAAATAAAAAATAGACCATGACCTTTTTAGTGCTTCAATCATTTATGAAAAGTTAAAAAAGTTGAATCCTACCGATAATGATTACCTTGAATAATACCCATTTCACAAACAAAATATAATAAGAAAATAAACTACCGGCGCTACCATATTAATTTGAATAAAGTAATGAAAATTTGTATAAGTATGACGATGAAGAGTTTCTAATTATACTATCTGTTGTTTTTGGTTTTAATTAAGATACAATAAAGAGCGTAGGTGTAAGCGTAGGTGTATTGAACGGATTCTATCTATTTTCCCTCTTATTGACTTTTGAGGGTTCCATCGCGGAATCCTTAGCAAAGTTATGTAACAGACAATACTCGTATTTGGCAAAAAAAAATGTTAAATCAACGCCATTTAATAATGTCAAGCACAATATCAACATTGTATGAGGTACGATGCCTTTGTTTAAAATCGTTTTGTGAGTCAGGAACAAAGCGGTATGGTGACCCCATGTGCCCGGTCTTTGTGGTGAAATCATAAACTGATAACCCAACCGAATGTTTCAGATATAGACGAGCCATTGAAAGTAGCAATTTAAGTGCGTGGTGATCTTTTTTTCATGACACAAAAACTCTTTATGGGTACCTACCTACTTCAGCGTGTTTAGGGGGGCCACGTAAAGGCTATGTTGGGACTCCTACTAAAAGATCTCAGTATACCGACTAAAAAACTGACCTAATTTGTTTTAGAAGTTACCTGATATGAAAATTAGCTCTTAAAATTTTTTGGCCAAACTGTAAACGCAAACATCCTTTAAGCTCGTTACACAACCATTGATTTTTTTCATTTTATTTTATCGAAGCACGGCAATTGACCCAACACCACCTGATGTGAAGCGGTAAGAAGAGTCCATACGCTAAGACAGCTAGTGCAGTTAGAACTTTAGACACTGCTCTAGCCGCCCCCACCTTGCCGTCCCAAAAGGTGTTTTTTGCCCAAAATTTGTACGCAAGAATTTTAGGTAAATGAGGTATGGCTAAATAAAACTAGGACCAATCATTTTAGAAGAACTAAATGACACCAGTTGTCCTTGAGTTACTGAACTGCTAGTTAAACTGGTACTTAGTAGAGCTCTTTCAAGCAGGCAACGCATTAAATATTTGTTTTTTTTTTCACAATATTATTATATACAATCCTATCAGATTAACAATAATCTGCTTGATAATGGGATTGCTGAACATGAAATAGCATACAATTTTTGTAAATTGTATGCTATTTTATGTTCAGCAATCCCCTAACAATAATATTGATTTACAATAAGGGCTGCCTCCCCGATCGCTGTATCGTCAGTTTCTGATTTCACCTCGTTATCTCCGTTCATTTTGTAACGTTTTTTGAACGTAAACAGGTGAATATTTTGACGATGTCTTACTCCTTGTTAATGATTTCAAAATACGCTTACGTACAATATGTTTACCTATACATTCTCTCTTACCTTGAAGAGCAACAAATTTTCATGACAGTTCGCAGACAGGAAATTACGCTTCTTACGTAACTTTTATCTAGTGTACCTAATGGTTATAATATCAACAATGTAAGAATAAAAAACTGATCTGAGCGTATTCTCTAAATGAAATAAATTGTTTTTGACTAGATGGTTAGCTGATTGAGTATCTCTAACAAGGCCGCTCAGTGATACTCATACGGAAAGATTGTATTTAGACTTTTGACCCTTCAGACCAGCCCACCGGCGTCTAGTCAACAATAGAACTTCCATTGTCTTATCCCTGGGTACTTCACCAATTTTTGTCATCTTGATTGTCATTTTGTGCACCGAATATCATTCCGACTAAGACACACAGATTATGACTATGGCAATTGGTATAAAAATATGATAAAAATTATGTAGCAAATAAACGCAATGTTAATAAAAAAAACATAATTAACTCAATATACTTTTATTTCTTCCCTTGAAAAAAAGGCGGGATTCAGACCACTTTTCCTCATTTAGACATCAGAAATAAAAAATATCTACGTAATACTAAACGTTAAAGTAAACATTACACTCATTAAGTAATAATAAGTGTTACGTGATAAATATTTTATATCTTCTTATTTTGCAGTAGCAAGTCTTACCTTGGTGTTATCATTCACCTCAATAAACAACTTAGAGCCCGATATCTTCACGCCTAAACAAACATCTTCCATGAGAGCACTAAAAGGTATCCTCTACTTCAAATCCCACAGTGTAAACTCAACTTCAGTTTCGGGTAGTATTGTCTGCGATTAGTTAGAAACAACACCTTTTTTACGACAAGGATGGTAAATAAACTTTTCGCACAATGGCAAGTAGTTACTGAATCTGAAAGATACTCGTAGCACCTCGGGCTCTATACAGGGTGGGGCTGTCAATACGACAATAAATTGACACCTGGGCTATATTAAGTCATAGAAATGATTTGCCACTTTCAAAAACATCTTATTTATGTGTTTTTTTTATGTCATTTCTATGAAATAATGCAGCCAATTTTATATTATTTCATACAAATGTCATGAAACTGCTTGATAGATTGATGAGCTCTGACGACTTCCCTCACCACAGGAATTCGACACTACAAAGAAATGTTTAGTATAACTGCGATCTTCTGTTAGGTGGAGGTCCTGCCGATTAGTTAGTACCACAAATATAGATGTTATTAATAAAGATCAAAATTTTTAATTCAACATATTTTAAGAGAAAACGTAATCTTACAACATATTAACCACTTTTGATAGCGACTACTGTAATTCCTGAAATAACTTGTGGTCGCATATTGTGAAGCAGATCTCCATTCAAGATTATAATTCATACTAATTCAAAGGAGAAAGTAACTCTGTCCGTGATATTTTCTCTCCAAAAGCGCTTAAACGGTTTGGATTAAATTTGACTTCGAGATAGACTACATCCTGAGACAGGACAGCTATCGTGACAATCGACTTCCAGCCCCCTTATTCTCAACTGTCGGATCACGGATTCGATTCGAAAAGTCACATGCCGTCTCGCTTTGACGCAGCGCGATAAAAAGTGACAGGTATAGAGTTTCCGAAATTCGAATTCTTTCCGACAGTTGAGAATAAGGCTGTAAGGATAGACAAGACTATAAAATAATGCTAACCAAGATGCCAAGAGAGCTACGCACAAGTGTTAAATCAACAGTCCTCTATTATCGAAGAAATACAAACTAATTTTAAAATTATTATCACTTGAATTCAGTGCTCAAAATTTGATATTTACATTACAATCTGGATTCTGTTCAGATTGAATAAGAAAACAATTGAGATAAACAAATTTACTAAGTAAAGGTGAAAATAAATACGCTATTTACTAAGAAGCATAAGAAAATAAGTGCTTTATTTATCTTACACTACATATTCTGTACAGTTTGGATTTAATGAGCTCGCTGGTGTGGTATTGCTTTAATTTTGATTACGAAGTACCTTGGCCATGGTCGCAAAGTCTTTGGTCTAGACTCTAGCCTGTGACGTAGGCAGAAGCATCAATGAAGTGCATCGCCGTGGAACTTGGTGGCAAAGAACGCGGTCCTTCTCCACGAGCGTGAAGGAGAACGCTGGAAGAGATTCCCCTCAGCGGTAAAAAAGACACGTTAAGCTGTTACTGCAACCTCTTTCACCAACCGGCATTGGACCAGAGCGTGGTAGTTATCTGCTCCAAAACTCGTCATATGTTTCTCCTATGAAGGCAGGCTTGTGCGGGCATAGGTGTGTGTGTGTGTGTGTGTGAGTGTGTGTGAGAGAGAGAGTATGTGTCTCTCTCTCTCTCTCTCTCTCTCTGTGTGTGTGTGTGTGTGTGTGAGTGTGTGTGAGAGAGAGAGTATGTGTCTCTCTCTCTCTCTCTCTCTGTGTGTGTGTGTGTGTGTGTGTGTGTGTTCAGCAATAAAAGCCATAAATTCTTCAGTATCGTCGTAACTAAGTTGTTGTGTCCAAATTTTAACTTTTTTAAACGACGTTTTTCAATCATTTATAATAATCTTAATTTTTTATTTTAACATTATTATAAATGTTTGAAAAATTACTTAGTAATTAAAATATCGATCGCGGGTTCGATTTCTGCCTCTGGACTTGAAATTTTTCTATTTTTATTATATTTTAATTACTAAGTAATTTATAATAATGTTAAAATCAAAAATTAAGAATATTTAACTTTTTTCTTACACTCAGTGTTGTTTATTTGATTTAACAAAACAGTGCATCTCTATGCAACTTTATTGTTGGCAAGGTGTTACCCTATCTATGTTATGTAGTCACTGTCTTGAGCTATAGTTAGTCAAAAGTACAGTTGTCATTTTTTTCAGTGTATTTACACATTTTCAGTATAAATATGGACAAATAAGTATTGAAAAGTAGACCATAGGCGATGAATATCTAGTACGCAAAATAGACGTTTACACATATAAATCTTAGCGTTGTGAATTTGTGATCACCCACGTACTGGTACCGGAACGCACAGTCTAAAGCGGTCTCCCAAATGATGGACAGACGATCGGCAGGGACGCAGGCCCCGTTTGGGAGGCCTTTGTTTAGCAATTGACATCTTAAGCTAAAATTTTTATAATATACAATTTCATGTAAGTCAGGTACTATTGCGTAAGGTAGAAACTTTCATAGGTTTTAAGTTCCATTAAGGCACGACAGACTACGCTACCGAGATATTGTTGTTAAAAAAATTTAATAAGTATTTAAGATAAAATGAAAATAAATAACTACCTACTTAATACAATAATTTTTAATCAAGGTGAAGGCCAAAAAAATGTTTTTACATCGTATATTATACCAGTTTCACAAAATAATATTATAACGGCCGGGAAGTGTTCTATAACTCGAGTATTTTTATTTGCAATTACGTTGCCTCTAATTGTTTCGATTTGTATACTTGAAAATTTTCATAACATAGTCATTGTTAAATGAAAATCAATTTAGTTAGATGAATAATAATATACAAAATTAAATCAAATTATGTACATTAAATACATGAAATGCAAATGAAATCAAAATATTCATGCATAATCAATACATTACAAGGCTCATTTTCCCCTTGAATGTTTCCAATTTCAACGTCTCTGTATCATTAATTAGATCTGGGTTCGACGTTATTTAAAGTTACTGTCACGGCATGAATTTTCAATAAAGGTTTATTTTGACACAATTTGGTTTTAAATTTTAAACAAATTGAAATCGCCAAAAGATTCTTATTAGTTGTGCCAAAATTTATTTCGGGATTTGTTTTAGAGCAAGAGCCAGTGACGGCCAGACCTTCGTTATTTCTTAAGGCTGTTAGTTTTTGTGTACGTTCCTTACACAAGTAAGAACCATTTATTATGGTTCTTACTTGTGTAAGTTGTAACCATATACGGGCGGGGGCCCATGAAACTTGGTCGCGGTGGCTTCGGCAGGTAACAGGTAATAAAAGTGTATGAAATTGGGTCTTAAAAGCTCAGTTTTTTTATCAAAACATTATAAATCGCGTCGTTCATTGCCAGACACTTAGTACGGTTGCGACCTCCCGCCAAGAACCTTAAACTATAATACACAATATCCACTATAACATTGGCTGCATTATTCCATAGAAATGTCAAGAAATTATCAAAAGACTATGATGTTTTTGAAAGTGGCAAACAATTTTTATGAACTAATATAGCCCATGTTTTAATTTATTGTCGTATTGACGGCATCACCCCGTATAGTTTTAATTAGATGTAAACATTATAAATATCATAATATTTATTTATTTAGCATTTTTTTATATTGTTAGTGTACATAAAATCAAAGACAAATAAATTAATAATTATTCTTGTATTTATACTACATCAAGATGTATGTCGTATTTACCCATGAGATGGGGTGATCCCTCCCACAAACGACGCCGAATATAACAAGGGACCAAATTAAAAACAAATACAATTGTCTGGCCAGCCGACATTACGCCCTCTCTAAATAGTTTGATTAACAACCTGTATTAATTATAGGTTGAATACACATGTGAACTATTGAGTACATCTATTAATAAAGTAATAGCCGTTCTCATTAGTGCATACTTAATACTTATAATAATGGCTTACCTATCCATTCGTGTATCTTTTCGTAATAATATGTTTGTATCTCATAGTTATTTTAGGCATACTGTAAGTAAACTAAGCTTCAAAACTTGTTAGTATTAATTTGCCACATTTTCTTAGGAATAAATTATTCAATAACATGTAGTCAACCGGCATTTCTAGCCAAAGCCATCATTTTTGTTTGGCATATTGTATTACAAGTAACAAAATCCTTCCTGCGGGCATGTTTAACTCCAAAATGTTAACCGTGAAGCGGCGTTATCCCACCGGCGGACTATGAAGGGTAAAAAGCATATAAAATCATAATCGCTAGGTATTTTTTTTATTATTTAATTTAAACTTATAGGCATAGGTAAGATTAGTTATTAATATGCAAATGGACAGCCGTCTGTTAAATCCAAATACTTACTTACCTGTTTAATTTTACTGTTATGATGAATACGCCTCACCCCTATATCAATGACGAACACGAAACCCTCACGAAAGTAAACGACCTCACAAACGAGTATTGTCTCATAAGTATTATGGTATCTACTATTAGTACTGAATATTATCAATTTGATTTCCAAAAATAACGACAATGGGCCCGATTCTGAAGACACACTCTAAGTTTAAATTTAAGAACAGTATATCTCTTTCTCGCAATATGTAAAAGAAAAAAGATAGCAATAATTTGTTTAGAGATGTCAACTAAATTTAGACAGATTTCAAAGGAACCATAGACAATTTTAGACGGCATGTACGGAGGTGCCTTCTAAACACTGCATTTTATCACGTTCAATAAGGTCATACGATAGCTATCCTTTTCGTATTCATATTGAGAGAAAGAAATGCACTGAACTTAAATTTAAAGTTAGCATGTGTTCTTCAAATATAGGGTCAGTAAATGATACAGATACCTAAATAGTATTAAATTGAGAACATGGCCGAAAATTAATCGACTCACTATCGTATGTATCATCGTTGCCAGAGGTTTCGTTACGTTCAAGTGACGTAAAAGTAAATTCAGATACCACTTGTACAGTCGACAGCACATCAAGCGTAACAGTTTGACCTTGATACCGCCCTTACTCCGTTCGTAATAGAGGCGGTTTTCGTAGTGCAACTGTTACACTTGACGTGCTGTCGTCCGTACAAAGCTAGTTTTCGAACGTCCCTTTTGCTTCGGAGAGTCTAGTGGTAATAACACTCAACAGCTAGTGAATATTTCAGCTTTAATCAATTTAAACTCCGCATGAATGTTTTAGCTACAAAACTTTAGGGGAGATGGTATGTAGCGGCAATTTTCATTGAGATTCGTAGTCTAATCATAAAATACTTTTGCTTTACAAAGGATTGCAGCCAGATAATGCTTATTTTATATTTAAGTTTGTGTTGAATTCCTATGATGACAAGGTAATGTTATCTAACTTACCGTGATTCTGCCGCTTAACAAAACGTGTGGTAGCAAGAGGATTTTTATTCAAGATGATTATCAAGCATAATGATCTGGACTATCTTCAGAGAACCTTCAAATAAAGGAAATCTTTTTGGAAACGGAAAACCTTAGAAAATTACATATGCTTTGATCCGATCCCTTGGCGATTATCATACGATAACGCCGCTGGCTGACGTATTTCAAATTAGACCTTTTTCGAGATGCTGGGCAATACAGTTTTTCAACTACTTTCTCCCTGCTCACTTACTCATGGAGACTTAGAAAACATTTCCGAACAGATTCTGAGATTTATCTTTTTTAAATCCATTGAAGTGATAGGCACCCTCTGGAACTCTGGAAGTCTGTAGAATTATATTTTTGAATAATGCAAAAATGATCATCTAAATTTATAGTAATATGATGTAATTATGAATAAACAAAAAAAAATTGTAATCATTTGTATTCAGTGTATTCTGAAAAGACATATTGATTTTTCTTCATAATACTTCATGTGCATTTTATTTTATACCGACTTCAAAAACGAAGAGGTTCTCAATTCGGTTGGTATGGTTTTTATTTGTATGTATGTACACCGATTACGTCGAGATTTCTAATCCGATTTACGTGATTCTTTTTTTGTTCGATTCGGAATAGTTGCCATTTGTCTCATATGTTATTTTTTATTTATTTATTCAACAAAGTTTCTACAGCATACAAATATTATATAACACAATTATGATTAAGGAGTACATAAGCCAATTCCAGAAACTCATTATGTTACTTGACATAATACTAACATTATTAAGTGGGTAAGGAGTTGCCTAAATAGATTATAACAATGGGAAAAAAATAATTTCAATATTATTTAAAATTATCATTACAGTAGATATATACAATTGTTATTATTAGCTATTTAATTTATCATAAATAAAATTAATATTTTTTAAATATCAAATAAAATGAATATTAATAATTTTATAAGATTATAAGTCGCTTGATGTTGTGTTTAAAAATCGATTGGGTAGTTTGGTTTTTAAATCAAAATAACTGGAATGAGAAAGTCGTTTATGTATGCGAAATTGCGGATCCTTGCTTTATTATGACTTTTTATTGATTTCTTATGACTTTTTAGTGAAACGATACAATAGTAGGAAACAATATTATCATGCTGACGGTCTCTTATCTAGCTTAGACCTTAGAAAGTTATCACTAAAAATTGTAAAAAAAAATTAAACATAAATTAAAACCGATTATCAAAATACTACCAAAGGTTAAAAGGCTAAAACAATAAAATTTAAGTAGGTAGGCACTTATCGTCTATAATCATAATGTTTGGAGTTAGTGCTAGGTTGTTTTCAGAAACAATAGAAAGATAGCACCGGCTACAAAAAATATGTTTGAAGTCGGTTTTAATTTTTGTTATGTGTCGTTTTATATCATAAGAATAGTAAGGCGTTTTAGGTGTAGCTGTGCCATGCTTACTACAATCGTTCTTAAAAAGATGTGGTCATATTAGTGCCCAATAATTATCCCTGGGGATGAATCAAAACATCAAATAGGCTCCATTAGAGTTTTTTTTTTATACAACTAGATGTCAAACAAGCTGACGGCCCACCTGGTGGTAAGCGGTTACCGCCGCCTATAGACACCTACAATAACAAGGAAAAGCACTTGATATTGCAGGTGCGTTGTCATACTGAGGCCTCAGATGAAATGCCGTCCATGCCCAGTAATTACACTGGCTGCACCTTCAATCCGAAACACAGCGAACTGTTTCACGGCTGAAATAAGAAAGGCGGTCGAAGTTGTCGAGTTTATATAAGTTATGAAACGGCTGTTATTCTGTTGGTGCCGCTCTTGACGAAATCCGGAACTTCAGCAAAAATTTGTACTAAGCACGTCAAATTCCATTAAATTTAAAAAGTTTTAGAGTTTGCTATTTTCTTCTATTATTTTGATCTAATAGGTATATAAAATTATCGTGTCACAAATTTAGTTACCATACTCCTCCGAAACGGCTTGACCGATTTTCATGAAATTTTATATGTATATTCAGTAGGTCTAAGAATCGGCTATCTATTTTTGATACCCGTAAGTGATAAGGGTTGTCCACCCCTAACATTTTTTTTTCTTTTTTTTAAATAAAAAAATTATATATTTTTATAATGTGGCATTTAAAAATACATACGTAACTCTAAATTTTCACCCTTCTATCACCAACCTCTATTTTTAAATAGCATTTTTCATATACCACAACCTTACACACTTACAATAAGTTAGTAATTTTTTTCTACACTAGAAATTCCCTAGAAATACATAATTTATATGGCAAAACAACGTTTGCCGGGTCAGATAGTAATTATGTATTTTTCTAAATGATAAATATATCCGATTTAAATCTTGTTGCTCGAAAAATCGGAGTTGCTTATAAACCTACTTTTGACACTTAGAAAAACGGTAGATAATAATTATTACGATGAACCAAAAAATGTTTTAGATAATCGTTTTAGATAAATCAAATCGCAATAAATGAGGCTTCAACAAATGTGGTTTTTATGTTAAACTAGATAAGATAATACCTTTTATATCAAACTTATCAGAAATTCATAATTTAGCACGATTAGAACTTTCTATGTAATATCTAAATTAACACTAACAATGATAAAACAATACAGTGTAATGCCACAGAGGAAGTAATGCCGTGAATATTAGAACATGTTTATTTATCTATCGTAGAATACCAAAACTTGGGATCGTACACATAATTTGGAAACTCCTTAGCACCCCGAGATTGAAAAGACGTTGTGCAATTTTGTTTATTTGGATAAGTGCTCTGAATATGAGTTTATTGTCAAACTCACAGACAAGGTTACATTATTACTATTTTTGTAAACAAGTTGAAAAAATCAGTACCTAATTAATTTCCGCCGAGTCCCTTTTTAAGTTCCTAAGGGGTCGCAATTGGGACCATAGTTATGTTTAATGGTTTTCAATTCCGTTAAAATAGCATAAGTTATGTATTAAACATTCACAAATTATTTACTTAATGAGGTAAAATAATTCCAACTAATAAATGCTTTGGTATTTGGATTAGGTCACAATATGACGAGAATCATAATTGACAGGTTTATATATTGATTTACTAGGTTACTATCACTTCGAGAAGTTGTTAACTTGTGAATTCACATGCTACTTCGCTTAGAATATTAAGGTCCATCCGCTTCCATTACTCAATGTAATGGATATTATACAGCTTCACTGCATATCACGTAAGGAACATTTACTCGATTGCTTTGTGTGATTTCCCTATGTGAATCTAGACCACAATCGAATACGGTGAGTATTATTATTCCTTTGAGTACCTTTATACCTGTCTAAGTACTTTAAGTTAGTATTTTTTGATGACATTGCTCCTCGATAAAGCATATTACTCAGTAGCAGAATTTTTAGTGATAAAACATTAATATAATTAGACATGTTTTTTTCTTCTTTTTTTGGATATATTTTATTTTGATTAATTAATTATACAAGACATTATTTTCTGATTTTATTATAATTACTCTGACTAGATCTATCGACATTTTAACTAATATTGTATAAATTGTAGGTAATATTCTTGACATTTGATTTTATTTCAATTAAGTCTCTGATTACATTTATTGACATCATATTTTATAAATTTTTTGACATTGACATGAAATTGTACTTTTATTAAATTTGATATTTGTATGCATTGACAAAGGAGGAAATGTAGTGAGACTAGAAATAAGACTAACATCAATGACTGTAATACTAACCTACATTTCACAAATAAATTTATTCTATTCTATTCTATTCTATTTTGTGATAAAAATAATCATTTATAATATTATAATAAATGATATCTCAATAGGGAAATACCTACCTATTCTATAAGTTACTCAAAAAACTTCTAAATGAATACTGAAACGTTTTGTTGCACCACCATAATTTATACAGCCTGTTCCGAAAGATCTAAATAAAATTTGAGGGGGTATTTGCGTTCCCAAGAGATACTTCTGAAACTTTGTAACTTTTCTGGTCATTTTTATTTTCCAATTTTATTAATATAAACATTGTACTGCTTGTGACAACCCTAAAAATTAGTAGCATTGCGTATCGTACGACACACAGTTATACGGTATAACTCTGTGTCGTATATACCACACATACATACTCACAACCCGCGCACATACTATGATATTAACTCTCCGCAACCCCAGAATGCAAATTTTATTTCGGAATACTGTAACAACCGGATAAGTAGGTACCTACCATAATTCAAGTAATTAATTTTAAGCTTCATTAAGATGTTTCAAAAATGTACGGGGACCCAGTTTTTATGTACACTACACTAAAAAATATATTAAGAACAGTGTTCATTTGTCCATTTTCTTTTCATTTGCTTTGTTGTGTGGTTTAAAACAAGATTTTTTTATAGAAAAAACTGCAACACACAGTCACTTTGGTGACGTTTAGTTGACTTCTATGTCGCCTGCGATATTGCCATAGTGAATAACCGAACGGTGAAATCGACGAAAAACTTCAATGCATGAAAAGGAATTATTCGTAATTTTCACGGATTTGGGAGGTTTGTCCTGATTTTTTTAAAACATATACCTGGTGTAATGTACATACCTATACCTGGTTGGATATGAAACATCTTTAGTACTTACTTTGTAAAGCCATTAAAATAGCAAATGTATGACAAGATTGACAAGTTTTTAATTTTTTTATTATTGTTCATTTGTTTTGTTGTTAATTTTATTGTTAAACAGATTACGTCGCGCGCTGTACGACGACAGAGCCCTCAGTTACAGCACGGCTCGAGCCAGTAGAACTAGAAACCGGTTTCTCTCCGTACGCGATCAAGCAACCAGCACACACGCGCCACAAGCTTATAGTAGTGTACCTACCAATCGTAGCGCGGCTGTCTGAAGCTGTAAGCGTAAAATGGTTTGCCTTGTTTTTTTGTAAATTTTGTCCAGAAAACAAATGAACCCATGTCAGAAAAACATTACGAAAAACTGTTGGAAAAGAAAGAGACTTATAAGCTTGTAAAAGCGATAGAAAAACAATCGAGTTTATTATGTCACAACCATAAATTGAATTACATAAAAAGGAATACAAAAGCTACCAGTATTTCCAACATTCCCCCTTAATCAAGGTATGGTTAACAATAATAAACTATAAAAGACCTAATCCTACAACACACTTTTTGTGGTTTTGGCATCCTAGTGCCTTTGTCAAGATGTCTGCCCACATTTCAGTAGTAGGAATATATCTTACACTAACTACACCTTTTGCTATCAGTTCTCTAATAAAATGATATCGTGTGTCTATATGTTTCGTCCGATTGTGATGTACTGGATTAGACGCAATTTTTTGTGCACTCTGACTGTCGTTAAAGATTTCAACAGTATTCAAATTACCTGTCAGATCGTTGAGTAGTCTTCGCAAAAATACGGCGTCTTTTGCTGCGCTAGACAAAGACATGTACTCAGCTTCACAAGAAGAAAGTGCAACTGTCGCTTGCTTTCTGCACTCCCACGATACCGGACCTCCAGCGAGTGAGAAATAAAACCCGGTGTACGAGCGACGATCCGTGGCACAGTTTGCCCAATCCGCATCAGCATAACCTTTTAATTGACCGCCACCTTTTCTGTAAGTTATACAATAGTCTATAGTTCCTTTTAAGTACTGTAGAACTCTCTTAGCAGCTAACCAATGTGACCTGTCAAATTTTGTATTGAATTGGCTCAAATAACTAGTTGCATAAGCTATGTCTGGCCTCGTATTTACTGCTAAGAACATAAGGCAACCAATTAAAGCTTGGTATGGTATGGATATGAGTACTGCTCACCAGTTTCATTTGGTAAAAGTTTATTATTTACTAACGGTGTGGAGACAGTCTTGCAATCCAACGTATTAAATCTTTCCAATAACTCTTTAATATAAGTATGTTGAGATAACTTGATTTCATCTTCCTTGCACTCAATATTCAAACCCAAAAATAATTTAATTTTCCAAGATTTTTCAAAGAGAAAAATTTGTTTAAGTTATGATTGACAATGTCAAGTGACTTGTTTTCTTTATAGAGAATTACTACGTCATCGACGTACACTCCGAGTATGACAACCTCATTATCAAACTTTTTAGTGTAAATGCATGCTTCCGAAGGAATTTGAACAAAACCTAAAGAAGATAAAGTGTCATTAAGTTTTATGTTCCAAGCTCTTGCAGCCTGTTTCAGACCATATAGCGATTTCTTTAACAAGCATACTTTATCCTCTTGTCCTGGTTCGACAAAACCTTGAGGTTGATGCATGTAAACCTCCTCCTCTAAGTCCCCATTAAGGAACGCTGTGTCCACATCTAAGTGATGAATCTTTAAACCTGTTTCAGCTGCTAATGCCAATAACACTCGTAAAGATGAATTGCGTATCACAGGAGAAAAAGTTTCATGATAAACGACACCATGGATCTGGTTGAAGCCTTTGGCAACAAGTCTAGCCTTATATTTGATGGCTTCACCATGAGCATACTTTTTCATTTTAAATACCCATTTACAAGGAATGACCTTTTTATCGGGCCTATCTACTAATTGCCATGTGTTTTTGTTAAGCAACGACCGGTATTCTTCTTGCCTTGCACAGTACCAATAATCACTGTCTTCTGAATTCATGGCTTGTAGATAAGTTGTAGGCTCGTTCAATGAACTGAGAAAGGAAATCTGAGCAGATACAAGACTTGCATCAGTTCCTTTAACTTTTCTTGGTCTCAAATTATACCTGGGCTCAGCAACGTCATCATCAAGAACATTCTGATTAATTTGTTCTGATATTGGTATGGCGTCAGAATGAAAAGGTACATCCTCTGCATCAATAGAGCTAGTCCCAGCTGACGATTCGGTATTATCATCAACCATCGAAATCACTTTCGATGTAGAGGCTAAGGGTAAAGGAACTTTTGTAAGATTATTATCAGCTTCTGATTCTGATTCTTCAACCGTCCTCTTCACGTCATGAAATGTGTTTTCAAAGAATACAACATCTCTGCCCTTTACTAGCCTTCTTGGGTATTTGACATCACGAAACATATAACTTTTTGGATCTTCTGAATAACCAACGAAAATATGTTCGCTGACCTTCACGTCTAATTTCCTCCTATGTGGTTCCGGGACATGTAGCAAAGCACGACAACCGAATACACGTAGGTGGGATAAATTTGGACTAGTTCCGTGCCATTTCTCAAATGGAGTTTTTTCTTCAAGAGCACGGTGAGGAGACCTATTCTTGAGGTAAACAGCAGTTCCTGCTGCATCCTCCCAATATGCCCTGGAAAGAGAACTACAAAATAGAATTGATTTCGCTTTTTCGAAAATCGAGCGAATTGTCCTTTCAGCTATACCGTTCTGCTGTGGACTATAAGGAACTGTCGTTTGGTGCTTGATACCAACACTTTGTAAATAGTAAGAAAATTCTTTGTTTACATATTCCGTTCCGTTGTCCGTTCTTAGCCCTTTGATTTTCTCGCCAGTTTCCCTTTCTACTAAGGATTGGAAAATAAGAAATTTTTTCTTCACATCGGCGTTTGAAGATATAAAGAATACAAAAATCATACGAGAATAGACATCTATGAAAAATAAAGCATACAAATTACCCTGAAATGACGTTTCCGACATAGGACCACAAAGATCCGAATGAACCAACTCCAAGACTCTCGTTGTTTTTGAAGACGATGATTTCTTAAATGGTATTCTACTATGCTTAGCTTCAATGCATGGTATACACGGCTCCTTGTCAACATCGTTAAAATCTATGCCAACTGCTTGTCCCTTTTTGAGTTGATCCATCCCGATACGGCATAAGTGTCCTAGTCGCCTATGCCAAAGTTGGAATCTGGAAACATCAGAGTGCACATCATAAGCTGATAATTGACGCGGTAAATTGACAGAACAGTCTAAAGTGTACAGTCCACCACATATCGGAGCGTGTAAAAGTACTTTACCACTACAAGAAAAAACATTCGAATTACAAAAATTACAACCATTTGTATCAAAAACAACTGTAAAACCATTGTCCACTGCTTTCTTTACAGAAATTAAATTACAGTTTAGTCTAGGTACACAAACAACATCTGAAATTTTCTTAATATCACAAACATTATTACAACTTGCTAAAGAAATGTCACCAATACACCTACTTACTAACTTTTCACCATTAGCAATAGTAACGTCGCCTTTAGATGACTCTTTGACATTCTCCAACCAACCAAGTCTTGATGTCATATACGCAGAAGCCTCAGAATCCACATACCATCTGCCATTTTCAGCTTCAGTGTTTACCGATAAAGCACTTAAGGAGCTCTGGAGGTTCTCTGGTTTCCTTTTCTTTTTATCTTTCTTTAAAGGACAATCTGGACGTTTGTGCCCTGGCTCTTTGCAATCATAACATACAATGGGCTTTTTGGATTTTGAAGTTGATGTTTTATCTTTGTGACTGTACCTGGTCCGTAAAGCAGAATCTGGTTTGCTCTTATTCATTTCATTCAACAGCTTTGTTTTTACTAATTCTGAAGTAATCTCAATGTTAGAATTCTCCAAGGCCATGACAAGCGGATCATATTGGGGTGTTAAACCACCGAGAAGTATTGCAGCTATTGAAGCATCTTCTATTAGTTTGCCAATGTCAGCCAAATCTAATGCAGTAGAAACTACAGCGTTTATATACGATTCTATGCTATCAAAATCAACAAGACATATTCTATATAATTGACGTTCGAGACTAATGCGACGTCCAAGACCTTTGTCTTCGTAGGCTGCTGACAAAGCATCCCACGCCTCTTTTGCTGTTTTAGAAGTTCTAACATGGTTTATAGCAAAATTATTTACAGTTAAACAAATTTTCGACAAAGCTTTCTGATCAGCTAGACGCCTCTTTTCTGCTGATATAGACGTATCCGCCGGGTAGCCAACAATAGTTTCCCATAGTTCTTCATGAAGAAGACACATACGCATTTGAAACTTCCAAACGCCAAAACCTTCTCTATTTATTAAAGGTTTTATAGATGCGAGTGAATTTGTTGACATACTTACGACTTGTCAGATTCAAACTGAAGAAAATAACAAATACAAGAAAATCACTTTCACAGTATTCACTAACTCACATTAAATACGTTCGTAATCCCTTTTAATTGAATTACTATTATGTATATTAGAGCTTCGTGCTGATAACGTGTTGGAAAAGAAAGAGACTTATAAGCTTGTAAATGTATAATGTAACTGACAAAGCGATAGAAAAACAATCGAGTTTATTATGTCACAACCATAAATTGAATTACATAAAAAGGAATACAAAAGCTACCAGTATTTCCAATAAAAACGAAGTTCAACATTATCGTAGACTTCAAAAGGATAGAACAATTGTTATATTTCGTTTATAATCCAAGGTTTTTTTTTTTTTTAAGTGATGATAGGCCGAACGTTTGGCCACAATCTCACCTGATGTGAAGCGAAGATGAGGCCTAAGATGGTACACGCTCGCCTAGAAGATGCTTGTTCACTCTGGCCTTAAAGATATCCAGATTATATTGATCCGGGAAAACAGACCCTGGCAACGAGTTCCACTCCTTAGCTGTTCGCATAATGAAAGATGAAGCAAAGCGCTTCGTGCGGATGGGAGGTATATCCACAACGTAAGGGTGAAAGCCTTCGCCGCGTCTGGTCGTCCGGTGGTGGAAAGGGGCGGGGGGGATCAAATTATGAAGAACCTCCGCACACTCTCCAAAACGCAGCCGATAAAAGACCGAGAGGCAAGCTACACGCCTTCGATGGTCAAGGCTCTGGAGATTAGCCTCAGCGAGTGCCTCACTGCCGATGAGTCGCCTCGCTCGGTGCTCCACCGAATCCAGTGCATCCAACTGATAACGTGCAGATCCGTCCCAAAGGTGACAACAGTACTCCATGCAGGAGCGTACTTGGCCTCGATAAAGGGTTAGGAGCTGCTCAGATGTAAAATATCGTTTCACCCTTGAAAGAATGCCAAGTTTTTTGGCTGCAGTTTCAGCAATGGATTCGATGTAGCGACCGAAATTGAGATTGGCAGAGATATCTAGACCCAAGAGGTCCAGATGGTCGTTAACCGGAACGGAGACATTTCGGACAGTCGGAGTCAGATGAAATGGACTCCGTTTCGCCGAGAAGAGACATGCCTGCGTTTTGGACGGATTGAACCCAACCAAGTTGGCCTCACCCCAGAGGGAAACAGCTTCCAAGGTTGCATTCACTCCCTCCACCATCGCCTCCCTCAAAGATCGGATATCAGCTTTCAATGTATATATATATTTCAATGTATCTGCCAGACTGAATTGAAATATACCTACTATGAGAATAAGACAAACTCATTTCTGTTTAGGTTAAATTAAAAGCGAATAAAGCTTTTGTCATTCCAATCTTTATTTCAAGACTCGTATTATTCAAGATATATTATATAAATTGTTTTTACTGAAGTCGAAAAATAAATCCTTAATCTGTAAAGCGACGATATACCACCGGGGGGCGATGACAATAGAATTCTTACATTCTTACATGTGAGAAACACATGAAAAGTTCTGGCCATAACACTACAACACTTAAACACATCAAAAACATTAAAATGCGATGGCGCAGGTTGCTTTGTTTTTGTAATCAATACCAGAGCGTTCGAACCACTATACCAAGTTCACACCAGCCCCCTTATTCGCTAACTCAAATGACAAGTGCCAGTGGATAAAATATTCAGTGTTTTACATACATTGATGTTTTACAACGAAACGTTTCGTTTCATTGTAGCGTGAAACAACAATGTATATATAAAAGGTGGTAGACAACGCCACTTGCCATTTTTAGAAAAAAAGTCTGCTGGCCACGGGAAATTCGCCGCGGCGAACCTTCGCGCTTCTATTTGCCCGAATGAAAACAAATGTATGCAAATGTACTAAGCAGGCCACGCGTAGCGGTGACAGCGACCTCGCCAGTCGCCCCGCGCGCCGGCGCCGCCGCCGTCGCCGCCGCCACAGCCCGTTCCCGTGGCCAGGCCGTAACAAAGGATATCTTATTAAAGCGTTCTTTGGGCAAAATTAAACATAAACTGCAAAATTTGATGCAACGCAAACCGTAAAATAAACTTGGGTTTGCTAGTCTTCCATATTTTGAAGTATGATGAATTTAAGAATAGTTGACCTTTCATCCCTTACCAGCCCGCCAGCATCTTCTTGAAAATAGATAACGGATTGTATGTGGTTTATGGGTACTTCACAAATTAAGAGCTTGTGGTAAGGCCCTTGTGCATATTATATCACAACCAATTTACTTCAAACCTACTTTGCAGTCTAAGCCCCTGTTTTCGACAGACTTATTTAAACTGGTCACCCAACACCAGAAATTAGAACATAAACGGTATTAATTTGATTTGGATTTCCACCCAAACAAGGAAAAGCTATTATCTAGTGGAATGGCCTCCAAAAGATGGATAGGAGGATTTATTTGATTACTTTTTATTTGAAAGCCGTGTTTAATTTCATCAGCTCCTGTTGAATAGTAGGGATGTTGACAAATTTTGTAAAATGTACCTATACTAGTCCAAAATAGTTGTCATAATTATTTTAATACACCTAATGCGAAATTGGAAATTTGAATTTCAAATTTCGCTCTAAAACGCCAATTCAAACATGCCACACGACCGCGTTAACGTCACCTGCTACCAAACACTGATAGGTTGCTATGGTGCATTAGATGGTTTTCCTTTCGACGAGACGACAGTGATATAATTGCATTTTTTTAATAAATATTATTTAAATTCCGCAATAATACAATAAAGTGATGTGTTTTTAATGCTTTCTATTATATAAACTACCACTAAACGTCAAAATATTTATTATATATATTCATTCAGCATCCCTATTAATAATGTGGTCTTTCTCAGAGGTTTTGTCCAATAATCAAAATCATTATCACTTAATCCGTGCACTTAGCGGCATAGATAGATTTAAGATTTAATTTTTTATTTTAATCATAGATTTTCACATAAGTATTAGTAAGTAAGCTCTCTATATTCCGCCGATAGCCTTACAAAATATATAATTTCATTTATTTTTCATTTTTCACATTCATATTTCTCAATTGATTTAAGTGTATGTAAAGAATGAAGGTTTAATAATATTAAAATAATTGTAATTCTAAACTGCTTTAGGAAAAATTGATACTTCACTTCGCAGGCCACCGGGCCCTTCGATTATTGAGCTTTTTGTTTTTGTACACCACTATCAACTTATTACACTCTGACAATGAGATGTGACCTTTAAAGTTGAACTTAGCAAATACCTACGTACTTGATTAGTAAGTTAGATGTATAGATTGGCAAACTAAATTCTATCTTACCTAACGTTTGGTTTCTCAAAAGACGAACGAAATGATTCTATTCTCAAATATGATTTCTTACAGTCTGATTGGTTGTCATGTAAATGCCAATAATCTTATTGAAATACAACCGAAGCGAAGTCATTTCAAAGTCAAAGTAAATTTTATCACAACTTTTAGAACTTATTGCCATTGACTATAATACGAATTCCAAAATGTTATAAAGTTAGCAAAAGCTTATTGCTATACTCTGAAATACAATATTTTTCATTATTTTTCGTTTATTGTATAAATACTTATTCGCTTTTAAGAATTCTTATTTTATTGCTAAATATTATTTTGTTTTAATCAAAAGATTTTACTGTTTAAGTTAATTAAAATTTATTTTTATTTGAAGTTGTCTTGGGTGTCACCTTTTTACGACAATTAATACATTAAAGTGTAAATAATTTCTAGGGTTATCTCTCAAGAGTGGCGTTGCTATCCAAAAAAGTATATTTTTTACTAAAAAAGTTTTTTCTTTATGAAACCATTGTTCTCGTCGCTCGGCACGGAGTAGACTTGAAGCCAAGCCTGTTACACCTGGCCCAAAGTTGTAACAATGTGGACCACGAGTTGAATAACTTGGACAACTGTCTCATGACCGTACTCAAACTTACTTCTGGGAACCTTTTTCACCATGAAGGATTATCACAATTGAGTGAATCTTCTGTCAAGTGAAAAGAGCGAATAATCTTTGTAGTTACCTGCACCTGTTCCAATTCTTCCAACCCATGATTACCTATCTCTAGGCCGAAACTTAAGCCGTCGGATCGAAAATTTGTCTATCAGCTCTAAGATACTGCAAAATAATTGCAGTAATAAAAATTTTAAGTAACCCCCGGCGTCATTAATCATCTATCTAACACCATCTCATTAAGACTATTCATAAGAGCCCAAACACGCTATTTCTGCTTTTGATGGTATAGGATCAGCTCAAAGTTAGTTTGTCATGGGAATGTCATCGAAGTGACAGTACACGAAATTTGAAATCAATCGGATCTGTAAAAGTCTGTAAAATCCTATTTTCATGTAGAAAATGAGCTGATAGTCATCAAACACCTGAACTGGTCTTCAAAAATTATAGCTGAGAACCATCGTAGTCACATCAGCTTTCAAACAAAAAAAAACGAATCAAAATCGGTCCATTCGTTTAGGCGCTACGATGCCACAGACGGACACACAGATACACAGACAGACACGTCAAACTTATAACACCCCTCTTTTTTCGTCGGGGGTTAATAAGCAGGATGCTCGCGTAGTTTTAAGTGACGAAAAAGGTTAGATATAAGGACACCGTTTTTTGTCCACGTCATACGGAAAGCTTTATTTGTCGTTCGCGGTGTGGAAGCTCCTGCAGTGTCAAGGGACTTAACTAGGTTTGACCACATGTTATAAGATCAATATAAATTGTGGTCGGCATCAGCTTTCCTTATTGGTGTGTATTTTAGTAAAAGGAGATGATGCAAAAAAACCACGCAGTACAAGACTGATTAATATTTATTGGAGCGGTAGTTAGTTGTGGAACTACCTACATATTATAAACGACAAAAGTACAATCAACCACAAGTAGTCAATTACAATAATCATAATATATATCACTTATTTGCTTAAATTTGAAAATATATCTAACTACTCAGAATTATTTATTAATTATTTGATTTTCCCAACATCAAAGTTACACACGTGTAATTTTTAACTAAAACCTACCAATTTCTTCGCGGTTGTCTACTTTTAACGTTTTTATGTTATGTTTTTACTTTCAGTCAAATGAGAAAGTCGTTGTTTTTCATCGCAAATCAAAAATTTTAATGTCATATTGATACTATTCAGCCTACCTCTTTATTGAGCTGACTGACCTCGACTGCTAAACCCTTTCTCGTAGATTTGCTGGTCAGACGCGGCAGTATTATTGTACCAATCTTTAGAAACCCCTAACCAAGAACCCTTATACCCATCTCTAAGTAAACCCTTATAACATTCCTCATTTTTTTTAATACAAAGTACGGCAAATTTCTCAACTCTACCTGCTGTGAAGCGGTAAGACGAGTCCATATGCGAAGACATATGTTTAGACACTGCTCTAGCCGCCAACATCTTGCCGGCCCACAAGGTGCCCTTTCACGTCTCTTTTGAAGAAACCCATGTTATAACAGGGAGGGGAGGGACGTGTGCTGGCAAAGAATTCCAAGTTTTAGAAGGAAGTCGGTACTACAAAACAACGTGTTACTAATTTTCTTTGCATGTGATGTTGAGGTAGAGACAGTGAATTGATGACTCCGAAGACCGGCACGCGTGCTCCTGAGTAGAAGGGGTAAGGTGCGGTAACGTTAAGGCGCTAAGCGACGCAATAGTAAAGGCTCTAGGTCGCTGATGACCTCTACATCGCCAATGATCCGGACTATTATGGACAGCACGACGCTGCAATCTATCCAGTGCATTGAGAAAATACTTGGCAGAGCCATCCCACATTTGCAAGCAATATTCCACGCAAGAACGAACCTGCGTTTTGTAAAGCAGGCATAATTGATCAGGCGTGAAAAATTGACGCGCCATGTTCAGAACACCGAGCTTCCGTAAGCTATTTTCTGTGATAAAATATTGGTACTTTTAAATTCAGTTCCAATGGAATACCAGTTTCTATAAGTATAAATATTAGGTTGGTTTTTCTATAAAATGTTTTGAAGAGATTATGGTAATATTACCATGAGCTTAGTCTTGGTCACCAGTACATTTAACTAATGCTTAACTGCTGGGCTTTTTCGATGAACGACACCACTTCTAGCTTTCATAATAAGAAAAATGGCCTAGCAATTGAAAGTGTCAATGTCCGATTAATTTATAGTACATAGTATATGTAATATAAAATATAGACATAATTATTGATTATTCACATAATATCCTAGTCGCCTTTTTTTTCTTTTGATAAAACTATTTAGTACACGTTGGCCGACATTGAATTATTTTCTTTATTGCGGTTTTCCTTCTTCCTGATTTAAATACTTTATCGTGGGATTCGACTAAGCTTAATCCCACGCACGCAAAGTTATAGGCAAAAGCTAGCAATAAGTGAAATTTATTGGTGCATAAATACATACGGAGTCGGCTATACTATGTCCACTTCAATCAATCATCAAAATTGCGGAGAACAGGACGCACAACTCACGGATGAACAAACACACGGATGTGTTGACCCACGGATGTACGTAATACAAGTTCAAGGTCAAATTGATTCCATGACAACACGCAACGGTTCAAAAAATCCTATAGGTACTTACCATTGGACCCTGGTCTTGACATTATAATAAATAGGTAGTACTTATATTAAAGCAATGAAGATATATTACTGCCGGAAGACACGGACTACGATGACTTTATTTATTAAAAATAACTATGGGTTTAATAATTAATACAACTTTAATATAGTCTTATTATGTCTTTGCAGTGGAGAAAATACTTCGCTATGAAATGAAATGAAAATATCCGTATTCAATTACGCCCCCCAAGAAGCACTTTCGAATCGTCAAAAAAACCCTTATGTCTATCACATAAAATAATATTAACGAACAATGTCATACAATGTTTGTCTCTCTGTCTTGTCTGGATTTACGTAAGCTAACAATGTTTTAATGTCAGTCTGTCTTTCGGTATGTCTGTCGATCTGTCTGTCTGTCTGTGTGTCAGGCAGTCTGTGTTTGTCTGTCTGTCAGTCAGTATGTCAGTCAGACTGTCTGTATCTGTCTGTCTGTCATGTCTGAATTTACACCGGTCCCAAAATTGGAACTACCGAAAAGATTGCGGCAAAAAACTCGTGTAGTCGCTCTTTTCAATTATTAATTTACAATGTTTACAGTTACATAGTAATAGTGTTTAGCAGTGCAGTGTCGCACCGAGTATAAAAAACCAAGAAAGTAGGTACCTAATGACAAGATTATTTACCTTATTTAAAGGCTGTCCGACAATGCACCATCACAATATAGGTATTATAATAGACAAAGGTCAACAGTTAATATACTAAGGCCTGAAAGCCAAACATCTTTTATTATAAAATTTAAAATCAATAGTTACAAGTTCACGAGCTCCAAAATTGAAATGATTTCGTTAATTAGTTAACAATATGATATTCTTGATAAAATATAGGTAATATTAAATCAGTTTTTATATATACAATTTAGTAACAGATAAGTAAGTAATTTAAGCACTGGTCTGACCACGTCATTATAATAATAATTGTATTATTTTATAAAATTCCTATAAGGTCATATACCTGCATCCCTCAAAAACACTTTTGGTGAAATAGAAAGTAAATTATTATAAATCAAGGTAGCTTAGAGATGACCATTTCCACTAGTGGCACCTGTTCACAAATATGACGCATGTGCAAGCCATCGCTCCGCTCAACCATATTATAGAGATCGGAGCGACCTGGCACACTGGCTATCGTCAGTTCACTGCACAAAGTGAGCCGGTTGACGTGATAATTAACAAAATTAATAATTAAAGCTCAGTTGCAAGCTGTGATATCACACTGAGGTAATTAAGCTTTTAATTTATTACAACAAAATGATTACATTATTGGTTAGAAGTTAAGTTTAGATTTGATAGATGAGATATTAGGTTCTCAAAGAAAAATAATAACGATAGAGCACACACAGAGGTAACGATAACGTCCTTAATTATTGTACCGGCTTTTTTTTAAATACATTAATCTTCTGTGACAGTTGAGAAAACAATTGTGTCTGGAATCTGACGCTTGACGGGATTATAGTCGGTCTATCAATAGTTGCGATAGTGCGTATGCAAACATGAACGGACACTAGACTCTGGCAGACTCTGGCAGACTAGGCACTGAAATTTTATATTTAATTCGAAACGTACCTACGATTTGTTGTTTTTGTGGAACATAATAAATATTTTTAATTAAACCACAATAAAAAATGGGTTCATCCCGTGAGTTTCGTAGGAACCTGAATTCTCTAGTCACGTCCGCAGAAACACAACACTACAAGGTAAGTAGTGTTATTTGCCTACGTATATAGGTCTAGCAGAGCTGGATTCTCAGTAGAGCGCTCTAAAATCGAGAGTGTGGTGATTTCGGACGCAGGATAACTCTGGGCAAAGCCATTCACCTCATGCTATCATATCTTTAATGCCAGGTAATATGTATGGATGGGTTCTTTAGGGTGGACCAATCTCTAAATATCTAGGCGGAAATATTACCAAGTATTATTATTTATCATGGTAAACGGCCTTGTCTGGAGTTACCTCGAGTCCCAAATTACCCCACTCTACCTTGATTGGTGACTAAGTAGTATCCCACTAGCCACAGCAGCATTTTTTATTCATCAACCAATTGCTGGGTGTATTTGAGATTTTCGCAAGATATCAAAATCGAACAAACCTGTATCAAAAATCGGCCATTTCAGCAAGGTAAAGGCCATTATAATTTAATTTAAAGTCTTAGTTCCAATGGAACAAAGTTTCATCTCACATAAATTTTCGACTTATCAAGCACGTACCTACGTACGCCGTAATTCATTTTGTTCGATTGATGTTCATTTATACGTGACATGAGAAATAATTTTGTAGATAATAGGTAAACATTCAATTGTAATCGTCTCTTTGATACCCGCTGGGGCACTGCTCGAAATATCTGCAAAGCTAAAGTAAATCGCTCGATTGAATAATAAAATTCAAAAATGTTTGTGCTAGGGGTAGTCATCTAATTTTGTAATTTGAATAGTACATAAATGTCTTTGAGTGTTTTATATACATATTTAGAATACCCTTCCTGACCTTTCACTGTCATTGTCAAATTCTAAAACGTTATTGGGGACTGGACAACACGACCAATCATTTTTTTATATACCGTAGTATAATAATATCCGGTCAGATGATTCAATGAAGATTCGGAAAGAAAATGGGTTTAGTGTTCTGATTTCAATCAATCTAGAGTCTATTAGTTGATACTTAGTATAAAGTTCGTATAAAGTTTTTGGATTGAATTGACTTATAGTTATATGTCCAAACTATACCTTAGATATTTTTGCTCTAATTAATGCTATATTTTTTATCTGGATTCCCTGGCGTATGGTTTTTTTTTTAATTAAGCTTAACAAAGGATTTTGGAATTTACTACTTATTAGTGTTATTTATCTGCGATCTTCTGTAAGGTCACACCCTTACAGAAGATCGCAGATAAATAACACTAAAGTGCTAGTGCTACCCTAATCGAGCGCTCAGAAATCAAGTTGAAAACACATTAATGTGAAAAGCTTTCATGGGACACACCGATTTGCATGATAAATACTGAAATCCATTTCCATCACAGTTGTACTGTAACTAGCATCTACGGATACAGTTACTATGATGACGTCTTAAAAAGGAAGTTTGCAACTGACAATTAGCATTTCAGCCTACGTAATTACCTATGTCAGTGGCTGAATATAGATCTGAAAATAGGGAAACCTCGGAGTATTTTTAAAAGGATTTGTTTTTAATCGTTCCCGAATCTCAATGAAACAAAATAGACAATAGTGCAGTACATATTTTCATGGAGTTCAAAAGTATTTTACAATTTTTTAGAAAGTAGTCAGTTGCGTCCGTTCCTTTTATGATGGCAGTACGTGTGCTGACACATTCATATCCAGATCGATATGTCGTGTTCAAATATCATTATCTCTAAATAACGAACACTAACATCGATCTGTGTGCTTACTGACAATTTAACAAAGTGTCTGTTAAGGTATTTTTGTTACCTTGTTGACTACATATACTTTATAGTATGTGTTCTTTTCAGGCTCTAAGTAACGGTTTAAGCGCTTTGGCTTCGATTACGTAACTACGACGAATACTTACTCGAACTTTGAGCACTCGACTGTGGTAGCTCATTCACCATATACAAGTTCACAGCTAAATAATACTCATTATCATTACATCAGCCTATGATGTCCACTGCTGAACAAAGGCCTCCCCCGTAGATCTCCAAACAGAACGATTCTGCACAGCCTGCACCAAACAGATGCCCGCTTCTTGATCAGGTCGTCTGGCCATCTAGTGGGCCGCTGTCCTACTTTGCACTTTCCGGTACGTGGTCGCCATCCTAGAACTTTAACCGGCCGGCCGTCTGTTTAAGTGCTATGTGCACTGCCTACTGCCACTCTGACTTTGTCAGTGACTTTGGTTCTCTGACGGATGGCCTCATTTCTGGTTAAATCTCGTAGAGAAACTCCTAACGTAGCTTTTTCCATAGCTCGTTGTGTGACTGCTAACTTGCATAGAAATGTCGTTAGTAAGCGACCAAGTTTCACAGTCGTATGTTATCACTGGCATGCATCATGCCATAAATAACACTTCCAACACTACTTTGTATTATTATGTTCCTGCGGTAGCTAAACGCACCTGCAATACCAAGTGATTTTCCTGGTGATTGCAGGTATCTATGGCAACGGTAATCACTACCAACAAGTGGGCCGTCAGCTGGTTGCAAAAAAAAATTAAATATCTACTCTACGTCATGATTTTATTTTCCCAAATAACTTTCAAACATCTATTGTAATGTTAAAAAATAATTAAATGAAGGAAACTCCAGTCGTATGCTAACAATAATAGATATGTATAGGTATTTCAAAGATTGTCAAACCAGCAAATGGTCTACCTAATGGTAAGTGGTAACCATCGCAGTAGATACCAAGACATTCAGGAAACCACCTGAAATTGTTGCTGATTTTGTAATACAGCGTACATTGAGTTGAGCATAGTAAATTGCCCTAATCACTTTGTTTACTTGCGTACGATACATTTTAATTATAATAAATCAGTTTATTTACGGATAGCACTCGAGTCGGTTGCATCATATCACTTTTTGCATATCAGGCCTCTTTACATATTTATCGTATTTTATTAGTTATCATCTAAAGTGCGTAGACTCAACCCTGCAGGCTTGCCATTTTGGAGTCAAGAGAAAGCAGTGTCTTTCATGCCCTTCAATTGCACTGTATACCTTTAAATTCACACCTACATACTACAACTACACAACAGCTAACAGCTTTAAGAATGAATTAGCCAGGCGATGCCAGACTACTGCCTGTAATTCCATAGAAATACCCAAGACTATTAGAAACTTCAAGTGTCGAGTTAGAAGCCCATTAATGAAATTAGCTTCGTCAAGGCAATTAATCTTTGAAGTCACAAAGCAGTTTTATAATAATTAAATTGTGGTGCTGCAGCAATGGTTATTTGTGACACAATTTGGCCATAAAAACTTTTTTTAATTTAATAAAGCCGGACACAGACTCCCAGCAGAACCATGGGTAGGGGCTCTTGGTGGTGCCTTTTCAAGCACGAAGATCAACAAAGATCTTGAGCAGATTGTTCAAATTTATGTAGGTCGTATATGGGCACACAAAGAATATTTTTTCTTTATTTGTAAAGCGATGCTATTGCTATAATTAGAGTGGTAATGCTTGTAACTTATTTATCTCTGGCTTAATACATGATGGTCCTAGTGTGGGTCCCACCCTACCTCCAGGGGTATGGCTAGGGGTATGGTGGGTCTGAGATGTGGAGATCGATGTTGACTCTTTTTTTTAATACAAATCTCAGCAAATGGTTCAACACCACTGTATATTCTACAGTTTCCCTGTTCCATTACTGATCCATCCTAATGGATAAGCCGGTATATTTATTTTCCTTTGTAGTATTAGAGTCAATTTCCGCAAAGTTAAAAGGGGAAACCACAAAATTATATTATAAAAGTAGAATTACATAGTATAGCTGAAAGTTAATTTAAAATGTTCGCTTCAAGCAAAATAATATTCTGTAAGCCTGTCGACGGCCGCCACGTTTATGAAATAGGGACTAACATATTTATTTGCTAAACAATGTGTAGTACATTGCAAATTAAGTAGTTATAACTTTTAAAACTACGCAACTTAAAAACATTTAAATATACATTATATACACACGACAGCACATCAAGTGTAACAGTTGCGCTACCAAAGCTGTCTCTATTACGAACGCAGTAAGGGCGGTCTCAAGGTCAAACTGTTACGCTTGATGTGGTGTCGACTGTACAAAGCACTACAAATGACTCAACACCACCAGATTTTAAGACATATGGAGATATTTTTACACACTCACACCTATTATCTAGCCCAAAGTAAGCATCATTAAGAGATAGTATTATGGATTCTAGTTAACGGATAAATAATGACAATGTACATAAATATTAGAAATATATTAAATAAACATATAATCATCCACGACTCGTGAACAAATGCTTGTAGTTATCATACAAACATTTGCTCCCACCGGGATTCGCACCCGTTACCCGTTACCCGTTACCCCGTTACCAAGTAACTGTATAGGAAGGGGCACAGACCACTCGGCCAGCCGGTCGTCAAAATTCTATGCGCGAAAAGTAGTGCTAGTACAGCTTGAACAGTGGAACACGCTATTCTAGCCGCCTCCACCTTGCCGGCTTTTATGGTGCCTTTTCCTGCCACCTTTGAAAGAACCCATGTTATGGGATAAGGAGAATTATTATTTTCTCGCAGTTTAATGTCATTAATAAAATTATTATATTTTTGTCCTCACATTTGTCATCTAAGTCATCCATGACTAAGTAAAAATAGAGTGCGGTTCAAATATTTTTAAAAATGTTTTTGTCAAACGGAAGATTTCTTACATCTTCTGGTAGTTATAAATATAATTTGATAGCCATACAATAGACATTTTTACTGAATAGGGTCAAGTCACCTTTAAAAATACAATTTATACTTACTCTTTAAATATTTTATAGTTTCTGCTTTCAATTACTGACCCTTCTCAATGGATAACCCGGTAAATTTATTTCCCTTGTGGTATTAGAGTCGATTTCCGCAAAGTACCTAACAATCAGTTTACTACTCAAAAGAACAATGCCTGTAAAGCTATATAAAGGAAACCACAAAATTCAATTATAAGAGTAAAATTTACATAGTGTGGCCCAAGGTTAATTAAAAATATTCGCTTGAAGCAAAATAATATTATATTGATCAATATTATCTAACATCAAATTAATTAAGTAACCTTTAAGATTGGATTAATTTTGTGAAGCCTTAAATAATTCTAAAATTATTTTAACAATATTTTACAAATGTTCTACATTACATCTACGCGTGCGGCCATAAGACACCCTTATATTTTTTGCTGATAAAAAAAACTATATATTGATATTTCATCGTCAACCGACTATTTACGTCCCCTATTCAGAAAAACATAAATATGGAGGCATTTGGGCCACCGGGATGGGGGGTGAAACGGTTGCAGTAACAAGCGAGACGAACGGCTTAAAAGACCTAATGAAGCGCGAATTATACTTTAACTCGTCCAAATAGCAATAAACTCTACAGTACGCGGTCATGTACACCCTTATGTTGTTTATTCGTGTGATTATAGTGATCTATAATCATTTTAATGATGATTACGTCACATTTTATAATATTATATGTTCAATAGATGATTACAACTGTATCGTCTAACTTAATATCTGAAGTTAATTGCTCGGCTTCTACCATGAGAATAGTTAGCAGTTCAGAATCTGAACGGCTAACTATTCTCTTGGTGGAAGCCGATGCCGAACAATTAAGATAATTATGTGCCCATGAAATGAGACTGATGTGTATGATTTTGGAACTAAGTTATGTAAATTATCGCAGGCCTCACTGCTATAATTATGAAGATATTGTTGTAGACGGCAACGTTATAGATGGCGTGTAATTTTACATGCATATCTTCTTGATTTATTGATTTTATGTAGAATTTTTGCGTATCCTTATTGGTACGTTAGGTTGATTGCTAGTAATTGTTTCTAGAAGTTATTCTGCTGTTTCTAGCCACGACGAAAAAATAGAGGAGTGTTATAAAGAAAAGTGTTATAAGTTTGACGTGTCTAACTGTGTATCTGTGTGACTGTGTATATGTGTATCTGTGTGTCTGTCTGTGGCATCGTAGCTCCTAAGCGAATGGACCGATTTTGATTCAGTTTCTTTTGTTTGAAAACTGACATGGTCAGGATGGTAATAAGCTATAATTTATGAAGGCGTTCAGGCGTTTGATGACTATTACCCACCCACTATCACCACCACCACAGCTCATTTCCCACTTGACAGAAGGGTTTTACTAACTTTCACAGATCCGATTGATTTGAAATTTGGTTTACTGTTAATTTGGTGGTTTTTCAAGACATGCCAACCTAGAGCTGATCCTATACCATCAAACAGTGCGGTATGCTCAATTCTTCATAAACTTAAAACAGTATAGTCTCGATAAGATAATGGGAACGATGATTAATGACGCCGGGAGTTAATAAAAATTTTCAATTTTATATTTTCTTTTAGAGGAATGAGACATTAACGATGAATAAGTTACTACATGACTGTTTAGCTATCTCTTTTGCTAGTACAAATTGTTTAAATTTAAGTTTTGTACCAACCCGCATTGGGCTAGTGAGGTGGCGTCATGGCCCAAACGCTTATGATGAAGTTTTGTATTTATGTTTATTACTACCGAATAAACATGTATTCTATTCTATTCTTAATTTTGATTTTAACATTATTATAAATGTTTGAAAAATTACTTAGAAATTAAAATAATATAAAACTAGAAAATTTTCATGTCCTGAGGCGGGAATCGAACCCGCGATCTTTCGCAATCCGGGCGACAGAGCAGTCGACAAAGCAGTCGCCCGGATTGCGAAAGATCGCGGGGTCGATTCCCGCCTCAGGACGTGAAATTTTTCTAGTTTTATATTATTTTAATTATTCTATTCTATTCTACGCACTCTTCTCTGTGTGTGTCTTTCAAAAGCGCCTATCATACATTAAACTAGTACAATTTCCAAAACAAATTTGTATAATCATAGATTGCCAGCGACAACGGTTTGGTTGGGCCATTATTTTTTCATTTATACTTCAGATTAAAAAAATACAAAGAAAGAGGAAAAGAGATTTGTTTACATATCTACGAGTTTTCGGGGCAGCTGTCTATTTTCGATAAAACCTTGCTTTCTGTGTCTTTTCTATAAAAAACACTTTTTCTCTTCAGTCACGATTAGGGCATAATAGCAGTGTAAAATAAAATCAAAAAGCTGTTTATCTATATAGACTATCACTGAGTTCGCTTAGATTTACCCCAGCACTGCTACAACGAAGAAATGGCGCATACAAATTAAATCGTTATTTCATGATGTTTGAAATTTTATGTCTGTGAGTACTTTCAGCGAGTTAACCAAGGTACGTTGCTAACCGTCCCAAAGCAATGTGTTGTATATTTCCTGGGAGAAGATTAGATGCCCCATCTGTTTACTATATGGGAACACAAATTTGCCGACTACTTATTCATCACACCTCCGCTCCAATATCAATATAGGCCGAGTTTCATCTACTCTAGGAAATTGGTTATCCCATACAACCGAAACAAATAAATACTTTTTGTAAACCTATCTAATCCAATCAGGAATCATAGCAAAATAGTGTGAAGATTAACGTCGTGCTTGGTTAAGTGTTCATTGACCCTGCCTTCATAATTGGCGGTCCGGGTTCGAATCCCAGATGATGTTTGCTTAGAGGTTTTTTTCTTCAAGCTATTTCGAATCGAATTCTTTTAATTCATTTCATTTTGTATGGTATGTGGGATTTTGATATACCTACTGCCACCGCGGAGGGTACGGTCGACCACAGAAGTAGCTGAACACTTTAGTACCATGTCACAACGACTCTAGCGTCAATATAGTACGGTAGCAACTATAAAGTACCTACGTACACAAGATCGGTGTGACATGGTACTAAAGTGTTCAGCTACTTCTGTGGTCGACTGTACCAGACTAGAAATTTTTAGTTTTGAATTTGGAAGAACCAGTTTGCTTTGTCTTCGTAACTATTGGCATAGCTAATTATTTTTTCATGAAACAAGAGTAGCTAACCATCATATGCTTAGAAGACAAGTCACTAACACAACGCTTCCTTGAAGACCTCTGGCGGCCTCATTAATCACATGTACAGTATCCACAAAATTTGTGTCATTATAGCTCTAAGTTAAGCTAAAGGAAAGTCTCTTGGTTTTTTCTAACGCCGCAAAAGCTTTCTACTACCAGGTTCGTTGTGTTTATGGGCTCGATGACACAATAGTACGACTGCTCTGATTTTTAACTCGAAAACTTTCCATGGGATGCTGCGAGTATTTTTGCTTTGATGTTTTTGCATCGGTATGGAGTATTTTAGTTTCGTACGAGAAACTTTGTTTTTACGGTTTGCTCTGCAGTGACATAACTATAATTATTAATAGAGATGCGGATAACCACAACAAAGAGGAAAACAACACTAAAACATTAATCTTTGTTTTAGATCCCGTACTAGGAAAAGGAGTTACCCCCTTTTCCTTTTTCGTCCGAACCCGGCCGAGGGGGATATTGCGGAGGTCTTTATAAATTAAAGAATGTGTATTTCTAAGTATTTCAAGTATCAAAAATAATGAGCTACGAATAAACGGGCTTTGAATAGGCTAATTCCAAAGTTGGTTTTTATTTACAATTTCCATAAAATGGGTTCGGCGTGTCAGACATGCTTTTGATCAGTATTTTCATATAATGATGCTTAAGAATTAATTATTTATTTACAAAGTTTTTTCTCGTGAAGTCTATAAATAAGCTAACAAGGCTTTATATATTTATCTTTAGCGACCGAGGTGGAGATCAAATCACAAATGTCTAAATATTTATTTTATTCAAATGTTAATAAACTTTTAAAAATTACATTAATACGGTTATTTTTTCTTAATCAACTTAATAAATGAGAATATTATTAAATATTACTTATGGCACAAAAGGTGCAAATTAAGTAATACAAAATCCAAAATTACAATTTCTTCTAGGCAACCTACGGTAATAAAAATATAACGAAGAAGAACGGAAGAAGAACGCAGAAAGGGTGCAAGAATTTGAGGGAATAAATAAATATTTATGTTTGAACAGACGACAGTACGTCAAGTGTAACAGTTGCACTACGAAAGCCGCCTCTATTACAAACACAGTGAGGGCGGTCTCAAGGTCAAACTATTACACAGTATGTGAATAGGTACAATACAAATCAAATAAAAAAAATCAGCTAATGAGATAAACATATGAAATGTTTTTTTACTTTGTGATTTAAATAATCCAATGAGCGAACTCCCCTGATACACTCCGGCAAAGAATTCCATAAGCGAACAGGAATGTCCAAAACTTTGCATAGGTATATTAGATATTTCATTTATCCGTCTGTAAAAATAAACTAGCACCCTACAACAAACTGAAGTAAAACCAATAACGGAACCACTTTATTCGTGTTTTCGTAAAGAATTCCACGTTTTGGAAGTACGACAAACAAATTCAGTTTAATACCATATTAAAATTTAAATGGCATGAACCTGTTAATAATATGATTTAATTTGTGTAGGAGACATATTAGACGCTTCAGGAAACTGTGAAAATGTACATATTTGTAACTAGTGGCCGCTCGCGGTTCCGCCCGTGTGGATGTTGGTTATCGCTCCAAAGAGTCCTTTGGAAGGTCTTAAACTGGTTCTCTATTTTGTCTCATAATTTTTTTATCCATAATCTAAAGGCCTACGCAGACCGGGACGTTATAATGTTTAAAGTTATATTTTTATGAAAATACTTATTAGAATGCTATAATAATAACATTTAGAAAAGAAGTATGCTGATGTCTTAACGTATTGTCTGTTGTTATTACTTTTATAGGTGGTTATATTTAAACATAACTCCAATAAAGTTCAAGGACCATCATCTTTTTTATCTTATTATGATAATCATTACGTTTGTTTAGAATATTATCATAAAAAACCGCAATTTACATTTTATATTACGCATGCGCTCCGGTCACGACCTATATTAATAAGATAAAATAGAATCATCACCAATTGTGTCACAGATAGTCAAGATTTTATACAATTTTGTGTTGGAACTCTTTGCCAAAATATTGAGTATGATTTATCTAAATAAATAGAACACGGGCATTAGAAAAAAAAGCTAACCAGTACCAAACAGAAAATTTCCACCGCCCGCATCACACATTGGGTCTTGCTTATTTTAGCTTAGAAGATTATTTTTTTCTACGAAGTTTATATTTTGATAGTTTTCTATTTAAGGATAGCGGTTAGGTATCTCATTCATCTATGTAAATAATAACCCGACGTCCCACGATGTGATTACTGCGTATTGTGTGCTACAAAATACAATTTCATAACATATTATAAATAATTATAACTTATCGTGTGAAATTTGAAAAGGTGTTCGATAGCCTTAAATTGAAAAAGTTTCTACAGAGACGTAACTCTGCAATCGCGATGTGAAGTACTGTTTCATATAAATCCTCGGGACAAGACCCCCGTATATTATCAAGAGGATTGAACCTACACTCGAATATACCAAAATTGATAAAACATTTTTTAATCTGCTTTATTTTAAATAAGATCGTCGAGACACGGCAGATTTTTATAATGCAGCAGATATTTTTAAACGAGAAAAAATCAGCGGTTTCATATGTTTCAGCTGAGTTCATTTACAAATTTGTATGGAACAGCGAACTTTTTTTCACTATTTTCGAGTTGCATCCATAGTAAAAGTTGTTTGTATTGATGAAATCTTGAAATAGTTTTGAGGTTTTTGACCCGTATAAACATAATATTTAAAAATTGTATTTTGATTAATAATAGATGCACGTATGTATATCTAATAGTAACCTCACAAATCTCCTCGGGCTCATAAATTTATATATTTTTAAACATTATCAGAAATAGTAAAAAAAAACAATATCTACAAAGAAAATTAATCATTGTTGTAAGTCTGTATCTCTTCTCCCAAATAAATACCTTTTTGAATTGTTTTCAAAAATTTATCAAAGACTTTCGATAAATTTTTGACGCTAACAGTCTCAAACAAACACATTTTTCGTTTAACACTAGTGATTCATCAAAAGATATCATAATCAGAAAGAGATATAAAATTTAACGCATGATAAATCTTTTTTAATTTTCACACAGAAGACATTACACCAAGCATAACGCTTTGAGGCTTTCAGTTTTAACTGTTGTAGGAGTGGTTTTAGCCGTTCAATTGTTACATTTTATGTGCTATTTTATAAACAATCGTTTTTAATTGCGTTGTATTTTGAACGATGACGTAAGTGGTAAATATAGCACGTGTGTTTTTGGATTTACCACGCTTTGTTATCACGAGATTTTTTCGCGATAATTATGTACAGAATGGAAATCCATAGCATAAACGGCTTGACAAAATTGTCGTTATTATTACGCAAAACATTTCAAAAAGATATTTGGGAGAAGAGATACAAACTTACAACAATGATTAATTTTCTTTGTAGATATTGTGTTTTTTAACTATACCTATATGTTTAAAAATATATGTTATAAGCCCGAGGAGATTTGTGAGATTACTATTAGATATACGTGCATCTATTTTTTTTATTAAAATACAGTATTTAATTATTATGTTTATACGGGGTTATTCTTAAAACACCAACAACCTCAAAACCATTTGAAGATCTCATCAACACAAACAACTTTTACTATGGAAGCAACTCGAAAATCGTGAAAAATAGTTCGCTGTTCCATACAAATTTCTAAATGAACTCAGCTGAAATATGTATTATTTTTTCTCGCTTAAAAATATCTGCTGCATTATAAAAATCTGCAGTGTCTAGACGATCTTTTTCAAGTAAATCAAATTAAAAAATGTTTTATCAGTTTTGGCATATACGAGTGTAGGTTCGTTCCTCTTGTTAATATACGGAGGGTTCAAGACCCCCCAAGGTCTCGACCTGTCATTATTATATTTTATTGATCCCGCGGTTTTCGATATCTTGATAAAGATAACCTGTTAATCAATTTTTAATACCTTAATACCTTTAATCTACTTTAGTAAATACAGTATACTCGTCTTATTGAAAGTCAGTTTTATATGGAATGAAATAAAATTATATTTTAATTTCTTAATCAAATAGACCCCTAAGAAAAATTTTCATTTTGTATGACTATCACATAATAAAACAAAACTAACAACGCCATAGTGTCTGTCTGTCAGTGTGTCTCTCTGTCAGTCTATCTGTTATTAATTCTAAGCTTTAATTCTAAGTCATCCCATTATGTACCCGGGGGCATTGTTATGTGAAGAAAGGACAGACACTTGGGCACTTGGCACGATTTGAACCTCTTTTCGTTTCCAATAGTTTCATAAATGAAAGCTGTATGTATTTTGATCAATATGAAGATTGTTACAAAAGCATACCTACTCAATTTGTTTCAAATTAAATTATTATAATAAAATGCAACTTTACCAATATTACCATAACCGATGTATTAACGAAAAACTGCTTTTCTCCAGCTACAATATTATTTATTCAGATCGAGAAAATGATCAACATGTTCGAACGAGATAGATTTACTTTGACGTTTTCTTTTATAGTTTGACAATTTTAATTGACATCATTTACTACTTGTATAAGTTACATCATGCGTTATCACAAGCCTATATACGTCCCACTGTTGAGCACAGGCCTTCCTACATGGAGAAACACATGAAGAGTTTGGGGCATAACACCACCACGCTAGCCTAATGCGGGTCGGTGGGTTAAAGCGGTTGCAGTAACAGCCGGGACCAACGGCTTCCAAAGCACGGAGGAGCTCGAGATTGCTAATATTTGTTGACCCATCCGGGGATCGACCATGGTGAAAGTTACGTTGTTTTCGTAATCGAAGCAAGAACGCTTAAATCACTACGCCACCAAGCTCCTCCTTTTAATGAGTCGTTATAGTAATCAGCATGCTAATTCTGCTGTTGTATTTTGATCTGAAACAGAAACGCTTCAGTTACAACTTTTATGATTTCCGAATTTTTCAACTTTTAAAAGTTTCATTTACAAACGTTTCAGTTTTTAAATAGTTGAACCAGCCGAAAGCGTTTCGTTCCGGCTTTATAAGTAACGTTAGTGGAATATCTTTTTATATCGAAACTGCAATACTAACGATACCGAATCGCTGTCGATCAGTTTAGGTAAATAAATAGCAGAATTGAACCCTCAGGGCTC
The DNA here is from genome assembly GCA_947347705.1 of Nymphula nitidulata. NCBI lineage: Eukaryota > Metazoa > Arthropoda > Insecta > Lepidoptera > Crambidae > Nymphula > Nymphula nitidulata. Next base: position 10,436,536 of record OX374621.1, on the reverse strand, counting down.
ATAAATAAATGCATAAAATTGTGAATTTACGTTAAATACCGTGAGGTCGTTACGATAGCGCGTAAATGTAAGTTAGTATTGTCTACAGGATTTTCTTTACTGTAATCATTAACTTTCTTCTAAAAGCTTTTAATTTGTGTACTCCATCTCTGCCTAAGTATAGGATATTGAACAAGAACAGATAAAACAAGTCAAAAACTAATTCGGTGGCAAAATGTCACCGTCAAGAAAACGGATTGGATTTCCAAACTTTTAGAGAAAGTTTGTGATCTCACTTGCTAAAACGTGGTACCATTTGTTTGAAAGTACAAGGACTCAATTTCTTATATGATAAAATACTCTTTGAGGGTAATAGATATGTAGTATACATCATATTCTGCGTACCTATAATGTTTTTTTATGGATTACTAGCTGACCCCGCAAACGTTGTTTTGCCATAAAAAAAATTGTCCAAAAAAATTAAAATAAAATAGATAGTAGCCGATTATAAAATTTCATGAAAATCGGTCAAGCCGTTTCGGAGGAGTATGGTAACTAAATTTGTGACACGAGATTTTTATATATTAGACTAGTTGTCCCGGCAAACGTTGTTTTGCCATAAAAAAAAATAGTAGCCGATTATTAGACCTACTGAATATACATATAAACTTTCATGAAAATGGGTCAACCCGTTTCGGAGGAGTATGGTAACTAATATTAGATAATTCATGTGGAAATAGACTGAATTAAAACTGTAAGTACAATTTCCATAAGTGCTTTTGTTCCTTTAGGAAATCCGAAAATCCGAATTGTGTATCACAAATGGAATGAAAGTAATTAATTACTCGTAAAATGTAAAAGTAGTTGGCTCGAAATATGTTTGTTGTTCATTTATTTATTTTCAAACATTTCGCTAATAGCCGGTGTAATAAGTACACATGACAGCACATCAAGTGTAACAGTTGCCCTACGAACGCCGCCTCTATTACGAGCGAAGTAAGGGCGGTCTCAAGGTCAAACTGTTACGCTTGATGTGCTGACTGTACATCTTTATACTAGATACAGCGACAATAACTGTAAAGCAATTTATTGTAAATGATAATTTTGATATATAGTGTATTCAACTTGACCTCTATTACCAGAATAATGCTATTGTTCTACTATATACTTACAAGTAAACAAAATTATATTTTATAAAATACTGCTCCAAGTCTTAAATAACATAGTGTTTTCGTGGCTAGTAAAAAGGATTAATTAAACCACTTAACTTCAAAGGTCTGGATTACTTCATTAAGCTCGAGCAAAAAGCAGCGAAATTACACTACTTGGTAGTACCTACTGTATTCCTGGGGTAATTAAGGCCAGAACTCTTATAGAAACCTATAAGTTGGGATCAACAGGACTCATCTCCTACGCAGTCAATACCTATAACGCTTTCTCTTGACTCATACAAGGCATGCAACGCGCATAGTACGTTCGACTACAGAAGTAGCTGAACATTTAAGTACCATGTCATAACGACTATATCGTCAATATAGTACGGTAGCAATTTTAAAGTACGTGCACAAGGGCGGTGTGACATGGACTAAAGTTTTCTGTGGTCGACTGTACCTAAGGTGTCTTAAATGAGCGTCTAGGCTACGGTAACGGCTCAATATGATGGGAGCCGTAAGTTTGTCTTGCCTTGCTGAACAAAGTCACTCGGTCACTCAAACAAAGTTCTATAAGCCCGCGAAAGCTTGTTTCAAACATAAAGTGTATTTTACATGCACTCCAACTGTCTGTGATAAATATTTATGCATCGTGTTAGGCAAAAAGTTAAATATAAGTTTTTTGAATTTCTAATTTCTTTCTATACAGTTACAGTAACGCTCTATGAGATTAATCACAGGCAGACCAATTTTAATTTGGTATCTACATTAATATATCTCTACTGTAGATATCGACTTCTTCATATAACATATTATATTTGTAGAGATCAGGAACAGTCTTGAGCCTCTACAATTGCGTTGCTTGGCGCCTTCTATCAGTTATTATCATGGTTAGTGCTCTGAAAAGCTTTTCGACCTATCCGCATCTTCTCTTCCTACGTCGGCTACGTCCCGGTCTTCGGAGATGTCGATTAACCGTCTCCGTCTCAATATCACGCTCGTTTCTTTGTCGTACTTTCAAAAATAGAACTCTTTACCGGTACTTGGGATCTTTCCTTTCTATAACATGGGTTCCTTTAAAACAGACGTGAAAAGGCACCTTACGGTTGTACTAGTTGGAGGCGGCTAAAACAGTGTATTCATTCATGGTGCTGTATTCTCATGTGGAATGTGCTTGTAGCTACTCATCAAGTGGTGTTACGTCATTTGCAATTCAAAACCTTATATAATCCCCATTGGGGCTACACAGTGGTTTTAAAGGATAATCGTTTTAAAAGCACAAACGCTACGGTTGCATTTACAAAAAGGCATAACTCACTGGCGGATTAAACCAATATTTTTACAACAAAAAGGCCTGCGTAAGCAATTAAATTAGCCTTACCAAGGACTCTAGCATTACCCATTCTGCAAAACATCAAGAGTACACTATGTACAATGTCATATTGACAGCAATAAAGAGAATTTCCCCTGCTCTCAATGCGAGGCTTTTTCAGTGAAGTCTAGTGACCTCTGGCAGTAGCACAACACAAAAATTAAGCAACACTACATTTTTTTATTGTTGTGTTACTTCCATGCGTCGCCAGACTTTAATAGTCTCTTGATTTTATACTTCAATAAAGGGTGGCAAGTAACACAACACTAAAAATTTAGTAATACTACTAAATTTCAGTATTGTGTTACTGCCAGGGATCACCAGACAATTAAAACTGTTATTTGGCTGCAATATTATTAAAATAAGTTAACACACCTTAGAATAGGCACAAAATATTTTCGCCAGTTATCATAACTATGATATTAAATATTTTTAGAATATTAAAAATTATTATAACTAAATAATTACATACGTACCAAAATGAAGGTTGTTTTTACTAAGTTCTATTGTCAAGGCACAAGTGCTGCCCGGAAACTTCGCGAATGGCTTCCTCAAATGTTGCTCTAAAGTTCATAAGAAGATGTAACAAAATTTCACTAATTAAGTACAAAAGCAGAAATGTTTTGTAGATAAGGCATCGAAGCTTACATGTTTTCCGGATTCATTATGATATAAACAAAATAAATTAAGTTTAGTATACACATAAATAACATACGTTATCCGACTAATCCATTATGTAAGTACTCGTTGTCGGAATTTGGAATATCACTTACTTTAATTAAAAGCGTGAAGCGAAGTAGGTGTTTCAGTAAAAAATTTCTGACATTCTATGTCCACACATATACTTATTTTCGGGGAAGCCAAAAATAACCGAATATTTAAACTTTACGTGACTGAACATTGAATATATACCTACCATTTGTCACGTCCTCGTATACATATTTGCATGCATGGCAAGGCAAATCACAAAACGAACATGATGAATACTATTCTCCTCGCCTCGCCCCGTGCCGACTCGCTTATTCTCACTTTATCGCTCGTACTACATTTACACGCGTGAGTAGCGAGAAAATCACGCACATAGCGAGCGAAAATACAACAAAATCTGAATTTTTATTCTTATAAAAGAGGTAAGTAGGTACTTATGAATACCAGCCTAGACACGTCCCCACTGATGGGCAAAGGCCTTGCTTCATGGGAGAAACAGATGAGGAGCTTATGGCTATTACACCACCACGCTCGCTGGCCCAATGCAGGTTGGTGGGTTAAAGCGGTCGCAGTAACAACCGGGACCAACGGCTTAACATGCCTTCCGAAGCACGGAGGAACTCGAGATTACAAGCTTTGACTGACCTATCCCAAGTACCAGACTAGTAATTATACACATAGTAAATTAGTAATCTCTGATAAGACTCAGTAAGCCTTGTTTATATTAGTCTAGTCTAGCGCGGTACATGCAAATTCAAACTGCCGCATTCCACATCTTAATACAAGATAATTGTATGAATAAAAAAACAGACGAATACCATATGGTTCTTATCTAATATTTTTTGCACTACTCGGGCGGCTTCAAACCATATGGCCTGTCTGTTGATGTAATGGTCATTTCGGCATTGACGCTATCTACCTATATACAGTCTCACGTACCATGCCGTGAAAATATTTAAATCATTTGAAGCCTTGTCAATGCTTATCATAGGAACTCTGGTAAACCCCAACGTTCTTTAATAAATTACGCTTGTAGCATAAGACGCAAATACCAACTTGATATAGGATGTCTATATTATTATCTATTAGTCCAGAGTAACTACGAGGTACTTTATAGCTAGATCCTTGTTATTTTACTGAGAGATTCCTAAGGCGACTGTCGTAGACAATGGCACAGAGTGGGTTTAGTGGAAATTCCGCAAGATCCACGGGATTAAAGCTTTGTAACAATCATCAGACTTTCTACATTTGACTATCTGGCGTAAATTTTGTTAATAAATTTTCATATCATCACCAAAGTAGAAATGAAATGAGGCCACTCTGTTGGTTTGAATCTGAAATTAGTTTCATAATTGAAAAAAATAAAAAACCCTAACACTTTTAAGTAGGAAATTTTACTGAAATATGATTACAATTAAACTTTTAAAGTACAATATTAATAAGCTGCATTACTTAAAACAAAAAATATTTTTGTACCACTTTATATGTCTGCATAATGGGTACACCTTTTTTCGCAAAACTTTTTATATGTAATAATTTCACTATGCATAGCAGCGGAAAGCATTTAAACTTCATTTGGCAGAAAATCATTTGGCACACACTCATTAATCATACATTCAAAACCCATAATGTTATAAGTCAAAATCATCTTTTGGTATATAATTAATATCTATAATAATTAAGAGGCAGAACTATCATATCGCAGAAAGTTTATATTCACAATAATCTTTATGCATAAATTTGATATCCATAATATTAAGAGGCAGAACCATCATACCGCAAAAAATCAATATTCAGAAGCAATACTAGCATCCACCATGCACGCATGCAGTATGCTAGCAACAGTCAGCATGCAAGCAAGCATGCAGCATGCAAGCAGGCATGCAGCATGCAAGCAACCATGCAGCATGCAAGGTTTCTGTCACGGCTCCGGCGCTGCGGGGCTCCGGCGGTCCAACGCGACCTTATCGTCGCAGATGGTTTTCGCCCACCACCGCAGCTTCGGCTTGGCCGCGGCGGTGGTCGTCAAGACCACCTGCTCCTCAGCTCGCGGGCCGCCTCGCCCCTCCGCGCCTACGCGGGCTTAAATTACACTGTAGGGGTAGGGCAGACAAGACTACGTGGAGTCGGTTTTGCAGCGATTCGTTTCTGTCACTAATATAACACAATCTGCCACCATCATAGTATGCCAAGTAAAATTATACCGAGTAATCGTCGCAATAAATAAGTGTTATGCTTAACGATATCATGCGTAATGAAATTTTGCTAAATGAAATTATGCCTAGTGAAAATCTGCAACCTAAAAGTATGCCATTGGGAATAAGAACATATAAACATTCGACCAAATGATAATTATACTAAATGATTTTTATGCATTGAAGATATTCGTTTAAAGAAAATTATACCAAGTGTGTTATGCCAAATAAAATTCGCAACAACAAAATTCTGCCAGATAGAGGGAACCCCTGCATAATACGTTCAAGTTCAAATGATTTATTTGTAAGCAAAGGCAATGGGTTAAATAATTACATAAATTGTCTGTCTTACTATTGTTGAGTCTCAGGCATACAAATCCCATATACCTAGTCTCGGTGTTAATTTTGGGGAAAGAAGAATCGAGAAGCGGGAGCGGGAAGAGAATCTCATGCTACAAATAGGCCTACTATTGTATTTTTTTTCCAGTTTAATCCGTGAAGTAAGTACCTACACAACATAAAACATATTTTCTATTGCGTATGAGTGCCGGCGGTCTAGTAAGGGTCAAGAGGCTATTTTTTCAACTTGTTTGTGTACAACAAAGAATTATAATACTACAAGCTAAACACGGCTTAATTAGGTTTTATGGCAACCTTTTAGCTTGTTGATCTCATAGATTTACATTTACCAGGAAATATGTATATCAGCTTATCTAAGATCAAAGAAATGTTACGGAAATGTTCAAGCCAGATTAGTAACCTGAGGGTCTTTGTACAGCTTATATTAAGATAAATGGGTACAGTCGCAGACTAAAAATGTCTGGTAAACACGAAAAAACTTGGAAACGGATGAAAATCCGTGGTATTATTGCTTTTGCTGGGGCTCATGCAATGAGCTTTATTATTTTTTGAACCGCAGCACACACTCAATGGACATCAAAGGCTGCTATGATGATGATGATGATGATGATATACCTAACGGTGGTAGTATAACGATTTTTAAATGTAAGTATTGTCAAAGACAAACATTTGTATCCATCCGGAGCAGCTAGTAGTCCGCTGATCAAAAATGACCGCATGTCAGAAAGACCAGGCAGCAAATCGTCCGGAAATAAAAATTCCCATAAAGTCCAGATTATCAAAAATAGAACAAATTGAATCTTAAATTGAATGTCATATTTATCAGACGCTTGTTTTGTTTATTAACCCTAGATAGCTAACGTTCGTCAAAATGACGAGCATTCGATAAGTTTTGCTTTCGCCCTCTTTTGTTGTTTTACCTACACACCCGCGATTTTGCGCCAACTCAGTGGCCACGTATCGGTCGTATTCAGTTGGTAAATAATGTAATCTTTGAGATACGTACTACATGATCATCATTATGACGAATGGTTAGCTTATGTGTGACTTTTTTCTGTCTTCGTGTTGAAATATTCGTAAGAGAACCAAAGACACTGACATAGCTCATAGGAAGTAAGTTGAAGTGCCAGTGGTCAGGGCACATTACTTGTACAACAGTTGTGGGGTGTTAAAGTTCTAGAATGGCGACCACGTACCGGATGTTGGGCTTGACCCAAGAAGTTGCTGAAGATGAAGGTCAAGTTCGTGAGCAACCTAGTTCTTGAGGTTCTACTGTGCTATAAGGTGCTCCAAATAAGAAAATCAAGAGCTGTAGTTTGTGTTACTACTTAAAAAAGCTAAAGACAAAGAACCAATGTCATAGTTGCAAAGTTCCGATTTGCGGCGACCATACAGTTGATTTTTGCCCAACTTGTATCAAAAATATGTAAGCGATTTATATAATATACGTGATAGATATCTTTATTTTTTAGAATATTTAAAAAATATATATTTTAAAGGTAAAAAACACTTACTACTACTACTACTACTATACACACACACACACACACTTATACTTTATTTTTATATTTTCATGTTCATTTTCATACGGCTTAAATGTTTTGAACTTATAATTTAAAAACAAATAGAGTACTTTACAACTTTTTTTTTAAATTCATTAATAAGAAGTATAAAACTCACAATGAAATGTTTCAAAAGAAATATTATGTCTAAGATCAATAGTTTCACAGATAAGTATAGTGGTATGTTTGATGTGTTGCGGCGAATCGTCCAAAAACGCTCCATAGAAAATCTACGGAACATGTGACGTCAAATGCTCCTATATTAATAAGAAAAGTATGGGCAAACTGACAAAATTAATAGTAAATATGTTTTATGTATGTTTTTATTTATAGTTGTCATAATAATAGTTGTTTTAATTGATTTCAGCAATCTAAAACCATTAACACTTTTGATAACTTTTGAAAAAATGCTTTGACCATTTTTATGAATTTTCTAAACAGTAAAACTTTAACAATATTCTATATGTTTTCATGGGTAACTGTAGCGTATATTTTCCGAATTTGGGAAAAATAGCGCCATATCCAAACTTAGGGAACATCCCAATTTAAAATATTAAAATGGAACAGTCCTTAGTCCGGCTCACTCAACAATATAAGTATTTATTGTATCTCGTTTATTATAAGAATGTACCTCACAAATTAATAATAACGACTGACAATATTCCGGTATTACAAAAAGAAATAAGTCTTTATCCACCCAAATTGAAATTTTTACTTATTACTTCCACATAGGCACAGACGACAACACATCAAGTGTAACACGTGCACTGCGGAATTCGCCTCTATTACGAACAGGATAAGGGCTAGCTCAAGGTCAAACTGTTTTGCAACTTTCAAATACATTTTATTCATTTGATAATTTCATGACATTTCTATGAAATAGTTAATATAGCCTTGGCTGCATAGAAATGTAATAAAATTTAAAATGAATAAGATGTAATTAAAAGTTGCAAAACATTTGAACTGATATAGGCCATGATTTAATTATTGACGTATTTTCGTCATCAACTTGTATTTTTATTCAACATGGGTGGCAAAGCGGTCCGCTCGCCTGGTGGTAAGCAGCTACCGTAGCTCTATGTGCACTCTACCTCTTGCATTACTCACGTTGCCAACCCTAATGAAATGAAGAGAAAGCGATATGCTGACAGCTCTTAACATAGCAGTTTCTTAGTTAGCCCTGGCGACCTTACTCACCGCAGGTACATATCACTGTTACTTAGCTGCGATCTTCTGTAAGGTGGAGGTAATATCCAAGACGGGCGCTCAAATTCAAGTGGTAAATGCTACGTGCACTACCAGTCTTAAGATTAATAAGTAAGTAGAGTTAGAGCTGTGCCAACTCGAAAAAATCACAACTCGATTTAACTCGAGTTGAAATTTACGTAACTCGAACTGAACTCGAGTTCAGAAACTCGGGTTACCTAGATGAAACTGAGTAAACAATTTGTTTTGTTTTTATCAATACACGGAATATTTAAAAAATTACAATCGAAAAAATAAAATAAAAAGAAATTAAAATGTGTGTAATCTCGTGTATTTTTGGATTAAATCGTCTTACCATAAAGTATTTATTAATAGAAATAGATAAGATAATAAATAGATAAGATAAGACTAGCTTTTAACCCTCGACGAAAAAAGAGGGGTTTTTTTATTTTTTTATACAAAGCACGGCAATTGACCCAACACCACCTGATGTGAAGCGGTAAGGAGAGTCCATATGCGAAGACAGCTAGTGCAGAAACGGACAATGCACTAGCTGCCTCCACCTTGCCGGCCCAAAAGGTGCTTTTTCACGCCTCTCTTGAAGGACCCCATGTTATAGGAAGGAGGAAACACATGCGCTGGCAAAGAATTCCAAGTTCTGGAAGTACGACAAAGAAACGAAGAACTAAATTTCTTTGTGCGTGATGTTGAGGTGGAGACAGTAAATGGATGACTCCGAAGACCAGCACGCGTGCTCCTGAGCAGAAAGGGGGAAGGTGGGATAAGGTCGAAAAGCTCTTCAGAGCACTCTCCGTGATAAAGCCGATAAAAGGCGCTAAGCGACGCAATGTCCCGACGCAATTGTAGAGGCTCAAGTTTGTTCGTGACCTCTACATCGCCAATGATACGGACAGCACGACGCTGCAATCTGTCCAGTGCATCGAGGAGGTACTTGGCGGAGCCATCCCATAAGTGCCAGCAATATTCCACGCAAGACCGGACCTGAGTTTTGTACAGCAGACATAGCTGGTCAGGCGTGAAAAATCGACGCACCTTGTTCAGGACACCGAGCTTCCGTGAGGCTGTTTTTATCACGGTTTCGATGTAGTTTCTAGAATTGAGATCGCAGCATATCTCCATACCGAGTAAGTTCAAGGAGGCCTGTGCCGAAAGAGTAGTAACCTGAAGAGAGGGAAGGGGAAGGAACGGCGACATTTTGGCTGTAAACGCACACACCTGCGTTTTCTTAGCATTGAACTCAACAAGATTGTTAGATCCCCATTCAGATACGAGGTTCAACACCCTGTTGAGCTCAATAGTAAGATTCTCCCTCTCTTTCTCGGTTTCAGCGCGCCCAGCCCCTGGGCGACCGTAATATCCCCCATGCACTGTACTGTCATCCGCATAACAATGAATGCTTCCTAATGGAAGCATATCATTGATATGAAGAAGAAAGAGTGTGGGGGATAAAACAGAGCCTTGTGGTACACCAGCATTCACAGACATGAACCGCGAAGCGCATCCATCTGCGAGGACGCGTATTCTCCGCTCATGTAGGAAGCCGGCGATCCAGTTGCAGAGCTGATCGGGCAGACCGTATGCCGGGAGCTTGGAGAGAAGAGCCTTGTGCCAGACCCGATCAAAAGCTTTGGCAATGTCAAGGCTAACAGCCAGTGACTCACTACGTTTATCAATAGCTTCACCCCAGACATGCATTAAGTACGCTAGAAGATCACCCGTTGACCGTTTCGGCCGAAACCCGTACTGTCGATCATTAATTAATGAGTGACCTTCTAGGTATCGGATCAGCTGGTTATTTATGATCCGCTCCATGACCTTGCAAAGAACTGAGGTGACAGCTATTGGGCGGTAGTTTGCTGGGTCTGATCGGTCTCCCTTTTTGGGGACCGGTTGCACATTGGCCTCTCTCCAAGATTCAGGCACACATCCAGAAGAGAGAGAAAGGCGGTATAGCCGGGTTAAGATGGGAGACAACTCCGCTGCGCATTTATTTAGTACTATCGCTGGGATGCCATCAGGTCCACCAGCTTTCCGGACGTCGATTGACTGCAGCTCCGCACGTACATCACATTGCCTGATACGGATATTAGGCATTGTGTGGCCACAGTGGGTGTTATAAGTTTAACGTGTCTGTCTGTGTATCTGTGTGTCTGTCTGTGGCATCGTAGCGCCTAAACGAATGGACCGATTTTGATTCGTTTTTTTTGTTTGAAAACTGATGTGACTACGATGGTTCTTAGCTATAATTCATAAAGATCAGTTCAGGCGTTTGATGACTATCAGCTCATTTTCTACATGATATTAGGGTTTAACTTACTGTTACAGATCCGATTGATTTGAAATTTGGTGTACTGTCACTTCGGTGACATTCCCTTGACATATTATCCTTGAGCTGATCCTTTACCATCAAAAAGTCTGCGAAATGCTTAATTCTTCAGAAACTTACAGCAGATATAGCGTGTTTGGGCTCTTACGAATAGTCTCAATGAGGTGATGTTAGATAGATGATTATTGACGCCGGGGGTTACTTATTTTTTTTATTTTGTATTTTATATTGTTAATTAATATTAATAACAAAACTAGTCTTTAACAGTCATCACAAAATAATATCAGTCTAATTTTATGGTGTAGGTACAGGCATACTTATGTTAATAATTATTTGTTAATTAATCATTATTAATTCAAGAGAGAATTGAACACCAGTTAATTCGAGCTAAGCCCAATTCGAGTCAACTCGAGTTAGTTAGTCGAGTTGACACATCACTAAGTAGAAGCTTCTAGTTCGCTCTGAACAAGAGTCGATTCACTGCGCACTAACAAAATATGGAACGGCGGAACAACTAGGTATGGACGGTAGCTGCGGGAAGCTGCGCAATACTGCGCGATGCAACTTTAGAGCGAACTAGATGTGTGGCGCGTGCTCTACCATAAGAGCGTTTACTCCTCACGGCTTTTTATATAAACATTTAAGTCGAAAGTATTGAAAACAAACCGATTCTTATAAGACTTTACTTAAATGCTCATACAAGTCAAAATAGTTATCAGAGGATTTTTCTAAAAGCAGTCTTATTGTTGAGTAAGAGATATTTTTTTGAAGATGATTGACAAACCAAAACTTGCCAATAATTTCGTTTTATTATAGACTTTTCCTTTTTTTAGCATGGTACTAGTTTACTTCTTTCCTTTTTGACTGTAATTTCATAAAACTTAAGTAAAAAATATGTTAAATTATATTCTATTGGAATATGTTTTAGCCTTTATACAATAAATTGTCAAAAGCCATGAAATCTTAATATTTCGTAATAAAGCGACTGCTCAATAAGGTTTTTTTACTAAATTATGTCTTGACTCTATAGTTTTTAATTTTTTTACCAACTTAAAATACTTTTAAACTTTGATTGATTAGCCCATTTTTTTATTCAAGTTTTTCCGTCATCAATAAAAAATTTAACCATCAAAACTGAGTCAGAATCTTTACCTGGGTCTTTACCTTTATAAAATGTCTATTTTTGCGTAATAAGACAGTTTTGACATTAACATTAGCAAAAGCTAACGTGTACCCTTATAATGTCAAAACTATTATAATTTATTTCACATCTATAAGAGTAAAAACTAAATTAAGAAAATATTGCTGTATCAGGAATTCACCGCTCTTCTAGTCCGTATTATCTTTATGGTGAAATGAAATATATCAAAAATAACATTATGTGACATGTATCTGTTGGTATGTATGTGTATGTTAGGTTGTGTGTGTGTGTCACTTGTGTGTGGTCTGCGTATGATGGTGCATGTATGTTTATAAAAAATATAAATTATTTTAATACTTAGAGGGTACTTACTTAAATCATAATATTTTAATTGATCTAATTATATAAAAAGTTAGATTGTCCACTAAATTGTTTAGAAGCAAAAACTGTTTTTATAAGTATAATAGAAATAACTAATTATGAACTAAAAATGAAAAGGTGCAATCTTTTCATTTTAAATTTACCAGTTGAAATATTCCTATCGCTATTGTCTCCATAGCTTTTGTATGAGATTTTGAGCAGCGCACCGGGCAGTAGGTATATTGGAACAATTTTTCGAGATTTTCGTAATGTTGTCATATTGTCATTGAGGGTGACGACTGTATTTGTATGAGAAACGCGACATTACAAAGATAACATGACGTCATTTTTATTCCTTAGCCATTCGAAAAGTTTATTGTCACCATGATTTTGTTTTCTGTCGTCATCGTATCACCGCTCGCTCAATACGTTGACGATAAAATAATTTCCAATGTTACCAGTACTCAAATAACCTTCATCTCTTTGTAAGCAGCCTAAGTAACGAGCAGACTCTACGCGTCGTCTGAACCGCTAGTCGTCGTGTTGACCTCTCAAATCCGTAATAAGTGGATTCCAATATTTCACAACAAAGGCGCTGCTGCCGTTTTCATACGATTTCACAGTTATTACGACGACAAACGTTTTCGAATACGTTTGAAACTTACACTAGGGGCAGGCCCCCGTCACTCTCGAAATGCAGCGTTAAAAGTAGCGGCCGCTAAGTGGAAATCTGGCGATCCGACCGGCAGTGGGCCGCCGCAAGCGAGACTGAACATACGCACTTAGAACGTTTCCCGCGCAAAACGCAACGATACTCACGGGCTCACGGCTCACGGTTACTTTGTAGCGGAGTTATTTTAAAACTATGATATTTTTTAAGATATCCATTGAAATCAAATAATGTCAGGTACAATTTTGTTCACAATTAAATACTGGTGGTGAATAATGCATTTATTTTGAAAAGGAACAATATCATGTTTATAAAAACACCTTCGCAGATAGTGCATTATTTTAGAATAAATTTGGTGACCAAAAAATAGTTATAGTGAGCCAATTTTGAAAGATAGACATATGCTGTCGCGGATTTTTTTTTAGAACTTTTAAAGGAGAAGAATTCTTACTTACATGATTTTAGGGTAACTTTAACCATTTGCGCAGCGCACGCAACTAAAGCTCTGAAAATGAATATTTTTCCCCCGTTTCTGAAATATTTTTCATTGATGCTCATCTGCTATTAGTCGTAGCGTGATGTTATATAGCCTATATTATACCTTAATAAATGGACTATCCAACACAAAGTAATTTTTCAATATGAATCAGTAGCTCCTGAGATTAGCGCGTTCAACCAAACAAACACACAAAGAAACCCTTCAGCTTTATAATATTAGTATGGATTTAAGAGGTAAATACGACGATAATACTAAACGATGAACCTTATATGGACGATACCAGACTGTACATTCATTTTAAATCGTACAATAAAAAATCTTTGTTTTACGGAGGGCTGAAAGTCCCGCCGGAGGCTTTTATCAATTACGTGGATGAATTAGAAAATATATATTTTTTAAAGTTTTTGATGAAGTCTTTACGAACCAGCCGGGAAGCACTTCAATGAATATACTACAAGAAATTGATTTTATCCCACCTTGCCCCTGTTTTCCAATGGATTACTTTGTTAAAGTTATTTTATACGATTTAGAATATTAACGAATGAATACAAAGATGGAAAAAAAACATTGATCATTTTATAAAATTAAATCACATTTAATTGACTGGCTTTCTTTGCATTCACTTCATTGCATTAGATGTATGAATAAAAAAAAATAAGTATTACTTCAGTCATTTAATTTAATTTATGGTCGTGGCATAACCCTTACGTTTTCGCTCGATGACGCAATCACGCGGTGTACGCGGGATTCTCGACTCTCGGCACGCGTTTGTAGAGTATATTTCTTCTCGCGTCGTCTAAAATGGCTAATAATAATAATGCTAGTAGGCTAATATTACGAAATTTTTTCACCATTTGTATTAGAGTGAAGTATCTGTCCTGTTATTAATCTGTGCTAGGGGTACTAGGCGTACCGTGCCCAGATTGCACAGCCCTGTCGGAGTGTCAATGGTAGTCCGCCTGGTCAGCAGAAAGCAGAAAGGTCATGCATCGCTGACAGGTTTAGTGGGTGAGAGACCTAACCCTCCCCTCAGAGAGTGCGCGGATAGGCTTCCCCTTAGCGGAAAAAAGGGGTACTAGGCGTTTAAGCACATAATTTGTGTTCCTATCGATACTGACCCGCGTTAGCAACGTGTCTCATTTGCCTTTGTAGGTATCAATACAAACATGCGTCGTGTGCTCGCTTAAAAAACCTCGCGTGAATGCCCCATAGCGAGACTCTAATAGGGTTTCTTTTATACATTACAGTTTAATGGACGGTCCCTTAGATAAACATTTGGTATAATGTTGGCATGACTTTCATGACTAGCAATTTTCATTAATATCACGTAAAATATGTCATGTCTCTTCATCCAATCATTAATTAAGTACGGTGACCTAATGAGGGTGTAGGCGATCCCATGAATAAATTATAGTAACTTAGGACACGACACGTAATTAATTCAAAAATACGAGTTTTCTAAATCCCTAAAATTGGATATAGTTAAAGCAAATGAAAAGTAACAACAATTTTCAGTATCCATAATTTACCTCTTATTTAGAGTTTACTTCTTTATCCTGTTGATTATTTAAATCGTTTCTTTCTAAATTGTGATTAAGATTTCACTACTAATTATTTATAGCACTATAAAGATCGTTAGTAGTTAGTACCTATTAAGAACACATATAGACATAAACATTGTCTGTATATTTTTAAGTTGTGTGTATCTTTGTGTATATAAATGGTTCAGTAAATAAAATTACCAAGTTGAACGAAGATCGATAAATCTCATTATCTGGAAAAGCCACTTCTTAATCCCGGGCTGTTTCATGAGAATCTTCAATGAAAGTAGGAGACAAATAATTTGCTAATGAAGCCTAAAATAATATAATATGTTGGCTTAGATATCAATAAGGTCCGAAAGTACCTATTATATAACCAACATATGCAGATAGACCATTGCACTCACACAAAATAAATCAGGCTTCTAAATATTCATGAAGTCCTATAAACTAAAAATAATAGCGGCGTAGATATTAAATATCTATGTAGTCTTATAGTCTGTAGATAAGCTATGTATATATAAAGTCGCTAGGGACTCTAAACCGAACGAATAAGAACTATAATTGAGCGCGATCTTGTTACTTCGTGATGCTAGCGATATATTTATTGCACTGGGGCTGCCTATCAATTCTTCCTACATCGATATTATATGGCATATGTCAGAATATTTGATAAGCATCGCTTTACACTGAGATACCACTTACCACAGGTATCTCACGCTGGTTTGATATTCTTTGACACAAAAAGATTATAGAAAAGACTGGAATTGAAATAGCTACCAGTAGTTTGTTGTCAATTATGTTTACTGGAAGTGACTGCGGATTTCCAGCGAAATTATTATATAGCCTTGATAATAAGTTTACACATATATACATTAATAATTTAGCTACATTCAAAACAAAGCACCAATGAATATATAAACAAGGACAACAGTACAAGGGAACTGCTAATTCATAGAAGAAATATCTTCCAGTAGCCATGTTATTATAAGCAGCTCTTTTATTCTTTATAACATAAAACACTTGATTGACTGTCGTTTGTTTTTTTAGTTGTCAACTAATCCAAACGCTTATAATGATAATATTCTTTAATCTGAATAACTTCGCGAATCGACATTGTAATCAAACTGAAATGAATATTAATTCTCCAAACCCGTAGGTTATATAGCATGAAATTTTACACAAAAGATGAAATTGTTGATTTAATTGCAGAAAGAAATTTAATAAATTATAGGCGCATTAGTTGAGTAGCATTCTGTTTTTGATAAAACACATTAAATTCAAGTGAAAACAATAAAGCAAGTAACGCAGAGCACTGAAGAAAACGGTCATAAATTAAATGCTACTAAAAATATAATAACTATAATCTAATTATATTGCAGATAATAGTATATTCTATATTATGATAAGTGTATGAACAAATTTTAAAGCAAAACATATTAATTACAGGTTTTTAAGTATTGTTACTTCAGTTGATTAATCGTTTCGTCTCAGACCTGGGTTTTAAATCATGAGCCGTAATTAACTGAATATTTTAAAGCGCTATTAATATTAATTTCCGGCTATTAGCGTCTTTGATTAACAAACTCTCGTCGGAAACCCATTTTCATGCGTCAAAAACAGCGATTATTAATCCCGCGTTACCCCCGTACTGCGGATTATTATTTTATCTGTTTAGTTTCTTATATAATTATACTTTAATGGTTATCAATAAATCAATCAATCAATGTAAGTAATAGTATTGAATACGAATGATTTAAAATACATTATTTTCGGTTAGTTGGTTTAAGCCGCGTTAAGACTCCCGCGGGTTTATGACCATAAAAATCAATTGTGTCTGTTGTATTTAAAATTGTGTCTTGAATGTGTGGCTTGTGTTGTGACGTCATTTTCAAAATTACACTTAAATAGATCAACGACATAATCTCTTTGACATAAAACGACAAATAATTCTATAAACTCTATCTATACCCTACTGCTGTCAAAAACAAAGGTGATACTATAGCGTACCCCATCGAAATCAACTTTTTCGCAATTCGAATTTCCATAATTATCACTATTTCAACCTGCATGTGCCTGTTTATTCGCCATTCATTAATTAAATGGCGTATGTGGGTGTTGTTTACTTCAGTTTTCCAAATTTCATAGTAAGCACCTGTTACCTACCATAAAATTATTTATAGCACTTTTTACTGCGCCATAAAGAAATACGTTAATTAATCAATAAATAGGTAACTTTAAAGTGAATAAATACATTGGGCCAGCGAAGTGGAGTTATGGCTCAAGCTCTACATATACTATTATTATGTTAGAAGGAGGATCCTTGCCCAGCATTGGGACAGTAGTCTGTTGATGATGATGAACTTAAAGTGGTTTGCATTTTTTAGGTACAATTAACGTCTCTTCACCTGTCAATTTATTCAGAAATAAAAACAAATCTACGAAAAATTTCTATGCTACTTCTAAAACTACAAATAATAAGTGCAACTTACAGCTCTTCATTTCTATACAGCATAAAGTCCATTGCGAACTGTAAACTGTTTTTGTAAAGTTCCAATTTCGCGGGTTTTCTCTTCGCGACGCGTCACTACGTGCGAGCGAGATCGCGGCTCTATTCGTACTGGCGGGCGGTTCGACAAATGAGTTCCGAGTTCGCGACTCTGCACGCTGATTGTCGCACAAAAGAAAATTGTCTACTGTTGATTTTGTTTATAGTAAGGAAGTTACAAATAGGCAAGGAAAAAGTAGTGATTGATAAGTTCATTCAGTTCAGATAAAGACAGCTTTTTTGCTCTAACATACACATGCGTAGCAATTAAATATTATTTTTACTAACTTTGGAAAATACAATGCAATAATAACGTTCTAAAATGTGTGTTTGGGTTATAAGCACATACAATGTTCTAGGTATAATTTGTACGTTATTTCTTTTTATATTGAAAATAACGTATGTAAATGAATTTAATAAAATAATAAAGTTGGACCATATACTTGCACAACAAAAGATAAACGCTTCGGATTTTTAATAAAGTCAAATTAATACCTGTCACTATTGTAGTTTATTTCAAATATATTGTGTTATTTGTAAACAACAATATCAAAAAAAAATATACCTACCTACTGTATTAAAAAAATATAAAGAACATTTCAAAAGCATTAAGAGACAAACAAAAGTTAAAAGTTAATGTTGTTAATGTTATTGTTGGTATTGTTTGTGTAAATGAAATTAAATTGATTATTTCAATTATTTAAGTAGATATTCTATGGATGGTGTATTTTATACATACTTACTTACTTACTTAAAATTGTATCTACATCAATAATATTGATTGAAGAAACATTTTGTGTGATATTTTTGTACAAAATCTATAATGAAACGATGCGAGTACATAAGCATGCTCACAGCTTTTAGAGGCGGCTTTTTGGACTAAAATTAGATTTTTGTTATTATTATCTTTAAAAAACTCATATATTTTTACCACACAGGTGGCAGCCGACATTGGGCCAGCATTATGTTTGTTAAGCTATAACCGTGGCCTTAGTACGCTTCCAATACCAACACTCAAGCGTGACGCAAACTTTAAATAACAGTTTTAACGACAAATATAAATGTAATACACAATTAAGGTGTTTGGTACATGTTATAGCAAGCGGGCACCTACCCATGTTGACAAAGTCATATAAATACAATATTCCAAATGTTATCAATAGTTCCAAATTGTACAAGTACCTATACAATTTGTTACCTGATCACACTTTTTGTATGGAGAAATTTGAAATTTATTTTATAACACATTTGCTCGTAAAGGGTCTCTTATTTCACCAATTTCAATATCGTATTGTATCTTGTATCTCATTACGTACTTGTGCGTTATTGCTAAGTAAAACGCACGGTTTATCAAGATGCTCCGTCTGAAAACAAACGGTACTTTTTTAAATCTTAGCAAAGAGTTTTATTTCAGAAAAGTGCTCAACATTTTATGAATAAAATTAACTTTGGGTGATAAAATATAAGAAATAAACATTTAATTCTTTAAATTTATTAATTTTGACAATAAATGACAACCACTTAACTGTAACAAAAACACAAAAATATTAATTTACTTGACAACATTAAAGATGCCAATTGGCAACATAATAATCAATTTTACAAATTGTTCAAATTTTTATAACTGCTTTAACAAGTGATTAAAGATTTATACGTTTAAGAAAGTCCGAGTTTTATTTATTTCCTCGCAAATATGTTATAAAACGTCGTATGACATACGTGGGCTTTGATAATTATAGCCTCTGCTTTCTTGTAGCCCTCGCCTATGGCTCGGGCCAGCAATATCGCCTCGGCTGTAACTTTCCAACTTACTGCACTTATATCGTAATGTACTATTACAATTTTGAATTAGTAATTATATGACTATGTTAAAATAGGTAGGTGCTCTCTTATTATGTTATTGCGAGAGACTAACGTCCGTTTTCACTAACTATTCCCTAGGCTTAGGTGACTCCTAGCGACATTGGTCTCTTTCTATCTCCTATGCTTCATCAAGGTTCTTAGAGGTGTAGGTTTAGTGTAGGTGTAGGTGTAGATTAGGTTTTTCGCTCAATTTGGCTGTCTGAAACACATTTGCCACAGTTTTGTAACTTTTTTAAGAAAGGTAGGTATAGTATAATGAGTCGAATCGATGCTATATTGGTCATTATGTTATAATTCAAATTTTATTTTTAGCTATATGTGTCAAAATTTATGTCAATAGAATACCTTTGAGATTTAAAGTCGAATATTCAAACGTGAGTGTAAATAAAGATATTTTCATTTTAATTCATTTCATCAATTAAGACATTTTTCGATAAAGGGGAAACTACTATATTGAAATGAGTTAGATAATCTGTAATTCTTATTGACGGTCAGCAGAGATTGCTTGACCTACTTTTTGAGGTGGAAAATGACCCAAATCATTTCCAGCACTCTCTACGAGTTGGGGCTTTATTGATGGATGACAGAGTGCATAAGACAGCTTAAGTGCTTAATCTGTGAAGGAACCCAAATCAGATACAATAGAAATTATACTGTCGGGGAAATGAAATGGCCGGGGTTGGCTGCCTCCAAAATCAGTAGCCCATATTAGTGAAATTGTGTATGAAAGATTAACTATTATATAGAGCTGCCGCAACAAAATCTGAGATGGCAGCTCTATAATGGTTCGTACACAATTTAAAAATTTTCTCAAATCAAATTTACTTCAATTTCTATCTATAAAAGATACGGCAAACGGATCAAGTAGCCCATACAACCTTGTCTGATGTAGTTTAATTTCTTTAGTTTGTACATCCGACAGCACGTCAAGTGTAACAGTTGGACTACGAAAGCCGCCTCTATTGCAAACGTAGTAAGGGTAGACTCAAGGTCAATCTGTTACGCTTGATGTGAAGTCGACTGTACATTGGAATAATAATGTGTCTTACAGATTTCAATACATCGTAGGAGAGTCTGGCGGTAAGTAATCGCTATTGTAAGTAAATACTGGGATTTGACATTTGCGCTCAAAAGGTAATATATAAAGAGGCCTGACGTATAAATGTAGGGTCGTCTGGATAGGTACCACCGCCATTCTAATCTGAAACAGTTCGCTGTGTTTTGGATTGAAGGGAAAGGTAGCCAGTATAATTCTGGACATTGAAGGCATTTCATTTAAGTCCTCATGACAACGCACCTGCAATAACAAGTGATTTTTCCTTGTTATTGCAGGCGTCTATAGGCGGCGGTAACCACTTACCACCAGGTGATCCATCAGATTGTTTGTCATCTAGTTGTATTAAGAAAGTAATAGGGATATTTTGTTGAATCCCTCCATTTTCAATTAGCGATCATCAAAGGCATATTTTCTGGGGGGGCAGCCTTTTATCACTTATTTAATTTGATTTATACAATAAGTTTCCAACTATACTGATTAAAATAAGTTTCTAAAATAAAAAACTAACTCAAATTGAATTCTTAATAATAATTTAAATGCGCCTTAGGAGCAAAAACATAACAGACAGAAAACAAACAGACAGACAGACAGAGCTACTTTTGCATTTATAATATTAGTATGGATAGCGTCATAATAAATTGACATTGGCATGATCAAATGTAAATATCACAAAGTTACATCAAAAGTCTATTACGTATAAACACAGAGGTTTGTTAGAACTTTTTCTAATTATAGCACCCATCTCGTGCCAAGACTTGAGATATTAACCAACTCTGCTTGTTCGAAAGCGTTCATCAAACAGTCAACATTATTTTTGTACACCGTAAGTTTATTTTTAATAATAATTTCTCTTATTAAGAGTGACGGCTCACAACACAATTCCACTACAAAAAATATTTTGTTCTTACAATTGCATTTTTTTTATGTTAATGGTTTTGATGTTGACCTCAATTTGGACTGGACTGTAAAATAATTTAGAAGTAAATAGAAATCCAATAATAATAAAATTATCCATCCATAATTCTAACTAATATCACAGAATAAAAAGACTTTCCTCTGTGCTAATATTTTAAACGCGAAACTGATTTTGTTTGTTTGTTTGTTTGTTTGTTACGCTTTCAGGCATAAACTACATGACCGATTTGGATGTAATTTGGTATGAAGATAGTTTGGCACCCTAGAAAGGACATAGAATATACCATGGATCTCTGTTATGGCTCCAAATAGTGGAGCGATAACAGACATCCACGGGGGCAAAGCCGCGGGCCGTCACTAGTAATATTGTAAATGCTAAAGTAACTCTATCCGCCTACGTTTTCACTCCCAAACCGTTGGATCGATTTAGTTAAAATTTGGCATGGAGATAGATTACATCCTGAGAAAAGATATACGCTATTGTTTTTTCACCAGCATCCTCACGAGCAGAGCCGCGGGCGGCCACGAGTTATACGATTCTTATACCAAATATTATTCAATATTATTCTTCATTGATAGTTTATTGTATATTTTCTTGTAACAATAGCAAATTTATAAGGAAAAGAAAACGATGGAAAAATTAAATGCTCCAGGCATTTCCCGCCTGGAGCATATAATAAAATTGATACAATAAAGTAGGCGTGTAAACGCATCGATAATGTTAAAATGTATATTTTCTTGGAAAGAAAATTGAGAAACAATTCGACAGTATTTCCTTGTTTGTGAAATGTGAACGATTTCTTTTTTTTTGTCTGAATGCGCAATTGTTTTTTATTAGGTAATTAGATCAGATATTGAAGTGATCCAATGAAGTCCGGGAATAAAGAACGGAATTCAAAAAATAACAGTAAAGCCATAGTAAAAACAATTTTAATTAGCGCCTGACAGAGAGACAAGTCAATAACGGTAACGGTCACCCACCTTAGCATCATAGGGACTATCTCATATATTTGGGGTCAAACTCTCCCAAGATGCATTGAAATGTGCCACACCCGAAATTCAATGCAATAAATGCAAGAATAAAAAATACATCAGACGCGGCTGTAATACGCTTCGCCCTTTGCCTTTCATTTTGAAGGGAGAAATCAACAACAAAATAATTCATGATGTCTAGTTTTTTGTTCGCAATTTAACTTGTAAACTCGATAGGAATGCCAAAGTTGAAGTTCTATGTAAACTCCGTGCCAAGTTTCGTAATTTATTCAAGTTCAATTAATTAAATTTTACTTCTAAGGCAATCTATTTTTCCAATACTCTAATTGCAAAGTGGTTAAGGCCTATAATGATCAAATAAGGAATATCGGGCTTTCTCCGTCAATGGAAATTTATTACTAAGTACTATTATTGAAAAAACTGATAAAGATATCTTTTCCAAAACTGGTTTTGTCCGAAATTACTATAGACATGTAGGTAATATTGTGATTGATTTACTTAATTAAAATCGAAGTTTCTAAATAAATTACAATTAGGTATCTACTGGTATAAAATCATCGTTATTTTTGTAGATTGAAGCTACAGAATACATATTAGTACTAGACAGTATACCATTGAGTATACCAGGGACAGAAGGCTCATACATCAAGCCTCCAAAAATGACTCCTATTAAAACTGCTTAAAGTACCTACTTTATTTAACTTAGTGCAAGTACAGTTTGTCCTACGTAGTTTCGAGCGCCGATGTCGCGAAGCTCGCTGTTGCGAAAAATTTTCTCACCATCTCATCCGTTCGAAAACTTTTTAACTCGAACTATGTACCTACTTAGTTGCGAGCAAGGCTGATGCGAAATATTTTTTCACGGCCTTAATTCAAGAACGACACCGAGCGAAAGCGACTAAAAATCCCAACAGATATGTTTGAAACCGAATTTTAGATATTCAACAGTACAACGATGAGAAAATGACTTACCTACGGCTACAAATATTTTATTGGGCTGTTGTGTTGTGTAAATATTCCGTTACGAAGTGAATCGTTTGAAAACTTGTGACCTCGATACAGAATTCAAATTAACAAGCTTTCGAACACAAGGATGAGGCAGTGAGAAAATATTTCGCTTCAGTGTTGTTCATAACTACATAATACGAGGTGACAAGCTTTCGCACGGATGACGTAGTATGAACATTTTTTGTACCTATGTTGTGACAAGTAAATGATTATGATTATGATCCACAAACCAGACAGAATATTTTTTTAGTGTTGAGGACACACCGACGGCGACGGGACTTTCGAGTTTTTGTCCGATAACAAAAGTCACTGAAGGTAGAAGCCAGTGAAAGTAAGTCCAACACATTTAATTAGACAAGTACCTATACATTTATTTACTTTTAGTTACATTTCTTGAAAAGAGTAAAATCCTACTGGTTCGAATAATGACACGAATAAACTTATTTTTTCATTCAATTTTATTCTTGGGTAAATTCGAGCAGACAATTTTATTCTGAATAGAAAAATAGCAGACTGTCCTGTACACGAAATCTTCTGTGAAATAACTAAAACTCAATTATTTTTCAACTGTTCTTTATTTACGGAAAAACCTACTTTGTAAACATTGGAAATAGACAGGAGAAGTATTGGAGATAAAAGCAAATTTAACACCATTTTTATAATTATGAGTATCTAACCATTCTAACTGGATTCAAATTATACTTTTAACTATTTTAACATATTCTTTGTCATATCTACTTTACCGTCATCGCTATTACCTACCTTCTTTTTTTTATTTGCTTCACAATTATACATATACTATTTATATTACATATCTGAAATGCTGTTCGTTAAGCTCGCTTAAACTCAAAACTGCTTGACCTATTTCAATTATTATTTTTCTGTTTTCTTTGATTTCATGCAGGGGTGGTTTTGAAGTATCTATTTGACGTGCTATAAATACTAATTTTTTTTCATTGCTACTTCGGGCTACTTTTAATAGATGGCGTTCGTGGCAGACTAAAGGAGTATTTATACTTTCTGGGCACACAGTCATTATAATACCTAATAACTGACGTGCTTTATGGTCATTTCATATTTTTTTAGTATTTACTCCTTATTTTCTCATATATATTTTAGGGAACGGCTTGTTGAAGTTATCTTGAGTAGGGACGAAGCGATTGTGACGATTTTTTTTGTTCTGTTCGCCCTTGAAAAGTTCTTGGGCCTAAGAAAAGAAGGAAAATCATAAAAAATCGTAGACAACGTCATCTCTGATAATATACTTAATAATTATTACTATGACAAAAATAAAATGCAGGCTAAAATTATCATGGCGCTGTATGCTGTATCCAGTAATGCCAGAGGTGCGTTTCGAGCCTACACTCCAAACACTCCGAGTGGTTTTTTGTCTTGCTCTAAAGTGTGGAACGACACCAGTTGTTTTAATTACCTCAAATTTTGACAAGGTGTTCAATCATTATCTAAAACTAATACGAAGACTTCCATTCCGCATTAAATTTTCTGTATTAAGTCTGTATTAACACTTTTAATCACTTTTATTTAAAGTAAACTAAAAGTAGGAAGTGCCTTTTTTGAGATTTGACATATTCAATCTCATTTGACGGATGGTCACTAATACATATGACGTTTTAAACGTCAGAGTGTTTTTTAACCATCAAAAATGATCGCCTTGGCAGAATTGTTATCATTTTGTAAGATAAACACATTGCCACATAGAAAAGAAGAAGAAGAATGATCGCCAAAAAGTTGCAACTCTCCGAGGCTCGGAACGGGGTAGTTGTGACAGCCAAACGTCATGATGTTACAAGTAAAGCACGAAACAGCCTTAGAGTAAAAAGTTGTAGGCTTCGAACGGGCCCCAGTAGATGGGGTTGTGAGCATTATCCTTTGACAGCTGCTTCGTTGCACGGTCCCCATAAAGTATATTGAATGATCCCTATATAGCAAGGTTTTTTTCGAGTTTAACCAATTTTTATTCAGCTTTCAACCGTTATTTCAGTTTGATTTGATATGATTATTTCTCTTTTAACATTTTTTTTAATTTAGCAGCAACAGTAGGCTTCAAAGTGAGTTCAGTTTGATGAAGTGTGCACTTCATTGTATTGTAAAGTTGTGTCCTTTGTAATCGTCAATCAATCCAACCGGTAAATTTGAACGTTGTGTTTGATTTTCTAGACAAGTGCACGATACGCTAATAAAATAAAAATTGATAATGAAAACCGTGACTTATTTTTTCCCGATGCACCTGGAAGAACTGGTAAGGATATCCTCATGTCATTATTTTATATAAAAAAACTATAGTTTTTTGAGACTAAAGTAAATTATAAATTATATAGGCCATTCGTACCTACTAATTAAAGATTTTCTTCTGTGGCAAATCTTAGAACTTTTCAATAAATAAATAAGTATTTACGCAGGTACATAATGAAATAAATAGTTGTTTTAATGAAACCTTTTATTCGGACAGCATCTTCACAAACCTAATAACATAACACAATTAAAACAAAAACTGTCATCAGTTCCCGGTATACGCACAGACAACAGAATAAAAATAAAATGATATGAAATCTTGCATTTTATTCATTTTAGACATCATTTTATTTTATTTATTTAGGACAACAAACAACTGTACAGTAAATTCACTAATTGATACATGTATTTTCATGGTTGTAGATGTACAATCAGCACCGTTATCCACATTTAGTTATATATTAGTGTGATTGATGCAATATTAAGAGACACTTCACCAGGACAAATTTTGAAACAAAAAGTAGAATTAAATATTACTCAGTGATTCTAAGAGGTGCCTTTTGAAAACATATGGAGACATACCATAAATATCTAAATCTAAATTACAAAATAAATCATTAAATGAATGCATAATTCACCTAAGTGGCGCTCACTGACCTGCGTTAGTTCTACAATTTCTAGGGACAAAGAAATGGTAAGTTTTAGCATTGACCATGCGCGGCAAGCGACTAGGTACGCGATAATGTATTTGATCAACCATTGGAATACAATCAAATCCGTTATTACAAATACGGAAAAGCACCATTTGATCGGAGAGCAATCTTCTCTTCTTCAGAGACAACAAGGAGAATTTATTTAGCGAGTCGATATATGATTTTTTAGCACGAAAGCATCTGTAATTAACTAAACGAAGAAATTTACGTTGAACCAACTCTATACGGTCACAGTATTTTGCGTAATAAGGATTCCAAATAACAGAACAGTATTCAAGTTGAGATCTAATAAGAGACTTGTAAAGCAGTAGGTAGGTTTTTGGTCTTTTAAATGAACTACAAGTCCGAGCCACTAAGCCATACATTTGAAACGCTTTGTTGGTAATAGTTTCTATATGAATATCAAAATGCAGTTTTGAGTCAATCATTAAACCCAAGTCTTTTATCATTGAAACTCGCTCCAAAATTGTGTTACATAGTTGGTAATCATAATTGATTTTGTTTATTTTTTTGGTAAAAGTAATTGATTTACATTTGTTAATGTTAAGATGCAATCTATTTACAGTGCAATAGTCAGAAAAACGGTCCAAATCAGTTTGAAGTCTAAGGCAGTCGTCAATAGTGTTAATATTAATATAAATTTTTAAATCATCAGCGTATAATAGAAATTTACTGTATTGAAAGCATTCATTTATGTCATTTATAAACAATATAAATAATAAGGGACCTAGGATTAAGCCTTGAGGTACCCCTGATGATATTTTTATTAAATTGGATGAGAAACCATTGATTACCACCTTCTGCATACGATTTTCCACATACGACAGAAACCACCGCAGGAGATTGCCTTTTATACCATTAAAGGCGAGTCTTTAAACATATGTATGAGAGGGCGAGAAAACCACACAGGAAAATTACGAGATTTCATAGGATTTTTTGGAATATGTTTAATAACTATTTCAAAAATCTTGTCGTAAAACAAAGCTACCGACAAATCTGTTGATAAATCATTAAGAAGAGAACTCCAATTTATTGCAGCGATTTCTTTATTGATTGCTGCATAGTCACCCTCAACAAAACTCTCAATCATGTTGAAACATGCATCATCATTATGCAGCATTACTATGAATAGTAACGTTTACTGCTTAAGACCTACACAATCGATATCTAATTAGAAATAGTGCTAGTTTTATTTTTCAAAACGTCCGGGTTCGATTCCCGAGCTGAGTAAACGATTTTTTTATATGTGTAAATGCAGTTTTTCCTATTACTAAAATCGATGACATGGTTCCTGAGAAGAGATTATTGTATGTCTTCTAGTTTCAGACATTCCCGTACTGGCCAATCTACATGTGTGACCCCGTAATTACACGTATAGTTTTCATATAGACAATAAAATATCTCTTTGTAAGGCCTTTTTCATAGGGCCTGATTTTTGAGTAATTTTATTTTATAAGAACAAATAATAAATCAGTGTAATTTTAACAGTCCCTCAAACTGGTCTTTTCCTTTCCACCTTTCACTCGATCTCTCAGCATTTATACTCTCCCAGCATAGCATTCATAACATCCAAACCCTCAGCATTTAATAATTCTAGAGTTACGCCCAATAATGTTTACATGGGCAATTTTTAGCACCACTTACCATATTTAATTTTGAAATATCTGTTTTCTATTCTTTCACATGAAAATCCCTGTATTTCAGTAGATACCAAGAAAGCGCAACTCTCTCTCTATCTCTCTCTCTCTCTGTAACTTTAAAAGGTACGGTGCTAAAACTTTTAGATAGTTAGGACTTATAACAGTGTAGTTAGACAATTTGGATTCTCACGTAAAAGCAAACAAGTCAATCGAATCGTGTGTAAATTAGAAAGCTACTCCAGTCTGTGAGCAACTTTTAAAAGGTTCTAGTTAGTTTAGGTTCTTAACCTAATTGGGGTTCGGAGTTCGACCCGTATTTAAGCAATGGTTGGACAGATGGCATGTAGCCCTGACATTCTATCTGACACAGATACTCTCTGGGCATGGCTGTTTTAGAGGGTATCTGTGTCGAATAGCTGGAAGGGAACCTGCCCCTCTGTGCCACTACTGTGATAGCTGACCTGACGAGGTGCGCAGCATGCGCTTGAGTTGTGCCTGGTTTGGGTGATCGAGCGCCGAGAGTATGTTTCGGTGGCAGGGGGCGACCTCTCCCTCCCGATTAATCCTAGCTAATGTTAGCACTTACCATAAAACGGACGGTCAGAATAGTGTCATAAGCCGAGAACCTATTAAGATATATAGTGTTAACGTGTCGTAATAATAATTTAACTACTTGAATATTCCCGAGAATCATTAGGTATCACTAATTTTGATAAAATGATTATGGCTAAGAGAATAGGTTGTGCTCCGAAATGGGAAGATTTTTCGTATAACATTTTATTTAAATCTTACTGCAGCCAGTTACAGAGCCACGGTCGCAGACAAATAAATTGAGCTAAGAAAATACTCTAATTAAAGGATTTTTCTCAAACGTTTTTTGTGGTACCTACTTTTTCTTTTAGATTTCTTAATAGGTTTTGAATATTGTTTAAAACTGCCGCAGGGGCGAACAGAGTGATCCTACCCAGTTCACGAGATCTGTTACATCAATAATTATTATAAAATGCTTATTTTTGATTAGATTAATCCGAAATACCTAGCACGAATATTCTTATTATTCTTAAATACCCATCCCTAAATTTTATACAAAAGCAATAGTGTGTTAATTGACACATTTTGATAAGAAAACGATTCGAAGGGTATACATTTTGATAAGAAAAATGTTCTTACTAGGGGGTCACAATCGATGCCTATTTATTAGATTATGTATTTCTGTACGAACATTTATAGAAACACTGTAAGGTTAATTTCATGTAATTATATAATTAGGTGCAAATGCATATTCTTATTATGTAAGTACACCGATGCCAAACCATATGAAAGAAAAATTCGCGTAGAAGCGCTGTTACGTCAGGCGGACTGCTATAACTATTATAAAGAACTTCTATCCAACAAAGTAGGTGTTTACCTGATGCTCGTTTTCACTAACAATTGCTTAGCACTAAGAGTTTCTTGGCGATTTTTATCTAAAGGAGATAGAAAGAGACAAATGTCGTTAAGAGTCACCTAAGCCTAGGGAATGGTTAGTGAAAACGGGCATAAGGATCTGACTGGTCAGTTAAGGTACTTATACAGGTTGGAAAAAATCTATGGGCCCTGGAGGGGAACTACTTTAAATCTTTTAGTAAGCCCATTTTACTGAAAAGAAACATTCCTTTATTTTTAAAATGCAACAAAACTGCATTCAAAGATCTTCTAAAATTCGCTTGTCTCACCCGGGAATCGAACCAACGAAAAATTAAAAAAATAAACCCTCGCTATTTTACTAAACGAATCGGTAGGATTATTGTGCAGGATAAAATTTGGCTTACAAACATTTGCTCTTACACTAATCTGGTGTACGAGATACCTATGAAATTGAATATTTATTACAAGTTTTTTTATTAACAATAGTTAATGAAAAAGCTTTTTAATATAAGTTAAGTATACGTTAATTTTCTTACCTCTCTAACATCCAAAGATATTGTATGTAGTATACGTTTGCTAATGTTATTTATCTCCAAGTAAGTACCTACCTTATTGAAGACTTTGAGAAGAAAAACATTGAATTGTAATAATAAATTTATACACAATTCGTTCTTACACTAGGCAATCTGACGAAAAGGTAAAAATGGAACGCACTTTTTATTTCAACGTGGGGCAACAATTTAAAATTCGAACGACAACTTTCAACATTTTTAAAATCGATAAACATGTTGAAAGTATTCGTTCGTTAATTAATATGAGTTTTCACTTTTTTATTTTAAATACCAAATGTTTATTAAACAAATATTATCCTGAACCATAATCCTACCAATTCGTATAAAAAAGCACGTGTTTACTTTTTTAATTTTTAGTTGGTTCACAAACGAATTTTAGAAGATTTTTGTTTGCAGTTTTGTTTCTTTTCTAAAATAAAGAAACGTTTCCTTTTCGTAAAATGAGCTAACTAAAGGATTTAAAGTAGTTCCCCTCCAGGGCCCATAGATTTTTTCCACCCAGTATACTTACAAAAACCACTGCTAAATTCTTCTTTAGCAGCAATAACTTTCATGATAGTTCCAATAGTTCCTTCTTGATAGAATGAAACATACACGAACAGAAATACTGGTTTTCAACTATAAAAACAACGTCATATAGAGATCATCATCAGCCTATATACGTTCCACTGCTGGGCACAGGCCTTCCCACATGGGAAAAACACACGAGGAGATTGGGCCATAACACCACCACGCTGGCCTAATGGGGGTTGGTAGGTTAAAGCGGTTGCAGTAACAACCGGGACCAACGTCTTAACGTGCCTTCCGAAGCACGGAGGAGCTCGAGATTATAAATTTGATTATGAAATTTGACAGGCGAAAGTTGCTTTGTTTTCGTAATCGAAACCAAAGCGCTCAAACCACTACGCCACCGAGCTCCTCATATAGAGATATGGAAAATTAATTAACAAGCACTTCATCATAAATATCTAATAATACAACGATAATAATTATGTTGTCTGTTAGTACATACTATCATGAGGAGCTTGGTGGCGTAGTGGTTTCAGCGCTCTGGTTTTGATACGAAAACAAAGCAACTTTCGCCATGGTCGATCCCCGGATAGATCCTTTAAAGTTTGAATCTTGAACTCCTCCGTGCTTCGGAAGGCACGTTGAGCCGTTGGTCCCGGTTGTTACTGCAACCACATTTACCCATCAACCCGCATTGGACCAGCAGCGTATATGGCCCAAACTCCTCATGTGTTTCTCTCATGAAGGAAGGCCTGTGCCCAGAAAGTGGGACGTATATCGGTTAGTAAGGAATGATGGTGACACAAAATGTAGACCGATGCAGCGTAATGACTGATTGTCGTGAAACACTTTAGGGGAGGATTTTGTCCAGCAGTGGACATCTTTCGGCTGATATGGTGATGATGATGATACTAAAAATCAAATTGTTTTTATACCTAGTTCTACGATATAATGCTTTCGATACAACTTATGGTACCCAATAACAGAGCTAAATAGATAAATTAACAACATCATTACATGACATTCCATCAAGCTTTAGATCGACTCATGAATTATGGTTCAAATGTGTGTGAAGTATGTGCTCGGGGCCACGCCCTATGGCAAGACGTTGGAGCAAGCATTAATTGCTATATACAGAATGGTGCCGTCAATACGACAATAAATAAAAACATGGGCTATATTAGCTCATAGAAAAGGTTTGCCACTCTTAAATACATCTTATTTATTTAATAATTTACTGACATTTCTCTGAAATAATCCTGCCAATGTTATATCATTTCATACAAATGTCATGAAATTATCAAACGAATAGATATTTTTGAAAGTGGCAAACCATTTCTATAAACTAATATAGCCCATGTTTAAATTTATTGTCGTATTAACGGCACCAACCTGTATATATATGTAGGCTATCGCGCCAAAAAGTAACCTGAGTCTCCATGACAAAATTCATTTTTATCGGTTCAGCTTCAGAGGCTGACTGAAACTGTCTGGTCAACCATTTTAACTTGTTTAATTTTTAGCTTGTCAAATACAACTGACGTCATCAATCCTTCCGAGAGCACGATCGATGTAAAGTAATCGAAACGTCAACATTTGATCAAACGCGACGTTTTATTTAAATACCTAAAAGTGGAAAGCACTAATAATCAAACTGCAATTAACTTCGTTCACTGAACACAGAGAAGCTTCTGTAGTGCTTTCATCTAAGCAAGTCAATTCAGTAAAATCTAGGCTAAAACTCAAAAGGCCTCAGTTCACGTCGAAATCCGACCGTAACATTGACTTAATTTTAGCAAGCCGACCATCAAAATGTGGTCTCTCTGAAAATTGATGTCAGGGTTGAGGACCGCTTGCGTTTGTGGAGAGACACTATTCCCGCATATTCAAGTTCTTGGTAACTGAGAATATAAAGGACCTCATTTCCTAAATCCAGGTCTGGCAATATTAAAGGGACAAAGATTCTTATTTCTTAATCCTTTTATCAATATTTTAATGGGATATTAACAAATGCTGAACATTCATAGTACATGTTGGGTAGGGTAAAGTGGGGTAGTTTTTTATACAACTAGATGACAAACAAGCTGACGGCCCACCAAGTAGTAAGCGGTTACTGCCGCCTATAGGAAATAACACGCAATAACAAGGAAAAAACACTTGACATTGTAGGTGCGTTGTCAACCTGAGGCCTAAGATGAAATGCCGTCTATGCCCAGTAATTACACTGGCTACCTTACCCTTCAATCCGAAAGTTAGCGAACTGTTTGACAGCTAAAATAAGAAAGGCGGTGGTACCTACCCAGACGACCCTATAATACGGGTCTACCACCCAGAGAAGTAGTTACTGTTGTGACGTTTACTCTTACTCTTTTTTCTACGCTTTTTTTTGTTTCAATTTCAACGGGGTTGCGTCGTCTATTTAGAGAAATGTCTGTACCCACAGTTTAGAACTACCCAGTTCTGAACGCGGGTAACTTAAAAAGAAGACGCTTGCATCATTATATGAAAGGATAAAGAACCCAAGCTTAATGACTGTGTATTTTATCCTTATGTATACGATCTCGTTCGAAGTAACCCCGCATTCAGAATTAATCCAATCTCCCCTGCTATTTATAACTTTTATAAATGTTCTTTCATAAATTTGTTTGTTAACTTAAAAACCAATATCATCGTGTCTAAAAAACTATTTCCTTGGCATCCTTATGTCAAAGTTCACCGGTGTCAGTTGAAAACCAGCTATAGATCTTATAGTCGGGCCTATCATGCTGAACTGGCAACGTACTTTCGTGCAACCTTGAGACAGATTTTTATTGTAAGGATTGTTTTACTTTATTGTTAAGATTTATTAAAAATTCTATGTCATCTGTCTGTATTATATTTTAATGAGTTTTTTAATCAATAAAATAACATTTCACAAAGAAAGATTTTTTATTTTGTGGTACAAGTTGCACAACAAACACATGTAGAATACAGGTATCGAATACTTATGAACAGACCTCAAGTGCAGCGAGAAACTCTCTGCCCTATCCTACATCATCTTACTGACCTGTCTTCTGCTGTCCTGCAAAAATAATCCGTCGTGTCATAATTCTCAAGCGGCTATTGATGTTTTTAGCACATAAAATGGCAATACGGCCTCATGTGGCAGCCATTGTTCTATTGAGCTCCTTCAAGATACTACGTTAAAATTACCCGGTAGGTAATAACACCGTATATTAACATTAAGTTAATATACCTATGAACGTGATATAATCACCCGAAATTGCGTAAAAGGTGAGCACTAACTAGTTTGTTAAAGACTTTAATTATAGGGTGTACTCGGCGTGGCTCGAAGAAGGAGAATTTTGAAGCTTTCATGTTATCTATATAATTGAGAACATAAAGTACCTACCTATATAAACATATATAGAGAAATATATATCCAGTTAGATAAATGCTGAATATAAAACTACAACCAGGTACATGCTTAGTGTAACCACAGAATAAATAACACTTAGTCTAATAGAAGGTTCACTCTTGAACAAAATTCAAGTTTAGGTAAAAAAATTGCCTACTTTTACGATCGTTTCTTGCTTGCACGCGAAATTGAAACCTTGACTGCTGTGACTCCAGCATTCATAATCCGTTGGGCACAGCTTACTCAAAACCGGCTTAGCGGCAAGAGGTTCTTAATTACTCAGTCATTTCGATTACTTGTTCTTCCTTTAATTTAGACACCCGTGTAAAATATCTTTTATGAGGATATAAAATCCTTATAAAATATATTTTACACGGGTCGCGTAGAAGTCATCACAGAAACGATGCTAAATTACGCGTGAGATGCAGCGAGCCCAAAGCTGAGAGGTAACCTACTGCGAGGCATTCCTCAGCTTAGGCACGCTCCCATGGTGAAAAAAAAATGCGTAGACGTAGACTATCTTCACTGATCGCGTCTTGTATGTGTGAACTTAAAATATCTAAATGAAATGAAAACTTAAAATATCTAAATGCTAAGACTGAGCCAGAAGTGACCTGCGTCATGGTCGCTACAGATTGGTGATTACACTTTTTAAAAATAAATTCAAAATCAAGCACCTAGTAAGTATTTATTTTTTCTAGTCTATCTCGATAAAATTTGGAATATGTTCAAATATACGTTTTGAAAATAATCATTTGCGTGCTTCATAAATCCTGGTGAGAAATTGACTGTTCTGGCATCTGCTATTATTTCATCATCAGCCTATATACGTCCCACTGCTGGGCACAGGCTTTCCTACATGGGAGAAACACATGAGGAGATTGGGCCATAACACCACCACGCTGGCCCAATGCGGGTTGGTGTGTTAAAACGTTTGTAGTAACAATCGGGACCAACGACTTAACGTGCCTTCCGAAGCACGGAGTAGCTCGAGATCATAAACTTGATTGACCCATCCCGGGACCAACCATGGCGAAAGTTGCTTTGTTTTTGTGATCGAAACCAGAGCGCTCAAACCACTACGCCACCGAGCTCCTCACCACTGCCACCTTTGCTATTATTTATCTATACGTAATGAGAAAAAGAAACGTGATATAGTTGAATTTAATCTGTGTGTGTAAGCAATTAGAATCGAAGCCATCGCTGTTTTAATAAGTCACAGGTTAATGAGCGTGGGGGATAATCATTAATTAATTTTCATACTAAAATGTTCCGACAGCACAAAATGTTAATTGTGGTGAATAATTTTTCGCTATACAAATTTAGTTTTTATATGAAAAGGTGTACCGGGAGAGCAGCGTTGGTAGGTGGACTGACGATCTGGTCAGAGTCGCGGGAAGCTGATGGATGTGGGCAGCGCAGGACCGATCGGATTGGCTGATTATGATGATGATAACGTAGGTTGACTTTGTCGTAAAAAGGTTTTTTAAATTATTGTCGTAAGGTTTTAAGCTCTGTCTTGTTATCACCAATAGACGATGCACGTCCCGTTTCTGGGCGCCGACATTTTCACGTGAAAGAAACACAACGAGGCCCGATGCGGGTTAATCGGTGAAAAACTCTGAAGCAACCAAGATCTTAACTCAACCTTACTTATGCTATTAATTCTTGGTTTTTGTAATATAATATAAAGCGTTCAAACCACTACGCCACTATGTTCCTTAATTATGTTAATCCCCACTGTTAACGATTATTTAGTAAGTTAATATTGTGTGTCTTTTGGTAATTTTGACATTATAATGTACAGCGTTGAAATAATTTCGGTTAGAGTTCGCATTAGTTATAGTATTTTTTATATTATTATAAATATGCGTGTAAGTTTATTTTTATTATTAAAAATAAATAATTACCTAAATTCTAAGAATTCTTTTATTAACTAGTACAAGTAAATAAGGATGGCTTATCAAATACCGTTTAAGCCTTCTATCACAAACTAAAGCCCCTAAAATTTGAATGAGTTGTCGCTCATGTTTTATTAAAATATACCACTAAGGTGGCAATCAAGTATACGGCCCACCTCATGGTAAGCGGTTACCGTAGCCTAAGAACTCTTGCAACACAAGGGTATCACTTGCGTGTTTCCGACCCCGACGACATCGAGCTGTGCATCTTAATAACGATCTTTACAGCCTATAAGGGTCTTGATTTCCTAAATTTAATTTAAGTTATTATAAAGAACGCTTTAACAGAATTCGAAAAAAAAGGTCTAGACTATAAAGTGTCCTAAGGCGGAATACTCGTTCTGGTGTTAAAATTGAAATATAATAATTTCAACATCGTAAAGATAGACGTTAAGTCACCCTTAGCAGAGAGCAGTAACCCTGATGGTGAAAGGTCGTGGCTTCGCATTCCACCCCAGGACATGTTTTTTTCTATTCTAGACTTTTTGTAGGGATCTTCTGCGGCAACGTGTAGAGTAAGAGTTACTACTAATACAGGAATTTCACGCTTCAATAAGACTTAGTTACTTATCATTTTGCTTGCTGCATGGTGATTAATTTATGACGTATCTACATATAAGATACAATAGACTTTCAATTACCTATATCGTCGGGGATAGTGCAAATTCGCGTAACTAGCATTGGATAATTCCGCGTATCTGACAAATGTCAGGTTTACTAGGTGGTAGGCCCGTATGTAGGATCGTCTGGGTCGGTACCACCGCCTTTCTTATTTCAGCCGTGAAACAGTTTGCTGTGTTTCGGATTGAAGAGAAAGGTAGCCAGTGTAATTACTGGGCATGGACGGCATTTGATCTTAGGCCTCAGGATGACAACGTACCTGCAATATCAAGTGATTTTTTCTTGTTATTGCAGGTGTCTTTAGGCGGCGGTAACCCCTTTCATCAGGTGGGCCGTCAGCTTGTTTGTCATCTAGTAATATAAAAAAAAATGTAGCCCATTTAAGTTGTCGCGGGCAATTCACGCAAAATCTTGATTGGCTGCTAATATAAGGGATTTATATTTAACAAGAGATAGAACACATCAATAATTGCCCTCCGTGTAAAAATGAGCTTAAAATTCGTTGAAATAAAAAAGTTTTTAAGTTTTATTAACCTTCCCCTATACCTAAAACTGAATCTATTGCAGATACGCGGCCTTTGCGTATGGTAGATACGCGGCCTTTGCGTATGGTAGATTCGCGGATTTGCACTATCCCCGACGATATGTGAACGCCGGCGGCCTGGTAACTAACCAACATGTTACTTGTGAGTAGCGTAATGTTGTTTATTAAATTTATTTATTTATTGAAATCTTACAATTTCGGTAAAGCTTTACAAATGTTAGATGAAGTATTCAAGAATGCTGTTTGATCTGTAAAGTACCCGTCGGTGTTCTCACAAAGGCGTAGACGCGTGACGTAGGTAGATGCTATGTATAACATATGTCCTTTGTGTCATCGATTTTAATTAACTTAATCAGTTAGTCGAATTTGCTTCACCTACACGTTTTCATTGTTAAATCATCCTTTCTGAATAATTTGACTAATCACGTTTATTAATAATGATTAAAATTATAAATTTAAGGAAAACAATTTTACTAGATTTCATACCCTTGTTAGGTAGGTAAATCAAAAACATAAAAACAGGTAAATTAATAAAGTCTGTATTTTTTTAACTGAATATAAAAATCTATAAATGGCGGACTTAACATCTAATGGCGTTTACTATGATAATAATAATAAGTAATACCAGGTGTCTAATCTGCGGAATATACTTATATAATAATAATCATACACTCACACCTATTATCAAGCCTAAATTAAGCATCATTAAGAGCTTATGATATGGATAATAGATAACGGAGAAATAATTACAATAATATGTATTTAAATGTTAGATTTATACTAAATAAACATATAAATATTCATGAGTCGTGATTACATTAACCTACTCTACATGCAAACATTTGGTCCTACCGGGAATCAAACCCGGGACCCTGACCGAGTAGCCCGTATGTAGCAAGGGGCACAGACCAGCCGGCCATCCTATCGTACTATCACTCAACCAGGGGCTATACAGAAAACTCTTAAAAGGTATCTGTAAGGTGACGTTATCAAAAATAAAGTAATGAATAAAGATAAAGAAAGAAAAAAAAGAAAATCTAAAATAAAGAAAAGAAAAATAAAATAAAAGGAAAAGGGAGAAAGGAAGGTAATGTTGAAATAAATAAGAAACACTGAACACTATTCAAACCTCTTAGAAAGATTTTATGTCGATAGCAATATTTTATTTTTATCTATTATTATCTTGGCCAAATTAGGCCAAAAACCTTCTACATGTCGAAGTAAGGTAGACCCTGAAGTAATCATACGTCCCACAGCCTATTAATGAACCAATGAGGGTTGATGCGTCTACGTCATTTACTGCAAAACTGTTTACCGAAGACTTGATTTAGTGGTTATTTTAAGAATGCGGTTAATAGGCTAGGGTTTATATGTTGAAGCCTTATCGCACGCCATATTGATAGTAGGCGCGCTGTATTAAAAACGTCGTTGTAATGTAATGCCATACTATTGTAATTCGGCTACCCACGTTTAGCTGGATTTCAAATTGGCTGAAATAAAGTACGCCGCATTGTATGAGCACTTCGCGTTCGGAAAACGTGCGCATCATCGATACGCTGCTTTAAAAGTTTCAGTTCCAATTATAGCCACAAGCAGCGTTGCATTATCTTAACTATCTAGGTCACTCACATAATGTGGGCCAAGATTCATCATCATCAGCCTATATACGTCCTACAGGCACAGGCCTTCCTACATGGGAGAAACACATGAGGAGATTGGGCCATAACACCACCACGCTGGCCCAATGCGGGTTGGTGGGTTAAAGCGGTTGAAGTAACAACCGGGACCAACGGCTTAACGTGTCTTCCGAAGCACAGAGGAGCTCGAGATTATAAATTTGATTGACCCATCCCAGGACCAACCTTGGCGAAAGTTGCTTCGTTTTCGTAATCGATACCAGAGCGCTCAAACCACTACGCCGCCGAGCTTCTCAGCCAAGATTAATAATATTTTATTATCTAGCCCAAAGTAAGCATCATTAAGATTATAGATACTAGGTAACGGAGAAAATATAGATAATAATATGTATATAAATATTGAAAATTCTTACCCGTTTAGGCTGTCGATTACCGAAATTGAAAATATAAAATAGTTTTACATATAAAAGAGTCGTTCGATCACTTGGAGGAAATATGACTATAGAGCAAAGTTTCGTGTTTTTAACTCAAATCTTTTCACAATAATATGTCCGCAGTGTATAATTTAACTCAGAAGTAGACTAACACTATTGACATATTCACAAATTACTTCTCCACAAACTGAAAAGCCTTGGCGTACGAGGAACTCAGCTAGGCTCGGTCCAAGTGACGTAGTGACGACCTCCCAATCCCACATGGAGTCACAGGGAGTCCCACAGGGCAGTATATTGGTTCCGACACTGTTCCTAACGTTTATAAATGACCTATGTAACCTAAAACTACAAAAATGGGAAAATTATTACATTCGCAGATGACACAGCTTTACTTTTCTCTAGCGACACATGGGTAGAAACCTATCAGTTCACCAGACAAGGTAACCCATTGGCTGGATAATAATCTGCTTACATTGAATGTTGATAAAACTAAATACATCGCCTTTTCTCAAATAAAGCAAACCATCCGTATAACTTTTCTCAACACTTTATTATAGCGCATACCTGCTCTGACCCCTCCACTCACGTATGTTCTTGTCAGAAACTCCAGTATACGGATACCATAAAATATCTAGGAGCAGTAATAGATAAGGACCTGACTTTCAATCTCATATTGACCAACTAACTAGTAGGATTCGAAAACTAATTTTTATCTTTAAAAATCTACGCCATGTGGCTGATGAAAATGTTATAAAGATGGTTTACTTTGCTTTGTGCCCGTCTATCCTATAATATTGTGTGCATGCATGGGGTGCATGGGGTGTTGCAACTAAATCCCATCTTATACACCTAGAACGTGCGCAGAGAGCCGTTCTGAAAGTTAGCTATTCCCTTCCGTTCTTTTTCCCGACAACAGAACTGTACCAGAAAACTAAGATCCTAACAGTCCGCCAAATCTTCATCATGCAAACCCTACTGAAACAACACTCACAATTATCATACGAGTCTCTTCTCAACAAAAACAAACGACATAAAAACAAAGTTTACCTAGTACTAGGATTTAAATTAAGGTTTACCCAAAGGTTCTTCTGGTTTCTGGGCCCTTACCTATACAGGGTGGCACATTTAGATCGGTCAGTATGGGAAAGTCTGAAACTATAAGACATGCGAGAACCTCTTCTTAGGAACCATGTCATCGATTTTAGTAATAAGAAAAACTGCATTCATACATTCTAAAAAAGACGTGTACTCAGCTCGGAAATCGAACTCTGATGTTTTGAAAAATAAAAGTAACACTATTTCTATTTAGATATCGATTGTGTAGTGTAGATCTTAAGCAGTAAACGTTACTATGAAACATGATGTCTAAAATGAATAAAATGTATTGTTTTCATATCCTTTAATTTATTTTAGTAAGTGTTCTTCACTTTAGTACCATGTCACAACGACTCTAGCGTCAATATAGTACGGTAGCAACTATAAAGTACGTCCACAAGATCGGTGTGTCATGGTACTAAAGTGTTCAGCTACTTCTGTGGTCGACTGTACAATAATAGTGACAACCATACTCGAGGAACGCAATAGTTAATGTGACATGGTACTAAACTGTTAATTTACATTTGTAACACCGTACCCACACAACAATAGTTGTAACATTAACGCCGATATTACCGGTAAAGTAAGCT
The DNA here is from genome assembly GCA_947347705.1 of Nymphula nitidulata. Lineage (NCBI taxonomy): Eukaryota > Metazoa > Arthropoda > Insecta > Lepidoptera > Crambidae > Nymphula > Nymphula nitidulata. Next base: position 10,395,687 of record OX374621.1, on the reverse strand, counting down.
ATTTAAGTTTGTTGCTTTGCATCATTGAGCCAACACCAATCACAAAGTCATTGATATAAAGGAAGCCATTCAAATAGAACTAGCAAGTGCCATATCCAAGTTCCACAAAGACTCAGAAGAAACTACAAAGATTTTAAAAATGATCAAAAAATAATTAAAGAACAAATAAATGCAATCGATACAAAAATAAAAGATATAGAATTCAAATTAAAAAATTTAGAATCCTCAAAAAAGAAGATAGTACTCTATGGACTGCCAGAATATGAATATGAAAATAACTATGACCTTTATGATAGGGTAAATAAAATATTTGGCGATATTCTGAACATAGATGCAAACCCTTATATTGAAGAAATAAAACGATTAGGGAAAAAAGGAAACCGCAGGCCAATAGAAATTGAATTTATAAGCAGGAGATTTACAGGATACATTATTGAAAATTCATCATATTTTAAAAACTCTGGTCTAGCTATCAGTAAGTTTTATATCTGGAGAAAAGCTACGTGAAAGAAATAATCTCATAAGTAGATTGCGAGAAGCTCGTCGAAACGGCAGCCACGCACTTATAAAGAATAATAAATTATATGTCAACGGAGAAATATACGAAGCTCAAGAAAACTCAAAAACACCAATACGAGGAACGAATAGCATCACAAATGACACCACCAACAATGAATTTATTAGTGTATCGCCTACACTAACAAAAGTTATTCCAGCACGAGACGATATTACATTTTGATAAGACCCTTACCATCTCATTTCAAAATATACAAAGTATAGGTAATAAGTTGCATTTAGTTGAACAATTATTGTCAAGCACAGATATAGATATCATTTCATTCTCTGAACTTGGTAGAAACAGAGACTTTTGTGAAATAGTTATAATACCGGGATACAAAAAAGCATCATTATTCTGTAGGAGAATACATAGTTTGGGGGTTGTATGTATTTCAATTAGAGATAATTTAGAGTATGTTATAAGAGATGATATTGTAAATTTTTCTAAAGAGTTTATCATAGAGTTTAGCGCTATAGAATTGCCTCAAATTAATACTATTATTATAGGTTTATATAGAGCAGAGCGTTCTATAAATATTTTTTATGAACAAATACTTAATAAACTAAATAAAATAGACAGAAATAAATATGTAATAATTGGTGGGGACTTTAACATTGATTTTTCAAACAAAAAAAATAAAAGAATGCAGTTTTTCTTAAACTTTATGCAGTCATCAAACTTCAAACAAATAATCAAAGAACCTACCAGAGTAACTAACAAATCAGCTACTTGTATCGACTTAATATTTACAAACTACAAACCTTTTGTTAACAAAGCTTATGTAGAGGATTATGGTCTATCTGACCACAAGTCTGTAAACTGTAAATTATATACTGGAAATTTAAATAAACAAAATAAAAAACCATGGCTGGTAAAAAAAAGAATATTCACAGATTATAAAATATCATGTTTTAAAAATGCACTAAATAAAATAGATTGGAGTCAAGTTACAGATAAATTTAATGATTTAAATACAAATTATACATCATTTCACAATATAATACAAGACCTTTTAAATACAAAATACCAATACAAAAAATAAAAATAAAAAATAAGAAACAAAAAGGGTGGCTTACAAAAAGTCTCAAAAAATCATGTCAACATAAACGCGTACTAAGGACATTATTAAACGAAACAAGTTCTAATATTATTAAAAACTACTATAAACAATACGAAAAAATACTGAAAAAATGTGTAAAAATATCAAAAAAACTTGAATACACGAGACAGATAAATAAATCGGATAGCAAATATAAAACGATGTGGAATATCATAAATACTAAAACCGGGAAAACTACCTCAAAAAATTACAAAAACATAGGTTTAAAAATAAATAATAAAATTATAGATTGTCCAAAAAATGTATGTCAAATCTTTAGTGAATCATTTTTAAAAATAGGAAAGAGAAAACAATTTACAAATAAAATACCCCAAGCAATAAATTCGCCGATATGTTCTATGTACTTAACGGCTGTAGACAAAAAAGAAGTAAAAAACATTATTTCATCACTTAAAAATAAACACAGTTGCGGTATTGATGATATTCCACCAACATTAATAAAACAATGTGCTGAAGAATTGTCTAAGCCATTGACATGGCTGATTAACCAAAGTTTTGAACAGGGTGCCTTCCCAGATCTATTAAAAATAGCTTACATAAAACCCGTGTTCAAAAAGGGGGATACAACATCACCGGACAACTATAGACCAATAGCATTACTTCCCAGCTTCTCAAAAGTGTTAGAAAAAGCGATGTGTAACAGGCTGTATGCATTTTTGGAGAAACTTAATATTCTAGACGAGCACCAAAATGGATTCAGAAAGTCAAAATCTACAACCCAAGCTGTATATCATTATATCCAATCCGCTCTCCAATACATAAATGAAAAAAAATACGGTCTAGGCTTGCTGCTGGATATGACGAAAGCATATGAAAGTGTTGATTATAACATTTTGTTGTCTAAGTTATATGGCTCGGGAATACGCGATCCATGCTATTTATGGTTTAAGTCATTTTTACACAGCAGAAAACAGATAGTAAAAATAGAATATTATGATAGCCAAACACAGGAAATAAAATTCGTCATGTCCGAGGAAAGAGAATTAACTTGTTCAATACCACAGGGAAGTGTTCTTGGATGCATTCTCTTTCTCATATACATAAACGATCTTCCGAAAGTAATAAAAAATAATGTATATTTACCGGTATTGTTCGCAGACGACGTATCAATATTGATAAAGTGCGAAAATTCAAACAGTGCCAATTATTTACTAAATAATATAATACAAAAGGTAAATACTTGGATGGAACAGCACAATCTTGATTTAAATTACACAAAAACAAAAATCATCCAGTTCAGACCTTATAATAAAACTCCTTTGGCTATAAACACAACATTTAATAACAATAAAATTGAATCAGTAGACACGTTTAATCTTCTTGGAATAATAGTAGACTCACATATAAACTGGAAATATCATATAGAACGTATAAAATCAAAACTCTCAAAATTCACGTACGCCCTGTTTGAATTAGTACACAGCACAAACACATACACATACTCACAACTAAAATACGGATTGATACTTTGGGGATATAGCACGGATGTAACTGACGTATGACGTATAATGCAAAAAAAATGTGTGAGAATAATTGCCCAAATAGACAATACTCAATCTTGTAGACCTTTCTTTAAAAAATTTAAATTACTCACCCTACCATCCTTGTATATATATGAGATATGTATATTTACTTACAAAAATATTGGAAAATTTACAAAAATAAAAGATACCCACAGCCTAAACACAAGACATAGAGACAGGCTCCACCTGCCAAAATCTAGAATCAAAATGTTGAACACCAGCCCTTACTATATGGCGGTTAACATTTACAATAAATTACCAATCACTTTAAAAAATGAACAAAACTTACAATCGTTTTCAAAAAACCTTAAATGCTACTTGATTACCAAGTGTTTCTACTCTGTATCTGAATACTTAAGTGAAAAAACTTAACAATAAATTTTAAAAAGAGTGCTCTTTTGGATAAAGAGACTAAATGACTTCAATATAATATTATTTTAAAAGAATATGCAATATGTTTGATAATGTTAATATGAAGATATTTATGTGAGTACATAGATTATTGAATTAATAGTGTATGTGATTTTTTTTATTTAAATTTAATTTTCTTTTGAAATTGATTTGACTGTTGTAAATTGTATTAATTAATAATATTTTAATTCTGATTCTTATTTATTGTGATAACTATAATTACAGAGGCTTGCTGTCCTCAAATTTGCTACACCTCGCGGTAGCTAAGTTTAAAGTGCCTATATAAATTTATACAAAGATCCAATGTACACTTAGTGAGCAAATGAAAAAACTTTGAGTTTCTAATTGACACAGCATTCTAATTTCACAGACACAACTCCATTTGTATTCGTGTGTCTACAACAGAAATTGATTTTGGATTGTTCTGAATGGACCAATCTATTTGTAGTAAGACATTGCAGTACAGTATCCCAAGAAACTTCGAATCGTTATCGTATTGTAGATGCCCGTTAAAAATTCATATACATAGTTGTAAAATCTAAAGCAACATTTATTTTACGCGATTCGAAATTTAGAATTTAAAATGTTTGTGCTAGTTGCAAAGATCAATCGTCTTTAACTACTCAATACTTTATTGTTCATAATAATGTAAAGAATAATACAGATTATTACAGACCCGTTCTAGAACGGCAAAAGAAGAAGGGAGGATGACTGTATTAATTAATAAGTATTTATAATTAATCTGTATAGTGGCGTTATCTTAAATAAATTGTGTCTGGAATCTAATGCTTGACGGGTTGACAAATAAATTAATGCTCGGTTTTTATTAATCTGTTTTACTCCGTTTCTTTCATATACAGTTCTGCTTTTGTCTTCATAAAAGCTGGCAATTGTAAGCTAATATTCACAATAAACGGTTTTGGAAAGAATTAAGAAATCGCTTAATTGTTAAGGATACAAATCGCTGATTGATGATCAAAAATTATTATCAAATAATTGAACCCGTCGTTTGTTTGATAGTCATTTTAATTATTAAAACGGCGAAGGTTTTTTACACAGACTGGGTGACGTAAACAAAAATGAAAAGATAATTATGTTTTTGCGCTTTTATTGACATAGTAAAAATTATTTAGTTATGTAAGTAATCTTTGATCACTGAATAATCAAATTAGATTAGTGTTTTCTTAAAGATTTGTAAATATCTCTGACGCAGCCTGTACGCTAACGCGCCGCGCCGGTGAGAATTTAGGGTCAAATATTTCTTAGGCTTTCGTCTCTACCACCCCGCTAGCACACAATACAACATTTATTGTGCCTGATATATGGGTACGTCATAGATTCAATCAGGAATATCAGGATCCTTCTGAAAAATGGCTTACCGTACTTATTTTGACTAAGCTATAGAATACGAGAAAAAAATGAGATATGGAGCGCTTGCGTTGTGTGTGTCTTTGTGTAGTATAAAAGAAATATTTTGTTGTGGGAATATGTTCCTTTGTCTTTTACCGATTTTCAAAGCTTGGAATCTATTTAATCTCATAATTAGTCAGAATTCTTTTTCCTGAAGTTTTTACCTATTGATAAAGCACATTACATGATGAAACTTCTTTTTATTTTAAAGTTGTGTATAACAATATAGATTCTATAAATTAGGTACACATTATTGCCAGTATTATTTTGTATCCATAACCTTGTAATTTCATTTGAATCGATACAGTGTAGATCTTGTTTCTGTCTAAATAATTTGGAATTTTAAATGAATTATTATTTTGACTATAATTTTATTGACAGTTTCATAATAATATTGTTTACTTATTGAATCTTCCCTTGATTTGTTTGTTTCAGGCAAAGGCACGGGGAGAGCGCATCGCCCGCCGTTGCGCGTCGTCCGCCGTTGCGCGTCGTCTCGTCGCCCTTTGCTACGAGATGACTACGAGACGACTACAATACAGCTACGCGACGGCTACTAACTACGAACGGCTACGCGAGATGATAACATAGGAGAAAAGTATTTACTAAGCAGCTCCGCTCCCGTTTTTGTCTTATATTTTTAGAATTCATGAAGAGTTGTAAAACTGAAACCTCGGGGGGCGTTCAATAAAAATTAATATCCAAGTAAGTACTTTGTTTGCATACCTCTTTAGACGGAATATAATAAAATTATTTAAGGAAGCCATTAAGCATAAAATATTTTTTTATAAAAGCTTTTACTGCCTCCATTGAAGTATACTACGTAGGCGGTGTGTTATCATTAGATTTTCAATAGGACCTGTCAATTTATTTATGGAAAGTTATTTTGTTAAGTGTACGAAACAAAAATAGAAAAACATGTTTTGTTGTACAAACATGAAAAATACTTGTATATTTTTATATTCCCAGAAAATTTCATATTGTGTTCAGTGTTTCTGTTCTAATATGGTCTACCCGTTTTGTTCAATACCTAGAAAGATGAAAACTATGGTTTAATTGTTTAATCTCTTGAATCGGGTATTAGCTCGCTCAAAACTATACTTTGTAAGTACTCTGTATTTTAAAAAAACTTACAAGTAAAATAAAACTAATTATAATCGTTTGAAAAATTACTTAGTAATTAAAATATAATAAAACTAGAAAAAATTCACGTCCCGAGGCAGGAATCGAACCCGCGACTTTTCTTACCTTTCTTTCCTGCCTCAGGACGTGAAATTTTCTAGTTTTACTATATTTTAATTACTAAGTAATTTTTCAAACATTTATAATAATGTTAAAATCAAAAATTAAAAATAATTATAATCGCTTTATTCGGTTCTTAGTGAGGGAAGGTATTGGCCGTAATTCAGGAGAACACATGCTAAGTCTAAATTTAATTTCAGTGCATTTCTTTCTGTCCATATGAATACGAAAAGGATATCTGTCATATGATTTGACATTTAGAAACGTGCGTTCAATTTTCGACCTTATTAAACGTGATAAAATGCAGTGTTTAGAATTTAGAAGGCACCTCCGTACATGTCGTCTAAAATTGTCTATGGTTCCTTTGAAATCTGTCTAAATTTAGTTGACATCTCTAAACGAATTATGGCTATCTTTTTTCTATTACATATTGCGAGAGAGAGATATACTGTACTTACATTTAAACTTAGAGTGTGTCTTCAGAATCAGGCCCATTATGTAAAGTGAGTTAAAATATCTTACTACATTTCAATATTAAATTAAACACTTCGGATTAAAAATATAGCGTCTCACATTTTTAAATTAAATCGTCCTAGCTCAATTACTAGTCAATTCAGGTCATTGATGGTTATATTAGAAGTTTATAAAATTTTGCTATTAAAAATAATTTTCATTGAATACTAAGAATACAATATGAAAGAGAATACCTTCTCATCGTTTTTCAATATAAAATTCTACGCTGCGACTTCTTTTATACTTAAGACCAAAATAAAGGTGCATTTGTCACAAAAACTAATAGTTTAATAAAAAAGCACCGTATCGAGTTTTTTTTTATACAACTTTTTTTATATACTTAATACTTACTTGTTTACTAGAATTAAAAGAATCCTATTATTGGTGGGTAGATAGATAGAAAACCTTTATTAAAAATTAATAATTATAACTTATTGTAATAATTACAAATAAAGAAAGAAAGCAATAAATTAGGCGTTTAAACGCATGAAACACAATTAAATGAAATAAGTAAAAAAAAAAACTTAATTTCTATTTGTTTTTTTTTTAATTTATATTATAATAAAAAAATCATTTTGGACTCCACTTATATAGGTTGGGATTGGATTTCTTTGGTTCTCTAGGATTACAAGGAATGATATTATGTTGTTCTAAAAGTTGTCAAAAATTCTTCGGACATGCATACGTGATTGGGGTCGTTTCAACTAATTGCTAAGCTCTGCTCACTCAAAATATTTTGTGAGCTTAGGAGATTCATCCAAAGTATAGTTGTCAGAGGCAATTATGTATGCTGCCAATATAGTGGTTAATGCTATTATAAACATACATTTACATTAAGTAAAATCATATTGTAGGCAACAATATAATTTTTAAGAAGACTACGCTGCCGCTCTGTTGCTTGCCCCAATGCGTGGCCACTGCGTAAGAGAGAGACATAAGGCATTATTGTATTTTCTACTCAAGTTAGAAGCGCTTAATTGGAGAGACTACATAAGATCTCAGTCTAATAACATAACTCTATAGTAGATCCAGGCCGAAACTTCGTGTGAAATAGGTATTTAGCTGCGCGTTCTAACCCGTTAAAATCAGTTTTAACCGTATCAATCACTTCTAATTAAATAATCATATTAAAAAACTCAATAATAGTTTGTAGGAGGGGGGCGATGATGCATGAAGTATATAATTACGCCAATAAATGTAAAAGGTTTATTAAAAATATTTACAACAGATCGCCTCACTACATAAATCAGGATAGACAGAAGATAGCGGTAATATTTACAAGGCACGGAAAGACAAAAGATAACCAAATACTAATAAGTAACACGCAACGAAAAACAGTAAAATTATTCTATAAAATTATAACAACCAATCCGTCACCATGGCAACCAGATAAGGAAGACAAGAAGTCTGTCGTCGGCCGTGCTCGCTAACTCCATGGTGCCATAGAGGCCTACACTATGAAGGCGGGATCGCGGATGAAAATGGAAAATGAAATTTAATGAAATATATGTGTGGACAGGGCCCCCACAAGCTTAAAAAAAGTTAAACAGTAATAATTATTATTTTTAATTAATATTTATATTTAAAGTAATACTTTAGTATTGTCTTACATTTTCGACGACTCCACTATTGAGATGCTCAAAAAAGGTTTAAATTATGCCGTGACTCCTCGCAGGACGTTGAGGATTGCTTAGTAAAAAATAGTGTGGAAAAGTAAGATGCAGAGGCAATACGGCAAGACATCTCATCGACCTTCCGTCGAAGTAAAGTACCCAAGTTAAATCTTCCTTTTAACAAATATCAAGCTTTAAAGAACTTGCGAGCTAAGCCATAATTAATTATTCTCCGTGCAGATAAAGGAAACGCAACGGTAATAATGGATACGTCAGATTACAAAGAAAAAATGCATCATCTTTTGTCGAATGACAAGACCTACAAACGTGTCAAAACAGACCAAACTAATAAAATATTAAAGAAAACTAGTGATCTTGTCAAATCACACTCAGAACTTTTGAATCTGGACGTAAATTACTACTGGACAACTTACCGTTTGGCTCAACACGTAGCTAAAATACTATCACCTATTAGAGGAAATACAAGAGCACATGTGAAGGATTCTTAGCAATTTGTTAGCGCTATTAAACACTTACATATTGCTGACAATGAAACTATGGTCAGTTTTGATGTATAGTCCTTGTTTACATGCTTACCTGCATTGAAATTGCTAAAAGGAAGCTATGTGATTGTAATATGCCTAATGAATATGCAGACTTGCTTGAATATTGCCTCACATCAGGCTACCTATTGTGGAAGAGGAATTCTATGTACAAGTGGATGGTGTAGCAATGGGCTCTCCTGTATCACCCGTAGTCGCCGATATTTTCATGGAGGACTTTGAGGAGAGGGCCTTTAGCACAGCATCGGTAACACCAAGGTTTTATAAACGGTATGTAGACGACACTTTCACAATTTTACCAACTGATAAAGTTATTGCATTTCTATCACACCTTAACTCCATCAATCCTAAAATTCAATTCACCATGGAGTTAGAGGCAAACAATAATCACAGCTTGAGCCACACTGTGTATCTTAAAGCAACCCATACTGATAGGTACCTCAATGGTGACTCTCATTACCACCTCAGTTAGTTAGCTACCGTAGAGATATCTTTGTTTCAGAGAACGCGAGGCATCTGTGACAACCAACACCTGACAGCTGAACTACAGCATGTCAAGCATGTTTTGCGAGACAATAAACTGCAAATACCACGCCAGGGTCATAGAAGCCGAGCGAAACCTGTCACAGTCGAACGTCAACTTGCTGTACTACCGAATATGAAAGGTGTCACTGACTAGATTGGCAACATCTTGAAGCGTGCTTAAATTAAAACTTATTTCAACCCGCCGAAGAAGATTAACCAATTTCTACCACCTGTCAAGAGCAACATTCTCTTACGCGATGCAGGCATATACAAGTTAGATTGTGACTGCGGCCTCTCATACATAGGTTAAACAAAGAGAACCATAGGCACCCGGGTAAAAGCACATATAGCTGACGTATACCACAGGCGTGAAACGAAGTCGGCAGTGTGTGAACACGCTCTTGACGGACCCAATCACTATATTAGATTTGATAAGCTCCAGATCCTCGCCAAAGAATACCGTTTCATTCCTAGAATGTTACGTGAGGCTATTGAAATCAAAAACACCCTAATTTCAATAGAGAAGATGGTTGGAGTGTACCACCAGCTTGGGATCCCATCATGCGAATAATAAAGTTCCAAACCCGTCCTCATACTGCCCAAAAAACTGACACCGTGAACTCCGTATGCGTAATTCGGACTGCTCAAAATATAACACAAAGTGACGGTAGTTAACTTAAAACTTATCAATGACAACTGACATCTTTAGTCTTCCCGTGACCACGATCGCTCTAAAGTAATCGAAACGTCGGGTGTATAAATAATAATGTAACATCTAATTAAACGCGAGTTAAATGCGGTAAATTGGATTTATTTATTAATACTTACTTCAGTTTTTATATTTTTAAATGGCTCTTTATTTTTGCTCTTCAGTGTATATACCGCGACGTTTGCCGACAGCCACTACGAGCACAGCTACACAGTAATAAGGCATATTGCGAAGGCTCATGTTTCTCATTATGCTTAGGCGTACTTTCCATGATATACTTTATTACTTTTATATTTCTTTTCAAAATGTAACGACAATGCTAATAACGTCTTTATTCCATTCCTACTCGAGGGAAAGTTTCGTGTTCTTATTTTTCTTATCTCTGTTTTTCTTGAAATAGTGTAATATTGCCGTAGAATTCATGTTGTCTTCAGAGGAAACCTAGCACTAAGCTAACCTATACAAGATTCATCAATAATAATAAATTAAAATAAATTTCAGCTTATAACTGGTGAAATGGCTCCGCTAAGTACCTCCTTGATGCACTGGTCAGATTGCAGCGTCATGCTGTCCGCGTCATTGGCGATTTATAGGACACTAACAACCTTGAACCTCTGCAATTGCGTCGAGACCTTGCGTCGCTTAGCGGCTTCTATCGACTATATCACAGATAGTGCTCTGTGACCCCTGCATTTTGCGTTCCGTGCATTTTGACCCCTTCCTACTCAAAGCACACGTGCCGGTCACCGGAGTCATCACTGTCTTCACTTCAACATCACGCACAAAGAATTTTAGCAACTCGTTTCTTTGTCGTTCGTCCAGAACTTGGAATACTTTGCCGGCATATGTGTTCCCTTCTTCATATAACACAGGTTTTTTCACGCCTTCTAAAGAGGCGTGAAAAACCTCTTGGGCCGGCACGGTGGAGGCGGCTAGAGCAGTGTCGAAACTGCACTAGCTGTCTTCGCATATTTACTCCTCTTACGGCTTCACAACAGGTGGTTTTGAGTTATTTTTTTTCTCATAATTAACGTAATTTTGATATAAAGCAACATTTACAAGAGTGAACATTTACAAAGACTCATTTTAAAAAATCCACATCAAATAAGTTCTTAGGTCTCTTTATACTTTTACAATGTTATCAATACTTATTACTCGCTTCTACAGATACTTAATTGTTACGATTGAAGTAAATATATTGCACTAAAGATATTTTATGATCTATATATTTGTAAATTATATCTTTTTTCGGTTGCACTACCACGCTGTCTGAGTGCGGGTTGGTGGGTTAAAGCGGTTGCAGTAACAACCGGGACTAACGGCTTATCGTGCCTTCTGAATCACGGAGGAGATCAAAATAACAAATTTCGATGGACCCATCCTGGATCGACCATGGCGAAAGTTGCTTCGTTTTTGTAATCGAAACCAAAGCGCTCAAACCACTACGCCACCGAGCGTCTCAAGTTGTCACTGTCGATGTATAAGATCTAGAATGAGTATAAAAGTTTGTACTGATTTTGTATCGTTGAGAGAAAACTGTGGTAAAAGTTACAGCTTAGAAAAGTAGATAGAGTAACTTACCAAGAAAACTTATCTTGACTTAACAAATATACCTACCACTTCATAACTATGTCGTATGAATTATTAAAAGCTTTTGAGCTTTAACTTTTGTTGGGCATTGTAGAGGTGCTTAGTTTGAAAACTAGTACATTCGCAAATAAACCTTAGAACTTAGTACCTTTAAAATAGACTTCATGATTCATTTCAAGGGGTGAAACGTTTGAAACACTCCTTCTCAAGTCATGTTTGATGTTTGAAAAGTTTAATATTGTTATAATTACCAAGTACGTGGTTAGGTTATACACACACATAATAATTTTTTGGCAACAACAAATGCAATAATATCTTCTCGTCCTGATTAATTAAGATTCTACAGTCAGCAAAATCCTACAGACTTCTAATAAATTTATAAGAAAAAATCACAAAAATCAATATGTCTAAGGGCAGGCTTTAAAGGAGATGTTCTGAATTTCTATGGAGACAGAAGCTATGTGCTGCATAATATTCTCAAAAATATACTCTTATATTTTTCTAAGAATATTATGCAGCAAAAACTATAATTTAAAATTTCTGCATAAAACAAAACATCTAATTCTGACTAAAAAATAATGACCCAGGGATGTAAAATTTGATTTTAAAATTATTACACATATCAGACAAAGGACAAAACGTCAATACCGTCCATTGGCAAATATATTTTTCTAAGTAGGCATGGGAACCCATTGCAAATTGTCATGCTGAACTAAATTGCACAATTTTTGTTTTTTATGAAAAAAATACTAAAAGACCACGGCAAGTATGTTTCTGGTATTGTTTCTGACTAATAAGTAATATAGATTTTAATTTATTTTTTACATTATTTCATCAGAGAAACTTGGATAAAAAGGTTAGATTTCTTGCATGCATTTTTCAAAATTACTCAAATATGCCAAGGTATAAACATGAAAAAAGGGTATATTCAAGATTCTCTGAGCATAGGCTTTTGTCTAAAATATAATTTACCGTGGGGGCTTTCTAGTACCAATATCGAACATCTCCTTTCTTTAATAAAAGTTATTTGATAAAGTTTAAAATATTCTCTAACTATTATCACTGTTCACTAGCGAAACACTCAAATTAATATTATCGGATTGGATAAACACTAGCACAGATTCGTAAACAAAGTCTACCGCGAGCGACAGCACACGTTGCATAATACACTTAGCAATACATTTCCTGTTACTTCCGAGGGTTGTTTTGAGCCCACACGAACTATGTTGTGGCCTGAGGCTCGTGTATCTATATTTACCAGATAAGTCAAACTTCCTTGTTTGCAGACATTGGCCCTAATTCTGGCAAACACATGCTAAGTTTAAATTTAATTTCAGTCTATTGCTTTATCTCAAAATGAAAAAGAAAAAGATGGTTGTCATATAAATTGACATTTAGAAAGGTGCGTTCAATTTTCGACCTTATTGAACGTGCTAAAATGCAGTTTTTAGGAGGCACCTCCGTACATGCCGTCTAAAATTGTCTATGGTTTCTTTGAAATCTATCTAAAAAGTGACAGCTCTAAACAGATTCTTGCTATCTTTTTCCTATTACTTATTGTGAGAAAGAGATATACTGTACTTAAATTTAGAATTAAAGTGTGTTCCCAGAATTAGGCCCATTATTTTGTAACAAATAAATTTTAACCCGGCAAGCATTAGATTCCATTCTCCCATGTAGGAAGGTCTGTGCCCAGCAGTGGGACGTATATAGGCTGGTGATGATGATGATGATGAAGCATTAGATTCCAGACACAATTGATTTTTCAATTGTCATAGAGCTCCTATAATCCATATATCCATATCCATATAATATAAATTTCCTTTAGATAGACTATAACATCGCTTGATAGATCAAACTAACTAATAACCGACTCCAAACACAAAAAAGACAAAATTATTAAATGAAGTTCATACTTGTACCGTGTATCACTAACTCCAAAAAAAACTTTTAAAAATTTTCTTTTCTTTTCGTTTTTTGTGTTTCGAAATCGATAGATAGGTGACCTTCAGCTCAATCGTTGTTTGACGTACATAGGTATTGTTTTTACTATTGCTTCTTTGTTGTTTATTTAAGAATTTCATCCTCTATTTATGAAGACATTAATCAGATCACTAATAAACCTAAATAGAATTATCGAAATCGGTTTAGATTTGATAAAGACATCGCCCAACATGTCCTATGATACCCACTGCTGAACAAAGGCCTCCTCCCTCCACTGTTTTGTTCGCGTAGCACACACACACAAAATTACAGTCCAAAACCGCCAAATGACTATTCATAACTAGTTAATTAATTTATTTTTCAATTTCAATATTAGATAACTGTTGCTATAAAAAATAAGAGCCAATTCAATACTCATGTCTATACCCAAAAATGTTTGTCTCTACCATATCTCAAGAAACCGATATCTTCCAAAGGATTAACTTTTACGCCTAAGCCTTCGACGTTGATAAAAATTCCGTTACTATATACACTGCTTATGTATTTTTCTTTGTCTAGTATCATTTAGGTACGAAAACCCTTGAGTTAACAATAGCCTATAAGCCTAAGAAATAGCCTTTTAAATATTATTAGATTTGCACTCTCTTATTTTACTGGAAGGTTTCCCGCCAACCCCACAATAGACGTGGAATAAAGCTTCAATTCATTGTTATAAAATTGTAGGCATCTCTCTAGAATCAGGGTTGTTTGGTCTAATCGTGTTTTTAAATTAATTGATTGGCTATTAATAAATACTGAGGGCGACAGAAATAGTTTATTTCGAAAAACATGTTTTAAAACCCTTACAATATAATGACTTAACAACATAATATCTCATATTGTTATTGTTGGAACCCAAACTAGACATAAGTCTATCGAGTGACTCTTAACGACATTTATTTTGTCTACTTCTTTTTTCCTTTGAGTGTGACTCAGATAAAAATCGCTAAGAGACTAGCAAATCGCTAGGCAAATGTTAGTGAAAACGAGCACTAGACCAGAATCTATGATTACGTAATTGTACGTAATAGATAATTTACACACACTTAGTTTGGGTTGCCTTCATTTACAAAAATTTTAACATTGAATATACTACAACAAAATAGAAAAAATATATTAATATCAAACCATGGACCAGCATGAGTGTTTTGTATTTGTGTGTGTGCTTGACCATATTCAATTTTTATTGTGTAAGCCACCCCAAGTCCTAGTTCATGGTGTATTATGAGTATGACACTTTTCAATTGATTATTTTAATTTTAATATTTTATTCGGTTTTACGCCTCATGTATTTCTCCGATATAGGATAGTCTGTGCCTAGCAGTAAGACGTACATAAGCTGGTGATGATCAAGGTTTTATTCGGTAAATTATCAGCTGATATAAACATCTAGGTAAATATTTATAGTGATAGGAAGCTAATTACAGTTTCACACCTGTAGATTATCATTATTGGGAGGGAGGAAATGACTGCATGGTTGATATCCTAAAGGGTGTAATTTTATTGAAGCTCTGAGATTAATTTAGATGTTGTAAGGCCTGGCACATAGATTTACACCCAGACGATTATATTCTTTCTGTTTTTCGAGGCCTTCTGGTAGCTAACGAACGGCTGGCATCACAGATTGTGACTTTGAAAGTGGCAAACCAATTGTATGAACTAATATAGCCCATGTTTTAATCTATTGTCGTATTGACGGCACCACCCTGTATGTCTTTGTACCAAAAATCTAGATGCGTGGTTAAGTGACAAACATCCATCCAAATTTTTCGCAAGAATAATATTAGTTGCATAACTATCGTAAACAGTGCTATTACTGTTGTAGTCAAAATCAATGCCTATTACGGAAGTATGTATTACGGAGGAGGTATTACGTGTTTCATTCTTGTTTGGATAACCCAGTTATTGTTTGGATAGCCAAACACGAATAAACGTAGGTGGTAGGCCCGTATGTAGGGTCTTTGCAGGTACCACCGCTATTCTTATTTCAGCCGTGAAACAGTTCGCTGTGTTTCGGATTGAAGGGAAGGATAGCCAGTGTAATTACTGGGCATGGGCGGCATTTTATCTACGGCCTCAGGATGACAACGCACCTGCAATATCAAGTGATTTTCCCTTGTTAATTCAGATGTCTATAGGCGACGGTAACCATTTATTATAATTATATTTACCTTAGTTACTTAGTTATATTAAAAAAAAAACAAGAAAAGACATTACCTCCGTAATAGGCGTTGATATTGACAACCGTCGTAATAGGATTGCTTACGTTATGTTTTAACAATATCTCTTTGTATTCAAAAGTAAATATAGCCTAGTATTTAAAACTATTAACTACCAACCCGCATTGAGATCAACCCGCATTGGGCCAGCGTGGTGGTGTTATGGCCCAAACTCCTCATGTGCTTCTCCCATGTAGGAAGGCCTGTGTCGAGCAGTGGGACGTATATAGGCTGGTGATGATGATTTAAAACTATAAGGAGTTTATGGATTAAATTTTAATAAAATTTTAAGCTTTATTAAATGCGCTATTTTTGCTTATAAACCAGTATTTCATTTCAATTCTATTTTAAGTGTTTAACTTGCAATCCCAGACTCATGAAAAGAATTTATCATAAACCTTTTGATCTGAAGCACTCAGAATTAATTTTCCCAAATTAAAACATTTCTAACTAATATAATTAATTCTAATAAACTCTTTTATTAGGTATAAAATCAGGAGGCTTTATTCTTTCTTATTTTAAATTTTAATATAATAGATGATACCTATTAACTACCTAAAAAGCACGCATCTTTGATATTTTATGGATAACAAACACCTATAGGTAATGTCTTGCTTTCCAGCTTTGAGGCTACTTCTGTATTATTAATAATAGACCTTCAATAATTTTAACAATCGAATTTCACTAAAATCGTAACAGAAATTGATTATAAAATTTCGCTGTCAATTTATTTGAGTGAATTACAAAACATATTCAGTAGTACCAACCCTTAATTTTAAAAGTACACTTTGTTATTTCAATTGTTTAAGAAACGTTCACCGTCAAGAGTCCAGTAATTTAACGTTTCAACACCTACGTTATGAAAATCTGTAACGTCTGTCCCTGTAGGTACTGAAATTAGAAATTCTGGTCGTCTTTAGTACTGTATTCGTGAAGTATAAAAAAAGTTTGATGAAATTTGAGTAGATTTTGTAGAGGGGTGTTATAAGTTTGACGAGTCTGACTGTGTATCTGTGTCATCGTCTGTGTGTCTGTGACATCGTATCTCCTAAACAAATGGACCGATTTTGATTCTTAGAAAGCTGACGTGATCGAGATGGTTCTTACCTATGATTAATGAGGATCTGTTACTTCGGTGGTATTTCCAAGAAATGCTAACCTTGAGCTGATCCTGTACCACCAAATAGTCTGCTAGATGCTTATAGGAGATGTAGCGTGGTTGGGCTCATAACAACAGTCTCAATGAGATTGTGTGACATAGATGATTAATAATCATCATCATCATTTCAGCCGAGAGACGCCCACTGCTGGGCATAGGCCTCCCCCAAAGATCTCCATACCGATCGGTTCTGCGCTGTCCGCATCCATCGGCTTCCCGCGACCCTCACCAGATCGTCGGTCCACCTTGTGGGAGGCCTACCAACGCTGCGTCTTCCGGTACGCGGCCGCCACTCGAGGACCTTTCCGCCCCAACGGCCGTCAGTCCTTCTTGCAATGTGGCCTGCCCACTGCCACTTGAGGCTCGCAATTCTTCGGGCTATGTCGGCAACCTTAGTTCTCCTGCGGATCTCATCATTTCTGATTCGATTACGCAGAGAAACCCCGAGCATAGCCCTCTCCATTGCCCTTTGGGTGACATTGAGCCTTCTTACTAGGCCCATTGTAAGCGGCCACGTCTCAGTTCCGTAAGTCATCACTGGCAACACACACGAATTGAAGACTTTCGTCTTGAGACACTGCGGTAGTTGGGCCGAGAATATGCTGCGAAGCTTCCCGAACGCTGCCCAGCCGAGTTGGATCCGTCGATTGACCTCTTTCTGGAAGTTGGACTTACCAAGTTGGACTATTTGTCCCAGGTAAACATATTCGTCAACAACTTCCAGTGTAGAGCTTCCAACCTTTACAGGAGTGGGTACGACATGGGAATTCGACATTATTTTCGTCTTATCCATGTTCATTTTAAGACCCACTTGTTGGGAGACTCTACAGAGGTCGTCGAGCATTGTGCCCAAGTCTTCCAGGTTTTTAGCCATGACTACGATATCATCCGCAAAACGAAGGTGAGTCATGTACTCGCCGTTTATGTTGATGCCAAATCCTCTCCAGTCCAAAAGCTTAAACACATCCTCCAACGCGGCAGTGAACAGTTTCGGCGATATAACATCGCCCTGTCTCACACCTCGCTGAAGACGTATTGGTTCCGAGTTTTGGTCCTGAAGGCGGACTGACATAGTGGCGTTTTCGTAGAGTGACTGCAGCACTTGGATGTACCGATAGTCTATTTGGCATCTCTGGAGTGACTGAAGCACGGCCCAGGTCTCGACAGAATCGAAGGCTTTCTCATAGTCCACGAACGCTAAGCATAATGGCAGGTTGTACTCTTCGGTCTTCTGTATAACCTGCCGCAGCGTATGTATGTGGTCTATGGTACTAAAGCCTTTTCGGAATCCGGCTTGTTCGGGAGGCTGGAAGTCGTCGAACCTGCGTGCGAGACGATTCGTTATAACTCTCGAAAACAACTTGTAAACATGACTCAGGAGCGTGATGGGTCTATAATTCTTCAATTGGGTCCTGTCACCCTTTTTGAAGAAAAGTGTCACCACGCCCCCATGCCATGCCTTTGGCGTTTCACCCTCGAGGATGATGGAGTTAAATAGCCTCTGAAGCGCTCTCAGGACTGGACGTCCACCTGCTTTCAAAAGCTCCGCTGTAACTCCATCGTCGCCCGGCGCCTTGTTGTTCTTAAGCTGTTTGAGAGCTACACTAATCTCGTACAGGCTGACGTCCGGGATATCTTCGGTGTAATGTCGGGTTAATTTGGCTCTCGGATCGGTGGCCTGAGTGACAGGTGTGCGTGATGTCGCGTAAAGCTGTCCATAGAAGTTTTGAATCTCGGCCAATAGCTCAGGTCGGGATGTAACCAATCTGCCGTCCTCTGTCTTCAGCTTCGTCAGCAAACTCTGTCCAAGCGTCAGATCCCTGGTGAACACTTTTGAGCCCCTGTTCCGCTCGATTGCCTCTTTAATACGTTCAGTATTAAATCGGCGCACGTCTCGGGTTAGGGACTTGGAGATCTGTTTGTTGAGCTGCCGACGAGCGTCTTCAGAAGACTGCAGTCCACGTCTTTCCTCCATGAGCTTTAATGTTGGCTCAGAGATTTTCTTACTTCTTTTGTTACGGCTGGGTTTTAAAAAACTTGAACCCGCCGTAAGGACAGCTTCCACGAACCTGTCGTTGTATGTGTCCACATCTGTGCAGTCCTCCAGGCAATCAGGCTGGCCCAGTGCGGGTTGGTGGGGAGCGCCAGAGCCTTATGATTAATAAGGCCAGGAGTAACTTAAAATTAATATTTTTTATTATAAATGAAAGGCATTTTTTTTAATACAGAAGGTTAAAAATATTGACCCTTACTGGTCTATATATATTGGAAATAGGGAGTTTTGTCCGAAAACAGCCTCATTTCTTTGAACGTCAAAAATGTGTTGACCCAAGACTTAAGCCAAGAGATCCATATAAAATTATGCTTCCGAATTGTAATAGCACGTTATTTAAAGGAAACTGTTATGCGATGTCTATTAAAATATATTGTATATTTTAATAGACATCGCATAACAGTTTCCCTATTGTCCCTACACAAAATCCCTATTGAACTAAGACAATTGCCTACAAATCTGTTTTTGAAAAAATTGCGGGACTGGTTGGTTGACCATTGCTTCTATGACATTAATGAATATATTATTGCGACTACATAGTTAAAACAAATAACATTATATACCTTTTCAAATGATTTGACCTTTAATAAACTCTTTTTTTCACGAATAAATTGAAATTGACAATTGTACTCAATAATGACAATTTTAATTTTACTGTTTATAGACATATTGCGACTAATTAATTTCTCTTGAATGATACTTTGATAATATTTTGAATTGTATTGACCTATATTATATATTTACTAAATTAAAAAAGAAATGAATGTAATAATGGCATCAAATTGACAACTGCACTAATTAATAAGAAATAATATTTAGTTATGAATAGTTTTTTTTGCATGCCTAACAGTGGTAAAACATGTGAAACTTATAAATTACTGTGACATCTGTGTTCTAAATGTACCATGTCTTATGCAAATAAAGGATATTATTATTATAAGTCTGCAAGTAGGTAATAGCCAAATCCTACCCCACATTGTTATGTATAGTACAGATTCGGCTATTTTGGCTTACCCTGTAATCAAGGTTGGTTTTAAGGTTTCTTTGACCACTTTAAGTTTAGCTTCACTTTATTTGGGATTTTTCCAATATTCACTATGCTCAAAGGTGATGTTTTATATTCGGCCACATATATGTACACTATCCCAAAAAATCTCTTGAATCCATTAAAGAATTCATTTTCTTGTATAGTTCGTTTGCACAAAATTGAAAATTATTCATCTATAAGTCTAAACTTCACCAAAGTGACAAAGGCGCCATCTCTTTGGGAGCCATGTTTAAAATTTGGCTGTGTTGCAGTTTCACTACAAAGTTCTTGATTCTAACCACAAAACAAAGACAACAAAAAGAAAACGCACAGGTGAAAAGTGTTCTGCATATGTGTGGCAAGTTTTTTGTATAATACCCATAGGCCGGGTCTCCATACGTTTTTGAAACCAGTCCTTTATATGAAATAAGTATTAAGCTGTTGCTGTGTATTGTCCACGGGTTTTATTCAATGAAAATTCAATATACTACGAATTTAATCGCAATGAAATACAAACCATTTCAAGCGCTCTTATTACCAGATAAATGACTATAATCACTTTTAAAAATCTTCCACGGCGCCTTAACCACAGATTAGATAAAAGTCCTTAACTGCGAGTTTTAATGTCTCCCTAAATACGTGAGCAGCATTTAGATCTGAAGATAAATTTCAATATTCAATGAACATTATAATGTAACGATTGCAAACGAAAAGCTGATCATAGCAATTTCTGATTGTAAGTAATGAGATTTGCCAGATAACCAAATTTTTTGGGAATATCCATTATTTAGCTCAAGGTAAGCATCATTATGAGCTTGTGTTATGGATACTAGATAACGGCAAAATATTGATAATAATATGTATATAAACTAGAGAAATATACTAAATAAACATATAAACATCCATGACCCGTGAACAAATGTTCGTTCTCATCATGCAAACATTTGCTCCTAGCGGGATTCGAACCAAACCCGGGACCCTCGACCGAGTAGTTGGTCGTCAAAACGAAGATTATCTAAAACAAAACCGACAGGTCAAAATATTATTTTGATTTTAATTTTAATTTGTATTTAATTTTAATTTGATTTTAATCTTGGCTTGTTTTTTTATTTTCATTTTAATACGTCTTCGAGTTGAATGTCAATTTCTTTGTTTTTAATTATTATTGAATTTAATTTTGATTAGCTTTGATTTTTAATTTAATTTGATTTTAAATTTCAATTTGATTTTTATTTGTTTTAGTTTTAATTTAATGTTGATTTTGAATTGATTTGAAGTTAATTTTAATTTGACTTTAGTATTAAATTTGATGTTCTAACTATGAACTTACCTAGTTTTTAAGTCACTTTGTTACTAATAACTAAAGACTGTAATTATTATTTATTATGCCAAATTTTTATAAATTGTTTTATTTATCGCGATCGCAAATTGCAATATTCCAATATAAACGCAATATTCTCTATATAACATCCCTATTAATCATAGGAAAAAATTTGGTTTAAGAAACTTGTTAATTTAGCATTTTTTTTCTAGTCACCAATTTTTATACACGAAAAACAATGACTCATATTCTAAGTGCATTTCAGATAAGTATAAAATTGTAAATTCGTATTGTTTATTTAGATAAAAATATGTTATAAATTAAATTATTGATATATTCCGAAAAAAACCCCACGGTAAGCTTTTGTGCCCATTTATAAATACATGGGCCCTACTAACCCAGCACTATAGATGCGTATGCTCCACCACTTAAGTTAAGGTTTAAATAAAATCGATAGAAGTTCAAGCTATAAAATGAAATAACATTTGTAATTTTTAACTGAAGTGCTTTGACATCAACCTAAATATGGATGGACACCACCACCACCACTACCTACCTATGGATTGACAAAAGAATTACCTTTATATTTAATATTTATAATAGCAAGAAAACACATCTCAATGAAAAAAAAAGGTAGGTATCTGACCTTGTATATCTCATCTCATTATAGACGTACACAGTTGTTATATTAAAAACGAACCGCAAAATGTTCTCCTGGGTTGTTCGCCGACAGGTTTCCACGAAAGGGGAGTAAAATATATCTCTCAACTTTATCTTGTACTCTAAATTATGGCCTGAAGCTTTATCCACGACAGCACAGTAGGCGTAATGCTCACCGTAATACCCAAACCTTTTTAAAAACAAACTTTTTTAAAAATCTTAACACAATTTATGTAGATTTAGTACGTAATGAGAAACTGAATTAAAACTGACGAACGTGTTCGAAACATTTCTTAAAGTAGACAAAAACAAAAGCACAGAGTAACTAGTAGTTCGAATGACAAAATACCTATGCACGGTCGAAGTCGGAAGTAATATAACACTTTAGTACCATGTCGCAACAACTGTTAGGGCACAATAGTGATCGTGTAATGGTTCGACTGTACGGCAGGCGATAAATGCGCACGCACTTACAACCACGTACTCGTCCGCAGTCCGCACACAGATACATAAATAACGGTTATCTCATATCAAGTTATGGAATCGTTCCAATATTGAAATTTAAAATGAGTATATTATGACTCAACTTAAAATAACAGAAATTACAGATAAAAACAATAATTATTGAATATTTTATGCTGTTTTTGTTCTATCGATACACATTAATGTATTTTTCGTTCAAGAGTGTAAACTTTTCATCCCTTAAGGCCCATTTACATGATGCAAGTTTCTTGCTTGTAGCATACAATTAAATTGAAGCAAGAAAAGCCTTGCATAGTCTAATGTGTTGTTCAGATTATGCAAGTAATTTTGTTGCTTCAATTCAATTGTATGCTACAGGCAAGAGCCTTTACCCTCCTTTACAACCATAAAAAAACATCTATTGTGTCTGTGGCTACTTCACAAATAAAACTTGTAGATGGTCGGAATGATCAATTAACTCTCTATGTGATCGGTACTGCTCGCATCGAGTCACGTCATGAATACATTATACCTATTTGCCTTTAATTAGCAAACATGTGGCAGCCTCGGTTTTAAACCAGCTTAAGTTCATTGCTGCGTTCATAAGATATTACAATGGCGCTATAGTGAAGCAGCAGTGAGTTTGCAATAAACTTCCAACGAATGCTAATGATATTTTTTTTTATATACAACTAGATGACAAACAAGCTGACGGCTCACCTGATGGTAGCGGTTACCGCCGCCTATAGACACCTGCAATAATAAGCGTTGACATCCTTATGCCTAAGATGAAATGCCGTCCATGCTCAGTAATTACACTGGCTACCTTTTCCTTCAATCCGAAACACAGCAAACTGTTTCACGGCTGAAATAAGAAAGGCGGTGGTACCTACCCAGACGACCCTACATACGGGTCTACCACCTAGTAGTGATGGCCATTATCATTTGCATTCCATAATTAAGGGGCAGATCCGCAGTCTTAAAGCGTTTTTTAAAAAAGCGGTAAGGGTTTCACCTTGCTTTAAAGGCTACTCTGTCAGGGGTCCCGGGTTCATGTCCCGGTAGGAGCAAATGTTTGTATGATGAGTAGGTACGAGTATTTGTTCACGAGTCATGGATGTTTATATGTTTATTTAGTATATTTCTTGGTTATCTAGTATCCATAACATAAGCTTTTAATGATGCTACATTATTATTAAATTAAAAATAATAATAATAATTCGCTCACATGAAATCGCGAACCCTAATATATGCCTTTATGCTAAGCACAACAGTTGTTATGAAAAGTGACTCTTATTACAACGGATTAAGGTACCCACTAATGTTAGTGCTACGCTTCATGATGTCACATAATGGCAGATCAAGCGTAACGGTTACACACATTCGTAACTTAAGCCTATTAGTGTTCGGTTCAAAGAGTCCATATTGTTACGTACAATTGATGAAGGTACTGACAACAATACACTTATAAGTATAGAGGCTGCCTTACTCCAATCCATTCAACGTAAAAATAGTTTAAATCCCAGAGGAAATTAGAAGTTTCCAGAATCCGTTCGTGCATGATGAAAAGAATTGTATGATAAGAACCAGGAAATTCTCTTTAGCAGAGCTTAACTATTTTTATACGAAAATAATAGATATTGTAAGAAGATATTCTTAATGGTACGTAGCTACCTTAAAACCTTCCATGATAAATTATATACCTATATTAAATTGACGCCTGTCAATAGTGCTTAAGTTAAAGTTATGTGAGCCTTGATTTATTTGAAAGCCCTACTTTTTTGAATAAATTAGAAAATAGAACAAGGAAAAGTTACCACTAAAACTATTTTTTTATGTTTGCCTAAGACACAAAAAAATTACATCCACTAAAAGAAGACAATTATTACAAAAATATTTACATCCACTAAGAGAAGACAATCATTACAAAAATATTTACATCCACTAAGAGAAGAAAATCATTACAAAAATGTTTACATCCACTATTTACCATCTTTAAATTATAACAAGATGAGTACATGTAATGTTGAGGTGAATAAAACTCTTTTTTTTAACTCTATATAACAATTTTTAGACCAACCTAGCCTCAATATAACAAACCTCAGTTTAACAAATTACTCGATGTAACGAATATTTACTTGTTCCCTTCCGGTTATATCAAGTGTATTAACATCGACTAAGAGAAGAAAATCATTACAAAAATATTATATTTACATCCACTAAGAGAAGAAAATCATTACAAAAAATATTTACATCCACTAAGAGAAGACAATCAATACAAAAATATTTACATTCATTGAGAGGCAATTATTACAACAGCTAGATAACCAGCATTTTACAGCATTCGTAATGATAAACTATGCTGACAAAATAATAATCTACTACTACTTCTTATAGCTACTTAAAACGAACCAAACCTTTTTTAAAAGTAACACAAAAAAGTTATTTTATTAGACCGATAATAACAACACTATTGGTTTATTTTGTTTAATTAGTATATGACAAGCAAGCTTGCATCTCACCTGGTGGCTAGTGTCACCGGTATTGCAGATTGCCATTGGGGCGTAAGGTGAAATGCCTTCCTTGCCCAGTAATTACACTGGCTAAAATCTTTCCTTTCAATTCGAAATACAGTTGACAGGAAAACTGTTTCACTGTTGAAGTAAGAAAGGCAGTGGCTCCTACCCAGACGACCCTATACATAGGGGCCTACGACCTAGTTTTTAATTTTACCTTTTAAGCAATCCTATTTTATATTTATCTAAGGTTGCCTGGAAGAGATCGTTTTTTGCGATAATTGTGCAAGCTTTTTATTGTACCATGTATTTTGACATCTGCATATTTATGCCCAAAAATAATCTCGCCTTTCGGGCTTTTGTGCCCTGACAAAATAAAAACCATAAAATAGTTTTTTATTTTTATTTTTTTATTATTCCCAACAATGTTTACAAAACTATTAGTCTAAGCCTGGGACTGAAGACAGTTTTTATTTGTAGTTGAATGATTAATAACTTTCAACGAACCATCTTGTCTTGGCTTTATTGAAAATGTTTCCACACAGTAAAAGTACAGATCTAAAATAAGAACCGATTTCTGAGTATACCGAATCAGATTCCTTTAGTTGATGGTGGAACTATGTAAAAATAGTTTCATAGTCATGGTATAGAATTAGCTTTTTGCTTTATATAAGTGTATTTGAATGCTTTTCACGCAGAAACTTCTTAAGAAAAATAAAATAAAACAAAGCCAAATAATCGATTAGATAATCGATTTTAATATAATAGCAACATAACAGTCAGATTGACGGAAGAAAAAAAAACTGATATTGACTTATCAAGATGGCTTTGGCTTATATTATTGTCGTACGTACCTAAACGTATTTAATAAATTTTCGTTTGTTTTCTGTGCAATTTCCGAGTTGAGCTTTAGAATTCCTTGGTCATTTGTGTTTTGTGAGAGTGAACTGGACACGTATTACTCTTTTGTGACAAGTTACCAAGCTATAGAAAACTTGTAATAATAATAATACTAGGGTAAGATATCAAAAACTAATTACATCTTACTACTACTATTCTAATAAATCTTTCAGCTACTAAAATCAATTAAAATTATCAAGGCACAAAAATATTTACAGTAAGATGTTGTGCTCTTAGAAAATGGGCAATGTCCTTTGGCATCAATATGAGAATAGACATAGGTTATCTTTTGGCGCCATAGCCGACATCCCCTCGGGAGGCCACTAAAATGTTTTAAAAGCTAAATGTCCAAAATGGACAGATTCACTGTCTCTTTACTTCACTGTGACAAAAACTCATTTGACGGGTGTTACATGAGTCTGATAAGATTTTCAAAATCAAACTGAAGATGACTTTTGAGTCCGTACTTAATATAAATGTGAAAGTAAATCTATCTGTTTGTCTGTTACCATTTCACGCCTAAGCCGCTCAACCGATTTCAATGAAATTTTCATGAAAATATTTTGGACCCTGATACTTGGGTACCTACTTTTTGGAGCGATAACCTATATCCACGCGGGTAAAGCTACAGATAACAGAAGTTACATTTTTTGTAATAAAAAATTGCATAGCCTTAAATAAAATTAAGTTAAATTATTATTTTGTTATACAGAATATCATTTATTTATTTATTTAAATGTAGTATTGTTTACTGATCAATAGTAAGTTGTTTTATTTGTTTCAATTTACTTATCTCCTTGTTGATAGTTTTAATCGATTATAACAATTTGCTATATTTTTAAAACAGTGTATAAATCTGCAGAAGTGAGTATCGATGCATAGTACCGATACCTACTCACTTCTGCATAGTCATATAAAAATTGACACGAAATCTCGTCCGGTACTCAAACATAAAATCATAAAAAGCTTATGATCCTGTTTCTCTCGTACATTAAATTTGATTTCTTTTTTATATTCTCTGCTTAGGTACAGAGACGATAGCACATCAAGTGTAACCGTTGCACTACGAAAGCCGCCTCTATTTCAGCGTATTAAGAGCGGTCTCAAGGTCAAACTTGATAGGCTGTCGACTGTACAACCGTCGATCGCACAAGCGTCACATCACTAAGTTAGTTTTGTGTTAGAACCTGGTAAACCTAAGGGAATAATCATGAATGATCTAGAATTTTCTATGTTTTAGTATACCTATTCATAATAATTTACCATTTACGGGTAACTTACGTCCCAGTGTAATCTTGGATAATTACAGTTAAAAGCACCAAGTTAACGAGATTGCTTTTCAGTTGCGTGAATGATTGATTATATTATCGATTGCCCGGTGTAATTTAGACGCTTATTTCGCTAATTGTCTTTGCTTACAACTTGAAAACTTTCACGGCTCTGTATTATTATTAATTGATTAAAAGAAAAATCAATCCCGGTAAATCAATTTGTGTCGGTGTAAGCGGTCGTAATGAAGCTCACAGTCCTCAAAATAAAGAGGATTTGCGTTGGACTACTGCACTGCTAATTGGACATACCTAAAATGGTATATCCAATTAGCAGTGCAGTTCAATTCATAGATTATTTTAGTTGATTTATGCTTAACAGTGTCAGTACCTCGAATTGTGTCTTTTGTGTTACCTGAATTAAAAATGAGATATTTGATAAATTAAACTTTGTCTGTAATTTGTATTCACTCACTTAACCATGATCAACTTTTTTGTAAGCCTAACTTATTATTAATTAGAAAAAAAATGTTTTTGTTATAAACTTACAATAGTGGAGATTTTTTTCATATTTGGTATGATTAGGAAAATCAAACACCAAAAATTGCAGTATTTTTTCGAAGTCTTGTAATAATTAAGTAAAGGAATTAAATGAATACAAAAGAGTTGATAACATTTTGTTTGATTTTGTGCGTTTTTAACGCCTATTGTTACAATTACAAGTAAACAAAGAAAACGATGTAAAAATTATATGCTCTAGGCGGAAATCGATCCTGCGTCTCCTGGGGTCCGGCCAGACGCGATTACCACTACACCACCGGAGCAATAGATGTAACCTACCAAATTTTTCATCGTTTTCTTCCCATTTTTAACGTTCTTAAAGGGTCAATTATACTAACTTCATGTTTTTTAACGCAGATATGCGCTATTACTTTAAATCAACTTAACAGTTACTTTATATGAACTTCTTTACTATACTTAGTCAAATTTTGTTACACTTATAGACATTATAAGGGTTAAAATAAGTCACTTGTGACCATTTTCGAAAGAATCACATATGAAAATTTGTTCCAAGAAGAAACTTAGATTTGATATCATTAATTATATTCCAATAGACATTTCATCGCTTATTTTTTACGATAAAGTTATTATCGCTATAGGTTTAGTGACACTTAAAGCATATGCAAGTAAGTACATAATATTACAATATACTTAGTGACAATATAAAATGCAATACGTAAGTAGTACGTATATTCTAGTTTTACTGCGTCTTCTGAGATATAAAACAGCGGTTTCAGCTTTATTATCTGTTTAATAAGAATACTACTTGATAATAAACTAGGCAAACTACATAATATGTATTTATTATTGTACGTAACTAGTTTTGCTAGTTCAACTAATATTGTTATTTAAGTTATTTTTAATAATATTCGCTGATATAACAATCAAAATTATTGCGCTGCAGAGGTAATTTAAACCGAGATCAGTTACTGGAACATGAGTTTTTATTTTTATTTTTATATGACTAGATGATAAACAAGCTGACGGCCCACCTGATGGTAAGCGGTTACCGCCGCCTATAGACACCTGCAATAACAAGGACAAATCACTTGATATTGCAGGTGCGTTGTCATCCTGGGGCCTAAGATGAAATGCCGTCCATGCCCAGTAATTACACTGGCTACCTTTCCCTTCAATCCAAAACACAGCGAACTGTTTCACGGCTGAATTAAGAAAGGCGACCTACTTGACGACCCTAAATTCGGGCCTTTTTTTTATTTTATTTTTTCGGAGTGGAATCCGCTTACAGAAGATACCCTAAACCACTGGTTAGGTGGACCAGCGGACCGTCGGCTAGACGTGGGCCTGTGCAAGGGTCGCCTAGCGCCTGATCATAGCGGCACTGGGAATACCTGCTAAACCACTCCGGTTTCCCCATGCCCATAATGGAGACGACCCGGGGTTTGCCGAAGCATTTCACCGAGCTGCCTCCGGGCAGCCCGACCCTAGAACGGTCGCGGCCATAGCCGCGTCCGGTCTCGGTGTGCGGCCTACTCAGTCAGTCAGCCACCCCAAAGCCGGCCTAAGCCGACTCTAGAGTGGCGACAGCGCCAAATGGGGTTGCCCGGGGGAAACCCAGGGCAACCCAGACGTGACGGGCCTGTGCAATGCATCTGCGAGGAGCCTACCCTCGCACACGCAGGCCGCGTCTTAGGTTGGCACAACGCAAGCGGTCAAAATCGCCCGCCTTCTCCCAACCAACCGTCTGCGCCGGAGGGGAGCGGCCTGAGGATCATCCTCCCGCTCCCTCTCCACCCTACATACGGGCCTACCACTTAGTAGAAGAATCAGTTCTTATTTTCTATCATGATAACCGGATTAACCGGCTTCGTTTAGAGCTCACGGTTATATTTCTCTATCCTACGCGTTTTCTGGCTGTACCTACGGCATAAGTTTATCGCATTATTTCATCCGCAAATGCGGAACATTCGCACGAATTCAAACATCTTGATCCGCATTTACATCAATTACCGCCTCCGTGGTCTAGTGGCTGAGACCACCTACCTCACATCTAGAGGTCCAGGGTTCGATTCCCGTTGGAGCCAGAAATTTTCTGCTCGGTTTGGTTGGTGGTAGGGCTTTTCTAAGTCCGCCTGGCTAGCTACCACTATCTTACCTAAGTGCCGCTATAACAATAATATTAACAGCATTGTTGTGTTCAGGTGAGATGACGGCAAAGAGTTACCCCGTTAAGATAAAAAAAAATATACGGAGATTTTAGGATGCATATCTGCAATAAGTACCACGTAAAGAAAATAATTATAATAATATTCATACACTCACACCTATTATCTAACCCAAAGTAAGCATCACTAATATCATGGATACTAGATAACAGAGAAATATTGATAATAATATGTGTTTTAGAAATATATTTATTATTTATTTATTTGTATATTTGGACGACTAGTTACGATTATAAAAACATCTTGAAATCGCACATCGCTGTTTCCAGCTCATCCAAGATTAACAAAGTTACTTTAATTTCTTAATCAAAACCAAAATGATCAAAACATAATTCCAGCTATCCCCTTTGTTTTATCGTCCTACAGATATAGTTGCGTATGCGTAAAGGACCGTTATATTGTGTGGTTTACCGAATGGCCAACAATTACCAATTTAAACACTTTATCAAGGACTTCACCTCCCACATGGACTAATTACTGGAAGTATTAGGGACTGGTTAAATGCTGGTAAAGTGATTTGATGGTTAATTTTACCTAAGAGATTTATTTTGCATTATTAAAGTATGTATTATGTGGTGACTGGTGAATCGTAGTTTGTGTAACTTGTTAGTATTATAACCCGTCAAACATGAGATTCCAGACACAATTAATTTTTTAATTGTCATAGCCCCCCGGTGGTATAACGCCGCTTGACCGATTAATATCTTTAAAAGTTACGAATCATAATCAAACAATCCAAATGGTTGTTCGCGTTGTAAAATAATCAGTTTTTCAATATAGGCCACGCGTGAGTACCTAGAGTCCACGGTGATTATGCAAAGAAGCAGGTTTCCGGCGCCTAACGAAGGCGTTTACATAACGAAGTTTACTTTGCATTTTCAATTCATTTTGTAATATATTTAATAGTAATTTCTTCTGCATACATCTTCACGGCTGAAATAAGAACGGTGGTACTACCCAGACGGCCCTACATACGGGCCTGCCATCTAGTAAAACCATGTTTTTAAGTTCTTTCTATTACAAATAAGGCAAGAGGAACTAATGCCCATACAGCAAAATTAAATATTGCATTGAAATTCTGGTGTAACATATTTCGATGCATCTTGGGATAGTTTGACGCAAAATATGTAATGAAAATCTTCATGGTGCTACTTTGATGCGGTGGATATAATTCTCAACATCTTTCACGTCAAATCCACATAGATTACAATAATCTTTCAATTGCATGTCAACACAAACTCTTGCGTCCCAAAACAACACCAATTTTACTCCGTTCGCTCAGACAAAATTTTGCAATTATGAGGGGCTATTGTAATAAAAATCCTGACTGACACCAACAAATCCCGCCAAAATACCCGAAATGAATCTGTTACATTTAAAAAAATATGAGGATTGAAAGACTAAACAAAATAGATTGATTGTTGATTTTTGACTTGTTTCTATAACAGATAATATTTTGAAATTTTTCAACAAAAAAGGTTTTATAAGTTCTACATAACTATCATAATTCGGCCGATTTTCGTGTGCCCTATGTCCAATCAAATTATTATATCATCGACCCTGCGTCACAGATTATTGTATGCAATTATAAACCTTAAGGTGGTAAACATTTTTAGGCTGCGATTGTACTTTTTAGCACAGATTACTTTGTGCCAAACGTAAACATAATATTAGCGCTAGGAAAACTCAAAACCACTTTTACTGGAAGTTGACGAGCAATAATATTTTGATGTAAAATTAACAATTTATTTTACTTGAATTGAATTTTATGGAGCATTGAGATTCTTAGGAATCCATCTAATGTAAATTAATTAAAAAATAATTGCCTTCTTTATTATTCAAGTCACGTTAACGAGCACCTCTAATTGGTGTAATTGTGTTGTTACTCAAATGAACTTGTATTAATAGTTCAAATAATTTATGAAATTAGTCGGATTCATTTCGCGTGACAGCATATGGGACCATTCACTTTCATGTAAACAAAGCTTAAATCAGTAGTTCCGGTGCCCGTACCTATTTACTACAGGAAATAATACAACAAAGGACCACTTCCTGTAAACGAAAAAATCCGCCATATCTCTTCAATTAATTAAACAACTCGTGGCTTCAGTACTCAAAATTCAAACTGTTTATCTTCTTTGCAGCTTCTGTCCCCGATTTTATTTGACAAGAATATAAAAATGACCATGATGTGTGTTAATTTAAAGAAGAAAAAATTGAAAATCAGTTATTCCCAGAAAACAAACAAACCTCTATGTAGAGAAAAATAAATCGCATTTTTCTACATAGCTAGCTTAATCACAAAAACGAACATAAGTTAATTGAATTTTTATTTAAAAGCAATGTGTTGATTTGACAACAGCGTTTTTAAATTCCATTTTGCGCGAGCAAAAGGAGGCATTAAGCCACAAACTCCTTGATGGCTGTCAACGAGCTGAAATTCTTCCCTATTGAATGGAAAGATTTTATGCTCCCCCTCACCAGTTGAAGATTGTTATTCTGCGCCGTCAAGATGTGGCACGTAAACGAGCCTCTCAAACAAAGCCCTGAGTCCATTGGGATACTGAAAGCTAAGCTAACTTGCTTAGAGGTAGATACTAGAGACCTTTTTCACTATCGAAATACCGTAATGTAGAGATTCTCCCATAGCACTCTCCCAGTCAGATATTGTAAATTTTAGTGGAAAACACTGATATGGCCTATCTCTCTTAATAATAGACTAATATTATTTTTTCACCCCCCCATCTCGGAAAGAGTATTTTTGCTCTTCGATATCTGAGTGCAAAATCCGTTTTTATCCGCTAGAGGATAAAGTAAAATTGAATTTAGAACATCGTGTGCACTAAGTTTGTGAATTCAAAACATTATTAAACCTCTTTACTTCTACCTCCATGGTGCCGATTTTATCATACAACCTTTTTGAACTTGTTAAAAACTCAGATTCGGCACCTTCTTGGTGTACTTTTTGAGTTGAGTCATTTCCTCGTTGAGGTGGAATGAAAAGTTACGTGCACTCGAGTGCAAAGATTTTTCACCTTGTGCTCATTTGATTTCCTCGCTAACGCTCAGGATTCTAATTTTCGAATCACGAGCGATTATTTAACTGATTTTATATAACAAATAACTATTATTTAACTGTTGTTAAGCTATTAGAGCTCTCTATGGACATCGGCTTTATATGACGGCCCAATAGAATCGCGCGTTCACGTCTTCGCGGCAGTGTGTAGGTGCTTCAAACAGCCACGGACCTTTTCGAGTGCGTCTCAAAGCTTGTTCTCAATGTCCACAGTTTTTTAAAACGAAACGAATCTTGAATGGAGTACGTCCTGATGAAAGATCGCTCGAGACGTACCTAACTGAAAAATTCAGATCGGTACTTTTACTAGATGGACTATTCGGAAATAATTTTCGAGAAGCCCGGTCTCCTACTATTGCTATTATTTTACGATCCCCAAAAGAACTGTAATTATCTGCTATGTTGGAGAGATAAAAATTTTCATTAACAGTTTCTATTTTAGGAGAATAAAGACGTCTTGCATTGATGGTAAGCCGTAGCCTATAGACGCTCATAGGACCTTGGGCACTACTCAGGCGCTGCTTACATTATAAAAACCAATAGAAAACGTTACGGTGACAGCATAATATGAGTAAAGGGCCCCCCTGAACCCAACATAACGCTTGCTCAATGAACTCTTGTGACCTTATACAGGGTGGTGCCGTCAATACGACAATAAATTAAAATATGGGCTATATTAGTTCATAGAAATGTTTTAACACTTTCAAAAAAATCTTGTTCATTTGATAATTTCATGACATTTCTATGAAATAATGCAGCCAATGTTACATAATTTTATACAAATGCCATGAAATTATCAAAAGAATAAGATGTATTTGAAAGTGGCAAACCATTACTATAAACTAATATATTTATTTATAACTTTATGTAGACACACTTTATTAAAAGAAACCATTTTTAAATTAATCTTTGCCTAATATAGCCCATGTTTAAATTTATTGTCGTATTGACGGCGACGTAAGTATTGACCCTGTATACCGCAAGAACACAACATTAAATACCACTAAGTATGCGTTACCTTTAGAGAACATCAATATTACGAGTAGGGGTACGTTAATAGTTATTTGTTATACAAGGCTGCAAAGTGGTATTTTAGCGCGGGTTTCGATCATGAAAACAAAGCAACTTTCGCCATAGCGATCCCGGGATGAGTCAACCAACATTTCTAATCTCGAGCTCCTCCGTGCTTCGGAAGGCACGTTAAGCCGTTAGTCCCGGTTGTTACTGCAACCGCTTTTACCCACCAACCCGCATTGGGCCAGCAGCGTAGCTCCTCATGTGCTTCTCCCATGTAGGAAGGCCTGTGCTCATTCTAGATGAGGATTCTAGGATTGAGCGTAGCCAGGGTTTTAAAGGTAGACGCAGAATAACTTTACTGCCGAGCGCAACACACAATTTTTCAATGCTAGGTGCAAGTATGTTTACTAGGTGCAAAAAACAGCTTAACTCATATATTAATTAGTGTTTATTTCTTTTAAATATCAAGAGTAAAAATATTCCAATTGGTAATATTGAAATTTCAAAGCATGGAAAGTAAAATTGTATGAAGGTACTACTACTACTACTCGATACGATGGCGATTCGAAATTTAAAAGTATCAAAAAAACAAAACCAAAATGGGTGAATAGTTGATTGCATAAAAGAAAATTTTAAAAAGTTACTCATTACTCATTTTAGGTTTTTTACTTGTTTTCAAGTTTCTTGTTTTAAACCTATGGTTTTAACAAATATGTCGTGAAAAGAAAATGGCGCGCGCAAAGCAAATTAAACAAGAATTCTTTTTTTTTAACAAGTCAAAAAGGTTGTATGATAAATTCGGCACCATGGAGGTAGAAGTAAAGAGGTTTAATGATGTTTTGAATTTCCAAACTTGTGCACACGATGTTCTAAATTAAATTTTAATTTATCCTCTAGCGGACAAAAACTCTTTTTGCACTCAGATATCGAAGCGCAAAAATACTCTTTCCGAGATGGGGGGATGAAAAATATATTTACTGTGTTAAAAATTGCTCCACTGAAGTTCCTAGTATCTAGATTACTGGACTTAGTTATGTACTTATAAACTTCATCTCAAGCTCATCACCAGATAGACGAGTTGTTCTGAACTTGAGCCTGTTTGCGTAGAGCGTGACTAGCAACTGATTTCCATTCATAATACGAACTTACCATGATTCCGATTAAAAACTTTCCTCGACTCGACTGGTTTGTACATAGGACCCCTACTGATGAAATTACCAAAACGTGAGACTGTGATCATGTAGTTACTATGCAAATTTGTTTCCGAGAAGAGGAAGACTCTTGAATAGACAGTAACGATGTTTTTCAAAATCTCTCACTAATGTATACAGAGTCAGGTCTTCAAGTAAATTTTACCAAAAATTCAGCAGAAGTTACAAATAACGGTAAGCAACGCAAAAACTTTAAATCTCTTTTGTTTCATGTGCCTATAGAAAGTATCAGTATGAGTATATTGTCCTATTGGCCGCACGTACCGTGACTCATTAAACAAATTCCAATTTCATCTAAATTGGTTCAGTACTTCAGTCCTTTAGGAGTTAAAACGTAGCAGCCACAGAGAGTTGCTTTCGCATTTATAATATGAGTATATGATGGCCACATCAGAATTGTCTATCGACATTGTCGTATCAGAATTGGTACCTCGGAATATATAGACTTTACACGAATAACATTACCGTGGTACGAGTCAAATTTGGATGCAAATATAATTACCTAGGTAAGTATGCCTTGAATAATAAAATACTAAGAACTTGCTTTAGTAAATATGGGTGATTTCAAAGGTTTTCAGAAAAACAAGACCAAAAAGGGCTAAAATTGGTCTGCGTTAACCTATTATATTCATTCGTAATGTAAGAGCAAGTAGTTAAATAAATAAATTATCATCGTGTAGCGATCGAAATGTGAAATTAAGAGTAACCATATTATAAATATTAAATAAAGAAGAATAATCAAACACTCTCACCTATTATCTAGTCTTTAAAAAAATTAAAAATTAAATGCAATAAATGCTGAAATGTTTTAAAAATATATTTAGGAATTCTCGACATTCTATTGAGAATCTGGCCCCGATGCAAGAAACATTTCAGAATAAAAGATGGGTCGTAGCCATCAAGTCAATTTTCAATACAAACTTTTTATTACTCAAACACAACTGAATGACAGGATTAAATGACAGAGTACCATTTTATAATACAAATACAAGTCACCAGGACATTCATTTCTTAAACAAATAAAACCAATTAAAACTATTTTAATTTGAAAGCTAAATATAGAATACTACAGTAACTTTGTATACACATTGTCGTTCAGTGAATCGAGCCTACACGTTTTCAGGTATTCAGTACGTAGAGTAGAAATAGTCGAAGGTCACAATGGATAATATTCCTTGTTTATGTTATAATAAACCGCTTCATATATTTTTATGTGGAAATATTCTACATTATAGTGGTGACTATTAACATTTTACTACAATTTGTGTATCACAGAAACGTGTTATGAGGATATCAAGACAGGTGGGGCATAGATGTACTTTCCAGTGGATCTTTTAACTCCCGCCTAGGTTAGCAATTCCCCCTTACAGAAGCTCGTGACTAAATGACGCTAGTTTGTGTGTAAGTCATCGTCATCCTGGAAATTCTCACTAAATCTCCCCGGTAACTCCACTGCACTTTGCGGGGGTAGCCTAGGCTCTGCCAACTCAATTTCACTAGCCCACGCCCAGGCATCGCGGCTTTACGGTTAGGTTTCGCGGCTTTACGGCCAGGTTTCGCCCCGTTGGAGATTACCCAGAGTCACTTGGGCAAGCTATCCCAGACGTGGCGCCTGTGCAGTGGGTGCGCGAGGGCCATCCAAGCACGCGATCGCACTTAGGGCGCAAAAAGAGGGGCAAACACCGCCCGCCTCCGCCTACGCCGGGTAGGGGCGGCCCCAACTTCATACAGGACGTGAAGGGGACGGCGTTGGTGATGTTTTCCCGCACCACCCTGTATGGTCTCCCCCAGGGGTCGTCGTCCAGGAGCGCGATGAAATGCTCACGGACGTCGACCTTGGCCCTGCAAATCGCCGTCTGTATATAGGGCCTTATGAGCCTCTCGATACGCTTGGTGATATTCCTCCTCTTTGACCGTGCGTAGCTAAGGCGCGCCTTCTACACCGTTATAGCCACGCCTTGCCGGCGTTCCACTGCTGGGCCTGAAATACATGAGAAGTTTCTAATATGGTGGGTTAAAGCGGTTACATTTACAACCAGGACCAACGGCCTCCAAATGCGTTCCGAAGCACGGAGGAGCTCGAGATCACAATGATTGACCCGTCCCGAGATCAACCATGGCGAAAGTTGAAAGTTGTACCTACTGGTTAGAAAATTTAAAAAATGTTAAATTTTTTCTTCAACAAAATTTCATATATTTTAAGTTTGAATTGTTTTTATTTGTAACAATAGCGTATTTTCCAAATTTGTAAAAAATAACGCCATATTCCAACTTAGGCAACATCCCATCCCAATTGCTCTTGCTCGCCCAGAGAATACTGCCTAATCTAAAAAACACGTCACAGCTGCCTCACACAGACATAAGGTAAGGGATCTTTGGCTACACATAAATTTGACTAGTTTTTGTTTTATTCCTTTGAAAAAGATATTTTGATCCTTTTTCTTTTCTTTCCATTTCGATGGAAACCTTTACAAAAAGTTTTATTTCTTGTTTAGAATTAAATAGATACCTACCTACTTAAAACTTAGTATATACTGAATAGACTTTTCTTCTGCGTCTGTATTCATTTCTGGGCCTCGATCGCTAATTTTCAACGTAGGTATTCATCAAAGCTAAACCAAAAACGTTACTTTGCGCACGATTTTTGTTTCCCTAAACATTTTAATGGCCACCAATTAGCCTTTTATTTCGGAACATAAGTTGATATCTTAGTGATATTAAAACTTCAATGAGTATTGCGATAATCGTTGCTATGTTAAAAAGTGGAA
Organism: Nymphula nitidulata; assembly: GCA_947347705.1. Lineage (NCBI taxonomy): Eukaryota > Metazoa > Arthropoda > Insecta > Lepidoptera > Crambidae > Nymphula > Nymphula nitidulata. The sequence continues at coordinate 10,357,522 of OX374621.1, read as the reverse complement.
AGCAATGAAGAAATTGGTAGGTTACACCTAGTTATCGCGTCTGGCCGGACCCCAGACGCGGGTTCGATTCCCGCCTGGAACATACAATTTTTTTCTTTTTTTAAATTATAGAAATAGAAATATATGTAGGCACCAAAAGAATATAAAAACGTAGTACAAAGTAACAGTCAATAAAATATTGAATGAAGTCATTGCGATACATTCCATAACAGCGACAAACAGACACAGCCAAGAGATCACAATGTAGAGATTAGTGAATACGTAAGCGTATGCTGTGCTCAAACTCAATGGCGACTTGTCGCCTTGTCTTGTCAGTCGTCAAGCTGGATGTCGAATATTTCTGACTACTAGATCTTTTTTCTTAACCCCTCAAGTATCTGATTCCAGACACAAATTTTATTGTTAAAGCTACCAATACACTGTTGAATGATAGAAGACGTTTCATTTGTTTTCATGACCCGCGGACCACACCACCACACAAATCATTTTAATACATTTAATATTGCACTAACATAATCGTACTACAGTGCCATTGTAACCAGTTATTTTCATAATTAAAATATACTGCGGTTTTCTCTTGAGCTAAGTATTCAAAGGAAAATGCTTCAAAGCAGCTTTAAATTTTGAAATAAAATGGTGTGACACGTTTGAAAATTAAATCCCTTCTCATGTAGATAATTATGAAGGATTTTACGTATCCACAGATTACAAGCTTAGTAAATGTTTCACTTTTGGTAACCCATAGCTCTTATTGCTTTTATGATAAGAGTGTCATGAACTCGTAACTTACTTTTGCTAATAACTTTCTATTCCATCAATCAAAAAGTTTTGGACTTCGATAAAGGTATTTATCGAAAAGCGTAACTTGTCATATCACATTTAGGTATACCTATGCTGTTTTCTATGAGATTTTTAAATTTGATTACCTGGTGCATTGCAATATGCATTGTATAACTCTTCAAGTATTTCTCCCATGAAAGAAGGTACGTTTATAGGTTGTTAATGATGATGAGGATTGCAATATGTCAAGATTCAAAACATATTCAAGGTTTTTGTTAGTCGACTGTCTATACGATTTTAGATAGGGAATTCAGATACAATTATGTCTCTGACACATTATTTGCGTGAAGATTTACGTAGTCTACTTTTACTTTTAGGCGTATAAGCAGAACGTGGCATGGTATATTATTTTTCTGACTCGTATAAATAAATCTTACACCTTGCGCCTGGTAACATATTAATATGAACTACTTTCCTTCACGTAGAAAATTTATGCGGAATAGGTACTACTGGTACTACAATATTTTCCATGCGTTTTTATGAATGACTAAAAGTTTAAGCACGAGTGGTGGTTCTGTTTAGAATCATCACTTGATCTGTAAGAAAAGAATTTGTGTATGTATACTTTGATTGATGGGATAAGTTTTCGAAATGCAAATGACAGAAAGAAAGAAAGCAAGAAAAAATATTTTATTTAAATAGGCCACGAAGAAGCATTTTAAATCGCCAAAAAACACATTTTTATAACTATCACAGAAGTATATTAACTAACGTCATAGTCTCTGTCTGTCTGTCATGTCTGAAGTTACACCGGTTCCAAAATTTGAACTACCGAGAAGGTAAACGACTGACGTAGGTAATGTAACGTTAGAAAGGCTTAATTTTTAAAAAGTAATCTGAGTCTGCGCCCGTGAAAATAGGATTTTGATCGCCAATACATTCCAGAGTCGTGCGACGAACACTGCACAAACATATAAAAACTAAGTATTTTAGATAATAAACCATTTTTTTTGTCAATCTGCTGAAGGTCGCATTAGTCACTGGATGCGCCCAGCGCAGCACCAATCGTCATTAAGGGAGGCCTTTGTTCAGCAGTGAACGTATTTCGGATAAAATGATGATGATGATGATGATGTAAATTTTTTGTATAGCTACTAAGTGGTAGACCCATATGTAGGGTCGCCTGGGTAGGTACTACCGCCTTTCTTATTTCAGCCGTGAAACAGTTCGCTGTGTTTCGGATTGAAGGGAAAGGTATCCAGTGTAATTACTGGGCATGGACGGCATTTCATTTTAGGCCTCAGGATGACAACGCACCTGCAATATCAAGTGAATTTTCCTTGTTATTGCAGGTGTCTATAGGCGGCGGTAACCGCTTACCACCAGGTGGGCCGTCAGCTTGTTTGTCATCTAGTTGTATGAAAAAAAAACTTCCTTGGCCGAGTGTAACTAGTCAATGACTCGTTCCTATTATATTGAAAGCTTACTTTATAAGAAAGTAGTTGATTATAAAGCTATCATTTTTGGCGATACCTACTTTCAATTAAACAACTGCTAATATCAGGGTAATTAAATGCAAAAAATATAAAACCTATTTTTTATTCTTAATTAGCTTTTGAGCTTTACAATTTACATGTCTGCCCACATCAAATCAACAGTCGTATAGGTATTATATGTTTAAATACGTAATATAAATAAATATATAAGAAATATTCTGCTTTATAAAACACAATTATAGTAAGGTAACTAACTATCTGTAATCTCTTAGGGGCTACAGATAAACAAACAAGAGTCCACTTCGGCACAGAGTTCGGATGAGTTATTTATTTGAAGTAGGTATAGACGAGGAACAAGGGGTATTAACTTACTGTATGGGATCCTGTTACTATGTGAACCGATGAGTAACAATTGAGTCGCATTTGTTGGGATCAGGATAGTGGTAAGTTCAAGTGGTATAACTTTATTGTATCATAATATAAATATTGGACGATGAGCACACAAAGAATAGGATAGGATGTACTTAGGTATATTTATTAATGTCTTTATTAAACATCAACCAAATAAGAACATAATACCTACACATAACATTGAAATTAATTATATTAAGGTCGACCTAACCGCTTAAATGGATTTCTTCCAGGTAACCTTAGATTGTTATTGAAAGTAGGGCTATGACTATGGCAATGTAATATTTTAAAGTAACAAATGAATTGGTCACTGTCACTGAATGTAAACCGCGACAAAGTCGAGGGCCGTCACGAGTTTGTAAGACAATTTCTGCACATGTGTCATAATTTTTTTAATATATTTGCGGGAAAACAGTACGATAAATATTATTATGTTTATATCAGTCGGACAGTCGGAACAATTTTAGACATGTCTAAAATGAAAATTGCGCACATTTGCAAATATTCATATGCGGCAGCGAATCAACGAAAAATCTGTTATATATCTATGCTATATATATAACAGATAATATGCTATATCTCACTTTACTGTTAGCAAGATGACATAGCTGCGTCCTTCTCGTTACTGTTTCGCAGGTATGTGCGAAATGGTCTTTACACAGACGCACTGTAAATACTAAAGAGAAAATGAATATCTATTATATTTCTTTATAAATTTATTATTTATTATTTATTGATAAATCTTTTTGTAGTTCAAATTTGCAACACATGCACGTGGCGGATATTAAAATTAAAATGTCTAACCTTAAATTGAACCCTTTGGAACTGTTTCATATATGGGGGTTGATTTATTTACAGGGGTTTCTAAAGTTAAAAAAAACTAGGCACTGTACCTACCTGAGCCGATCGTGACGGGTCGAATTACTTTGATTCGATCACCAGTCATTCACGAGTGGTCGGGTCGCGGGCCAATAAAAGATTCGATCACTCAGATCGATGTTTATCACCGTGGTTACATCGCGCTTAACTCGCCCACTCGCTGTTCCGAAATCAAGTGTGTTGAAAAAGATTAATTTTAAAAAGACGTAGATACCCAAGTCGTTTAGATGGCTGCATACCGCTTCAAATTGGCGCACGATAGAAAGCTTTAACAACAACATAAATAAATATTATTATGTGGACCTACAAACTAAAATAAGAATATATGTGATATAAAGTGGAATCAACACTAACATAATATACACTTACAGACTGTCGTACACACGACAGCACGTCAAGTGTAACAGTTGCACTACGAAAGCCGCCTCTATTACGAACGCAGTAAGGGCGGCAACAGCACATCTCTCACTTGATGTGCTGTCAATAATGGCTGTACTTATGGTGAAATAAAAAAAAATACATCATTACCAGCCTATAATACGTTCAATGCTGAACACAGGCCTTCCTATACATATAAACAAAAGGAGTTTGGGCCATAACACCACCACGCTGGCCCAATGCGGGTTCGTGGGTCAAAGCGGTTGCAGGATCAACCGGGACCAACGACTTAACGTGCCTAAAATCAAAAGAGTACGAGGTGAAAAATCTTTGCACTCGAGTGCAGCACGTAACTTTTCATCTCACCTCAACGAGGAAATGACTCAATGCAAAAAAAAACATTTGCGCATTATTAACCGTTTCAGTCAATTCTGTTGGCGTCAAATAAACTTCTTCGACGCTAGAATCACTCATTTTAGGTTTTTTACTTGTTTTCAAGTTTTTATGTCGTGAAAAGAAAATGGCGCGCGTAAAGCAAATTAAACAAAAAGTACACTAAGAAGGAGCCGAGTCTGAGTTTTTAACAAGTTAAAAAAGGTTGTATGATAAATTCGGCACCATGGAGGTAGAAGTAAAGAGGTTTAATGATGTTTTTAATTCACAAACTTAGTGCATCTAAATTCAATTTTACTTTATCTTCTAGCTAGCGGATAAAAACGGCTTTTGCACGAAGATATCGAAGAGCAAAAATACTCTTTCCGAGATGGGGGTATGAAAAGATATTTTAACATTTAATTAACTGAGAATTAATTCCGGTTAAGTGTTTTAAATTCTGTAGGAATTACAGATCCTGTATACTATGCATTTTTTCTAAATGTTAAGGCTTGCGAAATAATTCTCATCTCAACTTAACAGAAATCCATTGCATGTCCCAGATGCAATATAGAGCTTCCTGCCTAGAGTACCCTTATATATATGTATATATTTTTTCCTTACAAGAATCTATTACAGGCACACTGTCTCAGACGACGACGGTAACCAACTAATGAAGGTCCAACGGACAGCGACAAATAGCCTACACCCGAGGATCTGTGACATACAGCCCTTAATTAGCAACCCTGGTTCAATAACCCTAAGGTGTAACCTTTTAAATGAGTTGAGATTGAGCACAATCACGAAGTCTTACGATCGGTTTCTAAGTTAGATATAGTATGATAAGCATTCATCCTTACATACTATTATTATAATTACGAACGTAACTCTAATTTAGAAGAAAGGAATGGAAATAGATTACATTCTGAGAATGGACGTGGGATACCTTTTTGGCGTATAAACCGATATCCACGCGGGTTGAGCCAGCAAGATGGAGATCGCAATAGGAGTATGTTCATGCTGTAGATCGCAATAGGAGTGTGTCTTTGCATTTGGACTTCTTTAGCAACTTATCAACAGATGGAAAAGAGAGTCAATCTTATCCTATCTTCGTCGGTACTGGTCCATCTTAATAATTCTTTCGTATAATTTTAAGCAAAATATTAATAAAAACTTGTGTTACTATTTACGATTGACAATAAGGCTTATCACTGAAGAGTTAAACGGTGCTTAGCCCATGCTTCAATAAAATGACAGCAAACGAAATTGAATTGAATCCGCGTGAATTCGTAAATTAAGCTTACGTAAGCTTAATTTGTCAATTTGATTCAATTTTGTTTGCTGCCAGTTTATTTAAGCGCTGCCAAACACCGTTACAATCACTTTTAATGGTAGGTACTAGAAAGATAAACCTGATTTATCAATTTTATTTGGATTACTTATTTAATTAGAAAGTTTTATTATTAACTACTATTATCTTTGCTATTACCTTAAACGAGAGTTGTCGGTTTCTTAAAAAATCTAGATTTTAACTAACAATGCTTATTTTCACTGAGTATTGTGAAAATAAGCAACAAACCGAGCTGGTTATACCTAGGAACTTTATCTAATTGAATGAGAAAATAACATTACAAGAAAGCTACTTTCGTAACTAGGTACAAACTTCATATTTCTACTGTCATCTCGGGTTCGTGTTGTTCTCTTTATTAGCTATATTAAAACAATTTAGAAAACAATAGACTTTGGGCGTTATCAAAAAGGTGGTTCAAAGCTAAACCTGAAATAGTGTAAGGTCTTATGTTAACTCTTTTAGGTAGCGTCCAAACTTTTGCTATAGCAAACTCTGTATCTGGTGTTACCAGATGAAGAGTTTTTTATAGTTAACAATTTCTTATTTTATAATATATTGTACAATTATTAACAAGGGACGAAATCCAGTAATAAGCAATTTCGCGGAAAAGCAGGCTGACATCTTCCATAAGTGTAATATGCGGTAGTAATACATTTTGGGTCACATTTCTCTCAGAAGTGGAGTAGAAATAAAATTTCTCGCTTAGTGGACTGATGACCTCAGAAAGGTGGCTGATGGTGGCTGGATGAGGCAAGATAGATTGTATATCGTAGTGCTTTAGGAAGGCATATACGTCAAGTGATATGCAACAGGCAACAAAATAAATTTTATACGTTCGCTCATTGAGAAATCACAGGTGTAAGTATAGGAAATTTCGTAACAAAAAAGGCCGACACATATTGTCGTGTGTTACTTAACTAAGTAGTAGCTTCTGCCTGCGACTGCGTCTGCACAGGATTAGTACTTCGTGTAACCTATTTTATCAAACTATATTATAGCCTATATGTTACTCTGATGTATGGGCTGTAATATTGTAAAGTTTCATTAAAATCCATTCAGCAGTTGTTGCGTAAAAATATAACAAACTTTCGCGTTTATAATGTAAGTAGTTAAAACTATTTCTCATTCACATACGAATCTCTGTTCACAGTGAAAAGTACATCTTTTACAACGAAATCTTTCAATTTTGAGTATTCAGTGCGTATTTATTTTACGGAAGACTGCACTTACCAACCTTTGCTTCAAACAATATCCGGAGGCTATCAAAGGTTCTACTTATTTAAGAGTGTTTTTTCCTGGATTATCCTCCAAAACAGAATTGAGAAAGGTTTTTTGAATACGGTGCTTATGTTTAAGAAGTTGAGAAGATTAAAGTTGTTTCAAAATGCGAAAATTCAATTGTTATATGTTATTATTTTCCAATCGAATTTCGAAATGAAAACAAAAATTAAAACCGACTTCAAAAAACTGAAAAGGATGAAATAATTAAATTTAAGTAGGTATTCATCCCCTAGAAACATATTTTTGGAGTCGGTGCTTTACTTTCTATTGTTTTTGGAAACCACTTAGCACCAACTCCAAAAATATGTTTGTAGGGGATGAATACCTACTTAAATTTAATTATTTCATTCTTTTCAGTTTTTTGAAGTCGGTTTTAATTTTTGTTTAAAATTTTTTTTTCACAATTTTTAGTGATAACTTACTACGGTCGAAGCTAGATGGGTGACCATCAACTTATATTATTTCCTACTATCGTATCGTTTCACTAAAAAGTCATTGGAAAAGCAAAAATTCGCAATTTCGCTTATGTAGACGATTTCATAATTTCAGTTTTTTTAAATTTAAAACCAAATTACCCAACGGTTTTTGAAAAAATTTTTATGGGACCAAATGGCAGCTATTACGCATCGAACAAAAAAAGAATCACGTAAATCGGATCAGTAATCTCGGCGTAATCGGTGTACATACATAGAAAAAAAAAAAAAAAAAAACATACCGGCCGAATTGAGAACCTCCTCGTTTTTGAAGTCGGTTAAAAATCAATACACGATGCAAGGGAATCGCTTTCGTAAATAAAGACAGATGGTATTGCTAGTACTCCTAAACTGGACTAGTTGAAAATCGTATGTTGTTTTTAATCTTTAATATAAAACTTTTGGAAAAACAAATTATCTGTCTAAATACTAATATTATCTTAACGCATCATGACAGTGAATTTCTGACATGGCATCTTGCGATTTCTTCCTGTTTTTAGAAATGAAGAATTTTTACGATCAACAATTTTCATCACCAGAAGAGGCTGTCGTAGGTATACTTAGTACTTATAAAAAACACTTTTCCAGGGTCACCACGGAGGAGTGGCTTAGATGTTTTCAATATTAATATAATAGTATGAAAACGGGCATTGAAACTTAGGGAAAATATTTTGAGAAATGAAATTTAAAGTAATTTTTTTTTATTCATTCTAGAAATATGCGACCCACATGTTATGCTCAAATTAATGTGCTTGAGAAGTCAAGTACTTAGAGGCAACTAAAGAAAATGATTCCAAGTAGGTATATTTATAATAAAGACATCTTATCCTATCTTTTTTCGTGGTGTCTTAAGTAAGACTTTTCTTATTATACTGCACTTCTGGAATTTGTGGTGCACTTCTGTTTGTATAATTAATAGGACGTATTTTATTGTAATGTGAAATATTGTTGATTTTGTAAGATCATTGATTTTTGAAATAATACACGTAGGTAGTTATTAAAAGCTGCATGTATTTATTTTCAAACATACCACCATAATGAAAATGTTGAACAACTTAATTTATCTGAGTGTGTGTGTGACCGTTTGCGAATGGCACCAAATGCGAATGGGACTAAATGCGAATGAGACCAACAGCGAATGGGACCAAATTTATGCGAATGAGACAGGATGCGAATAGGACATTTTTTAAAATCGTTACGAAATGCGAATGGGACAAACCGCGACCTTTTAGACAAGACAATGGTTGAAGTTTAGCAAAATTTTCCGTTTTTAGTTAAATAAATTAGTTTTTATGAAAGATACATGTTAAAGATTAAAACATCATACGATTGACTGTACAATGTACATTCATAGGTAAGCACCTGTTACATTTTGTTGAAGTTACTTTTCAATCTCCTAATAGCGCAGGTGGTCAAACAAAGTAATATTGAATTTGAGGCACATAAAATGATTTAGGTTCTTAAAACTCAATTTAACTTACCTAATTATTTACCTGCATAGAGCTATTCTAACAGACCACTAAGTTAGTCATTTAGTACCAGTACACGTTTAAGTGCGGGTGTAAAACACATTTTGCACCCTCTGGCCACGTGGTCCACGAATCAGCTTTAACTTTTTTAAATCTAAAAGTGTACAATTATGTTCGAAAAAGCAGAAAAGAGTTTTATTAAAAAGCAGTGGTCAAAACTAAGAAAAAAACCTTCAATTTTTTTGTTCAATTACATGACAAACTAGCTCACGCCTCACCTGGTAGTAAACACCTGCAATAACAATGGTAAAGTCACTTGGTATTGCAGGTGCGTTGTCATCCTGCGGCCTAAGATGCAATTACTTCCATGCCTAGTACACTGGCTTCAATCCGAAACACAGCGAACTATTTCACGGCTGAAATAAGAAAGGCGGTAGTACTTACCCAGACGACCCTACATACGGGCCTACCACCTAGTGAACTAATTGTTACCACCTAGAAAATAAATTGTTGTTACGCTAGCATCTTTTGAATTTAAAATCATTGTCTACACACTGAAGAGGATTTTCAACAAGTTTTCAACCGCCTCTGTGGTCTAGTGGACCACCTACCTCAGACCTAAAGGTCCGGGGTTCGATTTCCGTGGGGGCAGAAATTTTCTGCTCGGCTTGGTTGGTGGTAGGGCTTTTCTAAGTCCGCCTGGCTAGCTACCACCATTTTACCTAAATCTGCCGCCATAACAATAATGTTAGCATTGTTGTGTTCCGGCAGTTGGAGTAAGATAGCCAGTTCCTCTGTGGTTAACGAATCCGGGTGTAGTTTGCTTCCATCGTCGGCCTTATCTTCGCTTAACATCTGGTGAGATGAAGGCCAAGAGTTACCCCATTTAGGTTAAAAAAAAAGTTGGTATAGGTATACCTCTTATAAGTTACCTGGATCCGGTCCTCGTAAGCAGCCTCCTGACGGGAGATGGACGGTTTTTAGTGGGTAGGGCCGTCGCATCATTATCTTTGCGGCAGAGGAGTCCCACATAACTTCGGAGGCACCCACCGGCACCGGGGTATGCATTAAGCATTTTCCGTCCCAAAAAAAAAGGTATACCTACTATGTCGCAGGGAAATGAGGATGCCAGAGATTCCGTCTAGTCTTGCAAGATGTCGAAGTGTTCTTTTTTTTGTCTTAAGAGCTTATTAACAAAACCTCTACCCACTTTCCTAAATTGTTTCATCGGTTCATATGAACCATCTGATTTTGTTCGCGCTTTAAAAAAAATAGCAAGTCGTATGTAGGATGATCAGCACTGCCATCTGCCTTCCTTTACGACAGTCTTTAAACCCGCTATAATTTATTAGCCAGGATTTAAGGCGGGATTAAAATGAAGAGCTAAATACATTAAATTTAATGGAACCCGTAATGGATGCATCAGTCGCATATTTAATTTTGTCAGATATATTTTATATATAAAACTAAATGTAAATATTCCAGATAAATATAGAAAGGTATAGGTAGCTATTTATTTTCTTGATAAGAAAATACTGTATGTTATTGAGTTATCGCTTAACAAACGGCCCACTCTTTATTTGTTTATTTCGAAACATAACAAAAGAGGACGAGCGCACTCAGTTTCTTCAAACAAAATATCATTTGTTTTCTTACGGAATAACAATACCAAAAACCTCACGAGAGATCTTTGAACTCACGTTTGAATTGAACTAGGATAAAAAATCATAGCAAATTAACGCTCATGTTACCAAATGATTTAAAAATAACCTTTTAGTCTGATACAAACGCGTAGGTCTGTAATGACTAGAAAAGACAGATACTCTAACATACTTTTCGGCCAAGAAAACAAGTACCTAACTAATTTAAATAAAATCAGAAATCACAATTCTTTCTTCCCCTGACATTTACTATAATGAAGTAAAAAAAATTGCCATTACTCAGCACCAGATGTTGTCATCTATCTTATTATATTTTCCATAATTTTTGTGTTCGTGTCTTTTTTGAAAAAAACTTCTCATGAACTTTAATTTCTCTTTATAAATATCTATTCAAATAATAAACAAAGACAATAAATCATTCCCTTTGTCTTAGGATGAAGAAGTTTCGTTTTGTAATAATCTATCTACCCACAAAAAGACTTTAAAACAACTTTGGATACGTATGTCTCAATTACCTTCAAATCACAAGTGACTGATCTTTGAAGAATGACGAAGCAATTTCTCTGTGGATTTTATGACGCTTTGAAACCAGAACTGTCTCCCTTTCCTTTGACTTCAATTGGATATGGATGACGTGATGACCACGTTCTTCCACACACTGCTTGCTGCCGGCCAAGAGTTCATCCTGACATGTCGGAATCAAAGCGGGTGCGTATTGTAAAATTTCTGAGAAACTTTATCCCTCGTACGCTCAGGTTGCAGAATTACTTTCCTGCGGGGGTTTTCTCAAAAGAGTACGGCATGAGATTCTTCTAAGAGACGTGAAAAAGTTTGACAAGTTTTACACGAGATTGATACCCCTGGGAGCTTTAGTGGGTTCCCAGTGTCGATGCCGTTAGCGCTGGGCGAACTCCACACACGCCTGTCGCTGTCCAACAGCGGGTAGGTATGTAATCGAATTTCTCTCCGATAAAAAAAGATGTACAGTACAAATTTTGGTGCTAGGGGTGCACCAAAATTTAAATTTTCGTATCGTCGCTCGATTATTTCTTGAAAGTTTCAAAAATCGCTACAGAGCCGCACGTCAGATGCACTGCACAAAATTTTGTACTTTTGTATATACGAAAGAAGATGTTTCACATCCGGCCAAGTATATACACTGTCTCAAAAAATCAGGAAAAATCGCGTGAATCCGGTAAAAATACCCCTTGTTATATTACCGAGATACATCACCAGCAATGTACAGGGAAAAACAATTTCACACAAAGAATATTTTTCCCTAAAAATTAATTGGTTTTCATGCATAAGTAGCTTGTTTGTACAAAAGTTGAAATTTTTCGTCAATTTCACGGTCAATACGGCAATATGGCGGACGACATAGAACTCAACTAAACGTCACCAAAGTGACATAGGCCATGACGAATATTTAGCTGTGTTGCAGTTATTTCTATGAAAATTCTTGTTTTGTACCAAACAACAAAGCAAATAAAAAGAAAATGGACAATTGAACACTGTTCTACATATTTTTACCTATTTTTTTTAAATGTGTACCTACATAGATCTGCCCCCTTATTCTCAACTGTCGGAAAATATTCGAATTTCGGAAACTCTATACCTGTCACTTTTTATCGCTCTGCGTCAAAGCGAGACGGCATGTGACTTTTCGAATCAAATCCGTGATCCGACAGTTGAGAATAAGGCGGCTGGCCGAGTCTCCATAAATTTTTGGAACATCCCTTTTTGTGCAGTGCATCAGCTTTTGCTGACGAGAAGATACGAAAATACGAAAATTTCGAAGATTTACGTTAGAGGTATCGAAACCAGTGTTTATCCCATGTAGGAAGGCCTGTGCCCAGCAGTGGGACGTATATAGGCTGGTGATGATGATGACGTTAAAGGTACCTACATATAAAACTAATGGAAAGTAATTATCTACTTATTCGTGAAACAGATAACCTGAGTCTAAACATCGCAAGACCTACGAAAACAGCAATTAAAACTTTTTAGCGTTACTCAAATGTCAGTAATTGAAGCTTTGTGCTATTTTATCCCCACAAGCTATAAAAAATATTGAGTTAAAAATCGTTAAGAGCAATTAAGTAAACTCGTTTTAATCGCAGTCAATTAAAGATTTATTTAATTATTTTTTTTACCTAATTAATTAGTGTCGACATAGATAACGACCGAATTCTGTCACTTATTCTTAAAGATGCTACTGTTACAGATTAATTAGACAAATGGACACATGTTAGACTATAAGGATTTTTTTTAATAAAAAGTTTTTATCGAAGTCGTCAGGTTGAAAAGCAAACGCTAACATTTTTTTAAATTTAATAAACACTTCTGTTTTTAGAGTTGGTGCTAAGCCTTTTCCAAAAACAATAGAAAGTGAAGCACTGACTCCAAAAAAAAAATATTTTTAGGAGATAAGTACTTAAATTTAATTATTTTGTTCTTTTTAGGGTTTTGAAGTCGGTTTTATTTTTGTTTTATTCAATAATTTAAGGCGCTGTTTCGTAAGCAAATTTTGTAATGTCGTTTAATACAAGACAAAACTTTTTTCAACAAAACAAGCATGAAATTTCTTCGATAAGACGATGTTATAATTGACAGTTGAAGATGGGCCGACGATCCACGATTTATCGGCATATATTTTCTATGTTGCGTTATTGGCGAAATATGATTTTTCGTATTTTGATTCAACTCTTATTACTCGACACTTACAAAAGTGGTCGATAGCTTTGAGAAATCTCACTCGGATATTTTATGCGCGGTCGATGATTTACTTATCTCTTGAGAAAAAGAGAGACCGAATTCGTTCCGAGTTTGACGATATTTATTTTGAAGTCGCAACAATACATAAGTCTAAATAAATTTCAGAATATTTCTTCTAACCTATTGTCATCCCTGAAATCCTTGAAATTACTTAGAATTACTTCTTACGAAGAACGTAATTGCTTTATTTTAAATATTATCAATTTGTAAATTCAATTGAGAGGTAGAAAGAGTGCTCCAAATGTTTGTTTCTATAATAAAATGTCAATTGTTTCCAATGATAAAAAAGGCATTTTGCTAAATTTATTCCAGGTGCGAAACAAAACCAATAACGTATTCAATTCGATTTGTAATATTTTAACCCCTCTTACTAAGGAAAGAACAAAAAGATAAAACAGTTTTTCCGATAGGAAACTTTATGTGCGAAATGAAAATAATTTAAAAAGTAGATACATAAATACCTAAAGTAGAAATTCCGAGGTCTGAACAATGAATTAAGAGTTGTGTTACCACCACGATGTGACTTTTAAAAGCAAGCGTTTTTGTTTGTTTGCACTTTTTAATTGTTGGTAAGCTAAGTAACTTTTTTAGTGAATAGTGTTACAAGTGGTGCTTACCACCACTGGTGTTGGTGGTGGTGGTGGTGGTACCTGTTTTATAACGAATTTATTGACCATAATTAGTAAAATATCGACTTTCATTAGCAGCGACTCTTAGCATGCTCTACAGCGGGTGCCTCGTAGCATGCTCTACGGGGGGCGAATCGTAGCATGCTTTACGGCCTGGCCACGGGAACGTTCGGCGGCGGCGGCGGCGGCGGCGGCGGCGACTCGGCAACCACTCGGCGCAGTCACGACGACGCGCTGCGAGGCCGACATCGAGACAGCGAAGTGGTTGCCGATTCGCGAGTCGCCAGACGCGCGTTGCTGTGAGTTCTTGGCCAGGCCCTTACGGCGGGCATCTCGTAGCATGCTCTACGGCCGGCGGCTCGTAGCATGCTCGACGGCGAGCATCTTTTATTTTATTTTTTTATACAAAGCACGACAAATGACTCCAACACCATCTGATGCAAAGCGGTAAGAAGAGTCCATATACGAACAGCTAGTGCAGTTTAGACACTAGCTCTAGCCGCCTTCGCCTTGCCGGCCCAAAAGGTGCTTTTCACGCCTCTTTATTTTAACATTCCAGTATTATTTTAAAGATTTTTAGAAAAATCAGTTTTATTGACCAGCACAGTGTACCTAAGTACCTACTTAAAATTTTATGCATATAAAAAAGAGCAAGAATAATGCAAATTATTTTTTACCTAGCTCTCATATTCAAAATGAAAAGTTGAGTGTTTTCCGAGTCAAACACTCAACTTTTCATTTTGAATATAAGTGAAAGACACCCAGCGTCGAACTGTTGGCTCTCATTTCCAAAACATCTCAGCAGAGGTGGATTTTTCAACCCTTGGTTAACTACTATTGTGGGTACCTAAGTTCCTCAAAATTAATGTATCATCACCAGCCTATATACATCCCACTGCTGGGCACAGGGACACACCTACATGGGAGAAACACATGAGGAGTTTGGGCCATAACACCACCACGCTGGTCCAATGCGGGTTGGTAGGTTGAATCGGTTGCAGGAAAAACCGGGACCGTGCCTTCCGAAGCACGGAGGAGCTCAAGATAGCAAACTTTGATTGACCCATCCCAGAATCAACGATGGCGAAAGTTGTTTTGTTTTTCGTATCGATACCAGACAAAACAATACGCCACCGAGCTCCTCCGTGTATAAAATTGAACAATTACTTTATTTATAAATTTAATGTCTGTTCAATAAACATTTTAGAACTCTTACCACCCTGCGAAATAAATGATTTGTTTATTACAATATTCGTTCTCTCGCCCACGTCGGGTCAAATGCTACGATTTTCGCAGATTTCTCTCTACCGTAACGAACTGCGCATGATAGGTAGGTACAGTCGACAGCATATCAAGCGTAACAGATTGACAATGAAACGGCCTTTATTGCTTTTGTAATAGAGGCGGCTTTCATAGTGCAATTGTTACACTTCATGTGCTGTCGTTTTTTTTCGGGGAGGTTTTCACTTACGGACCTACCCACCGTTGGCTGAGGACGATTCTCCGGTAACTTCACTGCCCTTCACGGGGTAGGTTGAGCTCTGCCAAAGCAATTTCACCAACCCACCCCCAGGCTGTCGTCTATACCTACATATCCACAAAAATATATTAAGTTTACGCTCGAAAGACCATCGCTTTTACGTTTAGACTTGAGAATCTTTTTATTTGCAAAAGTATGCAACATTTTGCTACGAAACATTACGACAGTCACAATGGATATTATAATCAGCAGACCAGTCCGCGTTGCAACTTCGTAAAAAATAAACAATAAAAAACCTGAAACGAACCATGATCAATAGAAACCTCGAGACCTAAGTATTCACAAACCGGACGACGGACACGTTTTGGATTCAACAGGGATTCTAACGAAACCAACATTCAAAGAAGTCTTCTTTACAGTTCAATATTTTGTAAAATGTGATCAATGATAGAATATTTCATAATTAAAGACCTTTTAAATGATACCCCAGTCGATAGGGCTGTACGAAAAAGCTACTCTCACCTTTATTTTTGGTAGGGTCAGCATCAGAAGTCATTTGATATTTTAATACCCTGTCGCACTACAACATTCACAATGTTTGTAGCTATGCCATTATTTTATTATGAAAAGGTACAAGGCGTTAAGCGACTTCTGATACTTACTGTACAGCACATCAAGTGTAACAAAATTGAACAATTACTTTATTTATAAATTTAATGTCTGTTCAATAAACATTTTAGAACTCTTACCACCCTGCGAAATAAATGATTTGTTTATTACAATATTCGTTCTCTCGCCCACGTCGGGTCAAATGCTACGATTTTCGCAGATTTCTCTCTACCGTAACGAACTGCGCATGATAGGTAGGTACAGTCGACAGCATATCAAGCGTAACAGATTGACAATGAAGCCGTCCTTACTACGTTCGTAATAGAGGCGGCTTTCGTAGTGCAACTGTTAGATACACTTGATGTGCCGTCGTCTGTACTTACCTATACACAATCTAAATTATCAGTCTTTCTGTTTGATTTAGTATAAATAAATATTCTTTGGTTCGGTTTTTATTATTATTATGACTAGTTACCTGGGTGGTGACGAGAATGCGACAATAAAGTAAAATATTTCACAAAAAGCTAACGTACAGCGCGTTAGTGTACCTATATGTTACGGTAAATGTGCTTACTATGGTTATTATTAATAATAACAAGTAATTATTAATACTTACCTCGTGATTTAGTAAATGTGATGAAAACTGTGAAATAATTAATAATTGAGTATGTGGTGTGGTAAAAGTAATAAAACAAACAAGAAACAATCTGTGTTGGTCAATATTTATTAGCAATTAAAGTAAAAAAAAATATGTACCTATATGAGATCAGACAGAGCTGTCCGCGGAAGGCCGACACGGCCGTGGTAGGTTAGATTTCGTGGTTATTTTTTTTCTTTTCCGGTCAAACGTGCATTAAATAATTCATTACATTTGCCTTAAATTTTGGTAATTATTAATGATTCTTGGTAATTATTAATAATTTTCAATTAATCAAACTTACCGTAACATATATATTCTTTGCCTACATTGATATTAATGGCTCAAATTAAATATCTAAAGTCGTACCTACTGGGTAGGTATGTCGAAAACGAAAGTCCTACAGTCTCGGAGGAAATCTAAAGTCTGACCTATTATAATATTTCGCCTGCGTGATAGAGAGCAAGCCTTTGGGGACTACCTCGGCTACACTATATTTTTTAGAAAGCCAATCAGGTTCCATCTATCCTTTAGGTTCATTGCCATTCAAAAACTCATATTTCCACTACCATTCCATTTTCTTTATCCATGTTCAACCCATTTTTACCCTGGAGGCTTGGAAGAGGTTGCTGCTTAGCAATGAGGCCGCAATTGTATTATTTTTATTTTGTTGTGTTATCTCTTATAAAATTATAATGTCGTGAAATACAAAGTTTTGGTGTTTGATGGGTAGCCCACCAATCCGCATTGGGCCCGCGTGGTGGTGTTATGGTTAACTATTATTTAATCTGTGGCCCAAACTCCTCGTGTATTTCTCCGATGTAGAAAGTGCTGCACCCAGCAGTGTGATGTATATAGGCTGGTAATGATTATTTGATTGGTTGATTATTAGTGTTACCCTATAGATGCTCGTAGTACCTACCTCAACTCACGCATTGCCTAGCTAATACCTAAATTAAAACATGGGCTAAATTAGTTCATGGAAATGTTATGCATCTTTCAAATACATCTTATTCATTCGATAATAATATAACATAGGTACATAGGCTGTATTATTTCATAGAAATGTTCTAAAGTTACCAAATGATTAAGATGTAGGTATTTTCAAGTTGCTAAACATTTCTATCAACTAATATGGCCCATGTTTTAATTTATTCGGCACCACCCTGTATAAAGAAAGCATTATGTTGATAAGTAGTATACCTAGTGACCTACATATTATTTGAAGACTTAGGCACATGAAGATAAACCATCTTCAGCGAGGCACGATATTTACCTATGTAGACGCGCACATCTGCACACTATCTCAAATGGGAGTCACAACGCGTAGGTGGAGCCCCCTCGTGGCCGCGGCTAGATTTAGATATTGCGAATTCCTGGTTTAGGTATGCACAGTTACGAATGTTAATTATGAATTAGGTAGGTGTAGTAGGCAGGCTCTCAATCAAATAAAATTATTCTTGTACAATCTCAGAGTACCTACCATACACAAAGCAGTAGGTTAGGAGACGCCTGTCTCTGCTCCCAACATAACGCTTGCTCAAAGAGATATGGCCACCTTACTCACCGCAGGAACACGACACTACAGGGTTAGGTATTTAGCTGTAGCTACCCCAGTTGGGCGTTAAAACTTCGTTGGCCAATACCTCCATCATTCATCACCAGCCACCGAGCCCTCAAATTGTAATTGCCTGCGACAATTAGGTATAGGTATACCTACTACCAGGAAGGACAGTCAAGATGGCCAGTTGCGATGCCATGCTTTTTAACGTCCGTAATTATACTTGCGACATAATTGGGATTTATTCCTGTTAGTACCTAATTAGGTAACTCGATTGATGAAATAGGTAGGTAGGTAATTCAATACGTAGGCAAAGGTTTATGATGGTATTCGGGGAGAGGAGCTCGGTGGCGTAGTGGTTTGAGTGTTCTGATTTCGAATACGAAAACAAAGCAACTTTCGCCATAGTCGACGTTGGATGGTCAACCCGTTGGTACCGGTTGTTAATGCAACCGCTT
Organism: Nymphula nitidulata; assembly: GCA_947347705.1. Lineage (NCBI taxonomy): Eukaryota > Metazoa > Arthropoda > Insecta > Lepidoptera > Crambidae > Nymphula > Nymphula nitidulata. The sequence continues at coordinate 10,338,822 of OX374621.1, read as the reverse complement.
TAACCCACCATCCCGCATTGGGCCAGCGTGGTGGTCTGACCCAAACTCCCCATGTGTTTCTTTGAATTAAGGCCTGTGCCCAGCAGTGGCACGTATATAGGCTGGAGATGATGACACATTGGGCCTGATTCTGAAGACACACACTCTAAGTTTAAATTTAAGAACAGTATATCTCTTTCTCGCAATATGTAACAAAAAACAGATAGCAAGAATTTGTTGAGCTGTCAACTAAACTTAGACAGATTTCAAAGGAACGGCGCCTTCTAAACACTTCATTTTATCACGTTCAATAAGGTCGAAAATTGAACGCACGTTTCTAAATGTCAAATCATATGATAGCCATCCTTTTCGTATTTATTCATATTGAGAGAAAGAAATGCACTGAACTTAAATTTAAACTTAGCATGTGTTCTCCAGAATTAGGGCCATTTAAAGCAAAGTATGTAAATATAATATAATAATATTCATAAACTCACACCTATTACCTAGCCCAAAGTAAGCATCATTAAGAGCTTGTGTTATGGATACTAGATAAAGGATAAATTATGATAATAATACGTATATAAATATTAGAAATATACTAAATAAACATATAAACCCTTTGTTCCCATATGTTCTACTGAGTAGTTCTACGGTGAACAAATGCTCGTACTCATCATACAAACATTTGCTCCTACCGGGATTTGAACCCGGGACCTCCTGACCAAGTAGCCTGTATAGCAAGGGGCACAGACCACTCGGCCAGCCGGTCGTCAATATACAATGTACTCTATTTCAGTAGCTTTAATGTGTTCTTTATACAAATTCTTGAAGCCTTATATAAAGTATGTTAGGGATCGGACTACCGATAATTTACCAACGTGTTGTATGTTAAATTTTATCGACAAAAAACTATACAAAGGGGGGTCGCACCCCTCACCCCTATGAATTGGAGCCATTTTAAAATTTCATTTCTCGTACTTTTACGAGTTTATTGAAAGTCGTTGTTTATGATTTTATGTTGTCTACGTACACAAAAGTGACCTTATTTTAAAGATATTGAAATGAACTAGCATTTAAAACGGTATTTGTTAAGAAGTTACTGAAAATAGTAAACAAAACCCTTTAATTTAGAAGAAAAGCTTGGAATTTTTTTGTGTTTATTTTTAGTTTTTGTGCTCTACGAGGAAGAGTCTACCTAGAATACCGGGCCGTTAACATATCGTTTTTTTTTCTTCTAATTTGTACGCAAAAGGTTATGCTAACAATTGAACCTCAAATGTTTACCGTTAATTGCGCTAATAAATCTTATAATTAAGAAACGGAATCTAACAAACAAGTCCAAAAGGGGCAAAAAGCAACCACCAAAAAAACAAACAAGTTATTCTTTCACTTAATGTGTAGTTTTATGGCTTACTCACTCATACCTTTTAATAGTAAAAATACCTTTAATAGCCATAAAACCAAGTTTTTCTTGTAAATCAAAGCGTTTTGTTTATTATTTTCAGTAACTTCTTAAAAAATAGGTACCGTTTTAAATGCTAGTACATTTCAATATTTTTAAAATAAGGTCACTTTTGTGTACGTAGACAACATAAAATCATAAAACAACGACTTTCAATAAACTCCTAAAAGTACGAGAAATTAAATTTTAAAATGGCTCCAATTCATAGGGGTGAGGGGTGCGACCCCCCTTTGTATAGTTTTTTGTCGATAAAATTTAACATACAATACGTTGGTAATGTATCGGTAGTCCGATCCCTAAAACACTGTATATTTAGGCGTGACTAACCTGCCGCCGCGCCGGGCGTACTTACACAATAGAATATTAATTGCATCGTTGTGAGTAACTACTTCGCATATTAACTCAACATCATCGTTCATCCTCGGATTAGCATTCCGTGTTTTGTTTTGTTTTTCCATATATCGAAAGTCCATATGTGGAAATCCTTTGAACAGCTACTCTATCTTTTGTAATGTTTTTCATTTTGATCATCCAAAGAGTAAAAGGATATATTTCATTTATCCGTCCAAAAATCGGGAGAAATATCCCGAATCCTTGAAAAATACTAATAATTAGTTTTCATGTATAGTATACTTGTATGTACAAAGTTCAATGTGATTCCTCAATTTTACCATTATTCAACATGGCAATATGGCGGACGACATGGAATCTATTTCTTGTGTCACAGAACCAAAGTCCCAAGATTTCAGGTTAAAGGGGTTAAAAATAAGACAACATGACATTAATGCGCGAGTATAATATTATAAAATACTTTCAGCCTATAGAAACATAATCCTATGGTTCTAAACCGATATTTACATGAAAAAAGGCGGGAATCATGGAGTTAAGAAATGAGTGGACATGCCCCAGATCCGGTGATAAATACATACTTAAAGAAATTCGACACTCATCATTCACTATTAGAAGAATATGAGTGACTCTATACTATTTACTTAACGTGACTGGTTTATTTCGACACTGGCTCTCCAATTAAAACTACAGTTATGTGATAAACCACACATAATACCACAATTATTTTTGGAAAATATAAATAGGCAGATCCACTCATTTCCTAACATATCCACGACAGGAGCACATTCGAATAGCAACTTGGAATCTTCATAGAAACGCCTGTATCTTCAAAACATACATGTCTCCCTCCGTTAGAAAATGTTGACTTACTGCGAGATTCGGTCGGAAAAGTAGAAGTAAACTCTATATAAAATATTTAAGTTAAATACTGCAATAAACTTAAATAGATGATCGCTTATGAATATCGAGATAATTTCATAACTTGCTACAAATAACGTTTGTAATTACAAAATTATACAATATTTATAAAATTAACTAAACGTCACATAATTCTCATAAAATGTCTATGTTTTTATTTGCAAACCAGATTCTATTAAAAATATCCCAATATGTATAAAAACGGGTTTAAACATTTCATCATGTTTTTAATTGGGTTTTAAACATTCATCATATTTTTAATTAATTAGGAACACATGATTGAGAATACATAGAAATTGGCTTAAGCCTATAAAGAATGGATAACACAATTTGTTTGCAACATTTAATCAATTAAAAATAAATTCCGAGAATCTGTACTGTGTCTTGACTGTCAAGCCGGCGAACATTATAAGCTATCATCTTTTTAAGCATGCCCGTAAACAATGCGTGTGCGCATTACGATGAAGATTCCCGGTCGTGCGACGGAGACCCGGCCGGCGGCTCTCAGTCGTCGTGCAGACGCGGCTGAGGATCAGCGAAGCCTCTGGCCGACAGAGGATCCGGCGCAGGCGACGCGTGGGGCGCCGGAGACGCGGCCGGCGAAGCCGCGGGCGACGCGCTGCCCAGCGGCGAAGGCAGCGTCGCGTACACCGTAGGCCGCGGCGGCTGATACGACGGCGCGTACGAATCACTACGCGGGTTGTAGAACGGCGAATCGTCCGCACAGCAGTCCAAGTTAGGCGAGTACGGCGTCGCGGCGCCGCACGAAGGCGCGTCGTCACTCGGCCGGTACGCCGGCGCGACCGGCGCGTACACTGTACGCCGCGGCGGCTCCGCCTCCGACCTGTGGTGGGACGACGGCACGTACGCGTCCGACCAACGCGCTTTGCTTGGCGTGAAATCCCCTTTTATGTACAGCTGGATCGGCCGCCGGAAACCTTTGCTGGCGTGCTGAGGGACCCCCAGTATGCAGCACTTGCTGAATCCCACTTCGGGGGATAGGAGGTACTCTCGGAATTTGTTCGGGAACAGCTCGATGGAGTTAAAGTTCTCATAGATAGTTGGCTGCAAAGAGTAAAAAATGTAATTTAAACAAACTTTTAATAAAATCGTAAGAGCATACTCTCCTACGTATTGATTATTTTTAATTGGCAGCATGATTTTGAGGACGCCCTCATGATCCTTAAAACTTCCTTTAAGAAAGTTCTTCAAAAAAGTGTTAAAAATATTGCAGTGCTATTGTATGACATACCGCATTACGTTATAAAAATTAAAGAAGTCAACACGATAAATACAAAACAAGCTCATTTGGACATGTAACCAACCTATAAATCAATCATTGGATAGTATATAAATTAAAAAACAAGTCTTTCTTTACGGGTCGTTTCTTGCTCTATGTTCTTTATAGAAAATATTCATTGATCATTTTTCATTATTTTTCATCACATTTGCTCAAAAAATGCATTTACAAAATCCTGCATACATTGTTCGAAAGTTATACAGGATGGAAAAAATTTATGGGGCCTGGAGGGGAACTACTTTAAATCCTTTAGTTAGCTCATTTTACGAAAATAAAACATTCCTTTATTTTTGAAAAGAAACAAAACTGCATTCAAAGATCTTGTAAAATTCGCTTGTCTCACCCATTTTTAGTTGGTTCGATTGAACCAAATAAAAATTAAAAAAGTAAACACGGTTTTTTTGTATTTGCCAATAAATGTATTAAAATATAAGACCAAAAACTTTCACATTATGAGAATAAATAAGCTGAATGATTGAATCTCTTTGGAAGTTCTTATACGTTTGTCTCATTTTAATAGTAATGAAAAATGAGACGAAATATGTAGTTCTAATTTTCATCACGCAGATGTGGCGCCATTTGCAAAGGTACGCCATTTCATATTTGGAATGTCAAAGATGATTGCGATTTTGTGACTGTAACTTAAACGAATATAAAAACAAAATAATAATAATATTGTAGTTTTCTCGCAATTTCTGTTGAAAAACGTTGAATGACACACGTGTGGATATTGGTTTTTACAAACTCATGACTCGACCTCCTTCCCTGATGATGCCCTCGACTTCGTCTAGGCCTTACATTCGTCTACTTGTTTGTAAAAACTAACTTTAGTTGTGACTTATTGCGGATATTCCGCATTTAAAGAGGTGGAGTTGTAATTTATTGCGGATATTCCGCATTGGAAGAGGTGGTTTGCGATTTATTGCGGATATTCCGAATTGGAAGAGGTGGTTTGCGATTTATTGCGGATATTCCGCATTGGAAGAGGTGGTTTGCGATTTATTGCGGATATTCCGCATTGGAAGAGGTGGTTTGCGATTTATTGCGGATATTCCGCATTGGAAGAGGTGGTTTGCGATTTATTGCGGATATTCCACATTTAAAGAGGTATACCTAGTTGTGACTTATTGCGGATATTCCGCATTTAAAGAGGTGGAGTTGTAATTTATTGCGGATATTCTGCATTGGAAGAGGTGGACTCGTGATTTAATGCGGATATTCCGCATTTGAAGTTGTGGAGTTGTGATTTATTGTGGATATTCTATATTTGCAGGGGCGGAGGCTAGATCCATCATGGTAATCAACTTCAGATTGAAAGACGATCATTCTCCGAATAAGTGACCGATGTTTCAGAATTCGTGTGACAGTGTCGCTTTAAATATCAAGCGTTAGTCTATGAAATTATACGCATTAAATTAGAATTAATTATTAATATTTAATTTTCTAGTAATTACATTTTTATTTTGTAAAACGTGACAAAAGAATATTTTTTTTAAGCACACACCTATTATCTACCCCAAAGTAAGCATCATTAAGAACTTGTGTTATGGGTACTAGATAAGGGAGAATTTAAGAATTTAAGGGAAAATTATGATTATAATATGTATATAAATATTAGAAATATACTAAATTAACATATAAACATCCATGACTCGTAAACAAATGCTCGTACTCATCATACAAACATTTGCTCCTACCGGGATTCGAACCCGGGACCTCTTGACCGAGTAGCCTGTATAGCAAGAGGTACAGACCGCTCGACCAGCCGGTCCTCAATAATAATAAGTAGTTATATTTCGTTTATTTCAAAAAACCCTACTAAAAATATGCTGTAATTACCTTTTTTTCATTATGATACGTGAGCTATAATTGGGATGTTGCCTAAGTTTGAATATGGCGCTATTTTTCAGGAATTCGGAAAATATACGCAACTGTTACCTATAAAAACAATTCAAACTTAAAATATATGGAATATATATAGTTGTACTGGTTTGAAAATTTTAAAAATTGGTCATATTTTTTTTCAAAATTTATCAAAAATGTTAATGATATTAAATTGCTGACATCAATTAAAACAACTATTATTATAACAACTATTAATAAAAACATACTTAAAACATAATTATTTAGTAATTAAAATAATATAAAACTAGAAAAATTTCACGTCCTGAGGCGGGAATCGAACCCGCGATCTTTCGCAATCCGGGCGACTGCTTTTTTACAAATACCTACGATTAGGTTAAGTTGGGGCAGTGATACGTTTCGGATGCTGAAATAGAACATTTCGACATTGTAGGGTGGAAGTTAGCTCATAAACGCAAATACAGATAGACTAGAAGAATTTCACAGGGATATCCCAAGTCCTGGTTGGCTCAGTGGTTAGAGCAGTCGCCCGGATTGCTAAAGATCGCGGGTTCGATTCCCGCCTCAGGACGTGAAATTTTTCTAGTTTTATATTATTTTAATTACTAAGTAATTTTTCAAACATTTATAATAATGTTACAATCACAAATTAGGAATATCAATTTTGTCAGTATGCCCATACATTTCTAAGTAATATGGAAACATGTGACATCACCTGGTTCCGTAGATTTTCTATGGAGCGTTTTTGGACGACGCGCCGAAACTAGTGATCTTAGACATACTATTTCTTTTGCAATATTACTTTATGAGTTATAAACTTCTTATTTATGAAATAAAAAAAAGTTGTCAACTACCCTATTGCGACAATTACATGGGTCTTTGTCATTCTTCTTTAAATAACGAACTAAGTACAGTCACGAGGAACAATATGAACACATTTTTAACAGTTCGTTCTCCTATTGCAAAGATTATGAGGATGTTGAATGTACAAAATGGCCATGGCCAAATCCGAAACTATGAGGAATAGCGAAAAGTACTCAAAGGGGCCCCCAGCCCGATTTTGATGAAAACTAAAACTGCATTCTTGAATATTTGAAAAATCAATATTCCTAGGCAGGAACCGAACCCGGAGATTTAGAAATAAAAGCAGACTGGATTATGACACCATTTGATAGTGCCGTTAGTAAGAAACAAATTGTGGTAAGTAATGATATGCGGCAAACTTAAAAAAGAGCTCATTTTTAACAAAATACTTTATTTATTTTTCTTACGTTTTCTACCTATTATTAATTATTCAAAATGAAAGCCGTTGTTTTCAATACATAGAATTTCATGCATTTAGCATTGCGAAATCGATTCTGTTTAGAACATTTTCCGTACTATAAGGTACAGACCAAGAGTCTGTAGAAATAGTCTAACTTAATATAAAAAAAACGTATTTTTTGTAGCATTACTCAAATCTTGAAGTGAAAGGCAATTCCAATAATTCAGTAATACGGTTGCTTTTCCAAAACATCAGATTAGATAGTTAAGATGCTGACTTTACAACTAAGAAAGGAAATAAATAATACAAAGCGTTTTCTCTAACTCACCGTCAAACGCTTTTTCTTCTTGTAGCTGGCCCAGTTCTGCGCTTCCAGTACAAGCTTGCCTCCCGGACGGAGGTCGTTGAACATCCTCTTGAAAGCCCTCTTCAGGCCAGCGTCGCCCCAATTCAGGTGCAGCCACTTGGTTGTCGACAGGCACATGATCAAGTCGAACTGGGGACTCTCGCCAGAACCCACTGCTATGTCTTCACGAGGCACGTAGTTGCCCTGAAAATTAAAAGAACTGGTTGAAAAATATATGCAAAATCTACCAAAACAAGAAGGTCACATTTTAGCAACAGAATAGGACATTAGAATAAAAAAAGTATGTTCTTTTAAATCGTCACATTTTAACCATACAAAAGAAAACTAACAATATTTAATAAAATAACTTAATTGTGTATTTCACAACTTTTTTTTATTTCATAAAAAGAATATTATAACTCATAAAGAAATCTTGCAAAAGAAATAGTATGTTTTAGATCAAGAGTTTAAGATATACAGGGGTATGTATGTTTGATGTTTAGCGGCGCATCATATAAAAACGCTCCATAGAAAATGTACGGAACAGATGAAGTCACAATGCCATGTTCTACAAAATGTATGAGAATATTGACAAAATTAATAGGTAATAACTATGTAATATGTATGTTTTTATTCATAGTCGTCATAATAATAATCGTTTTATTGATGTGAGATATCTAATAACATTAAAATTTTTGACAAATTTTGTAAAAAATACCATTTTTATAAATTTTGAAAAATATACAACTTCAAAAATATTCCTTCATTTTTAAGTTGAAGTTGTTTTTATGGAAAAAAAAACGGTGTATATTTTCAGAATTTGTATAAAATAGCGCCGTATTTAAACCTAGCCAACATCCCTATTATGTTAACATTGCCACTTGTGAGGACCTATAATTGGCTTTTTGCTATTTATTTAATACACTATTTTTTTTGTAATAGCTGTTGGTCTTCCGAATAAATAAATAAACGTTAGCTTGTGATATCAAAATGACATCCAACTGTCTGCGATCCGTTACTTGGCATACTTTAAATATAGAAAACTGGTTTTGACCTAAAGCATTAGATTAGATTAGATTAGTTTAAACTCGTAGTTTTATAATAACAGTAATGTCAATGTTACGCAGTGTTTAAGCCTCGGGCAGATAAGCGAACATCGCCCTGTCAGTTGAACGTGATAGTGAAGTTAGACGTAAAAATACAATACAGCAACCATTATAAGATTGGGTGTTTAGGTGCACATCCTACTAATATTATATATGCGATAGTAACTCTTTCTCTATTTGTCTGTACTGCCTGGTTTCACTCCTAAGCCACTGAACCCATTTATTTATAGCTTTATTTATAGGCTTTGTTTTCGGCGAAAGTCGTCAAGGAGGGACTCCGCAGTGTTTTTATTGAGTGTAATCCCCGATTTTCCCATGTTATTTCGCAGAAAGATGGATAGGGACAAACCAGAGACCCCACCGTGAGATATCAAAGTTCATATTCAAAAGTTATCATACCTACTTAAAACTTTCATCAAGATCCCACTACTGGGCATAGGCCTTCCTACATGGGAGAAACACGTGAAGATTTTGACCTATACCACTACCACTGGCCTAATGAGTTGCTTAACATGACTTCCGAAGCACGGAGGAACGAGAACGAGAAGCACGAACGAAATCAACCATATGAAACAAAAGCGCTTAAACCACTGCCCCTGCGATTTCCTGAAACTTACTTTAAACTTTGGTAAGTTGAAAATACAGCCAAACTCTTTTTATATACTTATGGTTGATTTTTTGGTGAACCAAAGGAGATTGCCTATTTTTCTGGTTTCGATTACGAAAACAAAGCAACCTACGCCATTGTCGATCCTGGGATGGACCAATCGAAATTTTTTATCTCGAGATCAGCCATGCTTCGGAAGGCACGTTAATTCGTTGATCCCCCAACCCTCATTAGGCCAGCGTGGTGGTGTTATGGCCAAAATTCCTCATGTGTTTCTCGCATGTCGTAAGGTATTTGCCCAGCAGTGGGATGTAATAGGCTAATAATGTGTTTAACATAATCTGCTATTTTGCTGCAATCTTCTGTAGAGGAGCTGATAGCTTTTCCCGTCGAATGCTTTCCCCCCTTTTTTGTGACGCTGAGGGAAAGCTCTTTTAGCCAATCCTCCTCTCCCTTCGCTTGGAAGAGTTAGGTGTGTGTGGGGCTTTCACCGACTTAACCTCTTAGCAATGCACCTCTTTACTGTTTCCTACCATACGGGTTGATCCAAAAACATTCACCGTCGTCAGCATACCGGGCATAGTAATATGGTTCTTATGGGTTCCTCACTTTGTATTATTGCACCTTAATTGCGCATTAAGCGAAATTATGGTGCAATAACGTTTAAATTATGCATTTTGTAAATAACTTGAAACAAAACAAAAATATTTTATTCTGCTAGGCATACTGTTTCACATGGAGAGTCATGTTTCACATATTGATGATACATTGAAATTATCATGAATTCTGATCAACAAATTGTTTAAAACTAAAATTATTATAGGTTCAATTTCTTAACAATAGAAGAAAAAAATAGATGATATGAAATAGATTTAACGTTTCAAAATGCAATATTCAATAAACGTGATTTTCCGTTGTTATTGCAGGTGTCTATAGGCGGCGGTAACCGCTTACCATCAGGAGGGCCGTCAGCTTGTTTGTCATCTAGTTGTATAAAAAAACTGCCATAAATAAAGCACGTGAAAAACACAAAGATATAAAGATTCGCTACTACGTCATGTCGTCGAACTTTGCGTTTGTAAAAATCATTATTCTTGTTGAATTAGCACGAATCTAAATCCATTCTACTGAATATAAGGTCTGAAATAGTATGTAGTGCCGCTAAAGTATCAAACTTCATGTTTCTACTAAACCAGGACACCGATAAGAATAAATTGTTTATTTCCACGCTCCAACTATTTAATGCGTGTATACAGGTTTACGTGTATTACTGCTGCATAGATAAGTTATCAAAATTTTAACTTCACTTCAGAACACGATAAAGAGAGTACGTATCATATATGCGAAAGCTTTCCTGTATTAATTCGTGTTATTTTAGTTTAAATACAAGAAATATCACAATAAAATTGAATATGCCGTAGTTAAAACCCTTATCTCGTGTTTACCCAAAGCAATAATTATGCAAATTTACCAAGTTTATTCTGAAAGTCACTTTGAACATAAAATATGCTATGTATCGGCTTCGACATTATAGACAATCTCGGCCTTTATAATTATTCAATGGTTGGATCTGATTATATTTCTCAATTGATTTGCAAGAGCAATATCTATTTGTCATAAGCACAAGAAACACGACTCACAAAAGTTAAAATATGTAGGAATATGCATACCTGTTTGAACGTAACGTTGTATGGAAACGTCGGCGGCGCCACTGCAGCCGACGCATCCCCTAAAGGCCCGTATAGCATCGACATGGACATCGGAAAGAAGAACTGCGCCTGATCCTGCCTATGTAATGACTTTCTGTTCTTCCGCGGCCTCCGGACTTTCCTGCCCGGTATCTTCCTAGCGTCTTCGCATTTATCCTGCTTCGAGTCAGCCGCGCAATCATCACACTTTACATCTTTGCATTTATCACAATCTTTCTTCTCGTCCTCGTCTGGTTTCTTATCGTCTTCAATCTTTGGCACGTCGACTGGAACCGGTATGAAAGATTGGAGATTCTTTCTCGCTCTTCCTGTAATATCGAATCAATAATTAAATAACTAAAACTCTATAAGACCAGTGTCACGATTTTATTCTTAAATGATTTTAAAACTTTGTAAACAACTCCTGACATATTCCTGAATCCACCTATAATAGATTTTTTACTGAAGGCGTTCCAAATAAGCTGATTCGCATTTGGTATGAAAATAGGCTGGTTAACTCAGCTGTCGAATATAGCATTATTGCAATGGAGAACACAACATCGAGCAGCATACAGATATCCTTATTACAATATGAACAGACTTTGCATCTGCCTTTAACGTCTTTTGAAGGAACAACTAAAACGTTTGGTCTAAAATACGGCGAGTAACTAAGGGACTATTATACAATTAAATTATCAAACGAAAATGTAATTTTGTTTACTTAATACAGAATTTGTAACTTATGAAGTTTTTCGTCACATGACGTAATTCTTTTATGCGATTCAACAATCTGACCTTGAAACGTTTGAGACAAATGTTTATTGTTGTAGTATGTAAGTACGTCATCCTTTACACCCACACTTTTAGCATCAACTACTTTTATAAATAATTGGGAATTAAATATTTTAATGCGGAAATGTTTCCGTTTGAACTAATTTCAATCTTACATGCTCTTATTAAAGGCTCTTAGTATATATCGTCATCATAATTAATTTAATACGCAATACATTTAGAACGATTATTTTTAATACGCCTAGCCGTAGCTTTGCTCTGGCAATATGGCTAGGGTTTTCTCACTCGACTCGAGTTTTGTACAACTCGAAATATTAAAGATAAAGAAAGATGCACCGATTGTAACACTTTGATTATGAATGGTATGACAGGATAAAACTAAAACATGATTAAAATCAATTATCATTAAAATTAAGGTATCAAATTTTAAAATATTCGAGTATTTTATTATTTACTTTACGTCCTTTTAGGACCAGCCTGCACGGCGTCTCCTCAAACATAGAAAACCTGTTTTGTCTGGTTCATGGGTTATACTTGACAAATTAATGGTATATAATACTTCCCTAATAGGCTAATGGCACATCGCGTGAAAGCTCTGCGTCGAGCGGGTCGAGCACGAGCGAGCTCCGATTTTTTCGTAGCTAGCACGAAATGTTTTCGTTCTTGACTTGTCTAACTGGATACATGCTTACAGGCGCATATTATACCCAAGAGCGATTAAACGGTATGAATTAGATTTAATAGAGGTAACAGCGATATAGCGAGACTTGCCACAAAAATAAAAAAATCGGATTTTAAGGAAGATTAAGAAAGGCAATTAATTCCTTAAAGAAATTAAACTACCTACTAAAGTAGGGAGGTCTGTGTTGAGATTGAGATCATAAACAAAAATGGTTGTCACATATTTTTTTATCCGATATAGAAAGATAGCACATTGGCGCCACCGGTTCAACCGCCTTTGTGGTCTAGTGGTTAAGACCACCTACCTCAGGTCTAGAAGTCCGGGGTTCAAATCCCCGTGGGGACAGATTTCTGCTTGCGTTGGCATTATTGTTATTCTGCCACCATAACAATAATGTTAACAGCATTGTAGTTCCGGCAGTCAGAGGTAAGATATCCAGTTCCTCTGTGGTTAAGGAATCCGGGTGTAGTCTTGCAAATTCGGCCTAATTTATCACATACCATCGGTTGGGTCAACTAAAATTCTCCTCATATGTTCCATGAAGGAAGGCCTGTGCACAGCAATTGGACGTATATAGGCTGGTAATGATGATGATGATGATGACTGGGGGAGATGGAGAAGGCCAAGGAGCTACCCCGTTAAGAATTAAAAAAATATCTATAGCAGTCAATTGCCACCATTCTTTGTTTTATAGACTTAAATGACCAGCAAGCTGACGGCTACCGTCGCCAAAGACAAGACAAGCAAATCCTGAGACATTTTATGCCTCCCATGCTCAGTATTTACATACACAGCGAACTGCTTTACGGCCGGAATAGGAAAGGCGGTGGTACCTAGACAACTCCATATACGGGCCTACCATCTAGTAAATCTTTACCTATTCTGAACGAAACTTACCGATAAGTACAGGATCTATGTCTATGCCGACCACAGATCGCGCTCCTAAGGTTCGCGCGACCGCCACCGTGACGTGGCCGACGTTGCAGCCGATGTCCAGCACGTCCTTTTGATTGAACAAATGCCGGTGCATATCGAACACCTGGAGGCGGACGTCCATCATAGCGTTCAAGTTACGGTAGCCGTAGTACCTGGAAAAAAGTATGGCGGATATTTCATTCTGCTCAGTCAGCAACCGAAGTCGATTGACGCTTTAGTATCTTTTCATGATAACATCAGTATAACTCTTTCTCGCATATGTAATAGGAAAAAGATAGCAAGAAGTTGTTTTGAGCTGTCAACTTTTAGATAGATTTTCAAGAAACCATAGACAATTTTAGTCGGCATTTACGGAGGTGCTTCCTATCACCTCGCATATTATCATGTTCATTATGGTCGAAAATTGAACACCACGTTTCTAAATGTCAAATTATTAGAGAGCCATCCTTTTTGTATTCTCTTATTCAGAGAAAGAGATGCACTGTACTTAGATGAAGATTTAGCGTGTGTTCTCTAGAATTAGGGCCATTGGCATATTTATGACAAGTTGTGTAAATATGTGAATGGCTAAACATATCTGTACTGTTTCAGAAATGCAACTCTAATGCTCGTTTTCACTAACATTTGCGATTTTTATCTGAGTCTATCTAAAATAGAAAGAGACAAATGTTGTTAAGCGTCACTTAAGCCTAGGGAATGGTTAGTGAAAACGGACGTAACACGACAAAGACAGAATCTTATGTTGTTTGTAGCATCACTTGAATCTGTAACAAGTGAAAAGCGATTCTAACAACGTATAAATATGGTTGCTTTTCTAAAACATATCGGTTAGGTATTTATTGAGCATAGAAAGCTCAGATAATTTTGTCCCTGACTGTACGAACATCACACAGGGGTCCCGTTTCCTCTATGTTATAATAGGGTACGTGTAAACTAGCGTTTTGTATGATAACATAATGTCGAACAATTACTGAGTGACAGCACTGAAATAAGACAAATCCCACGCGAGCGACGCCACAACCGGAAGTTATTAGCGTAAAATATTACCTATTACAATATTTTACGCTGATGGAGCTCAATTGATAAGTTGATACATTTAATATAACTTTCATCTGTGTACACACGGCGACAGATCGAGCATAATACTTTGACATTTGTGGGTACCTTAAGTCCATTGTATTAAGAGTTAATTTCCGACTGACGTGACATATTCCGCTTCATCAACTAACTAATGCAGTGTTGTCAGTGGCAGATAGTAAAAAGTAACACGGGACAGCTCAAAAGTAACATATTTTCACGTAAAAAGTAACATAAGTAAATAAAAAATATTTTATGTAGAAAACAACTTTAGTACTGTAATATACCACTTTATTTTAGTAGGTACACAACAAATAAAAAACCTCTTCTTTGTCGTTCTTCGCAAGAATGGTAACAATTAATTGAGATTGTAATATAAAATTATGAAATTAGTACACATACCTTCACCACTCTGGTGAATATTTATTTTTAATATGCAATAAAAAAATTGCAACTTTAAGCTACACCACAGCCAAATTCAAATTTAGGCAATATCCCTAATATGCTTCTCAAAATCTAAATAAATCCGCTTATTTTAATTAAAATTCATAAAAAAAACAATAGATATTAAGATTAAATATGCAATATATGGAACAGTATTTATTTATACCAAGGATTGACACAATATAATCAAACTTTATCAGAGATGTTACTATGCGGCCATCTTATATCAATTCCATTTCCTTTGAACATATTATCAATTCCTACTAAATCGTCAATCGGATTTCACTACGGAACACCACTACTTCTATTAAAGAAATGTCACAGGACTCATCCTAGGTGACATGGACTATAATAATTTTATGATTTTTTGGCAATATTTTAATGCTGAAAGCTAGAGTCGCAATCAAATACTGATACTATGTTTAAGTGGGGCTGTGTGACCTGATTTCCTTACCTGTCATAATTTCCATACTGATATCTGGAATTCTTGGGATGGAAAGTTGGCAACTTCTGCTCTCCTTCAGTCTTGGGTTTAGTGCGATGTGGCGACGCAGGCCTTTCAGGGAGCGCGGCACGTGTCTGTGGCCTCGCCCGCATCCAGGCTCCTGGTTGCGGAACAACTGGACTTACTATTTTGTCTAATGAATCCATGCGACGCAACTTTTTATTGTCTTTCCCTTTCTGTGATGAATTTTCACTATCACTACATGATCGTTTACGTGATTTTGATGTGCACGGCTCTGGGGGTAGTGGCTCTTTTATTCCTTCCTCTTTTACTACAACTACCTCCTTAGTCGGCGATATGGAAGTTTCAGTTGTACGACGTCTAATCCTTGCTTTCTTGCGTGGTTTCCTTTGCTGCATTTCTAACCTTTTTTCATACTCTTCATTATCAACAGGCTCCATTAAATTCAAGGGATCCCGTATATTTGGTGGTATAATCACATCAATTTTAGCCTTATGTCGTGGAGGAGTCGGCAATGGTGATGATTCTGGTGTAACAGCATTCATAGCTCTATTAATGTCTTCATCTTGAAGACTGTTTAAGTTCAAAGGATCTGAAATATTACCACCAAGAAGAAATTTGGTTGGTGGAATGAACACTTCTTTACGGGGCCTCTTAAGAGGCAAGAAGAATTTAGATATTGTAGGAAAACTTTGAGCTCGTTTCCTACCTTGTTTGAATTTGGTAGTTGTATAATGAACTCTCCTCACTGTGCTTCTATCTGTGCTCTCTTTGGAAGGCACATGGCCCTTTTTACCATGACGAAACTTCTTTTTTGCTTTCTTCGCATTGCCGAGACTGGATGCATCATCTTTGGAAGTATTTGTTTCTGAGGCCGACAGTCCAGCAGACAAGTTAGCAAGCGATGCAGAAGTATCGGTAGCTTCATTCTCCGAAATATCACCCCCTGCGTCGTTTTCTACACATTCAACTTCAGTGCTAATTTCACAAACACGCACATTTTCTTCAGGACTACCCATCGCGAGTGTTAAGGTTATCAATAAAAATGTACATCATAAAACTATATCATACCAAATATCAAATTTACCGCCACTTCGCCTCTTGCAAAATGTACAAGGACATCCGTCAATGGTGATAAACAGGTTAACAAATCTGTCTATTAATCTAACACCGCTATACACATGAGATATTCAATAAATACGAGTCTAATCGTTAAGATAGCGAAAATATTTCAACTTGAAACTTAGGTCTAATAAGATAACATTGCACTTTTTCGAAAATATTGGTGCAGGTAGCCACTAGTGGAAAATGGCAATTTGATTATTTGGTTAATGTATTTTTGTTCTCTATAACATTTCCTCGCGATATCTGATAAATTTTGAGAAGACTCAATGGTGAAAAGTTTCTCAGTGACGTTTCAACCGACCAATAAAACCTAAGTAGTATTTTGCTTATTCGCTAAATCAATTCTAGTCTGTAATAGGGAACAAAGAAAACGCCAAAGAATGTTGCCCGCTTAAAAAGCAATACGCGTGTATTAGGGTAATTATAATGGGCGATTCTGAAGACACACTGGGCCTAATTCTGGGAACACACTTTAATTCTAAATTTAAGTACAGTATATCTCTTTCTTGCAATAAGTCATTGAAAAAGATAGCAAGAATTTGTTTAGGGATGTTTAGATAGATTTCAAAGAAACCATAGACAATTTTGGACGGCATGTACTATATACGGAGGTGCCTCCTAAACAATGCATATAACACTCAGAACAATAACTAAAACTGCTTTTGTTATTGTTCTGTGATTTATCACGTTCAATAAGGTCGAAAATTGAACGCACGATTCTAAATGTCAAATTATATGACAGGCACCCTTTTCATAATCATTTTGAGAGAAAGAGCTGCACTAAACTAAAAAGACAGCATGTGTTCTCTACAATTAGGGCCAATATTCTATTTAATCTAAGAAAGAGTTATTTTAAATATTGATATCGAAAGCCTTTAGCTTTGTAAACCCATATTGACGGTAATGTGTACAAGTTTTCCTCGAGGGTAAAAATCGGACTAAGTTTTCCTTGAGAGTAAAAATCGGACTCTATAGTGCTTAAAATAGGGAAGGATTTTTTTTGACAAAGTTATCTTCTATAAGAATTGGAAAATTGTGACGGATTAGAAATTGTGTAGTTCTGTTACACATTTTTTTTGTTAATTCTCCCTATAAAAGCAAAAGGCAAAGGAAACTAATGCTCATACAGCCATGTCTTGAGTATTTCTTATTTCTTCATTTATTGCATTGAAATGCTAGTGTTTCACATTTCAATGCATCTTAGGAGTATTCGACGCGAAATATATGATCACAAGTTCCTTATTACGCTACTTAATGGGGTGGATAACAACAAAAAAGTTCTCATCGTCTTTCTCACCACTATCGCTTTTATTCTAATATCTCCTTTTTTGTAGGAGAATTCAACTTTATTTTTAAATTCTCACTATAAAGAGAGCGCAAAGGGAACTAATGCCCATGCAGCCATGTCTTCAGTATTTTTTTATTTCTCCTTTTATTGCATTTAAATGATGGCGTAACACATTTGACACGAAATATATGATGACAGTCACTTTATGTGCTACTTGATGAGGTGGATAACCACAAAAAAGTTCTCATCGTATTTCACACAATAATCACTATTATTCTAATAATCTTTTAGTTGCACGTTAACACAAACACTTAAATAATAAAACTACACCGCTTTTCTAACTCAATGTTCGCTCCGACACAATTTTTAATTATTGTAATAAAAATATTCACTGACACAACAAAAACCCGCCAAACACTCCCCTTTTTTCTTTTCTTCTTGTTCATTCTCCCTATCAAGGGAAAACAAAGGGAACTAATGCCCATACAGCCATGTCTTGAGTATTTCTTTATTTCTTCATTTATTGCATTAAAATGCTGGTGTTACGCATTTCGATGCATCATAAGGAGTTTTTGACGTGAAATATATGACGACAGTCTCCATATGTGCTACTTGATGAGGTGGATAGCCACAAAAAAGTTCTCATCGTATTTCACACCATAATCACTATTATTCTAATAATGTTTTAGTTGCACTTCAACACAAACACTTAAATAATAAAACTACACCTCTTTTATAACTCAATGTTCGCTCGAACACAATTTTCAATTATTGTATTAAAAATTTTCACTGACGCCTCAAGAACCCGCCTAACAAAACCTATTTTTTTTTGGTTAAGTCTCCCTATAAAGGGAAGGCACAGGGAACTAATGCCCATGCAGCCATGTCTTCAGTATTTCTTTATTTCTTCTTTTATTGCATTGAAATGATGGTGTTATACATTTCAATGCATCTTAGGAGTATTTGACGCAATATATATGATGAGTCTCCCTATAATGCTACTTGATGAGGTGGATAACCACGTAAAAGTTCTCATCGTCTTTCACACCATATTCACTTTTATTTTAATAATCTTTCGTTAACAAACACTTGATTCATAAAATTACACCAATTTTATAACACAAAGTTTGCTCAGGCACGATTTTTAACTAGTGTAAATAAATGTTGACTGAGACCACCAAATTACGCCAAACATCCTTTTTCAACATTTCGATGAAATTAATATAATATAAATTGGCTGTATGGTGTTTACCTTTGCCTCTCTCAATAGACAAAGAATCCTGAAAAGAGTAATGTAAGTATGTATACTGCTTACATTAATGTGTATGTGGCGTGGCAACACTTAAGTTAGCGTCATATTTTGAATTTTGAATTCAAAGCCGTTTTAATACTTGTCACCAAATAATTGTTTGTGTAAACGAACGAATTTTAAAGCTTGTATTTTGATATTAGGTACATACTAAACTAACTTTTAAACCTTAATTATAATTACATCATTATGTTACCTAAACAGTGTACTAGTGATACTTACGCATTCCATTTTATACCGATACTATGCTTTACCACTGGATTATATTTTAGAATCTCATAAACAGTTTTAGTTTATTTTTAACACCCTAAAAGTTTCATAATTAATAACATAGGTAATCCTTTATAACATTTAATAGACGTTTTATTTATTTAAATTTCAGGAGCACGAATAGGTGCCCAATAAAGTGTGGTGTAAAGTGGATCAATTTAGAGGTAAAATTAATTCAATTACTTTTTTAAATGGATAATGAGAGACCTAGATATTTTGTTTTACGCTATGCAATCATTAATATCTTATTATCATCTTAGTCTAATTGTTTACAAGCTAGCAATATTGTGATTGCGATGGGATTAAAATCTTGCTATAATTTTTTCAAAACATTGTTTTAGATGTCGAGAATTCCAAAACCACCTACCCTTGGGTCAAAGGAGAATAGATCTGGCCTGATAAATAGCAGACCAATATCCAGAACAATTGCCAATGGTCTTAGCGATGCGGATAAAAAGAATTTATTGTTAAATCACACAAGACCTCTACGTAATGGGCCCACTACTTCAGTCCCTGCCCAGCGACTGAAGAGAGCAGCAACAGTTCCATCTTCATCTACATTGCCAAATAAAGTTACGAAAATCGAGAAAAAACCTCCTACTGTTGCTCCTAAAATCCCTCCATATGATTATAAAGCTAGATTCAATGATTTGCTAGAAAAACATAAGGCTATAAAAGGAGAATTCAATGATTTAAAAGATAAACACATAGAAGTATCTGATGAATATGAGAAAATAAAAGAGTCTGCTCATTCTTCTGCCCATGAAAGGGATATACTTAAAGAAAAATTATTAAATACTCTGAATGATTTAAGAGAAAAGACTGCTGAGTTTGAAAAGATAAAAATTGACTATGAAATTCAGAAACATGAAAATGATGACTTACATCGAAAAACAAAATTATTAGAAGAAGTGACTGCTAGTTTCAAGAAAAAGTCTGCTGAATTGGACCAAGTACAGGCTGACTTTAATGACCTTACTAGACGTCACACTAGTCTCAAAGAGGAGACTGAAGCATTGAGAGTGCTCTCAGAGCATCTTAAAAAGATCTCAATAGAATTTGATAAATTACAACTTGACTACAAAGAAGCTCAACAAATGATAACCAAATATAAGACTGATGCTGAATCCTTACAAAATATTTTAGCATCCATGTATAAAGAGCAGAGGGACTTAAGAAATACAATACAGGACCTAAAGGGTAACATAAGAGTATATTGCAGGGTACGACCACCACTGGAATCCGAGTCATCAAAACCCCTGTTTAACTTGAATGTGCTTGATGCATGCTCAATAGAGGTAGAAAAGGTTGAATTAAACTTCAACTCTGCAAGAAAGGGTAAATCACAACATGCCTTCAGCTTTGATGGAATATTCACACCACATTCATCTCAGGAAGATGTTTTTGCTGAAGTTTCACCAATGGTACAGTCTGCATTAGATGGGTACAATGTTTGTATTTTTGCATATGGTCAGACAGGTTCTGGAAAAACATATACTATGGAAGGTGGTTGTGGTAAAGAACAATATGGTATCATTCCTAGGGCTTTTAACATGATTTTCACATGTATGGAAGACCTGAAAAGAATGGGCTGGGAGCTAACTATAAGAGCATCCTTTCTGGAGATTTACAATGAAATTATCTATGATCTGCTTAATTCCAGCAAAGATCAGGAGACCCATGAGATAAAAATGGTAAACTCCAAAGGCACAGATATTTATGTTTCTAATTTGAGAGAGGAAGAAGTCAAGAGCTCACATGATTTTATCAGGTTGATGATATTTGCTCAACGTAATAGACAGACAGCGGCTACACTCAACAATGAGAGAAGTTCAAGATCACACTCTGTGGCACAAATTAAAATATCTGCTATCAATGAGAAGCGTAAGGAGAAATTTACTAGTAATCTGAACTTGGTGGACTTAGCAGGCTCAGAGAGTGGTAAAACTACACAGAGGATGGATGAGACTAAACATATAAATAGATCCTTGTCTGAGCTCTCTAAAGTCATACTGTCACTACAGACCAATCAGTCTCATATTCCTTACAGAAATTCAAAATTGACACACCTTTTGATGCCCAGCCTAGGCGGCAACTCCAAAACACTTATGTTGGTCAATGTCAATCAATTTGATGAATGTTTTAGTGAGACTTTGAACTCATTAAGGTTTGCTACAAAGGTTAATAGCTGCAGAATTATTAAAGCTAAGAAAAACTTAACTATGGTTGATTCATCATAATTTCTTGTTGTATGTTAAATATTGACATTTTTCAAAATGTAATCTTTATGACGTTTGGGATTAAAATTGGATGCTTCTTTACCACTATTGTGCATTGTCCAAAATGAGGTAAATCTGTGACAAAAAATTCAATTTTAATTTCAATCTTTAAAATTTCATGACATAATTTAGTGTGTGGCGTCACACCCACATTTATTATGGCTAGTGGGTAAAAGTCCACTTTTAGTGTAAAAAGATATTAGCTATATTATACACCAAGAGGTGATTTTAAAATGCTCTTTTTATGACTTTGTTAAATAGCAATTGAATTTGTTTATTTCAATTTTCATTTTAAAATTTAATTTTTCTTATCTTTATTACATAGATTAAATTTAGTACCTATTAATTATTATTAATCTATAATTTTCGATAGGTTTTATGTTGTGTGTAATCAACCTATAGTATACTTAAATATAATTATGTAAGTATTGTAAAAATTGATTTATTTTATTCTTAGTGACTCAATGCTTTAAAGTAAGATAAATAGAAAACTTATTTATCTATCCTATTTCAATGAAGCGTATTTCTCACAGATCCCGAAATAGTGAATAATAAATGTCTTAGGAGTCGCGAAGTCTCCAAAGATGATTTCTTTGTCTGAATGTCCTCAGTTGCTTTGGAATCAAAAATATCCAACATCAACAACTCCAACTGATGTGGGCACCATTCGGGGAAACTGTGTAAGATCTCGATCAAAATTCCTGTGGTTTACATCAAAGTTCTTCGATTAGTGTGTCGCCAGTGATGACAGAAATTTGGTCGCTCACTAACAGCCTCCTGTGCAAGCTTAGTCTCCCAGCAAGCTTTGGAATGAGAGGACAGAGTAAGAGAATCAAAGTCGCTGGCATAGCTCATAGGATTAGCAAGTTAAAGTGGCAGTGGGCATGGCACATAGCACGTAGCATTGTGGGACGTTAAATTTCTAGAATGGCGACCACCCACCAGAAAGCACAAATTAGGACGGCCTCCCAATAGATCATTGTTTCTCAACCGGGGCTCGCGTTTTTTATTTAAGGGGGTCGCAGTCTTGAAAAATAATATGATAAAATTCGTTATTAAACGTATAAATAAACTATTAATTAAAATATTATTATAACTTTATAATAGCGGGGTCGCAAGACTTTTTACTTAACTTTTTGCCTTTTTCGTGGGTCACGACCCGGTCGCGATATAAAAATGGTTGAGAATCAAGGTTCTAGCTAGATGGACAGACCATCCCCCTTATTCTGAATTGTCCTAAAGGATTCGAATATCGGAAACTATACTTATCACTATTTATCGCAGTGCCTCAAAGCGAGACGGCATGTGACTTTTCGAATTAAATCCGTGATACGACAGTTGAGAATAAGGGTGCTGGTCAGAGTCGCGGAGAGCTGTTGGATGCAGGCTACGCAGAATCGTTCCATTTGGAAATTGATGAGGGAGGCCTTTGTTCACCAGTGGACATCATAGGCTGATATGATGATGATGATGAAAAAATATCCTTTATTATGAAAACATATCCTATGTAGGTTCCAAGTTATATTTTATGCTTGTTGTGTCCACTGTCATACAGAGGCCTCCCCATTCTTTTTTTTATCATATTACCATGTGGGTACGAAAAAGCACTAGTGACATTTATTCATGAATACAAAGTAATTTCTAATAGTTGACACCAGATGTCGCTAGTTTACATGATTCTGAGTTTTTAACAGAGTAAAGCAAGTGTTTTGTGCTCAATTGGGAACGACAATGCTTCTTTTTTGCCTGACCCATTCATATTATTTGATCACTGTGGTCATTAACTGAAGGGAACTTAAGAAAATGAAGTTCTAGTGTTGTCTTCCTGCAGCGAACGATGTTGCTAGAGCTCGTTGAGGAAACGCTGTGCTCTGGGAGTAAAACATTGTCACCTGTGTTGTCGGCAAAAAACTTCCTTTTGATTATTATTTCAGGGTACCATTGTAGTTTTTATACGTCTATAGGCTATGGTGACCATCTGGCGAGCAGAATCCTTGAATATGATCAATAGCAATGATAAAAATGCGCGATAGTAAATGTCTACCTTATACGTTTTCTCCTATATCGCTTAACTAATTCAAATGATGGGAGATGGAAAGTATATTATTATTTGCGAAGTTGTTATGCCTCTAAGATTTTATTATTATTAAGTATTTATGTACACAAAAAACAAAATAAACAGTACAAAAAACGCAGCCGCGTACAAGGCACTGCTTATTTAGAACGAAATCTCTACCAGCAGTCTGCAGACCTGCGACAGGAATACTGAAAAATAAAAGTGAACACATTTTTTTATATTGTTCTATATTCATTTTGTTACCCATGCTTACCAGTTTTCTACTTTTATCTTTTGTAATAATTGAGATTACTTAACAGTAACAATAAACTAGAGGGGATCCTCCCTTTTCGCAGAAAATTGTTTGGCCGATTATCACTTGGTAACTAACGTTTCGCAGAATTTTCTCTTTGACAACTAACGATTGACAAATTTTTGTATGACAACGTTTTATTTGGTAGAATTATTGTAAGCCGATTATTATAATGACACAACACGTTCAGGGCACTTATCATTTGTCTAATCCTTCACTAGGCCAGACAACTTTTAGACGAATAACGTTTCGTCTGTGTAACACTTCCCATTTATATTATGATAAAAAATAAACTAATGGTCTTGAACTTGCCTGAAATAAATACAAATTTTGTAATAAGTATAGCAACAGAAATCTACATACACATTTGCAAACTTTCAAAATTCTGAACGAAGTTTAGATGAAATCGAAAGGAATCGGTTAGGTTAGGTTACAATTGCGACAAACAATCCACGAGCCGAGTGAGCGAAGCGAGCGTGCCGCGGTAGCGGCCGGCGAAGTGCCAGAAACAAATCGCTTTTGTTTCACTACACAGGGCACTTGAATATGTGCTACAAACAAGTTTAGGTGAAATCGAAAGGAATCGGTCAGGTTAGGTGAGAACTGCGACCAACAATGCACGAGCCGAGCGAGCGACGAGAGCGTGCCGCGGTAGCGGCCGGCGAAGTGCCCACAGATTAGAAAGAGTATGTCTAAAGACAGATGGGAAACACGCCTTGGAGAGAGCAAGCGTTAGTGAAATGACAGGGGAACATTCGTAGTAATGTACGTAAACTATCGACTTGTAAGTATCGACATCGATAAATATGGAATTGTCGATATTAATAGTACAGCACTAATATTATTTTAATTACTATGGGTGAATTGGCTAATGAAAAAGTAAAAAAAAACACTGGAGATATTTCGAAGTGGTTTATTTTAATTCAAGGAACTTTATATTAACAAACTAGTTAACGAAAAAGAAACAGTGTAAAATACAAGCAATACTACCAGTTTATAAGTAATTATACCTAATCGTAATTGAAAATATGAAATTAGTTATTAAACCTAATACATAACAATAACCTAATACATAGCAACAATAAACCTTATACAATACATAACTTTTCAGTAAGTTTAAACATATTAGTTAAGATGTTATTTGCAATAAATCAACTTAAGCAACATTAAGTATAAAAAAAACTTATCTTTATAACACTAACCTAATATTTAGATTCATTTTAAATCTCAATTACAATGATGTTCTTATCAACCTGTACCATTATCTATAAAATCAAAAAGGAATGATTATGTGTTTAGTAAATTTTAGTTTAATTCATACTTTTTCTGATATAAAAAATGTGCAGTTTCCATACTGTGGCAATGATGAACTAATACTGTTGGTTTTGATTTGAGACATTTTTAATATATTTCAATCGTATTCAATCGTGACAAATTGATTATAAACCATTAACTTTTTTTTTAAGAATTTCCCCAGGATCTTTACTGTACTAAAAGATATTTCAATCGTATTGACAAGTGAGAAAATGTTAATGAACTAATCAACTGGGTATATATTTATAGTATAAAATCTGTTTTTGAGAACCATTTTAAAATCAGTTCAAACATTTTTCATTAACATTAAAAAATATTTGTATGGAAATATATTTCTCAGTGGTGTTCACATAAATTGGCAATTTCATAATTAAAAACCTATAAATTCAGTCAAGTTGCAGAATACCTTCAGGACGCTCATGACAATTAAAAACCAATTGTGCCTGAAATCTGTGGCTTGTCAGTATATGTAGCATAATGCAATTCATATCTTTCACAAATATGACTATTTGGACATTTTTATGTATGGGGTTACAAAAGGAGGAATTCAATTAGTACAAACATTAAGAAGATTTTTAAAAATTTAAATATTTGTATTTTACTGATATTAAATATCTTCATTTTTTTATAGAAAACGGATTTGTAGTAAAGTATTGCTATTAATCCGTTTTTCTTCATTATTAATATAATTTTTACACAAGAATTCTTCTTTTTATAGCCACATGCATAAAAAAGAGTCCAAATATTAATATTGGTCAGTATTTATCACAAGTGTACACTTTGTGAATTTATTGTTACATATTCGACAAAACTTTTCCGCTTTTAAGTGCCAAGAGTTGCTTGGCCTGTAATGTATTAATATGAGGCAGTGGGGTATTTGAGATTACGTCTTAGCAAATTTACACGTTCTCTAAGAGTAATCCAAAGTATGAAATCTGGAAATCTCGTCAGTTAAGAAAGAGCGCCGGCAAGCTTGTCAGTTAATTTTAGCAAAAAGATTTCTGGTGACATAACCAGCCGTAAATGTAGACGCTTGTATGCTGGTCTTCTCTATCTGAACTTGCTGGAAAAGATCTGTTCCGCCAAGTCTGGATGAGAAAGCGGATGGTCCAGTTTGCGCCTCCGCCCGCCACTGCATTGCTTGCTGCGGCAATCGTACCTCGTCAACAACCTGCAACAGAAATACGGAACGAGGAATTAGGTACTAGCTTTTTGTGGAGTAAAAAGTAAGGCACTCAAATCCTCCTTAGATTTTATTTGGATGAACATTGTAATTAGTGCATATCCTTCTAGTTAGACTGGTGATGTGATTTAAATAATTCCAAAAAAATACCAAAAATTCATAAAGTTTTTCAAAGTAATAATTCAATTCCAAAATAATAATGTTTTTAAATTATTCAGTACAATAACAGATAACAAGAATTTGTCGACCGACTGGCCGAGTGGTCCTTATTAGAAAGAAAAAAAGAAAGAAAGAAATACATTTACTACAGACTACTTAGTCAGGGGTCACGGGTTCGAATCCCGGTAGGGCAGATATTGCAAACATCTGCCTTTCTGATCTGAGGGCTTAGACAAGACGTTTTTCGATAATCGCTATCGCTAAGCGGAAAATAATAAATAAAAATATTTTTGTAGTCTGTGGTTGAGCAATCTATGATTCCTCTCTACTACTAAGACTAAGTACTTCTTAGTAACAATAAACTGTGTTTATCTCTAAGTTAAAATTGGTTTTATTGAAACGAGGCACTGGTGGTTATTAAAATAATATCACATTAAACACCGGCATTCAATTATATGACTATGTGTAAGTGGATGGCTGAATGTCGTGCCATCCATCTGATTAAATTAGCCAGTTAATTGGACCTATTGGACGCTTAGACAGATCTTGTAGTACAAGGAGCTTTTATGTGACTTTTTGTAAAATTGGTATGTTTAAGGTTACTTATTTTATGACTACTAAGACATACGCATTATTGACCCTCCCTTCGCTATATATTTTTGAGGTAGCTGTTTTCTTTAAATCTAACCCAAACTTATTTCAAAATGTTTCATCAGTCAGTAATCGTAACAGACGAGATAATACAAAAGTAGTCGTACCGAAAGTTAACACTACTTTATTGCGAAAGAGTGTATTTGTGATGGGCCCAGTAATATACAATCGGATACCAAAGGCTATAAAAGAACTCAATCTCACTGTTTTTAAAAAGAGACTGAAATATTTTTTAACTACTAAGTGTTATTATCATGTGAATGACTTTTTAAATGATAGAACAATTTTTTGATTATAGAGAGACATGGTATACAATTTGACTGTTTTAAATTGACATTTTATTATCACTTACTATCGTTATTATCATCATTATTGTTTTTATTAAATACTGAACAATTTGTACGCCGTATTATGGCAAAAACATGTAGGTCGAAAACTTTTAATATTGTGACCTCTGCATTTTAATGTATACTCATGTTTTGACAAATAAATGCATTATGATTATTATGATTATAATTACTACTTGTAACCGAAATCGTTATGGTTATATGTCATCATAAAAAATTACCTTCAACCTACCAATCACACCAACTCTCTCTTCAGTACAAGACGATCTGCCTACGCGTTCAATTGAGCTGACATTTAATTAACAAGTTAAGTTGGTAAAAGTTGAGCGATTTTAGTTCAATTAATTAAACCATTATACAAAATAAATTTATACCTTGACAAACTAGGTGTGACAACGGAGTAGAAGCTTCTATTTGCAGAATGTGGGCGAAGAGAATCTGGTAGGTGCAGATGCTCCTACTATTTCTGGAAATTTACAACAATTTTATCTTATCAATAATAAATCAAAATGTTTATATTTTTATGTTTTATTTATTGTCATATCATAAGTACTGAAAATATATTGTTCAAACCAATTTTAATTGAAAGTAGTACAGACGACAGCACATCAAGTGTAACGGCCTGGCCACGGGAACGGGCGGCGGCGGCGGTGACGACTCGTCAACCACTGCGCGGTCACGCCGACGAGCTGCGAGGCCGACATCGAGACAGCGCGCAGTGGTTGCCGATTCGCGAGACGCAGGTCGCGCGTGCAGTGAGTTCGCCAGTTTGGCCAGGCCGTAGCAGTTGCACCACGAAAGCCGCCTCTATGACTAACGAAGTAAGGGCGGTTTACAGAACAAACTGTTACGTTTGATGTGCTGTTGACTGTACATCACTTTTGGGACATACAGACAGGACATGCCATAACTTACGGTTTAGGACATTTCGATACAGAAACTTATACTTGAATGTTTCTTATTTAATTACGATAAATCAGTTAACAGAATTAACCTACTAGTCACGATAATTATTAAAATTTCAAAAATATTTTTATTACCTTCAAGGTTGTTGGAGAGATCACACTAGTTTGTATGTCTGACGACTCTAAAGCATCAGTAGTTTCACCTGAAATTTTGTGAATACATAAAATTAGATTGGATCTTATGGAATATTTTATTTTCTATTACACTTCAAAACTTAGATAGGTATAATATATACCTAAATCTAGGCCACTGGAACAGGTACGTCAATGGAATTTTACATCCTAATATCCATACTAATATGATAAATGTTAAAGTAACTCTCTTTGTCAGTTATGTTTTCAGTTCTAATCCACTAAAGCGATTTAGATAAAATTCGGCATACAGATAGATTACATTCTGAGGAAAATAAAAGCTATTGGAACAATAACCGACATTCAGTTTGAGTCAATGTGTGTCATCAAATTTTTTACTGAAGGCTGTTTTGTATTGTTTTGTATTTGAAGACTGTATTACAATGTTTTGTCTTCAACAAAACACTATTGTGGAAGAGGTTGGCAGGTATAAAAGTCATTTTGCAAAACTTGCTATGTTTGATGAATAAACTTAACAGGATTTTACTTTCAATGGCATGCACTGAATGATAAACTGACAACAACTTAATTATTCTGTAAAATATAAAAGTGCTAAACCTAGTTATCATTTACACTAATATTATAAGATGATAAAGATCTCCGAAAGGCTACCCTTTCGGAGATCTAGGATTTATTTAGGAGATATCTCCTAAGGTTGTGTAATGAAACACATAATATATTAGTTGCATAAATATAGATTACTACAAAAAGCCTAGCATAAATTATTCTTAAAATTAGGAATCTCTGCATTGTGTTAATTTAATTTAGTGTTAATAAATTAACCACATTATTTCACTACAAGATATGTCATCATCATCATCATATCAGGCTATGAAGTTCACTGCTGAACAAAGGCCTCCCCTATTGATTTTCACATGGATTTTTGCATAGTCTGCATCCAATAGCAAACCGTTGGATGCAGACTATGCAAACCTACAGATATACAACATTATTATTGAGACTATGCAAACAATAAAATATTATTATTGACATTATATGTTTTTGATACTTACTTGACACAAAAGCCCGCTTGAAGTGCAGTTACATTCATGTAGACCTTGAGAATTAATGTCTTCTATGTTTTCCCTGGCTGCAAAGTAAAGACTTAAAATTAATGGTGTGATTGTTAGCACAAGTACTTTATATTATATTATAACAACTTACTTTACATGAAGAGCTTGCGACAAACACACATATTTAACCTCAAAATGAAGGATGCAACACCATTGCTGGCAGAGGCCGATAAATGAATGACGCGTGTCAATTTTATGTTGCGGTACATTTTGCGTAATTTATTTTCATCGCCTTTCTGATTAGGGAACATCATTGTTATATTTGTCTAGAGGGATGCAACAGCGTTTCGGATTGACCATGACCTATGAACAATAAATAGACCAAGTAAGCGACTATGTCCTAGATTGACATATTAATGGTAATAACGAATTATTTTATTATTAAATATAAATCTGCACAAACCAGTTGTAAGAACAAGGTGGATTTCGTACTAAACTTATCGTCCGTCGCACTTGTTGTCTGCCCAAACTATACTAGATAGGTGTTGTTTGCAATTGCTCGACACAGTCCAGAAAAACAGCAACAAAATACTAAGAAAATTGTGAAAACTTCAAAATACAAAAAATACAAAGAAAAATTGTGAAAATAACCGTCATAATGAGTGTCATGTCAGTCTGACATTTGCATCTTTTTTTTTTTTTTTTTTTTTTTTTTTTTATTGGCTTGTACGGTTTGTACATTAGCCACTACTAGAGTGAAAGGTAGGGAAACGGTATAAAAGAATAACCAGGAATTTCGGAATTATAAAAGGATCAGGAAAGTTTTGACCGTTGTAAATTTACGAATAAAGGTAAATAAATGCAATACAAAATAAAATAATGATACAATACAAAAACGAATAAAATAAATACAAGATAACCAATCATACTAATTACATAACATTATAACTTTATATTATTATGACATAAATATTCAGATATAACACAATACACATTTTTATTATTTGTATGTAAAAGGGAAATAACAGAAGAAGGGAAAGGAATCTTTAAGGAAATAAGTGATTCTATAAAAGAGGAGCGATCATGGGATGGACAGGAAAACAGAATGTGGTTCAAGTCACCAACACCAGTACCGCATTCACAGATATCACTATTTATGATACGCAAACGCGCAAGGTGTGATGGAGAGCATGTGTGACCTATACGCATTCGAATAAGCATAGAAGTAGCAATTTTACCAAGCTTCATGACAGAAAACCAAGGTTTTATTGGGATGTGCGGTTGAATTAATTTATATATTTTACCTTTAATTTCACTACTCCTATTCCAATCATTTTCCCAAACATTCACTAAATGTTCCTTAGGTATAGATAATAAATCCTGACAGAAATTCTTATATGGGAACAAATCACCACAATTCACCGCTTGTTTTGCAAGCTTATCAGCTTTAACATTACCGTCAATATTTTGATGCCCAGGCACCCAAGCAAAGTGAACAGAGTACCCTTTATTGAAACACTGCCATAATAACTGTTTACAATCAATTATAACCGGGTTGATAGTACAATTTTTAAAAGGATATTTTTCAAGGGCTTGTAACGCACTTTTAGAATCTGTAAAAACGACTGCTTTATCAAGTTTCATTAATATAATATACTCTAAAGATTTAAAAAGTCCGTAACATTCTCCAGTGAAAACAGACGACTCAGGGGGTAACTTAACTTTTTGTACAACATTTAACTGCTCATGATAGACACCAATACCTACATTACCAATTGATGAGGTTTTAGAAGAATCACTGTAAATGTAGTGCCAACCGGGCCAGTTACTATCTAGAATAAATTTAAAATTATTATTGGCATATGGGTCATTTTTAATAATATCTAAAGTGTAATGAATTGTGGGAAAATGAATCAGCGACTCATAATTAACTGCAAAAATAGGAAGATATTGAGATCTATGAGTTGGAGCTTGAAGCGATATAAATTTTCGAAAACTTACAACTAGACATGGCATTGATTTATTACTCCAATATGAAGATGATTGAATGATATCCGAAAGCGATTTTAGCTTATAAAAAAGAGGATGATTTGCCCACTGAAAAGCACGGAAAAGAAATTTGTCACATAAAAATTGGCGCCGAAGTTTTAAGGGAGGTTCTAAACATTCACACTGAAGAACATTGATAGGACTAGACCTCATAGCTCCAGTAACAATTCGAAGGGCCTTGGACTGGATCAAGTCAAGTTTATGAAGGCCTAAGGCACTACAAGGTTCAAGACAGATAGATCCATAATCTAAAACGCTTCTTATCAACGCATTATACAGGAGTTTTTGAGAAAATGGGTGAGCTCCCCACCACACACCTGATAAACATCTTAAGATATTTAAGTTACGTTCGCATTTTGCAATAACGGAATAACAATTAGGTAAACCAGAAAATTTACTGTCTAATATCATTCCTAAAAATTTAGCTTCATTGACCTCAGGAATAGTATGATTATCATAGTAAACAGCAACCGGAGGAGGAAAACGAAAACGAGAAAATAGCACCGTTTTACTTTTAGATACAGAAATACTAAGTCCATTTTTATCTAACCAAACTTTTAGTGAATTAAGTGAATAGGATAATGAAGAGCTTATATTATCAATAGAAACACCAGTAGTATATAAAACTAAATCATCTGCATATTGTAAAATATTCACATCACCTTTTAATGAATTTTCTAAATCAGACGTATAAATATTATAGAGAAGTGGACTTAGCACTGAGCCTTGTGGAAGACCTCTCCAAACTAGTCTTGATTTTACTTGAGAATTTTCCAAGGTAACATTTATCATTCTCTCAGAGAGCATATTAATGATAAAATTGGTTAATACTGCAGGAACGCGTAATTTATGTAATTTTAATTTAAGTATATTAATATCTACATTATCGTACGCGGCTGAAATATCCAAGAAAGCAGCCAAAAGAGATGAATTACTGGAAAAAGCTAATCTAACGTCAGTAGTAAAAATGGCTAAACTATCCATAGTACTTTTAGCTTTTCTAAAACCATATTGACTGGGAGATAAAATATTATTACTTTCCACAAACCATTCTAATCTATTTTTAATCAAGTGTTCTGCTAATTTTGCAATGACTGAGCTAAGTGCTATGGGTCTATAAGATGAAGGATCTGAAGGAGACTTATTAGGCTTCAATATTGGAAT
This sequence comes from Nymphula nitidulata, assembly GCA_947347705.1. Classification (NCBI taxonomy): domain Eukaryota; kingdom Metazoa; phylum Arthropoda; class Insecta; order Lepidoptera; family Crambidae; genus Nymphula; species Nymphula nitidulata. Next base: position 10,305,921 of record OX374621.1, on the reverse strand, counting down.
TACCTCTTGACATTTCCAATATTGAGGTATACTACCTGTCCTCATAATAGAATTAATGATAGCGAGAAAGTATGTTACACAACTATCACTCAAGTGAGAAAAAAAAGAATAGGGAATGCCATCTCCTCCTGGAGCAGAATCTTTGACGTAGGATAGAATTCCTTTGAGTTCTTGAATAGTAAAAGGAGCATTAAGTGCATTTTGACTTTCGTCAACTGAATAGTTTAGGTTTATTTTCTGAGGGACATATAAAGGAGCCACTTTATCCAAAAATTGATCGGCTATGTGGTTAGGAAGATAATTCGGAGTAGACTCTTTAAAAGCTGATCTAAACCTTCGTATGTTATTCCAAACAATAGAAGAATTCACGTTCGGTGATATAGATTCACAAAACTTCTTCCAACTCTCCCACTTTTTTCGTTTAAATAATTTACGAGTTTTATTACTAATTTCGGAAAGGGAGTCAAAATTTTCGGTTGTGGAATTTTCATTATATTTCTTCTCTGCCAATTTTCTTTCTTTAACGGCAGAGGAGCATTCCTTATCCCACCACGGCGGCGAAGGGATTTTATTTCCTTTGCCATTTTTAATAGGGAATACTTTATTTGCACTTTCCAACAAAAGTGAAGAAAATGCTGCAGCACATACAGTTTCATTACTTTGATCAACTACAGGGAGCGAGCTTATACCATCGTGTACCAAATCTTTATATAAATTCCAATTTGCATCAGCTAATTTATATTTCAATCGCGGAGGGCGAGCGCAATTCGATTTATTAATAAGATATGGAAAAGATACAACAATTGGAAAATGGTCGCTGCCAAACGATGACGACAAAGTGTACCACGTTAATTGAGAAGCAAGATTAGGGGAGCTTAAAGTAAGGTCAGGGACGCTAACTCCTTCATTAGGCCTGGTGCGTCTGGTAGCCTCTCCCGAATTAAGGATACAAAAATTATGATTGTTTATTATATCTAAAACTCTGGAGCCAAAATAGTTCGAGCTGGAACTGCCCCAAGACACATGCTGGGCATTGAAATCGCCCATTATTAATATTGGTGTGGGAAGTGAGGAAAATATGCGTTCTAGTTCATCAAAAATGACAGAAGAAGGATGTGGAATATATACAGAAACAAAACAAATATTATTTACAAAAGCTGCAATTATTGAAAATTCCGGGTTATGATTTGGAATGGCAATGTGAGAAAATGGAACACTATTTTTAATAAGTAAGGCGACACCGCCATAACTGTCAGATCTATCTTCTCTAATAGAAGAATAACCTGAAATTTTAAAATTAATATTTGGCCGAAGCCAAGTTTCCTGTAAAGAAACTACGAAAGGGTTGAATTTATTTATTATATACAACAAATCAGATTTCTTACTGTTGATGCTGCGGCAATTCCATTGAACCACTATGGAGTGTGGATCCATTATTGTTTTTAATGTTATCAGTAACTACAGTATTAAGGGCAACGTTGGACGGTGAATTAACTACAGTTATCTTTTCAGATTGGGAAAATGTATTAATTAAAGCAATAATAAGATCCCTGGTTGACAAATTGTCATAACTACTATTATTTATAGCAGTGCTTACTGAAGGCAATGGAATATTATAATCCTTGATAAGGGTTGCATGAGCAAGTTTGTCAAATCCCTTATTACTATAATTACTATTATAATTATTATTTTTCTTTAAAAAAACTGTTTTCTTATAAGAGCTACTTTTACTATTCACAAGTGGTTTTCTACTATTGATAAATTCAAAGTTTTCAGGAAGAGCAGATACCGAAGGAGACATTAAAACATCAGCATACGACTTTGCTATGGGAGGGTGAATTTTCAATGCCTCTGAATAGGAGATGCAACTTTTAGCCATTGATTCCTTTATAGCCCGTTGTCTAGAAAACTCAGGGCACTTGCGACTTGTAGCAATATGTGAACCAGAACATAAACAACAAACTATAGCATCTTCCTCAACAGAACAGCTATCACCAGAGTGGTCACCTCCACATTTAAAACAACGGGGAACGGACCTACACTGACTCTTAATGTGGCCATATCGGCAGCAGTGGAAACATTGTATTGTCGGATATATATACAAGTCGACAGGGAGAGAATTATAACATAAAAATACCCTCTTTGGTAACACCTGCCCATCAAAGGTTAACACAACAGTCTCTATTGGAATAAACTCTGATTTACCATCTATTATATTCTTTTTTTTTAAACGCCTAACTCTAAGAATTTTTCCACAGCCAATAGGAACTGTTATATTTTCCAATATTTCTTCATCCGTCCACTCAACAGGAACTCCTCTTACAACCCCCATACGAGTCACATTGAACACTGGTATAAATGCTTTATATTTATGTTTACTTAAAGCCGTATTATCTATAAATGAATTAGCATCTACAAAGCTACAGAATGATAGTGAAACTTTATTTCGCCCAATTTTTTTGACACTGCCGTTTATTATATTTTGGATATTATTCCTCTTTAAAAAATGACCAAAGGACACTGGGTGTAATGAACTGTTTTTGTCATTTGGGTTTTGTTCTCTTAATACATGTAAAACAAATGGAGCTGAGTCTGAAGCCTCATAAAGAGCCCTTCCTATGGGTGAACGTAAATTGGTCACATGCTGTTTATCTTCCTGTGAATGAGGTAATGGTGAAGAAAAAATTGGAACTGATGGTACGGTTCCAAGTTTCTCTTTGATAACATTTACAGTTGGGCTATTACATTGACAATTTTCACTACTATCTACATCAGTTACAGTAGAACCCTTGTGATTCCTCCTCTTTTTTTTATTACAATGTTTGCATAATTTTCGACTTGAAGAACGTTTACGTTTCGAAACCATTTGATACCCTGACCCGTCAGTATCGGGAACAGAGCCTTCTGTATCCATTTCAGTGCAATAGGATATTGTTATTTCATTAGACACCTGGAGGGCTGACCCTCCAGGGTCTTCCGGATCACCCATGCAAACCCTTTATTACTTTAAATCGACTTACCAACCAGTTGAAAATGAATAAATATGACTAAATAAATAAAAATGACTACTTTTAACTTAACTGATCCACTATTTAAATAATTATTACAAAAAGCAAAAAAAACAGAACCACACAATTCGACGTTTCCCGCGCTTTTTCCGGACATCACACTTGCATCTGACTTACAAACGAAAATGGCGGATATTTTTAAAAAAACTACAGATAGACTATCACTTGGTCTTGCTTTTAGCTGTCACTGACTAACACAGAGGCCATTGTATCGTTGATTCCAACGGCTGGAAGTGCCAGAACCAAATCGCTTTTGTTTCACTACACAGGGCACTTGAATATGTGCTACAAACAATATACAACTAAATGAATATTACTCTAACTGAAACATTCGCTACTTGAAAGTTGGCCTTTTGAAAAGTGTCATTATAAAAGGCAGACCAAACGTACAATTGGCAACTGTTAGGTTGGGAAATAAAACAATATTATGTGATAAGTTGACAATTGATTATACGGCGATATAAAATTCTGCGAAACGTTGGTTGGCAAGTGATAATCTTCCAAAAAATTTTCTGCGAAAAGGCAGAGAACTAAACTAGAGATATAAACTGGCAGTAACCTCACATAGCATCGTTCAGCGCCCTCTAGTGACGAGCTTAGAAACGAAATATAATGCTTTCCGTGCTATAAACTTACATAAGTAAACTACACTGTAATAACTTACAAAATCTATTTTTAGTCCTAGGGTTCGAAAACAGTACAATTTAATGTAATGGAACTAAAAGCAATTGACAATTTTAGTGGATTTTATTTCATTATCTACACACAAAATAGCGTATTGCACAAAGTAGCGTATAATTTTGGGTCAATCTCCTTTGGCTTGGAGAAGCCTACCTTACCTACTTCCAGAGAAGGGACAGACCTTTTAGCGCATTATTCTAAGCTATTATGACAGATATTCTGTAATCAATGTAAGACTACACTCGAAAATAATGATTATCTCCATCCGCCGGTAGATGTCGCTACTTGGTATAAACTGAACTAAAATTGTATCTATATAAAATAATTTTCATTGGTGTTTTTACAAACCGCAACACATTTATAACATAAGATTTTGGAAATGCAAGTGGGGCTTTACGGAAATTACTTAATTTTATTTATTTATGTTAGGTAGTTCAAATTGCATTGAGAATGGGTTCTGTATCTAATAATACAAAATTATGATGCCTTTTCTGTCATAATAGTATGATACGTACTTACCTACTGAATAATATTATTATTCTAATTGATGACTGAATTATTAAGCAGTGAGAGATGATTGACATACCATAAGTTGCGAACTGTAACAGAGGGTAAATATAAATAAATTCTCCAGCCATGTGGTAAACATAGTAGATAATTCATAATATTATTGTTACACTCACACAACCCAAATTAAGTATCATTTAGAACTTGTGTTATGGATACTAAATGGAGAAATACCTACTTGGTGCCATCAATACGACATAAATTAAAACGTGGGCTATATTAGTTCATAGAAATGGTTTGCCACTTTCAAAAACATCATAATCATTGGCTGCATTATTTCATAGATATGACATGAAATTATCAAATGAATACGATGTGTTTGAAAATGGCAAACCATTTCTTTCAACTAGTTTATTGTCGTATTGACGGCAACCGCCTGTATACGTACATAAATATTGGAAATATACAACCATGATTCGTAAACCAAATTAATTGTTAGATTCACCATACAAACATGGCAGTCGGGATTGGAACTCCGGATGACGCCCCGATGGTAAAATGATTAATGGATTGGATAGTTGACACTCTTAAGGAAAGGTTAGATCTTGTGTTTGCTTATGTGCCTAGATTTAAATTTAGGTAATCGTTTCTTATACGGGGGTGACAAAAAAACGTATGGACCACCTGATGGTTACCTAGCCTATAGACCGCTTCTAGCACCTTAGACAACACTCACGCATTGCCTACCCTGTAAAAATCAAGTGAAAGCTTTATGTAGATAGCATAGGAGTATGTAAGGTAACGCTTTGTGAAGTAGCTCTGGCGACCTTACTCAGTGCAACAACAAAATAGTAGGTGCGTAGGGAGGCAATGAGTAGTTTGATTACTTTTTGAATTAAGCTACATTGAAATCATTTAATCAGATTGATCTAATAATTTAATCTGGCTTAAAAGTCTATACATATTTTAAAATAATCTCGTAATCCCTTCCATTATAAGAGTCAAAAGTGTGTCCGTCTGTACCATCCTACCTATTAAGGTACCTAGGTCCCTACCGTAGTGTTATATTCTATTCGGGCAGTAGCACAGATTAGAGGTACCCAAGTATATTGACTAGCTAGCAAAACTAATAGTTATTGTTATAATTGAAACTTACTACTTTCACTTAAATAGGGTGGTGCCAATAATTATAAATGATATTTCATACAAATGTCATGAAATTATCAAATGAATAAGATGTTTTTGAAAGTGGCAAACCATTCTATTAACTAATATAGCCCATGTTTTAATTTACTGTCGTGTGACGGCACCATCCTGAATGTATTTGAACCATATCTACCAAGTTGCAAATCATGTTTGTTAGTATGCGTACATATTGCGCTCGTTTTTGGCACTATAGGTAGGCATGTAATGAACCTTTTAAAAAATGTATTATGAAAAACGGTATTTTCGTTAACATCTACTCGACATCGACTCTACATTGTGTTTATCTCAAAGTAGAGTTTTCCAACGATAGATATTATTTATCGAGCGATTCTTTTCTCTATTTGGCGTAGGTGTTTTCTATACAACAACAATCAATTAATCAAAGTGTGTACCTACCTAGGTACACTCTTCATAAAGTTATCAGCGGATTGAAAAATCGGGCCTACATGAAATTGGTGATGTTAGTGCTTAAGAAAACCAGGCGTATACAAATTAAGACATTTATTAAATAATTATGGACTAGATCAATTTATTAGGCGATTCTTCGCAATTCTCTTTCATAGCACAAATCACAAATACATTTTGTGAGCCACTCCATGCGTCGGCGCGAGCGCAGGGAAAGCGGTGCGGGCAGCTGGTGCCGGCCAGCGTAGTGACGAGCACGGGGCGAGTCCATTTAGATCTCTCGCCAAATGTTCAACGTGACACATCAGGTTCTGCTTCATTGCCATCCGCGGGCAACTTTGCTGTCTCTATAGTATTAATCAGTCTATCCATTCCGTAAAGGAAACCTTCCTCGTGGTTGCCTTGCTGCCACGGAGTCCGGTGATCCACTTTTAAGCCTTCGGGCACACGTCTGGTCTTTGCGAAATCGATCAGCCAAGCTCCGACGCGTTCATCGTCGTAAATGATGAATATACTGCTTCCTACTATCTCATGATCCTTGAAATATTCGGAACGCTCAAAGAGATCTTTTATTTCGCGAAGACGAGCGGCGATAGCGTAGCGCGCGCGCTCGTCTTTACTAAAAAAGCGGGCGACGGTGGCCGCGAGTTGATGTGGCTCGCGTACGTTCTGTAGATCCGTAAGAGGCGGTTGTCCCGGCAGCTTGACGGCTTCAATGCGAAATCCTTGCTCGGCAGACGAGGAACGCTCTTCGCGGAACTGCATGTATCGCAGTTTGGTGACAGCGCGCGCCGCATGTTCTGCTTCTGTCGGCGCATTGGGGTCTAGTCGCACCATTTTTTCATAGAGATCCGTACGGGCTTTGGCGTTGCTGACTTCTCCTTCTAGGAAGGTGCGGGTGCCCATTTTAATATCAATGACGTGAGGGTCACGGAAGCCGTGTAGGAGGTCCTGAAGTTCAATGAAGCGTTCACCTCCGTACTCCAGTTCCCTGTAGTATTTAGGTATGGCGGTGCGCATGTGGGGACAGGCGGCCAGTGCCTCGTAAGCGTCGCGCTCAGGGTTGTGCGAGGGGTGGTCGCCGGCGGCGCGCCTCTTCCAAACCGTGCCAGGGCCTGCGGGTGCCAGTGACCCGGGATGCCCTGATAGTTGGAACCATTCAGAAGAACGGGACTTTAGTAGAGCATCCGAAGCAGGGGCTGATAGCTCCAAAGCATTCTGTAACAAGGAAAAAAATATTTATATCAAAGCCACACTATTAAAAGGCACTGATTTTATTTGAATAATTTAAATTTAAAAAGTACTAGTGAAATATGTAGGTTAATGAAACTCTAATGCTTGTTTAGATTAAAGTATTGTTTAGATAAAAGATTTCTCATGATTTTTTTAATGATGATTTTTTTTGTAAACAAATATAAATACCACAGACAAAAATACTTACAATGGCTAGAAACTTGAGAAGATCCGAAGGCTGTGCAGGTGTAGCGGGGGTTGGAGTCGGAGCGGATGTTTGCTCCAAAGAGGCGGTGCGCCGCCACCTCTTGAAGAGCAGCGCACCCTCATCCTTGCTGCGCCATCTCTCCTCTTCCTTGCCAGGCACAGCGACCTGAGAACAACCAAAAGCACACGTTGAAACACCACGTCTTAATGTCACACAAACCATGGCACTTTAAAATAATTCACAGGTTTGAAACACTTTGATCACAAATGAAACGTACCGCTAGAAATTTATTTGCGGCGTAGAGAAGCCCGCCGGGGCCGAGACGGCTCAGCACCGACTGGCGGGAAACACTGTTAACTTTGCTGGTGACTGTCATGATGTACGAGCGCGTGCGACGATTGCGCGAACACGAGTGAGTAATAAACGAGTAGAGTGCGAACGAGCGAGGTTGTATTGTGACAACTGCTGGCTTGCGAGTGATGCTAGTGGGAGGGATCCGCGTTTATATAGAGACCTCGGCTTTCTCGTGACGTAGCGCCCGCGGCCCGCGCGCCTCTATCGACGTTGACTTTTCCTAACGCCGTTTTTCATGAAGTTGTAGGCACATCTTCGTTTATGCATTGATCGCATCGACTTTGAGAAAGGTACACGTTACTTTCGCCTTTAGTTGTGGCCGAAACGCGGAGCTAATATATCGGTGTGTCCGGTTATGTGCCCGTATAAAAAATGTACTCTTTGCGGTTATGCACTATCAATACATTGATAATACAATAAATTTTATCGATAAAAAAAGGATGTTCTAATCTTAAAAATTTGAATTTTAAAAGGCAGTTTGAACTTAAAATTGTCTTAAATTAATTGTCCCTTAACAAATACTTACACTTTTTCAGAGGCACTGTATCGTTATTTTTTTATAATTTTAAAATAGCTAGATAGGAGAGCTTCTACAATTATTGTTAGTGGACAGATATTGAATGATTTGGCTCAATAGCGAATTGTATGTTATAGTGAAATCCTTTACACTGGGCACTTAATTCCTCGAAAGCCTTTTGACTGTTAAGAAAATCCACCACAAGTATTAGATTTTTGTTGGTAATATTTATAGGAATACTTGTTTTACCTATAATCTTAGTTTCAATTACCGGTTAAACTTTGAGGCAAAAAGAACAAAAACATGGTTTGAAGAATCCCAAATCAGTTTGAAGGTTTAGAAAAATATTTGCTCATCATTAACAAGATAATCTTTATAAATCATTCTTCAATAACGTTGAGAGCGTGACGTACTAGAATATAGAATGTCCTTGGATGACGCAAGGGGAAGAGATGCGTGAGCCTGTGTTTTGACGCAAGTAGGGCTTTTGTCTGAAAATTACGTCATAGAGAGACTGCTCAGGACTTCGTGTTACAGTTGGTTGGCATTGCCGTCCAAAGGACAGAGTGTCGCCATGCAGACGAGTCGGACTGGTCTACTTTATTGACGTCATAGCCTCGTTAGTCTCATCATTACATACATAGGACAAAACAATCGATAATGCTTATAATTAAGCACCATAATTAAGTTAATGCGATGCGACATATTACGACTTCATTTGGATCGCATCATTTGTTCCTAAGTTGTAATGAATTAAGTGCTTTGAACCAAGGCATCTAGGGTTAAGGCGTATGTACTACGAACGCGCGGTAACTCCGTCCAATGCAATTTATATCATGATATATAACGGAATTGTTCGGATTGTACAGTCAGCAACAGAAGTCGGTTAACACTTAAGCACCTTTTCACAATAAAAAAATGGCATTACACTTGACACTTTCGTCTGACACACTGTGGCATGGTACTAAAGTGTTAATCGACTTCTATTGCTGACCGTACATGGGTCTTTTTCTCAGCCTACAGAAAGAGATTATTAACTATATCTTTCTATCGTGATGTACGTACACCAACTTCTTCAAAAATCGCGTTCGGTATTACCCAATAAAACCAAAAAATAAAGAAGGAAAAGTAATAGGTATCATTATGTACAAATACTTTTTTCCAATAACGCTAAAATGTTAATCTATGACAGTAAGTTAACAACTATAAAGTAAATAGCAGGGTTTTTTAACACAAGAAGGTCCTTAAGTTAAAATAGAACACTTCATCACTTTTTCTTTGTATTTATGTAGAAAAAGATAAGTTTTATTAAATAAACATTTCCATTAAATAAGTGTCATTCATTACTCATCAGCCTACACCACTTGACCGGCCTTGTATCGTATGTCTATTAAATATTATTTAATAATTTACATTTTATCTGACGTAACACAACACGCGATAACAATAATAACATGTTATTTGCAGGAGGTGTGAAAATTTCATCTTTAAATTTACCTTTCGGGATTGTAAAAATGAAAAATTTTAAACAAAAATTAAAACCGACTTCAAAAAACTGAATAAGGTTAAAATAATTAAATTTCAGTAGGTACCTACTCATCCCCTAGAAACATATATTTTGGAGTCGGTGCTTCACTTTCTATTGTTTTTGGAAACAACTTAGCACCAACTCCAAAAAATATGTTTCTATGGGATGAGTACCTACTTACTTAAATTTAATTATTTTAACCTTTAATTAAAGTTTTTGGAAGTCGGTTTTAATTTTTGTTTAAAAATTTTTTTTCACATTTTTTAGTGTTAACTTTCTAAGGTCGAAGCTAGATGGGTGACCGTCAACTTATATTGTTCCTACTATTGTATCGTTTCACTCAAAAGTCACAGGAAAGCAACAATCTGCCAATTTTGCGTACGTAGACGACTTAATGATTTCAGTTTTTTTTATAAACCAAACTACCCAACTAACTGATTTTGAAAAAAACATGGGACCAAATGGCAACTATTCCGCAACTATTGCGATTTTTGCGTGTTAGTTCGAGTAAAACGTAACTGTGCCTTTGTTTCCATTCTAAAATGTTTGATAGGATACACGAGACAGATTGGCGGGAACAAAATTTTAAAATGATGTTGTCTATGTTTTATATAAAAATTGTAAATATCGACTAATTTCACTATTTTCATATGACGAACATAACGCGAAGATTACTCTATAGTAAAAACAAACGTCAGATTTTAAAAAAAAGAAGAAACCGGATCATTTATGGATAAAGAAACCAATAAGTCCGAAGCCGGATATTGTGAATATCACCTCTGGAAATGAAAGTGTTGCTCAAAATTCACAAACTGTAGACAAAACGGTTGATCTACATCTCAATCATCACAAGTGTTCACAGACAGTCGTCTAGGACATATAATTGTTTGTTTTTCAAATTTGCATGTATTAAACATACAAATACTTACCTTCCTACTTTGTTTTAGAAATTAAATTGAATATTGTCGCTTAGTCGAAATAAAAACGTATATTAGGTAATATGCATCCCCGATGGCATACCTTTACGAAAATAATGATATATGTTATGCATTGGAAAAGCCGAAAATCTCCTGAAAAGTTAATTATAGGATTCAGCAATGAAGCCGCTATGTTATAAGAACTTCATGCCTAATATCATCATTTTTGCAATATCAATAGTATACCACTTACAATTATTTTTATGATTTATGTCGATTTTTTTTATCTTTCGTATACCTACGTGCTAAATAACCTTCATTACTGACATGTAGGTAACATCGACACTTAAAGACCTATAAAGAATCAAATTTCCCATTACTTAAAAACAAATGTTTATCATACTGCGTAGTCAAAGTGAGTAGAGTTCATAAAATCGTATAATAAATATGTTTATGTTTACTACTTTCAACATGGTATTTCAACTTTCACGCTGTTATAGTCCTGCTTGAGGAAATCGTAAAATAAGGAATGTGCCTTAATAGTAAATATTTGTGTTTAAAATAGGTATGTGTACTCATTTACATTTTATTACTTGAATATGTATTTATTCATTTATTTCACAGCTACAACTAGCGTCACAGGAGATCCGTAGATAAGTAGGTAGAATTAAAAATATAATTAAAAGAAAAATGTCTCCCGGGGCGGGACGCGAACCGACAATAATAAATATGATTATTACAACATTTTGAAGGTAGAGATATAATAGAACTAGTCTTGGTATTGTTCTTAAGCACCTTTGACTTATTATAAAGTTAAAACAACATTTAAGAAAATAATATAATTACTTTCTAGTCATTATTAAATTACTTCAAATTATTTTTCATAATTATATAATATTATTAATTAAATTTAAATTGTTGACAGTTTTAATTCTTTTCATAATTTTTGGTGATGCTTTCTAAAGTCAAAGCTTGATGGGTGCATATAATCTTTCTTATATTATAAAAAGTCACTGTAAAGCAAATATCCGCAATTTCGCATGCAGTGACGATTTAATGATTCCAGTTATTTTCATTTAAAAACAAAACTACTGAATTCATTTTGATAAAATTTCTATGTTACCAATCTGAAAGCATATATGTATACCTACTTACTTGTTTTATTAAAAAAACAATTATGCAAAACAGTTTTCAACGGAGTTCTAAGTTAAACACATCAAAACATAAAGAAAAAACATATAGCCGAATTGAAAGCCTCTCCTTTTTGAAGATTGTTAAAAATTGGACCGGAAACATACGGATTATGAACGGTCGCGAGTTCGGTTTCCGCTCCGAAACATATTTTTTTTCTAGTTCAGATATTTTTCTGAGCTTAAAAAGTATGAGGCATAAAAATAGGAAACGGATCTAACGAGAAAAACTGGCGGCGAAAAAAATTGGCAGCAGAAAGCGCATATGAAAGCATCAGATCTTAATGCAAAATTACAACGGTGAATGGTTCTACTCGTATATAACTGAGTTTAATAACCAAACGAGAAACCAATATAGATCTCATTATTTTGTTACAGCTATTTAACGTGTTATTGTGTATTATTGGAAATAAATTTTCCACCTGGTTTCAAATTATAAAACCATTTGTGAACATCTAACTAACTGTAATAAAATATCATGATTTGTAGAGCTATTTATTTAATTGCTATTAAATTATACTTTCATAACAAATCAGATGCATGGTGATGAACTGAGAACAACATAGAGGTAATATGTATCAATTTTCTTTTTCTTTTTTTAATATACAAATCTATTTTAGGAAGATACGCTGAGATCTTGTAGAATTGGACGCAGTAATAATTTGTAAAGGACATACTTACTAATGTTTTTGTTTATTTTGATTGTTCCTAACTCACGTAGGCTAGATATACAAACTTATACGGTTTTAGTGAAAGAGAATGTGTTTATTTTTACAATAAGTGTACAATAAGTCTGTCGGCAACTAAAAGAGGTGCATCAAACTTCATAAATCACCAGGCAACAAAAAACCTTTTTGTAAGAGGTAGTCTACAGCTTAGCAATTTTATTCAAAATTGAATTATAAATATTACATTTGGTTCATTATATGTAAGTAATGTACTTTATTTTATTTTTCTTCTGTATATATCTGTCCGCACACTGGACTGTGTCTACATTAATTAAAAGTAATATATCCTTCTCGAGGGTCTGCTGGCAGAACTTGAATGGTCTTAAATTGTCTCCTTTTTAAATTTACTTAGTGTGTATACATTATTTTATAAATAAATAAAAGAATAATCTAGAAATCTTTGATTTTGCCGTAATGAATGTGATCCACTTTTGATAAGTGGTTTGATTTCTTGTTCAGCATCCATTTTTGGCAATACCGCCTACGTCAAAGTCGATAATGATTATTAAATTTCAAAGTTTACAAAAGGCTGTAAATAGGTATTTCCACCTATTTATAAGCAATTGAAATGTTTACCGAAACATACATAATAAATAAGTAGTGGATTAGCCCATTTGCTGTGACGTACTTATTAGAAACCAGTTTACTTATAATAAGAATACACAATGGCTATTTTAGTATATTTTTAGACATAACATACTATATGAATTTAGTAAAATAGTATCACTGACATAATTATAATAAATGATAATGATAGGACAGATAATTAAGCTTCTTATCTTACTTTCACACATAATAATAAATCCTATTATTATTATTTATCATACAATATTGTGCGACACCGATCTCCGAGAAACCTTTAAAAGTTTAATATGCACGTAAAGATATCTTTATACAATTTCCCTTTTGTAGAGTATCTTGTTACAAGTTTTTACGAGAGTAAAGCAGAGAGTAAGGTTAGACAGTTAAAAAAATACCAAAATAATTAAGGTATTTTCGTCAACAATATGTAATTTATCCATACAATACCTACTTACAACACACAAAATTATATTAATGATATAGTGAATTAGCATTGATTTTAACTGGTTTGAATTCAAAAGCTAAAATTAAATACTTCATTTTTTTCTCGGCGGGGGGCTAGTGCAACCTGCTTCCCGAAACGTCAAGAAAAAAATATTATACGGTAGCGTTAAATCCTGTTAAATGCAGTGCTAATTCATGATAATGCATAAAAGAAAATCTAGAAATGAAAAATAGAAATGAAATGAAATTCTTAAATATAGAAATAAGTAGCACACTTAATTGTTCGTTTAATTTATCTGTACCAAGGGCGACACTGAAAGTTTTTAGAACTGGTTATTTGTAAACAAAACAATAAAAAAATAAATTTAAAATAAAAGAATGGATCTCTTTGCCAATATTATTATGTATGTATTACACTGATTTGTCATTTGTTTTACGAGTATATGTACTGTCATCAACAGCCTTTAGACCTTCCTACACGGGAGAAGCACATATAGATTCTCGGCCATAACACTATCACGTGGCGCTTGCCCAATACAGGTTGTATTATATTTATATTGTTTGTGTGTAGCAAGAAGTCGTTACATGTTTCGCTCGTGACTGTACATGAATTGTCAAAAAATATATAACATAGTCGCAAAAGGAGAATAATTCACGGGCATAATCACAAAGATATCAAAGTTTAGAGAAGAGTCAGATGATTAACATGGTGACTCTTCAGTCTCTTCATATAGTATTCTCTTCATAGTTCATATACTAATTTCCATTTTCAAAGCAAGAAGACTTTGTAGGTTAGCTTTCTTCCTATAGATGATTATAATGACTACACTATATTGTACTTCGAATCTTTGGGATCTTATTTGCTTTCCGCACATGCTTTAACTCTGATTATAATACTATACGTTACTAACCTGTCTTCTGAAAACTATGTAGCGCTACATACTTTTCAGAACACAAATAGTTAATGCACGAAAAGCTTAAAAGACCCCAAAGGTTTGAAGTGCATTATGGTGTAGTCCATAATAAATCGAAAGCAAATGCAAGTGAAATAAAACAGTTCTGCGTCAATCCCATTTTATTACTAAGACCGGTAGAGTAGGTCGTACGTTGACATTTCATAATAGCTTGACATTCACAAATGGTGTTTATGCATTTGTGCAGTTGTGGGGTCAGGTCAAGGTCAATGCATGAAAGTTATGAAGTGCAACAACTGTAGCTGCTTATGCGTAGACGGCTCGTGGATTTAATGCGCGTCTCGAGGTCACCAAATGCATAGATCTATGCATTTACGCGAATATAGGCAACATTAAAATTTATGTCAATATGTCACTGTGTCAAATGTCTCGTACCGATTTACAGTCAGGGTTATTATTCACAAATATAGAGATATACAATTTGGTACCAACCTAAGGACCTATTGAGATATACAAATATTATTCTATGGTATTTATTACGACTGATGTTCGAGCTGCAAGCCGAATATTGTACCTACTCTGTGTGTCAGCAGAGCGAGGCCACCTACTTTGGGCGGCACTGCAAAAAAATCTGCAATTGAGAGACAGCTTCAACGAGTGACTATGGCTGAAGGAGAACCTTGGTGAGTCCTTAAGACTTTGAGGCGTATCTCCCCTGGAGGATTTTTAATCGACAGGCATTACCGTCGTTTAATGTCTCCAGGGCGCTCAAGCCACGAGGGAGCGATAGACCCGAGGCTGCCCCTAAATTCCTGGACCTCGACTCATTATGAGTCGGGTCGTGGAGGGACGTGGGAGGGCCAGACAGTCAATGTATTTATTGAATTTATTATTATTATCATATCTTTAAGTTGGAGTATGCCTACTAAACGACGGTAATACAAAAAAAATACATGTTCAATGTATATTGAGTAGAATCCGAACATGTATTAATATCTAATGTACAGCAAGCAAAAGCCTTTCACATTATTTTAACAGACAGTATAAAAAAACCATCAAAAACCTTAACGACGGTAAAAAGTTATTTCTATTTTCATTAATTTGCAATTTGTAATAATAACTTTACTTAGCTAATAAAATACATTATTATTATACATTAACAGTTTCTAAATACAGCATTAATTTATATGTATTAAGTACTAATTTGCAGTATCAAGAACAAAAAATAATTACTTTGATGACGCTATCCAATCATAATAACGGGTAATTTGTACAACCGGTTTTCTAATGACAACCGTTACATAACTTATATAACTTTAACATTGCATTTCTAAAACACATTTTTTTAAATAAGTTAACTAATATTCGATAGAAAAAAATATCGAATATTAGTGTCCTTTATAGCGAACTTTCTTATAAAATAATTTATCTTGCAAATCAAAATCATCTACTTTTATATTTAAAATTTTACTTTTCGCCAAATTAAGTCTAGACAATGTATTTATATCTAAATATGTATAAGTTATTTCGAATTTGTTACTCCGTGACGCTTTATTCATCATGTAGTGTGTATAAAATTTGGTTGTCAATCTAGCATTAACTCACTAACGATGCCATTTATGTATCTACTTACAATGGGCCTAATTCTGGGAACGAACACACTTTAATTCTAAATTTATGAACAGTATATCTCTTTCTCGCAATAAGTAATAGAAAAAAGATAGCAAGAATCTGTTTAGAGCTGTCACTTAAATTTAGATAGATTTCATAGAAACCATAGACAATTTTAAACGGCATGTACGGAGGTGCCTCCTGAACACTGCATTTTATCACGTTCAATAAGGTCGAAAATTGAACGCACTTTTCTAAATGTCAAATTATGTGACAGCTATCCTTTTCGTATTCCTTTTGATAGAAAGAAATGCACTAAACTTAAATTTAGACTTAGCATGTGTTCACCAGAATTAGGGCCATTGTCAACTGTAGTATATGCCAAATAAATAAAATAAAAACTAAAACGAAAAGCGAAACATAAATACGGCACCAAACGTCGATAAAAAATGAAATGAGGATTAATATATGCATTTATTAATACGAAGACAACATAATAATTTTCAACAAGACATCAAAAACAGGCTATTATTTCTCTGGTCTCTGGAAGTAAGATGAAAGGAGTTTTAGCGGCATTTAATGGCAACGAACGCCTCGCAAATTTTTATTATAAAAATTGCGCCGTAAACTTGGTGTAGTTTAATGAAACAAATTAGAAGCTATTGATCTTTCCCAGGTTCTGAATATTTAATGATAGCGATAAACTTAATGTAGAGTGTCTTAGGTTTAGATTTTATAAAATCCTAATAGCAAATGTATCAAAGCCAACTTGAACAGAAAAAAAATGAAGGAATTTCTACAAAAGTGTTCCACCTATGACCACCTGAATGATATCATCTGGGTAACCATAGACGAGTGACCTTTGGTCATCCGCGAACATAATAACCAATGTGATAATTATCGACTCCAATGAAATCTGGTTTCCGGTTAGTAATAACTTTTAAGCCTAGACAAAGGCTAGACAAAGATTGGTTTGTTTAGAATCTAGAAGCGGGAATCGTAGACGTGATTTCTCGCTATTCGGGCAAAAGTATGTTGACCCACGTGACACAACATTACTTACTCCAAATTTCTTTTGCATACCCACCTTTAACGCCAATTGTTCTGCAGCTGTTTAAAATTTGGGAACGCCTTTACCTTGAAGTTATTAAACACCTAGTTATGTAAGCTTATCTAAAACGAATAAACAATCTCAGTGGGAATTGATTTCCGAAACTTGCTTATCATCAGCTAAGGTAATAATATTTACTTTAGAATTTGTTAGTATCTCAAGCTGTTTACATCCATCTGTCTACAGATGTAAGCTAAAGTTTTTGAATACTGTACTGTAAGTTCTCAGAAAACCAAATAATGTTCGGAACTGATTCGGAGTCATTCGCGTGAATCTGGACCGGAATATGTTCCTACTTGCGTTTTAGATTCACGCGAATAAGGAAAAATATGCGAAGTATCAACGGGCGTTCTTATTTATGAATCATTATTAGGTTTAATAAAATTACGATTACATAATTAGTGTGTAACTTTTTATCAGGTTGCGTGCTTTGAAGGCCCGAGGTCTTCCCCGATAGCGTAGTAAAGTTGTCCTAATTATTGCCCCCAAAACCCGCTATTTTGCATTGATTAGCTTAATAAATAAGTAATATTTTGTTTTATATTTTTCCTTCTTATCTTTCCGTTTGGGTCATATTTGATTAGTTCGTTTTAGACTAAACTGCTAACAGTTTTCTGCGCATCAAACAATGACTATCAGTAGCACTCTAAATTGTAGAGGGAGAATATCTAACATTATGCTATAGCATTTTTATATTCCTATTTTTTTCATTACTGTTCTTCAAGCTAATAGTCATACACTATGTATGATATACCTACTACTCTACGAGTCTCATATCAAAACAGACAAAGTAATGCGCTAAACACACTTCACTATATAATCATCACCTGACAATTTTTAAGCGGCTCCAAATTATTCTGACAAAATCACATCAATTTTTAGTGAAAAATCATTTATTTTACTAGCTTCTGCCCGCGACCTTGTCTGCGCAGGATTACTTCGAGGAGCCTATTTTTAGCAAACTTAGTCATAACTTATATCATATTCTTAAGTATGACCTATATTATTGTAAAGTTTTGTTAAAATCCATTCAGAAGTTTTTGCGTGAAAGAGTAACAAACATACATCCATACAAACTTTAGCGTTTATAATATTGATAGGATTTTTTGTCAATTTATTAAATACACTACACTAGACTACTACACTAGAATAATTAAAAAATAAAAATTGCATGTATAAAATATATGGGTATAGGGTTAAAATCTTGTTGTGAGTAGGTGATGGTATGCCTTATCGCTGAAGCGGTATGCGTCTGATTAGATAATATGAAAATTAAAACAGCGCATTGTTTCACATACATAGTTGGAACTACTCAGAGACATGGACTGGGCATCCTGCCCGACTTATTGACGTGTAATATTATTCTTAAAGAATACTTACTGGAAAAAAATCGCTATCGGCCCGGGGCTTAAAATAAGCTCTAATGGGATTGTGTGTCTCCTTGATACTAGGAAAGCTACTGTGTCTGGTGTGTGGGTATTTTTAACCGACTTCAAAACGAGGAGGTTCTCCATTCGGTCGGTATTTCTATGTTTGTACACCGATTACGCCGAGATTACTGATCCGATTTACGTGTTTCTTTTTTTGTTCGATGCGGAATAGTTGCCGTTCGTGCCATATTTTTTAAAAAATCAGTTGGTAGTTTGGTTTTTAAATGAAAATAACTGGAATGAGTAAGTCGTCTACGTATGCGTAATTGCGGATTTTTGCTTTTCTATGACTTTTTAATGAAACTATACGATAATAAGACACATTAAAAGTTGACGGTCACCCACCTAGCTTCGACCTTAGAAAGTTACCACTAAAAATTGTGAAGAAATCATTTTACAAAAATTTGAACCGACTTCAAAAAACTGAAAAGGATAAAATAATTAAATTTAAGTAGGTACTCATCCCTAGAAACATATTTTTTGGAGTTGATGCTAAGTTGTTTTCAGTTACAATAGAAAGTGAAGCACCGATTCCAAAATATATGTTACTAGGGGATGAGTACCTACCTACTTAAATTTAATTATTTTATCCTTTTCAGTTTTTTGAAGTCGGTTTTAATTTTTACAAACTAAATTAATCATAGTTAAAATTTTAGCTCATTGAAAAGCGACTTAACTGACCTAAATTATATCATCTTAAGGTCGGTTTTTCTAATCGCGATTTTTGAAAGTAAATGAATATAAAAATGTTATATTAAAAACCAGTTCGGGGGCAGGCAGATCCCTGAAATTAATTTTAATAAAAGTTCCATGTGCTCGTGGTCAAAGCAGTGACCCAGATTGTTAAATGTCACGGGTTCGGTTCACGCATCAGGACATGTTGATGTGTATATCTTTAAAAATTTATAATTAAAATAGCAAACATTAATTTATCATTCGTCAAATATTATGTATTTGTTCTGGCAAACGTTTGTAAACGACAAACGTAAAAATGTTATCCGTGGGTTATGTTAAATGAGGTTACCTAGCGACGTAGGTATAGTAGGTACCTAATATGTAAACATGTAAGTTTTACAAATAAGAACAATTGACTAGGTATTTAAGCATTGCCGATATACACCAATGTTCACAACCTACATGTGTACATAACCTTCGTTTTCCCATAAATATTGGTACTATCGTACGAAACTGCATTCGTTATCAAGGGTTAGGGCATAAAGAAAGGTCACTGCATCGTTATGCCCCTCGTACTTTTCCGATGTTTGCTGTGCCGGCGCCCGGCACTGAGCGCTACATCTTAATGTCTACATCAAACAGGCCTGTTTAACGGAGGCTAACAGGCTATACGGTTTGTGCAGGGTTGGCACTGGCGTAAAAAAGCAAACTATAAACAGACTTTCAGATTTGTTTGTAAATTATGCACTTTTTGAGTGATTTTCAAATGTTAAAGATAGTATTACCGATAGCTCTTGTGGAGAACGAAATTAGAGGGGATTTTTATAATAATAAAGCTAAAGCGTCCTTAGGGTGAATTGGTCAACTGACAACTGTTTATTTTAAATAATAGTATCAAAAATGACAATCAGTATAAAGAATATTAATAGCAAAAAGTATAGTTTATTATGAAAACGTAGTCCAATGCGCCACAGAATGTGGCATTGGTGGTGGTAGGAAGATGGAGTAAATACATCTATGCAAACGGTAGAACAAAAGCTCGCTTCTTGATTGGGGTGCTTACAGGGCATTTTGCTACTAACCACATGCTACATAAAATGCAACTCTCCCCAACACAACTTTGTCGAGCATGTGGTGAATGCCAGGAATCAATGATGTATCTCTTGTGTCATTGTGATGCCCTGGCTAGAACCAGAAAGAGTCTTCTGAAAGTGGAATATCCAAAGCCAGAAGACTACAGGCTCTTTCTGCCTAAAGATATAGTAAGGCTAATGGCATATATATTCTGGACACAGGAAGAGTAAACGCAGGGGAGGCACAAAAGATCCCAATGGGTCGAAGTTGGGTGGATGGGTTTAAGATAAGATAAGGCATTGTCAACAGTTCCTAGTTGAAATATTCCTCACGAAACAAGAGCCAAGCGATGCTAAATTATTTTTTAAAAACTTCGGTTCTCTTAACAGATCAGAAAATCTATCTCTATCAATGTTGTAAAAAGCTCTGTGCCTTAAGTATGTATTCTAAGTCAAACGTAACTGCTGCGTTTACCGTGAGGACATATATATTAAAATATATGTTTTTCAATACTTCATAGATGAGGCGCTGCTGACGTTTACACGAGAGTGACATCTCAACGCAGACGCATCATTTACGTTTTATGAAAAAACCCGCAGCAGTGCCTACCTAAATACTTTTAGTAACAAGCATAATATGTTAACGGCAAATTACCTTTAAGCCCTAATAACGAAACTTTTAGGTGAAATCCATAATAAATAAATTCATGAATGTAACAACCCTATATTCGGCGCAGCACGCACGGTCTATATCGAATATCGTGGCTTAACTTAGCAAATAAGAGTACTAAAGTAAAAAAATAAACAATCTTATTTGCAAACGCTTTATTTTCTGCTAGTGCGTCTACTTTGACACGATTTTTAAAACTAAACTGAATCTTTAAGAAAATTATTTTTAAATTTTATGACAAATGATTGATTTTCGAATTTTGAAGCAAAAATAGGCTTGTTTTATTTTAATACTTTTATTATACAAGGCTCATGTAATACTTATTTCAAAGTAAAATTCCGTAGATAGGTATTTGTTAGTTTGATGTGATCCTTCACCCCATGTCGCAATCATGATAACCCACCCAAATGAAAATGTGCGCGTGATTGCCAATTTCGTTCCGTCTTTGTTAAGTATTTGAAGATAATCCTAGCGCGCTTAGGTCATTTATGAAGTGATTGAACTTACGAATGTGTAACGAAGTAGGTATACCATAGATTAAAAACCCAAATTCATGCATGATGGACTTACAGGCAAATAATTGTCAAGATTTTTAAAATGTCCTTGTTGGTTATTCAGTCAAAATATTGCTGATGCAAACATTCTCCTATTACTATGTTTATGAATAAAACTTCATAAATATTTGGAAAAATATTCATCTAGTAAATGTAAAATGTGAATATTAATTACACATGACTAATGTCTTAGCGTATTATAATATATTACACGAAATAACTAAATATAACCTCTCATATTTACGTACGAGAGTTCGCGAGAAATAATGAAACTACAATCATATGTATGGAGTAATTTGTTAAACAAAGAAGTGAGATAATAAATTGCACACTACCAAAGCATAAAGATAATAAAATCCACTAACTAGGCGAGAGAGAGAGAAATATCTTACACGGAATAGGCAGAGTAACTTATTTAAATAAAAATTTTAGTTCAGCGAAGATACAAAAAAATATACTTAATTAATATTCAACGTGATGTATCTAATCCACGGATTTCTAAAGTCATTCGCTTCTAATACGTGTTTTCTTTTGAAACTATTTTGGCAGTTATTTATAATTACCAAGGATTGAAATAGACAGTGTTTATTTACCTAAAATTCACAGAAGGTAGGTATACGCAGTGGCTAATACCTTCCATTACTCTAGAGTTTGTTTTAGAAGTTAAGACATCGGTTTCTAAATACATTATTATTTGTTTCTAATTAATTGATAATATAAAAACACGAATTATTATTCATTGGACTTCGAATAATGTAACAGTGAATTTGTGCTGATTATGTCTAATACCAGTTCTTCATTTTACATACAGCAAAAATAAAATAAGACGATTATTTATTTTATAATATTCAAAATAAAAGAGGCTTTTTACCAAAGCATATTTTATTTAGAAACTTCGAAGTTTTTTTGTTGCTATAAGCTATGTAATATGTGTAGTAATACACGTAAAGTGGATAATCCATACTATATTATTATAAATACGAAAGTAACTCTATCTGTTTGTTTGTTCCGTTTTTCCTGCTAAACCGCTAAACCGACTTAGATGAAATTATGTATGGCGATGGATTATATCCCGAGGAAGGATATAGCTTACTTTAGGGCTTGATACACTAATATAAAATAATTATGCATTATTTCCTTGAAGTTTAGGCAAATAGAAGGTACTCTAACATTTCCGATTGATAATCTGAAATGAATGACGTGGAAGAAAAATCAATAATATACATACGTAATAAATATGTTTCATCGCGAACATGAACCAATTTCATTCACCTGTGGTGACAGATGGTCGCGTCACAAGCCTATGAGGCAGTGTGTAATGAATGATGATTTTATTAATGAAAAAGCTCTGAGGCTCGAAACGACCGACAAAAGCACTTATATGTTTATTGTAAACAAACACGTCGTGTTTACACCAAATAACATTTTTTTCATTTCGAAGGAGTAATTCAAGTAGGAATATTTTCCTTTATCTAACTGTACCTACTCGATTTTCTCGAGATAAACTTTCAGCAAGAAAATGTTTTACAGTGCGTAGATTCTAAGCGTTTTCGTGGTACAAATGGATCCTTGAAAGGTTTTTCGCCTTTCGTATTACAGAGTCAAAGTTATGTAAAATTGAGACGTGGGGCTGTAATGTTTCCCAGAATAAAGTTTCAACTACTGTAAATACATAATAATGGTAATGACGTTCAATTTTGAGCAAAACAGATTTGTAAGTAGTATTCAAGGAGAATATTTTCTTCTTTTATTGAAACGCTAGATAACGTTTTTAAGGTAAACTTAGGTGCTTTAAAGTTTATTTTTATTTGCTATTATTATTTACAAATTACACAATAGAATCAAAATAAAGTCTTTGAATCCATATGATAACACCTAAGATCCCAGAGAGGTATATTCTCAGTCAGTGTCTCACACACAACTCACGAACAAATTTTGGTTCTACCGTACACTGCCATGCGTCATGCGGCATACATCTTACTTGTCATTAGATTTAAAAATCTCAAAAATACAAACTCACACCTACAACATTAATATGTTAGATAAAAATAAAAATAAAAAATTACGTGTTTATCAGTTTAACCCAAGAACTCTTGAAGAAAAATGTAGTCATTGACACAGAAAATCGCGGAAAATTTTTGCAAAACAGATCTTAAGATTTACCTAAGATAAAGCGTCCAATGCAAGAATTATTACGCTAGGGCAATGGTATGCGTGCGCAGTACACACTTTTGTGTACCCATCGCAAACAAAAGCCTCCTCCAAATTGTTTACAAAGCATACTCGTATATTCCAATAGTGCATACACTGAAAAATAGGCAAATGATGCGCCAACACAATATCACGATAATTTATAATATATAATATTCCATAGAATAAGAACTGATTTAATTACACTGAATAGGAACTGATTTTACAAACAATAAAATTGATTATGCAGTCGTGTCTATACAATTTAATTTACTTATCGTTGTACCTATTGTGTTGGCACCTCAATTGCCTATTTCTCTGACTATGCACTATTGGAAATACATGTTCTTTTTCCATTTGTTTTAATATCTACTTAAATACATATATTAAGTAGAATAGTACGTGTAAATTCTAAGTATTTACATTAATATTATAAACCTCCATAACGACGCAGTATTTAGTAAGCAACGTGGACTGTCCAGATTTATCCAGATGGCTATTTACATTCCATTTTAATCTGGGTTGAGGTTAATTAGCAAAGACCTATTTTAACAAAAAGTTGCTCTTTAATTAAACTATAAATATTTTTTACATAACAAGTGTGTATTGATCAATATTCGTGTTGTTTTTGAGTTGGATATTAGAAGTTTGGAAATTAAAAGTTTTAATATTCACTCCCGATGTTGGCATAATTTTCGTTGCCAAAACATTGTCTGTAGTAAATTATGAGTTAAAAAATATATTTTTCCGAATTAAAACCTGGGTGCTACAATTCTGTTTTCGCAAAATAGATTGTTTGAGCATTTTGTAACAACATTCGTCTGTAAGTGTGTATGGAAGACAATATTGTGCTATGTCCAAATTGCCTGGATGACGCAGGGCGGTGTTTGCTCAAGCGCAGGTGTTGACGCAGCCGCTCGCGCCGCCCCGCTCAACCAACCTACCTATATCGTGCGTGACTCACTTGTTCTGCAAACCCATCACACGCGGGTACAATAAGCGTCAGTTTAAAAACAATAACTAATCTAACTTATTGTTAACGAAATAACTTCGACTGAATTACATAATTTGCAAAATTTATCAACTTCGTTAGTGTAATAATTTATAGGTGTATACCATATACGTAGGTGCTAATTAGCAGAAGAATATGTAAAAATCTGTTATCACGTATCATGATTAATCATAGCATGAATTATAATTTCTTGACGTGGTAATTCATTAAGAAATAATTTTCTTATTACAACAAACAGTTACGAACTTGGAAGGTAACAAAAGTGTCATTGAAAAGCAAACAGTAGAGTTATTTTCTTTATCTATTTGAATAATAAATATGTAATTCTAAAATACAATACATAATAAGTCTTTAGTCTGTACGTAATTGCAAAATATTACGAAGCGAACACACCTTCTGGGTACTAATAAGTTAAATTCATAAGGCATAGACCTAAACAAATAGACAAAAAAGCTTTACAATGGGCCGTTAGACGACAGGAAGCGCCCGTGAAGGAATGCCGCCTCACACAGTGTCTCATTACGAAACAAATATTATTAGTGTCTTTCCATATCGAAATACTTTGGTAACAAGATTTGATTCCTTAGCCCTCGGGATGAGAATGTACCTGCAATAACAAGTGGTTTTTTTCTTGTTATTCTAGGTGGGTATATGCGACGGTAAAGGTAGCGGCGACTCCTCATGTGTTTCTCCCATAATAATATACGAATGCCTGCGTCCGTCAGTCGTCCGTTCGTACGTCCCTATTTTACAATTATTAGACGAGTGGACTATTTATTGGTTTGCACAAACTATAATGAAAACTAATTATCGGAGGTTAATTCACACATCTTACTACTATCAGGGCAGAAGAGATGTCACCAATCTAAGGATGTGAACCACCGGATATTTAAAGGACTGCTCTGTTGTAAGTGTTCAATCAGTTGGTGGCAATTATTTTTATATTTAGCAGTGCTTAGTCGAGGGGGGAGGGGGGGGGGAGGAAATCATGATAAAAAAAATAGTTGATATCTCTCTGTTGGTCGAGATGGAGAGGGCACGCGCTGAACATGTGCTCATTAAACTAAACATTTTTCTTTAATAATAGTATAAAGACGTGACAGACAGACATTATAACATTGTTAGCTAAGTTAACATTGTTTTTAACAGTAGACTTGTATGTTGGATTGTAGACGATTCGAAAGTGACTAATTGAATAAAGATATTTTTCATGTTATTTCACTTTATTTGTGATGTTAAAAACTACATGTAGGAGCTTAATCAACAATTCTTACATTCGGTAAGGGCAGCCTGTGAAGAGCTCGCTATAAATATTGAAATCATACGACCTTAAGATAAATAGTCTTGTGAGATTTGAATGTTTGCGACAAAATTTCCAATGATCCAAAATTACTATTCCTATCAGGATTGATGTAGTTACCTACAAATTCCACTTGGATAGAGCTGCCGGAAACATTTGGAAATGCCCAGACTTCCAATTGTCTCAAATACACGTCATCAATTTCTTTGAAACCAAAAATGGTCACGAAGCTATTGTCACTAGACAAACACTCATAAAAAGTGAAAGTCTCTCTGTTACAACAGTTGTAAAAATATTTGAACCCTGAATACATAAATATTTGAACTCTAAATGAACTCTATGCAGTGAGAAATAGTCATCGTGTAGCATGGTTTAAAATTTTACTTGAAATATCTTGAACATGGTTAATTAAAATCCATTGTCCAAAGTCTCGAGTCATCTGACAATGTGATTGAATCGCTCCTAACATGACCGGATGATGAATAAACTATTTTACTGATGCAGCTAATTGACGGGTGCAATAACCTCGCTACAAATAAAGGTACAGAAGTTTTGAAAATGTTACAAAATAATGGATAAGTAAATAAATAAAACCACAGAATAAGTTTTAATTTCAAGTCAACCAGCAAAAAACTCATTTTTCCCCGGAATAACGAAGTATTTATTAAAAAAGAATGGCCTATAATTTAAAGTAAATCAGAACAGGGCTCCGTTCGATAAGAACCTGCTTGGTACATCGTCACACGTTTTAAAGCGATTTCGGGGTCGAATGATAATAAATCGGCAAGCGGAAAGCAGCACTCGCGAATACAAAGTGACGTGCATGTCCTAGGCGGAACTTCAACAATTGAGGATAAGGCGGCCATATAACAGGGTCAAGGCGCCGTCATTACCTTTAAGGCTTAAACACTTAAAACGAGTTAACAGGTACTTAACTTTACATTACTTCCATTAGAAAGTTACTTACTATTGTAGCAAAACCAAAAGAATATATTTTCTGTAGAGTCACAGAAATAATACACCTAAATATTCAGCTTTCTACCTCATTAGCGTTCTATTTTTCTCAATGTAGATGATTCCCATGTATATTTAAGGTCACGTTTGAAACGTCAAAAGTATTAGGTAAGTGACAGGCAACGAACGAACAATATAGAATGAAGAAATGTAAAGTCAAGCTAAAATCCCATAATCAAAAAATTTTTTAAAAAAGGTCAAATTGATTTTTTTTTATAAAATAGGTTCTATTCAAAATGAACAAATTAATGTTACTTTATTACTTAATACCAACAGTGAAATAAATGAAATCAGTGACGTAAGCATAGGATGAGCAAGCTTCTAGTTTTACGAAATACGACACTATTTCATTGAACATTAATAACTACAGACGCTTAAGTTTTACGGTTGAAACCTCTACGGATGTAAGTATATTAATAATGAATCATGGGAACAGAACTGGTGAGTAATGATGATACTTGAGAAGGGAGTCATTTATAGCATATAGTGATAAATATAAAATTACTTCTAAAAACTGTTACGTAAATAAATAAAATTGGGAGTTAGTCAGATTTATGCTATTTCAATTTCCCAGATACCAATTAAAATGAACATTGAATCCGGACGGTTTTAATATTTATCCACACAGCCACAGATAGAAGTAAGCTTACTAAAGTTTTGTTGTCTAGTCTTTTTAATGAATTCAATACATTACATTAACAAAGGTTGTCTGTCTCTATCTATGGACAGAAAAATTAAAAAGCAACATAAAGATTAAACAATCATAGCAAACTATTCTTGTCAACTCTCAAAATCTCGTGGGCTCAATAGGTGCATAGACCTCTCTGTAGAACAACGACTTTGCTGAAGATCAAACTGGGTGCAAAATAAATTTATCCGATGATTTTATCAATGTAACACTAAATTCAACATATTATTTTGTAATTTTGAAAGACGAGCAATGTGAAACTTTTTCTAATACAATAGTGAGGACTAAGATTATCACTAAAGATATGACATACATTAACATTTCGAAAAACCATTTTACAGTTTATCTCTACAGTTTATTTATCAATTACAAAGTTGTCGACTTATCAATCAAAATTCAAGTCGAATTGCGGAAGAGGGAAGTGGTCATGGCAGTGTCCTGACTATCGGCTATAAATATCGGAGATATTTACCTCCTAATTCATTGTCCCATTGTTTCTGACGTTAAATGCACGAAGATATTATCTATTGATAAACAATTATCAAAATGTGGTTAGACGTACGTCAGCATTGATAACTAACAAGCTTAATTGAAAAGATTGTTAATGAATTAAAAAGCCAACCGTTTTTCTGAATAATCTAAAAGTCGTTGACTTCTCTGACAAAGTTCTTCATCGTTGGCTATGGATCCGCAGATCTTTGGATTTTAAATCAAAACTAGGTATTCGTCTCTGCTGTTTAAATGTTCATCAGCATAATGTTTGCTATCGAAATTAATTGACACGACACTAATATGCAATATAGATAAATTTACAAGTTCTTTTCTACGCGATAGACGAAAACGTTGATTTCTATACCCATATTTTTTTCTCAACCAACTATTTTAGGCCTAATTAATTTTTTAGTTGTAATTTTCTACCTTTAATTTTAATGTCGTATTCAAAAACTACATTAAAATTTGGCACTATACATAATATTATAGTTAATGATCAGTTAATTATCCATTAGTATGTGATTGATTAGACATACGTGACTGAGATATCTGTTATTTAACTTAAAATGTGAACTTCTTAATTTTTTTTTATCAGAATTAAATAGGTATGTGGATATTTTAGTTTACATTTTGACTCTTTCTTACCAGCCTGCCAGCGTCTCATCACAAATAAATTATATATGACGACCGGCTGGCCGAGTGGTCTGTACCCCAGGCTACTCGGTCAAGAGGTCCCGGGTTCGAATCCCGGTAGGAACAAATGTTTGTATGATGAGTACGGGCATTTGTTTACGAGTCATGGATGTTTATATGTTTATTTAGTATATTTCTAATATTTATATACATATTATTATCATTATTTCTCCGTTATCTAGTATCCATAACACAAGCTCTTAATGATGCTTACTTTGGGCTAGGTAATAGGTGTGAGTGTAAAAAAAAAAAATCAATTATACCTACTTAGTTAGTGGGTAGGTACTTTACAAATTAATAGAAATAGCAAGACGAAAGAAAAAGACGTTTTAAACTGTAATTTTATTTGTTTCAGCAAAATTTTCTGTTTATTTTTTGCTTTTTAAGCTTCAATAACATCAATTTTATACTGTTAATCACTTGTAAGTAGGTCATACCTATACTTTTCAAACAAGCGATACATAATAATAATAAAATTAATAATAAATATTCTTTATTGCACACAAGAGGCAAAAAAACGATAAGATACAAACATAAAACATTGGGCGGCCTTATTGCACATTTTATAGAAGAGTTTTAAAAGTTTAACTGATTTAGTACATAATAAATCATTAATCTATTTTCCCATGTCGTCATTATATC
Organism: Nymphula nitidulata; assembly: GCA_947347705.1. Classification (NCBI taxonomy): domain Eukaryota; kingdom Metazoa; phylum Arthropoda; class Insecta; order Lepidoptera; family Crambidae; genus Nymphula; species Nymphula nitidulata. The sequence continues at coordinate 10,276,284 of OX374621.1, read as the reverse complement.
GTCATTCTTTGAAAAAAATAATATATTCAATTTATCTACGGCGTTTTATTTTCCATGTTCCAAAATGAATTATAAATTTTAGCTAAATTATATAAGTAACCAAAAATATTGCTTCATTGAAAAATAAAGTAAAAAAGCAACAAAAAGTTTTAAAATTACCAAAAGAAATTAAAAACATTGTAAGAAACTACAAACTGGAATTTGTATAAAACGTGTTTATTCTTGTAAAAAATCTAAATTTATTATAAAAACATTTATTGTTGATGTCATTCAATACGTACTTAATATAATTATAAGTAACCGTCATAAATATAGATCTGAAGGTATTAAAAATATTTTTTTTATGAAAATTATCAACTATAGCTATGAATGCATTTGATAGCGCCTTATAAAAATTGAATGAGACAAGATCTATTATCATTCAAATAAAACACTAAGAAACTAACCCTGTGTTTCATAAGAGGTCGACAAATCCTTGAATAGGTAAAACGCGGAATAAGGTGTGCTGCAAGTTAACTCACTGGAGCCACTAACCTCATGTACAAATTTCTGATAACCAATGATAATATTTGCGACTATTGCTTGAAGTGACCGAGATCGGAATTTAACTCTAAATGATAAGTAATCTTGTAACATCCAATATGATAAAAAAGCAACGAATAATGGTCTATGAATGTAGGAGACGGGATAAGAGAACGATATATTTCGCCACCAACAAATAAGGGTAGTAACAATGCAGGGCACCGACGATGACATGTTATATAATATAATCTATGTTAATTTTATTTACCAAAACCTTTTATATTAAACTATATGAATGGAACTTTATCGTCAACAGTCCAATTTAATGTAAAAAACAAGATAATAAAAAATATGTACTTGGGGATTACTTGTTGTAAGTTCTGACTTACAATAAGTACCTAATTCTCAATTATTACAATAAGATAATAAGATAGTGTCTGCACTATCTTGTTATCTCCGTACAAAAGAAAACAAGAAGAATAATTATGGGCCATTAGATGAGCATAGTTCCAGATTTCATTACTGACAACATAGAAATCGTCATAAAATCATATTTTATATTTTAATTGCTGTAGTATAATATAATATGTAAAACTTGGGTATTGGGAGATGATTCGAGAGTAAATTGTTCTGTTTGTATTCAAATTAGCAAATATTTTTTAGTATAGTCCATTGAGTCCAATCTAAAGTCCAATTGTAGTTGTAGATTAAAACAACCAGTTGTACGTTAATTAATTGGTTATTATAATTTAATTTGCTTCCATAACAATTGTCACTACAAAGATTGTTGCATAGGCAGATTAATTGAATATACATTAGCTGTGCAGGTTTTTTTTTTATATTAATAATAATTACGTGTACATTTAATTTTTGTATTTGGTTTGTGTAAATTTAATTTTAAATATTTGCCATCCATTTTATTCGTTAGTAAAAAAGCTTAGTATTAGATATCAATAATCCTTTACAAATATAAATTGTAATAGTGAATAGTATATAGCACAGTCCAACTGAATTTACGTCATAGAGCCGACTTCTTTGTAACTGAATAGGTACATGTCGGTAAAATAATATTTTCTTTGCCCTTTGTTATTTGACATGATTTTCTAAATAGCATTAATTATCTTTTAACGAGGTGTCTGCATTATGCTTCTGTTATTTTAATTATAAGCTGACGTTCTTGAATCATTTTCTAATGAGCAGTACCTACGTTGTTCAGCCGCTGCGATGATTCATGATTGATTGTACACCTTTGATTCTGAACTAGTGCAATTTTCTTTATGTACTTACATTATACCTTTATTGTTATTATGCGCTCATGGATAAATAAACTATTCTGAACTCCCTAAAATGGCAGCAATAATCTCAAATTTTTATTGCCAACCTGCGCAACCGTAAAATTGTGGTTTAGGTGTAACTGTTGAAGGCCGACGTGTGAATCCGGCAGATCGTTATTTGCCTAGGCAGATCCTTTATGACTGAAAAGTTTATGTGATTGGTAAGTTTAAGGTTATTTTTATGACCACTTATAACCAATATTTTTAGAGTTTTAAGTGGTTATAAAAAAGCCTTGAACCCACCAATCACACACAGTTTTCTTATCAATCATACAAAAACTCTTCAGTACTAATCGATTTGCCTAGGCAGATCTGCCGGATTTCCTTCGACTATCGCGCGGGGAATAATTTAGACTTAATTTGTCTCTGCTAAGTTTTTATTTCAACAAAGTATTACTTAACGTTTACGATATTGGTACAAAAAAACTCCGTATCAAAAAACCGAGCACTAAAAAGGCACATTTAGTTTTTAACGAATTACGTAGGTAAGTATTATAAATCTGAGGCCAACGTTGAATTGGTAACTGCAGGTATGCCACTAGTCTAGTGTTACAAGTAATGTTTTGTTTAAATTATTGCATAGATGGCGCGTATTTGCTGTTGAGTTTGAGGATATATTAAAAGCGAGGTAGAACATGTAGGCACGTCTGTCTTACAGAAGACCACACCAGATAATACTGCTAGTCTGCTATGCAATATTCCGTTCCAACAGGGAGTAAGCTGCTTCCTTTTGAATTTTATAGAGTGCGCTGCAGGTATCGTGGTTAGTATCAGGTGGACCGTATGCTGGGCTCCGTAGAGCTGAGGTTTTAAACAACGTTTCCGTTATATTTTTTATACAGATGATGAGGCCCACCAGGTGGTAAGTGGTTACCGCCGCCTATAGACACCTGTATTAGCAAGGAAAATATCACTTGATATTGCAGGTGCGTTGCCATCCCGAGCTCTACGGAGAATTGCCTTCCAAGTCCAGTAATTAGACTGACTACCTTTTTTTTACCAGAAAAACTGTGTGCTCCCGTGCCTTTCGCGGAGGCGGTTTGGGGTCTGCGAAGCAAATTCACCAGACCAGACTGTCTACCTGGCTTATGTTTACTGAAACGTAAAATATGTGACATAAATATGTCATATAGGCGCATTTTAATCATACTGTTTAGTACCAAATGGTACTTAACAGTATGATTAAAATATTGCCGAAAAACGTCCAGTGCTGGAAAAAGGAAATACTACTACATTATTATTCCCTAAATGTGATTGTTACTTACTGTTGTAATTAATTACTTATTAAATATAATGTACACTATTGGAATAAAAACCAAATGTAAAATCATTAATTGATAATCATCCGGTGTGAGTAAGTTATAGATCATTTTTAATATGGAATTTTAAATTATCTTTGCATAATTGTTCTCATTAAATTAACCGTAACGCGTCGTGTGTACAAATTAAATAAATAAATATTTATTTTGGGGTAAAAAGAAAATAATTTACTAGCGCCGTTATAAGTAGCAAGAAAACTTGACTGGTATATGTGGGCAAATTCATGAGACGTTTTTGGCATTTGTAAAAGAGAAACCGCGGCGCGCTAGGCAAAGTATTACCCGCATAATTATTATCAATAAAAATTAAAACTATGCTAATCAAAACATTTTTGAAATTAAAATATATTTTTTATAAATATCAGAACAAGTTTATATTTAGGTATTACGATTAAATAGGATCATGCTTATCAAACGTCGATCGAAGTGGTCAAATAGGCGAGTGTGGAATTTCTGTGTGTCTTTCCTCATTTAATATCTCCAAGTTACGAAATAGGGCACATCACACAAGGCTAAGACGTGCGTCATTATTCAAAATCGGTTTCGAAAGTCCGCTTTAAATTTATCGCCTCCTGGATCCATCAATATTTATCCACAATTTTTTAGCTTAAGGAGTAAGTACATTCACTTTGAAAATAAAATAATGTGTCAGTAGAAATTTTGAAGGTCAATACTGTTTTGCGTTACTACCTGGAACCACCTGGTTATATTTTCAGCACTCATTTGTAAAATCTTCCAACTTACAGAAAATCGTAGAAAATACACAACAATACCTCTGCAGCGATGGCACCTGCCAGACCGCATGTTACCAGAGGTCGTCGAGGAGGAGTTGGATGCAGGGAGACGTGTCCCTAGGATATCTTTTAATTTTAGGATATCTTTTTACCGTTGGTGTTATAAGGCCATACATTTGTAACATTTAAAAATACATACAAATACCACTGTGGACTCGAAGAAGTGCATAGGGCTATCTCAATTCCTCGGTCAGAAAAAACAGTCACCCGGGTTCAGAAAGGTCAAGGATTCTAGTCTGGATATCAAATTTTTTATAAAAATAATAAGCTTGAAAGCGGTCAAAATTCAGTCTTTATCTTTATCTTTAATTAAAGCTTTATCTCGTGACTCTCCTCGATTAATATTCAGCTGGTACATATTAAATTATATTTTACAAGTATGCTACAAAAATATTTAAAAGCTGTGATTTTTTTACACCATCCAACACTTATTATTTTATGTTGAAATGTAACGTAAAAGCTCAAAATGTGAAAAATCAAAACAGAAAAAATATACGAGTATGCATAAAATTATATTTTTATAAAACTGTAATCATTATTTCAGTCCTTGCCTTCAAGTGTAGTGTAAAAGGCCCTTATCATCAAAGACCATTTTCAAGTCGAATAAGTACATTGATGATAAATTTAAATGACGTATCAGTGACTCTGAAATCATACATAAAACCTAGTGATGTGTCTACAAATACAAAGACCCCGCAAGTTCGCCTTAGTAAATAAATATTTATTATAATATTATTTCATGTTTAGCAAATGCTCTCGCCCCGCAAAACAAGTGTTACATCATCAGCTTACACATTCTTACCATGGAAATACATACTTAGTACATTTTGCAAGCGTGAAATGCATATCTACACTTGTAACAGAAACATTAATTAGTGATTTATTTTACTTTATATATAATATAGAAATAATGCTCCAAATAAATTAATAAATATTTTATTTAGTTATTTATTTGAGTACTTTCCTAATCTACCCTTTGGTGAATGTTTTATGATGGCCTTAGATGAGATGAGAGAGAGAATGTCGCATCATAGAGAAAAAACGGTACGGAAACGGAAACGGAAATTATTCGATCGATCAGGCAAAATAATTTGTCTATTGTTGACGCCGGCAGGGCCGCTTAGGGACGATAGGTCAACGTAACAAATATATTACCATTAAAGTCTGAGTTTTATTCTCACAGAAGCATTGTAAACAAAGTTATGGCATTGTCAATGTGACATTTAAGGGTTTCTCGTGCTAAAGGCCCGCAGAACAAAGGCTAATTTTTTTTTGGTTGGAAATAATTATGTATTTGTCAGGCTAATTTTTTTTATTTGTTGTGTGAATTCTTAAACAGCATCGTAGGTCGTAACGACGTCGTAGGTTACTCGCTACGTAATAATAATGCTGGATAATCTAAAGTAGGTATTAGAACGTTTACTAGCGAAAGTGGAACAGGAAAATAGCCTATCGCGTTCAACAGGAAATACATACATGATTAAAACTTAAATTGTTTCCATGGTTTTGATTTTTCTACTCTTAAAGTTTATTTATTTATACCTGGCCTGACCAACACAACGTTTTTTTTTAAAGCCACCCATATGTTGACCAGCCCTGTAGTGTTGTCAGTGTTGTAAAATCAAATAATATAAAATTTTGTTTTTTAAACATAATTTGTTTTACGAAAGTGTATTGCGAATACGATATGATGTATGTAAAAGATAAATTATTTTCTTTTTAAAATGGATGAAGAGTGGTTATAGGAGGCAAATTTCACGGTAAAAACCTACTAATCACATATCCTTTTTCAATCGGGGCAACACCATTGTTAATAATTTTTCCGTGGGAATAGAAATCAGACTTATAGTATTATACAATGGCGTCCAAAAAGCATATTCGTATTGAGACTTACATTAAGTAGATATAGCTTTAGAGTGAAAATAAAAACTCGAAAGCGACTTCGAATCAATAGTGATCCCATCGAAATATTAGGTTGGGGAAAAAGTCTTTTCGCATTATAGTATGTATGAACTTGTAATAAAATCTCTTTGGCTGTACTATTTGTATCTTGCTGGTTTTGGTATCATTAAAAGTTTAGATTTTAAAAAAGATAATTCCAAATTAAAATTAGGAAAATGTGTGTTTTTCATTTGTTTTTCGTACTGTCAAGATGAGTGAATCTAATGAAGAAATTCGATACATTTTAAAATTTTACTACAAAAAAGGTAAAAATGCAACGCAAGCTGCGAAAAAAAATCGCGATGTTTATGGACCTAGTGCAGTGTCTGTGAGAGTAGCACAAATTTGGTTTAAACGTTTTCAATCCGGAAATTTTGATGTCAAAGATGCACGTCGCTCTGGTCGCCCTATTACGGATAAAATTGATGCCATTTTTGAAAAACTGGAGCAAGATCGGCATATCAGTAGTTACGACGTAGCTAAAGAACTGCGAATTGACCACAAAACAGTTTTGGCGCATTTAAAAAAAAATGGGTACACAAAAAAGCTCGATATTTGGGTACCCCACGAGCACACTGAAAGAAACCTAATGAACCGTGTACTCATTTGTGATTCTTTACTACGACATAATGAAACCGAACCATTTTTGAAGAAGCTGATAACTGGTGATGAAAAGTGGTCGTGGTCAAAGGACCGGTCAGGCTTCACAGACTGTGACGAAACCCGGGTTAACTCGCAACAAGGTGATGCTGTGTGTGTGGTGGGATTGGAAGGGCATTATTCATTATGAGCTGTTACCACCAGGCAGGACCATCGATTCTGAACTCTACTGCGAACAACTGATGAGATTAAAGCAAGAAGTTGAGAGAAAGCGGTCGGAATTAATCAACAGAAGGGGTGTGGCTTTTCATCTGGATAACGCTAGACCTCACACATCTTTAGCCACTCAGCAAAAATTAAGAGAGTTTGGCTGGGAGGTGTTAATGCATCCGCCGTATAGTCCTGACCTTGCACCTTCAGATTTCCACCTGTTTCACTCTCTTCAGAATTCTCTAGGCAGTGTCAGGTTAACATCACGAGAGGACTGCCAAAACCACTTGTCGTGGTATTTTGATCAGAAGCCCCAAAATTTCTATAGCAATGGGATCATGTCCCTACCTACAAGATGGCAAAAAGTTATCGAACAAAATGGTACCTATATACTTTAGTTAAATGTAAATAAACTATATTAAAAAATGTTTAAAACTTTCTTAAACAATGCGAAGAAACTTTTTCCCCAACCTATTATATTTGCAAAGCGCGGGCTGTTCGGTCGGATAAATTAGACACTATTAGTGAATTGATATTGTGTCTCACGCTGCCCACGCTTACGAGATGATATTGTATATGTATTTTTGTATTGTATATGATATTGTTTTTTTTTTAAGTTCGACACTTTCTGCCACGGGAAAACAACCATTGAAATTCCAGCACATATAAATGCAAAATTATATACCTACCTATTGCCCATCTTCTAAATTAAATTTACATAAGGCGCAACACACATTATTATTGTAAGTCATAAATAATCATTATTATCGTATATTACCGAGAGACGTCTACTGCTGGGCATAGACGTCACTCAAGGAACTCCATACCGATCGGTCCTACGCTACCCGCATCCATCGGCTTCCCGCGACCCTCACCAGATTGTCGATCACCTTGCCCACTTTAATTCTTTGGGCTCTGTCGGTGACTATAGTTCTCCTGTGGATCTTACCATTTCTGATTTGATCATTCAGAGAAACACATTATAGGTGCTTGGAGATATTTGAGAGTACAATAGAGTTTTGAGGTAGATTTTACCCAATTATCTTAATTATAGATGCTCGTCAATGGTTTTACCACGTGTGTAAATTCCCACCAATGGGTATGATTATTAATTCAAAATTGTATAACATACGAACTCTGACTTTTTTGCAGTACCTACAGACACAATATATTTTAATTTGAAACTGGTAAAAAGCAATATTGCATCCTTTTTTATTTACCTGCAATAAATAAGACGCACTGTACCATATTCAATTTATATTCAATTTAGCGTTCATAGCACGGTGCTCGTTGATTCCTCAGTACAATAATTGAAAACAAAGAATTGCCACTGTAATTCACTTCGATAAGCGAATTATTTACATTTGCTTTTACCGCTTCACATCAGATGGTGTTATAGTCATTTGCCATGCTTTGTTTATAAAAAAATCGTCAGTGGATTGTAGATAATTATACATTTTTATACCCATGGTAATACTAATATTAAACTTACTAATAGCCACCCACTAACAGGATATACTCGGTCGTTGTTGGACGTCACTTGGTATTTATCTAACGTTGCGGTCAGTGCACTTCCGAAAAAAACTACATTTTTTCTTATTTTCCCTAACTATTCAGCTAAATGACGTCAATGCCTATAGACTAGTTTTGCGGCAATACGTTAATAAAGTTAGACTAGATACCTACTTTTTATAGATTTCAGTAGGTATTCACAATAGGTATTAAGAACATCCCTAATCAAATTACGTTCCAAAAGTTTCGGATATCGGTGAAGTCCTTTTTCTCGTTCTGAATATACACAAGTGACGAATACATATCCAGGAACTTCAAAAGTGTTTAAAGAGAGTCTTTGAATAATTAAATTTCACTTAAAATAAACATGAATCCAAGACGAGATTATTTATTATCACTTTAGTAGTTAATCGAGTCTGGACTATTAGCTCGGTATAAATACAAGGCAAATAAGACAAAAACAAAAATGACAAATGTAATAATTAGATACTATAATACTCTAAAACTGGGTAGAGTACTCAAAACTGGTAGAGTATAGGCAGGCTACCATTTACTCTACAAGTAGACGGCAATCTTTAGCTCTTACTACTCACAAGCACTTAGTAATGCTTTCGTTCCTAAAATAATGTTATCATTATTAATTTCTATGTAAAACCATGGTTACTGGCTGTTAAATTTCATGTCGTAGTAGAGTGATTGCACCCCAAACAATTCAACCTGGGTTTTATAAAGACAAAAGTGAATAGATGCTTCTAGATATCTCAACGTTAGGTGATAATGGTGGCAGTTCTCGAGAACCATTTTTTTTAAAGGCAAAGGCTATGAAAAAATGCCACCAAGTAGCTTTCTACTAGTATGCATAGGTATAGCGGGGAAAACTTAAATGGGTCACTCCATTTATATTTTCTCTATAAAGGCAAGGCAAACAAATTTTTAAAAAGGCGCTATATAAGGTACAGACGGCCGCACATCAAGCGTTAACACGTCAGCTTGTGAATATTTCTTATTAAAACAGATTTAAGTACCCACATATGTCAAAGTGTTATGATTGATCTGCCGTCGTGTGTACTAACTACAGGCAGTAAGCGAGCTTCCTCGTATGAAGATACGTACAAAATTTGTACCTCTTGATTACTACAAAAGTCATACTCAAATTGGTTTCATTTTATTGGTTAATTCAAACTAATTAGCTACCCGTTATCTACCTAATTGAATACAACGTTACTTTAAATTAATTGGTCTCAACTAATAGTTTGGTTTATCTTTGGACATCGACTTATCTTCCTAAATTGTAACCACGATGATGTCATAGCAATAAATTAATTGTGCTCATGAAATGCTGTATTTTTAGATTCCGTAGTCAAAATGGCAAAAACAGACACCATACTATTCAATCACATTAAAAATGTTTGTATTTTGTGCGTTTATTATGCCTACTTTATTGTAAGGAATACAAATAAAGGAAATGATGAAAAATTTGTATGCCCCAGGCGGATATCGAACCCGCGTCTTCTGGAGTCTGGCCAGATACAAGTTTTTCGTCGTTTTCTTTATTTATATTTCTTAACATATTATTTCATCATATCTAGAAAAATGTCAGGTCCTGGAGCGGAGTGCGAACCTGAGACCCTTCACAATCCGGGGACTGCTTTAGAAGTACAGTCTCGCCGAGAATTTAGGAGAGCACTGTGAATTTCTTCTAATCTACCTGTTTTCACATTATAAGCTTACGTCTTTCTTCACTATCTTAAAATTATTGATTTATTTCTAGACACAAACAATACACACTATACTACAGTAATGTATTCTAGTTTTTAGAAATGACTGATGATCAATTCTAGTCGATGATTTTGCTGTCGACTCCAAAATGCTATAAATGTAGCGTTTTTCAGGAATAATTTTGGAAAACGCATTTGTTTCTTAGATATATAATAGACTAAATTATTACGTCATAAAAAACTACTTGATGATAAGATTTTGATTTAAATAACCTGACTAATAATAATTGCTATCTAATTAAAATGGAAAAAATAAGAATCTAAAATTACAAAAAATAATTAAAAGACTCGTTTACATTGAGATGGTAGAAAACCTTGAAATTTCAAGACTTTATGAAGAAGCTCAAAATTAGGTATATACGGAAATTCAAAAAACCGGCCGAGAACGTGTCGGGATTCCGTTGGCAACAATTCCGGATCAAAAATAACTTTGAAAAACATTTGACAAAATAACCGTTTTACGTTTTAACGTACACGTTTTAAGGCACATTTTTCTGGTTTGTAATTAATTTTCGTCCATTGATATTTTAGAGTCGGCTGAATTTCTCAAATTAATAACACACACATTTTTTAGGATAGCTGAAATAGATCTATAATTGAGGTAATTCTAACTTTGATTCTTGTTTACGTATGTATGTATGAGTCTTGTTTATTATTTGTATTATTTGTTGTATTTTTACAGCACAATAAAGAGTTTGATTAGACTCCTCCCTTTAAACAATTAAAAGACCGTGTTTTGACCTTCCTTTAATCAACCTATCAATTTCTTCATTTTTCTTTTCTTTTCATTACAGTCTACATTGAATACACATAAAATGTATGTAGGTACTTACAAAGGCGACACTGAAAGTCTTTACAACTTGTAAACGGGTACGTATCATCTTATATATAAAATTCTCGACTCACAAATTTAGTTACCATACTCCATGATAGAGACTGATAAAAGAGTGACCTATCCGCAGATTAGGACAAGCTAAGGCATCGGTATGAGGCAAGTGCTCAAAATCCTCCATGAACAGTTAGCGGTTAGGAAGCTTTGTGCCCGGTGGATACCTCATAATTTGTCCGAGACCCAAAAACTCCATCGTGTTGATTGGTGCCGTAAAATGGTTTAAAGATTTAACGGAGGTGACTCAAATGCTGTGTTCCAGCTACTTACGGATTATGATCTCGAAATCAAAAGAAGTCTGCTCAGTGGGTGTTTCCTTCCGAGGAGTTGTGACCTAAAGTATAGAGAGAACGAAGCGTGGGTAAAAAGATAATGGCCTCTTTCTTTTATTTTTATTTATTCTTGAAAATAAAAGAAAAACTTCAAGCAAAACGTTATGTGGACGCCGAGGAGAAGTGGCTGCGTTTCAAAGGGCCGCTAAAACTAATAACTTGCTAGTATGCTCAGTTTTTGATTTTCTAAGAAATTTCAGTTTGACCCTCTTCATTTATCATTTTTTTTCTATTTATTGACAGATAGTTTTATCACAAAGTGATAATGCCACTTCCACTGTTTCAAAAATATTTAACATCTTCTTTTCAAACATAATTGAGCTAGTTTAGAACACATTTTGGACTGCCTAGCTAAATAAAAGAAAGGATAAAACACTACTACAATTGCCCACATCAAGAAGGTTTATATCTAAACTATTAAAAAGATACGACCTATCAGAATGGTTCCTTGAACACTCCATTAAGACATGATACCATAACATAACATGAGACATCCTCCAAGTTTCCACATTCGGTGCAATTTGGAGTCTACTTTACTCATAAGAAAGGCAAAGTTATTTAATGGCATATGTCCTGCTTGAAGTCTTAGAGCTGATACCATGTCGAATCTGTTCATCTTAGCTTGATTAAGCCAGGCCCACGGGGAGATATTTGGTTGTATAGTCTGATACCAAATTCCTTTGGTCAAAGATCTTTCATTAAAATATTCGGTCCACATACTATGACATTTGTTCCTGCCTATATACAGACAGTCTGTAAAGAAGGGAAGACAATTATATATTTCGCCATCAATAGCGGCCTATTTATCCAGACGGTCAGCTGTTTCATTGCCTACTAAACCGATATGTGATGGTACCCATTGTAGTGCAACATGTGTATTCTTTATAATTAGTCTATTAATAGATCTTACTGTGTAAGCAATTGGACTACCTCGAAAGTTCGTTGTACATCTAAGTAAATGTTGAAGGGCACTTTTTGAGTCTGACAGTATAACTATATTATTAATTGATATAGTTATACTGTCGGGGATTGTCGATTCTTATTTTATGTGTATAAATAATCTCATGACATTGGGAGTGCGTTGGGAAACTAAAGATAATAGTTGAATTAGTTGATAATAGTGGACTGTTGCTGGGAGCGCCTTGTAATTGGGTAGTTGACAACTTTTTTTTTATTTCATAAATAAGAAGTTTATAACTCATAAAGAAATATTGCCAAAGAAATAGTATGTCTCAGATCAATAGTTTTACAGATATAGTGGTTTGTTTGATATGTTGCGGCGCAACGTCCAAAAACGCTCCATAGAAAATCTACGGAACAGGTGACGTCACAAGTTCCCATATTACTTAGAAATGTATGGGCGTACTGACAGAATTAATAATAACTATGTATTCAGTATGTTTTTGGTAATAGTTGTCATAATAATAGTTGTTTTAATTGATGTCAGCAATCTAATATCATTAACATTATTTATATATATAGACATTTTTTTTTACCATTTTTTTTAATTTTCAAAACAGTACAACTTCAACAATATTCCATATATTTTAAGTTTGAATGGTTTTAATGGGTAACATTTGCGTATATTTTTTGAATTTGTAAAAAATAGCGCCATATTCAAACTTAGGCAACATCCCAATTGCTATTAAAAGTAAAGATCTTATTTATTATTTAATCAATTTAAACACACGCAAATTAACAGTACGGGAAGGCGAGAAAGAGAATACGTTGGCATTGCTAATAGACTGATGAACACATATTATAACTGCTACGTGCGACTGCGGCTATACATATAACATAAGTATAATTCCTCTCCAAACGTTTGACCCATGGGCACGCGGTAATCTCGAGTCCACCATGGTATTATGTATTCGACCTCCACACTACCCACACAAAGAACTAGTCCAATCAAGCCGTCAGCCTTATTGAGATAACGTTTGAAATGCAAGAACAACCTGTTTTTTATGTTATACAACATATGATGGACGGTCTTGATTCAAAGTTGTAATCTCATATATCAGATTTAAATCAATTGGTGTCCGGATTTTATGTGGGAAAATAATTTTATTAATATTACACTTTTCAGATAAATTAATTAAGACTATTATTTAGTTTTTTTACCTAAAACTAATAAAAATTAATTTGGGTTTGACCGTTTGGCACATTTGATAGAAAAACTATTTCTTCAATTAGATACACTTTGTCTCTGTTTTTCTGTCACATTTTTGAATAATTTAGTAATAAGTCAATGATTATCTAGGGTGTAAAACATAACCGCCTTATGATAAGCGTTTACAATAGCCTACAGACGCTTAAAAAAGTCTAAAAAAGTAATAAATATCTAGTAAATATTTATGCTTCATCATCAGCCTATATGTATATATCCCTCTGCTAGACATAGGCCTTCCTACATGGGAGAAACACATGAGGAGTTTGGGCCATAACACCACCACGCTGGCCCAATGCGGGTTGGTGGGTTAAAGCGGTTGCAGTAACTAGACCAGCGGCTTAACGTGCCTTCCAAAGCACGGAGGACCTCGAGATTATAAATTTCATTGACCCATCCCGAGACCGACTATGGCGAAAGTTGCTTTGTTTTCGTAATCGAAACCAGAGCGCTCAAACCACTACGCCATCGAGCTCCTCTTATGCTTACTTATAGCAAGGAATATTATGGTGAGCTTCAGCAGAAGTAGCACCATTGCCACGAGTAAAGCTTAGACACAGACACTTATTCAACCTAAAACTAAGTGATTCCGATGTTTCCAGATTCTGTGCACAGAAGCGTGAAACCCCAATGCATCTTCTATACAACTGTGGACCCTTTATCTACTAGCGAGGCCTTTATCTGGGGAGGCAAATTCCCAAATTCGTCCCAAATGATATTAAAACCCTTGATGTTAGGAAAATCCTAAAATTTATGGATGGCGCGGTTGTCACGACAAAAGATAGCTTATGTTCTTTCTCGGGATGTCAATCTCCATGCTTTTCATCTACATATATTGGTTCAGCGGCTTAAAAATGAAAGACTTTTGGATTTACAATATAAGTATAGATTGTACACCCTTAGGAAGAAATATATCTTTATTGGCAACATTATGCAATAAAAGTTACCAGTGCAGTGTCGAATTGCTACTGCACGTGGAAGAAAGTACCTTCTTTAAATATTGACGGTAGAAATTTAAAATGGAAGTTTTCTTTTTAATCTATACTAACATTATAAATGAAAAAGTAACTCTGTCTGTTTATCTGTTTGACGGTTATTTATCCACTCCTAAACCACTGAACGGATTTAGATGGCATATTGCAATAAAGATAGGTTACATTCTGTGAAAGGATATAAGCTACATTTAGTAATGTTATAGGAACACACCTAAACGAATTGGTATAAAAATCTAATAATGGCTTCTGCCGTGATACGAGTCCGATGGAAAAGTAGTTAATAACGACTTACAAATATTGCGACCGATATGTTGTTTAGTTAAGTTACGTATGCGTACAAAGTCCACAAGTGTACTCCGGGAACGTACTTAAAATAAATAAAATGAAAATATTTCTTTAGTAAGTCCGTGGCAAGATTTATTCTACTAATTTTAATTTTATTTTCAGAAATTTCAGTTGAAATATTAATGTTAATACCTATATTGGAACCGCGGGACTCTAGATAATGAGCAGCTCTTCCAAAGCCAAATGCAATGTCCCGCTTCGTATTTATTATATCAAGGATATGTTACCTATTTTCTATTTACTGCTTTGAAAAGTGTTGTCTTTGTGTCCTCGGAGAGGAAACTCGGGAGACATAGACTAGTTAAATACAGAACACGAAGCTACAGTTAAGTTTGTTTTGATCCTGAAGTTGTGAACCTTTCATTTGTACTATTAAAGATCATTCGTGAGGCAAACGAAGTAAAGGGTTCACTAATTAGCATTTATAGGGTCACGAAATAAGCTTAATTCTGGCCCGAAACTTTGTAATACGTTGCAGATAGCGTCAATGGAACGGCTTAGCAAGTTAAGATAGCTCAACTTGCTAAGCCGTCCCGAACGGCTCCGTCAAACCGTGATGTAGCAAATTTTACAACAAGAATAATTTTATCTCCCAAAAGATTCAGAAAACATCATTTGTAGGTTAATGATCTCGAGTTGATAATACAACCAGCGTCATTCGTTACTATTTACATATATAAAGATATTCCTCTGTAATATTCTCGCGTTACGTGTTTTCATAAGACGAGTGCACAACAACGGTATACTTTACAACACCAGGGGTTATCTAACGTTCTCTTAATAAGAAACATGTCTATTTTAGTCGGATAAACTTATCTCAGTACGTCAAACAATGGCGTGATAATATTATTATACATTGTGATGATGAAATAATCAGTTTTGAATGAGCATGCACACGTACACTAATAATAATGAAAGAAATTATCTGACTTTTACAAGTAACTTCGATCCAGTTATAACGAGAAAGTGCTAGAGGAAGAACCTATTTCATCGATACATTCGTACCTTTGTACTGAGATAATTTACTTGTGCCGTACTGTACTATGAACTTAATGCTCAAAATAATACATACGAACGTTAAAAGATATCTTTATACGGAAACGGTATACTCCAGAACGGTTCTTATAAGCAATAATTTCCTGGTCGATACTAAGTATAAATATTTTGTACATATGTGGTTTGAACGCCTCGCCTTCGGAAACTCGGTTGTGTACCGTGATGACTACAATTATTATGTAATTGATATAAGTAGATAAATCTGGAACGTATCGATACGAACGAATCGATAAACATTTATAAAATTCATGAGCTACAATAATATTTTAGATTAGAAACACCCAGGAATTAATTCAGGTGTTTGACTACGTTGATCGTCGAACATTATTGGGTAAATTAAAGCATTATGGTGTATCAATAAACTTATTAACCCGTCAAGCATTGTAAAATTGGAATCTGTTCCAGGCAAAATTGATTTTTCAACTGTCGTAATCCTCCAGATGACAGATTGACAGATTATGGCTTATCGAATTATTCTTGACCGATAGGATTCGAAAAGTTGTTATAAATAAAACTGAGGCGTACCTCAGGGAACTATATTAGGACCATTTTGATGTTCTTAATTATTGTTATCACAAACCTCTCTTACTTTTAAAAAAAAATATGTGAGACGGTATTGTTTGACAGCTTTTTAATTTAAGATCGAACTATAACTGACTTTGAAGATGTAAATAAAGCTATTTGAAAAGTTCTTTTATGGTTTGAAAATAATAATTTATTATTAAACCCAAGGTATTAAATTTATTTTGATAAAATCAACGAAGAAAATATTGAATGTTTTGACTCTACAGTATTTTTAGGAATTAAGTTAGATTCACGTTTACAATGGTATCCTCATATCTGGTCCCTATCTAAAAGACTTAGTTCAGCTGCTTATGCTGTTTAAAAAAGAGGTCGTTATGTGATGTTAAAACAGCAAGACTTATTTACTTGGGTTACTTCCGCAGTGTTGTCTATAAAAAAAATGGTTTATAATTGTTATTATAGGGCACAGCAACCGACATTGAAGATATTTTTATGTAACAAAAAAGAGCTGTGCGTGCGTGCTTACTAAATCAAGCCACGTGATTCACTCAGGGATTTATTCAAATAAATTAATATTTTGCTGTTGCTTATTAATACATATTTTATATGAGAATATAATTTATGTTCACAAATATAAACATACTTTTTTAAAATAAAATACAATATTCATAGCTTAAACACTAGATGTAATAGTTAATTTGCTATTCCAAGTTTTAGAATTTACAAAACAAGTCATTCATTCATGAGGAAATCTATACACAATTATAACAAAGTCCCACCAAATGTAATTGAACTACCTCTTAAGAAACTTAAGCTGTATGTCAAACAAACTTTAATGAAAAAAGCTGCTATAAGGTCCAAGAATATTTAGAATTAGATGATAGAAATTCGTGGACACATTAAATTTTAAAATGTTTTATGTATTATGACTTAACCTTTGTGTATTATCATACCTACATTGTTATTGTGCATTGTCAGACAGCTTGAAAATAAAGATACCTTATACTTTTGTCATTGTGTACCTACTTTGTTGGTATGTTGATATAGTACCTTCTCTTCTAATTTTAATAAGAATATTTTTTCTTTGGGCGGCACTGCACTGCTAAAAGTTATCATTATGTAACTAAATCATAATCATAATCATAATCATTTATTGCAATTATGTGGTTACAAAAGGTCTTAAATTAATTTTTACATTCTCACATAAATCCTGTAAGGGCACAGCAAAACTATTTTACTTATTATAAGAAATAAACCATTATGTATATAAATCTAAGATAAAACCACCAACCTACCAATCATTACACTCCGAGAATTCCTGCAAGGTATAAAAAGATTTTTGTATAAGGATTCCTTTCAAGGTTTTATAAAATTTACAAGAATTTTCTATTTTTTTTATATTCTTAGGCAGTTTGTTGTAAATTCTTATTGACATGCAATATACCCCGGAGGAGCTCGGTGGCGTAGTGGTTTGAGCGCTCTGGTTTCGATCACGAAAACGAAGCAACTTTCGTCATGGTTGTTCCCGGGATGGGACAATCAAATTTATAATCTCAAGCTCCTCCGTGCTTCGGAAGGTACGTTAAGCCGTTGGTCCCGGTTGTTACTGCAACCGTTTTAGCCCACCAACCCGCATTGGGCCAGCGTGGTGGTGTTATGGCCCAAGCTCCTCATGTGTTTCTCCCATGTAGGAAGGCCTGTGCCCAGCAGTGGGACGTATATAGGCTGATGATGATACCCCTGATCGCACCAAAGCCAATTTTGTAGATGGTAGGGCCAATTTTTGTAAAAACATTGTAACTTAATATTTGAAAAGAGTGCTACACGAGTTTGTTGCCGGAATCTTCTCTTCTTTTGGAACTGGTGTAAATTCAGACACGACAGAAAGACATTATTACATTGTTAGTGAACGTAAATTCAGACATCACAGACATACACTAGGACGTTGCTAGTTTTTTGTGATATTTATAAAGATATTTTCATTTCATTTCCTGATTGAAATGATTAATTTTATTTTTTTCTTAGAGGTTGTGTAAGTAATACAGCCGTATCGCGTTATAACGACACCTCTTCAAACGACGGATCGGCTGTTGCACCTTAATTGCAAGACCTAGCCCCATAGTACCGGTTATATTGACGGGCTGCAAAGCTATCGTTATCGGAATTCATTGGCTACTATAACGCCAACGCTGATCCGACATCGTGAATGGTAAATGTTTGGTTTAACGTTAATTTAAATACAAAATTAAACATTAATTTAAATAATAGCATTTATGGCATGCATTCACTGCCATATAGGTATGTAGGTAGATACTGTTATTGTATGGTCCCTTCAATGCCGTTGTAACTGGATTTTATATACTCTCACACCTATTATCTAACCCAAAGTAACCATCAATTCGAGCTTGTGTTATGGATACTAAATAACGGAGAAATATTAATAATAACATTTAATTAAAAATTAGAAATAAACTAAATAAACATATAAACATCCATAACTTGTGAACAAATGCTTGTACTCATCATACGAATATTTGCTCCTTCCGGGATTCGAACCCGGGACCCCTGACCGAGTAACCTGTATACCAGGGGGTACAGACCACTCAGCCAGGCGGTCGTCATTCTTTATTTTTGAATAATAGTTTAGCTGATGCCTTAAAATTAATTTTATTATAACATCAGCTGTTTTAGTACAAAATCGTGGACGTCTCACAGGTTTTAACATATTTACAGCATTTTTTAAAATAATAAAAAGTTTTTGTAATGCAGTATCTAACCCCACGCTTTTTTGTTATTATTTTGTTCTCGTATATTGCGCCCATAACCAAGTAGGTATTAAATTATTTTGAATGATAAATTATTAAAAAACAAATTAGTATTACTTTGGTAACTTTGCAATCTTAAATTGATTCGACGTCGACTCCTAAGTAAATAATTCCTCGAGAACAAAGAATTGTATGCACTAGATTGTCTCCAAGCGGTGAAAGTGGAACGAATGCTAATTTCTTTGTATTTAAAGCTGGGATAACATTATAGAATCATAATATTGTAATCGTTTGACGACTGTGGTACTATAATATGAATAAACCAGTGGGAATAAATTGCCGTGCATAAATAAAAAATGAAATACCTATTTAATAAGTAAATACGCTAAGAAAGCAGAATACTTACTTGGTCTGCTTTGTCGATCTCTTGCTGACCAATCAATTATTTTGTGTGTTCAGTCAGTTTTTTCATGATATAGTTACAATCACTTCAATATTGTTACATACCTATATGAGATTTTATATGTGTATTGTACAAGGCAAAACACCGAACGAGACCTCCAAAAATCATGATGAAAAAAGATCAAGAGGCCATACTGAGTGCCTCGCATTGAGAAAGGGTTCCCTCTCAGTCAACAAAAGGGATTATCAAGTATTCGGTCCCAACTAAACTGTCTTCCTATTCACCGGCTTAGGGACTTCACGTATTAACACTTCTTTACACAGTTACATTCCTTCATACCTCTCCATTATACCTTAAAAATGGTTTTTCGTGGAATGAGTAGCAATGTCCTAAGTTTTGACATTCCTACTCACTCCACTGATTTTCTCTCCTATTCCTTTACCGTGCATGCTCTTTGCTGTGGAATTCTCTGGCAGAGTGTATCAGAGGAGCTCGCACATTCGATTATTTTAAACATCAAGTTCATAATTATTTCATATATTTATTTCGTTGGCTGTATATTTTTTATTATTTTGCATTTTATAGGTAACATATTATGTAGGTTTATTTAGTTAATTCATTATATTTCCTTCTAGTACTATCTTCAGTACATACATTTTTATTTTTTATTTTTTTATACCACTAAGGTGGCAATCAAGCATACGGCCCACCTTATGGTAAGCGGTTACCGTAGCCTATGGACGCTTGCAACACCAGGGTTATCACTTGCGCGTTGCCGAATATATATATATACATATATTCCTTCAATATCTTGAACCCTTTCTGCGTTCTTTTTTTTGTATTATTTATATCACCTTAGGTTGCCTGGAAGGAATTACTTTTTTGCTACTGCAAAAAATTGCAAAAAAGTAATTCCTCCCTAATTGTGCTGTTTTCTGTTTGTAGCTTGTTATTGTATATTTTGTCTCCTGTGTGCAATAAAGAAGATAGTCTGTATATGTCTAAATTAGTTTTAGTAATAAAAAAAACTTTTTTGACTGTGATATGTGACCGCTTCCTACATTTGAGAATACTTATTATATTTTTGTTCTGATTTGAGTGGATTTTTGCAATCTTTTTTGAGAATATTTTTTTAAAACCAAATTATTATTTTCTATTGCAGTGATCGAAATTGGGTGAGTATATTCACCTACAGTTTGTAGAACAGAGATAAAATTCGGACACTTCTTAAAAATATTTTTTTTATCTTACCGATAATTTACCGGAATTTTAACTACGAAAATTCAAACATCAAATTTATGAAATAGAAAGTTCTCTTGCGTAAATATTTTTCCTTATAAAATTTTTCACATGGCTCTTCATTTTTAATAACTTGAAAAAAAAAGGTTTTTATTCGACTATAATTGAACGTTTTTTTTGTATGTTTGTTACGCGGTTAATATTAATAATAAGATGTTTAAATTCACGTAATTAAAAATCCGGTAAATCAACCGGTAAAAAAATATTGCAGGGATGTCTCCAATTTTTATCTCTGTTCTACAAACTGTAGGTAAATATACTCACCCTATTCCGATCACTGTATGACCGATTATGACGAAATGGGGCTACCCCGCGTTTGAAATCATCTCAGTCTCTACTAAGCACCGCATTTGAACTTTCTTATCACTCAATGGAGTAGTAGCAATTAGGTATATCAACGGGATAGGTGCATAAAGATAAACACATAAAGTAATTATTATAAGTTTTTACTTCATCGTAATCTGTTGACGCAGCCAAAAGATATACACGTGTTCTTTGATTCGCGTGCACAGTAGCTATCAATTTTTTGTTCCATAGTTTAATGAAATTAGGATTGCCATCGTCATTATATTTTTTACCAATGGTATGCTCATGTATAATGTGTAATTATATAGTATAACACAGCATTAAAATAAATGATAAAGATACGATGCCTAAAACTTAATAATAGACGTTTTGCCGTAACGCTTGTGTCATTTCCTGCGGCGGCGCATTATAAGTTGCGGTCTTCAGTTTTTTTATTTAAATTATGCTAATTCGATAAGGAGACAGAGTATTTTTTAAAGGTAGCGTCCGCCCTGTTTGTGAATGATTTTTTTATTCATTTTACCTTTAAAAGAGAAGGCAAATTGATAAGAAGAAAAAGCCTGCCGTAGTTACTATTTTATTTTTATTTTATTTTTTATTTTATTTATTTAGGACAACAAACAACTATGTATACTTGTTTGTTGTCCTAAATAAATTCACCAATTGATACATGTATTTTCATGGTTGTAGATGTACAATCAGTACCGGTATCCACATATAGTTACATTAGTGGGGTGTGGTGATAGATGCAATATTAAGAGAGATTTTACCAGGACAAAATTTGAAACAAAAAATATAATTAAATATTACTCAGTGATTGTACATTAAAATTTGGGTCAAAAGGTGTTGGAAGTGGATGGAGTCTGCCAAAACCATAATTCACTATATTAAAGCCTTGATTCCAATATTCCTCGGATACGAGCAATTGTGACAATAACACAAAACTTATTAAAAATTTACAATTTATAATGAATAAAATCCACCCGTTCTTTTTATAAATACCTAGAATAATATTATCATTATTTTACCAGAAGAAGTTACCTAACTAATTGCAATATATACTTAACCATTTTATTTATAAAACGTCATCGATGCTCGCATTTCTAATAATAATTCCTGTATTCCGATGTTGCAAACATAAGTATTTTAACGTATGGTAATAACATTAATAAACTACAATATAAATGATACCAGTTAGCACACTGACTACAGATAATTGACGTCACGTCCTGTGCTACTTTTGATGCTAGAGGAAGTCACGCCCTTGCTGAATTAATTTAACTACGTTGCTATAATCAGTGAGTACTTTAATATAAAGCTTGCATTTTATCAACTATTGATGATTGGATATATTAAGGAGGTATGTTTAAATAATAGTAAAAGTTTTTTTTTATTTATTTTACATTTACTCTAATTTATTTAATCTGTGGAGTACCCACAAACAGTGTCAAATGATGATTTATTTTTTAGATAAGGTCAAAAGTTAATCGCTTGATTCATTTTTGTGTAAATGCTTCAGTGACAGCAGAAAAACCTTTTTTATGACGGACGGTATGAAAAACGCATTTTTTATTGCAATGTTTACATGGGAAACTTACCGGAAAACATACAAAATAAACTAGGACTTTCAGTTACTTTTTTCATTAAAATAAAAGTAATTAAAGACAAAGAAATTTTCAAACATATATAGCATAGCATAGCATATTTTATTTGCCCCAAACAAGAAATACTCGTCATGTATTTTGACTCGCGGAACCAAAAGCGTAGGGAATGGGAACTCTAGAATGTTGGCACACCTGCATGCAACATCAAACGGTTTCCTTGTTATTGCTGGTGTAAAGCCAATGGTTGCCACTAACCATTAGGTGGGTTATCTACTTATTTACAATTCTCTTATCTATGAAATATACTTGTATGAAAAAAAAAGCGGCGCCAAACGAATCTTAATAGTAGTTTGACTTATAGAATTTAAGTCACGCTCTCTAAAAAACCTTTAAATTTGAATTCAGACTTTATCTGATCTTTTTGTTAGAAAAACGCAGCAGATATTTTCCGTTAGTCATAAGAATTCATTTAAATGCTTCCGATTAAATATTACAGTGAGTGATATATTTTGACCTGATGTTGACAGTAACTCGTTATCAGTATTATGTATGGTTTATTATCAGTAGCGATTGTATAACCCAACAGAAACTTTATTACATATTTCAAAATGGTTGCTAGACGACTATCTTCTCTGGTGTAATAAAAACCTATTAATCTTGGCTTGGTACAATTAAAAAAAGCTTAGTTAAAATTGCGGAAATCACCTATACCTAAGTAATAATTCTTATTAATAATTAATTACGCTTTTAACTAACCAAAAGTTAAGTAATAATTCATATAAAATTGTATTTAATATGCTTACGATTGATAAAATATAGGAAATCTGTCTTTTCTGCGTGTTGACACTACAAAATGCAACTGGGAAAATACTGCGTTTAAAAATAGACTAGAATAAGTTCACTATTCTGTTATCTTTAAGGAGTTATAGACTATAATTACAAACAATTATGGCAAACATACCTACTTAATCCGTCAAAAAATACTCAAGGTTAGCTTAACTATTCACAAAAATAAGGTAGATACAAATATTTGTATTTTACTGGAAATATTTATATTTCAGTAAGTAATTAGTTATTTCATATTTTTTATCAATTTTTGTAAATAAAAGAAAGCTTTTTGCAGCAGTCGCCTTGGCATTGTGGCATGAAATATTTAACCAGTTTTGTGATCTCTCTCGTCGACCTTGTTAATTAATTGTACAGCTGAATATTACTCTGCAAAACACTTGCAAGTTACACGAATTAACGGGTGTCGTTACACTAAAAATGGTGAATGAGGGAGATAAAGAAATACTACTAGCTATATCACATGAACAATCTCTCAGAGAAGTATTATCTGGAAAAATAAAAACTGAATAGAAAGGTTAGTACCTATCATGCCTATTAGTTAAAATAAATTCATGACAATTGTTTAAATATTTTTTAAATAAAATTGAACCAACGAAATTACATTTTTATTATTAAAATGATAAATCTTTTAAATAAAACTTAAATTATCACAGAGATTGATTAATTAAATTAAGTCAACATTGCGATTGCGGCTCAAAACAAATGATAACCATTTTTTTTGGAAAAATAAAACAGTAAAATGCTGCTCTTTTGTAAACGCTATATAAAAAATATAGCCCATTTTCATACGCTCCTCCGTAATCATTATTAATCATGGATAACCGCGTTATTCCTTCTTCACGACCTGCATACTAGCTTCATAGCGAAATATATATTTAAACAATTGTGAAAATGCTTTACCTACTAATTTTATTGTTGCCTTACAAGGAGCTGCTGTCAATAAACTAAAATTAACCTTGGCAACTGTTTGTTCTTTAATTAATGCAAAAAAGACATTACAATGAAAAATGTGGATGTAACATTTTATGTCATTACGTACAAGTAATAGGTACTTACTAGTAGGTTTTATAGACTACTAAGTATTTAGTGTAAGTAAAATTTGTGCCAAATACAATTTGTCAATAAAATAAAAAAATACTTAACAAAAGTAAACTACATTTCTACAGTAAAATATACTTAGTAAAATACCTACTTAGATTATAAGAATGCACCATAACAATCCTATTTACGTGCTTATCGATAGTGAAACGTAAAATCATATAATAAAGTCACCTGAGTGTTTCAGAAAATAATTGGAGAATTTCTATATTTATAGCATGAACTATTTATTTTATTACTTTTAAACAAAACTATATTAAGCTAAGCACGAAAATTTGGTTTTAGAAATATCGGCGCAATTGAATCGGTAGTAGTTATATGCAATTCAATAAAACTCTATATACGCATCGGCCGGTTGTGTGCGGAAGTGTCTAATCCAGCTGAGGTTGTTAGCGGGGAGCAGCAGGAAGTGGCTGCAACGCGGAAAGTCGATTCAAACGATGATCGACATTCGACTCGACATATCGATCTAATATCGATAATCGAGACCGGTCGCTCGGTGTCTTTGCCCCGTTCTTGATTCAGACCTTGAGGAGTCGAATAGGTATAAATGTAATAAGTATCAAAGTAGGTTTGTAGGTAATACTGAATGACTCTATTTATTTGTACACTGTTAAGCATTAATTAAATTAAACATAGATTTTATTTAAAATTATAAAATTAAAAATTTTATTTAAAATTTTTAAATAACGTATTTTAGTTTGAATTTGAATAATTCACTCAGTGCATTAAGCTAATTATTCCGTCCTTTCTTTTTAATTTTCGTAATGGAAATATAAAAAAACACATGTTACAAAACCCTTACAGTATGTATTTCACAATATACTCATAATTATTAGAAATTGTTTCTGTTGGATTGGAATCCAAACTAGATATAGGCTGTAAAATACAATCTCCGAGCCCAAGATACAGATCTTGGGCTCGGAGATTGTATTTAACAGATTAATTATTTTATACACACCAAGTCTGGTCAGTAAAAAAATAGGTTTTGCTAGTAAAATATGACTTTTGTTTTATAAATTAATAAATTGGCTAAGCCATAACTCCCTACGCAGGGAGCATACTGTTCCAAAACAATATGTGTAGACAAACAGTACAAAGTGTATCTGAGCTGTCTTCAAGAAATAATATAGAGTTCATGTAACCGTAGTCGTGCGGCGTATAGTCGTGAGATCTTCTGAATGACAACCTGACTATTTGACGAGTTCCGTAGATGGAAAGCCTTGAGCCTCTTAACCGATCGAATCTTATATCACACACTTGTAACATATACTTGCCTAATGGATAAAAATAATATTTAAAAAAAATAATATTTTATTATAAAGTTTCTACACCCTTCTTTATCGGTATGTATAACAGTGATTTCTGATCTACAAACAATTTCTAAAGTTGGCTACTACGACAAAATTGGTTCCTGGTTAGATCGATCGACAGTTAAACAAAATGAATAAAACTTTTTTGTGTCACACTTAAGAAACTTAAAAATAGAGGAATACCTAAAGCGGTGCGCAGAAATATAATAAAAACAACATTACTTAAAAAACGTTCGTAGATTTCGACTTTATTTTAAAATAATAATGTTCTTTAATTTTTAGCACCCATTTTTCGCTTTTGGATAAGTCACGTCAACCTCTTAGCTTTATTACAAATATCATCAAAAACAACGAAAAATACTCGGAATAAATATTAAAATTAAATTTAAATTAAGAATTTTACTTAAGGAAGAAATCAAAGCCAAACCTTATTTATTACAGTTGACCACCCAAAGATAACGTCATCAAAAAACAAAAAAAATATTTTTATACCATGAGAGTAAAAAACAAGCGTACAGTCATAAGGTAAGTTATATTTCGGAGAAAATCATGCAATAATCAAATATCAAATATTAGAAGTGACGTGCCAGGTCAAGACAGGAAATATTTTAATGGTTCGAATATCCTAAAACGAATCAGAAAAGACTGACAGACTCAACGCACCTAAAATTAATTCAGTGCTACTCTTTCATCACAGTCCGACCAAAAAATGACATGATGGCTTGTGACGTAATATGACGTTTCAAATGGAAATTTTAAAGCATTTTAGTCTTATTAATAACGCACATCTGAAAACACGGCATGTTCTCAAATGTGCTTAAAAAAGTGACAAGTGTAAATGACGTTTGTAAAATTCTTTTTTTATTCAGGTGGACACCATTATCTTAACTTATCTTATCTTATCTTAAAGTGGGGCCATGACTAAGTCACAGTGCACTTCGACCCATTGGGATCTTTTGTGCCGCCCCTTCGTTTACTCTTCCTGTGTCCAAAATATAGATGCCATTAGCCTTACTATCGTCTTGAGGTAGAAAGAGCCTGTAGTCTTCTGGCTTCGGACATGCCACTTCCAGAAGACTCATTCTGGTTCTAGCCAGGGCATCACAATGACACAAGAGATGCATCATTGATTCCTGGCATTCACCACATGCTCGACATAGTTGTGTTGGGGAGAGTTGCATTTATGTAGCATGTGGTTAGTAGCAAAATGCCCTGTGAGCGCCCCAATCAAGAAGCGACCTTTTGTTCTACCGTTTGCATAGATGAATTTACTCCATCCTTCTACCTCCTCCCCTAGGAAGGATTTGGAGTGTTTTAATCCCGGTATTTTATTCCATTCAGATTTATGTCTGCTTTTGACATGCTCTTTAATGGCTGTGTTTATGAAACTTTGTGAAGCTGCTAGAAAGGTCTCGGGACCCACGTAAGTGTTTTCCGAGCCCTTCCTTGCCAATTCATCTGCCTTCTCATTGCCCATCACTCCCACGTGGTGGACACCATTACCGTTACATTCACAAACTTTTCTTTCTAATAATTTTATGAGAGTTTTATGTTTTTTTCACTCAAGGGTTAGGTACTATCATTAAGTTGACTTCTGTCGGTTTCCATAATCAAACTAACCGGAAACTATTTTGCATTTATTTTTCTAGCTTTTGTTCATGCTATTATTCATTTTCCGTGTATAATTAGTTCAATAACAACAATAATTTTACATCAAAGTGTGACACTATTACTTATGTATAGTCAATAATTTTACATGTTCTATATTCACATTTAAATATTTGATTTAGTGCGTTTATAACGCCTACATTATATTAAGAAATACAAATATAGAAAGAAAACGATAAAAAAATGTATTCTCCAAGCGGGAAGCGGTGAAGAAATTGGTAGGTTACACCCAGTGCTCCGGTGGAGTATCGGTTATCCCGTCTCGCCGGACATACAATTTTTTCATCGCTTTCTTTCTTTATTTGTATTTCATATGTTCTATATTTACAATCTCCGGAACCATTATGATGTTAGTTTCAACAAATAGGCTTTTGTTAGCTTTGAAAATTTTCTTATCATCATTAACTTAAATGTTTACTGTTGGTTATTATAATAAACAGTTATCTGATGAGGTCTTAAATGTACTATTTGAATATCGCATCAATCCTACACATCCTGTGTTAAATTACGACCACTCGTGACGTACGCTTTGATGCATATGTATTTTCCTATTTAAAATAATTACACATCAAGGATAAATACTGGTCGTTGAATGATCGACTTTGCTAACGTAGTATGAATACAAACACAATTATTGCTAAATCGTTACATCGTCAATCATTAAAATATAATACGCCATTATATTTTAGTAGGCTATTCCACAAGCCTAAATGCAAATCAACATTCTACGTATGTATTGTAGAATAATATATAATTCAGCATATTTTCATATTTTCATATAATCAGCATATTTTTTTAATATAAGTATTTTTTAAATTCAGGCTTACTCGCAAGTAAAATAATTCTGATATAACCTTTATAACTTCGTTATAATGATAAGTACCTACTGATTACTGATATAAAAACAATAATATTTTTTATCGACTTCGCTCAACACATTATTCACTCTGTGCAAGTATTTCCTATAGAAACAAACTAGTTTCGTTGAAAAAATAATGAAATATGAATCTATTAAACAAACGGCAAGTCGGTAAGCTAATAGACTTTGGACTTCTAATGTAATTATAGATTATATTTTTCATAGAACTTTCACATCATAATGATTTTAATGTCTGTTTACGTACTAAAGCACTAATAACAATTTAATGGCAATTTTGAAGCGTAGAATAGTCTCTAATGAAACGTCCGCATAAACTTCGCCCGCTGTTGCATACACTAGAATATCAATGAACAAGATATCTTTGGTGGGTTACATATTTATTCACCACTGCCCTCAATTATTCAAATAACAAAGCCTAATAGTTTTTAATGAACTTGTGATAAATATTTATTTGCTGAAATAATTTATATTGACGTAGGTTTTACGCGTAGTGAACAAAAACGGGGCTTAAAAGCTGCGGGAACAATGTTTAGAGGTCGTTGAACTACGTCATGCATATTGTTAAGGCGTGAGTACGCAACAAAATCCATTTAATAGGTGATCGCCAAGGATTTTGACGCTTACTTTGTCTTTCGAAGCCAGCCGACTTAGGTCGAGTAGCTTCTGGTACTGGCGCAGCGCTCTCATGTAGAGCCTGACGGGAAGCTCAGCGGGCAAGGACACTGGGTCCGCGGTCCGGGACGCCACACCCGCGCCACTCATGGTCCACAACACGCCACTCCACACAACACAGGACGAACGAGTCGGCCACAACACACACAGCTCCAATCGCGCGTCCGAAGTGAACGTGGGTCCCTCGCAACACTGACGTATCGCGCTCCGCGCATGCGAACTTGCCGCGATTGCAAAAAGAAACATAGAGTTAGTCAGTCGACTCACTGACTTTCCCTGGTCTGGGCAGCGACCCGACCCGCTTTTACTATGCGAGTACTGACAATGCGGTGGTCTCGGTACCCACGCGTGTCCTTGTTCGCAGTTATTGGAGCTTCCAAGAAAGTTTACTGCCTCCAAAAAATGCTACAATTCGAAAGTGAACTTGGCATTAAAACGCGAATGTGGAACGTTGACCTACAGCGTAGGTATTACTATAATGCACTTTTATACCTACGATGTAAATAGAGTGTATTTTTATAATAGTTACAGTGCTATATACACCTATATGTATATTAAAATAAATATTAACCTAGTTTTAAAAGGTTTCATGAATGGGTACAAAAATGAAATCTAAGCTCAAAGGACTTAGTTTTGTAAGTTTTCTACAATGAAGTAATATTAATAGATTACTATCACATGTAGTACTACGCATTGCCATTGTCTGTAAAAATAGAAGATTTTTTTAAAGCCTGCAGCTAAAAAAGAAGCCAAATGCTGCTATCAGCAAACTACCTCCCCGAAACATGCACGACTCACTACATGAACACAGCATGCATTCTGTCAAGCCCCACATACTCAATTGGTTTTTTACTGTCTCATGCTCCCAGGAGTCATACGCGGCATAACAAAC
Source organism: Nymphula nitidulata (assembly GCA_947347705.1). Taxonomy (NCBI): domain Eukaryota; kingdom Metazoa; phylum Arthropoda; class Insecta; order Lepidoptera; family Crambidae; genus Nymphula; species Nymphula nitidulata. The sequence goes on along the minus strand of OX374621.1, from coordinate 10,246,216 downwards.
AAAAGTTCTAAGAATATGTGTTATTATTCCAAACTAATAACCTATCATAACCTAGCCCACCAACCGCATTGGCCAGGCAGCGTGGTGGTGTTATGGCCCAAACTTCTCATGTGGGAGATTCTCCCATGTAGAAAGGCCTGTGTCCAGTAGTGGGACGTGTATAGGCTGGTGATGATGATTCCAAGCTAAAGTAATTTAGTCACAGTCACAAGTGTCGCAACACTTGTGACTTCTTGAAAATTATAGATGGATGTAGCGAAATCTATCTATTTTTAATATTCACTGAAATTAGGACGTTTAGAAACTTACAAACAGAATTTGTAGGCGCCATTAGGGTTTTATTTTAAAGCATGTAAATACAAGTCAAAGTTCATAATAATTCTACTCTCCTTCGCTAGCGATGTGTTTGAGTAATTCTGTCATTCATTGTTTCCAAATAATAAAATTATAGAAGAGGCTTTTTGATAAAACATACATCTTCAACACAAGTGCTCTGACGTGAAACGAATGTTTTGCGGTTTACATAAGTCATAAAATACTGTAGCATATTTTAGTTATTGTTAAACATATTTTAAATAGCCATAATCAGGAACAACCTTCGTACATAAAATGTGAAGTAGATTCAATAAAATGTTTTTATTCAACCTCACGCTAAGCGGTCCTACTTGTAATTTTTAGGCGTAAGAATATTATTATTTTAGCCTTATAATATTCAATTTCATAAGAGGATCGACAAATGTCCAATTGTCAAAACAAGTGGGGTTTACAAATCTATATTTATCTAAATTTTGTGTTATTGTTGTATCAATGATTGTTATTACTAACACTTAAAAATTTAGCTTATTAAGCTATGTCTGACGTATCCATTTTATTTGTTTCGTCTAGTGAAGATAAACATCCAAATAGACGAATAGTAGGCACATAAAATGCAATAACCAAGTGTATTTTCTTTTACAAATGGTATAAGAAAATTAAAGCAGGCTTGAAATTTTTCTTCGGCGCATGACAGCGATTGCGAAAAGTACCCTGTCGTGCGCCAAAACCGTGGTTTCGAAGAAACGCGTTGGTTTTTAGTGGGTATGGGCCAGCCTTGAGCCGATGACTCCCACATAACCCAGGGGTAGCCCCATTCGCTCCTGGGTACCTATAAAAGGTTTTCCAACTGAAAAAATGCTTGAGGTTTTTGACTTTACATGCTGCAATATCAGACTAAATCAGATCGTTTGCATTTTTAATAAACCATGTCTTTCACTTTTTAGTAATAGCATTAACCAGCAGCTGATCCAATAATGCTGACACGAAGTGATCGAAAAAACTCCTTGACTACTTACAGTTATATCCCAAAGGTATATACATTACTTTTAAACTTATTGATGCACGTTATAATAACATATTTTGCAGGGCATTAACTCTAAGCTTAAAATAAATAAGGCTTGTGGACCTCCAACGAGTGGTAAATAAAATCTACCCGTTAGAGTGCTGCTGCTACTATTTATAGAGTTATACAAATTATATTAAAGTATAAAAGTAAACATACCAATTTGACAATCAATCACAAATTAATTAATTAATTAGATAATAATGTCAACCATGTACACGGGCTCGTACATATTTTAAAATAAAACGATTCAAACTAAGTAGTGGAAGTACTGGTGGTTATAATTGATCCTAAAATTGATAGTAAAATTGTCTGCATACTATTTAATTAATTGGAATGTCGTTAATGTCATAAAAGTGTTTTGATTAGTTCTAAATAAAATTCAATCAACAATTAAAAACACATTTGAGTAATCCAATAACTAAGTTTAATCATTAAAGTATTAAAATAAGTAATGAAAACTCTTAGAATGAGTTTTATCATACATACTAACATTTTCTAATTTCCGTGACTGATACTGGTTTAAATTACAAAAACAGACCCATTAAACTTTCATCATGTCCTTAATTTTTGATTTTAACATTATTATAAATGTTTGAAAAATTACTTGGTAATTAAAATTATATTTTAATTACCAAGTAATTTTTCACAATAACAAATACCTACGATACACACACACCACACCTATTTCACAGAGATATCCCAAGTCCTGGGTGGCTCAGTGGTCAGAGCAGTCGCCCGGATTGCGAAAGGTCGCGGGTTCGATTCCTGCCTCAGGACGTGAATTTTTCTAGTTTCTTTATATTTTAATTACTAAGTAATTTTTCATCATGTCGATATTATTCATGTCAGCTTATTTAGTACCTGCTATAAATTTCGCAAAAGGATGTAATTTTTAATTAAAATAATAAATGAGATCTTTGAAATTTTAATTGGAATTTTATTTTAAATTATTAAAAATCAACTGCCTACAAAGTTGGAATTTATCGAACTTTAATCCGAATCCTCTACAGCACATCTGAGTCGCTCTTGGCTGTCATTTTACTGGTTTTATAATCAATTCACGTTGCACATGTGCATACTCTATAGAGACATGCTACACTATTACGTGTGAATTAATCAGCTATGAGGATGCTGGCAGTCTCTTTGCATCGGTAATTGAATTGATAATGTATTGTAATTAATTCCAGAGGATGCTCGATAAGCAGTCGGCTTCGCGTGACGTACAACATGTGTTTGACGTTACAGGTGTGTAACCTAACAACACGAATCTTTGACTTAGGTATATGATTGAAAGAAAAAATTAGACTACAATAATAATTATCTAAATGGAAAGTATTGCTTAGTACCTAAAGATTTTTCCGTTTGGTTTTTATGGGTGCTTGAGAACATCATACGTACGTAAATATAACTTCAGTTGGAGTACCCACTCGATCAGAAGTAAGTAATTTTTAGGTTAATTAAAATAATTTTAACACAGAATAAAGAGATTATTTATCCTCTGTGCTAATACGTAAGCGGGATATATTTTTCACCGACTACGAAAAGGAGGAGGTTCTCGTTTAGGTATGTATACACTGATTACGAGCTCGATGAAGAAATCAGGGGCGTAGTGGGGGCGGGGCCATTATGAAAACAAAGCAACTTTCACCATGGTCGGTCCCGGGATGGGTCAATCTAATTTATAATCTCCAGCTTCTCCGTGCTTCGGAAGGCACGTCAAGTCGTCGGTTGCTACTGCAACCGCTTTAACCCACTAACCCGAATTAGGCCAGCGTGGTGGTGTTATTGCCCAATGTAGGAATGTCTGTGCCCAGCAGTGGGACGTATATAGGCTGATGATGACACCGATTAAGCCGAGATATGTGATCCGATTTACGTGATTCTTTTTTTGTTCGATGCTGAATAGTTGGCATTTGGACTTTATTAAAATCGATTGGGTGGTTTGGTTTTTAAATCAAAATAACTGGAATAATTAAGTCGTATAAGTACGCGAAATGGCCAGCTTTTGCTTTCCTATGACATTTTAGTGAACTTTCCTATGACATTTTAGTGTGTTTAGTGATTGATCAGGAAACAATATGCTAACGGCCACCAATCGAGCTTTGAGCTTATTAAACTAAAATAAATACCGACTTAAAAACACCGATTCAGTAAAAACCTCATCATTTTAAGTGTTTTGAAGTCAGTTTTAACTTTTGATTAAATTTTTTCTATCTTCGTTTAAATGCACCTACCCCGCATTCCTATTTCCTCTGTAGTTCTTATTTATTGTAAGTATTTTATATATTGTTCTTTGACTGTTACACTTAGTCCTCAAACATATTAATCTGCACGTTTTCGAGTCAACACAGAAATATATTTTATTGAACAAAATAATGAAGTATTTGAGAGATAAACAATTTATCTCAATCAATATTAATTACCTAAGTACGCGTGCTCCCGTAAATGGAAATCCATGATCATTTATATTTTTTTATATATTAAGTTTTACTTATTTATTCCGTTTTAAACAAGTACCTTTGATATACAAACAGGTTTAATAATTGTTCGTGAACAGTTCATGCATCAATCTTTGCAAAAAACAATTAAAAGTAATTTTAGGAATTAATCAAGTGGATGTGAAACCATTTTTCACAAGTTACCTACGCACCAAACAACTTAAATGTTTTATTAATATAGCTAATGTATCGCGTTGTTTTTTGTTAATTGATTAAAATATTATTTTGGTAACATCTAATCAGATTACACAATGTTTAAAATTAAATTTAGCTATTACTAATAAAACTTGGTTTTCGCAATTAAAAACTGGAACTATAAATTTACAAAATTTTTATGGTATCACGTCTTGAACTTTAATCTGAGGTAAGTTTAAAATACTGTCCCTTTTTACATAATTTTATACCGGTATTTATTTAACAACGTAGCTATTTGATGTGCAAATCATCGCCATTAACAAAAAAGTAATACTCACTCGAGTCCAGAACCCCTTTGTCAACATAACCTCTTCATCGACTGTAATATTTAAGTGATGAAAGAAAGTGTCAATCACATTCACTTTTCAACACGAATTACTATCGTCACAGTAACATTAAGTGCGCACTGATCAAAGAATCAGGATTAAACCTATCTTTGTGAGTAATAACATCAAACAAGACACTCGTCTAACCGGGTGGGGTCCTACTCCCCGCATCCCAGAAGCGTCCCGTATAGCGGTTATTCTTATTATAGCCAGACATAGTAAGCACCCTACATTGCAAATTAGTCGTTATGGTATCAGTAATGACGTTCATTTTCTACAAAATCTCGATTTCATTCAACCCGTGGGGCCGAGGAACGGTCAACACGAATGTAGGTAAAAATATTTCGGTTTAGCTTTTGACGAAAACCTAACATACCACACGTGGCATTATAATAAAAATTAAACAGACGTAATTTAGTTATTTGAAATTAGTAGATATTATAATTAAGCCGAAACATTAGTCTATGGAAGCAGTTATATATTTTTTGCTGTAAATGTTTTGACATTGACTGCAAAAATGAACAGTTATCGATTAACTTTATTTATCAATTCATGGTTCACAAAGGCAATAAGGTTTATTGTCCGTCAAACGAAAGCGTTCACGTACATTTGTTGATGTCTGTATCATCAACATAAACAGATTTTTTCGATTTCTGTTTGATAGGTATAGGTCATGGTCGGTGACCAATGTGACCATTACTCCATTAGGAGAAAGTAAACATTAAGATAAAGACTTTAACGAAAGTGTAAGTGGAATGGTTTAAGGTAACTTATCTGTCATACTTAAAGAAGTAAGTGTCCATTGGGTTTAAAATATTCTTGCTCAACCTTGCACTAAAATAGTAAATTATACTTGTGTTACCTATTGGATCAGTTCACTCATGAAAAATAGATAATGAAGTTGAAGTAGTAAAATCAAAGGCTTTATTTTGCGCAAGACCCTAAGATAAAGCGATTTAGATATATTAACCAAATTCCCAGATCAGAGGGGTGGCCGCCTAACTAAAAGCTAAATCAGTAGTATTGTCATTAACCAATGGAATTAGGCACCCACTGGATTGCTAAAATAGTATCTGTTTTTTTATGGAATGGCATAAATTAAAATATTTATTTATTGCTTTGACAAGTAGGGGTACACTGTAGATAGAGTTACTAGTAAAAAAAAATACCATGGCTGCATTAATGCATGAAAACTTGTAACTGCACTTCAATCCAGTGCAGTATTATGGTCATTCATGGTTATTTTAATCATCAATCACTCACGTAGCTTTTGTTGTATATTTTATTACTTATATATCTAATAATAATTTTATTTCTATGTTAGTTTTACTCATCATAGCTCTTTTCGTTGCCAATAACTTTCGAATAAAAATAATGTACAGTAAACGTTTGATGACATCCTTTTCTTTAAAAAGTTACACAAAGCTAATTTTCAGCGGGTTATGTAGGATGAAGGAGTTTAAGTAAAAGTTTTTCCAGGTCCTTTATAAATATTGCTAAAAGATTTTTTAAAATCGGATTACTAGTAAGACATCTTACCTTACATCCAAACTTAACCTATTTTTTATAGAGGTGTAAATTTGCATACAATTCTGCTTATTGTGTAGAAATGTAGAAAAATGAAGTACTTACATACATGTATAGGTACTACTTGTAATTCAACACCATTAATTAAAAAAAAACACAAAACAAAATATAAAGTTTAAGTACTTATAAAGATTAATAAATCAATTTAACAAGTTAAACGGGCCCCGATCAAAACGATATCGATTACAAAACACGCAAAAAATCCTAGTAGGTGGCTAGCAGCTAAAATATAATTGTTTTTAGTACAATGTCAGTGAATGTCAAAATCGTGACTCAATGGAACCAAACAACGCGACTATCAGTTCCAATCAGACAGACCTCGTCACACCTTCACGTTTTAACATCTACGTGCATTTGTCCATTGTTAAATAGTTATCTATCACTTATCAGCGTTACATAAAAAAACCCCCAAACATTTTAAAAGGCAAGTAACATTCGATCTGTGTAAAATTAAAAGTACACTATCGGCTGATATATTTTGATTATATTTGAGGTACTAGTGTAATGTTTATAATAAGTAGATTTAAGCCAGGCTAAGCTTAACTCTACTTATCGTAAACATTAGACGTAAGTGTAACATGTTTATCAAAAAAAAAAAAGCTCATGATTGTGTACGACGCCCACCGAATGTTTTTCGCTCAGTGAGCCATGGAGAGGTCAATGCTAGGAGTTTCGTTAAGGTATAAAATCCGGAACGAAGTTATTCGGCGGAAAACCAAAGTGATTGACATCATCCCAAAGTGCGGAAAGGAAAGCTAAAGAGGCAATGGGCCGGTCGATGAGCGGTGGAGTGAAAAGCTTCTTGAATGAAGTCCACGTCTCGCCAAACATAGTGAATCGACGGCCTAAGTAAGGTGATTGGATGAGAGAAACGGAAAATGTATTGTGGCGCAACCTTGGGGAGGCCTACGTCCAACAGTCGTCTGGATACAACCTCTTATACCTTATTGAAATCCGCACATATTAAAAGTATCATAGTTAAAATTATCATGTAGAAAGACCGATGTTATTACTAATAATTAGGAAATATAACTTGTTGTAAATCTGACTGGAACACTTTAATAAAATCTTAAGGTATTATAACACTTAAGTACCTAAAAAGGCGCCAGTGAATGACCGTAATGAAATTACAAAAAGGCGCAACGCCTCACCTTAAGAGGTGTGGTAATATACCTACCCACGACCGCGCCTCCTCAAAAATATTCAAAAAACAGTTTCCTTTTAAAACTCGTATTATGTACCTATGTCATTTTGTTGTATTACATAAAAATGAGACGGGTATAGAATTTTCGAAATCAATTTTTGTTTCACACGGCAAGTGTGCGATCTGGGATACAGCCCGCCTGATGGTAAGCGGTTACCGTAGGCTATCGACGCTCGTAGAACCTTGGAATTACTCACGCATTGCCTACCCTGTAAATCTCATGTGAAAGTATGTAACTATTGACTTGATTGCATATATCACGTAGAAAACGCGTCCACATCTTTCTGAAAAAAAAAAAGAAAATATGTTTCGAAAATGTATAAAGACCCTATCTATGTGCACTATACTGAAAATTAGGTAAAAATATACAGAACAGTGTTCAATTATCCATTTTATTTTTAACCCCCGACGAAAAAAGAGGGGTGTTATAATTTTGACGCGTCTGTCTGTGTATCTGTGTGTCCGTCTGTGGCATCGTAGCTCCTAAACGAATGGACCGATTTCGATTTGTTTTTTATTTTGTTTAGAAGCTGAAGAGATTAGGATGATTTATAGCTTGTAATTATAAAGATCAGTTCAAACGTTTGATGACTATCAGCTCATTTTCTACATGATAAAACATCACTATCTTTCACAGATCCGATTGATTTCAAATTTGTTGTACTGTCACTTCGGTGACATTCCCATGACGTACTTAACCTTGAGCCGATCATACTACCATCAAAAAAACTGCGGAATGCTTAATTCTTTAGAAACTTACAGCAGATATAGCGTGTTTGGGCTCATAAAAATAGGCTCAATGAGATGGTGTTAGATAGATGATTGATGAGGCGCGGGTTACTTAAAATTTTTATTTTGTAATTTTCACAAAACAAGAATTTTCATAGAAAAAACTGCAACACTGCTAAATATTCATCATGTCGCGCCTTTTAATCCCTTGATTGTTGATTTGACTTACTACGTGATTATGTTTATTTTGAGACTTTAAGTAACGATAAGATAATATTTATTTATAAATAGTACATCATCATTAATAAATAATAATAATAAATATTCTTTATTGCACACAAGAGAAATTCAACACACAAATTAGAAAACACAAAAAAGTACAATTGGGCGACCTTATTGCTAAAAAGCAATTTCTTCCAGGCAACCTAAGGTGATATACATATTATGAAGAGGGAGAATACAGAAGGGTGCAAGAAATAGAAGGAATAAATAAAATATATATGTTTGTAGGTACATAATGAAAGTTAAACACACAATACAATATACGAATTAAAGATACTTACATATTATGCAATAAAATACACAGCTATTGAGTTAAATGTAAGAAATGACTTTTTACTTGATGCTTAAAAAAATCCAATGTGCGAGCTCCCCTGATGCACTCTGGTAGAAAATTCCATAACCGAACAGCATGCACGGAAAAGGAATAGGAAAGGAAATCAGTGGAGTGAGCAGGAATATCCAAAGTGAGATTAAAACAAGAACGCAAAGGACGAACTAAAGAAGAGGAACGAAGGGAAAAACAATTTTTAAGGTAGGATGTAGAGGTAGGAAGGAATAGAACAGTGTAAAGAAGAGTTAGAACGTGTAAGTCCCTACGTCGACGAATCAGAAGCCAATTAAGTTGCGACCGAAACTTCGATACATGATCAAATTTCCTCAAACCAAAAATGAACCTGATGCAAACATTCTGCAGACGCTCAAGCTTATCAAGAAGTTCCTCCGAAAGATCGGCATAACAGACGTCAGCATAGTCGATTATGGAGAGCATGAGTGACTGAGCCAGAGCTACCTTAGTACTAATAGGCAAGAAATTTCGAAGACGATTGACCGAACCATATGCAGCAAACGCCTTCTTCCTGACAGCCTCAACTTGAGGACGCCATGATAAACACTGGCCAAAAATGACACCTAGGTTTTTGACAGTTTTGGCAAAAGGAATTTCAGTGCCACCAAACATAACAGATGGCAAAACACCATAATCAACTCTGGACACAAAATAAGGACTGCCGATTATGATGGCCTGTGACTTTGACGGGTTGACAGCAAGACCAAAAGATCTACTCCAGCTATAAATCAATTCAAGATCATTATTAGTCGCCATAATAGCTTGTGAAAGATCTTGTAATGGCGCCTGGGTATAAATCTGCAGATCATCAGCATACAAGATCATCAGCATAAAAATAGAGAAAAGTAGAGGTGATAAAACGCCACCCTGAGGGACTCCGGCATTAATATCGCACCACGTGGAAAATGACTGTTCAACACGTATGCGCTGCCGACGCCCTAGCAGGTAACTTTGGAACCAGTCAACCACGGCCGGAGATATGCCCAGAGACTGCAACACACCGAGGAGAATGTCGAAGTCAACAGAATTGAAGGCGTTACTAAAATCTAATAAAGTCAACAAAGTGAGCTGACGATTTTCCATACCCCGGTGGATGTCGTCCGTAATTTTCACCAGAGCAGTAGTTGTCCCATGACCTGTGCGGAAGCCAGACTGAAAGGGATTAAGGAGATTGTTTGAAGTTAGGAAGGAAATAAGTTGGCGATAAACCAACTTTTCAAGTACTTTGGAAAGGAAAGGAAGGATGGAAATAGGACGGTATTCAGAAAAAGAGACCGGGTTGGCTTTTTTGGGGAGCGGAATTATATAAGCATCCTTCCAAGCAGAAGGGAAAGTCCGAGTTGCAATCGAAGTGTTAAGGATGTGAGTAATTATAGGGGCAAGGATATCAATTATGGGAAGGATCATGTTACGACTAAGAGAGTCACTACCCACAGCACTAGAACTTATGGATAGTACGGTTTTCTTAACATCGCAGTCCGCAAATCTATTAAAAGAAAAAGAAGAGAAGTTAGGAGTTGGTAAGGTGGAAAGACTCTGCAGAGTGTCGATCTTGCAACGACTGTCAATGGGTGACACAGAGGAGAAATGGCAATTAAAGTTTATTAATGTCCAAGTCAACCTTATGACTGCCGTGAGGTGATTTACCAACTCCAAGAGATTTGAGAAATCTCCAAATCTTGGCTGGATAGCCATCCTCGATGGATTTATGAATGTGGCGTCTTTGGGCGTCCCTTATCACTGTGTTGCAGCGATTTCTGGCACGCGTATACCTGCCCCTATTTTGGTCCGAAGGATTAAGTCTATACCTAGTCTTTGCTCTGTTCTTTTTAGTCATTAAGCTACGTATGTCGTCAGTAAGCCACGGTGCGGGGAGATGTTTAATCCTGACAGGACGAATTGGGGCATGCACGTCATACAATTCAGTCAATATCGCTCCAAAAATTTCTACCTGCTCATCAACAGAGTCTGTGGAATATATTGCCGACCAGTCAATACCGGCAGCATCCTCAAGTAGCCCACTCAAATCTACAGCAGCAAAGCTACGCTGAAAAAGAACCCTAGGCTTTTCTTTCGGAGGACGAATACGGTAAGATAGAAATACCAAATCATGATACGAAAATGCGTCCGCAGAAAGCTGCCCATGCTTATCTACTAAATTATAAGAGGAAACAATCATAAGGTCTAAAAGAGACGGAGAGCAATTTGGAAAATTATGTGTTTCTCTTAAGGGAAGTACGTTTAAATATCATTATTATTATATTTTTTTTATTTTTTTTCTTTAGTTACTTTTGACGCAGATTCTGATTTTAATTTATTTTATGACGACTGATTTTTTAGCTCGGTGGCGTATTGATTTGAGCTGTCTGGTTTCAATACGAAAAACCATGCAACATTCGCCATGGTCGATCCTGGGATGGGTCAATCAAAGTTTGTTATCTCGAGCTCCTCCGTGCTTCGGAAGGCACGTTAAGCCGTTGGTCCCGGTTGTTCCTGCAACCGCTTTAACCCACCAACCCGCATTGAACCAGCGTGGTGGTGTTATGGCCCAAATTCCTCATGTGTTTCTCCCATGTAGGAAGGCCTGTACCCAGCAGTGGGACGATTATAGGCTGGTGACGATGGCTGATTTTTATGAGTAGGTATCTCCTGATTGTTTTTTCGGTATTTTTTGCTCAGCCGTAGCCACCCAGACAATAGCACGAAATGAATTACAACAGCTACATACATAAAGAATTTATTATTGCTTTAAAAGGCTTTATTCCAAAATTTGTCTTAAATTAAATTTACTTTAAAATTTCGTTAAGTTATAAACCGATATGATTATTATAAGATCGGTTTTACGCTCGTTTCGTTTCGGCTCGTTGTTTGGAGGCCAAACCCAGGCTTACTGCAATAACGTGACAAACAAAGCATTATAATTATCAAATATATATTTTTTTATTGCTGTGCACCGTTTTTTGAGTTTTCTACTTTGCTCCTGGTTGACTGGTAGAGAAATAGGCGATAAGTCCGCTATTTGTACATTTTTTTTTTACTGTATTAAAGATTAAATAAATAAGTAATGGTCTTGATTATTTATTTCAACGTAGTCGACCTTAGCATTTTTTAAAGAGATGCCACTGAATTTATTTAAATAAATTGTAAGTAATGAACACTTTAGTGATCTTTAGGCATCCCGCACGATATCAGGACACTTGCGCAAAAGACATTTGCGCAAAAGACACTTGCGCTAAGCTATTTGCGCGAAAAGCCAATTGCGCGAATGGACAGATGCGCGAAAGGGCATTTGGGCGAAAAGACGTTTGCGCGAAAAAATTGACTGCACCACATGTAAGTATAATTTCATTAAATTTAAATAACATTTCATGTCACTATAGTATATTATTTTATTATTTGATAGGACGACTAATTAGTATAGGTATTTTTCAATTGATACAAGTTTTGGTGAATTGCTTACTTTGTACGCTTGTATATAAGAGTGTAATCCGTACCAATAGACGTTTTGAAATGACTAGTGACAGTAACGAATCGCCGTGAAACCGACTCCACGTAGTCTTGTCTGCCCTACCCCTAGAGTGCTATTTAAAAGCGCGCAGGTACGGAGGGGCGAGGCGGCCCAAGGGCTTAGGAGCAGGTGGGTGCGAGCGAGCCGCCGCGGCTGAGGCTGGCCGGCGAAGCCTGCCAACAAGCGATAGCCATCTGCGACAATTAGCACGCGAGGGACCGCCGGAGCTCCGCAGTGTCGGAGCCGTGACAGAAGTCTTGTGTGTTTTAGGTAAATTTACAAACACCATAAGAGGGTTGCACTGATAATTAATAATTTCTGCACGTAATCTCAGTTCACCCATAACTATAAATCCATTTATTAGCGCAAACGTCTTTCCGCTCAAGTGTCCATTCGCGCAAACGCCTTTTCGCTCAAATGTCCTTTCGCGCATCTGTCCATTCGCTCATATGTCGTTTCGCGCAAATGTCTTTTCGCGCAAATGGCTTCACGCAAGTGTCTTTCGCGCAAGTGTACCAGATCCATCCCGCACATGAAGAGATTCAATGAAAGCAAATAACGTAAAATCAACTTAAAAAGAAATCTCGCGTGTATACTATCTATTTTTAGCTTTATAGCACCATTCGGAAATTATTTGTGACCAATTCGTATGGTGGTGCGATCCCGCATCCGCTGACGTCAATAGCCGTTTGATCCGTTGATAAGAGTGTGCGCACAACTTACGAGCTTCTGCCATATACATTCACAGGCTTTTGTTACTATCCTTTATGAACAGTGCAATAAGGTTTAATTTTAAATATACCAATTTGAAAATGGAAATGGAAAATAAAAATAAAAACTGGAAATCATCCACTGGTAGAAAGTTCAATTCATCAACCATCTTCACCAGCCTATACGTCCCATGAGGATTTGGGCCATAATACCACCACGCTGTGAGTTAAAGCGGTTGCAGTAACAGCCGGAGGAGCTCGAGATTACAATTTTTAATTGTTCCATCTCGGGATCAACCATGGCCAAAGTGGCTTTGTTTCCGTAATAGAAAACAAACCACTACGCCCCACCGAGCTCCTTTAGGTTCGATTAAGTAGTCGAAAAATAAGCATATATTTTGCACTAATAAAGAAACTATGAATAGTGCAAAGATATAATATGTAGTATACATTATTATTATGAGGAATAACCGTCTATTTTACGAGGAACTCAGAGCGGCCTTTGACTGCCCCATGGCAATTAAGTTTCGCAACCAGTAAGCCCTTCATCAAACTTTTTCCAAAAATCGGAACATATCTTAGGGAAACCTTTTGTTACGCAATGTTGATTTAGAAACCGATTTTTTTATATTGTATTGGCTTACAAATTCTATATTGACCCAAATAAAATTGTTGACCCAAACTAAAGACTACAGTTTAGCTGTTGCATCCATTCTATACACACCTTAATAATACATGACGCTCTCATAGCACACATTGATGTCAAAAATAATATATCATTGAAGACACAAAGGCAAGAAGGCCGTTTGTTATTACATAACCTATTGGCAAACGGCAAACATTAAGAACTAATATTAACTAAAAGATTTCTCATTGACAGAAAATGTTTAACTATTAAAATGTTTCAACCTACGACTACAAACAAATAGCCATAGATAGGTATTCACAGTTTGTTGTGAGGCTAGAATCACAATTTAGTACCTAATATAATAAGTACAGTGCTCTCTGAGGCTTGGTTCATTGACAAACACGCCGGCTTCATCAATGATTAATAGGTAGCCTGTGAACATGACGTATATGACGGTTATAAGCACAGGGCGTTCTTACACGAGAAATATACAAAATTAGTTTAGGCCTAGATATGCCTGGATGAAAACGCTTACATGGCAACAACATGCGGCTGCTCTCTAAGTCCAACACTTCGTTATGAAGATCCGACTTCAATGTTCTTCTTTCACAAGGTCCGCATTGTAGCAGCCTGTATCAGTTAATTTGTTGTCTTTTACGCATTAAACGCTACGACACAACATGGTAAGCTATGCAACTTCGAGTGATGAAGGATCAACTACAAAAAATAGTCAGAACTAGAATCTATTAGATATTTTAAAATTATAGTTCAACCATCTGGAATCAACTTAATGAAAAAAATTAAATATTAATTCAAATAAAGTGGTCGTGTACAGTATTGGTTCTTCACGCGTATTACCTACGGGTTGTGCAATGAACCCGTGAGTACTCGTTCGAGAAAAATTTTACATTTTCTCTGACAAGTACAGCATGGGTCTTTTGCAAAAATACTTAGTCTGGCCATAAATACTGTTACAATTAAAAATAAACAAAATATTACTTTTGAATTTGGAATCTGTCATTTTTATATGATTGTTCATTGATTTTTCTCATTTTGGCGCCAATACATTGTACATTTGACGACCGGCTGGTCGAGCGGTCTGTACCCCTTGCTATGCAGGCTACTCGGTCAAGAGGTCCCGGGTTCGAATCCCGGTAGGAGCAAATGTTTGTATGATGAGTACGAGCATTTGTTTACGAGTCATGGATGTTCACTTGATTATTTAGTATATTTCGAATATTTATATACATATTATTATAAATATTAATCCGTTATCTAGTATTCATTAACACAAGCTCTTAATGATGCTTACTTTGGGCTAGATAATAGGTGTGAGTGTATGAATATTATTATTATTATTATGATTATTATTATTATTATTATTAATATGTTTTTTGCGATATTAAAATGGAGTGGGGTGATAAAGAGAACCGAATCGCTGTGATTGCATTGCACAAAGTAGGTATGGAGCCAAATACATTTTTTAAAACTCTCCATACGCTTGGTATTAGTAAAATGTTTGTGTACCGGGCTAATAATAGGTACAATGAGACCTCCTCTGTTTGTGACAGAAAACTATATGGCCGTCCACGTAGTACGAAAAAGGTGGTCAAAGCAGTAAAGGAAATAATTCGAAGAAATCCTGTCCGAAAACAAAAGACTTTATCTCGGGAGATGAACACAGCACCTAGAACCATGTCGCGTCTTTTAAAAGATGAATTAGGACTTGCAGCCTATAAAAGACGTACTGGTCATTTCTTAACTGATAATTTAAAAAAGAATAGGGTGGTAAAATCGAAACAACTACTGAAGCGGTACGCAAAGGGAGGTCACAGAAAAATTTTGTTTACGGATGACAAAATTTATACAATTGAGAAACATTTTAACAAACAGAATGACCGTATTTAAGCTGAAAGCTCTAAAGAAGTTTCCCAATTAGTCAACAGAGTGCAACGTGGGCACTGTCCGACTTCAGTGATGGTTTGGTGGGGTATTAGCTATGAAGGACTGCGACTGAGCAATACTTTTGTGAAAAAGGTATCAAAACATCGGCACAAGTGTATCAAAATACCATTCTTGAGAAGGTAGTGAAGCCCCTTAACAACACCATGTTCAATAACCAAGAATCGTCCTTCCAGCAAGACTCGGCGCCGGGTCATAAAGCTTGGTCTACGCAGTCTTGGTTGGAAACGAACGGTTTTGGACTTCATCAGAGCTGAAGACTGGCCGTCGTCTAGTCCCGATCTTCATCCGCTGGATTATGATTTATGGTCAGTTTTAGAGAGTACGGCTTGCTCTAAACGCCTTGATAATTTGGAGTCCATAAAACAATCATACGATTGGCAGTGAAGAATTTATCCATGGAAAGAGTGCGTGCTTCTATTGATAACTGGCATCGACGTTTAAACGACTGTATTGCAGCCAATGCAGACCACTTCGAATAAGCTTTTATAACTATTCTCAATTTTTGATTTTAACATTATTATAAATGTTCGATTCCCGCCTCAGGACGTGAAATTATACTAGTTTTAGGTATATTTTAATTACTAAGATTTTTATATTTTAAACTGTTTTATATTTATGTATTAAACTAACAAACACACTGAAAAAGTAATTAATGTTATTTGAAATAGAATTTTTTTTTCTTTGTTTCAGTGTTTATGGCAAAACTAGGTATATAGGTATTCAAATTATGTAGGACTTAGGACACACAAAATTCACAAATTCTCAGTACCTATAAAATGTATTATCAAGAAAACAACGTTTGAGCCGTTTTCCATAAAAACCACTCAATGAGGGTGCGTCGATAACATTCATTTTTATGATCGGCCCTATAATGAGTCAGGCACGCCAACTTTTCCATGACGACGCCGACACACTTAAAAATCCTGTGTGGATCACGGAAACCAATTGTATTATTATTCGTTTTTGGGGCTTTTTGGTCTTGTTTAGACTGATTTGTCACTGCGACCTGAAATATATTGTGACTTGCCACCGATAGTTTAAAGTAAAACCTTGATTTGGGCACTTTCCATAAATTTTAGGATTGTAGGCAATATCATTTGGGTCGATAATGTGTCTCCCCAGATGAAGACTCCGTTTGTGGATAAAGGATCCACAGGTGCAAAGGATGTGCATTGGGGTTTCACGCTCCTGTGCACAGAATCTGCAAACATCCGAATCACTTAGTCTTAGGTTGAATAAGTGCCTCTTCAGTTTGCAATGACCTGTCAAAGCTCTAATCATGGCACTGGTGTTACTCCTGCTGAGCTTTATCAGCTCTTCAGTTCGTTTAGCATGGTAGCCGGTGTATCAGAGACTTTGAATGTATCAAGCCAAGTGTCCTTAGCTATTGTTCGGAGAACCCCTGTACCAATTGTAACGTGTAGGTAAGATTAAATTGACGGCATCGCATGGCGAAAGCTTTGTAATCACAACCAACGCGTTGAGCCCCTGCGCCCGTGTGTTCTAGCATAATATAAACAAACATGTTTCCAACCCCAATTGATGTCGTACGGACGCAATAAAAGGTTATCGTTGCATCTTTCAACATAGTTCTAAGTTCAGTAATCCTGTCCGCCTGCCCCAGGGTCAGCGGGCGGGCGGCGCCATAGTCACTCTCAACTAGTTCTAACTGCATTCTAAAGATAAACACGTTATATCGTCATTATAATTATTGTTTAACAATATTTACGATGGCATCAAGTGGACTATTTACTAATTGAACTAATATACTTCCTAATACATTTTAAGGGTATATCGTACGAAGTTTGTATAATAGGAGCGGGTAACAAGCACACTGGCATTTGGTTACCGTAGCGTATGTTATAGATGCTTGTAGCATAAATGGAATATTCACGTGCAAAAAAATTGTTGACAGCTTATAAGACAAGTGATTATTATTTTTGATGACCACGCCAATATTATTTTGTAGACCCTTTAAATTTTTCCCTATGAAAAATGCTTAATACAATTGTGTGATATTTTAACGCTACAATAAGAGATTTACTAGGTGCTAGGCCTGTAGGTATGTGCGGTCATCTGGGATGGTACCACCGCCTTTCTTATTTCAACCGTAAGACAGTTCGATGTGTTTCAGATTGCAGGGAAAGGTAGCCAGTGAAATTACTGGACTTGGAAGGCACTCATCTAAGGGCTCTGTATTTTTTTTTTTTTTTTTTTTTTTATACAACTGAATGACAAACAAGCTGACGGCCCACCTGATGGAAAGCGGTAACCGCCGCCTATAGACACCTGCAATAACAAGGAAAAATCACTTGATATTGCAGGTGCGTTGTCATCCTGGGGCCTAAGATGAAATGCCGTCCATGCCCAGTAATTACACTGGCTACCTTTCCCTTCAATCCGAAACACAGCGAACTGTTTCACGGCTGAAATAAGAAAGGCGGTGGTACCTACCCAGACGACCCTGCATACGGGCCTACCACCTGTATGACAACGCAGCTGCAATAACAAGTAATTTTTTCCTTGTTATTGCAGGTGTCTATGGGCGGCGCGGTTACCATTTACCACCAATCCCCGTCAGCTTGTTTGTCATCTAGTTGTATAAAAAAAATACAGATTTTTTTTCTTTACATTAAAATCAACTTCTACGTCACAAGATAATACCTAATATTTAATATGGACTTAATGTCTGCGCGAAAAATATATTCATATTTTATACATATACCTACACATATCGTATTTTAGCAATTTTATTAACAATTTCAGTAATATATTAATCCAAGACAGTTTATGCAAAATATATTATGTTTATCATATTGATATACATATGTATAACATATATGTGTGTTTTATTGTCTTCGAAACACTCTAGAATAACTTTATCATCCGGACAATTGACGTCAATTCTGACGTGCTGAATGCAGATTTATTATTAAAATTTTTAAAATTACAGCTATCGTTCAATTAATAATCCTTGTGTTTAAATAAACTACTATCAATTAATTAATATTTTGTTTGGATAAATAGTTGATACTTGCAATGAAGGAAACAAAACATAATTGATAAAGGTGTTTAACAATTATCTGTTGGTTTTTTTAACATACCCATAAAGGTTTATAGCCTTCATACATTATGCAAATGTTGTTGTATACATGTGATAAGTAGCGATTTACGAAAGCTATTTTGTCTAAAAAGACTGCATGGTTGTGTTTGCCTCTTGAAATTATGGTATTATTATTAAGGATTTTCCGCCTGACATTAAAGCTGGCTCGAAGAGCACTGTTGTCAATAGTGGACGCGTAGGTACAACACAGCAGGGGGTTTAGGGCGTAAGCCCCACACACCTTTGTTTTTCCCAGAGAAGACACACAGCACACAGACACATACAGCACACACGCACACACGTGCACGCTGGAGGCACAGCGCATCCGGCATTTTCCGTGCATAAAAACGTGCGGAAACAAAACACGCAGAAACGAGCATTTTGCTCACCCATCGTAAAGTAAGGAGGCCTCCAACAAGGAGGACTGACGACCTGGTAAAGGTCGCAGTTGAAATCTTTGGGAGCGGTCTTTATCCAGCAGTGACCGTCATTCGGATGAAATGATGATGATGATCGCAAAGGAATTGATTCTTGGAGGCAGTTTTGATATCAGATTTGACACCAAAGTGTTAATACATTATAATTAATATTTCATCAAGTACTTTCTAATGCGAACTGCCAAGGAGTGGAACTCTCTGCCTGCCAATCTGTTTCCCGAAACCTACAATTAGCTCTGATATTTACAGAAACACGCACTCTCTCAGAAATACGCACTCGCACTAGTTAGTGGTGATATTAGGTATGACAATACCATAAAAATATACAAAATCATCATCAAACTAAGCGGTCAAGATTTTCAGTGGATGTAGAATTTCTTGTAAAATTTACCTAAGTATGCTTTTAGGCCATGGACGAGAAAAAAGATTTGCTCCCATAAACAGTAAAATAAACAACCAATTTCATTTATGCCTTACTAGCGGCCGGTCGCGTTGATATCGACCTTTTCTCATAGGTACCTATATATCCTATCCTATGCCTATCCTTTCTCAGGACGTAATCTATATCTATGGCAAATTTTATATGTATATCGGCTGAGGAGTAAAAGCATCGCAGAATGTCTAGCTAGGCAGACTCACTTTCGAATTTGTAATATTAGTATGTGTAAGTTTCTACTAGTAATAAATTGAGGTCCTAGTATAATGAGCTCTCTTTCTGTATGGCCTCATCCAAATTAAACCAAAAAATATTGAATTTGTTTTGCAGGTGACTAAACTTGGGATACTGAATTAATGTCATAATGATTTTACGGTCTTTAAAAACATTCAAGGATCACTGCCCTTATCAACAAATAAATTCAGGTAGTACCTATAACTCTGAAATATTCCATTTTCGTCATGGTTACCCATATTAATTTTAAAAGAACAAAAGCTTTTATGTAGGTGGACATCAGATGAAATAACAATAACGATTTTATGATTTTTGTTGAGATGGAAACTTATTATAATAAATTCGTGGTGAAGCGTTTGAATTAAGTACTTTGTAAATATTGTACCTAATATGTATATCAATATTACCGATGGGGCATACTTAGCTAAGAGGTGCTACATGTCTAAACTCTACCTGTTTCACCTGTTGGCACCGTCAAAGATTACCCATGGGGATTACCATCAGGCAAGTCAACGCCTCAAAAAATATGAACTTGACCGGGGGAATATCTATTCACCAGGGCCTTTTCCCACCTATTTCACCGTAAAACTAACAAAACTTCTTTAGGGCAAAATATTTATGCAAGAATGAAATGGCACGGGTCTGTCGCGTCAATACCGATTGGTACAGCCATGGTTAGTTGGAATTGAGTTAACATCGTTTAACTCAAAGGTTATTTTCCTTAATTCACATCAGAAAATTGAAGAACACTGCATAATAACGTAACGTAAATAAATACTGTTACTTATATGTAGTTGCTGTGTCAATATTACTGATATGGTCTATATTTAGCCATGTTTAGATTTTAAGAACATACATCATTAGGTAGGTATATTTTATTGTTCACTAAATCGTGTGTATGTTGATTTGAATAATTTAAATGCAGTTTCTTAAATTAATTCACAGTTTTTAGCGTGTTTATTGTCTAATAAATTTGTATTTAAATTGTCAATATTTATATAAATAGCCAATGTGACGTCTTTAAAAATGCTATATCAAGGAACTACTTTCAGTCGTCTCTTTTTAAATGTTCCCTCCATTTTATAGCTATCTATTTATTCTATTTTACGGAAAAATAAATATGGACACACGTTTCTTTCTCTTACATCCAAAGCTATGCTAATGTAGGTAAGCTAATCCTGTTTTGACCGGGTTCAAAACAGGATTAGCTTACACATCTTGTGCAAAAATTACTGGTTTGTCTAGACTAAGTAGTATAAAAACTCGACTAGTTTCTTATAATGAATGTCTTATTAATTATTATAAAAATTAATTATACTCAACAATAAAAGTTGACTTGTACTATCTTCAAAAACAAGATTAAATAGTCATTGCGTGTTCACGTGAAGCTACATATAGAGCAAGTGATTTTTACTTAATCTTTGACCTAAGATTAGTTAATTGCGATCGTTATTCTTATTACCCTCTCACAAATTATTCGTCAAAGGTGTTTCAAAACAAATATTTAAATATATGTCATTTACATTGTTTATCTTTGGCATGACTACTTTAAAATTGTACGATAACCTATAAATGGAAACTAAACATTGCTTGGTTTGGGTTATGTAATTGGTGTGAGTGTGAAAATATTATTAGGTGCATTCCTAATTTTAGTAACTTTATTATAAAATAGCATTATTGTTACATTTATTTTTAATTTTAACTATTCACTATACATTTTCTGCATTTTTTTATAAAAGTACTGATACTAATATACATAAGGGACTCTCACAAAATGGAGTTGTTAAAATATAATAAAGGTCAGTGACTTTTTTTTTATACATCTAGATGACAAACAAGCTGACGGCCCACCTGGTGGTAAGCGGCTACCGCCGCCTATAGACACCTGCAATACCAACGAAAAGCACTTGATATTGCAGGTGCGTTGTCATCTTGAGGCCCAAGATGAAATGCCGTCCATGCCCAGTAATTACACTGGCTACCTTTCCCTTCAATCCGAAACACAGCCAACTGTTTCACGGCTGAAATAAGAAAGGCGGTGGTACCGACCCAGGCGACCCTACATATGGGTCTACCACCTAGTAAAACTACCAACTAACTTATTACCATAAGTTAGAACCCTGTGCTTGATTTGCACACTAGTAAGAAAAATATAATTAGAAAATATACATACACTCTATATTGTGCAGTCTATCTAACCAGGCACCAGTCGCGTGCTAAACACACAAGACTCTCAGTCGGGGACGCTGTCCGGGTTATCACTCGGCGGTTTCCACTGCGCGGGCGCATATCGCCCGCTTATTTCAACTAGCCCAAGCCAGACTATTACATAAGATTACTATCGATAAACTATAACAGATAAACGTGATAGGTTTATTAATATATTTCTCACTGAACTGAAATTGATGACTTCAATTGCATATCAGTTCGGATTTTAAATCAGCCTTGGGATTATCATAGGCTACTCAATATACATGGTGCCACCAATACGACAATAAATGTAAAACATGGCCTTTATTAGTTCATAGAAATTAAACTGAATTATTCTTTATTTATTATCTTTCTGCTAGCTCGAGGGGGAGACCCATGTTCAATGCCAGGCAATGAGCATGGTTTTTATTTTTTTCTGTTTGGATATAAACGGCCTCGTTCAGCTTTCGTAAGCACTCCACTCAACCCTTTTTTTTGTCAGAAAGCTTTTATTGCTACCCAGCCGTAAATAAGATCGGTGTTTTGTTTTATCTCCACGCACTTCGCACTTTAGCCGCACCATCTTAACACAAAACGTAAAGATTACACTTTAATTCGTTATGAAACTACGAAATGTAGCTAACTACGTTAATAACAAAGTTGGTATATATTTATTGTACAATATCTTGTATAGTAATAAAAATATAAAACTAGAAAAATTTCACATCCCGAGGCCTGCCTCGGGATGTGAAAATCGAAACCGAAACCGCGACTTTTCGCAATCCGGGTGACTGCTCTGACCACTGAGCCACCCAGGACTTAGGATATCCTTGTGAAATTCTTCTAGTCTATCTGTATTTGCGTTTATGAGCTAACGTCCAAATACAGAAAACAACAAATACAGATAGACTACTTAGAAGAATTTCACAGGGATATCCTAAGTCCTGGGTGGCTCAGTGGTCAGAGCAGTCACCCGGATTGCGAAAGGTCGCGGATCCGATTCCTGCCCCAGGACGTGAAATTTTTCTAGTTTTATATTTTAATTAATAAGTAATTTTTCAAGCATTTATAATAATGTTAAAATCAAAAATTAAGGATATATCTAGTATATTATAGTTGCGAGTCGGACTCGCATAACGAGTACCGTAACCATACCGGACAAAACTAGTCTTAGGGTAAAGGAATTCTGTAAGTTACCCAAATGTTTTCTAAGTATTAATTTAATGTTAAAGCTAAACGAGCTTCACTATCAAGATCAAAAACTACAAAAAAATCTTACTAGGTTGGGAGAGTTTTACAAAGAATGTAGGTACCCCTTTTTAGATAAAAATATAAGATAATAATAAACTCTACAATCGCACAAATATTACATAATTATGACACAAATTGAGCTTGTGTTATATACACCTATTTAAATAACGAACTAAGACGTAACAAATATTATACACATAGTAACATAGGTATAAGTCAATGTATTCAAATATTAGGGATATACCAATTTATACAAACATACAAATAACTAGCGGTGTTGGACCTCGGGACTAGAGTGTCTGATTTCTCGGCCTTTTTATTTTCTCGAGTTTTGAGAATTGCCGAGGACAATTTCTAGAGTTTTCTCGGGTCTCGAGTCTTTTTATAAAAACTGTTGAAAAATATTGAAATTTAATTCATCATATCAGCCGAGAGACGCCCACTGCTGGGCATAGGCCTCCCCCAAGGATCTCCAAACCGATCGGTCCTGCGCTGCCCTCATCCAACGGCTTCCCGCGACCCTTACCAGATCATCGGTCCACCTAGTGGGGGGCCTACCAACGCTGCGTCTCCCGGTACGCGGCCGCCATTCGAGGACCTTTCCGCCCCAACGGCCGGCAGTCCTCCTCGCAATGTGACCTGCCCACTGCCACTTGAGACTCGCAATTCTTTGGGCTATGTCAGCGACCTTAGTTCTCCTGCGGATCTCATCATTTCTGATTCGATCACGCAGAGAAACACCAAGCATAGCCCTCTCCATTGCTCTTTAGGTGACTTTGAGCCTTTGTATTAGGCCCATTCAAACTAGATTAAATTAATGTTTATATCATCGGAGCAACCTTTCCACTCTAGATTGCTTCTGACATAATAACCCATACATAATATTTTTACCTAGGATAATACGTATGAGTTTATTTACACGCATGGACATGGATACATACAAAACTGCTTTTATTACAGTCATGCACACCACTATCTGCAGTCACACTGAAAATTATGTATATTTTTTATTATTTTTTATTTTTTAGTTTTCAGTTAATATTAATTTACAATTATTGTTAAAAATTACTTTAAGTTCCTCAACTACCTATTTAAAACAGCATCCTACTGCGGGGGCAGGCCTGGTGACCTGTAACACAGGTTTTTTTCTTATACCTATCTCAGGCACCAGCCTCTCTCACTTTGGGATCATTCCTAAGATCAATTGTGATTATCTTAAGCAATCATATTTCATAAGATCCTATTGTGAAGAGGAAAATAAATAAATATCTTATCTATCTTATCTTATTGTAAGCGGCCACGTCTCGGTTCCGTACGTCATCACTGGCAACACACACGAATTAAAGACTTTCGTCTTGAGACACTACGGTAGTTGTGCCGAGAATATGCTGCGTAGCTTCCCGAACGCTGCCCAGCCGAGTTGGATCCGTCGATTGACCTCTTTCTGGAAGTTGGACCTACCAAGTTGGACTATTTGTCCCAGGTAAATGTATTTGTCAACAACTTCCAGTGTAGAGCTTCCAACCTTCACAGGAGTGGGTACGACATGGGAATTCGACATAATCTTCGTCTTATCCATGTTCATTTTAAGACCCATTTGTTGGGAGACTCTACAGAGGTCGTCGAGCATTGTGCCCAAGCCTTCCAGGTTTTTAGCCATGACTACGATATCATCAGCAAAACGAAGGTGAGTCATGTACTCGCCGTTTATGTTAATGCCAAGTCCCCTCCAGTCCAAAAGCTTAAAAACATCCTCCAACGCGGCAGTAAACAGTTTCGGAGATATAACATCGCCCTGTCTCACACCCCGCTGAAGTGGTATTGGTTTCGAGTTTTGGTCCTGGAGGCGGACTGACATAGTGGCGTTTTCGTACAGTGACTGCAGCGCTTGGATCTACCGATAGTCTATTTGGCATCTCCGGAGCGACTGAAGCACGGCCCAGGTCTCGACAGAATCGAAGGCTTTCTCATAGTCCACAAACGCTAAGCATAATGGCAGGTTGTACTCTTTGGTCTTCTGTATAAACTGCTGCAGCGTATGTATGTGGTCTATGGTACTAAAGCCTTTTCGGAAACCGGCTTGTTCGGGAGGCTGGAAGTCGTCAAACCTGCGTGCGAGACGATTCGTAATAACCCTCGAAAACAACTTGTAAACATGACTCAGGAGCGTGATGGGTCCGTAGTTCTTCAATAGAGTCTTGTCACCCTTTTTGAAGAAGAGTGCCACCACGCCCCTGTGCCATGCTTTTGGCGTTTTACCCTCGAGCATGATGGAGTTAAATAGCCCCTGAAGAACTTTCAGGACCGGTCGTCCACCTGCTTTCAGAAGCTCGGCTGTAACACCATCGTCGCCCGGCGCCTTGTCGTTCTTAAGTTGTTTGAGAGCTACACTAATCTCGTACAGGCTGACGTCCGGGATATCTTCCGTGTAATGTCGGGTTAATTTGGCTCTTGGATCGGTGGCCTTAGTGACAGGTGTGCGTGATGTCGCGTAAAGCTGTCCATAGAAGTTTTCAATCTCGGCCAAGAGCTCAGGTCGGGATGTAACGAATCTGCCATCCTCCGTTTTCAGCTTCGTCAGCAAACTCTGTCCTATCGACAGATCTCGGGCGAACCCTTTGGAGCCTTTGTTCCGCTCGATTGCCTCTCTAATACATTCTGTATTAAAGTGGCGTATGTCGCGGGTCAATGACTTCGAGATCTATTTGTTGAGTTGCCGACGAGTGTCTTCGGAAGACTGCAGTGCACGTCTTTCCTTCATGTGCTTTAAAGTTGGCGCAGAGATTTTTTTACCTCTTTTGTTACGGCTGGGTTTGAAGAGCCCTGAACCCCTGAAATTTAATTGTAAAAAGAAAAATATTTAATACGTGATATTTTTATTGCACCTAAATCATTATATTGTAGTATTTTACTTCTTAATAAGGTAAGGAAACAAGCAAAAATTTTAATCCTAAATAATATACCAAACCTACTAGTGCCACAATATTAAATTAATAGGAACAGATTAGGTACAGCGACCACAGAAGTAGCTTAACACTTTAGTACCATGTCACACCGGCTATTGCGCTCGTACTTAGTTGCTAGCGTACTGTTTTGATGCCATAGTTGTTGTGACATGGTACAGCTACTTCTGTGGTTGACTGTACTATATGTGTACGAGGGCAACAACTTTTCGGCGCATGGATTTAAGTGACTAGGTAAGAATTATTTTAGCCTACTAAGTATTAAGAAATATTTTACCCCAATCAATCAATCCCCAAAAGCCATGAACATGTGCACTTAAGGAATAAGTAGCCTGGTGTTTTGTATTTGCAGAACAAATAAAAAATATTTTGACGACAATGATTGACGTGAAAAGTAATTAAATACCTACTATCTCTATTGACTGACTTGTAGTAAAAGTAGTCTAATTTAATCATTCAGTCATGCATAGCATAGGTGTTTATTACTTTTTATTAAGATTATTTCATACGTATCAAATCAGTTAATCTTATAGTTGACTAGATATCTCTATAACAGACCTAAAGGTTTACAAACAAAGTTAGCCTATTAAATAATTAGAAAACTTATTTTGTCTTTGAAAAAAAACTTCTGATAATATTAGACGGTTATCACCAGGTGGGCCGTCAGCTTGTTTGTCATCTAGTAGTATAAAAAAAATTAGAGCGTTGACGAGTCGAACAAAATTCTTTTTTTTGTTTTCGTCACTATGTTTCAGCTACACTGAAAACATGCTTATTTTCAATTAAGGAGGGTCTCATGACAGTCAACTGTCATGAGCGCTTGAAATAAACTCTCGAGAGTTGATTCGAAAATAGTGAATTGTTTTCCTATTGATAATAATCACAAGCGCGCCTGGTGCAATACAAATTCAGAACTCGAGAATTTTCGACTTTTTTCCTCGTCTCGAATGAAACCCAATTTTCTAAGTTTTCTCGAGTTCGAGAAAGCTGTAGCAGAAACCCTAGTCGGGACACAATAAATATTCTGTGCCTCTATTTATTAGACAAGACTAAGTACTGACCATTTGACGTTTGAAACAAACTACCGTCATCGTCACCATAATTTATCAGCTTATGACCACCTACACTGAACAAAATATCCTCCGTCGATTTACCTACAAACAAGACAATTATAAGAAGAGAATAATATAATGTTGTTTTTCAACTATTTTTCGTCTTTAATGTTATCTACATTTATTGGTCTGCACCCATAAACGGCTAAAAGATATAACTATATAGTAAAGGCTTCAAAAATATGTATTTACACATTTTTTTATACAACTAGATGACAAACAAGCTGACGGCGGCCCACCTGATGGTAAGCGGTTACCGCCGCCTATAGACACCTGCAATAACAAGAAAAATCACTTGATATTGCAGGTGCGTCGTCATCCTGAGGCCAAAGATGAAATGTCGTCAATGCCCAGTAATTACACTGGCTACCTTTCCCTTCGATCCGAAACAAAGCGAACTGTTTCACGGCTGAAATAAGAAAGGCGGTGGTGTACTAACCTACTCAGACGATCCTAAATACGGGCCTACGGCCTTGTATAAGACAGGCCTGCCGTGATTATGGCTATTTAATACATCTTGAAAATGTAAGTCATAGGTACTTACATTTTGCAGTTTTGAGTATGTAGGTACATGTTTTCAGACGTGACTTGACTGTACGTCTATGCAAGAGCTGAGTATTACTAAGTGCCTTTTAAATGTGACGGAAATATTTGTAAGTACCTATAAAGCAGCTGTAAAATGTTTAGGTTGGCAACTGATTGTTTGCACAAATGATAATACGTAACTAAAATACGTCATATTTATCCAAATATTTTTTGTACATGGAAGTCGCCACATGCTAGAGGTTATGTCACTTAATGTGTGTCCATGATATGTGACTCAATGCTCATAAAGAAATAATAATTAATTAAAAGTAGGAGCAAACTGTTGAGAGCCATATTGTGTACACATCTTTGCTACCTATCTCAGCAGTACTTAGTAACGGGGTAAGCTTTATTATAGACGCACAAAAAAGTTTACAATGATACCAAATTATTAAACTAACTAGCTGTGCCCGCGACTTCGTTCGCGTAGATGTCGGAAAATAACAACGGTGTGGTAGGTAGGCTACCGATTTAAATAATGTTTATAAAACACCTTTATATTAATGCATTGATTGAAAATCATAAATGCGTGCATGATATTTTAAAACTATGATATCTCGTAAAGTGTTCATAGAAATCAAATCATGTCAAGAAAAATTTTGCTCAAAATTAATTGTGTTGAATAATATATTTATTTCAATAATGAATAATATCATGTTTACAAAAACACCTTTGCAGATAGTAGGTACATGATTTTAGAACAAATTTGATTACCAAAAAATAGTTATAGTGAGTCAATTAGAAAAGATAGACATATGCTGGTGCAGACTTTTTTTTAAAACTTTTAAAGGAGCACAATAAAATTCTTACATACATGATTTTTGCTTAACTTTATAAGTTTGCGCAGCGCACGCAACAAAATCTCTGAAAAGGAATATTTTTCCCCCGTTTTCGCAACATTTTTCATTGATGCTCAGGTGCTATTAGTCGTAGCGTAGTGTTATATAGCCTATATAATACCTCGATAAATGGACTAACCAACACAAAAAGAATTTTTTAATTTGAATTAGTAGTTCCTGAGTTTAGCGCGTTCAACCAAACAAACAAACAAACTCTTCATTTTTGATTTGATTTTTGACAAACTAACAAATGTTATTAAATATTTTATAAACACATATAATAGGTACAAACAAAAATAATGAACATCAAGGTACAAGTAATTCTTCCACGAAAAAAAATACGAACCACGAACCAGGTTACGTGCGTATATGTGTGTATGTGTGTGTGTGTGTGTGTGTGTGTGTGTGTGTGTGTGTGTGTGTGTGTGTGTATGTGTGTGTGTGTGTATGTGTGTGTGTGTTTACGTCTGCTGAATAAAAAAAAATTAAAGTTGTTTAAGTAAATCAATCACTATACAAATTATGAGCACCAGGTAGTTAACCGAGTTATAGTTACATTGCCTTGCTCGTATATTACCTTGATGTACCAAAGCTCGACAAAAAATGTGTTGTTCTGTCACGCCAACGAGTCCTCGTCGAGTCTCCCGTAGACCCCTGGGTGTTCATAGTGGAATTGTTTAAATGAATCTTTTTTTTACTATTAGCCGCCCGCGGCTCCGCCAACGTACGTGAATGTCAGTTGTCACTCCAAAAGGTATCCTCTATCCTTCCCAGGGTCTCAAACTATTTCTATTCTAAATTTCTGGTGATAGGTCTATCATCCCGTGGTTTGATTTTATATACCTATATTTTCTATGTAATTATGTTACCTCTTAATGAAAATATAGAAATTTCATTAAGTTACCTACTAAAAATGGGAGGGGAGAGGTGGGCTAGTCAAAGTTTTGTTTCTCACAAAACTTTGACTAGCCCACCTCTATCGGTGCATAGAATATTGCAACCGGCCAGTCACATCTAAGTGGTCAAATTCATAATAGGTAATAAATGCGATAAAGTCATAATAAAAAAATATTGTTTTAATGATATAAGGCAACGCTAAGTGATTTTTTAATACAACTAGATGACAAACAAGCTGACTGCCCACCTGGTGCTAAGTGGTTACCGCCGCCTACAGACACCTGCAATAACAAGGAAAAAATCACTGGGTATTGCAGGTGCGTTGTCATCCTGAAGCCTAACATGAAATGCCTTCCATGCGCTGTAATTTCACTGGCTACCCTGCCCGTCAATCCGAAACACAGCGAACTGTTTCACGGCTGAAATAAGACAGGCGGTGGTACTTACTCAGACGACCCTACATACGGGCCTACGACCGTGTATGAGACAGGCCTACCGTGATTATGGCTATTTAATACATCTTGAAAATGTATGTCATGGTTACTTAGAGTTAATTGACGAAGTTAGAAACACAAAAACAGTATAATTGGGCGGCCTTTTAATGCTTAAAAGTGAATTACCTGAGCTTTCAGAGTGATTAATAATATTAGCAATGTTTTAGAAAGTCAAGTGTAACACTGATATTAGACTCGTATGTTGATAGTAGCATTACTCAAATCTTTAATAATTGAAAAGTGATTCTAATACTGTAGAAATATTGTTGCATGGCCGAGACTCTACTACCGATACATTATTTGAGGTTTTGGAGGAAAAATACGAGTGTTTGCACAAAACACAGTTTTCGCATTTATTTGAAATCCTGATTATTTCCAACATACTATACTATAAACTATAATGTTTGCTAGTGGTGTGAGTGTGACTGAAAGGTCTGGAATCAAAATAATCTTCATTGTAGCTTCGTGCTTCGTGTTTTGTTCATGTTAGAAACTTTTAGATGCGTTTTTTCGTGACAATTGTCGATATTTTCATTACTTCACGAGTCGACGTTCAGCGTTACTGACTCGCGCTGATGTAATGTTATATTTAAGTATGTTAGTTACAATTTTGTGGAACCCCTAGCGCTACGTATTCCAGCGCTACCTCATTGAAGGAACTCCCACACCTAGAGCTGCTTATGTATTGGGGGAACGCCGCCGAGGGCTGCGTAAATAAATGTAAATACTGTAAGTAACTGTAAGTAATAAGTAATGTAAATACTTATGCGTCAGATGGCCTAGCGCCGCGTAGGCATGATTGATACTCGCTAGCCCTGCGCAACCGCCAATGGAATTACATACTAGTTATGACTTTTGTTGATTTATACGCAGTATTCCAAAAGCATCGTGTAATGTCTTTATGTTTCAAAACAAATATTACAACGTCACCTTAGGCCTTATTGTATGTGAAATAAAGTTGATCATTGAAACGGACATACGCAGCATTTATGGTTTTGTCACCGCGTAAATGCTTCGTCGTCATTATACTTAATATGGAGTAATTAAAATGAAGGCTGAAAGCCATAACTATAATAATGACGATGTTGTACGATAGAGACAACAATAACTAAATATCCATTTGACTCATAGAGAATTTCATGACGTGTTAAGTCCACCCATTCTACAACGTTTTTGTAGTTTTTTTTATAAATAAATAAATAAAAAGTTTTACATTTACTAAATTAGTACTTCGTCTTCCTCTTAATAGGGTAAACGCTAGAGTGATTGCCCAGCATACAGATTGGTGCTGCTAAAACGACAATAAATTAAAACATGGGCTATATTAGGTTATAGCAATGGTTTGCCATTTTTAATAAAATCTTAACTATTTGATAATTTCATGAAATAATATAAGATTGGCTGCATTATTTCATAGAAATTTCACGAAGTTATCAAATGAATAAGATGGTTTTGAAAGTGGCCAACCATTTCTATGAACTAATATAGCCCATGTTTCAATTTATTGTCGCATTGACGGCACCACCCTGTATAGGTTGGTGCTATATTAGTCCATAGAAATGGTTTGCCACTTTCAAAAATATCGTATTCATTTGATAATTTCATGACATTTCTATGGAATAGTGTAACGTTGGCAGCATTATTTTATACAAATGTCATGAAATTATCAATTGAATACGATATTTTTGAAACTGGCAAACCATTTCTATGGACTAATATAGCCCATGTTTAAATTTATTGTCGTATCGACGGCACCAACCTGTATAAGTAATCCTGACACATTGATTTGTTAGTCAGTTATGTAATTTCTTTTATAATGGTGATCTGACTCATATTTATTATTATTATAATTATTTTCACTTCAATATCACGGACAAAGAAGTATAATAACTTGTTTCTTTGTCGGACTTCCAAAACTTAAAATTCTTTGCCAGCACATGTGCTTCAACCTTCCTATGACATAGATTTCTTCAAAAGAGGCGTGGAAAGGCACCTCACGGGCCGGCAAGGTGGAGGTGGCTAGAACAGTGTGTTCCCATATGCGAAGACAGCTGTAGATACTAGCTGTCTTCGCATATGGACTCTTCTTACCGCTTGACATCAGGTGGTGTTGAGTCGTTTGCCGTGCTTTGTATAAAAAACAATAAATATACGGCCTCTATAAAAAAACCTAGCATTGACTAAACAAACAAGGGGGGGTTGACGGGTAGACCACACGGTAGAGTATCTACTAACTATACCAATATTTAGTAATTAAAATAGAATAAAACTAGAAAAATTACTACTACTATTATTATTATTTACTAGTTTTATTCTATTTTAATTACTAAGTAATTTTTCAAACATTTATAATAATGTTAAAATCAAAAATTAAGTATACCAATATTGTTTGACGACCGGCTGACCGAGTGGTCTGTGCCCCTTGCTATACAGGCTACTCGGTCAGGGGTTCCCGGTTACGAATCCCGGTAGAAGCAAATGTTTGTATGATGAGTACGAGCATTTGTTCACGAGCCATGGATGTTTATATGTTTATTTAGTATATTTCTTATACATATTTACATGCTTATTATTATCAATAATTATCCGTTATCTACTTAGTATCCATAGCAAAAGCTCTTAATGTGCTTTAGGCCAGATAATAGGTGCAGAGAACGAACTAAAACTGGCAGATGAATCAAAACTGATAAGTAGTAGAGGTACTCTACTTTTGGACATCATACTCTATTGACTCCAGTACTATTCCATTTCCTGTTCTGTGCGTCAACAGTATCGCCAGTCGACACATTTCGGAATAATCCCTAGCTAGACGGAGCACGACCCCTTATCACTGCGCCCGCGCCGCTCGCCCGCCCTTGACACCTTTCAATCTGTCTGGCCCTGATAATGTGGTGGTTGGTTTACAATTTGATACTATCTACGTTGTGTACAGTCAGCATCAAAAAGATATAAAGCTATTAAGATCTTTATCGCATTGATATAAAAGACAGCTTATTTACATAATTTTCATGCTGATTGTACACCCAAATGATACAAGATCAGTTTGAATTTGAAGTCCTTACTCAGTAATTTTATCTTTATTATTGCTACTCAGCAAAAACTCAAATAAAACCATTATTTTTATGAAGGGAGCAGTATATTTTTATACAAAGCACGACAAATGACTTAACACCACCTGATATGAAGCGGTAAGAAAAGTCGCTATGCGAAGACAGCTAGTGCAGTTTAGACACTGCTCTAGCCACCTCCACCCTGCTGGCCGAAAAGATGCTTTTTCACGCCTCTTTTGAAGGAACACATGTTATAGGAAAAAGGGAACACATGTGCTGACAAAGAATTCCAAGTTCTGAAAGTACGACAAAGAAACGCGGTACTAAATTCTTTGTGCGTGATTTTGAGGTGGAGACAGTAAATTGATGACTCCGAAGACCAGCACGCGTGGTCCTGAGTAGGAAGGGAGAAGGTCATTACTGAACCCAAAAACTAAACAGGTAAAATTCTTAATTTTCATTTTAACATTATTATCTATATTATATTTATATATATATATTATATATATATATATATATAAATAAATATTATATATATTATATTAGCAGTCGCCCGGATTGTGAAAGGTCGCGGGTACGATCTCCTCCTCAGGACGTGAAGTTTTTCTAGTTTAGATATTTTTATAAGTAAACAAGTAACTTCAAATTCTTGAGACCAATGCACTAAGTATATTGTCCGTGTTATGTACAAAGATTCTTGTTGTTATTTCGTCGTTCAAATAATTTATGCCGTAGCTCCACAAACAAATATTATTCATACTAAGTGAAACATCTTCATCAGATATTAATGAAGGAAATTCCAAAATTTGTAAACAATAGGTGAACCGTGTGACGTCAAGACACACCTCGCATGAAATTACAAGACCTTAAATAACAATACATTGCGTAAAAATCATAATATATTTAAAGTAAAACAGCGGGAATAAAGTGTAACATCTGTTGACACATTTCGCAATATACCACCTCATATTAAATTATTTATGTGTTCGAGGACCATACATATACTAAAGATCTATAAATAAATGAAGATGTATCATAAAAAAATCCATTAAAAATACCCAGTATTTGAAATTTGATTGCGCCAAGGACATTATTGAATTTCAATTAAATATTTTCATGGTTTTATTTTAAAAGTATACATAATAAATATTTAAAAGTTATATTTAGACACTAGAGAAAAATAATGTCTTGCGGCGGGAACGATGCCCGCGACCTTTTTTTTTTTTTTTTTTTTTATACAACTAGATGATAAACAAGCTGACGGCCCACCTGGTGGTAAGCGGTTACCGCCGCCTATAGACACCTGCAATAACAAGGAAAAGCACTTGATATTGCAGGTGCGTTGTCATCCTGAGGCCTAAGATGAAATGCCGTCCATGCCCAGTAATTACACTGGCTACCTTTCCCTTCAATCCGAAACACAGCGAACTGTTTCACGGATGAAATAAGAAAGGCGGTGGTACCTACCCAGACGACCCTACATATGGGTCTACCACCTAGTGTGTAACCTTCAGAGTTACTTCCACTGATCTAACCTCTTACTTCCTACTTTATCTTGCTTTCTTTCTTGAGCTGAGCTTGCTCTAAGTTTAATCCTAATAAAAAAATGTTCGTAATAAAAAGTTAAAATTATTATTAACTAAGCTTTTATTGTGTGTTTCTCCCATGCAGGAAGGCCTGAGCCTAGTAGTGGAATGTGATAAGCTGGTGATGATGATGATGATGAAGGTTTAATTAAGCTGAAACTTTAGGTTCTGCTCTAAATTTGTTGATGATGAAGAAGATGTATAGAACTAACAATCCGGAAGAAAATGTTGAATGAAGGAACACTTAAATTTTATAAAATATTCAAATTACCACAATACTTTCATTATTAAGTACCTATATAAATTGAACATTTTTCTTATGTTTACATTATTTTAGCGTTATAATAACATTTTTGGTTATTTCTTGAAACGAACATTAATTGTAATGAAAAATTCACGTAGTCATAATTTGTAGAGGCTCCGTGACGTCATGACGACGTTAATTTAGTGAATGCCTTATCATAATGCTAATCGCACATGATCGCAAGGTTCGAAAACAAAAGTCGCATTCTCACTTCCTCTGACGTCTATATTGGCCTACATTTCGTTCGCTTATATTTGATGGTAAGTACAATCTTTTGTACAGTCTCAGTAAAGAACTCTGATCAATGCAAAATAAGTACGTATTTTTTTTATATATTGAAATCACGGCCAGACCTTATGTGAAGACAACTAATGCAACCTGAATCACGCTGCTTCAGCCACTTTCACATTTTCGGCCCAAATAGGTGCCTTTTCACACCTCTTTTGAAGGAACAAATGTCAAAAGAAGGAGAGAACGCATGAACAGTAACTTTAGACAGTTCCTGGCGTTTAACGCAAATATATAATAAGGGTTATGAAATGTAAAATGTGGATGCATATTACTATAAGTGACAGAGGGATTGAGATATGAGATAACAGTGCAAAAAACAAAGACCACAACAACACACACGCACGTTACGTGAGCTTCAAATTGGGAATAATGTATTTTATTAAAAATGTTAAAAACTTTTAAAAACCAATTTTCAATTGTTTTAGCCTTTTCTAATAAAGGAGATGGTGAAGTTTTGGGCCAGCTCATGAGCACTATTATATACAGTAGACAATAATGTACTGAATGACATGGTTTCCATTAAATAACACAAAACTTTTTTATTTTATTGCAAAATGTTTTTCAACAAATTAAAATATATTTTTGCTTCTCCTATCAGTCAAAATTTATGGAAATGATAAGGTAAGATGGATTCATAGAAAATTTTCCTATCTCCTTTAGTTTGGGTTTTAAATATTCGCCGGATAGTTTTTCAAACGAAATGGGAAGAATAATCTTGAGACTTTTTTTAACGTAAGTAGTAGTTAAATTGTTTTAATTCACGTATTGTTTTTTGTAAAATATTTTATTGATTAGTCAACTCCAAAATATATGAAAACAAGAGCAATATTATTAAGAAATTAAATTCTCGTTAAAAATGCTGAAAATTCAGTATCACTTTTATTGACTACTAATAATGGGAAGTTTTATTATATGCACACTTATGTACCTACTTCATTTTGTATTCAGATAATACATTAATGACACCGATCGTAAGGATTGACACGAGAATCATCCACCCAAAAGTTCCTGCTTTGCTTGAAAAACATATGGAAAAATTAAAATCATCATCATTATTTCGAACGAGAGTCGCCCACTGCTGAGCATACACCTACCCTAAGGATATCCAAGCTGATCGGTCCTGCGCTGCCCGAATCCATCGGCTTCCCGCGACGCCCTATCAACGCTGCGTCTCCCGATACCCGGCCGCCACTCGAGGACCTTTCCGCCCCAGCGGTCGTCAGTTCTCCTTGTAATGTGGCCTACCCACGTAATATAAGTTCAAAATTCCACTGACGCATTTTCGAGGAAGCGCGGTTAGACGTAGACGTCATCTGTCCGAAGTTTTATGAAATAGCCACATAGTGTGGTTTACCTTACATTGTTCGCCAAGTAGGGCCAGATCCAGGCGTAGTAACGATACAAACAGAAATCTTAAAAATCACAAAGTGCAAACAGATGAAAATTGGGATTCAAAATCGTTGTTTTTATGATACTTATAAGGAAGGCAACCTAAGACCATGTGATGGTACGCAAGCAGTAAAGACGCTGGAAGCACCAAGACTCACGTATAATCTATCCTGTAAAGCAAGACGAAGCATTATGTTGGTAGATTGATGAAATCTCGACTCAGGAACAACAAGAGATTAGATAAGTATATTGTTGGCTGCGATATTTTCCGAAAATCGTCCCCCAGTCCACTAAAAACGCGAGTCAGACACAATGACATTTTGATAAATTACAGAATAGCATGACAGTCCTTGAAAATGTGGACCGTGAGGTAGAAATAGGTATGTATGCTGGGAGCACGGGGTCAAAATAACGCTTTCTCGCGATTTTTTAGAGTAAACCACGCGTGGGTCAGTAATAACTTACCATCAAGCGGACCCTACCCTAGTCGCAAATAAAAGTTGCCATTAGACGCTCTCCTGTTTCCATCTCTAGCATAAAATTCATGAAATTTATAATGCGACGGCAGCTTTTGATCGAAACCATTATTTGTTAAATACAAAATCTTTATATTTGAGCTGTGCCGATTTGTGGGGAAACATGCACATTACTTCCAGCGGCAATGTGATGCTCCAAGGCGCTATGCCTCGCGCCGCGTAAATGACCTGGTCACACCTCCCTCGCGGCTTGCGTTGTTCGGGACTGGTTCATACTGTATGGCTATTAAAGTCTACAATCACTTACCAGTTGCACTAAAAACTCTTCAGGGACGTAGATTTGAGTTCATTGAGGAAATTACTCGTCAGCAAGGCTTACTATTCTCTAAAGGAATATTTTGACGAAAAATTGACATCGTAGTGTATGTACCTGCCTATTGTTACCCACTGACATTGAATAATTGTGTAAATTGATGTTGATATTATTAATTTTGTTGTTTGTATACCTAATTTTAATATTTTAATTTGTATCCGATAATTTAATAGTGAAATTAATCTTGTAGTTATATTTAACATTTAATTTTATAGTGGCATTTAATTTTAATTTAATTCAAATAAAAAATGTGTTGCAGTGCCTGACTAGGCTCCATAATGATACCCAAGTGTTATTTAAGATCTAAATGTAAACATTATGTGATGCAATAAACGAATATGAATATGAAAAAAAATGCAACTAACACCGTTTAATTTCATAATTAAACATTAGTATAATCAATGTTAATATCACTTACACAAGCAGGGCCGTTACAAAAATCCACTGATTTACCTGAAAATAAAAAAATATATGTTTATTAATTTGCACCCGAATAGTGTTCAAATATTATATCGACATTGTGATGTCAGCTTAAAAGTTTATTACGCAAATTCACAAAGACTAGATGAAACTCACAGGCTTATATTTTTATCCCAAGTCCTCGGCAGCTCAGTGGTCAGAACAGTAACACGGATTGTGAAAGATAACGGGTTCGTTTCTTGCCCAAGGACAAGATTTTTTCTATATACGTAAAGATTTTCAGATTAAAAACAAAACTGACCATATTTAAGGTCCCATTCTACATAGTATCACACACTAATAACACAATTCTCTATTTAAATACACCATTATTTAAAACAGAATCACGCGAAAGGAACATTTAACCAAATAAAAAAAAGTCAAATTGGTAATCATTTTTTGAAGCCAGACAATAGAATTGGCGTGAAATAATATTCACGAGCATATTTAAACATTTATTCTACGGGTGTCAAGCAATCATACACCCCAATTCACACTAACAATCCTATCCTGAAAACCACGAGGAACCTTTGTGTTATCAGAGTGAATGAATTATAGTTAATTGGATGCCCCTAGTCCCAACACAACGTGTGGAAAATGCTTGCTCGTTGACCTCTGTTGACCTACATAATGCTGCAACTGTAAGCACAATTTAAAGATTACTTAAATAACGTCTGTCATCAGTTCATCACGCTGCACTGTTTAAAGTAGAGACACGTAAAGGCCAGTTTACTGCATGTTCTATTGCAGTGCTGTTTCCATAGCGTCCATCGATAATGAAATAATAACATCTACTCGTGGAACGGTAAATAAAGTGCCTTTATCAGGTTCATCGGTTGTTTATATTAAATATTACCATATTTTTGTAGCGATGATACAAAATAAACTAAAAAAGGCCTTAACTAATATTTTCGTCTTAAGCTGTCCGGAATACAGTATATTGTGTTGACTCTTGTAAAATTGGTGTGAAATCCTAAAGCACCTTACTCTAGTGCAGCATAAATCGCAAGGTTAAATGCAAAACTACAACATCTCCAGCATCTACAGTGATAAATACGCGTACATTTTCAGTAGATCCGGCAAATTTATCAGCATATTTATTTAAATTGATCTGTCATGGGCTCCTCTACATTTTAGTGTCTGTTGAATAGTTACATATGAGGGTATCGATGAAATTAAATTTGAATGGGAAGTAGATTGACGTCAATGGCCTTAGAGCAGTACGCGTACAGAGCGGTGCCGGCGCACCCTGGACACATCGGCCGTTTACCTTTTGACCACGAACTTCTAGAGTATTCCCGGAATCATCGTCCTCTTAAATAGTATGCATTTATATAAATGTATTATTAAAGGCGGCTGGTACAGTACACTCGTATGTTAAACACTTCCTATTACACCGTAGACGTGAAGAAAACTCTGTCTCGACGGAATATTTCCTTATAGAATGCTCGGCTCATATGCAATTCAAACCCATCAGACATTTTAAATTGTTATTTTAAAGTCGAATGATTCATAGATATTGAATTGTATGCATCATTGCACACAAATCAATATTTTTGAATGTCTCCACCTTTTGAAATATCCTCTAGTTATTTCATCACACGTATTTAGCTGTGGGAAAAGGTACGCTTCATCACCATTTGCGTCACAGTAAAAAACATTAATATCTACTGTTACATGATTAAAACAATTTTTGAGAAAAAACAACACTAACAAATACAGGGAAATCCGGGACTTCGGTCCCGGATTTTCCCGTATTTGCAATAATTCCTTAAATCCAGTCAGTGTATGAATAAGGAATTTATAGACGTCAGAAGAACAAGGAAAAGAGTGTGTAAACTACATATCATGTCATGAAACTCTTTAAGAATTAAAAGATAATTTAGTATATACAAGTTTAATGAACGAAACTAAAACAACACGTCGGAGACAGTAGCACCATTACACTAAATTAAAAGAATAAATAAAAATCACTTAAGGGAGGGCCACAGCGTAGGTCAAAGGTGCAGCAGGCACGCAGCAGTGGCGCGCGCAGTAGAGGCACGCGCAGTAGACACGTTCTACTGCGCGCCTCTACTGCGCTACTTTAATTTAGTGTAATTGTGCTACTTTCTCCGACGTGTTGTTTTAGTTCCGTTCAATAAACTTGTATATACTTAATTATGTTTTAATTCTTAAAGAGTTTCATGACAATCATATGTAATAATAACATTTTAAAAAATATTATTATCAAGTACCTACTACATCTGAGACCACTTATAGGGTGGTCGGTAGATATGGTCTGAGATACAGGAACCATCCTAGTTCAGGTACCAACCAACCATAGTTCACTTTTTTTAAATATATAAATACATACCTATTTGTCGTTTGTTATGGTGAAAAATAAATGATGATTATTATTATTATATACTTAACAAAAATCAAGAACGACGTCAACTGAAGGAAGAAGTAGTATGTCCACGTGCAAGAAATAATTAATAACCGTAATAAGCCACTAAGCGCCGGCACAAACATGTCATAGGATAACGGAAATACGTATACTGGTATACCTACTCTAATAAACCTTAATGATACTTTAATTGATTACTTTAAATACAGCTGTTATTTTATTTTATAATTAATAATTTTCGTTTAGTATTTATGTTAATTAGGTCTTTACCCATGAATATGCCGGTTTTTTTTACTTTATTCAATTTAAAACTATTACGTACATCTAGCTATATCTACCCTAATTTAAATTTTATTGGATCAAAAATAAAATTATGTTACCTTTTAGAATTTAAAAATTAAAGTTTTAAAAGAAAAATATTTTGTTTGTAAGAACATTAGTATAAAATTATAATCTAACAAAAATTAAAATGTTTTCTAACGTGCTATTGCCATTTCTAGCATAGAAATTATAATTTAGGTGAATATGTTACATTTATTACAATTTTACGTAGTCATTATTTAAAAATACAAATGAAATTAAAAAAGACAAGACTATATTTATATTTAATAAAATTATAGGTACTGTCAAATTAATATTCGTTTTCGATGTTAAGTTAAAATTAAATAAAAAAAATAACTAAAAGAAATCACTATTAGTGCCTAAATTTCTTAAAGAAAAGTCATTGAAAACGCCTCTTTCCATTGTATTGTCGATTAACCTACTTCAACTAGGTTTTATTTAGCTAGACCTGTTTGTTTTTTATTTATTTTTTTGGGTCAACTTTAATAATAGATATTTTACCCCCATTCTTTTGACAGATTGATCTGATATTCGGTACACACCTTTAATTCGAGATTTCGAATGTGAACCATCATAAACGTCATATACCCGCAGTACCTACGCAGAGGGTTTTATTGCAATCATTGGTTTGTGTTTATTTACTGGTCTTTGATTATATTACTTATTATTCTAAGCTTACTTCGCTAAGCATTTGATTTAACTTTAAAATTAAGTGACGAAATAGTACCAGATCTTAATACAAAGTGTGAGTATTAAGCGACGCGGAATTTTAAAAAAAACAAAGACTAAACATAAATATTTATCGCAAATATTGATTAATACATTGATCCATTGACTAGTTAAAAAGAGCTACCTAGATTCAAAGACGAAGATAAGTAACTAGTTTGGTTTACTGTTTTTCTAATTATTCAAAAATATTTAATAGGTTATTTTACAATTTTCTAATCATTTTGTATGAATTAAATAGCCGCAGCCGTTTTAAAACCAGATGAAACTAAACGCAACAGACAGTAAGTATTTTTTTTTTCATATACAAAGCACGACAAATGACTCAACACACCTGATGTGAAGCGGTAAGAAGAGTCCATATGCGAAGACAGCTAGTGCAGTTCAGACACGGCTCTAGCCGCCTCCACCGCTTTTTCACGCCTCTTTTAAAGGAACCTATGTTCCTTCAAGTATGTCCTTAATGACAACATTTCACACCAAAGTTTCATTCGACAAGTGGTGAGAATAAGAAATTCGTAAAACAATCTACAAGATTGTAGGGTCCAGAAAGATATCAAAGAGAATAAAGAAATTATTGCCAATTTTTGGTTGTATGAAACACTAAAAATTTCTCTTACCCAACTCTAAATAACTGGTTTTCGATAAATCCCTTTACTATTCAAACTATCCTGGTTTGCTTATGCATGTCAAGTCTTATTAGAATCAGTTTGTTCGTTTTAATATTTTCGATTTGAAAATTTGTATGAAAAGCCGCGCAGCGTAAATGCTCTTATTAAGTATATCGCCGCCACAAAATGGCGGGTAACATATTTTTCTACAACCCTCAGAAATAAAGGCGGTGGTACCTACCCAGACGACCCTACATACTATATTTACAAAGTATGTACAAATATGACATAATCTTGACAGGTGATTTTTATTCCCGCTCGTGTGTAATATTTTGACTGATCGTTTTCAGTTTCATTTACATCATTTGAAAAAGTCGCTGGCCTCCAGATTTATTAAATCCATAATGCAACACTCCAAAGGTGAATAACCTTCTAGGAGACGAATTTTTGTTCATCTACTTGTTCAAATATTTGGTGATAAATATATTCGTAATAATAATATTTTCTTATATTATATAATAATATTCACACTCAAATCCAATTATTTAGTCCAAATTAACTAAATAACGGAAAAATTTATGAGATAAGTAGTAATAATATGATACACATATTAGAAATATATATTAAATAAACATACAAAAATAGATGACTCGTGAACATAGTTCGTACTCATCATACAAAACATCTGCCTCTACCGGGTTCGAACTCGGGACTCTTGGCTTAATAGACAGGGCTAGACCACTAACTACTGAATCCAAACAGCCTGAATTAACTTTCATTGATTATGATTTTTTGAATTAATAGATATTATTCTTAATTTTTGATTTTAACATTATTATAAATGTTTGAAAAATGTTTTCTAATTTTTTCTAGTTTTATATTATTTTAATTATTAATAGATATTTTTATACAGGGTGGTGACAACAATACGACATTAATTTAAAAAATAGGCTATATTACTATTAGTTCATAGAAATATTTTGCAACTTTCAAAAACATCTTATTCATTTGATAATTCCTGACATTTGTAAGAAATAATATAACATTGGCTGCAGTATTTTTTGAGCCGGCAAGGTGGAGGTGGCTTCAGGAGCAGTGAGTTTTAAGCTGCACTATCTGTCTCCGCGCACAGAGTACATATTACTCTTCTTACCACTTTACATCAGGTGGTGTTGAGTCATTTTCCGTGCTTTTTATAAAAAAAAAACTAAACGATACGTTAATAGAGACAGAAATGGTTTATTATTTTTCCTCAATGCGCCCGGAGGAACTGGATAAACATTCCTCATGTCATTGATTTTGGACATTCTTTGTGCGAGATTCTATACAGAGTGGTGCCGTCAATGCGACAATAAATTTAAACATGGGCTATATTATTTCATAGAAATGGTTTGCCACTTTCAAAAACATCTTATTCATTTGATAATTTCATGACATTTTCATGAAATAATACAACATTGGCTGCATAATTTCATACAAAAGTCACGAAATTATCAAATGAATACGATCAGCTAGTTAATAATATATTTTTTAAATATGCCGGTTAACTAGACAAAATTTAAAAAAATCATTTCTAAATATCTGTCAAATATTTATTCAATATAATGTAAAAAATACTTTTGAAGTATCAATATTTTTATCATGTAAACAAAAATATGTATAAATAAGGCATGATTATCAGAATGGCGTATTTTATAATATAATTTTTGTTCTTTACAACTGAGTAATCTTTTGAACTAAGTATCATTTAGGTACGCTAGTAGTAAATACCAAAATCATAAAATAATTTCCAATTCCTACCTACTTAAATTAACATAAAAGATTGCAATGCATGAAAATTGCATTACACTTTTGTCAGTTTAATATTTTTTTAAATAAAGCATCAATTATTAATATAATTAAATTTGTCTGAGTTTTTATTGTGTTAAAAGTAACGTCCCGAAAGTTTTTGAAAGAAAAAATGCTTACTTGTAGGTTTCTCTATATGCAGGCACAGCGAAAAAAAAAGAAATAAACCAAGGAACTTTATTAATACATAGATACTATCCGACGTTAACTCGCATCTAATAACATCATGAATAAAATAATTATTTAAAAGCCTTGTTAT
This sequence comes from Nymphula nitidulata, assembly GCA_947347705.1. Taxonomy (NCBI): domain Eukaryota; kingdom Metazoa; phylum Arthropoda; class Insecta; order Lepidoptera; family Crambidae; genus Nymphula; species Nymphula nitidulata. Next base: position 10,202,213 of record OX374621.1, on the reverse strand, counting down.
GAAAGAACTGTATCGCTTACATTAGCTACGGTCATTCATATTCTAAATAAACACTATTGCTTTGGGAACCGACGAATCCCAAAGAGTTTTTTAGAAAATCAACATCATGTCCGGTAAACAAAGAAACAATATGGTAACAATCGCTTTGTTCACACGCAATCGGATGCAAATGGCTCTTAGCCGACATATTCTTTGTATCGAGGTACAAATATGTATAGTAATTGCTGTTTTGGTTATAGTTATTTAATTTCATTATGAAGTATCACAAATTGGATGGACACTTCAAAAAATCACCTGATCCTCCGCAACTGGGTATACAAAGACAAGAAGTGAGCTACGCAGACATTCTTAGAAGCAAACCTACACAGATAACTGTTTCAAACACACAAGACTCTTACGAAGATTTAAGTGACATGAAGCAAATGATGAACATGTTTAAACAAATCATGAATCAACTAACTACCATGACAAACCTACTTACAACTTTTATGTCTGTCGTGTGTAAAAATACGAGAAACTCAAAATAGTCGTATGGAATGCAAATGGCATGTCACAACACTTATTAGAAGTTAAAATATTTTTAGAAACAAATGATATCGACATTTTGCTAGTGTCGGAAACACACTTTACCCCAAAAAGTTACTTTAAAATCCCTAGTTATGTGTTACATCATACTATGCACCCAGATGGCAAAGCCCATGGTGGGTCAGCCATTTTAATTAAAAACAAAATTAAACATCAGGTGGCGAACTCATTTTGTACAAATGAGATCCAAGCAACTAGCATAATGATCAATGACTCCAAAGATCAATTAAACATAACAGCACTATACATACCACCAAAACATAATCTCAAAGAAAGTGATTATTCCACCTTCTTCCTATCACTTGGACAAAAGTTTATAGCCGCTGGAGACTACAACGCGAAGCACACCAAATGGGGTTCGAGACTTATCACATCTAAGGGAAGGGAATTGCTGAAATCGATTGAGAAATTACAACTCGGGGTTACGTCTTCCGGAGAACCAACCTACTGGCCCTCTGATACAAATAAGAAACCAGATTTGGTGGATTTTGTAGTCACGAAAGGAGTACCCACCCTTAACTTGAAATGCCACTCTTGTTATGACTTAAACTCAGATCACTCCCCAGTAGTAGTGATGTTTACCTGCAAACCTGCGGGACTTACAAGAAGCTGCAAGCTGCATACTAAAAAAACAAACTGGCCACTCTTTAGAGAGCTAGTAGAAAACTCACTTGACTGTCAAATACCACTCACAACTGACGCCGAAATCACTCAAGCAGTGGAACTATTCAATACCTCTATACAAAAAGCAGCATGGGCATCCACTCCAAATCGAATAGAATACCCAGACGACATGTATTTCTACCCAAAATATATCCTTGAATTATTAAAAAAAAAGCGACAAGCTAGAAAAACATGGCAGCACTCTAAGTATCCACCAGACAAAACAAAATTCAACAGGCTTGCCTCACAACTAAAGGAAGCCCTGATAAACTACAGAAATCGCGGCGTAGAAACATATTTGCAAAACCTTGATGCCACCCAAGCTACGGATTACTCTCTCTGGAAAGCGACAAAGAGACTAAAAAGACCAATTATCCACCAATCTCCATTAAAAAAAGATGACGGTAGCTGGGCTAAAAGTGAACACGATAAAAGTGTTACCTTTGCAAAACATTTATCCCATGTATTTACTGCACATGAAGGACTCTGTTCAAATAAAGAAGAACGAGTATCAACCCTCTTAAATTTACCCCAACAATTGGATCTACCTATTAAAAAATTTACCAAAGCTGAAATAATGACGACTATTATGAGTCTAAAAATACACAAAGCGCCAGGATATGATCTCATTACGGCTAAAGTACTAAGAGAGCTACCAGCCAAGGGAATAAATTTCTTGACCCAAATATATAACTCCATTCTCTGGAGAAGTTTTATTCCTCCCCAATGGAAGGTGGCAGAAATAATTCTTGTTCCCAAGCCAGGTAAAGATCCCTCAGATGTAAAATCCTATCGTCCTATTAGTCTTTTACCTCTTCCCTCTAAGTTACTTGAAAAACTCTTCATCAAGAGGCTCATCATCAAACTGTCTGAAGCCGATTTAATCCCAGAACATCAATTTGGATTCAGGCACGGTCACGGAACGATAGAGCAAGTACATAGGCTAGTTGAACAGATAAACAACGCTATAGAAGATAAAAAATACATCTCTGCAGTTTTTCTGGACATATCACAGGCCTTTGATAGAGTGTGGCACGACGGACTCCTCTACAAAGTGCTCACTAACTTGCCTATCAACTATTTCAAGTTTATAAAGTCATACCTTGAGGAGAGACATTTTTACGTAAAACATGGGGATAGCACAACAAATCTCTATAAGATTAAAGCAGGTGTCCCACAGGGTAGCATTATGGGGCCCTTATTATATTTGATCTATACATATGACCTTCCGAACACAGACCACGTAATTATCGGCACATATGCTGATGATACAGCTATACTCGCAGTGGCTACAAATGCATCTGAAGCGTCCCTAAAACTGCAAGTAAGTCTGAATAGCATGTCGGTATGGCTAAGAGATTGGAAGATAAAGGCAAACGAAACGAAGTCCGTGCACGTAACATTCACACTGAGACGCGATACATGTCCAGAAGTGGAACTAAATCAAGTGAAAATCCCGCAGTCAGATAGCGTTAGGTACTTAGGAATATACCTAGACAGACGTTTAACTTGGACCAAACATATTTTTACAAAAAGGAAAGCACTTAGCCAACAATTGAGAAAGATGTTCTGGCTACTAAATCGAAACTCACAACTGTCTTTAGACAATAAGCTTCTACTGTACAAGGCTATACTCAAACCTATATGGTCATACGGAGTGCAATTGTGGGGCACAGCGTCAAATTCTAATCTTGAAATACTGCAACGCTTCCAATCCAAAATACTTCGCATGATTACCAATGCTCCATGGTACATTAAAAACGACAACCTACATCGGGACCTGAAAATTAAAACTGTAAAAAACGTAGCAGTGGAGTCATTTCAATCGTACTACAGACGTATGCAAAACCACTCCAATCCATTGGCACGGAACCTAATGGAAAATAGACCTGGTACAACCTTTAAGAGACTAAAGAGGCGTGCACCGCAAGACTTAATGGAAATGAAGATCCTACATTATATAATAATTTATTTGGGCAAATCACTGGATTTCGCTCCAAACACGTCCGATGATAAACACTTAACATCCAGCTAAATGTAATATATTACAGATTGCAGGAATTAAAAAGAAAAAAAAAAAAAAATATGCAGGCACAGCGAAAAAAAAAGAAATAAACCAAGGAACTTTATTAATACATAGATACTATCCGACGTTAACTCGCATCTAATAACATCATGAATAAAATAATTATTTAAAAGCCTTGTTATGGAAGAACTGTATCGCTTACATTAGCTACGGTCATTCATATTCTAAATAAACACTATTGCTTTGGGAACCGACGAATCCCAAAGAGTTTTTTAGAAAATCAACATCATGTCCGGTAAACAAAGAAACAATATGGTAACAATCGCTTTGTTCACACGCAATCGGATGCAAATGGCTCTTAGCCGACATATTCTTTGTATCGAGGTACAAATATGTATAGTAATTGCTGTTTTGGTTATAGTTATTTAATTTCATTATGAAGTATCACAAATTAAGAAGCGAGCAAATTGATTTTATCTTCGTCATGTATTTGCTAGTCAATATTATCTTTGGTCATTCTGGATCCTGACAGCACAAACAACAAGTATTTTAAATGTGCATGTTTCATTTGTGTTAATAATTGATTTTTTTATTATTTGCACTTACTAGAAGAACAAAGATTAGTGGTGAATGATTTCTACCCCTAAACTGTTTCTTTTAGTCTTCAAAATTTGTTTGTGAACTGATGCAGTGAAAGTTATTAGGATATTTCTTAAGCCGGTTGCGAAACGTGGACCTCAAAAGTGCCTGTCGTTCTCTATGTTGGAGAAGAATGACAAGATTAATCTACACGGACCTGAGGGCCTAGACAAGATGCTTTTCGTTAATCGCTATCGCTATCGCTAAGAGGAAAATGTATGGGATTTGACATAAGCCCTCGATCGAGTTTTGATCTAAAATGTCAAATCCCATACATTTTCCATTTAGCGATAGCGATAGCGATGTGTCCTCTGATAAAGAACAAGAAAGTGCTCATTACCTACCGATAGGAAACTTTCTTAGTAGATATTAGAAGGAGAAAAAGAAAGAAAACCCCAGTTAAATATTGAAGTGAATGAAATGAGGGAATGAAAAGCATGAAAAGTTAGGGTCGTATCGTATTTAGAGGTGAAAAGTTTTGTCTGGAGACGCGAAGACGGAGAATACAAAGGGATACCACTGCAATTCATAACTATTAAACTTCTAAGAAGACACATTATTGGGCAATTAATATTGATGCTTTAAAATGTATTTGAAAAATGATGTTAATGATGTGTTTAACAAATTTCTTAAATATTAGTCATTGTTTATTATTAAATTATCTTAATTGCTAACGGTGTCAGCTCTTCTTTGATGACGAAAGTAATTAACAGTAAAAATGGAGCGGATGAAATTGTAATATAGGTAATAATTTTATTAAATATTTATTGACGATTATAATACAGTCTACAACACATTTATTGGAACCAATCATAACTATTGAAATAGAAGTGATTGGCGTCAACAAGAAAAATATGCACATCTGGAGCGAAGTATATGTATATGAATATTTAAGTACCTACCAATAATTCAGATATTAGTTAGTACCTACTTTATTTTATTTTTTATACAAATAGATGACAAGCGAGCTGACGGCCCACCAGGTGGTAAGTGGTTACCGTCGCCGATAGATGCCTGGAATAAGGAAAAGATCACTTGGTTTTGCAAGTAAATTCTCATCCTGAGGCCCAATATGAACCCACCAGTAATAAATAATCGCTACCATTCCCTTCACGAACTAAGTATTCTATGGCCGGTAGTACGTATACCCAAACGACTCTACACACGGGCCTATATTTTCCACCTGAATTTAAAGGTGCTACTAAAGTTGGGCACTTTGGTACTATTATCTAATCTGTGCCTTCTCTAATCTTACAGAAGATATCAGCCCAATAACACTACCTCGTGGTATTGTGTTCCTGCGGCGAGTAAGGTCGTAAGAGCTCATCGAAGAAGCCTTAAGCCTTAAGAATACTTTGCTTGAATGGTGTCAACACAACCCGCGCACATATTATGATAACGATCCCAACTCAAAATTTCAAATTTTATTTCGGAATTTCGTAACACCTGGTACATACAGCCTTTATGTAATACTACATAATACTAACTAACACGAAATTCCGAAATAAAATTTGAAATTTTGAGTGGGGGTTGCGTATGCGTGTGTGTGGTCTATAGTGTGTCGTACAATGCGCAATAGTACGAATTTTGGAGGGCTAAGTAAAACCAAAAACTTTATGTTGCGCACAATTTGTGTTGCGCTAAACATTTGCACGGCAACCAATATGCTTGTTTTTCGGAACATAAGTAGATGTTTTTGATTATAATTATATTACATATTTATTAAGTGAAACGTACATGAATTAATAAAATAAAAACTTACTAAATTGCGTAAATATATCGATCGGTTTTGACAGCAACTAGATACAAGGACGTTACTATGGCAACCATCCATGGGAATGTATTTACCGCTGTCGAACGAACGTTTTTGATTTAGCTAGTGCCTAACAACTTTTCAAAAAATGTCTAAAGTGTTTGTTGGACAGCGGAAAATACGTTTCCATAGATGGTTCCCCGTAGCAACGTCTTTGTTTATAAATGCTATCAAAAACCGTTCGTTCAATTTACGCAGTTTAGAAAGTTTTTATTTTATTTATTTATGTAATAAACAATAAATAAATATGTGTTATAATATAAATAAAATCAAAAATATCAACGTATTTTCCAAAAAACAACCTAATTGGTGGCCTTTGAAATGTTTCGCGCGTAACTTAACTCTGTAATATTTCAATTTGTCTGATAACTTTTAGGCACTGTTTTGGTCTATAAACTTAAAAAATGTATCTTAAAACCCTTTTTTGTCAATGCATGACTGTTTAATGCCATATTTTTTTTTTAATTGTGCGCAACGTAACGTTTTTGGTTTGGTATTACCTTGGAAATGAGCGCGATCGAGGCCCGGGACCACGACCGACCACCACCGACCACGACACCGACCACGACCACGACCGCGACCACGTACCGGAAAGCGCAAAGTAGGACGGCCTCCCACTAGATGGACAGACGACCTGGTCAGGGTCGCGGGGAGCCGTTGGATGCAGGCTGCGCAGAACCGTTTTATTTGGAGATCGATGGGGGGAGGCCTTTGTTCATCAGTGGACATCATAGGCTGGTATGATGATGATGATGAGGCCCGGGACAATGTTTTTTTATTATTTGAGTCGAAAAAGAAAAGTAGTCTAAATGATGTCATTTTTTCAGAGATATCTCTTGACAAGGAACTCTACCATCCCATTATATTTTATTTTGGACTTTCAGAACACGCTGTATAGACTCAGCGTGGTGGTATTATGGCCCGAGCTCCTCATGGGCTTCTCCCATATAGGAAGCCGAAACGTATGTTTGTTTGCCACTCTTGTTGTATAATTTTTGTGTGTCAATAAAGTACTAAAAATATTCAGATACAAATAAAATGGAAATATTTTTAAATGTAGTATATTTAGCCTACTTTAAACATAAGGCATATAAGACGTCATTGTCATCCTTGAATTAACCGCCGCCGTATACTCAACAACACATTTTATTTTGAGGCCAAGAAATTATCATGCAACATTACAACAAGTGGTATAAAAATATTTAAAAAAGAATAACAATACTTGTAGCTTTATTACTTAAAGGAGATATTTCATATCCGGCCAAGTATGTACACTATCTCAAAAAATCAGGAAAAATCTCCTTAAGGCCGGAAAATACTAATAATTCATTTTCATACGTGTAAGTATGTTTGTACATATAAAAGTTGAAATTTTTCGACTATTTCACTGTTATTCAATTTGGCAATATGGCGGGCGACACAGAAGTGAACTAAACGTCACCAAACTGGCATTGGCGCCATGATGAATATTTGAGTGTGTTGCAGTTTATACCACAAAAAATATTGTTTTGTACCACGCAACAAAGCAAATGAAAACAAAACGGACAATTGAACACTATTCTGCATATTTTTACCTTATTTTTCAGTATACTGTACAATGACCTTTTTTTTTTTTTTTTTCGGGGAGAAATCCGACTACAGACCTACCCGCCGCTGGCTAAGCGACGGGCGTGTGTGGGGGTCGCCCAGCGTTAACAAGGCACTGGGAATACCCACTAAAACTCCCCGGTAACTCCACTGCCCTTCGCGGGGGTAGCATCTGCCAAAGCAATTTCACCAACCCACCCCCAGGCAACCCGGCCTTACGGCCAGGTTTTGCGCCAATGGAGATTACCCAGAGTCACTTGGGTAATCCCAGACGTGGCGGCCTGTGCAGTGCATGCGTGGGGGCCACCCACAATCGCGGCCGCGCCTAGGGCGCAGGAAGACGAGCGATCACCGCCCGCCTCCTCACGCCCACCCGCCTACGCCGGATAGGGGCGGCCAGAGGATCCTCTTCCCGCTCCCTCTCCGCTGCCTCCTTCTGCGTGAGCACAGTCTCGCAGAAAGAGGCCACAGCCTCCCATACCCTCTCGCTACCAACTATGGCTCTTACCATGGTTGACAAGGAGAGGTGACCGCCACCGAGTGCCGCTCGAAGTTCGCGGCGCTCATGTCGCCAGGCCGGGCACTCCATAAGGGTATGCTCGGCTGTATCGTCGGGGGAGTCGCAGTGATGACACCGCGGCGTCTCCTCCCGACGGGCAATACGGTGCAGGTAGTGACCGAAGCAACCATGTCCGGTCAGTACCTGCACATACTGTACAATGACCTGGTCTCCATACATTTTTGGAACATCTCTTTTATTTAAAATATTTTTTCAGATTTAGAAGACACCTCCCTACATTTCCTGCCACGTGTGTCTTTTGTTTGTCTTTTTCATCCTAGCAATTCTAATAATAATATAAATGTGATTGTTTGTTATGATGCTTGTTAGAACCAGACCAGAACCAGAACGGCCCAACGGATCAGAATGTTTGGCACAGAGATAGATTATAGCCTGGAATAACACATAGATTACTTTTAATCCCGGTTAAAATGTACGGTTCACGTGGGATAAAACCGACTTCAAGCGGATGATGTCGTCGGCAATAGCTACTTTGGCCTCGTTTGTTTTAACTCAAATAATTAGTTAAATTTCATTAAAGACGTCTTCCTCTGTGAATAACTGTAATTGACATATAAGTTGTATATTAGATTTTAGATATAATAATATAAAGTAATAGGTTGTTGTTATCCTGAATAAATAAAAATAAATAGATAAATAAAGCAAGATATAGCGTATCCGTACTTACACTTTGACTCGCGTGATACGAATTACTTTACTAAATAAGGAACTAAGGAAGACTCGTTAGATATTCCGAATGAAATGAAACGTCTTCTAAATAACGTCACCCCAAGACATAACGTAGTAGGTCCTTCAGATGTTTACGTCAAAACTTAATACACGTATACAATGAATGCAGTATTTTTTAACAATAAACAGTTTCAAGGAATTAATTTTAGGAAGTGAAGATTTGATTAGTGTCTCTGACGTCATAAGTGCACCGCCGCTCGTTAATTATGAGTAGATCTGCGCCCGTGCACCGCGATGAGCCTACGTGCCCCGCCTACACATTAGGCTTCTTGCGTACGTTAGCCATTACGCAACCAGTGCACGGGATTTATTGACGTGATCTATTGCCAAGAAGGAAGCGTACAATACAAATAAAAGAATAAAACTGTTTTCTAGAAAACGCATTGAATAAATTATTTATGTCTCCGGCCTGAACTACATAAGTGATGCCGCCTTGATCAATAACCTGGCGACATTTTTGACATTGAAATAAAGACGCAGAATGCATAAAATTTAACTTAAGACGACTGCAAGATTATCAAATTCAAATGTCCCTTATAATCCGGAACACACATTCAATTGTGCGTTTATGGTCGTTTTTGGCAGGATTTATAGATTATTAAATAAGAAGAATACTAAAATAACAAAATTTTTGTTTTCTCCAACTTATTAAATGAAATGAAATGAAAAAATCTTTATTCAATTGGGCCTAATTGGGCCTAAGAAGCCCTTTCGAATCGTCAAAAAACCCTTATGTCTATCACATAAAATAATATTAACTAACAATGTTATGTTTTAATGTCAGTCTGTCTATTTGTCTATCTGTTGATCTGTCGGACGATCTGTCTGTCGGTCCGTCAGTCAGTTAGACAGTCTGTGTCTGTCAGTCTGTCTGTCTGTCTGTCAATTTGTGTGAATTTACACCGGTTCCAAAAATTGAACTACCGAGAAGATTCCGGCAACAAACTCGTGTAGTCACTCTTTTCAATTATTAAGTTACAATGTTTAGTTACATAGTAATAGTATTTAGCAGTTCATTGTCACACAGAGTATAAAAAATAGATATATTAACGTACCAAGAAGTACCTAATGACAAGATGACAAAATGGATTGATTGATACTGATCATTTATATCGATGGACATGTTTTAGTATACAAAACATACGTCAACATAATGCTGTCGTGAAGTGAAATTATAGTACGTGGTCGGGCGACTTATCGGCGCGGTCATCGGCGCAAGCGCAACCATAAGCATTATGAAACTCACAGCACTGATTGACGTCAATGCGACCGCTATTGCACTTTCTCCCGGCAGTGACCACATAACTATCGTTTAGAGGACTATTTCGTAAAGGTAAATATGGAAAATTTATGCATGCTGCAGAGCCGGTAAGGTCTTGATTAATATTTGTGGCCACAAGGATGCACACTTATTGCAGACTGCAAAATTAACAGACACTTTTGCAGATACTAAGCACAGCAGGACTATACACAACTCTCGTGCGATAATGGACACTTTTTTTTGGATGGACTATTGCTGTTGGCCGCAGATGGCCTTTACAGCGTAACCTGGGTTTTAAGGAGGCGAGAACCTTGGTGTCCTCAAGCCTTGAGGGGTAATATAAAGGGTATAATTTGAAATCGCGAAAAATAAACCGGCTGTTTTATACAAATCGCAATGTCTACACGACTTATTTGTATGGAACAGCTGATTTTTTGTTGCGAATTTTAATTTATTTCCTACCAAGTCGTGTTTAGGGTGACCAGCACTGCCATCTGCCTTCGTTTTCAGGAGCGTCCCCCTAACACTCTGTATATTATCTATAGAGTAGGATAGGATAAATACCTTTTACGCAAATTCAGCAGTATCGACGACAGGCTTTACCGGCAACACCTAGTGTAAACCTGGCCGTGAAACTTTAGCTATAAGGATTACCTAATAAACTATACATAAACAAAATACTTGAACATATAATAGAAATAATAGCCTTGAAGTCTGTTGATCGAGACGTTGAATTTAAAATAATAAACAACTTTTTTAAACAAAACTAATGGTCACCCCATGGTCAAGTGAGTTCACGTGGGAAACATTTAATTTGCTCGAAGCATTTAATGAACACAATTATGAGAAATTAACTGACGTAATTTATTCAGAGCCTATCGTGATCGTACAATCATCTAACTACTTATAATCATTCAAAATGATTAATCAGGTCACTAAACATGTATAAGCCACAGATTCCGGAAACAATTGATTTTTAATTGTGATAAGTCCCCCGAGGGTATTCTGCGGCTTAACTGAGACAATAATCAGTATCACTAAAGACTGACATTCTATAGCGAGCGTCTAATACTATGGTACCCGCTTACCGTCAGGTAGACCATTCGTTTTGTTTGCCACACTTATCGTATAAAAACAAATTACAATAGAAAATTTTCAACCTCAATACAGCGGTAAAAACCCACAATCCCCCAGCAATTCGACAGCGAGGGTATCAATGAACTTCCATTAAAATGGCAAAAGTGCATCAGTAATTAATAGGTCGATATTAACGGTCAATGCATCGATTACGCAATGAATGGGTCGATATAAAAGGTCAATACATAGATTACAAAAAAAGTGTTATTTAATGCACACTACATTAAATTACAGACTAAATAAACCATACTAACAGAAAATCAGTACGAAAAGAAAGATGATCATGATGGATTAAATATTATGGATTTTAAATTACCCATTAAGAATTATGGTAGCCATTATGGCTGATACAGGGTGTTTAGTACTCACCGCAGCAACCCACAGCAGTCTATTATTATTATTATGATAGCCGCTTTATTTCCTTTAAATAATATACAATTTTATTTTTACAAAGATTGAATTATGCATTTGCAATATTATCCATTATTATTACAATAGAATATTGATTTTAATTCGTTTGTTATTAATTTTAAATCAGATAGCTATAGTATTTATAAATATTAGAATTTCGAAATATATACCTATACTATATATGTTTTAATTTATAGCATGCAATTGAATTTACAAACTGAATTGTCCAGAAGTGAATTCATCATTAAAAATATTTCGGGGGCTAATGGGCTCCCGAGATCGGTGGAATCTATTCTGAGGAAGTTGGGAATAGACGAAATATTTGATTGGTATGAGTATCGTCAGATGCGTAAACTAGTGTTCGTTGAAAATGAAAATGAAAATATCTTTATTCAATTAGGCCCCCCAAGAAGCACTTTCGAATCGTCAACAAAAAAACCCTTATGTCTATCACATAAAAATTATATTAACTAACTAACAATTTCATAATGTTTGTCTCTCTGTCTTATCTGCATCTACGTAAGTTAAGCATGTTATAATGTCAGTCTGTCTATCGGTCTGTCTGTCAGTCCGTCTGTCCGTCAGTCAGTCTGTCTGTCTGTCCGTCAGTTTATCAGTCTGTCTGAATTTACACCGGTTCCAAAAGTTAAACTACCGAGAAGATTCCGGCAACAAACTCGTGTAGTCACTCTTTTCAATTATTGAGTTACAATGTTTAATTACACAGTAATAGTATTTAGCAGCGCAGTGTCGCACAGAGTATAAAAAAAGGTATATTAACGTACCAATAAGTACCTAACGACAAGAATATTTACTGTATTTAAAGGCTGTCCGACAATGCACCATCACAATATAGGTATTACAATACACAAAGGTCAATAATTATTATATACAAAGACCTAATAAGCTAAACATCTTTCATTAATTTTAAACACTTGTCTGACCACGTCATTACAATAATAATTGTATTGTTTTATATATAATATCCTATAATGCCATATACCTCAAAAATTATACTATTGATGAATATGTAGGTAAATTATTACAAAATCAAGGAAGGATCGTTAAATTCATTATTCATTCATATAAGTAATAAATCAAATAAATATGTAGGTCAATACTCATAAATATAATTCTTAAAGTAATTAGTAATCTTTAGTTTATAAAAAGCTATTTATGATAGCAATTTCACATCAACTGGATTGAACCCGTTTTTTGACGTCATACGAGCTTGTTTTCTATTATTAAGGTCTCATAATAAGAAACAGTTAAACGTGTAAGCACACGCAAGTAACTCATGATTATTGTTTCTCATTCGAAGTGTCATCAACAGTGTAACTTTTTAACAATTTCATTAAGAATTTCCGTAGTTTCCCGTAGAAATTTCTGTTCTGATCAAAATTATCATTCGCACATGCATTAAAGTTATTATAATCCATAAGAACTGTCATTTATTTCCCAAAAAGGTAACCCTACACTTGGCAGAAATTTTTGACCTATAAAAATTAATATTTTGCTACTTTTAATGTCAATAGGACTTATGGAAAAATAAAATAAAATTTCCATGAATTTCAGATAATTTCAGATTCAGGATATTTTATGTCTTACAGTGGTCTACAAGAGTAAACCAAGACAAAACTTGTCTCTTTACATGCACACTGACAGGTTAACGAAAAACAAAATATTTAATTATTTAATCAAATATTTAGCTGTTTTGTTAACCCTCCATATAAAGTTCTGTTTTTATTTTCAAGCAGTTTTTTTACTACCATGCCCAGACGTCATCAATTGATGAAATAACAATTTAAATTTTATTGTCTGGTTTAAAACACAACAATAATCTTTGAGATATTTTAAGAATATTAATTATCCATGAGAATGTCAAAGTATAATTTCGTATTAGCAATTTGGACCATAGTATTAGTTAGTAGTATCGCTGGCTGTGTATTTTAACTCATCTGTATTATATCACATATTATGTACTTCCATATTATATTTTATCTACACACATGTTTTAAAATTCGACTTATGATCGATTCAAAGGTTACTTTGATCTCAAAGGTGAATATATTGACATACTTTTTAACACGGTTAATTTAAATAAAAATTTAAAAATAGCTACCTGTAACATAATGACCATTATACTATCGGTTTGACTCATTAAGTATGTTACAACCTTTTTTTTTAAACAAGAAACCTTTATTCTTAATTTTGACTTTAACATTATTATAAATGTTTGTTATATTTTAATTACTAAGAAACCTTTGGCAAAAGTGTTGCAGACAGCCAATATGAGTTACTATTAGACACTTGAAGTAAGGTGCTTGCAGTTACGACTAACTTTTTTTACCAGTTGCCTAATTTACTAGTTTGGTATTTTTAAGAAATGTTTCCAACATTATCTTGTCTTCCTATGACCACCATCCCAACTAGCACACAAGCTGTCTATATCTAGCGCAACATTAGGCGGATAGAAGTTTTTAAATACGGTATAGACAGACATACAGACATACAGGTTCCTGGCATTGTTGATAATCATCAGTGGTTTACTTCGACAATCACTGGCTATTATGAATACCTAAGTCTTATGTTTATGTTCATATTGAATAATAAAATTTATTCCATTTAAAATAACTGTTTTAGTTAGGTTTAAGTTTTCGCATATAGTATAATGGATTACTAGCTCGTAATAAAATAAATTTTATAATGAAGAGATCATATGGAAAGTATTCATTTAATTAAGGATTCAGAGAAGTACGTTACTTAAGCTCCCAGAAGTGTTACGCGCTTAAAAAAATTAACTCACTTTTCCAAAAAAAGGTAATTGGGATGTTGCCTAAGTTTGAATATGGTGCTATTTTTCACAAATTCGGAAAATACACGCTACTGTCACCCATAAATACAATTCAAACTCAATAGATATGGAATATTATTGAAGTTGTACTGTTTTGAAAATAAAAAAAATAGTATTTTTTTTTCCAACATTTATCAAAAATGTAATGATATTAGATTGCTGACATCAATTAAAACAACTATTATTATGACAACTATTAATAAAAACATACTTAATACATAGTTATTATCAATTTAGTCAGTACGCCCATACATTTCTTAGTAATATGGGAACATGTGACGTCACCTGTTCCGTAGATTTTCTATGGAGCGTTTTTGAACGATGCGCCGCAACACATCAAACATACCACTATATCTGTGAAACTATTGATCTTAGACATACTATTTCTTTTGCAATATTTCCCTATGAGTTATGAACTTCTTACTTATGAAATAAAAAAAAAGTTGTCAACTACCCTATTGATCCATCCATACATCTCCACTTTACTCTGGAACACTGGGATTCTTTTTACGCATGCTCAAAGATAACCAAACCAAAAGTACACCAGATCCATAAATATCCTAGTTTTACTGAGTCATAAAAAAACAAATATTTTTCTATTTTCCAAAATAGACTAAGACAATAATTATCAAAGCAAATATCAAATCAAGGAAAAACAAAATTAGCATGATAAAAATGGCACGCGTAATTCTTCTAATATTAGTTCAATGATACCCCCATGTTTGCAGTATGTACACAGGTGAATTAAATACTGTATGGTGTTTACTGATAAGAAATTCCGATCATTAAAAAGTAAATTAGTGTAAAACACTAACACTTCCTTGAATTTTAAATTGTTTTTTTACTAGGTATGTTAAACCTATGTAGCAAAAATCAATCTTAAATTAACAGCTTCAATAACTGCAGTAGTAACCATACGGATATGCGTTAAAGATAAAACAGGGAGTCCTGGAGTAGGCCTTACCGCGCGGTGCGCTAAAAGCTAAGTAAGTGCCCACCGATAGTGGAGTTGATGGACTCGGCCAAAAACATTGCCCCGGGGCCCGATGGAGTTCCAGGCTAGTTTTGGCACTCTCCCTTAAGTCTCCGAAGCCACTATAACCGATGTCTTGTGGAACCGCCCCAATTTCCATTTTTGTAGATCTATATTGACCATATCTACAAAAATGTTTTTTTTTACACCTACACCTATTATCTAGCCCAAAGTAAGCATCATTAAGAGCTTGTGTTATGGATAGTCGATAACGGATAAATATTGATAATAAATAAATATTAGAAATATACTAAATAAACATCCATGACTCGTAAACAAATGCTCGTACTCATCATACAAACATTTGCTCCTACCGGGATTCGAACCCGGGACCTCTTGACCGAGTAGTCTGCATAGCAAGACCGCTCGAACAGACGGTCGTCAAAATTGGGGCGGTTTGTTTTGCTGCGGAAGCCCGGAAAACCTAAAAACAGTCCCTCCGCCTACAGGCCAATTGCATTGCTGGACGAAGTCGGCAAACTCCTGCAGCGAATCGTCGCTGGCAGCCCAGTGAGCCACCTCAGCCGAGTAGGCCCGAACCTCGTGGATTGGCAATTTGAGTTCAGAGAAAACCCCCCCGCGATCGTTACAATTCTACGGGTAACTCAACAGTCTGACGAGGAGGTCGCTGGGGACAGAGTGTTGCTCGCCATTTCGCTGGATATAGTAACAGCCTTTAACAGCCTGCCGTAGAGCTGCATCGAGGAGGCCCGGCGGTTCCTAGGTGTGCCCGGGTACTTACTAAAATTCATTGGTTCACACCTGCGCGGCCGTAACATCCGATGTTTGGACCGCGATGGACGCATATGGGACACATATGTTGCGGTGACGTTGGCTACCGTTGGAACTGGCCACTTCTTACTTCACGGGTCACGTCGAGGAGCACCACGAGGTGCGCATGTCATGGTGCGAGGGGAACAGATCCCAATGTTGGCGCATATGCGCTACCTAGGTCTGGTATTAGACCATAGCTAGGCGTTTAGCGAGCACTTTGGTAGCTTGTGCACTAAGCTGATTGCATCTGCCGGAACCCTTGGAAGACTCCTTCCAAACGTTAGTGGACCGAGCGCTACGTGCCGCTACTTCTATACTGGAGTGGTGAGGTCCATGGCCTTGTACGGCTCATCAGTGTGGGCGGATACCCTGTCCCGTCGCGAGGCTCTTTCCTGCGCTCCAGACTGCATGTGTCCTAGGCGGGATGTTGACGATGGGATAGGGCTTCATCGTCTACATCTTCACTCGGTGAAGTAGTGATATTCGATATTCTTTCGGGATATCCCTAACCCGTCGTGGTGGCCTGCTGAGGCCAGCTGCAAGCGGCCACGCGGACGACTACCAGCTTTCCTGTGTGGCAGCGAGGCAGTAAGAACTGGTAGTTTTTAGTAAGTATTCCAGTCGGAGAGTCTCACATAACCCAACTGTGGCCTTTTATTACAGCAATAAAAGCTTTTCCATTATAAAAAAGGTTTATTTTCTTAAAATAGGAAAACAATTAACTTTATCTAACTAACCCTGAGTGTTTATCGGTTCTATGTAAAGAGACGGTAATGAGGCGGGCGTTACGGTTAGTGTTCAATATTTTTGTACTATGGTACAGATTCAGTATTATACTATTATCATTTATATGCAGATTTATTTTGAGACACACTGCAAGCAAAATGAAATACATTCTTTACTTTATTCTACTTTGAGTATTGAGAAATTATCAGGCAAAATTAAAAAAAAAAATTAAAAATCTTCACATCAGATTTTTAAACCAGAAATTTTTTTTCCTGAAAAGTCCATAAAATATTAGCTGAGGTTTTGCTCAGCAATGATATCGCACGAAGTGAGGCCATGTTAATCAAGCTTAATCAATTTCTATATCATAATATATTTTTATTACTACATAGAACAAATTAACTATAATCTTTTTATAAGAAAACCAAAATATATTCTTCCACAATTTGGTCTTTTGTCAGCTAACAACGGCCGCTGGTCAAGGCAAGATATGTATTACATGGTATTATTACTCACAAATCATTTTATATTTCTTAAACATATTACACTAGGTTTTGATTATAATCTCCGATATCGGTAAGTATAAATAACGTTGCATTAACGATAAATCCACAATAATCAATTGATATGATATAACATTTTCTTTAAGTTGGAGGGTCAAAAGGTGTGAGCTAAAAACAAAAAAGATCTTGCACATACCCACCTTATGAATTGGAGCCAAGTATAGTCGATATAGTATGTTTCGAAAATTATTTTTTAAGGGGCCACTCCTGGAATATTGCTCGCACCAGTAACTATGCGTTTCATGAATGTTGGGTCGGAATTGACTTGTGCTAGCATGTCCTCAGCGACTCTCATCCGATTGAGTTTTTGGAGAAAATTCAGGTCTTTTGGGACTAGCCGAGCGGCGACATGTTTCATACCCAAGTGATTATTTAAAATGGTACGGATTGGCTCGTGAGATGCAGAAAAAAAACTCTCAAAGTTGAATGAGGATTTTCAGTCACTATTTCCATCACTTTTGCGATGGTAACTTCAGTTGCAGACGTTGAAAGCCTACCAGAGCGAGGCAAATCTTCCATCACATCTCGACTGCTTTTGAACGCTTTGTACCACTCATAAGCACGTGTTTTTGATAAAGTCGATTCACCGTAAGCCTTCTGTAACATTTTCAGTGATTTCGAACACGAAATTCCATTGGCGATGCAAAATTTAAGACAAACTCGTTGTTCGATGTTTTTGTCCATTATGAAATTCGCAATACACACTAGATATGATATAACTAAAAACAGCACTGTATTTAATATAAATAACAGATGCAACTCAAACTCCGCGCCAAAATGGAAAACAGTTGTGCTAATCTAACAACAGCAAAAAAAAAAACATAAAATTGAATTTAAAACCATAAACAAATCATCCATTCCCGATACTTTTTTGACTGAATACATACATACACAAAAATATTAGACATGGATGTATGCTTACTACTATCTTACCTGGTGTAAGTCTGAAATTGCACAGTAGAACACAGGTTCTACATTGCAATTTGGGTTCCTTCAGGTACCTGACACTGTTTTTAGGTACAGAATTACATCGCATTATAAGGGAGTAAGTATTCTACTGTGAAAAAGGGGCCTAATGGAATGACTTTAAAAATTCTATCGCACTCTCTCCGAAGCGTACTATAAAATGCAGACAGATATGCCATTTTGTAGCGAGGACTCAGGTCCCAGTGGTTTAAGTGGCCAAGTTTTAGATATCTGAACATTTATTTATTTTGTAACACCAATTGCAGCACCGATCTGCATCCGCCCGATCTTGCTTAATAATAATTAACTGTTCGTCCCTTATTAGCCCACCCGTCGGCGACAACACAAATAAAATCAGATGTGTGCGTCTGATATTATTATGTGGGTGGGTATTACTTCACACTTCATAGTACTAGCCAAGCTGGGTGGGCCGCCATGGTTGACACATAGATTCAACGAGTCGTCATTATGCGTCTCACGTCTCATTAATAAACTACACCGTACACTTATGGGCTTCATTCCTTAGCTGTTACAAAATCTAATAACACTGTTCTAAGAATATACTTGAACGAATAAAAGAGAACATAAAATAATAATTAATTCTAAGTATTGCAATTTTAAGGACCCCCATATCCATTGTACTAATGGGTTACTACTTTACGATTAATTGTTGTGATCTTTGGGACCTGTGGCTTGAGGATTGTTATTTATGTAGGTAGTGGACTCGAAGATACAGTCTATAAAAAATGATTTTGTGAAATGCGTTCACAACACCACAGCTCCTTTGTTCACCTTAAGTGCTGATTTATATAACTTATTAGGCATTGCGTATTGAGTATTTTTTTAATGTGGAATTGAATGAGTCTGGTTTAAGTATAGAAGTTCGCGCTATCTTAGATACGAGATTATAGACCAACTTGTTAAACTAATTTCTCTTTATTAAACATATGTTACTTTTAATTGATTCCCAGAAAGTTTACAGACTTTACTGGTGAAATTATTATTCATTAATCACATAAAACAACGATAGAGCATCCACATTTCATTCTATCTCATCTTATTCCTCGTTCGTAGTCAGGTGAAGCGCTCTTTCTAATAATACTATCATACGAATTTGAATTTCTAATACAGGATCGCATTATAAGCTTCTTAAATATTCGACCACGTCATCGATTCTATGGCGTCCTAGCAAAATTATTCACTGCTGCGTCAATATTATAAAGTACGTATACGAAATGTCACCTTGTTAGTCAAAGCACTGGTCCTGGTTGGTCGTATGGTCGCAGGGGTCGGGTGTGCGTGCGCCGTGCCCGGTCCTTGCCCGAGGCCGCACTAAAATATACACCACCTACACTTTAATATTAATACGAACCTCCTTAAACAAAGGTAATGAAATGTAGATCGTAGGTGCTTGACCTGCTCACCATGGGGTGCACAAATTACATCGGCTTCTTTAAATTTCATGAGTTCTAATGTTAGAGTAAATATTGATGACATGAAATCTAAACGTCACCCTCACATCATTTTCACAGATAATTAATCATAGTAAAACAATATAGATAATATCCGTATAATTCCTTCATAGGCTACAGTGAACACTAATTACCATCGTAGGGACCGTATACTACCGATTATGACACCTAAGCAGTACTTATATAAAAAAAATGTAGTAAAAAGTACAAACAGAATTTAAAATCGCTTCACACAATAATGTCACATCATCATCATTACCAGCCTATACACGCCCTACTGCTAGCTAAGATATTGGACATGGAAAACGGTGTGCAGGTTTTGAAAATGTGGATATGTAAAACCTTAGAGTTGACTACATACCGTTTGTTTCATTAGTACGCTACAGCTTATTTATAAACACATAAAACAATAAACCATAAAATAAGAACAAAAATAATGAAAAACTTTAACAATGACATTAGTAGGTACATGTTATATTCATATTTATGGTTAAATTAATAGATATTTTGGGTGAAATGAAAAAATCTAATATATAGGACAACCGTAGCAATTATGCTACGGTTTTACTTACTACGGTGTTCCGTAGCCAAACGGTAAACGATACTAAATCCATTGCGTTACAAAACGAGATATCACCATGATGTTATACTAAAGGATCGGTGGATTTGCTAAATGAAACCATTTTGAGTTTAACTGGTTTTTCCACACACGCCATATTTTTGAAAGAACGATACCCCATAATATGGAATAGACGAGAAAAAAAAACATATCTGATGTGTAGGGGAGGTACCTTACATTTTTTTCCCAAGATTTTATTTTAGTATTTATCGGCGTCGTTAATTGTAAACTACAGCTTTCTAGTACTAAATGCTCGTTTTCACTAACATTTGCTTAGCGATAAGAGTGTCTTAGCGATTTTTATCTCAGTCTATCTAAAGGAGATAGAAAGTGTTAAGATAATATTTTCACAACACTAATAACATGGTACAGCACTAATGTTATATACTCTTTGGCCCTGAGGCTTTTCTGCGTACTTTGGTTGTTGTTACGATAGATAGTTTCCGTGCTTTTGTATAATTTGTCTAAATAAAGTCTTATTAATCAAACAGTTTATTTCATTAACCATGCTCCAATTGAAAATCTTAACATGGTAGCAGAGCGTGGTTAATGAAAAAAATACAGTGATAGTATTACAACGGGTTGCGATCCACATACGTGTACTACAATACCATACAAGAAAATGGCGGCGGGCGCTGCGGTGTCTATATTGCCAATACTCAACGAAAAAACCAACTTCTCTACATGGAAGTTCCGAATAAAACTAATTTTAGAAGAGAAGCAAGTGGCATATGTATTAATGAATATAGAACAGGATAAAAAGCAATTCAAAATTGATGACGCTAAAGCCAAATCAATCATAGCACAATGCGTATCCGACAAATTTATTGAAATAATTAAAGATGGCGAGACGGCAAAAGATATGATAATTTTATTAGAAAATATTTTCGAAAGGAAAAGCGTCTAGTTTTACCTAAAAAGAAAACTAATAACCTTAAAATGCAATGAGCCTCTACAATCATATCTTATAAAATTTTGTTCCATTGTCAGTGATCTGAAAGCCATTGATGTAGAAGTAGATGAAGAGGACAAAATATGTTATCTCCTATCATCTTTACCAAAAGAATATGACCATGTCATTACATCCATAGAGACAATGGCTACAGAAAAAAGATTAAGTTTCGATTTCGTCAAAGGGAGGTTATTAGATGCGGAAACAAAAATAAACAAAGAAGGGCCTTACCTGGAAAATGCTTTTGTGTGCTACTTATGTAAAAAAGAGGGCCATAAGTCTTACGAATGTAAAGAAGGAAAGCTTCAAGTCAATGAAAGAGGAAGGAGCCGAGGTCGCTTCTTTGGCAGAAGTCGCAGAGGAGGTCGAGGTCAAGGACTTCATGGCAGATTTCAAAGACATGGGGCTACTTCATTGATGAGTGAATCAGAAATTGGATTTATTGCCAGTGAAAGTGTACTTAGTGCGACACTTAGTAATTTTGACATCACATTTATTATTGATTCCGGATGTACACAACATATTGTTAGTCAACAATTCGAAAAGTATATGATAAATGTTAAACCATTAGAAAATAGTATCAAAATTTTTGTGGCTAATGGTCAGTATATTTTAAGTAATAAAAAAGGTAATTTAAAATTAAAGTATAAAAATTTAAAAATAAATATTGAAGCTTTAATTGTTGAAAATATATCATATAATTTATTGTCAGTCAAAAAGATAACAGATGCAGGATATAATGTACAGTTTAATAGTTATAAAGTTATAATAAAAGATAAAAAATCATATCTTGTTGGTTTCTCTGAAGGAAAATTGTATAAATTAAATGCAAATTTATGTTATCAAAGTTGTCACATCAATAGTAGTAAAATTCAATCTGATGATGATCTTTCAAATCTTTGGCACAAACGTTTAGGCCATTTAAATAGAAAATGTTTAAATATTTTGAATTTGCCTATCTCTAATAAAGTTTGCAGCCCATGTATGGAGGGGAAAGCTACTAGAGGACCCTTCAGACAAGTACCAAGACCTAGATCTAAAAAGTTGGCTGAATTATTACACACAGATATTGCTGGCCCAGTCAAGGAATGCGGACTTAATGGTGAGAAATATTTCATGACAATAATTGATGACTACTCCCATTTCTGTGTAGTATATCCATTAATTAATAAATCAGAGGCATCTGAAAAACTAGTTCAGTATATAATGAAATTGGAAAATGAAACTGGAAATAAAGTACAGAGGATTAGGTGTGACAATGGTGCCGAGTTCACTGCCAACAAAGTTAAAGTTTTCTGCAAAACTAAAGGTATTAGCTTGGAATATACATTACCATATACGCCTCAACAAAATGGGGTTGCGGAGCGACTCAATAGAACCTTGTATACTAAAGCAAGGACATTGTTCTTAGATACAAATTTACCAAAATTTTTGTGGTGTGAGGCAATTCAATGTGCAGCTTATCAACTCAACAGGTCACCTTCATCTGCAATCAACTTCCAGACACCATGTTTTCGAAAATATGGAAAGAATGATATAACTAGACTAAGAATATTTGGTTCTAAGGCTTGGGCAACTATTATACCTAGAGAAAACAAATTAAATAAAAGAGCTAAAGAAACAAGGATGGTTGGATATAATACTGTAGGATATAGATTATGGGATCCAGAAGATAACTCAATTATTGTATCAAGAGATGTAAAATTTGATGAAACTGACATTAAATATAAAGAAAAAGAAATAAATGAGCAGGAAACATACATTCAAAATGAAAAAGAAATATATACAGAGACTAAAGAAATAGATGATGAAAATACTAGTGATGCTGATATAATATGTGAAGAAACTAACAATGCAAGAAAAGAAACAGTGAAAACTACTAGATCAGGAAGAATTACAAAACCTCCTATACATATGAAAGACTATGAAACTAATATAGTTATCTGCTTAAGCGCTGATATACCAACATCATTTGAAGATGCTATTAAAGATGCAGACTGGAAAGAAGCAATAAATAAAGAACTACAAGCACTTGAAAAACTGGACACTTGGGAAGAAAAAGATATACCTAAAGGAAAGAAGGCAATAGACACAAAATGGATTTTTAAGGAGAAAGATGAAGGCATTAAGAAAGCACGATTAGTTGTGAGAGGTTTCCAGCAGAAGAAAGAAGATATTTTTAATAGCAATTATGCTCCTGTTGCAAGACACTCTACAGTTAGAATGTTTTTATCAAAAGCAGTTCAAGAAGATTTGAAGATTATACAACTTGACATACCGACAGCTTTTTTAAATGGAAAAATAAAGTCAGATATTTACATCAAAGTACCACAAGGATTAAAAACAGTAAATTTAAATAAAGCATTAAAACTGAAAAGATCATATGGATTGACCGAATCACCTAAAGTTTGGAATGAGACAATAGATGAATTTGCAAAAAAATAATGGATTTTACCGATCAGAATATGATTATTGCATGTACTATAAAAAAGACTGCTGGATGCTCTTGTATGTCGATGATATTTTGATTATTGGAAATGGTGAAAATATAATAAATGCACTGAAAAGGGAATTTAATGCCAAGGACTTGGGGGAAGTCAGAAAATTTTTAGGAATGGAAATAGAAAGGAATAAGGATACATTAATTGTGAAACAAACTATGATGATAGAGAAGATACTTAAGAAATATAATATGAATGAATGCAAAGGAATGAAGACACCAATGGAGATAAACTGCAATATACAAATTAATGATAATGATGAAATATTAGATGTACCTTACCGTGAACTGATAGGAAGTCTAATTTACCTGACAGTGACATCAAGACCAGATTTAACCTTTGCAGTTTCTTACCTTAGTAGATACTTAGATAAACCCAATGAACAAATTTGGAAGGCCAGTAAGAGAGTAATACGTTATTTAAAGGAAACAAAGAACAAAGGACTCATATTTAGAAAAACATCAGAAACAAACTTATATGGATATTCAGATGCAGATTGGGCTGGAGATAAAAATGATCGAAAAAGTGTAAGTGGCAGTATGATTTTTCATGGTAAAAACCCCATATCATGGTTTTTAAAAAAACAGTCATGTGTTGCATTATCTACAGCTGAGTCTGAGTACATTGCTGCTGGTGCCACAGCACAAGAGCTGGTAAATCTTAAGGGCCTTAATAAACATTTAAATTTTAATAATAATAATACTGCAATTTTACTTGTAGACAATTTAGGTGCTATTTCTTTATCAAAAACTTATGAAAACTCTAAAAGAACTAAACATATAGACATTAGAGTTCATTTTCTGAAAGATCTCATAAAGAAGAACATCATCAGCATTGAACATGTTAGTTCAAATTGTAATTTAGCTGACTTAATGACTAAGAGTCTTTGTAAAGACAAATTTCAAAATTTTGTAAACCAATTTATGTGTTAGTAGGTACTGTACTCTTACTAATTTAACCATATAGTAGATATTGGATTTTTTTTTTATATAAAACTGTAAGTTCTATAGGCAAGTTACTTTGTAATTTTATATCTAAATATTAATGTTAGTGTTAAAATAAGGGAAGCAACAAATTTAAATCTATTGTAATTAAATTTGAGGAGGAGTGTTAAGATAATATTTTCACAACACTAATAACATGGTACAGCACTAATGTTATATACTCTTTGGCCCTGAGTCTTTTCTGCGTACTTTGGTTGTTGTTACGATAGATAGTTTCCGTGCTTTTGTATAATTTGTCTAAATAAAGTCTTATTAATCAAACAGTTTATTTCATTAACCATGCTCCAATTGAAAATCTTAACAGAAAGAGACAAATGTCGTTAAGAGTCACCTAAGCCTAGGGAATGGTTAGTGCAAATGGACAATGATTTTTTGAGCTAAGCCGCGGACATACGGACGGACATGGCGAAACTATAAGGATCCTTGTTGATTAAGGACAGACAGAACCATAACAAAAAAAGGTTTTAAGAATAGCTGAACAATATCAGTTTAATAAGCACTTCATCACCAGCCTATATACGTCCCACTGCTGGACACAGGCCTTCCTACCTGAGAGAAACACATGAGGAGCTTGGGCCATAACACCACCACGCTGGCCTAATGCGGGTTGGTGGGTTAAAGCGGTTGCAGGAACAACCGGGACCAACGGCTTAACGTGCCTTCCGAAGCACGGAGGAGCTCGAGATTAGAAATTTTGGTTGACCCATCCCGGGACCAACCATGGCGAAAGTTGCTTTGTTTTCGTAAACGAAACCAGAGCGCTCAAACCACTACGCCACCGAGTTCCTCCACTAATAAGCACTTACAAACTAATAATGGTAATGGAACCCAAGCTGGGATTTCGGGAATTACTCAAGCGCGACAAAATAACATAAAGGGGGATATCTTGTACTCTAGTAGCCCCACCCCTTTGATATACGATCGAGCGTCTATATTCTAAGAAGAGCGTAGCTGAATAGAAAAATCGTTAAAGGCAATGTGAGTTAATTAATGCTTGTACTGTAATTGGGCACACTGTAAAATTTTATCCTAATGCAAGAGGGTATTTTTTTAACCACCAGGTAAGATTATATTACTACGACCAGGCAGTGTATTGTGAAATCTTATTCCAGTCTGTTTATTTTATTTACAGCTAGGCCTGTTTATTTTTTGCTACAGCATGTAAGTTCAGCTTCAAAAAGATATAAACGGTTTTGATACCTATATTTTTGACATTAGAGACATAATAATATGTATGCATCATTTTTATGCTGAATGTAAAGGGGCTGAAAAGGTACTTTATAACCCTGCTAACTGAGTCCATTATATAGCAAAAATAAGGTAGTCTCCAAATAAAATGGATAAAAGTTCTTAAAACACTTTAACTTTCTGATCTGTCTGTCATCTGTCTGTCTCTTGATTAGTTTCTTGCTGGTAGTGCACTGAAAAAGGCTGTAACATCTTTCTGTCGGTTAAATAATGACAGTTTTTAGACAGTTTAGCAAATTCGAACTTTTATGGCGCGGAATGGGAAGTACTTAAATCTCAGCAGCTGCACGTCCTTGTCCAAGTCATCAAAAAAGCCGCCACACTTTTGTCAGCATAAAAGGTGGTGATCAAAAAATAAGGGTTAAAATAAAATATGGATGAAAATGTTGCTCCATTCCTCAAGCAGTGGTAACAAGTAGATTATATACCTGCATTTCAAGGTAAGCTCATTTTTACACTATTAAAATTTCACTAAAGGATCTCCGGCCTGATATGATCAGTATGCAACCATCTCCCACTCATCATCAGCCTTTCTTATGTCCCCACTGGCGGGGCACAGGCCTTTCGTATGGTTGGACACATTAAAGGTAGAATGGGTCATAACCTCACTATAATCCGAGGTCATAACTCAAAAGTCGGAATTACTCAAGCGCGACAAAATAACATAAAGGGGGATATCTTGTACTCTAGTAGCCCCACCCCTTTGATATATGATCGAGCGTCTATATTCTAAGAAGAGCGTAGCTGAATAGAAAAATCGTTAAAGGCAATGTGAGTTAATTAATGCTTGTACTGTAATTGGGCACACTGTAAAATTTTATCCTAATGCAAGAGGGTATTTTTTTAACCACCAGGTAAGATTATATTACTACGACCAGGCAGTGTATTGTGAAATCTTATTCCAGTCTGTTTATTTTATTTACAGCTAGGCCTGTTTATTTTTTGCTACAGCATGTAAGTTCAGCTTCAAAAAGATATAAACGGTTTTGATACCTATATTTTTGACATTAGAGACATAATAATATGTATGCATCATTTTTATGCTGAATGTAAAGGGGCTGAAAAGGTACTTTATAACCCTGCTAACTGAGTCCATTATATAGCAAAAATGAGGTAGTCTCCAAATAAAATGGATAAAAGTTCTTAAAACACTTTAACTTTCTGATCTGTCTGTCATCTGTCTGTCTCTTGATTAGTTTCTTGCTGGTAGTGCACTGAAAAAGGCTGTAACATCTTTCTGTCGGTTAAATAATGACAGTTTTTAGACAGTTTAGCAAATTCGAACTTTTATGGCGCGGAATGGGAAGTACTTAAATCTCAGCAGCTGCACGTCCTTGTCCAAGTCATCAAAAAAGCCGCCACACTTTTGTCAGCATAAAAGGTGGTGATCAAAAAATAAGGGTTAAAATAAAATATGGATGAAAATGTTGCTCCATTCCTCAAGCAGTGGTAACAAGTAGATTATATACCTGCATTTCAAGGTAAGCTCATTTTTACACTATTAAAATTTCACTAAAGGATCTCCGGCCTGATATGATCAGTATGCAACCATCTCCCACTCATCATCAGCCTTTCTTATGTCCCCACTGGCGGGGCACAGGCCTTTCGTATGGTTGGACACATTAAAGGTAGAATGGGTCATAACCTCACTATAATCCGAGGTCATAACTCAAAAGTCGGACCTAGTGCTCATATGCGAATGTTAATGACTGCTAATGCAACTGGGCCCAACGGAATAACGTGCTTTCCGAAGCGTGAAGAGCTCTAGATAATACATTTTTGGTCACCTATCCGACAAACAGCCATTGAGAACTTATTATATTCTGATTCGGTAAAATGTATATGCTGTTTAGACACCTCTACCTTGCCGGTCCTCAAGGATGAAAAAAAAAAGCAGAGCATAATTATAACACATTTTCTTTTGTTTCAGTCTATAATGCTAGATGCCAAATTGCTTAAAGACCTAATCCACCCAATAGGGGACCGAGCAAAGTTCTTGAAAATCTAGAAAATTGGAAAAAACTCACTGAAAATAAAGAAGTGTAGATATGCTCAAAATTAGTAAGTAAAAATATACCAGTAGCTGTCTCAGTCAGAGGATAACTTCTTACTTTAATCAGTTTTTTGTAAGTGGTTACTTGACACTGACAAAATTATGGAAAATTTCTTTTACTAGAAAATCTATATTGCAACCAAAAATTAATTACATATTTTTTTTCAGATTTTACTTGCTTTTGTCTACATGCTACAGAGTCGAGTCACACAAGCATTTTTTGAGTACAAGAGAATTTTTAAACATTGATTGCAATAAACAAGAAGAAGAACAGGAAACAGTACCTAACCAAATAATCATAACTGTTTCAGAAACATATGAAGTAAGAACCTATCTAATTCGTCTTTAAGTTTTCTATTAAGTTCACGTGCTGATAACTTGTTAATTTTGGCAATAAGAAAATATTAATAACAAAATATTTCCACAGGTTGCTTATGAAGATGTCATAAGGGTATAAAATAACACAGAGCCCTTCCATGTCGTTGCAGAGAAGTGGAAGAGTACAGCACTGTTTCGTTTGAATAAAATAAAGAGTACCTAGTGCTTAAATATTTGGTGTAATTGAATCTTTAAGTTTAGCGAATAAGAAAACTGTTATCTTTGAGTTTAGTGTTTTCGATAACTTTATGTTTAAATGAGAGATTTTAAAGTTGAATTTGTTAAAAACAGTGATTTTGCTTTTTAAATATAACTATCTTGCAAGTTATGTACGGAAAAAAATAACGTTTCATGTTGATGGAAACAGTAAATACTTATGTTACTTTAAGGTGATAGTGGGAAGTCACTATCACCTAAGTATTATTAATCATTAATGACTGTTTATTGAATTCTGTGTTTTAGTGTCCAAGTTTGTATTGACGGATTAGTATTACATTAATAGTTATTATTAAGAAAATAAACGTGACTATCGAAATTTAAGCGTTTCATTTATTACCACAGTTTTTGATGTGGTGTGCGATCTTTAAAGTGTTATATTGTTTATAGTCAATAGTTATTTACTGTAATTACGTTATTTTCACAACCTAGTAGGTAAATGTTTACTGTATTGTTGTGACGCTTTTACCCATAGATTAGAGATGATATATCTTTTACCTCTTAGCATATAATTGTAATACGTATTGAGACGTATAGTAGGTACAATATAATTATGTTAAATTTGCATCAATTCTAATTTATTTAAAAAAGCAACCGCGTCACACAACACAACAAACAAAATAGTAAGTATTTACTAGATTGTGAAAAGAAGGTAATCACAGTAAATAACTATGGACTATAAATAATATAACACTTACAAGATCCCACTAGTACAAATTACATATCAGTTTAAGTACGCGTAACGCTAGTGCATAGTAATCATTGCTATACTATTATAGTATAGCATAGTATTTATTGTAGTTACTATAACAATTAAACACTATTTACAGTAACAAAACTAATATGTGGTGCATACGAGAATGTTTAGTTCATAAAATAATTTGACAAGTAAGAGTAGCAATAGCAATCTACTTCATGTGCTGTATCACTTCGTGCTATTACAACTACCCAATGTTCTAGTAAAGTGTGCCATGTAAAAAGTATTGTAGACTTTTTATTCTATAAAAAATACTAAAGTCACTATTGATTACTACTTTGTCATTTTATATGCTTTACTAGATTACTTTGTTAGAATTATAAATAATAATAATGTTTATACACTCACACCTATTATCTACCCCAAAGTAAGCATCATTGAGAGCTTGTGTTATGGGTACTAGATAACGGAGAAATTATGATAATAATATGTATATTAATATTAGAAATATACTAAATTAACATATAAACATCAATGACTCGTAAACAAATGCTCGTACTCATCATACAAACATTTGTTCCTACCGGGATTCAAACCCGGGACCTCTTGACCGAGTAGCCTGGGGTACAGACCACTCGGCCAGCCGGTCGTCGTCAGAATTACAAAAGTTCTGTATAATTCTAGTTTTAGTAAATCAAACACAGAATTCTTGCTGTGTCGTTAACAATAAGAAAGTCTAGTTCCTATAATGTTTGTTCTTGTAAATGCTACAAGATTTTTTTCTCCGTACATAAATTAAATTAGCAAAACAGTGTATATTATATTATACGAACACGTGTCAATATTAATGTGCGCGTGTTTGTGTCACACATACGTCACAATCATAGATAATATTAGTATTATTACTTATTTAAATTAGTATAGTGTCCCGTACCCCGGCCACGAGAGTGATGGACGGTTTGTTATGGCGGCTTGTGGACGTAGCAATCAGTCTAATTGAACAGAGTGCGATCATGCGCTGCGCGTGCGGCGGCGTTTACCGTGATTGATCGAGCTTATCCGCTCGGCGCTCACCAAAACATTCCGATATTTTTCCATTTAGTAATCTGGGGCCCACTCTCTTTACATTTATATTAAGCTTTGTTTCCGTTTCCGTTTGCATTGTCATGTAAAATTGTTCCACACGCACATCAATGATCGCGACTAGGGCACAGCTGTCGAATCACTATATCGTTATTTTTCGGACGAGCTTGTCTGATGTATAAAACTTATCAAACATTCGTAGCTGTAGCTGTAGCTTAATTTTAGTATATCTAATTGGATAAGTTTTTATAATTATTTGTATTATATTCCATGCACCTAACTATTTAGTTCTTGGTATTGTTGCACCCCTTCTGTTGTTATTACATTTATTACTGTCACCCAAAGTGGCCTGGAAGATATTGATTGTTAAAAATAGGATCACCTTTATTTTGTTCTATATGTGTTCTTGCACTTCCGTCTTGTTTTTCTCGTGTACTACAAAGTAAATTTGTATAGTTCAATTGCAACCCTATAAATGTACAAAACGGTAATCTTAAAGGAAGAAAAACTGATTCCGTCAGTAGTTTTTTTTGTCACTAACTTATTTCTTGAAAAAACAGCTTCATACGTAACTAACACGCTCTGATTTAAGTGTTGACCAGTTACATATTTATCTTAATTCTAACGACTATGATAATGATATCGTCTCGGACATTGTGTATCATTATTAGCTTACGCACAAAGATAATGATTTACGATTTATAATTTATGGCTACAAATGATCACACGTGAGATCTCACGTGTTTGTAAAAAACGCAATAGGTAGCGTAGGTAAATTGTTAATTTGCGTTTTTAATAGCCAATATAATTCAAATTTAATGGAATTAATGGAACCATCAAATATTAATAATGTTTCTTAGAAGTACATAATTGTAAAATACTCATAAAGAACGTTGAACTTTATATGTAAGTACAGAGTAATGTTTTATGATATTTACATAAAATATCATGAAACGCATAAATCGGTTCTTAATTCCTGTAGATATTGAATATATTTTTCTTGGAAAAAAGTTATTCCTTCAAAATAACCATTATATTTTTCCTCCGCTACAAATCCGATTTTTTGTCTCTGTCAATATTATTTTATCTATACAGTCAACGGATGTTACGATACTAAAATAGTTTTCATTATCATAGAATTTAAATTTGGAATGAACTAGTCTGATAGTCTTTTGTTTGGTAGAATTAAATTGGATTTTCTTCAAACAAAGATATCGGGTGGTGTACTATATTCTGTATACTGGGAATTTAAAATAGTTACAGATGTATTTGTATGCTAATGGGCCTGTTTAGTCCGAAATAAGGCGATTACTTTACATTCACTAGGTGGTAGGCCCGTATGTAGTGTCGTCTGGGTAGGTACCACCGCCTTTCTTATTTCAGCCGTGAAACAGTTCGCTGTGTTTCGGATTGAAGGGAAAGGTAGCCAGTGCAATTACTGGGCATGGACGGCACTTCATCTTAGGCCTCAGGATGACAAGGCACCTGCAATATTAAGTGATTTTTCCTTGTTATTGCAGGTGTCTATAGGCGGCGGTAACCGCTTACCATCAGGTGGGCCGTCAGCTTGTTTGTCATCTAGTTGTATAAAAAAAAACATTGGCACTGCTAAGTGAGCGGTGCGCATTATAAGAGCACGCGCACGCGCCGTGTTAGCCGCTCACATCATATCATTTCATGAAACATTACACTGAAAAGTTGTCACGCCCAATCATGACTCAACCTGCGTTTAACCCCAATTTGTTAACGCTCCTACATTTTCGCATGTTTTGCACGGTCAATGAGAGTGCTATATGCGTTCCAGAAAAAAATACGATATAATTAGAATTGATTTTATGTTGAACATTATACTGAACGTAATGCTATCTGCTACCCATCCACAATCAAAATTTCACAGAAGCGGTCAACGTAACGATTTTTTTAATATGCGACTGAAAAGGTAAAATTTAGGAGCTCGGTGGCGTAGTGGTTTGAGCGCTCTGGTTTCGATAACGAAAACAAAGCAACTTTCGACATGGTCGGTCCCGGGATGGGTCAATTGCATTCATAATCTCGAGCTCCTCCGTGCTTCGGAAGGCACGTTAAGCCGTTGGTCCCGGTTCTTACTGCAACCGCTTTAACCCACCAACCCGCATTGGGCCAGCGTGGTGGTGTTATGGCCAAATCTCCTCGTGTGTTTCTCCCACGGAGGAAGGTCTGTGCCCAGCAGTGGGACGTATATAGGCTGATGATGATGATGAGGTAAAATGGTAGCAAAGCACCAAACACTTGTCAATTTTTTTATTTAATATAAGTACCTGGGTATTACCAGTACTACTTGATTTTAGGTACTACACTCCCAGATGCAAACTGGTAAATATGATTGGAAATTTCGACCAATATTTTTAGGTTACTAATTCCTGTTGATTTCCTACCCCCTTACTCATAAACCTACTTCCAAATTTCCCTTCGGTTCCTTAGAAAAACGTCCAAAAATCCGTAAGAGCCCGTACAAAACGATAAATAAAATTGCAAATTTATTCATGCAGGCACTATAAAATATGCAAATGTCTATCACATCGTATATACGGAAAATTTTCCTTAAAGCTTTTTTCCTGCTTTCATCTGTAAAATTTGCTTCGGGTCAGGAAGCGAACGGACGTCGTCACACGCATGATCCCTGCATATGCATCCGGTTGTTCACCCGTGTCTGGGCCGAGTGTCGGCACGTTGCCCTTTGACCCACAACCACGCGACCAAACAACGAACCTTCGACCTATCTCAACAATCTGCATAGACATGAACAAGTTCACTCTGATTCCTCGGAGAGCTTTAAATTAAAGATATTTCAATTTCGAATCCTTTTTCTATTTTACGTCTAATGTACTTACGTAAACTCTTACAGTTTGCTAAATTTCCATATAATCAAAGAAGAAAAGGTCTTATAAATTTAAAATGAACACTTGAATGCTAAGTTACAGAAAATTCATCTGATGATGCTCATATAGATATGTCTAAGATTATGATATGAGACTCCAAGTCAGCCACAGCTTATTACATAGTAAAGTAAAACTTCAAAGTTAAGCTTTTACCTATATTCGCCAACATAATATAGGTATATCTAGACAGCTTATACCTACACAGAATTTAGATAAATTTTCAGGTGTAAAATCATTTAAATCTACGAATGGAAAACATATGCACCTTGTCGGAGTTACGACGCGACGTCATCACATATTCATCTGTACTCTGAATGCATTAATCTTTCTCGAGCATCATTTTTCCTTATCACATCGCATCAACGTGAATATGTAAAAAAAAAATTCTGTCGCCAGGTAAAAAATAACAGTAAAATAAATTTTCTTTTACTGTAGTAACTAAGTCTGTCGGTTTAAGGAAAATCGATTCAGATTTTATTGAGAATCGATTTGGCTATTTTGGACTTTATTAACTGAGCAATAAAATGACAATAACTTAATGAGAACACCTATCACTGCCCCCGATGATGACATACAGCAATTAATTAAATTAATTGAACCAGTATTAGTCGCATGATCATTAATAGTTCACGTACCTACCTTAGCTACTTACACTATAGAAATAGATAACAGACCTATCATAGTAAAAACAGATATAAAATTGTTTGTTTTTAATGTCTATCTTTCTTCTAATAGATATAATTAGCTGTGGCATTTGTGTGGCAGTAAAAGCAAAACCCCTAATAATGTGTCATGTAAGTCAGTCCTCTAGGTCACTACTTATTAAATCCTAAATCTTCATATTTATTACGCAAGATCTTTGCACAGGACATAAACGTACTGAGGTAACGAATAAGTAAACTGAAACTAGAAAAGTCATTGAATAAATTTTGGCCCACACACGAAGTGATCAATGTAACATTATTATAATATTTTAAAATGAATTTTGGTTCAAATAATATTAAGTTTTAATTAAAATTTTATTGCTGACAACACAACTACTAAACTCGCACTTAACCCATCAAGCATCAGATTCCAGACGGTTGAATTTTCAATTTTCATAGCCCTCTAGATGTATACCGCCGCTTAACAGATTAATGATGTCAGTGATAATTAGTTTCAAAAATAAATTCATGTCATGTAATGTTATGTAAGGGAGACACTCCTTTAAGAGCTCCTGCGGCAAGTAAAGACGCCAGATGAGAAATCGTTATGTTGAGAGCAAGGGTATTCATCCCCTATCTATACTGTCAACGTACGGCGCTAGAGTAGTGGTCAATGTGCTACGAGCGTCTATTATAGGCTACGGTAACCACTTCCCATCAGAAGGGCAGTCTGCTCGTTTGCCGCCCTTGTCGCATAAAAAAACATTCAAAATAATATTTTCAAAGGCAAATTACGTCACCTGCCTTTTGCGCTTTTTTTGGCATGTAATAAATCGAGTGATATTGAACTTTTTTCATAATTTTATTTATTTTATTTTATTTTTATAACTAGGGTCTTCTAGGGGGTAAAACTTGTTTTATGGCGTTCGTTAATAGTTTCAATAATTATTTGCTTTCTTTCTTAGACATCATCATCACCAGCCTATATACGTCCCACTGCTAGGATCAGGCCTTCCTACATGTCAGAAACACATGAGGCGTTTGGGCCATAACACCACCACGCTGGCCCAATGCGGGTTGGTGGGTTCTTTCTTAGACAACTTAATTAAAATACAATAAACAATTATATACCATTATTCGTTGTAAAAAAGAATTCGTTTGGTGGTAAAACTCTAGTACTTTAAGTTTTCATACTGAAAACAGAATATTTATTTTCGGCAATACTGTTTTTTATGATTGCGTCATGAACATAGGTGGTGATAGTGCATTTAGTGGTGAAGTTTTAATTACATTTTTACAGTAAGTATTTCGAAATATTGTAATATTTTGCTACAAACGAATACATTAAGTAATGACTTAGCAATAATTAATACTTGCAATCTAAGTTAACATAAGGTTTAAAAGAGATATTACGTTGATAAGACTAATATGCCAAGTTGTAGTGTCGCAGAATAAACAAAATTTTGATTTCAAAACCGTTCTCTCATTATGAAGAAAAAAAATCTTCTTTGAGAGAATTACTGACATAATGCCGGCATTAGGAATTTATTGTCTTTGTCAATTCATCATTAACTGTTTGAAACATTTTGGTGGTGCAAGTCACACTGTACAACCAGTCACGAAATACGTAGAGTCAGTTACGCCCAGTATCATAGAATTGTTTGCTATTTCTCTTCGAGATGGTCAAAATAGCAGCAGAAACGAAAAGAAAACAGAGAGATACTAAAACCCGTTGGTTTTTTTAAGAATTTTAAAAAGAAAGAAGCCGTAAGCATAAAACGACGATGACGTTTGATACAACAAACAACATCTT
This sequence comes from Nymphula nitidulata, assembly GCA_947347705.1. Taxonomy (NCBI): domain Eukaryota; kingdom Metazoa; phylum Arthropoda; class Insecta; order Lepidoptera; family Crambidae; genus Nymphula; species Nymphula nitidulata. The sequence goes on along the minus strand of OX374621.1, from coordinate 10,166,268 downwards.
CAATTACGCATCACTCTTTACGTAATAAAGGCAAAAAAGAATGTAAATAAATAATAATAAAAATATACAGAGAAAATATAAAACAATAAAATGTAAGAATCCCCCAATAGGATAACGCTGATATACTTGACTTATTTTGAAACACGATAATTTGTTTTTGAAATAATTTTATATTATTCTAATATTCTTATTTCTAGCATATTTTGATTCTTGTTGAAACCTAAATAAAAATGAAATAAAAACCTAAACGGAAAGGCTAAATTTAAAAAAAAAAGATATTTTGCATTACGTAAATAAACGCAAATGAACTGAAAGATTTTTTCTTTGTATGTACACCGATTACGCTGAGACTACTGATCCGATTTACATGTCTTTTTTTTTGTTCGATGCGGAATAGTTGCCATTTGGTCCCATAAAATTTTTTTTTCAAAATCAGTTAGGCAGTTCGGTTTTTATATAAAGAAAACTGAAATCATTAAGTCGTCTACGTATGCGAAATTGGCGAATTTTTGCTTTCCTTTGAGTTTTTAGTGAAACGATACGATAGTAGGAAACAATATAAGTTGACGATCACCCATCTTGCTTCGACCTTAGAAAGTTATCACTAAAAATTGTAAAAAAAAAATTTCAACAAAAATAAAAACGGACTTCAAAAAACTGAAAAGGTTAAAATAATTAAATTTAAGTAGGTACTCATCTCCCAGAAATATATTTTTTGGAGTCGGGGCTTCACTTTCTATTGTTTTTGAAACAACTTAGCACCAACTCCAAAAAATATATTTCTAGGGGATGAGTACCTTTTTAGTTTTTTGAAGTCGGTTTAAATTTTTGTTTATAATTTTTTATTCACAGTTTTAACACATCCATTTAATTTGTTTCATGTACCCACTTCAACTACAAATACAAGTCATGGCTAAAATTCTTATATCGAAAAAGATTAAAAACACTCTTTACCGTGACTTCCTTTTGCACGTAGTGTCAGTCACGTTTACATTTTTTTTATTGAACCATATTAAAAAAAATAAGTTCAAATTTATTACCACGGAAGTTTACTTGAAGGATTAACTTTACAAATACACTAAAATTGTTACTATAAAAAAGTGGTATTACTATAAAAACCCAAAATAAAACAGAAATCGTGTCAAATGTAGAGCCAGTCACCTAGTTAAGGAATCACCCAAAAGCTTTTATCCGCTGATAAAATAAAAATCTCAGCATGATGAATTTCAGTGCATTTTAGAAGATCACCAAAACGAAAGCATTTCAAATCGTTCAATGCTGGTAACACAACAGCTTACCAGTGGTGTGTATATATAGAGTAAAACGTGTGACGGCTGGCTTGGTCAGTGACCCTGGCTACATCCCCTAAGGTCACGGGTTCAAGCCAAGGCAGAGGCAAATGTTTATGTGATGAACAGGAATATTTAATACCAGCTCGTCATTGTTTACGTGTTTACATTATTTTTACCCGTGGTGTTGTAATGCGCAGTAAACCTTGGTCATTAAAAGCAATTTCATTCATGTAACTGTAAAGATTCACTTTAAAATCTTAGTGCATAGGTGCATGCTTATCGCAATTGCTCCTGACTACCCATCATCGTCACAGAGTACTTTTTGTGCAAGCAACTTTCGCCATGGTAGCAACTGTCGCCATGGTCGATCCTGGGATGGGTCAATCAAAGTTTGTTATCTCGAGCTCCTCCGTGCTTCGGAAGGCACGTTAAGCCGTTGGTCCCAGTTGTTCCTGCAACCGCTTTAACCCACAAACTCCTCATGTGTTCCTCCCATGTAGGAAGGCCTGTGCCCAGCAGTGGGACGTATATAGGCTAGTAATGATGATGATGATGATGACTTTTTGTTTAAATTGCCACAGGGTCCTACTGTCCTGTCTCGTTCCGATACCGTATAAGATCTTTATGCTGGGGTATTTGATTAAAAACGTGGTAAGTTAAGAACTAGGACACATGAAAGGTAAAGCTAATATCTAATAATCAAATCTAAAATTAGAATTATATTGCCACAGATAAGGTATCCGCCAACAGAACATTTGCAAATGAAGTGCATAGTCTTAATAACCAAAATATAGTAAAAATGGGTTTGTATAACTTAATATTAACCTGTTTTTTAAATTAAATTGCCTTTTTTATTATTTGACTTTACCTCTGTAGCAACCCAAAAACCGAATGGCTATATGTGATGATGTTCGTAGGGCTGTACATATATACATGGAAACATTGGTGCTAGGTTTCTTTCGTGCTTTACTCTTCCTGAATCCAGAATAAAGCTGCCATTAGTCTTCTTCTCTAGGCCGAAAGACACTTAAATCTTCTGGCATTTTATATTGCACTTTAAAAATAATCATTCAAGTCGTCATCTCACGTCGCCTTTCTTCAATATCAATCAATACAATCACAATACCTAAGGTTTCTATCTTAAAATATTTGAAACATAATCCTGCCCTAACCAAGATTTCTCTACACACCTTATGCATTGATATTGTAGTCAAACAGTATTGAATACCAAAAATCTGCGTCAGTAAATTTTTCTTTATACTTTCATGTTTACACAACTGGCGTTTCTTTTGTGTTTAATCTTTTCGAAATATTCTTTACCGGTACGAAACGCTTCGACGACGAATTTTTTGAACCACTTGAAATAATTCAATAGAAATAATGGCATTACTAGTAGGTTCACGGTTATTTTTAATGACCAAGCGGAGTCGGAAATTTTGTCTAATATTTATAGAAATGGACGTTGGATTTGTCAGCGAAACGTTCATCGACGAAAAATTCGTCGACGAAGCGTTTCACATCCATTTGTTTGGTAAGCAAACCAAATAATTTTATAATTTACTTCAGGTTTTACAGTTTTAATCACGTGGCTGCGATGCAAAAGGTAAAAATTGTGAAATATTTAACAATTAATTACCGATACCTATAGGAGTTTCATAATGTAAGGCTGTCGTCAAATAAATTATCGGTGTTAAAGTTTTAAATAAGTATTATTATTTATGTGTCTTTGGAGTTGCTTCGATTTTGCATAGAATGCATTCCTCAAAAAATAAGACCGCACACAGAATTAAAACAAATCATCATTTATTTTTTATTTTGGTTATAGATTAATTATAAAATATTATACTATTGTATGATGTTGTTGTCTTGTATCTAAACGAAGAATTAATTTGAGGAAAAATACAAAACTCGTAAAAGCATTCAGACAAATAGATGACGTTCTCGGAAAGCAATTAACTTGTGGCTCTTGTTTCTCGTTTATTAATAGTTGCTACTCTCTTAAATTCAATCGGTCAGTAATTACAGCAGACGTGTGCTGCACTGCTTGAAAGCCTACGTGACCCGAGGCAGACTATCCGCACCTGCCTCGTCGACCTGAATCTAATTACAATCAAACCCACGCTAATAGTGATTTAAGCACTTTTATTGAACACGTATTCAATTTAGTGAGAATCAGCTTCATTATTGATGAATTTTTAATGATAATTATCATGTTTACAGTTTCAATGCGAGAACTAATTTATTTGTTTCTAGAAATCAAAATCCCAGAACAGTCACGTCCGCTCGACTTTAGCTGTTCAACAGTGCAAAATAGCGCTGAACTGTTCAAAAGTGCGCTCAAATTCAAATGTTCTTCAGTGCGCTCAACTGTTTAATTGTGCGTGCGACTAGTTAAATTTACTAAGTCTGTATTCAATTATGCGATCAACTGTTCAACAGTTAATTTTAGCGTGATGCAAGGCAAAACCTCTTCACATAATAATAATATGACAATTACCGTATACAAAAGACCGGTGTTATCGTATATTTATGAGATTCGCATAACACGAATTAAATCTATACATATAATAAAATATATAAAAGTGCTGAGATAATAATACAATCGTTATTGACATAGGTCAGTATACATGTCCCACAACCCCATGTTTCCACACATTATCAGTATAACGTGTGTAAATATTTTATATATTATGTAATATAATTACTGATTGTTACAATTCTCCCATATATTTAATGGTCAGATGTCCATGGAATCCTCTAGGAATAATTTAATTTATATCATGTTATTGTTGTATGACATTACGGTAACCCTACGTCAGAAATGGAGGGATTTCTACTCAAACATATATCAAACATATCGAGGTAGAATGACAATAAATTATATCGATGCACGATTAGCTAAATAACAATTATTGGGTTCTCTAATGTCTCACACACAATTCATTAGCATATTACCATTTCACAAGCAATATTTGTCAATGTTTCATTACACAAACTAATGCTTTAACAAGTACATCAAAACGCAAACATGCATATGACCATAGAGTTAAATATGACAAGCAAGCATTTCAAAAATGCATTATTAATTAAATTTTTATAAGAATTACTGACATGTCAACAATATACAAAAACCAAAAATAATATTTCGCAAATAATTTGTCGGACTAAATTTCAATTACACACTTTTTGTTTACTAAAATTTCATTTTGCAATTTTTCAAATTAAATATTATTACTTAATGTATAAATTACCATTAAAATATAATGATTTTCGCAATGGCCGTCCAATCATTTAAACTAAAGTAAAACGGTCGGAATGCTCGCTCAGCTCGCGCGTTGGGTTCTCTATTTTGTCTCATAATTTTTATTATGCATAATCTATCGTGTCATAATGTTTTGTGACACAATCATCATGTGTCCGAATGATAAATAGCCCTAACTTCATGTCTCATAATATCACTTGCCCGAAAACCAAAATCGCTAAATATTTTTTTTGCTATATATATCACAATCTATAATATTAAGACATAAAACGCTTTTCTATAATAGTTGTAAGTCCTAACGTAATATCTAATAATATAACGTGCCCTAAAATCGAAATATTTCTATAAGTAATATTTGAAGCACATAAATATAAATAAATTTCATACAATCACACCAATTATCTAGCCCAAGTAAGTATCACAAGAACTCGTGTAATGGATACTAGATAAACATGCATGCAGCATGCAAGCAAGCATGCAGCATGCAAGCAAGCATGCAGCATGCAAACAAGTATGAAGCAAGCATGAAGTATGCTAGCAAAAATGCAAGTAAGCATGCAGCCTGTAAGCAAGCATACATGCATTGCAAGCAGCATGCATGGCTTCTGTCACGGCTCCGGCGCTCCGGCGTTCCCACGCGACCTTATCGTCACAGATGGTTTTGCCCACCACCGCAGCTTCGGTTTTCTGGCTGGCTATGCCGGCCAGCCTCAGCCGCGGCGTTGGTCGTCAAAACCACCTGCTCCTCAGCTCGCGGGCCGCCTCGCCCCTCCACGCCTTCGCGGGCTTAAATTACACTCTAGGGGTAGGGCAGACAAGACTACGTGGTGTCGGTTTTACAGCGATATATTTCTGTCACTGAATTTTAAAACGCAACGATTGTTCAGGTTCATAAAACAACATTTCAGTTAAATTATTTCAAATGTCATTGAAACTGTCTCCGGATAAAGTTATTTCTTGATATTAGGCTTATAATAACTAAGCTTAATGATATTGATAACATAACCAAGATAAATCTACTTTTAAACATATGTTAAAAATGTGAAAATTAGATACGCCTACGTAGACCCCCGTCGAGTCTGGGGAAGCTCTGGGGGTCTGGACCACTTTGAGAACTAAATAGACACTTGTTTAATAATTATAAAATACGATATTCATTTCGACACACTGTTACTCGTTCAAGAGAAAAAAATATATAGTAAAGTATCACTAGAAAGGTTGCTACCTAAATAACACCTCCGCCGCCTCTGTAAACGTCTAGTGGTTGAGACCACGACCGCTCCGGTGTGCAATTCCCGTGGTGGGAATTTTCTGCTCAGTTTGTTTGGTGGTACGGCTTTCTCTAAGTCCGCCTGGCTAGCTACCACCATCTAACCTAAGTTTCCCGCCATAACAATAATGTTAACGGCATTGTTGTGTTGCAGCAGTTGGAGGTAAGATAGCCAGTTCCTCTGTAATTGAGGAATCCTGGTGTAGCTCGTTTCCATCTTTCACCTGATCATCACTTACCATCAGGTGAGATTGAAGGCCAAGAGCTACCCCGTTAACAAATAAAAAAAACTAAAAAAAAAACAAAAAAAAACTAGGTTATGTTTTACCTACTACTATACTAATAATTATTACCATACGCTTACTATCTAGCCCAAATTAGATAAACATCATTAAGAGCTTGTATTATGGATACTAGATAACGGAGAAATATTGATAGTAATATATACAGGGTGGTGCCGTCAATACGACAATAAATTAAAACATGGGCTATATTAGTTCATAGAAATGGTTAGCCACTTTCAAAAACATCTTATTCAATAATGCCGCCAATGTTATATTATTTTTATGAAGTGTATTAGACAGTCCGTGTTTCAATTTCTTGTCGTACTTATTGACGGCACCACCCTGTATAAATATCAGAAATAATCTAAGTATACTAAGTGAATAAATTCTCGTATTCGGGATTCGAACTCGAGACCTCATGACGCTAGAAAATTTATAAATTGCGTTTTTAAACGATAACTAGAGATTTTATTTTTATAGGCCCTCTTTCTATGATTTAAGTAAGTACACAAACCATTGATTATTAATTCTACCGGCTTCAGTCGACAGTTTAATTACGGTATAAACTGAAATGTAATTTTTTGCCCTGGCCACAGATTACTTTAGATTTTCTCTTTGATATAAATAGGTAGGTACGTACTAAGGCTTTTTTATTGATAAAAACAAACTGATGGCCCGCTTGGTGGTAAGTGGTTACCGTTGTCTTTATTTTGTTATACTTTTAGAAAATTAATTTTGATGACAAACGGCGAAATCAAATATTTCAGTCGGTGAACGTGCGAAGCGAATATAATTTGTTTTTAATCTTAAAAACAAGACATCAAGATTGGACGTTAAAATTTATTATTACTTTATGTGGTATTAGGTACGTAATCAAATAAATTTCAATCAGAAACTTAAACTTATTTTTATGACGAACGGCGAAATCAAACCTTTCAGTAGGTGAACGTGCAAATATATTTAATTTTTTTAATTTTAAAACAAGACATCAAGATTGGACGTAAAATTAATTATTACTTTACGTGGTATTAAGTACGTAATCAAATAAATTTCAAACAGAAACTTAAACTTCTTTATGTATAGTGTAAACATTACATCACATAATCATAATTTATTTTTTACAAAGACGTAACTTTGCTAGCGCAAATATTGAGTATAAACGCCTGGTGGAACGCTCTACGACATTAATCCCGTGACCAATGTTGCTATCAAAATAGCGAACGGCACAAACTTCTGTTATGCCCAATAAGTCTCTCTGAAACACGTAGGGCACTGGTTTACAATCAACGATATTTCTTGGCAGTTTGTACAAATTATAATAGGGTAGATGACACTATGACACTAAGGAGAATACTTTTCATTCCCCCCCCTCCCCCCCCATCTCGGAAAGAGTATTTTTGCTCTTCGATATCTGAGTGCAAAATCCGTTTTTATCCACTACAGAATAAAGTAAAATTGAATTTAGAACATTGTGTGCACTAAGTTTGTGAATTCAAAACATCATTAGACCTCTTTACTTCTACCTCCATGGTGCCGAATTCATCATTCAACCTTTTTTAACTTGTTAAAAACTCAGACTCGGCTCCTTCTTGGTGTATTTTTTGTTTAATTTGTTTTGCGCGCGCCATTTTCTTTTCTCGACAATTTGTTTAAAAAAACCATAGGTTTAAAACAAATAACTTAAAAACAAGTTAAAAAACCTAAAATGAGTGGTTCTAGCGTCGAAGAAGTTTATTTGACACCAACAGAATTGACTGAAACTGTTAATAATGCGCGCAATTATGTATTTTTTTTGCATTGAGTCATTTCCTCGTTGAGGTGGGATGAAAAGTTACGTGTTGCACTCGAGTGCAAAGATTTTTCACCTTGTGCTCTTTTGATTCCCTCGCTAACGCTCAGGATTCTAATTTTTGAATCCTTCGCTTGCTCGGTCATCAAAATTGAGCACGCGGTTAAAAAGCAACTTTGCACTCTTGTATAACAAATAACTATTAAGTAAATAAGTGCCCATATTATGGTTTGAGCTTTCGTCCCTTTCCTTACTTATGTATTCTATCTAGCAAAACTCATATTGAGAAACACAACTCCTCTCTTATTTCAGCCGTGAAACAGCTCGCTGTGTTTCGGATTGAAGGGAAAGGAAACCAGTGTAATTACTGGGCATGGACAGCAATTCATCTTAGGCCTCAGGACGACATCGCACCTGCAAAGTCAAGTCATTTTTCCTTGATAATGCTGATAAGCGCTTACCACCAGGTGGGCCGTCAGCTTGTTTGTCATCTAGTTGTATAAAAAAAATTTAGAGTCACAAAGTAAGTAGGTAGTTCATACAGAATGTTTAGTACAAAGCATAACAAGCGAGCACCTGCCCATGTTAACCTATTCATAATATAAATACTATAGTGTTATAAAAAATTCAATAAGTACCTACTAATAGTTCGGTCAGTTATACAAAATTGTTTTTTTTATAATGATGATGACAAACAATCTGACGGCCCACCTGGTGGTAAGCGGACCCTACATACGGGCCTACCACCTAGTATGGACAATTTCAAAAATAAATTTACTTTTTTCAACTTTTGACAACATCTTAGTATTTTTATGACTATGTTTACAAGGGCAGGTGCCCCGCTTATTACATCTAATTTGATTGATGACACCTACACTGAAAAAAAATGACAACTGAACTTTCGGCTACCTTTAGTTCAAAAAAATGAACACGTCACATAAGGTAACTCCTAGCCAAAAATAAAGTTGCTTATAGATGCACCGTTTTGTTAAGTCACATAAACTTTAATTATAGCTCGCTAAAGTATGGTTATTACAAATGTTACCGAAGTAGATAGTTTGGTTAAATATTTTTTTCAATGACAGATCTAGAGGCCCGGAATGCGATTCCCGTGAGGGATAAGTTCTCTCCTCGTTGGGTTGGTCACAGGCCTTTTCTCAGTCCTAGTCCTGGCTAGCTACCACTATCATATCTAAGTCTGCCGCCATAACAATAATGTACGATAGCAACATTGACAACAATGTTGCTGACGACTATTATACTCAGTCAGTCAGTTTCTCTGTGGTTTTGGATTAAGGGTGTGGTACACTTCCATCTTCGGATCGCACTTACCATCAGGTGAGATAATAATAATAATAATAAAAACTTTTATTGACATCAAACATGTACAAAAATATTTAGTGAAACCCCTGACTCCAGTGCTAGGTTACATACCTGTGTTACAGAAGTCAGTGCCCAGTGCCCACTCACTCTCTATAGTCTTATTACAATATAAATAACATTTTTTTAAAATTTATTACTATACTATTACATTTATTTTGATTTGCTGTGTGTGTGAGTGTATGTGTGTGTATATGTGTTATATAGAAATCCTAAAAGTTAGATTTCTGTTTCAAAATAATTCAACGATAAAGGCCAAGAGCTACTCCATTAAGAATTTAAGAAATCGTTGTAGAGTGTTCAAATATAGTAAGTACTGTGGAACACATTCAGAAATGTATAATCTGTTAACAATTATATAATCTATGGTATCGAACTAAAACCGTGTGTCTGATTAAATTCGTGGCTCGTTAAATTGTGTTTTAATTGTAGATCATAAATAAGAAACCCGACATTTTGGCGACGAGGAAAAACAATGTAAGAAATGGCACTACCGGAAAATAATAATCCATTCGCGGGATCGCAGTTCGATCCGTACATTGACTCGCAATCGTGTCATGAAAGATGGCGTACTTGGCTAAGGAATTTCCAATATTATATAGACGGACAGATTGGATTAGCACCGAGGCAAAAACTTTCGAGATTACTTCATCAGGCGGGGCCTGAAGTCCAGGAAATATATGAAATTGTCAAGGATGGCGATGTTCAAGGAAAAGATGAATACGAAACTGCAATAGCGAAACTAAATGCGTACTTTGTGCCTAAATTAAATATATCCTATGAACGAATGGCATTCAAGTCAATTGAAATGCAGGCCAATGAAACTGTAAACCAATTTGTACTTAGATTACGTAAAAAAATAAAATATTGCTCATACAATGATGTAGAAGAGAGAATCAGGGACCAGCTAATTGAAAGATGCATATATCCAGAGTTGAAACAAAAATACTTACGGAAGGGCGGTGAGTTAACACTAGACCAAGCTCTAGACTTGGCTAGATTATTTGAATTGGAAAGAAATATGGGTCAGCTGAACATGAAAGTAGAAACAAAGCAAGACGATACATCTGAAATAAATAGAATAGTTCCTAATCATAAATGCTACCGATGTGGAAAAAAGGGACATTACGCTAAGGATCCCAACTGTCCGGCTGTAAAAATTATATGTGACAAGTGTGGCTTGACTGGACACTTTGCAAAATGCTGTAAGACAAGAAATGAAAACTATGAAATGAAACCAAGGAGATCAAAGCAAGTAGATCATAACAAGAAGAAAAAAAGAAGACATGTTCGATATGTGGTTAAAAGTTGTTCTAGCTCCGGAAGTTCTGAGGAAGAGAGCGATAGTGATAGCAATAGTGAAGTTACAGTGAATTCAATCTTTCAAATAAATGCTATTAATAATAAATGTGACATTATTGTGGATGATAAACTAAAATTTAGATTCATCATAGACTCAGGTGCTTGTATCAACATAATAGATAAGAAAACTTTTAAAGACTTATTAAGATCAGGAATGAATGGTAAGCTTTAAATTGATTGTCCTCAAAAATTCTGTACATATGGAGGAAAAGAAGTTCCAAAGCTTGGTGTTTTAAAAACTTCTTTGTTTTCACCAGATACTAAAATTAAAGTATGTGCTGATATCTTAGTTTACGATGGCTATGGACCTTCTCTTCTCAGTGCACAAACTTCATCACAATTAGATTTATTAAGAATTGGCCCAGTGGGTGTAAAACAATTAGTGTGTGCTATTACTGACCCACCTTTATGTAAAGATACTATATTAAAGAAATATCCAAATTTGTTTCAAGGCGTAGGAAAACTCAAAAATTTTAAACTGGTTATACCTATAGATCCAAATGTGAAATTAATTGCACAACCGGTTAGAAGACTACCTTTTAATATAAGAGACATTGAACATAAACTTATCACTGAACTGATGGACTGTGATATAATCGAACCCATGACTGGACCAACTCCTTGTGTGTCACCATCACATATAGTACAAAAAAGGGAGAAAAATCAATATAGGCTTGTTGTAGATATGAGAAAAGCCAATGAAGCTGTTCTCCGTGAACGTGTGCCATTACCTACCTTTGAAGAGTTGCTCGCAGATCTCGATGGATGCAAGTATTTCTCCTGTTTAGATATTAAATGGTACCATCAATTAGAACTTGCTGAAGAATCAAGAAATATTACTGTATTTAGTTCAAGTTTAGGGCTATTTAGATATAAAAGACTTTTCTTTGGCATCCGGTGTGCCTCAGAAATGTTTCAAAGAATAATTGGACATTTACTTCAAGGAATTGATGGAGTTGCAAATAGTCAAGATGACATTAGGATTGGAGGGCGCACTAGAGAAGAACATGATGTCAGATTAAAAGAGGTACTCAATAGGTTAAGTGAAAGTGGTCTAACCTTAAATGAAAAGAAATGCTCGTTCGGAGTTACGGAAATCATTTTCCTAGGACATCACTTATCTGCTGCTGGTATAAGACCAACAGTATCAAGTCAGCAGATAATTCAGGGATTTCGTGCACCCCAAAATAAGGCTGAAGTCAGAAGCTTTTTAGGGTTAATTAATTTCTCAGCTAGATTTATACCAAATTTCAGCACTTTAACAGAACCATTAAGATACTTGATTAAAAATGATGTAGACTTTACATGGAATAAAGGACATGAACAGGCATTTAATCATTTAAAAAAACTTATAGTGACTGCTCCTGCCTTAGGATTCTATGACAAAAATGCACAGACTACAGTTGTAACAGATGCAAGTCCTGTGGGCATAGCAGCAGTTCTTATCCAACATCAAACAATAAATAACAAGTTGCAACCCATTATTATTAAATATATAAGCAAAGCACTATCTGATACAGAGAAAAGGTATTCACAGACTGAGAAGGAGGCCCTTGCAATTGTATGGGCCTGTGAAAATCTATACATGTACTTAATTGGAAAACAGTTCAATATAATATCTGATCATAAACCTTTAGAGATGATATATTCTTCAAATTCCAAACCAAGTGCTAGAATTCAACGGTGGGTTCTCAGACTGCAACCCTATACATTCAAAGTAATCTATAAACCTGGTAGAAACAACATAGCAGACCCGTTATCCCGCCTCTTACAAACTGATGGCAATAACAAAACTGATAGAACAGAAGACATTGAAGACCAAGGGCTTTTAGCATATATAGAAGGATCTATTGAAACTATAACTATTAATGAAATTAAGGAAGCTACAAAATTGGACATGGAACTTTCAGAAGTAATTAATGCAATCAATAATGACAAATGGGATAATAATTTAAGAAAATATGAACTTATAAAAACAGAATTATGTGTAGTAAGTGATATTTTACTAAGGGGAACAAGAATCATTATACCTAAATCATTAATACCTAGAATTTTAGAAATAGGTCATGAGGGACACATGTCTATCAATTCAATGAAAGCGAGGCTCAGGTCCAAAGTATGGTGGAATAAAATGGACAAGGATATTGAGTACTGGATTGATACATGTGATGGATGTAGATTAGTGAGAAAAGGTGATCAACCAGAACCTATGACGTCAACTGAACTTCCTAGTAGAGTCTGGCAAACAGTTGCAATTGACTTCTTAGGACCTCTACCATCAGGACACTACCTTCTATTTATAGTGGATTATTATAGCAGATATTTTGAAGTAGAAATTTTAAAGAATCAAACTACAGAAAGTACCATCAAAACACTGGAAAAGATTTTTACAAGTGAAGGAATAATGGAAGAAATTATCTGTGATAATGGACCGGCATTTAGAGACAAACGATTTGTAAACTTTTTAAAAGCTAATGGAATTATGCTTAGGCACACAACGCCTTTATGGCCACAAGCTAACGGGGAGGTAGAAAGACAGAATAGAAATGTTCTACGAAGACTTCGAATAGCCCAAGCACAAAAACTTGATTGGAAAAGGGAACTACTTTTATACCTCGCTGCATACCGAACTACACCACATTCCACAACAGGTTTACCGCCTGGCAATGTGTTTAGAGGCAGAAACATTAGATCCAAAATACCGGAAATGACAACAAATCCTATGATAGAAGATGAAGAAATGAGAGACAAAGACAGATTTAAGAAAGATCAGTATAAACAATACACAGACAAGAGAAGAAACGCTAAAGAATCAAATATTATTCCAGGTGACAAGGTATTGGTCAAGCAAAGAAAAGAGAACAAGTTGACAACTCCATTCTCACCAACAGAATTTAAAGTTATATGGAAAAAAGGAAATTCAATTGCAGCTCAATCAGCTGATGGCAAGATTGTTAGAAGAAATTCTACTTTTTTTCAAAAAATAAAGGAGAGGAATCTCGAAGCTATTGGCATAGATAATACAAAAACGAAAAATGGAAAGGAAACAGAATTGGTAAGGAACGAAGAAGAATTGAGTGACAATAAAAATGACACACAGACATTAGTAAATGAAGAATGTATTGACTTGACTGACTGTACACTCAAAAGACCAAGAAGGGAGCACAAACCTCCTGCTAAATATAACGATTTTGTTTTAGGCTTAATTTTAGAGTGTATTCATTCTAATCGATATAAACTACAATAAGTATTGTTAAAAACAAAATAGGTTGATTACGTTTTTGTACCTTTTATGAATCAGCGAATGAAAGGCTAATCTGGCTAAACAATTGTGATTTATAATTAATAATGTTGAGACTTATAATTAATAATATATACTATAATTATAGTTCAATTTGTTAAAGAAAGAAGGAGATTGTAGAGTGTTCAAATATAGTAAGTACTGTGGAACACATTCAGAAATGTATAATCTGTTAACAATTATATAATCTATGGTATCGAACCAAAACCGTGTGTCTGATTAAATTCGTGGCTCGTTAAATTGTGTTTTAATTGTAGATCATAAATAAGAAACCCGACAATCGTCTGTCGGCTTATGAAAACCAAACGTCTGACAGAACCCCTGTGATGTCACCGAAGACGCCATGACAGTTTGGAGCGTTTTTGGCATGAAATGTAAATCGTTGTATGGAAATTGGGATGCCTAAGTTTGAATATAGCGCTATTTTTCACAAATTCGGAAAATATACGTTACTGTTACCCATAAAAAAATTCAAACTTAAAATAACGGAATATTGTTGAAGTTGTTCTGTTTTGAAAATTCATTAAACTGTAATTATTTTTCCTATGAAATATGTTTATGATAGATTGCTGACATCAATTAAAACAACTTTTTTTATAATAACTATTAATAAACAACATACATATTACATAGTTAATTAAATTTGGATCAAATAGGAACGTGTGAAGTCACCTGATTTTCTATGGAGCGTTTTTGGACGATGCGCCGCAACACATCAAACGTACCACTATATCTGTGAAACTATTGGTCTTAGACATACTATTTCTATTGCAATATTTCTTTATCAGTTATACTACTTATACTTTACTTCATATTTATGAAATAAACAAAAAAAATCAACTAGTGTTTTGAGTTCAAAAAAATCACATATCTAGATGTTTTCTTGAAATATGTATTATTTTGGGTTGATAGTTCCCCCAATACACAATATGAATTTCTCAAAAACTGTCATCTGAACGAACACCTGATTCTATTTCCATGAAGTATAGAAACAAATTAGTCAGTTAACAGTCGCTCGGGCCAGTCCTGCAAGACTGGCTCGAGCGACAGCACGGTTTCCTCTCGTTCCGGCTGGTGCAGGTGCTATCCGGGCCTGATTGCTTCGGGTCGTACCTGCACGTCGGGTCGGTCCGGCATGCCATGACTCACATGACTGCGGCGCGGCGGAGGACACAGCGCAGCACACGCTCGAGATGTGTCCGTCGTGGTCTGAGCGGTGTCGCGGTCTTGTCACGGCGGTCGGGCCGGACCTCTCACTTCCCAGCGTGGTAAACGCCTTGCTGGGGAGCGAAGAGGCTTGGGCGGCGGTCGCCTCGTTCTATGAGGATGTCATGTCACAGAAGGAGGTGACGGAGCGCGCTCGGGAGGACGATCCCGACGCGCCGCCGAACCGCCGGCGAAAGAGGGGCAGGAGAAGGCGGACGTATAACTGCCTCTCCTCCACCCCCACGGTGAATAGCAGCGGGCGACAGGCGCGGGGGCGCCCTAGCCCGCATTGCACTGTTCATCACCTCGCCGTAGAGGGTGGCCGAGCACTCGCGGTCACCCTCTGGCCTCCCCTTCCTTGTACCAAGGGGGGGCGTGAAGGGCCCGCCACCTAGGCGGACAACCGCCGGTGGGGGACTGGAAGTAGAGGCTCTGCCGGTTTCCCAGTCCCCCGACACGACAATAAATTTAAAAATGGACTAAGTATATTAGTCGATGGAAATGGTTTGCCACTTTCAAAAACATCTTATTCATTTGAGTTCATGATATTTCTGTGAAATAATGCAGCCAATTTTATATTATTTCATACAAAAGTCATGAAATTATCAAATGAATAAGATGTTTTTGAAAGTGGCAAACCATTTTTATGACCTAATAAAGCCCATGTCTCAAATTATTGTCGTATTGACGGCACCACCTTTATAGACTGGTAATGATGATTATGATTTGAAGTGGTATTTGCGGAATGGATTTTGAATGTGTCGCCAAAGCATTTCACATCCAAAATATCTTCAGCATGTATAAAACCTTCTCTAGCAGTACCTACATAAGATACGTTTTTCAACTTATAATGTGTGCTCTTGACTAGTTTTGACTATACGTATTTAGTATCAATAGTTGAATGTTTGTTTTTTATCAATACAGTATCGATACGATGGTGGTGGCGTCCGAATCTCATCTAAATATTTATGGTTCCATGACTTTCCTTGAACTTAAAATTTGGTTTACCAAATACTATAATCCGTCGACTGTTAGGTAACGAACCTATCAAAACAAGTTAAAACATGCGTTTACATTTCGGTAATCTATGTATGAATCTAAAATATGATATAAGATTCAGGGATGTTATGGATATGAAATTTCGGATCTGGATACGGATACGGATATAGGAATAACATTATACCGGTTTCGGATACGGTTTCGGATATGAAATTATTTCGGATTATCCGCTAGTTTCGGCTAATTTCGGTTACGGATAGTAGAAAATTGAGTATCCTTTTCCAGTAACAGTTCTTCATATTTAACAATGTGTTTTGATTAAAGTTGAAGTTTTAGAGGTGTATTGCTGCCTCCTTTGTGTGAAATGATTTTACCGCACTGTTTACATTTTACGAAATCAACATAAATTTCCTTGTAACAATCACAAATAGGTAGGCGGTATAAACGCGCAAAATTAAACGCAATGAAATTTCCAGGGCATCGAAGAGGGTTTTACTTTTAGGACGCATTTTGCCTTTTGCCAACAAGACTATAACAATCTACTTACGCAACACTTTGAAACTAAGTAAGTAGGCACTCGTAAATAATAAATTTTATGTTTTCACACCCATAATCACAAAATAAATCATAAACAATGAAATTGCAAGAGACACGCGTGGCTGTGTGACAAAGTGACAAGTGACGGCTCGGTCGGGTAAATCAAACAAATACCGGTCGTAACTTGTCATTTAGACTCCGCCTTTATCCGAAACTATTCGAAACTTTTATATCGGTTTCGGTTACAGTTACGGATATTTTTTTATTTCGGATATCCGATAGTTTCGGTTACGGTTACGGAGCTCCATAACATCCCTAATAAGATTTTAAGCCTCTCTCTTTTGATTTTGTAGCTAGAGTCAAAGACTTAACTTCGACAACCACTACTTCCACTGAACATTACTTCGATAGCTAATTGTCGGTGAGCGTGCAAGACCGCCTAAGAGCAGTTTGCAATACCGGGCATGTGCTTTTTGTTTATTTCACAGGATGAAAGCAAAAAGATAATATCTTGGATATTTCTACACATTTCTTTGACTGAGGTTGTTTGGGATTGTTGTTTAATGAGAATCTGGTGTAAGCGAATCAGCGCTAAGAGCCCGCTGCCGCGATATTTCAATTGCAACATTTAATTTTGTAAATACGCGGTATTGCAAACTGATCTACGCGGTCTTGAACGCCCACCGACGTAATATTTTAACAATTCTTAACTTTTGGTGACGTTTCTTGCACAAGTTGTATCATTTGTTTTTACAGTGTTAAAATGTTTCTAATGCTACGCGATCTTCTTTTTAACCCCCGACGAAAAAGAGGGGTGTTATAAGTTTGACGTGTCTGTCTGTGTATCTGTGTGTCTGTCTGTGGCATCGTAGCGCCTAAACGAATGGATCGATTTTGATTCGGTTTTTTTTGTTTGAAAGCTGATGTGACTACGGTGGTTCTTAGCTATAATTTATGAAGATCAGTTCAGACGTTTAATGATTATCAGCTCATTTTGTACATTATTATAGGGTTTTACTAACTTTTACAGATCCGAATGTTTTGAAATTTGGTGTACTGTCACTTCGGTGACATTCCCATGACATACTATCCTTGAGCTGATCCTATATCATCAAAAAGTCTGCGAAATGCTTAATTGTTCAGAAACTTACAGCAGATATAGCGTGTTTGGGCTCTTATGAATAGTCTCAATGAGATGGTGTTAGATACACGATTAATAACGCCGGGGGTTACTTAAAATTTTTAATTTTGTATTTTTTATCAATGACAAAGTTGGAGAGCGATAAGAATGATTCTGGTTCATGAACCTAGATACACCAATACTTGCTAGTCGCATAGAACCTCGCAACGTTACAAATCTAACTGTCCTTTACCTTATTTTTGATAACCCTGTTCCTGTGATTAATTTTTGTAGAAGATCATTACTGAAGAATGCTGTTCTGTAGAAGTAGTGTCGTATCAAAACTTAGTCCTCACAATGATAAGGTTGTCGAAGTAATGTAATAAGTAATGGCATCTCCATTATGAGCTTATTTCCGCCAACGTAAGCCATCGAGCCTCATCTTGATTGCCAACAACACTTGATAAGTAGAAAGAGTCTCTCATTATTTAGTCACTACACTATTAACACTTTTAAGCCAAGATCTCCCAATTATTACGAGCGCGAGTGAGAATTTCGAAATTATGGGAGTGCTAGATACCTATTATTTAGATCTTGGCTAAAGAAAGCGTTATAATACTTCCGCTATATAGCTCAGATGTCAACTTGTTGCGGTCTCCCTCTAACTCTTAAAATAGTTTAAAGTTGATATCAAGAGAGGATTGTCATAACTAGTAGTCACATTTTTTTTTGTAAAAAATCCCAAAATGTCTACACTAAACCATTGTTGTCACTATAATCGTTTATTATAATTTAATGTAATTAAATTATTAAGTATATAAATTCCCTGGAATTGCTTCCATAAATACGAAAATACTTATCCTCGATCTCTTATTTTCATGAAAACATTATTTAAAAAACTGGATTAAACTAGATATACTGCCGCTGCCTATTGACTGTTGACACAAGTGTTTGTAGATACAGTGGCATTTGCGGCCTGACGTGTAATTATTTACACCAGAATTTCTTTATTTACTCACTATTAACAAGCATATTATTTTCTTGTTTTACTTAACTAGTTACAAAGCGAAACTATAATGGCTTTGCGACCTATAGGTGCGGAAACGTATTTTTTTTTTCTCGCAAAATTAGTGAACTTGTTAATCACAATACAGTTGTGTTTCACAAGGAACCGAATGGAAAAACACGAAATTTGTCATAATTTTCTTTGCCTTTCTAAAATGCATTAACTATCTACTTTCATGTAATTGATCATAAAGACATACTTTTGGCATAATTCTTTTGTTTATTGCTGACAAAATTCGTTGTGTTTTGTGTTGAATTAAAAATTAAACTTTTCACCCAGTGATCTCCCCAATAATAAAAAACCGATTGTGTCAGGTTTTTATTGTACTTTACTCATTATATCACCGCATTATTATTACTCGCTATTTAAAATATGTGTATACTTACTCAAAATCAACGATGAATATTGGCAACAATTTCACGAAATTTTCACACATTTTTCATAGACTATTATTACTCACCCGAAAGTGGGTAGTGTCAATGAAACTTTCGTGAAAAAAAATGCGTAATGTAGCAAATTATTTAATAAAGAAAGGTATTTAACTTGATTCTTTTACTTCACAAAAAAAACTCGCCTAATTTAAATTTTTAGAACTGGTTATGTAAACAATACCTACAATAAAAGAATACATTGAAATGAAAATGGAAATCTTTGTCAATATTATTGAGTGTATTACATTCATTTGTCATTCGTTTTACGATTTGGCGGCAAATTGAAAATTGTCTGAGTCATGTCAGCATGAATTTAACGCGAGAAAATTTTCGTGCAATGTTTTTTATGACTTGTCAGTTAAGTTATCAAAAAAGTTATGATAGACTTTGATTGGCCTTTCATGATGAAGCCCCATCTCGTGCCAGTGCCAGTTTGCAACTGGTTTATTGAGTATAAACGTGGTCGGTCGCACTAATCTTGCCGGTGATCTGCGTGAAGGACGGCCTTCTCCCATATTCGGACAAGCTTAGGCAGCGGTGTGAGTCAAGTGCACAAAATCCTCCATGAACAATAAGCGGTCAGAAAGCTTTGTGCCCGGAGGATACCTACATACAAACTTTGACCGGGGCCCAAAAACTTCGTCGTGTTGATTGGTGCCGTAAATTGCTTCAAAGATTTAACGGAGGTGACTTAAATAAGGTGTTCGAAATAGTAACGGGTGACGAAAGCTGGATTTACTGTTATAATCCCGAAACCAAAAGACAGTCTGCTCAGTGGGTGTTTCCTTCCGAGGAGTTGCCAACTAAAGTGAAGAAAGGACGAAGCGTGGGAAAAAAGATGGTGGCGTCGTTCTTTGGAAGAACAGGTCATTACGTGACAAATGCTTTACAGGATGAAAAACAGTTACTGCAGAGCGGTAAACAAGCAATTGTTTGCCACTTATCTTGGAAAATGTTTGGGAAAAACGACCTCGTAGTAGGATCCTCCTTCACCATGACTACGCTTCGTCGTACACCGCCGGGCGAACGATCAATTATTTGACTACTTCAGACTTAGAATTGCCGGGTCACCCGTCATATAACCCCGACTTCGCACCTTTTTATTTATTCCAGAACATAAAAGAAAAACTTCGAGGAAAACGTTTTATGGACGCCGTAGATGCAGTGGCTGCGATACAAAAGGCTGTCGTAGAGACCTCTAAGGACGAGTGGGTTAAGGGCTTTTCTCAGTGGTTCCATCGGATGCAGCAATGTATTGATGCGAATAGACTCTATTTTGAAAAGATATAGTAAAATTAATAATTTGTTAGTTTGCTCAGTTTTTGATTTTGTAAAAGATTTTAGTTTGACCCTCGAATCTATCTAAGTATGTCTCGCTTGCACACAATAGCGTTTGACCCAGATGCAAATAGTAACGTTGCCATTTTCAGACCCATTATATTAAGCTCTAATTTACCTTAAAGTTATGTCAAACATTAATGTTTAGGAAACAATGTGACAGGTTGTATTCGGTAAAGACGTGAGGCGCATAAGCCGGTGCGCGGGCGCTGCGTGCCGCTCGCCGAGGTCACGTGACTCCATTGACGTCAATGCTGACCTCTGCGCGGGCGCAGCGCCTCCAGGCAGTTTATCGGAACCGAAATAGACTACATACTCACAATCATGGCGAATGCTACACTGATCCTGGCAACACGTGAGTTACAACATGATTACGAGAAGAGTTGCATAATTAAGTAATGGCTACATAGTCTTTGTGCTCTTTTCTCATGTTATTACATCATATTTTGTGTCATTTTTTTTTAATATTAGGACAACCAACAAGATAAACACAGATACATTTGGTTAAAGGTTGCCACGGCATGCAATGTGGACTAGACTTTACTTTTAAAAAAAGCAGAACTACTATATTATTCAAATAGTAACTAACTTAATTTAACTTAACATTACTTTAGGTCCTTACAGAATTGTTTAATTAATAAGTTATGGGTAATTTAATGCTTTCATTACAAGGCTAACTTATTGAAACAATTACAAATAAAGAAAGAAAATGTGAAAGAATTACCTATATGCTCCAGCCCCCTTATTCTCAACTGTCGGAAAGAATTCGAATTTCGGAAACTCTGTGCCTGTCACTTTTTATCGCGCTGCGTCAAAGCGAGACGGCATGTGACTTGTCGAATCGAATCCGAGATCCGACAGTTGAGAATAAGGGGGCAGGAGGGAATCGAAACCGCGTCTCCTGATGTCCGTCCAGACGCGTTGACCACTACTCCACTGGAGCACTAGGTATAACCTACTAATTTCTTCACCGCTTTCTACCCTTTTTAGGGTTCCGTACCCAAAGGGTGAAATTGGATCCTATGAATAAGACACCGCTGCCCGGCCGTCTGTCACCAGGCTGTACCTCATGAACCGTAATAGTTAGACAGTTGAAATTTTCACAGATGATGTATTTCTGTTGCCGCTATAACAAAAATACTAATACACAGAATAAAATAAATGTTTAATACAACAAACGTGATTGTTTTGGTTGTTACAACAATTACAAATGAAGAAAGAAAACGATGTAAAAATTATATGCTCCAGGCGGGAATAAAACTCGAGTCTTCTGGGGTCCGGCCAGACGCGATAACCGCTACGCTGACGGAGCACTAGGTGTAATGTGTAACCTACCAATTTCCTCGCCGCTTTCCACTTTTAACAACTTTTTTTTATAGCAACGTTTAACACCACTTATTGAAGATTACACCTCAATTGATCTGAAAGAATTCTTTATAAGCATTTTTAAATTTTCATTAAAGAAGTGAAAGCCATTTTAATCACATTTAAATGTTTGCTTTTGTGCTTCTGACCGGACCCCAGAAGACGCTGGTTTGATAACCGCCTGGAGCATATAATTTTGTCATCGTTTTCTTTATTTGTATTTCTCATCACATTAATTGCTAACTCAGCCCCGATACCAAACCAGATAAAACCAGCATGGAGGTCCTAGCGGTGTTATCAGAGTCGTCGTCATCAAAAATTATTTTATGATTGGAAAGGCCAGATTGACTTACGCAGGCCTAATTACTAATTGACGCAGGATCGACAACTAAGACCAGGAGTACTAGAAAGGCCTGTGCCCAGCAATGGACGTATATGGTGGTAATTAAATTGGGAATGGTGGCTCATTTTTTATTAAAAGGATGCCGAACGACCAAACAGCTAAAAATACTCAGCAATGGCCAAAGTTTTATAGCAAGTAAAATTATTATTTGGGATAAATATATAATGGTGTCCAAACACGCATTGGAAGCACGCAATTGAACTATGAAAGATGAGATCTACACATTGGCTGTTGTGATGTTTTGGAAATGCATCCATTCTTTGTTTTTTTTATACATTATAAGTATTTCCCGTGTGGTTTCGGGCTAGAATAGCACTTCCCTATCTCCTCCTGTTCCCTCCAAAGAACCGATTCCAGACTGAGAATAAGTAACGATACAAATTTCAGTCATTTTTAGAAGTTTTGTCTACCTGTCTGTGTGTTTGATAGAGCATCAAACCAAAACCTGAAACTGAATTGAGTTTATGAATTTCAAATATAGTGAAGGAACATCTTACGGTAACATTTAGTCTTTATTTTTAACCGACTTCAAAAAAGGAGGAGGTTATCAATTCATCTGTATGTTTTTTTTTATTTTTATTTTTTTTATGTTTGTTACCTCAGAAGTTTTGACTGGGTGAACCGATAGTAATGATTCTTTTTTTGATTGATGCCATTGTGGTTCCTATTTGGTCCCATAAAAAATTTTTGAAAATCCATTGGGTAGTTTGGTTTTTAAATCAAAAAAACTGGAAAAATTAAGTCGTCTACATATGCGAAATTGCGGATTTTTCCTTTCCTATGAATTTTTAGTGTAATAATACGATAGTAGAAATCAATATAAGCTCACGGTCACCCATCTTGCTTTGACCTTCAAAAGTTATCACTAAAAATTGTGGAAAAAAAATATTTAAACAAAAATTAAAACCGACTCCAAAAAACTGAAAAGGATAAAATAATTAAATTTTAGTAGGTACTTATCCCCTAGGAACATATTTTTGGAGTTGGTGCTAAGTTGTTTCCAGAAACCATAGATAGTGAAGCACCGACTCCAAAAATATGTTCCTAGGGGATGAAATCCTACTAAAATTTAATTATTTTATCCTTTTCAGTTTTTTGGAGTCGGTTTTAATTTTTGTTTAAATATTTTTATTCAATCGACTTACTTTATCAAAAGTTATTACGATTTGAAGACAGAAAGAAGTAATTTTTCAGTTAAGGCCTGCATACCCGCGTGCTGGACACCGCACCATTGCGGCTAAACGCTTCATCTTTAGTGAATAGGTAAAGAGATGGTAGGGATCGCTCTCCTTCAGCATGGTGCAGGTCCTCTCGGAACATGACTGCTTCGGGAGGTATCTGCTCGAATAGTGACAAAAGAGCAAACTCCAATCTGCAACTAATACGGCACGGCAAAGTGCACACTCACACTCACACAAGATGGTCAAGAGAAATAGCTTACGGCAGTAATCCCTAGCGGCGGTAGCACTGTACCATCCGTAATAAAGGTCATATTAAAGGAGGGGAATGCCTGTAAATCCTTCCACATATTCATGAGGCACTCAGTGAAAAAGAGAAGTAAGAAAGATCCCGACGCCATAGAGGAGCTCGATGGTGTAGTGGTTAAGGCGCTGATTTCAAGAACAGAAACAAAGCTACTTTCTCCATGGTCGGGATGGGTCAATCAAAATGTGTTATCTCAAACTTCTCCGTGCTGAATTGGGCCAGCGTGGCGGTGTTATGGCCCGGACTCCTCATGTGTTTCTCCTATGTAGGAAGCCCTGTGCCCAGAAGTGGGACGTATATCGGCTGGTGATGATGATAATGATGCCATAGAGTGGTACTATATCTTTGTAAGGGCAGGGTAAATACATACGTACAAACGTATAATAGAAATAGGGATAGGACAAACTGTTGCCCGAAATTCTGGTAATGCGAAAAGTTAGAGCATCAGGGTTGTTTTAGTGGTTAGTTCGTTCAATACCATCTTTGGTCGAGGGACCCCACATACCTATGCGGCATGGGTATGTGACGCAGAACGGACGTTATACCTTTTATAACACATTTGCTCGTAAAGGGTCTCATATTTCACCAATTCCAATATTAATGTATCTCATTACGCACTTGTGCGGTAATGTAATGTGAAACGCACGATCTATCAAGATGCACTGTTATTATTCTGTGACTCCATCTAAAACCGAACGGTACTTTTTTAAATCTTAGCAAAGAGTTTCTATGGCAGAAAGTGCTCAACATTTTATGAATAAAATTAACTTTGGGAGACAAAATACTTATAATAAAAAAACATTTAATTCTTTAATTTCATCAATAAATTACAACTATTTATCTGTAACAAAAACACAAAAATATTAATTGACTTTTTTTTCGTTATATTATTTTTATTTGAAAATGTCGTCAAGTAGTGATAAATTTATTATTCGATATCGCCAGAAGTCTCAGAGGTAGCGAAAAAGGCTACTCTAAGCCTCTTTCCCAATAAATCGACCGATACATACTTACAAGCGTATCAAAATTTGGAAAACAAGCAATGTTGCAAATTTATTTTCAGAAAGTGTGTTTTAGCCTATTTCATGGAACTTTCTCAAAAATATTTATAAGTCAAGCTCATTGTGGTGCTACTATTCAATGCTAAAAAATCAATAATTTTTACAAATTGTTCAAATGTTTATAACTGCTTTGACAAGTGATTAAAGATTTAGTCGTTCGAAAAAAGTTTCGAAAGTCCGAGTTTTATTTATTTCCTCGCAAATATGTTATAAAACGTCGTATGACATTCGTGCGCTTTGATAATTACAGCCTCTGCTTTCTTGTAGCCGTCGCCTAGTAATTTTCAACTTACCGCACTTATATCATGTACTATTTTACCCGAAAAAAAGGTCACGTGGGCGAAGCCGCGGGCAGCAGCTTGTCATTTGATAATTTCATAACATTTCTATGATATAATGCGGCCAATGTTCTATTATTTTAAAGAAATGTCATGAAATTATCAAATGAATAATATGTATTTGAAAGTTGCAAAACATTTCTATGAACTAATATAGCCCATATCTTAATTTACTGTCGTATTATCGTCACCACCCTGTAAGTACCTATATTATTTATATTTTAATGGATTAATATACTCATTAATTTCAACTTAGCATAAAAACGTATTTGATTTTTTTTTTAAATTAAACTCATCTTAAAAACACTAGGTACGTACTCAAAAACGTTTTGAAGTCATTTTTTTACTTTCTTTTTCTTTTGTGATGAATTCTTAAAACCAAAGCTAGGTGACCGATAACATTATTTTCTAATCTCTGGTTGAGTTACATTCTTATATTGTTTTTATTATTACAGTTTAACTTGACTTTTGTTCATTGACAAGTTCAGTTCTCTACCTCCGAAGATTATCACTCAGTCCAGCTGACGATTTTTAGGTTTATGGAACCAACCTAGTATACTTATAGTAATTATCATAAACCGCTGAAAAGTCACAGGAAATCAAACGAAGCAATTTTTTTACTTGATAACGTATTTTTTACATTTTGAAATAAAAATAAAACTAATAAATCAATTAAGATAAAATTTCTATGGGACCGATCTAATAACTTGTCTACGCTTTTTCATCACTAGAAAACATATAAACATGAATTTCAACTACGAAGGTAGATAGTCTAATAGACTTGATTTGTTGACACGCAAACTTCTTGAATAAAACAGCAAAGTGAAAACTTTCCATTTATTAATATGGTTCGAAAGTAAACAATCTATGTCATTGTATGAATTTTTGACCAACTTCAAAAAAGAAGTAGCTTCTATATTCCGATTTATGTTTGTATTTTATTGACGTACATACCTATGTTCACCGATTTTTCTGTCAAATGTGGATCAATTTTTAAAAAAAAATTGCTTTACCTACCTACCTACCTAGGTACCTAGTACATAAACAAAAACTTCTGCAGAAACAAAAAGCAACATCAAAACATTCAAATGGAAAAAATAATTAAAATTGAAGTAAAACATTGCGTTTTGTTTAAGCATAACTATCTAAAGAAATAAACCAAATTTAATTTTATTTAATGATTCATCATCATAACAATATAAATATCTATTCTTGATGCTGAAACGTTGCCGATTGTAAAATTTTCGAGAAAATACTACAAAGAACTATTTTGATAAATTACTAGATAAATATAACAGGAACATTACCAATTCAGATTTGAACTAGAATATACTATTTGATAACAATGAATCTGCAATTATACAGTCACGTGCAAAAGGCAATATCGGAATGTGAGGGAGAAAACTATTTGGCAAGCAAGAAATGTGGACGAGACACGTGAGAGTGAGCACGCCTGCCGCCGAGCCTGCGCCCGCGGCGCGCGCCGGTCGCTGGCGGTCACTCACCCACCGCTACAGATACGTGAAATCCCGTGCTTTATCAAGTTTTTATGTTCAAATAGTAAAGCTAGTTCTTGCTATCATTCAATACACATCCATACTTATTACCTATACCACAGAATATAATTATAATACATAGTTATGGAGTAAGGTTGACGGCTAATAACATGACCGCACATTTATTTTGTCGCCCAGCGTCATACGAGTACAACGACGTTACCACACTCATTGATTGTGCCTAGATTTCCTTAAAAACTAAAGAATACTGTTTTGTAACTTCAAATTAATGTAATAGAATACAAAATAACACCAAAAATGTAGTAAGTATTTTAGATCTATAAAAAAATATCTTTAAATGAACTAGAATCCAGCGAACTAGAGTAATACTTACCTAAAGTTTATTTTAATTGAATGAAGGTTTAAATAAAACTCTTTAAAATGTAGGTTTCTTAAGGGTACAGTGACATAAAATTTGATACCAAAGTCTACACTTCTTTACTTCTTCTTCACTTTTGGCGTTATCAGCGACAACCACGCGGGGAGACGCAAACTGCCACTACAGAGGGTCGATCTTTCAATCCTCAGATGATTTTTATCTATAGAATAATTTTGATATTTTGATATAGGTATTTTCTATAGATTAACTGTCAACTTGTCAAAGTTATTCTCTGGATAAATCTTATTTGGGGTTTGCAAAAACAGCCAAAGAAATTACCAAACTATCTACTTCGGTTACATTATTTATTTTACGAGCGAGGCGAGGTTCAATTACAATTTATTTGACAAAACTGTCGTATCTCTATGCACCTTTGTTTGGCCAGAGAATACATAATAGGTTAATTTGGATAGGTATTACCTAGTTATGTAGTCACTCACTATTTTTATTTACAGCGGTAGTCGCAAGTTTAGTCAGTTCATCATCATCATCACCAGCCTATATACGTCTCACTGCTCGGCACAGGCCTTCTTAAATGGAAGAAACACATGAAGAGTTTGAGCCATAACACTACCACGCGGGGCAATGCGGGTTGGTGGGTTAAAGCGGTTACAACCGGGACCAAAGGCATATCGTGCCTTTCGAAGCACGGAGGAGCTCAAGATTACAAATTATAGACCCATCCCGGGATCGACCACGGCGAAAGTTGCTTAGTTTTCGTAATCGAAACCAGAGCGCTCAAACCACTTCGCCGCCACCGAGTTAAGTCAGTTACATCGATAAATTGATTGATTTTTTTTCTCAGTGTAATAGTAATATTAAATTATTATGTACTTCGTGAATAGTTTATTGATATACCTAGATACCTACTCGTGGGTACCTACGAATTTTATCGGATATAGAGATGTTGTATCGTGTAAAAAAAATGTACCAAAATATTTTTCCCCGGGATTTGAAAATATTTCCAACACTACTTGCGCATGCGCCATATGTAAACACGAGGTGTGAGCCAAACAAATACTCATTGCTTTTAATGTAATCACATTGAAAAACACCACGATTAAAATAATTTAGTGAAATTGTATGTAAAGTAGTGCAATTTACTTTCGTATCAAGTCGATGTCAGTTCATATAGTCACAACACAAGTAAGTAGGAGTTTCATATCAATTTTTGATTTCTTTATACCTTTCAGTGTATATTATTTCTTATATTTTTTCATTTTCAAATCGGTGTATGGTAATTTTGGAAGATTTCTACTAAATATTGACGAACTCTTCAAGTTCACCTCTAAATAAAAAATGTTATTGGCATTAAGCAAATGAAAATGGTTCGCCAGACAAGAGGTATTTGTATATAGCTCTTGTCTGGCGTTTTCATTTTATAGTGGTAATTTCCAATTGAATTTTGAATGCCCGAAGATTACACAAGATACTAAAATCTATAGAGCTCCTTGAAAAAGCAGGGGGAATAGTCACGTAAGTCGTCAAGACAACACTTTCTTTTGTTGTTTTACAGGGTAGGCTACTCGTGAGTAGTGCCCAACTGCCCAAGTTGCTACGAGCATACAATATAGTCCGCACGGTCAGCTACTGCCCCCTTATTCTCAACTGTCGGAAAGAATTCGAATTTCGGAAACTCTATACCTGTCACTTTTTATCACGCTGCGTCAATGCGAGACGGCATGTGACTTTTCGAATCGAATCCGTGATCCGACAGTTGAGAATAAGGGGGCTGAAGTCGATTAACACTTTAGTAAGTACCGTCTCACTAAGTCATTCGGGGTACTCATACATATTGTCAATAGTACGCCAAAATTATTAATCGATTTCTGTTGCTGACTGTACCTAACTACCACTCGAATTTGTTAGCACCACCACCACATAAACTAAAAATCGCAACTTATTAACTCTAGAGTTCACTAGCAAGCGTACCGACTTACCTTATGTACCGAGCAGGGGGATCGCGTCTCCTATATTAGCTTAAGGATAGCGTATCACAAGACGTTTTTTTGTTTTTTTTAGCCCCCGACGCAAAAAGAGGGGTATTTTATAACACCCCTCTGTACATATATAAGAGAAGTTTGTATTTTCGGTAAAAACTAGGACAACTAGATATCCACACAAATTGTACATACTCAGATGCCGACTTAGCATCTTTAAGAGAAATTCTTATTCCATGGCGTTAATTTTAAACATAAAATTGCTAAGTTATATGCATAAGTTATCGCAAAAAATGTTTAAGAAAACAATAACTCAAAGGTTGAGACAAAAGTTGTATTAAAGTTTACATGAATATTTAAACGATAAAACTAAATTTAATGAATTTAAAGGTGCTGCCACACTGCTGTTTAAAAATGTTTACAAACGTTAGTAAACATTTGTTAAGAAACATACGATCACAATGTTAGAAAATGTTTTCATGTTAGATAATGTTTCTAAACTCGTTAACAAATTGTAAAAAAATAAAACATTTGTTATCATTTGTTTGTAAACATATAATCGGCCACAGCAGGGTATGCGGAGAGTGCGAGGCCCGGCGGCAAATGTTATAAATGTTTGTAAACATTTTCCATCAGTGTAGGAGCACTTAAAACATTTAACAATTCCTAACATTTGTTAGTAAATGTAAGTGTTAGAAAATGTTTGTAAACATTTTTCAACAGCAGTGTGGCAGCACCTTAAGTTATAAAAATAATATCTGATAATAATAAAATAATTATTGTACATACCTATATTTGTTTTTTTTTGCATTATTTAATGATAATTATGAAATATTGTAATTAATAATAATATTGATATAGAGAAATAATGAAATTAATTATATAGACATTGTTACTTAGGAATTATATTTGCATGCTTGATTAAGTGGAGTACGTGTGACTTATTTTTATTTGTAAAGTAATACCGAATTCTTGTAAAAAACTATTATCTTATCTTATCTTTTTTGACGTGTCTGTCTGTTTATCTGTGTGTCTGTCTGTGGCATCGTAGCTCCTAAGCAAATGGACCAATTTAAATTGTTTTTTTTTTGTTTGAAAGTTGCGGTGGGATGGTTCTTCTAGCTATAATTTATAAAGATCAGTTCAGGAAAAAAAAGGTTTTACTAACTTTCACGAATCCGATTGATTTGAAATTTGGTTTACTTTTACTTCGGTGGTATTTAGAAGACATGATAACCTTGAGCTGATCCTGTAGCATCAAATTCTTCAGAAACTTGCAGCAGATATAGCGTGTTTGGGTTCATAAGAATAGACTCAATGAGATAGTGTTAGATACATGATTAATAAGACCAGGGGTTACTCAATATTTTTATTTTTTTATTATTACAGGGTAGGCTACGCGTGAGCCCAAAGTGCTACAAGGCTACGAGAGTATAAGGCTACGAAAACCACTTTTCACATCAGGCGGGCCGTACACTTGTTTGCAAGCAGTAAAGAGGCTTACGGTGTGTAACGCAAAACGTTTTTTTTAGTAGGTACTCATCCCCTAAGAACACATTTTTGGGGTTGGTTCTAAGTTGTTTCCAGAAACAATAAATAGTGAAGCACCGACTCCAAAAATATGTGCCTAGGGGATGAGTAAACGTTTCGCCGACAAATCCAAAGCAAAATTTTAGTAATTTTGCTTTGGATTTGTCGGCGAAACGTTTCACACCCAGTTCTTATATATATAAAAAAACAAAACACGAACAACAAAATATCAATATTTATGATGGTAGTATTTCAGGAGGATATCCATTTCTTTAATTTGAACTAGCAAAAACTTAATGTTCGTTTTCAGCAGATCCAATGGCAAGACCCATAATGGATCTAGTAACATTTGTTTTCCTAAAGGACACCCTTTTGCAAATATAAATAACGCCTGATATCCTGTAACCGCGGTTTTAACACAATGTTCATGTGTATTTTGAATTTAAGAATACAAAGCTTTAGAAATATTGCAAACCGAGCTCTCATTTAAGCGTTAATAACTGAAAGTTCCTTTTCTGGTATTTTGAGTTTTTTGAAAAAACTAAATAAAGTGACTTGACCAAAACACAGAATACAATAAACAAACAATTAGGAAGCACCTATCTATCGCAAGAGAGAGAAAATATAGTACCCTTTTTCCTTTTTCTTTTCATAAATAAAAACTGTATTTACAGTTAAGTTAAACTCAATAATAAGTGTTATCAAATAGTTGAAATAGGCATTTATAAATCTCGATTTCGTGTTTCTATTTTTCAATTTGTGAGAAAAAAAAATGCCTTGCAATACCCAACACTCGTATAAATATTCATGAACCTTAATAAGTTTGCTTGGAAATTCCCATGTTTAAATAGAATACATGAAAAAAACCGTGAATAGTAACTAAACAAACACTAATAACACTCGTTAAGATAAAGGTACGATCCACGGAAAGCGATATTATAATATAGTATGCGTGCGCGGCTAGTAGCTTATTAAGCTTTCCTCTCTTACCAGCCCACCGGTACTCACCTGAAAGGCTCAAATTAAACAATAGATTTTCTATGAGATGTGACTCACATCTTATTGATCTCACAAATCTATTGTTTAATTTATAATTATATTCGTTATATATTATATTAGTTATAATTATAATTTAATACAATAATACTTCTTCGCCCCTACCATGAAAAAATCTATCTGAAATTGCGGAGACAAAGAAAATAGCGAAGTACAAAACACGAGGCTACCGTGAAGTGTGTGTCGAATTTTTCATTTTTGTTTGGACTATTAAAGAACCTTAATGAGGTAAACATAAATATCAAATTGAAAAATTTAAGTAACCCCCGGCTTCATCAATCGTCTATTTAACACCATCTCATTATGGGTATTCTTATGAGCCCAAACACGCTATATCTGCTGTAAGTTTGTGAAGAATTTAACATCCCGCAGACTTTTTGATAGTATAGGATCAGCTCAAGGTTAGTATGTCATGGGAATGTCACCGAATTGACAGTACGCCAAATTTCAAATCAATCAGATCTGTGAAAGTTAGTGAAACTCTTTTATCTTTTATGAGCTGATTGCCTGAACTGATCTTCATAAATTAAAGCTAAGAACCATCCTAGTAATGTTAGCTTTCAAACAAAAAAAAATCAAAATCGATGCATTTGTTTAGGAGCTACGATGCTATAGACATACACAGACAGACTCGTCAAACTTATAACACTCCTTTTTTTGGTCCGAAAACGGAAAACGTTTCGTATGTCTTTTATTCCGTCACTCACGATAAACTTACTCAATGAAATATAAAAGATCAATTATTGTTATTTATAATACAAAGCACGACAAATGTCTCCACGTCACCTGAGACCGATGATAAGGAGTAAGACTAGGAGTCTCTAAGCGAAAAAAAACAGCTAGTTCAGCAGTGGAAGGAACACCATAAGCTGGTAACAAATTGAAAAGACATGACATGGCAAAGAAAAACGAACCAGGAAGGCTGAGTTTCTTTCTGTGTGATTGTTCTAAGAAGATAATGGATTGGTCAAAAAGCTGCGCTATTCGTAAGATTTCACTTGCATCTTAAATTACAATGGAGTCTAATTAAATTTAAACTTTTAGGGATATGTTATTAAAAACTATCGTATTAGGTACGTGTTGCCATAAGAATATAGATTAGAACAAAGTGATAACTTGAAGAAGTACGACTAGATTCTGTTGAAAAAAAGCTAATTCACTAATACCTAATATAAAATCTCTAATCTTTATTGTGTAGCTATGCGGTAATGCTTAATGTTTGATTACCCGCCTATTTGCTCAATGCTACGCAAATTTTTCAAATACGTACGATAATATTTATAGACACTTCCAAGAGCGACATAGATGCTTCAGTTTGGCCTTTGTAATCACTTTTGTACCAGCAAATATTGAGTTTGGAAATCCCAAAGCGGCCGTAATTAAAACACTTTTTGAGAATCTTAGTAATAATAGTACGAATGCAGAGTGTGCGTTTGGCAGTCACTCAAGACAACCGCAAAGGAAATTAGACGGTACGAATACCATACCTATGATATCTTTTAATTCGATACTATACAGATATTTATTTCGCTTACCTTTTTCTTTGCTGCATGCTTATCCTTTCTTATCGCTCTGATACCACGGAACTGGGGAAAAATAACATAAAAATTTGTCACGCATTTCACGTATTTTGCGCTTACCTACATATAAACGGTCATTCAAACCTTAAAACTTTAGATAGAAGACTGCGTTTCAAAATAAATGCGATTACTGAGTGTTTATAAGTCAGCCCTTATGGTACTGGTGGGGTATTAAAACTTGATATTGGGTGCAAAAATTGGACATCAAAAGAGCAGCCCTATCGGCCCTTACCAGCCCGCTGGCGTTTATTCAACAGTGGAAGTTCTATTGTGTCTGGCTTGTGGGTTGGTAAAACAAATAAAGACTAAGCTTAATAACTTCTGGAATGGGCTCTTAAAAGTAGGACTCTGTCGACAACTAGATGATTGATACCACTATTATACTATCGCAAATGTGTTCACTTGTACGTAGTTATTCGTCGGATACTCACAGCGCAGTGGAAACAACTGAACAACGATGAACGAGGGGCGCCAGCTCCCGACCGAGGGGATGCTTCGCAAGCATCGCAGATTTGACTACTGTCTACCACCTGTGGAATAAGCACAATAATCAAGCTCAAATTCTAGTCAACGTGATAATGGGCCCTAATTACAAATTGAGCACTTGACTAAGTATGTATTCTTATAGTCTAACCTAAGGTTTATTTTTTAGGGGTAGCAACAATATACTCGTGTTAACAAAACCACCAAACCAAAACGATCCAAATAATAAATAATAAAAAAAATATGAATAAAAAACAAACAAAAACACAACTTGAAGTTTTTGTTGTTCGAGAGAAAAGAACACAAATCGAGAGTAGTTTTTCAATTTTATTAAAATTTTGTTTATTTTTTTCTGGCACATTTGAGGAGATTACCAAGTATAAAAAGGGGGGTTCTATTGTTGGTTTTCTTGGTTTAGAAACGTGAAATGCAAACCAATCGGCAAGTGTTTATTTATAATGATTAAGTACCTATAGGTACCTAACTGCCTCTAAAGGCACCCATAGGTACTTAATCGTTATAGCTGTGTCACTTTCTTAAATAATTACTACGACATACATAGTGCACCTAATTTAAGTATCGAAGTGACACAGGGATATCTACCCAATGATATGTGTTTAGTTGTTACAATGGTAGGTATCTACTTCCCATAGATTTTTTAATTCAACAGCCAAATCTGCATACTTTGAGATTTTTTCAGTATGTATAGGCAGATGGCAGACTATATATGGTTATGTGTTTGCAATATCAATTAGAAAGACTAGATTGTTTATTTTATCATGGAAGTTTGGTCTGATCTGTTATAGTGTTGCCGTTCTATCCGTGATACTGATTACCTATTGTTCTGTCCCAATATAACGTAAAATGTGGTGTATAAACGACAGCTTCATAGACAGATAGTAAATACGCAAGTACACTCCGTACTTGCGTATTTATATTTACCATCGTATTTTAACCGACTTCAAAAAGGAGGAGGTTCGCAATTCGGTTGGTATGTTTCTTTATGTATGTACACTGATTACGTCGAGATTTCTGATCCGTTTTACGTGATTCTTTTTTGTTTAAAACGGAATAGTTGCTATTTGAATTCGTTAAAATAAAATAAAATAACTAGAATAATTAACTAAGGGCTGATTTTTCAATCCCCAGATAACATTTATCCAGAGAATAACTTTGACAAGTTGACAGTTAGTCCATAGAAAATCTGTCAAAACGTCAAAATTATTCTCTAGATAAAAATTATCTGAGGATTGAAAAATCAGCCCTAAGTCTATTTATGCTAAATTGCCGAATTTTGCTTTCCTATGACATTTTAGTGAACCGATACGATAGCAGGAATCAATATGGTGACGGTCACCAATCTAGCTTTGACCTTAGAAAGTATCACTAAAAATGATAAAAACATAACAAAAATAAAAGCCGACTTCAAAACACTAAAAAGGATAAAATAATGGAGTTTACCAAGTTACTTATCCCCTCGTCGTCACCAGCCTATATACGTCCCACTGCTGGGCACAGGCCTTCCTACATGGGAGAAACACATGAGGTGTTTGCGCCATAACATCACCACGCTGGCCCAATGCGGGTTGGTGGGTTAAAGCGGTTGCAGGAACAACCGGGACCAACGGCTTAACGTGCCTTCCGAAGCACGGAGGAGCTCGAGATTACAAACTTTGATTGACCCATCCCAGGATCGACCATGGCGAAAGTTACTTTGTTTTTCGTATCGAAACCAGATCGCTCAAACGAATACGCCACCGAGCTCCTCAATTATCCCCTAGAAACATATTTTTTGGAGTTGGTGCTAAGTTGTTTCCAGAAACAATAAAAAGTGAAGCACCAACTCTAAAAAAAATATGTTTCTGGGGATAAGTAGGTACCTTTTAAAAGAGATTTTTCAAAATGTATGGAGACCCGGCCAGGTCGATATACACTATACTGAAAAATAGGTAAAATTATGCAGTACAGTGTTCAATTATCCATTTTCTTTTTTTTTGCTTTGTTGCGTGGTACAAAACAAGAATTTTTATAGAAAAAACTGCAACACAGCCAAATATTCATCATGGCGCGTATATCACTTTGGTGACGTTTAATTGACTTCTATGTCACCCGCCATATTGCCTTTAGTGAATAATGGTGAATTCAACGAAAAATTTTATCTTTTGTAGAAACAAATTATGCATCTAAAAGTGTTATTATCGCAATAAGTTCTACATCAAATTATTGCCTCCTTAAACAACTTAATAAAAGAAAAATAAATATATAAAAACCGACTTCATAACACTAAAATAATTAAAGGATGTGTTTCATATCCGGCCAGAGTACATGTTCAGTATCTCAAAAAATCAGGAAAAATTCCTGAATCCATGAAAAATAATAATTATTCGTTTAGGCCATCCGGTGGACCTTCAGATCATAGAAAGATTATGCGGTCCACCCTGGACCGCATAATTGATTGCCACCTCAGAGGGCTAAATAAGAAGTTGGTGCAGTAGGTAATGATTTGTCTGTTTTTTATCCGCACAGTTTAAAACCGCGCGTAGTGTTCGACCAATGCTGTGTTTAGGTCAGTTGTTTTTAAACTTCACCTTAGGCAGGTAATGCGCATGTTGGATTTTACTGTGTATTCCATAAATCAAATGTACAGTCGACAGCACATTTAGCACTAACAGTTTGACCTTACTACGTTTGTATTATAGGCGGCTTTCGTAGTGCAACTGTTACACTTGACGTGCTGTCGTATGTACGTTGTTGCAATGACAATTATTTTAATTACAGCTTTTTGGTGTGGATGGAAGTTAGTAATTTAGTTTTGTTGAATTTTACTAAAATAATAATGTTAAGAGTAATAAAATTAAACTCTTCACACGAGTAATTAAGTAACGTAGCGTAAAATTATGTTAAAACTAAAAATAGATACTTATGTTCTTACCGATATTTAATTTTATCATAATTCTACGTTCGGTCAGTTATGTATATTATAATTACAGCTATGTGGCGTTAACCTTGGCAGAGTAGAGAACAAAGCAGATGTGGCTCTTATGCCGTATGGTGCGTGCTTTACGTACTGAGTAAGGAGCGTTAAACGTTTGTTAGAGGAATGTAAACATTACGTGTGATATGAATGGATATGAAATAATTTAACAAAATTTTTTTTTGTTCGCTTTTTAGAATTACAGTATATACCCTACCTAATTACTTAATACCTTAAAACTACAAAAATATATAGTTTGTTTATTACAACCAACACACACCAAAATATATTCTTTAAAATAAATACATTGCAATTAGCTGGTACACGCTTATAAGCAAGTGATGCCGCAGCGCAGGGCTTAAAGAAGATTGGGGTCTTGGTTCGCTGTACGTATTATAGTGTTGTAAAGAGGTTTTGGTGTTTACGATTGGCAATTAAGACCACCCACGTAGAACGAACATGCTATAAAGATGGAAAGAGGATCAAACATCCGGCGTGCATTATCAAGTTGTTTAATAAAACGAGTTGAATGCACCAGCACCCTGCCGCGGGTGCGACCTTGCGTACGCGCATGCCGCGATAACGACGCCACTCGCCACTCACCGCTACTCACATTCGCACTCCCGTCCGTATACACCGCTGAGTAGCTCTCAGGTGGAAAGTTGAACTGCGGAGATGACATCTCCGCACACACTCGCTACACTAACGCGGCGTGAATCAGGTGTGCCACGAAAAACGACCGTACTGCAGACTCATTGTTCCTTATTGATTGACTAACAGTATCGACATATGCGCGGGCGCAACAGGCTGGGGCGCGCGGTCGCACTGACGCGACGCCGGCGCCCATACGAACGCGGATTATCGCACTTTGAGCCGATAATGAGTAACGCAAACTTCCCGTACAGTTTATTGGCCACCGTATACGCGCCTCGCCTTATCGTAGGCTCTGCGAGACTGGCTCGGCAACACATGTAGCCCTTGTCAGTTTTAACATCGGGAACTGCGGGTAGCTTTATTTTATATACTACCTACACACTTTTAAACAAATAAACAACTGACGTATTAATAATGAGTAATCGTTCATGTAGGTAAATCCTACCTATAGTAACAATGGACATATTTTTGTAGCTATTTCATAGCGATTAGTTTCGTTTTGTAAACAAATTCGTTTGAAGAAAATAGAACACGGATCTAAACAAAAGAGTAGGTATTAAATGTGAAATGTCGGGTGTAAGAACTATCTACGGAATCATAAAAGTGTTTACTGTTATGATATTAAAAATTTCCATTCATGTTATGCAAAAATAGATAGTGGGAAATATAAAGAAATACATACTGCGCCGACCCTAAGTAAACTTTTGAACAGCCACCTAATTACATGGGCATCCTATGATAATATTACCTATACATTGGGCCTAATTCTGAAGACACACTTTAATTCTAAATTTAAGTACAGTATGGCCCTAATTCTCGAAAACACATGCTAAGTTTAAATTTAAGTTCAGTCTATTTCTTTCTGTCAAAACGAATACGAAAGGGATGGCCATCATATAAATTAACATTTAGAAAGGTGCGTTCAATTTTCGACCTTATTGAACGTGCTAAAATGCAGTGTTTAGGAGGCACCTCCGTACATGACTTCTAAAATTGTCTATGGTTTCTATAAAATCCATCTAAATTTAATTGACAGCTCTAAACAGATTCTTGCTATCTTTTTCCTATGACTTATTGCGAGAAAGAGATATACTGTACTTAAATTTAGAATTAAAGTGTGTTCCCAGAATTAGGCCCTATATCTCTTTCTGGCTATAAGTCATAAGAAAAAGATAGCAAGAATCTGTTTAGAGCTGTCACTTAAATTTAGATAGATTTCAAAGAAACCATAGACAATTTTAGAAGGCATGTACGGAGGTGCCTCTTAAACACTGCATTTTAACACGTTCAATAAGGTCGAAAATTGAACCCACGTATCTAAATGTCACATTATATGTCAGTCATCCTTTTCGTATTCCTTTTGATAGAAAGAAATGCACTGAACTTAAATTTAGACTTAGCATGTGTTCACCAGAATTAGGTCCATTGTCGCTTCACAGAGTGATATACAGAGTGGCACATTTAGATCGGTCAGTATGGGAAAGTCTGAAATTATAAGACATACGAAAATCTCTTCTTAGGAGCTATGTCATCGATTTTAGTGAAAAGGAAAACTGCATTCATACATTTAAAAAAAAGGTGTACACTCAGTGCAGGAATCGAACCCGGACTTTTTGAAAAATAAAACTAATGCTTTTTCTATTTCGATATCGATTGTGTAGGTCATAAGCAGTAAACGTTACTATGAAACATGATGTCTAAAATGAATAAAATGGATTGTTTTCATATCCTTTAATTTATTTTAGTAAGTGTTCGTAATTACCACCATTTTTTCAATACATGGTTCCTAAGAGATTTTCGTATGTCTTATAGTTTCAGACTTTCCCATACTGACCGATCTAAATGTGCCACCCTGTATAATTGAAATGTTCGTGATAAGCCCTCAATGATGGATGCACAGACGACCTGGTTAGAGAGAGCCATCATAGTCAGACTCTCAGATCATAGAAAGATCTTCTTTCTATGTATGATCTGAGGTCAGACTGCTCCCCCCTTAGTCGTTAAAAATGACAAGTGCCGATCCCTACGAATTACACGTTCTATATACATTGCCGTTTCACGCTACAATTTAACGATGAAACGAAACATTTCGTTGTAAAACAGCAATGTATGTAAAAACACCGAAGATTTTATTCACCGACACTTTTCATTTGTAGCAAATAAGGGGGAACCGAACGGTTCCGTTTGGAAATCAATGGCCTTTGGGCTTTGATCAGCAGTGGAAAGCATAGGGTGATAGGTATGATTATATGATGAAGGCCACAATCAATGTAGTCAATAGGTAGGTAAATGTCAAATTAAGTCCATTACTATTACCAATCTAATTACGTAAATGATTAAATAAATACAAAAAAAACAAACTTATTCATATAGTCAAATAATTTTATTTCATTTCAATTGAATTTTCACAAAGAGAGCATTTATCGTCAGCAATACGCCTAACTTTTTATTACATAATTCAAGTATAATAATAATACAATATTGTTTCGAACCAGTTATAAATAATTCGTTGTACAGAATTCGGTCAGTTAAAGTTTTGGTTTAATAGCACAAATTGTCCAGAACTCCTTAGCTCGTCTAATTTAGTACATTGTGAGATAGCAGTAAAAGCCAGTCATTCTTCCCGTATTGTAGTCAGGTGGCTTGTAATACAGTGTTAGTGTATGTAAGCAATTGTAGCGCCCGTTGGGAGACAGGGTCGGAGTGCGCACGTTGTAGCCGCTGAAGGGCAGAGTGGATTGCCGAAGCCACTCCCGCGCTGCGCAGAAGGAGCTTCGCCTGTTGGACATCAAAATACAATAAACTATCTAAAAAAAATCATTTTTATTCAGTCATTTGAAAAATTAGGACAAGGCTACAGGACATCAAGCGTTACAGTTCGACCTTGAATACCCTTTGATATGTTTTTTTAGGTATATATTATATAATACACAGCATAAAAATATACAAAGTAAACGGAGAGACCGTACAAGGGTACCACTTGTTTCCAAAGAAATATCTTCCAGCTTAGTAAACCCCCGAAAGGAGAGCTTGAAAACGGGTATTTCATCACGGGTGGTTGGCATTTCATCTTAGGACCCAGGATGACAACGCACCTGCAATATCAAGTGATTTTTCCTTGTTATTGCAGATTTCTATAGGCGATGGTAACCGCTTACCATCAGGCGGGCCGTCTGCTTGTTTACCATCTAGTCGTATAAAAAAAATAGAATGGTCTATGGTCTTTAAATTTTAAAGAATTATAAGCAATATTTTACAAATAATGGTCATGTTTTCTCTTTATACGATAACCACAAATGACTCTTAATACCTTCAGTTTATTTTTTAAAAAACACGCTTTCCAAAAGAGAGATATTACACAATAGTGCTATTGCAATGTGAGGCATTTAAAGTTACTTGATTGAATCAACTTGCTCTGATTGATTTACGTGCAAAAAAACTTACTGTATTTTTCATTTAACGCGGTTGATTCATGACCCTTAGTTAAACCTACTTATACGACGATTATAATATCGTCATATTTTGTGCTTCAGAAAATACCAGCTAAAAATACAACCATAGACAGTTTGATGTAAGCTATGACGATGACACCCAGGCTTGCCTTACAAAAATTAATAAATATAAATCATCAAAATTTGAAATAAAACCACTTTTGCGCGATTTACCTTGAGAATAATAAATCCCCAACCTTGTCCTCACACTGTCCGACAAACTGACACCGTGAGCTCAATATATAACACAAAGTGTTTTAGGTTAGGTACTTATCGAGTTTATGGTACAGGGGCGTAGCTACTGCCGTATCAGCCATATTAATGATACGGGGCCCCGGATTACAGGGGCCCCGAATGTGTAAGATAAAAATCGTAAAATACCTAGCCGTGCTTTCTAGAAAAAAAATGTGATCTAAAAGAAAACCATCGATGGAGGGGCC
Source organism: Nymphula nitidulata (assembly GCA_947347705.1). NCBI lineage: Eukaryota > Metazoa > Arthropoda > Insecta > Lepidoptera > Crambidae > Nymphula > Nymphula nitidulata. The sequence continues at coordinate 10,124,896 of OX374621.1, read as the reverse complement.
CATGGGCTACCCAAAGGAGTGGCCCATGGGCTACCCATGTATGTTTTGCAAAAATTTAGTTTTCAAGAAAATTGTTTGTTTTGTCGATAATAGGTAGGTACCCGAAATTTTGCATACTTACTCAATAATCAAGTCAATGTATACTAATAATTTCTTTTTTCAAATTTCTGTTATTCTACAGGCCTAATTTTTTTTTTTGAATGAATATTGAATAAGTCCGCTAGATTATTAATACAGTGTTTAATTCGGACTAATAATTTGTGGGAGAAAATATAAACTTTTTTTGTATTTAGATGATATCTTTATATTCTTATTTTAGGAGGTTTTCTTTTAGGAGGTTTTCACTTCGAAAAACCACATAACAAAAACGACATACTTCAAAAACTTAACCTTTAAATATTTTTTCAAAAAAATCATGGAGCCCCTCTATCGATGGTCTTCATTTAGACCACGTGAAACCCGACACTTTGTGTAATTATCATAGGGCCCCTAAAATTCTTTTGCCGTTTCCTGGTGGTCATACTAATTTGTTAATTCAATACACGGCCCATCTAAAGCAAGTTACGCCACTGTTATGGTGTTAATAAAACAAAACTGTTAAATACAAACTTTTCTTGATTTAATTTCGGCAAATTTATAAATAATGCTGTTAATTTACTCCGATAAATATCGGAGTAAATCATGTTCATTATTTATGATTTTTGGTATGACCAGCAGATATAAACAATAAAATTATAGTTGATCATTTTGATGCAAATATTTTCTTCTTAGTAATTATGAGTTGTGACTAAATCTAATGTATAAATAATACTTTTTTATGGTCAGAAAACGCGGGGCCCCCAAATGTGCGGGGCCCGCAGCATTTGCTACTCTTGCTTCGTGGCTAATCCGGCACTGAGTAACGGCAGTTAACTTAAAAACTAAAGACTATTGACATCTTTAATTTTCCCGTGACCTCATAACAATACCCTCATGACAATAATAAATAATAATGTAACATTTAATTAAACGCTAGATAAATCCTGTAAGTTGATTTTTTTTTTATACCACCAAGGTGGCAATCAAGCATACGGCCCAAGCGGTTACCGTAGCCTATGGACGCTTGCAACACCAGGGGTATCACTTATGCGTTGCCGACCCTGTAAAAACCTTTTCACGCCTTTTTTGAAGAACCCCATGCTGTACTCATTCGAGAAAATGATTTTATTTCAAATGTGTAGTGCTCGCAAAAATATAAAACAATGGACTGATTGACTCAACCACATAATTAAGCTAAAAACATCAATGAGCAGATCCGATCATTTTAGGTTAACTATTTATTTTAAGTGAGTAATAGGTACTTATAAACTAACCGCTACTTGGAATTCCATCATCGTTACAATGTCAATGACTGCTTACTTAATCTACTATTCAAAACAACAACGGATGATATTGAATTGACAGCCGTCAAGTTACAAGCAGTTTTGATTTTGTGTTTGGGTTTTTCCTGCGGACACCATTAAAATAATATGATGCTGAGTATACCGATTCGTTATTTTTTACAATTTACAGTTACTTATTACGTTATTTTTTAAAAAAATACAGGCTACTCGTTGGGGGTCCCGGGTTCAAATCCCAGTGGGAGCAAATGTTTGTATGATGATGACGAACATTTGTTTACGACCCGAAATCAAAGAATATTAGATTAGATAAATCAGTTCGAAAATTAAGTTTTTTCTGCTAACTACACCTCATCGTCACAGACTCGACGTAACGAGATTTTTTCATTACAAAGCGCGGACGCGACGTAGCGATAGTCACCGTAGCGAGACTCGACGTAAAGAGAATCGACTCAGAGGGAATAACTCAATATTATTATTATGCTGGCAAAAATGCGACTTGGTGAGTTAAAGCGGTTGCAGTAACGACCGGGAACAACGGCGTAAAGTGGAAGAAGCTCAAGATTACAAATTTTGGCTGACATATCCCGGGATCGACTATGGCGAATGTTGCTTTTTTTCGTAATCAAAACCAGAGCGCTTAAATCAATACGCCACCGAGCTCTTCATTTAATGGACAAATACGATTAACAAAATGTCAACTCTAATCCCTTTACCTTATGGTTGTTGGCCGCTAGCGTCCAAACTGCTCGCGCTGCTGATATCACCTCCACGGTATCTCCCGCTAGCAGCGTGCCAGACAGCAGCTCCAGTAGGTCCGCTAAATATTTAAAAAGTTATCGTTAAAAGACTGATATTATTTTTATTACATACAAAGTGATACTTGCAACTCGGCTAAATAAAGAATGCACGCTTTGGTATGCAATATCAACGAAATCCAACCTATTATACATAAAATAATGTATAAACAAGAACTAATTAAATTACACTGTTTTCAAACTCATATTACATTAGATTTTATTTAACTGTAATACATATAATGACATATTAAATAAGGTTGAATGGACAAAAAATAATGAAGCGGTCACAGGATAGTATAATAATCCACGTCTTTAATAAACATTTCATACAATTGATAACATAAAACAGTCTAGCTAGATGATAAAAGGTAAAAAAGGGATTTTTATTCTTATACATTGAGCTGACTATAAAAGAGTAGTTAAACGTTCAGTGAGTCTCTTAACTGTCGGCCTGGGCATTTCATTGGATGCCGGCGTTTTATCAACGGACCGGGCATCCAATCAACTGGGAAATTTAACCGGCTGCGACATATACACAGAAACAAAGTCTTTTGGAATAGTATGATTAATTAGACCAATCAAACTATGCAAAGAGTAATGTAAGTATAGGGGAAAATAGCGCCCACTCGCGGCAATTTTTTGTAACATAAATTTGAAACGCCATCAGCGCCTCTGGAAAATAGTGCGGGAACTAACTACTATGTATACGTAGCTATAGGTAGTTTTGTATCTAAAGATTTGAAATCTAAATGACGCGTATTTCCTAGATGTGAGTTATTTTATTTCATTGAGAATTTACTTTAATGTAAGGATAGCTTTTCAACATTAATACAAACATTATCTCAATGAAATAAAATAACTCGTATCTGGGAAATACGCTTCATTAAATTAATGAATTATATTTATTTCAAAATAAATAAAACAGCACATAATCTGTGACTTATTTTTATATTGCAAACAATATTTTTGGGCCGCATTTTTCATTTTATCGTCTCCAACGTATACAATTTTCCTTTTTCATAATCTATTCACTGCTCTGGATTTTTACATCCAAAAATACAAAAGAAAGGCATTCTAGCAATTTTGTAATCCACAGTCCACAACACATTCAGAGTCCAAAATACACAAAGCGTCTTTATTGTAACATAGCGTCTCCTAACCCAAGTAAATACACCAAGTCTTCAAGTTTATAGAGTCGGTTGACTTGACACAACTTTCGCAGAAAATAATGGCTTCGATGTAGTGATATGGAAATCTGGACGGAGAAGTACTCTCAACTCAACGTTTGTTAGCACAGAAATATATCAAAACCACTAGAACACACACGTAATTAGATAACTGAAAACAACGTAAACGCAAGTGCAAGTTTCGGCAGCCATTACGCGAGTGAATGACATAGTTATAATACGGGTACTACCAGGGTTGCCAAGGGTAAAAATATTATTCCTTGCTGCTAAAAGTCATAAATAAAATAAAAATAATATACTTATTAACCTTTTACTAAAGGAAATATCAATTTATTGCTATTATTTTGTTTTTGATTCAATAATATTGTTTGATTTCAACCTAGTAGCGGCAGCAGCGACATCTTACGAGACACTTTGAAGACTTCATTCAAAAAGGTCATCGCTGAGCTTCATAGATGGCGTTACTTTCTTTGCCAATAGCATTGTTCTAAGAGTGCCCCCCCCTGAAACTATGGTTGGTCAATGAAAAAACAAACACCCTATAATGCGTAGATAATTACAACGTAATAATAATGTGACAAACTCGTCAGCAGGTATAATACTACAAGTCTATTGAATATGAACCTTTTATGAGTTACATTTCACCGTCGTTATCCACTCATTGCCATAATGTACAGTCGACAGCACATCAAGCGTAACAGTTTGATCTTGACACCACCCTTACTGCGTTCGTAATAGAGGCTGCTTTCGTAGTGCAACTGTTACACTTGATGTGCTGTCGTCTGTACAAGAAATCGGAAAAACAAGACAAACGTCACGTTGAAATTAAAGCGCCATTATAGTCAACAAATAGACAAACAAAGTTTATGTTGTTGTGACAATATTATCAATTGGTCATAATTTCAATAAAATGTCATTGAAACAAAGGTATTAATATTTCACTACAATTTACAGCATTATTTAATAAAAAATCTATTCATATCTTTAGAAGAACTAATAAATTTAATTATAGTCGGGCCGAATCCTAAGCTCCCGTACGACAGTTCAACAATAGATCGCTGCAACTTTGTCACTGCGTCACCATTTTAAATTAAAATTCATTTATAGTTTATCTCCGCAATCAATAACAAGCGAAACAAATAGCTAATCGTAAACATAGAACAAAAAATTGTATTCTCAGTGTTAAAATTGTTTCACATGCAAGAAAACATTTTATTACGATTTCTGTAATACGCTCTTGCAAGGTTATGGCGTTCGGATATATTTTATCTTTATTGCTAGTGATGTTACCTCAGATATCACATGGCCATGGACAGCAAACATGGAAAATAATAGTAGGTCTATCTTATAATTTCTTTACGTTTTTTATATAAACCTTAAAATAAAAAAGTGGTTTTTGAAGTTTTTTTTTTCTATGGTCTATGGAAAGCTTGTCATCCCAACTCTTTTGTTATCTCGCAGTCGTCCGTTGCTCGTTATCGTGTACACTGTCTACCTACGCTCTTGAAATTCTTGTTGTGTGTGACCCGGCTCTTTGTTTTTTGTTCATGCTTTATATACGTTGACCTTGGCGCTAAATTGGACTTTGATCTTCCTTATGATCGGACACGTTGTTTTGTTTTGGTGCAATATGTCAAAGTGAGCTGGTAATGAAGTTGCAAAATTATTTTGAACGCGAATCCCAAAAAAAAATTGTTCTCGCCTAGATAAAAGTGGAAAAAAAGTCAACAATGTTGGATATCGACAATTTTGATACTTGTGCGATTAGGAACCATGTTTACGGGTACTATACTCGAAATGATTCCCCTACAAAAGCGAAATTACTTGTGTCTCTAAAAGTAGCTGGCCTGTTTGATGGTGCAAAAACCACTTTATCAGCGTTATTAAAAAAAAATTGTTTTCAATATTGCGCGACAAACAAACGAAAAATTTTGATGGAAAGAGGAGATATAATACTGAAACGAAACGACTTCTTACGCCAGGCAAAGAAAATTATTGATTGGGACAACGTGATCTTTCTTGACGAGATGTGGTTAAATGCTAACCAGTCATGGACGGACAATACGAAAGCGTCAACATCGAAAGTACCAAACATTATATGTCACGCTGGTTATGGTTGGATATGGTTTTGTGGAAAATTGTTTGTTGGCATTTGAATCAAAAAGCACCACTGACTATCACGAAGAGATGAATGCCACCACATTCCGAGAATGGTTTTCCAATCAATTGTTACCAAGTCTCCCGGAACCTTCAATAATAATAATGGACAATGCATTTATATTATCTTATCATTCGGTTCAGGTAGTGCTTTTGTTTTTTTGCAATATAATGCAACAATAACAGCTTGCCCCTGATTTTTTGATATCTGATGCCCTTGATTTTTTCCAGGTCGATAAAGGGCCTTCGTCGAATGACAGAAAAGAGCTACAGGTTGCCTGGCTTGAAAAGCACGGTATAGAAGCAAACATGGACACGTTGAAACCGCGATTGGTGAAACTGGTTGAAGAGCACAAAGAAGCAAAGCTACGCTACGTAATAGACGAGCTGGCACAGGCTAATGGGCACCAAGTTCTGCGACTTCCCCCATACCATTGACAATATAATGCAATTGAATTGATATGGGCTCAAATCAAAGGTATGCATGTTTTTTATTACGATTCCATATTCAATACATGTTTAGATAATTATCGGATTTACTCTACTATCTCAAAATTAAATTTTGTTTATATAATAATAATAATAATATTTATACACTCACACCTATTATCTAGCCCAAAGTAAGCATCATTAAGAGCTTGTGTTATGGATACTAGATAACGGAGAAATAATGATAATAATATGTATATAAATATTAGAAATATACTAAATAAACATATAAACATCCATGACTCGTAAACAAATGTTCGTACTCATCATACAAACATTTGTTCCTACCGGGATTCGAACCCGGGACCTTTTGACTTATAATACCTTACCTAATTTATGTTCCTATTTTAATAGGTTATGCAGCCCGCCACAACTCTGCTCCACCTTTTGTGATAAAAAAAATGAAGACTCTTCTAACCGAGGCATTTAAGAAAGTGACCAAAGAAGATTGGGAGAAGGTGGTAGAAAAAAACAAAAGTCTTATCTTGTCCGATTATGATCGTGACATCAAAGTAGATAATATAATCCACAGTGAAATAATTATTTATGTTAGTGATGATGACAGCAACACTGGTAGTTCAGAAGATGATGATTCTGATTAATAAAAATATTTATTTTATTAGGATTTGTTTTATTTACCCAAAAAAACTATTTAAACAAAAAGTACTGTATTACGTACTTAGTATCAAACAATCGCAGCGATACGTGTATAGGTTGGCAAAGATACATCACTAGTATTGTCAATCTGACATACGTCATACGGGAGTTTAGGATTCAGCCCGACTTAGACCTGTGTCGATCGATCATTTCCCGCGACCCGGGTCGATCACGACCTATTAGATTGGTGATCGACTCACAATGATCCGATCAAATGATCGATCGCGAGTCTCAAGTGTTTTCGAGCCGCACAACACATGATTCGGTTCTCTATGCTCACGGGTCGTGGATCACGCACGTCACGGGTCGCAACGTGGGTCTCGGGTGTTTTGGGTACTGTGTACGATTCGTGTCGCGCGCGCGTTGTTATAGCGTTATATAATGAACACGTAATTATGTTTCGAGGTTATAAATAATAGTATATTTAAGTATTTTTTTTTTTTTATATGAATAATATTTTTTATAAAGTATTTGTTCGTTTTGTTTGATGATTAGATTTTATCACTGTGTAAATAGAAAATTTTGTCTTTCGAAACAAAGTGAGTGATCGAGTTAAGCGCGTAAACATCGATCTCAGTGATCGAATCTTTTTGTGGCTCGCGACCCGATCACTCCTGAATGACTAGTGATCCAATCAAAGTGATTCGATCAATCACGATCGACTCAGGTCTAGCCCGACTGTAGATGGTTGAATGAAAACTATTTTTATGGAGGCAGATAATTTTAAAAATTAAAGGGTTACAAACTTACAAATGTCATGTGTGGATTTGTGAAATAAAAAATAAATACAAAAACCATTAAAAGTGAATATATTACTGCATAAAAGGGAGATATTTATGCATTATGTCGACTAAGGTCGAAGAATGCCGTGAATACTGATTTCTACTGACAATGTGTCAAGTGAAACAAAGAGTTAAACTTTCATTTTCATTGTCCCCACGTATTGTACAGAATGGCGAACATTCGTACTTCGCAATTAATTTTCTTACATTTACAAATAAAGGAATGTCACTCAATGATAAAGTTGATAGTGTCAGTAACCATCGTGTGCATGATGAATTATGATACGCAATCTGTCTTCTATAAATGCCTACCTTTATGTTTCAGTGAAAAGATGTGGGTATAGCATAATCACAGAAAAATGCTATTGCCGCTATTAATTAATAAGGCGTGCCGTTCGTTTAAAGGAGATGGTAATAGTTTGGGCCAGCTCATGAGCACAATTTCATATTGTAGACAATAATGCACTGAATAACATCATCATCATCATCACCAGCCTATATATGTCCCACTGTTGGGCACAGGCCTTCCTACATAGGAGAAACACATGAGGAGTTTGGGCCATTATACCACCACGCTAGCCCAATGCGGGTTGGTGGGTTTAAGCGGTTGCAGTAACAACCGGGACCAACGGCTAGACGTGCCTTCCGAAGCACGGAGGAGCTCGAGATTATAAATTTGATTGATCCATCCCGGGACCGACAATGGCGAAAGTTGCTTTGTTTTCGTAATGGAAACCAAAGCGCTCAAACCACTACCCCACCGAGCTCCTTAATAACACTGAATAACATGGTTTCCATTAAATTATACAAAATATCGAAATAAAATAAGTATTGTATAAAATGGCAACAAATAGAAATTATAATAGTGTCCAAAAGTGCATAGTCCATAGCCACAATAACGCTGTTAAAAAGTTGACTTTAATGTCATATTGACATTTATTAAAATTGACATTCCATATTTTCAACCGTAAATGTTTTAAGTGTGCTTGTAGTGTACACGTAAAATTTTTCTACTTTTAATTTTTATTAGTAAATAATTTTTTAAACATTTATAATAATGTTAAAATCAAATTTAAAAAGTGTTTTTGTTGTTTTTCTAAATCGTTTGACCTAGGCTATGGAGAAATAAAACGACAATGTTCAGCAATTTAATATATTTTTCTGCCGCTTCGACCAGTCAAGATTTATGGAAATGAATTCATACAAAAATAACTGTACGGTGCTTATAAGCTGGCCCAAATCCATAGAAACTTTTACTTTTTTTTTTTTATACAACTAGATGACAAACAAGCTGACGGCCCACCTGATGGTAAGCGGTTACCGCCGCCTATAGACACCTGCAATAACAAGGAAAAGTCACTTGATATTGCAGGTGCGTTGTCATCCTGGGGCCTAAGATGAAATGCCGTCCATGCCCAGTAATTGCACTGGCTACCTTTCCCTTCAATCCGAAACACAGCGAACTGTTTCACGGCTGAAATAAGAAAAGCGGTGGTACCTACCCAGACGACCCTACATACGGGTCTACCACCTACTATCTCCTTTCTTATGAAATCTTAATTCTTTATTAGTAGGTACTAATTAAATATTCATTCAGCCGCTATTTTGCTTCATCATAATTTAATATTTTTACTTCATTACTCGTGTAGTTCGTCGAGCATACTCACGTGACTGCAAGAAAGTGACTCTATGATGGTGAGCAGCGTGAGCCAACGCGGGCAGCAGATGGGCTCGTAGCGAAGCCGGCAGTGCAGGCAACAGTGGCCGTAGGCACAGCAGAGACGACGCGCCGTCGGCGTGGCGGGCCAGCACCGAACATAGGCGAGACCAGCTTATACCAGTGTTGGCGCTACGGCCGCGCTCTCTGATTATAGTCTTCAAAAGGCTCGATACGACATCGCTCTAACGACATAAAAAATAAACTCCTTTCATACGATCATATTTTATTGGTCAAGACCAACTTATACGCATTAAAAAGCTATACAAAATGGGACTTAGATGACACAGTTTAAAGACTTGTTATAACATAAAAGTATAAATTGGTTCGAACAAGCGCGTGCACGAATGTACGCACAAACGTCGAATTAAACATATTGATTTATTAACAGTAATATCAAAATAAATACGCGAGCGCGTCTCGGCCGCCAACAATTTAATACAGACCCCGTACCACATAGTCGCCAGTCGGGTCTGGTGTGCGGGATTCCTAAAGGATGTTTTATTTCTAACTAGAGTCCGCCCGCGGCTCGGCCAAAAAGACAAAAGTAGCCTATGTCCTTTTTCAAAATGTAACCTATCTTAATGCCAATTTTCATCTAAATCGGTTCAACGGTAAGGAGTGAAAAGGAAACAGACAGACAGACTTTTTATTTACAATCCTAACTTCCACTCGCGAATTAGTCCGTGTGAATATCCCATGGGAGCCGTACATTTTCCGGAATAAAAAGTAGCCAATGTGCTATTTCAGGTTTTGTTACATTACTAGCTTTTGCCCGCAACTTCGTCAGCGTGACAATAGTTTTTGTGACAGTTTAGCCTATGCGATGAAGCATGAAAAAGATAAAGACCTAAAGTTACTAAGCATTGAAAACCGCATCAATTTTTTTTGCGTGACGCACACACAGACAAACAGACGAAAATTCATGAATATTTTTTGTTTTCTGTGGAATATGTTCAATGTTCAACGACAGCACATCAAGTGTAACAGTTGCACTACGAAAGCCGCCTCTATTGCGAACTCAGTAAGAGCGGTCTCAAGGTCAACTACAGTTTTATAACAGTTTGGATAGATATATTAGGGCTGTGGCTTGAAAGTACCTTGAGCGTAATGGCCCGGCACTGGTGGTGGCCCGCGCAGTGCCGCAGCGTGTCCACACACTGCAGCAGCAGAACAGCGCTGCGAGCCCGCGACTGCAGCGCCGCCTCGCGGACCGTCAGCGCGCACACTTCACTCACCAAGTTGCGGTTGCCGACACACATCGACATCGCTGACCACGCTGGAATATCACCCCTTCTTTATCAACCGACTTTAAATACAAAGAGGTTCTGCATCATCATCATTTCACCCGATTCACCCGAATGACGTCCACAGCTGGACAAAGGCTTTTTTATCGTTGAGAAAATGCATATACGCAGGCGCGAGCAGGAACGAGCGAGGGTACTTCGCGTAAACTACTGGGCAAAATTGTCAAAGCCACGACGACTGGTCGCTACTGGGCCCAACAAGGCGGAGAAAGCCCGAACCGGACACTCTTCCAACGCGCGGTGTTTGGTGTAGGTCACCCGCCACCCTGACAATGGCGGCCGGAGTTGGGCGGCATAAGGTTGCATCCTGCGGCCAAGTCGCTTCCGGCGGAGCGGGTCCGCGAGAGGATCTTCCTCGCGAGCCCGCTCCATGGCCTCATTCTGTGAGATAACGTCTTCACAAAAGGAGGCCACTGCCTCACTGCCTTACGTCTCGCTGCATACCATTGCCTTAATGACGGTCGGCAGGGAGAGGTCCACACCAATTGCTGCGATGAGGACACGGCGTTGCTCTATCCAGGCCGGGCAGTGCTCCAGCGTATGCTGGGCCGTGTCCTCCGGCCTTGTCCACGACGATCGGTACTGCGATGCACGCATCCAGTGTCTGCCTGCGACCTTCACCAGATCGTCAGTCCACCTTGCTCGTAAACTTGTTCAAAGGCTACACTCTGCTTTTAATCCCATCTATAAGGAAAGTGTGTGACTCCTCGTGTGTTTTTCCCATGTAGAAAAGCCTGTGCCCAGCAGTGGAACCTATATAGACTGATGATGATGATGTTGAGAAAAGAAATAAGAGGTGTTTTTATATTCAACTGAAAGAATATTAATAAGGTAACTATTAAAATGTAAAGTAAAATAATAAGTAATTAGAACCATGTAATTTAAACAGAAACTAAAATAATGTTAAAATATTCCCTCAACAGTATACAGAAGAAGATAATGACAAATAAAAAATGACAAGTACTATCGAGCCAGACAGTTCGCATGCACAAACACAACCCCTCCACTGTCACTCAACGGTCTTTCTACGTTTCGTGTTTGTTAGTAGAATACGAAACTGATGTGTTTCGGTTACGTTTCGATTGCGTTGAGTAAGAAGAATACAAAAACGTTGTAATTTAAGCGTGGTAACCTAATAATATTTAAGCTTTTAGTATGTTATCTACATATTTATTATCTGTCTTAAAATTATTGTTTACCTAGGTTATTTATCATAACCTCAATTCCTGAGAGATTTAAATTTATTTATTTTTTAACATAAAACTTTAATATTAAAAAAGGACCAAATTCTTGCAAACCATATTCCTCGTAAATACCGTCAAGATATAAGATAAAAAAGATTGAATAAAAAAAATACGGTTGGTCTTTGATGATTTTCTTTTCTATAAAAAATGTGAAATAGGAATAGAAAAAAAAATAGATTGCTTGTTAGCTCAGTAGCAAGATCGTCTTTTGTATTATACGTTTTCTTGCTCAGTTGTCTTGTGTATGTATTTATTAGTCTCGTGTGTAAGTGTAATTGTATTGTATTGTAAATGTATCAAACCTTTAGGACAGTCATTAGTAAAGTTGAATAGCAGAGTGACGACAGCTTGCCGCAGCTGATCTGTCATCATGCACCAGGCCCAAAGCTTGTTGAGGGATGTGGCGATGCCGTCCTCCGCGAAGCTATCCTTGGCCGCCGGGCACTCCACTAGGGACGAGCTTATTACGGTCACAAGCCAATACAACGTTCGCAGGACTGGATTCTGAAGAATTGGAGAAATCATCATCATCACGTCATTGGGCCTAATTCTGAAGACACACTCTAAGTCTAAATTTAAGTACAGTATATCTCTTTCTCGCAATTAGTAATAGGAAAAAGATAGCAAGAATTTGTTTAGAGCTGTCAATTAAATTAAGATTGTTTTCAAAGAAACCATAGACAATTTCAGATGGCATGTAAAGAGGTGTTTCCTAAACACTGTATTTTATCACGTTCAATAGGATCGAAAATTGAATGCACGATTCTTAATGTCAAATTATATGACAGTCATCCTTTTCGAATTTATGTTGAGATAAAGAGATGCACTGAACTTAAATTTAGACTTAGCATGTGTTCTCCAGAATTATGGCCAATGTGGATAAGAAAAGTATCTAAACTAGAAAAATCATGTCCTGGGGCGGGGACCGAACCTGCAAATTTCACAATCCAGGTGACTGCTATTACCATCTGAGCTACCGAGAACTTGGTGATGACTTCAATGATCTTTTCCAATCTATCTGTATTTAAATAGAATATTTCGACGCTATGAGGTTAAACGCGTTAGCTTCTAATGCAAATACAGACAGACTAAGAAAATCATTGGGACATCCCAAGTCCTTGGTAGCGCAGTATTTTAGTGAAGTCACCCGGCTAGTGGAATGCACTAGAAGGTCCTGTTTTCGGTCCCCACCCCAGGACATGAATTTTTGTAGTTGAGATACTTGTCTGATCTTTCAAACATTTATTGTAATGTTAAAAATGTATATCAACATAATTTGGGTATATTAATGATTAGTCGTACATGATTAGCATTCTTGATGGTCTCAACCGGCTTTCCAAGTACAGATAAGTGATCCCGTACACCTTGGAGAGAAGCTAGCAACACTTTAGGGAACTCCCGGTGGACGCTATACAATCTACTGCGATGACTCGCAGATAGCACCGAGGAAAGACATGAGCAGACTCGAGTCCAGATATCATCTGTAATTAAGTTTTTTTTTTGTTATAATAACCGACTTTAGAATAAAAGTGAAAACTTGATTGGAAGTTTGAAATTATGATAACAGGTAAAAAGCTTGTAGGTAGTTAGATAAATATAATGCTGGCCCTCATACAACAAACAAAACAATGCATTAAATAATAATGGGCCAATTTAATCAAAGTTGGCATGATCATGCTATTATTATCATCACTAAAGTATTGATTTAGAAAAAAAACCCAGTAAAAAAAGTCCCAATAAATTTAAAATTTCTCAGATTCTAGCGTCCTTTTACGGTGTAGACACATAACATAAAACATTATATTTAAACATAAAATTTGGAAAATGTGAATTAAAAGTAACTGACAAGTCAATCTGTGAAGCAGCCACATATATTTTTTTTTTATATACCACTAAGGTGGCAATCAAGCATACGGCCCACCTGATGGTAAGCGGTTACCGTAGCCTATGGACGCTTGCAACACCAGGGGTATCACTTGCGCGTTGCCGACCCTGTAAAAACCTTTTCACGCCTTTTTTGAAGAACCCCCAACAAAATATTTTCTTTTCTGTATCAACGCCGGCGGTCTTGCAAGAGACGAAAGGTTAATCAAAATGTATACTGCACCCGTACCACCATCTTTAATCGCGATCCAGTTTAGGACCTAAACTGAGTAGAATCGTTATATCCGTACTACGACGCTATCTACGACTATGACAGCAATGCAGTTTAGGAACCAATACTGAACCGAGCGGAATATGAATCACTTTTATAAAGATGGTGGTAAGGCCCCTGTCATAATTGTTTTGTGACGGACACTTTGTCTGAATCGTAAGCGTAAAAATACACTTGCCTTGACCACATTGATATTTCTTCGCATCAAGCTCAATATTCTTATACGTCATCATCAGTACTTTACACAACTCATCGGCCATATACTCCGGCTGGCAATCTTCTTCATTCACATCACCAGCATCAAGGATCTCGCTTCTTGGAGTCGCCGCAAATGGTGATTTTATGTTGTCGTAGTATTGAATCCAAGAATCGGCTTTTGGCTTATCACTGCATTTCTTGTGAGCAGACTGTGCTAGTAGCGCTAAGCAGTATAAAGCTGATTTCTGCAGATCTGAAAAAACCAAGTGATTATAAATTTTATTTTTATTTCATTACAGAACATATGTTCAGTGTGGTGACGACAACATGACACTGAATTAAAACATGGGCTATATCAGTTCACAGAAATGTTTTGAAGCTTTCAAATACATCTTATTCATTTGATAATTTCATGACATTTCTATGAAATAATATAACATTAGCTGCATTATTTCATCGAAATGTTATGGAATTATCAAATGAATAAGATGTGTTTCAAAGTTTCAAAACATTTCTATGAACTAATATAGCCCAGGTTTTAATTTATTGTCATGTTGTCGTCACCACTCTGTATAAGTCATATTACAGAATTAATGACATGAAAGAACCAGGTTCGATTTTGAGTAGGGCACGGGCGCTGATCGAATTATGATGATTAATTTGACGTTTTAGATGTTTATTATGTATTGTACACCAATTTGAAAAGTGAAATCTTTGCAACGACCTTTGTAATGTTTTAAAATTTCGTACCTATTACCATTAATTTAAGACCCTAAAGTAGAGCATATAGATTAGAGAATAAATTATTATCTTTCTAACTTACTCATAAAATACCCGGTTGACTGTAACAAGAACATTTTTTCGTCGATTATTATATTTAATTTTATTTTAGTGTAATATATGTACTTCGGTGAGTTATTAAAAGAAAATCCCGTTGAATATCATAACCTTTCATTATCAATGCTTGTACATGCTAGACATTAAAAGCCGCAAAAGTACTTACCAATTTCATCTGACTCCAAAGCCTGCATTAAACAGCAGAAAAAGTTTGTTGACTGTCTGTCTCTCAACTCCGCCCATACGCTCTCACTGGCCGACCGGTCGGCGAGCAACGACGCGAGCAGTGATAATGTATGCGTGCGCGCCTCTAGACACTCTCGATACATTTCCTCTGAAAGAAAAAGTCCAAAATACATTTCATACTACAGTATTTTCATCTTACGAAGCAACTTGATTTTTACTTGTGGTAACCTCTATACAAACACGCTGCAAATGTGTGGGTAAGCACAGGAGCTCTCAGTGCCGTCCGAGATACGGGCTAAGTAAGACGTCTATAATGGGATCTGTAATCAAGCGTCGCTTCAAGTAGCGTCAGTATGGAAAGATGGAAAGTAAACGTCGAAAAGTCGACCATCCATTGTCATAGTGAGGTTGATTCAGTTTTTTTGAATGTTTTGTTTATTTTTTAGATTTATTTTTATATGAGTATCTATTTATACAAATAAATAAGATTTGTGACAATATGTTTTATGAAAATTTTTTGTTCCATTATTTATTTTATTTTATTAAACCAAATTAAGCATAGAAAATATCCAAGGCTCGACGTTGTAGAGCAAAACTTTTCATATTGCAGAAAAAAAAGATAATGATTTCGAAATGTATAAAATGACAAGATGATTCAGATAAAACTGATAATTATTCGAGTGATTACGATTGATTTAATTAAATATAACACAAGTAACACTGTCTTATTTTATTCTGTTCTTTATTATTAAGAACCTTCAAAATGTCAAGATTTATTTATATTTATTTTATGTTACTAAACTTAAATAAAATAAGTTTTACAGATTTACATTCACATTTGATAATAATAAAATTAAATAAGATTCATTTCCATCTGTAAAAATTTATATGCTAACGCCACTCGTATTCGCGCACACATCCGCAGCGTGTTTGACACTTGAAAGCGCTTGTCAGTGCAAGTTGTTTCGTGAGATAAAAGGACTATCTACAGCAGGAGTCGATTCTATGTCTGAAATAATACAACTTTAGTTCAACGATTTTTCCAAATAATGGAGTTCTTAAATAAACTAAATACAACGAACGGACATGGAACTTTAACTACATTGTTACAAAACTTAATTTAGAGCTTTCTTGTCTCATCTTTGCTAATAAAGGTGAGATAAGACGGCTTTAGACTTAAGCCCGCTCCCTAATGACGTCAATAAAAAGCGGGGCTTAAATAAGAACTAATAAGTTTATTTTTTATACATTGCCGAGTTATAAGGCTAGTTATCACAATAACGTTATAGTCAAGCAGCAGTGGATTTCCAATCAAGTCTGATAAAGCCTATTGCCGCATGGCAGGTACCATCGGAGTTTTGTAATAAAGCGATCGATATGTTCCTATGGCTTTGGCATGTCTGTTCGTCAGACTAAGAAACTCCAAAAAATTGAATAGAACAACAGGGCTGTTTCTCTAAATCTTTTATAATCTATTCTAGTAGGTTTTAGGGTCAGGGGCTGGTCGTATTCACACTCCATTGTGCTTTATGACAGACTGCAGCGAATTCATTTATGTCAATTTTAGTTCTGCTAATAGTCATGACCGCGTTAGTCTAGTCTAGTCCAGTAGTAAGTCTTTTGGTTCATAGTCTAATTCAGCAATAAAGTATTCGTCCAGTTATGCAAATCATTAATAGCGCAATTTACGAGCGTCAAGTGTTATCTTTTGGTAAACAAATAAAATCAAAATTATTCAAAACTTTCACAAAAAAACGAACCATATAGGTATCTACTCTAGAAATTAAGTCGTATTTATTTACTTTTATTTAGATCGACAAATTAACAATTAGCAGACCAATCAACTGTTCCGAAGAAGACAACTCTCCGGATATATAAGTGTGTAATATTTTTATTTCAGTTTTATAAGAAACCGGAGAATTTTCTGTTTTAATAATTATCAACAATCGATGTAATGTTATCGGCTTAGCAAAATACTCATCAAAAAAAAATTAGCGGGCAATTCCTTGCACTAAACGTACAAGTAGACATCAAAGATATGCCTAATGGAATGTAATTAAGATAAGCAATGAAAACTTTTTTTCATATTAAGTAGGTAATCTGATTATGTTTTCTATTAATAAAAATGGCAGAAAAGAACATGAATCACACGTAATACCTGTTGGCAACCGGTAGGTGACAGTGAGGTAATTCCGAACGTGTGGTAATTTTGAACAAAGCCTTGTACAGTCGACAGCACATCAAGCGTAACAGTTTGACCTTGAGACTGCCCTTACTGCGTTCTTAATAGAGTCAGCTTTCGTAGTGCAACTGTTACACTTGATGTGCTGCTGACTGTACATGATAAATAGAGAAGGTTAGTAAATAACTTTTTTGAGCTCAATGCCAGGCACTGAGCATGGGATCTTTGTCTTTTTATATCATAATATATATTATAGCCACGTTCGTAATTACGCCTCTCCGCTAACCGCGACGTAGCCTTTAAAACTTTGTAACATAAATACTAAGCAAAAAATTTTTAATTAACCCCGGCCTCATTAATCATCTATCTAACACCATCTCATTGAGACTATTCTTATGAGCCCAAACGCGCAGTAAGTTTCTGAAGAGTTGAGCATCCCGAAGACTATTTGATGATACATGGTCAGCTCAAGGTTAAATAATAAGTAAAATGTTAGTCATAAGTCATTTTTGTAAACTAAATTGTACAAATACAAAATATACTAATTGTTGCTTTCAATTGTCTAGTTTAACGTCCTCAGTATGCACATTATCACAATACAAATATACTTTATTGCACACAAGAACCAAAAACGTAACAAAACAGAGAAGAAAACAAATAATAAAAAGGCGGCCTTATTGCCAACCAGCAATCTCTTCCAGGCAACCTCGAGTGAAAGTAATAAAAGAAAATGTGTTACTGGGTTTTTACCAGCAATATACATTATCTCGATCTAAATGCACTCAAATACACGAGGGATCGTGACAAAGACTCGTACGTACGTACTCGTGTGAAGTGTGAGCATGGATGACTCGATATTTGACTTTATTACTCGATAACACATACTCGGGACTTTATAGATAACAGTAGCAAGAAAGTATATTTCCCACTAATCTCTAAGATACTAAATAGGGATGTTGCCTAAGTTTGAATATGACGCTATTTTTCACTAATTCGGAAAATATACGCTACTGTTACCCATAAAAAGAATTCAAACATAAAATTTATGGAATATGGTTAAAATTGTATGGCTTAAAAAAAATATAAAAATGGTATTTTTGTTTTTATTAAAAAATAAAATGATATTTGGATTGCTTACATCAATTAAAACAACCATTATTATGAAAACTACGAATAAAAACATACATATTACAAAGTTATTTGGTCAATATGCCCATACATTTTTTAGTATATGACATAATATGACGTCATTCGAGTTCTCTATCTAATAACATAAATTTTCAGGCATTATATATATTGGCATAATGTAATTCCTACTACATGTACTTACGCATGATAGTATTTCAGCATAACAATTTAAGCATAATTATTAAAGTCATAATTATCATTGGCATAATCATATTTTAAAAAGCCATAGCTACCACAACAATATACATTGCCATTCTTCTAAAATACGGCATTAAAACATGAATTAAACACAGAAGAGTAAGACATACCTTCCTGCAAAGGTGCGACAGTTCTGATGAGGTTGTGAAGACAATCCTTGGTGGAGGCAAGCGATACGCGCACGCACTTGTGTGACGTCACTGCGTATAGGGTCCGGCACGCGGCGCCGCGCACTCTTGCAACCTCTAACGTTGACCCATGTGACCAATACGCACATCTGCCAATCATACAACACAAACAGAACAATACTAAGGAGATAGGTGTAATTATAACAACACCCCCCACCCTGTCCATATATTAGCAGTATACGTATAAAATACTTCATTTTAGTACAGATCTATACTGAAATGAAAGCATTTTCATGATATTACAGAAATAATTAAAGTATTTTTGTTCTATTTTGAAAATGTATTGTTTTTGGTTGTTTTTTTATTAAGATTAAAATTTACAGACAAAGTATTTACTGTCTAATATGTCACTTCAGGGTATTTCCCGAGAAACAAATATGAATCCACATCATAGTACTACATACATGTATGTACATACCTACCATAATGTGGATTTATATTCACAATATCATTGCAATTGCGGCTCTGGAAACTTCCTAGCCCTATTGCCACTTCAATTTTAGTTTTAGGAATTACTTACATTGATCACCTATTATTCATAGAAATTTCCCATGCCATAACAATGCTATCTTAGCATTATAATAATAATCATTCTGTTAGTCAGAATGGTTGTCATTCACATAAAAGACATAAAGCCGACTTTTCCAATAAGAAAACTGACAAGTAAAAAATATTTATTTCGAAAATACGAGTTTACTATTTATAAAAAGTATATTTTCATATTTTTGTCTTTATGGTAAACTTAACATTACGGAGTGTTTTTAAAATCATATAAGATACTAAGAATAACTGCGTACAAGAGACCTGCAGTTCAGGTTCGTGATAGTAAAAGTTTTTTAAACTGGTTACTTGTAAACAATACAATAAAAAAATAAGTTAAAATTATGAAAATGGAACTCTGTTAATACTATTGAGTATTTATTACATTCATTTGTCATTTGCGATTTGGCGGCACATTGAAACTTGTCTAAGTCACGTCAGCATGAATTTACGCGAGAAAATTTTCGTGCAATGATTTTTTATGACTTTCGATATCATTTAAGTCAACAAGAAAGTTATGTTATTATAGATTTCGATTGGCCTTTCATGATGAAACCCCATCGCGTTCTGTTTCAAACCAGTTTAATGAGTTTAAACGTGGTCGCACTAATCTCACCCGTAATTTGTGTGAAGGACGCCTTCTACTACTAACGGCCTTTTACTACTATCGGCCTTCTACGACGACTGAAGATAACATTAGTACTGTGCGGCGTATGATAGAGACTGACAAAAGAGTGACCTATCAGCAGATTTGGACAAGCTGAGGCATCAGTATGAATCAAGTGCACAATATTCTCCAGGAAGCTTTGTATCCGACGATGGATCCATCATAATTTAATCAAGGCCCAAAAACTCTGTCACGTTGATTGGTACCGTGAAATGGTTCAAAGATTTAACGGAGGAAACTCACATTCTGTGTATGACATACTTACGGGTGACGAAAACTGGATTTACTGTTATGACCCGGAAACCAAAAGACAGGCCTGCTCAGTGTGTGTTTCCTTCCGAGGAGTTGCCAACTCAAGTGAAGAATGGACGAAGCGTGGGAAAAAAGATGGTGGCCTCGTTTTTCGGAAAGGCATGTCATTACGCGACAGTAGTTTTAAAAGATCGAAAAGCAGTTACTGCAGAGTCATACACTAACAATTGTTTGCCACTTGTCTTGTAAAAAGTTCGAGAGAAACGACCTCACAGTAGGATCCTCCTTCACCAAGACAACGCTTGTTCGCACACCGCCAGGCGAGCGATCGACTATTTGGCGACGTCAGACGTAGAATTACTGGGTCACCCGCCATATAATCTCGACCTCGCACCTTGAGATTTTTATTTATTCCCAAAAATAAAAGACAAACTTCGAGGAAAAGGTTTTATGGACGCCGAGGTAGCAGTGGCTGCGTTTCAAAAGGCCCGTAAGGACAAGTGTTAACTATTAATAACTAGTTAGTTTGCTCAGTTTTTGATTTTCTAAGAACTTTAAGTTTGACCATCTAATGTTCAACCATAAAGGTAAATAAATATTGACACAGTATAAAAAAATCTTACCTAAACAACAGTTTAAAAATCCCCTGCTCATTCCAAGCTTGTACGGGGAAATGAACGAATGCACTGGCGTTATGTATCATTTCTGCCACAGAGGTCACTAGTGCCGCGGTCGGAGGCGGGTGGGTACGTAAAGTTAAGGTACTGGGAGACACGTGTACGTCTCCACACTTTTGCGATCGAACTTCTAACTCTGGGCGACGTTCTAGCAGTGATAATGGCACGTTTGGTTCTGAAATATTTGAATACATACTTATTTTTGTGTTTAGTGACAATAATAATGATCTAACAACAAAATTTGGAAAAAACTTAGAATTAATAGACTAGTATAATAATATGCTTTTATTTTTCAAAAAATTAAATTTTGTAATATTATAAGGGTGACAAACAAAGATAAAAGCACTATAATCTTTTACAATAAAACAAAACTGGAAATAAATCAACTAAAATCATACTGCAAAGTGCAGAGTACAGAAGAATGTTGAAAATTAGGCTTTAGAATGGCTCTCTCACACAAAAAAAAACCTCTAATATTTTAGGCGGCGTAACTACCGCAGGGAAATAATACCAAATTAAATGTTATTTGGCTGTAATATTCAGTAAAGTAATTTTTTATGGCTGTCATTCAATTAAGCTAGCTGACAAAGAAACTATAGACAATTTTAGACGGGCAAGTTACTGTATGGGGTGCTTCTGCATTTTATCATGTTCAATATGGTCGAAAATTCAACAGACGTTTCTAAATATCAAATTATATGACAGCCATCCATTTTGTATTCATATTGAGAGAATGAGATGCACAGAACTTAAATTTAGATAAGATTTAATGCCCTAGCTCCTAAAAATACATTGTACAAGTACACATTGATAAACTAAAATAAAAACCATCTTTGGTGGTTGTCATAATTTCAAAATTGTGCCACGTCTACCACATTAGCTTATACCGCGAAAACCGAAGGACTAGAAGAAATTCATAGGTCATATTCACAGATTAAAACGTCTCAGGTATACAAAACACTCAAATAAAACTAAACCACTCACCCACAGAACTTTGGTAGTTTTTCAATTCGCAAAATCTGACTAAGATGTCAAGGCAATGTTGCATTACGTTGCTACTTTCCAGCTTAGTTAACACCTCGCTCTCCAGAACCTGCAATTCATATAACATGTTTCACATTTTTTTGAGTAGATCATAATAATATCATCATTTTCTAACACAACGTCGATAGATTTCATTACAAGTTATTTATTGGAAAAGACCTCAACTTAGATAAAATTAAAGCTATACATTAATATAAATTAGATACTTAATAATAATGTATTAAAAATATCTAAGTAAGTAATACTTTGGGTTATGAGGAGTCCACAAGCGCTAACGTTGCCGTATTGCAACTTGACGCAGTGGCCATAGTGTGATACACCTCAGGTTGTATAACTCGTTTTTTTTAAACATTTTAAGTAGTTAAAATATAAAACTATACCAACTAGTTTGTTATCATTTATAATATTTTTATGAAGTAGTACAATTATGTGAATATTATTCTATCAACCTTTTTTAACCTACTTCAAAAACAAATCGATTGGTATATTTTTTTTTCTTTGTATGTGTACACCGATTACGCCGAGATTTCTGATCCTATTTACGTAATTATTTTTTGTTCGATGCGGAATAATAGATTTGGTCCCACATTTTTTTAAATCAATCGGGTAGTTTGGTTTTTAAATTAAAATAACTAGAATAATTTAATCGTTTAAGTATATGAAATTGCGGATAATTCCCCTCCTATGAGTTTTTAGTGGAACGATATGATAGTAGGAAACGATATATGCTGACGGTCACCCATCTAGCTTTGACCTTAGAAAGTTATCACTAAAACATTGTGATAAAAAAATAAAACCGACTTCAAAATACTAAAAAGGATAAAATAATAAAATTTAAGTAGGTTACTTATCCCCTAGAAACATATTTTTTGGATTTCGTGCTGAGTTGTTTCCAGAAACAATAGAAAGTGAAGCACCAACTCCAAAAAATATAGGGTCTAGTGGATAAGTAACCTAATTAAATTTTATTATTTTATCCTTTTAAGTATTTTTAAGTCAGTTTTAATTTTTGTTAATGTCGTATATGTTGCCAAAGTAGTACAAGTAGACAAGAAGGCGACTTTCAGAGCTATGCGTAAGTCCAAACAGACGACTGTCCTCTTGCGGGCTGTCCGCAGGCGTAATCTTCGCAGTGCTCTATAACACGAGTATTCAGTAGACAATAATGGCTTGCGTTGCGATGCGAAGCACGGAGCGTGATTCGAATATAACACGTCAATGTAAAAAGTAGTTTTAACACGGACGGTCCGTGGGGACCATACGCACTGCTTTGTAATCTGCCTTATGAAAATCGAACTATAACACACTATACACCTGTATACGTAAATGACTATAGTACCTATCAATCAATTTAAAATCTTGTACTTTGGGATCTTTAGTATTTCTCAAGCTCTCTTAGTAAAATCTATAAATAAATAACTGCACTGAATTTAGTTATAAAAATATCTAAGCTAGAAAATTTCACGTCCTGAGGCGGGGATCGAATCCGCGACCTTTAAAAATCGGGGGACTGCTCTGCACTAAATTGTTTGATGTTTTTTTATTATTTTGTATCATGTTTAATCAATAAATAAATCAGGGAAAACGTATGTGAAATAAAAACGCTATTTTCATCTCATTTTTATTAAGATTAACTTTATTTGATAAAAAGTATATAATAAAAATATTATTCAGATTATTTATAAGTATTTCATCAAATAATAAGTTATTTAAATGACTAATGCATGGATGAAACTCGGTCATGAGATGCAAACACGGTCATGAGATGCAAACACGGTCGAAGCTATCATCACCAGCCTATATACGTCCCACAGCTGGGCACAGGCCTTCCTACATGGCAGAAACACATGAGGAGTTTGGGCCATAACACCACCACGCTGGCCCAGTGCGGGTTGGTGGGTTAAAGCGGTTGCAGTAACAACCGGGACCAACGGCTTAACGTGCCTTCCGAAGCACGGAGGAGCTCAAGATTATAAATTTGATTGACCCATCCAAGGACCAACCATGGCGAAAGTTGCTTTGTTTTCGTGATCGAAACCAGAGCGCTCAAACCACTACGCCACCGAGCTCCTCAGACTTCGTCGAAGCTATGCACATACAAAAAGTCTTTGAATTAAAACATAATATTTTTCTAGCGAAAATCAGCCGAGATCAAAATAGTCAGTTTATAAACACAGAGTAGAACTTTCAACAATAAAAAATATTATGTTATCATTACGTTTCTGGTGCTGCGAACATACGCAGTAAATGTTATCAGTTGATATTGATAGAGTTTATACAGTATGAAATGTATTCAACCACAGAACATAAATGGCAAGTGTGCTTTTAATACAGGATAACATTAGCTCAAATTCCCACATAGAAGATCTATTCAAAAGTACAATACTTATTATTTTTTTTACTTCTATAATAATGCTTCTACATACCATAATAGTATTAGCATAACCAAGACCTGAGGCAGTCAAAGTAACACATTATGCTTAAAATGGTAACAAGTAGGTACTTGAAACAAAATGAATGTATATAACATTTTAAATAAAATACCTCAACATTAGGTTTGAAAATTTCAACCCGTATTCACATACATACTTCAATTTTATTTTTTTACAAGCAGCAGACAGTAAAAGCTAATGTCGTATGAAAGTAACTTGTACAAGTTACTCTCATAATTATGACATGTACATAAATATCATGACATGCACCTAAAACATATATTATTTTGCAATATTTATTGGCGATAGTCATCAGTTACCATCAAGTGTTTGGACAAACTTTGACACAAAAACTTAACAGAAACTTATCAAAAACAAAATGAAAGAATCATTACCTAACGGCAACTATTCTCAATGTATTAATTTGTAAAATAGTTACAGCAGTGGCTGTGACATTCAGTGACCTAAATGTGCACGTAAACACACAGAACCTAAAATATTCATGTCAACTTGCACTACTTTAATACTGATGATTGGTGATAATTTGGTTTAGAATTACCTAAAAGAAAGCTATTAAAGTTTAAGATCTAAAACATTTATTCAGATGAATCCTAGAAATGAAAGCAGTAGCAATATTAATTAAATACTATGCCTACACAATTATACTTACTATAGGTACTACAATAAATAATAAAGTCATATACTATACGGTCAGTTCACATATAAATTAATCGAGGTCGACAATCTACAAGTAAAATGAGAACAATACTACGTGTAACTTCCTTCGTTGCACTCATATCAAAACTCTGAAAGTATGTATTTCGTAAAATATCTAGATTATAAAAAAGTCTTGTCCTGGGGTTAGAATGCCATATACAATGATTACGACATTCTGAAGTCAGCTTGTAATATTAAAATGTAAGACCTAAAGAAATTCATACAGTTCTCTTAAGTCTTTAGTAGCTTTGTAGTTAAAATAGTCATCATCATTACCATCCTATATACGTCCCACTGCTGGGCACAGGCCTTCCTACATGGGAGAAGCAGAGTTGGGGCCATAACACCACCACGTTGGCCCAATGCGGGTTGGTGGGTTGATGCGGTTGTAGACGTTATAGTAACAACCGGGACCAGCGGCTTAACGTGCCTTCCGAAACACGGAGGAGCTCGAGATAACAAATTTTATTATGTCGAGCTTCTTCATTTTCTTTCCGTAATTGAAACCAGAGCGCTCAAACCACTACGCCACCGAGCTCCTCAAATACAAAAGGTAAAAGTAGTAATTTATTTTGAAAATATAAATTCAGATTAAATGTATTGCACTGTGAAATTATAAATTAACATTATGATGATAAAAATAACAAAGCCAAATACTTTTACTGGCTACTATTATATTATACATTTTTAAGACAACCGGCTGGTCGAGCGGTCTGTACCCCTTGCTATGCAGGCTACTCGGTCAAGAGGTCCTGGGTTCGAATCCTGGTAGGAGCAAATGTTTGTATGATGAGTTTATTATACATTGTATACAATATCAAATGATGAATATTTCAGGCCTCTTTAGGCGATATGGTTACTGAAACTAACACTAGGGAATAGTAAACTAGTAACTTACGAATGAAAACGAAAACGAACGTTCCGAATTAAAACGAAAACGTTCGTCGTCGTGAATTATTGGAAACCACTTTATACAGTTTGTTACAAAAATCCAAATTAAAAGACATCTTTTTTATTTTTGAAAATGTACGGGGACCCGGCCAGGTCTATGTAAAGTTTTCAGTAGTGCATTTTTTTTACTTGGTCTTGTGGTACAAAACTATAACACAGCCAAATATTTATGATGGCGCTTATGTCACTTTGTTTGGTGACGTTTATTAAGTTCTATGTCGCCCGCCATTTTGCTATATTAATAATGTGAAATGGACGAATCATTTTGAACTTTGTACTAGTGAACAATGCATGAAAACAAATTATCAGTATAGTATTGTCTTACATTTTCGCGAGCACTACACATTTGAAATAAAACCAATTTATAGGATTTAACTCGCGTTTAATTAGATGTTACATTCACAGGCGCGAAACGAAGTCAGCAGTGTGTGAACACGCTCTTGACGGACCCAATCACTATATCAGATTTGATAAGCCCCAGATCCTCGCCAAAGAACACCGTTTCATTCCTAGAATGTTACGTGAGGCTATTGAAATCAAAAAACATCCTAATTTCAATAGAGAAGATGGTTGGAGTGTACCACCAGCTTGGGATCCCATCATGCGAATAATAAAGTCCTAAGCCCGTCCTCACACTGCCCAAAAAACTGACACCGTCAGCTCCGTATGCGTAATTCGGACCGCTCAAAATATAACACAATGTGACGGTAGTTAACTTAAAACTTATCAAAGACAACTGACATCTTCAGTCTTCCCGTGACCACGATCGCTGTAAAGTAATCGAAACGTCGGGTGAATAATAATAATGTAACATCTAATTAAACGCGAGTTAAATCCGGTAAATTGGTTTTTATTTCAAATTATCAGTATTTTTCCGGATTCAGCTAATTTTTTGAGATACTGTACATACAACTGGCCGGATATGAAACACCTCTTTTAAGGAAGTTGGTCGTGTTCCTTGTCAAGAGTTACCGCTGAAAGTGGAACACTTCTTGTCCACTTTTATTAACATTGTTACTAACACTTTTATTAGCTCGTGACAAAGTAAAAAAGCGTACTATTGCGTATCGTACGTACAATTATGCCACACACACAGCACTCGCGCACATACAACCATATGTGGATTTGAGAGGTAACCACGACAATGATAGTTTCGATCAGGTTTCGATCAGGCCAAACCGATAGTATGATTATGTTCAAGTTTCAAGCGCAAAATGTTGTTAAAGTGAAGAACAAAAGATAAGAACCAATTTTGTCGCTGGACTTTACACCATGAATCTCTATTTCTGGTAAAAGCCATAAAAGTAGAACCTAATGTCGTGTCCTTTTGTCGTGGTGAATTATACCCAAAAAAATAATTAAAATCTAGTCATCATAAAATATTATGTTACAACTGTTACAAACAAAAAAATTGCTCAGATTTTTTTGTTTCTTTAGACGGTTACAAAATTAAAATTACATAATGTGACGAGCCGAACAAAAACCAATAAACTTTAGAAATGGTTAGTTTGGATGTGTGACCCAACATTCAGTATAGAGTTACTTCAGTATGCCTTCTGGAATACGTTGAACCCTTGTCTTATCGCAATCGAAATCTCCAACCAATCAACATTACAAATACGTCTATACGTCTTGATGATATGGTGACCACAATTCGTTAGTCTCTTCCATTTCCTTTGCATAGCAATGGGTTGATTTCATTTAAGTTGAACAAGGAATAGAGTCGCAGAGTGAATAACTACTACTGAAGTAGAAAAGTATAAAACCGCCATAGTAGCTACACTGACGGCCCATACTTTTTTATTGTTAATAATAAACGTCAATAAATTAAAAGATGGGCTGTATTAGTTGATAGAAATGGTTTGCCACTTTCAAAAACATCGTATTCATTTGATAATTTCATGACATTTGTATGAAATAATATAACATTGGCTGTATTATCTCATAGAAATGTCATGAAATTATCAAATCAATACGATGTTTTTGAAAGTGGCAAACCATATCTATGAAGTAATATAGCCCATGTTTCAATTTATTGTCGTATTGACGGCACCACCCTGTATACTGTACACATCATTAGTAGGTACTTATTTAATAGCTAAATTTTTAAAGTTTACTATATGATGAATTTACTACTGGGGTTACAAGTGTAATCATCACATTATTATCTCGGATTGATAAGTCATCAATAGTCTTTTCGGTATCAATCTTAGCATCCAGTTCCAAGATAATATTAAACCGTTCCACTCCTTATCGAACATTTTTGTGCTAGTGATAATAACCGATATATTTGAGACATTATCATTGTAACACAATAGCTCTTCTTAGGAATCCTCATGCATCTGAAATACTTAAGAAGAGTATATTAACAAAGTCACAGGCTAACAGACTTGTGACATGAATGAAAAATGTTCGGTAACTTTATTTAAGGCTCGCTAGTAACAATTTTCGTTGTTAGCTATTATTTTTTATTTTATTTAATAGTATAATATTCACACACTCACACCTATTATTATCTAACCCAAAGTAAGCATCATAAAGAGCTTGTGCTATGGATACTCGATAACGGATCGTATAATAATAATAATATGTATGTATATATATTAGAAATATTAAATAAACATACAAACATCCCTGACTCGTAATGAAATGCTCGTACTCATCATACAAACATTTGCTCCTACCGGGATTCGAACCTGGCACCCCTGACCGAGTAGCCTGCATAGCAAGGGGCACAGATCACTCGGCCAGCCAGTCGTCACTTGAAACTTTATAAATGTGCCTAAAAAGGTAAGATATTATAAAGGCATTCTATAATTCAGTGATAATTATACCACGAGTAATCTAATTCCACAATGACCGATGCATTACTTGCGTTTCTTAGCACCAATGACGTCAATAATGAAAAAAAAATACTGTGAGAAAACATCGAGGACAAGACAAAGTATGCTTAACACAACTCCTGTTATCTACAAAATTATCAATATGACGTAGTTCAATTGACTACAATAATATACGTATTGTTAGATGGTCCAACTTTATCGCTTTATTAATCTTAAGTACAGTTAAGGGTGTGGATTGGTACCACATACTTATTGTGTCTAATCATAACGAAGCCAGGAACCCTATTACGAGATTCCTGCAATAATTATGTTCATTATTCTAGAAATTAAGTACATTCATACTTAAGTTCACGGACATCGAAGCTATTTTGACTGAATCTATCATCAACGCATAAATGTCTCCGTCCCTCTTTGCAACAATGCGTATTTTTATTAGTTTGAGACTTTATTTGACAGAATTTACAGCAGCTTCTGTGGTGTCTCAAATATGGTGAATTACTTTACCCGCCTACAAAAAAATGCTACATATTAATATTAAAGCAAGGTTTTCAATTATAATTCAATGAATAAAACCTTTGAACGACGACATATATTTAAAATTCATTTCACTTGAGAGTCAAATTATCTACGACTTAATAGGTAAATATATAAGTTTACTCTTATTTTGATAATAATAACAATTATTATCGATTCAATTGCAACAAAATATTTTGCTATGTTTTAGTGATTCCCACACACTGACTCACGCTTTGTGTGGTACACTGATAACCTACTAATATTTAAAAAATGCTTTTTGATTGGTGTTCAAACAATATTATTCGTGTTTTTATATTTATTCGATATTGTAGCATCACTAGTTGTGTGAACATTGCGTAAAAACGGATTTTTCATAATGTCCAACTATCTATTAGTCAGTCTCACGTAGTTTTTTTTAGAAATGTTCAAATCACAGTCGCTTGAAGCTAAGCCATATGCCTCCTTTGTTCTTCAACATGACACTCCGTGGATCATAATGGATGCTGGGTGTGGTGCGGGAACAAGGCTCCACTAAGAAGGCACTAAGTACTGTAGCAAGACCCGCCACAGCCGTCAGTTGAGCGAATCGAGCTCCTGTACAAAACAAATCAAAAATCAAAAACCGTTTATACCTCGTATAATCTTCATGTCTACTTAGACTTACGTGAATAAATACATAAATGACAAATGTCTTCTAATGAGGTCTTACATTGTTGTGAGTTTAGATCACATCGTAAACGTACATTCAAACAAGACAGGAAGTCATTCGATACATAATGTGTTTTTAAATGTCTGTGTAAACTGAGTGCGATACACTTAATGTTATAATAAGATTGAATCATTGACACAATTACATTTATATGTTCAATTAGTCTCCCGCAGACTAGACAATTGACATCTTGCCCCCATAATTATTAAATAAACAGATAATTTCAATTGATATTTACCAGGACAACTTCTAGGTCCATCGCCGAATGCCACAAAGCCTGGGGGATTCAAATCATCATTGAACCGATCTGGATCAAACTTATCTGGATTCGGAAAATAGTTTGGATCTCTTTGTATACAAGATAATGGTATTAGGACTGGATCCTTCGCTTTGATGTACAAATCAGTGCCCGCGAGTACGCATGGCGCTGTGCAGAGCCTCGTAGTTAGCGGAGTGGGTGGATGCAGCCGCAACGTCTCTAGCACGGCTTGGGTAGTCAAACGCATAGATGTCACCGCCAAATAATTCAGCTCGCCGTTATTTTCAATACAATCAATTATCTCCTCGCGAATACGGCTCTGTAAATCTGGGTCTTTAGCCAGTTCATATAAACAAAACGATAAAGTAGTCGATGACGTCTCCAGTCCTGCGAGCATAAATATAAATGAATTGGACGTTATTAATTCATCCGTCATCAGAAACGCATTATCAGTACTCTGAACATTCAACATTAACTGAAGGAAATCGTGCCTAGGGACACCCGTCGCTCGTCTCTCTTCAAGCACTTGTTTGATAATTGTTGTAATAAATGACTCCACGTCCGATGAATAGGTCTTGAGATTCAAAAATTTAAATAATTTTGGAAAGTATGCTCTGCAGTAACGTTTCAAAATGGTAGAGCGGTCAGTTCTGAACATTTTGGAAGCCATTTTCAAAAACGGTGAATCAGGATTTTTAAGTGTTCCTGGATCCATACCAAACGCGCAGCTGCCAATGACATCCGTCGTGTATCTATTCATTAGTTTTGGTATATCAACTTCATTTAACTCTTGCAGAATATTTTTTAAACTTTGTGCACACTCAGATATTAGAGGAAACATTGCCTTCATCTTAGCAGAAGAAAAAGTAGGAGTAATAATCTGTCGCATCGCTTTCCATTCTGAGCCACTCATGTTTGCTAAATTTCTGAGCAAAGGCTCACGTTGTATATCCGTGGAAACCGATACACGATCGCTAAAATTCGAAAACTCTGTCGATAGTACATTTTTTGCTATATCTAAATCAATGATCATCAGAGTGGGTCTGCGTGCTTGAAAGAGACCCACGTATTTTTCTGCCCTATACGTATCATAAAAAAATTTAAGCATACTTGTATAACTTTGTCGCATCGTAAACACCGGACCGAAATTTCCAAATATCGGACACGGTTCTCTGTATGGTACGTTCTTCATGAGCCAATATTTCCTCCCATTTGTGGTGTAGTGGAAAAACGTTAATAAGATAGTTAAAATGCATACTATAAAAATGAAAAATAATGACACACTGAACCACATTTTGTCTATTCACTGAACAATATTAGAAACACAAAAATCTGGTTTAACTTATCATGGAACCGAAGTATGCACCGTCATAAGGGTTTTTTTTTGTGTGTGTAAACAAAACGAACATGCACTCGCTTCGCAGCGGTAGGGAGGACTGGCCGAGCAGCGAGCGTGCGGCGCCTGCGGTGGTGGCGGCGGTCACTCACCAATTGAGGTGTATCGCCCGTAAGCACGAGATAAAACTATCCCTAGCACACGCTGCGCCAGAGCAGTCAAGGCCGTACTTGTTGACGTATCTCGCCCATGATTCGAATATACTACAATCCATATTTTATTTACGATGCCCATTGTATTCAAATAGAATACGTAATAGATGACATATTTTTATTAATGGTTATTCTATTTGCTGGACACATCAAGCAATGCGGTCAATAAAATGTATTGTCTCGATATGGAATTTTTGTTTACCTCTTATCATAACGAAGTGGACAATATAAAATACTTCCACTTTCAGAAAAAAAAATCGGTGCGAGTACGTTGTCCGTTCCATGTTCCTGGAGTAACGCTAGCTTTATCAATGCGTCACCTCCACAGCACGTGTTTTGTTTATTTTCTGATTATAGTATAATTACTAGCTGTGCTTAGGTTAGCTGTGGGTAGGTTATATGATTTTACTTGAGCATTTATTTGGTTAAGCCTGCTGTTATTCTGCTGCTGCATTACGCCTGCCTTAGAAATCATTAATTCGTGCATGGTACTTGATCATTATTTTGTTGCGGAGTTTCTTTAAACCTATATGTCTAAATATATTCATTGAAATCAAATGATGACAAAAACAATATTGTTCAAAATTAAATACTTGTGGTCATATTTTGTTATGGAATAAATAATGTTTACAAATACACCTTCGGAGATAGTAGCGTTTTGGCGCGATTTGGTGGTGTCAGTCAAAAATTTATATAAGAATAACGCCAAAATTGTGTCGCATTGAACGTAATATTATAAAAGTGCAGTTTTGTATAACAATTGTTACTGACGGAAGTGCAATCGGAAAATCATTTTAATAAAAGTGAATTTGGTGTAAAGGACGTAGATAATTTCATCAAGGTTATCCCACTCATCAAAGTAGCATCATAGAGACTGTCATCTAATATTTCGCGCCGCACACATTAGCATTTCAATGGAATATGGACAGAATTAAAGAAAATACTTGGCATGACTGTATGGGCATTAGTTACCCTTGCCTTCTCTGTAATAGAGAAAACTTAAAAACAACAAGCAAAAAACCACTGATAAAGGAGAAAGAAATTCAATGACAGAAATTCCAAAATTTTTATATCTTTACTAATAAAGGAGATGTTTCATATCCGGCCAGGTAAATGTAATTTATCTCCAAAAATCAGGAAAAATCTCCTGTATCCGTAAAAATTCTAATAATTCGTTTTCATGCGTAGTTGGTTTGTATAAAAGTTGAAAATTTTCGTCTATTTCACCGTTATTCAATATGGCAATATGGCCGGCGACATAGAAGTCAACTAAACTCACCAAAGTGAAAGGCGCCATGAGCAAATAAAAACAAAACGGACTATTGAACACTGTTCTGCACATGTTTTTGTACTGTACATACTATTTTTGACCTTTACTAGGTGGTAGGCCCGTATGTAGGGTCGTCTGGGTAGGTACCACCGCCTTTCTTATTTCAGCCGAGTAACAGTCCGCTGTGTTTCAGATTGTAGGGAAAGGTAGACAGTATAATTACTGGGCATGTACGGCATTTCATCTTAGGCCTCAGGATGACAACGCACCTGCAATATCAAGTGATTTTTCCTTGTTATTGCAGGTGTCTATACCTATAGGCGGCGGTAACCGCTCACCACCAGGTGGGCCGTCAGCTTGTTTGTAATTTAGTTGTACTTACAAAAAAAACTGGCCTTCATACATTTTTGGAACATCTCTTTTAAAATTTAATATACTGTAGATGTTTTTGTACCTGACACAAAGTATCTACTTGGGTGGTTGTAAATATTGTAATCACTGCAACCTACGTCAGCTGCAACATTATTTATTCCATGCACATTTGTTTACAATACGCACGCAGCATTGTTTCGTCATATTAGCCCAATAAATCATTGATAACATGGCTAATCGTTGTGTTAATGTTTAACATTCATGTATGAGTTGTTTCTGTACAGAGACTATTATCAAATAATATTAACTAATAAAAATGGAATTTTAGATCCTTTCTTTTTACAACATAATTATTTTAACTTAATTAGGTATAATTATATTCTATCCTACGAACATACTGAACAGTTAAAAAGTCAAACTATTACGCTTGATATGCTGTCAACTATACATAATTAATATTTAATATTGCAAATAGCTTTCACTTTCACTTTTATAATTACTTACGTTTTTATTTATTGTATCTAGAGCATTAAAATAGTATGATAGGCACTTTATCGCCTGAAGCACAGGTCTCAACTTAGTTCAGGCAAATTGTATAAATTCGCACTTTTTAGTATTTAAATCGTAAGGTATGTAAACCTGTGTACACATTTTTCTCAATATTTTGTTTATGTTAAAAGTTTTGAGTACGTAATGATAAAGTTTCGCTTTAGAAATATATTATTTACTCACTTGGCAGTACGGCGACGCACGCGCAGTGATGGCAGTGAGAAGGTCCGCAGCGGCTCCGCGGACGACATTGGCTTCTCGCGTTTCAGTAAATATATTTACTGCGTATTCTGTCAATGATTCTTCACGCGTGGCTAAATCAATAATGATTATCATTTATTTTTGAATAAAACGTACTTATAAAGATTAAAGGCGCAATAATGGTTGTCAAAAATCGTGATATAAATCAAATTTTCTGCAACTTTCCAGTCGTTGCAAAACACAACATTAAAAAAGTTTTTAGATAGCTACTTCATTAATATATCAGTTGATTTTTCACATTTTTTCATATTGGATAATTAACCGTAAGACTAAAAAACAATAGTCACTGTTTTGCGGTTTAATCGAGGTACTAAATAATTATTTAGACTGAGTATAATATTGCTAATATTAATTAATTTCTATATGAATTGCCATTGTCAGGCCATTATCATCTTATTCAATTAATTATTGGACTGGGATATTCCCCGCGGTATCCAGCGTACTTTTAATATTAATTAAGTAGTATTTTACTAATACAGATATCATGTGACAATCCTAATGATATTCAATGGTGTTAGCAACTGTCAACGTGGCACTGCGTACGTTGGTTCCAAAATATCTGTCAAAACCAAAGGTGTATAAAATATCGAAGTGGTGCGTAATCGGCTGTAAAAATATTCGAAATCACAAAGGAGGTTTTGTCACCAAAATCGGCTTAAATCATGTACCGAGGTACACTTTGCGGAGAAAAAATCCTAAAATACCTTAAGTAATATACCCCTTATATAATTTGTTTCTGTGTATTGGTAGATGAGTAAAAATATTTAACTTCCTATCAGGCTATATACGTCCCACAGCTCGGCACAGACCTTCCTCCATGGGAGAAACACATGAGAAGTTTGGCCATAACACCACCACGCTGGCTCAATACGGGTTGGTGGATTAAAACGGTTGCAGGAACAACCGAGACGCTAAACCAGAGCGCTCAAACCAATACGCCACCGAGGTCCTCTGTAGTAGGGTCATCTGGGTGGGTATCACCGCCTATCTTATTTCAACCGTGAAACAGTTTACTGTGTTTCGGATTGAAGGGAAAGGTAGCCAGTGTAATTAACTGGGCATGGAAGGCATTACATATCAGGCCTCAAGATGACAACGCACTTGCAATATCAAGTGATTTCCCCTTGCTATTGCAGGTGTCTATAGGCGGCTGTAACCGCTTACTATCAGGTGGGCCGTCAGCTTGTTTGTCATCTAGTTGTATAAAAAAATATACCTACCACTTGCAGTAAAATATTTATTGATAAAAACTTAAATTTTGAATTGTGTGATAATTCTCATCTTTCAACTAATTTGCTTTTTCTTCCCTTTGTCGACGCACCATGACATGTACAATAAGTTTTTTCTTCCATTTTGCAGTTTAATTTATTATCATAGAAGTAGCCCTTTTTGTTTTAGATATTTACAAATTATACTCATGTCAAACGTTCGCCTGTTATGAACAACAAGCGTACAATATATTTGTGTTGCCAACCCCATTGGATATCTTTATTTCTACACATCTATTACAAATCATAATAAGAGCTTGCTTCATTTGAGAATTACCCACCAACGAGACAAATAAGTTACTCGATAGTTTAAAAATTATGCAACTTTGAGCTGGTGGCTCTGCAGGAGACCTAGTTGATCCCTGATGACATACCATATTTAGGCACAATCGATAGTGATTTCGGGTATACGGGTAGATACGTCCATCGGTACTACGCGGCAGACCATACGGAGGGTGTGCTTTGTCATGGAGGTTCATACTGTTATGAATGTGCTAAAAGGCGTAACAAGCGTAGAGTAAGCGTGTATCGAGACGTCCCACGTCTGCTCGTTTAAAAAACGTCGTGTGAAGAGGCCCTAAAATATATTCTAAAGTAATTAATTGATACAGTAAATTTTGTAGTACCTATCACTATTTTTACTTGAAAAATGAAAATATCTTTATTCAATTAAGCCCCCCAAGAAGCACTTTCGAATCGTCAAAAAAACCCTTATGTCTATCACATAAAAATAATATTAACTAACTAACAATTTCATAATGTTTGTCTCTCTGTCTTATCTGTATCTAAGTAAGGTAACAATGTTATAATATCAGTCTGTCTATCGGTCTGTCTGTCGGTCCGTCTGTCCGTCAGTCAGTCTGTCTGTCTGTCTGTCAGTCTGTTTGAATTTAAACCGGTTCCAAAAGTTGAACTACCGAGAAGATTCCGGCAAGAAACTCGTGTAGTCACTCTTATCATGATAGCTGCGGTTATTTTCACTCACCTTGTAGCAAATGCGGCAGTAGTTGTGGGAAGTACGCAAGCGCAGCCACAATGCGTAGAGACGCTGCACGCAATTGTACGGACGCCCCGCCACAACAGGCGACTATTGATGCCATTATGTCACTGTTCCATACTTCTGACCATCTCTGTCAACAAAACTTTTAATTACTCCTTTAATAATACATCTAATTATTAATTTTTATTTTTCTACCAACTAATTCAATTGAAAATTTCCCAGTAACTACGAGTATTTTAAGTTCACCAAAACAGAAGAGGAAAAGTGCTCCACTTAGAAGGGAATAATTAGATCAAATGTCTATCATAATAAAATATTTAAACTAGAAAACAACATGTCCTCAGGCGGAACTGAACCCGTGACCTTTCACAATCCGGGTGACTTCTCTAACCATCAAATCTACCGACGACTTGAGATGACCTCTTTAATTTCCCTCTAGTCCATCTCTATTTGCGATGCAAGCTAACGTCTACCCTACGATGTTGAAATATTCTATGACAACTTCCGAGCGAGTTTATTCTAGTTTAAATATTTTTCTAATGTTTTCAAACTAAATGTTTGAAAACATTAGAAAAATATTTAAACTAGTTATGTTATGTAAAGAAATATTAAGAATAACTAATAAATCAAGAATCAATTTTTATCCTATGAAATACTGACAGATTATAAGAAGATTTATATTCCTGGACTTTAGTTAAGTTTCATATGCGTGCCTTATAATTTAAAACAAATATTTCGGTCACGTCTAGACCCAGCCAGACTACGACACACGTTTCGAATAATAGATGCGGGAAACTATTTCAAGGGTACAATATTCTCAGGGGCCGGTAAAACAGATTCCTCTGCGGTCGATCAACTGATGTCTTCCCATGGATGTATACACCCATGTTTGATATCATTTGTATGATATCATGCCATAGACAGTTTAAATTGAATTGTGTTTGGTATGTCGGCTATAAAATAGCACGACGCAGCACTTGATAGGCTGAATATGATAACCTAAGCTATAAGCTATATCTACGCTACGCTAAAAAAATAAGATTTTACAAACATATGTAATACCTAATGAGTGTGTTGAGACCCCGTGCCACTTGAGTTAACATTTTGTACAGTCGACAACACATCAAGCGTAACAGTTTGTTCTTGAGACAGCCCTTACTGCTTTCCTAATAGAGACGGCTTTCGTAGTACAACTGTTACACTTGATATAATGTCGTATACATGGTTCAGAAGTCAGATTTTCAAAAAAAACACGTTAAAATACTGGGCATGGAAGGCATTTGATCTTAAGCCTCAGGATGACAACTCGCCTGAAATACCAAAGTGATGTTTTCCTTGTTATTTTGCAAGTAGTGCAACCAGGTGGGCCGTCAGCTTGTTTGTCATCTAG
Source organism: Nymphula nitidulata (assembly GCA_947347705.1). Classification (NCBI taxonomy): domain Eukaryota; kingdom Metazoa; phylum Arthropoda; class Insecta; order Lepidoptera; family Crambidae; genus Nymphula; species Nymphula nitidulata. The sequence continues at coordinate 10,086,780 of OX374621.1, read as the reverse complement.
TTGTATATTAAAAATTTATAACAAATAAATTCTGGAGATAATTAAATACCTGGACAGGAATCCCCTCTTCTTGTAACTGCCGCAGTATTACGAGCAGCGACAGCACAGCGTCTAGCCTGCAGGCCTGGCCTTTACGTCCACCACCGCTCGCGCAACCGCTCAATATCTTTGTTATTATTTTTAACGTTTGCAGGAGTGTGTCCTCAGAAAGCTTGCAGTACCGCGAATGTAGCACGTATCTTATGCAACGCATAAGTTCGTTTAGATAACCTGCAATCATTTGGCACCAAACAGTTATCACTAAAAAATAATTATTGGGCAGCTGATGTTGGTTTTATTTTACCTTATAGCAATGAATTCATTATTAAGAAACTTTATTGTACCTAAAGCATGAAAATTCTTCAAGTCAATTCTTTCCAAGCAGGATAGTAGAATTTTCAGCAAGCTCTCCAACTTATTGCTGTCATAGTCTTCGTATTCCAAACGATTGACACATCGCAGAAGAACTTTCACTATATGTATATGCAGTTGCGTTACTTCTATACTCTCTTGAGCCGTTTGCTGTGGTAGCAGCTGCTCTCGACTTAGAAGGGATAGTACTGTTGCATCACTACCGATAAATGAAGACTTGATCCAGCAACTACCCTCTAAAATAAAATAACAAATTCTCAATGCTAACCGTCAAAATTACTTAACTATGTTATTTATTAAAATCTAGACACACCACACCATGTTATGAAAATGAAAATGAAAATATCTTTATTCAATTAGGCCCCCAAGAAGCACTTTCGAATTGTCAAAAAACCCTTATGTCTAACACATAAAATAATATTAACTAACAATGTCATAATGTTTGTCTTTCTGTCTTGTCTGGATCTACATAAGCTAACAATGTTATAATTTTAAACACTTGTCTGACCACGTCATTACAATAATAATTGTATTGTTCTAAATAATTCCTATAATGCTATATACCTATCCTTACCTTATCTTTTCCATGTCATACCATGTAAGTACCACGTGCATGCGCATGTAATGCATAATACATTACATGCGCATGCACATGGTACTTACCACACGGTAATAGTGATTTAAATAGTTTAGTTCTTTATATTTTATTTATAATTAAAATATTTATTCTAACATATTTCTTTTATACATCACAAAAGAAGTTCAAATTCAGTGATTTTCTATTCTTTACCTAATTTGCCGTATTCCCATATTTATTATGTGTTTTAATGGTTAGACAGAAATGTTACGGTTAGTTCAAGGAGACGCGACGTGTCAGGCGGTCGGTACGCAGAGCGGGCTGCGGGGCGTCAAGTGTTATCTCCGTTTATGGAGAGACGCATAAACACAAACATAAGGTAAGTAGTGATTTCGTTTAAGAAGGAGCAGGACATTCGGAATTCGGTATAACAGCAGCGCACACGGCGTCGTTCACTGCAGCGCCAGCTGCGGCTACAGCAGCCATGCAGCTTTCTTGCATCCTGCCAGTCTTGTCCAAATATATTACTCGAACATAAGTTTTACTTCAAAAGTATCTTATTCACACTAGAGAGCGTACAATTTGGAGAGCATCCGCCGCGTGCCCCTTTGTGGCGTCGCCTGTCGCTTCATTTGCCGCGTCCTACGCGGCGTCGCCCGTCGAATGCTACGCTACAATACAAACAAATGCGTGCAAAAACGCTTTTCCTTGACCGCAGCTTAGTTCCATACATCGCTGTATGTTTGTGTATCCGGCAGCCCGCTTCGCGCACTGCGGTGCTGGACCCCCTGCGTCTCCTTGCCTTAGGCAAAGTCAAGTCAAAACGGCTTTTGATTGGTATATGTAGTGAGACGTATATGTAGGTACTTAAAATATATTTTTACTATGGTAGTCAGAAGATATGACTAACAATAATTATACAATTATATGTGCATTTAAGTCAAGTTGGAAACCGTTGTGCATTTTATCAAGACCGTCAGACCTCTTTAAAATAACTGAACAAACAAAAATTACCTGTACTAGGAATATTCTCCATGTAGACAAGTATGAAATGCATAAGTGATATAAGAAGCTCTGTGTCGCGAGACGATGCGGGTGGTGCACGAAGGAAACGACGCATGTGCTGCCATGGCAACGCCATGAATTCCCCGCTACTCACCCCAGACCAAGGCAGTAGGTGCATGTAACTAATGGACAAAATATTAGGGCTTTTAAACAAGTCTAATTCAAAAGAATGTCTTAGCTCAGAAATCTTAACACAAAGCCTTCCGCAATAACCAGAAAGTTTTATAGTCATCAGCAAGAGTAAACGATCACCTATCACTCTTATTTGACAACCAGCTGGCCGAGTGGCCTGTGCCCCTTGCTTTACAGGCTACTTGGTCGGGAGGTCCCGGGTTCGAGTATCGGTAGGAGCAAATGTTTGTATGATGAGTACTAGCAATTGTTCACGAGTCACGGATGTTTATATGTTTATTTAGTACAATTCTAATATTTATACACATATTGTTATCATTATTTCTCCGTTATCTAGTATCCATAATACAAGCTCTTAATGATGCTTACTTTGGACTAGAATACTAGATAATGGGTGTGAGTGTATGAATTTATTATCTATTATTATTGCTATGAAATAAGTAAGGATTATGTGCTGTGAAAAGTGACCACTTACTTTTTCTAATGACAAATACGAGTACTTAACATTGCCGGAAGATGGGGGGACCGTATAATGCATACAGTGTCATGTTTAAAGATTAGAAAGATTTAATAATGTAACACATATGGAAAACATCATAACAATTTCTGTGGCTACACTTTATCAAAGATAAAAAAACCTATAAACAAGAAAATTTACCTTTCTAACAACGCCAGCGCTTCATTCACCTGCGCATGCGCTGTAGCATTCTCCAGCGCAAGTAACGCCGTTGTAGTAGCATTAACGGGGCAAGTCGCCCTGATTAGCGCTCTGTCTCCATCGTTTGGTATAAGTGCGAGCGGTGCGGGCGGCAGAGGTGCGCCGTGACATACGCGGCTAGCACCCTCGTACGCACACCACCAGCGCACGCGCAGACTACTGCGGTACTCTTCGTCGGTTGATAGCCATTCTGAACAATAAATTAATTGGGTGACATAATGATTATTGGAGAAGCTCTGTGGCCAACTGGTTTGAGCACTCTTGTTGCGATTAACTAAACAAAGCAACTTTCGCCATGGTCGATCCCGTTATGGGTCAATCAAAATTTGTAATCTCGAGCTTCTACGTGCTTGGGAAGGCACATTAAGCCGTTGGTCCCGGTTGTTACTGCAACAGTTTCGACCGACCTGCATTAGGCCAGCGTGGCGGTGTTATGGCCCAAACTCCTCATGTGTTACTCTGTATAAAGGCTGGTGATTGATGATGATGGCTTTTTTCGCTATCGCTACATCGCATTAGGAATCATTGGTATGAAACTAAGTAGAGTGCCTTCATAAGCACTTTACACACTGTGCAAAATTGTTGAAATTGATCCATGAAATCATCAATGGATCAGCTCTCTATTTTTTGTACACCTACAATAAAGCTCATACACCTTAGACTAGGGACAAATGTAAGCGGAACTTTTTCACAAGCTGAATTCCATCTCGGCCACCCGTCAGCTAGACTGAGTGGATCACGTCTAAATTACACTTCAGTTCCGTGATGAAAGCGCAGGCAGCGGTACGAACTTCAATCATAAAAATATGCGTGGGCAACGCCGCGTCACTGCGGACTATATTTTGTTCGTTCAAGTAACAACCCACGTAAGTAATAACCTACGCGTATAGTCCTCGCCTTTTTCGCTTATATTGGTTCCTTAGCTAACAGAAAATTGCAACGTACAACGTACCTATTGAAGAGTGCTCGGCATTAGTACTGGTATTCCAATAGCTGTTAACTTTGAAAGGCAACAGAGTTCGCTGAGTAACACAAGCCGGCAACGATGGCACTCGCCTCCGCTCTGAATCCAACTCCTGCAGGGCGAATCCCGACCACACTATCAGGGCTAGCACCTGTGCCGACATTAACACCGCTGAATCATTTGCGGGGAATACTAGAATCACTGAAAAGCAATAACATTGGGATTTAACAACCAACTTTACAGTTTTCAAAAAAATACCAAAGACTATAAAAACGGACCCTCTTCACTATTATTATTAAGAATAGCGTACATTTGAATTGCAAACCAAAGTAAAATAGTATTGTGTTATATTTTCGTGAGCCGAATTCAACTCGCGTTTAATTAGCTGTTACATTATTATTATACAGATGCAGAAAAAATCATGACATTTCTATGAAATGATGCAGCCAATGTTATATCATTTCATACGAATGTCATAAAATTATCAAACGAATAAGATGTTTTTGAAAGTGGTGAACGATTTCTATGACATAGCGAATGTTTCGACAAAGTAACGGTAGTTAAACTTATCAAAGACAACTGACATCTTCAGTCTTCCCGTGACCACGATCGCTGTAAAGTAATCGAAACGTCGGATATTTGATAATAATGTAACATCTTCTGAAACGCGAGTTAAATCCGGTAAACTGGCATTATTACAAAGTAAAATATTTCATTGCCAAAATAATAACTAACCTCGAATCAATAATGTAAGCAGGTCGTTGACTTTTGACAAACTATGCCGGCTTATGAAACTGACACTATTTAATATAGATACGCAACTTAAAGCACACTCTGGAAAAGCAAGGTAGTCGTCCACCATCAGTGACATTCTGCAAGGGAAACCAAATGATTGTTAATAGTCGCAGTAAAGACAATATTAGTTGCAAATCTGTAGCTTTAAATTTACTAAAACTGTGTGATGATTAATGATATAACTGCATTCTACTGGAATTCAAGAAAGCGTTTTTAACATGGCATTCGCCATCTAACGTCCCAACAAACCTCAATATGGCGATGACAATTTTCAAGCCATCATTCTGCAAGAAAGGTTCGTGTAAATCTTGCTGACGCATCAACACAGCCAGTTGCTGCAGAGTGCTGCGCCGCAGAGACGGCTCCAACATCGGCTGAATCGTATTCCGTGTTACGTACTCAGTTCCATGTTCGTCTAGTATTATGTCTTGCTTTAATACGTCCAATATTTGGAGCAATCCTGTAGTCTGAAGACAAGAGATTAAGTTAATAGTTCGTAGTTACCAATCCAATGATTTCCTGACACCCTTTAAGAAGATCTTCGTTAAGAAGACTTCTCAATTTGAGTTTCATTATTTGGTATCGGAGGGTTGTCACTAACCTGTGGATTTTTCGACGGGGAACTAGTGGGATCGATATTGAAATCGTCTACTTTCACTCGTTTTACAGCATTCAATAAGACATCTGCCCTCAGAGCCTCCTTCGGAGGCAGATATCTGTCATCGTCTGGAAAATGTTAGGTCATTAAGTCAGTACCAATTCACTTTTACAGCAGGTAAAGAAATAAATATAATATTCTATACAACGTTTGAAAAATTGATCTATGAATGTTTTTAACAAGCATAATTGTTTTCGTACGTATTGCTTACCTAAAAGACGACAGAGCGAATGTGCCGTGTCCAGTTGTACGGCGACGCATCGCACGAACAACAACCGCACGAGCCCCGCCACTACCTCACCGACTGACACACCCATGCACGACGCTATCTCCATGTCCAATGACTTGCATATCGCTGTACCTGGTAAATATAACTGGAAATATACATAGTGAAAAAGCCAATAAAATGCCTGTGAACCCTTTTTCTTTTTTTCTATCGTCCTGCAGGCATATTCGCCAGCTTTGACAACCAAAATTGCAGCATAGAATAATGGTGATAATTATCAAATAGCTTTGAGACGACTGCCCTTAAAATTGACTTCCACAATTTGAGAGGTAAAAGAGAACGGTCATACAAAACGAGTTTCTCCTTACTTTTTAAAATTAACTTTAAAGTATTTTGTCAACAAGAGTTACCAAAATATGACTGATTTAAAATTCTAATATTTGCTATCGTTTTTCAATCATATCAAGAGAAAGAGATGTATGTATAGTCCTGTGCAGGAACTTGTACCTACTTCTCGCTGTTTGTGACTTATTGTAAATGGAATAAGAGTCACTAACAGTGAGAAATGGGTAAATGTTATTGCTCGTGACCCTACTATACTGAAATTTATTAAAGCGAGTCGATGTGAAACAGAATCTACACCTGGTAGTAAAAGGCATCGCTTACCTAGCTGTGTGTCATGAGCAGCATACGGATGCAGCAGCGGGAATATAGGCAGCAAGCTAGCCAACAGCCGCCACCAACAGGGTTCGCTCAATATCAAGCGCCCGCGCAGAAGATAAAGCATTATTTCTATTGAACTGCTTTCCACCTAGAATTGTATTAAAAAAAATTACACCTTCATATACATTCTACTCATACGGAAACAATATTAACACAATCTGATTGTGTAAAATATTGCTTCTGATTTTATTTTTTGAATATGAATCAATAAAAAACTCGTATGAAATAAAAAAATTAAACACAAGTAACGCAAAATTTTAATTATACACATTCATACTGCACTAGCGCAATCTTTGTAAATGAGGTTTTGACCTGTTTTGTCTTCGACGAAAGTCCGTGACAGCAAATTTCCGTTAATATGGTAACATCGAACAACAATGCTAAACTCTTTTCATTTTCGGCCTGGTTTGTTTCATCGCCCACCAAAACAAACTTCACCATATCTGCAATCTTCGTATAAAATTTTGCGCGAACCCATTCAACATTATGCGCCATTAGACTCAATGCTATGCTGCCTGCGATATTCCAATCATTGCTATCTAAATCATATTGTTTAGCTTTCTTCAACAAAATATCTGCAACATCATCTAAATATGTTTGACTCATATGCAGTTCTAACACAGGAAGTGACTTCTTAATAATAATAAGAACTGCCTTAGTATTACGGCAATTGTTTTTATTCTTCATAAATCTGACGGCATCATCCATGACGGAAGTCAATTTTAAAAGCTCTTTGTATTTACTTTTATAATCTTGATCGATAGACGTTTTGGAAGTCTGAAATAAAAATATAAAGCATAGTCATACATAAGGTATAAGCACTTTGGAGTGTGTTTGTTTCTTACCAGCCCGCCGGCGTTTCCTCAACAATAGAAAACCAATTGTGTCTGGTTTGTGAGTACATAATAAAAATAAAAAAAATTGAGGACTAACTTGTAAAGCTAATGTGACCCTCTCACTAATCTGAGGGTATAGCATGTGTAATGCCGGATCCAACTGAGCGATATGTAGTGCGGCAACCAACGACGAAGGCGGCAACGGTGATTCTCGCGCCCAATTTAGAAGTGTCTCAGCGAATATAACTAGTCGTATCCAAACCGAACGTAGATGGAAGTTGTCAGGGCGCATCGAAAATGATTTTCTGAAATGTATTTCTTTCTATCTTTACATGTAACAAAACATAACTGTGCATACGACGTCACTTTGTGTGCATGCATAATAACAAAAGTCAAGCGTAGTGTCCAAGTTATAAATTACCTGTACTTCATTAAAAGTTCTCCCAGCAACCGCATTACCATGCAGCTTTTATGTGCAACATCTCTATGAGTTTTTGAACTATGATCTATTCTCCAAAACTGTTCACTGACGCAAGACAGCAGCAACTGTATCAGATTTGCCAATAAATTCAAGCAAGTGTTTATTTCTTTCTGAAAATAAAAATAAATTCACAGATAACACAGCAGTTTTTAAAGTTTAATCGAGCTGTTATTTTAGTTTTTTTTTTAATTCAGGTATATTTATTATAATAATTATTTTAATAAATAAATATACTGCAATTCTTCTATTGATGTAGAAGCCATGAGTGTAGCGGCTACACTAAAGCGAAAGAAATATACTCACTGTATTCAATGTTTCATTTTTGCTGTAAGTGTCCACAGACATAACGCTTCTAACCATACTTGAAAGTACACTATTCATGGTATCTAATACATACAATGGAGCTGGCAGCTGTTTTAATGCTGCAAGACCATCTTCGTGTCTCTGTATGTCCAATTCACCATTGCTTGCAATCTGCTCTAGTTCTAAATTCACATTATCATCTACAAATTTATGTTCATCTGAAAACTGATTTATAATATTTCAAAGAATAATTTAAATACCGAATTAGAATTAACAATTTGTTTGAACATTAAAAAATTGTACCTAGTCATTAAATTGTAATGTAATTCCAATTTAGGACAAAAAGGTTAACTTTTTGTCCTAAAACCGAATTATTAAAAAATATTTTACCTTATTGCTATCATGTATCAAGTCAATACAGAAGAGTTCCGCCTGCCTTTGTTGAAGTTTTTTGGTTATACACAACAAGACTTGTCGTGCTTCATCTGCTTGGTTTCCATGGACCCCTTCGGCTATTGCCAGTAAATTCTGAAATATCAATATTATTTATATGTATATGTGATCTGTAAAGTACTCACATAGGTATCACATCATTATTTATTTTCTATTGGTTATGAGCCCACCGGCGAAGAGATTGAAGGGTAAACAATTGTGTCTCTAAAAATAAAAAGTTTATAGCTCAGACTCACAAAACGATTCGAAAATAGTTTTAGAATTGGAGATGTGACTAGATATATAACAATAATAACCCATAATTTACTACTTCAGAATTTCAGAATACATTTTTAAATGCCTTCTATAATAATGAAAAAATACTGGTTTACTTTAATACATTTATATTAAAAATAAGTACAATGATACTGCTAATATCGGCGTTTTACGCGGTAAGCTTAATTGAAGCCTTAACAAAATATATTTGATAGTAGCGAACTTGATTTCCGATAGCAAGTCGGTTTTAGCGTGAATAATCCTTTCCGTCGTGTGACGTCACAACCTGTCCGCCTGGTGGGGCGCCGCAAAGCCGGTATGCGCTGTGTGCAGTGCGGCCTGCGCCATTGTTTCTCAAATATTTTGGCAGCTTTGTGGTATGCTTATTAGAGCTCAGGAGAGCTCGGTAGCATCTGCCAATGCATCAGGCAGAATTGAAAATGTCAGGCTTCAAATAAGGCTACCGCTTGATATGCGTTTTATTTTTAGGTAAAACGCCAATATTAGCCTAAAGAAATTTCAAATAAGGTAAGTATAAACGTGGTCAGTCAATGGTTGTTAGCCTCGACATTGCAAAAACCTGTGATCGGACGTGACACAGGGTTCTTCTCTGCACGCTACGGTCTACTCGCTCGGCTATACAACATGAGTGGAAAACCCATGTCCTCGCAGATGGATTCTCTTATGATCTAATCGATTCTCGTCAATGCCATGTCATGTTTTTGATATATTGTTTTCTATTGCACATTTTCATGGCGTCTATGCGAGCACGTGATTAAATCTTTGAAAGCGTATATCTGCGATACTATGCATCGCAGACCCATCACGTGGATATTCTAAGTTCACATTTTCATGGCGGGTGTGACCACGTGATCAAATCTTCGGAAGCGTAATATATTTGCGATAACCCATCATGTGGGTACTCAAACTTCATACTATGTTCATGGCGGTACTAAGTTGTAATTTTATACGAAGCCGAAAGAAACAAATTTTACTTTAAGATATGACTATTTGTTTTCCGTTGTCTGATTGCCTACTCCTAGCGTGTTTTAATGTAAGCCCTAGCGGTGCGTCAGAGATGATAGACACACATTTTTTCATTTCTTTTGTATATTTTACAAAACTGCCAATTGAATGCAGATCAACATACTGTGTGCAATCAATAGTCTCGATTTAATTATATTGCAATAGAATAAACAGCCACATTATTATACGTGACATTGGTTCACAATGTCAACCATTAATCGTTTGCTAAAACTCTAAGTAATTTTAAACTATATTAGAATCTTCCCAATTAATGCAGGTCAATAAAGATATACTTATTATCATAACTTGTGAGTAAATTAATTACGTACCTTTATTATAGCTGGCCTGTTCAAAAATATCTCTGCAGGGAAGTCCCGCAAAAACACATTACAAATAAATCGACAACATCTACGAACAGACTTGAGTAACTTAAGTGCATCTTCTATCAGTAACATGGTTTTTGAATCTGAAGAACTCAGCTCTACCCAAGGAAATAATAATATATTAAAACCATTTATTTGATTTGTACTGAAATGAAATTTTAAAGAGATATAAAAATATGTATTTTGTAATATTAATAAATAGGTATGTAGTAAGATATTAAATGCATCAAATAGTTAGACAACGCAAGCGTCTATGGGATGCGGTAATCAGTTACCATCAGGCGTGCTGTAAGTTTGTTTAACAACCTTTTCATACATAAAAAAACATCACATGCATTTAAACTGCAATATTAATAGCTATTATACAAAATGGAAACTCGAGCCAAAAATTGAAGATTTGGCACACATCACGCCCGCAATCATTAATACAGGTTGGTCTAAAAAGTGAAGTCCTAAAATAGTAAAATACTAAAAAACTAGAAGACACAGGGTTCACCCAAGTCCTGGGTAGCTCAGATGGTTAGAGCAGTCGCCCGGATTACGGAAGGTCGCGGGTTCGATCTTAGCCTCAGGACGCGAAATTTTTCTAGTTTAGATTTTTATTAGTAAATAATTTTTTAAACATTTATAATAATGTTATATAAAAAATTAAGAATACTAAAAAATCCTTATATTTTTTGCGTACTTTTTGTAGCTTAGTCCTCGTGAGTTGTATTTTTAAACATAGAATACCCAGCTTCGTATTCTTTACGGTTTTTTTTTATTCTCTTAAAAAATATATAAGCATTCCACCAAGGAGTTTCACGTTATAAGAATAAATAGGTTGAATGATCGATCTTTTTTTGGAAGCGCTTTAGCTCAATACAATTATTATTGACACATTTTAATATGAAAGAGAAAATGAGATGAAAGATGTAGTTCTAATTTTCAACACGCGCAAGTGGCGCCAATTGAAAATGTGCGCCATTTTCATAAAGAACGTCAAAGATTGTTGAGACTTGCGACTTTCCGACTGTTATGTAAAAACTAAATAATATGACTGTTGTACTATTTTCTCGCAAATCTGCTGAAAAACGTTGTATGACACACATGCGAATATTAGTTTTTACAAACTCGTGACTATGGTAATGGTAAGTCCTCGACTTCGTCTCGGCCTTACATTCGTCTACTCGTTTGTAAAATAAAAACCAACTTACCGCACTAGTATCACTATGTATTTTTAAATAAAATCATTACTGTCTTATATTTTCGCGAGCACCACACATTTGAAATAAAACTACTTTACCGGATTGAACTCGCGTTTAATAAACGTTAAAGTTAACACTGACATCCTCAGTCTTCTGTGACCACGATCACAAAATAATCAAAGTTTAATTTTATAATAATAATTTAACATCTAACTAAACGCGAGTACCTAAATCCGGTAAAGTGGTTTTATTTCAAATGTACCAATAAACAAAAAAGAAGATCGAGGAGTATAATAGGCTACTTTGCGTTTGAGAATTACGAGAGGGCATTTGATCGGATCGAAATGTGAGCTTCAGTTCCTTCAGAGGTGCCACATTGACTATCGGTATATCAAAATGATGAGATGTTTCTACGAGAGTACCAAATTGTCAGTTATTGTTCAGAATCAGTATACAAAACATATCCAACTGCAGAGAGTGTTAAGACAGTAAGATGCAATATCTCCGAAACTATTTACCACAGTGTTGGAAGATGTTTTCAAACTAGGTAATGGACTGGACATGACTGGCATTAACATCGGCGGCGAGTAAATCACTGATCTTCGTTTTGCCAACGCTATAGTAGTCATGGCAAATTCCCTGGAGGAATTGACCATAGTGCTTGGTGACCAAGACATAGCTTTCTGACAGATGGTCTGGTCAGGTCACGGGGCATACAGGCCGTTCCGTTTGGAAATCGATGGGGCGGCTTTTGTTCAGCAGCGGGCATCAAAGGCTGGTATGATTATGATGATTTTTTATAATAAACTTTATTAATTCAGATATATTCGCCATGAATATTTTTATTATATATTTTTTAAGACCAAGAAAATAATTTATTAAGAAGTGCAATGAAACTGTAACTTTTATTGTGATTTCATTTCATATTTAGAAATAAAATAACATTTAATGTGTTTTGCTATGTGCAATCAGGTAAACACTTTATTGTGTGCATTTCTTATTGTATTTCTGCCCTAATGCAGTACGCATAATGCAGTACTCATATGTTTATTTTTGAGATTGTTCCATAGATGGAGAAGAATGTTCTATGTATGAATATTTATGTCATTTATTAGGTTGGGGAAAAAGTCTTTTCGCATTATAGTATGTATGAACTTGTAATAAAATCTCTTTGGCTGTACTATTTGTATTTGGCTGGTTTTGGTATCATTAAAAGTTTAGATTTTAAAAAAGATAATTCCAAATTCAAATTAGGCAAATGTGTGCTTTTCATTTGTTTTTTGTACTGTCAAGATGAGTGAATGTAATGAAGAAAATCGATACATTTTAAAATTTTACTACAAAAAAGGTAAAAATGCAACGCAAGCCGCGACAAAAATTTGCGATGTTTATGGATCTAGTGCAGTGTCTGTGAAAGTAGCACAAATTTGGTTTAAGCGTTTTCAATCCGAAAATTTTGATGTCAAAGATGCACGTCGCTCTGGTCGCCCTATTACGGATAAAAATGATTCCATTTTTGAAAAACTGGAGCAAGATCGGCATATCAGTAGTTACGACGTAGCTGAAGAACTGGGAATTGACCACAAAACAGTTTTGGCGCATTTAAAAAAAAATAGGTACACAAAAAAGCTCGATATTTGGGTACCCCACGAGCTCAATGAAAGAAACCTAATGAACCGTGTACCTACTCATTTGTGATTCTTTATTACGACGTAATGAAACCGAACCATTTTTGAAAAAGCTGATAACTGGTGATGAAAAGTGGATCACGTACGACAAGAACGTGCGAAAAAGGTCGTGGTCAAACGCCGGTCAGGCTTCACAGACTGTGGCGAAACCCGGGTTGACTCGCAACAAGGTGATGCTGTGTGTGTGGTGGGATTGGAAGGGCATTATTCATTATGAGCTGTAACCACCAGGCAGGACCATCGATTCTGAACTCTACTGCGAACAACTGATGAGATTAGAGCAAGAAGTTGAGAGAAAGCGGCCGGAATTAATCAACAGAAGGGGTGTGGTTTTTCATCATGATAACGCTAGACCTCACACATCTTTAGCCACTCAGCAAAAATTAAGACAGTTTGGCTGGGAGGTGTTAATGCATCCGCCGTATAATCCTGACCTTGCACCTTCAGATTTCCACCTGTTTCGCTCTCTTCAGAATTCTCTAGGCAGTGTCAGGTTAACATCACGAGAGGAGTGCCAAAACCACTTGTCGCGGTATTTTGATCAGAAGCCTCAAAATTTCTATAGCAATGGGATCATGTCCCTACCTACAAGATGGCAAAAAGTTATCGAACAAAATGGTACCTACATACTTTAGTTAAATGTAAATAAACGATATTAAAAAATGTTTTGAATTTTCCTAAAAAATGTGAAGAAACTTTTCCCCAACCTATTATGATGATGATATAGGATGTATGTCGATAGTCTAAAATAGAAACACCGTAAAATTGTTTGTTTGTTGTCATTAGACTTTGTGATGTCACACCAAAAAATGGCGCGAAAATGACAGAAGTTTTAAAATTTATTTTAAATGTTTTATATTAATTTTTTAATTAAATATCTTGTTACTATTATGTATCAATGTAAAATCATGCATATTCCCTAATTTCCCTGTTTAATATATTGTAGTAATTAGGATCAAGAGACAACATTATTAACTTAATGGTAAACTAACTTACAAGTGACCTTCTCTTGATTCAACTTCAATATTTGAAATTGAGGTTTCATTTGAAGACTGCAATGTGCCAATGTTGTAATGATCACTGTGAAATCCACCTTCACTCTCAGAGCTGTAATGTTTAATAAAATTTTGTTAAGCTACATCTTGCATGCAATTAAGCATCTATTCTATTATTTTTAGAATGATACATGACTTCTAAATGAACTTATGATCCATTTAGACGATAATTTACATGGGTGTTTAAATTAAAGGAAAACTGGATGAGAAACTGAGAACAATGTTGTCTTGCCCCATCAACTGGTTTCGAGTGATTAGTGCCCAACGGAATATGAAGGCGAATAACAAAAATAGAATATGTAGTGGCCATAACTAAAAAACTAAGTGGAGATGGCTGGGATGCATATGTAGAGAAAGAATAAATATATGGACAGAAGACACAACCGTGTGAACACCTAAATTCCAAATCAAAAGAAAAAGATGGAGACAAAGAAAGCGATGGTCGGAAGATATTAGGAAAATAGCGGGCCCTTTGAGGCATAAATTGCATTAATAAGAGAAGACTGAAAGAAGCTGCAGGAGAGCTTTGTGTAGAAAGGACATGCCAACAATCTGAGGAATGATGTGTAATATGTACATAAATTGTTTAAATCAATTATTGTATCTGAGTTGGCAATAGAGGCTATTATAAACACTCTGGCTTGTGTAGTTTTGTCACACAGGGTACGGCAATGTATTTATGGTATGGCAGTCAAAAGGTTAAGAACATATCCCTGACTACATTCATAAAAGTGTGTAGAGTAAATGTTACACTTAATGTGTTGTTGTCTGTAGCTCAAATATTAGTTTTTTTTATATCAATCAATCTTTAGAATTTGGATAACATAATATGTGGAAATGGACACTGAAGTTTACTTAAAGCCAATAATTACTGTTTGTTAGCAGTAGTAGTGTGGAAGCAATTAGTTTGTCACCTGATAGAATTACAATTACACCATAACTTTGTAATTGAAATTCTTTTTAAATCTTCCAATTTTATTAGCTTTAAGGCATGAACTTAAAATGTATGTTGTTTCTAACATATAATTTTATTTGTCAATAAAGTTTTCTTAAAGCTGCCATAAACCACACACTGTCTAAATTCAAAATGATTTAAAAATTACAATATAATAGATACCAACCTTGTGATAGAAGGAATGTCAAGTTTTGGAATAGCAACATGAACATCTGATTCTACAGTATTCAAAAACTGTAAGGTATCAACCAAGTCATTATACATTTCCATAGCATCAGAATCATTTAAACTTGCTTTGAATTTGAATAAACTATTTAAGATTTGTTTAATACCAATTTCTTTTGCAATATATGTTCCAGATTTCGTCTGAAAATGAGAACAGAAAAGTTAGTGTGTTACATACCTACCTACATTTCTATGATTTATAATGTAGGTGAAAAGAAATATATACCTTTAATGTGGTCAAAAATAGTTCAAAAGCTTCTTTTTGTAATGATGGTTGGGGTGTCTGGAACCACTGCAGTAAAGCTTGTAACAAATCTCTTGAGCAAGCTAATTCATCGTCCATTTCCCAACCGAACTTCAATTTTGCCTGAAGAAGCTTTAGAGAACGTTCGCGTATTTCTTTTAGGGGATGATCTGAAATATTGTGCAGGAAAATTGTTAAATAAACATTTTTATGCTAAATAAACATTTACACAGAAAAAAATATATCAACAACGACTACTCATTTGTTACACACAAATGATACTTAACTATGATTATAATTTACTTACTCAATTTCGCTATATAAACAGATCTACTACTCAAATTCATTATTTATTTAAAAATTTTGTAATATTTTGGTTTTGTTTGTATATATTGAACACAGACAAACCATAAACGATAGATAAATAAGTCCAATGAGGAAGGTAATAAAGTCTATGCTATATTGGCATACTATGTTCGGCGGGATTTTGTGGTTTCGGTCAACATTCGTAATACAGTAATTAAAAATTGTGTCGGAGTGAACTTTGTTATAATAATGTGGTGTAGTTTTATAAACCAAGTGTTTTTGTTGACGTGCAACTAAACGCTTATTAGAATAAAAGTGATTATTGTGTGAAAGACGATGAGAACTTTTTTGTGGTTATCCACCTCATCAAGATAAAGATAAAAAAGATAAAAGATATTTATTTGCATGAAACATGTGTCGGTTTACATGGATGGTACATGAATAAAATATGGTTCAACATGTCCTGCCTAATTAGGCGTACAAATTATGATATTAGCACTTAAATATTCTTTAAATAAAATTGTTGAAAAAATTTGAAATAGAATTGAAATAGTAATAATATGTCAAAATAATAAAAAATTCAGTTCTATAAATTAAGCATGCTTAAAACAGTCAATAGAAAAAATCAAAATGATAAATTATTATAGTATTATACAATATATAATCATAAGGCAAAGTCAACAGTATAACAAACAGGTAAAACAATAATTAAAAACAAATATTACAATAATTAAAATTTGTCATTAAAAAAGTCGTTAATATTATAATAACATTTGTCAATAAGGAGCTCTTTGACTTTTTTCTTAAAAGTATTAAAATTCAGATCTTTGAATGTCACAGGAATTTTATTATATAATTTTGGTCCAATACAATAAATACTTTTCCTCATAAGTACTGTTTTAGCCGTTTGTGTCCGTAGCTTATATATGTCACGTCTATTTCTAATAACGTAATCCGAAAGTAAGGGAAACAAATGAGGGTTCTTTTTTACAAACATGAGCACCTCAAAAATGTAAAGAGACGGAAGTGAAAGTAGTCTATGTTTTATAAAATAAGGTCTGCAACTATCAGTTGTTTGTAAACCAAACATGGCTCTAATACAACGTTTTTGCATTTTAAATGCTATATCTTTGTCTGTGGAGTTGCCCCAGAATACAATGCCATATCTTAAAACTGATGCTACCATACCATGATAAGCGGTAAGTAACCCATCAGTATTTAATCGTAGTAAGTAAATCGTAACAAGTAGCATCATATGAAGACTGTCATCATATAATTCACATCGAATACTCCTATGATGCATTGAAATGTGTAACTCCAGCATTTCAATGCAATAAATGAAGAAATAAAGATATACTGAAGACATGGCTGTATGGGCTTTGTTCCCTTTGCCTTCCTTTTATAGGGAGAATCGAACAAAAAAAACATAAAGAAGTTTGGCGTGATTTTTTGGTGTCAGTGAAGATTTTTATAAAAATAATTAAAAATTGGCCCTAATTCTGGCGAACACATGCTAAGTTTAAAAAGTTCAGTCTATTTCTTTCTCTCACAATGGAAAAGAAAAGGGTGGCAGTCATACTAATTGACATTTAGAAAGGTGCGTTCAATTTTCGACCTTATTGAACGTGCTAAAATGCAGTGTTTAGAAGGCACCTCCGTATACATGCCGTCTAAAATTGTCTATGGTTTCTTTGAAATCTATCTCAATTTATGTGACAGCTCTAAACAGGTTCTTGCTATCTTTTTCCTATTACTTATTGCGAGAAAGAGATATACTGTACTTAAATTTAGAATTAAAGTTTGTTCCCAGAATTAGGCCCATTGTGTCTGAGCGAATTTTGTGTTATAAAATTGGTGTCTTTTTGTAAACCAAGTGTTTGTGTTGACGTACGCAACTAAAAGATTATTAGAATAAAAGTGATTATGGTGTGAAAGACGATGAGAACTTTTTCGTGGTTGTCCACCTCATCAAACAGCATCATTTGGAGACTGTCACCATATATTTCGCGTCAAATATTCCCAAGTTGCATTAAAATGTGTAGCACCAGCATACCATTTGCCGCCTTTCTTATTTCAGCCGTGAAACAGTTCGCTGTTTCGGATTGAAGGGAAAGGTAGCCAGTGTAATTACTGGGCATGGACGGCATTTCATCTTAGGCCCCAGGATGACAACGCACCTGCAATATCAAGTGATTTTTCCTTGTTATTGCAGGTGTCTATAGGTGGCGGTAGCCACTTACCATCAGGTGGGCCGTCAGCTTGTTTGTCACCTAGTTGTATAAAAAAAAATGCAATAAATGGCTGTCTGTGCATTACTTCCCCTTGCCTTCCCATTACAGGTAACAAAAACTGTCAAACCAAATGTCAACCTACAAATGGAAATTTAGAAATTAATTAATATTTTAGTTAGTAGAAATATCCAATGATCTAAATCAAAAAAGAAATAACTTTACTTGTAAACTCTGTCCGTGTGTTTTTATACATTCGCATTGCAGATGGCTGATATCAAAGCTCTCCTAAAAGAAGCGAGGAAACTCATAGATGAAAAGAATTTCAAAGATGCTCAAGAATGCTGCAAAAATATATTACGAAAAGATAAACAAAATTATTTTGGGCTAGTATTACTTGGAAAATCACTGCAAGATTCAGACCAAGCCCCATTGGCGTACCAGAAAGCAATAGCTACTAAACCTGATCATCCATTAGCTTGGCAAGGACTAGCCAACTATTACGAAAGAAAAGAAGATGATATTGCAAAAACGAAACTATTGCCTATTTACAAGGAAATATTACAGTTGCCCCTAGATGAGGAGAAAGCACTGGAAGTAATTGTTAAGTATGGTCAACTAGGATGCATTCTAAAAAGATGTGATTGTATTACTACTGTCATCAATTTCATGACTGAGAGCAAAGAAGAAAAATTAAAATGTGCAGCTGAAAAACAGTTACTAGATTTGTTAAAAGCTGATGTGCAATGCAAAGCTGAAGACATTACTTCAATTATGAACATTTTAAATAATATCATAGAAAAAGAGCCTAGTGACACTCTCCAAGTCCTAAGTGGGAAAATTATTATGCAAAAAAGTTGTCTTTCATCTGCAGTAGAAGAAATTATTAACTTACATTACTTTTATGATAATGTGTTATTACGAGAATGGCTTTGCAATTGCTTGTGTAACAAATATGTACAAGAGGGTTCGTTTTTGAATTTCAACTTGCAGGAATACATAGAAAAGGTAACTTACGGAATAGAAAATTCTAAATACCCAGCTCTTTTAAAAAGCATATTTTATATTGATAAAGGATTGTATTTGGAGGCATATAAACAATGTGTACCCTTGATAAATTACCAATATCCAGATATTATTGAAGCTTCATTAGTTTTGAAATGTACAGTTAAGTTAAAAAAATGGACTATTGTAGAAAAACTGGCAATAAATTTTCTGACTAAAGTTAGAGATATAAACTTTACATTTGAACTTAGAAAGTTTCTATTCATTGCTCTGGTCAGGCAACAAAAATGGAAACAGGCTATTTCTGTTGGTAAGGACATACCAATAGAAAAGATGGATATCATTGAACAAGTGGCATTAGTTGAAAGTCTTATAAACTGTGGAGAAAATTATGACAAATTGCTTGAAAACCTGAACACAACAGATTATTACCCACAGCTCAAAGCTCTTGCTTTAATAAACAAAGAAAAATACCAAGAAACTGTTACACTGCTGGAAAATAGTAATTACTGTATGATGAATTTTTTTTATCTGGGAAGAGCATATTGGGAACTGGAACATTATGATAAATGTCTTATGTATCTTCTAAAAGCAGCCAAAATTGATCCTGAACACTCAGGCACATTTTATTATCTTGGTAATTATTACTTCAGAAATAATGATTTTGAAAAAGCTAAAAAATGTTATGAAAAGGCATGTAATTTGAATTCCAATGATGGAAAAACTGTCAAGAAATTAAGTGAAGCATACACTAAGTTAAATTTAAAAGAACTTGATTTTGAACTACTAGTATCCAAAGAACAGTCACTGGACTCAAGTGAAACCTGGTTACACTTTAGACTGGGCTTACATTATCTTAATAAAAGGGAGTGGGAAAATGCTATCATTAATTTTCGAAATGTGATTAAAAATAACCATAATGATGTTACAGCCTTCGAGTGCTTGGCTGATGCATACTACTCACGTGGTTCTTATACATCTGCATTGAGAGCTTACAATAAAGTAATAAACATGAATTCAAGTAAGAGGTCTCACTGTCTTACTAGAATTGGCTATATATATTCTTTATTAACACAGTATGAAGATGCTATTGACACTTTCAAGAAAGTCTTGGCAATAGATCCTTTTTCTATATTAGCCTTAAAAGGCATTACTGAAACATGGATGAGAATTGCAAAGAAAAAAGTATCAGCAAAACTTTATGGCACAGCTAGAGACTGTGCTCAAAATGCTGTTGATTTTATCTTAAAAGCAATAGCAATACAAAAGCATTTTAATTGTTTTTGGAAATTGCTTGGAGATACTTTAATGTTCATAACAAAGTTACCAAAAAGTTTTACATATGTTTACTTAAAAGAGTCTTTGCATGAAAGTGGTGAATTAATGAGAAAAGAAAATATTGAAATATATCCATATGCAATTTCTTGTTATTCGCGTATAGCTAAACAGAACCAACAATATACATCTTATGACTTGGCAGCCGCATATCTTTCATTTTTCCATGAAACAAAAAAAGTGGAAAATTGCCACATTTCTTTTCGTTTGGCATTAACCTGTGTTAAAGAAAACCCTTCTGTTTGGCGTAATTGGAATTTACTTGGAAAAATTTGTCTATATATAAACAAATTTGAAATTGCTCAACACTGTTTTATAAAGGCATTATTAGTTACGCGGAAATGGTCTGTTGCGAAAATATGGTGTAATTTAGGTACTCTATATTTGAAGTTAAAGCTTTATAAAATGGCGAACTATTGTTTCTGGCGTGGGCAGTCAACATTGCCTTCTTATCCACAAAGTTGGATTGGCCAAGCCTTGATTGCAGAAATTATTCGTGAAGAAGAAGCCATGGATCTATTTAGACATGCAGCCCGGTTAGGATATCATCCAGATAGTGCTCTTGGATATGCAGACTGGGTGTGTAGAACATTAAAGAATAACAAATACAATGAAGATCCAGAGTTCAAATATGTTATAGAAGGCTTGTATGCAATAAATTATGCTATAGATTTGTTGGAATGGTTTTCTAATTTTGAACCAAATAATGCTTGTGCATGTAACATTCTTGGAATTTTACAAGAGAGATGTGGACTTCTCAGAGCAGCATTAAAATCATATGAAAAAGCATTGCAATATGCTGATGATGATAAAAAGAATATTATTCTGTTGAATGTTGGGCGTGTTTTACTAAGAATAGAAAAATATGATGAAGCTATTACAGTATATAAAGCCATAACAGAAGCTAGTTTGAATTCTACTTGTGGGTTAGCCCTTGCACTTTTTAAAAAAGGATTATATGAAGAGTCTTATTCTGTATATGATACAGCACTCCATTGGTTAAGCAATGATGATAGTGAAAAAGCTGATCTGCTTGTTGCCATGGCTGGCATAATGTACTTGTTCAAAGGTGCAGATGATGCTAAAACTATTTTGTTCCACAGCATACAAATATCTCAGAAAAAGCCAACAGCATATAGTTTATTTGGGATTTGTTCATTAGGGCTGATACATTCTGACCAAAGTTTAACCAAATTAGCATTATGTGAACTGCAAAAATATGAACAAGACAGCAATTTTGGTTTTGATATTGGGTTTTTGAGGTCATATCTCTACATATCTCAGGGCAATGTCGATCAGGCAATAAAACTATTAAGTGATTCCCTTCATGACCATCCTAATAATGCACAACTATGGTTTTGTATGGCTGAATATTGTCTACAAACTACTGCAAAGGCAAAGATTGCTAGTATATGTTCCCAAAGGGCCATCTGTTCAGCTCATTTTAGTAACTGTCCCTGTGATTCAGCAAAAATGGTTGCTACGGCTAGCATTGCAGAGCATATAGCTGGAGACACAAACAAAGCATTTGTTTTAGCGAAGGAAGGATTACACATGTACCCTCATAAAACAGAAATATGGGCTGCATTGATATTTTCCTTTTTATCATTCAAGATGTGGACAGAAAAAAAAGAGTGGTTGATAGCAGCAGCTTCTTATATGCGCCGACATTTGAATATATCGAGACCATTAAGTAGATGGGTTAGTTTGTTAGAAAAAAAATTAAGCAAGTAACAAACATGTAAGTATATGTAGTTATTGAATCATTTAAATACTATTTTTACTTTAAAATGGTGTCTAGTTTCATGTTATTTGCAAATCTTTTATATTTTAAAACTATGTATAATATTTTCTTCCTAATTTACCATGTACTTTGCATTTTAAGAATAAATGAAAATTCAATACTGTATTATATGATTTAATTAACTAGCTTTCTAAAACTTTCTCAGAGACTCTTCTGAAAACTGCAACATATTTATCTCCTTGGTTACGGGTAACTTTTTGGCCCTCTTCTGTACTTTCATATAACTTTTCTACTATTGGGTCCGATTTCTGAAAACAATACAAAAAACTATTATCAGTTAATAGGGGTAGGAATGGTAGAAATAAAGGTACCTAAGAAGGAATAGCAAGATTATGCCAAACATTTCAATTGTTATATAGACCCTGCCTGACACTTTAAATAATGTGCATAATATTTTTAGGCAGGGCAGAACTGCAACTGCAGATGACGCCCGCGACTAATAGACGGACTGCAATTGGGCTACACCGGTATTTCGCAGAGTCGCTGTCGAGTTGTGCTATTTGAAGGTATAGGCAGACATTGAAGAGCCTACTTAGCTCTTACTGGACTTCCTTGAGATTAGATGTACCTACTAAGAGTTCTCCCAAATTTGTCTTCGTCTACACCTGAGGGATCATCTGTGCAGTGACGTGTCTTGGGTAGTTCGAGTCAAAAGACGAATTCAAGATCTGCGAGTCGATGGGTAGCTGACGATGCGAATACGAATACGAGTGGTACATTTTCCACGTCGCGAATCTACCCAACTCCACTATCGAGGACCTCCTCTACATTGTCTGCGGTATCCAGTGATGCAGTGATTCCTGAATCGCTTCAATTAAAGTTCTTAAAGATTTCAATCAACTATGTTACATTTCTTACGTTCCTTTCGACCACCTTTCGACTATATCCAAAATTATGCGAAACGTATTTGTCGGTTTCTGTACGTTACTATATATTTTTATTTTAATATGTTATGATTAATTGAAAAATTTCATTTGTATTACAGACCTATTATTATTTCTTACCTAAGTAATTTTTAATTTTTTTTTGATATTTTTTTTATAATTATAATTTTGATTTTCATACTTATAAAGACGTCTTATTTATTTTTGATGGGTGGTAAATATATTATTCGGATTTATTTGGATAGTGTTTTGGCCGTATTCGGGAATTTGAATAATAGAGATGTTTCCAGCAAGTTTCAATCTGTTAAAGGTTTTTCATAATTTCTTACATATGGCAGGTGGGCACATACTTAACCTCGCCATACCAGACACAATTAAATTTTATGTTTATGCCCTTAGACCATAAGAACAAGATAGACAAACCGTTTTGAGACAGCGAGTGAAGCTGCGCAAACTCATCTGAAACAAGAGCGTCATCTGATTCGAGTCGCAGTGTGACGGCGTACGCTACTTCGAACGCATGTCGCGAGACATCGTATTATTTCCTTTTAATATGCCATTCTGTGTCGTAAAACTGCTTATAAAAACAGAAAAAGGTGGAGATATCCCATTTCACAACTACGTTAATTTTTACTACCAATTTTAATTTGATTTCAAAGAAAATATTTAGAACACAATACTTCAAGTGTGCCTATTACAGTAATGTATCTAATGGATACATATTAAAGTACTCGACTGTACACAAGAAGATCACCCATCGAGCGCCTGTGGCGAAAGCCGTATTGACGGTCGCTGAATAGGTCGTGATCTACTAGGTATACCTGAGGTGCTGCGTACTTAGGTATAACACGCTCCATCACCTTTGAGAGAAGAGGTTTTAGCGATAGGCCTGTTATTCGATGGGGTCTGATCTATCGCCCTTTTCGGGTTCAGGGTGCACATGGGTAGTCGTCCATGAAGACGGAACTTGCCTGGTGGAGTACGAAAGCGCGAAAAGGCGTGTCAGAATAGGACACAACTCTACACACATTGAGCACACTGCTTCAGCACTACTGCCGGTTTTCCGTCTGGCCCGCTCGACTTATGAATATATAGAGATAACAACTCACGCCGTACCTGAAATTGTTTGGATATGTTTCTAGGTAATTAGTTATAAAATTAGTAATAAACTAATTTGGTTTATGTTTCATATGGTTTCAGCCACTTTCGTCATCACTTTCATTCAATTCGTAAACACACATATGAACTTCTACTTGTTATTGAGCCTTACTTCGGCGAAAGCAACATCGCGGATTTCAAAGTCGAATATTCATATGACAATGCGGCTGGTAATAATATATCGGCAAATTAATGTAAAATATTAAACATTTAATACAATTATTTCATCCACAGTGCACACTATTCAATGTGGCCATATAGTTCACAGAATATGCGAAAAAAAATGCACAAATTTTAACCATCATCTATCCATTCCATCCATAAATATTGATGACCGGATGGCCGAGTGGTCTGTGCCCCTTGCTATACAGACGACTCGGTCAGGGGTCCCGGGTTCGAATCCCGGTGGGAGTAAATGTTTATGTGATGAGTACGAGCATTTGTTAACGAGTCATGGGTGTTTATATATTTATTTAGTATATTTGTAATATTTATATACTTAATATTATCAATATTTATCCGTTATCTAGTATTCATAACAAAAGCTCATAATGATGCTTACTTTGGGCGAGATAATAGGTGTGTATGAATGAATATTATTATATTTGA
This sequence comes from Nymphula nitidulata, assembly GCA_947347705.1. Classification (NCBI taxonomy): domain Eukaryota; kingdom Metazoa; phylum Arthropoda; class Insecta; order Lepidoptera; family Crambidae; genus Nymphula; species Nymphula nitidulata. The sequence goes on along the minus strand of OX374621.1, from coordinate 10,062,091 downwards.
CTTATTTGGCGTGCATTAAGAAAATACATTAAAAAAACATTTAAATATCTTACGGTATTACCTAAAACTAGCTATCTTTCTACCTTTGATTGTAAAATTTCATGTACCCACCCATTTACGAAAAATACCGACGCTCTCTGACGCTTCAATTTCAAAGGAAGCTTCATCAATTAATCTGCCTTGCGTTCAGGCTATGTACTACACCACAAATATTCGCAATCTATCGAACTGGATGCTAAGCTTTCTAAGAGACAGGAATACTCATCGTCGTATACATACACAATATTCTGATAAGAATATGTATAATGGCGTTGTCAAGGCCTGATAGTCCACCAGGAACACGTAAGTACACGTAAGTAACACCTATAGACTTACCCCCGTATTCATAAAAACAAGTGAACTTATATGAGGCTTATAAAGTGTTTTGTTTCTCTCACTCGTATGAGAAAGGAAAAAGATAAAACATATTTTAGCAGTGTTTGAACTAAAATAGGTTTATTGAGCGTTTATGAATATGGGCGTTAGGCGCTAGCACGTATCTAACTAAACCGAAAGTAATCTTTAAAAACGTAGAAAACATAGAAACCACAAGGAACACGATGAAAACGGTATGGTGTACTCAGAATAGCCTCACAAAAGGGAAGATCTTCCGCCGAACTAGGTTTACGGCCACCATTATACTGTTATATGACTTAGTCGCTACATTACTTGCTTTCATTACTTGACGACCGGCTGGTCGAGCGGTCTGTACCCCTTGCTACATCAGGCTACTCGGTCAAGAGGTCCCGGGTTCGAATCCCGGTAGGAGCAAATATTTGTTAGAGTACGAGCATTTGTTTACGAGTCATGGATGTTCATATGTTTATTTATTATAGTATTTCTAATATTTATATACATATTAATATCATTGTTTCTCCGTTATCTAGTGTCCATAAGACATGCTCTTAATGATGCTTATTTCGGGCTAGATAATAGGTGTGAGTGTATGAATATTATTATTACTCCCCTCTTTTCTACACCTATCACAATAGCTAAAGCCCGTACAAACGAAAATAAAACAATAAAAATATGTAAAAGAAACTTTAAAGAAAGGCAGCAGCCTTTTTTTCAGAAGCCAAACATTTACATTTTACACATGCCTTTCGCCAGTTTCGCCTCCATTGTTCTTGATTGTAGATACTCTCTATAACCAATACCAACAGAGAGACAACAAAATGAAGATTTCCAAAATCAAGATTATAACAACTACTTCGGAAAAAATTCTCTGGGAATAAGCGATCAAAAACTGCAAAAAAAGGTGGCTAGAACATAGAGGAGATAGATAATAATAAAAATAATAATATTCATACACTTACACTTATTATCTAGCCCAAAGTAAGCATCATTAAGAGCTTGTGTTATGGATACTAGATAACGGAGAAATGATAATAATATGTATATAAATATTAGAAATATACTAAATAAACATTTAAACATCCATGACTCGTGAACAAATGCTCGTACTCATCATACAAACATTTGCTCCAAGCGGGATTCGAACCCGGGACCTCCCGACCAAGTAGCCTGTATAGCAAGGGGCACAGACCACTCGGCTAGCCGGCCGTCAAAGGCCGATATAACAACAAAATATAAATCATCTTACCAATTCATCGTCATGAATTCTTTCAAATAATGGATGTTCTTCTAGATGTAGAACCATCCAATCATGCAAATCTTTTACATCCGTAATAGTGTATACAATGCCCTGAAACAATATAATAATACACAGTGATATATAGTAGTAGGCATTTCTGCAAATAAAGCAAACCTCTAGATAAGTGGTGAATAAAGCTATTTATAGTCAGATTTTTATTCTCACGAAAAATAATGTAAACAATGGTGCTGCCGCGAATGAAAAAGGATATGTAATTAAGTAGTAGGTTTCCGAGAAGTTCGCTTCCTATAACCACTGTTCATCCATTTTCAATATGATAATATGTATCTTTTACAATCATCATTTTTATTTTCGTAAAACATATTACATAAATAAAAAAAACTGAATTATATTATGTTAATTTACATTGACCACAACACTACAAATAATTAAGTTGGTTTTAAAAAAAATGTTGTTTATCAGGCATTATCCAGCATTATACTTACGTAGCTAGCATTACAACCTACGTCTATCATGTACAAGAATTCACACAACAAATAAAAAAAAATTGAGTAATAAAATACATATTTACAAACTAAAGAAAATTTTGGGGTGCCCTTCGGTTCGCCTAAAAATTTTAGTCCTATTACATGGCCAAATCGTATTGGCCTAAACTTAATGCGAACAATTATTGTTTCGCCTAACAATTGTTTTGCAACCATTATAATTTAGTCTAAGAATTGAAAACCCTAATTTTTGGATCTATAATGTGAAATACCCTAAAATATATTGGCATAACGTAATTTTGGCATTACGACGATTTCGCTTAATAAAGCTCTAATTTTAGCATTTCTAATATTAAATGTGCCAAAAAATTAGCCTAAGACAAAAACAATTTTATTGAATAAATAAATTGACATAAGCGAATCGCTGCAAATCCGACACCACGTAGTCTTGTCTGCCCTACCCCTAGAGTGTAATTTAAGCCCGCAGCGCCGGAGCCGTGACAGATGCCATGCATGCTGCATGCTTGCTTAAATGCTGCATGCTTGCTCGCATGCTGCATGCCTGTTTCATGCTGCATGCCTGTTTGCATGGCATACCTGCTTGCATGCTGCATGCCTACCTGCATGCTACGTTAGTATTAATAAATATTAATAATTAAAAGGAAAACATCTACTTTTTGTTAGAATACCTACATAATTATATGTTTGACTAAATCAATTTGCAACAAATACAATTTTTTGGCCAAGTTACTTTGCCTTATTAAAATGAGTCGGCCGGCGTTTTATACTTTATGATTTTTAATTTTGTCGAAATTAATATTTAGTAATTGCAAACTTTAGGGATTACGAATTGTTCCGCCAAATGTCGCATTTGGTAAATAACAATATGGCGATAAAAAGTTAGGCGAAGTGAAATTAGGCCAAACACGATTATGAAGAATGAAATTATGCGAAAAAAATTAGGCTAATCGTTTGTGTGCCATTGCCAATTAGAAGTTCAATAAATTAGGCGACCCGATGTAGACCCAAATTTTGGATCTTATCTAGCGCCCTTTGCTTGAAAAACCCTGAAATGGCATATTGACAGACTATAGCTGGATAGGTCTAGAATACTTAATGAATTTTTCATACAACGTTTTTCAAAAGCACAGACGACTTGGACAAAGCGCGTTTTTGATATGCGCGTTTTAGCAGATTGTTTGCGTTTGTTTCGATACAAACTCGCGTTTAGGTACAGTCAAGATAAAAAATTTGAAATGTCAGGTTGCTCAAAAATAACTATGATGTTTTAGAATAGCAATCGTATTACTATGTACAGCAGTAGACTCAGCTTTGAGTTAATAAAGTGATGTTACAAACAAATTACGATTCTATCTTTGTATTGCTAGAATTGCTTTTCTAAACAGGGTAAATACTCTGCGCGTTTTGTGAGTCTGTTGCTGATTTTTAGTATTTTTTTATATATAAGCAGATTACCTATTTTATAGTCTAAGAGACGTGGAAGATCGACCTTCACCGATCTGATAACTCGATGGGACATATTTTTTATCAAATATAATTTATAAAGAAATATGCCTATGATAACTTGCCTATCTAAAAGTGTTCATAGCTATTTTAATTTAATTAATTTTAAACAATTTTTTTTTCATCACCACTATTGTGATAACCGAATGAGTTTTATCTCAATTGATAGGTTTTAACACACAGAATATGCCTAGATAGGCTTGCCTACTTATTTCTGTGCATGGCTACCTGGCAAGTAGATGTGAACAGGTAAGTCAATATAGGTAACTACACTGATCTGTTAACCAATCGAAATTGATATCATAATAGGTAAGATATTTTGATTACAAAACCAAGGCTTGCCTGCAAAAAATTGTTCAATAAATATTTTTGCCAAGCTATAAAGTTTTAGAATTTTAGCTAATAAAAAAGGAGCGAGAAAGTAGAGCGTCCGAGGTCCGTGCACGTCCACAAAATAGCAGCTGCACGCTACCTGACCGTTGAATGTATCCGAGTGCGCATGCTCGTGTACACACGACAGCACATCAAGTGTAACAGTTACACTACGACAGCCTCCTCTATTACGATCGCAGTAAGGGCGGTATCAAGGTCAAACTGTTACGCTTTATTTGCTGTCGACTGTGCATGTGAGTGACAGCATTTATTTACACTTAACAGTTTTTTTTTTCATTTAAAAGCTAAATTATACAATTTTAAAAACATATAACAATCTTTATTCTTTATTTAAAATTAAATAAAGAATAATTTATTTATTATTTAAAATTAAATAAATGCCGTAAAGCGGGAAAGAATAAGTGTTCTAATGAATATTTGAATTTAATTTTTTCTGTACTTTGAATGCTTTGTAATAAACGCTTTTAACAACATAAATGCATTATTCTTAATTTTTGATTTTAACATTATTATAAATGTTTGAAAAAATTACTTAGTAATTAAAATATAATAAAAAACAAGTATTTTTACAAAAACATACATCTCGTTTCGGATGTTGAAATAGAATATTTCGACATTGTAGGGTGGACGTTAGCTCATAAACGCAAATACAGATAGACTAGAAGAATTTCACAGGGATATCCCAAGTCCTGGGTGGCTCAGTGGTCAGAGCAGTCGCCCGGATTGCGAAAGGTCGCGGGTTCGATTCCTGTCTCAGGACGTGAAATTTTTCTAGTTTCATTATATAAATGCATTAATTTTTATTTTTCTATATTGATGTTTTTTATTTATTTATTATAATAAAATTTTTAAAGTAACAGTAATTTTTTCCCGTTGACGGTATTTATTTACTTTTAAACAATAAATAAATTATTCGTTATTTAATTTAAAATAAATAATATAGTTTTTTTTAATAATTTTTAAACTTTATAATTTAGCTTCAAAATGAAAAAAAAATAGTTGATTTTTTTATGCATGTATATGTATATATTAAATTATTTATTTTTGATCATTTCATAGCTGTATTCATATATAGTGTGAAATAAAACAAAGTGTGGGCTCTGTTGCCTACCGAGTCAAAATTTGTTGTGATCGAAATTAGAGTTATAATAACAAAATTCTAAAACTTTATAGCTTGGCAATAATATTTTATGAACAATTTTTTGCAGGCAAGCCTATATGATTGGTTTTTTAATTAAAATATCTTACCTATGATATCAATTTCGATTGGTTAACAGATCGGTGTAGTTACCTATATTGACTTACCTGTTCACATCTACTTGCCAGGTAGCCATGCACAGAAATAAGTAGGCAAGCCTATCTAGGCATATTCTGTGTGTTAAAAACTATCAATTGAGATAAAACTCATTCGGTTATCACAAGAGTGAAGGTGATGAAAAAAAATTGATTAAAATTAATTAAATTAAAAATAGCTATGAACACTTTTAGATAGCCAAGTTATCATAGGCATATTTCTTTATAAATTATATTTGATAAAAAATATGTCTCATCCAGTTATCAGATAGGTGAAGGTCGATCTTCCACGTCTCCTCTACTATTAGGACACACTTAATTTGTCACAGCATTATGACAGTTATTAACCCATTGTAGCTGGAATAAGTGTGAAAGACCCATCAATTAATAAACTTTATACCTGCTCTGCAAGAACATAGGCATATTCGGAAAGTAGCCATTTATTGATTATTCTCCATTTGTGTTTAGCTTTCTTAAAATGTGGATCAGGATACAAGAAAAACATTTTCCGAAGCTGAAATAATATATACATAATAATGAATGATATTTTGTTAACCATCACTAACACAAAAATAAGTTTAGAAAAATAACAAACCTGTCCTTTATGAAAAAAGTTTGGCAGATATTTCATGGCATTCGTTCTTAATACTGCAACATTTTGGTATTGATCTGGATTCTGAAGTCTCAATGCTTTAATACGATCATTAACATAATCTGATACCTTCACTCGTATTTCTAATCCAAGCATGAAACTTTCAGGAAACATTGGAGATAAAGTAACTGAAAAATATATTTTTGATTAAATAGTTTTTATCAATTCATCTTGTATAATATATGAGTTTTAAACTATAGCAATAATTTAAGAAATTCAAACCTAATAGACCACCATATCCACAACCAACATCCAAAAATTCAACTCTTCTCTTTTCGTCTGCATTTTCCAAAACTGGATATAATTTTGTCCAATTATAATCATCTGGATGTGCTGGGCTATAATTATAAATAAAGATATTGTGTGATGCCTTCATTAAAAAATAAATATAATGTTTCAGTAAAGGTCAGATATTTAACTGTATCACGTAAATGAGACAAAAATGGTGCTCAAAATCTAGCCCGTAAGATCGCCGGGGCTCTTAGGACTATTATTCAAAACTGGTTTTGTCTGAAATCTACAGCTTGACAGGTAACAACATTTGTACATATTTATAAACTGTTATGGTTTTGAATAAAATATAAAATAGGGTAAAGAAAAATTTATATCAAAGTAAACTATGTAAGTCAAAAATATTTCAACACACCAAATAAAACAATTCTACAACCACCAAGAGCTACAATTCCACAGACAGACACACAGATACACAGATACACAGAGACACATCAAACTTATGACACCCCTCTTTTTGCATCGGGATTTAAAAAGAATTATAATCACAAAATAAGAAAAAAATATGTATATCTGATGCCATAGATCAGTGAAAGATCTTACACATATTAAAATCTGTTATACAATTCTTCATATCTTTATCTAGACGCATTTAGAACTGAAACACAATTAAAAGATTTTGCCACCATACATTTTATTTTGAAAAGGCCTCTTTGAAATACAAATACTAAGGATCATTGCGTAATGTCTTTTTAGCAGAAAATTACTTTAAATAATAGTTGTGTAGAAGTGTTTTCTGTAATCCTTAAAGTTATTTTATCATAAAATATTTTTTGTACCTTTGCTTACGTTACATGCACAATCCCTATTTTGTCTTTTTTCTTCACACTGAGTCAGTCATATCACTATCCCTATCAGTCTCTCTTTTTCATATTAAGTTTAATATGTTCACTGAAAGAATGTTTCACTGAACATATTAACCTGAACATGAAAAAAAAATCATTTTAAAATTCAAACATTGGAATTTGAATGTAGTAATTTATTATTATTTGTTACTTGTATACCTACCTTACAGACAAGAGTACATAAGTTACAGCATAACCATTAGTAAAAGCTAAAATGTGTCTGTCCATTAATTACCTCTTCGCTCTAAAACCCCCAAATATCTTTATGTACAAATAGGATTATACTTACTAATCAAAACAATGATCCGCAATTGGGTTAGAATGTGCACGTTGTCGATAATACTTCTTCTGTGGTAGTGCCATAACTTTCAACACGTTTCAACGAATACCAAAATAAACCTGCCTTTTACAGATCACTAATATGCCTTTTGACAAGATATGTTAATAGCACCGACTGGTACGAAGAGTAATAACAGATTACAGAGAGAGTTTAAAGGTCTATTCACACATATCAGTGAAGCCACAGTTCCGTGACAGTACCTGCACAGTGCGAAATATTATTTCATAGACTATCTATGAACATATCTTCACTTGTCAGTGTCAGTGACTGGACAGTGCTCTCAGTGTCCGTGCCGGCACCAGCAAGCACGGAAGTGATCGTTGACAATGATATTTTTTGTCGGATCACGGACAGATCACTATATATTTCCTTTCATCTTTAACTAATTCTTTGTATATTGTCATGAATTCCCCTCCTGTCTCCCGTAATTGCCATAATTCATGCACCCATTTTCTCTTTTTTCCTTGATGCTGCTCTTCTTCTTCGTCTCTAAAGCAATAGCTATCATTGCTAGCTCCGTTGTATTGAACAGAGCCATAGCAGCAATCACGATTGACGACGAACACGTTTTCACTGAAGGTCCGTGAACTGAGCAGGCACTGACACGTGTGAATTGAATCACAGACGCAACACTGTAGCACTGATACTGAACTGTGTCGGAACGAACTGTGGCTTCACTGATATGTGTGAATAGACCTTAAAAGTTTAAAGGAATGGTAATCGTAAGGGGTACAAATTCACATGTCTACAATCACAATTTTAACAGATCACTAATATATTATGACAATAATAATAAAAGTTTTATTTCAGACCAAAGTAAATTTATAACAAAAAAATATGCAAAAAATTAAAAATTCTTCTTCTTTTGGCAATGTGTTTACTTTATAGATAACAATTCCGGCAACCTCGAAATTAATAAAATGGGACGTAATGTTTGACTTTGACACTCCATTAGTCCACAGATTAATGTACACTAGCGTAGCGTTTAGAGGTGAGGCGTATTTATCGTAACAGAGAAAAAAAACAGGTATTTAAAAATAACAGATAACAGCTGTTCCTTGGAACAAGACATACCTGTTAATGTAAATAACAGGCACCCTTGAGTCACAGTTCCTTGGAACAAGCAATACTACCTGTTATTGTAAATAACAGGAACAACCGGTCTCTCTGTTACTAAAATACCTACCGGTTAAAAAATAACATTTTGTATCTCACTCTTTTACATTTGTTCAAACCTTGTTAAAAAGAGAGGCACCTAGTATTTAAAAGTCGAACAAATAAAATTGTTAGTGTTTTACAAACTTTAACTATAGAAAATACGACCTTTTTCATTGGTTAGGTTATCTGTTCCATGAGGCCTGTTATTATTTTTATCTCATTCTTGCTTAGGTGATTGAATATTGTTAGAAAGAGATGCACCTATTATTTATTATTCTAACAAATTTAATTGACTTCCACATAAATTTATGACAACTTCATTTGGTCACTTAATTTTGTTGTTCTTGTTTTAGTTTTTTTTATTACAGAGAAGGCAAGGGGAACTAATGCCCATACGGCCATGTCTTAGAATTTTTGTTACTTCTGCAACTAATGGATTGAATTGCCAGTTCAATGGATCCTAAGAGAGTTTGCCGCGAAATGTATGATGACAGTCTCCAAGATACTAATTTGATTAGGTGGATAAGTAAGATAAAATTCTCAACGTTTACACAATCAACACATGATGTTTGCTCAGAAACAGTTTTATAGTTATTGAAACAAAATCTTGACCGTAGACATTAAACGACGGCAAAAACTAATATTTTTTGTTGGAGAAAGGCAAAGAAATTTAGGCCATACAGAGTCATCTTCAATTTTTTCGTATTTTTCTATACCTTGTGAATAATGTTTTCGCCGAGATGTATAAGGATAAAGATAATTATGACTTATTAGCGTGAGAAAAAGGACCATAATAAGCATGTGAACTATTCATGTTCCTTTGCTCGGGATTTCTTTGTAACTGTTAGGTGGTATCTAAAATAAAAAAGAAAATAAAAGGAGCGTTTGGCGGGATTTTGTGGTGTCAGTATAGATTTTTATTACAATAATGAAAAATTGTGTCGGAGCGAACTTAGTGTTATAAAAGTGGTGTAGTTTTATAAAACAAGAGTTTATGTTGACAACTAAAAGATGATTAGAATAAAAGTGATTATGCAGTGAAAGACGTTGAGAGCTTTTTTGTGGTTAGCCACGTGTGCTAGTGTGGTAGCTTCATATGGAGATTGCATCATATATTTCGCCTCAAACACTCCTAAGATTCATTGAAATGTGTTACGCCAGCATTTTAATGCAATAAAAGAAGAAATACTTAAGATATGACTGTATGGGCATTAGTTCCCTTTGTCTTCCCTTTATAGGGAGAATTAACAAAAAAAATAACAGGCTGTTATTTTTTAACAGTTACTTTGTCCTGTTATTTTTATGTAACAGTAACAGGCATAACAGGTATGGAAATTTGCCTGTTATAACCCATCTCTAGTAGCGTTTTATAGAATTAATCTGTGTATTAAAGATTTTTTTTAGTTCTTTCTCCCTGTAATGGGAAGGCAAAGGAAACCCATACAGCCATATCTTAAGTATTTCTTTATTTCTTCTTTTATTGCATTGAAATACTGGTGTTCAACATGTATGTTGGGAGGATTTGACGCAAAATATATGATGACAGTCTCCATATTATGATGCTACTTGACGAGGTTGATAACCACAAAAAAGTTTCATCGTCTTTCACACCATAATCACTTTTATTCTAATAAATCGTTTAGTTGCACGTCAACAAAAACACTTGGTTTATAAAACTACACCACTTTATTATCACAAAGTTCACTCCGACACAATTTTTAATTATTGTAATAAAAATCTTGTCTGACACCACAAAATACCGCCAAACACCTTAATGATTTAAGTATCTACAATACATCAATCTGTGGCTTCTGGTGGTGTCAATTCTGTCGGCACAAACTAGACTAAACTTCACTAAATTTAGATTTAGTGCTGTCAAATCTCATTTCCTATTTTAGAACGGACTAAAAATACAGAACTAAACTTAATTTTAATCTGACAGGAATTAAATGATTTTAGTTACTCAATCTAACTTTTCGCTATTCTGTTGTATACGTTCGCCGGTTGTATACGTTCTATGTCTAAATATCTCTAAAATTAGAATTGTCAAACTATATACCATGTTTTTGGATATTGATGTCGATTAAAATTAGTACCGTGACATAAGTAGATTTTTTTCTATGAATTATTTGTAATAATCCAAAGTAAGTATTTAGGAAGGTGGTAGAACTTATAAGAATCATTTATATTGAGATTTTTATGACAAAGTTTTGATACGTTCAGCAGAGATGTAAGTAAACCAAGATTTTTAAATATTTATACCAAGCAATATTTTTTTAAGAGCTCGGTGGCGTAGTGTTTTGAGAGCTCTGGTTTCGATTACAAAAACAAAGTAACTTTCGCTATGGTCGATCCCGGGATGGGTAAATCAAAATTTGATATGTGCTTCGAAAGGCACGTTAGGCCGTTGGTCCTGGTTGTTACTGCAACTGCTTTAACCCCCCAACCCACATTGGGGCAGGGTGGTGGTATTATGGCCCAAACTTCTCATGTGTAGCTTCTATGTAGGAAGGCCTTTGCCGAGCCGTGGGACGTAGGTATATAGGCTGGTGATGATGATGAATTATATTATGAAGAAACTGAAGAAACAAACTGAAGGTTTATATTATTTATTATTAATAATATTACGGAAATCTTTTGAAAGCTATTTCGGCTACCAACATCCTCGGTAGAACTGTATACATTATCAACTGACGATTTTTGGATTTTTGGGAGGTCACCATCTCCCACCAAAGCTAACGCATACTTTCAGAAATATTGTAGAGATTTACTCTTCGGGCGAATGTAAGAGCATTCGTAAATCTCTAGAGACAATCATCATAATTATTTCGCATCAATTACTCCCAAAATGCTTTAAAATGTGTTAAGCCAGCATTTTATTGCAATAAATGAAGAAATAAAGAAATACTGAAGACATGGCTGTGTGGGTATTAGTTGTCTTCGCCTTTCTATAACAGGGAAAATTTTAAGAAAAAAAAAACTAATTTTTTTTTTATTAGAAATAGAATTTTTCAAGTGTAATTTAGCGCCAAGCCATATATAAAAAAAAAATGTAATTTAGTCTAATGAATAGTGATCTGTGTAATGAATATTATTGCCTAGTGATATATATATGTATTCTAATGGATATTATTGCCTAGTGACTTAAATGGCTACTACTTTCACCACTCTACTTTATTAAATTGCCCTCGAGGTAAGTTTTTACAAGATAAATATTAATTTTCAAACAAACATTTTTGAATGTTTATTTCTTTAACGATAATGTATTTATTTACTGCTAGCGTAATTGTAATTTGCTATTTTTAAAAATACTTGAGTTACTTCTTACTATAAATATCTCTTGTTTATTGAGAAAAGTATTTATGTATTTCAAATAATAATTAGCCAGTAGATTCTTGAAAAAGATTTTGTACTTAAATATAAAAATAAATATTGTTGAAGATATTTATAACCAATTTCCATGTAATTTCGAAATAAAATGTCATGTTTATCATTTTTACATTTGAGATGTCCACAGTCTCAGAGATAATCCACAATCTCTGTATTCACTTCCTGTGCTTTCTTCCAGTCCTCTAAAAAGGATAGATGTGTGTATGATGAACGTGAACTACGAACATCAACATTAATTATTCATACGTCATGGTGTTTATTTACATTTAGTACCATTTAATATGGGGCTGTTTGATTTGAATATAATTTTTTTATTAAATAACTATGAAATGTGTTTTTGACCAAATATGAATCAATAACATTGATTGAACAATTGTATCTCCTACTGGCTATTTAATTTGTAAAGTACCCAAATATCAGACACAACAGCATTTTATCACAAGTGAGCACCTGCAGGCTGGTAAAGGTCAAAAGGTATATAAAGTTATTGTAGTTATAAATATTTTTTGTGTTTAGTTTGGTACATAGTGGGCCTGATTCTAGACTACACACAATAAATCTAAATTTATGTATTGCACCTTGTTCTATAATTATGAATGCAAAAAGAACAGTAAACAGCACTAAATAATTTGAAATTTTGAAAGGTGTGTTCTATTTTTGACGTCACTGAATGTGATATATTTAGGTTTTAAGAAGCTCCTCCCTACATGCCTCCAAAATGGATAATGCTTTCTTTAATGTCTGAAATCAAAAACTTATTTTTGATAGTTATAATTATACTCCTTTTCCTCTATGTTATATTCTGAGAAAGATAAAAATGTACTTAATTTTAGATTGTTTGTCTTAAGAATGTCCTACTTTCATACATTTTCTTCATCTGTATGTATCAGAGAGAGTTTATAAATTGTTAACCCTAAATTCCACATAATATCTATCCTATTAATATCTTTCTAATATTATGCATATATTAATTTATAAAATATGTAATTATTTTGTTTTAATCACCTTAGATATCATGTAACAAGAACTACTCTAAACATTTTGATTACATCATTTAACTTAAATAGCATACAAAACAATATATTTTTAGTTTTAGAAAAGTATTGAAAATGAAAGACAAACCTACAACCTACAGTATGTTATAATAATGTTGTAATGGCATATCCAAAAACATTATATATTAGTTGAAAAACCTTATTAAAAATTAATGCAAATATACCACACCATGAACATTATTACTGTTTTAGATTGTTTGTCAGAATCATTAACTGCCAGATTTAAATTGTGCAGTAAGTAAGTAGCAGTGTAAAAACTAATGTATCGATATTTTGGACAACAGCACAGTCAGTGGTTTTATATTTTATTACACAATATCTAGGTATAGCACAACAATGAAAATTAAACTGTTATAATTTATTTGTAATTCGTACTTCGTACAATACAAGTAATTCAAAGTACCGGCAAAGCATCTGTTTTTAGTTGTTTTGAAGTTCGATGTCGCCTTGTCGGTGGTAGGTACATAACTGGCGCACGTGTGCCCGTCACCGCACCGCAGTCCGAGGACGACTTCGTACGCGTCTAACGCTCACTCGGGCGCCGCGCCGACCGCTCGCAACATAATGCCTTTATCGCTCCGTTAGCGAAATGTTATCAAATAAATCCACACCTCTAAATAGCTCAGAATACAGTTTTCTCTTGTTAGTTGTGTAGTGACGTTCTTAAAATGAAAAAAGGAAATTCGCAGTGTAGTTTGGACAAAGGCGACCGCAAGTCTATGTTCATGGGTAGCGTATCGTCTGATGATGGACCGGAGACAGAGAAACTCCTGAGTGAACAGCTTGCGCCTGTGGTGATGGCCATGACCAGCGGCCGCCGACAATCTCTGACTGCTCCACCATCGCCCACTGATTCTCGTAAGAAGCGCCACCCTCACAACTACAGAAATCATTTGCATCACCTTATACACTGGAGAGACATATGGGGAGGAGAACCGCACAAAGTTCATGAGGTAGTAATGAATAAATAATAAGACCATTTTGCCTTGATAGTTTGTCTTGTAAAGAATAATCTATTCCTAAGTTTTTCCTTTCTGTAATCATTATTATTCTGTTATTATTAATTATGTATAATATGTAATAAGTAGATAACTGTTTGATATGTAAGTCTCATATTTAACAATATCATCATTTAATAAACCTGCTATTCATTTAATACGGTCAGGTAAGCTTACCTGTCTTACCAGCCCGCCGGCGCCGGCGGCGCTCAAACAGAATAGATGGAATACCTATGTATTGTGTCTGTAGTGTAGTGACTGATATACTGTGTTGTGTGGGTATTTCACAGATTACGAGTTTATTCAAACAGTTCTGTAATTCTGTCTTTTTTACCTTGGCTTACTTGTCCCTTTTTCGGATCATGATTTAATCAGTTCACAACCGCCCTTCATTTTCCCATGACCTAGTAACACTGAATAAAGCTGAACATATTCCTAAAACTGATATTTCCGTTCAAAGCGTTTTGTTCCAATGAATCTATCATCTTAAACAAAATCTTCTTTTTTTAGAAGATGCAGAAACACCCATAGTGTAGTAATTCGTTATTACTTAGGCATAGGGATTGAACCTTAGAATAGGGACTGAACTCGTTTTTGCCATTAACAGGATTAACAGGTTGTCTCATTGTCTCGTGCACGCAATACTTTCCTATTACGTTATTTATTACTTAGGAATAGGGATTGAACCTTAGAATAGGTATTGAACCGTAGAATAGGGATTGAACTCTTAAAGAAAAGGTTTTTCCATTAACAAGATTAACAGGTTGTTTCCTGCATGCAATACTTTCACCTGATCTTTCCAGAGTCAACTAGGTAATATATGGTATTCGATTACCACCAAGTTTAAGCAGGCGGAATTTATGACTGTGTGCCGGACAACTAATATTACGTTGGGCCTAATTTTGTAGTACATATGACAGCACGTCAAGTGTAACAAATGCACTACGAAAGCCGCCTCTATTACGAACGCTGTAACGGCGGTCTCAAGTTCAAACTGTTACTCTTGATGTGCTGTCGACTACACATATGCTGAACCTAAATTTAAGTGCAGTGCGTCTCATACTCTCAATATTAATGCAAAATGGGCAACTGTTAATCATATAATGATAATTATGAGAAAGGAGAGTTCAATTTTCGACCATATAAACTTTTTCAAATGTAGGTTTTGGGAAGCACCTTCCTAGTCTTCATATACGTCTTCTTGGATTGTTTAGGCATTCTTTGACAAATGTCAAATAAAAAATTTAAACATCATGATGTCTCAAATAACAAATTTAAACATCCCTATTTTTTGATGGAAAAGCTTTGTCTCAACTTAATTTGTTATAATTTTTGCTATACTTTTCTTATACCTACATATTGAGAGAAAGAGATCCTACCTACCTACTAGTACCTACTGAACTTTACTTAGATTTTGAATGTGTCATCAGAATCGGGCCCATTGTGTTTCATGCATGAGTGCATGACTAAATAAGTCATAAAACAATAATACTTGCCGTCAAAATTAACCTCGTGGTAGGCTATGTATAATTGTTGATGAAATACCTAAAAATAGAAACAAGGATTGTGGTGTATCGTTTTTCATGTATGAACTTTCAATGTTTTTGCTTGGTTTGCGAAATTTCCTTTACTACCTACTGACCAGTTGGTCTATAACTACATTCTAATATTAACACGCATTGTATTGACATAACGTATATAAGCGCATACACATATAAATGATGAATATCAAGAAGTACCAATCTTACCTATCTGATAACTTGAAATTCAAATATCTTTCAGTTCTACAGTCTAATTGAATTTCTAATATTACTTAGCTAGTAGACGTGTGCGCCGACCCCGAAATTTTCGGCGGTGGCCGGCGTGAACGGCGGCGTCATCGGCGTGAGCATTTGCCACTGATTGGTAGCCATTTTTATATCACAGTAAACAAGCATCATAACAACCTATGATGCTTGTGTTAGCATTATGAGTGCTAAACAAAAGTCCTCCACATCGATTTCCATACGGAACTGTTCTGTGCAGTCTGCATCCAATAGCTCCCCGCGACCCTGATCAGGTCTTCTCTATGTATAGTGGGAGACCGTCCCACTTCGCGCTTTCTGGTACATACACATGGCCGCCAGGCTTGAACTTTAACGCCCCATCGACCATCCGTTCTACGTGACATAATTATGCCCTGCCCACTGCCACTTTAACTTGCTTATTCTATGAGCTATGTCAGAGACTTTGGCTCTCTTACGGATGTAGGGAAATACAACAGCTCATTCCATAGCTCGTTAAGTGACTGTAAACTTGTACAGCCCTTAGTAAACGATCACCTTTAACAGCTGTATGTCATCACTGGGTCGCACTCTAGTCGAAGACTGTCGACTTTAGGCACTGAGGAATTTCTGACGAGAAGATCTGAGACAATCCCATAATAATAATATCCCAGTATAACTTGTCATTACTTTTTCCAGCTCTCCTATCTTTTCGTCGGTCCACAATGCGCGTGTTTAATGTTCCAAGGTCCAGTCCTAGTTGATGGTAGCCAAATTGCTGCCGGGAATTGTTACTACCCCCTGCCCCACCGTTAACGTAACTATAGTCCAGAATAGCGTGTCCTGTTCATGATCATAGGGAAATTTGACATAATCACCACGCTTGGGAGACGGGTTGATGATTACATAGATTTTTCACTACCCAGACGATGCTGATAATTTAGACCCGATTATCACTTAGACGATTCTTAGGACACTAACAACACCCACGGATGACGATGAGGAGGTGCTATTCTAGCCCGGCACTGCAATGGTCACAGTAAACAATAAATATAATATTTAATCCAGAAATATCATCCAAAGCACTTCGAAATACATAAGTTCATTGGTAACAGTGATTAACAGATAATTAATGCCGGACTTATCAAGAATGGGTTCTGTCCGCCATGTACAAATACTTCAACAATGCTAGAGCTATCAGTGAAGATGTACAATCTTGTCGAGGGGCAGTGATTGAACAGCGCTTTAATTAAAGTCAGCAGAAAGTCTCCGATTGCGGTGATGCCAATATTGCCAATCGTGTAAAAACCAAAGCGATCAAAAAGTAGGCGTGTCTATTTTCCGCAAAACAGAGTCCTTTCGGAACGGATGAAATAACATGAATGCAAGTAGGCACGCACATCAAATGGACTATCCGCCTTCAGCCGTCCGCACGCCCCGCGTTTCCTACCCACCGAGTGCCGCACCGTTGTACGCCGATGACGCCGATCATGCCGATTGCTTGACTAGTCAGCTGCGTGTGAACCTGATCAGCGGTGCGGCGGTCATCGGCTCGGCGCGGCGCACATGTCTACTACCGAAGTATCTTGCACAATGTCACCATTGTTTAATTTTATTGATAGGAAACCCATTGCGTTCATCACTCGTGCACGCTGCATTGTTATTGTTTGTTAACCCCAATACTTGATGAGTGTAAAGGTAGTAGACTCTGCAGAGGAGGACGCAATACACTTTCATCAGCGAGAGACTTTCTCTACATTATCGTCAAAGTGGGTTTATTACCTTCTTTCATTTTTTATCAGTGAATCATAATCAACTTTATTATGTTTGGAGTAATTGAAAATATCTATCCATATTGTTTCAAAATAATGTTGATTTGTAAAATGATATAAACAAACTGTGACTACGTTCGTCCACATTCACAGCTGTACCTACGCGATAAATGTTTTTTTCCATTCTTCAATTATTTCTAGAACGATCCGCGTGCATTGAATTTGATTGTGTCAATTCTACTCGGACTCGTAAGCGACGAGATCACGAGCACATTCTATGTACGTAATTACTATATGTCCGTTCATTGTGATGATGATAAAAATGTTTTGTACACTATGATGATGATAAACATGTTTTGTACACTATCGTGTACAAAACATATTTATCATCATCATCAACAGCGGGTAGACGTCCCACTATAATAATGGTCTCAATGGTAATAAAATATGCATTATAAGGAAGAAACAAACGAGGATTTTAGGCCACTACCCTACTAACCCAGTGCAGTTTGGCTTGCCGTGAAATAATATAACTATGTTTAGCTAGAGATAAAATAAAAGGATTTTTCCTATCTGGTATCAACCAACCATGGCTGAAGTTGCATTGTTCTCATAATCGAAACAAGCACTCAACAATGCCAGAAAATTCATTTGTGTCACATACACACACCACCGTGATTGGCATAAATTCCACGGGTATAAAATTGTATGGGCAAGACATCAGTAAGCACATTCTTTTTCCTCGACTCTTATCGTGTTGATTATTACCGAGAGTCTCGTAGGAATCATTTTCTACTTGATGACACTGTGCCATTTGTGCTATTTGATTATTTACTCTGTGCAGGGTTTCGTGGAAATTAGAGTTGAGAGCAAATCGGATTTGGTCGGTCCATACTTGCGGGCTATTCCTCGTCGCTAAGATATTTGTAATTTTGAAAGGTAGGACATTGTGATATTTTCCACTCGAATTTGGAGCACTCAACTAGATATTTACAGAGGACAGCACATCTAGTAAAATAGTTGCGCTACGAAGGCCGCCTCTATTATGAACGGAATAAAGGCGGTCTCAAGGTCAATTTTTTACGCTTGTTGTGATGTTGACTGTACCTCCACCTATCCGAAGATCGCAACTGAACACAGTAGGTAAAGCTTGCGCCAAGGTTCTATTTTGCCTTAAACACGAGTCGATTCATGCGCACTATCAAAATATGGAACGGCGGATTGACGCAGTATTTACGGTAGCTTGCAGCTGCGTAATGCACACAGCGCGATGCAACTTCAGAGCGAACTAGATGTTTGGCGCGAGCTCTACTAAGTAATGCGGGGACCGGCAGAGTCAAAAGAAAGTGATGTTCATTGTGTAACTTGTTTCGCCACAGAAGGCTCAGTCGGAGGAGATGGGTCTACAAGCTCTAACCATCCCGCAATGGGGCCAGCAGATAGTAAATGACTCATGGGGCTTGAACACCCTTGCCAAAATGTCCCCGAGTAATGGGGAAGATCTATCGTTTTCGCTACCTTTGGCACAAGTTAGCGATAGAGATGAGAGTCCTGCCGCCTTGCGACTATGTTTTTATGTACCTACTCGTAATAAACCGAAATAACGGGTGCCCAAGACCGATAGGATCTTGCGAGTCCTATCTGAGGATATTGCCCGTACAAGGTTTGAGGTTGTATACAGGGTGGTGCCGTCAATACGACAATAAATTAAAACTTGGCCTATATTTCATACCATTTCTATGAATTATAGAAATGGTTTGCCACTTTCTAAAATATCTTATTCATTTGATAATTTATTGCAGCCAATGATATATTATTTCCTCATTATTTCATACAAATGTCATGAAATTGTCAAAAGAATAAGATGTTTTTGAAAGTTCCAAACCATTTCTATTTATTTTCGTATTGACGGCACCACCCTGCATATGCCTTGTATGGGCAAAGAGGTGCTAAAAGAATCTAGAGGTTACAATAAGCGACAGCCACCTCTTAGGATTGTTTGTTGCATAAAAAATATTTAGGTGACTAAAATATTTAGGTGGTGTAGTAAAGCTATCCCAGCCGTCAACCGTACATAGGTATAATACTAATACCTACTAATACTTATAAAACAGCATGAATATATTGTACCTTATTAATACGTAACAAAGATATCGAACGACCGAATAAAATAGATCAATGTGTAACATACACTATTTATAATAAACATGCATTTTTTTTCATTTATTTGGGTTAAAAAACAGTACACAATAAAGTATAAATTATAGATAACTTACAACAAATTATATGCGGCAAATACTTTTTTCACCTCTCCAGCAGTGAAATAGCTCTCAAAGTAAGTTTTAAATATATTTGAGATAGGCAGTAGCGCGTTCCGAAACTTAGGACTAGCGCTAGTTGCACAACTATGTAATTTAATTATTTTAGTTTATAAGCTTAACTATTTTAATTTATGGACGTTTTCTTGAAAAATAATAATAACTATATAATTCAGTAAACAATAATGTTACGTTACATAATATAAAGTATTTACTTTTCAAAAATATGACATGCACTGTAATTTCGGAACGCAACTCAAAAATAGTCTATAATATAATCTGTGGACAAAGCGGGAAAAATAAATTCAGATTGTTTTGATTTTTCGACTTGTGTTTATAATTAATTGTGATTATTTTGTTAATTTAATTACAAAAATGAGTTCATCGAGTGATGAAAATAATTGTTTAACGCCTGATTTAATATTGTTTGTGTATGTCACATAAAACAATATTCTCGCTGGGGAGGTAAAAAGTTGTATGTTTCACACGAGAGCAAATTTTTTTGTCTCGTGCCTTTAAATAACTCACTGCCCTCAGTAGTCTAATGGCCTGCGCAGACGACGGACTTTTCTCCGCGGCGGAGAAAAGAGTACGCTCTGCGAATAAAAAGTCCGCCGCGGATTTACCGCGAACTCAACGCACACGGTGTGCGGTTTATCGTCCTGCATACGTACGTCACTCTCGAGCGACCAACGCGGACTAAATAAAGTCCCCCATCTGCGTTGCTTCGCCTAGTCACACGAGTTCTATTTTTTCAGGGACTCCCTCGTACTTTTGTCCGGTCCGCTCCGTGCATTTCCTCGGTTATTCGGGGGACTTTTTGTACGCTGTACTTTTAATCCCTCGTTTGCGTTACTCGATACAGTTAAGCGACCTATTTTAGCGGACGAAAATGTCCGCGAAAATCCCTCGTCTGCGCAGGCCATAATTGTGAATCACTCGCATGCTCGTGATTCAATTTTAGACTACTTCCCTGGTTCGTGATTTAACATCAGCACTTGCTACAAAAAATAATTTTGCTTACTTGTTGAACAAATAACTATTTTCTACAAATCCAGTCGATTACATACAACTATTATGTTACTTTACCTTGGAATACGCTCTCGCCCCAATTTTCTATGAATGTAATTTAATAACAACTTAACAACACAGTCATTTGTTGAATTGCATTTATTTTTATTTTTGGCCAGTGTTCGTGTGACAATAGATAGTGTTATGTTTAGGCAATGATTAGTTTGGACGTGGAATTAGGAACAGTAAGTACCTACCTAAAAGTTTCTTTGAAAAGAACTGCTGTTTTAAAGAGGCTGCCAATATCGTAGAGGGTATGCCAATATTGGCACGATTGTTTCCTTTGATTAATTGGTTAAATATATGTAGTCTGTCACTCGACCACGTCGCAACAGCTTGCAAGAACTCTAAAAGACGTCAATAATCGTGATTAGCACTGTGATGTGGCCAAATACAACATTGATCATGAAATGATAAAGTTTAGAAGATCTCGAGAGATAGTAAATTACTCAATTTTAATAGCTTTAACTCTTTTAGGTATTGTTAGTAATCGTGGATATCGATCGGTCTGTTTAATCTTTGTTCTTATTTTTTTTAGAGTAGACTAAGTTCTCACAAAGATTTGGTCCTCCGTAATCACATGTATGTACCTTTCAACTTTAACTAGTGATTTACAATAACGTTTATACTACTCTGTCAAGAAAGTAAAATCTCGTCACTTCCACTATTCAAGAAGAGAGTTAAAGAGCTCTACCTTTCCTTGACATAAAATTTCCTTTTCTTAATTTTAGACTTATTCTATCGTAACTTCCTTTATGTTCATAATCAGTTTATGTATTTATTGTATTTAACTATCATATTATATTGTATAATTATATAATATGTATTATATTGTATTGTATAGTAGATATATTTTATGTATTTTATTTGTATGTATTATAATTTTTTAATCAGTTGGTACGAGTACACACGGCATCCTTATCTCGCAGCACATCTCCTATTGTAGGTGGGTTGGAAGAGATTTCTTTTAGAAATAAGCCACACCTTTTGTACATTTTTTATTATTATGCTTTTCTTTTATTGTTTCTTTGTGTACAATAAATTATTAAATAAATAAATAAAGTACTGGGAAAAGATCAATAATACACAAATGTTAGTTATCCAAATTATTTTATCACCTTCAATGTGTGCTCCTTCAGAAACGATACACTTACGCCAATGAATAATCCAATCATCAAATCATTTTTTAACCCTGTTTCCGGAATTGATTTCCGTTCTTACCGCGAATTCACCTTTATATAGGTATTCTACCGATTGAAAACGAGTGCCACAAATTGATAATTTGAGTTTAGGAAAAAGAAAGAAGTCGGCTGGAGCCATATCTGGTTAATATGGTGGTTGCTCGATGGTATTTGTTGAGTGTTTGTTAAAAATTCGTTCACAATAATGGCCTTGTGCGAAGGCGCATTATCGTGGTGCGAAATCCAAGAATTTTCTTTCCACAAATCAGGCCTTTTTGTCGAATTTTCTCTCTTAAACGCCGCATAACGCTCAAATAATATTCTTTATTTACCGTTTGACCTTTCGGCAAGAATTCCGAGTGCACAAAACCGCGAGATAAAGAAAACAGTCAACATGACTTTGACTTTTGATCGACTTTGGCGTGGTTTTTTCGGTTTCGGTTCAGTTGGAAGGCGCCACTCCGAAGCTTGTTGACTAGTTTGCATGTCAAACTCGTAAACCCACGTCTCGTCACCAGTAACAATGCGTTTCGTAATTGTTGGGTCGGAATTGACTCGTTTTAGCATGTCCTTAGCGACTCTCATGCGATTGAGTTTATGGAGAAAATTCAGGTCTTTTCGGGCTAGCCGAGCGGCAACATGTTTCATACCCAAGTGATTATTTAAAATGGTGCGGATCGACTCGTGAGATAGAGAAAGTTCGCCGGCTATCTGTCTCAAAGTTGAATGATGATTTTCAGTCACTATTTCCCTCACTTTTGCGATGTTAACTTCAGTTGCAGACGTTGATGGCCTACCAGAGCGAGGCAAATCTTCCATCACATCTCGACCGCTTTTAAACGCTTCCACTCATAAAGCACGTGTTTTTGATAAATTCACCGTAAACCTTCTGAATCATTTTCAGTGACTCCGATCAGGAAATTCATTGGCGATGCAAAATTTGAAACAAACTCTTTGTTCGATGTTTTTGCCCATTATGAAATTCGCAATACACACTAGATATGATATAACTAAAAACAGCACTGTATTTAATATAAATAACAGATGCAATGCAACAAACTCCGCGCCAAAATGGAAAACTGTTGTGTTAATCTCACAACAAAAAAAAAATTAATTTGGAACCATAAGCAAATCTTTCATTCCCGATACTTTTTTGACTGATTGTACAATAACGTTATGTGGTACCTAACAACATTAATAGCTCTATTTACTAAAAGCTTTCCAAGGTTTTTTTAATTTTACCGCTTCTAGGGAACGACGCACAACGTTGACACTCCTCGACTGACTCGACACGGCAGTGTGTAGCATATAAGCATAGTAATTTTAACTACCTGCCAGCAAAAGAGTAGAGAAATATATTACAACACAAGATCATTATCCAAATCCGAACAGATGAATTGAAATTAAAGTTAAAAACTAAACAAACGTATCATTTTTAACTCAAAAAACATATATATTTTTAACTCAAAAAGTCGTTATACCTACTAATAATTGGCAGAAGGTAGAGATATAAATAATAGAGTTTTTGTGATTAAAGATGCGGCAGTCTTAAAGTATCAGAAATTGATAATATGTTTCAAGCCGCGTAAGCTCCCGAGAGTTTACCTCTAAAATGTGTGGTTTGCTTGACAAACCTGTCATATACATGCAAAGAACTGCCAAAAGAAATGGCTCTACATTTTACAATTTTTCTTATTTTTCATAAGTTATATTCAGTGCCGTGAATGTTTTAGGTATTTACTAGGTGGTAAACCCGTATGCAGGGTCATAGGTACCACCGCCTTTCTTATTTCAACCGTGAAATACTTAGTTCGCTGTGTTTCGGATTGAAGGGAAAGGTAGCCAGTGTAGTTACTGGGTATACATGGAAGGTATTTCATCTTAGGCCTCAGAATGACAACGCAACTGCAATACCAAGTGAATTTTCCTTGTTATTACAGGTGTCTGTAGGCGGTGGTTACCACTTACCACCAGGTGGGCCGTCAGGTTGTTTGTCATATAGTTGTATAAAAAAATCTATCGATAGCGATTTATATTCGTTTGAGTGTTCTTCTACAACTAAAGCTGCTCTAGTTAAATCTAACTCACATTAAATACTTAGATTAAATATGAAAATTATCATCATCATCATTTCAGCCGAGAGACGCCCACTTATGGGCACAGGCCTCCCCCAAAGATCTCCATACCGATCGGTTCTGCGCTGCCCGCATCCATCGGCTTCCCGCGACCCTCACCAGATCGTCGGTTCACCTTGTGGGAGGCCTACCAACGCTGCGTCTCCCGGTACGCGGCCGCCACTCGAGGACCTTTCCGCCCCAACGGCCGTCAGTCCTTCTTGCAATGTGGCCTGCCCACTTCCACTTGAGGTTCGCAATTCTTCGGGCTATGTCGGTGACCTTAGTTCTCCTGCGGATCTCACCATTCCGATTCGATCACGCAGAGAAACCCCGAGCATAGCCCTCTCCATTGCCCTTTGGGTGACATTGAGCCTTCTTATTAGGCCCATTGTAAGCCTTACAATGTAAATTAACGTCATTAAAATTATTGTGAAAAAAAATATGTAAGGTAGTAAAAAAAACACTGCCTATCGTCTAAAAGTATGACATTTTACTCCACCTGACGTGACTACCGATTTAAAATACATTTAATTTATATTTGAGTTAAATAATACACGTGAATTTTTAATATATCGCGTATGTTGTAAATTGCAATGTGCATCACGTTGGACTAGCCGATTGTTAAAAGTTTACAAGATTTTTGTAAGTTTGGTGTTTTAATCTTGCGCTCAAACGAAAAAACGGACTATGATTATGATCTAATTTTTTATAATAAAATCTTACTATTTGAAACAAGTGTTTTCATAGGTCCCGCATAATGACCAATAATTTTTAATTTAATAACGCGTATTGACGCATAATGACTAATACGCAAAATGATCAATATTTTATTCGCAGAACAACCAATGCGCATATTACGTGTGATTAATAAACCAGGTTTTCAGTGTATAGTAAGTAGCTTTAGGTCCTTAAAATCTACGCCATGTTTATCTCATTCGTTCAAGTAGAACTATAAAACTTGACCTCTCCGCTACCAACCTTCATACACTGGCATAGGCTACACTGTCACTGGCAAAACCTAGTTACCAATAAGAGCGAAGCTATTATCAATGCCGTTCTTTTTATCTCACGAAATTTTTTTTTTTTTATACTAGGGCAGGGTGGGTCTAGTTGAGCAATTTTTGACTAAATGTGTTACAGTTAGAAATGTATTTGATGTAGAGATATGATGTTTGCACCGTTTTATCAAGCATTTATTCTAGTTATAAAGAAACCATATACTATTTATCAGGTATTTTTAGATTTCAAGTTATTTCAAATTTTCTGACATTTGTCAACATTGCTCAACATGCCCCTACGGTGGGGTAAGTTGAGCATCGGTATGGGGTACGTTGAGCAATGATTAGTTTGAGTGACTTTATGAGTAGGATAAAACAGTATTATTGTTATTTATATATTAATTTGTAGGTATAATCAGACTTATATGTTCTCATTAAATTTAAATCACAGTAGAAATTAGTTAAAACCTTATAAATCTCCCTTACTAAAAATCACATTAAAATCAACAATAAACAAAACGAAAATATTTTTTGTACCAATGGGATACAACTCAACAACATTATAAAATTAAGTAAAAATCAACAAATCAAAGTATGGCACATAGTTTTTTTTTTTTTTTTTTTTTTTATACCACTAAGGTGGCAATCAAGCATACGGCCCACCCGATGGCAAGCGGTTACCGTAGCCTATGGACGCTTGCAACACCAGGGGTATCACTTGCGCGTTGCCGACCCTGTAAAAACCTTTTCACGCCTTTTTTGAAGAACCCCATGCTGTCCTCATTCGAGAAAACCTCTGCAGGGAGCTCATTCCACAACTTGAGCGTACGCGGGAGAAAGTTTCTCTGAAACCGTACAGTACGCGACCACTTTGGTTCCAATTTGTGAGGATGAACTCCCTGCCGATGGCGAGCGGTGCGATGATAGAAAGAGGCCGTGGGCATCATGTCAAATAATTCCTCAGAACACGCCCCGTTATACAAACGGTAGAACACACACAAGGAGGCAAAATCTCTCCTTAGTCTTAAAGGTTCAATACCGCTTGTGAGCTCAGGATCGTCGACAATTCTCATAGCGCGTCTTTGGAGCACGTCAAATGGTCCAAGCTGGTATCTAGGCGCTCCCGCCCATAAATGGCAGCAGTACTCCATATGGGGCCTGACTTGAGACTTATACAGTAACAGTCTTTGCCCCGAAGTGAAATACCGCCGCGCTCTATTGAGCACACCAAGCTTCTTGGATGCCAGCTTGACTTTATCCTCCAAATGACTGCGGAACTGCACGTCGCTAGAGATATCAACACCAAGGATCCCGATACTCGTAGAGATGGAAAGCGGTGTATCGAGGAATTGTGGAGCTACAGCGAATGGGGTTTTTTAGCGGTGAACGCGCAGACTTGTGTCTTAGTGGGGTTGAATTGGACTAAGTTTAGTCGTCTCCAATCGGAGACTCTGATTAGAGATCTCTCGATTTCAGACACAAGTCGACCGCGACTTTCCTCCACTGTAGACCGAGGGGTATTAGCACGACTCGTATAGTAAGCGTCACCAGTACTGTCATCTGCATAACAATGCAGTCCGTCAATAGACAGCATATCATTGATATGCAGCAGGAACAATGTTGGAGACAGCACCGAGCCTTGCGGGACGCCAGCGTTAATGTCCATGCTATCCGAGCAACTGCCGTCGACGACGGCTCTTATGCATCTGCTGGACAAAAAACTAGCGACCCATTTGCACAACCCCTCAGGCAGCCCGTAAGATGGTAACTTCGAAAGAAGACCCCTGTGCCAGACCCGATCGAACGCCTTCGCTACATCTAGGCTAACTGCCAATGCCTCACCATGACTCTCAATGGCAAGAGACCAACGGTGCGTGAGATACACTAGAAGATCACCCGTCGAGCGACTGTGGCGAAAGCCGTATTGACGGTCGCTAATAAGGTCGTGATCCTCTAGGTATCTGAGGAGTTGCGTGTTTATAACGCGCTCCATCACCTTTGAGAGAAGGGAGGTTATAGCGATTGGCCTGTAATTCGATGGGTCTGATCTATCGCCCTTTTTGGGCACCGGGTGCACATGGGCAGTCTTCCATGAAGACGGAACTTGCCTGGTGGAGTACGAAAGCGCGAAAAGACGCGTCAGAACAGGACACAACTCAGGAGCACACTGCTTCAGCACCACTGCCGGTATACCGTCTGGCCCGCTCGACTTATGAATATCCAGAGATAACAACTCACGCCGTACCTCCCGTTGCGTAATGGAGATCTCCGGCATAGAGTTGCCGCACCAGGGGATGGTAGGTGGTGTAGCACCTCCGTCATTCAAAGTCGAGTTTGAGGCAAAAAGAGCACCCAGTAAATCGGCTTTCTCTTTAGCGCTGTGGGCCAAGTTTCCTTCAGGCTTACGCAGTGGTGGCAAGGACGACCTACAAAAATTTCCCTCGGCAGCTTTGGCGAGCGACCAGAAAGCGCGACTCCCGGAGGGGTGTCTTGCAAGTTGATCGCCAATCCTGCCGACAAAATCGAATTTCGCTCTGGCAATCGCTCTTTTACAGGACCTCGAAGCAGCGTTTAACTTCCGCTTCACGTCAGAGATGTTGGGATCCTGATTGATTTGGGCCGTGGTCCAAGCCTTAAACGCAGCCTGCTTGCTTTCGCGAGCTTCCCTGCATGGCCGATTAAACCACGGTCGCCTCTTAACGCCTGCGGCCACTAGCAGGTTAGGAATGTAACATTCCATACCCGCCAGTATCGTCTCAGAGACTGCAGCCGCACAGGTGTCAGGATTATCTGACGTGAAGCAGAGCTGCTTCCACGGGTACGATGCGTAAAACTCACGCAACCCATCCCAGTCTGCTGACTTGTAGTGCCACACTCGACGCCACCCAGCTGGCCGGGGGGCATCAGGCTGCACACTGTGCACTTGGGTCCGGACGAGGCAGTGGTCTGATGAGCCTAGAGGCGCATCCACTGAGATGGTATATCCGTCCGGACGCGTAGTCAGCAGAAGGTCCAGTAAAGAGCTCGTATGGCTCTCGATATCTGGTATTCTCGTAGGAGAATTAACCAGTTGCGAGAATCCATAGGTCAGGGCGAATTCGTGAGCAGACCTTCCCGCGTAGTCAGTGGACCGAGAACTGAGCCACTCGACATGGTGGGCATTAAAGTCTCCTAATATCACTAACTCCGCGGTAGGGTACTGCTCAATAACTTTGTCAGTCGTCGATTGCAGGTGCTCAAAGAGTCGAGTCGTGTCTGAGTCACCGCTATGGGACCTGTAAAGGCACGCGTAGATGCGGGTGTGGCCGCCGTGATCGATGCGGACCCACAAAATCGACAGGTCCCTGTCTTCTAGGCCATGAAGACGGCGACAGCAAACATCCTCCCGGACGTACATGCATACCCCGGCACGACGCACAAATTTGTGCTCGAACTTGTACCCAGGGTAGAGTAAGTACGATGAGTCAGCCGGGCAGGAGATTTGGGTCTCCGTTAGGAAAAGTAGGGTCGGCTGCGCAGTCTCAAGGTGTTGGTGGACTGCGTTGATGTTGCTGTGAAGTCCCCTGATGTTGCAAAAATCCACTTTCAATGTGGATAGGGAAGCCGCTGACAAAACGTTCCTACTTTTTTTTATAATTGCCATATTTTAGGGATGAAAAGGGTTTTTTGAAAAGGAGTCTCCGTATCGGCAGCATGATAGGCAAAATGCGGTCATATCCCGCCAAGGTACTGCGCAGGGATTGCAGCGTGCTGGCGCGGCGGGCGGAAGGGCCCCCAGTCCCCCCCTGTGGCAGAAGCCGGGTCCACTCCGGTCTCCTTCTCCGGCACGGCAACTACCACAGGGATTTTACACAGACTGGCTGTTCAGCCTCCCAGGGCGGAGATTAGGTAATCCCTAGGTTCGGGAACCCGTTCAGCCTGCGGGCGGCCAGCGGACAGCCGTTTCACTGGGTCTCCCTGACCGCCGCGCCAACAGGATGCACCCACACGAGTAAGTGGCAGTGCTTAAGGCACCACGGGTCCACCAGCTGCCAATACGGGGACTCCTTGAGGAGCTCTGGCAACCTTACTCACCGCAGGAACACGACACTACAAATGCAGCGTCATTTGGCTGCGAACTTCTGTAAGGTGGAGGTATTTCACCAGTCGGGCTGCTCCAGTTCGAGCGAATTAACGCTATGCCCTACCTCTCTTATATACTCTAGTGTAATAAGGAACACAAATCAAGGAACTAAAAGCTCATCATCATCACTATTGCAGTAAGAACAAAAATATGTTGCCCAACTAGCCCCATACCCACTTATTGAAATAAAATGTAAGTTATAAAAAATTAAAACCGACTTCAAAAAACTGAAAAGTATAAAATAATTAAATTTAAGTAGGCACTCATCCCCTAGAAATATATTTTTTTGGAGTTGGTGCTTCACTTTCTATTTTTTTTGGAAACCACTTAGCACCAACTCCAAAAATATGTTGCTAGGCGATGAGTACCTACTTAAATTTAATTATTTTATACTTTTCAGTTTTTTGAAGTCGGTTTTAATTTTTGTTTAAATTTTATTTTTTTCAATTTTGATTGTTAACTTTCTAAGGTCGAAGCTAGATGGGTGACCGTCAACTTATATTGTTTCTTACTATCGTATCGTTCCACTAAAAAGTCATAGGAAAGCAAAAATTCGCAATTTCGCATACGTAGACGACTTAATAATTTCAGGTTTTTTTTATTTAAAACCAAATTACCCAACTGATTTTGAATAAAATTTTATGGGACCAAATGGCAGCTATTCCGCATCGAACAAAAAAAGAATCACGTAAATCGGATCAGTAATCTCGGCGTAATCGGTGTATATACATAGAAAAAAAACATACTGGCCGAATTGAGAACCTCCTTGTTTTTGAAGTAGGTTAAAAAAATCAACACAAACTGCAAATAAAGTGTTGTTAGTTATAAAAACTAGAATAACTAGAGAACATATTTTCATTTACGTGATATTCGTACATCCAAAAATCCAAATTATTGTTGTGTAGAAAAAAAGTAAGGATGCGAAATATTTTTACTTCCCTCCCCGCGCCCGCTCCCTACCGCTCATACAGCCGGGAACTGTGCGATGCTTAGTTTCCAAGATATTGCTATTACTCAACTTGCCCCGTTGCTCAACTAGACCCACCCTACCCTACTTATATGGCAATCAAGCATACGGCCCACTTGCTGGTAAGCGGTTACCTTAGCCAATGGACGCTTGCAACACCAGGGGTATCACTTGCGCGTTGCCGACCCTGTAAAAACCTTTTCACGCCTTTATAGAAGAACCTCATGCTGTACTCATATCAATATGAAAAAGGCTACGATATGTCCAAACACTGCTCTTATCTGACAAACTCGACATAGCCTTTGCGTATGGCCGTCATGATATGATCACTGAATGTGCAGATACTAGAACTATTATTATCTGTTTATCGATAGTAAAAAGAAATGATGTGTCTTATCTACATTCAGATAAGGTTAAATGGGCCTGGTAATCTCATTCTCTCAATATGAATGCAAAAAAGACAGCTGACAAATCAGTTGACATTTGAAACATTTGATATATTTTCGACCATAATGAACTTATTGATTGGAGGTTTTCGGAAGCACCTCTCCTTTTTTGCCCTCGGTTTTTAAAACACCTAGCTGTCCAAATGTAACTATTGGACAGTTTTTTTGCTATCCTTTTCCTTTACATATTG
The DNA here is from genome assembly GCA_947347705.1 of Nymphula nitidulata. Lineage (NCBI taxonomy): Eukaryota > Metazoa > Arthropoda > Insecta > Lepidoptera > Crambidae > Nymphula > Nymphula nitidulata. Next base: position 10,031,066 of record OX374621.1, on the reverse strand, counting down.
AGAAAAAGAGATAAATTGTACTTAAATATAAATATCTGGTATATTATGCATGGTTTCGGAAGTGGAAACAGCAGTACTTATTTCGTCTCGGTCTCTTAATTTAATTCGAAAAAGAATAGCTTACGAATAAAATATGGTTTTGAAAGTCGGGTTCTACGGTAATGAACATGACAATTGTAGGTTTTAAGAAGCACATTCCTAGCCTTCTAAAATAGTTTAAGGTTTCTATTTTATTAAAGAGATCTAAAAGAGTTGTTTCAAAAATGTATGGAGACCCGGCCAGCCCGCCTAGCATGACCATCGAAACGCGATATGATAAAGCTATTTATCGCTTCAAACTGTCAAAAATCATTGGATATAACCGCTATCTTGAAATTTTATCGAAACTGCGAACATGTATATATACAATACAAGTCTATGTACACTACAGGCAGGTCTATGTACACTATACTGAAAAATAGGTAAAAATATGCAGAACAGTGTTCAATTGTCTATTTTCTTTTGCCATAGTGAATAAAGGTGAAATCGGCGAAAAAATTCAATTTTTGTACAAAGAAATATGATATGAAACATCTCCTTTAAATAATTTCGTTTCCTTAAATAAATATTTAGGATGATGACAGCTCGACATTTCCCGCCCGCACAATTCGTTCAAGTGGCATAGTCGGAACTCTCGGAATTATATTTGATAGGCTACATTGTTTAAAAAGAAATTTATAGTGTGCATTTGAAATGCTTGGTAGGAAGGTTGGTCCGAGAGGCATAATCTGTGAAGCACGAAGGATACACCCGACTAGTATATAGGTCGGTATTGATTGCATGTCTTTAATTAGCTCATAGGGAATGCAGAATTTTCCAATGTCTGCCTAAGCCAGCGGAGAGCTAGGATACATAGGGAATGAAGTTTTCTTGTTAAAAGTTCATCATCATCATCATTTTCCATCCGAAAGACGTCCTCTGTTGGACACAGGCCTCATCTGAAAAATTTCAGAACGATCTCATTGGGCGCGTGCATCCTTCTGGCTCGGCGATCTTCACCAGATCGTTTGTCTACCTATGTTGGAGGCCTGCCCACGCTGCGTTTTCCAGTGTTAAAGTGCTAGCGCGCATTGCGACCACGTACCGAAAAGCGTAATGTAGGACGGCCACCCACTACATAGACAGGAGACCTGGTCAGGGTCGCGGGGACCCGTTTGATGCAGGCTGCGCAGAACCTTTCCGTTTGGAAATCGATGGTGGAGGCTTTTGTTCAGTCATCATAGGCTGATATTTAGAGTGAATAAAAAATAAGAAAATTTAAAATCAATAGTTGTACCGATACAGTAGTATTTTTGTTAGGTTAAGCGCATAGTCTAACTAAAAACGCTCCATATAACCATATGATAACTGTAGTAAATAGTGTGTGCGTGTGTGTGTCATAAGTTTATAACATAACATAAATGTGTAAGCAATTCAATATCATTATAATTTTTGAAGAAAAAATTTACCATTTTTCTAAGTTTTCTAAACTGTACAGTTTCAACAATATTCCAAAACTTTTTTTAAGCGTATATTTTCGTAATTTGTGAAAATTAGCGCCATTTTAAATTTAGGCAACATCCCTATTGTGTTTAAAATACCGAAAAAATACCTAAATACCAGGATCCCGGGTTTTAAAATTTCAATACCAAAAAATACCGGTATTGCAAAAAGTCAATACTGTCCATGCCTTAATTTGTATAATGAAATACCAAGAAACTTTTTCACCGACGTTAATATCTACTATAATTCTACGTTTGTTTTTGCTACCAGACGTTACGTACGACCTTCAAAGTGTTTCTTCGTCATCATTCTAGTAATTTACCTTTTTCTATCTACTGAGACTTGTTATCACAAAAACCTTAATAAAAACGCTTGAATAATGATTAAAATAGCGTTTAAAAAGAGAATGTCGTGCCCTGCTGCCTGTTTATGTCTAGTGTAGGATTATATTGCTGTGCTGTAACTATTTACAAACGGCGTTTACAAAACATGCCGCGAACAAATTTTCCTGCACAGTTGTTTAAGATCAAATAAATTAGCATTAAAAATAAAACCACTTTACCGAATTGAACTCACGTTTAATTTACATTATTATTTGCTGATTTAAATTATGTTTTACGTCCGCTACATTTATGTTCATTTACCTCTATAGGTTCTCTTTGTTTGGCCGCAGTCACAATCTAACTTGTTTGTAAATGCCTGCATTTTGAAAATGAATTTAGTACTTGACAGGTGGTGTAGAAATTGGATAATCTAGCTTCGGTAGCTTGAAATAAGTTTTTATTAAACTCGCCTGCCTGTCTTGCTATCTTTCATGTGTAGTCGTATACACAGTGACAGTTGTCAGTTGCACAAAAAAAAAGACAGCAAAGTTCGAATAATTTTACAAACTTAAAGTAACTGAAAGCCCAAACTTTTAAAAACTTTTGCAACGTTTTGTGTAAAAGTAGTACCGAACTAACCCGTTCTTAATTATCGATCATTACTGGTGATTACCTATCTAGTTTCTCACATCACTAGTCCTCATGATTTAAAACAGATAACTATTAGTCTGTATCTCACTGTATGATGATTATACAACTACGTTCCAATCGCAAAATGTCAGATTAAATATAGACACCTACTATTGATGTAGTTCTTAGATCACCCTGCTAAATAAAGTATTTAACCCCCGACGAAAAAGAGGGGTGTATAAGTTTGAGCGTCTGTCTGTGTATCTGTGTCTGTCTGTGGCATCGTAGCTCCTAAACGAAAGGACCGATTATGATTTGTTTTTTTTTTTTGAAATCTGACGTGATTAGGATGGTTTATAGCTATATTTTTTGAAGATCAGTTTAGACATTTGATTACTATCAGCTCATTTTCTACATGATAAAAGGATTTTACTATCTTTCACAGATCCAATTGATTTGAAATTTGGTGTACTGTCACTTCCTTCGGTGACATTCCCATGACATACTAACCTTGAGCTGATTGATCCTATACCATCAAAAAGAATGTTTGAAAAATTACTTAGTAATTAAAATATAATAAAACTAGAAAAAAAATTTTTTTACTAAGTAATTTTTCAAACATTTATAATAATGTTAAAATCAAAAATTAAGAAGAATGTTTAATTCTTCAGAAACTTACAGCAGATATAGCGTGTTTGGGCTGATAAGAATAGTCTAAAGAAAGAAAGAAAAAATATTTTATTTAAATAGGCCACAAAGAAGCACTTTTAAATCGTCAAAAAAACACATTTTTACAACTATCACAAAAAAAATATTAACTCTAAAAAAATATTAAGTCTCAATGAGATGGATTTAGATAGATGATTAATGATGTCGGGTGGGGTTACTTATTTTTTAACCGACTTCAAAAAAAGGAGGAGGTTATCAATTCGTCTGTATGTTTTTTTTATATTATTATTATTATTTTTATATTTGTTACCTCAGAACTTTTGACTGGGTGAACCGATATTGATGATTCTTTTTTTGTTCGATGCGGAATAGTTCCCATTTGGTCCCATAAATTTTTTTTGAAAATCCATCGGTTAGTTTGGTTTATAAATAAATAAAAAACTGGAAACATTAAGTCGTCCACATATGCGAAATTGCGGATTTTTGCTTTCCTATGATTTTTTTGTGAAATGATACGATAGTAGAAAACAATATAAGCTCACGGTCACCCATCTAGCTTTGACCTTCAAAAGTTATCGCTAAAAATTGTGAAAAATAAAAAAACAATAATTAAAACCGACTCCAAAAAACTGAAAAGGGTAAAATAATTAAGTTTTAGTAGATAGGTACTCATCCCCTAGGAACATATTTTTGGAGTCGGTGCTTCACTATCTATGGTTTCTGGAAACAACTTAGCACCAACTCCAAAAATATGTTCCTAGGGGATTAGTACCTACTAAAATTTAATTATTTTATCCTTTTCAGTTTTTTGGAGTCGGTTTTAATTCTTGATTAAATATTTTTTTTTAAAAAAGTATTTAGCTGTCTACTAAAAAGACAAAATGGATGATCTTACTGTATTTAGGTAATAGATTTGCGTTTCGTTATCAGTTTCGAATAACCTTTATCATTATGACTCCATTCTGCTGTTATTAAAGTGATTTAAGTTCTATTAATAAATGGTATCAAATGATAAGTTATCTTTTTGTAAATATACAAACGCACACGATAAATATATAGACAAAATTTTCAAAAATAAATTACTTTACCCTTCTTGGCCAAATATTTCACCTTTTCCATTGTGCGGATTTTTCACACCATAAAAATACTTTCCCTCTTAGACCTTATGGTAACCTCATCCCGTTTACGTTCGATGGGTTGGCCAACGCTAACTTTGTAACATTGTAAGTTACTTTTGACCCTCTCATGTTACTTTCATGTTACACGACCCAAAATGTAACTTTTACGTAACTTTTAGGATTTACTAAAAAAAGTTTAATGAAACTCTCTATGAAGTAGCCTAAAGTTGCCTAATTTTTATATGATAGTAATGTCCGTTTTCACTAACCATTCCTTAGGCTTAGGTCAATCTTAACGTCATGTGACGTCATGTGTGATTTTTCGAAGCTTTTACCTATTTCACTAATATGAAGTCTGGTCTAAATGCTAAGTATATATTTTTGATTATACTTATATTATTATAAGAAAAGCAAAAAATATGTTATTACAATACTCCAACAAAAAAGTATAAATTCTCCTGCATTGGATCAGACTCGGTGCAGTGGGCCAGTGGCATAGGCAGTAACCCGGATCTGACCCCTTTGGACAGTAGCCACTTGTTCATTTTTCGGTTCACCTGGAAAGACCCATAAAATCGATTGATGCTTTTTTGAACTTTAGGGCTACCTACTCCTGAGTCTAAACTATTTTGGTTGGACCAATGATAAGATAACAAGATTCATCTAATCTAATATCCGATACTTTTAAATAATAGACTCAGCACCACCATTTTAGATAAACTTTTATTAAGGTCAATACAGACATTACCAAGTCGCGTGAAATAGGTAACGAATATATTTTATGATTAGGGAATGCAATCTCGTTCTCGCGAGATCTCGGCCTTTTTAGCGAAATTAAGGCGATATATTGAAAAAAATCGCACTTTTATAAGTAATGTCATACGTTGCTGAAAGATCTAACGAATCTGAAAATCAGATATACGTTACTTCATATCCTTATCTAGATACGAGTAGAATGAAAACACGATTAAAGGAATTTGCCTCGATACATTTTATTTCCGAAAAGACCTCATATAAACAAGAAAACTTAAGATTATTGGTGAACGATAATTTGTATTCAATTGGAAATTACTTTAAATAGTAGATATCATTAATATTCAGAATCTTGTAGAAGCGTTTTTTTGTAGTCCATAAGGTTATTTTTTAATAAAATAATTTGTGTATTTCGTTTACTTTTCACGCGCGATCGCTGTTTTGTCTTTTTTACTCCCACTGAGTCAGCCATATCTCTATCCCTATCGGTCTTGGCCGAAACAACGTTTCGATAGATCGCCTTAATCTCGGACGAAAAAAGGGCAAGATCTCGCGAGTTTAACGAGATTGCACTGGATCATAAAAACGTCTTATTCGAAGCGCGGACTGACACGGACGGAGTTATTTAATGATAATAATTATCTCAGTTTAGTCAGTTTATTTGTCAACTCAACTTAGATAATAAGTTTCATTTTTTTTTTACTTCTCTTTGTTTTGTTTGTTATAATAAAAGAACTGTTTTATTACTAAAAGATTTTTGTTTGATATTAGAAGAGAAGGCTGGTTGTTTCTTTCATTTGTTATTTGATAGATACGTACCTACGTGAAAGTTACTACTTAGAAGTTTATTAAAAAATAGGTACGTCATACAATGTTTGATGCATAAATGTCTATTGAAAAATTCGTGAAAATAAATGTTTATCATATAATAGATACTTATATTTTTTTCTAATTTAAAATATTGTGATTATTTCCAGAAAAAAAAACACATTAAACTGCCAATCTCGCAAGATCTCGAAATTGGCGAGCTCTCGCAGTATTGGTATTCACAGTTATTCATAAACTCGCGGGATCTCGCTTAAGCCCCAATCTCGCGAGATTTGTATTGCCTATTTATGATTCCGAATTCTCGCGACTGCAAAAACTTGCGATTTTAAGAGTATGTACCTAGTACACCACAGAATAAATATTTTTCTTTCCTCGGTGCTAGTATATACCTACCTATCTAATTGTACAGTCGACAGTACAGTACATCAAGCGTAACCGACCGGCCGTACTCCGTTCGTAATAAAGCGGCTTTCGTAGTGCAACTGCTACACTTGATGTGCTGTCGTCTGTACAATACTTATTGCGATTAAAGTTTACAATACAAAGTACACAACAATTCTAATAATATCTATCCATCTTTGATACCTATTTAAGCATCCCTACTTCTTTAGTATTTTAGATTTATTGTAGTCAGATTAGTTAGTTGAGATTAGTCACAATCACAACATAAGCAATAATCTTGTTGGTAGTTACTTACCTACCCAAACATATACATGTAGGTATTATTGCTCATGTCATGATTGTAAGAATTTACTCCAAACATTTACTTTTCTGTCCCCGATAATGTAAACTATCATAAACAATTCACAGTTCACTTTTATGGTGTCCTAATAATTACAGTATACTTGTTTACAATAATAAGAATTATTATGGCATGTTAATCACTTTAGCGCCATCTATGATTTCATACATGCAGTAACTCTTTCCTTAGGTTTACTCGTACAGAATATTAGGTGCTCACGCGCGTCTTAGAAATATAAATGGCACAGATAGTTCAGCTTTGTTGCGATAGATGGCGATAGTTTATACATTTATTTGATTTTGAAAATCTAATTTACATAATTCGATTCCTTTACGATTTCGTATTTCAAAACAGCAGTTACTATTTTTTTTCATCCACAATATTACTGTCCAATCGAGCCCCAACTTCATCCTCACCTTTGGGAGTAACTAGTTTTTAAAAGCCTATGGTTCATAATATGTTTATTAATGATTAAAATTATAATAAAAGTACCTAATTGATGTAATACTTATAGTTATTTTGAAGTTATCTTCCCCAAATGAATTACAAGCCGACACAGATAAAACGTATTTATCATTGTAATCACATGTCAGTAAATATGGAAACGATTTCAACAACGCCTCGATAAACTACGATAAGAGTTGTATATATAATTTAATTCTATTACTTGACTCTTATCAATTTAATAGGGTGCAGTCTGACACAGGTCGCAGTACGAGTTAATTCATTTCCACATTTTTTTTACATTTCTTTGTCAAATTACACATTTTTTAACTACCCGTATTTTTTGGCGTAAACGTCTATGTACTGTACAATCATTGTTAAATTATTACGGTTCTTAACATGAGTGGCACAAAGTTGAATTTAGTCTGTAGATTTTTCAAAAAGAGACAAACGTGGACATGGCATTGAGTGTTTTAGGTGTCAAGACGAGGAGTGTAGTGATTCTAGATTCTTGTGTTAATTCCCGATGGATAGGGCTGGTCCTTCAACTTCGGTAGCCGAACGGTACCCCTTTGTACTTGGCGGTAGGGTGCCTAGGAGCTATGGAAGTCTATTCCCTTATTACAAGTTCGTGAGAGATACAATCTCAGAAACCTTTCCGCCAAATAAGGTAGATAACTACTTATTATATCTTAATATCTATGATTTCTAGATGAAGTGTTTCGAGATTGTTCGTGGATAATCTAAGAAGTAATAGGTTAAACCAGGTAATATTCTAATGTGTATGAGCACTGCCGCCGACCGGGCGTCGGGCTGGGAATGGTATAAATGTTTTTAAGTATAATAGATTACTTCGTAATACATAATATGCTTTGTTGTTATTTATCGAGAGGCTCGGTTTGGCGTAATGAGCGCTCAAAACAACTTTCGCCATGGTCGATCCCGGATAGATCAATCAAAAGAAATCTCGATTGGTCCCGGTTGTTACTGCAACGGTTTTAACCTACCAATCCGATTGGGCGAGCGTGGTGGTGTTGTGGTCCAAACTCAACCCAGCAGTGGAACGTGTGTAGGCTGATGATGATGATTGTTATTTATTACTCTAAGGTGGACAGATCAATATTTATATGCCAACATTGTCATGGCTATGTAATTTTTCCCAAAAAAATAAGAAAAGTTCTAGAAACCTCATACTTATAATACAAAAACTTTTAGTTAGTGCTTCGTATGTACTTAAATTTTTCATTGAAAAATAATCTCAGTAATCATTGCAGCTTCCTAAGTTCCTACCAAGTTGACAAAAAGATTTCAAGACATGTCGAGCATGTAAAAAATCTAAATTACGTACTTTAGCTCAACAATTGATTATTGTTTTCTATTTTTAAATTTTTCTAAAGCGTGTTCGCGCTCATACTCTCATCGATTTCGCGGGCATCAGAGCCATTGAGTTGAAATGCTAAGCATTCTCTATTAATAGTATAATTTACAAATAAAACAAACTATACGTAAGTATGTTGCACTGCTTTTATTTTAAATAAGTAAGTATATGTATTATGTTGTGTTCCGTATTTATTATTAATGGTTATCGTTTCCATGCATTACAATATCTAGTTACTCTTCGTTAGGTGAACATTGTATGAGGTCATTCATAATAATGCTCAAAAACCCGTAACAAAAAATAATTTCATAGTTACCTATTTGATTATTTGTAAATCATTATAAATCTTTTTTGCTTATGTGACTAGGAAGTTGTATTTATCACGTTTTAATGAAGGTAATATAATAAGTTGTTTTATTTTTCCTGATTAAATATATGTATATTCGGTATTTCGGTACAAGGAACGTAAAACTCTGGCAGTAAGTTAAAAGTCCCTTTAAAACTTAAGAATAAAAAAAAGTTGTCTAAAAATCATTATAAAAATCAAATCAAATATTAATAATGTTCACCATACCCACGACCTGTAATGAATGTAGCTGTGCATGCTACATTTTTGGAATTCCAACCATTATTGGCAAAGAAGACATTGATTGATTGTTGAAAGCTCGCACCAAAATATCGACGATTGTCATCTACGTTTTATTCAGTGCACAATCTTAGTTCGAAATAGGCAGCTAAAATTAGTCTTACAAAGATTTATTGTACGCGCGCGTATATGAAATATGGGCTTCCTAACTCGAGATTGAATACTTTACGATCGGAAACTTTTGCTCGATAGTTCATTAAATCGTCCCCCGTAACCATGAGCTCACTTCGATTAGAGCGTTTTCTTTCACTAACCATACCCTAGGCTTAGGTAACTCTAAACGACATTTGTCTCTTTCTATCTCCTTTATATAGACTAAGATAAAAATCGCTAAGATAGGTACTCTTAACGCTAAGTACTTAAATGTTAGTGAAAAGGAGCTTAAGTGCCTTACCATTTTGTTAGGCCCCTGATTTCCGTTACATGGGGTTGGCAATATTAATTTATTTTCAATTTTTAACTGACTTGTAATTTTCTCTATTACGGCCGTAAAACAATTCCCTGTGTTTCAGATTGATAGGAAATATCGCCAGTGTAATTCTGAGCTTATTGCAGGTTTGTCTATTGTCTATAGCCGACGGTAGCCACTTACCACCAAGTGGCCTGTGAATTTATTTGTCATCTAGTTATTTTGTCAAAACGGCATTAAATTTAACATCGAATTTATACTAACGCCAATAATCACTATACATTAGTGATTATTGGTGATTATTTATTATTAATCATTCAATTGTATTCAATTGGGATGTTGCCTAAGTATGAATGTGGCGCTATTTTTCACAAATTCGGAAAACATACGCTACTGTTACCCATGAAAACAATTCAAACTTAAAATATATGGAAAATTGTTGAAGTTGTAATGTTTTGAAAATTTTAAAAAAGGCCTAATTTTTTTTCAAAATTTATCAAAAATGTTAATGCTATTAGATTTCTGACATTAATTAAAACAACTATTATTATGACAACTATTAATAAAAGCATACTCAATACATAGTTATTATCAATTTTGTCAGTATGCCCATACATTTCTCAGTAATATGGGAACATGTGACGTCACCTGTTCCGTACATTTTCTATGGAGCGTTTTTGGGCGATGCGCCGCAACACATCAAACATACCACTGTATCTGTGAAACTATTGATCTTAGACCTATTATTTCTTTTGCAATATTTCTTTAAGAGTTATAAACTTCTTATTTATGAAATAAAAAAAAAGTTGTCAACTACCCTATTGTTTAGCCACATGATTAGTTTTTTGTTTGAACATTTTTACACGCTGTATTAAAAATATTGATTCTAGAATTTCATTAATATTGTCATCGTATTTCTATGAACTAGTGTAGCAAATGTATTGTCATCGACGTCACCACCTTGTTCTTTTATTTTCATTCACTCCCAGGTAAGATAACGTAGAGCCTTTTCTAATAAGCCGCTAAGCAGATTAATTATTTCAGAGTCCCTATTTTTAGAATGTTACTTAGCTCTGACATGCAATATTATCCATCCTACAAATTTTGGTAACATTTCTGAAGAATAAATCAAGTATGTCATTTTAAGATAAAACTTAAAGTAATCTAATAATTTTCATGTTGAGTTATTTTATTAGCTAGGTAGTTATTAAGTAGAACTTTAGTGTTCATATACAAAAACGTCCAATGAGTGCCTGTGTTGAACACTAGGTAATTATTAGCTATCGTGTTTTAAGAGATGGTCTATTTGCATCGAATTAAACAAATATTTTTGTTTTGATAAGGACACCTCAGACTAAATGTTAACAGTAGAGTTTAGCTAAGCTTATGGAAAACATTATCTGGTATAAGAGCAAGGTGATCTGTGTTTAATACATTTTAGTATGTCATCTTTGTTCTCTCAAAGAGGTAGATAATGAATTTTCAGCTGCAGTTAACTTTTTTTTTATAATCAAACAAATTTAATGTGTTTTTACTAAAATGTTGCGTGCAGCGTCTTTTATAAGGACTTATGGACTGGTATGATTAATTATTGTGTTATTAAAGTTATGTGATGTTGCTTTCTGTTCTGCGTGACCGACACCAGAGCGCACCGCTAGCCCGCCACTTCCATGGTGGGAGTGGGATGGAATCCTGGAACCCCGTTAGACTTTTTACTTTGGTTGTATTGCGGATCTTCACCTGTATAGCTTTCAATTTCTAATGATAGATTTTAAGACCGGTTTGCATATCCTTAAGGAAAATAGAAAATTAAAAATACCCTTGGGCTTGTTCTTGATACTAATCTGACTTGGAAACCACACATTGAAAGAGTACAGTCAAAGCTGGCATCCCTGAGAGGAGTATTGCGGGGCATAGTGCGTAACTGCGTAGCCTTCCAAAACAGGTGCGATTTACTGTTTTTAATAACTCACTGGTGAAGTCTCATATTATTTATCTAATCGAGGTGTAGTGATCAGCAGCTAAAACCAATCTAATAAAGCTACAGACACTGCAAAACAGAATTATCAAAACTCTAATTCAGTATGACTTTCCTACACCTACTAAAATATATAGGAACAAAACTGATGAAAATCGCTCAAATATTTAAATTTAACACTTGCCTTTTAATTAGAAAAGTACTCAATAAAAGTATTCACACAGACATAACTTTCATAAAAAAACACAGTGTCAAAAACTTACTACTCGCCAGACCAATAATATGCTTGAGAAACCCCAGAACGAAATATCAAGTGCACAATTCTACAGCAAACCTAAAAAAATTAAAGACGCTAAAACACAACTGAAATTTAAAAACTTACTCAGAGACCACATTATAAAGGATCAATCACTGGTTGAATTAATTTAGTTTCTGGGTTTTAATTGCCTGAATGAGTTAATGTATCTGTCGCCGCCATCTGGTTAAATTCGCCTCTTAACTGGATGCCTAGCCCGTTGATTAAAAGGATAATGTAATCTTTTGAGAAACAAATGTCTTAAACCTGAAACCTATGAAGTGCATTTAGTACTTTTTACGATTATTGCAGTAGTTACTAGTAGATAGTAATTATTATGTTATCATAATTATTTCCTTACTTCATATTTACTTTTTTTATAAGTTGAGTAATTGATAGGCCGTATTTGATATTTTCAAAAATGTATTTAAACTTTCATCCAAATGTGTTTTAAAAACAAGGATAATAAAATCTGTGTGTATAAAAATAATTGATTACAGTTTATTTACTATCAGTTGTTAGTAAATCAGTTTTATGATAAACAAATGGCAACTTCTTTTGACTTATATTAAATGCTGTAAACGCTCATAATTATGTACGTCATGGAATTCTTTTCGTTCAAATTTAGCATGAATTATGAGCAATAAGATTAGTGTTAAAATGTGTAAAATAAGGTTTAAATCTTTGTTGGCGGGCGGGGAGGGCCAGTTGTATGGCCGGCGCCGCTGTGTCCGCGGGTCCGCGTCCGCGGTACAGTTTGGCCGGAGACGCTCCACCCGCGACATGCTGCCTTCAGAGAGAGCAGCTCAGCGCACCATCTCGGCTATGTTCAAGCAAATATCCCTGCGTACATATAGTACTTATTCTCTTGTACGTATCAGTTGAACGCGTTCATTCATAGTTGCCGCCCTACTCCCGACACCCGCCCTGTTTCAGGCCGCGCTCTAAATAGTATCCGCCCGACGAGAGGTGGGCAACGTTCATTCCGCTCGCAACGATACTTGCCGCAAGTACAAATACGTGACGATAATACGTGAAAAATAGTTATAGTATGCTGGAAGCTTGGACACCATGTCCCTTCCACCTCGACTTCCGACCCTCAGTGACAACGAATATGTGCATATACAATGTCTCATCGCGAATATACACAAACCGAGGAACGTGTCGCGGCCGCCGCGTCCATCCATCGATGATAGTGTGCATCTGGAAGTGGTCAAGGAGTCGGCCACGTCTTCGGATACTGATCGAAGCTTGTCCGGTTCGGAGAAATCAGATCTCAATTCGACAGAGGATGAAGTGGCGCCGGCAAAAAGAGCAAAAAGCAACAGTATTGGGGGATCGATGTTGGCTCCTCCGGAAGTGCACCGGCACAAACGTCGGCGGCCTTCGTTCCTGCACATTGGCGGCGGCAGCTCGGAGATAGCGGGTCCGATGTCTGCGGGACCTCATTTCAACGTCCCCAAGTTTACGGTGACGGCGCCCCCAGGAGAGCACCAACACCGCCGGCTCAGCCATGGATTTCCAGCCTTCCATGGTTTTGCGTTGCGTCGACATTCTAACACGGTCTGCGCAAGGATAACTTGCAAGTGTGAACGCATTGTTTTCTTACACCATAGCGAGTTTGGTAGTGATTAATATATCAACTAACTGCATGAAGTTTAATCTAAACGCATTCGAAAGTCGTAGTAAGTTGCATATAATTTACTATTACATTTTAAAAAATTACCTAAGTAACAGGAAATTCCAATATCCCCCACTGGAACCGTACATTTTCCCGGGATAAAAAGTAGCCTAGTACGGTACTACTCGAGAGTCTAGACCACAATATCTGACAACCATCCATTCAAACTTTCACATTTATAATTTATGTAGGATCGGTTTTTTTTAACATTATCGTTATTTTTAGGACCGTGAATATACTACATACTTAAAAATTTTACTCGACATTATTTTATTTTTTAATAAATAATGATATTAGTTAACTAACATATGTATATCTAAAAGAAACAATGTTTACATACCTGAATAAAATATGCATATTCAGCAAAGATAAAAAGTCGAGGAAAGTACGTTGATTTGCTCAAATAAAAAAATTGGGATTACCTTTATTGAAAAAATAAGTTAAAGGAATGAAGCAGGAAAATAAATGTTTAAATATTTTTTTACCCAATGTGACATCGGTAAAATACTTTGAAAAAAAAAAGGTTGTGGATTGTATCAAATTTCGTAGGCATAGCCTTAGGTTAGGACATACGCGTTAATTTTGTGAATATAATAGTTATACTCAATTTTTGAGAGGGCACTGTAAGGGCAGGTGGGAGGTTACTTACATTTTTCAGCTATCTCAATCACTAAAATGTATGGAAAAAGTTTTTGGAGATTTCTGTGATTTCTTTTTATTACTCATACCTTATAATTTGGTCCCATAAATATTTTAATGTTCTCTCATTAAAACTTTAACATAAAAAGTTGAAAAATCAAAATTTTTAAAATTTAATTTTTGTTGCATTTTTGAACTCGACCTTCTGACAAATTAATGTTAAGTAATTTGTTTATATTTTTTATTTTATGATCTCACGAAGATTGTGTTTACTTTTCATTCACACGTTTTGTTGTTGTCTATTGGGCTACCGTAGTAAGTATACCGGGTGTTACAGAAAACCGAAATCAAAATTGGAATTCTGGGGTTTCGGGGGCATTCGATATCGTAGCACATACCCCGCGTTATGTGTGTGTGTGTGTGTATGTGTGTGTGTGTGTGTATGTGTGTGTGTGTGTGATATAACTCTAGTGTATTTATGTGTGTTGTACGACTTGTACGATACGCTACAGTACGTTTTTAGGAATGTCACGAGCAAGTGTTACAATGTTTTAATCAAAAAATAAAAGTAGTCTGAAAGGTGCCAAAAGGAGATGTTCGTTATTGGTACTTAAAGAAAACCCCCACGATAAATTATACAATCGAAATCTATATTAATAGTCATAAACAATACCAGAAACCGACTTGCCGTGTTTTAGCATTTTTTTTATAAACAACAATTGCAAATTGTCATAGGCTGAACCAAATGTACCCCATGCCACCATGCCTACTTAGAAAAAATCATTTGACAAGACAATGCACGATATTGACGTTTTGTCCTTTGTCTGACATGTGTCTCTGTTTTTAAAATCGAATTTTACATATCTGGGTAACGATTTAGACAGAATTAGATGCATTTTTTATTATATGCAGGGATTTTAAAATATAGTTTTTGTTGCATAATATTCTCAAAAATAAACTCTATCTTCCCATATAACTTGTGTCTTGCGGTGTCACCAAGTACCAACCAGCATAGATATTTAGAACATCTCCTTTCAAAGTAAAGGTAGTAGTACAAGGAAGAGAACCACCCCCTTAAATTTGATTTCGTACTTTTGTAACATACTGTATATCTTGCGTTATCTATCACTTATCTATAAATTGTTCATAATGAGAGTGAACTCCGAGAAGTGAACGACTGTTCTCGTATATTACATCTCAAGTTCTCAACAACGTTTTATTTTGTGGATTTTCAGTCTTTTTTTAATTCGATTATTATTTTTACGTTTTTAACCCAATAAAATGCTGCGTTGGAGTTTACACGTCACTGAGGTACTTTACTTTTTAAAATAACATCATCTGTCTCAACTCAGAAGTACTCTAAACAACTCTAAAAAAGTATAAAGTTGCTTAATAATTTAAAATATTGACTCAATGAAATGACACAGGGTGGGACTTGAGATAGTTTAATGCCGTTTTAAGATTCTACCAATACCTCAGAATATAATTAATCTAATAGCTTGCTCTTGGTTTATTGAAATTAATAATAATTTTCGTGTTACGTTGCTAGACCTAGGAAATTATCCTGTATGTAATACCTCAACTTTTAATGCTCAACTATGTATTAAAACTTCTTCTTTACTACTCCTTAATCTTAAATATTTCACCTGTAAGAAATTTTGTTAAAAGAAGAATCTCCTCGTTTTTGAAGTCGGTTAAAAAATAGAAGCCTCTTTAAAGTTGAGATAATAAAGGTAATCTAGTTTAAAGTATGCGCAATACTGAACATTACTAATGCTCAAATCAACAAACGCTTTTAGCTAAAGATAACAGAAGCAATTTTTATTAGAGTCATGCAAATTTACTTTTGAACTTGTTCTACCTATCTTATTGTCGCCTTTGGTAACTTCTAAAACCATTGTTATTTGTTGTCTGATACTTACATTAGTTACAATGACAAACTCATAACATTTTTAACCTTAACTATTACTCTAGCCATAGTGTTAGTACGCCCTAGCCCCATGAGTCATTAACGATGCTTATGATACCTTTGATATGATTTATATATTTATTTATACATGACCTTTGCTCGCACAAATTATTTTACAAAAGTCCATATTTTCCCTGGCTCTTCTAGTCGTTGGGCATTTAATGTCATTGGGAACTTTCGGTCAGAGCAGAAAGGCGGTCTATTTTAAGGTTTTTATTTATAACGTAAACCTTAAAAAAATATTCAAAGTAGAATATGAAGCAGATGGTTATTTTAAATTACTTGCATGTAATCCATTTGTTATGTTTAACTATATTGAAACGATATTTCTAAGTGACAAGTTATCTGATAGCTATCTTTTGTCCACCAATGTCGAGAGAAAGAGGTCTAATGAGTGTAATTTTGATTAGGCCAATGTTTAATTTATAATTAAAGTTAATGCTTCAAAAAACTAAATAATATGTCTAAGAAAACCGTTCCGCCAATATGCTACTCAGGTATACCTTTGGGCTAGGTATTCACAAAAGTTAAGAGGCTGATAAACGCCAGCGACCTTGAGGAAATGAATTTTGAGGCCCCGCCCACTAATATTTCCGACAACGTGGCTCCACAATACTACACCGACCAGCCGCGTAACTACTACAACCTCAAAAGCGCCAAGCTAAAAAAATGCCACTAGATGGCGTGCTCCACGTGCTTTATTCCATAGACCATTATAAAAATAGAAATGAACAATAAAAAACTATGCACTTTTATAAAAAATATGTGGTATTTTTAAATTAATGGTAAATATTATACACGGTCAATATACTTATTTATACTAACAAATTTTATTAAGGGACCTATTATGAAATCGAAACATGACAATCAGGGATGCAACTATAAAAGACAAATCATAATAGTTTTGACATACGTATTTTCATGTCAGCTGTTCTATAAATTAGAGCTCAATTAAATTTTGGTTTTGAAACGCCTTGTAAATTTTTAAGTGCATGGATAGCCCAATCCGACACTATGAGAAATAGCGAAAAGTACTCAAACGACTCTCGAAAACGTAAAAGAAAAACTAAACTGCATGCATTGGATGCTTACAAAATATTCCTAGCCAGGAATCAAAACTATTGTTTAAAAAAAACTCACATGGTGTATTACACCATTCGATTAGATTCCAAATTACAAAATTCAAGTTTCAAGTAGGTTTTGCTTTTATAAATTATGCTACAAAGTACGAAGCAGTATGCAAAAAGTTACTAGTAATCAACGAAACGTCGAACCAACTGTAAGTTATTGGCACGATGTTATTAAAGCGTAAAGTGGATTACTCGCACTTGTTTACATTTTATTTCATTTTCACTGTGGCCTTTAACATTACTTTAAAACATGTAGCAGTTTATAAAAATCCAACATTTCCCTTCCGTTTTTCATATGTAATATCTTCCCGGAATGTATTGTTCCTTGTATACCGCGATACTATCGAATTGTGTAATGATAGTGTTTTTTTTTCAAAATCAACGGGTTCTATTTCTACCTTAATTTTTGATTTCTCAAAAATCTAATGCTGCACTTTTGGTTTTTATCGAAATCAGTCCCGATACTCTTTTAAGTACTTTTCGTTATTTCTATTTGGAATTCGGAATCCATAATAGATTATTTTTTATCTAAATCGTTTAAGCAGCTTAAGTGTTAAAATGTAACACCCAGAAAGACACAGTTACATTTGCAATTATAAGAGTATGGATGTGTCATCTTATCACAGTAAAAAAATTGTCCGTTCGAAGTAATAGAAAGATTAATCAAGTAAGTATTTATTTTTTTAAGTTAAGAGCGTTTACGCCGCAAGGCTTTCAATACAAACTTAATTTTTTTTAAAAAGTGAATGCCGTAACTTTTCAATTATTACTTCAATGTCGGAAAGGTATTATTGATATAGAACTGACTACAACAGCTTTTTAGGCACCACAGGAATGCGGTGATTGATGATATATTAAATGTGTGCTGTTTAATATTTATTCATGTTTCGATACAGAGTTTTGTCGATAAAATAATAATAATATTATGAAATATACTTTCTATGAAACGTATGAAACTTTATTCGATTGTATCAAACAGTAATGATTGGTTATTAGGTTAATCAAGAAATTTAGTTATTAAAATTCTGGAACAGTAATCTTTGAAATGATATACGAAATTGAAAAATTATGTGTTTTAATAAATACTCATCTGAAACAGTCTAGAGTATATTGAAATTTGGAACATGTTAATTTTTTTATAGATTTATTTCTGTAGGTTAGGTATGTGAACTACGAAAACAAAGCATCTTTCGCCATGGTTGATCCCGGGATGGGTCACCGTTGGTCCCGGTTGTTATTACAACCTCTTTACCCCACCAACTCGCACTGGGCTAGCGTGGTAGTGTTATTGCCCAAATTCATCATGTGTATCATGTGTTTCTTCCATGTAGGAAGGCTTATACAGGGTGTCTCACGGCCATGCCACACGGAGGGAAAGTATATTAAATATTGAACGTAGGATATTTTACTAAAAGAAGATATCGTTTTATTTTTAATAATATGTAGAACTACATTCACAGATTTTTTAAAAATCGCCTACCTCAACCGGGAATCGAACCCGCCAAATGTGATAGAAAAATTACATGTATTTTATAATAGCGTTTGAAAGGGCTACTCATGAGCATTATTTTTTCCTAAACAACCTAGCATATTAAATGAAAGTAAGATCATAAAATTTTACATTTTATTTAAAAAAAAAATTAATTTATCAAATGCTCAAAATGTGATCCGTTCTGTTGTATACAAATTCTCACTCTTTTGATAATTTCTCTCCCTGTCGATTTACTTATTTTTGCATGGTGGATGTTTGAAATAATACGTCTAAGTTCATTTTGTAACTCCTGCACACTGTTGTACCGGTTCCTGTAAACTAAATCTTTTACATAACCTCATAAAAAAAATCAAGTGGGGTTAGATCTGGGGATCTCGGTGGCCATCTAATTTGTCCAAAAGTGCCGATCCAGGAAGGAAAATATTCATTAAGAAACTCGGCTGTTCTCCTACTGTTATGAGCCGGAGCCCCATCTTGCTGGAATATGAGATTTCGTCGATCTGCATCAGGAAGATTATTAATCTCATTTCTTAAAATCTCAAGTATTTCTAGATATCTTTCCGTGTTCAGAGTTCCTTCGTAAAAATGTATTAAGAGAACCCGGTTACTTACAATCCCACACCAACAGTTGAAAGAAAAACGCACTTAATCATTAGTCTCGCGGATTCGTAAGGGATTCTGTCTGGACCAAATGCGATTATTACGCCGGTTGTACATACCGTTGTTACTAAAGGTTGACTCGTCTGACCAAATAATGGTGTTCAAAAAATTTTGATCCTCAAGGATGAGTCTCTCGATATGTTGGCAGAAATTAAATCGTCTTTCAGCATCTCCCGGCCGTAATTTTTGCACTAATCGCCCTTCAACATAACTTTTAAACTTGTATTTTTTCAGAACGCGATGTATTCTACTCTTTGAAAGTCCAATTTCTTCTTCACCTTCCCTAACTGAACTCTTCGGGTACGCTTCAAAGTAAATTAGAATGTTGAGTTCATCATCGCTGACGTTTATTATCTGCTGCTGTGGTTGCTGTAAGCGATGATCAAAACGTCCTAAATTTGTTAAATTATCCACCATTCTTTTCAACACATATCGAGATGGTGTGCGTCTATCGGGATATCTTTCGCGGTACCACCGCAAAGCTAATGAAATGTCTTTGTGATTTAAAAAGTATGCTTCTATTAAATCCAAATTATTTTGGTACGCCATGGTAAGTAAATTAACACAAAAATTGCTAATAAACGAAAATGAAACTCACAATAAACAAAAGAACAGACGCTTGAAAATTTACGTGTTCCATTTTCGAATCATTTATTTTTACTAATATCAGCCAGTTGCATGGTAATTGTGAGCTCATGAAGAAATGCATACAAGTACCTACTACACTTCATGTATCGCTTTATTATTATCATGTACTTACACCACGGAAATCTCGTATCTCAAGTGGGTAGGTCTTTGAAATGATAATGTTAATTGTTGGAAGCATGGCCAAGTCAGAGGAAATTTCCCTGAACAAAATTTTTAATAAAATGAAATATTTTATGATTTTAGTTTCATTTAATATGCTAGGTTATTTAGGAAAAAATAATGCTTATGAGTAGCCCTTTCAAACGCTATTATAAAATACAAGTAATTTTTCTATCACATTTGGCGGGTTCGATTCCCGGTTGAGGTAGGCGATTTTTAAAAAATCTGTGAATGCAGCCCGCCTAGCATGACCACCGAAACGCGATATAATACGATATGATAAAGCTATTTATCGCTTCGTATTGTCAAAAATCATTGGATATAACCGCCATCTTCAAATTTTATCGAAACTGCGAACTTGTATTGTATATATACTGTTCGCAGTTTCGATAAAATTTCAAAATAGCGGTTATATCCAATGATTTTTGACAGTTCGAAGCGATAAATAGCATTATCATATCGCGTTTCGGTGGTCATGCTAGGCGGGCAGTTCTACTTATTATTAAAAATAAAACGATGTCTTCTTTTAGTAAAATATCCTACGTTCAATATTTAATATACTTTCCCTCCGTGTGGCATGGCCGTGGGACGCCCTGTATAACGTATACAGGCTAGTGATGATGATGATGATGATAAACAGTGTTACAGTATGTTTAAGCTAAATAATATAAATAATAAATAGTACATTTAAATGTAATCCTAACAACTTTGCCCACAGATTAGGTACATTAACATAAATTATAATAAACATGAATTGGGATGTTGCCTAAGTTTAAAATTGGCGCTATTTTTCACAAAATCGGAAAATATATGCTACCACTACCCATAAAAACAATTCAAACTTAAAAGATATGAAATATTGTTAAAATTGTACCCTTTTCGAAATAAAAAAAAGACATTAATTTTCAAAATTTATCAAAAATGATAATGTAATTAGATTGCTGACATCAATTAAAGCAACTATTATAATGACAACTATTAATAAAAACATACTTAATACATAGTTATTATTAATTTTGTCAGTATGCCCATACATTTCTTAGTAATATGGGAACATGTGACGTCACCTGTCCCGTAGATTTTCTATGGAGCCTTTTTGGATGTTGCGCCGCAACATATCAACATGCCACTATATCTGTGAAAGTATTGATCTTAGACATACTATTTCTTTTGCAATATTTCTTTATGAGTTATAAACTTCTTATTTATGAAATAAAAAACAAGTTGTAACTACCCTATTGCTGAGAGCAAATTTGTACTACAATAATATAGTGGAAAGAGGACATATTTGAATCATGCATAGTTTGCCGGTACAAAAGTTGAAATATAGAATACTCAACACCGTGGACTGAAATGGACAATTGAACACCGTACTACAATTTTTTACCTATTTTTCAGTAAACTGTGTATAGACCTGGCCGGGCCTACATACATTTTTGAAACATCTCTTTTATAGCATATGATAAAAGTTCTGGTTTTAAAATTTACATATAAAAGAACCTTTAAGCCTAGGCTAGGCTTAAGCTAATTTAGTGTTGTATGCATTTAATAATCTAAAATTAACTGTGCCTGTTGTTCTTCATGAATCACATTTTGTAACCGGAAAAAATAATATTAAAAAGAACAGAAACGAACCATTCGATACCTTGATTATTTTTAAGACTGCCGGGTCTGACAATTACGTGGGTCTATGAAATAAACCAAACTTATTTTATGGTTCTATATAAAAACTTTGTTGAAATTTATCTTTGTATTATGTATTACATATAAATACATAAGTTTTTTTTTTACTTTCCTTATTCATTATTAGATAAACAAAGAATAATAAAAAAATAAAAAATATTAAAAAAGAATTAGTAAAGAATGAAAAAATAAGAAACATAAACAAAAAAGGACTAGAAATAAACATACATAAAAATAATAAAAAAAAACAAAATTAAAAAAAAATTGTTACAAAAATTATTTTTTGTATTTATAGTTTAATCGTTTTTTATATTTATATTTTTTTTTACTTTCATATTTCATATTAAAAAAACAAATAAGAAATAAAAAATACAAATAATAATAAAAAAGTTGTGAACCATTGAAGGATTGAACCCCTACCTCTCGGATAGAAAGTCGAGCATCTCAACCCCTACACAATCGCGACAGAGTCATTTATTTCGAAATTAACTATCTAAATTGTACAATATACTTATACATTTCCCTTCAAGTAAAAATAAACTTACTTTACAACTTCCATCTGTGACTGTGAATCTGAATAAGTACAACTTTCGAGATGATTATGGAGTTTTTGATAGTTCCAAAAATTAGATAAAATTAGCTATCTAAAGAAAAAATAATCATGTTATTATTGTGTTATTTACCCCTGTACGATTGGTTTTTGAATCTTTTTAGACTTTTTTCTTGGTTTTCCATAGTCCAAAATAATATTTATACAATAAAATTTTTATTTCATAAATAATATTATTAACGAAATAAAATTTTGACAATAAAAATTTACGAAATTATTTACTCATTTTTGTCTATCTACTATAATACACTCACATAGTAATCACTAAAACCTAAAATATAATTGTCTATTTGATATTTGCAAATTAAAACAGACGCAGACTGATATTATTAAGACCCGCGAGCAAAGAAGCGACACAGGTCTACCTAGCAGCACGCCTCGGCGATCACTGTCGTTTCCTCTACAAATGAAAGAGAAGAATGGATAATGGCGCGAGTCGCTATTGAAATCGGCTGAAGAATTCAGAATAAATTTATTTACTAAAAAACTAGTTACTTATTTGAAATTGTAAAACATCAATATTATAAAATTTAATATAACAAGTTTGTTCCCTAAAAATAAGAAAAAAACCTTTGACATATAACGCAGAATTTGTTCTGAAAGCTGATTTTGATGGGTGACTTTGGCATTTTTTTTATACAAACATTTTGATTATAATGTGTTTTGGGGACATGCATATTATCAGAAATATGTCCAAGAGTAACATATATTTTTTTCACTGCGTTTATTTCAACAGATTGTGCTAAAAAAAGTTTTAAGTAAGGCTCAATTAGCAATTATCAGCCTCTTAAATAAAAATATGGGTATCTACATCTTTTCTTGTAAGAGAATAACACGAAAAAGTTGTACCACGCTAATATTTCATGTCATGCCATTTTTGCACATTTATCCTGAGATCAAGTATACATGATGTTGTTATTGTTTGCAGAGCCTCCATCGCAGCGAGTCGATGGTGTCCCTGGCTTGCTTCAAGACGCTCTCTCAGCTAGTGAACAGTGATACGGCCGAACTACAGCAATACCTGTCGACTAACAAGAATTGCAACGTCGACGACAGAGACGAGGTAAAATAACTTGCCGAAAAAAGTGAATGTTTTAAAAAACTGTCTAGAATAGATAAAATACTGGTTGGTATGCGAAACTGCGAAAATTTACAGTTCGGATGACTGCTTTAACCATTGACACCATATTAATTTCTTAGGTCCTGTAAAATTAAAATAGGAATATGAGTAAAGGTGTAAGCATACTGACCTTGTATAAATTCTAACTCTTTTACATTTTTCGTGTAATAACTAACGATATTATTATTTAAAAATATCTTCCGGTGAGCATTTACTTCTAGCATTATTGACAGCTAATTTATTTTGTGGTTTAGAAAAAGTCGGTCAGTATGTTGCGTTTATAAAACTTGCGGTTGCTCATGTCAAGTTTGTAACGGTGTACATAATATATTGCTGTTGGTTTATAATCATATATTGGCTGTCAAACAGAATGGTACGACGGCTCTCATGTGCGCAAGCGAGGGAGGGCGTGTTGCCGCGGTGCGTGCTCTCCTAGCAGCAGGCGCGGACCCATGCGCCGGCGACGCGGACGGATGGACTCCGCTTGCATTCAGCGCGCGCGGCGGTCATCTCGCTATAGTTAAAGAATTACTTGACGCTGGGGCCAAAGTCGACCCTAGAGATTGCGTAAGTAACTTAATTGGCTTAGTACTTTTATAATCTAACTATTTAAATCTTAAACTAGGTACTACTTGATTCAATATCAATTTTTAAGAAAGGTAGGGCATAGTCTGTGGTGAGTAAGGTTGCCAGAGATAATTGAGAGCAGTAAGACTTTTCTCCTATGGTATCAGCCTAGCGCTTTCTTTTATTTTTATATAGGGTAAGGTACTATCAGGCGGACGGTCGGACCGTACTCTAGTTTGATTTGCCACCTTTGTCGTATAAAGTAAATAGATAATAAATTCATGTGGCCATAACGTATGAAAGTAAAGAAAGCCAATGTAATTATGGGGCTGGGAAATTCCACATTCTTTGTGTCCTGAATATCAACGCACATGCAATATCAAGTGAGGCGATGGGGACCACATATCACCTGATGGTAAGTAGTGTCCATCGCCTAACAACAGTAACTGTATCAAAGAATGTCAATTAAGCCGATTATCCACTTGTATGATCGGCTAAATTGACACTCTTTGACACAAAAATAAGCTTTAACTCTAATAATGTGACAGGTAGCTGTCTGATATCAGAATTATTTTTGAAATATTATTAGTAGTCCCGAAGTGGAATCTAGTTAATATTCAATTTTTCTCTGTTTGCTCTACATTACTTTTCTACTGTATTTCGATGTGTATTAGTGTGGATCTGTAACTGGTTAACTATTTACTACTTAGTTGTTTTATTTTTGTAATAGAAAACTGTTGATCTACAATAAAATAGTATTTTTTATGAAAAGAATTAGTGATATTTTTTTTTTTTTTTTTTTATACAACTAGATGACAAACAAGCTGACGGCCCACCTGATGGTAAGTGGTTACCGCCGCCTATAGACACCTGCAATAACAAGGAAAAATCACTTGATATTTCAGGTGCGTTGTCATCCTGAGGCCTAAGATGAAATGCCGTCATGCCCAGTAATTACACTGGCTACCTTTCCCTTCAATCCGAAACACAGCGAACTGTTTCACGGTTGAAATAAGAAAGGCGGTGGTACCTACCCAGACGACCCTACATACGGGCCTACCACCTAGTAAAAAATATATATGATAAACATTCATAAATTATTTTACCTTGAACGACCTATAAACCTGGTTTGTTTATTATAATAGAGCATTGATCAAACCGCGTTCAGACTGTGCACTTAAAATTTGTGTATTTATACTTGACGTGGACCCTTGCCAAGATGTCAATGACATCCACAACAGCATATATTCTTAAACCAGATTAAATTGTATTTGCTAAAGTCTAATGTGGACCGTGAACTAATTATATCAACAATGTAAAACTCTACTATGCTGTCTTGTTGAAGAACTCTGTTGACTAGTGAAGGTTGGCTACCAGGAAGTGTATTATGAACCTTTTATTTCAATTCAGTTTAGTATCATTATGTCTGTTTATTTTTGCTTTAGTATTAACTCTGTGATCCTGTTATTAGAGTGCATTGTTTAGAAAAATTAGAAGTAGGCCCTAAGTGAATCAAAATAAATTCCAAATACACCCCCCGTTGTTGGATCTGTTTCGTGATCCAATGCGATCGTATCGCAATTTTTATCCACTCGCTGATATTACAAATTTGTAAGAGTAGCAAATCAACCATATCTACGGCTAGTCTATATGAATGAACACTTCGCCAATCGGTGAACAGCACTGTATCAACGGCATAATAGCATAGATATACTTCTGTTACAATTATTATCGTTTCCCAAATTTAATTATACCTTTAGCTTGTAAATATTTTTCTCTGCTGAGTAAAATATTGCGAAATTAGGTCACCCGATGACAGTGTTGATTGACATCGGTTCGAAGAAAACAAAATTATGAAAACTTTCCAACTAGCCTTGGGATTGGGAAACTATATTTAGGAGGAAACTCAACATATATTTAATTATTCGGTCGCGTAGATATTACAATTTGTATGAAAGAGCTGATTTATTTCGCCATTTTAATTTATTTTTTACAAGTCGTGTTTAGGGTGACCAATACTGCTGTCTGCCTTTATTTTCGAGAGTGTCCCATTAACACCATGTATATTGTATACAGTCACGCGAGCAGTAACGTGTATCCTCTTGCTATTTGTCGTAACTGTACATTTCAATTTTTAGATGAAATATTTATATAGCATTTGTTAATCGACTATAACTATACGCTCAAAATAGATTTAACAAAATATGACGCCTTAGTATAACGCATTATATTAGCTACTCCTCGCTGTCGATCTATATTAGCTACTCCTCGCTGTCGATCTCACAGTAAAATAACGACAAAATTCGCACCAGCAACGGCTCAAATGAATGCTTCACTAATTTAGCAAATTTCACGTTTGTTTTCATTCGCTAATATAAACATGCTATTTAAAAATAAAGATTCTGCGTACTGCGTCTGATTTTCGATTAATTCACTAGGTACACTCCCTCTTATTCACTTTCATTATGATTGATTTCTCTAGTATTTATTGACCGGCTGTTCAAAGTTATTTTCATATTAAGTGTTAAAATTTTGTTACATTAAGTATACTTACCACATTCATATAAATATATGTGATAATTATATTTGCATACGTGTATTTATAATTTTATTTTATGTACAGACATAAGTAATTAAGACATGGGTATTAGTTCCCCTAGCCCTCTATAATATAGAGAACATTGAAACAACGAATGAATACTACAATATTGAGTAATAGTGTGAATATTTCATAGTTTTATTTTGTGTATTTAAAGTAGCACGAAAGGCGTCTTGATAAATTGTGACCATTATTATAATAAATTGTAAGTCTTACGTTGAATTACCGAATTAATCAAAAAACGAGATTTTTGTAAGTTTTTTATTTGTTTACATCCTGGGCAAAATTAAAAAAATATTATACATCCTTTCGTTTTGGAAACCAGGTTGGTTTTTTTGTATTTGTTGTATGGGTTCCATACAACAAAAGCTTGTCGATGTAATTGTCGTTTGCTAGGCAATAATTTGACATAGTAATATTATGATGTAGTATTTACTTATTTGACATCGATATAATTTTGCTATCTGTACATTTTTGGGACAAAATTAGTGTGTCGTGTTAGCAACTCTTATATTTTGCACAAAATAAAATATATTGTAGTCTAAAAACATTACCACTTTTATTGACGACGTACCTACACAGCCAGCAATGTATATTTTTGGCATGGCGTCTTTATAATTTTAGGTTTTTAACTATTTGCAGTGAAAATATTCTTAGGGGTGATAAGAAATGTATCCATGAGTAAGATTATATGTGTTACTTTGCTTCCTACATGTTAAAATGGCACAAGAAGGCATTTTTCCACTACTTAGCTTTGGCATAATATTACTCTGTAAAGGTTAGCGAACCACGGAGCGCGTCAAATCGTCGAAAGGACCGGATAAGAGTGTTTACTCTTATGCGTGGCGCGCGTGCTCCGGCTACTTACGACTTCTAACCTTTTTTACTGTTCTGTGATTATTGCCATTGCTGGGTCCTTTGCATCGGTTCTATTCGTTAGAATATTTTTTAAACGACAGTCATCAATTTATTCAGTCATTAAGTTGACAAAGACTTATATTTAGTAGGCAACAATTTACGCGCTACAGTGTTTTGCTCAACAATTATAGCTCAAGATGTTAGCACATCGTTTATCCACGATTGCACTTGAGCTGTTGCTGCGTCATGTGGCGCGTCATCTGTACCCCCTAGCACGAACATTTTTAAATTTCGAATCGTAATCGTATTGTTCAAGCACGCTTGAAATTTCAAACAAAAGCCAGACAAAAACTAACGTTACGACTCGATACGATGATTTAAAAGTGTTCGTGCTAGGGGTACGGGCAATTTCGTGCATTGTTGTGCAACGTAAGGTACCAGACATGTTGAGCTTCAAGTGTTTATCCTTAATGGTTATTTAGTGTTGACTTCATGTAACAAATTTTATTTTTTATAGGGTGGTTGGACTCCTCTTCTTTGGGCTTCGTACAAAGGTCACGAAGATGTAGTAGCACTGTTATTGGAAAAGGGTGCCGACGTGCACGCTCACGGCAACTACAATATCAAGTAAGTATCGACTTGAAACATAATAATTATGTCTCAATAATAAAATAAACAAGAAAGACCCTAATTCAGAATTTCATCTCTAAATAATCAAAGTTAAGTTATCAGTTAAGACCCTTGATCTTCAACTGTAATACATCAAGTGTCTGACTTGATGACAAGTTATGTAAATTCAGGTATTTTACAGTTGTGAAAAAAAAACTATATGTTATTATAATTGTTAACTGTAAAAAATCGCCGCGACTTTTTACAATCCGGGTGACTGCTCTGGGCATTGAGCTACCGAAGGACTTGGATTAACCCTATGAATTTCTTCTAGCTATTTTGTCGCTGGTTCTGTTCTGCCCTGGTACATGAAGTCTACATATTTTTCTATCTGACAGTCAAATTTAAAATGGTAGGTAGGAAAAGTATTTGCTGTTTTAGCTGGCCTCGATTTGAAAATTTGGAAAACATTCAATAAATTTTTTTAAGAACAAATACATAAAAAAATACTGCTCATCAATTTTAGTGTAATCTGTTCAAATCGTGAATTACCCGTATTTTACGCGCCTTTCCGGTAAAATTACGTAACTTTGCATGATATAAACATTTTTGGGCGACTAGAAATATTTTATGTGCATCAGTGACGTGTCTCTGAACGCAAATATTTACGCATTCAGCACTGTAATAAACATGTATATAAATGTCATTTTCTTACTACCTATGTCGTTTATTTTATGTGAAAATTATATTTAATGCTCTCATATAATAACATGAATAATTTTTATTAGTCACGTACTTTTAGTAGCACTCACCGATATAATCATATATAATACGTACTAAATATTATTTTGACTACAATCAACTTAGCAGTTTATTTTTTATGAGTAAACTATGGTATTTTTATAGATACCTTTTAAAAATATAATGAATGACTGACTACAACATTACCATTTTCCTGCTAAGGTTAAGTAGAAATTTAGTCCGTTATTGTTCCAAAGTTGGTATTTCCTAAACGACTCCCCAGAACATGTGTGAGGCATAATAAGACATTTTAATAATGTGATGTCTTCATTTATATCATAATAATTATGTATCAGTCTAAAAACCAACATAATTACGATTACGAACTATCAAAACATTCATAGATAAACATGAATGAGGTGTTTCGTGACCTCACCAATTAATGCATAATCAAACTACTGATTAGATTAACAATATTGATTACAAACTTGTGAATGAAATGTTGTATATGTCCGTGTTTCGCTTGGTAGTATCTAATTAATGGAATTAAAAATCTTGTTATGCAGGCAGCACGAATGTTTGTTTATTTGAATTCAATTTGTAACTTTATATGAGGCTTAAATTTAACCGCCCGGCTGGGACACCTACAGAAGATCGCAGTTGAATAGCACTAGTTTTTAGTTTTTTTTTGCTGCGGTGAGTAAGGTCACCAGATAAAGAGTTATGTTAGAATCAGGGGGACTCGTCTCCTATGCTGTCAACATATTGATTTCTCGTTACTTTTAGAGGGTAAGCAACGCGTGAGTAGTCTCAATGTGGCAACCAGTAGTCTCAACCCCTAATATCATTCGGAGCGTTTACTTGTTACAAGCCGTAAAACTCCATATTTGCCGTTTCGGCAAATCCGTCACGACATGCGCACGCGCACTCGGCGATCATCGCCGAGCGGAATTAAAACGATTATATCTACATAAAATAATTAAAATGTAAATGCTTATTATAATTTAAAAACTATAAAACTTCCAGTTCCCTAGTATGGGCAGCTGGAAGACGTCACAGTGGCGTGGTGCAACGTTTGCTAGCCGCAGGCGCTCGCGCCAACTCGTGCGACAAATATGCGACGTCAGCGCTCACGTGGGCTGCGCGAGCGGGCGACTTTGTCTCTTGCGTGGCGCTGTTACGGGCCGGAGCCGACCCCAACACAGCTGGCATGTACTGTTGGACACCGCTGCTACAAGCTACACATGGTAATATCAGTATATTTTGTGTCGTATCAATTTCATAGCGCATGCACTGACGATTCCAGTCCCGAGACAGATCACAAGCACGAGTATTCACCCAAGTGTAGATAGGGCAAATGATCAATTAACATTATAATCTCTCAAAATCTAGGGGGCCAGTGTCTTCCTACTTCTGGAAGAAAGCCGTTTTTTTATAGTTTTAATTTTCGGGGTTGATTGAAATTCATTTACTTAATCTAATCTTGATGATAGTGGTAATGATGCTTGGGTTTCATGCACAGTAAACTGTAATTGTAAAGAAAAACGGAGGGAGATTTTTTTCCAACGTTTCTATTGTTGGGTACTAACAATAGAAACGTTGAAAAAAAATCTGGAAGTACGGATGCAGGATCTATTTTGGTGGAAGTTGGCGCATATCGTCTCATGTCTCGGTTGAAAATTTACTCCTGCTCAGCTACTTAAATAAATATTATTGCCATAATATTTTCAGGCAACCATTTCGACATCGTGCAGACTCTCCTGGAATACAAGCCGAACGTGAACGCGCTAGACAAGGATGGCTTCACCGCGCTCGCCCTCGCCTGCAAGGAGGGCTACTACGACATCGCTCTAGCGCTTATCAACTCCGGCGCATACATCAACGTTCAAGTAAATAAATATAGTCAACCTGTTAAAATTTAAAATGTACTCATGTACCATTTTTTTATTATGAATAAAAGAAATACCGTGAATCTTCTATACTGAGTTAACACTTTTGACAGGTCGTCGCTTTTGCAATAAGAGTCATAATTTGTCCAAAGTGATCACTTACTTTTGCTATTGACATTATTTGACTCATAAAGCATCACTTCAAGCTGGCTATTATTACAAAAGACTAATGCCCATTTTCACCAACCATTCCTAAGGTTTTAGATTCGTTAAAAGCT